>OZ010796.1:301205918-304005918 GCA_963932465.1 Maratus speciosus | reverse complement strand
TTGCAAAAGAAAATGAATGTTCTCAAAAGTTTCCGGCCACCTTGGCAAGTTTGAAAAAAAAAATGGTGTTATAACAGAAAATAACAGTGATCAACAACATTTACAACTAGTATTTTGTATTCATACATTTAGCAATAAGTACTGCGGCGCAGCAATGAGGCATCGATTCAATGAATGGCAGTAGATCGTCAATGTTAAGTTTTTCCACGGTTCTTGCAATTTTTGTGAAAATGCTGCTAAATTGGAATATTTATAATTCCACACACTTTTTCAAGTTAGTTTTAAAGATTTTCTATTGGATTCAGATCGCGTAATTGGGCTGTCCATTTCAAAAACGGAATTTTTTGTGTGAGAAAACCACTGCTTGACGAGCTTGCATGTATGCTTTTGGTCATTATCATGATGAAACAATAGTTGTGACCACAATTTTTCTCCAATAAGTTAGGAAATGATCTTGCAAGATATCCTTATGCATTGCACTATTCATCTTGTCGCGGATTTCAAATAAACGGACAGGCACATTTTCCAGAAAATGCACCCCACAGCATAACGTGTCCTCCGCCATGCTTCGTTGTAGGAATAACATATTTCGAATCTCATCTTTTGTTTTTAGGTCATCAGTTGTAGTGTCTGTTATCGATCCAAAAAAGATTGAATGTCGATTCATTGGAAAATAGTACTTTTTTCCAGTTTTCACTTGACCAGTCTTAGTATTCCTTGGCAAACGCCAGTTGGACCTTCTTATTCTTTTTATTTATGAAAGATTTTTGAACAGCGACTGTTCCATAAAGTCCTACGTCACGTAAACGTCTTGACACAGACTTATTTCAGCACAGAATTATTTTAGCAACATTTTAATACCGTAAGTCTTGGAGAATTGCAGCGGCTTTTTTATGTGGGTCATGAGCTGCTTTTCTCCTGATAATTCTGTCTACAAAAATAGTCTTTTTTCGGGGTCCTACGGATGGTGGCAAGTTCCGAAGACCATGACCATCTTTATATTTTTTAAAATATCGTTCACAGCAAATTTCCCTATCCACAACTTTGCCGCAATCTCACGAGAGGATTGTCCCTTTAGCGACAAACAAATCACTCATTTAGGAGCAATAAATTGTTCAACTTTTCATTTTTAATTTCAAATACGTTATTCACGTTGATTAATTAACAAACAAGGCCAAAAAATCACTTTACTGATAGCAAAAACTAACTGATGACGAATGGCCGGATACTTTTGCACACACGAATTTCGAATTCCTCCCCTTTGCATCAAGTATCTTCAATATCCAATCAAAATCTTTATGTGGTCAGAGGTAATTTGCTTATTCCTAACTTTTGGAGCAATTGTGTTTCTTCTTCGCTGAAACGTTCTGTCAAACAAATCAAAGAAACTAACTGACCAGAAACTTTTGACCGCCACTGTAAGGAAGAATAAAGAAAAATTATTGAAGTATTATGCCAATACTGACACCAATAAAGGATTGGAAAACAGGAAGTAGCTTCATGAGGCACGATCTGTAAATCTTGATTCCATATTATTTGAATGATTTAAACAGCGGTGCAGTGAGGGTGTGCCGATCACTGGACCCATTTTGTGCGAAAAAGCGAGAGAAATACATCGTGAGTTAAAAATTAGAGAATCATGTGAATTTTCAGCAGGATGGCTAAAAAACGCCATGGGATACGTTATATTAAAGCATGTGGAGAGAAAAACTCTGCAGACAATGAATCTGCAGAAGAATTTGCTGAAAAGTTGACGGACTTTATTTCTGAAAACAATTTAAGTGTGGATCAAATATACAGGGTGTCCGAGAAAGATCCATACAACTTCAAAAATTTATTGAAAAAGAAACAATAGGGTTACAGCGCAACTAATTAGTACATTAGATAGAATAACTCAAAAAGTTTTTTTTCTTATAACTTAAGTTATTACCTTAGGAAATTTCTACATGAGACCCTTTCGTAGCACGAACAATATCAAGACGATATTCCAATTCCATCCACGACCGTTTCAGCATGCTAACATCAACAGTAGCTACAGCTGTTTGGATGTTTTGCTTTAATTCTTCGAGACTGTTAACTTGCGTTCGGTATACAGTATCTTTAACATAACCCCAAAAGAAAAAATCCAGTGGTGTTAGGTCAGGAGACCGGGGTAGCTATGCAATGGGACCATCCTTGCCAATCCAATGCTGTGGAAAAGAATTATTCAGTGACTCACGAACTGTCAATCCCCAATGAGGAGGCGCACCGTCTTGTTGGAAAAGGACATTCGGTTGAAAGTCTTGCAGTTGTGGGAATGCATAAATCTCAAGCATATCTAAGTAGGTACTTGAGGTCACAGTCGTTTCTGAGAAAAAAAATGGTCCAAGGATGCGATCGTGAAGCAATCCGCACCACACGTTCACCTTTTCACTGCTCCGTTGGAGTTCACGTACGGCATGTGGTTGTTCGGAGCCCCAAAATCGAACGTTATGTTTATTGACCATTCCGGACACATGAAACGTTGATTCATCGGAAAACAGTATTCGTTTCAGAAAATGTTCATCGGCATCCAAACGATGCAGCATGTCAACTGCAAATCCATAATGCTTCGCATAATCATCCGGTTGTAATGCATGCAGAATCTGAACTTTGTAGGCTGTAAGTCGCAATCGTTTATGAAGCACATCGTGTACAGTGGATCTTGGCATTTGTAGCTCCCGGGATGCTTGTCGAACTGATTTTGTAGGGCTCCTACGAAATGTTTCGCGTATTCGTTCCACACTTTCTTTGCTAGTTCTAGGGCGACCATATCCTTTTTTATGTTCCACACTACCCGTTGTCATAAATTTGTGATACCACTCACGAATGCTTGACCGAGATGGTGGCGATTCCCCATACGTCATTCGATAATTCCGTTGTGTTTGCATATCGGATTTTGTTTCGATAAACCACGTAACACATTAAGCTTTCTTCACGCGATCCGCCATTGAAATAACTAAAATGCTTTAATATTCCTTTGCATGACATGTAGCGCCATCTATGGTCAGAAACATACTGCAGAAAAAACTGTTTGAGTTATTCTATCTAATGTCCTAATTAGTTTCGCTGTTACCCTACTGTTTCTTTTTCAATAAATTTTTGAAGTTGTACGGATCTTTCTCGGACACCCTGTACAACATGGACGAAACTGGGCTTTTTTGGAGATGTCTCCCCAGAAAAACATTAGTATGTTCAGATGAGAATGTATCATCTGGATTGAAAGAAACGAAAGAACGAGTCACTGTTCTCCTTTGTGCAAATGTAGTAGGGACACACAAATGCAAATTACTTGTAATAGGTAAGAGGGCTAACCCCCATGAACTGAAAGGTGTAAAGACCTTGCCTGTTATATATAAAAGTAATAAGAAGGCATGGGTAACAGGTGAACTGACCATAGATTGGTTTAAAAATCATTTTGCTAAGGAAGTACGACAGAATTGCACAAAAGTTGGGTTGTCAGAAGATTGTAAAATTCTTTTATTGATGGATAACTGCGGTGCTCATCCACAAAATTAAATGGTATTTCAGATAAAATTATTACAATGTCCCCCCCCCCCCCCCCAACACTACCTCCTTAATTCAACCTATGGATCAGGGCATTATCCATAGCGTAAAATGCCACTATAAATCAAATTTTTTAAAACAACTTATTAATGCTGATTCAACTTTTGAGACAATAGAAGAACGAGGAAAAATGTTCAACATTAAAGACTGTATCTATCTAATTGATGAAGCATGGGCTTCTATTACAAAAGATGCTTTAATAAACGCATAGCATAAAATATGGCCAGGATCATTATTTATTGAAAATGAGGATGATGGAAAAGATTTTTCAGGTTTTTCATTAACATTGCAACAAGCTGAACTGATGAAGTATGGAAAAGATTTTAACCCATCTGCACAACAGTTCTTCAAATAATAAGAAATTGTAGAATGGATGAAACACACAGATGAAGTTTTGGTGAATCATGTTTCAGATGGAGAAATTATTTCTTCAGTAATTAACCCACCAGATGAAAGTGAAACTGAGTCTGACAGTGACAGTGAAAAAAAAATGAAGTTTGAAGAAGGTTTGTATTTCTGTGAAATTTTTTTGAAGTTCTTGGAACAGCAGAGTTGCATAGAGCAACAGGAAGTAATGACTGTTTACAGGATCCAAAAGAAACTTCATCAAGAAAAAATGAAAGAACTATAAAACATCAAAAAACTATACAGGAAATGTTCAAAAATTGTAATAAAAAATAATTTTGTAGTTATATTAAAATAATAATCTACAGGTAAATTAAAGGTATTTAAGTTTTGATTTGTTTAAACTGAATTAATTGCATTATTTTCTTGTAAATGGACACAGGTAAGTTGAAAAAAAAAATCATTTAATCCAGAATCTGCAAACCTCTAAAATCCACACAGCCTCTGGTCCCAAGCTGTGTGGATTTTTGAGACTCTACTGTATTTAAAACAATTCATCAGAATGGAACAATAATCAAGTATTAATTTTTTTTTGTTCTTGTTCTACTAAAAACTAAAGAACTACTGTGCTTAAACTTTTGACACACTCATTTTTGTTCTTTTGATAAATTCTACTATGGGATAAATTTTAAAGCCTAAATCTGTTAAATTTCCTATTAAATCTACAATTTGTAGGTCATGTGAAAAGGTAAGTAACTTTCAGTCAATAATAAAATTTTATTTTGAAATTTTATGTTGTGCTTAAACTTTTGACACGCACTGTATTCATGGCACTATTAAACAATTGGCATTTTTATTATCCTTGTGCATTGTATAATGTTGATGCACTGGTCAGGGTTGCTACTCGTACAGAAAAATGAAATTACCTGACTTTTCAAGGTGTATTTTAAGAAAATTCTGCATCACTCAAAAATACTACCATTTTCAAAATACATATGGCATTAAGGGTGTTCTCAAATCCAAAAGGGCAACTTTCTGACATAAGTTTTAATTTATTTTTGTTTGAAAATGCATGAAACTAGATGGTGTTGTTGTTCAGAAACTGTAATTCAGCTGTTTTTTCATTTTTTTGCAAACGCAATAGATCTTTCAGAAAATAGTGTCAAAATGGGCATTTTGAACCGAATTTCCGTGCGAAGGAAGAAAAACACTCAAAAGCGGGTAAAAAACGTGTTTGTCACGTGATCAAATTGGCTTATAACCCAATAGGTAATTGGTTGATCAAAAAATGGAAAAAACAGTTCAATTCCAAATCGCTTCCATGGCCAGGCTTTCCAATTTTATGCCTTTCCTTTAAAAAATGAATTTGTAAATGTGTCAAAATGTTTTGCGCTTGTTGAGCAGAGCAGTTAGGAACAGCCTTAAGAGCTCTTTTTCTGAATATCCCCTAAAACTCCAATGACTATGATAGGAATTGCTATTTTTAATAACTTATGATCATTAAAAACTTTACAAAGAAGTTTTCTCCAGATCGTAAAAACTTTTTAGACAATTATTACTTGAATGCTGTATCACAAATTCAATAAAGTCCAGATAAACTTTATTTTTAACAGGGGGCAAATAAGTACAGAAAACAGACATTTTAGTGGGGAGATGGAGGCTTCAGGTGATTAATTATAATTACTTCAAAACAAGAAAAACTTCAGAAAAAAAAATTAAAAATATATATTAAGTTTTACATATTTTAAACTGCTTGCTATGGTGGAGTTAAGGAGAGGGGGGAACAGTTGAAGTTTTAGAGAGTAATTTAGATGGAATTTTTAAAAAAAGTATAGAATTTGCCAAAACATGAAAGATTCTCACCTCTGGCAGTCTAAAAGTCACACTTGCATGTTGAATATAATAAATTTTATAAAATTTCCTGACATTTTCCTGACTTATTTGATCAAATCCAAAAATCCCTTATTTTTCAAGGTTCTTTAGATTTTTCAGATATGTTATAAATATTACATTCACAAATGTCAGAAAATCAAAATGTGTGGAAGATAGTTTTGCACACCATAAATTGTAAATTTTATGAAAATAAAGCATGTAATTATTCTTTCATACTTAATGGATGGGTTAAATTTACGTTTCCCCATTCTGACTTCCTCAGACAGGCCACAAAAATTTATGTTTTTGCTTGAATTTTCAGTACATTGCATTAGTTTTTTACTTTCATATGTATTGGGTTTATTTCTTGTTACCATTAGTTGTAGTACTATCTGTTGGTTGAACCTACAGTGCAGTTTTGCATTTTAGGTAGTATTTTTTAATAATTTTGTAACAGTTAACTCATTGAGCACGGCACACATAAAAATATGTTTTTGTAGATTTAGGAAGAATAAATTACTGGTACTGGAAATTTTGTAAGGAAGAAAAAAGAAGGTGTAATCCAAGTATGCTTGCTTCTCATTGGTTGTGAGCAGGTTTTAATTTGTAGTGACATTTTGTAAACATAAATTTCGTGCTCATTTTTGAAAAATGGCCGATCCTCAAACATGAAAATACATCTTTTGGATATATGCAATTTTACCCATGGGCAGTACTTTTGCAATTCGTGTGTTACATTATTTCTTAAAAAACATACTAAAAATTTATATTTTTACAATTAGAGTACTATGCATATAAATACTTCAATTAGAAACAATACCATTATTATATACATTCATTTATAATATAAACATTAACAGAGAAAATCTTTTCATTAAATAATGTAACATGCAAGTATAATGCCCATAGGTGGGGCTCCCTGTTTAAAAGATGAAAACTATCCATCCACTATGTGTTAAAAATGCCTGGAAACCAAGAAAGACAGAGAAATCACATCTGTTAAGTCTTAATATAATTTTGAGAAAGTATATGGAAATGATAGAATTTGAATATTAAAGCATCATATAAATAACACAATTTCCATGATAAAAACAATATTAACAAAATTTAGAATTCTTACTTCATTTCTCGTAAAAATTTACAAGACAACAACAACAGTTTCATTCTACAAGGTAAATGCCAAACTTCATTATTAAACTATCCTTAAAAAAGGGAGGGAAGGGAGAAATTAAACTAATAAGCTGTTAACGTTATTATGACTTATAAAACCAGCTGTTTTCTTGATAAAACCTAGAAATAGCCTGAGAAATCTTGAGAAAAGTTTTGAAAAATAATTTTAAAAGACAATCATACAATGTTTAAATAAAAGACAAAACAAAACACCAAGGATCAATACATGTTTCTTTTCCCTTACATTTATTTGAAAAATAAAAAAATTTGTAATGAAAGATCAACTTCAGTTACTTGAATCTAATTAGGGTCATTCCACATGAATTCAATTAATGGGTGTTGCACCATAGTCACAGATTTTTTTAAAGTTTTTATCATAGACAGACATAGTAGTGAAACCCACAAATCTGATATTTAAAATTAATTTTTGAAATATTGGCTGATATATAGCCATTTGAAAATTGGTCATTTTTACAAAATGGTGGCCATCTTGGAATCTTATCAATGTCTATAAATGGCCATAACTTGACAATTAATGGCTCAAATTCTAGGTTTCTGGTACCAATTTGAAGCTATTTGTACAAAGAATACATATTTCACATCAAAACAATAGTAAATTTTCATTTCTTTACTTTTTATTATGTGCAAACTGAAAATATCACCCAAAAAAAGGGCTGACTAATGCACCATAAAAAATGAATCATCATGAATTTTTCTGAAACTTGGTAGAAACATTACTCCATCTGTGTGCTTTAAATAAAAAAAAATTGGAGAGGTAAAATTTGTTGTTTTAAAATTAAATTTTTTTACACGTGGGTGTCATTAACCAAATAATGGTCATTTTAGAATCTGTAAGTATTCCTAATTTAAGAAATAATGGTTAAAATAAAATTTCCTAACATCTGAATTAATTTATACTAATTTTGTAAAAATCCCCCCCCCCCCCCCCCCCACCACCACCTCAAAAAAAAAAAATTATACAATTGAAAAAATTTTAGACTGAAAAAGGTAAGAAAATAATTTAAGGAATATAATGTATAATTAATTATCAAAACTCAAAATGAGGATTTACTTTGCATATAGGGGAGAGTGGGGTCAAATGGGACAGTAGGTTTTTCTCTTTATGTATCATTCTAAATATTTCATCAATCACAGATTAGATGAAGCAATAGTACCCCAATCTTCAGTTGAAAAAAGCAGCTGATCTATGTAAGCTTGCAATTGTATAAAGAAAAAGATTATTTCAAGAATCAAAAGTAAATTTGCTTCATATACTTTTTATGCTTTCTGTATATTAATGATTTGTTTATGCATAGGTGTAATAGTTTCCCTATTTATGGAACATTATACTGTATATTATCCATAATTTAAACTATACCTAAAAGCAGTATTTCTGGTTATACAAGAAGTTTAATATAAAAGAAGGTAGAGAGAGTAATGGGACATGCCAGCAAAGGGGGGAATGGGACAAGTCTTACTCTTACTTTTTAATAAGATGAACATAAATTGCTAATATGCAAATATTTTTAAAGGGTAGTATATTAATTATAACATTGAAAATATATTAATTTACTTCAAAATATAAATAAATTGAATGGATGATTTCTTAATATCATTGCTGATTAACAATCCTGAATTATCCTTCCATTGATAAAGATACTGGAATTTGACATTGTAGCACAGGCATTATCAACCTACAATCTTTGTTAGATTTTAAATATAGCTGACACTAGACTATTTGCTTCTTATAATACATAGTTTTATAGTAGTCCCATACCTCCCTGTTAGTGTGTGTGTGTGGGGGGGGGGGAGCATTCCTCCCCACTCTCCCCTATACATAGAACCTATTTAAGACCTTCTTCCCACTTAAAAAATTAAATTTATATGACCAAATTTTTACTTCTCACTTTACAGATTTTCTACTTATAAAGTTTAATATTAGTGTGGGATCCTTTATAGTAGAAAACTTCTACTGTATATATATGTATATACTTAAATCATTCGGAATGCATTAAATGTTCAGATGTAAATATGTCAGTTTATGTAATTTTTATTTCAGTATATTTAGTATGACTGAACTTACTTATAGAGCTAATTAAATCCTTGGTAGTTTAAATCTGAAGAAAAAAAACTATTATATTATAAAGTTATATGCATGTAAGTAAATATTTTGTTCTTATTTTGTCTAGATTTGTTCTGTGTGTAAGTTTAAACTTAGGCTTATTTCTCATTACATTCAATGTTTTGCTCTGGATTTGATTTTTTTTTCTTTTTTTTTTTTTTTTGGGGGGGGGGGGGGTCGTCTCACTGTATCTAGATTTTTGTTCATATAAATTTTAACTCAGTGTGAACTAAAAACATCAAATGTCAACTCAATTAACTCCTTTATATTTATTTTATTTTATTTAAATTACACAACTGAATAAATTCAACTGTAATTTACAGCTAGTATTTCTCCAACATTTCAGGGGAAAATATTATGTGGCTTTTTTTTTAATGTAGTCCATTATAGTAAGGGATTTAATATTTATGCAAGTATGTTTTGAGAATTATATTCTCATATTTTTAAATGAAATAAAAAGTACTGTAGAAATGAAAATTTACTAGTATTTTAATACAATATATGAATATTTAGTATAAATAGTTGCAAATTGATATTTCTTTATTATATAATATACACACAATGCATTATTTCAGATGTTAGAAAATTTTATTTTAACTAATATTTCTTAAATTAGGAATACTTACAGAT
Source organism: Maratus speciosus (assembly GCA_963932465.1). NCBI lineage: Eukaryota > Metazoa > Arthropoda > Arachnida > Araneae > Salticidae > Maratus > Maratus speciosus. The sequence goes on along the minus strand of OZ010796.1, from coordinate 303,996,194 downwards.
TCTAAAATGATCATTATTTAGTTAATGACATCCTATGTGTAAAAAACCATTTATTTTAAAACAATAAATTTTACCTCTCCAATTTTTTTTATTTAAAGCACACAGATGGAGTAATGTTTCTACCAAGTTTCAGAAAAATTCATGATGATTCATTCTTTTTTTATGGGCCATTACAGTCAGCCCTTTTTTGGGGGTGATATTTTGAGTTTGCACATAATAAAAAGTAAAGAAATAAAAATTTACTATTGTTTTTATGTGAAATATGCATTCTTTGTACAAATAGCTTCCAATTGGTACCAGAAACACAGAATTTGAGCCATTAGTTGTCAAGTTACGGCCATTTACAGCCATTGATAAGATTCTAAGATGGCTGCTATTTGTTAAAATGACCAATTTTCAAATGGCTATATCTCAGCCAATATTACGAAAATTATTTTTAAATTTCAGATTTGAGGGTTTCATTACTGTATCTATCTATGATAAAAATTTAAAAAAAATCTGTGACTATGGTGCAACACCTTTTCTTTAAATTGGTTGATTTCATGTAGAATGAACCATTAACTTGTTTTAAGGTCTTTATTGAAGTTTTCCTTTCTAGTGAGATTGTTGTTCTGTTTGTAAACAAAGCAAATTTCAAAACATCACAAAATAAAAATATATATTTGTGTAATTAAGATTGCTTTTAGGAAATGGAATTTTGTGAAGAGAACCCAAAAAGGAGATACCATTTTGAAACCTTTTTGAGGGTGGCAAAAGTTTCTTTTAATCTTGTTGTGCACAACTAAAATACAATTTCATTCTCACATATATTTTTCAAGTTATCCAAAATACTCTTTAAGGTTTTTTTTTTTTTGCCTGTAGAAGGACGAAAAAAAGGGTTTTTTTAGCAATTTTTTTCTGGAATAGGAATCAAGATTTTAGCTCTGGGTTTTTTGCATGTTATTTGTTATCATTACAAGAACATTTCAAAAAAAATTTTAATAAAAAATTCATGATGTGACTCGAGTTAGGATCTGATAGATTGCCCGAGTCGTTTGCAATCAATAACTGCTAAGGATTATGAAAGCAAATAATATTGTTTGGAGCTTCAAAAATTTTGAGATCAAAAAGTTGAAAATTAACAAAGTGGCAGAGATTTGAAAAAAAAAAAAGGGTCTATTTCTGACCCCTTTTCTCACACTTTGGTGTGCTTCTAAAAATATTTTTTATAAAAATGGCTGAAAGTGAAGCTCCAATAAATTATATCACCTCTATTAAAAAAAAAAAAAAAAAAAAAAAAAAAAGCAAGATCAGTTCAATAATTTTTGCGTTCTGATCCTGCCCAGTTTGAAAAAAGTCATTTTGCATAGAATGTGTTTATAGCGCTCTAAAAATGTGTAAACCTACGGACACATTGCACTAAATAACTAAGAAAGGACTTTGAATTAGGCCAAATCGTTGTACATGGATAATCTACAGACTATGGGGAATAGAAAAATGTAAAAAAAGAAAAACTGATTTTTTCAACAACAAAAAAGCAAACCCCATCTTAATGACCCACTTGAGAATGTTTCCATAGTAAGGCAAATCTTATTGATAACTATTAATTTCTGTACTTAAAGTGTTAATGCAATGCTAATGTTTCTTAGTCAAATCTGATAACTTGATTTAGTTTTTGTGCAATTTCTGAAAAACCTTTTTTAGTCTGGCCTGTGATGACAGATATTCTAAAATATGAAATTTCTTGTGGGGGAGGGGGATGTCCCTTCCCTAGCCTCCTCCAAATGACAACCTGGACATAAACATGACCCAATTTTCTACTGGATTAACCTTGAATAATCAAAATGTATTGCAACAATAGCAAGGAATTAATTGTACACTTGATCTTTAGTGAAACAATTACCAGCATTGTTCTTAATTTAACATATTTGCTACCGAGGATAGATACATGGCATCAATTGGTCACTCATTTGACATTCCACTGATGCTACCTTTGTGACCTCTGAGCATAACATATTCCAGAAATTCATGAGCAAAATTACAAGCTCTACTGACATTCCTATCATATGGTACTATGTTTTGTAAAGTAAGATGACTGACACATATGTGACACCAACGATCTATCAAATGAATACCCAAGCAATGCCACATATGCATTCTCAGTACTGAATGTTTTTAACCCAGTAGTAAATATGTTAAGATTTTAAAACAGATTTGTTTGATAAATCGTTATCTCTACAGACAATGTTTTTCATCTAACATCAAACAGGCATGAAAGTGGGCCAAAGAAAAAAAGGAGGAAATTTTTTTTTTACTTCATGAGCCAAATTTGGAGAGAACAAATAGGGAGATTCTGATAGCAACATTTTATAGATTAGAGTGCAGTTTTAAATTTTACATAAACATGAAAATTACAAGGATAAATAAAAAAATTTTTAATGGATATTTGTCCTTTTTCAAAAATATCACAATATAAGAGTGTATCCCTTGAAAAACAGGTAAGTACTATACAACAAATGCAAGGATGCAAGTATGGACTATACAACAAACCTTAAAATTTAGTCATGTTTGAATGACATAATTTATATCCATGATTACTTTATCTTTTATCATAACACAAAAAATAGAAGAAAAAAAAATTAATTTACCAAATGTAAGGATAGTTGCAATAAAGAAATCAGCTTGCTAAATGTTAATCAAAACATCTGTTGAATTTATGTAAGATAAAAAAGTTTTTTGATGAAATTCGCGTTTTTTCAGCGATCTTTTGACGAAATACGCATTTCTTCAGCGATCTTTTGACGAAATACGCGTTTCTTCAGCAATCTTTTGACGAAATATGTGTTTTTTCAGTGATCTTTTGACGAAATACGCATTTTTTCAGCGATCTTTTGACAAAATACGCGTTTTTTCAGCTATCTTTTGACGAAATATGTGTTTTTTCAGCTACCTTTTGACAAAATTCGAGACTTTTCAGCGATTTTTTGACGAAATTAAGGGTTTTTCAGTGATCTTTTGACGAAATTCGCATTTCTCCCACGATTTTTTGACGAAATTTGCGTTTTTTGCGTGATCTTTTGACGAAATTCGCGTTTTTCCGTGATCTTTTGACGAAATTCGCGTTTTTTCCGCAATATTTTGACGAAATTCGTGTTTTTTCCGCAATCTTTTGACGAAATTCACGTTTCTTCCGTGATCTTTTGATGAAATTTTTTTTTCCGCAATCCTGTGACAGAATTAGCGTTTTTTCTACGATCCTGTGACAGAATTAGTGTTTTTTTCGACGATCCTGTGACAGAATTAGCATTTTTTCCACGATCCTGTGACAGAATTAGCATTTTTTCCACGATCCTGTGACAGAATTAGCATTTTTTCCACGATCCTGTGACAGAATTAGCATTTTTTCCACGATCCTGTGACAGAATTAGCATTTTTTCCACGATCCTGTGACAGAATTCGAGTTTTTTCCGCGATCCTGTGACAGAATGCGCGCCTTTTTCTGCAATCCTGTGACAGAATGTGCACTTTTTCCGCGATCCTGTGACAGAATTCGTGCTTTTTCCGCAATCCTGTGACAGAATTCGTGCTTTTTCTGAGATCTATTGACAAAATTTGCATTTCTTCCGCGATCTTTTGACGAAATACCAGTTTCCTTTGCGATCTTTTGACAAAATTTCTGTTTTTTCTGAGATCTTTTTTGAGAATAGGCGTTTATTCCGAAATCTTTTGACGAAATTCGCGTATTTTTGCAGTCCCATGACAGAATTCACGATTGTTTGACAGATTTCGCATTTTCCCCGCAATCCTTTGAAGAAATTTACGTTTTTTCCACGACACTTTGACAGAATTCGCGTGTTTTCTTGATTCTTTGACGAAAAATTCCGAGTGTTTTCCTGATCCTTACACAACATCCGTGTTTTTTCGCGATCTTTTGGCACAATTCGTGTTTTTTTGCGATATTTTGAAGAAATTTGTAATTTTTCCACAATCCTTTGACAAAAGTTACCATTTTTCTGCAACCCTTTGGTGCAATCATCGTTTTTTCGCGATTCTATGATGAAATTTGGAGGTTTTTTCTGCGATCCTTCGATGAAATTGCATATTTTCCGCGATATTTTTCAAAATTGGTTATTTTCTCCTGCGAAGGATTGACGGAATTGTTTTTTCGGCGATCATTTGTCGAAATTTTTTATGTCCCAATTTTCGGACTGGCGACCGATTTTTTTTTTAAAATTTCGAATCATCAATGCCAGAAACTGCAAAAAATCAGAAAAGCAGAAAATCGCGGATCCGCGGAAGAATCTCATGCCTGCCAGAATAAATCATCTCCTTTACAAGATTTTTTTTCTCTTTGCTACTTCAGCGTCACGGTGACCTATAAACCTCATCCGAGTCTCGAAAAAAAACAATAGTCATTCGTTCGCAAAGCTACTTCCTCAGAGGAAAGATAGGAGAAGTATAGGAGACATATGAGAAGTCTGTGGCTACTTCCCATTTTAAAGTCTAAAAATAGATTTTCGCCCCGCGAAATGCATGGTATCTGATGCGCCTAACGTAAGATGACCTTGATCAGATAGCTCTTCCGCAATTGAGTGGGTGAAAAGAAAATTCTGAGAATTACGCTCCTTGACCCCCCCCCCCCCCATATTACTTCACAATATTTTCTTTGCATTTTTGCATCGATCCAGATAATGGCTAAAATCGTCCTCAAAAAGGCGGATTTCCGCCTAAAGGTGGAATTCTTTCATCCCTGATCAAAAAAGCCTATAAACAGACACAAAACATTACATTTGGTATTTTAAAAGCAGATGAAGTTATATGAATTTCTTTAAAAATTTTGGCTTGGAGAATTTAATTGTATTGATAAGCTTTTCTAAAAATAATTCTCCTTTGTTTAATGTAAACAGCTTCAGAAGTGAAAAAAAAAAAAAAAATAAAAATAACAGCTGTGATACAGTAATTGCTAAGACTATACTTTAGTGCTGCACTTTATTAATTTTTATAATTGCTAAATTATAAAAATTTATTGTATACTAATAAATGTGTGCCCCATTTCATGTTTGGAAAAATTTGCAAATTTTATTTTTTGAATAATTTTTAAAAGTTACTAATATTTCACATAAATGAAATATTAAAAGAACATACTTCTTCCACAGTCAGCAAACTTGTATCCAAAAGCTTTGTTTGAAAAGGAATAAGTGTAAGAGGCTCAAAGGTGAGAAATCCAGTATCTTGAAAATTATACTATAAAAGTAAAATAAATAATAAACATTACTTCTAATCTATTAAAATAATTTATAAAGAATATAAAAATTTTAATTGCATACCTTAGTATCTGCTTTCTTCACAAGGACCAAGTTCTCAATTCTAATACCAAATCTCCCACTCTCATAGTATCCTGGCTCTGCAGAGAGATTGATATGTTATCCATCAATTTTATCAAACACTATTATGTATGTAATATACAGAATACTTGGAAAGTGGTTAAGATAAATGATATATTCATAAGTTATAAACTCTCTCAAAATGTGCATTTTATCTTTATTCAAAACGCTGCACTAATTTTCAATTAATAATTTAAAATAAACAAAAATTAACTTATCAAATAACATTTAAAAGAAAATAAATAAATATTCAAACATGCATTACAACAATAACAAATAATCAATTGAACGTTTGCCCTTTTATAAAGCAATTACAAGCATAGTGCTTAGTTTGAGATTGGAAAAGAGTCGATTGTTTAAACTGCTTCCACTGCAGGCAACATTTAAAAAATATAATCAAATGTCTCAAAAACAATATCATTAATAGATTTGATATTTCAAAAGCAAATAAATTATCTAAAAGCTCTTAAAATTTTTATTTTTAAAGAAATTAAATTTTTTTCTTGTATTTATGTACAGGAAGCACACATAAATATAAGCAAACAGTGGAAATATTTCAAAAAGAGAAAAACATCTTGTTTCTGAAATTTTTCACTTAACTGCTTTAAAGAAAAATTATAATTAGAGATGAAAATATTTTCAAGAAAAGAAAAAGTTCCACCTTATAACTTTTGAAAGTGAAACTAAAATCTTCATTATATTTTAAAATGAACAATATCTTTATAATTATAATTATGAACAAAGAAAAGACAAAAACACAACTTTTAATATATCAACCATCAACATATCATATACTATATATTCCAAACAATTTTCAAAGTATATATTAAAACAAAATTATTTGCTTAAAAGACATCCATTTCAATAAAAAAAAAACTATGTGTTTTTATTGAAATGGATGTCTTTTAAGCAAGTAATTGTGTTTTCATATATATTTTGAAAGTTGTTTGGAATATATAGTTTACGTTATAGTTAATAGTGGATGTAAATTAAGACTATTTTACTTATATTTATATCAATCATCAACATTTATAAAGTAATACTAAAGATTTCATAATTTAATTTTTAAAATGTTTCACATGTTTATTCATATATTTTCAGTATAAAGATTTACACTAGAGGTCTGCACAGGCCCGATGCCTGTACCTGGCCCGGCAACATGAAGGCAAACTTTTAAATGGATCGACAGAATTAGGACAAATTTTTTTAATGTGCCAGGATAACAAAAAAATTAAATGGGCCGCCAGCTGATAAAAAGTTAAGTGGGCCGATATAAACATTCAAGCGAAGCTAAAAAATATAAATAATTTTCAATAGATAGATCTTAAGAAGGTATTATCTATTACGGCAAGGCTTAACAATGTTCATATGAAATAAACAAGCGGTAAATAAGTTATGTAAAAGATATTTAAAGCTGAATTTAGTCTAGAATGGGTAAGTAACTATTATATTTAAGTAATTAACTGCAAATAAAGATAAACTATTAATATTATTGTAGTAAATATGATATGAATAAAGTAAACAGAAAAACTGCATTTTAAACTGAAATAATGTGTGAAATATAGTTAAGAGGCAATGAGAACAGTGTTGATGTTCTCATCACAACAAAAGGAAAATCCTTTGATGATTTATTATGTAAGGGTGGGGTAATTCAAAATTACCTCTTTTCCATATTAATTAGATTTAGAAAGCATATTTATGCATTTACCGCTGATATAAAAAAAATGTTTAGAATGATAGAGATAAATCTGTCATGATACAAATTCTTAAAAATTCTGTGGAAAGACAGTGGATCATCCCCCGTTAAGGTTTTCCAATTATTATCAGTCACCTATGGTACGACCTACATTCCATACTTAACAACCAAAGATTTGCAACAACTTGCTTTGAATGATCAAAAAGCCTTTCCTTTAGCTTCTAAAATTGTTTCACAAGATTTCTATATGGATGACTGTCTTTCTGGATCATGAGGAATTTAGAGGAATTAAAATTAATTCAGTCAGGATTAACGCAACTCATTTAAAGAAGGAGAATGAGCCTGCACAAATGGTGCTCCAACAACGCTCAATCTACTGATCTTCAGATATTTCCCCTTGATAGAAATTCTGAAAAAATAACTGTTAAAACATTAGTAGGGATGTTGTGGAACAGTTCCAGTGATCCATTTATGTAACATAAGTGCTAATAGTAATTTCACCAAAAGATATGTGCTTTCGCAAAATTCCCGCATTTATGACCCTCTTGGTCTCCTAGGTCCAGTGACTGTGAAAGCAAAAAAATTTTCATGCAACAATTGTGGTTGCTTAAATTAGAATGGAATGAGAAATTACCTTTGCATGTTTCCAAACAGTGGGAAACCATTATCGTGACATTGCCAGAACTAGAGTCCGTTAAAGTACCGAGATGCTTTCTAACTGTGAACATCAAATCAGTGGTACTGAACGGCTTTGCAGATGCTTCTTCTAAGGCATACAGTGCAGTTATATATATGCAAACTGTGTCTAGCCCCAGTGGAACTACTAGTCACCTTCTTTGCAGCAAATCCCGCATACCCCTTACAAAAGTTATAATAGTGCCACGACTATAATTGTCAGCTTGTCTTCTTCTTTCAAAGTTAACTCGCAAAGTTTTAGAGGCATTAAAACAACTCGTGAACTCTGTTCAACTGTGGTCTGATTCGACAATAGTGCTAGATTGGACTGAAACCCCTTCCAACCTCCTAAAAACATTTGTAGGCAACCAAGTAGCTCAAATTAAAGAACTATTGAAAGACTTTCCGTGGCTTTATATCTCATTTGAGTATAATCCAGCAGACAGCATTTAGATGACTTGACATGAGAAACCTTGCCTCTTGTGAGCTTTGGTGGAATGGCCCTCTTCTTTCAATACTTAGTGCACCATCTACAGAGATTACTTATAATCCTAATAACTTGAGTAATGAACAATATCTAGATGAATTAAAACCTCTATCTAGACTAACTTTAACATCCTTTACAAACACCAATTTGTTTGATAATCTAATTAGCCATACTAATAAATAAAAAAAATTAGTTAGGATATTAGCATATATTTTTAGATCTATCCGACTCTGTAAACATCAAAGCACAACAGGCCCTTTAGCACATGAGGAATTAAAAAGGATTAAAATATGCCTGATTGAACACATACAGGTAAAGTATTTTAACACAGAAATATGTGCCTTGAAAAAAAGATCTTCAGTTCCTTGCGCAAGTAATTTAAAATTTTTAAATCATTTCTTAGATAAGGATAATTTGATTAGAGTAGGTGAAAGACTCAGTAAATCTAATTTGAATTATGACCAAAAATATCCCATAGTTTTACCAGCAAGTAGTCAGTTGACCAAATCCATTTTTAATCATTATCATCTTCGAGATTTTCATGTTGGACCCCAAGCTCTTTTGAGCACTGTGTGTCTAAAATATTGGCCACTTAGCGGCAGAAATACTGCTCTTAAGGTTGTACATGAATGTGTACAATGCTTTAAATTTAAGCCTATACTGGCTAACCAAATGATGGGGGTTCTCCATCCTGAAAGAATAATGCCCAGTTTCCCTTTTCAAATATAAGATTAGATCTAAGTGGACCCTTCAAAATAAAATATAAGGGCCAGAGAAAGGGTACTTAAAAAAAATCTATGCTACTATATTTGTATGTATGGCCACTAAAGCTGTACACTTGGATTTTGTCCCCGACTTAACATCTGAGGCTAAAATAGCAACTTTAAAGAGATTCTTCGCTCATCGTGGTAAAAGTTCTGTCATTTTTAGCGACAATGCTACGAATTTTGTCAGGGCTTCAGCAGAACTGAAGCATTTATGCAAACTTGTAAACGGTGATGAGATTTCAAATCTTTTAGCCTCAGAAGTCATCAATTGGAAATTTTCTCCTCTTACAGCACGCAACTTTGGTTGAATTTGGGAGGCAGGAGTTAAGGCCTTCAAATACCATTTAAAAAGAGTAGTAGGCTCATCTCATCTAATGTTAGAAGAATTTCAAACTGTAGTTACACATTACACAGATCGAAGTTATCATGAATCTGCGACAACTTTGTCCTCTGTCAACAGATATCGACAATCTTCAGGTGTTGACTCCTGGTCACTTTTTCATAGGAAAACCTCTTGATTTGATTCCCAAACTTAATTTGATTGAGGTAAAAGATGCCTTGCTTAACCTCTTTGCTACTGAGGTGGACATATGTGGACTTTGCGTCTTAGGCCTTTGTAATAAAACCATGCAAAATATGTAAATTTTGATTAACTGCCACATATGTGACAGTTTAAGCTTCAAAATAAATCCATCAGATGTTAGCACTTGACTTATTTTCATGGCTACACCGCTAGTTCAGGGGTGATTCCAAGTAAAAAAAAAAAATCTGAAAGGTTACAGCAGAGTGGGGGTTGGGAGGGGGATCTCCTTCAAGCACTAACCATGCATTTTTTCTGTGGCCCTTTGGCAAAATTAGTGTTGTTTTCGGAGATCCTTTAATGAAATTTGTGTTTTTTCTACTATCCTTTAACAAAATTTGTTTCTTCTACTATGACTTAAACTAAATTTGCATTTTTTTCGCGATCTTTTTGAAAAACTTTGCGTTTTTTCCACAATCTTTTGACAAAATTTGCATTTCTTCGTGATTTTTTGAGGAAATATGTGCTTTTTTGCAAACTTTTGATGAAATTTGTGGGTTTTTTCGCTATATTCAGACAAAAAGTGCGTTTTTTCTGTGACCTTTTATTGCAAAATTTGCATTTTTTCCTGCGATCTTTAGAAAAAATTTGCATTTTTTCCTGCGATCTTTAGAAAAAATTTGCATTTTTTCCTGCGATCTTTAGAAAAAATTTGCATTTTCTGCGATCTTTTGAAGAAATTTGCATTTTTTCCACGATCTTTTGCAGAAATTTGCATTTTTCCCATATCTTTTGAAGAAATTTGCATTTTCCCCACGATCTTTTGAAGAAATTTGCATTTTCCCCATGATCTTTTGAAGATATTTGCATTTTTCCCACAATCTTTTGAAGATATTTGCATTTTTCCCACAATCTTTTGAAGAAAATTGCATTTTTTCTGCAATCTTTTGAAGAAATTTACATCTTTTCTGCAATCTTTTGAAGAAATTTGCATTTTTTTCTGCAATCATTTGAAGAAATTTGCATTTTTTCTGCAATCATTTGAAGAAATTTGCATTTTTTTCTGCAATCATTTGAAGAAATTTGTGTTTTTTCATGATTTTTCGAGGAAATATGCACTTTTTTGCAATTTTTTGAGGAAATATGCACTTTTTTGCAATTTTTTGAGGAAATATGCACTTTTTTGCGATCTTTTGACAAAATTCTTATAAAAACATGGGTGGTTAATCCACTGGGCTCATAAGGTAAAGAAAACAAATAATTGACTTCTGAATTTGATTATAACTCCAAACTATGAATCTCCAAATAACTGACATTAAAACTAAACAATTTATTTAAAGATAAACATAATAAAATATGAACAAACTACCCCTGCAACCTGCAAAGGTGCAAAATGCATAACTTAAAACATCGTGTAGCAATCAAGAGTAACACAAGCAAAAAGAGAGAGCAGATTAGCTCTGCAGAAGTATTTATCAGTGCCAGAAACAGTTTAAAGCATGTGCAGCCCCAGCCTCCAATCAGAAACTGCATGTGGTGATGACACAATACGTATGTACTGAAAGTACACTTCCTATGATCAGAAGTTACGTCAATAAATAGTAGGAGCTAAAAACATGTGCATTTGTTTACATTAAGAGAGATTGCACATCGTCGATATTACGATCGCGATCGATGTGCTAAACTGGAAAACAAAGTATACATCTCAGTGATGTGAGATCTAAGAAAGAAAATAGATAAAAGAAACTTTCACAACTGAAATTCGTGAGGATTTTCTGCAATTTTTTGATGAAATTTGCATTTTTTCTGCAATTCTTTGACAAAATTTGCATTTTTTTAAGCAATCTTTAGAAGAAATTTGTGTTTTTTCCACGATCTTTTGAAGAAATTTGCATTTTTTTCTCGATCTTTGGATGAAATTTGTGTTTTTTTGCGATTTTTTGAGGAAATATCTGTTTTTTTTTTGTGATTGTTTGACAAAATTTGCAGGTTTTTCGTGAACTTTTGTCAAAATTCAGATTTTTTTTTTTTTTTTTTTGCGATCCTTTGAAGAAATTTTTTTTTTTTCCATGATTCTTTGACGAAATTTGCATTTTTTTCTGTGATTCTTTGATGAAATTTGCATTTTTTTCCATGATTCTTTGACGAAATTAACGTGTTTTCCGTGATCCTTGGATGAAATTCCTTTTTTTTTTTTTTTTTTTTTTTTTTTTGCGAATCTTTTATCGAAACTTGCATTTTTTTTCGATCCTTTGACAAAATTCGTGTTTTTCCCGCAATCCTATGACAAAATTGCTGATTTTTTCTACGAATGATTGATGAAATATTTTTTTCGGCGACCATTTGTCAAAATTCGAGATATTTATCTGTGATTTTTTTATGTTCGAATTTTTGGAACTGAATGTCTTAAATTTTCCGAACAAAATCACCCCTGCATTGGTTGCAAGTGAGATTTTCAAAAATTTTGTCATCTCAGTGATTGTGCAAAAGCAAGTAATATTTATCTATATTAAAATTTTAATTAAGATGTCATAATTTTTTTATTGTTAAAAACATTATAAACATTCACTAGACAACTTTCTTTTGTTTACTTAGTGAAATGTTTTAATTCAAAAGTATCATTTTGTTGATGTCCACATGTGTGGACCACAGTATTCAAAGCCTATAAATATGCTTAAACTCAGGATTTACTATTATCATGTTTAGAAATAATAATAAAGTCCCCCTCAATTTAATTAACTTAAAATGTGTGTTTGTTTTTTTAATGAATATGAATTTAAGCTAGATTAAGTGGATCTTTTATATTTATATGGTTAAATGCTATTTAATTCTGATTAAATCGTACAATTTTATTGAAAATATATGAAACCAATTGGAGACCGTAGCTAGATATATAATGTATTTTTTACTCAAAATAAAGAAAGATACCGTATTTTCGGGTGTATAGCCCGCGGGTTATACAAGAAAAAAACATTTGGAACAGCCGCTGCGGCTTATACACGGTGCGGACTATACAAAGATTTTTTTTAAAAAAGAAACGGAAAATCGTGATTTTTCTATAATTTTTAAACCCGAAAAAATTTCAAAAATCGTCGAAATTTGTAAATTTTTTTCGCTATGCCGCGAAATTTAAAGAATTTTCCCGTGTTTGTAATGTTTTTTTACTGTTTAAATGCTATTATTATTTATTTCATTTCTGTCTTTGGAAATAGAGATATTATTGGTTTGTTTATGACGGACTCGGAAACTTCTGATTTTGAAGGATTTTCCAATTCCAGTGATTAAAATAAATATTTTTGAGCGAATTACTGTGTGCCTTTTTATACAGTAGTTTTATATTACTTATAGTAATTATTGTTTAAAATAATAATAACATATTTTCTAGAAGGTAAAATTCCATTAATGACTACAGTTGTATATTACATACAGTTCTCTGAAAGTTACTGTTATGATAATTTACCTATTATCTGCTGCTGCAATTCAAAAAATTAAACTGAGATAAATGGTATTTAATGTTTGCCAGAAATGTATGCAATTAGCACAATAATTACATTTACTTTTTGACATGAAAAAAAAATATTGTGGAAAAATTTGTGTATTGTGTTGCTTATGATAGCTAATTATCTACGAAATGGGCCCGGAGAGGCAGAGATGCCCTCCCTGGGGGTCTTTCTAACGGAACCTAACCCGTATTTACGCACAAAAATCCAAGTTTAGAAGAAAACTCCGAACGATTAGGCCGACGGGCGCGATTGGGTTCGAACCCAGGACCTCTCGTCTACCAGCTTTTGAGAGCAGAACCTCTCGGCCACTGGTGGGGTGTAGAAAAACAAAAATATTTCTTGAATTACCTCTGACAATAATTTTGTTATTTTTAAAGGAAAAAAAAAGTGACTTTTTTTCCTGATTAAAAATAATGATGATAATAATAAATAAGTTAAAATCTGGTTTTATTATTATGGAATTATTAAAAAAAAAAAAGATTTTAGTACCGTAATTTACGGAAGAAACGCCGCGGCGTTTACGTGTTTTAAATTGAAATTTCAAGCGATGCAGCGTTTACGCGCATTTTTTTCACTCCCAAACATTCAGATACCAAAGATGAGAAATTTCATATTAATGAGATTTTAAAATAATGTGGGTGATCCGAAATTTTTAGACCCAGGCGATCGAAATATATTGGCCCTGCCTGGGCTAAATTTGAACCATTTGTGCTAAAAATTTGGCCCACCCAGCCAAGAAAAATCAATTAAATCAAGTCCGGGATCCTATAAATAAAATTATTTAAGATATATTTTTTACATACTCATGCGAACATTTTGCAGCTTAAACTAGTATGTCCACAATCTATGAAATATGGAATGGCAACATTATTGATTACTTAGAGAAATTCATTTAAATGATAACTCATTAGAAATATAATGTAGTTTAAAATGGAAGAAAAATATTTAAGAAAAAATAATTTTGAAGTTCTAGAAAGATTTTTTAAAATATATTTCTCTATAATTTAATAAAATAAATAAATTTAAAAAGATTTTGTCGAACAAAGGAAAAATTTCACTGTTATTTTCGCAAAAACCTGCCGGTTTAACATGGCCCCGAAAAAAAAAAAAAAAAAAAAAGTAGTTCTCTAGTCCCGGCCTGCAGCGGCCGCAGATAAAAATTAAGCTCGATCGCGGTCCGGCCCGAGTCTAATAAAAAGAGATTAACCAAGTCCATGCAGATCTCTAATGTGTACGTTTTAAATGAAAATCCTATAAAAATGATTTAAAACAATATTCATAGGATACATAAAACAAATTAGTGGATATAATTTTTTTAAATGCTTAATATTCCATATTTTCTAAGAAAATAATCTATTTGTAAAAAATGTATTTTTCTAGAAAAAATACATTTCCCCCCCCCCCCCTCTATCCATAACAAAACAATAGCAGGTAAAATCAGATTACAAGATCAAATGTTGGACTCTACTCTGAACCTGAACTGCAAGGTCCGGATTGTATCCTATCCGAATCCGAAAATTCTACTTAAACTCGAGACCCGACAAGAACAAATTTTGTCAACCGAAATATTAAAACCAGAAACTAAAATGAAGGAAAATTAATCCATATTTTAATGCATTTACGGAAAAGTAGTCTATAATTATGTTTTTCTTGTATCAAGTTATTTCGGCTTTTACCATTTTAACAAATATTCAGCATCATCTTTTGGAGAGAAAAAAAAAAGTTAACTCAAACGAATTAAATTCCAACCCGACACACGTCAAAAGAAAGAAAAAAAAATCCCGCCAACCCGACCCGAACTTTAGTCGGGTTCGGGTACTATTCGATTACCCGACTCAATGCAGGATTCATTTCTGTATCAAGTGATTGAAATAAATATAAAATATAACTTTTAAATGTTCATGCAAGAAGTATTTTTAAAACACTTACAATAACGCCAAATATTCTCAAAAACGACCATAAAATAAATCAGATTAAATTGCATTGTTAAATCATCTTGTATTTAAGAAACAGCACAGTGATGGTAAGTATTTTTTTTTTTTTTTCTTGGTAATCACTTCGTGTATAAATGCTTTTAAAGCAAAATCTTCTAATTGAAATATTTATTTCTTCGAGATTCTGACAGCTAAAAAGTTCCAAACAGAGCGATATAAGAAGGGAAAAAAAAAGAAAATAGCTTTAGGATCGCACGTGATATCTTTTCGTAGTGGTTAGCATGAATCATATAATGTTTATAATCCTTATCGCTCCACGTGCAAAGAAATAATAAAAGTAGGTCATGAAATTTCTTGCAAATTGATTGGAATTAAATAAAACCGATTCGAATTAAATAAAAAGTTTTGTTTTGTTTCTGATAACTTTCTTATAAAACACGCATACACACATAAATAACGGCTGCATTCACTATAAGTCATTTTTAATTTTAAATGTATAAAACTATCGCCGCATTTATTAATACTTAAGGAAGTGGAACAGCGTTTTTCAGTTTTTGATAAGGGAAAAAACATTTAGAAAATGCTGAAAGTTGATTTTTTAACTGAATTTCCAGATGAGACAGCTCGGGAAAGGTCATCATCAAATAGCAATCGCTTACAACTTAAGATATAATACATTTATCGAAAATGGAAAAACGTATTAGATTTCAAATCACTTTGATAGATATGCCAGCAGATTCCATGCTTTTCCGTTTAAAAATGAGTTTAAAATTCTCGATGAATTATTGTGTGAGGTTTCTTTTTAATACCCCCCGCCCCCCTCTTAAAAAAATCCAAAACATCTGCATTCCTGATCTACAGATTCTTTTAGAAATGATTAAAATGAGAAATTTTATATCTTATTCAACTGACGAAAAAGGATGTGATAACGTTATTTTATTTGTACATAGCGCTAAATATTAAAAATAATACGTTTATTATCTATTTGTAAATCATTTTAATATATGGCACTGTGAAAATAAATGTCATTTTAGCACATCGTCATTTTAATGTCGTTCGAGCACGCTATTTAAGATACTTAATTAAAGTTGAGATTGCTAACGCCCAATCGTTCTCATGACGCTCTTTAGTGTATAGAAAAGTTTATTCAATTTTAACGGGATTTTTTCTTTTGAAATATTATTTATAATGAATTATTAATTTTGAATATCATACTTATATTATTTATATCAAATTAATAATTTCATATTTCCAGAGCTCCCACTCAACTTGTGTAGTAAAAAAGGGGACCAAAAGGGAGCACATATTTTGTAAAAAAAAGAGATCAAAAGGAAACTATTTTCGCAAATCGTAAAATAAAATAAGCAAGGAAACCCTCCTTTCCTTCAATTGTCACTAATTAATAAATGTTCAAAGTATAATTTGTTATAAAGAAAACGTTTGCTCCGATTCAAATTCTGAAATTCATTATCTTAAAGCCATTGTTATTGGTAGAGGTTACAAACCTTCTAAGACAGATTGAATTTCACGAATTTTTCCACGACTATTTAAAGAAATTTGCGTGTTTTTCGGGATCCTTTGATGAAATTTATGTTTTTCACTATCTCTTGACGAAATTAAAGTTTTTAAAATCTTTTGACGAAATTAGTTTTTTTTTCGATTTATTGACGAAATTCGTGTTTTTTCCGCAATCTTTTGACCGTTTTTTTTTTTCGCGATATTTTGATGAAATTCGCATTCTTCTCGCAATCTTTTGACAAAATTCACGTTTTTTCGCGATCCTTTGACGAATTTCGCATGTTTTTTCGATTTTTTGGCGAAATTTGCGTTTTACTGAGAGATCTTTTGCCGAAATTCGCGTGTTTTTTGCCACCTTTTGACGAAAATCGCGTTTTCCGCGATTCTTTGACAAAACTTGCGTTTTATTGAGAGATCTTTTGATGAAATTCGTGTTTTTTTTCCAAAAACGCTATCTTTTTACAAAAGATCGCGCGATCTTTTTTTCGCGATCCTTTGCAGAAATTTGCGTGTTTTTCGCGATCCTTTGTTGTAATTTGCGACCTTTTGACGAAAAACGCGTTTTTGGCTATTCTTTGACAAAACTTGCGGTTTTTTTCGCAATCTTTTGAGGAAATTAGTCTTTTTGCGATCTTTTGACCGCTTTTTTTTTTCTATCTTTTGACCGCGTTTTTTCGATCTTTTAACGAAATTCACGATCTTTTGAAGAAATTTGCGCATTTTCGCAATCCTTTGACAAAATTGGCGATTCTTTTCGTGATCGATTAATGAAATTTAATGGTATTTTTTGGAATATATTTGCGAAAAGCGCGATTTTTCCGTGATGCTCTGCTAAATGCCAAACATCGGAAAATTTTAAATAAAAGTCGGTTAAAAGTGTCAAAAAACTGACTTTACGGACCTAACAATGAAAAAACGGACCAATACGGACTTGAAGCAAAAAAACAGATCAAGTGGGAGCCCAGTAATTTCGGTGCTTTTGGTTTTTAAAATTTGAGTTTAATTAATTTTTTGTTGCAAAATCATTCGCGATATACCAAAGTAATTGAATTTCACGAATTTTTCCATGACTATTTAAAGAAATTTGCGTGTTTTTCGGGATCCTTTGATGAAATTTATGTTTTTCACTATCTCTTGACGAAATTAAAGTTTTTAAAATCTTTTGACGAAATTAGTTTTTTTTTTTTCGATTTTTTGACAAAATTCATGTTTTTTCCGCAATCTTTTGACCGTTTTTTTTCGCTATATTTTGATGAAATTCGCGTTCTTCTCGCAATCTTTTGACGAAATTCACATTTTTTCGCGATCCTTTGACGAATTTCGCGTGTTTTTTCGATTTTTTGGCGAAACTTGCGTTTTACTGAGAGATCTTTTGCCGAAATTCGCGTGTTTTTTGCCACCTTTTGACGAAAATCACGTTTTCCGCGATTCTTTGACAAAACTTGCGTTTTATTGAGAGATCTTTTGATGAAATTCGCGTTTTTTTTCCAAAAACGCTATCTTTTTACAAAAGATCGCGCGATCTTTTTTTCGCGATCCTTTGCAGAAATTTGCGTGTTTTTCACGATCCTTTGTTGTAATTTGCGACCTTTTGACGAAAAACGCGTTTTTGGCTATTCTTTGACAAAACTTGCGGTTTTTTTCGCAATCTTTTGAGGAAATTAGTCTTTTTGCGATCTTTTGACCGCTTTTTTTTTTCTATCTTTTGACCGCGTTTTTTCGATCTTTTAACGAAATTCACGATCTTTTGAAGAAATTTGCGCATTTTCGCAATCCTTTGACAAAATTGGCGATTCTTTTCGTGATCGATTAACGAAATTTAATGGTATTCGCGTGATCTTTTTATGCGCGCCATATGCCGGAATTTAAGCTGCAAATTTCACGCAATTTTAGTGTAGTTTTTCGTATTTATATTATTTAAATTATATTATTAATTTCGAATTTTGCATTTAAAATATTTATTTCTAATTAATAATTTCATTTTTATGATTTCTTAATTCTTCTTATTAATGTGTTTCTGTTTAGCACGCCATTCGCGATTACCGCAGAAATTTCACATGCGGCGTAAACCCTGGTCGAAATATACATTCGTAGATGGTGTATAGCCCGCGGGCTATACAACGATGCAGCTCCGCGGCTTATACACAAACTTTTTTATGGTACTGCTCGATTTAGGGGTGCGGGCTATACATCCAAAAATACGGTAATTATTTTTACATAGTTACATTCGTAAATTATTCTTTCTCATAAATAATACATAATAAAATATTGAAATATTTCCTTTTATTGTACTTACGTCAACTTTTGAATTTAATTTCTTTTAAATTCCAGTTCCATATGAGGACGCAAGTTTCAAAGTATCAAAACTTGTCTTATCCTGAAAATCAAATTTTGGGAAGTCACGAAAAACCTCTGACTGCATCCATTGGTTTTCATCGTAAGCCAAGATTTTACAAAGGCAGAAATACAGGATAGAACTAGTTTTTTCTTCAGATTGTTTGTATTTTATCCCAATGCAGGTTTGCAATGAATAGATTGATAGAGAAATCACAATTCTTTTATTTTTAGATAAGGCAAGTTTTGAAACTCACATCCTCATATGTCCGTTTTCTTATTATATATTCATTTTAAATTACATGATGGAATTCATGCTGTTTACTTTTAAGTGTACAAAAATATTGTTTAATACTGTTAAAAAGAAGAATTTTCTTCAAATAAAATTTAGCCACCAGTTATGATTTTAGCTAGTTGAAAAATGTTCTGTTTTAATTCAGATATAATAGATGCAATTTGTATTTAAAGCAAAAAATAATTTTATCATATATAAATAAATAAATAAAGGGTTTTTCAAATTCCCTGCTTAACAACAGGCACATTTCTGACTTATTTTTAAATGTAAGGGCATAAAATTGGCAGGCTTGACTATTGAAGTGATTTGGATTCGAAAATTTTTTTCCATTTTTAAAAAAATAAACTACTTATTGAGTTATAAGTGATTCGTGTCATGTGGCAACAAGCTTTTACCCTTTCTCAGGCTGCCATATCGAGAATTCGGTTAAAAAAGCTGACTTTCAACGATATTTTTCGAAGAATCATCTGCATTTACCAACACAATGAAAAACTTATTTCTATTATATTGTTTCTGAATAAGAAAAACTACCAATTTCATGTGTTTCCAAACAAAAATGAATTCAGAAATGTAACAGAAAGTGGTTCTTTTGAATGTGAGAAGAGTCTTAAAATATTTCACAGGACAGTAATGCTTTTAGTAAATTTTTTTAATCAATGATGTATTCATCGATTCCCTCTAATCTAAAGTTTAGTATTAGAAATACAATGGAAAATTTAATGAACAGTATAAGTTATTATTCATCATTATTGTTTATCTGAATGTTTTCTTGAACAATGCATAAATAAATTTGTTTTTTAGGTCATTTAACTCAAAGGAAACTAAAATTTTTTCAAACTAAATAAAAAAAAAAATAATAAATTTCAAGTTTTCCTGTCATTTCTTAAATATAGTTTACAACAAGAATTATTTTAAAATTTTGAAATTTACGATTTAATTAATTTAATATTTTAAAGCAATATCAAATGTTATGTAAAAAAAAAAATTATTAATGCAATTTTAAAAAGAAACAATGATTTACAATGATTTTCCAAAATTTTCAACTTTTTTATGCATTTGAGTCCTCTTGATGAAATTCTCAATTTTTTTTTCCCCGAGTGATGGACCCAAATTTCAGATTTTATCCATAGATCGTTTGACGAAATTCTTTGGGTTTTTTTTTCCCCCGAGGTGCACATCAATGATATTTTTTTTCCCCCGATTCTGTGGAAATCACTGATCAATTTTTTTAAAAATAAGCAAAGCAGAATACCTTCAAAAAGCGGGAAAGTGGCATCTCTGCCGTATACTGAGAATATGATTATCTTATGATGATCAGTGGTGTACTCATAAAAAACCGCAGAGGGTATACGGCATATATCACCGTATACCCTCTACTACATCCCTTCTTATGACTTGAAGATTAAAAAAACTTTATAAGTCATTTGATTAGCCAAGGGAAAGTCCCATCTCACTGTAAACTGAAATGTCTTAAATTTAGACACTTATGTGTCTGAAACTGAGTGTTCAGTTTTAAGACATCTTAAAATGTCTTATTTTTTTCAGACACTTGAAAACATATGAATCACAGTCATTTTGCACCTCCCATTTTTCCACAATAAAAAGCCTTTTGTTCAAAAACACTTTTAACATTGCACTGATTATAATCAATAACTTCTGGAACAGGATATGATTAAAAACAAAAAAATATATTTATTTAAATATATGTAGTAAAACATCTCAATAGCAGACACCTTAGGATCACAGAATTTGTCTGTTATACATGTGTTGTAAATTGAAAGATGTGCTTGCTAACTAGAGATGTCCACTATTTGGGAGTGTCTGTTGTTTGCTAAATAGAGGTGTTCACTATTTGGGAGTGTGTTATGGAAATTTTATGGTAAAACCTTTATAACGAACAGCTCTTTTAGTGAACACGCACCCTTTTTCAATCTATATAATAAGTATATATCAAATTCAGTGTTCTTGAGGGTCTGTTGTAGAAAGATTTTACAGTATTTAGATAAATATATCTTTTGTTTTTAATTTTATTCAACTCTAAAAGGTTCAAAATATTCAAAGCACAATGTTGAAACCACAGACTTCTCATATAAGTAGATCCCAATGGGGAAATTGTACGTTTTTCAATTTAACTTGCATTTTATAGAGTACAAAAATATGAGCATTTTGATGCCATTTTTATGTGTTTTTGAAACTCAGAAAATCCATTAAATTAACTTTAATAATGCAGTTTTTATCTGGGTGGGAAAAAGCCACGTCACATGATGAAAGTAGTTTTGACATCACTGCACATGTAAACAAATCTTTGCTGTATTTTCTCCTGTACTTTTCTATGAGGATAGCTTGGGTTACACTGAATAATTCCTTTCTTTTCTTAAAAATGATTAGTAGAACAAACTAAAAGCATTGTAAATTGTTGTAATGAATAAACAATATTGTGAATTCGAGTGAGATTTATTTTCCCCTCGTTTTTCTAAAGACTTTCATTTTGAGATCTTGATGTAGAAATAAAATATCGGTACAAGTTTATACTATAATTGTATTTTATAGAATAGTGTTTTTTTTTTCATATTAATTTTCCACAATAATTGATTTCACAAACTGGTTCAAATAGTATTTCTTTCATTACCAACAGGAAGGGGGGGGACTTATAAAAAAGTTTTCGTATTTGTATTTTATATTTGAAATAAGAATTTGCTCTGCTTTTGTTAAATGTTTTCTCTCTTCAGTTGTTAAATAAGATATTTTTGAATTAAAAAACAGATAAACTCAGAAAGAGAACAATTTGCTGAGGTAGCTTTAAGATAGCCTTCAGAATTTTTATATAAATATACCCAAAAAACATTTAACAATTCTTCAAAAATGTTTCACATGGGCAAAAAATAACAAGTAGTTATTTTACATATTATCAGTTTTGCAAACTTCATCAGACCTGGGATTGAAAATTTTACGCTTTATAAAACTGCAGATTACAACTCACTGTTTAGTTTATGAATTCTATTTTTTATTTTTGTTATAAATTAACAGTATTTTAACGGAAGGTAGAAGGGCCAAAAGAGAAATTCAGGCATCTCCCAACTTACGTAAGCAATGCATTCTGTAAACTTTTACGTAACTTGAATTTGACATAAGTCGAATTGTGAATTGCTTAAGCATAATTTTGTAAGAAAGTACAATACTTATTATATATATATAATATTTACACAGTAATATTTTATAAATGAAGAATAATACAGCAATGCTTACTCGGATATAAAGTAGCATGAAAAAAAAATTATAAAAGCAAACTGAAAGGACACTTTTCAAATAACAAATATTTTGTGGATTAGAGAAATAATATACATATAAGTAATAGAATAATAAATATTATAAAATAATTATAAACGTTTAAAAAACATGCTAGTATGTTCACAATTCTAATGTTTGAGATTTATTACATATTTGCGAATCTACATATGTCACATAATACATAAGTCGGGGGATGCCTCAGACTGAACAAATGATATAATGTTTGAATTTTTATTCATGATCAATAAATGCTTTCTTTATTCTTTATTCTTTGACTTTGTTAATTTTTTATTGCTAAATTAATACTCAATTCATATCTTCCAAATAATTAAAAAAATAATAATCATGCAAATTCATGTCTTATTTATGAATTGAATTTAGAAATCATTGTGATATTATAGCAGAGTATTACCATCTCTTAACGTTGCCCTTGTGATATTAACGCATTATCCAAACAAAGAATTAATCTTGAATGATAATATATGCTAAATTATTTATATGTCACTACAAAAAGTTTATGTATAATGAGATATCTGCTTTCAAAAGTGAGAAGTTAGTGTCCTCCACCTGAACAACATATTCAAATTTTGCAGTTTTCTATACTATAATGCTTATTTTCAAAATGAAAATACTGCTTTCTTTAACAAAATATTCAAATCATTTTCATTATTTTTTTTTTTACGAAAGTTAGAGCATTAAGGAAAAGACTGATATAACATGTTTAGAACCTGATAAATATTAAGTAGGACATTCTGAGAAACTACATTTCAAACAAACCATTCAAACAAACAAAAAGAACTAACACATTCACAAGTTATTTGTAAGCAAATAATACTAAAATGGTAATTAAATTAACTTTGTTTTTGCATCTAAGGATAGGATTTTGTATTTGATCTTTCATTCACTTTCAGATAAATTAAGAAATATAAAAATTATGCACAAAGGTATGCTTCCAGTGACAATGTAACATTTTAATATTTTTAGAAGTTAATTATAAATTAATACATTAATTTTAACGGGTTTTTCCGCTAGCCCATCACAGTTGATAAATTGTCGAATATTCCTCATTGTTACAATTTGTAACAACAGTGGATTTATTATGCTCTAAACTACAGTCGCCCAAAAAATGTCAAATGGCTGTGAAGCTGCAATTAGCTTACACAGTAAAAAGTAGAAAATATAAGTAAAAAATAAAGAGTAATATATTTAAGAAATATGCTTGAATAAAATAACTTTTTCATATTAATTGAACAATGATTATTTGTTGAATAATCAATTTAGAAATTATAAATGATAGTTTAAATAATGCTTTTCTTTTCTTTGCTCTTTCCATATTATTAAAACAGAAATAGAGCAAAGATTATAATTTTTTTCAAAATAAATCCAAGAGTTTACATTTTCTATCAAATGTAAAAAAAAAAAAAAAAAAAAAAAAAAAGTGAATTTTCCATTGGGTTCGATAGCCATGCCAAATTATCATATTATATTGGACATTTTATGGAAAAATCATAAAATGAGGTGTGATTATTAAGATAAACATTGGATACTTGTAAAAGAGTTTTTTTTTTTTTTTTCAAGTTTTTGCTTTAACACTTATTTTTAAGTAAGCACTTAAAAAAATAAATAAATAAAAGGCAATACTTATAAATTTACTCATGTATGTTGTAGTAATTTGTTTCTGATCTATGAATATGCACTTATTACTGACAATAGTTAATTTAAAATTTTTATTCCATAAGTCAGTATTAAACAAAAAATTTTTTCTTGTTTTCTGTGTTATTGCTCAAAATTTCATTTTCTCAGAGTAAATTCGAGCTAATTTTTTATCTGTAATATAACCTGCATAACACGAAATTTTATTCCTAACAAAAAGAATTATTAAGCATTACAATGAATTAAGGAAACATTACATTTCAAGAACTGGCTAAAGGTGATTTTACTTATGATTTATTTTTGAATAAAACTATCATTCTTTATTCTTTTAAGTAAACCAGAGTAAATTAAAAATAAATGGGCCTTTTAGCTTTAGCTTCTTGTATCTTTACCCAGATGAAATGCATTTTTTATGCCCTTAAAATAAATTTGAGGAGAAAAGAACTATTTCCAAAAGGTATAATTTCATATTTTTCAAATCCAACCAACTGCAGCACTTTTCTAAATGAAAATTAATACAAATGTATAAATTAATAGTACATTATATTTGGATATGTTAAAATAATCTTTTGACTCTAATTTGATTTTGTATAAATGAGTCTTTAAAAGATGTTTATAGTAGATAACAAACAGAAAGCAATGGAAAACAGCCTGCATGCACAATGCAGGCTGCTACGGAGTATCTGCAGCATTTTATGTGTACCAAACCAATCCCGTCCTGTTTTCAGATCATGTGGTTTTGTTTTGCTTTTAAGGGAGTTTAAAACTGCAATAACTAATTATTTTAAATTATTTTTACAATTCCAAGTTGAGTTTCGAGAAATGTAAGATTGTCTTCATCAATTAAACATAAAAGAAGGCATAATTTAGATTGAGTGCAACTTCCCCATTTGATAACCTTTTCTTGAAGCCTACATCTCTGCCCTCATTTATGTTATGGAGGGCAGAGAGGCACACCAAACCAATTTTACTCCCAGCAAAAGCTTCTCGGAATCTCCCTCCGGATCTTGAGTTGACCAAGAATGAAATCCGAAAGTTGCCAATAAAGGGATCACCGTCAAAAAAACATCCTTTTGGCGATGAAAGAGCGAAAACATGTTGGATTCAAAATCTGGCTGAAAGACCAATGGGGTTTGGTTCTACTCCTATCTTTCCTCTGAGGTTGAAACAGATTTTAAGTATCAGCTTTATGGAAATTGCATACCAAATTTGGCAGGGGGGGGGGGCTAAAATCAGAGAAGAGGGGGCAGGGTCGGGTTACTGCCACGTTTGCCCATGCTTTAACACTAGATTTATGGAACCCATCAGCTTGGTGGGTTCCCTATTTTATGCTTGAAATCATCCAAAAATATAACTTTTTACAGCAATATGAATTTTAAGGCATTACGATGCACATATACCTAGCCTATATTTCCTACCAGCTATCTAATTTCATGTATCTGTTTAAAA
Source organism: Maratus speciosus (assembly GCA_963932465.1). Classification (NCBI taxonomy): domain Eukaryota; kingdom Metazoa; phylum Arthropoda; class Arachnida; order Araneae; family Salticidae; genus Maratus; species Maratus speciosus. Next base: position 303,970,712 of record OZ010796.1, on the reverse strand, counting down.
TGAACAAAAATTATGCATTTTAATGTAGTCGAATTTCCATGAATCTAGAATTAATAAGTTCCCGAGGAAAAAAAAACAACAAAAATAAATAAAAACAGCTGAGAGTTCACTCATTATTCTCAAATGCAACTGGGTCTGCTCACACTCACTAGGGAACATACTCAACTATTAATGCTAGATTTCATTAAGAGTGGTATCGTCGGAAAGGTTTTACTATGTGAATTTTTAAAAAATGGAGGACCTACTGTCTGAAACCAATGATTTATGAGATATAGGTTTATTTTTTCCATGACATCATGCACAAAGAAGACAAAAAAAATGCGAGATGACTCCATCCAAATTTAGAGTCTCCTTTTTATCTTGTTAGTTAGTTAATCATTAGTTAATCCTCATGACAAGAACATTTGAACCATACTACTTTTGGAAAATCAGATTTATTTTTAAATTTTCTTTATGTGTGATATAAAAAAGAAACTGGCCCATAACTCATGAATGGTTTAGATTTAAACAGATAGCTCATCTTTTTCTTGTCTCTCATGACAAGACCTTTCCTCTTGACGAAGTCCAGAACTAATAGTTGCTTCTTAACAGTTGTTCCTTAGTTGATCGATCATTGTAGAAATGGCTAAAACTTGCTAAAAGGTTACAAAATTTCTAAATATAAAATATGATACATACCATTTGACAGTATCATTCCTTCTTGTAATCCTGGATCATCCGGATTTGATTTCCAGTCAATTTCAGTTGGTCCTAAGAATTTGAAGCAAAACAGAAATGTATGACTGATTTATATAAATTCAGAATTATAAACTTGCCATGACAATTTGGCAAATGACCTTGAAAGATTTTGCGATATTACGAGAAAAGAAAATAATTAACAGATAGAAATTATGAAAAAAATGCATTATTTAATAAAAAATTACTTTGCCAGAGTTTAGCTATGATTGTCACCTTAATTAACAAATAAACTCATCTAAATATAAATTTTGCATTGGCCAATTTATTGTGGATAGTTTATAATATTATAACAGACATTTTACTTATTTTTGCGGGAGGGGGAGGGTATAGATGTCAAATATTACTATAGAGTTTGGTATTAAAAGGCTTAATAAATTCAATTTTAAAAGAACAGCTAACTCTTAGCCAATTTAGCCACTTCCTTGCCTGTTCTTTGAAAGTGGTGAAGAAACAACGTTCATGCATTTAAATTATCAGGGATGCCACGAAGAAAATAACAAAAAAGAGGAAATAATGCATGAAAGTAAAATTTATGACATTTCTTACAATATTTAAGCATGAATTTTGTGAACTATATTATACTGAATACAAAATAATAAATTGACAAACTTCTTACGTTAAAATGTTTTTAGTATTTTCTGTAACAAATACATTGCATTTTCATAGTTGAGTTGAAGAAAACGAACTACATATCAACATGTACAGTTTTATACTACATTAATGTTCTTTCACCCAAATGTAGAGTTTGGTTTTCATGTATTGTATTTAGGAGCAAAGAACGTGAATATTGAATAGCTAATTATCATTTTTATATGTACAGAAAATCAGAATTCGGTTCAAATTTATGATTTTTTTCCATGAGCAACTATGAAAATTGAGATTTTTTTATGCAACCTCTTGATGATAGGGATGATTTTTTCTGTGATCGTTTGTCAAAATTAGTGATTTTTATGCGATCATTCGATGAAATTTGCAATTTATTCTGCGATTACTTGATGAAAATTGAAAATTTTTTGTGCCACCCTCTTGATGAAATTCGTTATTTTATCCACGACCATTTGATGAATTTGTTATTATTTTCTGCAATCATTTGACCACGATCTTTTTTCTGCAACTGATTGGCAAAATTTACGATTTTTGCACGATCGTTAGAAGTTAGATGAAATTCTTGATTTTATTCCACAATTGTTAGAGGAAATTCTCGATTTTATTCCACGATCTTCCAATGAAATTCACAATTTTAATTTGAGATCATTCAATGAAGTTCATGATTATTTTCTGCAAATGTTTTATGAAAATTGTGGAATTCTAACATTTTGAATGAAATCTCTTGATGAAATCGCAATTTTATTCCTCGATCATTTGACAAAAATCGAGATTCTATTTCATGATTGTTTGTAAAATTCTCGATTTTATTCCAGATTGATGAAACTTGCGATTAATTTCTGCAATTGTTTGATGAAATTCATTACCGATTAATGAAATTTATAGCTTTCTTCCATGACCGATTGGCTAACTTTGCAATGTTTGCTCGACCGATTGACAAAAATTGAATTCCTTTACAAGACCTCTTTATGAAATTCGAGATTTTTAGCTTAAGTGATTGACCGAAATTTACAATTTTATTCATGGATCGTTTGGCGAAATTCCCAGTTTTTTTTCACGGTGCACATCAATGTGATTTTCTTTTCATGATTCCATGGAAATAACTGATTAATTAAAAAAGAAAGAAAAAGAAAAGCAGAAGTCCACCAAAAGACAGAAAAGTAGCATCCTTGAATTACAAATTATAACTCTTGTTGAAATTGAGCATTATGTATCACCTTTTTTCTCTTTAACTCAAGCAAAACAACATACTTTTATAATACTTATTCAAGCAAAGCAGCACTCATACTTTAACAATAAATTAAAGTAGTCATTGCACTCAACAGCTTAAAATAAATAAGAATACAGATTCATATTTATTTTGGAACAACTGAATGTATACTTGCCAACTTTCATAAAATTGTCTCCATTTAAGTGTCACATAAACATGTTTTGAACCACAAAATTAATTTTAATAAAATGTTACTTGTTTCTGTGAAGTATGTAGTAAAATTACAGATTCAAAACTTGTTTATTTGATTGAGACTAATTGATACATTTTTACAGGAGATTGGAGAGTACTACGACAATGTTATATGATAATGTGACATTTTTATTAAAGAAATGATATTTGGTCAAATTTTATTTTTTCAATAACAGAGCTGTTAAATTTTGAAATACAACTAATAAATATTTACAATTTCATATGTTAAAAAAAATAGTTATTAATTGACAATATGACAATTAAAATTTAGTTTATTAGTTAATTAGTATAAGTTTATCAAAAATTTGCGTGTTGTAGAAAAATAATTGTGAAATTTATGTATTAAAGTAAATTCGCCAGTTTCAGTATTTCAAACAAAAAATATCTGTAAAATGATAAAAAATATTTTAGCAAAAGTGGAAAAAAGAGAAAAAATTTCTACTTATGATTAGGGAGGAAAAAAAGAAAATTTAACAGAAAAACTGATTTTTCATTTCCTTATTTAATATGTTGAAAATATTAGTTTTCCTTCTTATTTTGAAATGTTTTTACAGCATTTAAATTCCATTGCAAAATAATGGAAATAACTAGACAGTATTGGGCATTTTTTGTAACTTCAAACGTTTTCATGAGGCTTTTTATTGCATTGGAAATGCAGCTAAAAATATAATTCAAAAATAGTAGAATCAACAAGACACATTTTAGTATTTATTATGTCACCAAATAAAATGTTTTTAATGGTTTAAAAACAAACATATGGTACAATATTTAATAAACTATAATGTGAATAATACCTTCATGAACAGTTAGATAAGCTCCAACACCATGACCAGTTTTGTGCATATAGTTCAAACCAACTTCCCACAGGGATTTTCGAGCTAATGTATCAAGCATTTGACCTACAAGAATAAATAAATTATATTGCTTACATAGACCATTAAAAATATATAAAATATATATGATTTAAAAAATATATATTTTAACCTTTGATATAACGTGGGAAAACTGCAGATGATATGGCAATATGTCCTTTCATTACTCTTGTAAAACATTCCTTAATATAAAGAATACAAAAGTTAGTCACAAAATTAAATAAATAAATAAATATATATATATATAAAATTTTCACCTTGTCATTAATATATCTCAGGGTTGTATTAAATAATATTTTTATATGTTTGTGTCACCTTTCAAGTAGTTATAAGTACGTTGTAAAGTTTATAATCATGAAATGTCTAACAAAAAATATAAAAATAAAACAAACTAAGTAAATAAATTATAAATACAATACATGCTCATTTTATGAACTCGTAGACAAATTTATTTTTATAGTTTTTATTTTCTACAAGAAATGTAGTGTTTAATTGCAACAAATAACATTACAAATTCAATGATGTTCATTTAATAATGCTTTTAAATAATGAACTTTTGAAAACAAAGATTTTGTATGAAATAAATTAAATGCATGCTACGTTACAATGATTTTTCACTCACTGTTCAGTACACTGTAAAGCTTGGTATTTAAATGTTTACGCATTAAAATTTGTCACTTTTTATCTTTTCAATATAATTTCATAATTTATGTATAAGTACACAAAAATTTAGAAACAAAACAGATTAAACAACTTTTATTCAGCATCTAAAACTCATAGGTATAAAGTTTTTAAGGATAATAACTGATAAGAACCAATTTTTAGCCTAAAGGTAAATTTCAATAAAATGTATTTAATTACATTTGATAAAGATTATATAAATGACTGTTGTTAAAGAGCGGGATAGGTTATTAATAGGTATTTAATTAAATAAGAATTTAAATTTTTTGGCCTTCATTTTTGCCTTATTTTTTCTTTAATTAAAAAAAAAAGTCATTTTTTAATAGAATTTACAATGCTCTGAAATATTTTTTCCTTTGTTGTTTAATTTGCATTATGTACGCAAAGAATTATAGTTACTGCCAAATAACTTTTCAGGTACAATTACAGAAGTATTTTACTCCAACAATATTGATTAGTGATTACTAACATTTTTATCAATATGGTTGGGGGAAAAAAAAGGAATTACACTACTTCATGTTGAGATTTCATTTGTATCACTGTAGATTTACAAAATACATGATCATGCCAATATCATGAATGAATTGTATTGAACAGTTATCCAGGATAGCTCAGTTGACAGAGCATTTGCACATTCAAAGGTCCTAGGTCTGACTCCTGACCCAGACATTTTATCACTCAGTTGAAAATAGATTCTTTTAACCACTACTTTATGATTTCAGTAGCATTGCAGATTTTGTAATTTTGTTCATTGCTTTATTTTTTTTTTTTTTTTACTTTTGTCTAAATGTGGCTTCTGATACTTCATACATTTAAGTTTCAAAAACATTCTGGTAATGAAGCTGAATTTATTTAAGAATACATTGCTATTTTTGAGAAATAATATGGAATAATCCATCTTGTTTAAGTTCAACAAATAATTTTCTTCTCATTATTTCTATTCTTCCTTCTAAGCCAAGCGAGGATGAAACTGGTCCAATGTAAGACAAATTCTGGCCTATTCAATGTGCAAAGAAAGCTTTGTTTATATAAGAATTTTAAAACTTTTAGTATGAAAATGTGAAATAAAAATTACTTTGTATCAATGGGAGACTGTTTAGTCAGGGCTTTGTAAAAATGAACATCTAGTGTAATTTATATACATGAAATGATAATAAAAGAAATTACCCATCATAAACATATTAATGACTGCGAAATCAATTTACCAAAATAGAAGTTGATTGGCTTCTTGTTCATATTAGATGATTACTCAAAGCATTAAAGTCTAATTAAATTTTTTTAAATGTGACATTTATTAGATTACAGTGATAAATTTAAGTTAACTGATTGTATTTAAGCTATAAATACTAATCAACCTTTCTCAAAATCAACAGTTATTAGATTCATTATTATATTTAAGTTATAAATTATAATCAATGTCAAAATACATATATAATGATTACATTTACTCATAAATCCCAATTAACTTTTCTCTGGCTGAAATTTATTAATAAAACATAAATATCCATTAACATCAAATTTAGAATTGACTGTTGGTAACGCAATCCAGCCTTGAGTGAAGCCTGTTGCCTACACCTCACAAATCACACCTATTAAATTATGTTGAGCCAATTAAACAAGATCTCCAGATGAGACAGACTGATTTTTGGAAGTTTTGAGTTGTCTACAACATCTGCAACCATGTAGGTTACTGAAATTAATATAAGTGGCTCACGGGGCCTCTGATCGAATGTGAGAAAATACCTGTATCATGGAATTGAAAATAAACAAGTTCAATTCACAAAGAGGTTCTCAAGTTAAATTATTTATCTATAATTAAGCTCTCATCAACTCTCTATATATATATAAATTTTATTTTGTTGAAAATAAAAATTGAGGAGAAAGGAGTTAATTGCTACATAAAATACCTTTTCATACTGAGATGGGGTACCAAAAAAGTAAGTCCGTGACACATCAGTAGTTCCATCTCTATAAATAAGAAGAAAAAAAAGAAATTAAACAGCAGTTAAACAGTTTAAAAAAATAAAATAAAAAAGAATAAATACTAACATGTATTGGCCTCCAGAATCACAGAGATAAAATTCTTCCATTGATATGACTCGAGTTGTTTCTTCACAGGGATGATAATGAATAAGGGCAGCATTTGGACCAGAAGCAGATATTATTTCAAAGCTTGGTCCAACATAATCCTCTTGTTGTCTAAATCAAAATACAACAATCAAAATAAAATTAAAACAATATTCAAATTTTTTATTGCCAATAACAAATAGTGTGATAATTGAAAAAAAATATTGCAGAACATGACAAGAGATCCACATAGTTGAAGTTTAAAAACATTACAATACATTTTTGTTTGATAAAGATAATATTAGATATATTGCTAAGAGAACAATAATAATACTCTTAGAAAAGGAATGGAGGGCCATCATAACCTCCCTACCCTTTAAAACTTGAATGGTGTCTTTATTGCTCTTCAACAATGAAATTGTATTGTCCTAGTCATTAAAATGTAGTAGTGCCATTCTTGCATTAGAAAAGAACCTTCATTATTAAAAATGAAAAGTATGTATGAGCCTTTATTTTCTTTTTTTACATTGATTGATATCTGATTGCTTTCATAAAAGAAACGCATATTTATGTATGGCATGCATGCAAATGTTTACGTTTATTGTTACCAACAAAATAATGTAATTGATACAGCCATTTATTTCAAAATGATGTAGATAAGTATGTACGCTCCAAAGAATGAGAAAATCTATTATCGTAAAATCCCGTTAATCTGCCTTTCCTGATTACACCCCCCCCCACACACACACACACATACATGCCAAAAAAAATTCACCACACACGTCAAGGTCAAAACCAAATATTTTATCTCCGGGTATTTTTCCGCCGCATCAGAAAGACAAGACAATTCTAAACATATTGCCAAGCAGAGGAGGTTGCCGGTTGACCTAGATGTAGAACCAGTCTTTTCACACCAAGCAGTGTTGTCAGATATTTTTTCACACAATTCACAAATAATGTGTACAAAGACAAAAGTAAGTACCATAAACAAAATGTAACTGTTGCCAATCTGAAAAAGCAATATAACCAAGCATTAGTTTTGCTCTATATTTAAACTCCATGGACATATGAAGGGAATAAAAATATTAATAATGGAAGTTTCTCATTAAATAAGTTAAATGTGCTCATTAAAATAAATAAATAAATAAATAAAGAATTTACAGTCATATTTAATGTTATTATGAAAACTAATCACAAAAAAATTACTGATTGATTGATCAGTAGATGGAAAGTCAAATTTGTAGTGTAAGTATTTTGTATTTTTTTTTTTTTTTTTCAGTGGCAGCTGTAGTATTTTTTGTTATAAAAATCTGGCAACACTGACTCAGAGAGACCAGTTCGTTCTGAACATTGAGTGTGTTCAGAAGTGCATTTCGCGCCGCACGTGCGCTCAGAAGTTTATGTCATGGAGTAGGTCTTATCAAAGAAAGGAATTTAAAAATAATTCAATTATTTCATTATGTTTAATGGTTCAAAAAAGGTAAAACCAACGACTATATTTCTTTATCCTTCCAAAACATGGTTTTCGTAACAGAAATACATGCCTATGTACACTCAGATAAAATCTAAAATAGTCGGGAAAAACATCATGTGACCTTCTTTATCTACTTTAGCACATTTAGAATTTAAAATTAGTTAACCAACCGCACACAAACTCCACGCAAGCTGCTCAAAAAAATTGTGTGGGCGATTTGATCACGTGATTGTGCGTTGTTTGGTAGGTTGATTGATACAATTTAAGAATTCAACTGGTGATCTAAAAATTTTAACTTTTTAACAATTTTCTTTTTATTTATTTAAAAATTATTTATCAGTTGATTTATATCTTCCGTGATAAATAGAATGCTGTTAGTAAACCAAGATTGTGATATCAGCATATGAGATTTGTTTGTAATCTACTATACTGGATGGATTTCAATGGAATTTGCACTGTTAGTTAGACAATTTTTCAAAGAATATTTTAATATATATATTTCTTATTTTATGATTGCATATTTTAATACCATGTGGATAACAGAACAAAATACATCATAAAACACGAGAAATAAATGGCATTCAAAATTCTGTTAGTATAAGCAAAATACTTACTTATACTTTCAGTAGAAAATTTATAAACATTCTAATCATACTTTATTCACTACAAAACTAGACAGCAAACCTATATATATTATCTCTTTAAAAAATATATGTACAGATATTTTTAGTTAAAATAATCTACAACTATTACATTTTATTTTTATAATGTTCAAAGTAAAATATGATTTCCAGCCTAGTCTCGATAAAAATTCACTCCTAAAGTACTCAAAAAAAAAGAAAGAAAAAGGAAATCAAGGAATTATCTTACGCGCAAAAGAATATTTTCGCACAATATATATTATTTTTTCATTTGGATTTGCTTAATGTTTATATCATTATACATATACATACTATATATATAATCACTTAGAAACAAAACTTTGAATATTTAAAAGGCGTTCAGATGTAAAACTTTCATCTCGAAATACCTCATTTTCTCACATTTAAATAAGTATTTTATTATTATAATAAAAATACACGTGCCTCTGTATAATAAAAATAAAAAATATATCTTCTTCAAAAATATCTTATTCATTATGAAAAATATAAAACAACCAATAAACAAAACAAGAAAAAATTATGATTACAATGTGCGACTGGAAGGATTCGAACCCAGAATCCCTAGTCTTGAGTTCACTGCCTTATCCATTCAGCCATCTAGCACACGCGTTCCTTTTGCAACAAAATATCTTTATAATTAGCACCATAATTAATCAAATCCATGATCTGTTCCTGAACACACTACGTGTTATTCCATCCATGATATTTACCCACTCCATGTTCCTGTCTCCTGAGCTCGCGCACGTAGCGCGCATGCATCTCGAACACACTCATTCTCTGTTGCAGTTGCACATGATTTCATTTATCTTCTGTTCTTTACTGACTGTTTGAAGTTTGAGTTTTAGAAAGATGCCTAGCAGTCATACTGAACAAGAAAAATTAGCTGTGATAGCTTGGCATAAAGGAAATGGTGCTAATTTGCATGCAACGTCAAGGCATTTTTAGTACAAAGGAAGATGAGCTATTGCAAAATAATTACGGGCAAGCTTGTAAAAAAAGAAAGTTCGGATTAGGCTGGTAGTTCATCTTTCTCATGAATTGGACAATTCTTTGGAAAGTGAGCACGGAGCTGGTTAGTAATAAGATGCTGCAAAAAGAGGTTCTTCGCAAAGCTGAAGAAATTAGGTTACATGGCTTTAAAACATCCCATATATTCCTTTCTAGGTGGAATAAAAGGATGAACGTGACCACCAGAATCGCAACTAATGAAAGCCAGAAGACCCCAAAGGAAATAAAAGAAAAAATTTCATTGTTTCTCCAGTCAGTAAAAATTTGTAGATTTAGAAAAGACCTAACTGTATAATATTGGGTCAGACGATGGTTCAGTTTGGCTACCCAGCCCCACCTCCCATCAAGAACAAACAATGTTAAAGGTGAGTTGTCTATCTAAATTGTGATTACAGGATGCATAAAGCACAGGTTTACTGTGGCTTTATGTGCACATGCTTCTGGTCACAAAATGCTAACTTTCACAGTTTTCAAAGAGCCAGTGGCAAAATTCCCATTAAAGTGTATGGTACTTTAAAAATGCTGGAAAATGTGAAAGTTTCTGCCACTAAAAATGGCTGGATGAACTCTGAAAAATTATCTTCCTGGATAAGCAGACTTTGGGAGCTAGATGAAGATGTTTCCTGCCTGCTTACTTTGGATAAAGCTCAGATTTATGTAAATACAGAGCTCTTTATTATTGCAAGTAGATGAACATCTATTATACAGCCAGCTGATGTGTCTTGAAACAAACTGTTCAAAGGTCATTTGACAACAAGATGGATGGAGTATATGCAGTTAAATCAGAAGATTCCGAAAGGGAACTTAAAAAAAGCCATCCGGACAGGATGTCATAAACTGGATGTCCTTTGCTTGAAAAAAATATTTGAAGAAATTTTAATAAAATCTTTTAAGCACTGCAGAATATCAAATGCCTTAGACAGTTCAGAAAATTGTGAATTCAATGAAAAACTATTGGCTCATCATCTGTTGACTTAAATGATGAGCTCTTGGGTATCTTGTTTGATGATGTGGAATCTTTCAATGGGTTTTCCACGAGTGACAAAGATTAATTAATAATTCTATTTTGTATAGCCATTGTAGTACATTGTAGTTGTAGTGTATGTGACCCACTTATAAAAGCATGCCAAAATGGATGTCAACTACTCTGAAAAACACGGAGGGGTATAAGGAGGGAGGTCCATGTCCTGCACTCTGGATGGTAATAGCAGATGACCAACAGATGCCTCCTCTCTTTTTTCATTAATATTTCATTATAGTACATACTGTTTTCTTCTTTAAAAAATTAAAAAAGACTAATTATTTAATTTACTACATTCTTTTCCGTTTTAAAGTTGTAAGAACTTTGAGTTATATATGTAATTAATACAAAAGTCTTTTTTCAAAATATTACGCTGGTTCTAATATTAAGTTGCACAAATTCAGAATTAATACTAACTTTTCAACATTATCTTAAGTCACAACAAATGGCGCCAAAAAACACAAAACTGGATTTCATTTTTTTTTTTTTCTCAAAAGATCTCAATTTATCTCAAAATTAGACATTTCAAAGTATTATTTATTTGTTTTTTCAAAATTTTAGCTTTGTTAACCCTAGAACTACCGAAAATTTTACTCAAGTTTTATAAAAACATTCTACACCAGAATTTTTACTTAAAACTATTTAATTTGTTTATTTAACTTATTATTGTCTGATTTATAAATTTAGTTTGTTTTGAAGAAATTTCTGGTTTGAATAAATATTTTGAATGTACATGTCGGGTCCATTGGACCCTTCTGGTAGACAGAGGGTTAAAATAAAACTTCTATTGATAAAGTAATAAAAATATAGATTCAATAATATATTTCATTTTTCTATTTTTAAAATTAATTGTAATAATTTTCTGTTTTATAAGTAATTCATATTTTTCATAATACTATTAGCATTGTATATTATCATTGTTAAATATATTAAAGTAATAGTAATAATAAAAATTTGTGATTATTTTAAAAGTATAATAATTTCAGAATTAATTTTATATCATGTTATTTTTCTTTCTCCAACGTTAAAGTATGATAGATGGTGCCAAAACAACACAAAATCTGATTTTATTAGATATTTGAAGGTGTTATAAATTTAATTTATAAGATTTTCTTTATATATTACAATTTTAAATGTGTTAAATGTAAAAATAAAGTTATTTTTTAAAATTAATTGTAAGTCTCATTTAAATTTCTCATTATGACATTTTTCTTCTTTTTTAGATAATTAGTTTCATTTGTAATATTTTTATATTTTTCATGTTATAACTGTTACATTTGTGATTTGTATTATTTATTTAATATTTATAGATCAGAAATCAGGATTAAAAAAAAAAAATTATACAGTTATTAATCTCCATAATTTACAACCGATGGCAATACCACATAAATTGTTATTTATAGAAAATATTTTAGGACATTTTCAATTGCAATGTCTCAGTGTTTTTTAATTATCTTAAATTATCAAGTTCCTTTAATTTTTCTATTAACATATTAATGACAGATATTAGTACTATTACATATGTAAATGCATTCTAGTTTCAAAACTTCTGTAATCTAGAATTTTCTATACTCTGAAATCCCCATTAATCATGATGGTAATACTGTTTTTCTATTTTACATAGTCATTATAGTACATAATGTTTTCTTCTTTCCACAATCCTCAATTTATATAAAAATGATCGGCAATTAGCTTCCCCTCTCCCTCCCATCTCACCCATGCATGTTACATACCCTTTTAATTCCATGTAAGTACCCCCTCTGATTATTTTAAGGTTTTCTGTTGCATCTGGGAGGGGGGGGGGGGGCTAACAATAATGTCAAATTTTCAGCTATGCAAACCACAATGTTAAAAAAAAGTATTTTAAATAAGCAAAATTTAAAATGAACTGAACATATCTGAACAGATTAAAATAATTGGAAAATTTATTTTCCAAATTAAACAATCTGCAAGGAAACATCAACCTAATATTCAATATTTTTGCAAAATTTAAATCTTTAATATATGTAAAATATGATAACAAAACTATATACACACATGAGAAAGTAACTGCATATGATTTTCTTTTTAAAACCATGATTTGTGAAATAAAGAAAATTTATGAAAAGTTTCGGAAAAATATACCTTCGAAATTCTTCTATTTTCAAAGCGGCTACATATTCCGTTACTTCCCCAGAAGAAATCTCTTCTTCTAACCATGCAAAAAATTCACACATAGCTACAGCATCTTTAACCTAGAAGCAAAAATTGAAGAAAATATAATTATTTTTTAAACATTTCAACTTTTCAATACATTTTATTTTACTGAACTATTTAAAGTTTTAAAGCAACAAAACAATACCATTTCAGTTTTTTTTTATTAGTATCAATTTATATTATCAACTTAAATGTGCAAGAAAGGTTTAAAGATTAATATCAAATGCTTTTTGACCATTTAACTGAAATATAAGTTGAAACTATTCTAAATGAAGATAGTCTGAATAAGCAGTAAATGAACTATAATATCACTTGAATTTAATAGTATAGAGAACATCCCAAAAAATAAATCTTTTTCCTTTGCATTTGATACGATACATCTTTTTACCACTCTCTAATATTTAAAGCTACAATTAAATTGCCTATTAATCATGTTTAACTCCTATCTTAAACTATCTCAAAACTACAGTTGAACATCCTAAAAAAAAGAAAACTAAATTTTTGGAAAAGATGAAAGTTATTTTTGTTTTTTTCCCCCAAGAGGTTTATTTTCAATTGGGAAAATTGGAAAATCTTAAATTTCATTTTTGAAATAATGTATTTAAATTTTTATAATAGCTACATTCTGGTGTTTTTCTTTCATATTTTTCCATCTTCATGAAAACACTGCATCCCCCACAAACATTAAGTTCAAATATATAACCTGTAAGATAATTAAATACTATTTCTCTCATTAAAAATGAAAATTCATATGCAAAATTTTATCAGTAATACCAATTAGTGAAAATGATACAGTTGATAACTTAATATAACTCAGTACCATTTGCAAAATTCATTTACTTTTACTGTTTCTAGGTACAATTTTTCATTTTTTTTAAAGTCCAAGAAAACCACCACAATCATGATGACAGTAAATCATTGCCAATTTTATTACTTAACACATTTAAAGGGTTTTAATATTCACCAAAAAATGGTTGTGATAGTGCCTTCAACATTCTTAGTTTAAAATTTTGCTGTTGAATACCACCTTTGTGCATATTTCTAGGTTCTGAAAACTTTTGTTTTGGTTACAAATTTATTAGGCAAAAACTTTCTTGGGTCTTAAAGCGATAATCAGATAATCATTAGAAATAGTTAAAAATTATAACATAGAAATCTTCGAAAAAATTAAATATTGATTTTTTAATAAAATGTATCTAGAATTACTCATTCATTCTAGCTGCATTTAACTTAAGTACTGGGTGCGTCAGGTATTTGAGAACATATGTTGTAGGTGAAATACCACTCAGCATATCATAGTTACAAATCTTTTTCTGCTACATGTGAACATGTTAGAACCTAGACTAACTGAAGAAATGAAGGGGTATGCTGTCATTGGCTCAAGAACGCTTCGATTTAGAGATATCCACATTCTTGAAACTCGACGATCATTTGCATTTAATGTAAGGAGAGAACTGAAGGCTGCCACATTTCATGTAGGAAATGACATTATCAGCAATATGAAATCATTGAGACACCAGAATTCATTGGTCAAGTCAATGAAAATCCTACGAAGGCGATGAGGGCACTCGCTAGGGAGATGCAGGTTGAAGAGGCTACAATCTCATGTGCGATTCATGTGAACCTTTGTTAGAGGTTTTATGTGATGAAGAGAGCACAGTTCTTGCCCAAGAGAACCAGGGATAACCACCCGACCAGAGACAAGTGCCTCCTTAATAAGCTGAAACATCAAGAGGAGACAGGAATGCTCGTTTTTTTCCAATGAGAAAAAACTTTGCCCAGGTCAAAAAAGTGAACTGCAAAAAGATCGGTGATGGTGTAAAATCCTCAAAGAGGTTCTGACAGACATGTGCAGAAGATTTCCAACCTCACTGATGATTCTGGAGGGTCCTGAGAAGTGAAGACGATCTGATGCCTCCACATTTCATTCCTCAAGGTACCAGAGTCAACGCCATTGCTTATACCAAGGTGTTAAAGCACTAAATTACTTCTGTAACATGTGGGAGGGGAGGACATATGTTTTTTAACAAGACCCTGTTCTATCCCATATGAACCAACAATGAATGGCCAAAGCATTCATTAAGATGTCATCCTCAACTTGTTGACCCCCCAGCTAACCAGATATTAACAGAATGGCCTATTATGTATGTGACGTAGTTGAGAGGGACACAACGATGAGGATGATTCTATTGAGTCATCCACAAAATGATGTTGCAGCCCTCAAGGCAGCCGTTGTGTATGCAGTAGCAAATGTTCCCAACACTCATCTGATCATTGCCTGCAGCCAGTTTTGACAGCCTGTAGAAGCGGTTATTGTGACTGGCAGTGGTTTCAATGATTGATGTCACCCAGTGTGTATGTGGTCACCTTTACAGAACATTAAAAATATATATATGCTCTAACCCTAGTGTATATTCTTGTTTGAAAGCAGTCGTTGATTTATTCTCAAATACCTGACACAACATGTATAGATTCTTAGATTTATTGCTTGTAATATATATAGATAAATAAAGAAATATCAAGAAGAGGTTGCTTAGCAGCATTTATATACTAATTTTAAGGAAATACAGGGCTCCCAACACATTTTAGTCCTCCAAAAAGGGAAAAGGGGACCATTTTTATTTAAAAAGTGGACTTTGGGGGACCATTTTTATTTTAAAAGGGGACTTTGGGGGACCATTTTTATTTGAAAAGGGGACTTCAGGGGACCATTATTATTATTTTCTTTAAGCCGACTAAAAAAAGATCATGTCTAAAAACACTGCAACAAATTTCCTAAATATGCAAGGAAATTTATGACTCCAGAAAGTCATTAATCCCTTAACTGGTTTGCCCGTACACTGTATGTGCAAGAAGAGTTTGCTTATTTTGTTACTAAAAGCTTTTCGATGCCACTAATTTTAAACTACAATATTCACTTTATTGAATGCCAGACATATATCGATTATGTATAGTGAATATTCTAGTACAATAAAAGTGGTGTATGGTCCCTATTTTTAATTTATTGTGTCAAAAGAATTAACCTCTTAAGGGCTTAAACACAGTTCCCAACAAAACATGACTGGCAAATTCCCTGACCAAATCTCAAAACATTCCCTGACCAAACGAGCATGCAACGAAATTTGCTACTTATTTTCACAATCCTTTGTCTGTCAAAACTAGCAATTTTTTTCTGTGATTGTTCTTCAAATTCTTAGAATTTTTTTATTTATTTATACATTTATTTACTTTTTTGTGATCGTTTGATGAATTCCATGATTTTTTCCCGAAAATATTTGATGAATTTCGTACCATTTTTCATTTTTTCTCCAAGATTTTTTAGAAAATATTTGTAAATTCCCTGACTTTTCCTATATATTTTGAAATTTACCTGACTACTTTGAAATTCCCTGACTTTCCATGATGCTGGGAACCCTATTAAATAATGATATAGCTTTATTTAAACACAGTTAAATATCCTACAGCAAGAAGATAGAAAGTATTCAGTATTCGGCATTCACCTTGATAATTCTCAACACGTTAAGCGCCACACCAGTCACCGATGACTGACACTGAGCTTTCCGTTTAAAATGCATCATTCACTGATGACTTACGTCTAAAATACGATACAAAACTAAATATATATATATATATATTGTTTTAAGTAGTTAGTGAACATTTATTTAAAATTTACCTATCTTTTATTTATTACAGGATTATACTTTCTTAAAAATTAATTTAAACATTATAAATTTTTCAGCGCTTTAATGTCAGTCATTGTGGCACTCAACGTGCTAAAGGAGCCTGGACTTCATAGTCAAATTGTTGCTTTATTAAATATTTAGGGCAGCAAAAAATGATTTGCAATAAAATATAAACAGTACTAATTAATACGTCTAAAAAATACTAAATCAATCAAATATTAGCAATTATATATTAACAATTACAAAGTATAGGACATTTCTTAGAATTCAACACAGAATAACAGTGATCAGTGAACAAAAAAGCATAACATAACAGCGACTACTGTTGATTATTAAAATTTAAAATTAGATTAACATATATATTGTTAATTATTAACCTGAAACATATAATTTAGTTTCTTTCTAGACAATAGAAGCTAGGATAAGCTATAATGTTCATCGGAAAAAGCATAGTATGGCAAAGCGCCCTGGGGAGTGTCAAAACCAATATTGAATTATCAGTTATTAATAATCATCTTAAATATTAAATCTAGCAAAATTCCATCTGAAACATGACGAGAGCTGACTATCAGTGAAATCATTAAAATTACAGCCCAGTAGCACCATGTGTTGGGCGAAATATACCAAAATCTAATGCACGCCAATTTATGTGAAGGATTAAGTGAATATGAAGTTTTGACGAAATTTAACCACAGCGATGCCGATATATAGTTAACATGTAAATTGTGAAAAATGCAACATAGCAGTGCCACCTGTTGGGCCATAAATGCCAAAACTTAATCAGCACCTGTGTGTGCTAAAACTATAATTAAATGTGATGTTTGATGAAATTCCATGCTTGTTTTCCAGATAGAGTTACTGCAAAATTTGTATCACATGTAGACAGAGATTTTCAAAAAATTATCAAATCATATTCAGATCAAAATAAAACGTGTAAATCCTTCAAAAAATGGAAATTATTTTCATGATTCCATTCTAATATATAGATATTCGTAGCAAATATATATTGAAGAGAACATAAAAAAAAAGAGATGACAGAAATTGTAATTAAGATTTTCTTTAATAGCTAGGACATACTTCTCTATCAAAAATGAAAACAAAACTACATCTATAATACTTAAAGGTAAAAACTTTGTCTGTGTGCTAAAGAGTGCAAGTAGTAATACAACAGGGTTCGTAGTTCGTACGCATCAAGGGATTTTAATTGTTTTAGTACCAGAAATTTTGTAAAGTACTGGTTGCTATATCTAAAAACAGAATTTTTTTTTCATTAAATAAAGCAAATATTAGATTATATAATTTCTGATAAAAGGTCCTTACAAGTCTTTGAAGTGTACGAACACCGTACAAGATTTGGCAGGAAGGTAACTGTATGCCTAAATTAGTTTTTGGATATTTTTATTAGATTTTCTTTAATTTAATTTTTTTATGAGTATTATTTTTTCATGTTTCAGAGTGATTTTTTTCACATTAATAAAACCAATATTTTCTATTTTTTTAGACTGTATGTAATAATTTTTTTCCTCTATTAAATAATTTTTTTTTGGAATATGTACATCATTCTTTAATTTTTTTGTCAATTTCAGACTTTTTTTGCAATTTGCAGCAATTTTTTTGATATTCATAAAAGGAATACAGTATCAAACATTTAGCCTTAAACCTAATGCAATAAATTTTGTCCTTATGTGACTATGTCTTCCGATTTGAGTTTTTCCAAATTTTTAACCTTTTTGTGTGTGTATGTGTGCATGAGTGTGTTCCGCGGCGATTTTTTGACATTTGGGAAAGAATTCCTGTTACAATGTTTTAGCCAACTATAGTAAATTTTTTCTTCTGCGATTTTTCCACATTAGTAAAAGGAATAGAGTTTAATTTTTTTAGCTTAATATAGTACATGTTGTACTCTTTTCAATGAAGTTTATACAGAATTTGTACAGTGATTTCTGAATTTTTTATGTAATTTTTAGAGTTTTTTCAGTTTTGCGTCGATTTTTTAATTCTTAAAAGGAATCTGTTTTTAATCTTTTAGACCAGTTTAATAAATTTTGTCATATTTTCAATAACATTTATTCAGAATTTGTGCAGCATTAAAAAAAATTTTTAATGGAGTTTGAGTTTTTTTTTTTTTTTTTTTTCAAGCTTAATATAATAACTTTTATCTTTTGCAATTTTTGAATTTTTAATCTGTTTTTTAAAATTTGTCTGCATTCCGTGGTGATTTTTTGACATCCGTGAAAGAATTCCAGTTACAATGCTTTTAGCCCACTATAGTAAATTTTGTCCTCAATGATTTTTGAACTTAGTGATTTTTTAAAGAGTTTTTTTCATTTTGCGGCAATTTTTCCACACTAGTAAAAAAAAAATTTCAGTCACTGAAAGGGGACTAAGGGGACCAAAATGCATAAAAGGGAACTAAGGGGGACTTTGGGGGATTAAAGGGGACCATTTGGGAGGCCTGGAAATACAGTAAAATCTTTTAATACCAGGCACCTCGAAACTAGGCCATACTTAGCACTTGGTATATATACGCGATATTCAGTGAAATTTTGACTATGTACTCAGTCAACACCAGGTTATTGAAAGAATCTAATTTTTTTAAGCATTGTTGAAGCTTAAAAAAAAATATTTAAATAAAAAAATATTTGAATATAAATGTATAGCATGGACATACAATATTTTATAAAAACTATTTAATCAGTATATAAAAATATGTCTACAAAATATACAAAAGTTAAAAATAAGTCATTTTAAAACTATAAGAAAAGACTATAGTTTTAGATAAAGAAATTGTAGAAAAAGGAACTACAATAAATGCTAATAAAAAATATTTTATTAATTAAATTTATTGTATTGTAAATTATGGTGCAAAAACAGAAATCATTCTACATTTTCAGAATATTGGGCATTTCTTTTATTATGGTAAATTTGCCCTGCCTCAGAAAAAGGGAATTTGCTGCAAGCACTCAAAAAAAGATACCATTGTATACTGCACATGTGAATAAATGAAAAGAAACTGTAAAGCAAATACATTTTTTTTAATCAAAAGAAAAGAAGGTACAGTTAGAAAATATGAAACATTTTGCATTATTTAATGAATTGTTGCAGCAAGCAATAGCCATTTTTTGATAGACAGACTCAGGTTTCAGAATGAGTAATGCTCAGTTGAACAATCAGTTTTAATTTCATATTGGTTAATTGTAATTTTTATGATTAACTTCATTTTTTTTTCATATTTTTTAAATAATGCTACTGTTTCAAAATTTTTAATTTACAAAAATTATCTTTAAAAGGTGCAAAATAGGTAAGATTTTGAAATGAAAATTTTAAAAAATATGATTTTTATGCTTAAGATGCATGTTTATATATACAGCTCCAAGTCATTGATGTTTAATACATTTACATGTTATTAAAGAAAATTAAAACTGTAAAAGATTACATTTTGAGTGAATATTGTATCTTCGTAAAATTATTTTCATTATTAAAAATATTAGTATAGTAAAATAGGCGATTCAAAAAATTAGAATACCTATGAATTTTCCCGATTGGTTCAGAAGGTTGCATAAATTAAGTATCATTGTTTTCATTTTGTAGAAATATGGGTCATTCATCCAACATAATGGAGTTTACAAAGCATCATATTATTGATTTGCATAAAGAAGGTCATAATCGGCAATATATTGCCAGTTACTTAAAATGTTCTCAACCAAGTGTTAGTAGAGCAATAAAGCAGAATTTTAATGACGGACATTTTGAAAACAAGCAACTAAATAGTGCTGAAAGCCAAAAACTACTCACAGAGATGATAGAAAGCTAAAGAGTATTGCTAAAAAATAATTGTTATAGAAGTATAAGATATTTTTATTGAAAGTGGAAAGAAGACAGTGTTGATATGAGTAAATATACAACACTAAGATGTCTCCATAAACTTGGATTTCAATCTTGTGTACTGAAGATAAAGCTCTTGATGACAATTAATTATGACTAGAGCGTGTTTTGTGTAACATATGGTGATCAAGGTGCTCATGTATGAAGCAAGAAATATATGACAAGGACTGCAAGAAACAATCAGTGAAATTTGCAGCTAGTGTAACAGTATATGCTTGCATGACTGCAGATGGTCTTAGAAAGATATGCATCATTAACGGAAGGATTAATTCTGAGATATATCAAGAAATCCTTGAGCATTTCATGATACCATTGTCAGAAGATTTGTGTGGTGATGATTTAGCACCTTCACACAGGCCAGTATCCACTATGTCGGGAATAATGAAGAAAAGACTGCAAGATATTGCACCAAAAAACAAAGTTGAGCTTTTTTCCAGCATAAAGTCGACATGGTCATGTCTAGGCAGAAAACATTGTGAACTACTTGTAGCTAGCTTCGCAAAGCGAGTTCCCGCTGATATAAAATGTAAAGGTGATGCTACAAAATATTAAAGAATAACTATTTCCCCCTTTTTTAAAACATGTATTATTTACAATGCATTATTCTAATATTTTAATTTTTTTTCCAAGTGTGAATAATTATTTTAATTTTTGTATTATTTCCTTTAATTTTTATGCTTAAAGATTCTACAAACTATGTAGATTCTTATAATATTAAGTTTTATCCTGTATTACTTTCTTTATAAGCGATACTTAAAAAAACTTTTTTCACAATTCATTTTTATTATATTCTAATTTTTTGAGTTGGAGCTGTATATACAGTCAAAGCTCATTAGCAAGTCATTTGGATAAGACGTCACTCCACATATTACGTCATGTTTCAGAAGTCCCGACCTTTCTTATATGCCTTTTCACATTTTGTATAACGCTTATTGCCTTGCTATTTTTTCAACCACTTTGGCTTAAGATGTTACTTTTAAGAGTGCAATGTACAAACTTGGTCCCATTTCTTAGTTAAAGTTATCTCCACAAACACTTAGTTTTTGTTGGGCATGACTGTAAGTTTGTTTTAAAATATTCCAGATGACAGCAATTTTTTCTTACAAAGATTGTTTGCCATATCAACAAATTTTCTGAGTTTCTTCTGAACTATTCTTCAGACACAAAACTGAATTTCTGAGAAGTGAGGTGTGGGGATAACATATTATTCGACAACATTTAAGACTGACATGCACATGTGTGGAAAGTCATTTTTTGGCAATCCATGGAGTGTTAACTGCCCTGTCGGCAGTGGAGTGAGGGGGATACTCAAGGTCACTCTGAGGGGTTGAGGAAAAAATGAGTTGCCCTTTGTAAGCACCCTGACAGTGGACCTTTGTTTGTCTGAAATTCTCATGTTCAGGACAGGTAAACACTTTACTTTTCAATTTGTGTCTGCTTTGCTTATACTGGATAGTTCATTTTCTATTTCTGTGCTCATTTTATTTTTGAGAACACATAAATTGAGAAGCTAAAATGGCTACCAAAAAGTCATGGACATTAACAGAAAAATCATGTTAATTAAGGATTATGAAAAGTCAAAAATGACTAAGCCTGGATTTTCTGAAACGCATTCTATCCCCAGAACGACATTAAACACGATTCTGTCTGTAAAGGAAGCAGTTTTCAGTAGCAACAGAGACCAAACTGGCTGTAAGCAAAAAATAATGCAGACATCAAATTTTCATGACACAGAAGTTGTGTTGATCAAATGGTTCAAAAAATGTTCAATCTATCAATATTTCAATATCAGGGAACATTTGAAAAGAAAACGCATTGAAAGTAGTGAAAGAACTCAATGTTGAAAATTTTAAAGCTGGTGATGAATGGATAGAGCGATTTAAAGAACAGTATGTGCTTCCTTTTAAGAAAATTTGCAGAGAATTAGCAGCTGTTGACAAAAACGAAATAAATTCATGGACAAATCCAATATTAAAAGAAATTTTATCCAATTACAAATCATCGGATATAAGTAACTTAGACGAGACAGCAGGGGCACCATTTCAGAACTTTCTTGGGGGAGGGGGGGGGGCATTTTTTGAGGGATTCTATATAGCTGAGGGTAGGATCCAGGGGGTCTAATTCCCCCCCCCTCATATGAGAAACGTTTACTGACTTAAGCTTACAATAACAATAAAAACTTCGAATACGTAAACTCAGAACTAATGAAATGTTTCGTTTTAAACAGGTTTCCATCTTAGAAGGTAAAATTTTAATATATTGAACATGATTTTTTTTTTTCTTTTTAGACAGGATTCTATTATAGACAGGTTTCATTTTTACAAGTATCCTCACTGACTGTTAAACCATCCGCTCTATAGTATAGCTCTGAAAAGAGATGTATTAGAGTAAAACTTGTGAAAACGAAACCTGTCTATAACAGATTTCTTTCTAGAAGGAGAAAAAATCAAATTTTGTCGAAAAACATCATACAATTATACTTGCTAAGATGGAGACCTGTTTAAATGGAGCTTTTTTCTAGTCCCTTTTGAAATTTTACTTACAGGGGTGCCATTTCACGAGTCTCCTGATGAAGAAGAAGGAAAATTTTTCTTTGAGGAACAGGGAACGTGGAAAATTGCAGAACTGCACAAATCACACAGAAAGAAAATCCCGCACAATAAAAATGCTCTATGTGATTTTGTCTCCATAACTTCTTTCACAAGCATGTGATTATTCCACATTTTTAAAAAATTTTTGTGAAAGTCCACGGTTTCTCTTTTTTTCAAAATCCGCAAAATCAATTCGTCAATGGGCCGCAGAAAGAAATCACGAATCTTGGAAATTTTGAAAAAAAAAAAAAGTCTTCAAAATGGTCACTTAAAAAATCGCTAATTTCTTCAAACAACTGTGGAAAATATCTCTAGTTTCATCAGAGATCGCAAAAAGAAATACAGATTTCGTCAAACGATTGCACAAACAGAAATCTTGAATTTCGTAAAAGGATTGCGAAGAAAATCGTGAATTTTATAAAAGGAGTGCGAATAAAATCGCGAATTTCACCAAAAGATTGCGCAAAAATCACGAAAATTTAGTCGAACAATCGTGCAATAAAATCGATGAGAAATTCGTCAAATAATCGCGTAATAACATCCAAAATTTTGTCTAACTCTCGCACAAAAAAATCACAAACATTATTAGTCGGTAGCAGAAACAAAATCAGGAATTTCAATAAATGATAGTGATAAGGAATCATGAATTTTGTCAAAAAAATCACGGAAACAGATATTGAATTTTGTCAGTTGGTCGCGGAAAAATATTGTGAATTTCGGCAAGTGCTCGTGCGAAAAAAATCCATTTCGTATAAAGCTCGCAGAAAAAAAAATCGTGAATTCCGTGAATCGATCGCGGAAAAAATTGCAAATTTCGTCAGATGGTCATGAAAAAAAAATCATGAAATTCAATCAGTCATGAGATAATCAGCCAACGAACGTCATGAAATTTGCAAATTTTCTGAACTATAAGTATAAGAAAATTTTCGTTAGTGATTTTCTGCAAGTAAAGTGTTAATTGTTTCAGATTGTGTTTTCACTATTACGAGATGGTTTCATGTTAATCTGATTTTTCAAAGAAAAAGAAGTTTTTTAAATATTTTTCAGATAAAAAATTTACATATTTGAACATTAATGAATACTATGTATATATTTTCATTTTTCTACAGAAAAGGTAAAATTTATAATTAATATTCATATAAAAAGCACAAATAAATGCACAAGAATTACTTTCATGTGCAAGCATATCATTTAAAATTATTTTAAATAAATTAGAAAAACCCAGAACGTTTTCAGTCATCACAAGACCGTCATCAGTGGGATTTAAATGTTATTTTCTTTGCGCTTATTCGAGAATTGGCTAGAAGAAAATCATTGTGATTGTTGTGTCAATCATTTTGACGAGTTTTTCCATGATCAATTTGCACACAGCTGAGAAGCAACTAATAAAAAAAATTCTCACATGTATTTTTAAAATTAACCAAAGTACTCATTAAAGATATATGTCTCACCTTGAGGTAGTTCAAATAGTAAGGCTTTAGGAATTTTTTTTTATAATTATTAATTTCTATGCATAAGCATTTATTTAATGCATATGTTTTTTGCAATCAAATCTGATAAGTTATTTTAGAGTTTGAGCAATATTTTAATGTTTGTTGGAGTCTGACATTTGTTAGGGATGCATTGAATATTCGGTATTCGGCCATACTACCGAATATTCGCAGTTGGGCTGAATATCAAACTATTCAGTTTGCCAGATGTTCGGCCTACCGAATATTCAGTTTTGGCTGAATATCAAACTATTCGCCCAAACCGAATTCTTAAAAAACCTCTTTAAAATATTTTTTAAAACATTACACAACTTCTACTTGTAACTGTCAATTAATAAAGATATTCAGAATAATTAAAATCTTTAAATAAAAGAGAATGATTTTATATTATTTATTTGTTGTTTTAAAAATGTCATTAAAAAAATTAACCATTAATGACATGTCATTTGTTCATGGGAATTATTAAATGTAGAAATGCAAGTTACTGAGCATTGTCTGGTAAGTAATCCGTTTCTTGATTTTTTCCAAACAGGGTGTTTCTAAACAAAATGAAAGAACATTTCAGGGGTAATAATAAGTATCAAAACAGGCAATTTTTTGCCCAATAAATCAGGATCGCAATTCACTTATTCAGTCAAAAATACAGTGTATCCCAAGTCAAACTTTAATTTTCTTTTGTTACTTTAACAATAATGAAGGTATTGTAACTATATTATCAACAGAGTTACTTTAATTTCCGTGAAATATGATAACATGACGAGAAGTGCTGAAAATAGCAACCATTCATATCTAAACAGCACTGAGCTAGACATTTTATTAAGAATGCATCTAACAATACTTATACTGTATTATTGGCTAAAATCCAGTCTCTTCCAAGGATATCATCACATTCTATACAAGCAAATTAATGTGATGCAAATTTCGCTAAAATATCTTCATTTTAATACAGTTATAAATGAAAATTCTGCTACGGCTTGTACACCTTTCTTTTTTGATGAAAGAAGTGGAATGATATGTTGCTTCTTGTTCAATATAAGAGAATTCTTTTCATTTGTTTGAATTAATTGAAGAAGGCATGGAATTTAAATTTTGTTATCTAAAATTTTTTTAAACCATACTCTTCTTTAATAATTACTCAAAACATACTTTTCTTAGTACAAAATTTACTTATAAAAATAGTCTTGTTTGTCAAAATGGAAGTATCTGTGCTAAATATTATATAAAATTGTATGAAATTTAACATTTTAATGTTAAACACTGAGATATAAAAGTATTTGGCCAGCCGAATAGATACTATTCGGATGGCCTAATATTTTGTATTCAGCTTAACAGTTACTACTCGGCTGGCTGAATATTCGGTATTCGGTTTACCTGCAGGCCAAATATTCGGCATTCGGCCAAAATCACTATTTGGTGCATCCCTGCATTTGATGGTTGATTTAATTTTCTGAAATGTCAAATTCCTTGGGGGGGGGGGGGGGGGCTATTGCCCCCAGCCCCCCTCAAATGGCGCCCAACCAGACAAAACACTGTGCTTTCGTTTAGAAAATTGTTCAGGTGGGAAAAAAAGTAAAGAGAGACTGACAGTGTTGCTGGGTTTGAACATGCTTGGAACTGATAAGTTAAAATCTGTAGTCACTGGAAAAAGTCAACCACCATGGCGCTTCAAACATGTTAAATCTCTTCCAGTGATCTACAGAGCAAACTCTAAAGCATGGATGACATCAACCATTTGGGGAGAAACTGTGAGGACATTAGACAAAGAATTTCGTTCGGAAAAGAGAGAAAATGTCTTCCT
The DNA here is from genome assembly GCA_963932465.1 of Maratus speciosus. Lineage (NCBI taxonomy): Eukaryota > Metazoa > Arthropoda > Arachnida > Araneae > Salticidae > Maratus > Maratus speciosus. The sequence continues at coordinate 303,944,478 of OZ010796.1, read as the reverse complement.
TATCGACAACAGTACTGTCCACACAGAAGTCAAAGGTTTGAAAAAGCCATAAAGATTGTTTATATGCCACCAATGCCCCATCAATGTTGCTACCGTTTGATCAAGGGATCATTTTAAACTGTAAAAATAAATACCACAACCTTTTGTCAAAGATAAGATAAAAGCATTAGATGAGAACAAATAGTTTCACGTTACTGTTCTGGATGCAATTCATTATATTCACAGGAGTTGGAATGATGTTTCAAAAATCACAATAAATAATTGTTTCAAACATGCTGGATTCATCTCAGTCTCCGAGTTTTACGAGGATATAGAAGATGAAGATATTCAGTGTTGAATTCAGGGGGTGGCCTGTGGGGACACCCCCCCCCCCCTCGGAACATTGAAATGTCCGTCCCTCCCAGATGGTTTGAGATTTTATGTTTTCTAAAGGACAAAAGTGCATTTCCCCCACCCCAGAACTCTAGAATGTCCCTTCCTGGAGCCGCAGAAAGCCCTCCAGGAGGAAAATGTTTGAATTCCACACTAAGGATATTCCATTGGTTGCACTATTTTAGGATTTGTGCAAATGGGGGCAGCTCAAAACACAGGCTGATGAAGATGTCAGGGCTCCCAACACATTTTAGTCCTCAAAAAGGGGGAAAGGGGACCATTTTTATTTTAAAAGGGGACTTTGGGGGACCATTTTTATTTAAAAAGGGGACTTTGGGGGACCATTTTTATTTTAAAAGGGGACTTTGGGGGACCATTTTTATTTAAAAAGGGTACTTCGGGGACCATTTTTATTAAAAAAGGAGACTAAAAAAGGATCATGAGTAAAAACATTGCACTAATTTTCCTAAATATGCAAGTAAATTTTTAAAATTACCCCAGAAAATATGTTAGATTGTTTAATGACATGTTATAAAGATAACCATGTACACAGTTTTATAGAAACATATTTAAATATCAAACTGCAAGAATATAGAAAGTATTCAATATTTCAGCATTCATCTTGATATTTCTTTTTAAAGGTAAAAAATAACAGTGATCAGTGAATAAAAAGAGCACAGCATAATAGCGATTTCTGTTGAATATTAAAATTTAAAATTAGATTAATATATATATTATTAATTATTTTCCTCAAACATAAAATTTAGTTTCTTTCTACACAACAGAAGCGAGGATAAGCTATAATGTTCATTGGAAAAAGCCTAGTATGGCAAAGCCCTGTGGGGAGTGAGCAAAACCAATATTGAATCATCAGTTATTCATAATCATCTTACATATCAAATCTGGTGAAATTTAATCCCAAACATGCCGCAATCTGGCTTTCACAGAAATCATTAAAATTGTAACCCAGTAGTCCCTGCCACCTGTCATGAAATACACCAAAATCTAATCAGTACCAATTTATGTCAAGGATTAAACGAATGTGAAGTTTGATGGAATTTCACCCTAACAATGCTAAGGTATAATTATCATGTAAATTGTGAAAAATATAACATAGCAATGCCATATGTACAAAAACCTAATCAGCACCTATGTGTGCTGAAGTCTAATTAAATATGGAATTTGGTGAAATTCCGTGCTTTAGTTTTGAGATAGAGTAGCTACAGATTTTGTATCACAAATAGAGAGAGATTTAAAAACAGTCAAATCATATTTAGGTCAACCAAATATGTAAATCCATCAAAAAATGAAAATTATTTTCATGATTCCAATACTTTCTTCTGATAAACTAGGGGACTCTACAAGCTACGCTCGACAAATCCCATTCAGACACTGCAGACTCTAAAAGCATGCTAATTTGATCCACTTTAAAAAGATTATGGAAGATTTGAGTAATAATTAAACAACCAGTGATGATCTCACTGTAAACAGATTTCCATTTCACTGAGGGATTTTAAGGTATAATCAGCTGTTGTTCAAACATTTAATGGCTGTTTTCGCAAGTGATTAAATAAGATCAGTAAGCAGCATTTGAAAAGCAGCCTATATAAAATGAACTAATCTAACAGAGCCATTGACTTTTGGAATTTTTTTAACAATGTTATAAGAAAATTGTCTTAAATAACACATTTTAAATATATCGTTTTAAATCTGACGTAATTTTCACCAAAATTTTATTTCTCTCTTTAACGTTCACGTGAAAATACATTTGTTGTTTGAAAGGAAAAATTATTATTTGCGCTGTCTTAGAATTGACAATAATAGTTAAAAAGACGACCACAAAATACTAAATATATCTCATGTAAATATATTTTTTAATTTAAACTGCTTGGCAATATTATTATATGTGCATTTTAAATGTGATGTAATTTCTCCTATTTACTGCTTTTAATTAGCACATACAGTAAACTTTGTCTAAGGCGGAATCGATCGGGACCAAGAAAATTTTCCGCAGTAGACAATATTCTGCCTTAGACAAGTTTTACTCTATGTTTATGGATTCGCAGGAACTTGAAAATCTTTCCGAGTTAGACAGATTTCCGTCTTACAGAGAGTTTACTGTATTAAAGTTAATTTTTAAAACTTTCTTTCTTTTTTAATATTCTCGTGTAAATACAATTTTTGTGACGAAATTTTAAAAATTTTCTTCTTTTAAAACATGATCTTTAAATTCTTATTCTAAAGTTTTCATTCTCTTTTTAATAGTCACATGCAAATACATTTTTAATTAAAAGGAAATAGTACTTTTTGTGTTGATTTTACAATTGGCAACAATTTAAAATAATAACTTTTTCTAAATGTGAATAAAAATACCCATTAAACTAATGAAAATTTAAATAAAAAATCAGTATAGAAATAAAATAAAATAAATGCAGTCTGCATACCACAGGCTTGTAATATATATCCTTAGAAAAAAGGATTAAATTCCTATGCATAGCTTTTGTCCAACTATAAAACTTTTTTAATGGAATGATTTTGACCAATTTTAACACTGAAACCAACTTTAACATTGAATATCTCTTAAAAGGATTCTTCGATTTAAAAACTGTCTGCACCAGCGTGTTTATCAATCATTTCTGCATAATATGAGTACTACCAATGCTCATATAACTCATATAAGACTCATATGCTCATATAAGACTCATATGCTCATATAAGACATTGTAATTAAGAGTTCCTTTAATAGATTGGATATAATATGCTTCTCCATCAAAATTGAAAACAAAACAACATCTATAATAATAAAGGTAAAAGTTTGTGTACTAAACAGATTGTTGCATGTAGAGCTACAAGATTTGACAGGAAGATACCACCTGTATATCTAAGTTAGTTTTTGGATTTTTTTTTTTTTTTTATTAAATTTTTTTATGAAAATTTTTTCCTCTTTTCAATAAAGTTTATTCGAAATTTGTACAACATTTTAAAAATCTTTCACAAATTTTTAATGCGAATTTCAGCTTTTTTTTTTTTTTTTGGCATTCTACGGCAATATTTTTTGACATTCATAAAAGAAGTTCAGTTTCAAACTTTTAGCCCTAATGTAATAAATTTTGTCCTTATATGATTGCGTCGTCAGATTTCAATTTTTAACGAATTTTAGACTTTTTTTTTTCTTCTTTGTACGTATATATGTGTGCTCTGCAATGATTTTTTCCACATTAGTAAAAGGAATCTGGTTTCAATGTTTTAGCCCAATATAGTAAATGTCCTCCTTTTAATGAAGTTTATTCAGAATTTGTACAGAAATTTTCGAATTTTTATGCGATTTTTTAATTCGTAAAAGGAATCCAGTTTCAATATTTTAGACCAGTTTAATAATTTTTGTCATATTTTGAATACAATTTATCCAGAATTGGTACAGCATTTAAAAAAAAATTTTATGCAGTTTTTTTTTTTTTTTTCCATTTTGTGATAATTTTTTCACATTCAGTTTCAAAAATTGGTCATGTGAGTAACAGGTCTAGCTAAGACAAGTCTATCCTTGATAAATGGAAAGTGGGTAGTAATAGAGAAGTCTCCCCTACCTTTTGTCTTGTGGAGGATAAATAGGAGAATTCTGACAATTTTGTACTGTTTCCAAGAACATAAAAAAGGATTTTGCTTTTTATGAGGTAATAAGCATTCATTGTAGATCAAGATTTTACAAGAGCTGAAATACAAGATAAAACTAGTTTTTTTTTTTTTTTTTTTTTTTTTTTTTTTTTTCAGACTGTTGTGTTTTTTCAATGCAAGAATAAATTTATAGAGAACACTCGATTTTTTTAATTTTTGATAAGGCGAGTTTTGAAACTCACGTCCTCATATAATATAGATAATAAATGTACCAAAATACCACTAATTTCACATTTAATATTACACACAATATTATCACATAATTATTTTCGATTTTGAAAAATCTTCTATAATTTACAATACTTTAAATATTTATTTTTTACGTTCACAGTTACTTTCACCAAATCTATACATTCCCCTAAAATTATATCTACTTTGCTTGTAAGAAATAAAGTTAATACTCACATTTTTTTATCATGAAAAAACATTTCAAAACAAATGTAGATAAAAAAATATACCAAGGAAACGTTATTTCGAATTCTTTAGACTTGGTGTCCTGGGCAGTTGCCCCGTTTAACCTATGCTTGCACCGGCCCTGGGTAATAGTACAGAAAATTTTTAGCTTTCTCTTCGAAGGAAAGAATATCTTTAAACCAAAGAAACATAATGAAGGGAACGAATATATTTTTTTTTTTCCCAACTGGATTAAATCATATTCAAGGCTGGAGTAGCACAGTTGAAGTTTATTCCAACAGAGCGAAAAATGTCCAGACCAGGGATCGAACCTGGATACTTGGCGTGCCGTGCCAATGCTTTACCTGTTAGGCTATCCGGACCGATACCTGGCTGACATAATTCAAGTCCAACTTTCAATAATTCAAGTCCAACTAATAAGAGAGTGAATTATGTCAGCCAGGTATTAGTCCGGATAGCCTAACAGGTAAGGCATTGGCACGGCACGCCAAGTATCCAGGTTCGATCCCTGGTCTGGACATTTTTCGCTCCGTTGGAATAAACTTCAACTGTGCTACTCCAGCCTTGAATAAGAATACAAAGAAACATGTTATGATAATTTGGATGTTTAAATATGTATTGTAGTATTGTTTTCAGTTATAAATTACACTATTAAACAATTTTAAATGGTATGAAAAATAAAGAGAAAGGAAAAAATATTTTAATTCTTGATTCAACTGAAAGTTTTCTGTAGAGTTATGTCATCTTGTTTGAAAGGAATTGCATTCCAATAATTAAAAATATGCAAAAAAGCATTTTACTCTAACCATTTCCTTTTAAATGATTCAGAGTTGTGAGCTTTAAATTCATTTTTTTTTTTTTAAATCTTTCGTCTCCTCCTAATTCAATGCTTCTCTCCATTTGACACGTTCTTTATTCTTTTTTTTTTTTTTTTTTTGGCATCACGCAAAGGTCTGTCTTTGAAGACTGGTCAAGCAGTAGCTTAACATAGTAACTTTTTGTGTTCTGCGATAGTTTAATTTTTAGGATTTTAATGAGATTTCTTAATGAGTTTCTTAAAATTTGTCAGTATTCCATGGTGATTTTTTAACATTCATGGAAGGATTCCTGTTACAACACTTTAGTCCACTGAAACAAATTTTGTCCCTTACGATTTTTGAACTTTTAGCGATTTTTAGAATTTTTTTTATTTTGCAGTAATTTTTTCAGTCACCGAAAAGGGGACTTGGGGGACCAAAAGGCATAAAAGGGAACTAAAGGGGACCTTTTTTTAAAAAGGGGACTTTGGGGGGAAAAGGGGGACCATTTGGGAGCCCTGAGATGTCTATAGGAAACTTAGACAGCAATTTACAAACTTCACCCGAAGAAAAAATAACTGAAATTGTAGCTGATATTTTGGAAGCTAAGAACAGGCCAGCAGTAGAATCAGACAGTGATCATGAAAAAGAGGAACCTCACAAACCAATTGTTACAAAGATAAAAAGCCTTGGAATACATTGATAAACTAAGGAACTATATTTTGTCTTTGAATGGCACTAAAGATAGAGAATATGCTATATTATTTAGAGATTTTTTTTTAATTTCATTTCATTTAACTGCCAAACAAAATGATTTTTTTTTTTTTTTTTGTAAATAGGTAAGAAGGGGTTATGTACAGAATTGTACAATTAAATTTACTATGTAACATATTTACTTACTATTCTTTCCTTAATTTGTCACCCATTTTATGAATTTAAATTCTTATTCTACTAATTTATATAATTTATAATTCAATTTAATTATAGACTATATAGGCATACTTATATAAGCATTTGAAATTTAATTTTATATTTAATATAAACTCTGCTTAGTAAGTCATTTTTTAAGTGGCCCCGACAGTGACATACTAATGAAGTTTGACTGTATATAAATGTTTTAAAATTAACACCACTTAACTGTAACTGTGATCAAACGTCTTGATGTTACAGCTAATTGGTTCTTTCTTTCACACAACTACTATGTACTTGGTCAAAGTATTACTCGGTACGCTACTACTCGGAACCATAACATTTGTCTGCTATTCAGAAGCATCCTTTATGGAGTTTTACTGTACTGTGTGGATAGGATGTACAATACGGTTTTAAAAATTTTCAGACCGTAGTGATAGCAGATGAAAGTTATAAAGCTTATTCTCCCCTTTAAATTTTACTAGTTTTACTCACAATTTAAACAAGAAAAATGTAATTGAAATGATTATTTTAACAATTGAGTCTTGGATTACAGAAAAAAGGTGCTTTAAGTAAGGAAAACTTCTGTGGAAACTTTGAGACTAAATTTTTTTTTTTTTTTTTTTTTTTCTTCTTCTTTAAAAAAAATAATTGCATTTATTTGTGAGAAATCTTTTTCCGATTTTACTATAAAAATTAACACCTTAATAAAAAGGGATGCCTACATGTGCTCCTGACTAAAAAAAATGAAACTGATATATTTAGAATACTATGTAGTTTTTTTTATTTTTTTATTTTAAGATTTTGATGATGCAAATGCAACACAAATGTGGGTGTTCATGTTTTGTTGAGCATTAAAAGAAATTGAACAAAGTAATCATATGTCCAGAAATGCAGTTTCACCTATAATGTATGGTATTTTTAAATGTAATGTATAATGTTTTGGTAAATATCATGCTAAAAATTTAAAATACTGTGTGTTACAGTGTGTTGGCAATTCTAAATTTAATTTGTACGAGATTACTTTAAGTTTTCAACATATTTAAGCATACTATGCATTACTAAAGTGTGGCAACTCAGTACATTATTCAACAGTGGATTGCTGATAGTTTTCTTAAGAATAAAAAAAAAATCCTAAGGAATGCTCTGTAAAGCATGTAGGCAGAAAACTTTTTGAAAATTGGGAACAGAAGAGTTAACATTGATGTACTATGTTTTCAGTTCTAATTCATACTACAATAAAATGAAATAAAAAATTCAGTGTATCAGTGGTTCATTAACTGTAATCAGCAGACCCCAAAGAGTCTGTAATGCATCTTCAGGGAGTCTAATTCTTCAGTAGAAAGTTAAAAAAAAAAATTAAATAGAGCTTGAGAGAAATCTTTCAAATTTCCTGAAACCGTGCGATTCAGTCTTAGCAGGTTTCACTGTTTCTTTAATAGTTTATATATCATTTATTTAATATTAAAAATCAGTAATTTCAGTCTAAAACATAAAGGTCCATAAAGATAGAGAAAATGTGAAAAGGAACCTGTGACAGCTAAGAATTTAAGAACCATTGCTCTATATCAAATTATAAATATAGACTGCAAATAAAGTTATTTTGATTCAAGTACTGGAACTTACATGTGCCCGGCGCATACATTCTATTTCAACATCATGCTTAATTGCCTTCATAAGTAGAACAGGATTAGGACTTTCGATTCTGCATTCCTAAAATAGAATTCAATATGATTATAAGAAAATCACAATTTCAATATTAGAGCATATCCAGTAAAATATATCTTACAGAATGTTTGAGTTTTAATGAGTATTTTGGAGATTTTTTGAACATTTATAAAATCTAGGATGTTTAAAATTTATGTATGAAATACTTTTTTATAGTTTTAATGCTTAAACATTCTTCGCATTAAAAAAATCTGCATGCATCTTTATTTCTGAGAAAATAAATGATTGTTAAAATGGAAATTATATTTCAGAGTCATATTCAATAACATACAACACAGAAATGGTGATTAAGAAATTACCTCTGGTATTAATCTTAACAGTGCATAGCTGGATTTTCTGCTGATCTAAAATAAAATATACGGAAAATATCAAAGAACAATATAAGGTAAACAACACCACTAATAGATCAGTTACGACCATCAATGTATTTTCATAAATCATGCAAAATATTGATAAAATCTACCCAAATTTTATCATGCTGTTGATTCACTAGCCAAGTCAAAAATTCTTTAATAAGTTGATATGGTCGAATTTCCACTCTAATTTTATCAAAACAATCTTCCTGAAAATGCCTTTTAACTTGGGCTGTTATTTTTGATTCGTCAACAAAAAGACTGAAAATGACAACAATAAATTTATTATAAATCAAATTTAAGCAAATTTATAAAACAATTACATAAAATTTACACAAATACATGCAAAATACAGTGAATTCCATATCTGCAGATACTTTTAATTTTTTTAACATGGCAGTTGAAAAAGATTAGCTAGAATTAGAAATATGATTTCCATTACATGATGATATTACTAATTTTCTAGATCTTTTCAGTACTGAATTATCCCATAATCTTGCATATGAATTTTAGTTAACAATTCATATTGTTATTTAAAAAATAATAACAACATTTACAAATATGCACATAGTCTCAGTTGCACAATTTCTTTTTTATATTCAGTAAACATATAGTGAAATGGAAAAGCCAGTGAGGATATGATCTTTCTAAAATTATGATAACAATAATTAGTTTTATGCAATATAGTCTCCTAATTTAACATTATGTAACACACAAGATATAAATAATGTACAAGTTAACAGCAAATTACTTGGAAAAAATCTGCAAGAAAATATTATAAAAAAAAAATTAAAATGCCAGAGGAAACACATTCAAAACAACTGGAAAAAAAAAATCTTACTCTGAAAATTCTTAAGAATTTTTGATGACTTTATCCAAATTACAAATTTTTGCTAACATCTCAATATTTCCTCATTTTGCAGTTTAGAAAAAAAAAAAAAAAACCCCATAAAAGCTGTAAATGTTCAGAAGCTAGAAAGGAAGATCTTGGTATGTCTTATTAATACACTCAAACTTTGATTTAATGAGAACCCAGTTATAGCAAGGAAAGAAATAGGCAATGGTTGGCCTAGTATAAAAATGTATTGCAGAAAACTCTGTTGTAATGAAGGAAACTTGGATATAGTGACCAAAAACTTTTCTTTTTTTCGAGTTTTTCTCATTTTTCCAAAGCAAAATGTATTTTCTATACTTTTAATGCAATAGAGTAAAACAACTATGAAAGAGATAATAATTTATGCAGTTATTTCTCTTAAATTACTTAGCTTCTGTTTCATGAACAAATATTGTTGTAACACTCTCATTCTGAATTCATTTAAGTAATTTAGAAGAAAGATACATGCTATGAACATGGCAAAAAACATCCTATAAAATAATGCAAAAAATATCTATTTAAATTAATAAATAAATAGCAAGCATATTTTCTTTAATTACCCTCCTTTCATTGAATTATTTCAGATTTTTTTTATTGAGGAAAAAAAAAATTGAAATAACTATTAAGCTACAATTAGTCATTTAATTCCTTTGCTAATATAAAAATTTAAAGGTCTTCTATCAATGTAATCACTTGGTAATTTTTAATAATTCAACTGAACTTTTGCTCAGAAGTTTCATGTGTTTTATTATATGAAATTTTAATTATTCTGAGAAATTTGTTGTAATAAGCAAATGATGTGGTCCCGTCATTCTCTTTGTAGCAGAGTTTGACTGAATAACAACATTACATTAAATCTAATTATACAATGAGAGATATAATAGAGATATTTTATATATTAGAGATTATATAATTTATCTTATATTAAGATTACATAAGAGAAATTTTTTTCTTTCTTTTCTTCAGACAAAATATTTTCCAAGAGACTGATAATAAAAGTTCCAAAACATTTCACAATCTGTATTTTCTAATAATATTAACAGTATACATACATATATATATATATATATATATATATATATATATATATATATATATAAACACCCGTTTTCTTTTCTTTCCCCCATACTTTGAGATACAAAAATGTCTGAAAAATAAAACAAAATCCTTAATTAATTGAAGTTTCATTTTAAAAGCTTTATTATTTACCTACTGGTTGACACTGAAACTACTCTAGAATGCAGATTATTACTGGAATTCACACAGTATAAATAATTTTAATAAAGACCACTGTCTTAATTATCATCTAATTAAGCTTAATAACAAAGAAAATGATTTAAAAAATTGTGTGAACTTTTCCTTATGCTTACCCACACTTTCAGAAAAACCTAACAGCCCTTTTCTTTGGTGTTGAATTTAAAACTAAAACACACACATTGATTGGCACATTTATGCTTCAGATTAAACATTCTTCACAGCATAATCATTGAATGAAATTTTTGGTAATATCAAATTACTTTAAATATACAGGGTGTATTACAATTCCTTAAGGGGTTTGGAAAGGTTATTCATAAAAAAAATATTACAAATAGAGCGGTTAGTTCTATATTACCATATAATAACTTCAAGTTATGTTAAGCTTTAAAAGTGTTAAGTTCACTCATGGTTATGCAGCATAAATCAATTCTATAATAAAGTTCCTGCCATGCCTATCCAAATATCCCCTATTCAATGCTAGTGAATGCATGTGAATCTTCCTTATAATTCTGTTAAATGATCTGGCACAGGAGGGATACATACAGGACTTTTTATGTAATGCCATAAGAAATAATCACATGACATTAAGTCAGGTGAGTATGGGGATCATACAAGAAGAGGATTGTCATCTTATGAAGCAATTTCAATTCAATAATGAAAAACTTGAAGTTATTCTTTATATGATGGTACGAAGCATTCTGTATGTTCATAATAGTTTTTAAAAATAACCTTAGAAAACTCTGGGGGGAATTATGATGCACCCTGTATTATATACAAGACAAAAGCATTATTCAACCGATATATTTTTTAATAGTTTTGAAACTCATAGTGTTGATTTATATAATTGTACACATACAAATATTTTTAATTATTTCTTTCTTCTTTTTTATCATTGCTAGATCAGCGATCTGAAATCTGTATTCTGCCAATTTTGATCAAGTGACAGGCACCTATATTCAAGGACCAACCAACCAGATACAATTTGAAGACTAGTATTAATATTCAAAGCAACTGAATATGAGGTCAAATTTTAACTGAAATTGCAACAATAATGCAGATTTAATTGTTGGTTTAATTTCATAAAAAGTCAAAACGAAATCATTTATTGTAAACACATTTAGATGAAAAGCCACATCATAAGCTTATATCATACATTTAGTCAGGGAATCTCTGACATATAAACACTAAAATGTTTGCCTTGTGTGTTAACTATTTGCATAGTGCTTTTGCTCTTGAATATGTTTTATAAGACAATGGTTTATTAAACAAATAACATGATTATAAAAAAATTGAAAACTTACTAAACAGTTTCTAATGTTACTACACCAAAGGCTAAGAACACTGGATTATAATCCAAGTCACTTCCTCTTAGATTGAAGAGCCCTAAGATCAAATATAAATAGCATTAAAGTAAAAGATTATCTTTTTTCATGAGTTACACTGAATAACAACAACAAAAAAGGCAAAACACTTTAAAATAAAAGTTATAAATTATCCAATTCAAATCAAGATATGGAAAATTAAAAAAAACTTAAGGGGTCTGAATTACTACTGAACTGTTTTTTGAATCAATGTTTATTAGTCTGTATACTCACATACTTACCCCAAATAATTAGCAGGCAATGCATGTGTATTGTTGCTGAGGGTAAACACATTGAGGATAAATAACTTGACTTTATTGAAATAAATTCGACCTGTATTAGTTTTATTAATAAATATGCATCTCCTTTTTGTCAATTTGCTCTATTAGTAAATATGCATCTGCTATAATGTCAAATTTCTACAAGAAATTAGGGATGTATTTAAGCTGGTGATTGGTTATCAAAAAATTAGATGTTTTTCACGATTTCCCAAAATTTGATTTTCTGGATAAGGTAAGTTTTGAAACTCATGTCCTCATTTGTACACTTGTCCCAGAATTCAAGCTTTATCTGTATAGAAGTGATACAAGGTTTTTCTGACTTTAGTCTGCACCCTGTATACCAGTGTGCTGTGAGAGAACTTCAGGTGTGCCACAAAAATTTTCAGTAAAGTTCTATCAAAATGTTACAATGCAACAAAAATATCACTACTTCAAAATCTAACATTTGAAATTCTGCAGTTTGTTATGCAATGAGATTTAGTGTTTGAATACTCTTGGGAAATTATGAAAATGGGCTCACATATTCAGATAAAGATAATGCAGTCAGAGGAAAAAAAAATAAAAGATATTAAATAATGCAGTAGAAATGTTCAAAATAGTGAAAAAGTGTAAACTAGAATAAAATGTTATTGAAAAAGTTACAAGCTTTATATTTATGCACACACATTTTGAAGCATACTTCAATTCATGACTGCTTGACATGATATTTCTGTAATAGAAGATAAATGTCTGTTTTCATGCAATGTGCATGTTTATCAGCAAATATTTATGTGTATTATCAATGAGGAAAGGTTCACAGAAATAAGAAATAGCAGATAATTGCAATAAAAGGGATAAGTAATAATAGTTTAAAAAACAGATATTACAATCAGTCGGTTTTCTCTCAGTTGCAAAGCTTTTCTATTTGTGTTTTAAATTGAAAAAAAAAATAAATTTCTTTCTAGTATTTTTCAATCATTCTAATTCATGGTGTGTTGAAGTAAACTTGTGGGATCAAGAGTGTTGTGAAATAAAAAAGATTGAGAAATAGTGCCATATGCTATTATAGATACAGCTCTAAGTGAAAAAATTAGAATAGAAAAAAAAAGGTTTTTAATGTATCGCTTATACAAAAAGTAATACAGGATAATTTTCATATTGTAAGCATCTACATTGTTTGTAGAATCTTAACATAAAAATTAAAGGAAATAATACAAAAATTTAAATAATTATTCACACTTGGAAAAATTCAAAATGTTAGAATAACCATTTAAGAGCCATTCCATGAGAAACGGAAAAAATGTCCTGCACATGATGCTTACATAAATACCTGTATTTGTTAACTTAAGAGTTGTTAAAATATAAACTGTACATTAAAATTAACAATAAAACCCCTATACTTTCATATTAGCATATTCGTTTTAATTTGAAGATAAAATAGCTTTGTTAAAACAGCAGTAATATGTAGAAAAGCTGTTCCATGCGTGATATGGAATGGCTCTTTAATAGGTTTAAAAATCTTCACATTTTAAACCCTAGACCTTAGTAAGCTAGTTGTTTTTAATAATAAATAATAAAAATCCCCACATTTTAGATCATAGCGTTAAGTAATCTCCCCATTTCAAGGCCAATATCTCGCATTTTTTTCTTTATTATTCCCCACAAATTCTCTGTAGAATTTAAATCCTTTGAAATAGCCAGCCAGGGAAGTACATTAATTTGGTGTTGGCTAAGCCAGTTCTTGGTGGACACTATGAAGGTGCTAAATCATGTTGGAAAATAAAATCGTCACCACACAGATCTTCTGACGATGGTGTTATGAAATGCTCAAGGATTTTTTGATTATCTCAGAATTAATCCTTTCATTAATGATACTTACCCTGCCAGGACCATCTGCACTCATGCAAGCCCATACCATTACACTGGTTGCAAATTACACTAATAGTTTCATGCAGTCCTTGTTATATGCTTCTTGCTTCATTTGCCATACACAAACACCTTGATCACCATATGTTACACAAAGCACACTCTCATCACTAAACAATATCTTTTTCCAATCATCTAGACCCCCATAAAAGCCTTTTTTTGCACCACTTTACTTTCTCCCTCTTCTGTTTAATAGCCATGAGGGGATTTATGTTTGGTACACGAGATTGAAATCCAAGTTTATGGAGACGTCTTAGTTTTGTAGATTTACTCACATCAATACCATGTTCTTTCCACTTTCGATGCAAATATCTTACACTTCTAAAATGATTTTTTTGAACAATACTCTTTAGCTTTCTATCATCTCTCTGAGTAGTTCTTGGCTTTTGGCTGCTACTCAGAGGCTTGTTTTTAAAATGTCCGTCAATAAAATACTACTTTGTTGCTCTACTAACACATGGATGAGACCATTTTAAGCAACTGGTGATATATTGCCGATTACGACTTTCTTTATGCAAATCAATAATATGATGCTTTTTAAACTCTGTTATGTCAGTCGAATGAACCATGTTTCACACAAAATGAAAACGATGATGCAAATCATTTTCATAACTTAAGGAGAAGCTAATTTTATGCAACCTTCTGAACCAATCAGTAAAATTCATAAGTATTCCAATTTTTTGAACCACCTATTTTAGTATTGTAATATTTTGAATAATGAAAATAATTTTACAAAAATACAATAGTTACTCAAAATTTAATCTTTTACAGTTTTAAGTTTCTTTAATAACATGCAAATTTATTAAAACATCAACTGTTGTTCTTTTTCAATTGTACTACACTGAAATAAAGCTAAATGCAATTCCAAATTCAAATGAAATTAATTATTCTAATTTTTTGACTTTGTAAATAAAATTATCTTGGTTAAAAAAAATACAGGTAGGCAGAGCAATTTTTAAAATATTTATCTTTTTCAGCCCTGATTTTAAAATTTCTTATTCATTATTTTGTTAGTGGTTTCCAGGTTCAAGAAATAGTGAATACAAAGTATTTTTCATTTGGTCAATAACAGTTAGAAGAATGAATCATACCTCAAAGAGTGGATTCTTCTGGAATGCCTTCGGTCAGTGGCAGATGGAGACATCACTCATGCCTCAGTCCTCTTTTGTCATACATAAAATGGATCTATTAGGATTTGTTCAGTCAATAGTAGGCCTGGGCCTTAAATCGATTTAACTCTTAAATCGATTTAAAGCTTACATCGGAAATCGGATTTAACCATTGGTCTTAAATCGATTTAAGCTAAAATCGGAAATCGCGATTTAGCTAATGTCTTAAATCGCGATTTAGCCATTGTCTTAAATCGATTTAAAACAAAATACTGATTCAGAGCTAACATCGGAAAACCGATTTATCTACTTTGATGTATCTACCACTTACATGCCAAGCTGGTGTTAAATCGATTTAGGAGGATCCGATTTAAGCAAACATCGCCAGCCTCAATGCTTTCTGATTTAAGACAAACAAGGCAAGCTGGTGTTAAATCGATTTAGGACGATCCGATTTAAGCAAACATCGCAAGCCTCCATGCTTTCAGATTTAAGAAAAAGACGATTTAATGAAAACAAGGCAAGCTGGTGTTAAATCGATTTAGCAGGATCCAATTTAAGAAAAAGGCGATTTAAGAAAACAATGATTTAAGTAAGAATTGATATTTATTTATTTATATTGTAAACAAGATTCAGAGTTTTACGAGATTGGAATGTGTATTTTTCAGAAATTAAGAACTTATATAGTGGAAAGTTGAAAGGAAAAAGTAATGTTTAAATCTTAAAATCCAAATTCACCGAATTTCAATTTATATGCTAATGCAATCTTTTGATGATAAATTAAGTTTTCACATATGAGTAATATTGCAATATGTATTTTTTATTTTCCAATATTCTGCAATTAATTAAAATGTTTTAAAGTAGAATCCTACATTGTTTCAAAAGATTGTTTTCCTGAAATTAATTCAGCATTTATATGATTAAAAATAATAATAATAAAGTTTTATATTTAAAATCCAAACTCATCGACTTGCAGTTTATACTTTTATGCATTCTTATGATGAAAAATTCATTTTTTACATGTTTTAGTAATATTTTATTTTCTATTTTGTAATTAATGAAATTATTTTAAAGGTATAGTCATGCATTGTTTTGTGTATCACTATTTGGCCATGATCCACATGAAATATTTTTCTTTTATTAATAATTTTTTTTCCTGAAATTGATTGAGTATTTATGGTTGGAAAAAAAAGAATAAAGTTTCATATTTAAAATCCAAATTCATCGAATTTCAGTTTTTATTTTTATGCATTCTTTTAATTAAACATTCATTTTTCACATGTTTGGGTAATATTTTAATACATATTCTTTATTTTTTATTATTCTGTAATTAATTAAAATATTTTAAAATAGTCATGCATCAGATTTGACATCCGATTTCAATGGATGTCCGCCAGTCACATGGATTGAGTATCTTGCTGAAATTGATTCACTATTTATATCCAAATTCATCCATTTTTAGTTTATATTTTTATGAATTATTTTCATGAAAAATTAATTTTCATATGTTTAGGTATTATGGGAATATTTTAGTTTTAATTTATTATTATTTTGTAATTAATTAAAAATACTTTAATAAAGTTCTGTAATGAGTCAAGTAACTTTATTTTTACAGCAGAATGAGGGAGGGCTGGAGGAGGCATTCATTAGATTTTTCTGCAGATCTGTGATTTTTTGCTTTTTTGATGTTTTGTTATCATTAAACAAGAGCTATATTTTAAGATTATATTTTATTACTAATCTTAAAGGATGGCAACAACCACGAAAAAAATCAGCAATTTCAGCGATGTTCTCCAAGGGTCACACTTTCAATCCTTCTCCATCCGCTATATAAATGTCAGCATTTATGTTAAACAAATCTTATTTTAATCTAAAAGTTAAAAAGATATAAAATTTCACCTTATTTCTCATATCTCCACCCCCCCCCCCCTTTTTTTACTACTTTTCTCATCATGGTAAATGAATAGTTAAATTCATCATTGAAGTCTTTTAATATGCTTCTGTTTTACCTCAATAACTTTTTAAATCTGTGTCTGTAAAAAAAAAGTGTATGTAGGCTGTTAGCAATGAAGTGCTATTTGAGTGGGCTAGGGTAAGCCCCCCCCCCCCCCCACCTTAAGGAATTTAGATTGTAGCATGCATAACAAGTCAGACAAAAAAAAAAAATCATTTTCTTTTATATTACTTCTTATAGAATGAGTTTATAAAATGTATTACAATAGGTCACTAATTTTTAAAATGGGAAAAAAAACGTATTTTGGGACATTCAAAGCTTTTTTATGTGTAAAATATACCTCTTTTCAAAATTATTTGACAAATTAAAAGCTAAGTATACTAAATAATAAGGAGGGGGGGGGGGGGGGCACATAAAGATCGTATTTTGTTACTAAAAATTAAAAAATACGCTTCCATATTCTAAAATGTAAAATCGGTGTTAAATCACGATTTAGCACTAAATCGCGATGTTGGATGGATGATAAATCGATTTAAGAAATTTCTACATCGCCCAGTCCTAGTCAATAGCATTTAAGAGGCATGGATTATGCGTCTATCTCTCTTCTGTCATTGAGCAAACATATCATTTTAGGTTTTGTTTGGTCAATGGTAGTTTGAATTACTAAAATCACTCGTGCCACTTCTGTAATTGAATGAATAGATCTTTAAAATTCCTTCTTTATTGTTATTTAGAGGCAGACTCATGAAACAATCACTCCTCTCTCAGTGAACCCACTGATCCTTTGGCGATTTGTTCAGTTACTGGCAGTTGGAGGCATGACTCCTGTCTATGGAGCCTTCTCTATCATTGAGTGTCTGGATAATTTTGCGATAAGTCTGGGTATTGGCAATTAGAAGTATAGCTAAACACTTCTACCTCTCTTCTATCATTGATCAAACTGATTTTTTTTTAAATTCATTCGATCAATGGGAGATAGAGACATGGCTCATTCCTACATCCCATTCTATGTCACTGACCAAACAAATTTTTTTAGGAACCTGTTTGATCCATTGGAGTGAGATGAATGCCTCAGGACTCCACCCCGTTCTTTGTTACTAGGCAAACAGATCCTATTATTATTTGTTCAATCAATTGCAGTGTAAGACATGGATCACACTTTAGTCACTTTCTAACATTGATTAAATACACCCTTTTTGGATTTGTTCCATCAATAAGAGATAAACACATAACTACAGATTCTTTTCTGTCACCAATTCAATGAATCCTTCTATAACTCATTCAGTAACTGGCAGTGGGACTCATGACTCAGTCATTGAGTCATTGGATTGTTTGTAATTTGTTCAATCGATGTCAGTTACAAGCGAGACTAATGCAAACGCTCTTCAGTCATTGGGCAGAGGGGTCCTTTTAAGATTAATTCAGTTAATGACAGTTAGAGGCATGACTCATGTCACCATCTCTCTTCTGTCACTGAACCAACAGATCCTGTCGGTAAATGGCAGTTGTAGGCATGATTTTTGCCTCTGTCCCTTTCTACATCATAATGCAACTGGATTATTTTGTGATTTGTCTGTATATTAGCAATTTAGAGGCATAACTCAATACTTCTGCCTCTTCTCTCTCATCAATAAGATCCTTTTGGTACTTTATCAGGGGCAGATGGAAGTTCCACTGATTCTTCAATCCCTTTCCTTTTTATTGATCAGATTCTTTTAGGACTTGGCAGGGTTCCCAGCAAAACATGACTGGTTAATTCCCTGACCAAATCGCAAGGAATTCCATGACTTTCCCTGACCAAATCTGGGAGCGATCATTTGATGAATTTAGTGATTTTTTCTCCCGAGACTATTTGATGAATTTCATGGTATTTTTTATTTTTTCCTGTAAGACTTTTTAGAAAATATTTGCAAATTCCCCAATTTTTCCTGACTACTTTGAAATTACCTGACTCTCCATGATGCTGGGAACCCTGCTTATTCTATGGCAGTGGGATTAGTGGCTCATGACTTTGTCCCATTTTCTTTCACTGATCAAACAGATCCTTTTTTGGGGCCTGTTCAGTCAATGGCAATGAGAAGCATGACTTGCACCCCTCATCTCCTTCTCTTTCACTGATCGAACATATGGTTTTTATTACCCATTCAATCAATGGCAGTTGCAGTCATTACTCATTTTTATGTCCTCTACTCTGTGATTCATCAACTGGATCACTTTGTACTTTCTTTAGTGAATAACAGAGGCATGGCTCATGCCACTGTCCCATTCTATGTCATGGATCTCCAGATCATTTCGGAAAACGAACAATGACAGTTCGAAGCATTTCTAATGCTTCAGTGTCTCTGTCACTGGATGAACAGATCTTTTTAAGATTTGTTCAGTTAATGGTAGTTGAAGGCATGATTCATGCCTCTGTTCCTTTCTCTGTCATTGACCAAATGGATACTTTAAGACTCATTTAGTCAATGGGGCTTAGAGTCATGGTCTGCCTCAGATCATTTCTTTCTCATTGATCAAATGTATTATTTTCAGATTTGCTCAGTCAATATCAGAAAAAGGACTTTTCAGTCAATGGCAGTTGAAAGCATGACTCATGCCTCTTAATTGCACATACAACAATATTTAAATAGTTTTTGCAATCTGAAGTATACCTTTAAAACTGATGGTTTAGGAATGAGCTATTGATCATGATAAGAAGAGATAACCAGTATACATGTGTGTTCAAATAATTTAAAGCAATACTAAGATATTCTACAAATAGCACACAATTCAAATCAGATAAATGATATTAAATTTTAAATACATACAAGCAACTTCATCAAGAGCAGTCACTATTAATGCAGTGGCACCTTTCTGCTTCATCACTAGCCGGACATGTATGACTTTTTCTTGCCATGATTTTCCTGAAATGGGAAATAAACTCGTTACAGGGAGAGAGAGTGCGATTCCAGATGACCAATAACAATTTAAATGAGCCAAGAGGGCCAGATATGTGAGTCACTCATTCTGAAGCAATTAAATATGTATGACAAACTGGCATACCTGTATAAACTAATGACATAGGTTCAATAATATTGGATGGAAGTGCAGGTCTATCATCCCATATTAGATCTACTAAATTCTGTGAAACAGCCAATAAGGAATGTCCTGACATTTCTAATTTGGAAGACAGATCGATCCATTCTTCTGAAAAACAAAAAAAATATACACTGCATGTTAGTCATACCATGAAATGTTAATGACATAAAGAATTGCAAATATCTGCACTGTATTTTTAAAAAATAAATAAACATAAATGAATGTATAATTGCGAGGGGGTGGTGAAAAAAATGTAAGGGACCATTCAAGTATTAGGTATGCATATTTTTACTCATTTTGTACCCCTTCTCCCTTGTAAGAAAAAGTAAGCATATGCTAGGACCCCCCTTTTTCGCTTACGTAACATTTTTATGATATTTTGTACGTCAACACTGTTTGCCAGAAAAAACATTTACCAATAAATTACATTATTAATCCTAGAAATTTATATAAATAGGCATACATAGGGGCTGTGGTATAGAGAAAGGTTTAAATTTGTTGCTGCGTATTGCATAAATGGTTTAAATGTATTGTTATTTATCGCATCCAACAGTAAAACTTTAAGAAATACAATAGGCCCTAACTTAATTAGGCATCATAAATAAAATTTTTAAAAGGAGTCATAGAAATGTTATGTGTTTGGAACTCACATTTCTGGTCTGATGCCCGGGATCCACGAATCCATGTTTCTATTGTCTATTATTATGTTTTCACTGGAATGGTGGGCTGGAATATTGTTGGTTTCCAGTCCTTGTTCCTCCATTTCTTTTTTTCTCAAGCCATTCAACATCTTTATTATCATTCAGAGTATGTAGAATACACATAAACTCATTCATACACCGAGCTGTTATATGCACTGTATGCACTCGTGGTTGTAAGACACCTTGTACAACATTGCCATGATTGTTTTTCCTGTGGTGATCAGCTGACTTGTTAGAAACATTATGAAGTCCACAAACCTGACAGATACGTGCTGACAACTTTGACTTCACTGATGAGCAAAAGTAAATGTAAGACACTTGGGTAAACCTTACTGAAATAACTAGTAATCTAGTGTGAGACGGAAACTTAGGCCTAGAATTCCTCCCTTCATCACTTACAATCAGGTCATGTGAGGTTTGTATCATTTTAATTGGTGGTGGCAAAAAGCACCATTTGAGAATTTTAAAAATTCCACTTCTTCATAGAATACATCCAGTTTCATCTTTGCATTTTGCTGCCTGAAGTAAGTACTGGCTTTCCTGAACATGATCAGAATACAGTTTTACTTGTGGCTTAATTGGAAGTTTAGGCTCACCAAAATGCACCACGAAATGGGCGGGCACTGTGAGTCACTTGAGTGTCAATGGATGGGAAAGGAGGGAGGAAAAAGAATAAAGTTGACAAGAGACAAAGTTCTAAGAAGACCGCTCATGATGCTTTTTTTGCTTTATGTTGTCGCACTATAGTTGCTTCATTGCCCAATGCTTAGGTAAGAAATGCCATGAACCCCTTCCCCTGTCAGAAAAAATAAGTAGACCTTGAAGCCTCTACCCCTTACTGCTTATGTAATACTTGAATGGTTCCTAAATAGAGTGATGTGAAAAAATTAAAATATCTAGTATTTCCGACTTGCTATAGCATGGAAAGATTGTCTATGGCATTGATTAAAAAGATTTTTGAAATGGAATACTATCTTTATCATCATGCATATCTGAGAAAATTTTGAAAAATTTATGAATTTCAAGGGGTTTTTTTGTATTAAAAAGAAAAATAATTTCAGTAATATTTTCAAAGACTATAATGTGGAAAAGTTGCCTATTGCATTGATGGAAAATTTTTTTGAAATCTGATAACATCCTCCAATTGCACATATACCTTAAATTTAATTTTAAAAATAGGTTTATTTTACAAAAAGGTCTTGCATTACTTAAAAAGTTATCTCACATCTATAATTAGTTTAAAGCTCTCTTACGAGTTTTGAAGTATTAGAAAAGCCTTGAAGTTATTATTATTGGGTGATTGCAGAAGTTCATGTCCAATTTCCAATGCATCGAATTTCGAAGTGTACCCAAATTGTTTTAAATGTCTAAATGCAGTCGAATTGTCAACATTTAGTCTCTCAGCAATCTCTTCAGTGGTAATCCGTGGATTATTATTCACTAAATCACGGATTAAGCAGGAATGATTCTGAGTCAAAAAAAAAAAAATTCTGAAATTCAGAGCAGATTTTCTGAAAAGTTACCACAGAGGGGAGGAGGGAAATCCTCTCTTGGCACTAACTATGCATTTTTTCCATGCCCCTTTGACGAACTTTGTGATCTTATAATGAAATTTGTGGTTTTTCGTGATCTTATAATGAAATTTGTGGTTTTTCGCAATCTTTTTATGAAATTTGTGTTTTTTTTCGTGATCTTTCGGCAAAATTTGTGGGTTTTTTGCGATCTTTTGACAAAATTTGTGGTTTTTTCATGATCTTTTGGCAAAGTGTGATTTTTTTTCGTGATCTTTAGGAGAAATTTGCAGTTTTTCGCGATCTTTTGACAAAATTGGTGATTTTTCTTGCAAATGATTGACAATTTTTTTCAGCGACCATTTGTAGAAATTCTTGATATTTGTTATATCCAAATTTTCGGATTGATGAGCGATTCCCCCCCCCCCTCCCCGGGAAATGAATGCCTTAAATTTTCGGAAAATTCGGAACAGAATCACTCCTAGGATTAAGTCATTATCAATTCCAGAAGGTCGCCCAGAGCGAATTTTATCATTTAGATTGAAATCACCATTTCGAAATTGACAAAATCACATTTTAACTGTTCTAAGAGTGGGAGCACAATCCAAATAAATGTCTTGAATATTTTTTATAGCACATCCAACACTCACTCTGTTTTCAAACTCATATAACATAACATGGCGAAAATGTAACTTTTCTTTTTCCATTTTGAAGATTAAGCTAGCACACAAATATTATATTGAATTAGCAATAATTTGAAAAACTTTTTTTTGTTGTTATGTTCACTCACAAAGCATGGTCACAATATGGTTATAAAAGAAACATCAGCACAGTCAAAATTTCAAATTTCTGCCATCTATGGAATAGGGCACAAACTTTTGCAACCACCCAATATGTAACTTCCGTGATGATTTAATATTACTAAAAATGTTCAACACCTCTGAATATACCAAATTCGTTGATTCAACCTCTACAAAACCGACCTCTTTGAAACATAACTAATGATGATATCATATCTTTCATACAATCTGGTGAAGTACCAAAATGGAATGTAACAAAGTTCCCTTGGTACACTCAATCTGTGAAAAGATGTGTAAAATAGTTAAGAAGCATTACTAATAGTTTGTGGACCAGAACAAGGGACAGTCAAGGGAAGGTTACATTAGAACAACACTATAATCTAAATCAAACATATTTGAGTTTTCACAAAAACATGCTATAAAGTGTGTATAACTGTTAAAGAGAGAGTTTAAAATGGTAAGACTGGTGACTTAAAATGTGACAATTTTATGCTTACAGAAAAATTTCTACAGGAGGTACTAAAGTATGTACAGTCGTGGGAAAAAAAGTAAACACCCCCTACTAACTCCTCAACAAATTATCGTAGAAGAAAGTTACTGGTACCGAACGATTGGAAATAAAGTCTACTTTTAAATGATGTATATAAAATTTGCTTAGGGGGCATCTACATATTAAAATGAACCATAACTTTGTTTTCTTAAATAGCAGTAAACAATTCTGACAGCATAAATGAACTCTACACCCTTCAATTAGCCTGAAAACAAATTTTTATGCAATTCGTACCATAAGTTTCTGAGAAATTAATTATTTTAAAACAAGCATATTTTAAGGGCTGTATACAAATTGAAGTTCCGTACTTGATTGTTAATCAAGAGAGCTTCCTTCTTGATCAAGGCAGTTTAAGCGCCACACAAGGAGTCAATGAAGTCTATTAGATTACAGGACAGCAGAATAAATTTCAAAATATCTACTCACTTCTGTCACAGACGACCCCTTAAACCATCATTTTGCTGTTTATTAAGCATAATTTGAAAACTACTTGGAAGAAAAACGTAAAATTTTAGATTTCCATAAAGCAGGACTTAATAAATCTAAATCCATCCAAAAAATTGTAGGTTGCAATTCATAATTTTTTCGAATATTAATTTCATAATTCATAATATAAAATTATAAAAATTGCAAATTCAGCATATTTATGTTTGGGAATATTAGTATTATTGCTACAAAAAAATATAGCACATTAGGAGCATAATTTCAGGAGATATAAATAAAAATATGAAAATGTAATTTAACATTAAAAGCACTAAATTTTGAATGTTTATAATTAAAAAACTTATCATTCAAAAGACTTGAAATTTGGTATCTAGGCATAGTTTGAACTGAAGATTTGAAATATCGGGTTAAAATTGAGTATTGCCATTGAAAAAAATGAAGTTTGGATTCATTTTAATATGTAGATGGCCCCCTAAGCAAATTTTATATACATCATTTAAAAGTAGACTTTATTTCCAATCATTCAGTACCAGTAACTTTTGTCTATGATAATTTCTTGAAGAGTTAGTAGGGGGTGTTTACTTTTTTTTTTCCCACGACTGTACACTATATATTGTAAATAGATAACACACGCTGTTCAAATGTTCATGGCTGGTTGGATGGAATGGTTTAGGTAGAACTTGAAATGCAGCTACTTCTTCATGGTGTGTTTTGGGTTGTTTTGATAATACTGAAAATGATTCAACATTTTTAATATTTCATGACAAGTGAAGAGCTCCAAGCTTTGCGTATGCATGTGTTGAGGCCAGCCGATAAACAAATAAAACTATACAGATCCAAAAATCTAATACAGTGTACTTTAAAAAAAATGAAAAGTAGTAAAAAATTATTAAAAAAATAAAATTAAAGGTATATCTGCGATTGGAAGATGTTATCAGATTTTAAAAATATGCCATAGTAGGGTGTCAATGATTTTAATCAGTTGATTTAAATCAGCGATTAAATCATGATTTTAATCAATTTTTTTTTAAATCATTGATTAAAACATAAATTTTCTAAATGTTTAAAATGATATAAAAAAAAAAAAGTATGATGAACATAATTTGAGTTTCTACAGATACTCTGCCTGATGAATAAACAACAACAAAAAAAAAGCTTTAAATAATTATTTCTAAGCTTAATTCTTGAGTATTGTAAAAAATTATGTGCAATAAGTTTACAAAAAGCATAGTTTTTATCTGACATAAAAAGCATTTCATTTTTAAATGATATTTAACTCTAATATAATTTTTAATGTCCTGATTTCCTTTGAGTAATCATATTATTCATTCTTTTATATAAAAAACTTTCCCATTCCACAGTATTTCTATATCTATGTGCCCAAGACCTTGCAAAAATGATAGAACTTTATTTCTTTATAAAAAAAAACAAAAAAAAAAGAGGATATTATTGAAACATGTTATTTAAGTGTTTTTCAATTTGTAATTCATAAAATTATTAAAAATTAATGACACTTTATTATACTAAAAAATTATATACTTTTTCCCCTTATATTGTTATTAAACATATTACTAATGTATTTCCTCAAGAAACAGCATTGAACAGAAAAATGAAGTAATAAAAGAACCTTACCATAAGATATTAGTAAAGGATCTATACCAACTTTACTACCAACTGGCAATACCTAAAAAATATAATTTTGGGGTAAATATTTATACTTAATTACACTAGTTGCACTGCTTTCACAATTGTTTTACAAATAAAAAATTATTATAAAATTGGAACATTATTTTTTCTGACACTGAATAGAACAAAGCAGATTTTATTAATCAGATTAATGCAAAACAACTGTTTCAGCTTTTAACTTCTGAATAATAGTATTTCAAACAAAATATAAAAAAATAAAATATAAAGTATACATTACAGGGTGCTGGCCAAACTCTGCAAGTACTGATATGTATTCCAAGCCTCAAAAAAAGTATAATATTAAGACATCATGTGTAGACATTAAGAAAATTATGAACTGCTCAAAGAAAAATGCTCTAAAATTGAATAATATTAAAATGAAAATATTTTTCTGAAATATTAATTTAAATATAAACTATTAACATCCCACTCAACACCACAGGCAATTATGGATAAAAAAAAAAAAAAAATCTGAAATTCACAGCCTATTTTCTGATAGGTTACAGAGGTCGAGAGGTGAGGAGGTAGATATTATCCTCCCAGCACAAATTGTTTTTATTGCAGATTGAACTCCACTTGCTTTCGGTTCAAGTCAGACTCAGGCTGAGTTGAAATTCTTGCAGGTTGGGTTGGGGTTAACCATTTTTCAAAAATTAGTTTGTGTGTGCACACCATAAAGAGATCACTGTGCACAGAGCTACAAGATTTGACAGGAAGGTACCTGTATGTTTGAAGTTATGCACCTCAAAGTCAGTTTTTGAATTTTTAAAAAATTTAATTTCATATAGTAAAAAAAAATATAGCAGTAGTAAACAAATTAATCATATTGATGTATTAAAGAGTTACAGCGAAATTTGACTGCCCCTGACTGAAAACTTTGACTGCCCCTTGTACTTATTTTATGAATAAAAGCATAAAATATGTAATACATAATTGGTATTAACTTTGCAGGTATTAATTAACAGTTCAATGCTTTAAATAAAAACAATTTGTAAAATCACTGATATGTGTGTGTCTGGGTCATTTTACATTAAAAGTAACAAATTTTTGTATTAATATTTCTTAATTTAGGGATTATAATAGATGTAAGCATATATTTTTTCTAATGAAAAATGTAGCAACTTTTATAACATCCAATGTAAAATAATATAAGAAAAAAAACCTTACTCTTGAAAGCCATTCATGTATTGTTGGAGTTCCTGGCAAACCTATAAAGAAAATAAATCAAAGCATTTAGCTTATTTTTTTCCCTTTTAAATTAACATAATTCATTTCAACTAGAAGGAATAAAAGGTAATTTACTGGCCTTCTTTTAATAATGTCCAATTATTGTCTAGTTGTTTATCAGCTTGCTGAAAGTACCTCCTTTCAGTCCAAAGACTAGCATGGTTTTCTGTTATCACAGCAGTTCCTGAAATTAAATCAATCTGAAAAAAGGTGTCACAGAAGACTATCAAATTTAAGTTTATGCTAACAGTTATTCGAAGTAAAATATATATATATATATATATATATATATATATATATATTTCTTATCAGCATGTGTTTTTCTGTGAGAATAAAGAAGATAAATTAAACCTGCATTCAAGATATGTTTAAATATTCTGAAATGAGGTTTAAATCTTTTATTATAGTTATAACCTCATATATATGGTAAACTTTCAAAATAGAATACAAACAACTAAAAATTTTGAACAAATTGTCAAATTTAGGGACTACAAAAAACGAAGTGAATTAAATAAAGATAAATAAATGAATTGCAAAAAACAAATTAATAGGATCACAATAATAAACATCATTCATTGGACTGTTAAAATAAAAAATTCTATGAGCTTGCACGCTAATTTCTAAGTATCAAAAGCCGATTATTGCAAAGATGAATATTTTTCATGATAGGAATAAAAATAAGGCAACTGTAGCTTTCTTTGAATATATGTAAATGCGGATAATAAAACTTCACTTTAAAAAGATTCAAAATCCAGTGAAAAATTTAAAATACATAAATATAGTGAGCATCATAAAAATGTGAAACTTTGAACACGACTTAATAAAAGGATGTGGAAAACATACAGCGAAAAAAAAATAGTTCCAATGATCTCCACGAAAGGATGTATTACCATAAACATCAATAGCACACACACAATTTTTTTTTTTTACATTATACAGCAGGTGTTATAAATTTACATAGGTAGAACACCTCCACACATTACACAGTGTGTTAACCCTTACCGGCACAGAGTAATTCTGTTTATAAACTAATGAAATAATAGACTGACACCGGAATTTATTAAAAAATACGAACTTGCTTATTTTGACATACATTATAATAGGAAAATTTTAATTAAATATTCTTGGTGCCGTTTGTCAGTTTTGGAATTAAAATTAGATGTCCTTTTTAAGGACACCACCCTCGAAAGTGTTAAGAATGTTCTAAAAAGGCATTTTACAGAAGAATGAGTCATCAGGTGGCATTATTGTAATTTGTATCCTCCCCGATCCCCAGAACCCATTTGTATGCATTTTTTGGCTTTGGGGGATTTGAAACATCTGATAATCTGTGACAACCTAAGAACTTTATTTTATCCTAAATATAATGTTTCAATGCACACACTTTGGTCACCAGTAGAACATGCCATCTCGCGACTTTAGATGTCATTATATGGAGCATGTTAGCTGTAATTAAAATTATACAAGTAAAGATGAAGCTAAATGTGCAATTTATTAATAAAATGTCCTCTGGTGGCCATACTTAAGTATTTTTTTTTTCAGCTGAATGCTTTTCCATGTTATTAAGGACACTGCCCTCGAAAGGGTTAATAATGTTCTGAAAAGGCATTTTACAGAAGAATGAGTCATCAGGTGGCATTTTTGTCATTTGTATCTGCCCCGATCCCCAGAACCCATTGTATGCATTTTTTGGCTTTGGGGGATTTGAAACATCTGATAATCTGTGACAACCTAAGAACTTTATTTTATCCTAAATACAGTGTTTCAGAGCACACACTTTGGCCACCAGTGGAACATGCCATCTCGCGATTTTAGATGTCATTATATGGAACATGTTAGCTGTAATTATTAATAAAATGCCCTGGAATTAATGGCCAAATAAATCTGGTGGCCATACTTGGAAGCATTTTTTTTTCAGTTGAATGTTTTTCATCTTATTAAGTCTTCCACAAGTTCCACACTTTTCTGATGAATGGTTATGGCACAGTGTGCCAAAACAACGAATTTTCACAACATAAGTCAAAATTTTAGGCATTTTCTTAAGGTTTGTCAACTATGTAGACGACAAGCTTCACAACATGAAAAAAAAAAAAATGTTTCTTCCCTTATATACCCTATAGTCCTGTTTTTAGAAAAAAATATATCGGAAAAACAAAAAATAAGTAACTGGTGAAAAAAATTGTTATGCCAGTCTAATTCTGTATATTGTTGTAAACTGTATTTTTTGGTCTTATGAGCAATATCCTGATTCTACTTTTTTTTAAAATAATTCAGTTTTCATACCTAGATATTGTTTTTAATTTTTTTTTTAATTTTTCAAAAATTTTACCTTGCAAAAAGAAGATCCCGTTATATCCTGCAAAATTGTTGGTACTTTCCTTTTCTGTACGCTTTTGAAAAGTGAGAAATGTTGCAATTACCGGCCCTCAGGTGCCTCTTTGGCAATTAGTACTGTTTGATTGAATGAAACTATGTAAAAAAACACATTTCTGCACCAACCTCATTAAATAGATACTTTTTGCTTAAAAATAACTAAATATTCAGATTTTTCATTTAAAAATGCATAAAATTAACAAAAATTGCAGTGATTGAGAATTATGAACAGACTCAATAAGCACCAAAAACTGCTTTGTCAATGTCTGCAAAAAAAGCCACTTCATCACAGTGTGTGACAGTAGGGAGCCCTTAAATTATAGATACCCGGTATAATAATTTTGCTATAGCAATCATGATTCCACTTTTTGAAAAAAGTTCTACTAATGTATATGGAGTTTTTCCTATTTTTAATACCAGAAAAAGCTGAAAATTAATAAAATTCTAATTATCATACTTATAGGATCTAAGAATCATATAAAAATGATTATTTTGTAACTGAACTTTTTTTATGTAAACGACTTTTGATATAAAGAACAATATTTGACACATTTTTGCAATTGGAACCATACTTCTAAAACTAAGAGTTTAAGAATTAGTTAATGGATGCCATTAATAGGAGAGACCCTGTGTATATGTGTGTGTATACAGGGCGATTCATAAAGATAGAAACAATAGGCTATTTCCATAAATATTGCCTCTAGACACATACTTCCAATTGCAAAGTTTCATAAAAAAAAGGTGCAAAATTTGATAAGTTGCAATCAGACCTGCCAACTGCTATGAAAAAATCGTAGTTGCTACAATTTGGACCTATGAATTACGATGCTATGAAAATCAGTCTTAAACTACGATTTTTTGCAAAAAACACAAAAGCATTTTTTGTTTCTAGTTGCGATTTTTATCCTGCACGGCATATTTTTCATGAGTGATTCTGTTTTGAGATGTCCAAGTATTCATTTCCGAAAGTTTTTAAAAATTGGCCATTAGAGTTCGAAAATTCGGACATTAAAAAATGTTCATGAGAGAAAAAAAATTCTGGGCTGCAAAAAAAAAACTTCTTAACATAAAACACTCTAATCGTGTTTTTGTAAATATTTATACAGGAATTCCCTTCCTTAGAAACAAGGGTGCCATTTTAAGAATTTCTGGAGGGGTTCCTTCAAGGACAAGGTTTGAAATAGTGTGCAAAATTGCACGATTTGTGACAAACTATTGCGAATTTTGACAAATGACCGTGTAAAAAAAATCAATTTCGTCAATTGGTCGCAGAAGAAAATAAATTTCGTTAAAGGATCTTGGTAAAAACATGAATTTTGTCAAAATATCGCAGAAAGAAAATGCGAATTTCGTCAAAAGATCAGTAAGATAATGCAAATTTCATCGAAAGATTAGTAAGAGAATGCAAATTTCACCAAAAGTTCGCAGAAAGAAAACACTAATTTAGTCAAAGGATCGTGGTAAAAAACGCAAAATTCATCAAAGGATCGTGTAGAAAATGCAAATTTCGTCAAAAGTTCATGGTAAAAAGTGCAGATTTCAACAAAGAATTGTGATAGAAAAATGTGAATTATGATTGTGTGAAGAAAACTGTGAATATCCTGAAATGACGGCGGGAAAAAAATCGCGAATTCCATCAAAATTTACTGCACTGGGCTAAAAAATTGGAACCAGGCTCCTTTTACAAATGTAAAAAAAAAAAAAAAAAAAAAAAAAAAAACGCTGCGAAATGAAAATAAACTCTAAAAATCGTATAAAAATTTTCAGAGGAAAAAATTTACTATATTGAGTTGAAAGGCAGAAACCTTATTCCTTTTACGAATGTCAAAAGATTGCTGTGAAACACGAAAAATCAACCAACCAACCTCCAGATTAATGTAAATTTTTGTGTGCTATGATTTCTCATTTTCAAAAGTTGGCAGGTCTGGTTGCAATTTCATGGGAAGTCTA
Organism: Maratus speciosus; assembly: GCA_963932465.1. Taxonomy (NCBI): domain Eukaryota; kingdom Metazoa; phylum Arthropoda; class Arachnida; order Araneae; family Salticidae; genus Maratus; species Maratus speciosus. The sequence goes on along the minus strand of OZ010796.1, from coordinate 303,913,172 downwards.
TTTGAGAAAATACAAAAACTAAATTTTTATATGGCCCCTGTAATGTAAAATTTCCAATTAGGAAAAATTTTCTTATCCATTCCTGAATTAAACACAGAAAATTCCGTCTGCAAATCTGAAAAACTCACAGAGATATGCCCGTTTAAATGATTCATTAGGTTTTAAGGGATCAGACACAAATTAACATGGTTGTAATTCAAGAAACAATATTACTTTAAGAGTTTCAGGAAACATGTAAAAAATATATTTATTGAGTTAGAATTATGTTACTTGTTCTTTTTTTGTGATGGTTAACCATATAATTTGCAAACAAAATCACATCCTATAATTTCTCATAAAGTAAAAAAAAAAAAAAATTAAATGATTATTATTTTTTTAAGTGGTGTAACTTAAAATCATTATAACTCAGAACAGTATTTTTGTAATTTCAAAATTATTTCATTTAATTAAAGAAGAAAATACAATTTTTATTTAAAAAATATAAATTAAAAAAATTATGTAACTAATTTTTAAAAAAATCATATTTTCAAAAGTAAATATTTTTCAAATTTTCCGAAACAAAATTAATGTAAACTAATCAAAAAAGACATGTTCCAAGTTTGCACCTTTTTTTTTTTTTTTTTAAATTCTTGACTTATAATTTAAAGACGAGAAATGGTGAAAAAAACCATCATGGAGAAAAATGCATTTAAAGTTTAAAACAAAGATTGGCTCTTAATAAAATGTTTAAATGCTTTTTAATACATTGCAGGTGAGTAAGTAATTCCTTCCTGTAGCTTAAACATCTGATTCAGTTTAACTTTTGCTCTTTACACCCCCGGTAGCAGAAAGTTCGAGACAGGAGACTTCTAATGTCGCAGATTTTCGTTCTCTTTTGCAGATTCTTTTTCATCGAACCTTTATTACTTAATACAAAAAGTTAAGATTATTATTAATAAAAATTTATAAAATGCCTTAAAACACTACAGGTAAGTGATTGTTTGATTAATTAATGCTTCAGTTGTAAAAATATTTTACCTGCAGATTTTTTACCCCTGAAGTATCTGTCGCAGACACTTCAAGAAATTTCTGCTACTGGGTTTCCACCTTCTTTTTGTACTATTTAAATGTCCGTCAATTGACTTAAAACAAGGCTTCTTCTAACATGCTGATTAAAAGTTTTTTCATAATTTTACCCCTCACAACTTCAGGTTTTATATCGTCCTTTCAAGGTCATTAAAAAAGTCAGTATTCTAGGGCCGAGCCAGGCCTGGACCTTACTTTTTTCTGAAGGCTCGCCTGGGCTGGGCCTAACATATTTTTTCATATGTAACTGGGACTGGCTTTCTTCTTCCTAGGTCTGCACAAGGGGAAATTTTCAGTCCCGGTCTCACCCAACCCATTTTAAAATCATTGTCTCTGACCTGATCCATGCAAAAATCAGTAAAATTTGGCTCAGTCCAAAAATACTTATATAAAATGGATATTTTTTAAAGGATAGTAGCTTTAAAAGCAAAAAAAAAAAAATTAAAATACAGTAAAACCAGTAAAAAAGAACCTGCCTATGACGGAATCCTGTCTTAAACAGAAAAATGTGTTGATCCATGCAAAATGAATATAATAATACTTGGGAAAAGAATAGACTACATTTACACTTCCTAAGACGGGAATTTGTCTATAATGCATTTTTTTCTTTCTTATGTGATTTCGCTTTAGAAGATTTTACTGTATAGCATTTTTCAAAGTCTCCAATGCATGAAAGATGGATCAACAGTATTAGATGATAAGTGAAACATTTACATACAAATAGAGATTCATTAAATATATATATATATCATAGCCTTTGGTGCTTCTTTAAAAATTAAGATTATAAACATGAAAAAAGAAAAGCTATAATAAACATTTTTGGTCAAAACTCCTCCACATGAAACAATTTTTAACCATATCTACATAAAAATACTATGTTTTGTAGAAATTCAGTCAGACCGGGCCGGGCTAGGATCTTAACTTTCTCCAGGCCAGGCCGAACTTTTTTTTTTCTATGGATCGGCTCGAGAAGATTTCCGGTTACATTCATTTAGATCATTGTACTAAATTTTGTCCTCTGGTACTTTTGGACTTTTGGCGATTTCTTTTTCAATTTGCATCCTTTAGTAAACTGTTTTAATACTTTAGCCCAATATATTAAATTACACCTTCATTTCAATAAAGTTTATTCAGAATTCATGCAGCAATTTTTGAAAAAAAAAATTTATTGCAATTTCTTGTGTTTTTTCATGTTTTGTGGGTTGTTGACATTCGTAAAAGAGGTATTCCTGTTTCAATCTTTTATCCCAATATAGAAAATTTTGTCCTCCGTAACAATTGAAATTTTAGCGATTTCGTACGAGACTTTAGCGATTCCTTGCAATTTTTCTACTTTATCTGGTTTCAATCTTTTAGTCCAATATAGTAATTTTTCTTTTCTTTTCAATAAAACTTATTTGGAAGTCATGCAGCGATTTTTTAATTTTTTTTTTGCGTATTGTGCTATTTTTTGTTGTGACTGAGCAAGGACAGGCGGGTCAGCTAGTTATAAGTATATATTAAATACATATTTCCCAAATATATTTGAATTTAGTGGTTGTTTAGAAAAAACTATTATAAATCTAATTTACAATTTTATTAAATACTTTTATCAGAGGAAAAAAGTCTTAAATTCTTAGTCAGCAAATAAACAAAAACAAAACAGAAAGAAATGTTTGAGAATGCTTAGAGAAATAAATTACAAATATAAATTCAATGGACCACCTCATTTCAAAAAGGAGCACCTATCATAATTTTTGTTAATGTGAACGCTACCAATTTTCGAAACTAGTGAACAGTTTTCATTAAATTTAGGTGACCATTTTATGTGTTTCCTTCATTTGTAAAGATTTCAAACAATATTTTTTATCTCATTCAACAACGTGGATTTTCCTGACACAATCAAGAACTACCTTTCTTTCTTACTTGTCTAAAAAAATTGCAGGTTCTCACATAAGGCACATAAGAATCAAACAGTGTTCTCTGTTTTCCCATAAATTCTATACAACTTAAGTTAATACAATTGCTACTGGATGACTATCATTTTGTTGTTGTCATGTCATAAAAAATCAGCCTAAAGTGTCAAATATGCCATCTTTTCTGTTCAATTGTTTACTGTTACTATAGGGATAAACCCGGGTTACAGAATGTAGGTGAAATCCATCTTATATATTATTTCTGATGCCAACATCCTTTTTTCTCTACACATACTAAAGGCACGGCAGAGTGATGAATGAAGTATTTTTCTAAATGTTCTGCAAGCGGCTTTTGATGTAGTATAATTATATATTGTTAAAATGGGTTGTTTCATAACAATAAAAAAATGCAGTTAAGGAAAAAAGTAGCAACAAATAATCTCAATGATTGCAGTGAGAAAGCCTCGCACGAATCTATTGCTTTTTTATTGATAAAGTTAAAGTTTTGAAATGTATTAAAAGCAACATTCTCACAGTGGTCTCGTGTCAGGATTTTTAACAGCTGAAGAAAGTGCCAAAGATTGCTATTTACAATCAGCGTTTGATTCTGTTCATATCAGTGGTTCAAGGGCAAAATTCGATTATGTCTTAAATTTATTTATATTTTATTGTTTTACTTAAATGGATGTTTTAATTTCTTTATAGAATATAAGCTGGAAACAAATGATGAGCTATTTATATTATTTTAAGTGCAAACGGATTTATATTTCACAATCGTCTACACGCGATAGAGATAGATTTGAAAAGAATTCATGCTTGAAAATTATTTTAAAAACAATAAAAATTGAGTAGATTGTGATACCATTTTCAAACAAATCACATTTGAAAGTATATTTTTCCTTCTATTAGATGGTGTAAAAATTTAAAATGTGCAATGTTTAGAAGTTAAAAAAATTTTCCATAAAAGTAAAATTTGATCATCTACTGCTGCCATTCGGAAAATGACGTCAACATTACTCACAGACACGTTTGTCCTTTATAATATAGATAGATAGGAAAGTGTACAAAACTATTCGATTCCTTAGAGCCTGATTAAACTACAAATTTTACACTTTTATCAATAAATATTTTTCCGGAATATGTCAGAAAGTAGTTGGCTTATATTTGAAAACAGTTTTATAAAATGTAAAAGATAGTTGATGTAAAATACATATCGCTATTTGAGGCTGGATAACCATATTTGTAAATTATACACCTTTACCAACAATGTAAAGCTTTCAGAAAGTAGCAGATTTAAACTTGAAAGCAGATTTAAATACAATATCCACTTTTTAAATGAAGATATTTTTGTCATAAGCTGTATAATAAACTTTACGTTAATCATACTTTTTCGCTTGATGTTCAATTGTTATACAATAATTAAAAAGAAAAAACAATTGAAATCATGAACAAAAGAAAAAAATAGATAAAAGTTCAAAAATCAAACAGGAAGACCCAGGATTCCCTAATATACCCCTGCCAACATCCATGGATTGAAACAATGAAGAATGTTTTTTTCATTCCATTTGTATAACTTGATAATCTTATTTTTTCAAAATTTCTTTCTATAAATATTCTCACTATCATATTTTGTTATTAACTAAATCTACTGTCTGTTAAACACGTGTTGTCAAGATGCAAACAGTTAAAATCTATTAAAGCATGCTTATAGTGCCCAGCCCTTCGCTAATGCTTTTGAGTAACACCTGTCTATTTCTGTTCACTCGGACAAGATCATTAAAATGTCACTAACAAAATTCAAATTATTTACTATGTACCAAAACATGACTGGCAAATTCCCTGACTTTCCATGACCAAATCTCAAAAAATTCCCTGACTTTTCCTGACCAAATGGGCATATAACGAAATTTGCTACTTATTTTTGCAATCCTTTGTCAAAATTAGTGATTTTTTTCCCCGAGACTATTTGATGAATTTTGCATCATTTTTCATTTTTTCTCCAAGACTTTTCAGAAAATATTTGTAAATTCCCTGACTTTTCCTATATATTTTGAAATTTCCCTGACTACTTTGAAATTCCATGACTTTTCAGATTTTCCTTGACTTTCCATGATGCTGGGAACCCTGCATGTGGTGCTGGTTTAATTGGTGATGATCGGGTCTTGATTTTTTTCAGGAGAAGGAAATGTTCCTATTTAGCTTGCATTTCAAGAATTTTACTGCAAGATAATATAACAAAACTAATATGCTTCTGATCTGAATTAAAAAAAAAAAAAAAAGCCTACCTCGTCCCCATCTGGTTACAGGTCTGAGATGAATCGAGGACTAAAAATGGAAAACACTGAAAGCCCAAAAGAAGAAATTTTTCAAGAGAGCGAAAAAAGAAAAACTCCTACTTTTGGTACTTACAGAGTTTTCCCACTTCACTCCTTTTGGGCTTTTAATTCAACACTTTAAAATATAGGTGTCGAGCTTCCTTTCATTTAGTGTTTAAATATCTAATATTATCATTTGTAAACATTTCTTTTATTTATATATTTAATATTTTTCACCTTCCTTTAAAATATCCCATTGATGTAAACAATAACATGATAAACAAGTTGTGCAATGGCCACCAGTCACCGTGCATCTTATCACTGGCACTTTCAGCATTCTCCAGTTCACTTCATGTGGCACATTCAACCAGCGGCATTTTTATAAACTTTATTTGTAACAGGATTGGCACGTAAAGGTTCTGCTGTTTGTTAAGCTTGGCATTTAAGACATTTTTTCGTTAAAAAAAAGATTTTCGATTTTTTGGTACTTTCAGTGTTTTCCATTTATAATCCTCAATTGTCCATATACTTACAAAAGAGCGTTTTTATGAACACTGTATTTTTTAAGAAACCTGTACAAAGTAATATTACAGACTTTTTTCTCATATGTCTACATTGTATTAAAAAAAGTTACTGCTCAAATTAAAATACATTTTTAAAATATTTCAATTTATGTGTATTTTTCATTTGATGCATGTATATTTTATTATACAAATTTCATGAATTTAAGTTGATTTCTATTTAACAAATTTTCTTCATAACAAAGTGTTTAAATGTAACGATGAGAGTTAGTTAAATGGAAGTTTCACTTATATTTATACTTATAGTCGCATTATATATATACATATATATAACACATTTAAAAGGTGTGTAACGAAAACAAGCCCAGTGCATCAGGTACAAAGCAGCTCTTATATGCACTAAGTAAAAATAGTTTTAATCTGAATAATGAACATATGAGAAGGCCATATATGTTCATTAATCATTTAATTGAATGCTTTTTTAAATATTAAATTCAGAATAATAGATTTGGTAATGGTTATAAATTGGTTGGTTGTTTTTGTTTGTACAGTAGTTTGGTTTTGTTAAGTTATATTACATAATTTTCAAGTATTAAGTTGCTTTAGTTTTTCTATTTGATTTTATTACACTGATGGAGTATGGGGGTTGGTCATATCTCGTGAAACCTGTGAGGATTCAATTTTTTTGTTTGGTACCTACTTTTTGACTCCTCCCATCCTCCGATGAGCTAAGAGTTTTATGTATTTATTGTTCTTGTTTCAATTGCTTAATAGTTAGCTTGTTTTAATTGTTTATTATATACTGTATTTTCGTGAATACCTGCCGTACACACCGTAAGTGCCGCACCAACCAATCTGTTTTTTAAAAAAGTATATCAACGTAAGCACTGCACCCAAGCAGCTGATATTTATACAGTACAATCTCTAAATACCGGAATCGTTCCAGCCGTGGCTTTTCTGGATTTTAGAATTCCTGAAATATCGCATAGAGACACTTAGACTTCTGCACGGGCCAAAATTTCCAGGCCTGGGCCTGGCCCGACTCGTAGAAAAAAAAATTCGACCCGGGCCAGCCCGACACAAAAATTAAAAGTTCGGTTAATTTATTTTATAAAAATTTAATTTATAAAAAAAATTTAAAGTTATATTAAAACCCGTACATAAGAAATATTGGCCCGACCCAGTAAAAAATTTAAAAGTTCAGCCCAGCCCGATATAACAGCTAAAAGTTTGGCCCGGGACCGGCTCGAAAAAAAGTTAAAATCTCGGCCCAGCCCAAGTGAATTTCTACAAAACATTGACTGTTACATCAATTTGGTTAAAAATTTGTCTCGTACAAGAAGTTCTGACCAAAAATATTTATCTTAACTTTTTTTTTTTTATAGACGCAGGCCATGATATTTATTTTTTTAAATGAATCTCTATTTCTTATATGCAAATGTTTCAGTTATCATTAATATTGTTAATCCATATTCTATGTATTGAAGTGTTAAAAATCTGAAAAATGCTATACAGTAAAATCTGCTAAGACGGAATTGCATAGAAAAGAAAAAAAAAGTGCATTATAGACAAGATCCCTTCTAAGTAAGTGTAAATGTATTATATATTCTTTTCTTACATATTAATATATTAAGAACAAAAAATCTTCTTGAAACACCATAAAAAATTTTTGTAAATGCGCTAGGCCTTTCGAAAGACTCAGATCTTTCGAAAGGCCTAGCGCATTTACAAAAATTTTTTATGGTGTTTCAAGAAGATTTTTTGTTCTTAGTCATTCACACCAGTTTTAACTTATTTTCATTAATATATTAATTTTGCATGGATCAACACATTGTTCAGTTTAAAACAGGATTCCGTCATAGGCAGGTTCTTTTCACACATTTTACTATATTTTAATTTAGCTATATTTTAATAAGCATAAGAAATCTACTACTCTTTAAAAAGAATAAATTTTAATGTTTAATTGTAGAATAATGGCGATTTAAAAATGCATTTAATGCATTTTTTGCAAAAATGTTTGGCCCAGGACTAATTTTACTGACCTTTGAACAGACCGGGCCACGACGAAGCAATGATTTTCACATGGGGTGGGTCAAAATTAGGACCGAAAATTTTGGATCGTGAAGACTAGGAATGAAACAATCCCGGCTCTGTACAGAAAAATTAAGTTAGGTCTGGCACGGTCCGATCTTTCAGGAAAAAAGTTAGGCCCGAACCCAGCCCGGCCAGAACCTTCAGAAAAGAGTATGGGCTGGCTCGATCATTTATAAAAATAACTTTGTAAGTTTTTAAAAATATTTCTTGCTCAGAATTTAAACTTTCCTTTTCATCATAAATTATGATGATGATACATATCATAAGTTTAAGGAAAGAGAAGAAAATCCACTTTTCATTTAAAAAAATCTCTTACCTTATTACCTCTTTTTTTCTACTGCTCTCAAAGTTCTTTTCAAGGAAACAAAACTGAAACTAATCAAACTACAAGTCAAGGTCATAGGGCAGAGTGTTCAGTGCGAGAAAGAAATGGAGTGAATTTGAAATCAAGTGTGTTTTCTTTTAGTTGAGTCAAGAGATAACAAAATTGCATGTTCGTTTTTTAGTTATAAATACGTACTTGAGTGATTTTATTAGGTGCTTCTTTAAAAATAAAAATTATAAACATGAAAAAAAAAAAGATAAAATAAGTATTTTTGTTCAGAACTCTTCGTACGAAACAATTTTTAACAATATCAACGTAAAAATCACTGTTTTGAAGAAATTCAGTCGGTTGGGCCGAAATTTAACAGTTTTCTGGGCTGGGACGAAATTTTAGCTTTTATGCCGGGCCATTAATTTTTTTTTCTTTTTTTGTACAGGCCGGGTCGATTTTTTTTGCCTCTATGGATCGGCTACTTCACTCAAGGGAAAACACCTGCTTGCTAATGTTAATCCTATGGAAGATTTTTTTTAAAAATGGATTGTTTGCATTTCAGTATGCTTAAATGATTTTTTTTGTATTGGATAGCTGAGGTCGATCTCTAAAAAGACCCTTTTTGACCTTGTTTACAGATGTTTTTCATAGTGTACTTTGATTTTCGGAATCAGTTTTGAAAGTGAAAGTATTCTAGTTTAAAAAAAAAAAAAAAACCTTTAAACACAATCGAAAAAGTAAAAAAAGCTCTTTGTAGAGATTGACCTCAGCTATCCAATGTAAAAAAGACCATTTAAAAATAATGGAATGCGAACAACATATTTTTCTTTTAAAAAACATTTCTTAGGATTTACACTAATGAGTCGGTGTTTTTGTGTGAGTAAAATTGCAGCATCGGCTCGTGCAGCACATTTATACTTATTCTTGCAAAGTCATATGCATTGAAAATGGTTTATATTTTATCAGCTTCTTTTAAATATTTATATCGCAGAAGTCAGCTAACTTAATTTTTTATATTGGTCAGAACAATTTTTTTTGTTTATCGCCGACCCTGTTCATTAAAAAATTGTCGTAATTTTGCTGACCCGGCCAGTTTCAAAATTAAATTTGAATTCATTTTGCCTGGTCGAGTCGGTTACGGGCCTCTATTTCAGGAGCCAGGTTTAAAAAGAGCCCGGTACTGAAAAAAATAAAGAAAAATCTTGCTCTCCAGTGTTTTTACTGTGTATCAGGAGATCCAGGATTTGAGATTTCTGTAGTTAGAGACCAGTAGTTTCACAGAGTGAGCATTGTGCAAGCAATTTTGCTATGCAAGTGGAAGGAAAAGGGGTTATTAGAGGAAAAGTTTGCGATAGCTATACATTCCAGTATCTGGAGGGTAAAGTAATTATTGACGGATGCACGGAAAATGCAATCATTTTTAGCTTGAGAACCGGTGAGACAAACGTTATTCATCCTGCTGATCTCATTTAAAAATAAACAAATAACATTTCGCGGGCATCTAGAGACACTTTCTGAAGTTTTGGTACCAATTCAAGAGCATGAAACTATTGATCAAAGGGAAAAAATGATGTCATCTCATAAGATATCGGTATAACAAAAAGATGCTATAAGACATTGCTGTAAAAGGAAAAAATCACTGAACCTGCCGCCCTGGCATAAGAGCTGCACTTAGAATATTTTATACTTTCAAACTCTTATGCGCCTTGGCTCATATGCCCAAAAATACAGTATATAACACACATATATATACAATAAATTCGTTCATATTTAAAAAAATCATCAAAATTACAAACTGTCATACTGGAGTAAGCTTGTGCAATAAGACTTGTCAAAGTGCTAGATTTTTTGTTAAAAAAAATCAAAAATAGTTCAAATTTTCTTTGAACTATTTTTTACCTCAAAACTTCTGACAACGTATTTAACATGTCTTATGGTTAAAACTGAACTGCACTCCAATATGACAATTCATTAAATTTTTAAAAATATTTGAAATGTGAACAAACTTACTGGGCTTTTTGAACTTTTTTCTTTGCTTTGAAAAATCCCACTTTTCGGCAAGTCTAAATTGCATTCTGGTAAAACAATCTGTTAATTTATTATGAAAACTACCATAATTTCTGGCTTATAATCCGCAGATTAAACAATCATATTTCAACCCAGAAATTTTATTTAATAATTGGAGTTAAATATTTACCAAGATATAATAAGTTACATTTTATGAAATAAGATTTCTGGGTCTGAACATAATTCTTTGATCCACGGATTATAGACAGAAAATTATGGTATATATGAACTTCCTTATAGGTACCTATTTATTTTCTTTTGCCAGGAAAAAAAAAAAAAAACCCTCTTTGACAAAATCTCACACCACAATGCAATTTTTTTTTTTTTAAATTTTTAAAATGTGAAGAGAAATATTTGACACCCGGCCCCTGTGAATGTATGTACACACAAGTACATAAGAATATTTAACCAGAAGAATAATTCAATTTTCTAATTTTGTAATTAAATAAGTTAACTTCGAATAACATTTTACAATTAATTAGCTGTTCCAGAAATCTTGGAATTAATTTAATAAAGGACTTACCAATTGTACCAGTAAATCCTGAGATAAAAGCTCGACGTCTGTCACATGGGGCTATATATTCACTCTGAAAATATTAAAATTATACTTTTTCTAAAACTATATATAACACATTCAAAAGAAATTAAATAAATAACTTTCTTAATCCTACAATGCATTATGTTGCCATTTGACAATACATTTCACATTTTAGATTGCAAAAATACTCAATATCTTCTAAGAAATCAGCCATACTGTCTGCAAAACATCCACAAACAAACCCTAAAGGCAGAAAACCACCATTATAAGGTGATGAGTTGCTAAACTTTAATTCAAAAATGGCAAAAGAATTGTACATCATTCAAGTAGTAGACCAACTACTGAGATACTATCAACATATCACACCATCAATATATCACATATGCACAACCAAATTTCCTGCAATAAAAGAAATGTACCCTTATGCAACAAAGACAACATGATTTCTGTTTTGCTTTTAAAAATATGACCTATAAAAGAGATTAAACACAGTAAATTTAATTCAGATAGTTGTTTGCCATATTCCAAACAATACCATAAGCCTACCTTTGAGACAATGAATATGAATGATATTATACACAAGGAAAGGAAACAAAAAACAGTCTGATTTCAATGTCTGTTTGATTTCTGACAGTGTAAAAATTTGTCTTAATTCATCTATCACAGATGATTCTTTATGCAATCAAATTAGATACAAATAGCAAATGGTTGACTAGAGTCATCATGAAACAATTGACACAATAGTGGTATTTAACCCCTTAATACTTGCTCCTGTGATAGTCACAGGCTGTGTCTTTTATTCAGATTGTTTGATTCCCACCAGTTTTATAAAATAGTGTAATTGGCTTTACATTATGGTATCATTTTAGCTGTCATTAAATAAGGTGAATATTTCTTTTTCAAAAAAGTGGTGCCAATAAGCAATTTGAATTTTTAAACCATATTGTAATGCGACTGTTAAAGGGTTAAATAATTGAGAGAATTGATTGAAACATCTTAGCATCACCCAACACTAGGCTGGTGCATGTCTTATATCCTTGATCTAGAGGGGTCAAATAAAAATTTAAAAAGTATAAATTTAAGAAGTAATTCATTCATGTATTATTATTATTTCGTACCTTTTTCTGAATACTTTTGCAGTTTACATTGCCTTCTTATCTCCAACAGGTAAGAAATTAAAATGTTTCTTAACCTTTTTGGGACATCTTTTAAATATGCTATAAATTATTAATGCTAATAAAAATCAATATAGCGAATGAATACATAAAATAATTCATTTACAAAAAAATTTCTTTAATGAATAATTTTCAAAAATTATAACTATTATAAATTATAACTTAAAACTTGTTAAATAGTTGATTAATAGCAGTTTATTTAAGAGCATTTATTTTATTGTTTTAAAATCTTTTTTTGTAACCTGCAAACAAACAGACAAATGTTCTTGTTCAGCCAAAAAAGTCTGTGTCATTATAAAACTCAAGTTTATCTCCATAAGCATCATCCAAAGTTCCAACATCCTCTTTCAATGTCTGATTTGGTAACTGATGAGCACTCTAAAAACTGCTTTACACTTAGCTTGGAATGTACCAATCAATCAAATAGAGCCCCCCCCCCCCCCCAATTTTTAACTGAAAATTTCATTGTTTACACAGTGAATGAATGATTTGCAAATTTTTGAATTGACTGTACTAAAATATCCTCTTTCTTTTTTATAAATGGGTACAGAATATATTTAAATAATGTGATTTAAAGGATTTTCCATGAATGCATTAACAGCTTACTGAAACATCTTTAATACACTCAGACAAATATATTCTCATATATACCTGATGAGCATCAGTGCATGGAATGATGTAGGCTTGTAACGGATCTGAAACATAATTTGTATTCTTTAATAATGCTCGCATTCTTTTCAAAAGAACACCTGTATTTTTCATAGCCATATCCAATGGTTCTGATGTAGATGCACCTGCATTAGACACACAAATTTACTATTTCAATTGTATAAAGTAGCCAGACTTAAAAATCAAAAATGTAACTCAAATTAGGGATGGATAAAAATTAAATAAATAAATAAATAAAAATAAATAAATATCCTGCATTTTTTTTTAGCAATTTCTAAAAATAATTTTCAATGTAAACTTACTTATCTATTTCATAAATTCTGGCTTTCTGAAGAGTCAGCACGCAGGATACTAAGGAAACACGCATGCAAAGCAACCACTTCTGATGATGTAAATTTCCTACAATTTAGCAACAATCACAAAAAGAAATATCAAGCAAGCTGCATGCTCCGTAAACCAAAAGCTCATAACACTACATAACTATGCAACACAGAAAACAAGCAATTAAGCTAAATAAAGAGTAAAATAATATAAGCAAAATGGAAAATCTACTAGCAAGTAAAAAAGCTTTATACTGAAATTATATATAAAACATAAACTAATAAATAACGTAAAAATAAAATAAATGCTACATAAAAATAAATAGTATAATCAAAAAACATACTATTTGTCATCAGCCAATCCTCATCCGGACTCAACTCTTGAAATGGAACAAGTGCAGGCATCCCATGGTTTTGTGCGCGTTCCACTGCTTTAATTGCAGATAAAGAAGGTACCATAGTAGCTAGAGCAGCCATTTGAGGATTCACAGCTAAATATTTCAAAGTTTCAGTGAATAAAGTAGGTAGAGGAGTTATTTCTTCTTGGGAGCGTAACTTCAAATCAGAAACAACTTGGTCCACCTTATTGCGCCAAGCATCTGGGGGATGGTTATGTTTATTATTAGCTTTTTTGATGCGACTATATACAGTTACAGCTCTACCAGGACACTGTCTATCTCTTGCACATCTCCAGTAAACAGTTCCTTCTTTTCCATCACGTACTTTATTATAACGATGTCCTTCATATAGGAGAGCAATACCACCTCTTTGAGTTGCAACATACTGGCATTCCATTCTTGAGTCAAAGAAAAAAAAATCATTAATTTTAAAAATATTCAAAATTTTAATCAAATAATAATAAAAAATTTGTGAAAGCATTATAAGAGTTTTAAACATAAATGATATTAAAATAATTCATATTTTGGCAAAACATTTCTAGATCTGCAACTTCTGAATTTTCATAATTTTACATTTAAGGAAAAAAAAAAATGAGAGGAGAGAGAATCTTAGAGCTGAAATTAAAATGTCTTAATTTTAAATTATCACAAATTCAAATAATGTTTTTTTTTTTTTTTTTTTTTTTTGTAAAGCTAAATTTTCTGAAAAAAAAATTGAAAATACATTAATAATCTGTAAAGACTTCAAATTAATTTTTTAATTAAGTTATTAATTAGAGCATGTAAGCTGAGTATTTGCTTCTTTTTTATTCATTTGATTTTATTTAAAAAAAAAAAAAAAAAAAAAAAAGCAAAAAACGATTGGAGAGTAATCAGAAATATTAGAAAGGGAAGAATATCCCAGGCACCTTATTTAATATTTCTGACTATCCCTTTGAGTAACTTGTCTATCATAATTTGAATGAGAATGAAACAAAATAAATAACGAGTATTAAAAAATGATGTATGTATGTTCAAAATCATAGACAGTCAATCTCCAAAACAAGAGGAAAAGGGTACATTAGTATACAGTCGAACCCCGATTTAACAAATCGATCGGGGCTATCAACTCTGTTCGTTAAATCGAGATTATTTGTTAAATCAGGAGTCAAAAGAATTTTTTTTATACGGTAAAACAAATTTATAAAGGGCTATAATAAAAAGAACGATGCTCACTTACCTTAATAATGCTGTTAAACATTTGATTCTTCAAGAAAATACACTGTATAGGTAAACATTCCTTTTTTATGTTCTACTGTGAATTACAATGATTGTAATTAAGAAAAAAATCTCATTTATTCAAATTTTATAGATAAATTAATTTTTAGAAAAAAAAAATCTTTTATAGATGTTTGTTTGCTTTGTTTTGATCTTGTATTCCAAACTTCTTTATCGATTTTTTCCAAAGCGGTGAAAACAGTGTCATCAACATCATGAGCCATCAAATAACATTTGAAACTATCCAAACTGGTAACTGCTTCTTTAAATGTTGCCTTCTTCATCTCTGTTTCCTCCTTTCCATCCGATCCACTACTACTGCTATTAAGAACATCGCTGTAATGTAATATTTTCACATGTAGATAGTTCTGCATCACAAGATACATATTCCGAAAATTGACAATCAGAAGAAATTTCCTGCCATTCAGTTATTGTTTCATCATTTTAACTGCTGTCGTGTAGATTCGTGTGGAAACCTGCTTCTGAAAAGCAATTACTGATAGTGCGTTTAATAACAGCGTTCCACGACTGTTGCACAAAAGTCATCGCTTCGAGTATGTACAGAAAATTTCCACCTTTTTTCTGTGAGTTTTCTTCCATGTTATCAAGAATTTTCCTTACAAGAAGTTTTCGATATTGGACTTTGAATGATCAGATAATTTCCAAATCCATAGGTTGTAGCTCAGAGGTACAATTTGCAGGAAAAAAAACACTTTAAGATTCAGAAAATCATAATCTTTGGGATGAGCAGGACACTGATCGATGAAAGGAATAACTTTTCTTTTTAAATATCTCATTTTCCTATCTAAATCTTTTAGCCAATCAGTAAATAATACCCCAGTCATCCATGATTTGCTATTTGTGTCGTATTTTGTTGGTAGAGTTTTGATATTTTTGAAGCATCTTGGTTTTGCTGATTTGCCGATAACATAGGGTGGCAATTTTTCCGATCCATCAGAATTTGCTGCTAAGAGGACAGTCATGCAAAGTTTACTTCTTTTGCCTCCGTGACACTTTTCATTTTGAAAACAAAAAGTTTTATCTGGCTGTAAATTGTAAAAAAGACCTGTTTCATCAGCATTAAATATATTGGAAGGAGAGTACTCTTTAATGAGTTCAGGTAATTTTTCTGATTTCCATTTTTCTTCAGATTCCGGATCAACACTTCTTTTTTCACGACGCATAACTTTATGAACAACATTGTGTCTTTTTTAAATCTATCGAGCCAGCCTCCTGAAGCTGTAAAATCTTTCAAACCAAGTTCTTTTGCAATTTGCAGTGCTTTTTCTGGTAGGAGTGGCCCACTTACAGCTATGTTATTTCCTCGTGCTATAGTGAAGCAAGCCATTAACTTTTCTTCCGCATCAAAGTAACTGCCTGTTTTTACAGATTTTCTCTGCAAAGCAGATTTTTCCCTGCAGTTTACATAGCACTCTTCAATTTTCTTTCTATTTTTTACAATAGTCGATAATGTGAAAGTTGTAATTCCAAGTCTATCTGCTAAGCATTTTTGACTTCCAATGTTTTTGTCCACTTTTAAAATTGCAATCTTTTCATTTACTGAAAACCTTTTACATTTTTTCAATTTAGCCATTACACTAGCACAGATTTAAAGAACGTCTAGATAAGAGCACAGAAACTTTGTTAATGGACACTTTAGTGACCTCACCCACACCTAACTGATTCATTAGAGAAAGGGACGAACATTTCTTTGAAGTCAGTTAAGGTCATTCAACAGCCCTACATTCAAAACACTAGAGAGTAATCGTACACAGGCTGAACGGAGGGAGGAGGAAGGAAGAGAAGAAAGCGGTAAGATGGTATTTTTACAGGAAAGTTAATGGCAAAGAAGACCAGTGGAGAAGTAAAAAAGAAGTTTGGAAAAAATATTGAAAATTTTTGATAAAAATTCGAAACTTTCTTCAATTTTTCATTTTTTTTAACATAGAAAATTATTCGTTAAATCGGGATTATAAATTCATTAAATCGAAGTATTTTTGTTCAATTTTCATTGGGACGATAAAAAAATTCGCAAAATCAAGAAATTTGTTAAATCGGGGCTCGACTGTACTACTTTCATATGGAAGAAAAGTATTGTAGCTTAAAACCTATAAGGTTGTTGCACCCATCTGAAAAAGTTTTTGCTATAGTCTTGTGTATGATTAAAGGATCCTTGAAATAAGCATTAATTTATAGGGTTTTTAATTTAATTTCATTTCATTTAACAATAAGGCAGGTTTTTGATCCAAAGTGTGGTGTGAGAATATAATACATTGCACTTATATAATAATTGTATTATTTCTAAATTTAAATACAAGTACTTTCAAATTTAAGCAATATTGTTACAAAACTAGAGGGATTTCTTTATTGTTCTCAAATCCAAACTGACACATTTTTAGAGGCATCGTTGTTGATAAACTCTTAAGACTCCTATCCTTGCTGGCGAAGACACTCACGAGCTAATGCTAATCCTATGGAAAGGGATTTTTCTAATATCTTGTTTGCATTTCGACATTTTTAAATAATTTTTTTTGCATTGGATAGCTGAGGTCCATCTGTCTCTACATCGCACCTTTTTTACTTTTTCGATTTTGGTCGCAGATATTTTTTATAAAGTTATTTTCAGTTTCAAAACCAGTTCTGAAAATTAAAGTGTCATTCTAAAAAATATCTGCAACCAAAATTGAAAAAGTAAAAAAGGTGCAATGTAGAGAGGGATCTCAGCTATCCAATAAAAAAAAAAAATATTTAAAAATCTCGAAATGAAAACGAGATATTAGAAAAATCCCTCCTCATAGGATTTAGTCCGCGAGCCAGGTGCAAATTTCATCAGTTATTTCCTTTCGGCCGATAATTTGTAAAATGCTTCAGAGAGTTGTATCATGAAGCTCCGTGTACGTCAGCTGCGGTTCCGTGGGTGGGTTGAGCAGCGGTAACCTCCCAAACATGTAAAAAAAGAAAAAAAAATTTAGTCATTTCCTCCCGGTTGAAAATTTGTCAAATTACAGATAACCCAATATCTTGAAGAAAAATAAAAGTCAGCTGATTATAGAGTGGTGGGTTATTCGTCAGCTGGTCACACGAACATGAAAAAAATATACAGTGTGCAAAGGAAAGTCCCTTTAACCATAAAATACTCGCGAACGGAGAGAGCTACAGCTATGGAAGTGAGGTAACGGTATTGTAAAGTGACTACGCCCTATTTAATGCAAACGACGGAAGCGCCCCCTAGTGGCGAAATTTGGAAGATAGCTACTGAAAACCGTAAATGAAAAGAAATAGATCAAAACTTCCAATTAGAAAGTTTTAGAGCATCAATTAATCAGTACTAAACAACATTTGGTTCACACGGATAAGATAAATCGTCGCCTGTATACCCAAAAATGTCCGAAATCGATGAGCAACGATTCTACTTTGTATATTCACATTCCGTAAATGTAGCAGTGCACAATTTCAGATTGTGACGTTGTACTGTGCTGTAATGTCTGTAAAAATTTAATTTCCAATGTATTTAAAATTTTAGATTAACCCTTTCAGGGGCAGACTAATTCTGTTCGTAAACTGATGAAGTAATTTACTGACACCAGAATATTCAAACGAATTTCTTAGAAAATAAAAACCCGCTAATTTTCACTAGAAAAGCAAAATGTTTTTACAAAAGCAAAATTTTATTCTTGCTGCCATTTGTCAGTTTTGGAATAAAAATTAGGTGGTTAGACCGTCTAGCCACGGCCTTTGAAAGGGTTAAATCTATGTCGTCGTATTGAAGAGACTAGCAATAAACGTTCCATGCTGAGAAATGTGGCATGTAGAGTTACTCTCAAGAATACAAACGTGTATCGTGAGCAATGGCGAACTTTTCGAACATATTGAATATTAACTTTTTATCACTGTGAGAAATTTGTCTTTTTTGTTTTTTATGTGATGTTATCAAAATGTATTGAGATAAGCACATATTTATACCATAAATTGTGCATATTTCTTCATACTTCTGGCTATTCCATTCAAACGTTTACACGAAATAGACTGCATTGATTTTGGACATTTTTGGGTATACAGGCGATGATTTATCTTATCCATGTGAACCAAATGTCGTTTAGTACTAATTAATTGATGCTCTAAAACTTTCTAATTGGAAGTTTTGCTCTATTTCTTTTCGTTTACGATTTTCAGTAGCTATCTTCCAAATTTCGCCACTAGGGGGCGCTGCCGTCGTTTGCATTAAAATGGGGGTAGTCACTTTACTATACCATTACCTCACTTCCATAGCTGTAGCTCTCTCCATTCACAAGTATTTTATGGTTAAAGGGATTTTCCTTTGCACACTGTATATTTTTTTCATGTTCGTGTGACCAGCTGACGAATAACCCACCACTCTATGATCAGCTGACTTTTTTTTTCCTTCAAGATATTAGGTTAACTATAATTTGACAAATTTTCAACCGGGAGGAAATACCTAATTTTTTTTCTTTTTTTACATGTTTGGGAGGCTACCGCTGCTCAACCCAATCACGGAACCGCAGCTGACGTTCACGGAGCTTCATGATACATCTCTCTGAAGCATTTTACAAATTATCGGCCGAGAGGAACTTGGTCATCAAAATCTGTTGCTGGCTCGCGGACTAGATTAGCATTAGCTCGTGAGTGTCTTCGCTGGCAGGGATAGGAGCCTTAAACTCACGAGATTGGCAGGTGCTCATATTCAGTGTTGCAGTCGTAAACAAAAAATCAGATGGTGTACGCTATAGGCAGAGGGTATATGGTAAAGTCATGAATGTCATCTCTAGATTATACGCTATAGCTTTATTTGAGAAACAGAGGGTATACGGAGCTTCTTAAAAAATTCCAGAAGGTATACGGCGTATATCCACAACTACATCCCTGCTCATATTCAGAAACTAAGAAATCATTTTTTTCACCTTTCCAATAAAGGCAGAAGATCTTTCATAAAATGTTATCAAAGTTAGCATTTTGAACCAAATTTCCATACATGACAGTCCAATGGAGGTTGTCATGAGACAACAATCTCTTATAACTCAAGGTGTAATTCATTTATCAAAAAATTAAACAAGTTGATTTAAAATTGCTTTAATAGTCCAAGTACCACACTTTTAAGTTTTAAAATAAATGCATTAATGTGTTAAAGTTCTGTAGGATTTTTTTTTTTTTTAAACACAAGATATACAAAATACAGTAAGTTTATAATTCTTTCAAAAAAAAAAAAAAGCTTTTGCATATTTATTTACATTTTTCCATAAGAGCCTATTGATGCAATAATTTGTTTTTAAATATGTAATTAAGAAGAACATTAGAGTACATCATATATACAGCGTTGGGCAGAAAACAGGCTCAAATTACCTAGATGTTAAGTATAGTGGAAATTAATTAAAGGACATTAATTACCTGGCTGCACACTGTGAGTACAGTGAATAGATAAGATAATACTCAGGTTCAAAGTCTTATTACCATCTGATAGATTATCTGGCAATTGCAATGAGCTAAAGATAAGTGCAACATTTATGGAATAGATCCATAAAGATTTTTATAAGTGATGTGCTTAGATTAAATAATAATAATAATAATAATAATAATAAGAGTATCCTCTCATGAAAAGTCTGTAAATCGTTTGCACTTTATTAGAAAGTTTACTAACGTAAGTGCATAACATTATTCATAAAATTCAAGAAAAAAATGTGAAGGAAGGAAAGAGCATATATTTATCACACAATACAAATTTTATTCAATTATAAAATATCAGCAAGATCAATTCATGTACTACATTATTTTACCATGCCTTCCAATTTTATCTCAATATTACTATTCTCATAATATTTTCTTTGCATTATATATATATATTGTGTTTATAAGAATATATACTTATCTTCTTCTGCTTATTATTATTGGTGTTATTTCTCTTTGTGTGTGTATATATATATACAGTCGGACCTCGTTATCCCGACACCTGGTTTTCACGTCACTCTGCTTATTACGTCAGTTTTTCAAAGTCCCAATTTTCTGTATAGGATTTTAATGTAAATAAACTCCAGATTTTACGTCGTTTAATAATTTTTAACTCCGGATATCCTGACAGTTTAGGAAAATTGTCCATTTTTCATAATCCATCTTATAAGCATGGATACTAAGCAGTAAGAAATGGTTTAGCCAAATGTTTCACAAAAAGTGTCTAAAGTACCCATTGAGATGAATGAGAAATTTTACTTCAATCCTGTATCTGAATAAATAAACCCACACGCTATGAATGACCTACTTAAATTCCAGATAGACGTATCAATGTACTCGCGGTCTTTTTGTTCTGATCAGGTGGCGCTTTCTTGTGGTTACACGGCGTTTTTCATCAGCTAAAAGCGAAGCATTGCACAGCATTAAAATGATTTGAAATTATCTAACATCCATTTCTGAAACAACGAATACTGATTGCAGTTCTTGTATAATATTGAAAAAAGAATTGTAGGAAGCACATCTAGGGATAAGCAAACCTTAATTCATCAATAATTCATGTAACAATAAAAAAATAAGTCATCATGAATCTGATTTTTATTCTTTTCAATTTTGTTTTTGTGTTTATTTTGTTTAATAATCATGTTTTATTGCTTAAAACTGCAAGAATAGTTATCAAATTAAAATTGTCCTAAATTAATTAAAAAGACAGCTTTTTATAAAAATATTTTTCTCCAACTCCGTTTACCACGACACTCTACTTTTGACGACACTTTTTTCTGGTCATTAGAGTGTCGGGATAACGAGGTTTGACTGTATGCATATATATATGTTACCGGCCAGACCCGATTTTAGACCAAACTAGTTTTTCCTAATGGACATAGGATAAACTAGTTTTCCTAGGCCAAACTAGTTTATCCTAACACCCATGGGATAAACCAGTTTTTCCTAGGCCAAACTAGTTTGGCCTAACGCTCATAGGATAAACTAGTTTAAAGAAAATAAGCTGAAACTGGTGTGAATTAATACGAACTAAAATAACTTCTTAAAACACCATCAAAATCTTAAATGCGCAATAGATCTATTGCCAAGCACTCTTGGGATTCCAGCCATAGTTTTAATTTTCAAAATGCTAAAATTATCTTTAATGCCAATAGTATCTTTGAATTGGACTTTCTTGAAAATTTAGCTATTTATCTTAATTGTGAAGTTATTGTTAATGATAAATCTGATTCCACAATGCTCTCTGCCGCTTGGAAAAACCTTTTCAGTACTACCATATAAGTCAATTTTTGAATTAAAAGAATTTCGTCTATTTTTATATTTTATTCATTTATTTATTTTTATTTCATGTGTTCTCATAGTTTAACCCTAGATAGATAACCTACGTCGAATCGACGTAATCGATTTATAACTCGTTTGTTTTTCGCGTCCCTAAACTCGCCGTTCCCGCCAACTCACTCGGCCGTTGGAGCTTGCAGGACGCACCCTATAAATTTACTACTAATTTAGGTTTAATTATAAATTTAGCAACTTTAAGTTTCGTAAAATAAGAAGTTCCTTGATTTGTTCCTTATTGTTTTTTCGTAATAAAATTTAAATAAATACTTATGTTGTTTTATGTACTCGGCACTCAATTACATACATTAACACATATTACATTTATAAACCTAGTATACACTTAATCGAAAATATGCTCACTCAAACATTCGCACGTCGAGTCGACGTATGGTTATCTTTAGTGTATAGTGAAATATGGTTATCTATCTAGGGTTAATATATGTGTGTTTTTTTCCATTATTATAATTTATTTATATTTTCATGTACTCCCCCCCCCCCATTTTGCTTCCTTATTCCCTTTCTACTCTGTGTTCTTTTGTTTTGATTATACTCTTCTGTGATTGGTTGTTGTCTCCTGCTATCCTATTGGCTGTTGATTTCTAATTTCCTATTGGCTGTTTCTTCAGCTTGTTTTCCCTTTCCTTCTCTCATTTCAGTCTTGCTGCTGCTTTCATTGTCGAAGCATGTTTTTTTGCACCTGACTCAGATCTTTCGAAAGGCCTAGTGCATTTAAGGTTTTGATGGTGTTTTAAGAAGTTATTTTAGTTCATAAACTAGTTTAGCCTGCTATTCATTAGTCCGAACTAGTTTATCCTAGACCGATCTACAAGGTGAGACTGAAAAGTATGATGACTCACCCCTCCTTTCGAAAATGAGAACAGCCGACAACCGGACACATGTGCATTACGATCTTTGGTATATAACGTTAAAGTTCAGGGTCATTTGCAAAGTTTCTTGGTTAGTGTTTGTTTGTGCAGTCGCTTAAACATAAGAGGTGGTAGTGCATTGCGTAATGAAGCAGAAAACGAATATGAAATTCTGCATTGAAATGGGTAAAACTGCTACGGATACCTTGGAAATGCTTCGAAGGGTGTATGGCGAAGAAACTTTATCTCGCAAGACAGTATTTCAGTGGTTCAAGCATTTCCGTGAAAGCATGGAGGATGAGCATTTCAGTGGAAGACCAGTGACAAGCAGAACCACGGCAAATGTTGAAAGAGGTAGGAAGTTATTGCTGCAAGATCGCCATTTGTTCATCCGAATAATGGCAAATGAATGGAATCTTCCTCGTGAAATCATCTGAACAATATTGAAAAATCATTTGGGTAAACGGAAACTTTGTGCGACGTTTGTCTCCATTATTTAAGCGATGAACAAAAACAGCAGCGAATGGACTCCTTATTCCTCTGATCTTGCTCCAGCAGACTTTTTCCTCTTTTCACGACTGAAATTGGCACTGAAGGGACACCAATTTTCTAACACCTCAGACATTCAAGCTGCTGTTACCAAGGAACTTAAAATAGTCTCGAAGGAGGAATTTTCATTCAATTCAATTTCGCGTGATTTTATTGATCCCAAAGATCCCCAGCGCTAACCTTCTAGTTTATCCTAGGCCAATGCAATTTGATATGCTTTTATTGATTCCAACTACCTTGCCAACCTTGTGTGAAACAGTACTGCCATCATCCCTGTATAATATATTTTATTCGATAGAGAGTGAAATATTGTCTCCTATCTTCCCCATTTCACTGCCGCCGGTAGTTACAAAATATGTTCCATATGACAAATTGTATGCTGGAGGACCAAAGAATGGGATGAGAGGTTATAATAAAATTTAGGAGAGGAAGAATTTAGACAGTTGATTAATATTGTACAGTATAACCTCGAATATCCGGCATCGGCAGGAGCGGGACATTTTTTAAATTCCAGATTTCTGAAAGAATATCAAATGTAATTCTGATATTCTTAATGGCGCATTTATTCATAATTAATTCAAAGCCAAGTCATATTTATGTGAGAAAAAAAATATTAAAAAAAAAACTGATTTTTTTATATTGATTTTTTTTCTCACATAAATATCACTTGACTTTGAATTAATTATGAATAAATGCGCCATTAACTCTCTCGCTGCGCAATCCAAGAGTTTTGTCAGGAAATACAAAGTATCTCCTTGGGGTTGGAATGAACTTAGCAGAGTTACATAATGCAGAATAGAAACGCTAATGCTGATTTTTATAACCCCGATAAAAGAAAACTTAAGATTGATTTGCTGAACTAAATTTAACTGAAAAATAAATTTAAATTATTGTGGTGGTTTAAAAATGATGACAATGATTTTTAAAAACTAAACATATTTATTAAAATCTTAAGAAACAAAAACAACATATAAATAAACTCATAAGAAAAATATATATTCATTAACAAATTAAACAAAGTAACTTATCTGACTTTAACAGTGTTTAAACTTTCGTAAAATATCCCATGACACGATAGGAAGTAAAAAAATATCACAGTCGGTATCATATGTTAAGAGAAACGTGATCACTTATTGCACAGGAAAAATTCAAGATGTCACTGAAGCTCCATGTTAACCAGTAGACTATATAAATTCCCTCAAAGTTCTCACGATGCTATAAAATACTTTATACATACTAAAAGATAAACTTTAAGAGGAAATATCACAATATGCAGAATCCACACGCATGACTGCTTCTCAGGCTTTCGTAGAAAAATGAAAAACAACTAAGTACCGGCGTATCGACATCTTGACAATTCACCCGACGAAGTGTAAGCTGATTCTCCGCTTAAGTTCCATACGAATCTACTTTTAATTCGACTAACATTCAGAAAAATTCACTGCTTAAACAGACTTAACACTCCTTACACTGCAGAAATTATTTCAGATACAAAAACCCTGAAAAGAAGAACTAAATCATAGCCGATAGCTTTGCTCAAGAAAAACCAATGCATGATAAATACAAAAACCGGCAAAAGGGAGATTTCACTTAAATTACTGCTCACATCCTCTTTAGACTAAAACAAGTGAAGTGCCACAAACACTTGAAAGTCCGAGCATATATCAGTCTTGGGCGAACGAAAACTAGACTTCCATGCATCGCTAAACAACGCCCTCTCACGGCCTTGACAGCATGCTTCCAGAAGTTTCAGAGTGATGCCATCGGATTTGCATAAGCAAATCACGATCGCATCGAACCGCTTACGCCCTCTAATAGAGACAGGAAAAACAACTTTAAAGTCAAAGAGGGAAAAGAAAGATATCTTGATACGGACATAAACAAATGTATTTCGAAACGAACGAAGTCAATTTAAGAGAATGCAGTTAGCTGGAAAACTATTTCAACAGGTAAATACAGGAAACTTAAATTTAATTCAATTAAATTATTCATTAGATTTACAGATTTACTTAGAATATAATGTATGACTTTAATAAACTTAAGGAGGTAAAAAGAAGAATAAATAAGCTGTTTTTAAGTAAAGGTAAGTGGGTTCTGCAGGTTTAATCAAAAAAGGAAATGTTAGATAGGAATATATAAATGTACAGTGACAAGACTAGCAGGGCTTGAAATTCAATTTTTCCTAGGAGGGGAGTCTCCCTACCAACATTTATAAATGGAGAGGAGCTGAGCTATTTGGGAGGGAGAAAAAATCTTTCAAATCCACTGTTATTTTACATGCTATTTAAAGAATTAGATTAATACAGACATGACAAAATACCATAGCAATTTAAATCAACAACACAGAATAATTATTAAAAATGTTTTTTATTTAAAAAAGGAAGAAAGTCAAGCTTTTATACCAGTCTATTTTTCAACTTTCAACCAAATGTTATGGTTCACTAATAATAGGGTTTTTTAATGAAATTTTGAATTTAGATTTTAATTCTATTTTGTGCCCTGAATCCTCTTTCACAAGCTAAAATTTACAACAGACTGCACAGAGCACAACATTTATAACTTTGGAAATTACTGGAATCAGATGGTTATGTTCTTTTAAAAAAATTTCGGAAAACCTTGAAAACTTGCCTTCATTTGTAACTACTTGCATGGACAATGTATATTCAGTAATGGCATCATCAATATCTATTTCTGAACAAAATTTTTTTATTATATCCTTAATGGAATTATAGTCAAAACCCGACTCCCTGGTATTTTCTTTGAACAAGCTTCTATGCATTCAAATTTTAAACAAAGTCCAAAGTTTTAAATGGAAACTGTTGATTCATTTCTTCTATTGCATGAGAAATGTAGGTTAACTTTAAATTGTCAAATCCTAATTTCAGTGAATTGCAAGGATCAAATAGTTTGGTGTTTCTAAATATGTTTAACTGGACCTCAGAATTTCCCTTTCATGTGCACCACTAGGTCTTTGCAGTGCTTCTAATCTTGTTTTTGCTTAGTACTGAATCTAGACCAATTTGGCAGAGCACAGCGCACAGTGACTCTTACTGTTCTTTTTTGGCGCACCCTTTTGGATATTTTCCTTTTTCTGTCATGAGAAAAAATATTGTGAAATATGCCAATCAGGCATAGGAAAAAAATGTAAATTTTCTTGATCGGTTGAGGAAGAATATCGTGAAATTCGTCGATTGATTGCAGCATAAAATTGCAAAATTCGTCGATCTGCCATGGGATAAAACTGTGAATTTTGTCAGTCTGTCGCAAAAAGTAAGCGTGAAATTCTCATCTGATTTTGAGTTTAAAAAAAAAAAAAAAAATGAAATTCACGGCAAATTTTCTAAAAGGTTACAGCAGGGGATGGAAAGGGATTGGGAAATCTTATCCCAGTGCTAATTATTTTTTGTTGCAAGTCTAGTAAACTTCTTTTTTTTTTTTTTGGTTCTGTTTGTCTTCAGGCTGAGTGTAGATTCCTGCAAGTTGGGTTCCGGTTAAACCCACTTTTTCAAAAGTTAGTTCAGTATATTATTTCAGATTAAAAACTATACCTATAATAATAAACATAAATATTTGTGTGCTGTTTTTTCTAGAGACAGTCGTGTTTTTTTCTCGCGATCCTTTGACAAAATTTGCATTCTTTTCACGATCCTTTGGCGAGATTTGCGTTCTTTTCACGATCCTTTGACGAGATTTGCTGGTGTTTTTTTTTTTTGCGATTCTTTGACGAAATTTGCGTTTTTCCGTGATCCTTTGCCGAAGTTCTCATTTATTTCCGCGATTCTTTGCCAAAACTCTCATTTATTTCCACGATCCTTTACCAAAATCTGCGTTTTTTCGAAATCCTTTGATGAATTTCGCGATTTTTTCCTCGATCTTTTGCCGAAATTAGCGTTTTATTCGCGATCATTTGATGAAATTCACGTTTTTCCGTGATCCTTTGCGACAAAATTGGTGCTTTTTTCTGCGAACAATTGACAAAATTTATTTTTTTGGCGATCATATATTTTTTGTCGAAATTCGCGATATTTTTCTGTTACTTTTTTATGTCCGAATTGGTGACCGATTTTTCATAATTTTTGGAAAATTCGCAGCAGAATCACCTCTGAAATCGCCAATCATTCATGGAAAACAACGCGAAACTTGTCAACCGCTCTCGGGAAAAAAATGTGAAATTTGTCTATAGGTTTTGGAAAAAACAACGATCTTTCACAACGACGAATTTCAATGATCTTTCGAGGTAAAAAACTCGCAAAATGTGCCAATTGGTCGCGCGAAAATAATCACGAAATTCACAAGGCGTTCGCTGAGTTGATCGTAGTTTCAAAATGGAAAAACTTCCAGAAAAGGGTGAAATTTTTTGGACGGGAGCCTCCCGCCCACATTGTTCTTTTGGGTGGGATTTGAAAATTTTGGGCGTGAATCCCGCCATCCCGCCCTGAAATTCAAGCCCTGACTAGGGTTGCACTTTTCTAACAAATGCCCCCCTCTCTTGTCACATGTACCATATGAATGGCTATGCCAAAGGAAGACCATAAAAAGTACAACTCCACAAAGTTGCAACTCTAACACCAAGGCATTCACAATGGCTAAAACATACCACTTCTTCAAACCCCAAAAACAATTTCACAAATCCATTCAAAAAAACTCACTCATCAAAAGTAGTTCCAGTATATCGAAACCCCAGTTCATCTACAAGTAAAAAAAAACTACAGCCAGTGACAATGAGCTCAGTGCATCTAAAACCTGTATAAACACATTTACAATATTCATTACATTAAAAATGTACATACACATAATAAAAATGATACAGTAGACTCCCTCAAATCCGCACAGCTTGAGACCAGAGGATGTGTGGATTTTAGAATTTTGCGGATTTCTAGTCATTCCCTTATTACATTTTTTAAAATGTAATTTGAATATAATAATGCTATCGAAATTATAATGAATGATTGCAATATAGTAAAATATTAAACTACTTAAGTAAAGTAATAAACTAAAATAATAAAAAATAAGAATTTTAAAAATGATTAAATTATTTAAAGTAAAGGTCAAGTAAATATTAATAATGTATAATTAAATATGCATAATAAAGATAAGATAAATTTTTCTTGAATTATTCAATGAAACTTTCCTCTTAAAGATATACCCTATTAAATCATATCAAAATGATTAAGTAAGGAAGTTTTATTTCAGGTTTAGCCAGTCAGGGGCGCGCCGACCCAGTGTGCAAAGTGTGCACCGCACACAGGCACCAGAATAGTAAAGGCACCAAATAGTTTAGGCGAGGCTGAAAATTTTGAAAAACTTTTATCCAATTTAAATTTATTAAAGTGGTATTCAAAATCGAATGTGTGTCATTTCTGATTACACATTTCTGAGTTCATTTTTACTTTTAAGATATATGAAATTTGTAGATGCTCGTCAGCAGCGTAGCTTTAGGGTAGGGGGGGGGGGGGGGGTCCCAAACTGAAAGGCGCCATGGTGTCGAAAGGTCACGGTCGTAAGGCGCCACGGAAGGCTTAAGGGCGCCGTCATGTGCCTAAAATAAATTTTAAAAAAGCGCTAGAAACATAAAAAATATCGGAAGGGCGACCGCGAATGCCCCTTTTGACATCCCTACTCCAGATCAGACCTGTCCAACTTTTCAGAAAACAGGGCGCACTGCAGCTGGGGGCAAACATGGAAGGCTCCATTATTCAAATAATTGAAATATATAACACTTCTATCTTACTGTAGTATTGGTAGCGATACACATACTGACGACATAAAAACGAGTAATATATTAAATGGCACAATGGTAAAGCAGCATAAGGCCCCAGGTTATGCACGGTTCCCATGTAAAAGTAAATTGCCGAAAAAAGCACAAATCAATCACAGCAATCGGCTACATTATAACAAAAATAATAAATAAATAAAACAGGATGGAGCTCAAAATGCAATGCATTTAAAAAAAAGAAATGAAAAACGCCATTCGATTCCAACCCAATTTAATAGCCATGCATTGTAACACTGCATAACATTGTATGCTTTTACGCATAAAAACGAGCCCATGAGCATGTAAGGAAGTTTCATGTCATTTACAGTAGGGAAGCATGTTTTTGAGAACAACCTCAAAATGAATTACGTTTTATTGAAAATTTAATTGAATATTTTATAGATTTGCTTCGAACAAATTATAATAGATCAAGCGCTAGTTTTACTCGCGTACAGAGAGTTCATACAATAAATTTATTAATTTCTAACAACAATCTTACAAAATATAGTTTTTAAACGAATAATAAGACTTTGCAAATAACTCGGAATTATTTTATTAAATATTTTTTCAATAATTGCCTTCAATAATTGAATTCAATTGGAATGAAAAACGCTGACTATTTATCATTGTGATCCGTCTTACCTAAAACAAAGGCCTTGTACAAAGTTTAATATTGCCATTGTGCCAAATACGCTTTGAAAGGAGGTTACAAAGTTGCATGGCCACTTTGGTCTGTGCCACGTTTTTTTAGATAGGTTTTTAATTAATATCTCAGCTAATTACCGGCAATTCTTTTGGAAAATCTTTATCGACAGTCCTTGGATGATTTCGCGTTGATAGGTACCTCGAACTCTCCTCAACTCCCCCGCTGAGTGCCAGCAAGATAAAGCTTATGTATAAAGGAAAACTGAGATTTTCTGAAAAATTGTATGACCTAGGATAATCTCTATAGTTTTCCTGAAAGGTTTAAATAAATTCCTACTACTTCTAATTTTTTCGTAATTTTATTTTCAGTAGATTTGGAAAAAGTAGGGGAGACATAATTTCGCCATACATTTTCGACGAATTTCTGAAAATATAATTGTATCTATTATTGTATATGTTTTTGAGTTCTGCGTTACGAGGTTTTTCAAACGATTCCCCCCCTCCCTTTTGTCTTAAATACGTACCCATTCACTGTGTGAAAATGGGGGAAAAGCTGCTAATTGTTGAGATTTGTTATGTAAATGTTTTTCTTAATTTTTGGAAAATTGTATGGGGTAGTAATGAACAAATTAAAACTTTAAAATGACCTCTACTGATAAAAAAATGAGTTAAGAGGAGAGGAGTGAGTGCTTAGTAATGTCCAGGCCAATATGTTTAAAACAATATGTCACATGAAAAAATTAATTTTCTCCCCCACGAGTGGGCTGCCACCTAATAGTCTGGTGTAAAGTCCTGCATCGGCTCGGGTTACCCACTTTTACCCGAACCCGACCAGCACTCGGCGCTATATTTTCACATTGCGAGTCGGGTCGGGTTGACTTTAACTATTTTTGTTACGGGTCGGGTTCGGGTTGACCCGATTTTTTAAAAGAATGTGGAAAATATTTTTTCACGTTAAAAGCCTATATAAAAACGCAGATCAAAGTTTCACAAAAGCAAAATGCGTGCCTGTCTGTTTTGTCTTTAGTCGTCCTTTCACGAGTCTTCGAAATAACAAATTGCATTATTTTTTTATCGTATTTTAAAAATACAATACGCAGCAAAACGCTAAATGGTCCTTCCTGTCTATCACACAGTAGTTGTCAAAGTTAGAAGAATCAAGACTTATAGAACATTAGCAATTGTTTAAGGCGGTAATTGTTTAAGGCGCATCTTAATTGGCGTTACATTATTTTAAAAAAAATAAAAGTACTATAACAAGCTCGGATGTAATACGGACACCATTGATTTCAGAAAAAAAATTTCTACTTTTATGTGTATTTACCGTATTACGAGCACTCCTTTCTTTGTGTCTTAGTGCTACCATTGATTAATTCAACACAGCTATATTTCCAAATTAAAGTTTATTTGAACTGTTTTAATTTTTAAGTATAAATATAAATAAAGATCAGATCTTAAAAATTCCGGGAGTAATGGGGGTAAAAGAAGCTGGTTTATGTAGGAGGTATGCCATTTGTGGGGAGGGGAAGCAACCAGCTGAAACACCCACTTTTTAGGGATGTCCGTTATTTGTATAGCTGCCAACATTCCTTATTTTTAAAGTCAAACAACAATATTTTAAGCTAGAAATTTAATTTAATAAATGAAATAAAAAAGAACCCTGTAGAAACAAGACACATTTCATTAAATAAATTTTCTGGTTCAAATTCTTTTATTTGATCCGGGGAAAACCACCGGAAGGTTGGCTTGGCAGCTATGCACTTATACTCATTGAAAAAAAAATTATTTTTTCTTTTTTTTTTTTGGATGTGTGTGTGTGTGTGTGGGGGGGGGGGGTGTTTAGGAATATGGGGCGTCAATTGAAGTTCTGCACACAGGTGCCGGATACTTCTGGCGCGCCCCTGTAGCCAGTCTTAATAACCAAAAAAACTTGATTAATACATTAATATATTTGGTAAAAAGATTGTGATTACCAGTAATATCGGCAATATCTTTATTTTTTTTTCAGAAAATAAATTTATAGTTCCTTCATGAAAAACTATGAGTTCAGTCGTATTATCGAAAATTACGTATTAAAATACATACAGAATGATATAAAACTAAAAAATGCCATAATTTTGTCATTACATCTAAATTGAAAGTTTTATTGTTTATATCTGTGATGATGCGCGGATTTCAGGCGTTTGCGGATTTTAGGGTTGTGGATTTGAGAGAGGATAGTGTATAATAAAAATTAACAATATCCAGTTCATAATCTAAAACACTTCACCACAATATCTCAATATGTACTGCACTTATATTACACTTATATCTCGTTCTTAAAAATTTAAAGTCGAGATCCTGACACTTTGTTCTAAAATACATAACCCCATCTCAAAGAATATACTGCTATTTCCAGATAAAAAATCATTTAACATTATTTAAACTTAGTAATGTAATGGTCCTTTCAGCCAAGCAACATCAGTAATTCACCTGAAAAATTCCGGAAATCAACATTAACTAGAAGAAAATGCATCCCAATAATTCATGACACCTTTCATGTAACACCGACTAGCCAAATTAATACATGCAGATCCAAAACGTCACCATTAAAGACCATCATATAATACATTTTTTTTATGTTTTTTTTTTCACTAACATCACAAAAAAGCAATTTTATATGAAAGATATAAATTATGTAAAGTTTTGATATTTATTAAAAACGTTACTTTCACATTAGCTAGGTGCTAAGCATGGGCGTAGGAAGGGTGGGGCCAGGGGGGGCCTGGACCCCCCAAAATTATTTTATAGGGAAAAATGATTTTTATTTTAAAGATTATTTAAAAGAGCAATAGTTCTATAAATGATAAGTAACAATAACAAGAAACGATAAAACGCAACTTTTAGTTTACTATGTTACTATTTAGCAAGGCCCTAGGCAGCGGGGGAAATCATGATGGATTGATGATATCAAGTACACTAAAATATACATTCTGTAGAATATACGATGCAAAAAATAGTTATTTATTGACAGGGCCACACAAAAGAATTCCGTTCATAATGGTATAGGGGAAATTGTTTGCGGTGTATGTGAAAAGATTTCAGATACTATATTGTATCCAAATTACTGTATATTAGTAATGATTGCTCGAAATGCATTTTAAATTGTGATATGTGCTTTTTTAGGGTCTTGTTCATCTGACGAAACCCAATTCGTCTCGCTCCTCTGTCTGTCTGTCCGTCTGTCACAGAGCCCATTCTCAGAAACTATACATGTTGGAGACTTGAAATTTCACATACTTATAGCTGAACACCACACATCATACGACAAATCATAAAATTTTGAAAAAGTCGCACATTTAACCCTTTGGGCTCCCACATGTGTAATATAATAATTCTTTCTAAGTGAGCCCTAATTAGTTTGGAGGTGTGAAATTTTGCATACTTATAGCTGAACACTTCACATCAAATGACAAACCATAAATGTTTGAAAAATCGTACATTTAACCCTTTGGGCTCCCACATGTGTATTTCAAACAATTCTTTCTAAATGAGTCCCTAATTAGGTTGAAGGCGTGAAATTTTGCATACTTATAACTGAACACCTCGCATCAAATGGCAAACCATAAAATTTTGAAAAAGGCCGTACATTTAACCCTTTGAGCTCCCACATGTGTATTTTAAACAATTCTAAGTGAGCTCCTATTTAGGTTGGAGGCGTGAAATTTTGCATACTTATAGCTGAACACCATATATCATACAACAAATCATTAAAAAAAAAAAAAAAAAAAAAAAAAAAAAAAATCGTACCTTTAACCCTTTGGGCTCCCACATGCGTATTTTATACAATTCTTTCTAACTGAGCCCCTTATTAAACTGGAGATTTGAAATTTTGCATACTTATAGCAGAACACTTGAGGCCAGGCAACAAATCATAAAATCTTGAAAAAGTCTTACGTTTAACCCTTTGAGCTACCACATACGTATTTTAAGCAATTCTTTCTAAGAGAGCCCCTAATTAAGTTGGAGACATGAATTTTTGCATACGTATAGCTGAATACCTCAGACGACACGGCAAATCATAAAAATTTCAAAAAGTCTTATTATTTACTCCTCCAGGCTCTAACTTGTGTATTTTAAGCAATTTTTCTGACCTCTGCCTTTTTCACCCGGGGAGCACTTTTCCAACTTTTGTCGACACCCCTTTGACCATTCTTTCATATTATGCACCATAGCCTTACATATTTTAGTTCCACTTTTAACTGCCAGGGGGCGACTACTTATCTCGGGTGCTATCGGCCCAATCCCCTCGACTAATATATCTACGTATAGTATATAAAACGAAGTTTTGTTCGGATAGAGGTTTGTTTAGAATAGAGTGCACCCCTGGTTGCGAAATGTGAAAGTAACAGAATTTTCAAAAGGATAAAGTGTTTTGAAAGGAATATTAAATGAAACCCTCTGTGTGATCTGTGATCACACTTACCTACTTGTTCACTATATTTATGCGTACTATAAAGTGTGGATAAATGCTATAGTTCATATACAGAGCTACAGAAATGAATTCGTAAATGTTACTGAGTATGAGCATAAATTGCTTAAAGGTGGGTTTTAAAGAAGTTATGCATTTTTACGCTGAACTGAATTTAGTGTACTAAGAAATATCTGTAGAATATAGATAAAATGATATACAGGGCCACACAAAGAGTTGGATACATGGCCGTCTATGGGTGATAATTTCTGGAAATGTAATTTCAGTAGTTTTAAGCGTGTTTTAGTTTGAATTAAATTTTAGCTAAATAGTGGCATGTAATAAAGTTACTAGGTAAACTACTGAAAGATGAATTTCAACCTGTTATGCATTTTCTTGCTAAATTAAATTTTCCCATTATATAGTACATATATCAACATACAGATCGAATACAGGGCTGTTCAAAAGAATTGGAATACATATTTGGCTATGGGCGGTAACTACTGAAATAGATTTTTAAATGTTTACTTAGTTATCTTATTTTCCTAAGTAACGAAGTTTCGTTAAAGCTTTCAGGGAGTGTTGGAAAGTGTTTCATAATCTATGCTGTACGCATGACTTTTCTTACTTGTTTATATTTATTTATGATTAGAGAAAAGAATAAATATTAATCTGTCTTCGGGATTTAAAAAAGAAATAATCCTTTTTTTTTAAACTATCTTTTTGTTGTCGTTTAATAGACTTTTATGAGAACTTTTTTCTGAGAGAATTATATTTTCAGATTTTTCTCTCAAAACTTAAAATTCCAAAGACAATTTAAAGAATATATAACTGAAAAAATCCCTGCCGGCTCGGCCTACAGGTGGAGGTAAATTTCGAAGTTTAGTACTAATTTCACCAACAAAAACTAAATCAAGATTAGGGAAAAACCCAGTTTAGCAATTTTATCTGGCCGCTTTTGATGAGTTTTTAATTACATTTTTCTGTAAGAGCAGGTTTTATCAGAATCATGTTAAAAAAAGTACGAGAGTGTATCAATAAGTTTCTGCCCTCACATAGAAATAATTGAGTGAAGTTTATGAAATTGCTACATTTTATTATTCCTTTTCTATATAGTCAGTGTGCACAGCAACACACTTCTAAAAATGGTATTACAAAGAGATGTGGGAGGATGTATTCTAGGAGGTGCGATAGTAGACCTAGAGGGGTCATTTTCTAACATTTGGCGGCCCCCACATGTGACATATTGTTGGAAAGGCCTGTGACCACTTATTCATGCTATACACCTCCCAAGACCTCCCCCCAAATTTGTCCTCCGGGGGACACTTTTCTAAATTTTGTGGATATCATTCATGCTCCCCCGGGGCCAAATTTAAGGGGAGTCTCGGGAGGTGCATAGCATGAATAAATGGTCACAGGCCTTTCCAATAGTATGTCACATATGGGGGTCGGCAAAAGCTAGAAAATTGCCCCCCTTTGGGTCTACTATCACGCCTCCTGTAATACATCCTCCCCCCTTTTCTTTGAAATACCGTTTGCAGAAATGTATTACTGTGCATGGTGACTATATAGAAAACGACTAATACAATGTAGTAATTTCATAAATTTCACTCAATTATTTCTATGTGAGGGCAAAAACTTATTGATAAACTCTCGTATTTTTCCACTCTCAACAACTAGAAATTTTCTGACACATTTTCAGATTCATTTTTAAAAGTAAAAATATGAAACTTGCTGAAGTGATATTTTGAAGAGATTTATAAACAACCTCTGTGTTTTTATTGTTCGTTCAACTAATTATAACTTGATTTACAAACAGTAATTTTCCCAGTTCGACCATTTTTTCGTTTCCAGTACTATCGCTTCCTGAAGTTTGGTTCAAAATGCCCACTTTGACAGCATTTTTTAAAAACATATTCTGCTTTTATCAAAAAATCGACCCATACGGCACATTATATAGTTTCTGAATAAGAGAATCTGCCAATTGGATGCATTTGAAAGGAAAATTGAATTTAAAAATGAATCAGAAAATAAGCAGTTTGGATTTGAGAACACCCTTAATAAACTCCTATTTTTGTTTAATTTGTTTTTGCTGTAAGAGTTGGTCCTATCAAAAACTTGTCAAAATAAAAGTTGTAGATAATATTAAGAATATGTAAAATAAATTTAAGAGGATTGAATATCTTGTAAATTGACTAAGTTATGAATTTTTTCCTTCCTCAACCACCCCCCTTTTTTTTGTTTTTATTTATTTTTTTTTTCAGTAAGAGTTGGTACTATCAAAAATATGTCAGTATAAAAGTTGTAGATAGTATTAAGAAGATTTATAATAAGTTTATTTGAATTTGACATCTTGAGAATTGACAAAGGTATGAGTTTTTTTCACCCTATAACCCTATTTTGGCACCTCTTGAGCCCATTTTTAATTTTATTAACCCTCTAAGTGTTTGGGGCGTAATATTCCATTCACTAATAGTCGTTGAGCCAGAAGCCAAAATTAGTGATTTTGGTTTCATCTCTGAGGACTTGATGATATATACTTTTTTGGATTCACAATGGTCCAAGGAGTTTATTTTATGATGATACTATGAAATTTGTGGTAGCTTATAGACGCCATATTGAAAAAATGAGCGCCATCTATCGCATATAGATACATATGATTTTTTTGCCAGTATCACATAATTAAATGGATTTTAATGAAAAAATGGAAAGAACAAATATTGTTAAGCATAAAACGTTATACAAATTTTATATTTATTACGATTTTATTTTAATATGATGCTTATCTTTACATTTAACTTTATGTTTATTGACATTTTCGATGGGATAAACATCCTGTTTTTCATTTTAATGCGTATTATTTTCATGTGGTAAGACACTGCAATTCAAGAAAAAAATTAATACTGGTGAAACTTTTGTACTTAGTCTGTTAAGAATTAACCCCTTCGGGACCACGGGTGCATATATGCACTTTCGGAAACGTGTTTCCATCGCTTGCTTTTGATACCACTAAAAAAAGAAAAGTAAAAATTTCCTTATTTAATTAAGAATTTTCTTGATGGCTAAGCTAAATTTAATTGTTTGACAAAAAGTGGTGTTAACCGAATAAAATTCATGTAAAAGCATCATCATCGGTTGACATTCCTGTGTCCAAATAACTTCCATCGTCATAGAACAGTTCTACATTCTGCATATGCTTGTATATCTGAGGTTATTAAACAGACACGCATATGATGATGATGATACACATGTTCTTGAACAAGAACATGACATCAGTTCCAAAATAGCTTCAGAAGCAGGAGGACTGCCATTCCACTGGACCTTTAGATAGCCTTTTCCTTCACTATCTGCTCCAAAAATCCAACCATATTTATCTGGGGATAGAAGATCAGGATCAGCCTGTAGGCACTTCATCCAAACAAGACCGTGGTAATTAGCTCGCATTACCTATAGATAGAGTGTATTACTACATGGCAGAAGGCGATGCGACTGCACAAACTCATTTTTTACAACAAAAAAAATATATATAGAATATAGCGCAATTCATTGATGTCTGAGTATTTGTGCTTTCCATAATAGAGATGGCAAACTTACGGCTCAAGCTGTTTATTTGTTTCCTCTGCTATATCAGCGTCAGTATCAAGCGCCTTAAGCGCATTTCGAAATTCAGTGTTCTGAATCATTTTCCCTTGCAAAAGCACTTACTGTATCGCACCTGACAGGGAATGCATTACATACCGCTTTACCTAGAAGTCCATGCATCTCACTCAAGTTGTAGCACTTTACTTTACCCTGTCATTGGATCCACATTTTGCAAATATTAACCCTTTCTAGTTTTTCAAATCGTTAAAAAAAAAAAAAAAACAGTGTGATAACTGCTACATCAGTATCTATAGAGATTATAATAATATTTCTAAATCCAGACGCTAAAGCATGGTGTGAGCGAAATAAAAGTCGCGTATAACCTCTTCTTAGAAGCAGGTCAATTTAGTGTATTCTTCATTATATCGTTATATCGTGAATTTATAGCATTTTTCTCAGTAAATAACGTACATCATTCGTATATTCAACTATTTCAGATAATGTTCATTTTCCCATTCTTGAGAAATGAAATGTATAAGTTTTTTCTTGTTCTCCTCATCAGATAGAAACTGCTTCCATTTTTGTACTGGGTGTCCAGGAGTATATAACTTTTATCGCATTACCAACAGTTCATATTTTTCGTTCATTTCGTTTTATTGACACCTGCCTGCATGTATCAAATACAACATCTATTCTTTGAGAGGATGTAGAATCTTTTATTATTTTAGAAAACAGATTCTTTGCTAGTTGTCCAAATGATTGTAGCTCCTGCGGTAACTTTGAACAAAACACATTCCATCAATGATATTAACATTACTATCATTTGCATTCTTTCAGCAGTCGCAATTTTGTCATAACATCCATCAGTTTGATTTTTCAGTTTTTCGCATTAAACCATCAAGTGTTGCTAAAGACTATGGAAGAGGCCCTATGTGGTAGAAAAAGACAGCTCTCATATCGAAATTTCTTCACTCTGCAATGATCGTCATCTGAGCAAACATATTTCTTTCTGCCTAGGCAACAAACTCTGATTTATTAAATTTTACACTCTAATTCTCCTTAAAGTCGGAAAATGTCTTTAGCTTCTTTATTTTTAGGGGTTTGGAAAACCCGTCTGGCTTTGAGTCTTCAGACAGATATTCTCTTTTGAAAGTTTGGTAACCTTCTTCACCCATCTCATGAGCTTTGACCATGTCTTCGACAATTTCTAGATTTGTCATTGCTCCAGTTGATTCTATTACCGTGTCTAGATTTATCCATTCATTGGTAATCATGTTCTGTAAATATGAGATATCACGTTCGTCTTTCTGGATCCTGCTCAAAGACAGATCTGGATGTAGAACTAATTTTGGTTCTTTCACGAATCATGTGACGAAATGCTGCCCTGATATCAAAAGTATCTCTCGACTGTGGCAGATCTTTGACTGTAACTTTTGACCCCTGCATTTCTTTACATATTGTGTCTTCAACCGTCCAATTAATTTAATAGCATGCAAAACCAAGACAATCTTTTAATCACCCTGTTTATCGGCGGCCATTTACCAATATGGCGTCCATTAGCTACTCTGTTTTTGAATGTATCACGGATAAATGTCATTCTGATGTTGTGGTGAATTCAAAAATGTGTGGTTTACCAAGTCCGCTGACGTGAAACCACACGAGCCCCTGGCTCAATGACGGCGGCCATTTTCCAATATGGCGCCCATAAGCTACCCTGGTTTTGAATGTATCATGGATAAATGACATGTTGTTGTTGTGGTGAATTAAAAACTGTATGGTTTACCAAGTCCGCTGACATGAAACCACTCGAACCCCTGACTCAACGACGGCGGCCATTTTTCAATATGGCGCCCATAAGCTACCCTGGTTTCGAAAGTATCATGGATAAATGAGGTGCTGTTGTTGTGGGGATTCCAAAAATATATAGTTTACCAAGTCCGCTGACATGAAACCACACGAGCCCCTGGCTCAATGACTATAAGCTTCAGGTTTCACAGCAATACAAGGAATATTTAAGATAATATAATTCTATAGATTTAATGAATTTTAAATACATTGAAGAATGATAAATAATTTCAAGGATTACATTCATATTTGTAATTGAGTTTTTTTAATAATGTTGAAAGAATCATATTTTCTTAGCACTTAAAACAAAATGCAAAGAAAACAACATTACAATTTTACCCTTTTGCAAAATGCTCGGAGGGTTAAAAATCTGTGATACATAAATTTTTGGCCCTTTTCCTAAAAGTAATAATAACTTTAAACTGGTTTGATATGTATTATAATTAAGAAGTTATGGGGTTTTTTCGGTTTTCACAAAAACCCTCCCTTTTTCCCTTATATTTGACAGTCGTTGAACAAATTCCAGTTATAATGTTCTCTATCGTAAA
The DNA here is from genome assembly GCA_963932465.1 of Maratus speciosus. NCBI lineage: Eukaryota > Metazoa > Arthropoda > Arachnida > Araneae > Salticidae > Maratus > Maratus speciosus. The sequence goes on along the minus strand of OZ010796.1, from coordinate 303,873,003 downwards.
ATATGCCCTCTGAGAATTTTGAATTTTTAGCATACTTTTAAGCGATTTTTTCTGAAGTTTTTTGTAATTCGCAACGACTTTTTTTCCATTAGTAAATTTGTTAAAAAAAAAAAATGTAAATACACATTTCATAAATAAACTTTAAAAGGCATACCAAATTCTTGTTCACCTTACAGTCATTTGCTTACTTACACAAATACAAATGTAGCATCAGAATTTGAAATCTATTAAGGAATCCTGTTTTAATCTTTTAGCCCAATATAGTAAATTCTGTCAGTGAAGTCCATTCAGATTTTGTAAAGTAATTTTCACTATAGCGACAAGTCACTTTGTGATTTTTAGAATTTTTCCGCGATTCTCATAGATTTTTTGACATTCATAAAAAAATTGTCCTGAATGAATGAATTGTTTATGAATTTCAGAGTTGGGCAGTATCGAAAATACATGTATTTGAAAAACATTTTCAAAATACATTTGTATTTTGTATTTTGTATTTTAAACTAACTAAAGGAAAGTATTTTGGTAATGTATTTTGAGATGATTTTTCCAAGTATTTTGAAAATACTCAAAATACATTTTTGCCGATTTCAAACTGCATCTTTTAAACAGCAGATCTAAGATTCACAAAAGCAAAATAGGTGCCTGTCTGTTTTGTCTATAGTCTTAGGCGATTATAATGAATGCATCTGCTCTGCTGAAGGATATTTGCTGAATGGTTACAATTCTAACGTTCTAGTTTTTATAGCTCTAACATTGCTATGAGAATGAAAAAAAAAAAAAACTGCTGTGTGATTAACAGGAAGAATCATTTCGAGTTTTGCTGTGTATTGTATTTTTTAAATAGGATGGAAATATACTGCAGTTAGTTATTTCAAAGACTGGTGAAGGAATGGCTCAGATCCCGATGATAATGTATCAAGTGAATTAATTAATTGGGATAATACAGTTGTGCTGTATTAGACGGGAAATTTATTTTAAAAATAATTTCTGTTGATAATGATGTTAAAGATAAGGCAACATGCCAAATGTGTAAAACAAGGTCTACTGTTATAAGTGGAGCTTTTAAAGCCACAACTAACTTTAAAACGCATTTAAAGGTAAGATTTTTGGTTTTATACTGTTATACATTGATTGAAACATATTTTTTTCTAGTTCCTTTGTATTCATTGTATCAACGTTCCGATATGATTTATCCCACTCGTGATATTCATTTAATTCAGAGTGAATTTTATTATATAAATAGTTCTATTTATTGATATATTTATTATTACAAATATAGTATATATATGTTTAATTACAGTTTTACAACATAAATGACAGATATGTTCAATATGTTATGAATATTTAAAGTCATTTTAATACAATCACTTATTCAAGATTGAAGGAACTTTAAAACAGACCATGGCGCAGAGCGATGCATTAATAGGAGGCACTTTTAATTTATTAAGCACTAAAAGAACATTAGTAAAGCTGACTACTAAAAGAAAAAACATTATTTGGTGTCCTTTCCGTACGTTATGATATTTCTAGGATTTAAGGGGGCTCTTCATTCCCTTGAGAACACCCACTCGGTAATTTTAAACCTATGGGCGGTTGTTTTCTAATTAAACATTTAAATTTGAATATTTTTAAACATTTTTTTTTTTTTTTTTGCATAGGATAGCTGAGATCGATCTCTAATATGGCCTTTTTTTTTTTACTTTTTCAATTTCTGTTGCAGATTTTTTAAATAAAGGTACTTTCACTTTCGGAACCGGTTTCGAAAGTGAAAGTACCTTTATTAAAAAATTCTGCAACCAAAATCGAAAAAGCCCATCTTGGCCCTATTAGAGATCGAGCTCAGGTATCCTCTCAAAAAAAAAAATCGTTGAAAAATACTTAAATTTCAACGAGAAATTCGAAAACAACCTGCCCATACATTACTAAACGGGTGTTTTCAAGAGAGTGAATAGTCCCTTTAAACAGAAAACATTTAGCATATTGTTTATTTTATTTCTCTTTATTTCTAAATTTTTATTCATGGGAATCATTCATATTTGCGTTGCTGTAATCGAGGCATTAACGAGTGTATTTTTTAACCGACTTACAACGGGTAGGAGGTTATGCAATTCGTTTATATTCACGCATAACTCTTGAACTGATGCTTCGATTTTCAATCTCGCTCACACTCCTTTTAAAGAAAGGTTTCAGTTTGCAGGTGACAACGTTTCGATTTCACTTGGACAATAATATAGACCTTTTTTTTGGCTTTAACTTTCATAAAAATTAAGTTATCGTCACAAAATTTTAATGAATCATCGTGTATTATACGTCAAAATGAGTGATATTAAATAACTAAGGGAATTAAAATGAGTGTGAATTACTGTTTTGCACCACGTATTAACCAGATTTTATCCAAGCACAAATCAACATGTGGCGCCGTTTAGAAGCTAATTTTTCTCGTTGCGGGTCCGGTTCGAGTTGGCTTGGCCCTATTTCGTGTTCAGGTCTGTTTTCATTGATTCTTGCGGGATGGATTTGATTCAGTGCTGAAATGGTAAGAAACGTCGCGGCTACCGGCGGATTCAGCTCCAGCTGATTATACTTTTTAAACGTCTTAATAAAAGGTATCGGGAGGGGGGGGGGGGCATCTATGTTCTTAGTCTCCTCGTCTGAGCAGTCCCTGTTAAACTGTGAAACCTGTGGTATACGCTATAGCTTTATTGATGAAACAGAGGGTGTACAGAGTTTCTTAAAAATGATCCAGATGGTATACAGCGTATACCTCCATATATCCTCCACTAAACCCCTGGTTTGGTAACCTATTTTAAAAAGAAAGCTCATTATATTGTTTCAAATGAAAAACTATAATTTTTCTAACTATTACTATGAAACATACACGAGCCAAAATTACCAAGCCCGGCCCAACCAGTAGAAAAATCTTTTTATCCCAGCCCATGCTGTACAAAAAAGTTTTTGGTACAGCCCGGTATAAAAGGTAAAGTTTTGGCTCGAACCTGACCCGGTATAAAAGCTAAAAACTCTGAACAAACTCGGCGGCTCAATTTAAAAGTTGAAAGTTCGGCCCGATCCCAGCCAGTCCAGTATAAAACCTTGATTAATTAGGCCCAACTGAATTTCTACAAAATATACATTTTTACGTCGATATGGTTAAAAATCGTCTTATGGTCAAAAATCAAGGAATTCTGACAAAAAATAATTATTTTAGCCTTTTTTACATGTTTATACTCTTCATTTTAAAGAAAGCATGCTGGACTGCGATATTTACTTTTAAATTTAATTTGTATTTGCATGTAAAAAAGTCTTAGTTAGACTTATTTATGTCGCTAATCCACATTCCATGGCTTGGAGACTTAAAAATCTGAAAAATGCTATACAGCAAAATCTTCTAAAACGGAATCAACAGGAGAAAAGAAAAATTTGTTATAGACAGGTTTTCTGCTTAGCAGGCACATAGTTTGTTGTAAATGAATTATAGTATTTTCGCACGTGTTATTATATTAATTTTGCATGGATCAACAAATTTTTCTGTTTAAAACAGGATTCGTCATAGGCAGGTTCTTTTTCAGTTTCTTTTTCGGTGCTTTAATTTTATTGTCTACAGATATATGTACTATTCTTTAAAAATAATAAATGTAACATTTTAATTGTAGAATAATGGCGATTTTTAAAAATATACATTTTTTGTAAAAATTGTTGGGCTGTGCGAGATTTTACTGATTTTTGTATAGGCTAGACCGGTCAGGAGCGGACCAAAGATTTTCATACGGGCTGAGTCTGGACCGAGCTTGAAAATTTTGGACAGTGCAGACCTCTATGAAGAATGAAGTTAAGTCCCGATTCGTCTCGATATAAATAAGTCAGGCCCTGACCGGAAAGCGTAATATCGAGGTCCTGCCTGTCCTGAGCTTTGAGAAAAAATAAAAGAGTGAAGTCCAGGTCCGGCCCGCTCAGAATGTCGTGAGTGAAAATTGACCCGCCTAGCACGGCCCGTGTAGACCTCTAATCTTATGCACAAACATTTTAAATTTTAAATGTATTTTGTATTTTAAATGTATTTTGAAAATACATGTATTTTGTATTTGGCTTTTTTCTTATTTGAAAAGTATTTTGTATTTTAGGTCCTAAAATTAATGTATTTTGTATCGAAAATGATTTTTCAAGGTATTTTGCCCAACTCTGATGAATTTAAGTTATTGGATTTTTTTTTCATGCAGTCTAAAACCATGTAAGACCATTATATATAAAACGTTATAATGCATGGTTAAATATATATTAGTTCTTTAGTGTATTTTTTCTAATTGTGTTATGCATAAATTTATCATTAATTTCTACAGTTAAAAAATATCACGTTGCAGACAAATTTTGTTTTCAATAAGGCATGTCGCAGAAAGCTTAAAAGAATTCTGCCACAGGATATGCCAGGTTAACGATAGATGACAAATAAAAAATTTATGAATATTTTTGACGAAATTTAACGTCTAGATGTAATGTAATAGGCATACATTTAGATGTAATGTGATAAGTATTGTATAAAATTTTAGAGATAAATGGCCAGAATAGGTGGCGCTTGATAGCGAATTTCATTCTATTTCCGGGATGGGCACAGTAGCTATTGAAAAAAAACTATACTGAATCACCTAATTGTACTATTTGCATCATCAGCCAAAAGCCAGCCAATCTCCCTATCCGTGTTTAATTTTCACATTTGTAATACGCCAAAATTTTTCCCATTTTTGGGTTATTACCCATTGATTAGACTTCATTACGAATTTTTTTGTGCCCTCGCCCATTGTTTTGAAACATTTATTGACAAAAGATGTGATGTGTAATAATAATAATTTTAAAAACCTGTGTGAGATAGAAGAAAGTTTCATCCAATTTAGTTTTTTTTTTTATCGACTGTACGTTTCTAGGAATCTATCAATAGATGAGCCTTCTGTTGAGTATTTATGGCTTAACAAAAGTGTTTACTATTAATATTTGGAAATTATCAAATAGATGAGGTCATGCCCCCCCCCCCCTAGAAAAATTCTCGTTACGCCCATGGTGCTAAGGATTAATAGCCAAGAAATTATCAATGAATTCACTAATTATAGCAGCTTTTTTATTCTACTTATTTCAGTGGTAGTTCGATTATGTATTGGTTAAATTTGTGTTAATTTTTTTACTTTTGATGAACTGTTAATGTTGTTATTGAATATTAGCCAGGGGCAAATGATGAAGTTATTTACATCATTTTAAGTGCATACAGGTAAATCTTCCATAATTGGGCTGCAAGCGACATAGATTTTTTTTTTTTTTTTTTTTTAAATCATGCTCCAATTTTTTTTAAAAACTATAACAAATTCATAAATTAAGATAATTTTCAAATATATTGCATTTGAAAGTACATGTTTTTCGATTCAACGGTGTAAAACTTCAAATTGTGGGATGATTAGATATTAGATTTGCTAAAAATAGAAACTTATTACTCAAATCGTTGTATCATCAATATGAAATCAGCATTACTCATGGATGTTTTTTTTATATAACACATACCAGCGATCTCACTCAGATTAAAGATGTCGATAAACTGTGCAGTGTATAGAACAGAGGTGAAAATAATTTTTTAATTGATAACAATATATTTTTTAATTTAGTATATTTTCTCAGATTTTCAAGCAACTACATTGCAAAAGCATTTTTGAGACTTTCTTATTAGCCATATACCAGCAGGTAATCCCGAAAGGTTTTTATCATCTAACTTTGTTATTTTGATTTTTTCAGCATTTAAACATGTGGTTCATTTACATGTCTGTTAAATTTGTGTTTTAATTATGTATTCGTGAGATTTTAATTTCGTTTGGCAATGTAGTTATGGAATATCATACACAAACAAACAAATGCAGAATTGCATCATTATTTTAGTGAAAGGGTTAGTCTTCCGTGATTGGGTCGCACGAATATTTGCAAGATGGGTTTAAAAAATTCAAGCTTGAAAATTATTTTAAAAATCCTTAAAAGCCAGGTAAATTGAGACACAGTTTTTAAAGAAATTGTGTTTGAAAGTACTTTTTTTCTATTGCACTGTGTAAAAATTGCAATTATGCAAGATTTAGAAATTACAAAATTTCAAAAAAAAAGTTTATTTAGGTTGTTATCACTATTGATATGACATTAGACTTATTCACAGACATCTTTTTTGCTTTATAATGTAGATTTCTTGTGAAATGATTAACACAGTGAAGATCTAAATTAGCTGAGCAAGTTTTTCAGTCCAAAACCATATTTCGATTCTTTTTAAAATTTACACAGAAAATGGAAATTTTAACCAATTAACCTTTTCTGGCACAGAATAATTCTGTTTGTAAAATGATGAAATGGTGGACTGATACTGGAATTTAAAAATGAATTTATTGGAAAATAAAAACTTACTCTACCGTACTTTATTTTAATTAAATATTCTTGGTGCCAGTACTCTTAAAATTAGGTGTCCTTTTTTGTGGGCACCGCCCACTAAAGGGTTAATATAGTATCCATATGCATATACAAATATTTTATTAATTTAATTAATCACAAGCACATACCATCTTACAAAGACACATTATGTACATGTGTGTATGTGCTATGTATGTGTTAGTTTAAAATAAAATCGAAAATATTATTAAAGCATTATTTTGTATGATTTTATAACTCATAATCAAAGACATATATTCATTAAAACTGATGTTGTTATTCATGTATTAAAAGTTTGAAATCAAAGATTAATGTTCATTGTAGAGAGTTTAAAATTGTTTAATATTTGGCTTTTAAATTAATTGAAAAAAATATTGATAAAATATTTTTGTTACGATAATATTGTAATATAATGTTTTATAATATAAATGCTGAATATATTCAATTTGTTATGAATGTTTAAGTAACTGCAATTCAGTGACGTATTCACAACCAGTGGGGTAGTTCTTTGGGACATCCTCTTACGGGACCATGATAAGGTCTTCCACTCTTCTTTAGGCTAATGTCAGACGAACGTCTTTTTGCATGCTTTTTCACTCATTATGATCAGAAACACTATGCTAGCATAGTGTTTCTGATCATAATGACGTTCATCTGACATTAGCCTTAAACTGCAAAATTGCCTCCCGAAAAACATTGCTTCAATAAATTTTTGAAATTTCGAAATATATTTTGTATTTTAAATGTATTTTGAAAATACATGTATTTTGTATTTTGAATTTTTTAATTTTGAAAAGTATTTTGTAATTTGTATTTTAGATTCTAAAACCAATGTATTTTGTATCAAAAATGGTTTTTTGGTGTATTTTGCCCAACTTTGAGAGCAGTTCTTGCACATTTGTAAAATCACTGTAATCGCATAAATCTAAACTTACACACATGTATATATGTATTTTAAGCAAAAGAAGATTAAAGTTAATTACATCTGTTCCATACATACAGATATAAGATTATGCACAGTATAGAGAAACAAGTTTACTTATTTAATATTTATGTTAGTGAAACACATAATTGATACAAAAAATGAATAACAACTATTTTTGTGACTGTTGTGCTGTTCATTGCAATGTGCATAGTGGGATAATGTGCATATGTAGCTTCCATTTTATACTACTTAGGATACCAGAGGTATGTCAATGAAGAGAGGCCTCAGAAAACTAATTACAGAGGTTTTGCCACAGATGTTTACAACATCCAACTGGTCAGAAAGTGGGGAAAGAAAAAGATGTCTCATTAAGATAGTTTTTATATTGTTTTAAATTTTTTTTCTGAACATATATTTAAAATTAAATCAATGTGTATAAATGTCATTTTGCTGCATGCACATTTCTAGGTATCTCACAAGATAATTATGATATTAAATAAAATACTTTGAACTTAAGGATGCCAAACTCATCTGGGCCCAATGCTGCCTTATGGACACCCATATTTTTTCAAAGTAGTGTTCTTTGAAATGATAAAATTCAGGATTGAAATTAATATAATTAAAAACTGATTTTTATTTGAGAGGTTGAGGGCAAATGATGATAGCCACACACAGTTAGATAATAGTGATTTGTCATTATTTCTTTCAGAAGAATTAACTTTAACTATTTTCCTCCTTTCATTGTTTTTCCTTCTTTATACCTATTATGCACCTTAAGCTAAAAGATGGCAGTGTTATTTCAAACTTCACAAAAGTGGACTATCACCATTTCCCCCCTCGATCATTCAGTGCCATCTAAAACATGCACATGTGTCTTTAAAGCTCATTCCCAGTTTTTGAGATAAAGAAATTCTACTTTTTGACAGTTTGGGAATTGCATCCAATTATTGTTGGCAGAAAAGCAAATCTTACAGGTAAGCAGAAAAATGAGATTTTTCTTTTTATTAAGTGAATTTATTTTCTCTCCAGAACACTTGTATGATTTTTCTGATTACTACTTGAATGTTCCTGGTACTTTTCCTTGTAAGATCTTAATTTTATTAATAAATTTATGGAAAAACCCTTAACACATTTTCTTAACTCTATGAAGATTTTTAAAAAAGTAAAAAAACTATACATTTTTTCAGGATGCTTTAATCTAAAGAAATCAATTATAGTGTCAAAAGTGGGTATTACCAAGAATAAGATGAAAGTTGGTAAAATTTTTAATATGTAGACAGTCTCAAAACTCTAAATTGTACACTATACTACATTTAATAGTAGACATTATTACCAATAAGTGACATTTTATACGATGATTTACGTCTGAATCAGTATGAGGTGGATTCTAAAAGAATAAAGTTTTTTAACCCTCTCACAGACAAGCCTGTGTTAATAAGGTCACGAAGCTCCATGTTTCACTGCAATTTAAGCATTATTTAAAGTACACTCATGTCCAAAATTAAGGTCACAAACATAAAATCTATGAAAACTGGTGAACTATACACTGTGCTGCCACAAAATTTGGCACAGAGGTGTATGACAATGCGAGAAAGAATATAGCAACATAAAAATATGGAAAAGATTTTAATTGTGAATTAAAAAACAGGGTATATCAAAAAGTGCTAAATCATGAATTTAAGATAAAGCATTTATCTCGGGAAAAGTCTAATATGGAGTGAGACCACCGTGCACTGCTATACAAGCCTCACAACGTGCTCTGATAGTGTTTATGAGGGTGTCAATAAATGTTTGTGGCAACAAACCTCATTCTTCCAAAAGTGCAGCTTTTAACTTCTGGTGGGTCCTGGGAGGTGGGTTACGCTGTGCAATGGCTCTTCCTAGACCATCCCAAGCATGTTCAATAGGATTGAGGTCTGGAGACCTCGAGGGTCAATTCATATGGCGAATATTCTCTTCATCAAGAAAATCATCAACAATGTGAGCTCTGTGTGGCTTCGCATTATCGTCCATAAACATGAAGTTCGGGCCTACAGAACCCCGGAACAACCTCACGTAGGATCAAGGACTTCATCTCTAACGCTCGGCGTCCAATCTTGTGTGTCCCTTTCACTGCATCCAACAGGTGGCCTGGTTGTTGTGGAGCCGAAGACATCAGTCTTCCAAACAACAAAAATGGGGGCGTGTTCTTTTTAGTGATTAGTCGAGATTCACCACGCAGAGTGATTCTTGTCGAATCTTCATCCGGGGAGAACGTGGAACTCGCTATCATCCCTCCTACGTAAAAGAAATTGACAGATTTGGTGGCAAAGGAATCCTTGTCTAGGGCGGCATAATGTTGGGCAATAGTACACCACTGCACGTCTTTGATGTGGGTACTGTCAACGCACATCGCTGTCAGGATGAGTTCTTTGAAGCCTATGTGTGGTTGTTCCGGGGTGCTGTAGGCCCAAACTTCATGTTTATGGACGATAATGCGAAGCCACACAGAGCTCACATTGTTGATGATTTTCTTGAAGAAGAGAATATTCGCCATATGAATTGGCCCTCGAGGTCTCCGGACCTCAATAATATTGAACATGTTTGGGATGGCCTAGGAAGAGCCACTGCACAGTGTAACACCTCTCCCAGGACTCACCAGGACTTAAAAGCCATGCTTTTGGAAGAATGGGCTTTGTTGCCACAAACATTTATTGACACCCTCATAAACAGTATGAGAGCTCATTGTGAGGCTTGTACAGCAGTGCATGGTGCTCACACTCCATATTAGACAGACTTTTCCCGAGATAAATGCTTTATTTCTGATTCATGATTTAACACTTTTTGATGTACCCTGTTTCTTAATTTGCAAATAAAGTCTTTTCCATATTTTTATGTTGCTATATTCTTTCTCGCATTGTCATACACCTCTGTTCCAAATTTCGTGGCAGCACAGTGACTAGTTCATCAGTTTTCAAGGATTTTATGTTTGTGACCTTAATTTTGGACATGAGTGTAATATATTTCTATTGATTTAATGAATTTGTAGTACATTGAACAATGATTAATACACTCAAGGATTACATTCATATTCTAATTTTTTTTATTTTTAATATAATGTTGAAATAATAATTTTTTTTTTTAGCATTTTAAACAAAATAAAGAGAAAACAACATTACAGTTTTGCCTTTTGCTAAACTGTCAGAGGGGTAAATAAATAAATAAAAAATCAGATTTTTTTTATTTAATTTAAATAGAATTTTTATGATTTTTTTCTGTATTAAGGTAGTGAATGGCTAAAAGGAGTTGTAGGTATATAACACAATTAAACCTCTAATTAGATTATATTATAATTCATAATCTATATTTTTATGCTTTAATGTAATAAAATTATAACTGGTTATTATAAAAATAACAAATCGAATATCATAGCAGTTCTTGCACATTTATTTTTTAAAAATCACTGTAATCACATAAATCTAAACTTACACACATGTATATATGTATTCTAAGCAAAAGTAGATGAAAATTAATTACATCTGTTCATTCATACATACATACAGATATAAGAATGATTAGTCATTCTGCATCGACCCATTCAGTGGGCATTACTGGCATTTAATGCTTTGAATTATAAAAAGATTTTTCCATCCCTAACTGATTTCTTTATTTGCTATATACGAGTCCAAAAATAGAAAATATTATTTCAACTTCTATTGAAGTAGCTCTTGCTGTGCTTAACATTTTGATACTACATTTAGTTTTCTTTTATATATTCTTTTACAATAGCTGTTGAGCAGATGTTATTTCATTCTCTGTTAGCTACAATTTTCTGTTATAAATTTATAAAAGCAGAATGAGAAAATAATAAATTGCTCAAGATAAAAGAATGATTATCTTATGTTTGTTGTGTTTATTTTATAGAAATTTCATTACTAAAGAAAATATTTTGACAATGTAAATTATAATAGATTTAATTAAATATTAATTTTAAATGAAATATTTTTCCTCCTTGAAAAAAGCTTACTAATTAGAAGCTTATTGTACTTCACTGTTTACAAGTTTAAGGAATTTTTTTTAAGCTTCTTTCATTTATGTACTAGACAAAATATCTTTAGAAACATTGCAAATTATATTCATCATAAATTTAATATATTTCACACCATTTTAAAAATTAAGAAAATTTAAGATTTTAATCATTTTTTTAAAATCATCTGTTTAAATTGTTGATACTATAGTATGAGGATTAATCCCTTTTTTCCTATTACTATAGATGAAAACTGGTTTATGTACAGTATTACAAAAGGTAGGGAAAAAGGCATGGAATCTATCAACTTATTATTCTTTTCATAATAAAAATCAACCATGATTAATAATATCTGTACTCTGGTGTTTTTGTTAAGCTTACAAATAATATTAAATGAAAACATCAACACATTAACATTAAAAAGTTATATATACCAGGGTTCATACTCATTTTCCAAGAAAAAATCCCCTGATGTATTTTTTAGAGGTACAATTTTTCCATGTCAACAATTAACGACATTTTCTAAACCAGTATCATGACACTCACCTTTTAGAAATAAAATAAAAACAAGATAATCTCAAAAATAAAGTTTATATATCGCCTATATAAACGATATGAAAAGAACTTTAAAGGGAAAACATTAATTTGTGTAAAATAGATGAAGTCTGTATGGCTTGAGGGGGTGTCCTTAAAAACCTGGTAGCTTGCCTGCAAGAATTCAATTTCCATTTCACGATATTATTACTTCTTCAAAAGCATTATGAATGAATAATATGAAGGCTGCAAGTGTCAATATCAATTTTAAAATGTCCTTTAGTTTTTTTAAGTTCCTCTTGAATTGTTATCAAACCTCACGATGTTAGAAGGTGAATCTAGTGAATGAATGGATGTAGACAAGACAGATGTGATATCATAAAGCACACGGACAGCAGCAATTGCCCTTAATTTCCCAGAGTAACCAGTCATTTTGCCATGTTTTCCCAGGTTTTGGGAATTTTTTGCATTATCCCCTGAGATTCTCCTGATTTTTACAACCTAAAATTTATCCCCTGATTCAGTGGCGTAGCTACATATTCAGCGCCCTGGAGCAAGCAAAGTTTGTGCGCCCTCTTGTCTCTCAAAAAAGTTCTGAGTAATTTTGTTGGAAGTTACACACACACACACATATATATATATATATGTGTGTGTGTGTGTAACTAGCTGACCCGCCCGGCGTTGCCCGGGCCCGTTATAATAACGTAAACAAAAATAAAGTTTGTATGATTTTATATATTCATAAGTAATTCAAATGAACATGGTTTTAGGGGTGGCCCACTGCCTTCGGTAGCGTCTAGTGTGTTCCCGACAAACCTCTTTCAGAACGAAACTGTGGCCTGGGTCCCCGCTACCAAAGGCAGTGTATGCCAGGAGTATTCCGTACGCGACGGAGACAATCGAAAACTGAATGAGTAAACCCTGTAGTAATCGAGCATATAGAACCCGAGATAAGAATGCGAATCCTGGCGGTGGAACTATAATCTTTAAAACAATAATAAGCAAAGTTGAATGGACCAATTTCCGTTGAATTAGAGCCCATAACAGCCGAGAAAAGAATGCGCCGTTAATGTTCGAAAATGGTGGCAACAGAAGTCTAAGATAAACTTTCACAATGCAGAAAGTAGCTGAATAGTAAGCTAAGCTTAATTATCCATTTACTGTTGAAATCGGACATACTGAACCGGAGAAAAGAATGCACCATTAATGTTCGAAAATGTTAGTAAATGAAGTCTAAGACAAATTTTCATAATACGGAGCTGAATCGTTATCTAGGTTGAATTAACCAATTCCCGTTGAAATCGGCTCCTAGAATTCGAGGAAAGAATGCACCCCGAAGCAGTGGAAGGTGCTTGTTGCCCCCACCCCCTGTAAATTTAACGAATTACCTTTAACATTAACGTGATATTTAATTTACGCAGGAAATCCCACCCCTCTAAAGTGAACAACTTACCTTTAACAGTAGCGCGAATTTTAATTCACGACTGTGGTGAGTAAAAGTAAGTTGACGCCGTAAAAGAAGATTAATATTCGAAAAAAGTGGTAGCTGGAGTAAAAGAAAATTTTTAGTGGTTTCCAAAGTAGCCAGAGGACCCTAGAACTATGCTAAAGAAAATTGCAATGCTATCAGATAATTTTTAATGAAACTGCACCAAGGACCCTAAGAAGGCGATTAATATTCAAAATTGGTGGTAGCTGAAGTGTGAGTAATTTTTTTGTTATTCATGTAGTAGCTGGGGCACCTAAGAAATAGTTAGGGAAAAAATCCTAGTGAATCGGACCATTTTTATAGGGGACCAAAAGGAGCTTATTGATAATTGAGAGCAAGGCCTAAGATGAAAACACGATAAAAGGTCCTAGTACTTAGCGCTTTAGATTTTCAATTAGTCGAAATTAAGTATAGGGTATAAGTATTAATCATTAGAAAAAAATTTCAAAGAAATGCTTTGAAAAAGAGCTCTAGAATCCCAATAAAAACATGAAGGTGTTGGCTCGGGGAGAGAAGGCCAAGACTCAATTTTGAAGTTATGCAATGAGAATGTAACAGAATTAGTGGGTGAAAAATGCATGGCGCACAAAAAGTTACCCTAGGGGGCTAGTGTCTGAACTGAAATGTAGAAACGAAAAAAAAGCCAAATGGAAAAAGAGCCCCAAAAACGAAGGACGGATTAAAAGGGGCGATTTATTAACAATTTGGGGCACAAAAACTTAAAGTGGCCTTGTACCAAGCCCCAGGGTTCCAGGGTCTCAACTGGAATGTTGCTGGGCAAGGGCCCCCAAGAAGGCGATCAATTTTAAAATGAAAAATTTGAAAAATTTTTATGTTGTTCGCGTAGTAGCTGGATTTCCTATCATGTTGTTACAAAAATAAAAGTTAGTGAATCAGACCATTTTTAAGGGAGATATAATAGGAGGTCCAAAAGGGGCCAACTGTTAGTTGAGAGCAGAGCCCTAAGATGGAAACATGTTAAAAGGTTCTAGTACTTAGCGCTTTAGATCTCAATAAGTCGAAATTAAGCATAGAGTATTTATTATTCATTCGAATAAAATCTTAAAGAAGCGCGAAAAAAAAATGGGATGAAATTCTTAAAAAAGGGCACTAAGTGCCCAATAAAAATATGAGGGTGCTGGCCCAGGGAGAGGAGTCCAAGTCTCAATTTTAAAGTTATGCATTGATTGGTTGACAATATTAGGGTGTGGAAAATGCATGGCGCAGAAAAATTTCAAGGGGTCCAGTGTCTTAACTGGAATGTAGAAACGGAGAATAATTAAATGGGAAAGAGGCCCCCAAAACGAAGAAGATCGGATAAAAAGGGGCAAGTTCTGAGCAATTCAGGGCATACAAACCGAAAGGTGCTAAGGGGGTCATAAAAAATTAAAAATCTGAGCTCCAGGTGTATCAGGACCTGTCTTTGGACTACCCTCATCCAAATTTTCAGATTTCTACGTGTAATATACTTCACTAGCCACCACACACAGAGTGAAACTTCCTTGTATTAGTATAGACTAGCTGACCTACCCGGTGTTGCCCGGGCCCGTGATATTATTATTCTTAAATGAACCTGAAATTTTTATGATTTTATTTCTTAAGGCTGTTCTTAAATCCAAAGAGGCAATTTTATGACATGCATTTTAGTTAATTTTTGCTCGAGAACTGGCATCTTACTGAAAACATTTTCAAAGATGGCGTTTTCAACGGAATTTCCCGACGAAAGTAGAAAAAACAGTCAACGAAGGGGGAAAAAAAAGTCTTGTCATATATCTTTAACACGATTTTGTCTGAAATACGAGCTCGATGACTGCGTGAAAAATCGATTTAAAAATTAAAAAAAAAAAAAAAAAAAAAAAAAAAACAGTCCTGTTCTAACGTATATACAAAATAGCTGACCGCCGTTCTGATTATCACTTTTATAGACAATATTGAAACAGTCCCGTTTTCATATTAAAATGTAATTTTTAATAAAAAAGAATGTTCGAATTGCATTTTCTTCGCCGAAAATATTCTTGATAAATACTTTTGCACATCAAGCGCAAAAATCAATATAATACATATATATATATATAGGGGAAATTACAATCACAGCAGTGTACGAATACACGAAGCCTACACATTTCAAACAAATACTTGATAAATGATTTTACAAAAAATTAAATAAAATAAAATACATATATACATATTTAAAGAGAGGCCGCGCTGTTTGGTACCAGACAGGCTGAGAATTCTTGGGGCAGACCATGTCGCTATTGGTCACAAAGAAAATTACAGAACATATACATTAGGTTTTAAAAGATTTAAATGGTCCTCTGAAGCAAAGAAACTTTCAAGAAAAAAAAATAAATTCTTCTGCCTTGCGAAGAGAAATAAAAATCATTAATAAAAAATGATTCAAAAAAGTGATTTAAAAAAAAATATATATTAAATGATTTAAGACTTTTCATATGTAATGCGTATAGCAAATTTTAAAACTATTAGCTTCACCTAAGGAAGGGAGCAGCTTTACCTTGTTTAGGGTGCACAGACCTGCAGGTCGGTTGCCCGGCGGGCCAGTCAGCCTTATTTAATCCTAAAATTCTGCAATTAAATAAGGTTTAATGCGGAAAAATACTGTTACCAAAAAGTGGTGTAATTTTGCATAGGCTATAATCAGGCCCTAAGGAACACTGAATTGAGTACTTAACTTTTTCTCTCTTTTTGAAGCTTATCGATTCTGCAACATTTGCAATATTTTCAAAATCTCAAAAACAATACTCACAAAATTTAAGTTGCTGCTTCCCCTTAACCGCATCCTCCCCCCCCCCCCTTCCGTCTAAATTTTGTCGCCGTGAGCTGATGTGGAATATGTTTAAATCCAGCTCTTATTATTGTTTTGTAATCTGTATTAATGCATGTTTAGTTTCCACAAAACAAACAACAAAAAAAAACTTCAAAATTTTCGTTTTCTTGGATTTCGTCTGTAAAATGATCAATAATTTTCTTCAAATTGCCAGGCTATTTTTTTTTCCAAATCGTAAAATAATTATCGTAAATTACTACTGTTACATCGTACATATAGGTTTCTCAGCGGTGAATTCTTTGGCACCATTATTTCCGCACAGTAATCATCATCATGATAAATTTCTAAAGCATTTTTAATAGAAATGTACCAGAAAGATTATTTTTTGGAAATAATAGTAGCCAGTAAAGTGACCGATGAGAGCCCTGTTAAATAAGTTTTGATTACTTTAAGATCCGAAAATCTTCAATGCAATATGGTGGTATGAATTAAAATTAAAACTTCCTGAATACAAGTCATTTCTTTCAACTGTGTATGAAAACATATTTTAAATCGAAATAGTTGAGATTAAACACAAGGTAAAATATCATAGGAATACGCAGATTGTAACAAGATTCATCTATAATGTCTGATTAATAATGGAAAAAAAAATACAAATATTTTAAGACATCTTTATTTCGCTTTTTCTAATTTTGCGCCCTTAGGATTCGTGCGCCTGGAGCAGTCTGCTCCAACTGCTCCACGGTAGCTACGCCCCTGCCCTGATTTTCCCATGAATCCCATATTCCCCTGATGAGTATGAACCCTGTATACATTGTTTCATAGTTTGGAACATAACTATTATGAGCTCATTTTTAGTCTATGGTTGGACTGGAAAGATATCAAGAAAATATTGTTTTTCAAACATAACTTTCTTGAAAATTTTTATTTTTTGAAGATTTAACAGTCATATGCCCTCTTTACCCCTTCAAGCTCAATATATCTCACGTGTGGTATAAATAACATTGAATCTATTCCATCAGGTAGAGAAGTAGGGGGTAAAGCAAACCTGATTTTTTTTTTTTTAATTCAAAACAATTTTTTTTTAATTTAAGTTGGATTTTTATAATTTTTTTCTGGTGTTAAGGTACTGAATATTATACTTAGTTTTTTTTTTCCCCCTCCTGTGCATCCTTTCACAATAATTACTTAGTAGAAGTTATTCTTTATATTTTCCTTTGGATTTCATTTGTTACATATTTGCAAAAGTCAAATATATATATTTTTTAATGTATAGAAATTTATTTTTCTTGTTGTGCATATTTTATATAAAAAGTGAATAATTTGACTACTCAAAGGTTGTGACACTGCAAATTACAAAAGATTTAATTAAATATTAATTTTAAATAAAATGCTTCTTATGACCAATAAAAAACTTACGTTTTAAAAGCATAAGGAATTAAGCTTACAAACAATTATTTAAAGCTTTTCTATTTATCAGGTTTACTACTCATGTAGGAGAACCAAATTCCCTGAATTTTCCAGGTGCATTTTTAGAAAATTCCAGTCTAATGTCAGGGTAGACCTTACTTGTTGATAGAGGCAAAAAGCTAGAGAGCATATATACTCACTTCAGTGTTAGTAGGATTCTCATACTGGGACATATGGGGCATTCTCACAATCTTTTGACTTTTAAGTCCCTGAATAATAAATTTTATTTTAGTACATATTCTTGTGTTTTTTTTATTTCATATACTGGGAAATATCCCATTGCATAACAATATTAATGAGATAAATAAGTTTTGGACGATGTTGGGTGTCCAAAGACCAGGAAAACTCCTATACCGTCCCACGTCCCTGATGCTGCTTTCTAAGTTTGGAGCTGCCTGTATAAAATTGTTTCTATAAAAGTAATTCAATGTAATTTTTTTCCAAAACTGGGGCAATTGTTTTATATAAATATGTAGCAAAAAATTAACCTGCACACATTTTTACGGTTGATATTTTTTTAAAACTCTGTCCCTGGGTTTTAGATTCCTTACCCTCCCTTTTGCTAAACTTATACATAAAATCATTTCACATGCAGCCACAGAATTTTTTTCAAGTTTTTTCTCATGCAAGTATGCTAGAGAAAGAATGTCTAAAATTCTTTGACAGGAAATTTACTGCAGAATTTAAATCAGCATTTAAATATCAATTTTAAGCACCGTGATTTTATCGGTAGTCTTACCATCATCAAGGTTTATTCCTGCACTTTTCGAGGTAATTTTTTTTTTTTTTTTTGAAAATTTAATCCAATGTAAATATCTGTTTCTAAAAATCAATGAACATTGTGGCTATCACTTAGTCTTAACCCTTAACCGGAAACGTACATCTGTGAGATGTTTGCGGCTACATATCTGCCCTTAACATTTTCTTTCTCCAATATTCCAAACTTATTTTTATGCTGTTATTTATATTAAAAAATCGGTTCTGTTAATGCATTACTATTAAAGATTAAATGTTTAAGTTTACTATTTGGTAAATTATTAAGTGTTCTGTTTGTGCATGGGATTTTCACGTTTCCAGTTAGGGTTAACAAGTTAAGGGTTATTAAGGGCCTAAAAATAGTGGCAATTTTCCTTACTGTCCCATCCTTACCATCCCTTTTTCTTCTATTACCGTCTCTTTTTTCTACCTTACTGTCCCTTCTTTAACACCCCTTTAAGGCAATGTTATACCAAAATATTGCCCTAAAAATACTACATTGCAAATATTTCTTATTTGAATGTCCCGTGGGTACTATGCAAATTCATTATAAGTAAAAATTTAGAAGAAAATAGAAAGTTATAGTGGTAAAAAGGTAAGGAAAATTAAACTCGTAAGTTTAACTTAAACCTCAGTTAAATAAAAAAATATTCGCTGCTGACCATTTTTTCTTTATTTTGAATGATTAAGACATTCAATCTATCAGATTAAAATGTTATTTTAGCAAGTTCAATTTCACCAGATTTTTATTCCCAAAAGTCAAAAGACTGTGAGAATGCCCCATATAGCGATGATTTTGGTCAGTAGAAAATCACTTTATGGATCTAATTTAAACATATAATATTTGCTTACTCCTTAATTCTAAATATATAATTTAGAACTATAAAATATTCTAATAAAAATGAAGTATTTATTTGTTATTAGGTTTATTTTGAGAGCTAGTCACATAACTCCATTTCACATATCTAAAACCATTACTGTTTTACTGATAATGCATAAAATCATTTTATATTACACATTATTAATATTACACGCAATGACGATTTTAATTATCTGGTGAAAAATAAATAATTGTTATATTTCAGTATCACAACCAGGATCTCCAAAAAGAAGGTAATTTGAATCATTATGACTCATAAAATAAAAGTTTCTTTCTTTTACAAGTCTTTAAAGTAGATTTTAGTAAATAAAAGACTTGTAAAAACCAATGTAATGAAAATCATAAGCAGCCAAAATAGATTTAGAATTAAGTTTATTTTAATAAGAAAAAAAATACCCCTTTATAGGCGGTGGCAAAGGGGGGAGCAATGCCCTCCCTGGATTTTGAAAATTAATTAATGAAA
The DNA here is from genome assembly GCA_963932465.1 of Maratus speciosus. Lineage (NCBI taxonomy): Eukaryota > Metazoa > Arthropoda > Arachnida > Araneae > Salticidae > Maratus > Maratus speciosus. The sequence continues at coordinate 303,853,257 of OZ010796.1, read as the reverse complement.
CTTTTTCATTTCTGATTAAGAAAGAAAAATTCTTACCTGCACTCCTGTACCCCTAATGGAAGATAATTTTTTTTTTCTCTTTTCATGTGAATCATTTCATGTATCTTAAAATGGGTTTCAGAAAGGCTATGCCCCCCCCCCCCCCCTCCCTCAAAAAAAAAAAAAAAAAAAAAAAAAAAAAAAAAAAAAGAATATACTAAGAAGCAGAAAATTAACATTTAAAAATGCACAAATAATACATAAAAAGCAGCACACACCTTCTTAATATTCTTGCACAAAGTCTTTATATGCTATTTTTATAAAAGAATATACTGTTTCAATTCTCTATTTTATTAAATGTTGGTAGAAACTTATTTTTTAATATTTAATATTTCTTGTTAAATTTTTGTATTGCTTTTATGTTTAAAAATTGTCTTATGCAAAGAGTTCTGACAATTTTTTTTTAGATTAGCTTATTTTAAATTTATATTCTCCATTTTAAAAGCAAATCTGGTTGTTGAACACAAGCATGTTTCATAATCTCATCCCCTAGATAATTTGTGCCAGTGCCCATGTCCATGTCCCACCTTCTTAAATTTAGCAATTCTTTCTAACATATACATGAAACTATATTTATGTGTAAATGCATTAAATTTGCAGACATTACATTCTACTTACCACAGAATGAAATAATTTTTCCTATTTTCCTGTGAATGTGATACCTCTTGAATTATTATTGATTGTTTATTGACAATGACCTTTGTCTCATTGTCGTTTCATGAAAATCAGATTAAAAAGCCAATTTTGAATCATCTTTTAAACATCATGTCTTTATAGAAAAATGCGAAACTCTATTCAATTTCTTGATATCTGAAAATTTTATGCATTTATGAATGAAAGGGACATCATGAAAATGTCAGAAATTAGTTTAATTTGACAAACAGTCACAAAGAAAACCACAGGCTAGAACTATCTTAAGTGTATAAAAATCGACAAATGATATTTTCTAAATTGGATATGCTACAAAGGGAAAAAAGGGTATAGTAAAATATGGGTTTTAGTGTAATTTTTTTGCTTTGGGTAAGGTTTAGATCTCAAAAGGATGCTTTTTTAAGTCCTGAAAAGGATTTATGTTATTCATCCTAATGGCTTGATTCCACTAAGTCTACCATTTGTGTATTGCTCAGAATCATTAAATGAATCACCAACAATGAAAATTATTACGGAAGTACTACTACATCAAATGTAATAGAACTCTCTTTAGGAAAATCACAAAAGAAAATATGACAGAATATTTTTAAATTTTCTTTTGTAAGTCAGTTTAGGTCTATTTAGGTCCAGATTTGAATGTCTGCATAATAATAATTAAAAATACTAACCGGTACAATGAACTCATAATAATGAATGCTTAAATTCGAAAGATGGACAGTGTTTGATTATCAAGCTGAATAAAAAGTTTACTGATAAATTTTAACATTTTAAATAAAGATAAAATTATTATTATTTAGCTTTATTCAAATATCTTATGTTTAAATGAAAAACAAAGTTTGAAAATAATCTAATTGCATCCTCACAAATTTTATTCCAATTATTTCGATTCAGTACAAATCTCATCTCAAGAACTATAATAGTACTTTAAAAAAGTCTACCAAATAAAATTAAAACAATTTCTTTTTTTCACCCTGTTCTTAAATAATTACAATCAAATACACATTTTGAGCCACAATGAAGAAATTGTTTTAATCCGTTTCTATAATCTCAAAATTTTGTAATTTCATTTCCAGAAAACCGTTTTTGTGCCAAATTAAGTTACAATTTAACTTATCAAATTAAATTACATAGATACAGGGCCATGCAAAGCAAAGGGCGAAGGGGGTGGTCACCCCGGGAATGAAAATTGAGGGGGTGCCAAATTTATACTACAAACCTCGTATTTTCCTTTTTTGTAAAAGAAATATACATATTTACAGATTGGGAATTTTTTTCCTAATTAAAGTACGTTCATTTTTCATTTCAAAGTTATTACATTGTCCCTTATCTTACACCCAAATACAAATTTGTGAATAAGAACACCCCCCCCCCCTTTCTTTTCAAAACTTGTTTTAGATCTTTGTTTAGTCTCTTTCTCTAACCTTCTCTTTTCTGAATCTGTACTTTTCTTTCTGTGCTGGTGACAGAAACCTATATTCTAAAAATAGCACGGGGTTTCCTTCTGGGGATACAAAAGGGTTGCAAACTGTTATATTTTACTGTTAGATACATATTTTCTATGCCCATTTTCCAGACTCCCTTTGCCAAAATATAAGTGCTATTTCCTCTTATGTTATTTAGTTGTTTGGAGTTTCTAAATTTAAATTAAAGTTTCAAAATAAACACAAAATATGTATTCAATAGAATTTATTTCTGTTTCTGCATTTTTCAGTTTTGTGACACATCTCACAAAGAATAAATGTATGTGTGTGTGTGTGTGGGGGGGGGGGGGGGGGTGCCAAACTGAAACTTTGCTCCTGGTGCAGTTTTCTCTTTGCACGGTGCTGCATATATATATATATATATCTATATGACGCTAAAATATGCGTTATGGATGACCGATGAATTTTTCCTTGTTTTTGAGTCTAAATATTGTTGAAAATTTAATTTTATACCATTGTTTAAAAAACAAATTTAACTTCTGATTAATTCTTTGGAATCAAAATAAGAATACTTTTAACTTATGCACATGGAAGGATGAAAATTATATTGAGGTGGCTCTAAAAAAAAATACCTTTCCACCACTCAACAACATGAAACTTTGACATATTTATGGACTTATTTTTAAACACATAAAAAATAACACCTGCAGGTCTGATTATATAGGTGATTTGGATACAAATGGTGTTTATCATTTACTGATATACGAATTACTCATCAAGTTATAAGCTATTGTTGTTACATGTCGAAAGGTTTTTCTACTTTCCCGTGCTGTCACATCTGGTAATTCGGTTCAAAACACCAACTTTGACAGTGTTTTCTGAATGGAAAACATCATTCAATTACACAATTTCTGAATGAGAGCACCTGCCAGTTTCATGAGTTTCTGAACAAAAATGAATTCAGAAATGTGTCAGAAAGTAGCTCCTTTGGATTTAAGAACAGCCTTAAGAAGGGTCTTAAATAAAGAACATCTTTCATTCATAATGAAGGGAACGAATATTTTTTCCAACTGGATTAAATCATATTCAATCATATGTGCTACTCCAGCCTTGAATATCTTTCATTCATTTTAAAGAAAAAAAAATTCTCGTTATTACATATTTTATCCATATGCTTGGTATGTACTTGAGGTAAAATTTTCCAACAAATTAAAATCCATCAAAATATTTACTCCATATTTAATAGTTTAAAAAAAAAGAAGCGCTTGATTGAACATCAAAAATCTTCAATTTCTGGAAATGACAGGAGAAATTATCTGTAGCAGATCTACTCTGAACCCTAGAATTTCCTAGGGTTACCCACTCATTTGTTTCAACTAACAAAATATCCCCAGAAACATTGTGCACAAAGGCATAAATGCTTATTGAATATTATTACTATGTATTTATAATAAAAATGAGTATGTGTTAGGGTAAATTAATTTTGTTTAATCAGTCAATCGTTTTTCAATAGAAAATTTGAAAAAAAAAAATCATATTTTGTGCCTTTTCTTTTAGATTTAGTACAGCACTATTTCTTCTTGAAGATGTATACTTCACTCTAGCTTTTCCTGTCGATAAGTAGGGTCTGCTTCAGTGGCGAAGCGTCCGGTCATTGGTAGATTAAATGTTTGACATATTTTGGCTCAATACTGTTTATTAAACTTAGCCACAGCCCTCGTTAAGGGGGAGTAGCCTCCCCTCCCCACAAAAAAAACTTTCGCGAATGCTGTTACACTTGGCAAATTTACAAACTTGATTAGCAAATTTGTTTAAAACTTTAATAAAAAGTATAATACACTTTCTATTTCTGATAGACGTGACAAAAATTAGAAATATAAGTGTGAACATTATTAAGCTTTTTACAATTAAAAACATTATATTTTCTAATTGTGGTAACTTGGCAAAATTATAAAACTAATTGGCAAACGTCAAGAACTATCTATTTTTGTTTGCCAATGGGTTGGCAGGTACTGAAATTTCACTTGGTAATTTAAGGTCCCCCCCCCCCCCCTTTATTAAAATTTTGTATAGAAATGGCCCTGAAAGGGCCGTAGCGACCCCATGGGGGAGAGTCAGGGCCGAAAATAGAGAGGGTCAGTTGGGGCTTGTGCCCCGTGCGACAGAATTTCATTTTCACAGATAATTTGACAAAAATGCTCCCACAGTTTTAACATTAGCTTGCCATTAACTGTCTTCGCTTAACATTATGTGTCTTCATTTAGATAGATAATGTTAAGCATCTACATAATGTTTCATAATTAAGATGAAAATGTTTTATTTGTAATAATTAAAATTCTAGTTTTGGTTAAAAAAATAAAGTGGAATTTTAGTTTTTTCTGGGGCCCCCTATAAAAGGGATTTTGAAGTGTAAGTTTTACTCTTTGTATGAGGCTTTCTTGTAAATACTAGTAGAATATGATTTATTCATTTAATGCAAAGTTAGCAGTATTAGTAGTAATTTTTTAAAAATGCAAAATATCTTACAGAGTTTGATTATTTTTAATTTCTTAAATGTAAACAAATTTTATACATATTTGTTTTCTTTTTAAAAAATTATAGTTATCATATTATTTACTTATTTTTAAAAAAAGTTTGACTAATGGTAAAAAAACGACTGCGTCATAAGGGCATCAAAATAATGCACGCCTCAAGCAGAAAATTGTCTAGCGGCAGTCTTGGATCTGGTGTTACAAAGATGTCAATCAAAGTTTGCATTAACAAGAAGTGGTCAGACATTTTAATTCTCAATAAAGCAAAAGAACGAAGATTATCACATGCGAAAAGGACTGTAGATGGTTTCTGTTCATGTTTACAGCAGAAGTTTGTACTGCAGTTCCCTAATCAGTCAATCATAATTCAGAAGGAAAAATTACGCTGCTTCTGATTTTTCGCAGGGGAGGGGTTTTATGCTTGCATTTGTAAATGGGTGCAAAATGAAAGCAGGAACAATAGCGGCATATTAACACGTCCTGTAAATCCGGTTTGATACCAAGTGACATTGTAAATGCTGCTAAAGTTATATAATTCAAAGTAAAATTATGCATTAAGAAGAGTTAAAGTACTTTATCTATTGCAATTTTGACAAGTACTTTAATATTTAAAAAATATCAAGTTAATATTTTAATGCAAATATTTGACAATATTTAGTTTCATTAGAAAAATGCGTAACCTATTTGACTGGTTCAATGACATTTTTAAGTAAAAGTAACATTTTATTTTTTGAAGAAGTAAATTATTTAACTATTGGTTACAATTGTGATTCATCAGGGGTCTGTTCAGACTTTTCTCACAGGGTCCTGTTTTTTGTGAAATTGTGAAGTTTTTCTTATATTTGGGAAAATTCTAGCCATAATTTTGTGAATTTTAAATTATAGATGTCTTCATGTTCTACCCTTCATATATAAAAAGCTAAGTAATAAGCTCTTTGGTGAGTTCAACTGCTTACTTACAGGCCAGATTTTATTTTTAAATGACTAAATCTGTAAAAAGTTTAATTTGAAGGTGAAAAAATTCTGTGAAAGGTCTATTTAAAGGACAAATAATTTTGTGAAGGGTCCTGTTTTGGGATAAAATGTTTTGTGAAGGGTCCTATTTGGGGATAAAAATTTTTGTGAAGGGTCCTGTTTTAAGATAAATTATTTTGTGAAGGGTCCTTTAAAGGACCTAAAATTTTCCTAAACATATCCCTGTTCATATATATATATATTTTAACAGGCATTATAGTATATATGAATTATTATTACAGCTATGTTATTTCTCAAATAAAAGCAAGCTGTTTGTATCCTCTAGATTTGAGAATATGTCTTTAACTGTGAAGAATGTGTGGTCTTGCACATTCCTTAAAATATTTGCTGACAACAATTGTCGAAGACAAAATAAAAGTTTCTGTTAGATATTTTACAAGATCCAGTTACAAGAGTCATAATAGACTATGCTGTTATTATATTTTACTTAAAGTAATTGATTAGTCGTGATTTTCTTGTCTAACAAGGAGAGAGCCAACCTTGTTAATCACAAATTTTGATTATTTTAAAATATGTTGTAGGGTAGAGACCCCTTAGTGTCAGGTTCAATGGATTTTATCCAACGCTCCTTAGTTCTTGAGAAACCGGAGGGTCTAATAGTCGTGCACAACTTAAATATTTACTTTGTAGCCAAAATGATAGGTTGGTCGTAGCTCAGTGTGCATGGCATTTGCCAGCTGCTTCGCAGGCCCAGAATCAATACCTGAATGTGCTAGGTTTTTTTTTTTCTCATTTTTTTTTATAAATATACTTGTAAGTATAACTTAATAATCTGATAGTTAATTAAAATTTATAATATTGCATATCAATTATAATTTTAACCTATTTAATTTTTTACTTTTAACTAAATAGTTGTAATAAAACATAAAACTATTAATTTTTTTTTAAATCACTTTTAAAATGTATTTCATATATCCTTTATCGATGCAATGATATTGAGCAATTGTGTCAATTCGTGATTTTAAAGAAACATCATTTACGCATTGCTTTAACAAAGGAAGTCAATGCGATAATACTATTATTCTGTTTTTAATAAAACAAGCATAATTATATTAAAAATTAGCATCAGAATTAAATTACAACTGATTTTTTGCATATTAAAGATTTTTAAATTTGTAATACGTAGTATGCTTGCGCTTTCAATTATTTTGCTTTCCCCTTTACCTCCTCTTTCTGCTTTTATTTTTATTTCATTTGAATATTCTTTTATTTTATCATAACTAGATGGTGCCACAACAGATTTTGTTACCATTTTGGAATTTTTATCATTCAATAATAGATCCAATTTCTTTTTAAACCTCGTTAAAGGGTGAAAAATAATAGTTTAAAAATAAAAAAAAGGATACATTTAAGTTTGTTAACATTATAATTAATGTATGTTATTAAAATTTTTAATTGAAATTATTAAATTATAATTACAAGTATATTTATAAAACAAAAAATGAGAAAAAAAAATGTGTGTAAAAAAATTTAGCGCATTCAGGTATTGAACCCGGGCCCGCGTATCAGCCGGCAAACACCATACCAACTGAGCTACGATCAACCTATCATTTGGGTTGCAAAGTAAGTATTTAAGTTGTGTATGACTATTAGACCCCCCGGTTTATCAAGAACTAAGGAGCGTTGGATAACATCCGTTGAACCTGACACTAAGGGGTCTCTACCCTACAGCATATATTAAAATAATCAAACTCTGTGATTAACAAGGTTGGCCCTCTCCTTGTAAGTTTACAAATAATGTTTGGATATAAACTGAATTTTCAAATTTGAGAGCAGATCTGATGGATCTAAAACATCCATTTAATGAAATCATTAAAAACATTCATGAAGTTTTCAAATGCTTAATTGATTGATGTGACATGTTTATTAGCAATTTACTACTATTTCGTGAAGAGGTGGATTCATGGAGGTTTTGAGGATGAGAGAGAAACATTATTTAATAATGGTAATTAGTTAATACATAAAAAATTGTGCATCTTTTAAGTAAATGGGATCCAGGAGGAAAGGGACATTTTGATATGGCTACAGATATGAATGGGTTAATGACACTATTCTACAAGAAGTTAACCATTTTAACATCCATGTTGATATTAAAGAAATAAAATGAAATTTGCTTAACTTTTGTTTCCTTATGAAATTAAAAAAAATCTTAATAAACAGAACACATGGGAATTAATAGGCTAGGATGATAGGCTAAATTCAAGGGCGTCCTAAAATTTGCGGACTGTAGTTCCTCACTTACCTTCCATGTTATTGATTTAAAACAGAGCCAAAACTAAGGGGGCAGAGGGGGCATGTGCCCCGGGTGCCTGAGAACGGAAGGCGAAGAGGGCGCCAAATGAAGATACTGTTTGTCCATTTTTCTCACGTATTTTTTTAGCACAGTATTGTTAAAACCGTCCTATCTGGAGAATACCAAAACATAGAATAATGTACGGATGATATGGTATAAGGATCCTGTATAAAGCGGATTTTTTTTTCAATTCTGTTTTCAAAGTTTTAATGAATCAATATTTGACAAAGCTGATTACGTAGATCAGTATAACATTTTATGATTACATATTTTAATTTTTAAAATAATCGGCTATTAGAAACTTAGTAAATTTATCTTTGTAAATGTACTTTGAAGAGGGGGGGGGCAAAATCCATGTTTGCCCCGGGTGCAAAAAAGGCTAGTTTTGGCCCCGATTTAAAACACTTATAACATTATAAAGAAAGCCATAAAATTAGTGAGACTGAAAAAGGTAAAGTTTAAAAATTTACAAACTTTAAAATCATGACAACTTTTTAAAAGTTCTGTTATAAAATTTGACCATCCTATTATAGGGAGAGGAGAAGGGAGGGGCACTGCAAGAATGCGAACTAGCGATGACCAACACAAAGTGTCACACCTCACCACTGGTCTGTTTGGACTTTAGTATAGTAGGTACTTTACATGCTGAGGGTACAATAAATAGTACATGACTCGAAAATACCAAAATTTTTCAACTACAGATAAGTATTTATAGAAAATATTAATAAATTCCATGACTTTTCCTTGACTTATTTGGCCAATTTCCAGATTCTCTAGGTGGTGAAGCAATCCTGATTTATTTAATAGGCAAAATATCTTTAGAGACATTGCAAATTAAGTTTATCGTAAATTTTAATACATTTTCATATAATGCACCCTACATATTACAGAGGCTAGTTAAATACCAAACACTTATGTAATGCATGCACATTGATTTTTAAATAATTTTTTTAAAAGGAAAAACCACAAGGCATATGTGAAGAAATAAAGTAACTTTTTTTTTTAAGAATTAGAACTTAGATGTGCCAAAAGCCATTTTGTAACACTGTTTTTTGTTTCCCAAGCAATAATATACATGTTCAAACCATATCTATTTTGGCGTGTGATAATTTAAGGAGTTTTCTGATATATTTAGTTTATTTAAGGAGTTCTAAGCAACTTGAAAACAGTTTTTCATTTCTAAAGAGTTTCTAAAGTGTACACACCCTCATTATAACATACAATGTGTCATCATTATGATTACTTGTCAAAATTTTTATTTCCTCAAGGAAGAACATTATACATCCTAAAGGACCTTCCATAATTTTGTGCACACCTGTTATCAAAATGTTTACATAATTGATGTGCTATAGCACAATTGTGACATCATTGCTAGATTGCATTGAATAAGATTTAATTACTGAAAGTAAAGGGTTCGATGGCTTAATGTCATATTTTAAATTTCAGTGAAACCATTTATTTTAATTAAAAATGAAGTGATCAATAATTACCCTGGACATGTGCTGATCAGTAATTATCTTGAATGATTTTATTTCACTTACTTTTTTTTCACAATTTATACAGAACAATTTTCACAGAATATACATGAACACATAAGCACACTCCATAGGAAATTTTCAAGGACTAAACCATGATAATTCTTGTTTTCTTTTGTTTTGTAATCATTTAAGGGAGAGCGGTACACAGTATAAAAAAAGGTTTTAAGACAAAGTTTGTGTTTGTACCACTAGAAGTCAGGATTTCAATGATGCTTTGTTTGGAGTGTTTGACAACTAAATTTCAAACACGGATGTTGAGTCATTTAAAAGTTACTAAATGAAAATAATTTTTCAGACATGAAAGTTAGAGATACAGATACAACTATCAGATTATGCAGTACAGTATACTCCTCCAAATCTGAAACCCTACAATCCACAAACGCCTAAAATCTGCACATCATCATAGATGTAAACAAAATGAAACTTTCAGTTCTGATGCAAGGACAAAATTTTTTAGTTTTGTGTACTCTGTGTGTATTTTAACATGTAATTCTCTATATGACTGAACTCATGGTTTTTCATGAAAAAAGTATACATTTATTTCTAAAAAAAATCAAGATGTTTCTGTTACTACTGGCAAACACAATCTCTTTATCAAACATATTTATGTATTAATCAAGTTTTTTTTGGTTAGTAATACTGGCTAAACCTGAAATAAAACTTCCTTACTTTATGATTTTTATTTGAATTAATAGGAGACCTTTATGAGGAAAATTTCATTGAATTCTAGAAAATGTATCTCAACTTTATTATATATATTTAATTATACACTATTGATTATTTACTTGACCTTTACTTTTAATAATTTAAACATTTTTAAAATCATCTTATTTAATTATTATGTAACTTATGTGTGTGAAATAGTAAAATAGATATTTTACTATTTTGCAAGCATTCATTATAATGTCAAGTGCATTATTACACAAGGGTGATTCTGAGTAAAAAAAAAAAAAAATTCTGAAATTCACAGCAAATTTTCTGAAAGGCTACAGCAGAGGAAGGGGGGTGGGGGGAGGAGAAACTCACTATCGGCACTATGTGTTCTTCTTCACGCCCTTTTGATGAAATTTGTGGGTTTTTTCGCGATCCTTTAACAAAATTTGAGGTTTTTTTCGTGATCTTTTGACGGTTTGACACTTTTTCGCAATCTTTTAACGACATTTGCCGTCTTTTCACGATCTTTAGACAAAATTTAGCATTTTTTCGCGATCCTTTATGAAATTTGCATTTTTTTCTTGATTCTTCGATGAAATTCGCATTTTTTCGTGATCCCTGCACGAAATTCGCATTCTTTTGACGAAATTTCCCGTTTATGTGTGAACCTTTGACAAAAATTGCTGCTTTTTCGCGATTCTTTATGAAATTTGCCGTTTTTGCACAGTCCTTTGACAAAAATTGCTGGTTTTTCAGAATCCTTTACGAAATTTGCTTTTTTTCTGAGATTCTTTGACGAAATTTGCATTTTTTTCATGATCCCTGGACAAAATTTTCGTTTTTTTTCGCGATCTTCTGATGAAATTCGCGTTTTTACCGCGATCCTTTGAGGAAATTGGTGATTTTTCTTTGAACAATTGACGAAATTCATTTATTTTCCCCATGGCCATTTGTCGAAATTCACGATATATTTTATGTCTGAATTTTCGGATTTATGACCGATTTTTTTTAATTTTCGGAAATGACTTAATTTTTCTGAACAGAATCACCCCTAATTATTGTTTAAATTTTTTTTTGCTGTAAGAGTTGGTCCTATCAAAAACTTGTCAGTATGAAAGTTGTACATGATATTGAGAAGATGTATAATAAATTTAAGCGGATTGAATATCTTGTAAATTGACAAAGTTATGAATTTTTTTCTTCTTCAACACCACCCCCCCATTTTTTTTTGCGGTAAGAGTTGGTCCTATCACAAACTTGTCAACATAAAAGTTGTAGATAATATTAATAAGATTTATAATAAGTTTAAATAAATTTGATATCTTAAGAATTGATGAAGTTATGAATTTTTTTTCTCCCTAAAACTATTTTTTCCCCCCCTTTGAGACCATTTTTAATTTTATCAAAAACCAGCAATACCTCAATTTTTGGCTCATTTCCTAGAAGTAATAATAACTTTAAACTGATTTGATATGCATAAAAATTAAGAACTTATGGGATTTTTTCAGTTTTCACAAAACCCCTCCCTATTTCCACTCCCTTGGTTTGATTTTGTCCATTAACGAACTTGACCGAGATATTCTATCCCTTGATTTTATGTATCAGTTTGGAAGAGATTTGTGCAGAATTATAGAAGTTATGTCCATAAAAAGTGATATATATATACAGATAGATAAATAAAGTTTTCAACTGGTTGGTGGTTTTTGGTTCTAGGGATCATGATCGGCATAGATCTGCAAAAAATTTTCAGAAATTCCAACATAGGGGAGATTGCAATAGGTAGAATTTCTTATGAAATCTGCCTAATACAGTAGACTCCCTCAAATCTGCAAATGCCTAAAATTCACACTTTTTTACAGATGTAAACAATGAAGCTTTCATTTCAGATGTAGGGGCAAAATTACAGAATTTTTTAGTATTTTAATAGATAAGTTTTAATAATATGACCAAACTCATGGTTTTCCATGAAGGAAGTATAAATTTATTTCCAAAAAAAAAAAAAAAAAAAATCAAGATATTGCTGATATCACTGGTAATCACAATCTTTTTACCAACTATATTTATGTATAAATCAAGATTTTTTGGTTATTATTATGATGATTTTGATGTGAATTAATACAGAGTACTTTTCATAAGGAAAGTTTCATTGAATAATTCAAGGAAAATGTATCTCATCCTTTTTATGCATATTCAAATATACAATATTAATTACTTACTTGACCTTTACTATTAATATTTTAATCAGTTTTTAAATTATCTTACTTTTTATCCTTTTAGTTTATTACTTTACTTAATTATTTTAATATTTTACAATATTACAATCATTCATTATAATCATTATTGCATTCAAATTACTGTTTAAAAAATGTAAACAAAGCAATGACCAGAAATCCACAAAATTCTAAAATCCGCATAACCTCTGGTCCTAATCTGTGCGGATTTGAAGGAGTCTACTGTATATTAAAAATCCCTGCCGGCTTGGCCTACAGGTGCAGGTAGATTTCGAAGTTAAGTACTAATTTCAAGAACAAAAACTAAATCATGATTAGAGATAATCCCACTTTAACAATTTTACCTGGCCACTTTTGATGAGTTTTTAATTTCATTTTTATATAAGAGCTGGTTTTATCAGAATCATGTTAACGCGGTATTAAAAAAAATATTTTTCTATGTTCAACAACTCAAAATTTTCTGACACATTTTCAAAAGAAAAAACACGAAACTGGGTGACGTGATTTTTGAAGAGACTTATAAGCAACCTGTTTTTTTATTTTTTATTCAATTAATTAGAACTTGTAACTTGATATATAAACAATTATGTTCTCAGTAGAACAACATTTTTCGTTTCCAACACAAACGCTTTGAGAAATTAGGTTCAAAATACTCACTTTGACATCATTTTTTGAAATATATTCTGCCTCTATCACAAAATCATCAATTACGGCACATTATATAGTTTCTGAATAAAAAAAATCTACCAATTGGATGCATTTGAGAGCAAAAATGAATTTAAAAATGAGTCAAAAAATAAGCAGTTTGGATTTGAGTACACCCTTAATATGATGATTTTTTTTCTTCAACCGCTATGTATTTTTAATTTGTTTTTGCTCTAAGACTTGATCCTATCAGAAAATTATCAAAGTTGTAGATAATATTAAGAAGATATATAATAAGTTCTTGCAGATTTGATACCTTGAGAACTGATGAAGCTATGAATTTTTTTTTCCCAAAACCCTATCCCCCCCCCCCCTCCTTGAGCCCATTTTTTATTTTATCAAAAATTTCTCATACATAAATTTTTGGCCCTTTTTTCAGAAGTAATAACAACTTTAAACTGATTCGATATGTATTATAATTAAGAAGTTATGGGGGTTTTTCGATTTTCACAAAACCCCTCCCTATTTCCATCCCCTTGGTCCGATTTTGCCCATTAACGAACTTGACTGAGATTTTATGCCCCTTGATTTTATGTATCAATTTGGAAGAGATTTGTGCAGAATTATGGAAGTTATTGTGTCCATAAAAAAGTGATAGATAAAGTTTTTTACTGAAGGTGGTTTTGGGTTCTAGGGGTCATGATTCGTGTAGATCTGCAAAAAATTTTCAGAAATTCCAACATAGGGGAGATTGCAATAGGTAGTATTCAATACAAAATTTACCTAAAAAACACAATAAATAAAAGGGGTAAAAAAAAAAGATTATTTTTATTCAGTTTTCTATAACTTTCTGTGAATTCGGAAAATTTTCTGTAAACAGGATTTACTTGAATTCTCTGACAGTTGTTAGAAACTAGAATCATAATTAAAATTTCATGAAATTATTTAAAAAATGAATTAAGGAATAGTTTTAAAGGAATTTTCTTCTTGCTTGAGATCTTTAGGATCTGTGTGCGCAGCATGCACTGCACACTGAGTCAGCTTCTGAACTTCAGTCTCCTTCTGTTAAGGACTGTCTGGCCCAGTGACTAGACCAGTCTAGTCAGCAGAATTTATAAGTTTGACAACACACAGTGATGTCACAAGGCTTTTGTAATCCTGGAACCCAGGCACTTCAAAAAGATTGGGTCCTTTTTTTTTTACATTTAATATAAAATATGCCAATTTTGTGACTACACACAAAATATTTTATTCCTTGAAAGCGAAAAGTTATGTATCCTGGAGAACCCATCAGAGATTTTTTATGCATCCCTTCTCCAATTCTTTGACTAATTTAAGAACTATAACACATCCACAGTACAGTAGATTTCCTCAAAGCTGCAACCCTAAAATCTGCAAACACCTAAAATCCACACATCACCACAGATGTAAATGATGAAACTTTCAGTTCAGATTTAGATTCAAAATTACAGACTTTTTTTATTTTTATATCATTCTGTAGGTATTTTGAACATAATTCTTATTAAGATTCAACTCATGCTTTTACATGAAGAAAGTATAAATTTATTTCTGAAAAAAACTCAAGATATCAATCTTTGGTAATAACTATCTTTTTACTAAATATATGCGTGTATTAATCAAGCATTTTTGATTAATTAAGTCTGGCTAAACCTAAAGTAAAACTTCCTTATTCTATTATTTTGATGAGAATTAGTAGGTTACCTTTATCAGGCAAGTTGCATTGCAAAATTCAAGAAAAATGTATCTTTATGGTGCATATTTAATTATAGATCATTGATTATTTACTTGAAATTTATAGTAATTTAATCATTCTTAAAATCATCTTACTTTTTATTATTTTAGTTTAACTACTTTACTTAATTATTTTAATATTCTACTATATTGTAAGCATTCATTTTAATTTTGGTGGGTCATTTTCAAAATAAGTACAATTTGGTGTCTTACTGTTTTAAAATCTATAATATTTGAAATAGGTAAAAATTTCAAAACCATAATTGTTCTTTATTTCTTTTTTTTTAATAATCCAAGTGTTAAACCAAGTAATTTATATAAAAATAAATAAAATTGGCTAAAATATAAAAATAAATGAATGACTTTTTAATGGGAACCATACTTGTTTCAAAATCCAAACTTTGATTTTTAACATGTTATAATTTCTAATCAATAATCGCTATTTTCATTGATTTGGGCAATTTTATTTTGAAAATAATATAAGTTTTGGGTACTTATAGCAATATGTCTGAAAATTGACTTTAATATGGAATAATTTTATGAAATAAGACTGTCTTACGTGTTTTGTGTCACTGGTCTAACAACTAATATTTTTCAGTTTTAAATACTACTCTGATGATAAAAATTGAAGTAATTTGCTTTTTTATGTTAGCAACACTGTTTGTAAACAAAATGGTGGAAAAACTAGCTGCCTCCATGTGGTCTACTGTTTAAAAAGGGGAAATAATATTCCTAAATCAACTAAGTTCTTTTATTATGTGTCACTGGTCTAACAAATATTCTATTAAACAGATAACAGTTAAATCAATTTAATAAAAAGATTATAATAATACAGTAAAAAACTTTTGTTTAACACCCTAAATCATAATATTACTATTTTTAAAAGAGGAATAAATATATATTTCTTAAAAAATGTCACTGGTTTAACAATATATTTGTTAAACTAGTGACAAATCATGTTATGCCAGTGATACAATGTTAAACAATAAAATGATTTCATGGAAAAAATGTATTTTAAAAGTTATAATAATAATATTATGACTATTCACAACTTTAATAAAGAATGTCTTTGGCTTAAAACAAAAATGTCAACAGTCTAATGCAAAATGTCACTGGCCTTGGCCTAACGCATGTCATTGGTCTAACTAATACTTACTTTTAAGTAATTAATGTATTTGTATTAATGAGTTAATTAAGCTCAGCCACTGCATTATTTGAGTTACAATTATCTTTTATTAATCGTAGTAAAATAATTTGTGGAAAAAGTTGTACTTTAAAATAAAAAAAAAGTACCTTATTTTAAAAATAACCCGGTTGCATTATTACATTCAAATTATGTATGAAAAATGTAAACAAATCAATGACCAGAAATCCACAAAATTCTAAAATCCGCACACCCTCTGGTCCCAAGCAGTGCAGATTTGAAGGAGTCTACTGTTTCACTGATACACAAACAATTCTTAAGAAGGTTGGACAATATAGCTACAATTTCTTTTTTTCCCTTGTCCGTGATTTTTTTTTTCTGTGTGAAATGTTATTTAATTAACAGAAACTTTTCAACAACATATTACAGTAGTAATAGATTACAGTACAGTAAAATAGTGTTATTTATTCTATTACATTAAATGGTCATCTCTACTACGTTGTCTAATGAAAATGTGATGAACTCTTATTACTCTCTGGATGAAAGATCAATGATATATTTTCTAGGAAAGAGGAAGCTGGTTCTATATCATTCTGTAGATATTTTAATATGTAATTCTTGTTAATATGACTGAATTCAAGCTTTTTCATGAAGGAAGTATAAATTTATTTCGGAAAAAAAAAAAAAAATCAAGATACAGTAGACTCCTTCAAATCCGCAAACACCTAAAATCCACACATCATCACAGATGTAAATAATGAAACTTTCAGTTCAGATGTAGGGGCAAAATTGCAGATTTTTTTTAGTTTTATATCATTCTGTATGTATTTTAATATACAATTCTCGATAATATGACTGAACTCGTGGTTTTTATGAAGGAAGTATAAATTTATTTTTGAAAAAAATCCAAGATATTGCTGATATCACCGGTAATCACAATCTTTTTACCAAATATATTTATGTATTAATCAAGCGTTTTTGGTTATTGAGACTGGCTAACACTGAAATAAAACTTCCTTACTTTATAATTTTGATGTGAATTAATAGATTACCTTTATGAGGAAAGTTTCATTGAATAATTCAAGGAAAATGTACCCAGACCTGCCAACTTTTGAAAATGAGAAATCGTAGCACTCAATATTAAAATTAATCTGGAGGTTGGTTGGTAGGTTTTTTGTGTTTTGCAGCAATTTTTTGACGTTCGTAAAAGGAATAAGGTTTGTCTTTCAACTCAATATAATAAATTTTTTCCTCGTAAAATTTTTATACGATTTTTTCAGCTTCTTCTCATCTCTCATTTTTTTTTTTTTTTAAACATTTGTAAAAGGAGCCCAGTTCCAATTTTTATAGCTCAATCCAGTAAATATTGACAAAATTCGCGGGTTTTTTTCCCGTGATCTTTTCACGATATTCACAATTCTTTTCCCCATAATCATAATATCTTTTCGCGACTAACAAAATTCACCACTTGTTTCCGCGACTTTTTGAAGAAATTTGTAATATTTTCCCTCAATATTTTACAGAAATTCGCAATTTTTTGATGAAATTTTCAACTTCTTTCTGAACTCTTAACAAAATTAGATTTTATTCAGCGAACAATTGAAGATAATCACTATTTGTTTCTGAGATCTTTGACGAAATATCAGATATTTTCCCATGATCATTTGAAGAAATTCTGAATTTTTTTCATGGCCGATTCACGAATGATTTAGGAAAATTCCATAAAAGAAAAAAATTTGCGAACTTCCAAGAAATTTAAAAATATGCTCGCAGAAGAATCATAGGTCTGTGGAAGAATTTTCAGGGGGAAATACTGTACAGCAGTTTTCATTATGCGGGACTTTCCTTTTCTTTGTGCAAATCGCAGGATTCCGCCCGATATTTCGAATCCCGCCCTTCAAGAAACTCTTAAAATGGCACCTCTGTTTCTAAAGAAGGGAATTCCTGTATAATAAATTATTACAGATGCACGATTCACTCATGGTTAATATCCATTAAGGGGGTTTTATATTAAGAAGTTTGTTTTGCAGTCCTTTTTTTTTCACTTGAGCATTTTTTAATGTCCGAATTTTCGGACTAATGACCAATTTTTTAAAACTTTCGGAACCGAATACTTTAAAATTTAGGAAATTTCAGAGCAGAATCACGCCTGGAAAATGTGCTGCGTAGACTAAAAATCTCAACTGAAAAAAAAAAAAAAAAAAATGCGTTTGTGTTTTTTCAAATCGTAGTTTGAGACTGATTTTCATAGCATCGTAGTTTAAAGGTCCAAATCGTAGCAACTACGATTTTTTTGTAGCAGTTGGCAGGTCTGTGTACCTCACCTTTATTATGCATATTAAATTATTTGCATTATTAATTATTTACTTTACCTTTACTTTTAATAATTTTTTAAATTCTTACTTTTAATCATTTTAGTTTATTACTTTACATAATTATTTTAATATTTTACCATATTGCAAGCATTCATTATAATTTTGATCAGATTCAAACTACTGTTTAAAAAATGTAAACAAAGCAAAGACCAGAAATCCGCACAAGCTCTGGTCCCAAGCTGTGTGGATTTGAGGGAGTCTACTGTATTTCTGATATTACTGGTCACAATCATTTTACCAAATATATTTATGTATTAATCAAGCTTTTTTTGTTATTATGACTGGCTAAACCTAAAATAAAACTTCCTTATTTTATGATTTTGATGTGAATTAATATACTTTTCAATAAGATACCTTTATGAGGAAAGTTTAATTGAATAAGCAATATTTTACAATGTTAAAATGCAGGTGCTTTTTAACTGCAAAAATCCTTGTTTACATCTGAGAAGTTGTGCGTTATAAAGATCTTCTACTGTACTTTAATATTTTACTATATACCAAGCATTCCTTCAAATGCATCATTACATTCAAATTATGGTTTAAAAAATTTAAAGCAGCGACCAGAAATCTGCAAAATTTTATAGGTAGTTTTTTTTTTCTCTTCTTACATAAATAGCATAATTAATAATAATAATAAAAAAAAATCCTCTACCTCTAAAATTGTAAAATCCATCATTTGTAAATGTCTGCTGAACCTGAAGTTTGTTATTAAAAAAAAACTTATTTTTTCAAAAATAATATTTTTAATATTAATTAAATTTTCCAATTTAGATGTCATATAATTATACTTTGAGTTTAATCCTTTTATATAATTAATATACTTTAATTTTGAACATCTGTTTTGTTTTCTGTTGGTTTCTTCCAGTTTTTTCCCATTTATTCCAGGTTCGTTCATTTTTTTCCAGTTTCTTCCACTGTCCTGAATAAATTGGTTTCATCAGGTCACTGGAACAAACCCAACCCTGTCAGGACACCCCCTTTCTCCTGACTAAACACGTGTGGATGGAATTACCGTGGAAATAATTTATCGGAATTACAGTCAGAGTATGTTATATCACTACTATGTTTTATAATGCATATGACCGTGGTTATATAATTCTTTTATGTTTTCTTTACTTTTTGCTATGCTAGCAATTTTTTACACACACATATATATATATATAAAGATTAATAAGGATAATTTTTCTTACATTAAAAAGAAGGACAGATTTTAATGGTATTATCACAAGTACTAAATATGATTTTAACTGTATTGTGCTTAAAGTATTTAATTTTTTTTTGTTTCCGTAAAAAAATTAGTCTAACAGGAAAATTAGTTTTTTATTTTTGGATGTAGCGTATTAATCGACAACAAAGCCATGTTTGAATCCGTATTTAATTTCAGTTATTATTTCAGCCAATTCTATAGAAAGACAATAATAAGTTAAAGTTGAATATATTTAACCCTTTGAATGCCAACATGATTTTTAGAGAATAAGTTAAAAGTGCCACGCTGCTGGAAGAAAGTAGAAATTAAAATATATATATAGTAGGGTACATGTGCCAGTAATGGACAACCTTAAGGAATTTCCTTTAAAATTATTTTTTTATCAATATAATTATTATATTTGAGTTTTTTCAATATTATATAAACCTATCAACAATATTTAACCTTTCTTATAGTCTCATTTTCCAATATGAATTGAAATTTAAGTTTAAATAACAGAAATATATCAAAACACTCTCTGGCCCAGTAATGGACACCCTCTGTTCCAGTAATGGACATCCCATAAAAAGTAATAAATATAATTGTTTTTATGACTGTATTTAGAAACAGAACTTAATTAATACATACTAACGGAACTAAATAGTTATTTTCAAATAAATTTAACAATTAGGATTACCAATAATTAATAAAATATTTGGGATAATCATTTACTGTTTGCATCAATTGTTGTAATTAAAAGAAGGTCAATGTTTTAATTATTTTAGTTGGATAGTTTAAAATACTAAATATCAGGCAATTACAGCTATCAAATTATTGAAACAGTGGGGGATTTAAAAGGTAATAATAAAAAAAGTTTTGGAATATTAGTGTTTAGTTTTGTCTCACTACTTTTAACAATTAATCTTCCAGAGACTACTTGATATATCCTTTATAATATAAATTAATATTACAAATATGAAAGAAATGATATTGTGAGTAGAATATTTTAAATACTAAATAAAATAATTTCAAAATAAAACTGTAGAACTGATGTTTGAGGCCACTGATCTGCAGATTTACTTGTTTCATGAATATTACCTATAATTTTCATTAATATTCCTTTTTTTTTTTTTTTTTTTTTTTTTTTTTGGTCAGAAGTGAATAAGGAAACATTTAAGACAGAAAATGTATTTTTAATAGATTATGTAACTTAATTGTTTTTATTTAAATGGAGAGGGATTAAGGCCTATGAGCCCCTCTTTGACTGTGCTCTTAAACAATATTTTCTGCTTCCCAGCTGGTTTGATTGCCAGATTAGAAAATATGCAAGGTATATATACATTAAAAAAGAATAAAATATTGAAATTTTATTAATCACATAAAATAACTTAAAAGCAGCTATTTATAAAAGTTTTAGTGTTATTAAATTTTGGTAAGTATAATTTAAAAATTAAATTTGATTATTTAGGTTTACAGTTAAGTCAAAATATTTTATGCACTATAAATATTACTGAAATTGCATTTTCAGCAATGTCTACATGGGGTGTCCATTACTGGAAAATGACTGATTAACCATCCCAGTAATGGATACCCCCTCTTAACCCTTAAATGTCGGGTGTTGCTTTTCGGCAACATATCCAATTTAGGCTCTAAAATACTATTAGAATAATATTGAAGCTATAATGCCTAATGTTGCCAATAAAATACATTCTGAAAATATTATTAAATCGATTTTCAACATGTAGATGGCAACACTTGTGCTGTTTAAGAGTAAAGATAGATTTATTTTTCCAATTGTTGCTACTTGTTCTTTTTGTTTTGTTTGGAAGCTTGCAAAATACCCTATTTTGCTCCGCAGTGAGCAAGTAAAATTTATTTCTTATTATAGTTCCTAAAATTCTTGTGTGTTTAATATTATAGAATTTTATCAAGGAAAATTATTTTTTCAATTAAAGACCAGTATTGCCGATTAGTAACAAACTGTTTTTTAGCTGTAAATCATACTTAAAACAAAATATGATTTTTTCAAGTATTTTTCCCATGATTTATTAAAAAAATGAAAGCCGAAAAACATTATTACAATGATTTTTGAAAAATCAAGCATTTAAGGGTTAAAACCTTAAAAATAAATTAAATTTTGTAAATGGCCGTTAGTATATAAATTTCTAAGTTTTCTATTGCTACTCAAACAAAAACATTCAAATTAATAATATATAAATTAATTAAACGAAGCCAGCTCTTAGCCTCTTCATTAAGATTTTCACAGAAAAACAGCAAAACTTTGAAACATTATTTTCTGCTTCCTCCTTAGTTTGATTAAAAGTGAGAACAATAACCCAGCTTTATAAACATTCAAGGGGGAATTAAAAAAAATAATTAAAGCTAAATATTTATTAGTTATTTTTTTATGAACCAAAAACATCAAGGGGTGTCTATTACTGGCACATCTACCCTATTTCTTAGTTAAATTCTGAACATTTTATTTACGAAAGGTATTTCAAAAACAAAAAATAAATGTTATAATTCCAACATAAGTGACAATAAACAAGAATCGACAAGTATGAAATAGAGATCGTATTTTTTAGATTTCTTATAAATACACATGCAGAATAGAAAAACAATAAACAAGAATCAACAAGTATGAAATAGAGATCGTATTAGTTCATGTGAGAGTCAGGAGTGTGATCGCATTCCTGGCATTTTTGGCCAGTGTATTGAGGAGCGCAATCGTGCTTCTTGGCACTCAAAGGATTAAATTTTAATCTAAATATATGTAAAAATACACAATTTTCAACCATACATACATAAAACGATCACCCTAAAGTTCATTTAGATGATTAGATGTGTAAGTAGACCCAGTTACTGCAAAATTATACAAAATCACATTTAATACGCGACTTCTGTCCACTCCCTTGATACACGTCTTAACCAGGTTCAACTGTACTTTAATTTCAGGCTTTTCATATTACTTATAAAGGTACACTTATATTTTCTTACCGGTTATTAAATAAGACAAAGATTACTATTTGCAAATAGTGGTACTTTTTAAATAATTATTCATGTCAATGTTTAAACTGTATTTGATTGCACTGAAAAGATAAAAATTTATATTTGAAAATTAGTATTATAAATTTTAAAAAAAATAGAATTATTTAAAAAGGTATAAATTACTTAATATTAACTCAAAAATAGGTGATTAAAATGTGAAATATTTCCATGATAAAGAAAATCAAAACCAGTTTTGTTTTAAATAAAACTTTGAATGTTTTTCATATGTTGTAAAAATATTTTATTTTTAGTCATAAAAACCAAAATTTTAAATTTGGGATTCTCAGTAACTTTTACTGGTAAATTATTCTTTCTTGGATACTTATTTTTAAATAACTATCTATATATCAATGTATGAACTGTATTTCATTTCACTGAAAGAATAAAATTCTATAAATGAAAATTAGTATTATAAATAAAACAGAATTATTTAAGAGGCATTAATTACTGAATATTAACTCGAAATTAAGGTGATTAAACTGTGAAATATTTCCATGATGAAAAAAAAAAACCATTTAGTTTTACATAAAATTAAAAAACTTTTGAATGCTGTAAAAATTAAAATGAAAACTAATTTGAATAATAATTTTTTTTAATTAATTTTATTGTTAAGACAAAAAACGAAAATTTTAAATTCAGGATTTAGAAAAAAACTTTATTAGATATACTTAATTTTAAATAACTATTATATCAATGATTTGATTTCACTCAAACAATAAAATTTTATAATTTAAAATTAATATTATAAATAAAACAATAGATTTAAAAAGCATTAATTATTAGGGTGTCAACGATTTTAATCAAATGATTTAAAATCAGTGATTAAATCGTGATTTTAATAAACTTCTTTTTTTTTTAATCATTGATTAAAATCATAAATTTTCTAAACATTTAAATTTACATAAAAAGTATTAAAAATTAAGATCAACAAAATTTGGAAAGTTTCTTTAGGTATTTTGCCTTATGAATAAACAACAAAAGAAAAGCTTTAAATAATTGTTTCTAAGCTTAGAGACTATTCCTTAGACTTGTAAAACATTAACTACAACAGTAATTTTGTAAAAAGCAAGTTTTATCTATTATAAAAAGCATTTAATTAAAAAATTATATTTAAATTCAATATAATTTACAATGTCATAATTTCTTTTAACTAATCAAATTATTCATTCTTTTAAATAAAATAAGCATACCAAATATATTACATTTCTGTAAGTAAAAGAATACATAGCCATCATGTTATTTTTTTATTCTACTTTTGCAATAATAAATTTATAGCAAACTGGAGTTTAAAAAAAATGACATCTACTCAACAACTATTATAAAAGAAAAGAACTAATTGGTATAAAAAATATTAAGCTCAAAATCAGCTTCTTTGGTAGAGGTTAGATAAATGTTTTTATTTTTTTTACTTTTGAACTCCATAAGATAATACATCAAATAAAGAAATTAGTTAGGGAATGAAAAAGCAGCAATACTTTCTTTCTTTTTTTTTTAATATTTGAAGCACTAAATGGTAATACCGCTGCTATTTAATATTTTGAAGATTTCATATATAACTGGCTATTCTTATATTTGCTCTGTATGTGTGTATGAAGAGGTGTAACTCATTTTCAAAATTTGTTTGTTAGCATACACATAAATGTGTGTAAGTTTCAAATTCAGTACAAATTCAAAACAAGCCTTGAATGATATTTGCTTGTTTTGTTATTTGTGCTACTAACTAATGAAATTACAAATATTTGCAGTTTTTATTAATTCTGTAGTTACTCACTTTTCCCACTAGGCCATTTTTTAAAGGTGCAACACCCTGCTTAAAAAAAAAAAAAGTTAAATCCACCTTTAGTTGTACCCAGAGATGTTTCTTGTAAAAGACTTCCCAATATCACAGTATTTTTAAATCTATGTGCCCAATTATAGCACTTTATTTCTTTAGAAAGAACATGATATTTTTAAACCATGATGTTACTTAACTGTATTTTTTAATTTGTAATTCATAAAATCTTTAAAAATTAATGTTTCTTTATTTATCATATTTACAAATCATATAGTTTTTTCTTACTGAACACATTACTAATATGTTTAGGGGAGAGTGGGACAATTTTAAAATTTTAAGTATTCTAAAGTGAAATTAACAAATTTCTGACTTTTTTTTTTCTTAGGCATAAAAAGGGAAGTATTGGCTTTAAAAAAAAAAAAATAATAATTAGAAGAGATAGCTTTTGTTCTTTTTTAAATATAATGACTTTTGTACACTATTGTATTTGTCCCATTAGTCCCCGAGGTCGGGGTCTATTGGGACATCCTGTGGGTCTAATGGGACATATCAAAATCAACACAAAAAGGAGAATTGCAGTACCTATTTCACACATTTTAGTTCAAAATATAATGTACATAAGCAGTATAGTATTAATTACTGCATATTAAAATCTGAAAAATTAAAATGAAAAGATATTAGTTGATGAACGAATTTTGATCTATTGTAGGCTGAGCAAATTCATTACAATGTCTTTAATTTCAGCCCAGTATTTTTCTTCTTTTTCGGGGTGGACAAGCTTTTGAAAATCACACCTTTTCGTAAGGTAACTCAAAAAAAGCTCTTGAATTCCATGATTTATTTAAATAACAAGTGCCACATAATGTCCCATTAGTCCCCATATGCTGATGTTTTATATTTTTCTAATCTACATACAACATGTTTATCCAAAGACAATTTAACTAATTTTAACATAAAATAAAATATTTGTGTTATATTAATTAGTAGCCTCATGAACAGTTTCAGGCAATAATGAACTGTAAATGTCATTGAAGTAAAAAGAATCAAAGTTACTTTTTATAGTTGAAAACAAACTTTCTTCATACACACTTTCAACAAATTACAAATGGATGACTTCTTGTTTTTAAAGATAGCAGCTTTGGTGTTGTCATTCAGGTGTAACATAATATTTTCTGAAAAATAATATTTTCAATGAAATTTAGCCACTGTCCCATTAGACCCTTGTCCCATTAGCCCCCACTCTCCCTACTCATGAAGTAATGCTCTTTGTTATTGAACTAGTGCTTTTTTTGGCAACTACCATCTTGCCCCTTTTACTTTCTAGAATGAATACTAAATTATTATTTTACTAATTAAAGCATGAAAATGTATATTTTCCTAATTAGAGAGTTAATTGCTTAATAACTGTAAATATCAGTAGTATTTAATTATTTAGTCTTAGATCATTATTACAAAATATTAATGTGCATAATGTTATTGTATACTACTAATGAAAATTAATGCAGTTTTTATAATTATAATTAATTAAAGTTTAAAAGCATAGATTGTGATAGCAATTACAGGTTTAATTGTTTTCAAAACCTAAAATTATTGGTAGCTATTCCGTATTTTAAAGCAGGGAAAAAAAAATCATAAAAATCCACTTTAAATTTCAAAAATCCGATAATCAAAATCAGTTTTGTTTTAAATGAAGAAAAAAAAACAAAAGGTGAAGAATTTTTTTTTTTCAAAAATTATTTGTATTGTTAGGTATAAAAAAGAAAATCTTGAATAGAAGATTCCCAGCAGTGTTGAATTCAGATACTTTTCTCCAGGAAGGATTTCTGTTGGGGGGGGGGGGGGGGTCGCACACACTATAGAATTCCAGAGGGGAAATTGCACTTTTTGACCATTTGAAAACACAAAATCTCATATCTTTTGGGGGAGACATGCCATTACTCCAGGGATGAATTCCCCCTCTCCCTGGGACCACCCCCTGAATTCAACACTGATTCCCAGTAAAACAATTTCTGGTGATGAGTCTTTGTGTGTACATTATGCCTTCTTTCATTGTCATATTTAATAGGAGGAATGGCCTGTCCCTTGGAGACAGTACTGGTCAGGAAAGAAATATTATCCTTGGAATTCTAAAAATTTTCCACTGCAGGGATCTGTTTAGGAAAGTTTTAGGTCCTTTACAGAAATTTTTATCCTAAAACAGGACCCTTCACAAAATTCTTTGTCTTATAAATAGACCTTTTACAAAAATTTTCCACCTTTAAATTGAATCTTTCACAAATTTATTCCTTTAAAGATAAAATCTGACTTGTACAAAAAACAGCTAAACTCATCTAATAACATATTAGTTAGCTTTTTTATATATGTAGGATAAAACCTGAATATAACGATAATTTCAAATTCACAAAATTATGACTAGAATTTTCACAAATTATAAAAAAAACTTCAGAATTTCACAAAAACAGGGCCCTGTGAGAAAAGTCTAGACAGATCCGTGCACAGAGAGAGAATCCCACAGAGTTAAGAGAAAGATAGAGAGGAAATGAGCTAGTTTGGCATATGAAGGCTAAAAAGCAACCCTAAAACTGGTTAAAATCAGTTATAATTTGGCCAAAACACTTACGGCTCACTTTGAAAACCTCTCTTTGTCCAAGGAATTCAGTCCTTGTTCCATGTGCTTGTCTTGTTTGGACAGAATGATTTGTGTGACAACAGGCTTCATAGTACAGACCGTTTTAATGATACAGTTCATTTCTATTATATTAGAACTCTGTGGGGAGTCCTCTCTCTTTCACAAGGAAAAATATCAGAAACCAACATTGAAATTGACATGCTAATAGCAGAAGACATTCATTATTCTATTACTAAAATCTTTTAAAAATCAGAAATGAACATTTAAAACATAACAGGATATATGTATAAAAAGAATATAACAAAATGCTTTAACCTTAGACGACTAGAGATAACAAATGGAAAATACTACACACTAACAAAAATTATGAATTCTGTAAATTTTGCATTTTTATGTGGGAAAAGAAGTTAAAAAAGGATTATAATGTATTTCAACATTTCATTATCAATTTACCTAGAAAACAATTATCCTTGTTTTTATAATTATCCTCCTACTCTTAAATCAGCTCAGGGATGTCAACTATTTTTATATTCTGTTTTCATCACTATTTTAAAAAAATACACTTTGTAGCATATTTCTCTTGCAAATGTTGCCAAAGCATATGTAAAAGAATTTTCTTTTGAAAAAGTGGTGCGAAATAGAATTAAAAAATAGTCGCCTATGGCAGCCCTGTCAGCTGTCACCCATCAAACAAACACAGTCATAATTATTACGACTGTCTAGTCTACTAGGATTCATAAAATATTAAATGAGGTAAAATAATTACAAAATTACTGCTGGAGAAAATAGTAATAGAAATAGCACGGTAATGAGTAATATAAAAATTACACCCAGGGCTTTAATTATAAAAATGAAAAGTAAATATTCCTTTTCATATTTAAATATATTAAGTTAACAGGTTAATTACTTTAAAATTTGTGAATAATCAAAAATAAGGACCACTATATAATGTTCTTTTCATTATAATCCACATGTCTTACCAAATCCAGGGTTTATTGAAATAAGAAAAGGAACTTTTAAAAACCTTCTCATTCAATTAATTAACTAGTATTTTTTTATTTATCGAATTAACTAAATTAAATATTTTAGTTAATTAAGAATGAATTAAAATATTAAATGGGCAAATGATGACAATCCTTTGAAAAAATTAAATTTGAAATCTAAATTAGGTTCAGACTTTTAGAAAGTTACAAACACAAACAAACCAACAACCTTCAAATATATATTATAATATAGCATTATGAAAACAAAGAAAATATTAAAATACTTAGGCATATTTTGAAAATAAAATTTATTTAAACAGATGTAAAAACAAAACAAGAAATGCAAACTACTTCTATGCAATACCTTTTCCAACCACAGTTCGATGTCAGAGCTTCCTTTTCATCATCACACCTGGGTAATCATCTAAGAAAATAATTATTAATAATTGTAGAGTATTAGAATTTCTTAAAATAATAACAACATGTGCTAAAGTTTATTTAAAAAATAGGTATTTAAGGTATCTGTAATCATTAGCATTCATAGCTATACTCCGGATTATAAATTTCAATCCTCAACACCGCTAGTTAACACTTTGACTACCCGAAAAAAACTATCATTATTATTTAAAGGGGTCGATTTTGAAAAGAAACGCAAACAAAATACATTATATTATAAATTCCATTGTTTGGGAAAATAAAAAAATAAGTTTCTTAATAAAAAAAATATCAATTAAAAAAGTTCAGGTAAACACATACTAAGGCGCAATTACATCCTAAAAATATTCGGATTAAAAAAAAAAAAAACATTGTGCGCTGACACACATTACGATGCCGCAACACACGTGCAATACCACGTGTGTTTGTATACGAAGTGGACACGCAGGTCCAGTCCATGCACTTGATTACACTTTGCCCCGTCCGAACTTCCTTTCGGACACCCGGTTCCGCCAAGAGCTCCTACCCGCATTCATTTGTACTCCGGAAAAGAATTAAGCCTACAGCATTTAGTTGACATGAATAGCGAAGAAAATGATAAAAAATGTACAGTTGTAATTTATTTATCTACTAAATAATTAAACAGAATACATCACTAATCATCAAATGTTACCTAACGTCAGCAAAAGTCATTCATTTGAAGAATTTCCAATTGTAGAAATCTAATTCGTTAGGCCTAAACATCTAATCAAACTACACGATTGTACATCCAAATGTTGCTTTTAGGCCTGACGTCACAACACATCAAAATCATAATTTTTTCAAGATTTTATGCTTATTTCAATTGCTTAAGACATGAATTATTTTTAAGCAAGAATTTTAAAGTCACAATCTTATTAATCAGCAAAAACAAATAAAAAAATTACGGTAAATAAAAAAAAATATTCGCACCTCAAATTATGCAAATAAGATGTAAAGGATGAATATTGCCTTGTACGTTCTTCGGAATAAAGCGTTACTCAAGAACAACCAATTCTTTTGTTACATTACTTCGGTTTTTGGTCACTAGATGTCATTACAATACCATTTTCTGTTTTCCTCAACAGATGGCAGTCATTTACAAAACGAAGGTGACCCTGTTTTCATCGGTAACAATATTTGTCAACAGCAAATCCAGCAAAGCAAATTATTGAACTGCATTCGCATTCTCATATTACATGTGACTCGTTTTCCAATCTCATAAGTAAGTTGATAACCTTTTTTGTCATATTCAGATGTAAGTTAAAAATCAATTAATATTATCCACTTGTACAGTACGATTGCGCAATTTTCTTTTCCTCTTAGACTGCAAAGGCGGTGCTCATCACGGGAATGTTTGTTATTGGTCAATACGCAAATGATTGACTAGAAGTCATGTGATCTGACTAAGAATGAAAACAAAGAGTGTGTTCAAGAAGCACGCGCGTTACGCGCGCGAGCTCAGGAGACAGGAACATGGAGTGGGTCCATATCATGTATGGAATAACACGTAGTATGTTCAGGAACAGATCATGCATTTGATTAATTAAGGTGCTAATTATAAAGATATTTTGTTGCAAAAGGAACGTGTGCTGGATGGCCGAATGGATAAGGCAGTGAACTCGAGACTAGGGATTGTGAGTTCGAATCCCTCCAGTCCCACATTGTGTCACAATTTTTTTTTGTTTTGTTTATTGGTTGTTTTATATTTTTCATAATGAATAAGATATTTTTGATGAAGATATATTTTTTATTTTTGTTATACAGAGGCACGTGTATTTTTATTATAATAATAAAATACTCATTTAAATGTGAGAAAATGAGGTATTTCGAGATGAAAGTTTTAGATCTGAACGCCTTTTAAATATTCAAAGTTTTGTTTCTAAGTGATTATATATGTAGTATGTATATGTATAATTGAAAAAATAATATATATTGTGCGAAAATATCCTTTTGCACGTAGAATAATTCCTTTTTTTTTTTTTTTTTTTTGAGTACTTTACGAGTGAATTTTTATCCAGACTAGGCTAGAAATCATATTCTACTTTGAACATTATAAAAATAAAATGTAATAGTTGTAAATTATTTTAACTAAAAATATCTGTACATATATTTTTTAAAGAGATAAAATATATAGGTCTGCTGCCTAGTTTGTAATGAATAAAGTATGATTAGAATGTTTATAAATTTTTTACTGAAAGTATAAGTAAGTATTTTGCTTATACTAACAGAATTTTGAATACCATTTATTTCTCATGTTTTATGATGTATTTTGGTCTGTTATCCACACGGTATTAAAATATGCAATCATAAAATAAGAAATATATATATTAAAACCTACTCTGAAAAACTGTCTAACTAACAGTGCAAATTCCATTGAAATCCATCCAGTATAGTAGATTACAAACAAATCTCATATGTTGATATCAGAATCTTGGTTTACTAACAGCATTCTATTTATCACAGAAGATATAAATCAACTGATAAATCATTTTTAAATAAATAAAAAGAAAATTGTTAAAAAGTTAAAATTTTTAGATCACCAGTTGAATTCTTAAATTGTATCAATCAACCTACCAAACAAAGCACAACCAATAACACATAAGCAGAAAACGCACAATCACGTGATCAAATCGCCCACACAATTTTTTTGAGCAGCTCGCGCGGAGTTTGCGTGCGGTTGGTTAACTAATTTTAAATGCTAAATGGGCTAAAGTAGATAAAGAAGGTCACGTGATGTTTTTCCCGACTATTTTAGATTTTATCTGAGTGAACATAGGCATGTATTCCTGTTACGAAAACCATGTTTTGGAAGGATGAAGAAATATAGTCGTCGGTTTTACCTTTTTTGAACCATAAAAATAATGAAATAATTGAATTATGTTAAAATTCCTTTCTTCGATAAGACCTACTCCATGGCATAAACTTCTGAGCGCGCGCGCGGCGCAAAGTGCACCTCTGAACACGCTCAAACATTTAGTTGCTCTGGCAAGGTATGTATTTACATCTGTGGTGTTTTGGGTAGATGTATTTCATGTGTTTAGATTATAATTTCGTCAAGCATGAACATTTTGTTGTTGTTGTTACCTATGGCAGTAAAACTTAAAAGTATCAGATCTTGTGATTTTATCGAAAAATAAGTTCAATTGTTTAAAAAAGTATGTGCACTTCTCGTACTTTAATAATAAAGGATTTATATAACCCTTTATTTTTTTTTCTCACTGCAGCTCGTTGATTTCAAATTAAAGAATCAGTAGTTAACTTAGAAACAATTTAATTGCAACTTTTTTAAGACTTTTTTATGATATATTCACGAATTTTAAAATGAATCTATAGTGCAACAAACACAATAGTCGTATGTTTTCACTACATGTGTATTATTCATAATGCAGTGTAAATGCATCACTCATGCAGTTTATAGAGGAAAAAAATATTTTACTGACAATTAAAATGTTCTACTCATTTACTGGGAAAAAAATGTGTGTTTTTCTCTTTTTTTCTAAGTAACTTGGCATTTACATAATGGTGATATATTGTATTTTACATTAAGAAAATAGATTTTGTTTTATATTTATTTTTATAGTGGAAGTGGGAATAAAATAAAAATGTGTCATATTTCAAAATGCAAAACGAAAAAAATTTAATTTTCATCAAATTAAAATGTCTCCTACTTATAATCTGTTCTAATGAAATTGCAATTATTTTTTGCTCCAAGATTTGCTAAAAAGTCATTTAGCTGTGTTCATATTAATTTAAATTTTGAAGTTTAGTAAAGTAATTCAATGAATTATATCTAGTGATTAACCTTAGTATAATGTATTATACACTGTAAAACTTATGCTATGTTGCTTCTAAGTGTTATGTTTATAACTTAAATTTCTTTGCTTATTTTATATTCATTGATGATTTTTCTTTTTTTTTTTTAGTTGATAAAAGTAGCATATAGTGTTTAGAAAAGAGTAATGTATTAAATGGATCAAATAATGAATTAAACAATCGCACATCTATATGTGAGTGTGTATATATGACGTAAGTTTCAAAATTCACCTTAACCAGAAAATCAAATTTTGGTAAATCACAAAAAATCTTTAAATTTTAAATGTTTCCGTTGTAAACCAAGATTTAACAATACCAGAATTACTGGATAAAACTAGTGTTTTTGCAGATTGCTGTGTTTTTTTATGAAGGTTTACCAATAGAATAGCTTGATACAGAAAACAATTTTTTTAATTTTGGATAAGGGGAGTTATGAAACTTGCATCCACATATATATTTGTGTGTGTGTGCTTATCTTGGAGGTGTTTATAGTATTAAATATGTAGACATCTCGATAACTTTTCAAGTTCAGGCTACTTTCTATTTAATTATAGACCTGAAAATTTAAATTTTTAGTTAGTAACCAGTGGCTGATAGACCTTTTTTCATTTTAAGCTCTTTTATTCAATCTTAATTGTTGCTGAACTAAATATATTAAATTCCTTATTTAAATTACAGCATCCAATGGGGCTTTGGGCTTCTTCTAATCACTTAAAACATAGGGTCCTGAAACAGGCTATGAGTATTTAAAAAAATAAAAGTGAGTCAAACTATTACACTAATGTTTTTGAAAAAAAAAAAAAGTTCATTTAAAATTTTTGTTTTCAAATACAATGTTTAATTAAATATGGCTTATAATAGTTTTCTACAAACAACATTAAAATGTTACCAGATCTGTTACAGAAAAAATATTAGAAAAATAGAAACTTTAAATATCATGTACCAAAATTAAGTTTAGAAACATCTAACATGGCTTTTTTTTTTAACAGAAACATAGCATTTTTGTGTGTGTGTATTTGGAAGATGAATTATCCTCATTACAGAAAAGAACATTTATCAAACAATAATATTGTAAAATACTCTTTAACCCCTTTGCGACTAGCTTTCGCATAAAGTGCTCAGAATCCTTGGTTATTCTTATATCAGTAATTTTTAAAAATTTTGCATTATTTAATCAAAGCATTTCTGAGACTCAATCAATCAAAATTTTTTATTTAAAAAATCTGGTGATAAAAGATTGAAAGTTCTGTAAAGGATGCTCATTGCAAAGGAGTTAAAAGAATAGTCTCACGAATGTTTCATAATACATGTATTTATTTCTCAGTTTTCTCAAAATAATTTTAAAAAACAGACCAGTAACTGCTGATGAAAAATGTGCATAATAATTTTATAGTTACGAAATCTAGTACATTTTAATACTTTATCTAATACTATCTTTATCTATTTGTAAAATGTTTTAAATCATAAAAGAGAATAAGCAAGAAAGTTAAACCCCACCAAACTATTACCTTCCTTCCCCAGTTATGTAAGCTCTTCAGTGCCTTATATCAAGTTAAATGTAATGTAGCTTTCTGCTCTGACTACTAAGAACCAAAATGGCAGCACCTATTGTTTACAAACAGTTACAAGTTGAGAGGCTGGTATGCAAGTACATATGTATATCTTATTTGGTTTGTAAACATATTGTCATTCCTGGTTAACCTTATAATAATTATGTCAAATCATATTACAAAATAAATGAAATATGCACAATTCAACCAATTATTAATAATTATGTGTAAAAACAAATTCCTGTTGATAATAACAAAATAAAAACTTGCTAGTTGTTTTATTTAGCTGCTGCATTTTTTGTTTAGGCACCATGTGACAAATTGTAACTTAAAATTTTATATAAAGACTAGGGTCTAAAAAATCATGATTTAAAAAAAAAAATCGGATTTTTTTTATTTTTTTCCAGTGTTCAAATGCTGAATAGCTACCAAGAGATTTAGGTTTTCAAAACAATTAAACCACTAATTGATAACATAATATATGTTTTTAAACTTTTAATTAATAAAATTATAATTATTAGTTAGTAATTAAAAAAAAATATAAAAACTGCAAATTAGTAGTTTCATTAGTATCATACAATAATGTTATATACATTAATATTGTAATAATTATGTAAAACTTTATTAAATACTAGTGATATTTAACATTTATTAATAACTGCATTTAATGTTAAATAGTTTTAACACTACTTCAAATTAATAATTATTAAACAATTAACTCTCTAATTAGGAACATATTATATATTTTTAAGTTTTAATTATTAAAATAATTAATAATGTAATAATAATTTTAGAAAGAAAAAGGGGCAATGCAGGGTTGCAAAAAACCCGGTTGGGTATTTTAGGATTTTTTCGGGTTTTATTGATTTTTTTTTTTTTTTTTTTTTTTTTTTTTTTTTAAGAAGTGAGGGCAGGGTCAGTCCATTATTTTTTAAAGTATATGTATTAAATTAAGAAATCTTATTATATTTTTATTGATAAACTTAATATACAAATAATTTGAATTGAAATAATATAAATAAATCAGTGTAAAAATCTGGAAAAAAGCTTTTACTTCTGACATCATATAATATTATGTAATAGCCACATATCACATATTTAAAAGTTACTTTAATAGATTACTTTTTATCTGTATTCCTCACTAAAATCACATTTTTATAACAAATCTTTTATTATTTATTAATCAAATAATGCTTCATAATATTTTCAAGATATCTATGGTTCATTGTATAGAACAGAACAGTTTATTCTTTGAACATAATACATAGCTGTTATTAAAATTATTTAAATTACAAATGATTTCAATTACCTACATAACTGATTGTAATTTAAATATTTTGAAATGAAGTTATAATATTTAGATAATATCCAACACTGTTTATTTTTATCAACAAACATGCATCTATATGTAATAGGAAATGATATTTAACCCCCCCCCCCCAAAAAAAAAAAAAACAAACAAAAAAACAACCCAAACAAAAACTGGTTTATTTGGGTTTTTTGAAAACAGACCACCACCCCCCCCCCTTTTTTTTTTCTTTTTTTGCCAACCCTTGCCAAAAGTGAATACCGTAATTTCGCACGTACACGCCGCACCCACCATAAGCGCCGCACCTCTGAAAATACATTAAATTAAAAAAAATTTGGCAGAAGTGCCACACTGTCGAAAAATTGGTTAAAAAAAAGAAATAGCTGCGTAAGCGGCAAGGCAAAAAGTATTAGCAAAATCCGATATTAAAATTAACAAAAATTATTGATAAAATCTTACAAGAGATATGATTCATGTAATGTTTGCAATTCCTAAATATCGACACATTTTAGTTTATCTCGTAATTTTTGTCCTAGATTCCCATGCTACGTTTTTTTCACCCGCTTCCTTTCATTTTTTCAACATGCAAACCACCAATTCTGCATTTGTTTTGATTTGCTAGTTGCTCGGTTGAGTTGTTTGACTGTAGCGCTATTTATCTGCGCCATTCGGCAATAAATTCATTGCGATCGCACCTGCGATTAATATGATTTACTTCGTACCAAAATTTATTTTAAGTCAATTAAACTTTAAAACCTTTTTAAGCCATATTTTGTACTTTTATAGGTCTTTTTAAGTTTTTCTAAGACTTTATAAAATTTAATTTTTTTTTAAATTCAAAAGTAAGTTATCGTCTGGATGATGCAAATCATATAATCGTTTCGTATTGGCCCTTCTGATTATTTTCAAATCCAAATCAATAAATTTATTTTATTAAATGAAAAACTTCCATTAACAATATTTTTCTTACCTTCATATCTATATGGAAGTAAATAAGTGGCAAAACTACCGTACTTACCTTTGAAGCTCATGCCTCTGTGTTTGTGCACATTATTTGTCAATTGTATGCACAAAGATAAAATTATACTATATAATATTGAAAATTAAATTCATGTAATTTAATTTCATTAATATTAAATTCAGTACTAATATTGTGATTAGTATCATAATCACGGAACATCTACCATAGTACAATGCAAAATAGGAATAAAACCTAAAAGTATGCAAACACATTTTTATTTCACATTAACACATTGAATATTAAAAAAAAAAAAAAAAAGCAATCAGGGAATATCAAATGTTATTTTATGCCAAAATATTATGATTGAAAGTAATAAATATATTAAGTAATACTAATAGCATCGAAATGAAAAAAATAAGAGATATAAGATACACAAAATATAAAAATAAATGAAAATATAAGAAACACAAGTTAAATTCATCAATGAAACCATCAAAGTCCTGATCTTCCGTATCTGAGTTAAAAAGCGACAAAATGGCTGGGTCAATTTCTGTTCCGGGGTCGTCTGCATTACTCTCCCCAGAACAGTTGTTGTCGCCGACGTAGGGAACAATTATCCCTGCTTTTAAGAAACTGCCCTTTATTGTTTTAATGGGCACATCTCTCCATGCTTCTGAGACCCACTTTGCAACTTCTACAAAAGTTGCTTTTCTCATAAAACCTCGATTTGTATAAGTATGTTTGCCTGCTATCATCCACGATTCCCAGAGAGTTCGCATTCGGCATTTGAATGCTTTGTTGACAGCCAAATCGAGTGGTTGAATTAACTTTGTCAACCCTCCGGGAATTGTGGCTAAATTTGCAGACACAGACTTTGCTGCAACTTTTACAGGCTCTGATAAATGAGCCCACATCGAGTCCATTATAAGTAGACCTTTTGGCTGAAAAAAGGATCCCTTTCTTTTCCGCCAGACTTCATGCAACCAATCTTGCATTAAAGTCTCGTTGATCCACCCTTTCTCATTCGTGCGGATCAAAACATCATTCGGAAATTCTCCTTTGGAAAGAGTTTTTCTTTTAAAGATCAAAAGAGGCTTTAGTTTTTCCCCGCTTGCCATGCAAAATAGAACGCATGTGAAGGACGTCTTTTCGTGACCGGTAGTAACGATACCTACCGTACTTTGGCCAACTTTGTTCGCAGTCCTGCATGGGGGCAGTCAAAAGTCAAAGGGACTTTGTCCATATTGATCACCTGATCAATGGAAAATTTGTTGTGCTTTAACTGGTCATGTACAAACTTTAAGAAAGTAGATTTCTTACTCTCCCAATCGTCAGGCAATTTTTGCCCTACGGTTGTGCGGGCCCAAACAGAGAGGTTTTTCCGTTTCATAAATCTGTAGCACCAGCAAGGAGGTTGAACTAATGGAGAAGGCAATGCTCCGCTACGCAATGCTACGAAAGTGAAGCCTGCCACGCCCCCTCATCCTCCCAAAACATTGAAGAACGCATAGTGATACATTGAAAAATGAGTATCGAAAATTCCTAATAAAAATAATTTTAGAGTCAAGATCTGATTTTTTTCTGTGATTTTGCATTTATAGAAGACTGTTTATACGTATTAACTTGTTTTTTATTGTAAAATTTCAAATATTTTCTCATTCATACGTCTTAAACACCAAGTGGAGAAAAAAAAATTATTACTAAGATTATACTTTATAAAACTGGTTATATTCGGAAAAGTTTAACTTTTTTTAATGAAAAAAATGTTTATTGTAAAAAAAAAAATACTTTTTATACTACTAGGAGATATTTTGTTTCAACAAGGTTTCTTTTTTTTTCACATCAGTCTTAATTAAATTGCTTACATTAGATTTAACATAATTTTCAGTCATGCTACAAAAATTAGAAGTAAGAATGTGATTTTAAATATGTTAAATAAGATTTCTGAGGTATTTACAGACCATAACAAAAACATCCTCTAATTTAGATATGAGCATTTTTAGGTAAATTTCTTTTATGAAAATATTGTTATTGTGAAGCTTATTTTTATTAAATAAGGCTGTCAAACAGATAATAAAGAATTCTTGAAATGGAAAATACAGAATTACACTGAAATTTTAGACAACCCCTGTATGTAAATATGTACCTGCTACTAATAAATTCTTAAAGATTAAAGAATGGCTCAAATAATTCTAATTATATATATATAAACACACCGTTTTTTATCTATTTTATAAGTGTTATAGATCTTAGCAATGTCTTCATTTTAAAAGGGGGGGGGATTAGTAATATGTATATCTCTTAAGATTAAGGTCAAATTTTAAGGATACAGAAAAGGTACATTTCACAAAGTTTTCCAGAATCAGAATTGTATTATTAAATTTTTTTTTACTATTTTTGGAAGAATTTTTTTTAATCATGAGATTTTTAAACTTAAGAACCTGTGCATTATAAAGAAAAGAGACTTCTTTTAAAATAGACACCTGTAAGGGGTCAAGGAAGGATCATTATCCCTCTGAATTTTCAAATTTATTTAATTCAAAATCTGTCATGGTTAGAAAAAAAAAGAAAACTGTGCAATTTAAAATAACACACACACACACACACAAAAAAAAAAACTAGGTATTTTTCATTGGGGGGAAGCATGGAAGAGACAATGGTAAATTTTTGTGTTTTTAAATTGTCTTAAAAGGGGAGAGCCCACTGCTGAAAAATATCCAACATTCTTAGAATTTTCAGTTTTATTCAGTTTCTCAAGAATTTAACAGTTATACAAATTTCACAGTTATCTGTAAAATTTAATTATCTTGTAAAAGATATTTCTAGAAAAACTGTCCTCTTGTTCCGGTGAACTCCTAAGAGGCTCCTAATTAAAATATTTTTTCACCTTCAACAGCTCGAAATTTTCTGAGACATTTTCAGACTCATTTTTAAAAGTAAAAATATGAAACTTGCTGAGGTAATTTTTGAAGAGATGTATAAGAGGCCGTATGATTTCATTTTTTGCTCAATTAATTAGAATTTGATTTATAAACAATTACTTTCTCAGTATGGCCATTTTTTTTCATTCCCAGATCTCCCACTTTGGAAAATGCGGTACAAAATGCCAACTTTGACAGCATTTTTTGCAATACTTTCTGCATTTTATCAAAAATCGACAAGTTAATATCGTTAATATATTTTTATTACTATATTATTATAATATAGTTCAAATCGACAATCGGCACATTATATAGTTTCTAAATAAGAGAATGTGCCAGTTTGATGCACTCGACAGCAAAAATGAATTTAAAAATAAATCGGAAAATAAGCAATTTGGATTGGAATACACCCTTAAATGATAAAACAATGTTATGGAAAAGGTTTTCTTCTAAATTTTATTTTGAGTGATGTTTTTTATGCATCCAAGTCTTATTTATGGCATAAATTTTTTTGCAATTTATAATAACATTTTAATTCTACTAATCCAAAGACCGATTTGTGGGGGAGGGGGGGTGGGGAGAATCATGAATAAGAGGGTTAAACAAGCAAGTAAATCACATGCAGAGGATTTTGAGAGAGTCGGCTGTACAACAGTTAAAAGACTATGAGGGCTGACATTTGTCAAAAACTATTGGGCATGTAAATACCATGGAAAAAAAATGCCATACATCAACCCCCCCCCCCCCCCCCCCAAAAAAAAAAAAATCGAGCTGGGTTTTCTTAAGGAGAAAAATAGGGGGGGGGGGAAAGATGTCAAATCGCTATAAGAGCAGAAGTAATGTCTCAAATGAAGTTTGTGTCTTTTTATGATATTGCATATTTACCACTATTTAAATTTGATTACAAAAAAATTACTTCAAAATATTATTAATTACTAATTATTACTAAATAGCTAAGAGCAAGTTTCTCCTTATTAAGCAATACCATTATTTACTATATTTATCATCATATTATTTTGTACCTACAAACAGTTTAAGGGACTAAAAGGAAAATAAAAATTCAATAATTTCCGTTCATACTTTTTACTTCACTTTGTAACGGAAAAAATTATAAGGTCTCAAAATTTGAGAGCTAAAAGATGTTTTTAAAACATTTAAAAATTCAAGGACTATTTTGTCAAAGTTAGCGTTTTAAGGCAATTTTTAGGACTTAACAGCGACAGAAATGTCGTCATGAGGGAGCAATTAGCAGTCGCATCCTGAAATTCAGTTTTAAACGCTAAATTTTAAAGAAGTTTTTGAAAGATTCTTTGCTTTTATTGAAAAATGGAAAACACTATTTAATCACATAGTTTCTGAATAAGTGCACTTGCAAATTTCTTGAGATTAAAAATAATTTCACGGATGTGTCAGAAATTACCTACTTTTGATTTGATTAGAGCCTTAAGGAATCACAAAGATTCGCATTGTTGAGCAAGGGGGGGGGGGGATTGAAAGGATTTAATATATATTTAATTTTTTTAAATGATTTTTAGCATTTTTTTGTTGTTATTCTTCAGGGTGACCGCGACCCCCCCCCCCCCCCCCCTTGGATCCACCATTGCGCGTAGGGCTCCACATCAAAGTACATGATATCAACGTAGGTGAAAGACTATCACAATAATAATCTCTTAGTCATGATTGCTGTCCGATCATTAACACGTACTTCGAAAATTGGCAATTGTTTTAAAAATATATTCAAAACTATTCGAATTCATATACTAATGAAAATAGCTGAAGTTGAAATTTCGACTGTTGTCAGGTTCTGATGAGCAGATACTAATTCGAATTACTGGTATATGATATTGTCCATTTACTTATATATTGTATTCATGTCACTTTCTATGTACTGTGAGTTTTAAAATTATATTTTTTACTTATCTGGAATTTAATCCGAGTAGTTTGAGTGACATGGCTTTAGTTGAAGGAATGTAGCGAATCAATAGAGTGGGGCCTTTCCCTATCATTCAAAGTGCATACCTGAGTAAGTTGGACAAAAGAGTTTCTAGCGAGATAGTGGACGTCACGGGAATGTGACAGTTGAGGTTCACTGATGGGGAGTGGACCCTGGTGTCAGAAGGGTAACCCCGTATATGTTTTTTCAGGAAGATGAGGGAGATAGCCGAGAGAGGGCATGAGGTCAGTCTATGCGTGGAACTCAAAGCGTGTGGACACACTTTGGTCCTGAATAGAATATTCAGATAGTGTACATATAGAGATGTACGGGCGGCGCAGTCTCTTGGCATATACAGCAAGTTAACTGGAGATCAAGAATTATCTCCGATAAATCTGTTTTAAAGAACGTAATATGAGAGGGATATAGAATATATTAATAAGCGGACCAGTACACAGAAAGAAGTATTTACTGCATTTAATTTAATGTTGGACCAGATCACCTATATCCGAGTTCTTAATTGTAAATATTGTCTTGTTATTTGTAAATAATGTGTAAATAAATTGTTAGTTATGTTTAATTGAAAGAGTTGGTATTCTGTTCAACAATTCTCTCATAGCGTGATCGATATCATGTAACCATATTGGTGGTGGCAGCATATAAAAAGCAAGGAGGTTGAACTAATGGAGAAGGCAATGCTCCGCTACACAATGCTACGAAAGTGAAGCCTGCCATGCCCCCTCATCCTCCCAAAACATTGAAGAACGCATAGCTATACATTGAAAAATGAGTATTGAAAAATCCTAATAAAAATAATTTTAGAGTCAAGATCTGATTTTTTTCTGCGATTTTGCATTTATAGAAGACTGTTTATACGTATTAAGGGTAACTGTCAGTTATATTTTGCTCTATGCTGCCCATGTTACATTTTTCAAATCACACCTGCGCATTTGCTATTGAACCAATTTCTTTAAAATTTTTTGAGGGGATTGATATAACTTATTTCTTCAACGTAGTTTAATTTTATAAATGAAATATAGAGCCTATTTTTTTTAATCTATTTTTTAAAATTTTTTTCTTTGGTTCCAGTAGACATCACCAGATGGCATTAGATGTCCTGTACTATGAAGGAATCGAGTACGAAGCAATATATTTTATCATTTTTGTATATTTTCTTGTAAATTATTATCATTATTTTTCTCGTAAATTTAATAAGTGATATATTTTAGACAATATTATGTAAAATATCCTCCAAGAAGCCTTTTAGTTTTTTCGTAATGCTATTTTATTCTTGGCATAACATGCCATTATGAGAATATTTCCCAAAAATACAGTAAACCTAGAGAATTCCGTTTAGACCAGCTAGCAGAAGCGCTTTTTTCGACTAGAAAGATGACGATTGACCTGTTGACCTTCCTTTGAAAGGGATAGGAAAGGGACAGGGCATTTGTTGACATCTCTTCTTTCTATGAAATGAAATTTGTCCCTCCTTGAAAAGCGATCATTTTACTGGA
The DNA here is from genome assembly GCA_963932465.1 of Maratus speciosus. Taxonomy (NCBI): domain Eukaryota; kingdom Metazoa; phylum Arthropoda; class Arachnida; order Araneae; family Salticidae; genus Maratus; species Maratus speciosus. The sequence goes on along the minus strand of OZ010796.1, from coordinate 303,810,871 downwards.
GATTCAGATATTACGCAACTTTCACTGGTAAACCTCGTTTTGACAAGTTAAAACAACATTTACTCGGCTCTGATTTGTCTAAAAAATATATCCAGTATCTGTTCTTATAAAACACTAAATGTTTCATTCAATATATAACACAACAAATATTGTTCATTCATTGTATGCAAATAAACTAATGAACAGGCAACTTCAAATCTGAAAGTTTCACGAGTATTGATTATCATGAGAAGTTTTGTAACATAATTGTTAGATACCGTTCCTGCTAAAAAAAAAAAAAAAAAAAAATGCAGGAATTCTGCTTTTTCAGAATTTAGTGCCGCCCCCGATGAGAAAAAATAATCTTTCTTACATTTTTTTCAAAATAGCACTCATTTTAATTACTTTTTTTTCAGTTGTTATGAGAAAATGGCAACAAAAAGATATAATAATCTGCTATTTTCTTTTTTTTTTACAAAAATGGAGTACTTCAGTTGCCACCATTACAGAAATATCATCAAAAACTACAAAAATATTAATATCACAAAAATAAATTATGATGCAGTTTTCAAATAAATTGCAGTTACTTTTCTTCCCTATACGAAGTTGTAAAAATTGAAAATGTGCGATGTTTAGAATAATAATAAAAAAAAAATGTAGTAGAGATTATCAGTATTGAACGGTACAATGATACATCTGCTTCGTTTTACGGCTGACTTATATATAACGTATCTTTGTTTTTTAGGGATGACATTTTAATTGTTGCCTGCAAGGAATAGAATATTGGAGGTTTAAAAAAAAAAAAGAGTTGCAAGAACATTTCTGATATCCTCGCTTGCGCACGGAATTATTATTATTATTTTGAACTAGTTCATTTTCTAACTTATAAAAATACACATAGAAATACGAGATTTTATAAGAAATGTGTCAGCAAAACGTGCGCTCAAGGCATTTTTCGAATATTTTTATTAGTTTTTTAGGGTTTCGTTCATCTGACGAAACCCTATTCGTCTCGCTCCTCTGTCTGTCTGTCCGTCACAGAGCCCGTTCTCAGAAACTACACATGTTGGAGATTTGAAATTTTGCATACTTATAGATGACCACCACACATCATACGATAAATCATAAAATTTTGAAAAAGCCGTACATTTAACCCTTTGGGCTCCCACATGTGTATTTTAAACAATTCTTTCTAAGTGAGTCCCTAATTAGGTTGCAGGCATTAAATTTTGCGTACTTATAGATGGACACCTCAGATCAAACGACAAATCATAAAATTTTGAAAAAGTCATTCATTTAACCTTTTGGGCTCCCCCATGTGTATTTCAAACAATTCTTTCTATGTGAACCTCTAATTAGATTGGAGGTGTGAAAGTTTGCATACTTATAGCTGAATACCTCACATCCAACGACAAATCATAAAATTTTGAAAAATTCGTACATTTAACCCTTTGGTCTCCCACATGTGTATTCTAAACAATTCTTTTTAAGTGAGCCCCTAATTAGGTTGCAGGCATGAAATTTTGCGTACTTATAGATGGACACCTCAAATCAAACGACAAATCATAAAATTTTGAAAAAGTCGTACATTTAATCCTTTGGGCTCCCACGTGTGTATTTTAAACAATTCTTTCTAAGTGAACCCTAATTAGGTTGGAGGAGTGAAATTTGCATACTTATAGCTGAATACCTCACATCAAACGACAAATCATAAAATTTTGAAAAAGTCGTACATTTAACCCTTTGGGCTCCCACATGTGTATTTTAAACAATTCTTAAGTGAGCCCCTAATTAGGTTGGAGGCGTGAAATTCTGCATACTTATAGCTGAGCATCGCACATCAAACGGCAAATCATAAAATTTTGAAAAAGTCGTACATTTAAGCTTTTGGGTTCCTACATGTGTATTTTAAACAATTCTTTCTAAGTGAAACTCTATTTAGGTTGGAGGCGTGAAATTTGCATACTAGCTGAACACCATCATGCGACAAATCATAAAAATTTGAAAAAGTCGTACATTTAACCCTTTGGGCTCCCACATGCGTGTTTTAAGCAATTCTTCCTAACTGAGCCCCTTATTAAATTGGAGATTTGAAATTTTGCATGCTTATTATAGCAGAACACCTGAGACCAGGCGACAAATTATAAAATCTTGAAAAAGTCTTATGTTTAACACTTTGAGCTACCGCATATGTATTTTAAGCAATTCTTTCTAAGAGAGCCCCTAATTAAGTTGGAGACATGAAATATTGCATGCGTATAGCTGAATACCTCAGACCACACGACAAATCATAAAATTTTCAAAAAGTCTTATATTATTTACTCCTCCGTGCTCTAACGTATATTTTAAGCAATTTTTCTAACCTCCACCCTTTTCACCCGGGGAGCACTTTTCCAACTTTTGCCGACACCCCTTTGACCATTCTTTCATATTATGCACCATAGCCTTACATATTTGAGTTCCACTTTTTACCCCCAGGGACGCCTACTTATCTCGGGTGCTATGGGCCCAATCCCTTCGACTAATATATATACGGATAGTATGTAAAACGGAGTTTCGTTCGGATAGAGATTTGTTTAGAATAGAGTGCGCCCCTGGTTGCGAAATGTGGAACTAACAGATTTTTCAAAAGGTTAAAGTGCTTTGAAATGAATATTAAACGAAACCCTCTGTGCGATCTGTGATCACACTTACCCACTTGTTATTAATTTAAAGTTAAAAAAAAAAAAAAAATTCCTTTGCTGGTCAACGCGAAAATTCTTGCCACATTTTCTGACTCATTTATAAACATTAAAGCTAGATACTTGTAGGGATGATTATTGAAATGATTTGTAATCGGACAGACTTTTCATTTTCCGATGAATGAATAACTGCATCTTTAGGTATAAGCGATTGTTGTCTCAGAGTGACAGTTTTTTTCTTTTCTTGCGCTTCTCTGTCACGACAAGAAATTCGGTTGACAGACTTGTCAGATTTTTTTTTTTTTTTTGCCTTTACCAAAAAAGAAACTAGTACTTCAATTACGATTTGGAGGTTCGTTGGTTAAGTATAAAAGGGGGAAAGGGGGCAAGTCCCCTCCCCTTAATTTAGCTAAATGGATTTTCATGCAGAATTATCAATTTACTTTATTTTTTTTCTATGTTCATTCTGATAAAGAGCTTTCCTGATTAGATTTGGAGATTCATTAGTTAAGTATAAAGGGGGGGGGGGGTTAGACCCCCTTCTTAATTTAGCGATAAGGTTTTTTCATGCAGAATTATCTGATTTGCTTCAAATTTGGTATACCGGTTTATTATGTTAAGGAGGTTCCCTAATTAGATTTGTAGGTTCATTGGTTAAGTATAACGGGGGCTACTCCTCCTTCATTTATTTTTTGAGGGCATTATTCTTTGAAATAATAGTATAATATACAATTAGTGTGAATAACACCTGTGAGCTCAATGCCATCAGTTTAACTGGGCACTTTTCTTTTTCTTTTTTATATTTTAATCTTTTTTTTTTTTTTTTTTTTTTTTAATGATCTTAATTTGGTACTGACAGTAAAAGTAGTTCATATTTAAACTTCATTTGGCATTTCGTAAAACTAAATTCAGCGCAGTAATAATCTTTTCTTTTTAAAGTGCAGGTAAAACAAAATCCTTGTTCAAAGTTTAAATTTGGCATTGTGCTAAGCGCGCTTCAAAAGGAGGTTGCGAAATTGCAATGCCGACTTGGTCCGTGCCGCCTTTTTCCAGATAGGTTTTTAATTAACTTTGTAAGATACGGGATGCTTATTGAAAGATCCCCTCAATGCAAACTGGTCGCGAATGCCATAGTAATTTATGCGATTAATTCAGTCTGTTTTTAACAATTTGGCTTTTATTGCTTTTATACTGCTACTGGGTATGTATTAAACAAATATATAATCCAAAGTTGTTATCTAGACTTTAAAAACCGATGGTACACAGAATACGCTACCCCTCGTTCTCGGCTAATTACTGATGATTTTTTTCGAAAATCGTCATCAATTCTTTTATACTTCTGCTACGATAGGTACTTCCAGCGCTTCTCAATACCTTTTGCTGAATGCCCGCAAATCAAAATTTGTGTGTAACTGAAAAATCAGCTTTTCTCAAAAACTATGTGACCTAGGATAATCACTTATATTTTCCTGCAAGGTTTAAATTAACGTCTACTACCTGTAATTTTTTCATAATTTTAGTTTCAGTAGATTTGGAAATAGATGGAAGGGGGCATATTTTTGCACCACTTTTTCGACGATATCTCTGAAAATATAATACCTAAAATCAAAAGAAATGTATTTTTGAGTCCAAAAATACATTTAAAATATAGTAAAAAAAAAATATTTTTTTAAGCAACTTATTTAGCCCTCTACATTTTCCCTAAATATATTTGTGAATGTATAATAATCTGTAAATATGTGGGTCAATAGTCTTTATTACTTCCCCCAATTTGAACTTTCCACGTTCCGTAGTTTACGAGTAAAATGGCTGTGCCAGACAAACAGACAGACACAGGAGTAATCTTATAATGGTTCCGTTTTTACTTTTTAAGTATGGAACTCTGCAAACGAATTAAAAAATGTGTCAGAAATTAGCCAGTTTGAATTTGAGAACAGCATTAAGTAAATAAAATATACATGCTAAAATTTAAATTGGTAAGTCGAAACAGATATATTATGTAAATGTAAATAAAATGTACACGCGAAAATATAGCATAAATTTTAAATTCTAAATACTTTTTTTTTTCTTTTTAATTAGATTTTATTTACCTTTTTTTTTTTTTTTTTTTTTCTTTTCCAAATTTGGTTTGGATTGCTAGGGTTCAACTAAAATGCACTAACGGAAATATTTCCCCCCAGAATTATCCCATAATTTGGCCTTTGGCTAGTTAAATGCATTAGCAATGTCACTGTAAATTTGTGGAAATAATAATTAACAGTTTCAAGGGCGGTGGCTGGAGGGTCTAGCCACCTAATTTTAATTCCAAAACAGACAAATTGCACCAAGAATGTTTTAATAAAACTTTGCTTTTGTAATGAAAGTGAAAAATAGCAAGTTTTTACTTTCTAAGAAATTCGTTTGAATATTCTGGTGTCAGTCAATTATTTCATCATTTTACAAACAGAACTCTTCTGCCCCTAAAAGGTTTAAAAGATGTCAATATTGTTGAAATTCCGAATTTAAGTTCTTTAATTTAAAGCGTTACATAGCAAAACTATATTAAAGAAAATATTAGATTAAAAATAGTTTATTATTAGACATAAATAACACGGGAGTAATATTGTCTGATCCATAGTTATAAATTGGGCTGAAATTTTGAACCCGGTCTCTAATGATAATCATCTTACTCCAGGCCCAACGCAAACTACTTACATTTCCTTAGTTTAGTTCACGCCGTGGGCTGGGAAAAACTGAATATGAAGTTTGATGAAAATTCGTGCATTAATTCTTGCGATAGAGCTATTGCGGAAATCGTGAAAAATGCAGCATAGCAGCACCACCTGTTGGGCGATTCACACCAAAATGTAAACAGTATCAACTCATGTTAAGGATTAACCGAATCTGAGGTTTGATGGAAATCCGTGCTTTAGTTCTTGAGATAGAACTATTGCGGAAATTGCAAAAAATGCAGCATAGCAGCGCCACCTGTTGAACAATTTACATCAAAAACTAATCAGCATCAATTTATATCATCGACTAACTGAATATAAATTTTTATTAAATTCCGTGCATTAGTTTGAGATAAAGCGCGCCATACATTGTGTCCCATACAGACAGACATTTTGTAAAAACATGTTTTTTGCAATGTTTGACCCCTAAAACGTGTAAATTCACCGAAAACCGGAATTCGAAAAATTTCACGAATCCAATACTTTCTTCTTGTAAAGATAGAAAAACATTGTTGAATTCAGGGGGGAAGGGGGGGGGGGGCAATGGAATGTCCGGAAGATTTGAGATTTTGTATTTTCAATGTTCAAAAAGTGCAATCCCCCCCCCCCCCCCCCCGGAATTCTATAATGTCCCCTCCCGGAGAAAAGTGTCTGAATTTAACACTGTAGAAGAAAGTTAAAAAAAAAAAAATTCGTGAATCCAATATTCTTTCTATAAAGATAGATGAAAGTAAAAATTGACCAGAATCCAAAATTGACCAGCCCGATCCATGTATAAGATAAAGTATGTAGATAAAGATCAGCCGTGTCTCCTTTTCTTTCTGTGCTTTCGTCTATGTGTTTAATGTCGTGGATTTGACTTCGAACCGGGAGTGATACCTCGGAGGAAAGATAGGGGACTTTCTCGGGGAACATATATGAAACGTCGGTGGTTCACATGGCTTGCCAGAAAATGAAAGTATTCGCGCCCGACCTGTGAAAGTCCGCGCCATCTATTGGGAATAGGCATTTTTCGACTTTTGTGATACATTCTTTTAACTTGTTTTTTATTGTAAAATTTCAAAAATTTTCTCATTCATATGTCTTAAACACCAAGTGAAAAAAAAAATTATTACTATGATTATAGTTTATAAAACTGGTCATATTCGGAAAAGTTTGACTTTTTTTAACGAAAAAAATGTTTATTGTAAAAAAAAAAAAAAAAAAAAAAAAAAAATACTTTTTATACTACTAGGAGGAGATTTTTTTTCACATCAGTCTTAATTAAATTGCTTACATAAGATTTAACATAAGTTTCAGTCATGCTACAAAGATTAGAAGTAAGAATGCGATTTTAAATATGTTAAATAAGATTTTTGAGGTATTTACAGACTATAACAAAAACATCCTCTAATTTAGATATGAGCAAACAAATATGTTTCAAGCTTTTTAGGTCAATTTCTTTTATGAAAATATTATTATTGCAAAGCTTATTTTTATTAAATAAGGCTGTCAAACAGATAATAAAAAATTCTTGAAATGGAAAATACAGAATTAGACTGACATTTGTAGACAACCCCTGTATGTATTGTAAATATGTACCTGCTACTAACAAATTCTTAAAGATTAAAGAATGACCCAAATAATTCTAATTATATATATTATAAACACACCATTTTTTATCTATTTTTTAAGTGTTATAGATCTTAGCAATGTCTTCATTTTAAAAGGGGGGGATTAGTAATATGTATATCTCTTAAGATTAAGGTCAAATTTTAAGGATACAGAAAAGGTACATTTCACAAAGTTTTCCAGAATCAGAATTGTATTATTAAATTTTTTTTTACTATTTTTGGAAGAATTTTTTTTAATCATGAGATTTTTAAACTTAAGAACCTGTGCATTATAAAGAAAAGAGACTTCTTTTAAAATAGACACCTGTATGGGGTCAAGGAAGGATCATTATCCCTCCCTGAATTTTCAAATTTATTTAATTCAAAATCTGTCATGGTTAGAAAAAAAAGAAAAAGAAAACTGTGCAATTTAAAATAACACACACACACACACACACACACAAAAAAAAAAAACGAGGGATTTTTCATTGGGGGGAAGCATGAAAGAGACAATGGTAAATTTTTGTGTTTTTAAATTGTCTTAAAAGGGGAGATCCCACTGCTGAAAAATATCCATTATTCTTAGAGTTTTCAAACAGTTTTATTCAGTTTCTCAAGAATTTAACAGTTATACAAATTTCACAGTTATCTGTAAAATTTAATTATCTTGTAAAAGATATTGCTAGAAAAACTGTCCTCGTATTCCGGTGAACTCCTAAGAGGCTCCTAATTAAAATATTTTTTCACCTTCAACAGCTCGAAATTTTCTGAGACATTTTCAGACTCATTTTTAAAAGTAAAAACATGAAACTTGCTCAGGTAATTTTTGAAGAGATGTATAAGAGGCCGTGTGATTTCATTTTTTGCTCAATTAATTAGAATTTGATTTATAAACAATTATTTTCTCAGTATGACCATTTTTTTCATTCCCAGATCTCCCACTTTGGAAAATTCAGTTCAAAACGCCAACTTTGACAGCATTTTTTGCAATACTTTCTGCATTTATCAAAAATCGACAAGTTAATATATTTTTATTACTATATTATTATAATATAGTTAAAATCGACAATCGGCACATTATATAGTTTCTAAATAAGAGAATGTGCCAGTTTGATGCACTCAACAGCAAAAATGAATTTAAAAATAAATCAGAAAATAAGCAATTTGGATTGGAATACACCCTTAAATGATAAAACAATGTTATGGAAAAGGTTTTCTTCTAAATTTTATTTTGAGTGATGTTTTTTATGCATCCAAGTCTTATTTATGGCATAAATTTTTATTGCAATTTATAATAACATTTTAATTCTACTAATTCAAAGACCGATTTGTGGGAGAGGGGGGGGGGGAGAATTGTGAATAAGAGGGTTAAACAAGCAAGTAAATCTTAAGGAGAAAAATAGGGGGGGGGAAAGATGTCAAATCGCTATAAGAGCAGAAGTAATGCCTCAAATGAAGTTTGTGTCTTTTTATGATATTGCATATTTACCACTATTTAAATTTGATTACAAAAAAATTACTTCAAAATATTATTAATTACTAATTATTACTAAATAGCTAAGAGCAAGTTTCTCCTTATTAAGCAATACCATTATTTACTATATTTATCATCATACTATTTTGTACCTACAAACAGTTTAAGGGACTAAAAGGAAAATAAAAGTTCAATAATTTCTGTTCATACTTTTTACTTCACTTTGTAACGGAAAAAATTATAAGGTGTCAAATAAAATTTGATAGCTAAAAGATGTTTTTAAAACATTTAAAAATTCAAGGATTATTTTGTCAAAGTTAGCGTTTTAAGGCAATTTTTAGGACTTAACAGTGACAGAAATGTTGTCATGAGGGAGCATTTAGCAGTCGCATCCTGAAATTCAGTTTTAAACGCCAAATTTTAAAGAAGTTTTTGTAAGATTCTTTGCTTTTATTGAAAAATGGAAAACATTATTTAATCACATAGTTTCTGAATAAGTGCACTTGAAAATTTCTTGAGATTAAAAATAATTTCATGGATGTGTCAGAAATTACCTAATTTTGATTTGATTAGAGCTTTAAGGAGTCACAAAGATTCGCATTGTTGAGCAGGGGGGGAGGAGGGGGATTGAAAGGATTTAATATATATTTAATTTTTTAAATGATTTTTAGCATTTTTTTGTTGTTGTTCTTCAGGGTGGCCGTGACCCCCCCCTCCTTGGATCCGCCATTGCGCGTAGGGCTCCACCTCAATGTACATGATATCAACGTAGGTGAAAGACTATCACAATAATAATCTCTTAGTCACGATTGCTGTCCGATCATTAACACGTACTTCGAAAATTGCCAATTGTTTTAAAATTAAAGAGTGAAAACATCATAAAATGGAAATCAGATTTATGCTTAAAGCTTTAGATTTAATTAAATTCAACAAAAGTGTAAGCGGGAAACATAAAAAAAATCTTTCAATAAAGCAGTTTTATACAAGAAAATTTATATACACTGCTATTAGGCGACCCAATGTTTTGGGAGGATGGGTGGGGGGCGTGGTCGCTCGCTTCAACAATGGGGAAGAATGGCTTCTCCATGGTTTAAGCTCCTTGAGCACCAGTTGCTACCAGCTTTGAATTCCTCTATCCCCATGTTCGCCGCAATCACTTTGGCTTGTAATCGAACCTTTACGGTGGATACTGGAAATCCTTTACTTCTTTGGGATGAAATCCAATTCTCGAGGTTGGTTTCCAGTTCTGGCCAAGCGGGTTTTCCACTTCTGCGAGCTCTCTTAGGTTTTGGCATATTTAACAGAGCTTTCTTTTCGGCACGCCATCTCTTAATGCAACGTTCATCTACACCAAGCTCCCTGCCAGCCACTCTGTTTCCTATCTCTTCCGCTTTGGTGATTACACTTAGCTTAAAACTAGCACAATAGCTGTTATTTTTGCGTTTTGGAGCCATTTTGTGTTACTATTTTACAGTAGGAGAAAAAAAGCGAGATTTCACAACCACGAGGTTTATTAACAAACAACTGCTCAATTCTCAACTGCATGTGCGACTTTTTGCGGTCAATGTTACAGTTACAATACAAAAACATTCATTATGGTGTCATTTCAAAAATCCCATTAAACATCTTGAAATTCATTCTACATTATTTAAAATTACACTTCATCTTTAACGTTTTTATTTAACTTTTATTTCATATTTACTATTAATTCATTAAAAGTCACTGTTAACTGTATGTTTCTCACACTGCATATGCTTCCTGTATTCATAAGTTTAATTGGTTGAATTTGGCAACAGTCAATGATTGTTTACTTCTGTGTAAATGCGCGACGCTTTGTAGCAAGAAATAAGATATTCAAAATATGACTAAATTCTTCTTTTAACATTTATAAATCTTTTATTGAATGTTTATAAATGCTTTTCCAAAAACTTGGCATAAGATAAAAAGACGATTTTAAAATGTGAAATCGGCATATACGCCGCATCAGCGTAAGCGCCGCTCCCAGCATTTTTAAAACTTTTTTTTACATATGCGCCGCGGTGCATTTTTTATTGTTAAATCTTGATAAAAGACCTTGTCATTTTTTTATCTAATGTGAAAATGTTATGATTAGCTCTGTATATTGATTTTGGCTTCTTTTTTTTCATAATATTAACAGGCTTTTTTTAAAAAGACTTAAAAGCACATTATTTCATTTTGACTTTGTCACATTTGGATTTGGCAGTACTACACACATTAAGTTTTAATAGGATAGTGTAACTCTTTAAACACAAAAGTTAAAAAACTAATATAAAAGTTACTGAATATTAAGTAATAATATCATGGATTGTTAAAAACCCAATAAAACCTGCTTTGATGTGGGTTTTATAGGGTTTTTTAGAGTGGGTTTTACCCCAAAAAAACCACCCAGATTTTTTTGGGTAGGTGGGCTTTTTGCAACCCTGGCAATATGCTTGTTCCAAAAAAGGACACTATTTCATGGGGAAATATTTTAGTAACGTGTTTAGTAATGATATAAGAAAAAAAAATTATCATGATAAATAAAGTGTCCTTAATTTTTAATAATTTTATGAATCACAAATTAAAAAACACAAATAACATGTTTTAATAATATCCTGTTTTTTTTTTTCTAAAGAAATAAATTTCTATTATATTTGTAAGATCTTGGGCACATGAATTTAGAAATACTGTTGAATGGGAAGTTTTTTACAAGAAATCTCTGGCTACAACTACAGGTGAATTTAACTACTTTTTTTTTTTTTTAAGGCAGGGTGCATTTTGCCAATTTCAAAAGGGGCAGGGTGCAGCACCCTTAAAAAATGGCCTAGAAGTATGTCAACCGAGTCAAGATTAGAGACAAATTTTTAGGTTTGCACTCATTAAAAACAATGTTGTTGGTGCGCTTTTAGACTGTTCAAGAATCTTCTTCGAAAATTGGAGGATAGAATTTCTTTTCCTTCCTTTTTTTTTTAAAAAAAAAGGGGAAAAATCTCATTACTGATATTATACAAATACTTAACATCTTATTTCAGTTACATGTGTCTTCAAATAATAACTGAAATTGTGGACCACTAAATTAATTGTTTGAGGAGAAAAAGGAGTTGGAGATGTGGGGGAGTCTCTATTTTGCTGTCAATCTCAGCCTCATTTCATGTTTGATACCATTGCCTATTGTCATTTTGGTTTAACAATAAGTTATCAATCATCTAAATTCCCCCTTCCTGTCCAAAATTTCTGCTTCCTTCTCCTCCCCCAACCCCTCACACAGAGTGAACAGATTGAAAATAATTTAAAACACTATTTTTTAAAGAATTTTCTGTCCTGTTTATTACTTTCAAATAACAATGAATGTATGATCAATTGCTTATACCCACATTCTGAAATTCATTGTACTTAACCCCAAAATTTCTACTTACCTCCTTCCTTCCCTTTCCCCCTCCAGACCACAATTTTTAAAATCTTTGAAATTCTTGACTTTTTTGGAAATTTTGTATTCTATTTGTGATTTTGCAGTAACAAAAATTAATCGGTTATCTAAACCTCCCTATGCAATATGCCAATTCCCTCCCCCCTCCTTCCAGCATACAATGTTTAAAAGCTTTAAAACTGTGATTTTTAAAATGTTTCTACCTTATTTGTGACTATTGTAACAATAAATAATAAAATTATAACCTGCTGCAAAAGCAGGGGTGGAATGATGTGCTTGAAAACTGCTCTTTGTAGGTAATTACAAAAAAATCAAAAGAAAACATGGAATCTATGAATTTCCAACAATTAGGACTGATGGCATCAGAGCAAGTCATTTTTTCATACAAAAATGTCTTACAGTAAGAGGCACCGTTTTTCTTCTAAGTGTTCTTGGATTTATCCATTTGTAATTTTTATTTTTGCAAACTTTTCCTGCAGAAAAGATTTTGATGTTAATAGAACTTGTCTCAGAAAGCTTAATAATTTTTTACTACTGGGTAATAAAAATTCTTTAATTATTTAAATATTTTTTATTGTTTATTTGATGAATTTTCGTAGTGTCATTTGGTTGGAAGAGATGTTTAAAATAACAAAATATAGCTAGTGGATAAGTAAGTTCTCATGGCTAAGGATCAGTAGCCAGTGTAGACTCAGTAGAACCAGTGACATATACAGTAAAATCTCTAATGATAGTTTCTCTGAACAATGGTAACCTTCAAAGAACAATAGTGTTATTGTGGAACTGAACATCTTTCATAGTATACTTAATAGAGGTCTTCACAGGCTGAAATTTCCGGGTCTGGCCCAGCTAGTCCGAAAAATTTATTGAGCTGGCCTGTTATAAAAGCTAAAAAAAAAAATCGCCCCCAAGCCTGGGCCAACATAAAAGCTAAAAGTTGACTGAATTTAAAAAAAAACATGCTAATATTGCTGAAACAACATTATCTTGCAATTAAAAATTATTCAAAAAGCACAATTACATATACACCAAGCACAAACTATGGGTCAGCCCTGGGCTCATGCAGACCTCTTATACCTAACCTATGAACAAGGGAAAACAAAGAACATCAATTCATAAAAATAAAATGCAAAATTTTCCATATTATTTTTCAACAACAACTAGGAATGCAATGCAGAGATTTGCTTGTTTGACTTCTTTAAAATTTCTCTATGCATTGATAACAATTGTTTAGAAACATCCCATTTTAAACGATGTGGCAAGAAAGGAGTAAAATTTCACTTTATACTAGACAGTTTTCACTTGTACTTTGTGTTACTCAATAAAGATTTTCTATTTAGATAATATTTTTTGCCTCTTTTTTTATTGTGAGTATGTTCTGATTTCTTCTCGCCAAAAGAGCGAGTTTGAAATGAAACTTTTTAAGTGTATGTGATAATCTGTCAGGTTGTCAGACAAGCAAGAAACCATTTTATAAAGACATTTAACAACATTTATGGTTAAGGGAAGAACAATAATAAGCAATTTTTTGAAAACAAATGATTTTGGCTTAGAAAAGTCGTATCAAAGTGTGAATTTAAATTAAATCCAAAACCAAACGTTGAAAGATTGCTATAAAGAAATGGATCAATTCCTTTTAGAATTGTTTTCTGATTGTAGAGAGAAAAATCTCCCAATTTCTAAACCATTGTTGCAAGAAAGTCTGTTAAAAATCACATAGCCTTTGGGAATAGCTGTTTATGTGAAAAAAAAGTCAAATAAGTGATTTCTTTCATACAAAAATAAAAATGTCAGTTATTTTAATTTAAATGTGACACAATTTTCAGATTTAAAATCTTGAACTCTGAAATATAGTCACTTTTCCATTGTTCCTGTGATGACTGCTATTCAGAGGTTTTGTTATATTTTTTCAATCTTAACCCATTCTGTGCTAAGACGAATCAAGAAAAGGTTGTTGTTTTTTAAGCTAAAACACATTTATCAATATATTTAGTTTTAAGGTGCTTTGTTTGAAAAACCTATTTATATGTATAAAATCAATGAATAGGATTTTTAAAAATTCCATAAAAATGCATTTAGTTTTTTTTTTTTTGTCTTCTTTATTTTGGATCTGGTCTTGACCCATGGACCTTCTGCCTAACTATGCCAATGGTTGAAAATGAACTTTTTTCATTTAATGATTCATAGCATTTCATAATTACAAAATATCATGTAGAAAATAAGTCAATTTTTATTGTTGTTCCAGATGTACTAATTGTTTTTCAGCAATGCTGAAATATTACACACCAATTTGGTCTCTACCTCTACATAATAACTTGGTGGTGGTGATCAATGCCATTTTGTTTAATTAGAATGTTTATTATATTTTTAAGCTTGAATGATTCATTTTCTTTCAATTTCATTAGTGTTTATCATTTTATCAAAACAGATTCCTGAAAGTAACCTTTTGTTTTTACTTCAAAATGGTATTATCCATTATGGAAATAAAAATAAATCTTCACTTACCTACTGAAAGTATATTTGATATTTGCGCATTGCATCACCTTTGCTGCTGCATCAAAGATTTTCTATTGAGATGATGGAAGGGAGTTTTGCAGTCAAAGCAAATCAAATTGGGTAAAAGTTATTTGTTTAACCAAGACCCATAACACGTAAACATATGGTGTAGTCAAAGCAAGATGTTGAGAACATTTTAGGAACGTGTATGCAAATAAAGAGCACAGAAAAGTTGTTAGAAGGATTATTATTTGTGTTAGCAATGAAAAATAATACAATAAAAATTTTATTATTAACAATGAAAAATAATACAATAAATATTTTATTATAAGGGAATCAAATGTTCGTTTTAGGAATTTATCTTTGATATCCCTTTGAAACTAAAAATTGCTGTTTTGTTATGAAATTTCACTATTGGCATTACTGTTGAAAATCACTTAGAAAAAATATTATAAATATTAATAATTAATTCTCAGGTGGGTACAGAAATCAAAAATGACTTCAAACAACTTTTTCATAATAATATTAGCGAAATAGAAATATATGAAACAAGTGTGTGAAGGGGAGAGGGAGGATTAACGAGTGGGATTCTCTAAAATCTTTGAGGGGACAATTGCAATTATCAACAAAAAAAAGTATGTTTTGAAAAACTAGACTAAACTTGCAGTGCTACAATCCATTTAGGATCATAGCCTACAGTGCCCAGCCGTGTTCTCTTGACCGTGTGTCCTGAGGTGCTGTACAGCATAAGTTCCAGCCAGGTGGTCAGTCTAAAGCAGGATCCTCGGTGTTTAGTTCCCAAGCAAGCTAAGCTTGGTACTCATTTCATCGACCCTGAAGGGATGAAAGTTTGAGTGAACCTTACCCAGTTTGGAATTGAACTGTGGGCTTGTAAGGTGGTAGAGTAGGGGAGAGTGGTAATGAATGGGCCAATTTTTGGTTTTTAATTTTTGTAATTTTTTCTAATAATTTTTGGGTTCAGAATTGGTCAGTTACACTTTACTTATTTGGTTATATAAAAAAGTCATAAAAATTGGGTTAGAAAATGTCTATAATGAATGATAATAGAAAATAAAAATATATAAATTTGGCCCATTCATCCCCACCCATGGGGCTGAATGGGCCAATAAATGAATTCAATGAAAAAAATGTCAAATTAATCTTTTATTTATCAAATATGACAATGTGAATGGCACTTGACATGACATGATCAAAAGCAGACTGAAATAGTAAGTAATACACAATGCTTATCAAAATTTATAAACAACAAAAGTGATATTATTAAGTCACATAATTGTAGCAGAAAAATGACAACATGATGAGGTTATAAGAAAGAAAGAAAATCAAATAAGCATAAAAATAATAGATGGTGCACATTATGATTTAACAAAATGTATGTCTTTGGCTTGAAAACACGGCCCATCTAAAGGAAAAACTTTATTTAATTAAAATTAAATTTCAAGTGGTAAAATTTCATTCAGGTGAACTGCCTATTAATTGACTATTTAGTGTAAATTTTTGGTATTATTTATTCTACCCATTAGATTCAGAATATAAACAATTATTTTAATTTTGTATCAAATGGAAAAATACTGGTAGGTGTGGTCAACAACTGGGCAGTTCACCTTAATCATTTATGCAATTTAACTTATCTTATGTTAATAAATAACTAATATTTCTTAGGGTGAAAATGTGCTAATTATTTTTTGGACACCACTATAAACCTATTCTAACTAGGCAGTAATTTAATCTAAATCCATGACAGCCAGTTATGTTTTATATTAAAGGGAAAATCAGAAAAAAAGAAAGTAAAACCATATTTTCATGATCAGGCCCATTCATGACCATGATATAGTGGCCCCTTCAGCCCGCCTATACTTCTGGAATATATTCAGGTTTTTTTTAATACATTAAATTCAAATAACATCTAAATACATCCTAAAATTAGTTTACAGATATGCAAAGACTTGCTAATACACATATCTGCAATGAAATAATAGATACTTTTTATCTTATTTATTTCACTGAAAAAGGAAAAAATTTACTTTTCACTCAGATTCATGACCATCCTACTGTAGTGGGAAAATGGCTTCTCCCAAACAATGTAAAACTTGATGAGTTTGGTAGAACAAATAGCTCTATCTATTGGTGGCATCTAAAATAATTTTATGCAAATACTTTTTCATATTTTGTTAATGGCCCATTCATTACCACTCTCCCCTACTATACTGTAAATAAAGACGAATGTTTCTTAATCTAGGAAAATATATCATAACCACAAATGAAAATGTACAATAATCTCTTACTACTTACCCACGATTCCGAAAAGCGTTCTTTGTCTTTAAAAATCTCATAAACCAATATATTTTTAGATTTAAAGAAGCATTTATAAAAATAAGTTAATTTTGCTGCCACTGACTTTTGGAAACATTTACAAGTAATTTTTCTACTGTATATCAGTTTTTTCAACAAGGAATATAGGTTTTTAGAATGCTATCCATTCTCAAGTAAACATTTTCATGTTCATCAAGCATGTTTTACAGACAAACTATGATACATTAACAACATGGATATTAATATTAAAATTAATATTACTCTGTTCCTCTTTCATGTATAATTCAACCACGCTGCTGAAAATCTTGAGAATTAATGGCATCTTAAAAGAGATATTCCAGTTTGAGAAAACTTATACACTTAACTTGTACACTTAAATTTTCTAAGAAAATTTCTTGCAGCCAAAAGAACTTTGTTTTTATAAATGCTTCTAAAATCTCAAAATATATTGCTTTCAGAAGTTTCTACAGGGAGTGCTTTTGGGAATCATGGGTAATCAGAAGAGGTTATTAAATATTTCTGTTTGTGATTAATTATATTTTTGTAGATTAAGAAACATTTGTCTTTTTTTTCTTTTTACCGTGTAGTCTATGCAGTTGTCAGAACAACCCTGTGATTAAACAAAATTGCAGCTTTAGATTGGAGGATTTCAGGTAAAGTTTGTTTGATCAGTCATTTTTTTCGTATTTTGATGGAGAATGATCAAATTAAAGTGGAAATTTTGAGCTGGACAGTTTTCAATAAGCAAAGCAATTTTTCGGTGTTATTTTCTCATTTGATTGTCAAATGCTTTTAACCATTTGTCAAAAATTTCAGGGGACATCCAGGACTTTTTATTAAAATCATAGTCCACTGTATTTTTTCTGGGTTCCTTGTAATTCATTTGTTTAAATGGAAATGGTAAAATGTTTCTAGACGACTGAACCCAATCATATAGTTGCATTTTTCTTTGTTCATTTTTCTCAAAATTACTTTCCATGGAATTGTACCACTTCTGTTCTTGATGTCTATATAAAATCTAGTAAAAGAAATATTGATAAACATAATATAATATAAGCAATCCTTTATCAAAAGAGATTTTTTTTTTAACAGTAAAAACATAAATGGAGATTTTTTTAACATTATAAATGGGTTTTTAATTTTGTAGACTATTTTCTCTGAGTGATTTCAAGCTTTCAATTTGCATTTAGTTCAAAGTATTCTTGGATTAAACTTTTTATATTAGTCCTAGTGAGGACGAAAATAAGTTCAATTTATTTTTGTTTTAATAGATTTTAGTAAAACATAAAGCAACAGGATCTGTATGAAGCGCAGTGAACTCATGTTAATGGTGTCCTCGCTTAAGACATATCTCCAGTTAATGTGGACAATTTTATTTCACCTATCAATCCTAATTCATGTTAAGGACCTTGTTTAATGCAGAGACTTTGGTTAGTGTAGACGAAAAATGGCCTTCCTTGGAAGTCCACACTAACGGGAGTTTACTGTATCATATTTGGATTTTGGTAAAAAGTCACTTAATGAACAACTTAACACAGATTCTGAAAGTTTTGTTATAAAAATATTGATAATGAGAACGATTATAGACTATAATTAAAAACTATAAATGAAGAAGACCATTTGTGAGTTTTGATAATTTTAACAAAGGGTTCACCATTTTATCATATAAAAACAAAATATTACTTTTTTCAAAAAGACAAAATGCAAATTGCATATTGACAAATCGTAAATTGCATATGAACAACAACAACAAAAAAAATATTTTTTAAGTTAATAAAGTTATAAAACAAAACATCACAGAAATTACATAAAATAACATGTAAATGTACCTATGCAGGATAATATATGCCATAATCTGCCTACATTATTTTCTTCTTTCATGAAAACTTATGCCCGGTACCTTAGTGGTCAGCACATCTCAGTACCACATTACAGGTCCAGACTTGGGCAAGGTGCACTCAGCCTTTCATCCCATTAGGCATGATAAAATGAGCAAAAGATTGCTTGAGAACTAAACACTGAGGGTTCTACTTTGGGTTGACCATTTGTCTGGGACATATGTTATATAGCACCCCAAGACCCATGGTCCAGTACACGGGATTGGGCACTGTAGTCCAAGATTCGTAATGGATTGTAGCACCAGATAGTTTTACTTTAGTTTCATGTCAATTGATCTTTCAGGAGATTCTGCCAAGCAATGATTTCTCAAAAAAAAAAAAAAAAAAAAAAAAAAAAATAGACTGAACTTTGGGTTATGAAAATTAATCACTTAAGGAAATTGTTGTTAAATCTGCAAGACTGGTGTTTTTCTGGGAAAAAATAAACAAGCAAACTGAAAGAACAAAGGATTCACAAATTACAGATAGATTTTAATATTTGTTCACAAATTAGAGATAGATTTTAACAAAGGGTTTCATATCAGCCCCTTAAAGCTCACCATTGAAGGAACATATAAAATAGCTCAAATAATAGCAAACTACCTCACTGTTCATCTTTAAGGGTATAGATCAGTCAGAAACATGCACATTCTGTCTCCTAGAGAAAAAGATGCCTCCCTCATTCTCCAAGAAAACAAAATGTCAGTAGTATCTAAAAGCAATCTGAAACTCTTTTAAAACATATCTGTCCCCAGACTTTCTCATTGACTCATCACAATGAGGTTCTTGAGGAATGAAGTGAATAGATGAGGAAAGAAGTGATATGTAAAAAAAAAAAAAAAAATCTATTTTATATCAAGAATATCTACTTTCCTAATTAATCAAAATAAAATATTTTTATCTCAATACATAAATTAGAAAAACTAGTTTTTGCCCTTGTTTTTAAAAATTTTGAAATTATCAAATAGTATTATGAAAATTCTACTTCATTGAAGAACAGTCTTTTCTTTTTTATCATGCTGTAAATATTTTACGCCAAATGGAAGTATTTAAATAATTATTTTTTGAAAATTGTAAATTGTAATAAAGAGCAACAAGTGTAATCAATTTCATACATAAAAATGAAATTCGAAAAGCTCAATTCTTTCATGGGATAGTCTTGGAAAATAGAGGTATTTCAGTACCATTGGATTTATATGGAGAAAGAAAATGGAAATCTGACTGATCCCTTAAGAGTTAATTGAGTGCAATTACAATTTGAAAATTATTAAGACACCAGTTGAAGTGTACCTTTTATATTTAATAGGAAATCTGCAATTACTTTTGTACTAACTTATATATTTAGATTGGTTGGTATTTTGGTATCATGTGCATCAACTTCAAGTTGTTAGCAAGTTGAAGTTTCTTAATACACTTTATGAGATTTAAAACTGCAGAAACCCTATGCCTTTTCCACAAAACTACTCATAATTATACTCGAAGCAGTAACACTCAGTAGTTTCTTGCCACTATTAATACAACCAAGACCGAAATCTTGAAATAAAACTACTAACTCCTATTTACTCATATCATATACAGTCACCAGTAACATTTCTGTTACCTAAAGAGTCAATCTTGAAAATGTTAAAGGGTTACATACGTTCTCTGTGGCGAAAAATTGATATATCTATATTTTTTTTTAAATGGAGTAAAATTAATTTAAACACTAATAGTTGTACATTGTTTTTTATTGCTTCAAGTATTTAAAAATATTTTTTATTGTTATACTTGGTCACATATTACATCGGAAACGTGCACCTGCGTTGACCTATATGTAAATATCTTGGCTCGATGAGCAGCATCCTAACTTCCTGTAGAAACAAAAAATTATTAAAATCTCAGTTTGTTCTTGTAAAATAAAGTTGTAGCTAAGGGCCATTGGGCTCTAATTTTTGAAAAATAAGAAAATTATGCTATTTTGAAAAAAATTTCATTTTTCGTCTAAAATTTTTTGGCCTTTAAACTTACTGGAAAAATATAAATAATTAAAATTTCCAAAAAATGGCTCGATGGCCTTTAAACAATTTAATTATGCATAGATGAGCACAAATTTTATCTAAAAATGTTAAAAATTGTTCAAGTTATCATGCTGCCCATGTTGAAAAATGTAGTTTCCAGAAAATTACGTTTAAAGTTTTAGAAGAAAAAAATACACTGATTTTTAAAAAAATTTCAACTTACGTTTAATTTACTATTCCTGTTCCATATTGTGGACCCTCCTGTGCCTTACTCTGCTCATTTAAAATGTGCTTGTTATACCTATGAGCAGTACGAGCCTCTTTCGTTGCTTGTGCCACTTGGATTCTAGCTTGTCGCAGACGGTTGCTGTCCTCCTTTGCATCCCATTACTTGTAGTATCGCTATGTACATTTCTGCACCATCATTACATGTGGCAGAAGCAGTATTGCTGGCAAATTGAACAATAGAGCAAATTCCAGGTGTGACTTTTGGACGAATTGTAGCATTCAAACTCTCGTTAGCATTCAGTAAGGGGGTGGAATCTTTAAAATGGCTCAATACATTCTCAAAAATATAACACCAATGAAAACATGTATTTGTGAGTTTCTATCTGAACGCTACAGCTGGCTCTATATTGTTTGTCGAGGTCGGTTTTATCAATTGTGCACACGCTCACATTTTTGCACATACCTTTCTTAATAATTGAGATATCATTTTAAATCTTTTTGCCCATAATTCTACATACTATAAGGATTTAATTTTCATAAGGAAAAAAAAAAATTAAGGTTAGAATATATGTAACACCTTAAGTGAACTGTTTAGGATTGATTATTCCTAGTGTTATGTTTTTCTTCACTGTTACTCTCCAGAGTCTGTGTGTTTGTTGCTATTTCTGCTTCCAGAGTAATTTTATTTGCTTCAAAGCATAAAGACTAATTTTGTCTGTGCTTTTCATTTGTTTGGTTTTTAGAATTTTTATTCTTAAGAAACCAACAATTAGATTTCTGGTGATTTTTTTGTTTGCAATATGTACAAAAAATATTTTGTTCGCGCTTTGGAAATGATGGTTTTGGGTTAAATTTTAATGCTTTATATGCATTTTCATGTGTTGAATTTTAGCTATCTAGCCTCCTTTGAAATTCGCCAGTGAGGTTCCCTTTTATAAATTCTGAATTTAATTCTTCCTCTGATCTCACTTCTAATGCAGTAATCAAAGTATCATAACTCAATGGGAGGGAGTATAAGAGAAGTGCGGATAGATGAAAATCTTCGATTTCTTCACGTATAGCCTTCAATTTGTCAGCTGTTTCTAGAATTTGTACAATATGATCAATCGTATTTCCATTTTCTGCGAGTTTTATACTGTATATAATTTCCTCAATAAATATAATTTACTGGATAAATTAGCACACTCATATATTGTTTTTAAAACTAGCCATGTAGCTTTAGCTGTTGTTTCATTTTTTATGTAGATTAATTGTGAGTCTTCTAATGTTAAAATAATGATTGCTCTAGCTTTATTGTCCTTTTTTGTCCATTTGGTATTTAATGGGGTTAGCGAATTATCAGCTATATGATTAAATGAATCTTCTTTCGTAAGAAGCATTTGAATTAAAAAAATTCCATATGGCATAATTATTCGAGTTAATTTTCTCTATGTTAAAACTTTTCTTTGAGGAGGAAGCCATATTCCTTATTTATTTATTTCCACCTTAATTCAAATTTAAAACCCTTTTAATTTTCTTTATATTTAATGAATAGTTGTTTTTATATTTAATAATAATTATATAAATATTGTTCAGTTAATATCTGGTTTAACTTAATTTAGTTCAGTTCATCTATGTAGAAGAGAGTGGTATTGCTGTGTTCAGTCCTCCTTACTCATAATCTTTTAAAAATGAATTGCAGCTTTTTAATGTTTCCCTTCTCTTAATACATTAAACAGAATTGAAAAATTAGGTAAAGTAACTTCTCTTACCTTGATTGGTCTATATTCCACGCCAGGGTTGTTTCATTAACAGACGACGTAAACAATGTTTATCCAAATTTTTGATATAACTAATCACTGATTTTAGCTGCAACTATGTGACTTTTAATGAAAAAGAAAAGTTAAGATTAAATTTAAATACATAAAAATATTAAATTAAAGAGTTTATAATTATAGACAGACAATTTTAATGCAGAAAAATATTCTGCCATGGTTAGCTTAAAGAGCTTTTTCAGAGACTAAAATAGAAAAAGATTTTAGTTTGCAAGTCCTTGAATATTGCACAACACAGAGTAACATTTAATGGCATTTCGATATTGCACCACGTACAGAAAACTTCCATGATGTAACTGGGGGGAAAAAGTCTTCTCATCGGAAAATCTGCTGACATGTTGATGAATAACTTTCTTGATTATGCTACTTAAACGATGATTTAATAGTGTTTAATAGTTCAGGAAATCCATTTATTTCTAACAATGGGAAGTCATTTGGACAAGTAGTTTAGGAATTATAAAGATAAGTTTGGAAATCCTGATGTTAAATTCATTTGTAGTTGTTTCAAAACTGATTGTAATGTGGGTAGTTTTTCAAACATAACTCAGAAACTACTTGGCCGAATGTGCTCTAATTTTTTATTTACATATTTGTGGCTTCTAGAAATCTATTTCTGTTTAAAAATTCATGAGTTGCATTGTGTATTCTTTCAGAAATTAATTTTTTTTTAAATATATGAATCATAATCTCTTAATTTTTAGGATTCCATACTTAAAAAGTAAAAACGGAACCATTATAAGATCACTCCTGTGTCTGTCTGTCTGTCACAGCCTTTTTACTCATAAACTATGGAACGTGAAAAGTTCAAATTGGGGGAAATAATAAAGATTATTGACCCACATATTTACAGATTAAGAAATATTCATAAACTTATTTAGGAAAAATGTATAGGGGCTAATTAAGTTACTTGAAAAAAGAAATCTTTTCTTTGTATATCGTGTGGGGTATCGTGTGAAAGCTCTTGTAACACTGAACTCAAAAATACATTTCTTTTAATTTTCAGTATTATATTTTCAAAGTTATGGTCGAAAATGTAGCGCAAAAATATGTTCCCCCCATCTAATTCCGAATCTACTGAAACTAAAATTCTGAAAAAAATTAGAGGTAGTAGACATTAGTTTAAACCTTGCAGGAAAATTATAGCGATTGCCATAGATCACATAGTTTTTGAGAAAATCACATTTTTCCGTTACACACAAATTTCTATTTACAGGCATTCAGCAAAAGTGTTGAGCAGCGCTAGTGGTACCTATCGTAGCAGAAGTATAAAAGCATTTTTGATCATGAATTTCATAAAAAATCGTCGGTAATTAGCCGAGATATTAACCGTTAAAGATACGGATGGTTTGGACATACATAATGACAGGGATGGCGTACTCTATACTCCATCATTTTTAAAGCCTAGATAAAAAATTTTAAGGATATATTTGTGTAATGCAATGCCCAGTAGCAGTATAAATGCAATAAACGTCAAATTGGTAAAAACAGATTAATTTACTGAGAATTAATCACATAAATACTATGGGATTCGCGACTAATTTGCATTGAGTGGCTGGCTCAATACACTTATTGTGTCTTTAAAGGTTAACTAAAAACCTGTATGGAAAAACGCGGCACAGACCAAAGCGGCATTGCTACTTTGCTACCTCCTTTCGAAGCTTAGCAAAATGCCAAGTTTAAACTTTGAACAAGGGTTTTGTTTTAGATACACTGTAAAAAGAAAAGATTATTACGACGCTGAATTTAGTTTTATGAAATGCCAAATGAAGTTTAAATATGCACTACTTTTCTTGCCAGTGCCAAATTAAATTCATCATGAACAGATTAGAATAAGATTTAAATAAGATTTATACAGAATAGCAATATTTGATATTATTTAGGCTTCATATCTCTTTGAACTTTTACTGTATACCCATTTATACTTTTCTTGTATATATACAGCTTACCCAACCCTACATTGTATAGTTTTTACGAAGTCTTATTTTTCTTAACGATTGTTTTAATAATATAATTCATAATTCATATACTTATTGTACGGAACCCTATGAGCGCGAGCACTTGACTATTTATTCAACAGAAGTAGATTTCTTGAAGCTATGTGAATCTGAATTTACAGCTCATATCACTAAATAGTTTTTGAAAAAACTAGCCTCATTGCAATCTGTTTTGCAAGGGTTTTGAATTAATTTAATGTTAGGAGTTCTAAACGTTAAACCTTCATAATTCTTAAACTACTTTACCTAATGACTTCCCATTTGGTATACCCCTAAGGTAAAATTTATCAAAAAAGACAATGATGTCATAATTACATGTTCATATTGAAAATTTCAAAGTTTGGTACAATTTCACTGTGAAGACGAATCCTTAAACTTATTTTTTAACGTAAATGGAAAAAATACATTATTTTCAGCCAAATGGTTATTTCAGTTTTTTTTCTGTTAGTCTAAAGATTAAAATGTATTGGGTGTTCTCTCATTTTTTTTTCTTTTGGCCAAATGTATATTTGCTACTGTGTCTGCTATTGAGCTACTTTTATGAAGCCTTGGAACCTGTGAATGCTACATTTTTTTGGTAGCTTGTGCTTTGCATTACATCAGCCTTTATGTGTCATGTATTTGCTAAAGTCTATGTTATAAACATATAAATCGAAGCATTTGTTCATTTGATGAGTAATAATGATTCTAAATTCCTCCCAGTGACTACTAAAAATTAAATTTGCTGCAAATGTGTTAAATAAGTTAACAGATATGCATATAACAGATTTTGAATGTAAAAGTATTTTGCTTGAAAGAAATATTAACGTAACCATGAACAGTCAACAAAAACAAAGCTGTGTTGATAAAAATGTCTTATTGTTTAGTTAAAAAAGCAAGGAATGCTTCTGTAGAAAGCATAATTATTTCAAATAACTTAAAGGAATAGATTTTACCTAGTTTCAAAATGTCACATGTAATAGGAGCAAACTTATAATTTTTTAACAATTTTATTTTTAAAAATATATTTGTCATTTCTTTCGTTACACCAAGTTTTTGTTCAAGAAAAATAAATAAGTGCCTTTAAAAATCCCCATGTATTTTTGCACCTACTAGTATTTGTATCAAAGAAATTACCAAAAAAACTACAAAACATATTTGAGTAAATATGCTATTTCTTTTTTATTTAATTTTTAAATATTCTTTTAATTTTTAAATGTTCTTTTAATGTTTAAATGTTCTTTTGTTTAATGTTTAAATGTTTGTGTTCTTTTGTTGAATATTTTTAAAATATTTTATGACTGCGAATATGAGTGGTGGCAAAGAGTGGTTCATAAAGTCATTTCACTTTTTACAATGCTGATTTTCGTTAACCACAACTGAAAATATAAAATTTCAGTTAAGTTTTTAAATTGGAACAGTCTGCTGTAAAATGGTAGTACATAACTTTATTTTTTAAATACCTTATATATATATGTTTTTGTTTTAATTGAATTATGTGATTTTATTGTGCATTAAAATAAAAGAAACACTCTTGGCTTGTTTAAAATTACATCCTTTTTTCTCCCTAGAATTGCACTCTCTACTTTACAGTTGATGGGAGGATAATATAAATTCTGTATAATACATGGCAGAATCATGGTAGAGCAAGAACATTCTAAAAGTAAGTACTTTTAGAAAAGATGAATGTAAAAACAGGCTTCATGACCATTACACACCTTAAAATGATATGAAATCGCTAAATTAATAATATAAATGACATAATCATTTAAATCTAAACCGATTGCATTTTAAAATATTTTATATTGTAGTTATATAATAATTATAGTAAAAAAAACATAAACACTACATTGCATTAGCCCAATCAGTCTTAAATCCTTGTCATTTGATAATTAGGTGAAATATTCTCATCTATTTGAATTACCATTCAGTTTTGCTATACATTACTTGTAAACCAAATTTAAATGAAATTGGTTTTTAACAGCAGTCAAGGTGTGACCCCGTTAAGGACATAATTTTTAGAACTCATTGATTGAAGACTTACACCAAGGTGGCATTAATGAGACAGTTTATGTTGATATAAATAAACACACACACACACATATATATATATATGTATATATACCATATAGCCCTTTATGTGAAACATCAATATTTTTGATTTCCTTCTTGTAGACTGTTTTGACTTAATTCAGTAGCAACGTAAATATGAGGGCAATTTGGAAACTAATCCTTGTTTTGCTTTAAATAAAAAACCTGCATACATTCAACAAAATTTTTATTTACATCTGAAAGGAATAACTGTACTCTATTTTCCAACATAGTCACGATGTACATTCAAGCACTTGTCATAGTGTTTTACCAACTTACCAATCTCTTCTTCATAAAACTCGGCCACCTGCAAATTCAACCAACTTGTCATAGCGGTTTGAAGTTGCTGATCATCAGCAAAGTACTGTGCACCAAGCCATCTCTTCATTTCAGTGAATAGATGGTAATCAGAAGGAGCCAAGTCCAGACTGTTGGGAGATGATTAAGATTAAGCATGTCCCATTTGAATTGCTACAAAAGATCCTTACTTCGCCGAACACTACACCTTCATGTCTGCCCCTGACAGTTTTTTTGCCCAAAGAAATCTTATCACTCTTCGTACCTCACATTTGGTGGGATTTTCAATGGCAGTGCGCATTTTGTGATGTTATAAACAGCAAACATGTGACAGTATGACATTCTCACTAAAAAAGCTGGAAGCTTACTGAATCGGATTGCTGGTGATCACAGATGGTACCGCTCCACCCACTACTACTAGCGCCACACCACAATGGAGGTTACTTTCCAAATTGATCTTTTATTTAAGATTCTAGTGCAGTTCTCTGATAGTAGTGAAACACAAGGTTTTGCATTAACATTTTCTTTTAAATGTAACTATTCTTTACAATTGAATGTCTCATAATTATAAAATGTATTCTAGCCAAGTGAGCTAATTTGGTTGGTTGGTTTTGTGACGGCCAATTATCATCATGAGGGATATAGGCCCAGGGGGGAGTGCCCTTCGTGGGGGTCTTTCTAAGGGAACCTAATCCGTATTAACGCTTGGAAATCCAAGGTTCGAAGAAAACCACGAAAACTCTGAACGATTAGGCCGACGGGTGCGATCTGTGAGCTAATTTGGATGGCAGTGACCAAAACTGATGGCAGAAAAACACTGTGTATATTAATATATGAAACTAACCCTTCTGTAATTAACTTTTTCTACATTTAAAGGGAATGGAAATATTAGATCTACCTGCACATCATACTTTCTGTAATTGCTCACTTTGATTGCTTAGTCACATTTTGAGTTTGCTAAAATTCACTCTTACTGGGATAATCAACAAGAAACCCCTACACATTCTCTCTCAATTTCTTGAAAGATTTCAATTTCTAGATATCTGGAATCATAAATAGTAGGGTGGAGCAAAAAAAAAAAAAAAAAATTTTTTTTTTTTTTTTACCAAAAATGGGTAGGTGCCAAAACTTGCCTTCATCAACTGCGT
Organism: Maratus speciosus; assembly: GCA_963932465.1. Classification (NCBI taxonomy): domain Eukaryota; kingdom Metazoa; phylum Arthropoda; class Arachnida; order Araneae; family Salticidae; genus Maratus; species Maratus speciosus. Next base: position 303,782,752 of record OZ010796.1, on the reverse strand, counting down.
GCAATTTTACCGCAGGAAAGAAAACGGCTTAGGTCTGCGCTTTTTGTGCAAATGTCGAAATTTTGGGTAAAATTTGACATTTAAAAAAAAAAAAATTATTTAAACCATTATTATTAATGACTTAACATGTTTAAACAATAAAATGATAACTTTATTCTGTATAACTGGAGCAAAAAGGACAACTTTCAGTAAAAAAAGTGCATTGACACTATTATGGCATACAATGAATTGTTGTTTTGAATACAGCTCTTACTTAGTTGCTTTAAAATACCCAGGACATACCATGTGGAGGTAGTTGCATTTAATATCACACTCATGCCTAGCTTAATCACCTCCCATCTGAGCACCATGTTTTATTTATACATTGAATAGTGATTTTTTTTATCAAAGACTGGCATACATTTTCTATGTATCAAATTAGTCCATCTCTTCTTTGTATCCACAGACTTTGGATGATGCTACTGTGACCTACTGCTTGTGCCAAAAAGTTAAGCAGAGTAATGCACGGGAATGTTATTAATGGAGTTTATTCAACTGTCTATTATCTTCACCAAAATTGCATGCAATTAATGCCAAGTGATTGGGATTTCTGTTACCACAATACTTTTTCAATCAATTTGATTTTTTATATAATGATCTGCTTGAAAGTTGATTTTAGATATTTCAGCTTTGAGTATGCCATCATTTACTTCTTCCATTATTATGTGCTGAGAAGCTAGATGTTTAATGTGATGGTGATCGTCAGAGAGCATTGCAATCAGAATTTACTCTTGGTGTCAAAGCAACCATTGTTTATATAACTTTTTTTAGTATTTCTTTTATGCCGTTTACTGTGTAGTTTAGTAACCGAATAATTTCCCATAAGTTTTTTAGATCCATTCTTTAGATGTAGTTTACATTTGGTGTAAACCATCCTAGGTCATAAACTTGGATTACATACTTTCTGAGTGAACCAACAGACTCTGATGGTCAATCAGTGCTTATATAAGGGCTGAAAATTTTATCCGTCTTTGTGAGCTATTTTATGTAGAACAAGTGTACTGGATTCCTATTCGCTAGTTCTTCTGGGCAATATTTTGAGGAAATAGCTTTACAAATGTCCAGCAGATATTTCTGATTTGTGTTGAATGCCTTTTTCTCAATTTCAGGAAATAATTTCTCAAAATTACTCTCCATGGCTTCAAAAATTGCAATAAGAAGTGAATGGCACATGGACAAGAATTTTCCCCATCTATCTTGTCTAATAAATGACATGGAGAAAATTCACTGGAGTGGAGGTGGCATAGGATCCATTGTAATGGTCCATTCTAAACTTGTCTCGTGCAAAATGGCTCATGATGGGGAATAAAATTCCCCATCTTTAGATGAGCACTCTTTGCCCATTAGAGTCTCTATGTTCACTCACAAAGTTATCATGTAATCCAAGTTTGTGCCACAGGATTGTTTACCATCAAATGTAACCAACAGAACCCTCAATCACAATGCATTTATGGGATGCAATTTTTGTGCAGATAATAGATGGTTGAATAGATTCCATTAATATCATCCTCACTGCATTACATTGTTTGCCTTCTCTTTTACAAGCAGAAGAAATATACATGAAGGAGATCACAGCAGCATCATCCAAAGTGTGTGGATGCAAATAAGAGATGAACTAGGTTTATACATAGAAAACTCATGCCAGTCTTTGATAAAAAAAATCACAATTCAAAGTATAAATAAAACATTGCGCTCAGATAGAAGGGTGGTCAAGCTAGGCATGGGTGGGACATGATATACAGCCACCTTCAGGTGATAAGTCCTGGATAGTTTCAAAAGCAACTTGGTAAGAGCTGCTTTCAACACAGCAATTTGTTGTATACCACAACAGAGTGGCAATGCCCTTTTTTTTACCGAGAATTGTCAGTTTTGCTCCAGTTATACGGCATAAAGATATCGTTTTATTGTTTAAATGTGTTAAGTCTTTAATAATAAAGACTTAAATAATACTTTTAAATAATAATAAGCTCTATAGGATTTTTTAAATTTTTTCAAAAAAAAAAAAGTCAAATTTTACTGAACATTTGGGCGAAACAACACTTTTTTTTCAGTGGTAAAATTGCATGCAGTTGATGTACTAGTACAAAGGCTACTTTTGGCATCTACCCATTTTTAGAAAAAAATATTTTTTTTTGTTTCACTCTAATAAGCAGTCTCTTCCACTTCACAAGTTCTTGGAAAATTCTAATAGACTTTTATTTCATGCCAAACTTGTTATTCTAAAATATATTTTCTTAGTATTTATATAATTACATACAGTTTCCATTGTAAAATTTTTCCTATTTGATATTCAAAATTCTTAAAAAGTCAGACAAAGCTGCCTCTTATCACCCTCATCAATACTCTTTGTGTAACTATAATACTCTTTGAAATGAATGATCTAGAGAAATTCCAAAACAAGCCCCAGGTCTCAACAATCAAATGCTGTAATTGCCTGCAATATATATATATACAGTAAACTCTGTTTAAGGCTGAATTGATTGGGACCAAGAAAAATTTTCCGCCTTAGACAAATTTTACTCTAAAATCTTTCCGAGTTAGACAGATTTCCATCTTATGCAGAGTCCGCCTTACAGAGAGTTTACAGTATATGCAATAGATAATATGGATGGCGTTAGTTTTATTCCATGAAGCTAGTTGACAATACATGTCCTACTAATCCATAGAAAAGCAACATATTTGGATTCATTTCTTTATTCAAATTTAACTGAAACAATGAATATAATTTCTGTAATGGGGAAAAAGAATATTTTTAAAATAAATTGTAGTGTACTCTAAATTTTTACAAAATTAAAAATTTAATTATAGAAATTTAAGTAGTGATTTCTGGATACTTCTGAATTATGATTATCAAATGAGTCAAGTGTTTCATGTTTTTTTTTTTTTTTTATGCAGTATCAATTAATGTTACTTTGTGTAGTCTTATTAACTTGTTTTATTTTATTTTTCAGATTCTGCTGTATTTCCAGAATCTCTGATAAGTAAAACTTCCCAGAAGCATGCTTCAAATAAGTGGCTCATGAATAATGCTGCATCAATGATGAAGTCAGAAGAGTTGTGTAGTTCAGAATTTCTTAATTCTGAGCTGTTATATGGGACTGTTCTATCAAGTGATGAAACATTTTGCTGTTCTCTTTCAAATGGAAATCCAAAGGAGCAAAACAGCGCTCTATTTCAAGAGACATTACCTAATGATGTCTTCTCAGTTAATGATTCCTCTCCTTGTGATCTTTATTATAATGACAAAAATTCATCATATGGAAAAGACTTTTGGAGTCCTATGTCTGAAAAGATTTCCTCTGATTCATACTTTGAAGCTAATAGTCCCTTATCATTTTGGGGTAGTTGTCCTCTAGATTTAGAAAGTATAAAAATGGATGAGGTTTTTCAAGTTGATAAAGATGATCTCGTTCAGAGTCCAACTTTAGCTGAACTAAATGCCAATGATGAATCCTTATTCGATTCATTTGATAATTTTGAAGTTTCTCTTCCATCTGAACTTAAAACTGCAAAATCTATATTAACAGCTGGATTCAATTCTAATTCTGTTTATAAAATCCCTTTATTAAGCGAGGATTCCCAAGTCAAAGCAAATTTAGAAACTTCCTCTGACAGAACTAATTTGTTACTCTCTGCAGAATCTTGTGTAAAAAATGATTCTTTTCCTGAAAATGGTGAGAGATCTGGCTTTAGTCCTAATGAAAACAAAACTACTGTACAATCTTCCACTACTTATGCTAAATCGAAACTACCTGAAACAACCAATATGAATTCACATTTTGTGAATAAGCATATAAAGAAGATGCATTCATCTAAAGAATCTAGCACTGAACTTTCTGAAAAGAAAATTATTGAAAATGCTTCTGTATCATCATTACCTGTGGATAATGAAGCTATGGACAGCGAGGATGACTCAGAAATGGACTATGATTACTCTAGTGATGCTGGTATGATATAAATTTTGCATCATTAATGTAATTTTTGATAAATAATTATTTTCTTGTTATTTGTATGTAGCAAAGAGGGGAAGCAAACATTTAGGGTGGTGGATGGTAGTTCAGAGGCATAGTTTAATTATGCTAATTATTTATTTATTGTTACCTGAGAGCAGCAAAAGATTTTTTTTAAATACAGTTTTAAAGATTGTATTACATCTATTTTGTATGCTGTTGGGGAGGGGGGGGGGATAATTTTGGAGTTAGTGATATAATTTAGATGTGATATTATCTATTTATTTATACTAGAATAACAAATAAGGCAAAAGATTTTTTTAAATAAATAGTTTTTAAAAATTTAACTCTGTATACTGAGTGGGAGGGCAGAATATAAATTTTGGAAGGAGGGGTTTTTGTAATTTTAGATGATTGATTATATGATTATTGTTCCTAGAGAGCAACAAATAGGACAGAAGATTTTATTAAAAATAACAGTTTTATAATTTAAAATTTTTCGTTTGCTGGAGGAAGGCCGGGGGGAAAGAAGGGAAGCAGACATTTCAAGGGTAGAGGAATATTTTAAATGGTTGATTATTTACTTATGACTAGAGAGCAACAAATAGAGCTTTTTTTTTATAAAGAAATTTAAAGATTTAAACTTTTTATGCTGAGGATGTGAAAGGAAGAAGCTTAAATCTTGAAAAAAGGGCATTTGTAATTTAAATTATTTTGATTGGTTATTTACTTATTGTTGCTGGAGAGGGACAAATTGGACAGAATTTTTAGATTCTCAAGATTTTAAACTTGTGGATGCAAGTCAGGATTGATTTCAGTCTTGAAGTTTAGTAAATGATACTTTATATAGTAAAATAGTAATAGCAATTTCACAAGCAAAAACTATTAATTACTTTTTTTAAATTCTAAAAGATGATTTTTTAACTATAATGCAAGACAATTGAAATCTTCTCGCCTATCTCCTTTTTCTCCTAATACTCAGAAACGTTTTCAATCATATGATAGACTTCTTGTATTCATGTTTAAACTTTTATGTTCAAAGAGTAGGGCAGAAATAGAAAGCTGAAGTTTTGTGGTGGGTGAAGAAAAAAAAAAATTTGGTGAAATTAATTTTAAAAAGTAAATATCTGCCAAAAGTGTGGAAGAAACTCTTCCGTGGATTTTTTAAAATATATAATTTTTTTTGCACTAAAAAGAGTTTCAGGAGGTGGGGGGGGGGGGGGACTTATATTTGGGAATAGAGAAGATAATCAAAATTGCTTAAAAGTAGCAGGAGAGCTTATAGTTAGAATTTTATAATACACACAATCATTCTCTATATGATCTTCCTTCAAAGCATAAATCATTCAAGTAGGGTGTCAACAATTTTAATCACTTGATTTAAATCATTGATTAAAATTAAAAAATTTCTAAATATTTAAAATGACAAAAAAGTATTAAAATCTAAGATGGACATAATTTGAAAGTTTCTGCTTGTATTTTGACTTATGAATAAACAAAAAAAGAGCTTAAATAATTGTTTCTAAGCTTAATTCCTGAGTATTGTAAAAAATTAAAAACAGTTGAGTTTGTAAAAAGCATTGTTTTTATCCAACATAAAACAGTCTCATTTAAAAATGATATTTAAATCTATTATAATTTGTAATGTCATAATTCCCTTTACGTAATCAATTTATGCATTATTTTATATAAAATAAATATAGCAACTATAATAAATTTCTCTAAATAAAAGAATAAATAGTGTCTTAGTTTCTTGTTCTACTTTTGTAATAATAAATTAATAACAATCAAAGAAGAATGAAAGAGTCACATCTGCTCTACAGCTAAATTGTAAATGAATGCATGAAAAAAAAGAACTAATTGGTATAAAAATTTAAGCACAGCAAGAGCTTCTTTGGTATAGGTTGAATAAATGTTCCTTTTTTTTTCTTTCTGTTTTTTTTTTTTTTTTTTTTACTTTGTAATGCATATACTATAGAAAATAAAAAAAATATTACTTAGGAATTGAAAAGGCAGCAAAACTTTTCTTAAAAAGAAAAAAAAAAAAAATGGAACCATTGAAAGCTAATAATCTCCACAGAGAGGTAATAATGCTGTTATATAAATATTTTGAGGATTTCAGATATAACTGGCTATCCTTATATTTATTATGTATGTGTGTATGAATGGGTTAACTCATTTTCATAATTTGTTTGGTTAGCATACACATACATGTGTGAAAGTTTAGATTTTGATGATTAACATTAATTTTCTTTTTAGTACAAAGGCAAAAGAAGCTGCAAATAATATTTGTTAGTTTTGTTATTTGTGCTACTAACTAATGAAATTACTTATTTGCAGTTTTTATTAATTCTGTAATTACTTACTGTTTCTTCTAGGCCATTTTTTTTAAGGGTGTCACACCCTGCCCCTTTTGAAATTGGTAAAATGCACCCTGCCTTAAGGAAAAAAAAAAAAATTCCCCTGTAGTTGTAGCCAGAGATTTCTTGTAAAAACCTTCCCCTTTGAACAGTATTTCTAAATTCATGTGCCCAACGTCTTGCAAAAATAATAGAACTTTATTTCTTTAGAAAAAACAGCATATTATTAAAATGTGTTGTTATTTAATTGTATTTTTCAATTTGTGATTCATAAAATTATTAAAAATTAAGGGCACTTTATTTTATCATGCTAAAAATTCTTTTTATTATTACTAAACACATTACTAATGTAGTATTTCCTCATGAAATAGTGCCCTTTTTTGGAACTAGCATCCTGCCTTTATTCTTTTCAAAATGAATACTACATTAGTAATTATTATTTTAATAATTAAAGCTTAATGTTCTTAATTAAAGAGTTAATTGTTTAATAATTAATTTGAAGTATTGTTAACCATTTAATATTAAATACAGTTATTAATAATTTTAATAAATGTTAAATATCACTAATATTTAATAAAGTTTTACATAATTATTACAATATTAATGTATATTATATTATTGTATGATACTAACTAATGAAACTACTAATTTGCAGTTTTTATAATTTCTGTAATTACTAACTAATAATTATAATTTTATTAATTAAAGTGTAAAAACATAGATTATGTTAGTAATTAGTGGTTTAATTGTTTTGTAAACCTAAAACTCTTGGTAGCTATTCAGTATTTGAACGCTGGGAAAAAAAAAATCATAAAAGTCTGATTTAAATAACAAAAAATCTGTTTTTTAAAAAAAAATCCAATTTTTTTTTTTTTTTTTTTTTTTTTACACCCTACATTCAAGTAAATATTTTGTAGAAAAACCTAGTACTTAGAAATAGCCTGTCTTGTAGTCTTAAGTATCTGAAACAAGCAAAATAATTATTTAAAAAGATATAATTTCCTTAAAATCATTTATCTGAGTAAAAATATTATGAATTAAATGTAAAGAAGTAGGCAATATAAGAATAGATTATATTAATACAGTAGACTCCCTCAAATCTGCACTGTTTGGAGCTAGAGGTTATGCGGATTTTAGAATTTTGCAGATTTCTGGTCATTGCTTTGTTTAAATTTTTTAAACAGTGATTTGAATGTAAAAATGCAATCAAAATTATAATGAATGCTTACAATATAGTAAAATATTAAAATAATTAGGGGCGAGGGGGGGGGGGAGATTTGAACGCAGTAAAGTATAATTTTCACCACTATATATAAGTTCTGAGAAATAACACTGTTTATAATAAGAAAAAAACATTTATTTTATGTATGAAAAAAATAATACAAACAATATTCGGTTAAATTGACACACTTTTTTGTTTATTTTCAAATATGTTTTTTTGTTGTTGTTGTTCAAATGTACCCCTGCATGGGGCACATTTGAACAAGCATGGGCCACTTTTGAACAAATAATCATTTCAATGTAAACATAAGACATACTTAAACAACACATATACACTTATTTTTCCTGAAACAGATATGACAAAATATTTTAAATATTTTTCTACTTATATGGTTAATGTAGTTAACATTAAAGTAAAAAATTACTCTATTTGGAAGTTTCCAAGGTTTATTGGAAATGACAACAAGTGCATTGCTCGTTCTGTTCCTCCTGATAACAATGGTCTAGGAAGCTTAAATATCATTAACAGAAACGGTCCACTTGTCTTTGTGGAAAAATTTGTAACAACCCTTTTTCATTTTCAGGTAATTTACCATGCTTTCTTTTGCTGCATTAATTTTCTCTTCAACTTGTCATCATAATGTAGAATTTTTTTTTTTTTTTTTTTTTTTTGCTTGCAATTTTTACTAAAATGGAATCCTTTATTTTAATATCAGCAACATTGAATTGTTCTATTTCAATACCTTCTTCATTTTTTGCATGATGAAATTACTCATTTTCATCACTCTCTAATAAGAAATCTGCAGACATATCATTGCTGCTAGTCACAAAATCTTTTTCATGATGACTCTTTTTACAGATCCTCTGCTCCAACTTCTTTGAAATTATTTTAGTTCTCTTTCATAATTTTTCAGTACTTTTATCTTCAATATGACTTTTTTCTGGAGTGTTTTTTAAAATCCTAGATTTACCTTTTTTTCTCCATTTAGATGTTTTACGAAATGAAGCTATTGGGTAACATCAGACCAATTCTGGTGTTAGAGTAGTAGCAAAAGTGTCATTAACTTTAGAAGTACTTGCTTTTATTATTGAAATCATTTATTTGCATCAATGTAGGTATTTTCTGGGGAATCACCCGCAGCAGCATAAGAAACATCAGCTTCAGTCTAGCATTATTGAAAAAATTATAGAAATTAATGTAAAAGTGAAATAAATTGAATCATAAGTTCTAACATTAAAATTATATAAATGATAGTCAGTATATTTCATAAATACATATTAATTTTGAAAGTAGCTTTAATTTAAACAAGAAGGAGCAGTTTTGAACTACCCCATTAGATTTGTTCAAATCTGCCCCTTAAGCCACCATGTTAGAAAAGTAGGCTTATGTATGTTATAAACAGATTTACTCAAGATTTGTTATAATGTGATAAGTAAAGTATAAATCTACTAACTAATATATCACTAAAGATGAACAGCAGAAGACAAGAACCAGTCTTCAGAAGTTTACAAAAAGTAACTTAAAAGTTTAATCATAAGCTGTCAAAATGCATAAATCACTATTCATGACTGAACTATAACTACAATGTGGAAAAAAGCATGTGGCACATGTGTAAGTTAGTATTGCCAACATTACTTCTGAAAAATAGGAATACAGTTGAACCTCGAAAATTCAGAATCGGTGGGGCTGCGGCGATTCTGGATTTTAGAGGTCTGTTAAAAACTATTTTTCATGGCGATATAATAACATACAAAATGCATTTTTTTCCCTTAGTGCAAATAAACAACAATCAGATTGCTGAATTAAGTTATAAAATAGGAATGATGCACTAAAACATAACACTTATGCTGAAATAAAATATACATATTAAAACACAATAAATTAAAATATAGTACACAATAGATAATACAGAAGTGATTTTATTCTGAATTTTCCGAAAATTTATGTGATTCGGTTCCGAAAATTAAAGAGATATCAAACATAAAAAAAAATCCTCAGAAAAAAAAATCTGGAAAAGAAAACAAACTTCTTAACATAAAATCCTCTTAATGGATGTTAAATATGAGTGAAATCATGTAATACATCACAAATTCTTTATCTGAGAAGGTTTAGTACCATTTCTAGAGTTTCATGAAGGGGGAGGGGGTTCTTTGAGATAAAATGCAAAATTGTGTGATTCTTCTGAGAATATATTTAGATAATTTCTTCAAACAATCATGAAAACATATCCTGAATTTCATCATATATCTAAGAAACAATTAGAGATTTTTTTTTCAACTGATCGTTGTAAAAAGTTGCTAATTTCAATAATCAGTTAAAGGGAGAAAAAAAAATCAAATTTGTCTATCATTCGCTGAGAAAAATTGCAAATTTTGTCATAGGTTGTGGAAAAAAAAAACAGTTTCGATAAACGATCAAGGAAAAATATCGCAAATTTCGTCAAAAGAGTAAGGAAAAAAGTGTATTTTGTCAGTCTGTCATGGAAAAATATCACAAATTTCAACAAACGTTCACTCAAAAAAAATCAATTTTGTCAATCAATCACAGATAAATTTGCCAATTTTGTGAAATGATCGCGAACTGAAAAAAAAAAAAAAGAAAAATTGCAAAAGATTGCGGGAAGAGAAAAAAACGAGAATTTTGTCAAAAGATTGCGAAATAAACTCATCTTGTTTTCTTATTTTTATACTGCATTCTAAGTTCTTTTCAAAGAAACAAAATTAAAACAAACAAACAACACATCCACATCGGCAAATGTGCGCATCAAGGTCATAGGTTAATGTGTCACTAGGTTGATCATTCTGTTGGAGAAGGAACAGGTGTTAATAGAGTGTCTATCAAGTGTGTTTATCTTTCAATTCAATCAAAAGAAAATGTAATTGCATGTTTGTTTCTTTAGTTATAAATATGTACTTTAGTGATTTTATTAGAATTAAAATATATGAAGCTTTGAGTCATCAACGTATCAAGTCTTCCTTTTTTTATGCCTTTTTTTTAACTTTTCAGTTTTTGTAATAATGAAGGTCTTTAATTAACAGTCAATCATTATAAAAATGTACCAGAATATATCTATATTTATTTATTTAGTGTTTATAGTTGAAAGAATTTAACTGCATTTGATGAGAAATATGAAAGTCTTATTTTAAAAATTAATAAAACTGAAATCAGAAAAATGTCCAGACTTTCGAGGGTCAACTGTATTGCATTATCAGCTAAAAAATTATGGTCACTGTTCAAGTGTGCCCCCCTCTCCCCTAAGTCAAGTAATAAACTAAAATAATAAAAATTAAGATAATTTTAAAAATGATTAAATTATTAAAAGTAACATTCAAGTAAATAATTAATAATGTATAATTAAATATGCATAATAAAGATGAGATACATTTATCTTGAATCATTGAATGAAACTTGCCCCATAAAAGTACCCTATTACCATTCACATAAAAATCATAAAATAAGGAAGTTTTATTTCAGGTTTAGCCAGGCGAGGAATTTAGATGAGTTATTATTTATTGTTACAATAAAGAAACAAACAGAACTGAAAAGTTTAACAGATTTTAAACTTAGTAAGCTAAGAAGCAGATGGAGGTAGCAAAATGAGAAAAGCAGACTTTTTTGAGAGGGGAGGAAAAAGAGATTGATTAGATGATTACATAGTTAATTTATCATTGTTAACAATTTACAATTGGGACAGAAAAAGTAAAAAATTAAAAGTTTTAAAGACTAAGTTTTATGTGGTAGGAAAAGTGGGGTGGGAAGCAATTTAGGGTAAGGTAAAAGATTTTAAATGATTAAGTATTATTATCATAACAGTAAAATAACAAATACAGCAAAAAAAAAAAATTAATTAAAGAGGTATGAAATTTTTTAACTTTGCGAGTTGGGAGAGGGGATAATAAAGATTTATAAATAAGACAGAATAAGTTAAACAGTTTTAAAGATTTTAAATTTTGTGTGCTAAGAACAAAGGGAGAAGTGGTAAATTTGAAAGTGAAGAGGATTTTAAACAGTTAATTATTAATTGTTATAATAAAATAACAAATAGAGCACATTTTTTTTCTTTTTTAAGGAAAGACTTTTCAAGATTTTATAAATTTTGTGAAGGGGGGGGGGAAGGGGAAAGTAGTGTTTTTTTTGGGGGGGGGAGTTTATTATATGACTGATTATTTACTTTACTAAAGATTTACAAATAAGACAACAAAAAAAAAAGAGTTTTAAACTTTTTCAATTTTGCTTACTAGGTAGGTATTAGAGGAGGGGAATATGCAATTTTTGGTGGGGGTGGTAAAAAATTATATGATTGGTTATTTATTGTTACAACAAAATAAAGTAACAGTTAGAGCAGAAAAGTTTAAAAAAGAAAGACTTTGAAAGATTTTTAACCTCATGAGGTGAGGATCAAGGGAGAGAAGCAGATTTTTTTTAAGAAGCTATTAGATCACTTATTATTTATTTGCTTTATTAAAGATTTACAAATAGGAGAAAATAATTTAAATTAGATATTTAAACGCTTTAAATTTTGTGAGTTTAGTAAGAGTAGGAGGAGAATGGGAAACGTCAATTTCAGTAGGGGATGGGGGAGAAAAATTTATGATTGATTATGATTATTTATTGATATAATGAAGTAACAGATTAGATGTAGCAGAAAAAAATTCAAACAAAACAACTTTTAAAAGTTTTAAGCTTCATGAGCTGAGAAGAGAAAAGCAGACTTTTTTGTCGGGGGGGGGGGGGGGGAATTTATGCGATTTTTTTAAGGAACTTTTCGTCCAAGATAGTAAATTTTGTCCTCTGCAATTTTTGAAGTTTTCACTAAATTTTTGTGTGATATTTAGCAGGGTTTTTTTTTTTCACATTTTGCGACAATTTTTTAACATTAACCACTTTACCGGTGACAGGTATAGGGAAACAGTGCTTTTACCCCCCAACTTATCTCGGGGCAGCCGGTGAAGTGGTTAAGTAACAACAGAACCTCATTTCAGTGTTTTAGCCCAATATAATAAATGTTCTGCTGTACAATATCTAAATTTTTCATGAAATTTTTGGCATTTTTTTTTTGTTTTTCAGCGGCGATTTTTTTTTAGGTTCATGAAAGGAATCCGGTTTCCATCTGTTAGTGCATCATAGTATCTGTTATTCACTGCAATTTTTGGAATTTTTCCCAGATTTTGTTTTCGAACTTTAACATTTTGCTGTGATTTTCTTACACTTATAATACGAATCCCGCTTCAATTTTTATTGCAGAATATAGTAAATTCTGTCCTTTGCTACCTTAATTTTATATGCATTTTTAGTCTTTATGTATTTTTTGCATTCTGCGGCCTTTTGACATTTTTTTTTCCGAAACTGAATGAACTCTCCAGTAAATTTTGCGATTGCCATTATTAAATTCGAGTTGAAAGAATCTCTGATTGATCCCTATGCAACACATACAACAATGCGGACAATTTGAGTATAATCTGTGTCTAAATAAAACTACATTATAAAGGATAAATGTGTCCGTCTGTAACGCTAATGCCATTTTTATGTTGGCAACAGCAGGTGATTAAATTTCGCTTTTACTGCATTTTTTAAAATTTCTAAATATAGTGCATTATCACTTTTTACCTCATCGAATAGAGAAAAAAATTCACTTACAAATGCAATTATTTTGAAAATTGTACTGCAATTAGTTTGAAAACTGTATTGCAATTTAATAATTCTTATGGTTTTTAAAATAATTTACAAGTATGATTTTTTAAAAATCCATCTATAGCGCACAGAGATTATGAAAGATAAATCCATTTGCATTTAAGTTAACTCCTTGGAGACGAGCGTTTACTTACATGCCGCATAAGGTGCTCAGAATCCTTGATTATTCTCACCAGTTATTTTTTATTGTAAATTTTGCCTTATTCAGCATTCTTTTTGCAGGACATTTTCCCGGTTAAATTAAAGGCAAAAATTTCTGTTTTGAAAAATTAGGGATAAAATATTAAAAATTCTGTAAAAGACACTTGCCGCAAAAGGGTAAGTATAAACAGTTCATTTGTTTCCGGTTGATATTTCATAACGATGTTTCAAATTCATTGGAAATAAAATAATATAAATAAAAACAATAATATAACAGACATGTAATTGAACTATGCGCTTAAACAACTGAAAGAATTAGAATTAAAAAGGACTGCTGTAAGTTACGAAATCGTTGGTGTTTTTTACATATTAACTTATATGAAAGTATCACTTTTAATAAATTTCAAAACTTTATATGAATGCAAAATTGGTACTTTACAAATAAAAAATTCTTTTTGGCATTGTTAATAGTCAATTAAAAAAATAGTTTTCCCTTATGTTCTAGGATCTGAGAGGGTTGGATCCCCTAGTAAGTAAAAAGGTAAAAAAACAGAAAGCACTCTTAAAGCTAAATTTCCTGTTTCTTCCCAAAAATTCTGTTACATTACATTAATTTCGATAACATTGCAAATTAACAGGAAAAACAAATATTTACCCATATTTTCTTGGGTGATAGGATGATTAATCTATGGCTTTTTTTTTTTTGCTCCAGACTGTCGTATAATATTAACATCCCTCATTTTTTTCCGAAGGCATTAGCACTGAATAAGAGAGAAAAAAAATCTTATAAAAATTAACACACTCAAGGACTCAACTTTGAAACGAACTCTACAATGCTGATACTGGAATTGTTGACTTTACCAGACCTGCCAACTGCTACGAAAAAATCGTAGTTTCTATGATTTGGATCTATAAACTACGATACTATGAAAATCGGTCTTAAACTACGATTTTTTGCAAAACACACAAACGCATTTTTTGTTCTTGTTGTGTGTTCTAGTTTATCCCTCGCAGTATATATTTTCAGGGGTGATTCTGTTTGAAAATTTCAAAGTATTCACTTCCGAAAGTTTTAAAAAATTGGTCATTAGTCTGAAAATTCTGACATTAAAAAATGCTCATGGAAAAAAACAAATCTGGGCTGCAAAAGAAACTTCTTAACAACACAAAACCCTCTTTATTTATATTAACCATGAGGGAATTGTGTCTCTGTAAATATTTATATAGAAATTCTCATCCTTAGAAGCCAGGGGTGCCATTTTATGAATTTATTGAGGGGGGGGGGGGTCTTTGAGGACCAAGGTTGAAATAGAGTGCAAAATCGAACAATTTGCACACGAAAAAGAAATGTCCTGCATAATTAAAAATGCTGCGCATTATTTCCCCCTGCAAATTCTTCCACAGATCTATGATTCTGCTGCGAGTATATTTTGAAATTTCTTGGAATTCTGCGGATTGTTTTTCTTTCATGGAACTTTCCTCAAATTAATTCGTGAATCGATCACGGAAAAAAATGAGAATTTCTTCGAGCGATCATGTAAAAATATCGAGTATTTCGTCAAAGATCTCAGAAACAAATAGTGATTATCTTCAATTGGTCGCTGAGTAAAACCGCTAATTTCGCTAAGAGTTCAAAAAGAAGTTGCGAATTTCGTCAAAAGATTGCGCAAAAAATCACGAATTTCGATAAACTATCGAGGGAAAAATATTGCAAATTTCGTCAAAAGGTTGCGGAAACGAGTAGTGAATTTTGTTAATTGGTCGTGAAAAGATATCAGACCTGCCAACTGCTATGAAAAAATTGTAGTTGCTACGATTTGGACCTATAAACTACGATGCTATGAAAATCGGTCTTAAACTACGATTTTTTGCAAAAGACACAAACGCATATTTTGTTTCTAGTTGCGATTTTTATCCCGTGCAGCATATTTTTCAGGAGTGATTCTGTTCCAAAATTTAAAAAAATTCAAATTATTCATTTCTAAAAGTTTTAAAAAAATTGGTCATTAGTCCGAAAATTTGGGCATTAAAAAAAGCTCATGGGAAAAAAATCTGGGCTGCAGAACAAACTTCTATACATAAAATCCTCTTCATAACCACGAGTGAATAGTGTTTCTGTAAATATTTATACAGGAATTCCCTTCCTTAGAAACAAGGTTGTCATTTTAAGAATTTCTGGACTAAGGGAGGTGGTTATCTGAGGGGCAAGGTTTGAAATAGTGTGCAAAATCGCACGATTTGCACACGGAAATGGAAAGTCCTGCATAATGAAAAATGCTGTGCAGTATTTCTCCTGCAAATTCTTCCACAGACCTATGATTCTTTTGCAAGTATATTTTGAAATTTCTTGGAAGTCCGCAAATTTTTTTTCCTTTTAAAGAATTTCCCCAAATTAATTTGTGAATATATCGCGGAAAAAATTCAGAATTTCTTCAAATGATCGTGTAAAAATATCGGGTATTTCATCAAAGATCTCAGAAACAAATAGTGATTATCTTCAATTGGTCGCTGAATAAAATCGCTAATTCCATTAAGAGTTCAGAAAGAAATTGCAAATTTCGTCAAAAGATTGCGCAAAAGATCACGAATTTCGATAAACTATTGAGGGAAAAATATCGCAAATTTCATCAAAAGGTCGCAGAAACAAATAGTGAATTTTGTACGAATTTCGATAAACTATTGAGGGAAAAATATTGCAAATTTTGTCAAAAGGTCGCGGAAACAAGTAGTGAATTTTGTTAATTGGTCGCGAAGAGGTATCGAAAATTTTGCCGATCGGTTACGATAAACTATCGCGAATTTCGACAAATGACCGTGTAAAAAAATCTATTTCATCAATTGGTCGCAGAAGAAAATAAATTTCGTCAAAGGATCGTGGTAAAAACGTGAATTTTGTTAAAATATCACAGAAAGAAAATGCAAATTTCACAAAAAGATCAGTAGGAAGCTGCAAGTAAAAAAGATCAGTAAGAAAAAGCAAATTTCGCCAAAAGATTGCGGAAATAAAACACTACTTTCGTCAAAGGATCGTGGTAAAAAGCGCAAAATTCGTCAAAGGATCGCGGTAAATAAATGTGAATTTCGTAAAAAGTTCGTGGTAAAAAGTGTGGATTTCAACAAAGAATCGTGATAGAAAAATGTGAATTACGATTGTGGGAAAAAAATTGTGAATATCCTGCAATGATTGCGGGAAAGAAATCGCGAATTTCGTCAAAATTTACTGCACTGGGCTAAAAAATTGGAACCAGGCTCCTTTTACAAATGTCAAAAAAAAAAAAAAAAAAGTTTCAAAACGAGAAGAAACTAAAAATCGTATAAAAAATTTCAGAGGAAAAAATTTACTATATTGAGTTGAAAGACTGAAACCGTATTCCTTTCACGAATGTCAAAAGATGGCTGCGAAATGCGAAAAACCAACCAACCAACCTCCAGATTAATTTTAATTTTATGTGCTACGATTTCTCATTTTCAAAGGTTGGCAGGTCTGAGATATGGAAATTTTGCCTATCAGTTGCGATAAACTATCGAAAATTTCGACAAATGACTGTGTAAAAAAAATCAATTTCGTCAAAGTAAGTAGTTCGTAGTAAAAACGCGAATTTTGTCAAAATATCGCAGAAAGAAAACATGAATTTCTTCAAAAGATCAGTAAAAAAAATGCAAATTTCACCGAAAGATCAGTAAGAAAACGCAAATTTCACTGGAAGATCACGAAAAGAAAACTCTAATTTCGTCAGAGGATCGTCATAAAAAACGCAAAATTCGCCAAAGGATCACAGTAAAAAATACGAATTTCATCAAAAGTTCGTGGTAAAAAATGTGGATTTCAACAAAGAATCGTAATAGAAAAATGAATTACGATTGTGGGAACAAAATTGCGAATATCCTGAAATGATCGCAGGAAAAAAAATCGCGAACTTCGTCAAAAGTTACTGCACTGAGCTAAAAATTGGAACCAGGCTCCTTTTTACAAATGTTAAAAAAAAAAAAAAAAAAAAAAAAAAGCTGCAAAACGAGAAGAAAATCTAAAACTCATAGAAAAATTTTCAGAGAAAAAAAAAATACTATTGTTGACTTTAAAGAGTGAAACCTTATTCCTTTTATGAATGTCAAAAGATGGCTGCGAAACACGAAAAACCAACCAGCCAACCAACCTCCAGATTAATTTAAATTTTATGTGCTACGATTTCTCATTCACAAAGGTTGGCAGGTCTGACTTTACTGAAGGTGGGAAAATTTTCATTAGATCACCTTTGCTCCAATGAAAAATGGGTAATTCTCCTCCCCTAAAAATATGGGGAAGCAATTCTTTGATGCCTTTAAATATTTCCAAAAGATCAAAAACAAGCAGATTTTCTCCTTTTCTGTTGCCTCAAATTGGTCATAAATCTGACGGATAAACAGGATAATACTTCATTTACCACTGCAGAAAATTTTCAACTTTTTTTTTTTTTTTGGTACTCAACAATCCAATTTAGTAATCTTATCTCTGTGCTTCAGAAAAAGCCTCACAGTGGAAAAGAGTGTCCTGTAATTGTACAATACCTTTTCTTGGATTCCTCTTCCAAGAGCAATAAAATCAAAGGGACAGTGGGCACCATAATTTACAACTTATTTTGCTTGATTTTCATTTGCAAAATCTTTCAGACACTTTAAGGGTTTTTTTTAAGGTGCGATACGAATAAACTTAATTGAAAAGACGAAAAGATTTACTATATTGGACGGAAAGATAGAAATCTGATTATTTTTATTAAAGTATAAAAATTGCCTCAAAACTCAAAAAAATGCTGAAAATCGCATAAAAAATTATATAGCAAAAATTTAATAAACCTAAAATCGGGGTTCGAGATGCATAACTACGTACATTGTGATACCTTCCTGCAAAATTTTGTAGCTATATGCAAAGCAGTATTTTCAGAACACAGACAAACACACACATTAGAAATCTCCACAAGCCAGGACCTGGACCGAGGGCCGTTGTCTGATCCGGTCTAGCAAAATAAAGGCAAATTTTTTTTATTGGCCCGTCCCGAATCCTTTATTTTTTCTTAACGGCCTAGCCCATTTGAAAGTTTATTTACTTTTACCGTACTGGCCTTTTCCTTAAGGCTGTTCTCAAATTCAAACTAACTACTTTCTCATACATTTTTGAATTATTTTTAGAGTTCCGTACTTAAAAAGTAAAAACAGAACCATTATAAGACCACTCTTGTGTCTGTCTGTCCATCTGTCACAGCCATTTTTCTCCTACACTATGGAACATGGAAAGTTCAAATTGGGGGAAGTAGTAAAGACTATTGACCCACATACTTACAAATTATTAAGCATTTACAAATATATTTAGGAAAAATGTAGAGGGGCTAATTAAGTTACTTGAAAAAGAAAAATCTTTTCTTAGTATATCGTTTGGAGTATCGTACAAAAGTTTTCATAACACTGAACTCAAAAACACATTTCTTTTAATTTTAAGTCTTATATTTTCAGAGATATAGTCAAAAATGTAGTACAAAAATATGTTCCCCCATCTATTTCCGAATCTACTGAAACTAAAATTATGAAAAAATTAAAGGTCGGCCCAACGAATACCCGGGTTGTGTTTCCAGTCATTTTCCCATGTCACAACCCCCGGGGCTACCTCATCCACTCCTCCAAGATAAATATCAAGACCTTGGGGATGGGGACCTTTTCCTTTTTTTTTTTTTCTTCTCTTATTTTGGCCGAATTTTCACAGTAGCCGAGAAACGGGGTATAGAGACAGAGAAATTTATGACTGCGTTGGTGCTGGAATTTTATTGAAAATAATTGGTGTCTGTATGAGGAAGTGGGGTGGTGATGAAAAGGAACAGATAAGGAGTAAAATGGGGCTAGAAGGTTATATAATGCTTACAAATAGTTTAGAGTTTGCTAGAAATAAGCGATGAAATTAACTTAAAGGGCACTTTTTTTTTCCTCGGTCGATTTTCTGAGTGATAGAGCTTGCGGGGCGGGGCTTTCGGATATTGGGGGCATTGGGGCAGCAAATTTTGTAAAGAAGGGTAGGCAGGGTGGCTCACCCACGAAAAATGCCTAGAATGAACTCTGAACTGAGAAATAGTTTTCCACTTCTTTTTTTTTAATTACTCATTGATGTATGCTGAAGCATACAATGCAGTTTTATCCTAGAACAGTATTAGGTGTTTGTTTTTTTAATTGTCTCTGTCTGCATCTAATTTGTCTTTGTTAACATAATTGTTTAATTGAACAGGAAATTGCAAAACAAGCAAATT
This sequence comes from Maratus speciosus, assembly GCA_963932465.1. NCBI lineage: Eukaryota > Metazoa > Arthropoda > Arachnida > Araneae > Salticidae > Maratus > Maratus speciosus. The sequence continues at coordinate 303,763,083 of OZ010796.1, read as the reverse complement.
CAGATCAATTTCATCCCTTTTTACTGTTAATTAATAATATATTGTTAAAATGTATCAAATATATTATATGACTTTTTGAAATGACCTATCATGTTAATTGCCTTGTAAAAATATTGTTTTTTGCTATTAGACTAATATTTTTTAACTTTTATGGTACTTAGTAATTATGTCTTAACATTGATTATTTTTTGTTCCAGATGAAGAATCTGAAGAAGAGGTTAAAGTCCATTCACCCAAGCTAGCTGCATCTAACAACTTACTGCTTAAAAAGAAAAAATCCAGATATTTCTGGCAGTATAACATACAATCCAAAGGACCAAAAGCACCAAAAATGAAGTTAGATGGAAAATCAGTTACAACTGATGATCTTTCAGGAATATCAGATCCTGTATTCAGCTCCAGTTACTTGATTAAAGGAGTTAAACATGCTGGAAAAGCCAGGCGTGGTGATGGAAATGATTTAACTCCAAATCCACAGAAATTATATGACATAGGTTTAGAACTTGAAAAGCTCACATCAGTGATTGAAGGCTTGATTCCTGCTAATGAACTGCCTCTAAATGCTCGCATAAAATCCAGAAAAGAAAAAAATAAATTGGCATCAAGGTGATTGTCAAGTTTAATGTATTAGAAGATTTTCTTTTTATCATCTTTTTCTTTTCTTTGTTGTTTAAGGTATCGTTGATTAACCTGCATTCAGAGTTTAAAAAGTAATCTCCTCTTTAAAATTTAATTATTTTTAATGTACACAGAAGTTTGTTATGTATGATTGACCTATTCTACTGAACGGTTACATTGATAATATTCTTTATAAATAAAATCTAAGTGCACAGTGTCAATGAAATTATTGCATTCTAATGCTGAACAAATATGTTACTGTAATTTCCAGCCTATAATCCGCGGATTATCTGTTGAAAAACCTCAAAATTTTTAAGTGCGGATTATCTGCTGAAATTTTTTTTAAGCAGAAGTTCACGTCAGACATCCAGATTCTACCGCACGCCTGTCTGCTATCGACCGTTCGCGAAGTTGCTAACGATTGGTTCACATATGACGTGCCATGCTAGTGGGAGTGGCTTCCGATTTTTATGTTATTTTTTTAGTCTTTTGGCAAAATGTTTCGGTGATGAACAAAGCGTTTCTCATCTCTTTCAAAAATTTCAATCTCAATCATTTATGAAATAGTGTATTGTTATGACGTTGAAAGTTTGGGAATTAAAACGGCCTATAGAGGCGCTGCTCGCAGCCTTCGGTACAGGAAAATTGTCCCTTTAATTTCCCTTTAACTAATGCTAAAGTGCCATTGAAATAATTCTTCATTGTAAATGCATTTGAAAGTTTTAGATATTAAAATTCTGATAATATATACTTTGTCATATAAGACAGAACACAAATGTCACAAAAAATCTGAAATTGCGCAAAAGAATAATCATTCTGAACAAATTTAAAGTACATGTAAAGCAATGCGCTAGCACGTCATTATCCTGAAGCGAGAAGTTACATCTTTTCTCCACCAGATGGTGTATTCGAGCTCTTGAATCGCCAATAATAATGTCTAAGAGAAAACGTGTTATTTAACACTACAGAATTTAAACTGAACGTTATTTAAAAAGCGGAAGGTGATTTCGATATAGGTATCGATTATTAGCATAAATATATAGCCAAATCGATATAGGTATTGGATATAAGTATCGCAATTAGCATAAATCTATAGTTAAATCGAAATAGGTACCGATTATTAGCATAAATATATAGCCAAATCGATATAGGTATCGGAATTAGCATAAATGTAGTCCCAAAATCGATATAGGTATCGGAATTAGCATAAATCTATTGTCAAATATGAAAAAGCTTTTTAAACTAATGCGTTGAGTGTTACGATATACAATCACAGTAAAAAACAAACGTTATTATTTTTAAAATCTGTTCTTTTTTGTTTGCTTCAATGGGTCAATTTTTGTGAAATACTTTTAAAAATAACTTGTTAACATTGTGTTAATAATCTTTTAGATTACATATTCAATAAGAATTTAATCCGACACAATATACGTAATAACATAAAAGCATTAATTTAGATACTAACGTGCTATTGGGGATTAAAAAATATAAAATTAAAAATAGTATAATATACTAATATACCACGTCAATCATATCCAACGAAAACAACTAACATTCGATGATTCAATTACAAATACCCATTGAAGCTCGATTATTCTGTAAATTTAGATTTTGTCTGAGTCAATAAGACATATATTCCCTCGTGCATTCTTATTACAAGAGTCATTGTTTGGAAAGATAAGAAGATTTAGTCATTGGTTTCAGCTGTTTTGAACCATACCATAAAATTACAAAATAATCCAGCATAAATCTATAGTCAAATCGATATAGATGTCGATTATTATCATAAATCTATAGCCAAATCGATTACAAGACATTCTACGTTTTAGATATAAGATTCAATGGGAAAAAAATTTTGTATTTTTTTTACTTGTAATTATTTTATTGTTATTTTTTTCAATTATTTTAATACAATTATCATTTAAATACAGCAACTAAATAAATAGGGAGGTGGTTTATTAGTGGTACTTTGGAATGTTGAAAAAAAGTGAGTAATCCCCGTATAGTCTGGCGTATAATCTGCGGATTATCTGCTGAAATTTTTTTATAAGGGCTAAAAATTGCGACTGCGGATTATACGCCGATGCGGATTATAGGCCGAAAATTACAGTAATTTTTTTTTTAAACTTTAATCTCTGTTTTATTTTTCATTTAAAAATTGATAAGCTCTCATTAACAACACACAAATTAAATAAAAATTTACTTTGGTGCCGTGTAATTGGTTAAACCATCTAAATCCTATTTTATTAGTCTTTTGTAGCATTTCAATATAAATCATCTGTTTTCACTTAGGGGCTGTCCATAAATGATGTTGCACTTTTTTCAATATTTTTGACTGTCCTAGCCCCTTTGTCATGAAGTGTTACACTTCACCATACTTCCTCCCCCTCCCTTGTCACATGTCATGCTATATTACATAAACATATACTTGCAGTTCAGAAACAAAGCACTACATTATAGATTTTATTTTTAAACTTTAACTATCTATTTTAATGACATCTGTGAGCATAACAATAAAAATGATTCATATACTTATTTTGTATGAAATAAGATTAAGGTTTGCAACAAAAAAATATAATATACAATAGTAATAAAATATTAGTGCATATGAAATATTAGTATATGAAAGAGCAATTGAAAACAGTAGTATTTTGGAATTTGAAATGGAATTTATAATATATTTGGCTTTCAATCTTATATTTACTTTATGAACACAAAATATAACTTCAAAATTTAATATGCTGATTTTTAATGCTTTTGTTTTAACCAAAATGTGTAATGTCACACTCCTTTCCCTTTCCCACCCCCTTGTTGCAAACTGTCACAATTTCTTGACCCCTCCCCTTCCAAGCATGACATTATTTGTGGATGGTCCCTTAAAGCAAATTTGGATACTTACATATTTTCCCATCAACCATAAAATCCTACATTTTAAAAATAATCTGTCGCTAAACAGTGTGAGTTATCACTAATAATGGATAAACAGGACATCAAAACATTCTTGTATCTTACGAGCATGTTGTATGTTTCTATGGTTTTGTGTAACACAGATTAATTTTTGACCAGCCAATTTTTAAATGTTTTTCACAGATTTACAGATACTAAATAAAATATGTTACCGAACAGTTTGATTTAAGTTAATTAATGTCAGATGTTTGAAGGAACAAATTGTTGTTTATTTAGTCACAAAATGAGTAAATACAAGTCGCATGTAACATGTTTTTTCCCCTATTTAATCCGTGTTTTTTACTTATATTTTTTTATCAACTGTAACGTTCAGCCCTAGATCAGTTACAAATTTAATTTTGGTGCCATCGAACCACTTTCCTTTTTTATAGATTAACATGTCACAATTTTTCACATTTCATCACCATTGCTTATTTGTTTTTAAGTCTCATATTGGGCCATTAATGAATGCCCTTTTTGATGGCAGAATCCCATAATCTTGAAAATACTTCACTGCATCACATCCTGTACTGCATCATCGCATACATGGAAAATCCCAAATCTTTATCATAGTTTTTTTCAAATTGAAGAGATGAACAGAGAAAATAATAGTTAACTTATATCCTTCATTACAAAAACTAAACTGGTTTATCCACAAAATAAACAAAAATGGAATATGTATCTTGTCCTGAAATTGACAACGAACATGATGGCATGCTTATGCATTATTGCCATTGAAGCATATTGTTTGATGACAGAATTTGCTTTACTTACTGTAAATGCTTGACATGAAAGAAAAAAGTAACAAAAATTGTTTCATTTTCTTTTTTTTTTTTTTTTTTTTTGTGATCATAGTCAAATTTTGAATTTCTGCACATTTGTGACTAAAATTTATATAGAGGCAAATATAGATAGTCATAAATACAGAGAATAAATTTCTATATTTAAAAATACTTTACTTACTTATTTTTAATCTTTTTCATTATAGTTTGTATTTATTTAACAATTTTATTTTGCTGCTGAAATTATATGCTGTATTCTGAAAAATATTCAAAACATATAATTCATATGGTGTTGTTTTCCTGTGTGTTCATCATTTGAAACTTTAACACTGCTTTTTTAATCATTTAATCTGCCATTAAAGCTTAATCATATCATAATTATGTTAGTTCTTAAAAAACTTTTATGTTGACACATAATTGTGGTATTTATTTTAATATCTTGGATTTTTTTTTATGCCAGAGCATGCAGACTGAAAAAGAAGGCACAGCATGAAGCAAATAAGCTTAAATTATATGGATTGCAGAAAGAACAAAGTATGTAAATGATCTTGCTTAATTACATAAAAAATAAAATTGCTATTTTTGTGTGTTTGTAATTGTTAGTTTTTATTTATGTAATGTCATTTATTAGATCCAGTTATTTTTAATATTGTCAAATTTCAATATTAAAGGAATCTGCTCATTTGTAATTGGTATTTAAAATAAATTTCTTTAATTACAGTTGCCTCCTGTTATGTTGTGTCTTATTACATTGCTCAGTTCAATATATCACTCGCTTTTGGATCCCTTTAAAAAAAAGAAAAATATTTTAACCAGATTTAACCCAGCATTTTCTATGTTCATTGCTTAAGATGATCTCTGCCTGTGCCCAGCAACGCTTCTTAGTAATGGACTCAGAGGCAGGCATGAAAGAGTTCCTCCTAAAGGGGGAATTCCACCTTTTTAAAAGCAAATTTGGACATTCTCTGGATTGATGCAAAAATGCAAAGAAAATATTAGAAGCATATGGAGGAGGGGGGGGGGGGTAGTCTAGAAAGCTTAATAATTAGACATTTTGTTTACTGAAATCCTTGGAGTTTGTTTCTGAATTGCTGTACTATCAAATCAAAGGTAAGCTTTTATTAAAAGCATCTGAAAGTCATGTAAATTAAGTTCTTTAACTAGGAAAATGAAGTTTCCATAAGGTTCTTTTGGAATAGAATATTTTATTCTATTTATAAAACACTTCTGGGTAATTTCAGTGATGTATTTTTGGAAATGTATTTCTGGAGTAAAGATCAATTTGGCGTGCATATATTTAGCATAGATTTTTTTTTCTTTTAAGTAAAATCTTACATTCAAAATAATACATTTATTTTGAAAAATTAATCTCTGTACTTCACATAGGTTCATCAGATACATTTGGATGGATTTATACTTTTAGCAACTGTTTCCAATTTTCTTTTTTTATTTAATGAATTTATACATTTATTGCTATTTTTTTTTCTTTTAATACTTTCTAAGTTACAAAAAAAATGTACAGTTATAATTCATTTTATTGTATGAATAACTGTTGAAATGCATCTAAATTATAGAAGTTCGACCTTATTGTATAGGGAAAAAAATTGCCACATTTTTCTAATTCCCCACTTTCATGCCTGCAGAGGAAATTCCCTGTTACCTATAATGAGAATGCTGTTATCAAAGAGAATTCGATTTTGTATGAATTTTTTATGCATTAGAAAACATTATCCATTTCATGCATATTTGCAAACATTTGGTCATAGAACATACAACTGCACTTAGCACTGGTAACAAAAAGAAAAAGCTCTTCTCCTTGTATGCCTCTTTTTTTACCTCATATTCTGATAATTTCCAAATTGTATTTCTAATTCTGTATGGTTCATTTTATTAAGAAAATTGTGATATCCATATAAACAAATATTTTGGAGGTAAACATAAAACTATCGCTTGTAAGAATGTAAACATTCATAATATTTTAATATGACTGGTAATACAGTAGAATTTCAAAAATTAAACTTTTTTAAATCCAGCAATTTCCAAAATCTGGAATGCTTCTGGAAAAATCATTCTTTGATTGTGGTGCCCTTTTTTGACCTATAGCCAAAACTTTACCAAAACTAACTGAAACAAAAACATCATCAATACAGTTTCTAATTTTGAATTTACTTGTTGATTTCCAATTCCAAATTTATTGATATGCTGAATAAAAAAATATAACCATGATGACTGTGAAAATGAATTAAAATGTGCAGAAAATGAAAAGATACCTATAGAGGATTTGATAGATCCATTAGATTTAGAAAAAATAATTGTATCTGAACATAAAATTTTGCCAGTTGCTAGGATTAGATACTTAAAAATTAATAAACCAAAGCCATAAATGTTAATTGTAGTGTTTGAATAAAAATATCGTATTTTAATATGATCAAATCTTGTGTATCTGTGTTATATATACATATATATATACAAATTTATCTAAAAAAGGCTCTAACAATTTTGACCAAATTTTGTATCTTACCATTTTGGGGTACGAGAAGACCATTAGGCTAGGTCACATGTTCGAGAAAATTCAATTAGTGGGTCAGTTTGGGTTTACTACAGGTCAATGGGTTTCAGTGGGAATGAAGGTTGAAACAGTTATCAAGTTGTTGAACAGTTGGCAGTAAATGAAGTTGTAAAGTTGGCAATATTTTGCCAAATTTAATGAATTGACTTTCAAGATTACCAATGTCAAAACACATGATTAAAGCCAAATGAAGGAATGTTGCCAAGTTTGGTGACATTTTTGCAACATTTGGCAAAAAAAAATTGGTTTCAGAATCTGAAGAAATTTTCTAGAAACTTCCAATAGGTGTCTAGATACATGATTTAACAAGTTGGAGCCTGTAGTGCACTCTCAAAAGCAGAATTGAACCAATCAGGGTACATAGAATTTTCTCAATGAATGCTGACTCCACATAAAAGAATGTCGCCAAATTTGGCAGTATGTAAAGTTTGGAAATATGTACATAGTTTCAATATTAATTGTTTCTGTAAATAACACTGTTATAAAATAAAATTCTTTATAGCAATAATACAGTGAGAATTTATTGTTATATCGAGTTGAGCACTAAGCTAATTTTAACCAAGCATAGCTTGGTCTTCCCTGCTGGTGTTAATATGATGAAACATATTTTGTAAATACAGGTTTAATTAACAATTCAATCATTTTATATGTTGTTTTTGAGGTGTGGTATTTTTTCTCACAACTTATTATTAAGTTATTATTGCTACATTTAAGTTAAAATTCTATAATATGGAAATGCTGCATCCTAATTGATTCCTTATTATTTAGGTTATATTGTATTTTGCTTCTTTATTTTTTGTTATTTCTTAACATACACATGATAAATTTATAGAAAAAAAATATCATCAAATAATTTATATCTTGCCATACATACATAATTCATATTTTGAAACATTCTACAATGTTCATTAAAATTCAGATTTTAATTAAGTTTCTTATTTAATTAGCATGTGATTCCAAATTAAACTTTGGGGATAATGGTTAAACTATGGATATGCCCATCATACTTTAAAGTGTGATTGTTAAAATTATTTGTACTTATTTAGTAAATGTATTTCAAAAGCATGTTGATTTATTATGAAGCAACAGAGGTAAATATTTAGTTAAAATGTCCGATTATTTTGTAATGATTCTTTTGACAGCGTTGTAAATTGATGTGTTTGTTATAAGGATACATTTATTTTCAAAAAATAGAATCTGAAAAAGTCTGGTTATGCATTGAAAATACTATTTTGGCATTAAGTTTTCAGGATTCTCATTTTTAAATACATTTAGCATACTGAAAGTATGTTAACACTAATCACTCATTCCTGATGGTGGCATAATCTTGTCCTTATATATATGTAAAATATGATGGCTGAATTCTGGGGTTTCTTTCCCATCACAACTTATATGTACTAAATAAATCCACTTTTGTGAAGCAGGAGTATTGATTCGGGGCCTCAATCTGTGAAATAAATTTCTTTTATTTTTCATTAAATGGTACACAGCATTCGCACAGGCCCCAAGAGGAACCCATATGTTCTAAAATCATATGATGCAAGTATTAGACCATGCTCAATCTCTAAAAAACCCGAGCTCTTAGGCTGAGCACATGAGTTTTGTTATGAATTTAGAATATTTTCCAGCAGAGGGTGAGCATGCCAATTTGGGAGGAAGCTTTAATTTAATTGGCTGAATGTTCTTTAATAGATGTGGTCTTGGTGAAGGCAACAGGCTTGACTCAAGCCTGATTGTACCACCAATGGTAATTTCCACCTTTGACATTAATGATTATTATGTTTTAATAAGATGATTATTACGCTTTAATAAGATGAATATTTATGTTTTAATAAGATGAATATTTATGTTTTAATAAATGTCAGCTAGAGGAAAGCTAATTGTGATTTATGGGTTTAATGTAATCTTATTTTGAATTGATTTTTATAACTTATTGTTATTACATTGACATTTATAACTTAAATATAATCATGAATCTACTAACTGTTAAATTTGAGGAAAAGTAATTATTTATAGCCTAAATATAATCAACTCTCATACTTGGAAAAGTAAATCACTATTTATGGGTTTTAAGATTCATTTAATGTTTATTGTTCTCTAGGACTTTGGTTTTATGAGACCAATATTTGTCATAATGATAGTTTAATGTGATTTATGGTTTGAAGTACTGTTCTAGTATAAACATGTTAATCAACTTTTATTTTATTAAATTGATTTCAAAAACATTAATATGTTTATGGGTACTTTCTTTAATTATCTTTTCATATATACAAATTCATTGTTCTGTATTACCTTAAAATTTCATGCATGATAAAGTCAAAATCGTTGTTCATTACATATTTAAATCAAAGGGTTGAGAGGATTGAGTTAATTTATACTCTGCCTGTGTAATTATTTTGTAATTTCAGTTCTTTTTTCATTATTAAACTGTTATTGTATTTATATAAAATGTCAAAATGCTAAAACTGATATAATTTTCTTTTGCATGCTTGTTAGAAGTGTTTGTAGGTTGAAATATTTTAGATAAGTTTTTGTTGCTATATGTTGTCTGGATATAATGAACATATTTCCCAGTTTTTTAAATTGCCTTCCATGATTTTCCTTATGTTTTGAATTCTTTAGTTATTTTATTTAAAATTGGTTGGAAGAAATTAAAATGACACTTTTTTTCTCCTTAAATTTAGGAATTTTTTTTAAAAAAAATAATATCACAAACTAATAATATTTTCTGTCTGTTTATATGTATTTTTCTAAATTTTTTTAGGACATTTACTGGCTGTGATTAATGAAGTGGTCAAAGTCATAAAGAAGGGCATTGATAATGTGAAACATGGCAAGTCTCAGTCGAATGTACTTGCAAAAGTAGAAGCTATTCGTATGAAAAAAAGTAAGTGTAATTTGCTTGTAATTATAAAGATATTTTTTTAAGTAGATTTTATTATATTAGTCTTAAAATCCTAATAATTAATATTTGACATAAAATTGAAGTTCTGTGTTAATAAAAAAAAGAGGGAGGTGGGAGGGGAGGGGAAATGGAAACTGTATAAATTTTCTTAAAACTGTGTTCTATTAATATTATAAGTAAATTAAGAACACTCAACCCATTGCAGGGCATGATATTATTTTTTTTTATATAAAATTATCATTTAAAATTTAACATTGGGATCTTGGATACATCCAGAAATGAATTTAATAGGAAGGTCTTTTTTGTTCAAGGGGTCAGAATATTTCAGACCTGCCAGCTAGGCATGATAGAAAGTTAAAACTTATCCTTATAATTATATTTGTTGTTGTTATTATATGCTTCAAGAAAATATCAAATATATTTAAATTCATAACTTTTGTCTAAAATAGAAAATAGAATTTCAACAAATGAACATCACCTCTTATTATAAAAAATTAAAATATGGTATTTTAACTTCATCTTTTCTGTCACTTAACAATTTAAAAGTTTTATAAATTTTCAATTTTTCTTTTTTTTTTTTCTTTTAATCTTGTGATTTTATGTTTGGAATTAGAACAAATGTTTTTGACAATAAAAAATCTTTTCATGAGCATTAATATTTATTAATTACATAGATTTGCAGGTGTTTTTTAGCAAAACATGTACGTTATTGAAAATAAACAGGGTAGGTTTGGGATGTACTCTTGTTTGTGTTAAAGTTTTAAGTCATCTGCTGCAGACCGAGTGATTATGGCATTTTGTTTTTAAAGTTTTGCAGAGATTAGACATAGTTCTTTAGTGTCATAATTAAAATGAAAAACATATAGGGGAGAGCGGGGTACAGTGGACCTAAGTACACAGTGGACCACCCCTTATATTTTACTTATTTTTAAATTTTTAAAGCTTTTCTTTTAGGCTAACTGATAACAGCATTGGATTGATTACTTATAGCCTTCAGAACACATCGTTAGCTCAGAATGAACTCTTTTATCCTGACTGGTTGTTTTGAGCTCCTAAAAGTAAAATTTTTCATCATCATACTTTTCTTTATTGAGTAATTAAAGGTTATGGATAAATAAGATAAAACAACTTTTTTGAAAAGGTAAAATAATTGTCTTTATTTAATTTAAAAGTTTGTATGCTTAAAAGAAAACTTTAAATAATATTTTTATGAGTATGTATTGAGCTTCAACATGGGGCACAGTGGACCGCCCACTGCTGGGGTACAGTTGTCCGTAATGAATACTGCTCCTGTAATGAAGAATTTTCAAAATATTTAATAATTGCTTATTCTTTATAAAGAAATATTGTTTTAAAATACTTATTTAACTATAAAATAAAGTAAACAAAGAAAAATGACAATTTATTTAACCCTACAATGCATAGAGTAGCCATTTGGCACACTTTAAATTTCATGTTATATGTTGTTTAGATTATAATGTAGCCATCTGACGCTTTAGTTTTCTCCTAAATTATGGATAACAGTTCACGTGTGATTTTTAAAATAAGTTTTCTTGTTCAATATAGCAGTTTTTTTTTCTGTGTGTGTGGGGGGGGAGAGAGAAAGAGAAAAATGAAAATCATGAATTGTAGAGTTAGCATATTAAGAAATATTTTGTTTTGTATTTACTGCCTTTGAAAAATATAACTATAGCCTAATAAGTAATAGATGATCCCACTGGATTGGTTATTTATAGCTTCAGAGCACATGGTTTGCTCATAATGAAGTATTTTATCCTGACTATTTAGAGCTTCTAATAAATTTTTTATCATTATATTTGTCTTAATGTTTGCTGATTTTTTTGTACTTAATTAATAACTTATTTGCAATCACTCCTGTATCTTATATTGTTATTTTAAAAATGTTATAATTTTTTGATAATTCTTTAGTTTTATGTTTTTTATTTCAAAATGCTACTTGCAAATTTGTATTATTATATTAGTTTGGAGGTAAAGGAGAAATAAAAAAGAATTAGATTAATTATAAATAGATTTATATTGTATTTTAGACAACAACTAATAGTGGACCACTGTGCCCCAGTAGGTGGACCAGTGTACCCCGCTTCCGGGGCACACTGGTCCACTTTACGGGTGTATAATTTTTTTTTTTTTTTTTAAATGTATTGGGAACTATGTTCTATGAAAATTATGAGGCATATAGAAAGGTTTAAAGAATATTAAAAAATATTTTCAGGTAGACTGGTCTCTCCGTTAAAGAGAAAAAAAATGTTAACTGCAAAAGTGGACCACTGTATCCCGGTCTCCCCTATAGTGAAGAAGTTTCTAAATTTACAAATATTAAAGAATGTATTTAAGAAGACTCAATTCATAGCGAAAAAAAAGTCTTGTTGGGATAAAACCCACAAAGTTTCGAAAGTGAAAATTTACAAGTCTAGCGCTTTGTCAAATGTACCATTCGGCTGCTCAGAAATGTGTTTGATTTATCCGATTATGTACTAAAACATCAAAATTGGGTGACTTTGGGGCTTGTTTTTTAAGACCATATTGCCAGTAAGACTATATAAGAGCATATTGCACTTTATCTTTGTGATATGTTTATCTACTAACTGTACTCTATCATTACACAAAGGGTTGCTGCATTCTGTGTCCCCAACCATCGTGTCTTCTCCTTGTCAGACAACCTTTTGTCTATGACATTGAGTTTGCCATTTCATATATTTTCAAATATATAAAAGGTATTTTTTTTTTTTTTGTATTTTTCTTCTTCAACAAATCTGTAAACCATCAACTTTTCAATCTTGTGCTGTTATTTGTTTTCAAAAATTAATAGAAATTTGAGGCCACACATGAAATCTGAAAACTTAAGCGATGTCATTCAAAGTAAAAGTTAGTCAGAAGAAGCTTTTAAAAAACTGTGTCTAACTTGAATTAGGAGCCTCATATGAGATCTAGTTGAGCAAACGGGTTAATTCTTTATAAAAAATATTGATAAGAGAAATGTAGAATTACTGTTCAATCACAATAAGTTGACTTGTGAGTTGCACAATTTTAGACTATTTTATTTGTTGATTTTAGTGAATACCAGAAGTAGAAATAAGTTTTGTTTCTCATGTATGTATTTTTAGCTACTTTCTTTTCCTGTAACATAGCAAACTCTTCAAGGTTACAAGCCAATTTACTGTGGTCGAATAGTAGTATTTCAAACTTTTCAAATGTTTAAAAAGGCTTAATCATTCCAAGAAGCAAATATTTTAAGACTTTGTACTTGTAGTTAGGTTCTTATTTTCTTCCTTGTTTCGATTTTCATAGTTATTTGAGAATAAGCTAAATGGGTTTTTTTCTTTGAATAAAGTAATATAATCCTTTCTTGAAAGTATCATTATAAAAAAGCATGGCAATCAGTATTGTATTATTTTTTCTCCTTGACACTGAAATTGCCTAAACTTTAGATTTATGATCAAGTACAATTAAAGTACAGTCGGCTCTCGTTAATGCAAACTCGTCGGGGCCACAAGAAATGTTTGAATTATGGAAAGTATGAGAGTTAAACATGCTTAAAGGGGTACTATTACAAAGGAATTAAATGTTACAGTATTTTTTTAATTTATTTTGGCTGTTATCGTTAAAATATGATTTAATATTGAATTAAAAGATATAAATACATAAATTAATTAATAATATTAAAATAATATAAATAAAACATAAAAATTAATAATACAGTATTTTAAACAGCATTTTAAAATTTTTATTAATTGTACTATATTTTTCTTACCTGAAATTAGATGAACATCTAAGAAATTATTTACACTATTTATCATCACTATGAAAAAAAATATCAATTGTTGTTTGCTTAGTCTTATTCATTTTTTTACTTTTTAGCCAGTTTTTCTATTTGTAACAAACAGTTAAGTTCTTTGTCCGATGATGGCTGCATCAGGATAAGTGTACTCAAACACTCAATTAATTATGTAATTGACTTTTCTGTGGGTAAGGAAAGCACTTGGGACATAGCAGCAGAATCGTCACAATCTGACCGTGTCTCCTCATTGCATTTTTCATGAATTTTTTCAATAATTTCTTCCAAAGTTAAGGGTCCAGATGCTTCTAAACTATTGCCAGCTGCTACATATTCTGCAAGCGTAATATCACACTCGAACTTTTCAGAAAAGTTTGAACATTCTATTTCTTCAAAAGATCTGTCATTTTTGTCAATTCATTACAACATTTCTTTTAAATGGATGGATAAATCTGGCATACTAAGAAAACAGATATCAGATGCATGGGATTATATGTATACTAGTTCGGAACAATTCTGACAAAAATGAAAGAAAGAATGTTATTTCAAGGATCTGAAGACTGTGAGAAAGTAAGGAAAAATGAAAAAATGGAATACTCATTAGTTCAAATTAAATGAAGTCAAGAGAAAATGAGTTTGAATAAATGAAAATTTTTAATCTTATTCTGCCATAGAAAATTTCAGGACATCATGTTTAGTTCGAATTAAGCGAAGATTCGATTTATCTGATTTCAAATTAATGAGAACCAACTGTATATAGAAAAACAATTATCTTTTTGGTTTGAATTTTGTTATATGTTTATAAATGAATTACATATTACTATACTTTACATAAATTAAAAAAAATTGTATTGTTTCAAGCACAATACGTGCATAACTGATTTTTTATTTAGAGATGAGATGATTTTGAAATAGTTAATGCATAAATTACATTTTATTTTCGATTTAGCTCTGAATGATTGTAGTTTGGCAGTTTTAACTAATGTTAGTGCTTCTATAAATACTCTATTAATTATCACTGGTGAATCTATTAAGAGGCTTTTGAGAGATAGCCTACCCAAGCAATTTGTAATAGTTTATATAATATTCTGTTATAAATATTATTTCTTTTGAAATGTAGATTAATTATGTAGCTATAGTCTAGAAGTACTTTTTTTCATACTACACGCTATTGTCATTCATTTTGTTTATAAGTACTGAAAATAGTTATAGCCAGATGAAAATAGCCAGTTTACATTTGGGAACAGTGTCTTAAACAACATGCAAAAATTCATAACTATGAAATAAGTGAGAGATAATTTCATAAAGGAAGCAGCAATCAATTAGAATTCTTATATAAAAGTTTAAAGAAACCTATAAACTGGATTCTCACTAAGCAAATAAAACTGCTTCAGCGATATGTCAGCTTTCAAACTTCCAGTCTCCCCACCAGTGACTGAGAGGTTTTGCTCTCGAAGCTGGTAGACGGGAGGTGCTGTGTTCGAATCCAATTGCACCTGTTAGCAAAATAGTTCGGAGTTTTCCATGGTTTTCTTGGAACCTTGTGTAAATACGGGTTAGGATCCTTTGAAAAAGACACCCATGGGCAACCCTCCCTTGGACCTATATCCCTAGTATAGATAATCAGTCATCATAAACAGCACCAACACCAAACTTCTAGTGCAGTACTAACTATTTGGTTACTTCCAGATTTCATTGCGCTAGTTTTTAAATTCTGAATCGTTTTAATCATAAATTTTTTTATATATTTTCTTGACAATTGTAAAATCTCGAAATGTGTTTGCTCATAATAGTAGTTGATCTTGGAAGGATTTGTAAATCAACTCCCGCATGGGAATCTTTTAAAGACTCTGGGGGTCAACTCTTTTGTAGGTGTTTGATTCCCGGGGTTTGCTGGGGTGAACCGGGTGGGGAACCAAGCAACGGGACTACTTGGCTCCTTAAGCTGATCGAAATTTCTGTTGTGGCGAGCAGATTGCTTGGGTTCAGGCTGGGTGACATGCATTGGGCAGTGCTCAGCCTTGGACGATAGCAGGGTCAATGTGACATCACACGGGAAACCCATCCCGAATGACTCCTGTGCAGAGCCTATATCGTTTGACAAAGGCTCGTCACTTTGTGGCAAGAGCTAGGTTTTTTCATATCCTCATTTGGGCCAGCAGCCCCTCTGGATCATCCAGAATCGACCCCTTGAGTGGGAGAGATGACCTGGAGCCCAGCAGAGTACATAGTAGCATTTAACATGACGGGAACCAAATACTAACGAATCTCAGTCTCCAAGTTGGCGGCCGGCAGGGAATGGACATTGTGCATGGTTGTCAGTGTTCTGCAAATGTGGGATGTATGTTTGACCATACCCCACCCTCACCTTGGCTCTCTGGGCAAGGTGGATGGTATTACCCATAGGTCAATAACAATGCCAACCTCCAGTCGGATAGGAGCTCTGGACAATGAATAGCTTATGAGATCGGACTGCATCCACTAGAATTATTTAGGGCAAAAGACAAGGGTAAGAACAGACTCTGTAGAACAAGGCTCCGAGACTCTCTGGTGTTGGCACAGTGTACAGAAATCCCATGCAGGAACTCCCAGTTAGTGTTGAGAGAGGTTTTGGACAGCAGTTTGTGTGAGACAAGTGATGTTCATCCTCTGAATCCACTGCAGCTGGAGTAGTAATGAGCCAACCCCCAAGGTTTGGCCAAGAAAAGAGGATGCTCTCCAGCAACCAAACAGTGGCTTGCATGATGCCAGTGTGGTGCTGGTGATCACTTGGCACACTCTTACTTTTGAATTCAGGGAAAAATCTATGTCAAAATTTGAATGCATTATTGTATAATGGCATTCAATATTTTTTTTTTTTCGGGAATGGAAATACTGCTGTTGCTAATTAAACATACAGAATTATCTTTACATTCAATAAAAAAATGTTTGCTCTTCCAGTCATTATCAAAAATATATATCATTTCCCCCTCTTTTTATTCTTTTAATTAAGTAATCAATTACTCATGCCCATTTCTAACTTATTCCCTCTGCTAAACCTGCACCACACATTCAGCTTAAAAACATCCAGTAACTTCCATCCTTCCATCATCACATCGCTGTTCTGTGCAGTGTCAAAATGACGACCCAGAACATTAATTAACAGCCAGCCAACTCAGGGGAAAGAAACAAAGGCAACAAAAACACTGCAGCTATGATGGCCTATAGACTTCTCAAATAGATCTCTGCCATGTAGTGATCAGGCAAAATTTCTTCCTGTTCTCAGACATTAGCTCATTCAGCTGAGTAATAGCCTGGCAGGTAAGGGCCTGGTGAGCTGCCTAAAAAGTAAAAAATATATATATCATTTGTCTTATTCTCATTATTTAAAAGTAATTCACATAAGGAAATAATAAATTGCACCCTCTAACACATGAAGTGCCAAACACCAATATGTCAGCTAATTTAAGTTAAGCTAAATGACTAAACAAAAAATGATTGAGAAAATTTTCATTTTGGAAAAAAGGATTATTCTATTGAAAACTACAGAGTTGATTGAAAACAAATAAGGAATTTAGCTGCATAGGATAATCTTCCTCTTGATTCATTTTTTCTTTCCAACAACCATTTTGAATTCACATGTTTACATCATTATCAGTTTTAAAATTAATACTGTTAATGTGAGTGACAACACCAGCTGAAATTAAATGCAGTCTAAGTCAATAAAAAAATTAAAATACAATGGGTTGAATTTTGCCCAACAAGGAGCAAAGCAAAAAAGTTTCTCCTTTGTTTTCTGTTTTTTTTTATATAACTTTTAACAGGGCGACTTTGGTGCTAATGAAGTTTATAGTAGAAAGCATAGTAATTTTCTGCCACTTGGCCTTCATAATAGTTGAAACCTACTTTTTTAAATAACTGTTTTAAATGGTTAACTTAAATATTAGAATAATTTATATTTACTTAAGCAATAAGTATATTGTAACAATAATTGAATTAGTTTCAATACAATGTTTATTTGAAAAATTATTGTATACAAATACACTGTAGATGATTTCATTTGCATTTTATAATAGAATTAGAAATAATTAACTGTTCATAAAACAAAGAAAAAATTGTTGATCATAAACCAAAAATGTACTTTCTATTATGCCAATGTTTAAAAAATTTTGAATATGCATGTCCTTGTATTGTATATGTATTTAGAAATGTAAACTACTCTTGTCAAATGTTATTTTTTTGCTTCTCCTTTTTCATACAAATACCATTAAATTGAAAACAAACTAAAATAAAAATCAAGTTAATAAATCAATAATCTATTTTCTGTACAACCTTGACTTTTAAGTATATGGATTTCATGGGCAGTATCAAATTTGTAAATAAGCAAACACCACCAAGCACATGTCAAATTGTTATAATGGGGTTAAAATATTGAATTTTACTCTTATTAAAATATATATGTGAACTTATTTTAACATAAATATACAATATACATGTGCATTTATATATTAATTACTTACCAGAAATGAAAAGCAAATTTCGGAGCTGAGATATTCAGAATTGCTAAGTCTCCAGCTTTTTGCATACCACTATTATCTTAGAGAAAATCTGGTTCTTTTATATTGCCCAAATATTCCAATTGAATAAAACAACATTTTCTGTATTAAAATACTGGTATCCAAAAAATTCAGAGACTTGGCAGCTCTGAATCTTTTAAGTTGTTTTCCAATTTTCTTTCACAAAAGATTGCTACTTCTCCATTGCTCTCTTCATTCAGTATTCTTTGGAAATTTAAAAAGTTGGACTTATGGGAGGAGTTTTGTTCATTTGCTCATACTACATCAAACAGCAACATTGCATTTGGTACCTTTTCTTTTAATTAAAGAGCTCATATATAATATTTCTCTTTGCTATTAAACAAATTGCTTATATAAACCTAGTATTCTGGAAGTAACAACTGCAAATAAAATAGCTATGTGCTGCACAATACATATTTCAATACAATTACATATATAGGTAATTGACCTTTACAGCAACCTTCCTGGTTGGCATGGAAATTGAAGATGCTACAGCCTTATCTCATTTTCTCGACTTCATTTCTGTTTTGTGAGCTATCTATGAATGTGATATATATATAACCATTAAATAAACATTACCGACTACCAATAAAAACTGAAATAATGAATCAAATGACATTAACAAATTGACAAAAATACTGTTCCCCCCCAACACGCTTAACAATGATTCCAAAAACATAGTAAAAAACAGCAGAAATTGAACAACAGTAATGGAATAATGGAAATTTGTAGAACTTAGACAGAATTGTAGGGCCCAAGTGCCTAAAGTTCCACAAATAAAATGTGTGGTTTCATCTTCATATTAGCCATAAATTAGCTAAAGAATATGAATTTGGGATTACCACACACATAAAACAGAGAAATAAACCATTGAACACTAATTAAGTTAAAAATAAAAAAAGATTAAAAAAGATCGAGGAAAAGTAAAAAACAAATTACCAAATTGAAATCCATACTATCTTAGCATGAAGCATAATATAATACAATCAATGGAGATCACCAGCACATGTTCCAAAAAAGTTTTTTATATATGATGGTGGAACAAGGATCAACAATATACTGCATAGCCAAGCACACACCCATTCTATATAACCAGCACTCTCTATAGATAATTTAGAATTGAGAATGAACTGCTCCATGTATTCAAATGAATCAGTGTGGTGCTGCCATCTATTGCCTTATTAGTAAAATAAAAACTATTTATAGCTATTAATGGATTACGGTTTAACGCAAATACTGTTTAGAGATAGATATATGATAATTAAATAATAATTAAAAATATGTTAATAAATATATACAATTGTATTGGAAAAATTAATAATTGATATATTAAATCAAAATGATATGTAATATATGTATATATATGTGTATAGAAAGAGAGAGAGGGTTAAATGTTTGTTGTGGTGAGACTTTCTGCAATGATTCTCACAAATTTTGTAAATTGGTTCAAGTTTCATCAAAATTATTCCAAATATCATTACCAAATGATTATCAGTTTCAATAAATTACGTGGATATTGGATGATTAATTTTAGTTAATTGAAATGTGTTATGTGAAATGAAAGGAATAGCTAAAATAGGAAAAAATTAACAAAGTGGAATATTTTAAATCAAAATTCTCTTCATTAATATAAAGTGTAAAAAAAAAAAAAAAAAAAAAAATTGAAATAAATAGAATTATTAGAAAAATTACATGCTTTTTTATGTTCATGGGTTAAATTTTCACTATGTTAAAAGCTTACAAGATGTAAGGTTAAATGTTATAAACATTATTCTTCACGCTAAAATTTTGTGATATTTTGAGAAAGATGCAAGAACTTACCGTGATTTTTGGGACAATTTTTACTCAACATACACCAACATTAAGAAAGATTTTTGTGAAGTGTTTTAGGAAAATATTTTTGACCTGTGAACATTCTTAATACTTATAATAATAATCTCTTTATTTAGAAATTTAAGTAATGCTTCCAACAATTACAAATTTTTTGGAATAAAAATTTCGTGCTCTAAGATAACTGTCATACTTCAGTCCTTTTCTTTAAAAGTTCATAAGAACAATGATTAATTTTTAGGTATTATATGATAGAAAATTTTAAATATAGTACAAGATCCAAAATCCGGAACCCTCCGGACCTCAGCGATTTCGAATTTTAGACTTTTCTGAATTTCGGATAATTTTCAGTTTATTTGTCAAAAAAATTAATCTACCCCCCCCCTTGCAAAAAACAAAAAAAAAGTGTGTTTATGTCAAGAACTCATTTTTGATACTAAAAAACAATAATATTAAAGCAGATATTTTAATATAGATTTTTTTTAAGGTAAAATAAAAAAGATCTATATGCATTGAACACCCCTTTCCCCATGAATTATTTATATCAGAAACACATTTACAATACTAAAAAAAGATAATACTTAAAAATAATAAAACTAAAGTAGTTATTTGAGATATTTTTTTATATAAAAGTAAATAAAAACTTATCTGGATTACAACAAATTTTAGACAACAAACTTAATTTTTCTCTATGCTTTTTTACTGAACATGTCTGTTATTTTGCGCTGCTTCATCAATTTCGATTTTTCGATCAGCGATAACCTTGTCCTTTATTCCATAAATGGACATCAGTTCCTGTCCTGTAACTGTTCCAATCCTTTGATGACATCATCTAACGAACTAAGCACTTTTTCTAACAGAATTTTTTCTTCAACGGTGTTTCAATCATCATCGCTGTCACCATTTGAATCCACTTCATTTTGATTTAGTACCATGCTGCAGATTTCACTGTGTTAATTTATTAACAACTGGTGCATCCTTATCAATGTCCATCACCACTTCAATGTCTTTATAATCTAAATTACAGTCCTGTGCGGGTCGGGTTCTACCCAACCCGAACCCGCAAATTCAATTTTAAGTCAACCTGAACCCGCAAAAATAATTTCATACAACCCGCAATGTAAGGAAAGCAAATCATGTTTTAACACCATTATGAAAAATAATCTACAATTGTATCTCTAGTAGAGGTCTGTACCGTACCGGCCCACGGCAAAATTTCAAACTGGCCAGGCCGTTTTATTAGGACAGTTTTTTTAACGGGCCAGGCTGATAAACAAAATAAACGGGCCGGTCCGGCAAAAAAAAAATTTGAACGGCCCTGCCAGGCTGGGCCGATAACTATAATTAAGCCAATCTACCGTCCCGATATAAATATTTAGATGAAGCTGATAAAATTTAAATGGGCCATGCCGGGCTAGGGCCGAACTTTTAAGTTTTGCACGGGAAGGGACGGGGCGGGCCTGGAAATTCCACCCGTGCAGACAGACCTCTAATTCTCTAATACCATTTTTATGTTTTACATAGAAGAATGAGCAAATCTATATTCTTTAATATTCAACTATAGTAAAACCTCTGACCCGACCCGACCCGACCCGACCCGATGCAGGACTCTAAATGGTATAAAACAAAAAAATCTAATCTTTAAATATGCTTTAAAATTAATTGCGGTTTCAAAAGTTCTGCTTATAACGATACACCTTGTTTTATACAAGTGGCCATCTGCCTTTAGTTTATCAGCAGTTATTATTTTGAAAATTTTCCCATCTAGCATAGTGCTGCATCGTGTATCACCACAATTAAATTATTCACTTGATACATTAGACAGGAAGGAACATTTAGCGTTTTGCTACGGATTGTATTTTTTAAATACGATAAAAATATAATGCAATTTGTTATTTCGAAGATTGGTGTGAAAGGATGACTAAAGACAAAACAGGCAGGCACACATTTTGCTTTTGTGAAACTTTCATCTGCGGTTTATATAGGCTTTTAACGGAAAAAATATTTTCCATATTCTTTTAAAAAAGCGGGTCAACCCGAACCCGAAACGATGAAAGCCAACCCGACCCGCACCTAAAAAATTTAAAGTCAACCCGACCTGACCCGACCCGAACTGCAGGTCGGGTCAGGTTTGGGTAAAAGCAGGTAAACCGACCCGATGCAGGACTCTAATCAAAATTAATCGAATTTTATCATAACTCATCAGATCAAAAATTTCACTTTTGAGGGCACATGTTTGAGAGCTACGGAACCCTTGAAAATCATGCCCATTATTATCAGTAAACAAAGTTGCTGGCCATAAATTGTACCACACATGTTTTAAAGTTTCTTCTGTTACATTGTCCCATGCTCGCACTAAACTCCTGATTGCATGTTTAACATTGAACTGTTTAACATAATCCCGCACACTTTTATGGTGATTTACAAAGTTCAACATTCTTTTGAGGAAATCGCTCTTGTATTGGCATTTCAGGGATTGCAGAATACCCATATCCATGTGTTGCAAAAGAGACTTGCAGTTCGGTGGTAAATATAAAACAAATACATTTTCACTTTCAAGTAGATCAGCAGGGGGATGGGCAGGACAGTTATCCAGGAGTAGTAGTATTTCTGCATCTTCTGAAAGACCGACAGATCTACAATGGGCATGTGCTTCTGGCACAAAGTGGTTTTTAAACCAATCTGTCATGATTTCTTGTGTAATCCAGACTTGTTTATTTGATTTATAATGCACGGGGAACATTTTAATCTTTCTAAAAGCTTGTTATTTGGCACATTTACCGATCACTACGAGCTTTAATTTGTGTGTGCCAGCGGCATTTGTTGTGCCACGTTCCAATTTAAGCCCCTAAAACAGTTAATCTCTCCTTAGCATTTTTACTGCTGCAAGGTGCATCTTCATCTGATGTTACTAACATTTTCCTCGGCACATACTGCCAAAATAAGGAAGCCTCATCTGCATTGCATATTTGATCAGCAGTTAGGTTTTTCTCAGAAATTATCTGATTAAAATCATCCACAAACTGTTCTGCAGCTTCGTGATCTGCTGATGTATGCTCACCATATGCACATAGTTGCCCAATTCCATGGCTTGAATTTTGTTAGCCATCCAGTAGAATATTCACAATATGTCGTTAAATTCAATTCCTTGTGAAAATTTTTGCTCGTTGCATTAACTTCGGTCCTGTCAAGGGGTATGTTTTCACTACGACGTTGGCTAAACCACTCGATCATAAATTTGATCAAGTCTTCATTTTTTATGGAATGCATGGTTTTTCTTTTCTCCATTTCAAGTGGTATGTTACTGTCAACAAAAAATTCCAGAAGTTCTTTTTTTCTGCTTTTGCAGATCATAGACAGTAGATTTCCCTATGTCATATTCCTCACATAGCTTACGAACTGAGGTCCCACATTCCAATTTTCTTAGAAGCTCTACTTTCATTTTAATACTAAGAAAGTTATGCTTTCATTTACAACTTGTAGCATCCAAATTACTAGCTCTCTTTGGCATATTAAAAGCAATTGTTTTAACTTTTCAAAAAAGAAAATGGAGAAACTCGATTAGAAAATTTAAAAAAGCGTGTTAACTCTATGATCATAAGAAAGAGAATGATCACATGGAGTCAAGAGTCAAGTCACGTCTGGTCAATGTTGCCAAATTTTAAAACTGAAAAATATAAAATAGTAAAAAGAGAAGTTCTTTGTTACAATATCCTCAGAAAAAATACTACGCTACAAATTTGACTTTGACGCCATCGTCCAGATTTAATTATCAACGCATTTAACTTATTTATCATAAAATTCTGAAAATACGACCCCACCCAAATGTAACCCCCACCCCCAATTTTTGAAAAAATTTCATTATTGATCTTCTAAGCTTTGTAAATTAAAATATAAACATCTTATTTTGAATGGTATGCTTTTGTATTTTTTTTTCAATCTTTAGTTAAAAAGAAAAAAATCTATCCATTGTTTCTTTCTGCCTAGCAAAACATATTATCCACTCAAAGTTGATGAACTGATTGTGTGTTAACATTCGACTTCCGATTTCACAGAGTGGGGTAAATAAACAAAAACAAACCACAGATAGCTCTCTACTTTTTCTCTGCAATTTCTGTAAAGGAGGCACTTTTAGAAGGCATTGTAACTTTCTAATAACTAATTATATTTTAATAAAAATTTGTTACACAGTCTAATTTACTATTATTTCAACTTGCAGAAAATTTCGAAGAAGTCAGTCAATTTATGTAGGAGATATGGATTATTATTACTTTTTTTACAGTAAGGAAAAAAAGAGTGGTTTTTCATTCTGTTTTTGTTTGCTTGGGACTCACTAGTTTTTTTTTTTTTCTGCACTTAAGCAACGCAAACTTGTTGGCACATTCACAAAGTCCTTTTTATATTTAAAAGAATATCGTGCTGAAGTTGGTATCATGGGCCTGAAAAAGCATTACAGAAGAACAGATCGTAAGATCGTTTTGCTGTAACTAGACACGGGGAATGAAATGAGTATGAGTACCTTTGTTCTTTAAAATTTGATAGAAGAATGGGGAAGTTTTTGATCCGGTTTTAAGAATTCCAAATTTATAATATTTTTCTTTTTTTTTTACTTAAAATGCTAGTTAGCAAAACATACGTATTTTGGAGAATTTCGGATGTCTAGATTTGAGACTTTGTATTGTATGGAAATTATTTTTTATAATTATTATTATATTCATATAATTAAACTGAATATGACTGTATAAAAAAATAAATCAGATTGCTGAATAATTAGAGTAAGCTTCTGATCTTCTTTAAAGGCAAACCAACACATTAGGATGTCTCTAACAAAATTACACAAATTTAAGTTTCCTTACATAAAAAAAAAACTGCCTAATTTCAGAATTTTATTTATGAGCTAAACGTATATAAATATTTTTTTCCATTGTTATTTATATGGTTACAGCACTGTAGCAATTCCATTTGGTGCCTGGAGTGAAAAAAAAATCACTCATTTTGTTTACCATTCAGCAATGATTTTATTATGAAATTTTGTGGAGCAAATAAAGTGCCTATCTGTTTGGTATCTAGAACTGGGCCACCGTCTGCACAAGACCTGTTGTGGCTCTGCATGGTTACAACGTTACTGATGTGTTGCTACATCTGCTTTAAGCAATCAGATATTTAATTTATTTTTTCAAATACTTCATAGAAATAGATGCGCAGAGATAAAAGTTATCTGATAGAGATAAGGAACTTTCAGGAATTGGACAAAAATTTTCATAATAAATAACTTAAAGAAGGTGTAGTACCTGGAATTTAATAAATGTTTTTGCGATTTCTCTTTTTCAATTGTCGATTTCCTGAAACTAAAACCTCTCATAAAACTCATGACTTTCTTGGTTATATGCAGATTTCATCAGCCCCTTACGGGAAACAATTCAAAACTTCTAACAGATATGAGACATTTTCTCTCACTTATACATTGCTAAATTAAATTTGTCAGTCACTTTTTTTGGAATCTATATTAATTTTTTATCTGGCTAAACTTTCTTATTTAATAGTAATATTTTTTTCTCAATCTTGTGTAAGTTTTATTCATATCAGTTACAATGAAAATTTATTATTTAAAACAAAAATAGTTGAACCCACTTTTGACTATACTGTTGATCTTACTTATTCCTACTCCAGAGATCTAATCTTCTTTATTAACTCAGATAATTTGACTTTATATTCTTTTAAATAGCAATAGTTAGCCCATTGGAGTGTACATTTTTGCCAGACTTAAAAAGTGGTTGATATTCATGCATCATGTTCCAAACAAAGGCAAAGCTTTATTACAGCATTTTTTGCAAATATCTAATTGTAAATTTTGGAAATATAAACATATATGATAACTAAATATATCTTAGCACTTTTTTATTTTATAAAAAAAAATCTGCATTTTGTTTAATATGTGTCCATAAGAATTATGGATTTTAATGTATACAATATATACACTTTATCATAGATATACCCTCACAGTTCTTTAGGTCAACCGCCTGTTCTACCTGAAACAAGTATTGTGACCTAAGTTTTACGGAAGATACAGTCTATGTAAAGCTTATATTTTTTAGCCTATCCAATAAAAGCAAGTTAGCTTCACCACTGTTAATTTATTGTTGTAACATTTTTATCATGTTTATATTTACAAAAATTTAAAATAAGTTTTAAAGTGTGAATTAATAAATTTATATGTATATAAATAATTAGGAACAATTTAAATATTGATTATTCATGTCCTATTTTAGACTCAACTTTAACAAAAGTTAGTCTTTACCATATGTTATAACTTCTGTAGCTATGTATTGTGGAAAGCTCCTAATATATTACAGGGGTGATTGTGCTCCGGGTGTAGCCCGGATTTCTTGGTTTTTCGATCTATCCTTCTGGGTTTATGAGATCTTTACATTTAGCGGAAAATTCAGACATTAAAAAGTATCGCGAATTTCGACAAATGGTCGCCGAAAAAAATCAATTCCTCGATCGTTCGCTGAAAAAAATTGACAATTTTGCAAAGAATCTCGAAATAAACACACATTTCGTCAAAGGATCGCGAAAAAAGCGCGAATTTCGCAAAGGATCGCAATAAAACTAAGATTTTCATCAAAATAAAAGGGGAAAAACGCAATTTTCGTCAAAAGATCGCGGGAAAAACGGATATATCGTCAAAGTAATGCGGAAAAATGGATATTGTCAAAGGATCCCTGGAAAAACGCAAATTTCGTTAAAAGATCACGTAAAAAACCTTAATTTCTTTAAAGAATTGCGGAAAAAACGCGAATTTCGGCAAAAGACCGTTGAAAAAACACATAAATAGAACCGGGAAGGATTTTCCACATCCCGGAATCGCGGGGAAAATAATTTTCGTCAAAAGATTGCGGGGGAAAAACGCGATTTTCGTCAAAGGATCCTGTGAAAGACAGAAATATCGCCAAAAGATCGCTGGAAAAACGCGAACTTCGTTAAAGGATCGCAGAAAAATACTAGTTTCTTTAAATAATCGCAAAAAAACCCGCAAATTTCACCAAACGATCGCGGGAAAAACGCGAATTTTGTCAAAGAATCTGGAAATAAAACAAATTTCGTCTACTGATCTCCAAATAAAACAAATTACTTCTAATGATCGCGAAATAAACACAAATTTCGTCAAAGGATCGCGAAAAAAAACAAGATTTTCGTCAAAAGATCGCGGGAAAAACGGAAATTTCATTAAAGGATTACGGAAAAAAAAAACAAAAATTCTTCAAAGAATCGCAGAAAAAATGTGATTTTCGTCAAAGAATCGCTAGAAAAACGGAAATGTCGTCAAAGGATCGCAGAAAAAACGGAAATTTTGTTAAAGGATCACAAGGAAAAAACATGAATTTCTTTAAAGAATCGTGAAAAAATGCAAATTTCGCCAAAAAATCACGGAAAAAACGCAAATTTCGTGAAAGGATTGCAGAAAAAACACATAATTAGAACCAGGAGTGATTTTTTCCCCACCCTCTCTTCTGTAACCTTTCAGAAGAGTTGCTGTGAATTTCAGATACATTTTTTTTTTACTCAGAATCACCCCTGGTATTGTGTTATCTATCTCAATCTCAGTACAAAAATGTCCAGAATTGCATATCTGTAATGTGTAATACCCAAAAAGAAAACAGGAAAAAGAAATTTACCTTGTGTAAGAGTAAAGCTTTAAAAATAGATTTTTATTTATTTTTTTCTTATACTTAGCCACTTAGAAGTAAAATTGGATTGGTTTTGACATTTTTTTAACTGTTTTCAAATAACTAGATATGACTTGTGTTAAATCTACTAAGAGATAACTCTTAACATATAATTTGTACTTGTTTCATGAGTACTTAGAATAAATTCATTTACTGAATATAGAATTCGAACTTTGCATATAACAAGATAAATTGCACTCTCCATTTGATGAAGTCCTTTAGCTTTCAGTGAAATTAACATAAGTTTACCAAATTATGTTTTTCTGCAATTGTATTTTTCAAACAACGTTATGTAAATTGTTATTGGTATATTTTGCATCGATAATTTTCAGGGTTTTTCACTTTGTATCGATTAATTTTCAGGGTTTTTCACTCTGAGTCACAATCACCCCTGATATTAGTCTAACAGACGTGCATCATAGAGTTATAATTTTAGGACAAATTATACGTATTATAGACCCATGACGAGAAGAGACCTGTCAATCATACGTGACGTATTCTAAGACGAACCCATTTCTTCCAAATCGGAGCGGGGATTGTCTTCTCTACGCCGCGCCGTAGAGGAAAAAGGAAAGATTGCCATATTTCCCAAATATGCGAAGTTTTGGCGCTATTTATACATTTATTATTGACTTTAAAGGGGAATTACATAAAAGCGTTCAAAATTTATATAAACTATGTTACTTTTTAATTATTACGATAATACAGAGAATTAATTATTTTTGTTTAAGTATAATTTATTAAAAATTTTGTTAAAAAATAGTATTTTTTCCTTTTTAATAAATGAATTACATCTCGACTTTTTGTAATAGCGAAATACTTAAGAAATACTAATTTACTTTATTTAAGCAGATCTTTCATTTTAAGAATAATCAATTGAATTGTGTCTTTTTGTAAAGGTAATGATATCATATTTTGGACTTTTAACTTATATTATCTTGAAACTTAATGTATTTTTAAATACCTTTAATAACCAATAAAGATATAATTTAACACAATAGTCAATGAAAAATTTAAAAAATAAAATAAAATAAAGTAATAATTAAAGATTTTATTTTTAATTTACCAGCTTAATTTATAATATAATTACTAAAAAATTTTAAGGCAAATTAATGATCCAACTATGACCTTTTTCTTAATTTATTTTTAGCTCGATAGACAGAAAAAAAAATCTACGAGCGGAAATATTAAAAAATAGATGCATCTGTAGCCCGTTTTTAAAAATGAAGAATATCTATTTGAAATAAGTTAAATTAAGAAATGCACTTGGCAAAAGGAGGGGGGGGGGGGGCTCCTGATGTAAAATTATAAGCGACTCGCTGTTTCAGAATGGCAGTATTTTTTTTTCTTTATTTCTGTGCTATCACGTCCGAAAATTCTGTTCAAAACACCTGTTTTGATCTTTTCTATGTTTATTTTTTGCTCTATGGACAGAAAAAAAAAATCTACGAAGGGAAATATTAAAAAATAGATTAATCTAAAATCCGTAGCCCAGACCGCATTTTTTAAAATTAAGAATATATATATGAAATAAGTTAAATTAAGAAATGCACTTTAAAAAAAAGGGGGGAGGGGGAGCTCCTGATGTAAAATTATAAGCGACTTGCTGTTTCAGAATGGCAGAACTTTTTTTCTTTAATTTTGTGCTGTACTTTATGTACAATCATTCTTTCTTTAGAATGAATTGTTTTCCCTTTTAAGGACAAGTTATGATGAGCAAGTTATTGGCACGAAAATTATTTCATTGCAACCCCTAGCTCTTAGTGGGGAATGGTCAAACTGAAACAGCGGGGTCATTTTCCCCCTCCAGTATCACCTTGTACACCTTCCGTAAAATAGACTCATCTAAAAGAGGGTGTTTCCCAAGTCTCATCTCGTGGTGGGTTAATAATATAATGTAGAATCTTTATAAAAATCTTTAAACAGTTTAAGGGATTATTATAATTCCATATATTTTATTTCTGAATTTATTCGCATAACATGAAAGTCCGGCCTTGATACATTTTTATCAACTTCAACTTTACTTTAAGGCTGTTCTCAACTGCTCTGCTCTGCTCAACAAGCTCAAAATGTTTTGACACATTTACAAATTCCTTTTTTAATTGAAAGATATAAAATTGGAAGACCTGACAATGAAAGCTATTTGGAATCAACTGTGTTCTCCATTTTTTGATAAATAAATTACCTATTAAGTTTTAAGCAATTTTGATCACGTGACAAAGACGGTTTTCACCCTTCCTTGAGTGGTTATTCTTCTTTCACATGGAAATTCAGTTCAAAATGCCCACTTTGACATCATTGTCTGAACGATCTATTGTGTTTGCAAAAAAAAAAGGAAAACACAGTTCCATTACATAATTTCTGAACAACACAACCTGCCTAGTTTCATGCATTTCTGAACAAAAATAAATTAAAACTTATGTCATAAAGTTACCCTTTTGGATTTGAGAACAGCCTTAAATTCTTCTATTCACATTTTCTTCCAGGATAGTCAGTCCATTTGTAACATCTGTTCAAAAATTAAGTACTACTCCATGGTTAAAACATGGGCATGTCTCATCCCTATAGCGTATAACCTCTAAATAATTCACTTTCATTAGATATATTCAGAAGGTGGCAGTGCCTCCCACATTTTTTTCTTTCTCTCTCTCTCTCTCTCTCTCTCTCTCTTTTTTTTTTTTTTTTTTTGTAATAAAATGTATCTTGCCCATTTTATTATGCATAAATCTTTTTTTGTCCAGTTTTTTTTTTTTTTTTCTCCCTTACAATTTACTAAATGTTAGTTCTTTTTCTAGGTTTTACTGAAGTTGCTGGTTGCTCAGCAGAATTTGTAAACAATGTTTTGAAAGATGTTGACTCGGGAGACAAAACAGGAGGTTTAGATATTGAAATCAGGGATGATTAATGGAATGATTTTTCTCTGATATCTGCAAAAAATTAAATATATCATTCTTTGGTATATGAAGCTTTACATTTCTTTTGGCAGATATTTTATATTATTTTGCCTTTAACTTTTGTTCATTGGTTGTATTTGTGTTGTTATACTGCTTTTTTATTATGTAAAGCATTGTTTTTATCTTCAGTATATGAATTTATGTTGAACTTTTGTGAACATATATTTGTATTAATAGGCTGTAATTGTTGAATTTCCACAAGTAGTTCTCTTAGAATATATGTGTGTAAATGTTGTCTGTATATATGTAAATCATATAAAAGAGTGTAACTTTTTATATCATTGTATATTTTATTTCAGTGAGATGTAAATATCTGTTGTATGAAATATTTCATTCAATGTTGAAGTCTGACAAGATAAATTAGCTTTGTAAGATTTTAATAATAGATTTCCTTTTTAATCAATGTGTGTGCATAAGCAGAATGTTGCAGTATTTTATTTCTACTATAAACATTATTTAATATTAACAAAATCTATATTCTGTGAATATTTTGTTTTGTTTAAGATAATTAGTTTTGCATGGCTGTTTTTCGTTTAATCTTTTGCAAAATTATTGGTTTTCATAATTTTCATTTATATCACTTACTGATATGTACATAAAATGGTTTTAGGATTGCAAATTAAATATTTTACATTATTGAAATCTTCATAATCTTTATTGAAAGAAATAACATTTAACTTGGTGTGATATCTTTAAAGGCATTATAGAAACTGCAAAAATATCCATTTTCATTTTATTAAAACACAATGATTTTTAATTTAATTTAAATATAATTTTTAATGTAGTTTTCATATATTTGTGATTTGTTGATCGCACATTTAATATTAATTATACTGATTGTAACAACTTAAAAAATAATTATTAAGGTAATAGCCAATTTACTAACCAGTTTATTTTTAGTTGAAATATGACCTTTTTTTCAGTCATTTTAAAACTGATGAAAAACAATGTTTATTATTTCTCTCTAGTAGAATAATGCAGAAAGTTAATTTTTACTTTGTTTAAAGAATTTTTAAACATTTTAACAATGTTTCCAACAATTTCAGTGTATTATTCTATGTATTAATTTTGGAAATTTTGATATTTAATCTCTAAAAGTTGGTTTTTATGTAATATTTCTAAGCTTATTTTGCTTTTGTTTTAAATTAACCAATTATTTATTAAATATGTTACTAATTTAACTTTACATTCTTACTAATAATATTTAGCTTAAAATAAAGAGAAAAGCTTAGTAATTTAAATATTATGAAAATCTATTTTACTTGTGTAAAATATTATAATCATTAACTTTTTTATTATTGGCAAGGTTTTGTATAACAGGTATTTCAAAATATGAGCTAAAAATATAATGTCACTAATCACTAAATTATAATGTTTGCTGTTAAGATATGGTTTGTTATAAAAATGACTTTAAATAGGGTAGACAAAATTTTGCCTAGTGATTGTACTCTCTTGCATAATATTTTTAAGAATTATAGAATTTTGCTTATAGTTTGTTAGAAAATATTAAATTATGAAAAATAAAATCCATGTAATTAAATTTTTATTAATGTGTATTTAAAAGGATAGAATTTAATCATTATGTTTTGTAAGAAATCTGTTGCTAATTAAACAGTATTACTTTAGGGACTCAATATACTTGTGGATTTCATAATTTGACATCTGTATCAATTAGTTTCATTTATTGATGTTTTTTCATCATGAATTTCAGTTGCTAGAAATGTTTCAATTAAAGGATATAAGTAAAGAAAATAAGATCAGGGTAAAATATTTACTTTTGATGCATAAAGTTTTGAATCCTTTCTTTTTCATTACTGAGTTAATTGAGACTACAAGCAATATTTTGATAGCTTCCTCAAGAAAATATTAATTTTAAAAACAAAATATTGTCAGAATTACTAAAATTTTCATAACTAGTTTAAAGTATTTTTATAAAATGATGTTTGTCTATTTTTCATAAATATTCAATTTGTTTAAACAAAGAGACACCCTAAATTTGAGGCTTAAAAATTTTATCTCTTGTATATTTTTGTTATGTTTTTACTTTTAAAATATGTGATAGCAGAAAGTAATCAGTTTTGTATTTTTAAATTATGTTTGAATTTTGTAGCAGAAAGTAATCATTTTTGTATTTTTAAATTATGTTTGAATTTTGTAGCAGAAAGTAATCATTTTTGTATTTTTAAATTATGTTTGAATTTTGCTCTTTTTGATGCATTGGTATTTATAATGTGAAATATACTCTAGATAGTTTCATGTGAATTCTTTTGAACACTTGTTATATTATTGTTTTTAATTTTTTTTTAATATGAGATGTGGTTATAGCTATATGTTCCTTAAGCTTGAGATTTATAGGTTATTTCCTTATATCAATTTGTTTTTGATCGAACACAAAGCCTGAAATTTTTACCTTTTAAACAAATATTCTATCTTTTTTTAAGAAACCATGTTTAAAATTCAGTTAAACATCTAATGAAGTATATTTTAAACTGTAGTGTTTCATTCATATAATCTTTTATTAATGTACTGTTTTTAAAACAATTTTATTATGTTAGATATTCATCAGTTAATTTGCCAGCCAAAATTACTTATATGTCTGTTATATACATTTTGATTGGATGAATTTTGCTTTTCCTATTAAAAACTTTTGGATTAGCTGAAATATGCAATAATTGATAAAAAAATATGTAGAAATGAATTCTTAGTAGAAGCTTATTGTAGATAGTATTCTAAAAACAAGCTATGGTAGATTATTTATTAAATATAATGATCAAAATCTTGATATATATTCATATCATTTGTTTAAAATATTCTGTTCTCTGTGTTTTATTATATATATTTAAGTGTGCTTTATATAGGCATGGTGCATAATGAGGAGCATAATTTCATTTGTTTAAAAATTTCTGTTCTCTGTGTTTTATTACATATATTTAAGTATGCTTTATATAAGCATGGCACATAATGTGTGTGTGTGATGCATGAAATTGACTCAAATAATTTAGACAAAGAGGTGCTTGCTTTTGTTAGTCTTTTAAAATATTTATACATTTATTTATTTTGAGAATATTTAAAATTTTAAAGATTTGATAAATAATATACAAAGTCTCTGAAATTATATCTCCAGTGCTGTGGCATTATTCTTTTGTGGGGCAATAGTGTCCACAAATGTTTATGGTGGCTGCTCTGCATAATTGACCTGTCTACTGTAATGATTAGAGTATCAGACCTTTGACTTAATTGTTGAAATACTGTCGTTCTCATACCACATGTGCACTTTAAATCTGTAGTGTAGAAAAATTACTTGCTGAGAGGATAATAGCTAGGAAAAGTGTACTGTGCCAGGAGATCCCACTCTTCTGAAAGCAATCGAACTGTGAGCATCCCCCTTCCTCTGGGACCACTAGGGTTTAGGTCTATAAAAATTCTTGGATTACTTGTCTGGGCATGATGTACTATGTCTAATGAAATGGTTAAAAGATTCTTATTCGGCATGCATTTGGACAGATTAAGCTAAATATAATACAAGAGGTAGAATTAGATGATTTGACATAAAGTATTTCATTTTTTCCAGAAATCAAGTAAATATTTTCTGTGTTACTTGAGAGTGGAGATAATTTTACAAAATGATGTGTTACAATATCTAATAGTAATGGTAAATTCTATTTCAGATCAGAAACATAATCAATAAACTTTGTATCAAAGAAATATATTTTATTTAATCATTTTTAAAACTAACTTTGTTCTAGAATTTCCTGAAAAGGAAAGTACCAAATGCATGATAAAAATTGAGAATTATAAAGCTGATGTAAAAAAAAAAAAAAAAAAAAAAAAACCTTCCTCTGCAGCTGTGTTTATCCATTACAAATAGTTTTTATGGGAACATTGATATCACTTGTATGAATGTATAACATAGATGAAAGTCTGTGAAAAAAGATATACAAAACTAGAATTTACAAAATAATTTTAAAATAATTTCTTCACTTTCTGCATGCTACCTTAGCATTTTTTGGATATTCATATAGCCTTAAACTTTCAAAAGTATGGTGTTTTTTTTTTCATTTAAATACTCCTTAATATAATCTATTTTGCTATATATTTCTTGAATAATATTAAGAGTGCATTGTGTGTACTTACTCTCACTGATATAACCATTATTTGGGAAGAAAAATAAGTTTTTTATATGTCAAAATAAGGACTTTAAAGTAAACTTAACTAAATGTTCAAATAAATAGTCAAAATATTTCAAAATATTTTTTTAAAATTCTATTTAAAGATAAAATTAAATTATTGCATTGATTTTAACATGCTACATAAATGTGCATTAAATCAATAAACTATTTTACCAGCTAAATTCAAATTCAGAAAAAATGGAAATTGAAATATTTTTAAACAGGTGTTTCCGAAATGCATTACAATGTCGAGCATTTCATGAGTAAAACTACATTGAATCATCAACTTTTTTCCACAGTTGTTAGGAATATGTTTGAGATTTTCCTGGTTAGTGTTACTATGGCAACAGGTATGGTTAGTATTACTATGGCAAAATAAATCACACTGTAAACATAATTTAATGAAACACAGAGACACAATAAGAAATTCTTTAAAGTGCATTATTATGTTAATGTATTTTGACTTTACCTTTATAATATATATTATTAGTCTAACACACTTTGTTAAGACATAGATTTTGCTCAATCTGTAACGGGACTAAGAAAATTATTCATATTTAAAAATTGAAATGTCTGTAGCTGATATAGTTTGAAATATAAATTTAAGGAAATGTATTTCAAGTTAGAAATCATGAAGCTTGTTTTCTGTTTTTCAGTTAAAGGAAATGCTGTTTTTCAGCCTTCTGTATTCTGGTACATTTCCATTTTTAATCTCTTAAAACATCACAGATAAGTTTTCTTGTGATTTTTATTTTTTCTGTTGGTTAAAAGATAAGAGTGCTTTTTAACAGTAAATGAAACATTTTGTTAGAGGTTTGATTAAAATCTGTAGAAATTATACATTTATAAAACATTGTAATGTTCAATTTTTTAGGTTATTTTATTAATACATATCCAATTAATTATAACTAGCTGAATTGAAAAGAAATTTTATTGTTTAATTTTCTTAGCAATGATGTCTCGTGGAATATAATACTCTGTAAAAGTTCAAAATCTACATTTCTTTTAACACTAATTTTTATGAATAAAATTTCTACTTACAATGTTTGTACTTTATTTATTACAAATAAAAAATATTAACTTTGAAAAAAGTATTTATTATAATTATAGTAATTTTACAAGACACTTTCTTTTCCCAGTGTATTATAGATTTTCCTTAAAGAGGGAAAAGGGTTAAACTAGATTTCCTTTCTACCACAGTTATCTTTTATTTATATTCAGAGAAATTTAAATAAATATCCATTTATGTGAAAACATAACAGTAAATATTTTCTCATGAACTGCTTGTTATAAGAAACAACAATCGTAGCTTATTATACAGTTTTGGTTAAATTGTAATCTGTTACATTGCGACTAATTACAAGTTATCTTTTGACCAGAAAAGGCTTCTTTTCTTTTTTAAATATGTTTTTAGCTATATTTTTTAAAAAAAGCTTACTATGAAATTTACTTTTAATGAAACAACCAAAAATTTTGTGTTATTCATTAACACATTCGTGCTGATGTATGCCATTGGTAGCCACTCGTTTTTTTTCCATTCGCTGTAACTAATGTAGCTTAATGTCAATGTATAATGCTGCTGGACACTTAAAAATTATTGATATATATATATATAAATATTTACATTTCTATTCCCTTAATTCTTTTGTTTTTCTCAAATGATGTAGATGGTAACGAAAAATTAATCCTTAAAGGAAAAACACCATACAAGGCTGCCAAGGCAGCTATTTTTAAATTCTATTTTGCACCACTTTTCAAAAACAATATTCTTTTACAAATGCTTTGACAACATTTGCAAGAGAAATATACTACAAAATGTATTTTTTTTAAATAGTGGTGCAAACAGAATATAAAAATAGTCTCCTGTGGCAGCCCTGACCATACCATATGGCCAGAAATTCTAATGTTTTTATCAAACCATCATCTTTGCATTAAGTTGAATCATCTTTATTATTAATTGCATTATATATTATAAATAAATAAATTATTTCTTTTCTTAAAAATACTCATTCTTGAATTTATTTAAATATTTTGCAAAAAGAAATAAATATTCATTTTTTTTTAGTATTAGTCTTATAATTTTTATGTTCTTTATCTGGGACGCCACCAGTATTGCGTGATATATTGCACATCTTACCTGCTGACATAAAATGTATATCTATATATGAAAAATGCTAAAATCTATACAATTTTATGCATAAAAGAATACACTGCAGGCAGTGTATCCCCTGTGGTTACATGTGGCTGTTGGGAAGATATCATTTTGTACCACATGTGGTCATAAATCACTGTTGGGAAGATATGGCTTTTAACTACTGTTGTAGACATACATGGCATGAACATGCTAAACCATGCAAATAGGAAGTAAGCTTTATGATTCTATGCAATTAATATAGAGCTATATTTTATTCTAGTTACATATCATATTTGCTAATGTGCTTAAAAATAAATTATATTGGTAATAAGATGTGCTATGAAGTAAAGCTTTTTTTTTAACACAAACATGTTATGAAAATATTTTGTTATTGTAGAATGTATGTACATTATTATTTTTTTTTTTTAATTGTACCACATGACAAAGATATTTAAACACTATTTTGTCATTTTATTTTGTATGAGAATAATTTAATTTTTCATGTTATACCTTAATGAGGTATTATGCTTGTCAGTAAACCAAAGATTAGATAAATTTGTTTTCAGTTACTTATTAGAATATTTGTTTGCAAAAATTGTATATAGATATTAAAATTGTGCAAACAACTATTCTGCATTGTTTTACTCCTTTATCATGTTGTCTAATGCTGTTATAAATGTTTAAGTTTTTGGTATTCTTTTTTTTATTTTCAAAATTTACTAAAGGTATTACCATAATGTGGATTTTAACAAGCTGGTTAAAAAAAAATAAATATCATCTAACATTAATTATAAATGTTATAT
This sequence comes from Maratus speciosus, assembly GCA_963932465.1. Lineage (NCBI taxonomy): Eukaryota > Metazoa > Arthropoda > Arachnida > Araneae > Salticidae > Maratus > Maratus speciosus. Next base: position 303,725,291 of record OZ010796.1, on the reverse strand, counting down.
ATATATATATATATATATATATATATATATATAAACATTTTAATTATGATTAAATTTTATATGTCTACAATTTTCATTCAATAATCATTTGAAAATACGATTAAAATTTCTAAAAAACTGAAAGTACTTTAAACAAAAAATACTGAAAAGTAGAGAAATTCTGATGAACAAACATTTCTGACAGTAGGAATCTTATTTATGATAAAATATACAGATTTTGTTATAATATTCCTTTTTTATTGTTAAAACAATTTGAACCTTTTCCGATATTTATGCTATGTATCAAAGATGACCAACAAGTAGATTACAGTTCACTAGTCAATTGCAAACAGCAAGATGCAAAAATTATTTTGAATGTGGTATCAATAAAACATGAAAATGACAAATATAAAAAGCTATTTGACTGTACTCATTCTTACACACCTCAAGCTCTAACATAATTCCTTTATAATCATGGTTGCTATAGAAACAGATACCTGTGAATCAACTTTTTCATATTTTAAGCTAACAAATATATTGAATCATTCTTTACTCTGATTTACATACTGAAGATTCATTGTTATTACTTTTATCAACATATAGACATGATTATCTTTCATCAAACATATATTTCACACATTTCCATTTGTTTATTAACTATTAATGTTGAAATATTGCTTCACTTTAAGTTCATTTTTGCATTTTTGACAGATTTATATTCTGGAGACTCATTGTTATTACTTTTATTGACATATAGACATGATTATTCTCTCTTATCAAACGTACATTTCACACATTTTCATATGTTCATTAAAGATTAATATTGCAATATTGCTGCATTTTAAGTTCATTTGTGCATTGCTCACCGATTTACATACTAAAGGTTCATTGTTGTTACTTTTAATGACACATTCACGTGACTATGAATGATTGATAGAAGATTTGTAAGTAAAAGTTCTGAGTTAAGAACTTTTTCATCAAATATATATCTGCTGCATTTTCATTAGTTTAGTAGCTATTAAGGTACTTTTCCATTATCTGGGCACAAATATCACCAATAGCATATTTTTTTTCATTTTACAATGCCATCTGTGGTTAAGGATTTAAACTGCATCCATCAGTATAGAAAATAAGTATACATTTGAAAAAAAAAAAACAACTTTTACTTATTTTATTCAAAATATAAAAACAAAACAACTATTTTTTATGAGAAGTTATAAACCAAGAATATTTATTAAACAGCAAAGCAGCATTTATAATACACACATGCAGAAATTAAAGAAATATGTAAACAAGAAAAGAAATGAGTTTTTCTTTTTTTAAGAAAATTGTATAATTTTTTCAGCAAGTTGAATTAGTAGTCAAAATGACTTTTTCTGGTAAAAAATATTATGTATGTTCCTTCATTATAGACATGCCTATAATTATTCTCATACTAAGCATGCTCAAATCCTGGTTTAAAAAAAAACAAAAAAACGTGTATTGAACTTTCTGTGTGGAGCGTGAAAAATTTTCAGTGCAAATGATAATGATTGAAACAATATGTGGTGATTTATCACTTTTGCCCAGCTAGCAGAAAAGTACTATTATCAATGTTGCTTCATTTAAAGTTCATTTGTGCATTTAACTTCATATCATTTTTTTTTTTTTTTTTTTTGAGGAATATTAATAATTTTATTGTAAAATTTTGGTCAGTTTTTAAATAGTAAATCAATCTTAAAAAAAAAGTAAGCTAGCTCCTTTTGTTTTTAATATTGATTTGTTGAAATTTTACTGTTTGCAAACAATTTTAAATTTTGTTATTGAAGCTTTTTGTACTGTTCTGATGCTTTTCAATCCTAAAATATGTAGAAAACTAACATTCTTATAATAATTGTATGTTTTTCTGGTTTGTGTGTATGCATTTGTTTATTTTATTTTGCTTTCCTTTTATTTATTTATTTCATTTTTTTTTTCTATATGTTAAATCATATATTTTCTGTACTTTTATTATAACCAATTTTTTTTCTGCATTGGAATGATTAAAATGTATTCAAGAGATTTACTTTTCTTAAAATTGATATGATATCATTAAATAATCCATCATTTGTTATAAACCAGTTTAAACCATATAAAGTTCATCCCATTATCGATCATATAATATACTCTTTAAGCTTCATTAAATATTTTACTTAATATTGCAATTGTACAGTTATATTTATATATATATATATGTAAGTGGACTTGTTTATTATTGGTAAATGTATATCAGTATGAACTCTCATAGGAATTGGGTATGCATATCGAATCTGTGATCATATGTTTGTTATTCTTTTAGAGAAGAATTCTGTATGTATAAAGAAAGCTGTCACAAAATAAATATATAACCAATCTTAATTTTGCACAAAATATCTATGATATACAGTTATGTACTTCAGTGTTATATAATACAATTTTGCTCTATTTTAAAATGAAAATGAAGTATATCTAGAGGTTATATGCATCATAATGTACTATCTTATGACGATCAAAAAACGTGGAAAAGTTCCTCAAAAGCAAAATGTATGAACGCTTAAGAAATTTCTATGTTGCTTTTTTTAATGTATGTATTTAAAAGTCATTATCTACTGGTGAAATAAAGTGTACATACAAAATTTTGAATTTTAATAAATTTTATTGTAAATATATGAAAGATCTGTATAAGAATTGTTTTACTTGCTAAGTGATGGAAAAAGAGCTTTTGTGTGCCATTTAACTTTATTGGAATAATGGTTTTCAACACTTTGAGAATCTAGCTTTCTCTGCCTTATGTTTGAAGCTTTATTCCCAAGTGCAAATATCATTATGTGATTTTTATTTTTCATTCCGTAGTTTTAAATAACTTACAGTACATTACTTTTGTGTGTTATAAATTATTTTTAAATAAATGCGTCCTTTATTTTAATTTGTTCATTCATTGTTTTCTTATTTCTTCTACATCTTAATTACAAAAATGCAATTAATTGATATGCAGATGTTGATATTGCTGTTCACAGAAAATCTAACTAAAGCATATAATATAGAAAATCCATAGTTCTAATATATTGTTAAATTAACAGAGTGAATCTCAATGCTCAAATAAATTCGAACAGACTGCCTGGACCAAAAGACTCTTTGACTTCAATAAAAATTCAGGACAAAACTAAGTGAAACTGCAAAAATCACATACATAACCTTTTGGATTAATCAGATTTTTATTATTATACTAACTTTAATCATTTGCCACAGCATTATTTGTGGAATCCATTAATACTTTTTTTTTTGTTTTTACTCATTAAATAAACCAAATTTTGCATTGTGTAGAGTTTAATCTTAAAATTATCCAGATACAACTGAACTCATGCAAATATAATATACAGTAATATGAACTTTGTAATATTCAACATTTCAGTTTTTTGTCTTTTTTTTTTCATTAAGATAAGTATCCTTTTCTATGTTCATTTTAATCTTCAGTAAATAAATTTATTGAATGCTATTAGAAAAAGAGCAGTGCTTGTGTTTTATATTTTGTATACAGTGAAGTACACTGGAACTTCTTAAAGTATCAATGGCAAAGAATATAAATTAAATGTTTTTTTAAAGTAAAATATACTTATTTAAATAAAGGGGAAGGGGGGCAACATTTCTAGCCTTAGAACTAATCTATGTAAGATATAAAAGAAGTAAGAAATCACTTGGAAAAGTATTTAGTCTGTTTAATGTTAGTGATGCATTAAAAAATGTTCCTTGAATCTAGTCAGTGTTATCTGGTCTAAAGAAAAGTGAATTTTGTAAGCATATGCATGCATAAATACAAAACATTATTTCTAGTTGTTTTGTATGATTGGTACAGATATTATTATAAGCAAATGTGCAATATAAAGTGGCCTACAAATTGATTATTAATTATGAATGAGTTAACTTATATTCCAGTTTTACCTATGTTATTAAATTTTTATACTTGCTACTTTTTTTTTTCTCTCGCCATTACTACTTTATTTTGTGTGTATACATTTTTTGTTCACCTTTCATGGATGTGTTGCATTTGTTATGTATCTATATTGTTTGTCTGTCTGTTTACTTTTAGTTTCAGCTGATACATTTTTATGCTCAGTTTCAGTATCAGCTGCAGTGTTTTAACACTTTGAGCTCTGGTTTATTAAAATGTAAAAAATATGCTGTAAAAACACTATAAATGTGATTAGGGGACTGTCTGAAATTGAATCCTTTAGGCTGGGGGTGATGGGAAGATTTTCCACCATCCAAGCTCTAGGGCAGTCATTTCAACATGCAGACACAAGAAATGACATTGCAAAGTTATTTTAAAATAGCTATAATTGAAAAAGAATAAACAGATCTTAATCAGTTACATTATTTAGACGAGTTCTAAGGTTATTAAAATATTTAAAATTTTTATTAAATGAGAAAATTCAAATTTTAAAAATTATAAAGCCATAATATAAAAATTAAAAATTAAAAAAAAAGTAAATTTATAGATGAAACAAATGTTAAAAATACTTAATTTTTGTTTAGAAATATTTAAAACATAATAAACTCATCAATCTGCTGAATTAAACACAAATTTAGATTCCTTGGAATTAAATTATAAGCATCCCTACTTTGATTCTGAAATGCTGGCTATTATGTAATTTCGTAGTGTTACCACCTAGTGACAAATCACATTATTCTACTCCTTAGAGCTCTGATGGTAGAAAATTCTACCATCACTTATTTCTATCCTGTGTATTTATTTAAATTTTCAGTTTAGTAATTTGCATGCAATTATTATTAAATGTTTGAAGTGTCCAAGAGAAAAAAAAAAGTTATCTCCTTTGAAAAATATTTCTTTATAATGCTTTAAAAATAAAAAATTTCTCAATCTTGAAAATTGGAGTGTTTTAAGTTTGTATGAAAAATAAACCAGATATTGCCAGGGCTGTATCTAGCCATATCTAGCTGCCGTCTAGATACGAAGAAGGGAAGTAAAAACTCCCAATGCAGTTATTGCTTTTGATTTCAAGTGGTTTTAATTCTTTTCGGTGTGGAGTAATTCTGTTTGTAAAATGATGAAATGATAGACTGACACTGGAATTTACAAACGAATTTATTAGAAAATAAAAACTTACTTATTTTTTCATACCTTAAATTTTAATGAAATATTCTTGGTGCCAGTACTCTTAAAATTAGGTGTCCTTTTTTGTGGACACCACCTGCTAAAAGGTTAATTGAAATTAAAGATTTTTGATTTTATGTGGGTGAAAATTCACCCGGCAGAGCTCAAAGGGTTAAAAGTTGGTTTTAGCAAAATTGTTTTTAAAAATTGATGAGACTTGTAATCTGATCTGTGATATGCACCTCCTTTTGTAGTGTTTTTGAGCTTTATAGCACTATTTTTTTTTCTTTTGTCATTTTCTCTCTTTTTTTTAATTTTTTTTACTCTAACTAGCATCATGATGGAATCAGTAAAACACATAATGAGAAATACTTCTGTGCATTAAAACATTTGTTTGTTCATATGAGTTCAATATTTGATGGTAAAATAATGTCTGAATATTGATGTTTATTAAAACATTTTTCTTTGGCTAGTTTTCCTTGTTTAGTGAGTGGTAGAGTTTTCCATGAGAGAAAAGAGTATAATATCTCAATCTAAATTATGGTCTAATCTAGTTCTAATCTAATTTAATTTCATGTAATTATGTTATTATTCCATTTATAGTTATTAACCGTCTAATCATTTGAACTGTCTTTTTTCTGAAATATAATTTCTGGATACAAAGATTGATGTGACAAGATTGTGAAATCTATTTTGATATTTATGAGTGCATAAGTAAAATAAACATGTATGGTTTTAAATACAAACCCCATACCAATGCTTTCTATAGCTCTGTTATTTTATGAACCTTGAAACAAATATTTTAAAGTACTGTCACATGTTTAGAGAGTTAAATGCTTTCTATTAGGACAAAAGATAAACAAGTCTCTTTTTTCTTGCAATATAATTTATGTCAAATTAATGATAAAATAAGAATTGATTCCTTTATTGGAATGCTGCATTGGAAATTTAAACTATCATAGAGATATTTACCAATTTGGATATTTTCCTTTTGATCTGAAGATAAGCATTTAATTTTTCATTTATCTTTCTACAGAAAAAAAAAAAAATGAAGGTTTAATAAGATTAGTGCCTCATTTTTTTAATATGTAGTATACCCCCCCCCCCCCTTTTAAAGTACTTGTCAAATGATACAACCACTTGTTTTTAATTACTTGTTCATAGTAATTTATATATTTTGTAGAAAATTAATTTTCAATTAGCTCTTAATATTGAAAAACAATTATTTATGCTCATTTCATATCAATGGTTCTTTATATATATATATATGTGAGTATATGTGTGTAATATCTTGGTATGTGAGGGTTTGAGGCTAAATAGTTGGAACTCAGGTCCTCACTGTTGGATTAACCATCTTTATTAGCATTTCCACCATATACCATCTGACCAGAGGTCCTGTGAGCCGTTTATGTTACTTTTAGATATTTAAATGGTCTGTGGTCAGTAGAGTACCTCAAATGCTACCAAAAATCTGTCTCTTCCATTTAAGGATCTTGTTATGTACTCCAAATTCTGTTTTTTGCCGGTAGATGGCTTAAACATCAAAATGGGCAGTTTCTTCAACCCTGATTGGTTAAATCTATTTTTAATAGTTGGTTTTCTGAGGTGACACAAGTCTTGCCTCAGCCTAGTTGCAACACTTACTGTAATTTCCACCTTTGACACTAATCATTATTTTGGATTTAATAAATGTCACCTTGAGAAAGGTTAATTAAAATTTATGACAGATCAAATACTTATTTTGACATTAATTTGAATTTATGTTCTAGCATAATGATTGGATTTATATGCTCTAAATCATATAACTGTCAAACATGAGGAAACTTTATTAAAATTTATAGTCTAAATATAATTGTTTAATTTGATTTTATGATTTAAATCTAATTATTATCATATTGATGAAAGTCATTAGAATTTATGGCTTATGAAATGAGCCTAATAACTGTTATATTGAAAAAGTTAATTGGACTTTATTGCTTTGAGTAATCATCTAATATAAACACATTGATCAACTTCTATTGTGTTAAATTGATTTCACAATCATTAATATGTTTATGATGGGTAATTACTTTTATTATCATTTCATATATCTATTTTTTAATTTGTGTGTTTGATTGGATAATGTAATAAGATAGTCAAATCACATAAGCTACTTTTACACGAGTGTGCTATGTGTCTTAATTTTTTTAGTAATTCTGTACCCATTCATAAAATTCATAGTTACCTGTTATATCTATAAGATGGTTCTATTTTTTAAAAGAAGAAAGAGCTGAAAATTATATTTTAACAAGTCTATCCATTATGGTATTTTTTTTTTTTTAATTATGTAAGTTATAATTTATTTTAAATATTTAAGGGGTCAGCCAGTAAAAATAAAAATTGAAGAATCATTTTATGTAATTTTAAAATCAGTTTTGAAGAAAATAATTAGAAAAGCAATGGTTATTGGTTGTATTTAATATTGGTGATTTATGTGTCTAATTTATATAAAGTTAAACATGAAATTATATTCGTCATTTATCAATAATTATGCATAATTGTGGTTTAATTTATAAATATCTTTTTTGGTTCTTTGCAAAATTATTGGATGATAACATTCTGCTAATCTAAAACAGCAATAATCTGCATAGCTGAAAAAGATTTATTGAATAATTTTTGTTCTAATATAAGTTATTGTATTAGCACCCTCCCTCACATCATTCTGATATATCTGAATGGATGCTCAACAGGAACATATAGGTAATCTTATGTTTCTTTTTATATGCAGTTTTGTCATTGCAAAAAGTTTTCAGTTGTATATACAACAGTTGTGTGGTACACATGACATATCATCTGTAAACAAAATTAAAAAATGATTTTCTCATTTTTGCATGAATTCTTAAAAGAGCAGCATCAACATGATCATTACTCAAGCTACAGGATGCTTTCTTTATGATAATAGGAAACCAATGTTTCTTCCCAAATATCAGCACAAATAAGAACATTGTCACCAAATTGTGTGACTTGAAATCACAAAATAAAATTCAATGGTTGTGTGATAAGTTGCCAAATTTATGACCTGTCATGTGTAACCTTAGAATTGCCATAGAAATATAAATTTTAAATATCTTGTATTCAATTTTTGTGTAAGGTAATGTTTTATCCCAAAAATAATGTCCTCTGTGGATGATTTAGAAAGATAGGGATAAATTTACAAAATTAATATTAGAAAATTAAAAAAAATGTTCTATTTATAAGGTTTCTGGATTGATGCTTGTATCTGCTTTTACCATTTAAGTTAAACAACGTTTGTACTTTGTATTACATGTTTAGAAACTTATAAATTTGTTCAGAATAGCTTTTATTAAAATTTGTTCTGTCTCTGAAATTAATATACATTGGGAGAGGAGGAAGTAGTATGACTTGCATTATATGATCTAGAAATACAGGGTGTCTAAAAAGTATGTTACTCTGCTAGAAGATCATTAAAAAGAAGCAATGGTATACAGAAAGTTTTTTCGCAGTTAATAAAGTGTCAAAGTGCTTTTTTTGGGGGGGGGGGGAGGGAGGTGATAATATGTAGAACATTTTAATGTGTGTTCACCATGGACTTCACCCATGTGATGTCAGCTGCAGGTATACATAGGAAAAACACCAATAGGCATGAAGAATCTTTTTAACACTGTTTCCCCTTCATCCAATAAAGTCTTTTTCGGAGGGTATCTACTCGTAAAGATGTGGCTGTTGCCATTCGTGGATAAAGTCCATTGACTGTTGCAGTCACATAAAGTCACAGTAAAAATATTTCCAATTATGTCCTGTGATCAATGGAGAATTCACATTCTAGATTGTTACTGTAATTTGATTTTAAAGTTTGTCGGTATTACAAATTGGTAATAGTGTGAATTAATAAAAAATGTTTCTCACATATCCTGTAGAAGATGTCCAAAGTTGAGATATCTTGATATCCAGATCATCACCATGTTATTGGACATCTTCCAATGATCTGACACCATCTAATTATTGCCTTCATTTTTCTTTTCAATGACCCTTATACTTTTTATTGAATATTAATAGTAAAATGCAAAGGTCTATATTATATTTAGGTTTTTTTAATGATTTTTTTTTAAATACAATGGCATTTGTTTGGACACAACGTACATTATATTTATGCCTACCTTTTATTTGCTGATATTTTGGCCAATAGTTTTGCAAAGAGCTATATTCATTTTGTGATATGTAAATATTTTTCCCATGATTTATTTAAAAAAAGAAAGCCAAAAAACATTTTTTAAATCATTTTTGAAAACTCAGGCATTTAAGTGTTAAATTGAGGTTTAATTGTAACAAATGGCTTAAAAAAATCAATGTTCTCTTCCTCTCCTCTCTTTTCTTTTTATTGAGTTATACAGTCGAGTTTCTTAATGTACTATGCCATTTTTTCATTCATAATACTAAAACTTTTTCTTATAAAATAATTTAATTTTTAAGTATTTATTATGATCAAGCATGCCAAATATTTGATGTTTAAAACTATTTTTTATTTGTTGTTAGTTTTAATGTTCTTGTTAAACATTGTTTTTTTTTTACTTTTAAGCTGAAGTTATAGCAAAATATACTTTTCAATAATATAAATTTGTTAATTTTGTTACCAACTGTCACAGAGTTATACAAATTTTTGTTATTTTGATTATCTGACCTCTTGTCAGTATCTAGTTTTACTTTAACATTAAATTTGCAATTTTATAAGCATTTTGCTCTACTAAAATTATTGTAAAATATCTGTCACAGCTATAAGCTTTAAGAATTTCTGCTCAGTAAGTTTATTAAATGATTTTTTGCAGTTCATATTATTTCTTTGTTGACTTTTAGTGCACTTAAGAATGGCAAAAAGCATCACTGAAATGTTAAATTTATTACAAATTTATAAAACGAGTTCAATATTTGCATCTTCTCTAATTTTTAAATTTTAGCTTTACCCAATATCATTAAATTACATTTAATTAATGATAATAGATCAGTTCCCATAAATGTAAAAATTCTTTGTTTTCACAGTGGTGGAAAATTGGCGCAGAGGAGGAGCCTATTGACACCACTAAATTTGAGTAGTATTTTTCGGCATATTTAATGATAGAATTTCTGAGTTTTTATTAAGGTGAAGCATACTATAAAATATTAGTGGTGTCAATAGGCTCCGCCTCTGCGCCAATTTTCCACCACTGTTTTCATAATTTATTTAAATACATTTTTTTGTTTGTAAACTTATTCCATGTAGATAATTTAATTGATTGATTTGACTACTTCATAACTTATTTAAATATTTTTTTTATTTTCTTTGTAAAATTAATAATTTGATTTCAGTTTGATATGGGAAAAAAATGTGTTGTCAAAATATGTTTGCAATTATGTATATGAGAAATTTTGTGAAAGAATACTTTAACTTTTGGAAGTAATCATTTTAACTCTGTCTATAATAAAATTTACTTACTACTTAACTAAGAACTTGAAATTTAGAATTTTTATTCATCAGAAGAAAAAAAAACTATAGACTTATTTTGCCTCTTAATAATTTTTAATATACAATATTTTAAATGTGTTTCACATCTGCAAACAAATGTATTTGATTAATATTATCCTAATGAATAATGATCATCTTATGTATGCTAATATTTATAGAAAATTTTTTCATCATTTTATTCTTTAAATAAACATCTGGTTTTAATACTATGCTATTACAGAAATTAATATGATCAGTTATTTAGGAAATTAGTATCCTGTTAAAAGAAAATTTTAAAGCTTTAATAAATACTTTTAATTCAATAGATAACAGGCTTTGTAAAAACCTGTCAATAGTGAAAAGTTTCTAAAGGAAACTTTTTTTTTTATGTAAGATTTAATTGTCAACTGAAAACTAAAATATGGTGCGAATTTATGTATGTGCTACAACGTTGAGAAATGGGCGAATTTCTTTTATCTTGTTATTTGCATTTTGTTCCTTCCCATGTTTTTTAAACATACAATTCTTTTTAAATATGTAATATATATATATATATTTCAGAATTTATGTGCTTCCTTTATTTACCTTTGTATAAAATCAAAAACTGTCATTTTTTGTGAAATTAGATTTTAAAGTAAAATTAATTTTACTTTTATTGAAAATATTATTTTAATCCTTTAAAAGTAGTTATTGTTTTAATTTTTTATTGTGTTGTATTTTAACTGTGAAGTTTTGAAACTGAAATTTGGCCTTAATAGAAAAATTATTTTTGTAAGTGTGTTTTAAATAAATTTGTAAATTATAAATTATTTATTTAATAATAATAATAATAATTAAGAAAATTAAAATATTGTTTCTTGTAAAAGCATTTTTATATGTATGTTTCCTTGGTGATATTGAAGTCATGATATAATTTTAACAAAAAATGTTTAGATGTAAAAAAATATATATATATGCATAATAAAAATCCTTCTGAAATTATGTTTTTTGGATAAGTTCTGAAAATTTAATTTTTTTATATTTTGTGTTATAATCAAGAATTTAGTCTTGTATAATAAATGAATGCGAGAGCTTTAAAAAATAGTATTTTAGCAACATAAATTATGCTTATCATGTTATTTGTACTTAATGGTGTGAGTAAATCAAAATGTGTGCCTCTGGATCTAGGCATTAAATGTACAATGCGTAATTGAAAGAAATAGTATGCCAACAGTATTTCTTTCCTCAAATATTTGCAGATGTATTTTTATAGTTCATTTTAACTATTTAAATCTATGTTAAGATGATCAGGCTACAAGAATAGATTTATATCTTTATAAATTAAAACTAATATTTCAGTACAAATAAATTCATAAATGTACAAACTGCACAGTTACGGAATTTTAATAAAACTAGCTTTGAAGAGTATAGTGAATATATATAAACACATATATATTTTTAACTTCCATGTTCAAAAATAATCTTATTTTTCTTGTATATGTGACATGAATGGTCTGTGATATATCGAAATAGCCTGACTTTGTGTATTAAGGGCTGAAGATTTAAATAAGGATTTGCTTGTGTAATTTTTATTTATGTATTTCTTGTTAAAGCCTGATATACATTCTGATACATGCTTACATGTGTGTCATCTGTGTATGTATTTTGTTAATCTCTGTACTGTGTATGAATTTGTAAGTATGTAAGTGATGGATGTATATTAAAAATTAAGGTATTACAATATTAAAAAGATCTCTGGAGTTGTTTTATGTTGTACAACTATTTAAAATTCCAAAAAGAATGCTTTCTCCTTTCTTCAATTAATGGTAATTTTCCTTTATTATTTTTTGTAAATAAATGTCTTATCATCAGTGAGTTTTGTGTGTCTTATTATTTCTTCTTTGATTACATTCTATAAATTTTGTTGAAATATCTGTATATCCACCTACACTATATGGCCAACGCTGACACTTGCAATTTTATATGTTTTGTTAAATATCTAGAAAAATGCATGAGGAATTATCCTGAAACTTCCTTGAGCAACATAGTATTTTCTGCAAAGATTTTTCTCCCGAAACCCGATATGGGACCGTCAACAAATTGAAGAAAAACAAATCTTTTGGATAACCCTGTAAAAACTGATGTTGCAAAAGCGTTGAAACTTTAGCACATGATTAGGAGGCTTAATAAACTGTGTTTCCACGGTGCTTGTATATATATTCATAAATTATAAATTTAAAACTATAAAATTTATTTTCTGGTCGTATGTAAGAATCATTTTCTGTTTCTGTCAGTTATTAACTGTTATGTGTGCCATGGAACTATTAATGAAGAAGAACTGACATATCCTTAAAATGGTGAAGCTTCAACTGTAACCACTTTCGCAGGGGTTGATTACCGCCGAGGGAAACTCTCACCAATAAATTTAAATAGAAATTTTCTCCTTATTTAAATGCCTTATTAATGCAAAATTTCAGTCATTAATAATGGCGGAAACAGATATTCATTTTTACTGGTGGAAGTTTACTCTGGCAGTAGTCAGGCCGTGCGTTTCCGCCATATTGTGACTACCTCCTTTCAGTGTCAGTGAAAAAGATAAGATTATAATACTTGGGCAAACTTACACCGGTAAAAACAAATAGAAATTTTTACCATATTTATGAGAAAATATTGCCATGAATAAGGCACTTAATATGTCTTTTATTATTAGGAACATCATACATCTTTACATCTATAAGTTTGATAAGGTTCTATCTTAAATAGAGATACCATTTTTTTTATAAATGTGGCTAAAAAGAAGGGGAGCCCTATCCCAGATAGCGTGAACATTAGCAGTAAGTTTGATTTTTTCTGATATTATCTTGCCGAGACAAATTTGAATTGAGAAATTCGCAGCAAATCTCTCGCAAGGTATACCATCACCCACTTGCATGAGTAGTTTGTTGTGAAACTGATGACAACACTGTCTTTAATTCCCGAAAGTGACGAAAGCAAAAAATCCCTCTGTTGAGAGAATAGACAATCAGCAGATACGCAGAAATTTTATTTGGTTGGTACCGTTTTTTTAGATGCTATACTTATCAAACACCAAAAAAGGCTCGAATTGAAAAGTACAAATATTACCTTAACTTGTTTATGGTGGTAAAAAAGATGCATGTACCTTAACGGTGCATATGCATCAATAGACCTGATCAGGTCTATGGTCCTCTTCGGAGGTTTTAAACTTATGGTGTAGCAGTTGTAAGCGGTTAATATGGCATGGAAAGTATTTTTGATTACATGTTTGCCGTTAATTTGCAATAAATTTGATACAGCATGAATTTAACTTGGACGACAAGTTAGCTGCAAGTTCAAAGTGTGGTGACTTTGGCGTGGTGACTTTGCATTATCTTGCTACAGTCTTATTATGCTGAGCTTGCTGCAACTTTGCAGGTTTTCAAATCAAGACTTATGCAAATTTTCTGCAAACTAAAAGTGCTATATGGGATGCGAATAAACAGGAATGCTAATAAAAAATTTCTGCAAGATGTAGAAATATCTTCATAACAAATTGAAATCTATTGAAAAGTTTCAGTAAGTCATAAATAAAAAAGAAATGATGGGAAAAATTCTACAAATAGTCAAATTTTAATATTGGAATTTCTGGCACACATTCTGTTTGCGTGTGTACAATACACCAGAATGTTCAGTTGCTTATTGCAGCAGCAGGGATTGAAGAAAGATATCAAGGGCTATTTCCATGAGTAACTTGTAGTGTAACGTACATGCTACGATTTTTGGCTACCAGTATTTTAGAATGGAAAAATTTGACTTATTTTATGGGGGGATATCTCATTAATTGAATAAGGCCAAACAAATTTTTCGAAAATAACGGCCAACAAGCATAGCAGTTATCCGCTATGTGACTTACACTACAAAGACCCATGGAACTAGCCCAAGATTTAATCCAGAAATTGGTTTGCAGTTCTAATAATAGGGATTGTATGTTACATATGTACCATGTCAAACTATCCAATATGAAAACAGTGTTGGCTAGTAAGGTACTTTTTTAAAATTAAGATTTCTTGATTTGCACCACTTTTTTGAAATAGTAAAATTCGCCTTATTTAATGACATACTAATTAAGGCAAAAACAAGGGGAATTTTACCATTTCAGAAAAGTGGTGCCAATCAAGAAATCTGAATTTAAAAAAAGTAGCCCACTGGCAACACAGTCTTCATATTGGATAGTTTGACATGGTGCCGACGATATAATGCAGCAAATGTCCCAAGAAAGATGTTCTTGAAGGTTTTTTAAAGTCAAAATTCCCGGACTTTGGTCCTGGAGATACAATTGAATATAAACAGTTGGTATCAACTGACAGAGTAGATTTAACATCACAAACCCTGGATGATTTTATAAATCTTGTTCTTAAAAAGATCGAAAAGCTTATACCCCATACACATATATACAAGTCCCAAAGTGTTTATTTCAAAAACAGAAAAGAAGAACTTGCTAGTCAAGAGGCTCTCATACAAATGGATTTTAGAAAAACCTTTTCTTGTATTGCAATACAAGGCACAAGGCTACCATTGCATGCATGGATGCTGTACTTTACATACAGTTGTACTCTATGTAAAGTAAAATGGAAACAGCTTAAAAGTAAAAGCCTTTGCGGGATTTCAGATGATATAGAATAGACCATGATGTATCAATGGTTTATCAGACTCAAAAGTTAATAATGCAGTATTTAAATAAGTATCTCTTAGTTACAATTGTAGAATATTTTACTGATAGCTGTGCTGCCCAGTATAAAAATTGCAAAACATTTTGAACCTATGTTACGACGAACATGATTTTGGTGTGATAAAAGCAAAATGAAGCTTTTTTGCTACTATTAGGTTATTTTTTCTATATAATAAGAAGTAATTGATTAATAATAAAATAATAACAGTATAATAATATAAAATATTGTTATAAAATCTGTTTGCGATGGTGTGGGAGGGACTGTTAAAAAGTTGTGATAAAAGCAAGTCTATAAAGACCGCTGCGTGGTCAAATTACAAATGTGACTATGACGTATGAATATTGCAGTAAAAACATTGAAGGTATAACATTTTTTATCATCATAAAAAGTGACATGTCGAAACAGCACAGCAGTATTTCTCAGTGGATGCAACTTGCTACAATAATTCCTGGAACACGTAGTATGCATTATTTTGAATCTACAGGAAATTTAGTAAGTATAGAAAAAGAATAAGTACTGATGAAATTTTTTTTGTTTGTTCATCTTTTGATAGAAATTTTAAAGAGACTTTGGATTTGGATATCCCATCTCTTAACAGTTATGTAGCATGTATATATGAAACGAATTGGTATATAGGCTTAGTTTCAGAAGTCCACAAAGAAAAAGGTGGTGTAGCTGTCCAATTCATGCATGCACATGGCCCATCACCTTCATACTACTGACCAGAAAGTGACAGGTGTATTGTGCATTTCAGTTATATTGTTTGTGTATGCGAATATACAAGTATGATTTTGCTATAAAATGTCACTTTGTAGAATTTTTTCCATAATTACTTTTTTACCTATAATTTACTTAAATTTTAAATTTTGCTATAGATTGCTATAGGCTATAGGCTGTATATTTAGGCTGTGAACCGCCCAATATATTTCTTTTTTTATCAGGCATCAAAACACACTTTAAGATGCTTGTGTGTGCAATTAGATTAAATTTGAAGGGAGGGAAATCAGCTGTTGGAGTTACACCTTTTTTTAATTAAAAAAATGACAAAAAGTCATATTCTGACAGCATTTTAATGAAATCAGCTGCACAGAAATCTGTTTAAATGAAAGATTACTTTATTATGAACAAAATGAAAAAAAAAATGTGAAGGTTAAATCTGAAAGGAGTTATAGACTTTTATGTTGTCGCATGTGCTATTCAAAAGAGTGGCAGATCGGAGATCTTTGAAGATATTTAAAAGCTCATAACTCTTAAACCGTTTGATCAATTTCAATATAATTGATATTTTTGGAATCAGCATTGAAAGTTCTAAGATACATCAAATTTTATCAAAAAAAGAAAGTGGTTGGTGTCATTTTTAGGTAATTCTGGGTGATTTGACATGGAATGACCAGAAAAGAAAAGACCTTGGCAATTGCCCCACCAGTGGCCGAGAGGTTCTACTCTCGAAGCTGGTAGACGGGAGGTGCCGGGTTCGATCCCAATCGCGCCCGTCGGCCTAATCGTTCGGAGTTTTCGTGGTTTTCTTCGAACCTTGGTTCTCCAAGCGTTAATACGGGTTAGGTTCCCTTAGAAAAACCTCCACGGAAGGCACTCCCCCTTAGGGCCTATCAGGGGCGCCATTTCAGAACTTTCTTGGGGGGGGAAGGCAAACATTTTTTCAGGGATGCTATATAGCTAAGAGTGGGATACAGGCGGTCTACCACCCCCCTTCCCCCCCGTATGAGAAACGTTTACTGACTTATGCTTACAATAACAGCAAGAACTTCGAATACGGAAACTCAAAACCAATGAAATATATCGTTTTAGACAGGTTTCCATCTTAGAAGGTAAAATTTTAATATATTGGACATGATTTTTTTTTCTTTTTAGGATTCTATTATAGACAGGTTTCATTTTTACAGGTATCCTCACTGACTGCTAAACCATCCGCTCTATAGTATTGACTACTGAAAAGAGATGTATTAGAGTAAAACTTGCGAAAACGAAATCTGTCTATAACAGATTTCTTTCTAGAAGGGGAAAAAAATCAAATTTCATTGAAAAAACATCATACAATTATACTTGCTAAGACGGAAACTTGTTTAAATGGGGCTTTTTTCAAGTCCCTTTCGAAGTTTTACTTACAGGCGCGCCAATTCATGAGTATCCCGACGAAGGACAAGGAAAATTTTTCTTTGAGGAACAGGGAATGTGGAAAATTGCAGAACTGCACAAATCACACAATAAAACATGCTCTACGTGATTTTGTCTACATAACTACTTTCACAAGCATGTGATTATTCCACAATTTTTTTTTTTTAATTTTCGTGAAAGTCCGCGATTTTTCTTTTTTTTTCAAAATCCGCAAAATCAATTCGCCAATGGGTCATAGAAAAAAATCACGAATCTTGGAAATTTTGAAAAAAAAAGTCACAGAAATGGTCGCTTATAAAATCGCTAATTTCTTCAAACGACCGTGGAAAATATCGCTAATTTCATCAGAGATCGCCAAAAGAAATACAGATTTCGTCAAATGATTGCACAAACAGAAATCTTGTATTTCGTAAAAGGATTGCGAAAAAAATCGCGAATTTCGTCAAAAGATTGCGCAAAAAAGCACGAAAATGTAGTCGTGCAATCGTGCAATAAAATTGATGAGAAATTCGTCAAACGGTCACGTAATAAGGTCCAAAATTTTGTCTAACTCTCGCGCAAACAAATCACAAATATTATTAGTCGGTGGCAAAAACAAAATCGCGAAGTTCAATAAATGATAGCAATAAGGAATCGTGAATTTTGTTTAAAAAAATCACGAAAACAAATATCAAATTTCGTCAGTTGGTCGCGGAAAAATATTGTGAACTTCGGAAAGTGCTCGCGTCGCACTCCATTCCAAAAAATCCATTTCGTACAACGCTTTCAGAAAAAAATCGTGAATTCCGTGAATCGATCGCGGAAAAAATCAAATTTCGTCAGATAATCGCAAAAAAAAAAAAAAAAAAAAAAAAATCTGGAAATTCAGTCAGTCATGAGATAATCAGCCAACGAATGCCATGAATAAGTCACGAAATTTGCATATTTGGTGATCTGTAAGTATAAGAAAATTTTCTTTAGTGATTTTCTGCCAGTGAAGGTAAACATTAATTTTTTCGGATTGTGTATTCACTATTATGAGATGGTTTCATGTTAATCCGATTTTTCAAAGAAATTCTGAAAATTTTTCAGATAAAAAAACTACATATTTGAATATTAATGAATACTATGTATATATCTTCATTTTTCTACAGAAAAGGTAAAATTTTTAATTAATATTCATATGAAATGCACAAATAAATGCACAAGAGTTACTTTCATGTGCATACATATAATTTAAAATTATTTAAAATACATTAGAAAAACCAGAATGTTTTCAGTCATCACAAGATCATCATCAGTGGGATTTAAATGTTATTATTTTCTTTGCGCTTATTCGAGAATTGGCTAGAAGAAAATCATTGTGATTGTTGTGTCAATGATTTTGACGAGTTTTCCCAAGATCAATTTGCACACAGCTGAGAAGCAACTGATATATATATAACAAAATTCTCACATGTATTTTTTAAATTAACCAAAGTACTCATTAAAGATATATGTCTCACCTTGAGGGAGTTCGAATAGTAAGGATTTAGGAAATTTTTTTGATAATTATTAATTTCTATGCATAAACATTTATTTAATGCATATGTTTTTATTGCAATGAAATCTGATGAGTTATTTTAGAGTTTGATCAATTTTCTAATATTTGTCTGAGTCTGACATTTGATTAGGGATGCACCGAATATTCGGTATCTATTCGATATTCGGCCATACTACTGAATATTCGGTTAGGACGAATATCAAACTATTCGGTTCGCCGAATACTTAAAAAACCTCTTAAAAATATTTTTAAAACGTTACACAACTTCTACTTTTAACTGTCAATTAATAAAGATATTCAGAATATCTTTAAATAAAAGAGAATGATTTTATATAATTTATTTGTTGTTTTAAAAATGTCACTTAAAAAAATTAACCATTAATGACATGTCATTTGTTCATAGGAATTAATAAATGTGGAAATGCAAGTTACTGAGCATTGTCTGGTAAATAATCCGTTTCTTGCTTTTTCGCAAACAGGGTGTTTCTAAACAAAATGGAAGAAAATTTCAGGGGTAATAATAAGCATCAAAACAGGCAATTTTTTGTCCAGTAAATCAGGATCGCAATTCACCTATTCAGTCAGAAATACAGTGTATCCCCAAGTCAAACTTCAATTTTCTTTTGTTACTTTAACAATAATGAAGGTATTGTAACTATATTGTAAACATAGTTACTTTAATTTCTATGAAATATGATAACATGATGAGAAGTGCTGGAAATAGCAACCATTCATATCTAAACAGCACTGAGCTAGACATTATTTTATTAAGAATGCAGCTAACAATACTTATACTGTACCACTGGCCAAAATCCAGTCTCTTCCAAGGATATCATCACATTCTATACAAGCAAATTAATGTGATGCAAATTTCGCTAAAATATCTTCATTTTAATACAGTTATAAACGAAAATTCTGCTACGGCTTGTACACCTTTTTTTTTTTTTTTTTTTTTTTTTTTTTTAATGAAAGAAGTGGAATGATATGTTGCTTCTTGTTCAATATGAGAGAATTCTTTTCATTTGTTTGAATTAATTGAAATTATAGAATTTAAATTTTGTTATTTAAAAATTTTTTAAACCATCCTCTTCTTAAATAATAACTCAAAACATACTTTTTTTCAGTACAAAATTTACTTATAAAAATAGTCTTGTTTATCAAAATGGAAGTATCTGTGCTAAATATTATAAAAAAATTGTTTAAAATTTAACCTTTTAACGTTAAACACTGAGATAAAAAAGTATTTGACCAGCCGAATATTCGGTATTCAGCCTAACAGTTACTATTCGGCTGGCGAAATATTCGGTATTCGTTTTACCTGCAGGCCAAATATTCGGTATTCAGCCAAAATCACTATTCGGTGCATCCCTACATTTGATGGTTGATAAATTTTCTGAAATGTCAAATTCCTTGGGGGGGGGGGGGGGCTGTTGCCCTCCCAGCCCCCCTCAAATGGCGCCCCTGGGGCCTATATCCCACGTGCAGATAATTGGCCGACATAAATACAACCAACCTTGGCAATTGCTATCTAAACTGCAGAAAAGTATCGAAACACCACATGCAGATTTTTGTTAATAGTAAAAATTCATATATATATTAAATGAAAGGAACCGTTGAGAGCAGAAAGGAATTTGCTATAAGCGGGCATTATTATTATTATTATCATTATTGCAGTGTTGAATTCAGACATTTATCTCCGGGAGGGATTTCTGTAGCTCCGGGGGGACATTATAGAGTTCCGGGGCGGAAATTGCACTTTGGAATGGACACCTTTGGAAAAACCTTTGAAAAGACAAACCTTTGAAAGCGGAAAAAAAATTGCTAATTTCTTTTTTTTTTTTTTTTATTTCCATCCGGGTCACGAGGGTAGCAATTTAAAGCTGGATCAAATAAAGAAAAACATGAAAACGATCGCTAGAAAGTATGTTTTTTAAAATAGTAAATATTAATATATTTTAGCAAAAGATACAACCGAGAAGGTACCATGAAAACGTACGTACACTCTAAAATTGGGAGGAGTGAAAAGTTCACTCTTTGAAAGAGTGACAAGCATTTTCACTCTTTTTGTAGTGAATTTTGTAAAAATACACTTCTTAAAGAGTGGAATTTTCCACTCTCTAGAAAGGAGTGAAATATCTCACTCCGTTATCGAGAGTGAAGTAGTCACTCCTGAAAGAGTGACTTACGTATGCATTGCTTATTAACCAATCAGAACAGCAAGGCGACAACGTCCTTGTAAGATAAGAAAAATGATCACTTTTTCGTCAGCCATCTTAGGATTAACAGATTAGGATATCATTAAAATGACTCTTTATGGAACACATAAGGTAAGTCTTATTTAATTTTAATCATTTATTCGTGTAGATATATTAAGATTATGAGCTAAATAGTTTTATGTTGTATAGAAAAAGATTGATCGAGGAGTGTTCTCCTGATTTCTATTCTAGAAAATGTATTCCTTGAAAAGTGATTGCCTATTATATTTCTTCATGTAACGGTTTGAAATTGGAGATCTGAACGGACCGACCCGTGGCCCGAAGCCTGAGCCCGACCCGAGTTCGGGCCGATTTTCATTCACGGCACCCGGCCATACTTTTTTCGGAAGGCTCGGGCCGGGCCGGGCCTAACTCATTTTTACTGTACAGAGCCGGGCCGGGACTGTCTTCATTCCTAGTCTTCACGGCCCAAAATTTTCAGTCTTAGTTTTGACCCAGCCTGTATGAAAATCATTGTCTCAGGTGACCTGGTCCATTCAAAAGCCAGTTAAATTAGGCCTGGACCAAAAAAATTTCCAAACAATGCATACATTTTTTAATCGCCATTATTCTACACTTAAACATTAAAATTTATTCTTTTTAAAGACCAGTAGATTTCTGCGCTTATTAAAATATAGCTAAATTAAAATACAGGAAACGTGTGAAAAGGGACCTGCCTATGGCGGAACGCTGTTTTAAACTGAAAAACGTGTTGATCCATGCAAAATTAATACACTAATATGTAAGTAAAGTATATATAATACATTTACACTTGTTAAGAAGGGAACTTGTCTATAACGCATTTTTTTTCTTTTCTATGCAATTCCGTCTTAGAAGATTTTACTGTATAGCATTTTTCTGATTTTTAGCACTTTAATACCTGGAATATGTATTAACAATATTAAGGGTAACTGAAACATTTATTTACATACAAGAAATAATGATTCATTAAAAAATATATATCGCAGCCTGATGCACTTAAATAAAAATGAAGATTATAAACATGAAAAAAAGTTGAGATAAATATTTTTGGCCAGAACTACTCGTACGAGACAAATTTTTAATCAAATCGACGTAAAAATCAATGCTTTCACTCGGACAATGCTCACAACATAACAAAAATTCACTCACAACAATGCTTTCAACATTCACTCGGGCCGGGCCGGGCTCGGGCCGAACTTTAAGTTTTTTACCAGGCCGGGCTCGATCCGAACTTTTAATTTTTGTATCGGGCCGCGCCGGGTCGAATTTTTTTTATGAGTCGGGCCGGTCCCGTACAGACCCCTATTTGAATTATAATTATTTTAATAATTGAAAAACACAATGCTTAGCAAAAAATAATCAGAACTTCATTAATTCGGCAATGCGAATAAAAAAAAATCAGTGTAAATATTTTATTCTTTTCATTCAATACTTTGCCAACGATCGAAAAAAAAAGTTTTATCTGTTTCGTTTGCAAAGCTGACTGACTCTCAGCTGTTTTTTTTTTTTTTTTTTTTTTTTTTTTTTTTTTTTTTTTTTTTTTTTCCAATTCCTTGCAGACGCAATATAAACATTAATTTGTCATTCTGTTAGATTTTTTTTTGTTTGTTTGATTACAGTGGTGGAAAATTGGCGCAGAGGAGGAGTCTATTTACACCACTAAAATTTTATAGTATTCTTCACCTTAATAAAAACGCAGAAATTCTCTCATTAGGTAATGCGAAAAATACTACTACAATTTAGTGGTGCCAATAGGCTCCTCCTCTGCGTCAATTTTCCACCACTGTGTTTATTACTGATTTCTTATTATACACACTTAGAGTCAAGGCCGTAGTCAGAAAAATATTTCGGAGGGAGATTTAGGGTCATGAATTTTAATCTTAACTTATTTTAGATTTGTTTTTTACAGATTGAATAGAGGCAAGTGTTAGAGTTTAATTAAGTTTTACTGTGCATTCAAGTAATTCAATGTAATATAATTTCAAGAGATACTTTAAGCCTTTTTCATTGCAAATTGTAATGTATTCGCTCCTCCATGTATCAAACTCCATGTTTTATTTATCTGTTCCATCTCAACTCAATATTTTATGTAACTTACGTCTTACGTGGATCTGGCAACAGTATCCACGGTTGTTTAGTTGTAAATAAAGATGCTGTGAATATGTAATGCCTGTCTGTTTTATTCTAATTGAATCCGTGTTATTTATTTAAATATGTCTAGTAGATATATTGCAAATTTGGCGACGAAGCAAACTTTTTAATTATACAATATTATTTTCGGAAAAAGTTCCGATCGATTACGTTATTTTAATTCGGCAACTTGTGATATTTTCGTTTGCTATGCAGCATGTCAACGGATCCAAATAATGTGACTGTGGTAAACACAGGAATTGTGGCAAATATCAGCCAATTTAATTTAAATAATGACTGGAACATTTTTATAGAACGTCTGGAACAATATTTTTTAGCTAACAGAGTTGAAGATGATCGCAAAGTACCGGTTCTACTGACGACGGTCAGCGAAGCAGTTTACAAGGTATTAAAAAATTTGTGCGATCCTGTTACACCATCCAGAAAAACTTTTGATGAATTAAAACAACTTCAACAATTTCAACCTGCAGTTTCCGTGTACCGTAAATGAATTGTGTTCGACTCACTGAAACAGTCCCAAGAATCCGTGCGAGACTGGTACGTGAAAGTGAAAACACAAGCAGCAGAATGCGAATTCGGTTCGAGCCTTGAAGACAGAGTTCGAGATAAATTTGTTACTGGAATGAGGCCAGGGCGTATCCTTGATCGTCTTTGTGAAGAAAAGCTCACCACCACACTGGCTAATTTACTGGACATTGCCCAGAGCAAAGAAGTGCTACTTCAAGAAGCTAGACAAGTTGAAATCAACAAGGGGCAATTCAAACCTTCAAAAGAGAGGGTGATGCCGCCTAATAAAAAGTTCACTAAAGCCAGTCATCAAAGAGATGATGTGTTAAAATGTTATCACTGTGGTAAAGGTAATCACGATTTTAAAAAGTGTAAATATAAAGACGTTAAGTGCAATACGTGTAACCGGAAAGGTCATATCAGCAAGGTATGTAAATCTAAAGTTTCTGTAAATTCGGTAGAAGCTGAAAAGTGCCATTATATTGATATGTATACCATAGATATGTCATATGTAAATCCTTTATGTTTAAATCTTAAATTAGAAGGTAAGGAAGTTAAAATGGAAGTGGATACAGGAGCTGGTGTTTCGTGTATTCCCTTTTCATTCTATAAGAAAAATTTGAGACATATTGTATTAGAGCATACTAATCTTAAGTTAAAATCTTATGGAGGGCATGTTGTAATTCCTGTTGGGCAAATTAATGTTTCTGTGGAACTTAATGGAATTTCTAAAATAGTCAATATGATTGTTGTTAAAGAGTCTGAAAAATTGTTATTGGGGCGAAATGTTTTAAATGATTTTGGATTAAATGTTGTTGTGGGTAGCACTAATGTGAACCGAATTTCTGTAGGGGAAGGCAATTTAGAATTACAGTCATTATTAACTGAATATTCAGATTTATTTAACACTAGAACGCCCGGAAGGAGTCGAATCGACTCCGACAAAGTGATTAAATGTCAATTGGAGCCAGAAATCTTTTCATAAAATAAGTTAAATTTAAACAATGCAGAAAAGCGTTAAATAAATCAGTTAAATAATTTTAAATAAAAATTCTGGTGTGAAATATTTTTGTAAATCTTGGGTAAAATTCCCGGGCGTTCTAGTGTTAAAGATGAGTTGGGTACTTATAAGGTAGATAAAGTACATTTAGAACTTGAGGGTAATGTAAAACCTATTTTCCTTAAACCACGACCAATTCCTTTTGCTTTTAAAGAAAAAGTTAAGTTAGAGCTGGATAACTTAGAAAAAAAGGAGGTAATTACAAAGGTAGATAATTCTCAATGGGGCACACCTCTGGTTCCTGTAATGAAACCTAATGGGAAAGATATTAGGGTCTGTGTAAATTATAAAATTACTGTTAACAAATATTTGAAGGATGATAATCACCCTTTCCCTAGGATAGAAGTACTTTTCGCAGCTTTACAGGGAGGACAAAATTTTAGTAAGTTAGATTTATCTAATGCACACAATCACTTAGTTTTAGATGATTCAACTGAAGAATTATTAGCCTGGAGTACACCTTATGGTATTTATTTGGTAAACCGCTTACCTTTTGGAACTAAGCCAGCTTGTTCTATTTTTCAAAGAGTGATTGAGAAAACTTTACAAGGAATTGGGGGTACGGTTAATTTGTTAGATGATATTTTAATCACAGGTAGGAATGAAGAGGAGCATTTAAAGAATTTAAAAGCAGTGTTGGATAGATTACAGAATGCAGGGTTTCGGGTTAATTTAAAGAAGTGTGACTTTTTCAAAGACAATATTAAATATTTAGGACATACTATCAGTAAAAATGGGTTGCAAAAAGATAATGCTAAAGTTAAAGCAATTTTAGAGTTTCCTCGACCACGTAATGTTAATGATGTTCGAATATTTTGTGGGATGGTAAACTATTATTCAAAATTTATTCCAGATTTATCACCAAAAATGAAACCGTTGTATGATTTGTTGCAAAAGGATGTAGACTTCAAATGATCTACCAAATGTCAACAAGCCTTTGAGAATGCTAAGAAAGAGTTAACATCAGACAGAGTTCTGATTCATTTTGATAGGTCTAAACCTTTGAGATTATCATGTGATGCTAGTCAAAATGGGATAGGGGCAGTGTTATCACATGTGTTGGAAGACAAATCTGACAGACCAATTTGTTTTATATCTAGAGTTTTTAGTCCAGCAGAGAAAAATTATTCTATGATACATAAGAAAGCTTTAGCCATTTATTGGGCATGCCAAAAGCTGTTTTAGTATTTGATAGGAACTAAATTTGAATTGGTAACTGATCATAAACCACTATTAGCTTTATTTGGAGAAAATCGCACTTTACCACCTATGGCAGCGGGGCGTCCCCAACGATGGTCATTGTTTTTGTCAGGGTTTAACTATAGTTTTCGACATATAAAAGGTAACTTAAACACACAGGCTGATGCTTTATCTAGATATACCGTATTTGATCACAAGGTGGTTGAAACACAAGAATATGATTATGTCCATTTCATAGAAAATGATGTCCCGATTGATTTGTTTAAAGTTAGATCTGAAACTAGGAGAGATCCAATTTTAGGAAAATTGTTTAATTACATAACTTATGGATTTCCACAGAATGTTACTGATAGTGAGGTTAAGAAATATTTTAGTCGTAAAGACGAGTTAAATGTGGATCATGGTGTGATAATGTGGGGATATCGTGTTGTTATTCCAACAAAGTATAGAAAACAACTGCTAACTGAACTTCATAGTACTCACGAAGGGATAGTTAAAATGAAAAGCAATGCTAGAGCTTATTTTTGGTGGCCTGGTTTAGATTCTGATATTGAAAATTTTGTCAAGAGCTGTAGTGTTTGTTCAGAAGCTAGACCAGAGCCTAAGAAATGTAAAATTATTTCAGGTAACAAAGCTAGTTATCCTTTCGAAAGAGTCCATGCAGACTTTCTGGGTCCTATAAAGGGGAAATTGATTTTGATTATTGTAAATTCATATTCTAAATGGGTGGAAGCATTTATTATGAAGAATATGGAGGCTAAAGCATGCATTGAAAAGTTTAGGGAGTGTTTTGCTCGCTTTGGTTTACCTAAGATTCTGGAAACTGATAATGGAAGACAGTTTGAATCAAGGGAAATGATTAATTTCTTACAAATGAATGGGATAAAATTTCTAACATCTCCACCATTTCATCCGGCTACTAATGGACTAGCTGAAAATGCTGTGAAAAACTTTAAATTTAGCTTGGGTAAATTATTAAAATCACATACTAATAGCAATGTAAGCTTTGAAACCTTAATGAATAGGTATCTTTTCCACTATAGAAATTCAGTTCACATGACTACAGGGGTTACACCCACAAGTTAAATTTTTAAAAATAAAGTCAGAACTAGATTAGATTTGCTGAAAGATACAAATAAATCGGGTATGGTGGCTACTAAAGGTACCAGAGAGGAAATATTCAAGGAAGGGGATAGAGTATTATGTAGAGATTACCGAAACCCAAACAAGAAGGGTTGGGTTCATTGCACAATAGATGAAGTGTTGGGTGACAGAATATATATGTGTAAACTAATTAATGAGGATTTAATTTGGAAAAGACACTTGGATCAAATAATTATGGATAAGTGTAATTAAGATTCTGGTAGTTATATTATTAATAAGGACAAAAACAATTTCAATTCGAATTTCGATATTGGTAATTTCAATAACAGTAGACTTACAGATAATGTGGATAACCAAGTTAGAGATAACGAAGTTCCATCTCTAAATAAGGATGTTGATTTACCGTCTGATGAATCTCAAAATGATACCGATCATAATATAACAGTAAAATCAACAAGCTCTCATCCAAATGAAATTGAATGTAATAAAGAAAATAGTAACTCACAACCAGTAAAGTTAAACATACATGAACGTCCTAAGCGTAACATAAAACCAGTTGTACGTCTTAACTTGTAGAGGAGGGTATTGTAATGTATTCGCACCTCCATGTATCAAACTCCATGTTTTATTTATCTGTTCCATCTCAACTCAATATTTTATGTAACTTACGTGGATCTGACAACAGTATCCACGGTTGTTCAGTTGTAAATAAAGATGCTGTGAATATGTAATGCCTGTCTGTTTTATTCTAATTGAATCCGTGTTATTTATTTAAATATGTCTAGTAGATATATTGCACAAATGAAAGATGCTTTTTTAGTGACGTATTGAAATTAGTGTCAATTAAATTAATATTTGACATTTTACACATTTGTTTTCAAAAGTTTTGTCAGGTTCTGAGAAACATCTGCTATTAGAACTAGGGCTCTATATTATTTTTGTCGTATTATATTATATATTGTATGGCCTGTGTACTGGAGTTTCAAAGTAACATTCTTTCCTTATCTGAAACTGGATTGAGCCGGTGAAAATGTACAGATGGAATGAAGGGAAAAAAAGATGGTTGGAGAGGGGTGAGCCCGACCTTTTGAGATGTCTGTTGAAGAGGGGGAGACAAAGGCATTCCACGAATGAGGAAAAGAGTTTGGAATGCGAGCCTGGTAGAAACCCTGGGGGGGGGTTACGTTGAGTAAAAGCAGAGGGTGCGGAAAGCAGTCGTTTTTGGCACAGAGCGTGGCAGTTGGAGCCTACAGCGCGAAGTGCAAGGGGAGTTCCTGTGGATAGCTCTTAGATAGAGCGTAGGATTGAGTGAGGCTCGCAGAGCTTAGGCTTAGAGCCCATGTGTTGGGAGATTGAGATTGATCTCCGGTAAAGCTTATTTAACGCGTATAGAGTGAGAGTGATATAACGTAGTTTTAACAGTACACAGCCAGTTTTACTGTATTTAATTTAATGTTGAACCGGATCACCTACATCCGATTTTTAAGTGTAAATAGTGTTTTGTATTGTGTAAATAGTGTGTAAATAAACTGTTAATTTAGTTAATTGAAAGCGTTGGTTTTCATTTAAACAATCCTCTCAGTGCGTGACCGATATCACGTAATCATATCGGTGGTGGCAGCACATAAATAGCACGGAATTTCTTCAAAGTTGTGCGGACTAAGAGGAAACTCCGACAAATTGATGGCAGCGACGGGATAGAATCGTCTCAGACCAGTGACCAGCGAGCCGTGTTGCAGTGTGTTAATGCTGGAGCACCCAGTGGAATTCTTGCGTGGAAATGCCGGATCGTCGAGCGGAATTTTAGAGAGATAAAAACCAAGCGTCGAGCAGAAATACAGAGAGTGTGTGCCCTATCATCGTTACAGCGAACCGAACTAAAGTGTTGTGTCCTATCGTCGTTACAGCGAACCGAACTAAAGTGTTGTGGCCTATCGTCGTTACGGCGAACCGAAATAGTGTTTGTGCCCTATCATCGCTACAGTGAATCAAATTACAGTGTATTACAGCCTGAGTGTTGAATATCATCAAAGTGACTTTAAAGTGTGAAATATTGAATTCATCGTGAAAATACGCGTGAGCAGCGGAGTACCCCAGCAGATAAAGTATAAGGTAAGGTGTTTTGATCATTTCTGTCTGCTGACATTCTCGAACCAAATGTATTTGCTGTTGTATAATTGATAGTAATTTAAGATAAATTGTCTAGATAATTTATGTGCAATCAAATAATTGTGTTCAGATAGTTATGTCGCGTATTAACTCTACGAACTTATTGACTGCTACTGTTCTGTGTTGCCTCCATGGTCTAAATGTAAAAACGCTCCTGGGTTTGAGAGTTCATCTGTAAAAAGTTTTAGTTCTGCTTCTGTATCTTAGCTTGTATGTTGATGTTTTTGTCCGTGCAACGTAGTTAAATTAAATTAATGTTGCAAATGATTCATTTCTTATTTCCAGCGTCATTCCATTATGAAAGTATTTAACACTGGCGACGAGGATGGAATCCGAACCCACGCGGGCAATGTGGGTGATTCTAACGTTCATAAAATGCATGTTCCAACTAAAGTTGGAACATGCATTCAATTCAATTTTATTAGAATTCAGTGATATTTTCAGTGAAACTTTAGGTAGTTTTAAGGGACCCCCATAGCTGCCAACTTTTACGTTTTTTTGCGACCACTAAAATTCAATAGAGGTTTTCGCCTTGTTTAATCGTGAGATTTCGATGAATAACTAAGACAATATTTTCTATAAAATTTTAGTGGCAAGAAGAAAGCGTAAAAGTTGGCAGCTATGGACCCCCCATTTCAATTAAGGTTGATGAAAATTGTGTGTCCTAAATATCTTAAAGCACGTAATGTACCTTTCGCTTTAAGAAATAAAGTAATTGATGAAATTCAAAATATGGTAAATAAGGGAATTCTTCAGCCAATTTCTTATTCCGACTGGGCTACACCTGTCGTTCCAGTTGTTAAAAAAGATGGTAGCATTCGTTTATGTGGGGATTATCGCAGTACTGTGAACCAGGCTGTGAAACAATTCAGCTACCCGCTGCCTACAGTTAAGGAGGTTTTAGCGACTATGACAGGTGGTACTATTTTTTCCAAATTAGACCTGTCTGAAGCTTATTTACAACTTCCGGTGGATGATCCTACTTCTAAAATTTTAACTTTAAATACAATTAAGGGTCTTTTTAGGGTAACTAGACTGCCATTTGGTATCTCAGTTGCTGTTTCAATTTTCCAGAAAAAATTGAGGAAGTTCTGGAGGGAATTAACGGGGTATTACCTTACTTAGATGATATTTTTATTCAGGGTAAAACTATAGATGATCATAATTTGAAATTAAAATAGGTATTGGAACGTTTAAAATCATCAGGCATTCACCTTAAATGCGAAAAATGCGTATTTGCAGTTCCCACGATAGAGTTATTGGGATTTCAAGTTACTAAAGAGGGTATTAAACCAAGTTTAAACAAAGTTAAGGCCATCCACGAAGCTCCTAGTCCGAAAGACAAGACTGAACTCCAAGCTTTCTTAGGGTTATTAATTTTTTATTGTAATTTTCTAAAGAATAGATCTTCTGTTTTAGAACCTTTGCATAGATTGCTAAGAAAAGACACAGTTTGGCGTTGGACGCCTACACACCAGAAAGCTTACGCAGCGGCTAAGAATTTATTGGCGGAAGATACCGTTTTAGCACATTTTGATGAAAGCCTTCCCTTGATTCTCACTTGTGAAGCTTCATCTTACAGGGTTGGTAGTGTGTTAAGCCACATTTTACCCAATGGTAAGGAAACTCCCATAGTTTATCATTCCCGAACTCTAACAACAGCTGAAAGAAATTATAGCCAAACAGATCGCGAGGCTCTTTCAATAATTTCAGCGGTAAAGAAATTCAATCAATATTTGCAGGGTCGTAAATTCAAAATTATTACTGACCATAAACCTCTTTTAGGCCTATTTACTCCAAATAAGCCTTTGGCCCAAATGATTTCTCCGCGAGTTCTTAGATGGGGTTTAATACTGGCAGCTTATAGTTATGATCTAGAATATAGGAAGGGTAAGGACATAGTGAATGCAGATGCGCTTAGCCGCTTACCTTTGAACACCCCTGATTGTGAAATTCCGGCTCAAGCTGATGTGCTACTATTGGAATTTTCCCCTGTCACTCAGCTCAATTCTAAATTAATTTCAGCGGCAACTAAAAAAGATCCAATACTTTCTAGAGTAGCTCTGATGATCATGAATGGTTGGCCTGCCAAAATGACTGACAGTAATTTCAAACCATACTTTAGTCGTCGTAATGAATTAAGTGTTCATCAAGACTGTGTCTTATGGGGTAGTAGAGTTGTTATACCTACTCCACTCCAAAATGAAGTCCTCGTCCTCCTTCATAATGGACACCCCGGCATAGTTAGGATGAAGGGTCTCGCACGCAGCTATATGTGGTGGCCTAACATGGATAGTGCTATTGAGAATGCAGTAAAGACCTGCACTTTGTGCCAAGAGAATCAAAAAGCACCTGACAAAGCTCCAATACATCCTTGGGAATGGACAGAAAAGCCATGGTCTCGCCTTCACATAGATTTCGCTGGTCCTTTCCAAAGGAAAACATTTTTCATTTTAGTAGATTCTCACTCCAAGTGGCTAGAGGTTATACCAGTTTCCTCCATGTCGTCTTCGGCTGCCATTGACAACCTCAGATCTATATTTGCCACTCATGGACTCCCAGATTCAATCGCATCAAATAATGGTAAAATATTTAGATCCTCGGAATTTCAAGAATTTTTAGCACTGAACCAGATTCGACCTATTTTCGTAGTCCTCTATCATCTCTCCTCTAATGGCCAAGCTGAGAGAATGGTGGCTACGACAAAACAAGCTATGAAACGTATAATTCAAGGTAACTGGAGAACTCGTCTAGCTAGATTTTTATTTGCACAGCATACCTTGCCGTGTACAACTACCGGTAAATCGCCGGCAGAAATTTTAATGAACAGGCGGTTGACATCTCTCTTGGATAGATTACACCCTGATCTTAATAAAGAGATGAAATCCAAGAAAGAGAAACTGGCTGAGGTAGACAAAAGTAAACGTCTACGTCAATTTCAAATGGACGATCCCGTGTACATCCGTAATTACAGTTCAGGTCCGCCTTGGATTCCAGCAAAGGTTGTAGAAACAACAGGGCCAGTCTCCAACAAAACTCAAGATTTAGTGGATGGTATTATCCACAGACGTCATGTTGACCAGGTTCGCAGCCGTGTACAAGGTGCGGAAACGTCAACAGAGCCTTCTGTGATTTCGCCATCTACCAAGGAGGTTCCAGTGCCACCTGATTCCCCAACAGTTCCCGATCCCGTGTGTGGAGATGATCCCGAGCCTGTGGATGAGGAACCTATACTACGACGTTCTGAACGTCCCCGATCCACTCCAAAACATTTGAGTGACTATCTACTCTATTCCTAGAGGAGATAAGTGTCGTGTATTAACTCTACGAACTTATTGATTTCTACTGTTCTGTGTTGCCTCCATGGTCTAAATGTAAAAACGCTCCTGGGTTTGAGAGTTCGTCTGTAAAAAGTTTTAGTTCTGCTTCTGTATCTTAGCTTGTATGTTGATGTTTTTGTCCGTGCAACGTAGTTAAATTAAATTAATGTTGCAAATGATTCATTTCTTATTTCCAGCGTCATTCCATTATGAAAGTATTTAACAGTTAGGAGATATTAATAGCCATATTTACTATTGTTTTAAGAAAAGGTCATAATAACTTATACTAATATTGATTTTCTATTTTTTTTTTTACTAATAATGGTAGTGAACAAAATTAATGCATTGTGTTAATAATAGTTGGAAGGAATAATTGAATTTACTTAAATTTAAATTATTATTGATGCAATATTTAAATGGAGCAATGCTGTTTTAAGTTTGAAGAGTTGATAACAAACGAGTAATGAATATTTGCTTAGAATTTTAATTGACTAGAAGTAAATTTCGAAAAAAAAAAGACTCACAGTGGAAGAAAAAAAAAGTGAAGGTTTTGATTGTATTTATTTTAAGTGTGAGAACCAGTATTGAATTTGGAATTTTTTTTTTTTTTTTGAGGATAATTGTAGAAATTTATATGTGTATGTTATACAATTTTTCTTTATGTGGATGTTTCTATTGGCATCAATACTTTTATTCAATTTGCAACGCATCAGTATTATTATGTAAATCGTATGTTATTATCTAATGTATAAATTGGAATCTGTATTGCATAGTAATCCAATCGAAATTATTGTTTTACCTTTTATATTATTGGAAGTAAATTGTGTGATATTAATGGTTGAGGAAAATCAAGATTATACAGTAGGTTAAATTAGAAATAGAATACATCGATTATCTGAAATGTATTAATTAGTATAATAAGTGGAGGTAACTGTGCTAAAGTAGAAATTTAGGAAATATTAATTTGGTAGGTTTAAATATTATTGTAGAGGAGTAACAGTAATCGGTGAAGGTATGGCTTTCTTATTGAAACTAAAAAGGGTGGATCTTCAGATGATAGCCGAAGAATTGGGGGTTGAATTCACGGAAGATGATACCAGATTTCAGCTTAAGAAAAATATAATGGACAGCGATGAATATGACGAGGGGGCTATTATGGAATTATCTAACACTATTGTTGCGGAACGATTAGAGCGCGAAAAGTTAGAAAAACAAGAAAAATTAGAGCGCGAAAAGTTAGAAAAACAAGAAAAATTAGAGCGCGAAAGAAAAGAAAGGGTTGAACGGGAAAAGTTAGAAAGAGAAGAGAGGTCTGAAAAATTGAGGATGGAACATCAATTAGAAATGGAGAGGCTAAGGATACAAGGTTCGACAAATAACTCTAATGGGTCTAGGGAATCTAATAATGAAAGTAATATAGAAAAATTGATCAAAAGTGTTAAAACTCTGTCTATCAAAGTACCAGAAGGGACTGAGGGATTGAATTTATTTTTCAATAGTTTAGAAAGGGCATTCAAAACTAAAAATGTACCGGAAAACCAGCAGGCCGAAATTCTACTAAATATGTTAGGAGATAAGGCAGATAATTTGTTAATTTATACCACTAGGGAACAAATTGAGAGTTATGAGGAATTAAAGGAGTTAGTTCTGAGGGAACATGAGCCGACATCGAAGGCGTGTTTGGAAAATTTTAAGAAGGCTAGGAGAAACCAGAATGAAACTCATGTATTATTTGTATCGCGTTTAATAGCAATATCGGATAATTATTGTAAGATTAGGGGTGCTGACTCATAAGAAAAGGTCAACCAGTTAATAATTACGGATAAGTTATTAAACACGTTAGACGAAGAAACCGCATCATATATTGGGTTAACTCAGCAGAGTAAATGGTTAGAAGCTTCTAAAATTGCTAAAGAATGTGACAATTATTTTGACGCTAAACATAAGTCTTATGCCGTTACGTATAAAAGTTTTAAGGGTAAAGATAGGTATGTAAACAGTGAAAAATTGAGACCGAGGGAGGATAGTAAATTTAGTGGTAATTGGAGGCAAAACGGGAGTAATGAGACTAATGCTTTTTCGGGTAGGAAAACTGATTTTAAGAAACCTAGTGATGATTCAGCTCCTAGATGCTTCAAATGTGGTTTAAGAGGTCATTACCAACGTTTTTGTAATAAAGTGAGTAATGAGGGAAATAATAATGCTAGTAAAGGGCGTGAACAGAAAGCGGGTGTAAATAAGATTGTCGTGAAAGTAAAAAAGAGTTACCTAAGGGAGCTATTGTGGCGAGGATATCGGCAAAGGTCGAACAGCGAACTACTGTTATTGGTGAGAAGTTAAATAAACTCGAGAAAATTGAAGTTAGTGTAAATCGGCAAAAAGCAAAATGATTGGTTGATTCTGGATGTGAAATTA
This sequence comes from Maratus speciosus, assembly GCA_963932465.1. NCBI lineage: Eukaryota > Metazoa > Arthropoda > Arachnida > Araneae > Salticidae > Maratus > Maratus speciosus. The sequence goes on along the minus strand of OZ010796.1, from coordinate 303,690,199 downwards.
GTATTATTCATAAAGATTTGGTACCGAAAGAGAAATTAAAAGGAGCGGGTAGTATTTATTTACAAGGATTATTTGGGGAAACAGTTAAATCACCGTTGGTTAAATTACCATTAGCTATTCCGCAATTCGGACAAACTAATATAATTCATCAGGAAGTACTTTGCGCGGTGACCGATAATATTAATGAGCAGGTAATTTTACATCCCGAGGTGATTAATGAGTTATCAGGGGTCAATCGCGAGGAGCCATTGCTAGAGTCCCAAGAATTAGAAAGTTCGGAAATTAGTATTGATAACTCTAGTGAAAAGAAAGAGATGAGTAGCGATAATTGTAATGTTTACACAATAGAAATGAGATCGGGAAATTTACAAAGTCAGAATGTAGAAAAAACGGAAGTAGAGGAAAATAATAAAGTTATCGTTAGTAATTCAGATATATTTAAGAAATCCCAATTGGAATGTAAAGAGTTAGAGAGAGCTTGGGAATTAGCTATAATTGATAAAGGGGGTTATTATACTGAAAAGGACCTATTGCATCATAAAGAGAAATTTGTAGGAGAAGCTATAGCTCAATTAGTAGTGCCTAAAGTCAAAAGAGAAGGAATATTAAAATCAGCGCATGTGTCTAATGAGGGAGAACATCACGCGGCAAAGAAAACCTTACAAATAATTAGGCAATCTTTTTATTGGGAAGGTATGGCTAAAGAAGCTAAAAAGGTTTGTAAATCGTGTCTAGAATGTCAATTATCCAGGAAAGTGAAAGTGAGTGATAGAAGGTTAGTTGAGATGGCGGATGGTAGCAAAAGGTATATGTATATCAAGATAAAGGGGAATTTATTGTCAGGTGTAGCATAGTCAATATTGTTTTTGAAGGTGATGAGGAATTCGGAGAAGTTGGGGAAATTCCTATTTTAAACCGGAAACAAGAGGTAGAACGGCACCTAGAAAGGTTCGAAATAAAAGGGTTATCGAATAGTCAAGTCAAGGATATAAAGTCCATGTTGAGGGAGAATAAAGAGGTATTTATGGGTCATGTGCGACCAGCGGAAGTAGGGGAGCACCGTATTGGTTTGAAACCGGGTGTGGCAAGGAAAAAGCCAAAGTTATATAGTGTACCTGTTGCTTATAAAGAGGAAGTAGATAGACAGATTCAGGAGTTATTAGAATTAAATATAATTGAAGTGTCAAATGCAGAAATTAGTCATCCAATTGTTTGCGTGGCGAAAAAAGACGCAACTGTTAGGCTTTGTATAGATTATAGAGCTTTAAATTCACTAACGCAGGTCCCAACATTTCCTATGAAAGATTCGCAGGAAATCATGTATACTGCGGGGGCAGCTAAATATTTATCTTCGATTGATTTATTGAGGGGTTATTGGCAGATCAAAATGGCTGAGGAATATAAGCATTTGACAGCGTTTACATCTCATAATGGGACTTATCAGTGGCGTACTATGTCTTTTGGTTTATCAGGAGCAGCTGCTACGTTCCAAAAAGATATGAATGAGGTTCTGCAAGGTCATCGGAGGCATGCACAAGCATATATTGATAATGTCATTATTTTCTCCGACACCAGGGAGGAGCATTGTGAGCATGTTAGGTATGTCATAGAAGAACTTAAAAATAGAAATTTTACGATTAAGCTGGACAAATGTAAATTTGGAGAGAAATTGACTAAGGTTTTATGTCATGTAATTGGGGGTGGAACGCATGCGCATGATGAGGAAAAAATAGGAGCAATAAGGGACTTAAAGAGACCGAAAACTAAAAAGGAAGTTAGATCTGTTTTGGGATTAATGGGATTTTACCGATCTTATATTCCAAATTATGCAGAAATTGCTATACCTTTAAATGAATTAACTAAAGGGAAGGTTAAAATTACTGTACCATGGGATGGAAGTGGCAGAAGAAGCATTTAATACCCTTAAAGATGAGTTATGTAACGTGACGCGTTTGGCTACACCTACCGTAGGCCGGGAATATCAGCTTCACGCCGATGCTTCAGACCTGGCAGTAGGATGTTGTCTTACTCAAAAAGATGAAAAGGGTCAGTTTAAACCGATAGCTTTTGCCAGTCAGAAATTATCAGGGGCTCAGCGTGCTTGGCCGAGTATAGAGAAAGAGGCTTGGAGTGTTAAGTTTGAAAAGTGGACCTATGGATCTCAAATTGAGATCATAACGGATCATAATCCATTAAAATTTCTCACTGAAACAACCCCAAGGTCCCCCAAACTCACTAGATGGGCTCTTGCCTTGCAACGCTGGAACCTGATTATTTCTCATCGTCCAGGAGCGCAACATTTGAATGCTGATGCAATTTCTAGGCTACATCGGAAGAGCTGGGAAGAACAGCCATTTGCTAGCCCATCGGCATCAATGACTAAATAGTGGACAAACCTGAAAGGGATGTCATAGCTTTTCAAATTGGTTTTTTTATGTATGTGTAATTGTATTTGAATTTCGTGTTTATAATAGTGTATTAGCATGTGTAGTTTTTCTGTAATAATAATATTAGTACACGGTTCATTAGAGATGTATGTAATAATAATAATGAAGAAACCTGCAAAGAGACTATTGAACTCTTCTGTGATATTACTATATGTTTCGAGAAAATTAGCCCCTAAATGGCATATTTTCCGCTAAGGTGGGGGGTGTCAGGTTCTGAGAAACATCCGCTATTAGAACTAGGGTTCTATATTATTTTTGTCTTAATATATTATATATTGTATGGCCTGTGTACTGGAATTTCAAAGTAACATTCTTTCCTTATCTGAAACTGGATTGAGCCGGTGAAAATGTACAGATGGAATGAAGGGAAAAAAGATGGTTGGAGTGGGGTGTGCACGACCTTTTGAGATGTCTGTTGAAGAGGGGGAGACAAAGGCATTCCACGAACGAGGAAAAGAGCTTGGAATGCGAGCCTGGTACAAACCCTGGGGGTTACGTTGAGTAAAAGCAGAGGGTGCGGAAAGCAGTCGTTTTTGGCACAGAGCGTGGCAGTTGGAGCCTACAGCGTGAAGTGCAAGGGGAGTTCCTGTGGATAGCTCTTAGATAGAGCGTAGGATTGAGTGAGGCTCGCAGAGCTTAGGCTTAGAGCCCATGTGTTGTGAGATTGATATTGATCTCCGGAAAAGCTAATTTAACGCGTATAGAGTGAGAGTGATATAACGTAGTTTTAACAGTACACAGTAGTTGTAACAGCCAGCTTTACTGTATTTAATTTAATGTTGAACCGGATCACCTACATCCGAGTTTTAAGTGCAAATAGTGTGTAAATAAACTGTTAATTTAGTTAATTGAAAGCGTTGGTTTTCATTTAAACAATCCTCTCAGTGCGTGACCGATATCACGTAATCATATCGATGGTGGCAGCATATAAATAGCACGGAATTTCTTCAAAGTTGTGCGGACTAAGAGGAAACTCCGACATGTTTTATTGCCAAAAACGTCTTTCAAGTGCATTTTTCAACCATTTTTGACTAAACCATTGTGACAGTTTGTATTGGGCTTTTGTAATAATTTTATTTTAACAGCGTCCGATTCTAAAAAATCGTATGAACTTTAAATATTTCTTAGAAATTGCATTCATTTTTTCAATCTATTAACAGAATCAAAAAATAAAGATATGCTCGCATAGAATTTTGATTTTTTAATTTTGACTGCTGTTGAATTTCGAATTTTGCTCGTCTTAACTGATAGTTAATCATATATTTATAGTCATCTCCACAAAAATTTCGGAGGGGGATCAAACCCTGATAATCCCCCCATTGTCTACGGCCTTCCTTAGAGTATTTATCATCATTATTACTGTTTCGGAGTTAAATATGATATTTGATGATTATGATATTACGAAAAGGTTGGTACATTAATTTTTTTAAACTGTATGTAAGCATTTTTTGCGGTTTATGATTTTAAAATTTCGAGACTGATTAATATTTAAAAAAATTAATTATAGACATTCTACATCAGTTATTAAATTTCCTTCAGTTTAAACGCATTTTCTACGCTTTTGATACACGTAATTTTTGGCACTAAAAAATAGAACATGATATTTAAGCACTGAAATAAAATGCTTTTTTATGCCTGTTTTGAAGTTTATCGATAAGACAGCTTTAGTATCTTTTTAAAAAGTTCAAATTTACTTACATAATATAAGTCTGAATATTTTTTAAAGCGATTAATAACTGCTTTTTTACATTAAAATGTTTTTCAAACAATAAGAATTTTTTATTTGCAGTCATTTACTTTATTTTTATTAAAATTAATACAAAAATAGATAAATGTAATGTGTTTATTTTTATAGTTATTTTTTTCTATTTCCTAGGTCAATCTTTTCCTATAAAACATATAAAATCTATTTTTCTCATATTCCCAAAATACAATATCTATGGGAATAAAAAATTTAAATTAAATATGGCTTATCGTATATCGTTTCATTAATAAGTATTGTTTTCAGCAATAATGGGCGAAAATTAGAATTCATGATTAAGTTAAGGAATATGTTTAAAAGAAAAATATATACATATTCCAGAGAATTTAAAATTTAGACTCCATGGTCATATTAAATAAAACAAAAGCAAATCACAGCGGAAAAAAAATACACATTCTTAATGTTTAAATCATACTTAGAACTCATTTTAAAAAAAAGATGTGAGTTTATAAGCATTGTTTTTTAAGTGAAAAAATGAAAAATATTCTAGAGCAATAGGACTTTGCAAAAATAGCAATAATTCACGGAAAAAGTGCGGTAAAAAGATAGGAATTTGTATTTAAAACAAAAATTTAAATGAAATCAGACATTGTTAAGCTTATAACATCCACCTATTGAAAAGCTATATATAAAACTTTAAAAGTAATATCTTTATAGCGCATGCAGTAAAAGCAAACACAAAGGATAATATTGGAATAAAATATATTAGATTATTTCTGTCAGTAATCTAATTTAAATTCATATGTAACTTTAACTGATATTTTCCTTAAAAGTTCAATTAGTCAAAAAGTTCAAAAGTCGACAAACTATGAATTAAATAAATATTCCTAATAAAGTATTTTATTCCAATCTTTACCACGCTTGTATCCATTTTCATTGCATGCTCTAAAAGATGCGATTCTTTTAAAATGCCCATAAACGCAAAATATGATTCTATAAAAAGTGAACATTCACTCCTATGAAAGAGTGACTAATCACTCCTACCAAGGGTGAAAAAACGCACTCTTTTAGCAAGGGTGAAAAACCGCACTCTTTTAACAAGAGTGAATAGTCACTCCTCCGTAAGAGTGATTATCCACCCTTGTTTAGAGTGAATATTCACTTCCCAGGAGTGACTATTCACTCTTTCAGAGAGTCAAAAATTTCACTTTTGCTCAGAGTGAATAGTCACTCTAAAGAGGTTGGGCATATTTTGACTCTGCAATAGAGTGACTATACACACCTACGGAGTGAATAGCCACTCCTTTTTATTTACAGTGTATCTTTCTTACTTTCTTATTTTTTTTTAACTTTATAGGGAACAGGCGTTGCGATTTCAAAATGCAGAAAATTTTTTATTACGACTGTGATTGAAAAACCTCGGATTCCCCGGATACACTGGGTTTCAAAATGATGTGAACATACAGTTATTCCAAGCATAAAAAAGAAGAAAATGTTTCAAAACAAACTGAAATGTAATCAATGTTAGAAATAGAACAAATCTTTTTATTTTATAACAAAATATAATTGCAACAGAATATAATTTATACATAAGATAAACTGAATTTTTCCATTTTGAGGTGTTTCATAATGATATGAATATTGGCCAGTGTATGCACCAGATCTTATAATTAATGTAAAAACGAGATCAGGCATGGAGTGGACCAAGCTTTTTAATATATTTTGATCGATTTCATTCCAGCGGTAGATGATAGGAGCTTTTAATTCTGAAATTGTAGCATATTGTTTTCCATTTGCGTAAACAGATCTAACCAATAGGCTCCATACATTTTCCTTTGGATTCAAATCAGGAGAAACAGATGGCCATGGAATTACATGTACACCATTATTAAGAAACTATTCCCAAGTGGTGTTTGCCTTGTGGATGGATGCATTGTCTTGTTGGAACATCCAGAAAGGTCCACCAATTTCCTGAGCAAATGGCAGCAAGTTTTCTTCAAGTAGATCTTGGTAGGTTAATGCACTCAATCTGCCAGAGGGAATTGCAACGTTGAACTTGCCATGAAATTCAAACGCAGCCCAAACCATGAGTGAACCTCCACACTGCTGCCGTTTTAAAAACGTTTCAGGTTTCTTGCGCAGATTGTACCAATATTAAGAAAAACTGTCCGGACCATCCAAATTGAATTTTTTTCATCGGAAAATATTACTCTTTCATATTCTAACTTCCAAGACACGCGATCTTTTGCCCAATCCAGGCGATTCTGCTGATGCCTTTTAGTCATACGTGGTAGGGGTTTTCTTTTCTTGTACCTCATCATCTTAGAGCTCTTGACTACTCTAGACAAGGTTTTTTAACACTGCTATCAGGAGATCTCTTGAAAGTTCGCCTAAAGTTATTTTCCCATTGCTCATTCTTTTTTAAATGGCTCTTTTTTCCCTTTTGGACAGCTTTGGCGGACGCCTTGGAGACCTCTTTACTCCATAATCCCCCTTTAATCGAATAAAATTTAATATTACACCTGGAGATCTTTTCAGTTTTTTGCGATAGCTCTGGCCGAAAGTCTTTGATTCTTAAAAGCCACAATTTTCCATTTCTCAAAACCACTTAAAGCGCTTTTGCCTTCATACTTCTAGAACTCACTTTGCGATTAGGTTTGGAAAGTTCCTAGTTTGCGAAGTATCTTTATAGGCTAAACTGAGTTGCATATTTCGTTTTCTTCTTCTCGGAGTGGCATTCAGTATCCCTGTGCAGTTTTCATGCTCATTTAGTGATAATTTCGATCAATGTGAATATCATTTTGCAACACTGTTTTTTTTTTTTTAGATAATTCATATTTTCAATGAAATTAAAGTTTGATATTTCTTTTACAGCTATGTATTATGTAAAATTACTGTATTTGTCTCGAGAATGGAGTTTTCTGATAATTATTTATGAATTTTTGCCAGGATATCACAAAATTACTACATGTTCATATTATTATGAAACCCAGTGTATTCGCAGAAGCGATAGTCGGAACAATGGAAACTCCTTCATTAGCGTTCTATGAGGATTTTTAATTCATACATCGGCTAATTATCAAAAAATGAAAAATCTGAGTCTCAGATGCATTGGGACCGGTCTTCGTCTATCCTTATCCAAATTTGAAGACCGCTACGTTTGACAGATTTCCTTAGCCATCGTACACTAACATATATATATATATATATATATATATATATATATATATATATATATATATGAGCTGTTTAATAGCCTCTGCTTATTAACCAGCGACAGCGATGACAGCGATGACCACCTCGGGAACTCAGCTTTCGCTTTAGAGTGTTAGTGAAATCCCGAGGGGTAGACCACATCCACTCCTCCCAACTCTCAACCAGAGTCTGAGAGGGAGCGTCGGGTCCCTGATCAAGCTGCTGAGATTTATTTCGGTTACTGTGAGATTTACAATTACAATCACAATTGGTTACCCAATTTTTCTGGGCGAACCGAAGATTTCACATCGAGATATATGACTGTTTGTAATGATTACATGAGGATCATTTCACCTAATGTGATTGCATAATTGTTTACAATTTTCTTGGATATATGTACGTCACAGTACATTTAACACACAATATTTAACATGACAATTAGAAACACATTACAACACAATATCAAACACCTACTATTTACATGACTGTATGTAGTGATTACATGAGGATCATTTGAATGTGATTGCATAATTATTTACATTTTTCATGGATTTACAGGGATTTCACAGTACATTAAACACACAATATTGAACATGACAATTAGAAACACATTACAACACACTTACTATTTACAATTTGCACATACTAGAGTTTGGACAAATACACAAGATAAAAATTCAAAAGTGATAGAAGTTTCTGGCACCCGCTAATAACCCGTTTCTCCCTCCATGCTATACCCTAGTGATGGAGTCGGACTAGAATGGCTCTGGATTTGAAAAGATGTACTCGTTTGTTTCTATAAACCTCATGCATTGTATGATCTTGTTGAGTAGTTGTGGTTTCTCTTTTACATCCCGCCACCAACTTGCTAAATTCATACGTGTGTGTTTTTTGAGATGATAATGCGATGCTAATGTACAGTATAATACATAGTGTAACGATGTTGACGGCAAGCCACAAATGCATAGTGGGGAGTCTCTTTTGTTAATTTTGTATAAGTGTTCCTGAAAGGGGCCGTGATTTGTTAAAAATATGTGTAAGTATCTGTTGTTTACGAAATACTTGTGGTCAACCAATGGCAAGAATTCCTTCGTATATCGGCCTGTGTCTGAATCCGTCCAGCGTTTTTGCCAATTTTTTAACAGATTCTGCTTTGTCTGTGATTTTAGTGAAGAAGCTGAATATGGTAAAAATGTATGTATTAGTGTTTCATCCGTTACTGCCGATTTTGCCAGTTGGTCAGCTGCCTCATTGCTCCCAACACCTGAATGTCCTTTTGTCCAATTGAAGTATATATCTTTTACTGTTGTTTGTAATTGTTGAAGAATTTTTAGTATTAAATAGTTTGTATTGTCAAAATTGTTTAATGCTTTTAAGCTTGATAGGCTATCCGTTATGATTAAGTATTGAGAATGTTTGTCCGACTCTATCCACTCTAATGCTGAAGAGATCGCGAAGAGTTCTGACTGGAAGACGGAGTTATCCTGGGACAGTTTCGCTCTCCAAGTATAGATTTGCTCGTTTTTTTCGTACACACAAAATGCCGAGGCTGTGCCTTCGGACATTTTGGAACCGTCCGTGTATATTGTAATTTTGCCCACATAGTCGTTTATTTCACAAATTTGTATTTCACTTGTTAGTGGTGATGTTTTGTATTTTGAGCATTTTGGATAGTATAGTGGAGCAAAAGCCTTTTCTGTTGACTTGCCGAGACGAATTGCCCCCGAATACTCCGCCTCCGCCTCCAACTGCAAATCCAGTGGGGGGAGACCTGTGAGGACCTGCAGGGCGTTTGTTGACGTATTGCGATATGCTCTCATTATCAGCAACAAAGCTTTCCTTTGTGCCGAGAGCAAATGTCGACGACCGTGATATTGCGCCATACGCGGAAACCAGACAGCACACGCGTAGGCCAGTTTCCTTTGTAAGATCGCCGAGTACCAAATCTTAAAAAATTCCGGAGGGAGTCGATCTGAGATTGATATTGATGCTGAAAATTTATAAAGATTTTGAGTTATTTTTCCGATTTCTACTCTCTTTTGTGCCACATGTGGGAGAAATGATAATTGTTTATCTAATATTACCCCCAGGTATTTTAGTGTTGTTTCTGATTTTATTGATTTACCTTGAAGTTTAAATGTGGGGCCCCGCTTATGGTGTTTGGATTTGCCAAAATTAATGATGAGGATTTTTCATGTGAAATTTCTATTTTGTTGGTTTCTGCCCAATTCTGAATTGATTTTAAAGCTTTCTGACCTTTTTGTTCAAGTTGCTGTCTCGACTGTGCCCAGATCAGTAATATCACGTCATCCGCGTATGCCACCAGTTCACAGTCCTGTACATCAAAGGTCCTCAACAGAGTCTCTAACAGAACCAACCAAAGAAAAGGACCCAGACACGATCCCTGCGGGCAACCCTTACTAAAGAAGTACAACAAAAATGATGCCATCCAGTCCACCTGAGCTCGCCTACCCGAAAGGAAGGAAACGACAAGATTAATGAGTTGTTTAGAAATACCTAGTCTTTGCAATGCTAGGATCACCTGGTCCCAAGGGAGGTTGTCAAATGCTCCTCTGAAATCCAGTGACACCAGTGATGTGGATTGTTTATTTTGTTTGTGTTATTCTACTAATGAAATCACTTGCTCCAAAGCCGTTTCCGTAGATTTATTTTGCGTGTAGCCGTGTTGCTTACCCGATAGGAAATTCGTTTTGTCTAATGCGTGATGTATTCGTCTTAGAATTAATTTGTCTAAGATTTTTCCGAATATTGGTAATAGAGTGATGGGGCGATATGAAGAGCTCTCATTCAAGGGTTTTCCCTCCTTTCTAAAATACACGAGTCTCCCAATTTCCAGTCATCAGGAAAATAGTTTAACTTTAAAAGACTGTTGTACATATCCAACAGAATATTAGGAATTTTTGAAAAGATGCACCTGACCATCCTGTGATCAATTTGATCAGGTCCTGGCGCCTTGTTAATATTGAATGAGAAAATAACATTTCGCAACTCTCTTTTCGTGAATTTTGCCTGGTCGTGCGAGTTTAGTTGCTGTGGTAGTTGCTTTGGAGTTTCATCGCCAAAAATGTCCCTCGTTAGTTTTAAAAGGGTTGAGGACCTGGAAGTGGGTGACAAAGAATCAAATTGGTAACTGATATGTGAGTCCTGGAATCGCTGGAAGGCTAACTTTTTCCTGCTTATTAACCAGGAGAAGACCCTTTAATTGCCTTCGAGGAGGACTTAAAGGAATCGACTGGGAGCAGAGACTTAATGTCCAATCCACACCTTCCACAGTGCAGCCTGTTAGTACCCTTGCCCAGTGCATGGGGAACGAACACGGATGGGCTTCCTCCAACCCGCTTGGCCAGCGTGGAGGAATTTGGCCACCTACCCCTTTTATTTTACCATGAATTCAAAAAATAAATCACGGCCCTTAATTCCCGGCGGTCTGAATGTTCCTGGTTACGGCAGCGATCAGATAGACATGAAGAAAGATGGTGCTAAGAATAACCGGGCTTGGCTAGGCTGCCATAAGTTGATGACCTTGGCTACGTATAATGGACGATCTCTATCTTCGGAAAATCGTTTACAGGAACTTGAAGAAGAATTAGAAAGAATCAACTGGGACATCCTAGGATTATATGAAGTAAGAAGAAAAGGAGAAGAGAAGATAGATCTTGCCAGCGGACATGTATTATACTACAGAGGCACAGAAGATGGAAGAACAAGCGGTGTAGGATTTCTGATTCATAAAAGGTGGAAGGATCACATCGTAGAATATGATAGTGCATCAGATAGAGTTGCAAGGTTAGTAATACAGGTGTCCAGAAGATACAAGCTGCAAATTACCCAAGTTTATGCACCAACAGTAAGCTATACTGATGAAGAAGTTGAGGATTTCTATGAAGAAGTAGCTTCAATGCATCAAAAGGGAAAATGCTACATAAAATTAATAATGGGAGACTGGGATGCTAGAATTGTAGAAAAAGAGAAAGGTGAGTTATCAGTAGGAAATCATGGATATGGGGTGCGAAATGAAAGAGGAAACAGATTGGTTGAGTTTGCAGAATGTGAACAGTTGTATATCATGAATTCATTTTTCAAGAAAAAGCCACAAAGAAAATGGACATGGCGTTGTGCAAATGGCTCAACAAGTGAAATCGACTACATCTTAACAAACAAAAAGCATCTTATTCAGGACTGCAGCGTTCTCAATACCTTCAATACAGGAAGTGATCACAGGTTGGTTAGATGCAAACTGTTGTTAAATACTAAAGTGGAAAGAATGAAGCTTTTGCAATACTCAAAGAAATCAATCGATATAATAAATCTCTAGAAACATAAAGAAGAATTCCATTTGGAGCTTAAAAACCGTTTCCAAGTACTTCAATCAACTTTAGAAGAAGAGCAAGATGTTACAGTAGTGAACAAGAAACTAACCAATACTCTACAAGATATTGCAAAGAAGATAGCCGGCGATGCAAAAGTAAAGCAGACAAAGAAAATAACAGAAAAAACAAGAAGATTGATGAAAAAACGCAGAGAATTTAAAATGAAGAAAACGATCCTAAATCAAGAGTTGAATATTCTGAATTATGTAAAACGGTAAGAAAATGTGTTACAGAAGATATCAGAAAATTTAACTCTGATCTTGTCAAGAAAATTCTAGATGATAACAAAAGTTTAAAATCAGTTAGGCGCAAACTTTGTGTAGGTATTTTTGCACTAAAGAGGGCAGATGGAACAATCACCAAAACCAATAAAGAAATAGTACACATTGTCTAAAAATTCTATAACGATTTATATAAATGTGACGATCAAAGGGAAATCAACCTATACGATCCACGAGAAAACTTAACAGAAACCGAAGCCATAATCCCAGTGATGACAGACGAAGTTTTACAAGCCATTAAATTTATGAAAAAAGGTAAATGCCCCGGAGAAGATGGAATTACCATCGACCTTATCAAAGAAGCAGGAGAAGAATTTGCAAAAATGCTATCCTTACTGTTTTCCAAATGTCTCAAGAAGTCAGATGTACCAGAAGATTGGAATAATGCTGTGATGGTGCTACTTTACAAGAAAGGAGAGAAGGAAAACATTAAAAACTACCGTCCGATCAGCTTACTATCAGTGATTTATAAAATTTCACCAAAGTTTTAAAGACAAGACTTGAATCAGCTCTGGACTCAGCTCAACCTAGAGAACAAGCAGGATTCCGAAGTGGATTCAGCACAATGGATCATATCCAAACGGTAAGGGAACTCATTGAAAAACATAAGGAATATAATTTACCTCTTTGCCTTGCCTTTATTGATTATGAAAAAGCATTTGATTCGGTCTACACATCAGCAGTAGTAGAATCTCTGGAGGACATTGGTACAGACAAACCTTACATCAATATTATAAAGAAGATTTACAAGAAAGCAACAGCAACCATCTGCTTGGACAAAGGAAAAGCTAAGATCAAGCTTGGAAGAGGGGTAAGACAAGGAGACACCCTTTCGCCTAAGCTTTTTACGGCTGTCTTAAAAAATATTTTCAAGAAGCTGGATTGGGAAAACAAAGGGATTATAATAAATGGGGAATATTTAAGTCATCTCCGATTCGCTGACGACATTTTAATTTTCAGTAAACAGTCCTGAAGAATTGGAAAATATGCTAAAAGATTTGGCAGAAGCTATCATTAATGTGGGATTAAAAATAAACTTGGAAAAGACTAAGGTGATGTTCAATTCATTTGCAACAAAAAAGAAAATTGTCTACAACAACACTGAAATTAAAGAAGTGCAAAGTTATGTATACCTTGGGCAGGAAATATCATCGGATAATAGTATCATGAATGAAATCAATAGAAGAATAAGAAATGGAGGGAGTGCTTTTGGGAAGAACAATATTATTCTGAAGAGTAGTATGCCCCTTTATTTGAAAAGAAAGGTATTTAACCAATGTGTTTTGCCTGTGCTAACTTATGGAGCAGAAACATGGACGCTAATAAAACTGGTGGTACAAAGATTACAAACAACACAGAGAAGTATGGAAAGATGTATGCTAGGTATAACTAGAACAGACAGAAAAAGAATAACCTGGATAAGAAATCAGACGAAAGTTTTTGACATCATTGAAAGAATTAAACGGTTAAAATGGAAATGGGCTGGGCACATTGCAAGAAGACAAGACAATAGATGGAGCACAAACACCCTACAGTGGTATCCAAGAGATGTAAAACGGCCAAGAAGACGACCTCAAGTAAGATGGAGTGATGAAATCAGAAAAGTAACCGGTGTAAATTGGATGACTAAAGCACTAGACAGAAAACATTGGAAAAATCTGGGGGAGACCTACATCCAGCAGTGGATTGAAAACGGTTGATGATGATGATGATAAATATATATATATATACTACTTTTTATTACAAAACAATTTATTTTAATAATAAACTCAACCGATGAGAGCACTTCAGTAATTCCTTTGACAAAGTGGAATTCGTTTTTAGATGTACTATAGAGGGAGCTGGTCCAGTATATTGCAGTTTGTACCTGACTATAGTGTGTAGTGCATTATTACTCCTTGGTCCATTATCTTTTAAAACTTTTTTTAGCAACATTTGCATAGAAACTTACCCTTGTTTTTTTATACCTCATTGCTGGTTACAGAGGATCTCAGTGTGGTAATATGTTTTTTTTTTTTTTTTCTATCCATTTACATTCATATTTATTTTTTCATATAATTGTTTTTCCAATTTTTCTGGTTTTATTGTGTGTTGGTAGTCCTAAATTCGTATTATTTAGCTTTTCTATGGCTAATACGAAGATGAAACCACACACTTTATTTGTAGTACCTAGGTATTTAGGGCCTGAGGATTCTACCTTGGTTCTACAAATTTCCATTTTAATCCTTTAATTCTTTTTTTGTGCAATGTTTCTTTGCGGTAATTTGTAATTGTTTTAATGATTTTATATATATACATCTAAACTAATTCTACACCCTTATGTTAACTTTTTCACTTTGTTTTGCAGTCATTTCAAATCAATAAACTATTAATGTTTAATTCCCTTTTATTGTAAATGGCTATCCTGACAATTTAATTTCATTACGGGTACTCGCGAAAAATTTTCCTGTATTGTCTTAAAATAATAATTATTATGTAGGTAACTCTATAAAATTTTCTTTGGGAAAGGCTCACTACATTACAATATTTTTTACTTGTAATATAAATTTTGCTTGAAAATGCGTTGTTTATCAAGAGGCTAAATGTAGTAGTAGCTTGATGATTTTAAATGTTTATGAATGTTACGGAATAGGAATATGTCCGTACGTCTTTTTCGCTGCCTTTTATCAAGTAAAAATAAATTAAAATATTCAACCATAATCAATATATTCATTTCAGTGAATACATTGGTTTCACTTTTGATTTTTTCCTTAATAGCCCAGTGGTAGGGGAGGGGGGGGGAAGGTTGAATTCGGACTTAATTAGGGGAAAGCTGGAAAATGTTTTAATCTATTTAGTTTAGGTCCAGAATGAATACACTAAGTTTTCCCCCCTCGTAGTAGGTGAGCGTTAGAAAATATTTGCAGATTTATAGTCGAAAAATAGGGTTTTTTTTAAAAAAAATTACCATAACAATATCTAAAACAAAAATAACTAACCCAAACCCCATCGAAAACATCGTGAATACAAATGTTGTAGAGCTTAAAATTCTGAATAAAATGTGTACCCATACTTAATATTTTTGTTGAACATTAAGCTCACAATTCTACTTCAAAGTTTAGCCTAAATCGCTAATCAAGAGCTTGAAACCAGAACAGACCCGATTATCACTCCACCCTACTTCTAATTTTTATAGACATGTATTTTTTTTTTTTTTTTGAGGCATTTACGATGTTATTGTAAGTATTTTAGGACTTTATTTTGGATATTTTGAGAATTATGGTTTAACCTCTTGATTACGGGCTCAGTGGTAGGGGGGGGGGGGTGAAAAGAGGCCGAATTCGGAATTAATTAGGGTGAAGCTAGAAATTGTTTTAACCCCTTCGATATAGGTCAGAAATGAACGTACTAAGTTTCCCTCTCCTGCTAGATAAGCTTTTGCCGCTACGAACAAACTAATAACTTAAAAAGTGCATTTTTCCATGATTTTTAGCTCATTTCAAAAATGATTCGTAAATGATGGGAAATATTGTTTATTATTTCCGGTATTGTATTCGAAATATGGGTAGTATTTAATATGACGTATATAGAGTGAATGACAGTGCGTAGGTATTAAAATTAAGCAGGTTCAATCAATAGCACGATTTTAAACTTCGATATTTTACGAAAAGGACTAAGATGGTTTTAATAAAAGTCATTTTCGAATAGTATACGAGCATCTTAAGTTACATTCATAAAAGTTTAAAACCTTCGGAATATTGAAAAAAATATTATAACCTTTACGTTAAAAAAAAAAAAAAAAAAAAAAAAAAAAAAAAAAAAAAATCTTTCTTTTAAAACTATGGTTTGAGGTTGGCGGTATCTGTATTCAAATGACATCTAAAACAGCTGTCATTAATATACCTTTTGCTCGATAACTACTGAAGCGATTTTAATTTAATTTTCGACGAAAAACAAGATTTTTTTTTCAGCGAAATTATTGTATGATGACATCCTTACTAACTTAGCCAATCAATAGGTGGAAATTGACGTCATGATGGAGAAGGTAATTCAGAAGTTGATTTATTGTAGGTAGAGGGTGAAATGTTGCAAGTTCAGAAAAGTGACAATGAACAAAGTGATATTGATAACACAGCTTCAATATCTAAAAAAATTAAATTGATTTAACCTCTTGAGGGGTGGTGGGATATATTATATCCCCCCTAAGTTTAATTAAGATTTCCAACAGAAAATTTTAATTAAGTTTTACTTTTATAGCTTTGGAGGGAAAGTGTTGAAAAATTGCTTTTCCTTATTTTGAAATAAATTTTGTCTAAATTTCCGGTGGGAATTCAGCATTACGCAAACGCAGTTGCTTGTTCTTCAAAGGGTCAAAAGTTTTTTAATGCAAATACTTTGTTTCAGCTATTATGTTAAATAATAAAGGCTTAACTTGAACGTTGTTGTTTTCAATCTCCTCTCAAACGTCGATGAAGCTTTCGCGTGATGTTTTCTTGTTAAATTATAATCCTCAAATGTATAAAATAATTACGAAAACATCGTGAAGGCTTCAGCAACTTACAAAAATGTATGCATACTTACCAACTTTCCCTTAAACTTCCGTAAAATGTGAGTTAAATTGACCTAGGTTAAACACGTTTGGAACCAGAAATTTTTTCAAGAAATGAATTCAAATAGTTTTCATAGAGAAACATGATATTATATGTATAATGATACATCAAATAAATTTTCTGGTTAGTAACGTGTTTAACCTGAGTCAATTTAACTTTCATTTTACGGAAGTTTAGTTGAAAGTTGGCAAGTATATACATGTATATAACAATTGGAGAGAGGGCGGATTGATAACTTGGTCTCTCTTGGCTTCAAGCTCTTGATTAGCGATTAAGGCAAAATTTTGAAATAGAATTGCGACCTTAATGTTGAACAAAAATATTAATGTGGGTACTCATTTTATTCAGAATTTTAAGCTCTACAGCATTTGTATTGATAATGTTTTTGATAGAGTTAGCTGTTTTGAGATATTGTTAAGGAAAAAAAAAAGAAAACGTGTTTCTCGACAATAAATATGTACATATTTTCTAACGTTCACCTAGTACGAAGGGGAAAACGTAGTACGTTCATTCTAGAGCTAAACTGAAGGGATTAAAACAATTTCCAGTTTTCTCCTAATTAATTCTGAGTTCAACCCCCTGACCACGGGGCTGAAACTTTGAAGTAGAATTGTGACCTTAATGTTCAGCAAAAAAAAATTAAGTGTAGGTACTCATTTTACTCAGAATTTTAAGCTCTACAACATTTGTATTGACAATGTTTTTGATAGAGTTTGTTGTTTTGAGATATTGGTATGGTATTTGTTTTAAAAAAAAGTGTTTTTTTACTATAAATCTAAACATATTTCGCAACGCTCACCTAGTACGAGGGGGAAAACATAGCATATTCATTCTAGACCTAAACCGAAGGGATTAAAACAATTTCCAGCTTTCCCCTAATTAATTCCGAATTCAACCCTCTAACTATTGGGGTATAAAACTTTTGACTTAATTTAGTTCCTTGTATAATTAGTTTAAAAAATTTCTAATTAAATGACATTTTGGCGTTTTTAAATTATGTAAAACATAATAGAAAATTATCAAATAGATGACCACTGAAAAACTGCTTAGATAACAAATGGTATGTGTTTATGTTGATTGACTGCACTGAGAAAATTATGCTTAATTCCTAGGAGAGAATTGTGCTATTTCAAAAATCTCGTTGTAAAACTTTCTGTTCATTGCACTTTTTGCTTTAATACTTGACAACTATATTATTCATTTATCTCAACGTTGTAACATAAAAATATAAAGAAATTTTTATTAGGAAATAAATGTTACTTTAGTGGATTATTTTTTTCGGAAATTTCTCATTTTTAATATTAAATTAACATCGTAAGTAATACAAATCAGGGTATTAAAAAAAAATTGGATTTTTTTAAAAATTTAAATCGGATTTTTTTTTGTTGAAATTAACTAACGACATGATTTTAAACTTTGAAGGTTATAACATGCCATTTTCAATTGTCTTATAAATACAATTCAGATAAGACACTTGAAAATAGTATTTCAAAATTTTTTATGCATATAAATCTTTATACTTGATTTATACTTTTCTGTGTAATGATTACATCACTTACCATAAGAGCTGCCAATAAGATGTTAACACCATTCAAAGTACCACCCATTGCCTTAATGCACCATTTCCCAAAACATATCCCATCATTACATATTATTTTAAATATATGTTATTAGTACAATATATAAAAAGATTATTACTCTTAACAAATGCAAGGCTAAACCCAGAATAAACATCCAATTAAGTACTAGTGAATCCTTTGCTCAATTTAACTAATATATATTTTCACACGTCTAAAGCTCAAAATAAAATTAACCCTCCGCCTACCAGACGGGACCCGATGGGTACATTCGAAATATTTATTCTAACCAGAAATTTCTTTAAAATAAACTAAATATGTAAACCAGACAATAATGAGTTAAGTAAATAAGTTCAATAGTTTTAAATAAGAATTCTGATGTGTAATATTTTTATAAAACTTGAGTAAAATTTTCGGTAGTTCTAGGGTTAAAAATACTAATTTTATAGCTGGTCATAATGTAAACTGGTGTTAACTAAAATAATAATAAGCTAAGTTCTGTTAAACTCTTATAATACAAATTCCTTATACTGACATTTTTAAAGAAAAAAAATGGACAAGTTATCAAGGTAACCAGTTATATTTATTTACTTTAAATCAGGAAATGTAATCATGAAATTTTTAATAAAAAACTAAGTTCTTTTAAAAAACAAATTCTTTATATTGACATTTTCAAAAAAAATAAAATGGACAAGGTATCAAGGTAACTTAGGCAAATTTAATGCTTTGTAGAGAAAAACTAATTTTCCTGCTTTTTCATAACCCATCATCAATATAGACCGGGAGCCGACAGCACAGGCACATGGTTCTTACGGATACCATTATTTCTTCAGGAAAACTACCAGTATCTTTTTATAGAAAGAGAAATCTCCTGCTTTTAAGAAGAGATTTTCTAGAAGATAATACTGGTGCTGAAAAATTTTCTGGTCTGCAAAATTCAAGGAGGCGTACGAACCATGAGACAACCACCTCATCGTATTGGAGGCTGAAATTCCAGGATTAGCTGAAACTCGATTCCCATATTAAAACGCAATCGGTCTGCTAAGGTCATATTTTGGTGGAAAACACCTAAGACCCCGATTTTACCGGTTGACTCGTAGGTTTACCGTTGTGTTTTCCTGCTCCCAGTCCGCCATGTTTTCATACCTTTGGTGCAGGAAAATGCAATGGTAAACCTACGAGTCGACCGCTAAAATCGGGTTTTTAGGTGTTTTCCACCAAAATATGACTTGGCAGACCGATTTCTTTTTAATATGGGAATCGAGTTTTAACTAATTCTGAAATTCCAGCCTTCAACTCGATGAGGTGGTTGTCTGTGCTGCCGGCTCCCGGTCTAATAGGATTTTCACATATCTCTTGATGTTTTTAGGTGCGTTCCTAATTATATAAATACGTAGCACCTATAGTCGTCGTTCAGTCCGTCTGTCCGTCCGTCTGTCTGTCCGTCCGTCCGCATATAACAGAGCAAAAACTACCCGACCGAATGATCTGAAATTGTTAATATATAATTGCTGCAAAATTTTGTCGAGCCATTTCCAATTTTATGAAAATCGGATGTATAGTTTAATTACAGGGACAGTCAAAAGTTTTTCTTTACATTACGGCCAATGGGAAAAATTATTGCAAGTGAATTTTAATGATGTTACAGACTTCCGAATGGTCTGAAATTTTTAATATATAATTGCTGCAAAATTTTGTCGAGCCTTTTCCAATTTTATGAAAATCGGATGTATAGTTTAATTACAGGGACACCCAAAAGTTTTCCGTTACATTACGGCCAATGGGAAAAAATTATAGCAAATGCATTTTAATGATTTTACAGCCTTCCGAATGGTCTGAAATTTTTAATATATAATTGCTGCAAAATTTTGTTGAGCCATTTCAAATTTTATGAAAATCGGATGTATAGTTTAATTACAGGGACACCCAAAAGTTTTCCGTTACATTATGGCCAATGGGAAAAAATTATTGCAAATGCATTTTAATGATTTTACAGCCTTCCGAATGGTCTGAAATTTTAAATATATAATTGCTGCAAAATTTTGTCGAGCCATTTCAAATTTTATGAAAATTGAATGTATAGTTTAATTACGGGGACAGTCAAAAGTTTCCCGTTACATTACGGGGAATGGGGGAAAAAATATTGTAAGTGCATTTTAATGATGTTACAGACTATGCACTTATGAAGCGCAAAAAAATATACATTCAGTACAATATGGGGTGCAAAAAATAATTATAAAACTAGTTATAGTACGAACGCACCTCATTTGCCACGTTTGACGAGCAATTTCCAACTTGTTTCAGTCTTGCAACTAATCCCATATTTTCTTTCCCACATTTTTTGCATTTAGCTTTCAGACCTTTTCCTGAAACTGTTGATATCTCTGAAAAATAAAGCCATATGAGATCCTTTTTCCTACCAGACATTTTGTTTAAAAAAAATCCAATTTATCCTATACTATATCAAATTTCTCTATCTACAGTTCACTAACTTGTAACTTCAAGCCAACAGCTTGTAATAGTTGATTCAAGTACAGTCAAACCTCGTTAACACGAACACGCTTAACGCGAATTACTTTTAGCACGAACTGTTTTCGATTGCCCCATCCAATTGTATGCAATGTATTTAAGTTCGGATAACACGAACTACTTTTAACACGAGCAAAGAATCGTCCTCCCTGAGTGTTCGCACTAACGAGGTTCGACTGTATTTTGAACCAAGTGTTCTTGCAAAACTGGTTTGTAACTAATCCCCGTTGGTCAGTGGACAAAAGAAGAAAATTCTTCTTTCTTATCTGTTTACTCTGAGATACCTTTGTTATCCCATTCAATGAAGTCCCTTATCTCTGCAGGTGACTACAAAGAAAAGCATTCAGAGAATTTCTGTTGAAAATGAAAGATCATTCTTTCAGAGTACATTGAGAATGTACTTTTTTTCTTTTCTTTTTTTTTTTTGGTTTGATTTAAATAACATATACTCTTTCCAAGATTATTTTAATTTAGAGTGTATTTAAAAGTTAATGAAAACAAATCAATTTTAATCAATGATTCTTTTTTTTAAATCAATTGATTTTAATCATGATTAAAATCAAACTGATTTAAATCGTCGTACCCTGATACAGATTCAGCGAGTTCAATTTTAATTTACTCTTCTATTTAGAAACATTCTTTTTTAACACAAATTATAGACGAACATTATTCTGATATCAAGATCTACACATAATTCTTTTTAACCCTCTTGTCCGTGGCAAACTCATATGAGGTTGTAATGAAAAACGACTCCCAGCGAGCTATGCATTTGTTATTTGTATTCCTGCATCCCAGGGGTGTCAAACTGTGGCCCGCCGTATACCACTAAAATTTTACAGTAATCATTGCCTTATCTAATCATCGAATTTCTGCAATTCAAAAAGTCGACTATTTCGTTAAAAATTTAGTCGTATCAGGCGGGCCACAGTTTGACACCCCTGCTGTATCACATATAAGCTTGATATAAAGATCGATAATGCTTGTAAAATACAGCAATAGATAGCAGAGCCATTGACCTTTTGAATACGTAGTTGGAAAATCCACCTTTGACAATTTTTTTCTTCTGTTCTACAAGAAAGATGATTTTTTCAGAAAATTTCTGCATATGGATCTTAACAAAAAAACGACCTAAAATGTTGTTCTTACACTGCAAATACAGGCGTTTTAAATTTAAATAAAAATGTTTCTGAAAAAGTATCAGACATAATAGATGTTTGAATTTATAGTTTAAACACATGAGTGTCTTACTATCATCATGGTGTATACGAACTGAGAACAATGTCTGAATAATGATGATACGGCTGAAATTAAGATGTTTCGATGTTTCAAAAGCAGCTACCAGAGGCCACTGTCTTCAGTTGCGCATGCTTTTTAGATTTGTTTACTTCGAACTGTATGCTCCCAGTAATTCAAATTGGATATTCATTTTTATGCGCGAGTTCTCCGTGAAGATTTTAATTGATGATTAATTTTGACTTGATTAATTTTATGCGCAATGTGAAGTTTTGAGATTTTAATTCGTATTATCTTAATATTAATTTGTATTAAGTTAATATCGTTAAAGATTTAAAAACTGAACTTTTGTTTTTGCTTGTTTATGTTTCGAGGATGAAAATTTTTCAATCTCTTAACATGAGCTTTCAGGATATATCAAGTATTTTTGTCTTTTAAAAAGATGTAAGACTTCCTCTCTCTAATTTATTGTGACAGTTTTTCAAACTCTTAACATCAGCTTTCATGTTAAATCTAAAAGATTTCCTTTAAAAATATACCAGATTTCTTTCTCTAACTGATTGTGATTCTGTTTCAATTAAATGTGACAGAGTTTTATTGACATTTTGTTTATAGTACTAGATAAAATAATGCATGAAATACAACTGATTTTTTAATCTGTTTGAAATTAATAACTAAACTGTTAGGTATGTATTGTCATTTCAAAATTATGTTTCACTTTGTTTGTGTTAGTTTTGCAAGTAAGTGCCTCATTTTTTTGACATTTTATTTATAGTTGTGCATCAAATAATGCATGAGATGGAATTCATTTTAGAATCTGTTTGAAATTACTCCTTGCAGTGTTGCCAGTTTAGCTCGAAACCGTTTGAGTTAAGCCCCCCAAAAATTTCTCTTGGTTCTAACGTGCTTTATAAGCTCTTTTAATAATTTAGTACCCTTTTACCATTCCCAATTACACTTCTTTCATTTAAAGCCTTGTTTTTGCAGTTTTTTCTAGGCTGATTGAAATCGTTTTTGATAAAACCACCAATGATGATATAGTTTCCTAATTATTGCTCTTGTCATTTGCTTAATTTTATCAACATTCTTGAATAATTATCCCTTTTGCAATATGAATAAGAAGCATGGTACAATATATAAAAATGGAATCTGTCTTAAATGGAAACATTTCATGGTTCCGGTGGAAAGAATACCATACAGTTGTACCCGTTAAGACGGAAACCTGTCTAAAATAGATTTTTCTTTCAGTTTCTAACGATTCTGTTCTCACACGTTTTACTGTGTAAAAGAAAGTCTCAAAGAAAATGTTTTGAAAGTAAAAAATATAAAGCATGGCTACAACGAATTCTTAGGTGATAATTCAAAGTATTGAATTTTTTGTTTATTAGTAACTGCAGGACCGCAGTTTAAACACTAGCACCATGGTCTGAGCCAATATTTTGTAAACATTAAAAAAAATTTGACAACATTTGAATCCTTTTTGATAAATAGAAAAATATTTTACAGTAAAACATTGGGTTGGATTTCTTCCAGGAGCAGGACCTGGTTAAAACTTGTGTAAACTGGGCCGTAGCCCTGATTTTAGGGGCCCCCAAACATAATAATCAATTTTCGCAAAGCTGATATTTTAAATCTGTTTTTATTTTAGACTAATTATAATCAATATTTTATGATTTTATAGTAGGATGAGGTTAGCGAAATAATTTATTATATATGTATATTTATATATGCATTTTAAGGCATCAAATGTATTTAATTTTTGTGACAGTACATGAGTTTGAGAATAACTATCATCTCTGGTCCTGGAATTCATTTCGGACATATTTCCTATATTGTCACACACATGAAAAAAAAAAAGCATTCTATGTCATAGAATACATATATGAGTACATAAATGCATATTTAGATAAATATTTTTTATTAACCTTATCCTACGCTAAAAATACTGATTTTAATTAGTACAACGTCGAAAGATATTTAAAATATCAGCTTTACGAAAATTTCATACCAAATTTGGGGCCCCCTACAATCAAGGGGTCCAGGATCACGACCCGGTTTGACCGTGCTTAATTAGTTTCTTCTTCTGGAACATACCCAACCCTACTTTATGGTAAAATATTTTCCTATTTATCAGGGTGATTCAACGTTCAATGTGTCAATCAGTGCTGCATAGAATGATTAAAGGAAAAAAAAGTGTTCAAACATGGCCGCTATTCAGACATTTCAAGTGTCTGAAAAGGAAAAAAAAATCATTTTAAAACTTCTTAAAATCGAACCATTCGTTTCAGATACATAACTGTCCAAATTTCAGGCATTTCTCAGTTTACTTTTCACTATTTTACATTTTATTTTGTGCTAAGGTGTACAAAGTTAAAAATTTCACAAAAAATATTTAATATTTCTTAATAATAATATTTCAATGCTAATAAAGGTTATATCACGGTCGTTTTTTAATTTTGTAATAAATGTTTTTAAAAAAAATCAATATCTTTTGTTCCCAATGAAATACATTAAATCCATTATCCTCTATCTATTACATAATATTTTTTCATCAACTTAAAAATAATTCATGAATGGGAAAGTTAACAATGAAATGATAGTTACATTAGTGATGGGCGATAACGAGATGTTGTTCTCGATTTTCTCGATTGTATGAACATCTCGATATTTTTCGATTGTGTAAGTTTTTTCTCGATGACTCCAGTTTGCAAATTGCTTTTATACATCATACATTATATATTATATACGTCATACATTTATCAAGAATCGTCTGCGGGTGAACTGGAATGAGTCGATGTTAATAAAGACTACGTGACTTCGCCCGCTAGCGGGCCCCTCCTTTAATCGGGGCCTCTAATTTATACGTAATCTTGTAATATGAAATCACGAACAGATTACCCGCTATATACGGCACCGTATAGCAGGCGTGGTGTGCACGCACTACAAAATCTTGTAAAAAAATATAATCTCGAAACGAACGAACCTCGGAGCAGATCTCTTGGGGAAGGGGTCAAAGTGAGCGGAGGGGCACAGCAGCTGCATAACATGAATAAGTCGCCACAGGTCTTTAGGCCTTTCCAACCATATGTCATATGAGGGGTCTGGATCTGAATTTATAAAAATGCCCTCCCCGTGGGGGCAAAGTGGGGAGAGGGGTGCGGGAGGTAGATAACATGAGTAAGTGGTCATAGGCCTTTCCAACAATATGTCACATGAGGGGTCTCAACTAAATTTAGAAAAACACCCCACGTGGGGGAAAAGTGATGGGCCGGTCACCGGAGGTGTATAACATCAATAAGTAGTCACAGACCTTTCCAACGATATCTAACATGTGGGGTCTTGGCTAAATTTAGAAAAGTGTCCCCGATGGGGGCAAAGTGGAGGGACGGACACCGGAGCAGCATAACATCAATAAGTAGTCACAGACCTTTCCAACGATATCTCACATGAGGGGGTCTTGGCTAAATTTGAAAAAGTGTCCCCCGGGGGGGGCAAAGTGGGGGGACTGTCACCGGAAGTGCATAACATCAATAAGTAATCACAGACCTTTCCAACGATATGTCACATGAGGGGTCTCGACTAAATTTAGAAAAACACCCCCCGTGGGGGAAAAATGATGGGCCGGTCACCGGAGGTGTATAACATCAATGTCACAGACCTTTCCAACGATATCTCACATGTGGGGTCTTGGATAAATTTAGGAAAGTGCCCCCGATGGGGGCAAAGTGGAGGGACTGTCACCGGAAGTGCATAACATCAATAAGTAATCACAGATTTTTCCAACGATATCTCACATGAGGGGTCTTGGCTAAATTTGAAAAAGTGCCCCCGGGGGGGGCAAAGTGTGGGGACTGTCACCGGAGGTGCATAACATCAATAAGTAGTCACAGACCTTTCCAACGATATCTCATATGAAGGGTCTTGGCTAAATTTGGAAAAATGTCCCCCGGGGGAGGGGGCAAAGTGGGAGAGGACTGTCACCGGAGGTGCATAACATCAATAAGTAGTCACAGACCTTTCCAATGATATCTCACATGAGGGGTCTTGGTTAAATTTGGAAAAAAGTCCCCCGGGTGGGCAAAGTGGGGGGACGCCCACCGGAAGTGCATAACATCAATAAGTAGTCACAAACCTTTCCAACGATATGTCACATGAGGGGTCATGGCTAAATTTAGAAAAGTGTCCTGAAATTTCATATATTATAAATAATATTTATCGGAGGGCTCCATAAAAGAATCCGATCTAAAATGATAAAAACGGAAAAACTACCCCCGCAGTGGGGGGCAAATTTGGGAGAGGAGGAAGAAAGTCTCATAATATGAAAGAGTTATCTGATAGCTTTCCGATGACATACCACATGACGGGTCCAAAAAAAGTTTGAAAATTGCTCCCCCTCCCTCCCCCGTGGGCCCACTCTTTCGCCGCCCCAGAATTCGCACAGCCCCCATTTTAAAATTTTTATGTTCAAAAAATAATATTTACCGGAAGACTGTATAAAAAACTCACATCTAAAATGATATTTAAATTTATTATAGAAATCGGCTACGGTTTTAAAAATTTGCCCCTTCCCCATCCCCCTTCAGGCGAAGAAAGGTTCATAATATGAAAGAGTGGTCAAAGGGCTTTTCGGTTATATGCCACAGGAAGGGTTCGGTAAAATTTTTAAAATTGCACCCCGTATGGGTCCACTCCCCCCCCCCCCCTCGAATTCACCCGACCCACCTTCCTCTTTGAAATTTTTATATTTATTAAATAATTTTTATCGGAGGGCTCCAGGTATGTGACACCTTGGTAGGGCTAAAATAAGAGAAACTTTGAAAATTAGGGCTTCATTTCACATCTCATTGTCATGGCTCTTTCTCTATCTCGTCCCTTGGTATTTCTTGATAAATCTTCTCACATCTCTTCTCTGCCGAGGACGATAGATATCCTCGAGAAGTTTCTCATAGGGAAATGTTGAAAACTGCGAGAGAAACCCTCGAGAAGCTTTTCATCGGGAAATTTCGAAAACTGCGAGAGAAACCATCGAGAGGCTTCGAGACTTCCCATCGAGAAAGGTTGAAAAGAGCGAGAGAAACCATCGAGAGGCTTCAAATCGGGAAAGGTTGAAAAGCGCCAGAGAAACCAACCATCGAGTATCTTCTCGCGGAAGGCATATTTTTTTTTCCCCAACGGAGATTTGCCATCTCGTAACCTGATTGGTCAGAGCTTTCTGTGTCAAAGTGACTTTTCTTGTCGGGAAGGAATTGTGCTTGGCGACCATGAAAGTAGAGAATTTTCTTAGGATGGGCGCGGGGAAAGGGATGCATTTCAATAGACTTCTGATTTTATATATTTATTTATTTATTTTTTTGAAAATTTGTTTAAATTAGAGGTCGGTGGCAAAAATGATTCCTAGAGAAAGAAGATAATTTCCATGTTAGGGAATCGTAGCAGATGTAATAAAATACTATAAATTAACAAATAGGAGAGATGATTTAAAAAAGAAATACATATAGATATTAAAAGTTACGTGATTTTGTGGAAGTAGAAATTTCAGAGGGCGGTAAATGTAGATGAAATCTTTAGAAAAAGTGGAAATGTGCGATATGCAAAATTTTTAAAACTTAAAAAAAAAAAAAAAAAAACTCTGCTCTGTTTGTTATTTTGCTGAAATAACAAATAAATAATCCGTCGTCAAAATTTCACTTTAAATTTCAATTTCTCCTGCCCTTTTCTCAGCATATATAATTCTGAAATATTTATATTTAAAAAAAAATTTCAATATTTGTTGAAACAATAATCAGTTATCTAAATTCCCCTTTGAAATTTCCGCTAAAAATTTTTTACCCTCCCCCCCCCCCCCCGCTTTATGCAGAACAAAGTTCAGTTTGTAAGTAGTACATCTTAAAGTTTTTTTTTCTTTTTTGTATGCACATATCTTTATACACAACATTTGAATGGCTATTCAGAATATGTTAAGAAAATTAATATGTTCCATTTTGAAAATGATCTTCATACCGCTAGTTTATTTTCTTTTGAAGAAGAAAAAAAAAATTAATTACTTGTATTTTTTTTTTCTTTGCCCGTATGATGTTATTTAAAGAAAAATAACCTAATGCTTACAAAATTCGAATATGTTGTTCAAATATAACACAGTATTTATGCATTTAAAAATGGGCATTTTTAGAAAATCCTTACCCCTCTTTTTTTTTTTTTTTTTTTTTTTTTTTTTTTTTAACTGAAAAAAGTTGAAGATCAAGTTATTTTATTGCCTAAAGCTGTTATATTCGTTGGATACTTAAATTACTTTAATGATGGTGAGTTTTTATTCCTTAATTTAGGGTCTGTGTTTCCGAACAAAAATGAATTCAGAAAGGTATTTGAGAACAGCCGTGAAATTTTCTGTCACATATTAGAGAATCGACCAGTGTTTTCCCTTTTTTTCATAAGTAAATGACTTATAGAATTGTAAGCAATTGTTGTCACGTGACGACAGGTTTTCTCCTTTCCCGCTGTGTCGCATCCAAAAATTCGGTTCAAAACGCCAACTTCGACAGTAATTTCTAAAAGATATTCTGCTTTTACAAAAAAATTGAAAACGCCATTCGATTACATAGTTTATTAATAAGGACGAACACCTGTCAATTTCATGTGTTTCCGAACAAAAATTAATTTAGAAAGGCATTTCAGAACAGCCGTGAAATTTTCTGTCCATATTTAAGAATCGAACAGTGCTTTCCATTTTTTCATAAATAAATGACTTATAGAGCTGTAAGCGATTGTTGTCACGTGATGACAGGTTTTTCTCCTTTCCCGCGCTGTCGCATCCAAAAATTCGGTTCAAAACGCCAACTTTGACAGTATTTTCTAAAAGATATTCTGCTTTTACCAAAAAATTGAAAACACGATTCGATTACATAGTTTATTAATAAGAACACCTCCAAATTTGGTATACCGGTTTATTATGTTAAGGAGCTTCCCTGATTAAATTTGGAGGTTCATTAGTTAAGTATAAAGGGGGGAAAGGGGAGGTAGACCCCCTCCTTAATTTAGATAAATGGATTTTTCATGCAGAATTATTAGATTTGCTCCAAATTTGGTATACCGGTTTGTTATGTTAAGAAGCTGTCTTGATTAGATTTGGAGGTTTATGGGTTAGGTTTAGAGGGGAGGGGCTAGCCTCCCTCTTAAGTTAGATAAAAGGGTTTTTCATGCAGAATTATTCGATTTGCTTCAAATTTAATATACCGGTTTATTCCGATATGGCGCTTCCTTCATTAGATTTGGAGGTTCATTGGTTAAGTATAAAAGGACGAAAAGGGGGCAAGTCCCCTCCCCTTAATTTAGATACCGTATATACTCGCGTATAAGTCGAGGAATTTCTGAATATTTTCGCTAAGCAAATTTGGGGGGTCGACTTATACGCGAGTCAGTTAAAAAAGAAAAACCAAAAACTTCGAATATTGCAAAATTATGGCTTTTTATGTGTATTTATAAAAAAATAATATATAAAATATACAAATAATAATAATTTATCATTTAAAAAAATTTCAATGATTTATTTTTTTTACTTACTACCTTTTCGCATTGGCAAGTGAAATCTTTGGTTTGATTTTGTGCAAAATTGAAGTAAAAAGTTAGGGGTAGTCTTATACGCGGGGTTTTGATTTTTTTCAGAATTTGCATTCGAAAGTTAGGGGGTCGACTTATACGCGAGTCGACTTATACGCGAGTATATACGGTAAATGGATTTTCATGCAGAATTATTCATTTTTTTTCTATGTTCATTCTGATAAGGAGCTTTCCTGATTAGATTTGGAGGTTTATTAGTTAAGTATAAAGGGTTTAAAGGGGGTTAGACCCCCCCCCCCCCCTTAATGTAGCGATATGTTTTTTTTTCATGCAGAATTATCTGATTTGCTTCAAATTTGGTATACTGGTTTATTATGTTAAGGAGCTTCCCTGATTAGATTTGGAGGGTATTGGATAAGTATAAACAGGGGGAAACGGGGGATATTTCCCCTTCATTTATTTTTTGAGGGGCATTATTCATTGAAATGTGTAATATACAATTAGTGTGAATAACCTGTGAGCTCAATGCCATTAGTTTAACTGGCACTTATCTTTTTATTGCTATTAACCGATGTGGGTTATGAGGCATTGTGGTTTATGTATTCAGTTCTGTATAGTCCTAGTTTCAAACTTTACTGTTGAATTTAGTGTCATTTTGCCCCGAATTTTCAATGTTTCTCTTATTTTAGCTCTGCCAAGCTGCCCCATACCTGGAGCTCTCAGATAAATATTATTTATGAAATATAAAAAGGTCAAAGAGGAAGGTGAGTGAATTCCGGGGGGTGCGAGAGTGGACCGAGGGGCTGGGGTTAGTTTTCAAACTTTTACCCAACCTCTCCTGTGACATATCATCGGAATGTCCTTTGGTCACTGTTTCATATTATGAACCTTTCTCCTCCCGGAGTTGAATTCCGGGAGGGGGGCGGGGGAGGAAGCGGTGAGGGGGTGAATTTTTTTAAATTGTAGCGATTTCTACAATAAATATAATTAAATGAGGTTTTTTGATGGAGCCCTCCGATAAATATTATTTATTAAATATAAAATTTTAAAAGTGAGGCTGCGTGATTTCCGGGTATATTCTGGGAAGAAAGAGTGAACCCACGTGGGGAGGGGGGGGGCAGATTTCAAACTTTTTTTGGCCCGTCATGTGATATATCATTGTAAAGTTTTCGGACCCATCTTAATTATCCACTCTTTCATATTATGAACCTTTCTTCTTCCCTCCCTAGTTTGGTGCCCCGAGAGAGGCACTTTTCGAACTTTTTTGAAATCGTAGTGTTTTTAAACATTTTAGATCGGATTTTTTTACGGAGCCCTCCGATAAATAATTTATAATATATCAAAATTTTAAAGAGAGGGATGGGCAGGGTGTATTTCGGGGGGCAATATAATTGGAATCCTGGGAGTTGGGACTCTTTTCTATCTTTTGCTGATACCCCTCATGTGATATATCATCGGAAAGCTCTGTGACTACTATTTCATTTTATATATCGCCCGCGCCTCTCCCCTTACTTTGCCCCCGCGCGGGGGCACTTTTCTAAATTTAGCCGATACCCCTCATGTTACATACCGTTGGAAAGTGCTGTGATCACTTATTTATATTATGCACTTTCCTTGCCCCTCCCCCCTACTTTGCTCCCCGCGGGGGCTCGTTTAATGTATTCCAGTCGAAGTCTTTCTAAAAACGGGGAAATTAACGATCCAATCTCAAATGACGTAGGAAAATCAATAAAAAATAATGATCCCATTTACCATTCTTTAGTTCATGTTTTTGCCACTAGGGGATGCTTTTGATTCTTATTTATTTGGCCATTTTGTTGCTAATTTCCGAAATATTCTAATTTTTGATACTTAAACTCCCCTTACCGCTTCATAGCTACTCGCGTTTTTTCAACTTTTTTCAACCAGAGCGCGCCCTCATATGACTTTTCCAGTCTTGTGGCTCCATTATAGCCTCCCTTTGGTTTGTTGTTTTTTTATTCCATCTGTTTTCAGTTACCCTATATTTAATAAAATCTGCCTTATATATATGTAAAAACAATCATTTCAATAATCGATAGTAGAACATCTCTTTTGTAGATTCTCGAAAGTAATCGATGACTGTATCGATTGTGTATTTTACGATGACGATTTTTTTCGCTTGGTAAATTTTCGAGAATCGCCCCATCACTAAGCCCTATCACTACTATAAAATTGTCGGCCAGAATAATAGCTAAGTTTTCCAACAACTGTTTTTAGCTTCTCTCGTTATAATCGATTGTAAAACATCTCGATTGTAGATTCTAGGAATTAATCGATGGCTGTATCGATTGTGATTTTTTACGATGACGATTTTTCTCGATTGTCGAATTCTCGAGAATCGCCCATCACTAAGTTACATTATTTTAATTCCTGGCTTAAGAAATGGGATATACCAGCTATATAAGATTATTATACTAATGCCATCATATTGTGGAATGTTTTACAAATGTGAGTTACATGGGCGCACGCAGAGGGCGGCAGCGAAGGGCCACGCTTCGTTCACCCAAATATTTGAAAAAGTAATAATTTGTTTAAAATACTAAGACATATAGGCATGAAAAACTGTTTGTAATTGTCATTGAACTGATAATTGTATAATTGCAATTTATTGTACTAAAATTGCAATAAAAAGGTTTTAAAGGTTTTCATTATATCTCATTACAAGTGCTAACTGTCTTTTGCGGTCAAAAATACTATTTTTCATACCCCTCCCCCCTTTAATAAAACTCTTGCGTACTCCCATGTGACACACCATGAATGGTGAATAAACTTAACGAAATTGTTCTAGATTTGTATTATTACATTCATTACAAAACATTGTTACTAAAGAATAGATTTAAGTTCGACTCTTCAAATAGTGGATTTCTTTGAAAAGGTGACTAGGAACTAGCTTAACTTAACTTACTTGATTTGGAAAAACCGTCAAGAAAAATGAGTTCATAAACTATTCTTTAGACGTACCTAGTATTTTACTAACTTTTTTAAAGATAGCGTTCATTAAAATAATGTTTTATTAAAACACAGTAAGGATGATTAGGATAAAAGATGATTTTATTGGCAACCATTATAAGTGATAATGTGAAAACAAAAACAAATATTACAGCTTCGCTAAAATAAATATCTTACAGTTGATCGTGAATATACATTTAATGCACTGTCTGCCGGTACAGTAAAACATCAAAATAAATACATATGTAAAATCTAAGATGTCAAGATTTCCTTTCTTACCATAAATCGTGACTACTGCCAAAGTGATGACCACCACCTGAACCTTTTCCGAAACCTCCCCCGCCTCCGCCTCCTCCTCCTCCTCCACCACTACCTCCGTTAGCAATTACTGTCACATGTTGAACTACTGGAACATTTTTAACAACTGGAACATGCCTAACAACTTCTACAGTTTTAACTACAGGAACTTTCCTAACAATTGGAACATGCCTTACAACTGGTACATTTTTAACCACAGGAACAGTGATTATTGCCGCACCTCCACCTCCTCCACCTCCTCCGCCTATACCACCAAGTCCACCATGTCCTCCAAGACCACCAAGTCCACCATGTCCTCCAAGACCACCAAGTCCACCATGTACTCCAAGACTGCCAAGTCCACCATGTCCTCCAAGACCACCATGTCCTATAAGACTTCCATGTCCTCCAAGGCCTCCAAGACTAACATGTCCTCCAAGACTGCCATGTCCTCCAAGACCGCCATGCCCACCGTGTCCTGCACTTATGATAGCATGTTCTAGTCCATGTTCTTTCCCAAAATCAATGCCACCAAAATCCCCAAGTTCATGTGCTATGAGGACTTTTCCACTTCTTCCTTCACCAAGGCCGATATGTCCACCGTGAAATAATGAGCTGCTAATAAATCCATGAGAGGCTGATTCGTCTCCATGGAGAGCAAAATTATGGTCGTTGAAACCATGATCTCCTGTGAAGTGAGAACTGATTATTCCTCCAACAGTGAAAGAACTTGTTAACAATATGCAGAAAGCCAAAATCTGTAAGAAAATGAAAGAAAGAGTCTTTAGAAAACATTCAATCATTCAAATTTATTACTTAAAAATACATTTAGATTTTTCGGCCTCTAAGTTATATAAAAACCCATCAATATAATCTATTCCGTGTAATGTTCTTAGTGAAGAATTTAACTAATTAAAACTGAAGTTAAATGTTAAATAATAATATATATATATTTCCCTAAGTACCGATTTTGCCAGTCCTTTTTAATGTATCGTAGCAAATTGTTTCGGCTGGTACTGAAATACACAAGCTGTTATTAGAAGCATGGTAACAATGGTAATTTTAAACCGTACACTTCTAATTTACATTTTTTAGGTAGCTTTTTTTACAAAAAAGCTACCTATTGCAGCCGTTCGGAGGAAAGCGATTTCAAAAAATTTTGGTATATTTTCATCGATCATGACCCCCAGACCCCGAAACCACCCTCCGTTCAAAATTGATATATATATATATATATATATATATATCTGAACTATGTCACACTGTAACTCCCGTAATTATGAACCGATTTCGATGTAATTCGGTGTGTACATAGTACATACCAATGTCTCGACCGAGTTCGTTGGCCAGCTTCATCCGCCGTTTTGTTTCAAAATGGCGGCCATTTAAAATTTTTAAAAACATTTAAAACTTGAAATGTGGTACCAAAAAATTAAAAATGGAAAAATATTTTTTTCTTATGTATTTGACCTTTATACAAAGATTCCGGAGCAGTTTTTGTTTCGTCTATATCTTAAAAAATGGCTGAGTTATAGCATTTTGAATTTCTAGCGTGGCTGACATTTTGAAACGTCCTGAATTTTGTCATGTGATAAAAGGCGTATTTATGAACCGATTTGGATGTAATTCGGTGTGTACATAGTACATACCAATGTCTCGACCGAGTTCGTTGGCCAGCTTCATCCGCCATTTTGTTTCAAAATGGCGGCCATTTAAAATTTTTTTAAAAATTTAAAATTTGAAATGTGGTACCAAAACATTGAAAATGGAAAAATATTTTTTTCTTATGTATTTGACCTTTATACAAAGATTCCGGAGCAGTTTTTGTTTCGTCTATATCTTAAAAAATGGCTGAGTTATAGCATTTTGAATTTCTAGCGTGGCTGACATTTTGAAACGTCCTGAATTTTGTCATGCGATAAAAGGCGTATTTATGAACCGATTTGGATGTAATTCAGTGTGTACATAGTACATACTAATCTCTCGACCGAGTTCGTTGGCCAGCTTCATCCGCCATTTTGTTTCAAAATGGCGGCCATTTAAAATTTTTTTAAAAATTTAAAATTTGAAATGTGGTACCAAAACATTGAAAATGGAAAAATATTTTTTTCTTATGTATTTGACCTTTATACAAAGATTTCGGAGCAGTTTTTGTTTCGTCTATATCTTAAAAAATGGCTGAGTTATAGCATTTTGAATTTCTAGCGTGGCTGACATTTTGAAACGTCCTGAATTTTGTCACGCGATAAAAGGCGTATTTATGAACCGATTTGGATGTAACTTCGTTTATACATAGTACATACCAATGTCTCGATCGGGTTCGTTGGCCAGCTTCACCCGCCATCTTGTTTAAAAATGGCGGCCATTTAAAGTTTTAAGAAAAATTTAAATTTGAAATGTGGTACCAAAAATTGAAAATTGAAAAAATATTTTCTTCTTACGTGTTTAACCTTGATAAAAAGATTCGGGAGCAGTTTTTGTTTCGTCTATATCTTAAGAAATGGCTGAGTTATAGCATTTTGAATTTCTAGCGTGGCTGACATTTTGAAACGTCCTGATTTTTCTCACGTAATAACAGGCGTATTTATGAACCGACTTGGATGTACCTTGGTGTGTACACATAGTACATACAAATATCTCGACCGAGTTCGTTGGCCAGCTTCATCCGCCATCTTGTTTCAAAATGGCGGCCATTTAAAAAAATTAAAAAATAAAAAAATTTAAATGAGATACCAAAAAATTGGAAAATGAAAAAGATTTTTTTTGTATGTGTTTGACCTTAATACAAAGATTCCGGAACAGTTTTTCTTTCGTCTATATCTAAAAAAAAATGGCTGAGTAATAGCATTTTGAATTTCTCTTGTGGCTGACATTTTAAAACGACCTGATTTTTGTCACGCGATAACAGGCGTATTTATGAACCTATTTGGATGTAACTTGGTCTGTACATAGTACATACCAATGTCTCGACCGAGTTCGTTGGCCAGCTTCATTCGCCATCTTGTTTCAAAAGGGTTGCCATTAAAAAAAAATTAAATTTAAAATTTAAAATGGGGTATTAAAAAATTGGAAAATGAAAAAGATTTTTTTTTATGTGTTTGGCCTTGATACAAAGATTTCGGAGCAGTTTTTGTTTCTGAAAATTTGTTCTTTTGTTTATATCTTAAAAAATGGTTGAATTATAGCACTTATGAATTTCTAGCATGGCTAACATTTTGAAACGATCTTGTATTTGTCACGCGATAACACACGTATCCGCCTATTTCGATGTAAGAAGGCATGTGGATAGTATACATCAACACCTCGACCAAGTTCGCTGGCCAGATTCATCAGCCATCTTGTTTCAAAATGGCGGCCATTAAATTAAAAAATATATATATATTTAAAGTGAGGTGCAAAAAAATTAGAAATTGAAAAAGGTTTCTTTCTTAAGTATTTGATCTTGATATAAGGATTCAGGAGCATTTTTTGTTTGTCTTTACCTTAAAAAATAGCTCAGATATAGCAGTTTCAATTTCTATTGTGGGTGACATTTTGAAAAATCTGATTTTTTGCATGCGACAGCACTCCTATATATTAACCGATTCCGATGTGAGTGAGCATGTGCACAGCAATTACTAAGGTCTCGACCAAGTTCACTGCTTAGCCTCATCCACCATGTTGTCTTAAAATGACAGGCACTTTAAGAAATTGCCGAATTTGGCAGCCAAATATAAGTTACTTTAAAGAAAAGCAGCTTGGATAAAGCTGACTAATTTCGCGAAATTCTCATTCATTATATTGATAAAAATTAGTATTGAATCTCCTATATTCGGTTTCCACTAAATTGAGCTTCGTGTGTTTGCGTGATATAAGTTGGCTTTTTTTAAATAAGGATTATGAAAGCTACCTCTTCCTCCCGGCACTGGCCGGAAGGACTTTTTTTCATTCAGATCTACATTCCCTACTTAGCTGCATTCCTTTAATAAAATTCTGTTCTATTAAAATGCAAGGAAACTTTCCCCCCTTTGTATAAATTTACAGTCTCTTTTTCAAAGGCCCGTAAGTCAAGTTTCATTCAAAAGCCTTTAACCTCTTCACTGCATAGCTCCACATATGTGTGACATAAATTCTTTCGCGTTTTAAAAAAGATACTCTAACATAATTGCAAATTCGATCTCAGAATAATATGCTTCGGTATCCAAGGTTCGAAATAATGCAAATAAGTTAAAACTCTTGCTCTGAAGTCAAATTTGAGAAGAAATAATTCAGTAATGACCAATAATATTACATTGATACTCAGTAGTGAAGAGGTAAAAACATGAAAATGTTTCTGAATGAGTGAGAATGATATGGAAAACAAAAAAATTCCCAATTCTTTAAAACCAAATTCCTCATTATGAAATTTTCTTTAATTAGTTTAAACATATTTATTTCATTTAGTTTATTTATTTGGTGATTAGTTGAGGTTTACTGGCGCACATTCAGAACTTTTATTCCACTTGGACTCTACTGAAAAATATTGAAATAATAAGAATAAGGGATATACGATATATATATATATATATACACTGGTATGCAAAACTTAAGCAACAATCATAAAATGCTAATTTTCAAGGAAGCGAGTACGAAAAAAAAAAATTTTAATTCAAATATATTCAAATATCCTTACATCGCAGCTAGTCGATATGACATCTTCATCAAGTCATACATGGCCATAAGTGTCAAAGTCACTAAGGTGAAACAAGCCAGCAAAGAAAGAAACAGTGGGCCATCAGCTGGAAAAAAGATGGCAGCCAGCAGTGCTATCAGCGGTAAAGTGCAAGGTTGCCATTACTTAAACCTGTCGAAAAGTGTCCAAGCCGAATGCAGCTGGCCCATCAGTGATGGCCAACAGCAGGCCAGCATTGGTATACCATCACATTACTTCAATCCGGCACTTTTCCTGCAGTGCTAGCACCTATCCCACTGCTATTCCTTTGCTGGCCCAGCACTTTCCCTTACAAAAATTTCTTATAGAATTCTATAAAAAAGCAAAGTATTATATAATTATGTCTCTTTTTTCTATAAGCTAGTTTCACGAAGAGCTATAGAAACATCTGTAGAAGTGTCTGTAATAGAAATATTTGAACTGCATGTGGTCACCCTCCCAAGTACTGACCGCGCTCGATGCTGCTTGGTTTTACGTGATCGAACATAAACAAGTGCTCTCAGCGTACGCTACGATTGCTCGTAGTTTACAAGCTCTCATTACACTATTTCAAGTTTGTTTCTTTTGTGATTTACGTTCCCAATCATTAAACTGGTATAGAAATTATTCTTTTGTATAGAAATCCTATGTATTTTATACGCCTTTTTTTTTTATTATTGATTCTGAACTGCGTAAATTATGAAAACAGAAATCCTTTGTAAACTAGTAAAACCAGATTTAAGGAGAAAAAAAAAAGTGCGTTGAAATAAAGAATTTATTTATTTATTCATTTACTTATTTATTTTGTTGGTGGCAGTGGTGCTATATTTTTTACAGTTAAAAAAAAATAGCTTCACAGCTTAAATTGTATTACGATATTCATTTCAGATTTGTGTTCAAATACTCAATGTCTTCGATATACGCAGCGCCACCTAGCGTAAGGGTTCCCAGCAAAAATGCTGCAAAAGTTCGTGCACTTCCACGTAGTGGTGGGCCAGCACATGAGATAAAATGGATGCCCACCAGAATTTTATCTGATAATTTCCGACAGCAAAGTTGACTGAAGCTGTCCAGCAGTGGTCATGCAGTGGTAGACCATCAGCCAGCACTTCTCCATCATTGCCAGCACCTATCTTGCTGCTGGCCAGCAATTTCCTCTTTGCTGGGAGAATATGGGATCTTTCATTCGTTTCATTATTAATCTCAGATGATCGCCATATGATGACTCCATTGAAAACTCACTGTGACTGTTGCTTTTTGATGTGTCACGAGGTGACATTAAAATGAAGTGACCTTGTGATTCTCATGTGACTGTCATTTGAAGACTCAATTCTGAAGCCATCGTGAGCATTGCATTATGATGAGTCACCAAATAATGTTACAATGAAGTCACATGGTGACTTTCAAATGACCGAGACACTACTGTGAAGTCACTATTGCGTTCCTTTGTGAAAAGTCACCAGATGATTTCATTTTCTGTCACTTGGGAATTCGTCAAAAAGCAGCTATCATGATGGAGTCTCCAAAAGACGGTCACACGAGAGTCACAAGGTAACTTCATTGTAATGTCACCTAGTGACTCATCAAAAAGCAGCAGTCATAGTGTCATCTCAGTGCAGTGACCAATCAGAGTAAGAATGAGACGAATGAAAGATATCACATTTCAGTTCATTCTAGTGACTGCGACACTTGTGACCATTTGTGACTTCAAGGACAGTTCACATCGACTGGCCGTGTTCTTATGGTAGTACCTATTTTCTACACTTTCTTCTAGATAGAATTTTCTTTTGAGTACTGACGTATTCAGAAATTAGCATTTTGTGATTGTTGCTTAAGTTTTGCACACTAGTGTATATATATATATATATATATATATATTTATATATTAAGGCTGTTCTCAGATACAAACTACCTACGTCCTGACACATTTTTGTTCCCAAACTCAGGTTCTTTTATTCAGAAACTATGTAATTGAACATTTTTTCGTAAAAGAAGAAGATTCTTCAGAAAATGCTGTCAAATGAGGCGTTCTGAACCGTATTTCCGATTAGTTGGTTGATTACGGGTGCTATGGTCATATTTTGTACATGAGGGCTAAACAGACCGGGATTTCCGTTTAAAGTGGAATCTGACTCACTACAAACACCCATGCCTGAGTTGGGATTAGAACCCGGCACCTCTAGTCCATTAGATAGCGCCCTAACCACTAGACAAGCAGGAGGCAGTATTTCAGGATACGACAATGGTGGAGAGGAAAAAACTGCCGTGCTGAGACAACAATCGCTTATAACTGAAGTTGTAATTCATTTATCAAAAATGAAATTGATTATAAATATGTTTGATTACAAATAACTTCAATAAATATCCTCGCAAGTTTCACTTTTTTAAGCTTAAAAGAAGTCAGAAAATGTGCCAGAAATTTTCGCGTTGTTGAGCGAAAAATGATTTCTGTTTTCTTTTTTCTCTTTTTTTTTTTGAGAATATCTTTAAACAGGAAAAAATATGCCAATTCATTTCATATTTCATTGTTTTGTATATTAATTCTAAGTATAACAGTTTTCTTTTGAGGATAGCTCTTTATTAAGTGTAAGTGTGCATATATACTGGTCATCAAAATTAAAGGATAATGAGTAAAATTATGCTCACTAAGTTAATGTTGCAACCAATGCCCAATGCTGAAACTATTTATGTTAATTAAATACTATTGCATACAAAATTGCACTTCCGCGGATGCGTTAGCGTCAGAAATATGCAAATTAGGTGATTGTCAATGTGGTGCGCAATTGACGTATGTTGGAATTCTGGTCTGTAGTGTTGTTTAAAGTGAATGTGGTGTCTGAGAGTGATCAGTATTCATTAGTTATAGCTCAAAGGCATCCTTTAAGTGAAGGTTAAAAGTGACGAATAATTGGTGGAATCGAGGGAGGTCAAACACAAATGGAGGTCGCCCAAGATTTGGGTATCCCTCAAAGTGTCATATCAAGAGCTTGGAGCCGCTTTTTAAGCACTGGATTCGTTGATAGACAGCCTGGTCAAGGGAGGCCAAGAGCAACAAATGCATCCGAAGACCGTTTCCTGCCATCGTCGACTCGAAGAAACCGCGAAATGACTACAAGAGATTTGTTTTCAGACCTTCAGGCTGCCACAGGAACTCGAATTAGCCGTTCTACTGCTGCATGAAGGCTTAAAAAGGATGAGCTGTATGCGAGAGAACCAATAGTTTGTGTCCCACTCACTCCAGCTTCCAAAGGGCCCCTTTAAACTGTTGCTGTCGTCATGTTCAACGGACCCAACAAGACTGGGCTCGAACGGGCTATTTCACGAACAAGGGAAGGCAAGTTGCACGTTCCTTCTTCTCTCCAGATGAAAACACGTCTAGAATCAGTGTTCAGACCATATCTGGACTCGTCAGTAAACAATTCTCGAGCCCAGTCTTCTTGGCTCCATTGAACATGACGACGGCAACAGTTTAAACGGGACCCTTTGGAAGCTGGAGTGAGTGGGACACAAACTATTGGTCTTCTCGCATACAGTCCACCCCTGTTAAGGTGGCTGGTCACTCGGCTTCCGATTTCCTCTCACTAATGTAAAGTCTATGGGCCTTTGATGCATTCGTATATTTAAAATATCTCCTCGGGAAATGAATATTTTTAACTTCTATTTTTGTGTACACTTCCTAAAAGATGTCTCTTTTTTTCTTAGTTTTCAAAACATTTCTAAAGTACAGACTTAATTTTATATGATTGTTAAAATCTTACTCACAGTTTGCCCCGTAAAATATTAAACTCAGCATAGGTTTTAGAAATATTTTGAAAAACTAAGAAAAAAAGAGACATCCTTTAAGAAGCGTACACAGAAAAAAGATATTAAAAATATGAATTTTCCGAGACGATATTTTAAATATACGAATGCATCAAAAGTCCATAGACTTAACATTACGAAGGAGAATTCCGAAGCTGAGTGACCAGTCTCCTTAAGCCTTCTTGCAGCAGTAGAACGGCTAATTCAAGTTCCTGTGGCAGCCTGAAGGTCTGAAACCAAATCTCTTGTAGTCGCTTGGCGGTTACTTCGAGCCGACAATGACAGAAAACGGTCTTCGAATTCAGTTGTTGCTGCTCTTGGTATCTTTTAACCAGGCTGTCTATCAACGGATCCAGTGCTTAAAAATCGGCTCCAAGCTCTTGATATGACACTTTGAGGGATATTCAAATATTGGGGACCTCTACTTGTATTTGACCTCCCTCGATTCTACCAATTATTCGGCACTTTTGACCGTCACTTAAATGATGCCTTTGAGCCCTAACAATGAAGACTGATCACTCTCAGACACCACATTAACTTTAAACAACACTACAGACCAGAATTCCAACATACGTCCATTACACACCATATTGTCAATCACCTAATTTGCATATTTCCGAAGCTAACGTATGCGCGGAAGTGCAATTTTGTATTCAATAGTATTTAATTAACATAAATAATTGCAACATTGGGCATTGGTTGCAACATTAACTTAGTGAGCCACATTTTTTCTCATTATTCTTTAATTTTTATGGCCAGTTTATATATATATATATATATATGTATATATATGACAAGTTCTGTGATAAATGTGACAGGTTTCATAATAGCCTTTCTCTCACACACCCTCTCTTATTTTAAATTCCAAGCATTAATCTTTGCAAAGAGATCACATTTTTAAATAGATATTTCCTTTCTTGTTAATCTTTTCCCGTTGGTATTCCCCTTTGTTTGACTTCTTATACTTTGTTTTTTTATAACTGTGATTTTATTTCTTTTTATTAATTCGAAAACACATATTTGGTAAGAGTGTTTGTCGAAGTGCAAGGTTAAGAAAAGTTTTAAATTCTTCTTTGAAAGAAGAGTTAAAAATGAGATGAATGAAGTTATTGCATTTTATTTGACCAATTAAATGTCGATAGATCCATTTGCTTTTTAAAAGGTTCGATAAAATTTTTTTGTCGCAGTATTTTTTTAAACTCTTTTGATAATAAGTGAAACTTGAAAAACAATAATCTGACAATAGTAATAGGAATTAATCATAATAAATAAACAAATGAATACATTTCATACTTTCCTGCACAACTTTTTATCATTTTAACCCATTATGTACTGAATCATGAATTCATGAAAATTTTCTCTTCTAAAGCATTTTTCGTGAATTGTTTAACACGTTCACGCCGACGCGGTGTGTCACACTCGACTGTCTCAGAGCTGCCAAGTCTCCGGCTTTTTGGATACCAATATTTTAATACAGAAATTGTTGTTTTATTTAAATAGAACAATTGGGCGATTTAAAAGGAACAACATTTTCTCTAAAATAATAGTGGTGTGCAAAAAGCCGGAGACTTGACAACTCTGAGACAGTCGAGTGTGACCCACAGCGCCGGCGTGAACGTGTTAAACTACATTAGAAGATTTACATAATCATTTAATAGATTTTAGAAGGATTAAAGAAATTAGAAGGATTAATTAAATTTGAATTTATAGGGATTTTGTGCATTATTTATAACTCCACTCAAATCTTTTATTTTAAATATTTTTCTTAGTATTTTGTAGAATTAGGAAATATACAAATACAATGTTCTTACAATAGAAATATAGAAATATTTCCGAATTGAAAACGAAAATTTTATATGTTCCCATGAATTTGCATGCCACTATTTTCTAAAAGTATTCTTTGCGTTACTTTTATGAAATTACATAAGGTGAAGGATACTTTTAGAAAATACTGGTATTCAAATTCAAGGGACCGCACAAACACTAAAAAAAAAAAAATAATCCTCCTACGATAGTTACCATTTTTGTGTCAGCGCCTATGCCTAGTTTTCAAGGGTCTGCTAATTTATTCTAAAAATACGAGTGTAGGCTGATAAGTAATGCACACATACTTGTAGAGCACGAACGAAATGACATTCAGAAGCGCGCCCGGTGTCATGTGGAAGTAACATTCTTCTCTATACGCATGTGCAGATTTGAAGTCGCTGAATTCATCCAGTGTGTTTTGAGAAGATGCGGAAGTATGGAGACGTCTTCTAGTGCTATGTTAACGCGAGTAAAACAGCATGCTGTTACCGAATTTTTAACTGTTGAAAAAGAGACTCGTGCTGAGATTCATCGTCTTTTAAAGATGACGATGCTGTTGATAAGTCTACTGTAAATCAATTGGCAGTAAAATTGTGTGATTGAGAGCCTAGAAAAGTCATAATTGTTGATGAAAAATGCAGCGGACGTCCGATCACTGCCCAAACGATAAACCTCGCAAACTCGTCGACGATTTGATTCAAAATAACCGGCGAATCACTCAAAAGTGTATAACAAACCATATTGGAATATCCAAGGAACATGTCTTCATTATTGAACAATTGGGATGGGATACCGTAAAATCCGCAACTGAAGAAGCTCTGCGAAACCTGATGTTTGAACCGATACCACACCCTCCTCACTTCCTCGATCTTGCGCCTTGAGATTTTTATTTTTTTCCTCTACTCAAGAGAGATCTCAAGGGTAATCATTACACCTCGGACAAAGAGGTGAAGATAGCTCTGAAGCCATGGATTCGAGAAAAGTCGGAAGAAATTCTCAGTGACGGGATAAAACAACTTGTCACACGTTGGGAGAAATTTGTTAGCTTTAAGGCTCCTGTCCCTGCCAGCGAAGACACTCACGAGCTAATGCTAATCCTATGGGGAGGGATTTATCTAATATCTCGTTTGCATTTCAACAATTTTAAATATATATATATATATATATATATATATATATATTGCATTGGATAGCCGGTGTCCGTCTCTACATCACACTTTTTTTACTTTTTCGATTTGGGTCGCAGATATTTTCTATAAATTATATTATTAAAGCACATAAATTTAAAGTCTGTCTTAATATATGTGTACCTTTAGTAATTTTTTATAAAATTACTTTCACTTTCAAAACCGGTTCTGAAAATGAAAGTGTCATTCTAAAAAATATCTGCAACCAAAATCACAAAAGTAAAAAAGGTCCGATGTAGAGCCGGATCTCGGCTATCCAATGCAAAAAAAGTTATTTAAAATTGTCGAAATGCAAACGAGATATTAGAAAAATCCCTCCCCATAGGATTAGCATGAGCTCGTGAGTGCCTTCGCCGGCAGTGATAGGAGCCTTAACGGTGTCTATGTTGAAAAATAAATATATGATTTTGAAGCTTAGGGGCTGTGCATATATAACGTTATCACTTTAGCGGGGGGGGGGGGGGATCTGGTACATGATATCTTAAGATACCTCTGGGGGGGAGGGGGAGTTGCTTTTCGATATCGTTATCATTTTTTATCCAACCAAACTTTTCTTTTTTCAGTAACTTCTTCGTTACATCCAAATAGTCTGTTACTTTTTTAAATATCTTTTAAATACTCTTTTAAATAGCTTTTAATACTTTTTTA
This sequence comes from Maratus speciosus, assembly GCA_963932465.1. Lineage (NCBI taxonomy): Eukaryota > Metazoa > Arthropoda > Arachnida > Araneae > Salticidae > Maratus > Maratus speciosus. The sequence goes on along the minus strand of OZ010796.1, from coordinate 303,645,323 downwards.
AATATTTTTATATGTTTTTATGAAAATACAAAGCTATTATTAAAGTCATTAAATGTTTATAAAATCATTTCATTCCAAAGTTTTAAATACTCCCAACGTTTGGCATTCTTGTTCTTCTGTCATGTGCGCATTTTTTTTTTTTTTTTTTTTTTTTTTTTTTTTTTTTTTTTTTGCAAAAAAAAAAAAAAAAAAAAAAAATGGCCATTTTTTCCCCCTATTCTGACCAGAAAATCAGAGTTCAAACTTTTTACGGCTGCTCTTTCATCTTCACTTAACACTTCATTTATAATGGCTGTTTCATAATAATGAAAGCCATCTGTCCATCAGAAGAAAATGATCGATTCCAAAGGTATAATCTTTCACTTGGCGCCCCTTGGCTCTGGCGCCCGAGGCACATGCCCCCTCTGCCGCCCCTTAGTTTCGGCCCTGGTTATATTATTATTTTTTGTGGAGTAAGGGGAATATTTGTCTTTTTACAGTGTTGAACTGTTAAAAAAAACCCTTCCAGATAATGTAGTAACAATGTTTTATAATGTTTTCGTTGTTAAAACTTAGTTGTGACAGATTAAGGAGGACCGATACAGAAAATACTAAAAAAAATGTTTTAAACAAAATTACAGAATATTAAGAGTTAAATACCGCAAACCGTATGCTTTTATCATGAACATGTCTGGAGATATAACATTATTTGTCGTGTGACGCTGCGCTTTAAATGAAGTAAAAGTTTCCTTTATCTTCTTTTTTCTCAGAAGGAATTTTGTCATGATCTGTCAACTTTGAAAAGATATATCTAAAATTTCTTTATAAGGTATATGCATGCTATTTCATAGCTGCCAACTTGTACGGATTTTTCTTACCACTAAAATTTAATAGATTTTTTTGAATTATTTAAACATTAAATTTGCAGATTCAATTAGCTAAAATTCACTATAAAATTTTACTGGTATGAAAATCCGTACAAGTTGGCAGCTATGCTATTTTCAACAGAATTTCTGTATTATATTTTTAATAAATTGTCTTCAGGATTTTTATTTTAAGTGAGAATTGTGAAAATATGCTAATTAACCCTCTCGTTGCGTATATATATTTTTTTAAAAATCAAAATACGTTCGAAAATTGCGCCTTTTTTTATTACATATTTCAAATCTACGTATATTTTAGAGTTAAAGTATGTAAAAATTTTTGTAAAAGAGTTTTTTTTTTTTTTTTTTTTTTAAGATAGAATTAGATCAGAAAAAAGTTTATCAGAAAATTGAATTTAAAGAATACAATCATATAAAAGCGAAATTATGAAAATCTTAGTTAAATTATGATTTATTTTATGAAATACAAATATAAACATATTACCAAAGAAAATATGCAAAATGCAAAAATTGCACTAGAAATAAAGTTTAGTATGATAAATTTCGAAACAAGGTTCGAGGCAAAGACCTACTTCGCAATCTTTACGCCAAAGTCGCGTTTCTTTGCGCTTTTTTTTTTTTTTTTTTTTTTTTTTTTTTTTTTTTTTTTTTTAACAACAAACAGCACTCTATCTACGAGGCTCTTTCTTGGTGGGATTGGGGGGTATATGGCTAGCAAAATGTCGAGGGGTTATTCTCATGGGGTGGAGACCTTTGAGCTTTCAAAAGAGCCTGCGGAATGTTTGCAAAACAAGCTTGTGAACTTCACAGAAATATAGACAATTAACTCTATTTGTTAAAGCAGACCTGAATGAACAATTAAACATCACAAAAAAGTCGAAATGAACCGTTGAATGGGAAAGAAGCGGGTTATGCTTTTAAATTGACAGAAAAAAGGCATCCCCACGGAAATCACGGGTTCAGCAAATTTTGCTACGTTTACGTTGCCCATGGAAATTGCGGGATGCGCAGCGAGAGGGTTAATGCAAACGTCACTCATAAAAAAACTTCATTTTTTCACTTTAAAATTTATTATGAGCTTTATAATTAATAGTTTTTTAAATCCTAAAGACAAATTAAAATTACACATTTTCTGTACACAACAGTGCAAAAATTATGCAAATCAGGCAAGTGGTTCAAGAATTATATCAAAAATTAAATATGTTTTAATTTTTAAATATATATTTTTTAATGTTTTAAAGATTTCAGTATTTTCCCACATGCAATATGTTCATTATATAAGCACATATTTCACACACACAAAACAAAATATATATATATTCGAAAATATCTATAAATTTAAAAAATAGGATCTTCTGTCCCTGACCCCCTTAAACTACAAGTAAGAAAAGAGGTGTTTCAGAAAATTAAACAAAATTTTCGTTTCAAAACAATATTTATGCTCCTGATGGGAAGCAAAACATGCATTAGGAAATCAATCCATACCCAATCTTGATATCTCTTAAATATGTCGTGACACAGTTCTCTTCATGAAAAGCACTTGAAAATATCCCATGATTCTCAAGGTCAGTCCTATGCCAATTTTCAGTAATATTAATGTAGCTATTCCTCTTAATTCATTTCTCAAAATCCCCAAACCCAATTCACTTTTAATTTTCCACATGAGAAGATCAGGTAAAGATAGACAACACAAGGAAAACGAACAAGAACTTCTATCAGACTTAAAGGAAGAACAAATATTTCCCAAATTCGAATGCATTTTATACTAAAGCTTCAATTTTCCACTTAGTTCAGAACAAAAATGAACTCATGGAAACCTAAGAACAAGGAAACATAATTGATGTTTTCCTTAAAGAAAAAATAAATAAATAAAAGAAAAACCTCCGAATATAACGGAATCTGCTAAATCAAAAATATTATAAATATCACTTGGAGAGAAAACTGGAGATATGTGTTATTAATACTATTATGTATTAAGTGATATACTGAAACAAGAACACGAGAAATAGAAAGCGTTTATGTCGACTTGCAGTGTCATTGGATAGTTGAAAGGACCTATATACCGGGTGCCCTTCTCATCATTAACCAATAATTACTTCTAACTAGGTATATATTGATTAAAAATATATTTAAAATATTCTCCGTCATATTAAAAGCCATTTCTGTCAATTTTTTTTTTTTTTTTTTTAAGTTACATAATTAAAATTTTTATACGGTTCTTGGGCCCTATAAGTTATATTTAGGAAAGACGTTCTTTATGCTGAAACAAGCAAACAAACAAATTTAATTTCTGTACGACCAAAATTTACCAAGTTTTGATACTTTGGATTTTATAATTTATACTTTCCGGCACTAAGAACGCCTTTCTCTGCTTTTAGTGCCAGCAAACGCTGAAAATTAAAAGCATCATAACACGATAGGTTTTTTCGAAATGGATTTTTTTTTTTCAGTTGAGTATGGAGAACGTTTTTCTAAATGTAGGACATATAAACCGTATAAAATTAAAAATTTTGGAAATTTTTCCTTACAAAATTTTTTTAAGTAAATGCTTTTAATATCACGCAGAACAAACAACATTTGATATATTTTTTTTTGCAATTCAAAATATATATCTAAAAGTAGTGGTTTTGAAATTAGCTGTCGTTCAGCATTAACCCCTTAAGCGGCAGTGATTTTAATCAAGATTTTCACCAGAAACATTTAATTAATTTTTATTGTTATAACTTTGGCGGAAAAAAGTTGCAAAATTGCTTTTTCTTATTTTCGAATAAAATTTTTCCAAAATTCCGGTGTGAATTCAAGATTACAAAAACACAATTACTTGCCCCTCAAAGGGTTAAGAGGGAATACCTTGTAATTTTAATTTCGAATAAAGAAAATATTCTTTCTTTAAATTAAAAGATAAAATGTTTTAAAACTAAAGACCGCATTCAATTTTTCTTTATCTTCAATATTTTTGATTTAGCTGTACTATGTGATTATCTTTTCTTATGGGTCAATATCTGAAAACTGGACAATTTCATTCCAAAATTTTTATTTTTTAAAATTAATGTACCAACTATTACATACAATTATATACTATGATAAATCTTTTGTCACTTAAATGCTGTAGTGTTTCGAGATCAAGGATGTATATTTTATGCGTTGGCTAAACTTTTATGGAAGAAAGTTTCTGTTAACCCGGGGGAAGTCGCGCATAAACAGGGTATGAACGGTTTTCGGTTTGTCACCAATAAGTGCAAATAATAATCAGTCGGAGACAATTGTTAAAAATTATGCGATAAAGTAAGTTGAAGATTACTCTTCGAAAAATAGTGGTGACAATTGTAAAAACCGTACGCACCCGGGGTATGTCATACCCCACGCGACTCCTCCCGGGTGAACATCATAATCAGTGTCTAATAATTGGGACTGAGATGATGACTGAGGTGATGTTTTTGTCTTAAAAGCTGCATAACCATTTTGTTGAATAATTTTTGCACACATGTAAATTATTAAATATGCTATGTGACATTTGTATGTTCGATAAATAAAGTTGTAATAAGCATTTTTTTATTAAATAAAAATTAGATCTGGGAACAGGAATGATGCTATAAAAAAATGCTCATCCCTATTCAGAACAAAAACTAAATATTTCTAAATATGAAACAAATAGACGAACAACTTACCTTCATCCATAGTGGCTAGTTGAACTTTAGTTGCTGTTGCAATGGAAATAATTCTGCCAGCGCCACCTAGTATCTGTTAACCCAAATGTGTGTTTAGAGGAACTGAGATGACGGTCAACCTCAGGGACAAATGTATTTACTACAATATTTTACTATACAATCTATACTAATAAAGGAGAAATATATTTTCCCACACTGTATATATTATCGGTATAAATATAGGATAATAAAAGTTAATAATATTTACAGAAATTTTTACAGCATACATTTAATATTGGATATTTGTACCTGGGGACAGGGACTGAAATGATGATATCGTTTGTTTAAAGCTTAAAATTAATTATTTATACATCATTATTTGTCCATTTATCATTGGTAATCGTTATAACAAATGTTACAATGTATTGCATTTTACAGTTTTTGGTTTTAGTATAATTAATGAAATATTATTGACAGTGAACGCAAATTGTCCAATTTTGAGATATTGACCCTTATAGGTTTCTTACTGACTTGTTCCTTGATATAACGATATTTAAAGACAAATAAAGCAGAAGGTGGAAATAACGCGATATACAATCAATGAATGTGAAATTTCATAATGAAATGCATAACAGTGTAATATACAGGGTGTTGCCGAATTCGATAGACAAATTCAGAGGAGTGATAGTAGGCATCAATAGGATGAAAAATTACCATAGAACATGGGGTCTCAAACCTCCCATTTAATCAAAAATACGGGGTATTCTACCCTAACGCAACTTTGGTTGACGGTAATAACTTTCAGAAAACTGAAGTATATCATAATGAAACTTTTAATGGACATGCTCACATTTATTGTAAGTATGATAACACCCCCCAAAAAAGTGGTAGAAGTTTTTATTATAAGCGCAACAATATGCAATTGACGCTTCACATTTTGGATAGTGATTATAAGTCCATACACTGTAAAAAAAAACGGACTAAAAAACGGAAATTGTACTGGCAATCGAGACTCCAGTAATATTTCCGTATTTTAACGGGAATTTTCCCCCAAAAATTACAGAAAAATTTCCTTTTTTCTGGAATTTACGAGGAAAATTTCCGCTAAAATACGGAAATAGTACTGGCATCTCGATTGCCTGTGCAATTTCCACATTTTAGTCCGTTTTTTTTTTTTTTTTTTTTTTTTTTTTTTACAGTGTATGGTATCATCGATTGCGCGAGCACCCTGTTTTTCCAGAACTTTTTGTGATGTCATCCCATTTCATACAAAACAAGATACATTGAGACCCCATATTCTATGGCAATTTTTCATCTTTTTGCCTTTCTATCACCTCCTCTGAATTTGTCGGTCGAATTCGGCAACATCCTGTATAGAGAACTATAGAAAACAAAATGTATGAAATTTATTTTTCTTAAAAATTAATTTTTTAAAAATTTATCAATTGTTACGTATACAAAAACATATCTACTATATTTCACCAAGTTGTCCACTAGAAATGCTTATTACTACCTCTGGCAGACCATCGGAAAGCTTCTTCAGCTTTTAATAGTTTGTGACATGACAATATTGTGAATATTACAAAAGGAGCTTTTTCCCTTTCTTTTCTTTTCAACTTCTTTCCCTTTTTAAGAGAAAAACAATGGGGTTTAACACAAAAGGTTTACTTTAATTTAATTAGATTTTTAAATAAAATCTGCTATTTCAGTGACGCACGATGGCTCTTATAAAATAGGTATATTTCATTATTCTAATTTACCATTGCCTTTAACTTTTTTTTTCATTTTAAAAACTGTTCACACTGTAAAAAAAACTACTGTAGATTTGCCAGAACAAACTCGATCACAGTGAATGTGCTGTATCTTTCTTTGGTTTCCTGACTATATTAACATGGAAAGTACAGTAGTTGCGTAAAATTAGCAGCATAATGTGCTGGCAATTTGGACGCATTTTTTTACAGCACAAACTGCTGGCGTCCAAATTGCCAGCACATTGTGCTGTTAATTTTACGCAACTACTGTATTTTCCATGTTAATATAGTCCGGAAACCAAAGAAAGATACAGCACATTCACTGTGATCGAGTTTGTGCGCGTGATGAACAGTACTTTGTACTGTAAAAATGTCGTTTTTTTTACAGTGCATAAAAAAAAATTAAAATCCCTTGTGACCTTAGAGTTTTTATTTATACCGATTTACACTCAAAGTTCCTATTTATACTTGTAACAATTTACAAGTACTCTTAATTTCATTGGAAAGAAATAAAAATTATTGAGTTCGGTAATAATTAAGCAGTAAATTTTGTTCGTTTTAATTTCTTAAAATAAAAATATTCATGAAAAATTGCAAAGAATTATTTTTTGTAATACAGCACCTGTTAATTACATTGGAAAAAGTGACTGCCCAAAATGGTGCGTTAAAAAATATAATAAATGAATAAATAAATAAAATTTTGAAATCTCATTTTTTAATACAGTAAAACCTCCCTATATCGACCAAGTTCCGTTCCAATAAAATTGGTCGCTCCGAGAGGTGGTCTCTTAATGGAGGCCATGTTTAAATCTAGATTTTAATTGTTGAAAAAAATTAACAATTAATGTTACTAAAATTTATTTTTCACATTATGAAAAAATATGAAAATTTAAGTATCAAAACAAAAGTTAATTACTGCAGAGTTTAAAAAATGAATACATTGACATTTGCTTTGATTTTACGGTTTTATCTTAAATTTTATTTCCAAGTCCTTTCGAAGTCCAGTAAATAAATGCGATTATTATTATTTTTTTTTTTTTTGAACGGGAGCAAATAATGAAGATTTCATTAATTTATCAATTTCTTTGAGAGTTTCCTGACAGAATACGGCAGGGGAGTTTATTGACCGTCATCCTTAATTTGTCATCAGAGTTAAATTCATTGCCTAAAAAGGCACAAAGGTGTTCAAACACTTGAAAGTTACCGGAATAAATAAAAAATTTTAAACTTAGTTTAGAAGTTTGATGAATAATGCGCTCTCCGGAATTATTTTTCTAATAAAACCTTCTTCAAGCGACCCGGACAAAAACAGAAATGTGTCGCTCATAGAGGGAATTCAACTGGAATGGTCTCTGAATAAAGGTAAAATTAGTATTGAGCCTATGGGAATAAATTTCGTTCCATGAAAAAATGGTCGTTAAGGGAGGTAGTCGCTTAAGGGAGGTGGTCTAAGAGGGAGGTTTCACTGTATTTATTTTCATAGTACAGTTAAAGTATGGTTTCATAAACATTATTTAAAACGATAAATCTCAAAAGCTGATTATTAAAATTTTATACCGCTTGATCAAGCACGAATTCCAATATTAATCCTCATAATTAAAAGAAACAAAACAAAAGGGAAATTTGCTTTTAAGGAAGAATAGAGCTTCTAAACACGACTAAAAAATAGATTAAAGTTTTTATAGAAAGGGTAGAATAAATGGTTACGAGTGAATAATCACATCTCTACTACTACATTGACAGTTCAATTTAAGGAATTTAGGACCTAAAATTAGTCGCGAATGGAGAAAAAATAAATTTTAACATTTACTTTGATTTAAAGAGTAATTTTGGCGTAAAAAAATACAGGATTAGTTGAAAGTTTCGAATTATATAGTCTAAGAAAAATAAATTTAAACAGTAGTTGAAATGCCCTTTGATTCACATAAAATGTTTAGGTAATTTTGCTACCTTTATAATAATCCAAAGAAGGTATTATTAATTTACTCAATATGGAACATGGTTAGTAAAATAAAACTCCGAGCGTTTCAAAATAAGTGAAACTGAGCTAATTTTTAAGGAGTTTGTTTCATAATAACTTCCTTAATCACCATAATCTCTCTAAAGAAGTAACAATAAAAGAATTTAAGCCCCGATTTGCATCGATTGAAATGGAGAAAAATATTTTTTTAGAAATATCTCACATTAATTATTCATGTAATTTTATATTTTTAAAGGGTTGTAAAAAGTATTGTGAAGAACCTTAAAACCATGAAAAGTCTTGAAAAGTAGAATTTTTTTATATTATTTAAAACAGTTTAAAATCAGAATTTTATGTTTATAAGCCTTTTTTTTTTTTTTTTTAGTTTGTTCAGTGGTAAGACTGTTCCCAAATCAAATGCTGTATTCACAAATTTCACTAAATTTAAATCCAATCGCCTATATATATATATTTCAATTTGAATTTCCATTTAGCATTTTTAAAGAAAAACAGTAAAGGCATTATTGTTTATATGCTGGTAGTTTAATCCTTTATATCCCAAGTTATGAATTCATGGAAATTTCATCTTCTAAAGCATTTTGCATAAATTTTTGAAACTACATTAGAAGATTTACAGCATCATTTAATAGATTAAAAAAAATTGCCAATTAAAATTAATTAATTAAATTTGAATTTATAAGGATTTTCTGCAATATTTATAACTCTATTCAAATCTTTTATTTAAAATATTTTTTAATTATTTTATAGAATTAAGAAATGTACAAATATACTATATCTCTTACAATAGAAATATAGAAATACTGCCTAACTGAACCTTTCCCCCCACAATCTTTCAACGTCAAGAAAGCTGAAAATATGCAAATGAAAAAGAAATCATCCTTTTAAAAATATTTTTGTTTTGTGAAACCAATAATGCTTTTGGAATAAGATAAAGTAAAGTATCTATAAATCATTCTAAACTGTATTATTACTAATCGATGTATTAAATTAATATTATAACAATTTATTTTAATGGTGTTTTAAAGTACCGTCGGGGCATAAGGGGTTAAACATATGCGCATGCAACGTTCTAAACATTGCCAGGGGTTGGAATTTTTCAATTTTGGTTTTATTTTCGACCACAAATAAAATTCATTGACAGAAAAATATTCTCCAGATACTTGCATTACAAAAAATATGCATGTCATTTACTTTTAATAGCTTAACATTTAAAAAAAGAAGAAGAAGAAAGTGCGTCTGTATTAAAATTCTGACCGAAATGTATGGTGCGCTCAAATGAAAACGTAACTTTTACTGTAGAGGCGTTGTATCTAATCGAAGCGGATATATTTATGTTTGTAAATAGTTGGTGAGGTGCTTTTTTCGCAAACTTCAATAGTAGCAAACAGTTTTGCTGCATGTTTCCTGAGTTATGATAGGTTGGTTTATGCGGATGGGGTAATGCTGTCAGGTTTCCCAATTATTACCAGGGATCCCAAGACACGTCCCGGGGAGCTACTGTGCTGGACGCCAAAAGTACCGATTTTTCATGATGCACATATTCTTTTATAGTACCATGTTAATCCTTAGGCTGCGTTAGGTGGAACTTAATGCTGTAAAACTTATAAAAACAGAACCGGGAAGTTTTTATGGACCCGCCGAAAGGAATACCATACAAATCTAACTGCTAAGACAGAAACCTGTGAAAAAGAAAATATTTTTCCTGTCCCTTAGACATTCAGTTCTTACAGGTTTTAATGTACCTTGCTTAGCAAAACATATGATAACGGAACTCTGTTTTAAACGTAAAAATTTCATAGTCCCTATGGTAGAAATACCATACAATAATTAAAGTGCTCAATCGAAACCTCTCCAAAACAGAATTTTGTTTCGATTTCTAGCAATTCCGTTTTCACAGATTTTTCTGTATGAGATTATTGCGTTTATTTAGTATTGTAAAACTTACTTAAGACGGAATATGAAGTGACCGGATAAAGATTCCGTTTAAGAGAGGTTTCCATCTTAGGAGGTATAACTACAATATTCCTTCCGTATTGACCATGAATTTATTACATCTAAGAGTGGATTCCGTTATAGACCATAGGTTCCGTTTTTATAGGAGTTAGTGCAATTTTACGGCCTGATTTAGAACCAACTGTCCCATTTTTGTGACAGTGTACCTAACAACACTAGGTCCGGTACATGAAGGATTCCTCCAGATCAACGCAAAGAGCTGTTATTCAATTTCTTCGCGGTACTGCAATACATTTCTGTAGTTTAAACGGCACATCAAAAGAATCGTAGAGGGAAGCTCTAAGGGGTAGATCTGATCCAGGATAACGCTAGGTCACATGCAACCAAGAAGGCCCTACGTTTGATGAAGTATTTCGATGGAAAGTCCGCAAACATCCTCTGTACAGCCCCAATATCTCACCATGTGACTCCTGTGTCTTCGGTCCCATACCCCCCCCCCCCCCCCCGAAAAAAAACCCACTAAAAGTTCAATGGTTCATATGTGACAAGGAAAAGCAACCCAGACCTACACGGAATCTATTCTCTCCTTTCCTATGCGCTGGGATCGCTGCATCAATATCAGTGTTAATTGTGCATACGTGTCATGCTACACATTAACTTTAATTCAAATATTCCGTAATTAAAATATTATTTAGGTATAACCGTAGCCCTTTTTTTGTTTGAGAAAGCCATATATATATATAAAATTACTATCAGATAGTTTGTCAAGGAAAAAGTGCGTATATAAATGTATGCATATAATGTTAATCGTCAACTTTTCTTTTGACCTATCTGTGATATTATGATAATTTCGAGCCCGAAAGGATGAATGACATTCTTGGAAATATATCGTATTTAAGGCAATAACTAGGAAAACTTACTCAAGCGTGTAAAGAAAGAGTTCACGGGGTTTGGATGAAATAAATTAATTCCCATCACAATGATTTGTTTGAAATTTTTTTTTACCCGACTGCCAAGAAGGGTTATGTGTTTCACGCGTATCTGGGTATGTGGATTTCTTTATACCCTCGAAACATCCCAACGGCTGGATGGATTTTAATGAATGAGGTCTACATCGATTCGTCTTAACCGTCCGATGGTTATAGGCTAGGTTTTGTTTTTATAAATCCAAAATGACGGCCGTAAAATACAAAATGGCGGTAGAGACGAAAAAAAAAAATTGCGCACCCTATTGAGTCGCATATCATTGGATAGGTCTTTCAAAAGGAAGACAATGTTTCATTGACTATTTTACAGTCAGAAGCTCCGTTTAAATATTACGCAATCTTGAAGTTGTGTAGGCAGGATCTCTAGCTTTACTGCAACACTAACCTTCATAGACATCTATAGGCCTCATCAAAACAGTATTTATAGATAGGAACTAACAATTAAACATAACTTAAAAGTCATCAATACAAGTAAATAAAAGAAATAGGTAAGTAAAATAAAAAATTGTTTCACATTTATGACAAATAATTAATTAGTAGTTCGCTTTTTACGCTGTCATTTTTTTTATTTTTTTAATTTAATTTCCAATACAAAAGCCATTTATCATGCTGACAAACCTTTTAATAAAATTTGTGAACTTTCATTAAAATCTGAAATGCTTTCCTTTACAGTTCCTTCAAGTGTTTCTTTTTAAGCAGATTATAATTTACGTGATTTCAGAATAGGTATTATTTCTTAGATAAAAAAATATATAATCACTATATTATACTAATATTATCACTATATTAATTCAAAGAAAAATAATAATTCACTATATTATACCATTTTTACTATTTGATTCACTGTAATATGAGATTTTTAATTTATCTTAGAAAATGCATTTCACTGATACAGGGTGTTGCCGAATTCGACCGACAAATTCAGAGGGGTGATAGTAGGCACAGTGATGGAACAGTGTAGCACCAGATAATCAATTGACACCACTAAATTCTAAGAGTATTCATCGTCTTATTTCAGGACGGAATTTCTGAAATTTTCCAGGGCGAAGTGTACCATTAAAATTTAGTGGTGACAACCGCCCCTATAGGCATCAAGAGGAACGAAAATTGCAATGGAACATGGTTTCGCAAACTACCAATTAAACAAAAATACAGGGTGTTCTAACTCAACACGGGTTGCCGGTAACAACTTTCAGAAAACTGAAATATATTGTATAATGAAGCTTTTAATAGACATGCTCACTTTTGTTGTAAATGTGATAACATAAAAAAAAGTGGGAGAAGTTTTCATTATACTCGCCATCAGTATGCACTTGACGCTTGACATTTTAGACTGTTATTACTAGTTTATACGGTATCATCGATTGCGTGAGCCCCCTGTTTTTCCAGAACTTTTCGCGATGTTATCTTATCACATTTCATACCAAACAAGGCATATATCGTTACATTTTCATTTTAATATTATTAATTTTCTTAAAATTATTACCGTCAACCCGAGTTCAGTTAGGGTGAAACACTCTGTATTTGTGACTAAATAAGTACTTTGTGATTTATGTTTTATGGTAATTTTTCATCCTCTTGATGCCTACACTGTTAAGAATATTTACTGGCAGAGGCCGGCAGCAGAGATTCCAGTCATACCCCGTAAAAATAATCAATCCGTGCCCATCATTTTGTGTCCACGTGTACACACTAGCTGAGTAAAATGTATGGCGTCGTACCGTATTTGATGGTTTTTGATTTTACCGTTGACGTAACAGATGGGCTAGAACTGCAAGAATATGTGGATTGCCCTTAATTTTCTAAGTATCTATAAATATCCTTGTAAAATTACGGGCAGAGGCCGGCAGCAGAGATTCCAGTCATACCCCGTAAAAAAAAAAATTCCATGCCCATCATTTTGTGCAGCCTGTAATTTTACGGGGCAAAGATATACTGGACTTCAAAACAAAATAAAACTTTACTTCTGTTCCGTAGCACGTAGTACGTTAGATAATCATCACAGAATCGTTTTTTTGGCATGTTAAAAAATATGTTACTGACATTATTTTTCGAAACACGACTAAAGCGAAGGGTTACACCCTAGCGGAGGAAAATGTATGGGGTCGTACCGTATTTTTTTAGTGGATCAGACCGTTTTTAATTAAATAAGGCTGTTGCCTGTGAAAATTGAATAGCAAAGGCTCATAAATTTACAGTTTTTTCTGACAGTGTACTATCACCCCTCTGAATTTGTGGGTCCAATTCGGCAACACCCTATATAGGTAGATAGAAATACATCGAGATTTGTATCTTAAAACATTCAAGGTGGTCCAGGATAATTCTAGTATTTTTAGAATTTGGTTTTGGAAGCAAACTGCATAGATATACAATAATTATATCAAAAGATATAACCCTTTTTATGCTGTATATTCTGCGGTTCTCTAAAGAGTACTTGGAATTTTAAATCCATTTATCTCAGAATGTATAGTTTCGTTTATATTTAAATTTATATGTCTAAATTTCTATAAAATATAATGTTATGGGACTTTGTACAATTATTTTCAGTTATATATATATATTTTTAAATTGGCTTTAGTATTTTATATTTTAAGAGAACCTTTTGAAAATATGAATTTCGTACTAAACAATATTGTTAAAAAATGCCTTTTGTTCTTCCAAAAATAGTGATTTTTTGTAATAAATACTTTTGTACATCCTGAAGACAATTTAATATTTATTCATTTTTATACTCAAAAATGAAAAAATCTTCCAAAAAGCTATTTTCTTTCAGAAGATATAAATTTTTAAACATGGATAAAATTAAATTATATATATTTCTAAGAATTTGCATTTGAAAATAATTATTTATATATAATTATACATTTCAAGAAAAAAAAAACGAGTAAAAAATATTTACAAATAAAAGAGATAAAATTTCATGTCCTAGTCCATCTAACTTAACAGAGTTATAATTTTTATAAGTTAATAATATTTTTATAACTTAATAAAGTTTATACTCTATGTTATATTAATAATCTTTTTAATACCTTCATAAAAAGTCCTGACAAACAAATATATAAAACATATATTAAAACGTTACAAGCAAATCTAATTAAGTTGATTGAATATTCCTGTCTACAATGCAAAAATTTTAAATATTAAAAAAAATGTAAAGGAAGATTTAGCGTCTATAATCCACAAAACCGGCTGAATATTGTAAAGGAAAGGATACGAAATCGAAACATCACAAGATTATAAACTTAATTAATAAAGAAAAACATTTGAAACAAATTCGATAAAAATTTGATAAAGTTTTCTTTTTTGCCATTGTAAAAGTATAATTAAATTGCAAGAATTCATTTAAAATTTTTTAAATTAACTAATTTAAATCGCACGACTAAGTTGTAAATTTTTTAAAATAGAAAATTATTTTATGTTCTTTAAACCCAAATAGATATTAGCTAAAAGAATAGCTTCATAATGTTAAAGTTGTATTAAAATCAAATAACAAACCCAAGATATACTTATTTTCTTATTATCGTCCGTAATACAGATGGTAAATTATTCATCTTTTTAGGCTTATTAAAACATAAAAACATACAATGAATTTACAGTACCATGCATTAATTAAATTGCACATTATCTAAAATTAAGTATTTTTTTATGGTTGTGGAATGACATGTGAAATTCCAACATCTTTTAAATAAAAATCTAATTTGTTAGGGGAAGTTGCGGAACGTCGAAACGTTTATTTCAAATCAATAAAGAGAGCGTAATATGTTGACCTTTTTTGTACTATGTAAAATAAACTAATTTTGTTTCGCTAAAGGTTGTAGCGCAATTTCAATTATTTTTTTATTTATTCTAAACAAAAATATGAAACTATTATAAGAAAAAAGATTAATATCCTTCAAATTTATAAGCATGATCATTTATTTTCATTTCTAGTTTTTTTTTCTAACTCACTTGATCATTTATATCTATTTTCCTGAAATTATAGAAAAAATATCGCGACATTGGAAAAAAGCTGATACTCATGTATATTATTCACCTTCACTTACATCTGATAATTTTCTGTGAAAATCCTCTTAATATTTTACGTTTGCTTTTTATTTAGAATTCTGAAAATTCGCACAAAAATGAACATACTAGAAACTTGCTCTATATAGATGATGAAGATGGGGTTCATTGTACGCACTCAAGTTTTAGGTCACTGAGTATCTCATTCAAAATAATTTTTAGAAATTACTTTCAAGTTATCTTTTTGAAAATGAAAGATGCACTGATGTAACATTTTCACTTGAAATACAAGAAATATTTTACTTTGTTTTTCGGCAATAAAAAACGGATGGTACACATTATTACTATCCATTTAGCGTGCATTACCTACCTGAGCATATTTTTATAATGAAATACTTTTAAGAACCTATAATTTAAATAAAAGTGTAATGCAGATTAGTAGAAAGCTCTTGATTCCCTCTTTGGCATAGATCATGAAGCCTTTGTAATTCACTCTACCCGCTTTTGTGATATCTGCGAAGAAACAAAGAAAGAAAAAAAAAAGAAATATGTGCATTGATTTTCGACCCCGATTGAGTAAAAAGATTGTTTATATATTTTTAAAAGATGTTTTTATTGTTTTAATGTAATTTGGAATCTATACTCACTGCTTCTCGGACTGAAGTTTGTTTGCAGACTGTTTAAATGCATTATACAAAATCGGCATGTGAGAAAATAACATAAGTTGTTGTCTTTTTTTTTTCGACGTAATAGCATCATTGTCTTGTTTATTCATGTTAATATGTGAAAAATTAAAAAATATGTAAAGGTGCAATGGTGTTATTACTTCATATCGAGAAAAAAAGGAAAAACGAAATTGATATGATTTAAAAACATTAAAATTTGCTAAATAGTTTCTGATCTTGCATAATTGATTTTTGGCCACATTTACAATCTTCAATCAGAAAGGCAGTTAATATAGATCCTAAATTATATTAAAATAATAAAAACATCTTACTATATACACCATTATTACTCGATTATTCACTCGAAATCTGCATGTCTTTATTCTCAAATACTTTAATTATTAAACATTTTTTTATTTATTTTATAATTTATTTTCACATGTGATTTCAATTTTATTATATATATATATATATATATATATATATACACACATACGGGGTCTTCCAAAATACGACCGATAAATTCAGAGAGGTGATAGTAGGCATCAAGGGGATGAAAAATTACCACAGAACATGGGATCGCAAACCACGTATTTAATCAAAAATACAGGGTGTTTCATCCTAACTCAATTTGGGTTGACGGTCATAACTTTCAGAAAACTGAAGTATATTACAATGAAACATTTAACAGACATTCTCACCTTTCTTGTAAATGTGATGACACCAAACAAAAGTGGTAGAAGTTTGCTTTATACGCAACATCAGTATGCGCTTGACGCTTGACATTTTAGACTGCGATTATCAGTTCATACGGTTTCATCGATCACTTGAGCAACATGTTTTTAAACATCTTTTCGTGATGTTATCCCATTTCTCACAAAACAAGGTACAGATCGTTTCATTTTCATTGCAATTTTTTTATTTTTTTTAATTTTCGAAATTATTACCGTCAACCCGAGTTCAGTTAGGATGAAACACCCTGTATTTGTGACTCAATAAGTGGTTTGCGAATTGCGAACCCATGATCTATGGCACGTTTTCATCCTCTTGATGCCTAATATCACCCCTCTGAATTTGTCGGTCGAATTTTGGAACACCCTGTATATTATTATATACGTATATGGGGCATTCTCACAATCTTTTGACTTTTGGGGGAAAAAAAATCTGACAAAATGAAATTTGCTAAAATAACATTTTAATCTGATAGACGAATGTCTTAATGATTCAAAATAAAGAAAAATGGTCAGCAGTGCAAAAAATTTTTATTTAACTGAGGTTTAAGTTAAACTTGCGAGTTTAATTTTGCTTACCATTTTACCCCTATAACTTTTTATTTTCTTCTAAATTTTTACTTATAATGAATTTGCATAGTACCCACAGGACATTCAAATAAGAAATAATAACAATGTAATACTTTTAATACAGAATTTTTGTATAACATTGTCTAAAGAGGTGTTAAAGAAGGGACGGTAGGGTAAAAAAGGGGGATGTTATTGGAAAAAAGTGACGAAATGGTAAAAAAAAGGACGGAAATGATGGAACGGTAAGGAAAATTACCACCTATTTTTAGGAAGACCATGTTAAGACTAGGTGATAGCCACAATGTTTATTGATTTTTAGAAACAGTTGTTAACATTGGATTAAATATATATATTTTTTAAACTTTATTTACTATATATAACTTAACTTAATATATTTTTTAAACTCGAAAAGTGCAGGAATAAACCTTGGGGACGGCGAGACTACCAATAAAGCCACGATGCTTGAAATTGTTATTTAAATGCTGATTTAAATTCTACAGTAAATTTCCTGTCAAAGAATTTTAGACATTATTTCTCTAGCATACTTCTGCATGAGAAAAAACTCGAAAAAAAATTCTGTGGCTGCATCTGAAATGATTTTCTGTATAATTTTAGAAGAGGGATGGTAAGGAATCTAAAACCCAGGGACAGAGTTTAAAAAATAATAACAACCCTAAAAATGTGTGCAGGTTAATTTTTAGCTACATATTTATATAAAACATTAGTTTTAGTTTCAGAAAAAAATTACATCGAATTATTTTTATTGAAACAATTTTATCCAGACAGCTCCAAACTTAAAAATCAGCATCAGGGACACGGGACGGTATAGGAGTTTTCCAGGTGTTTGTACCCCAACATCGTCCAAAACTTATTTATCTCGTTAATATTGTTGTGCAATCATGCAATGGGATGTTCCCTAGTATATGAAATGAAAAAAACACAAAAAAGTGTATTAAAATAAAAATTATTATTCAGGCACATGAAAGTCAAAAGATTGTGAGAATGCCCCATATATATATATATATATATATATATATATATATATATATATATATATATATATATATTAACTTATAAGGACGACAAAAATCCACACTTCTGTCCATTTCCTTTACTAAAACTAACTTTTTACTGTATTTGACAATTTGATTTATATCTGAAAAGGCTCCAAAAGTTCAAATGGGAAAATTAGACAAAATTCGTTAATTACTTTTTTGTACTAATGTTCCATAAACGAAATCGAACTAGAAACATTTTTTCAATTCCTACTATTAGCTCACACTCTCGCTATATATATATATATATATCTTGTTCAAATTTTTCAATCGCTAATAAAATACTTATTATTCATCCAATCAAGTTCAAATAATTTTATTTTAAACTTGTAGTGGATGACACTTGATGTTAATCCCGTTTTTTCAAATATTAATTCCTTAATTAAATTTAATTAATTAATTTTCAATTATCGAGAGAGCCCTCTTCTTGATAAAGGAATTTTAAGACCGAGAGAGCCCTCTTCTTGATCAAGGCATTTTAAGCGCCACTCAAGAGGAAAGAAGAATGGGAGAAAAAAAATTCTCTTATTAACCTGAGTAGGAATTGACTTAATTTTTTTTTTATATTACTTGTTTTGCTGTAGGTGAGTAGTCACTTAAATGGTACATGCCTCTCAAAAATACAAAGAACAATGTTTGACTTACCTTAGTCCAAATAGTTTTTCACTCAGAAGGAAGTGCCAAAAGAAAAGTATAAATCCGACATACCTAAGCTCCATAATGTCTCAACTGATACATGAAATTCCGTCACTCGCAATGCTTGGCCAAGATAGCTGTCATGCTCGTGTGTGTGCTTCCCAGACTTACATTAATTTACGAACCCTTACTCACTGAGTACAGTTATTTCACTTTTTCGTATGTATTACATAAAAAGTAAATAGGAAAAATTTCTCTGAAAATATGTTCATAACGCAATATTCTGAAATTTTGAGATTTCAAATATTGTTGGTACCATGTCAAACTATCAAATATGAAAAGAGTGTTGCCGGTGGGATACTTTTAAAAAATTCAGATTTCTTCATTGGCACCACTTTTTTGAAATAATAAAATTCGCCTTATTTAATGGCATATCAATTAAACCGAAAACGAGGGAATTTTACAATTTTAAAAAAGTGGTGTGAATCAAGAAATCTAAATTTAAAAAAAGTAGCCCACTGGCAACACTGTTTTCATATTGTATAGTTTGACATGGTACCGATGGTATAAGTAATATGGATGCACCCTTTATGAAATAAGAAAACTTCTTATTGCGAAATTTTATGTGATAATATTTAATCAACATTATGAACTAAAATTGTACTAAAAGAAATTCACTTTTCTTTATTCATTTAATCTCGTTAAAGAAGTCTTACACTTTAACAATCTCGTTCTGTGTTCATTAAAATTTTCAGACTACATAACCAGTATAAGAAACAAACCCAATAAGAAACAGGATATAGATTTTTTTTCAAATTAGTTTTGCCTGTTTTACAAGAATGATCCAAGAAGTCCAAGCACTGAAGTGAACCAATTTTCAGCTTGAATATTGAGATGTAAAGTTACTTATTTACTTATGAATATTTTTTGTATAGTTGCTTGAAATACATTTAAAACTGATTAAATTCATGAACAAAAACTGATCATGGTTTGAAATGTATTGAAGATTATGTATTTATTATTTACTGAATGCAATGTTTGTCAGTTTATAATTCTATCTTAGTTTAACGCAGTAAGCAACATAAAATAGGCAATTTTATAAATGTAACAGTTACATCACCTTGCACTTTATAATACACTGAATCTTTTATTGTGTAATGCTAAACAGTAATGTAAAAAAATTCTTCAGAAATGAGTTATAGTACAGTCATTCAGGGTAACTTTGATCGGCATTTTCTCTATTTTCATATGCCACACTCTTATTTGAAGAATATTGTCGCAACTAGGGGCATAAAAGAGAAGAAATGATCCTAAATTATTGTTTGACAATCAAAAATTAAGGGATAATAAGGATAAAAGCAATAAAAAATGGATTTTTAGCCTGGTTCAAAGTTACTCAGCCATTTAGGGTAACTTTGCACCATATGATAAATTTTATATTAAATAATTCATTATAAAAAAAGTTGTCAGGACAACTTTAAATCCCAAAAAATGTTTTCAGATATGTAAAGACTCCGAATTTACATTTCCCAACATCACAAGATTTGTATAATTTATGACATTACAACAAATATCAGGCATAAGAAAAGTGGAAGAAGAGAACCATGAACATTTAGAAATTAAAAAAAACCTGTTTATTGTTCATATAAAACATAAAAATGCAGTGAAAAATAATTTTCAATGTTTTAACTCAATAATATATCCATAGTTACAGTAATACATACAAGTACTAGTATTATTCAAACAAGAATAAAAAACGTCGAACGTATGAAATGTCAAATTTGAGTAGCTTCGCCCTTAATCACGCCTCTAAATGAATTTTATGTATTTTACACATATTTGTGAAAATATTTACATGTTATATCTAATGCACACTTTCGGCATTTATATAAAATATACGTACAAATATGGGAAAATTTTCGACAGTAGCACCTATAATCAGTAAATTATAAGCATCAGTGTAACTTTGAGCCGGCTCAAAGTTATCCTGAAAATGTGGTAAAAATGCTAGTGCCTTCTTATTTTACATTTTATTAACTATTAATAAATAAATAATCACAAAATATTAACATATTTACAACATTTAGATAATAATATGTCTGATAAATGAGTATATTGTTACTTACTATGAAAATTTAATTGGATTACAACAACTTCAAAACAGCATTCAAAATTAACTTGAAAACAGTACTTCACAAAAATAGTTAGATGATGCATTTAATTATGTGTAATGTTGCTAATTTATTTTCTAAAATAAAGAGTAGAAATCCCAGTTTAGAACCTTGCCAACAGAGCACAGTTCTGGAGTTTATTTAGTCTTTTAGAGTCAAAAATATTGAAAAATAGGAGGTGGTGCAAAGTTACACTCCATGGTTCAAAGTTACCCCGATTGACTGTATTTTTTTAAGACATCTAACATAATGTACATCAATAACGAAAATGTAAATATTTTGCAAGTATTTATGACAGTTTGCTCAAAATAAACTAATGGTGCAGTTTGTATTTCTAAACACAAATCTACTTTCATAATCTCTTGGATTTCAAAGATTAACAAATAGTGTTGCTTATTTACAATAAAAATAATTAAGAAATCATTAAAAAAAACTCATAAATATATAACGTTTTCGCTCACACACATGAACATCTTTAGTATAGGTAGTTCATTTTAAAGTAAACGGTTTTCATCGATCTTGGAATATTTATAATTACATAATTTTTTTAAAAAATGTTTGTTTATATAATTTGTTAGGGTAAATATGTTAACATATGAAACATCACCATTGAAAATTATAAAAAATTCTTTTAAAAAATATATATTCCCTTACATGTTACAATAAACAAAATTTGAGATTTGCATCAGTTATGAAAAAGTATTTCCAAAATAAAAATGATATGTAATTTTAATATTCGTTTTAAGAAAGTATGTTAATATAGTAACTGCTTGGTTTTTGCTTGTGAAAATAGTCTTCAAATATAAGGAGACTTTTGGGTTGTTGGTACATATTTTACATATCATACTGTAAAAATCGCAATTTAAAAACATTTCCAGTTTTTTTTTTTCTTGGCAAAGAATTATTTTAAACAGTTTTCTGTTAATAGATTAAAAAAAAAAAGATGTTAGCCATTGCTTAATTATTAAACGATAAATAACTTTAATCTGTAAAATAAGATTGTGTCCCATAAACCACGCTTCGTGGACTGATATGATAGGGCTTATTATGGATTTAATGGGACACATAAATTAAACATAAATAGTTCCTAAACAGGCAAATTCAAGAGTTATATTAGCACTATTATAAATTCAATGAACAAAATTTTATTTAAAAAAAATTTCCTTCTAATCTTATAAAACTTACTAAAAGAAAATTGATTAGGATTGTTATTTCAATGACATGCTTTCATTGAAAGTTAATTTAATAAAATGGTATTAATTTTAACAGATATAAAATAAATAGGCACATTAAGTTTTTTTGCACACAAAAGTTTTCATTTAACATAAATTTTAGATAGACTAACATGACAACGTTTATATATATAATCACTTTACGGTCCCCCAATCTGACATATTCCATTAGCCTCCATACCATTTTGAAATGCTTTTAGGCGTATTTTAAACTAATTATTTAACACTAACAGAAAACGAAGAGTGCAGATGAATAGAATTGATTAAAAGCTTCATAATCTCGTGCAATATTGTTAAAAAGATAGTTAATATTTTATGATAAATAAAGAAAATTAAAAAACGCGACTGCGTAAAAAGCGAATTAATTAATTATTTCTCATCAATGTGAAACTATATTTTATATTACTTACCTATTTTTTTTATTTACTTATATTGATGACTTTTAAGTTGTGTTTAATTGTTAGTTCCTATCTATGAATATTGTTTTGATGAGGCCTATAGATGACTATGAAGGTTAGAGTTTCAGTAAAGCTAGAGATCCTACCTACACAACTTCCAGGTTGCGTAATATTTAAACGGAGCTTCTGACTGTAAAATAGTCAATGAAACATCGTCTTCATTTTGAAAGACCTGTCCAATGATATGCCACTCAATAGGGTGTGTAATTTTTTTTTCGTCTCTACCTCCATTTTGTATTTTATGGCCGCCATTTTGAATAACAAAACCTAGTCTATAACCATCGGACGGTTAAGACGAATCTATAGAGAATCTATAGAGTCATTAAAATCCATCTCGCCGTTGGTATGTTTCGAGGGTATAAAGAATTCCACATACCAAGATACGCGTGAAACACAACTCTTCTTGGCAGTCGGGTAAAAACAAGCATTTATTAAACGTACCATCCCCTCTCCCCTTAGTTAGGATCAAGAATGTTTTGCTTCTTACTTTACAACCAGCTAATGGGGGAGGAGGGGCTTTTAATACTGGCACTGCTATCTATTGTCAAAAACTTGAACAATTACTGATTTATTTTATGAGAAAATCCACTTGTTCCATTAGCCCCCATACTCCATAAGCTTCCAGTCTCACCTACACGAATGTATACATCCTGTTTGATTTACACTAAATATTCTTTGCAATTAGTTACACTAAACAAGAAATTTTCCAATTTAAAAATCTATAACTTTAACCATTTTCAAGTCTAAAATTTGATCTCATTAAAAGAAAAATAAATTCTAAATTTCCAAATTTCTCTCCATCTGTAAATAGAATTTCTATGGTTCATATAAGATAAAGTGACTGACAATTAATTTGGTTGCAGATCGCATATTCTTTCGGAATTTATAATAATATAAATTTAACAATTTCAGGAACAAAGTAATTCTGTTGCAAACTCACCTGATGTTGAGAACTCTCCAGAATTAACGAACAAATTCAATTGAAAATAAATAAATGCGTTTTTTCTCGTAAACTATAAAAGCAAAATTTTATTCAAAAATTCCAGGACGAAGCTTTGAAGTCGCGGATTAAAATTAACCGGTATAAATAATATATCGGAGCACTTCAAAGGGTTAAGACAGGTCTATCCAGATTTTTCACAAAGGCAAATTTTTCTAATAATGTTATTTTAAATGCAATGTTCTTACTTTAATAATCTTCAATAATATTTTCTGCAAATTCCAGCTATCAGCTTAAAAACGACAGATTTTGATTTACGAATTTTTCTTCCAGAACTGTGGTAACTTTTTTATGTTACACTTTATAATGCAGTTAAGGGAAGCGTGATATTTGAAACGAAAATTTATAGACAAATCATCTTATCATTTGGGAGCAAATAATAAACTAAATATATCCGAAGTATTGATTTATGCTACACCTTGGATGTCGGTCGAACTCACGTGCCCGTGAGTCATTCGTCACCACTATTTACGAATAGTAATTTTTGCTTTATTTATTCTAAGAACTTCTGCCATTAAATAAGGCAACGATTACTACTATTAAGAAGCTGTGGTATAGCAATAGGAGTAATTTGCCCGCTGGCCCACGGGTTCGTCACTAGGCAATAATGCACAAAAAAGTTTTCTTTTTATTTCATACGTGAAAATTTAGGTAATTTTTGTTTCATGTTATGAAAATATTTAATGGAAATTCGACACTCTTTGATATAAATTAATTCAGAAAACTTTAGGGTTGAATTTAGATGAAAACTAAAAATTTCCCACATGATATTTACACCTTGATATCTTTTGTTTGATCTCCTTTTGTCTTAAAAATCCATAATGTTTCTTTGTTAGAGACTTTGGCTATTCATGTACTGCATTTTCATTGAAATTGTCTCCACTTTTGGTTGTACAAACCACTGCTGTGTAGCATTCTTCCAAAATTGATTGGTTCAAGCTCTCAAGCTGATGTTCTTGAACTTTATATATATTTTTTTATTTGCTAGCTTACTGGAAGTGTTTAATTCTTCAAATAATCATCTTGTATCTTGTGCAACTATGTTGGAAATTTTATTACTTTTTATGACATTGGAAGAGGTTCTTATTTGATGACGAGAGATGAAGGGATTTTTCAAAAGGCAGATCAGATATCTTTCATTACAATTTACATTTTGCAGAATACTGTTATCAATACATTATTCAAATTTAAGATGACAAGAAAATTTAGTGAAGTAGTTGAAAGCTCTGCTTTTCTCACAATCATCATTTTAAAATAAGAAAGTATGAGAAATTTTCTATTTTTTGACAAATTTTCAGATGCGGTGAAAATTGAGAAACAATCTTTTGGCCTAAATGAATCTGATGCATAAACTCAAGACACCAGTTTCTAATACACTGACATATAATGTTTCTAATCATAACACTGATATATGCAAGACTGAATAAATAATAAAAGTGTTTTTCTCAACATAGTTTATCCAAAGGCATGCACAACAAAGTTTACATTCCATTTCGATGTCTAGTAATAATGAAGAATCATTTATCTACTATTAGCAGTTTTTATAATTTTCAAATGATACAACTTACAGATATGTTATGTTCACAGAAAAATTAAAATTCAGCAAAATTATAAAGTAAAATCATAACTTTATGAAGTGAAAAATAGTACTGTTTACTGATAAAGCAAACAAAGATGTTGCACATATAGTTTTGAGCAAAATGTTTTGGAACTAGAACTAATTGCAGAAAGCATCAAAGGCGTATCTTTTGTTTGTTCGTTTAGTTGCATTTGGTATTTATGAACAGTAAAAAATACAATAAATAGACATTCTACTGGTAATATATTGTTTATAGATATGTGCTGGTTATTTCTTTAACAAGAACAGCATATTTCTAACAAGAAACAATAAGTATAAAAATTTTAAAAAGTAGATCATCAGTTTGAAAAAAGTGGTCACCAATATAAAAAATTTAACATAAAAACAATCAACTATACTCGTACAATTCTTTTTAATATTAGTAAAATTAGGAACATTAATTAATTAATTTATTTATTTTTTTATCAGATTTATTTATTGATAAGGCATAATTGATGCTTCAGCTGCAATCTTTTTTATTTGAAATGAAAGTCATTAGCTGCTATTAAGCATTTTTTATTTAAATATTGGTTAAAAATAATTAGCCGATATTTTTTTATATACAATATATTCGTATACAAAAAGGAACATGGTGAAACAAGAAGCGAAAATTTTGCTGCCTAAAATTATTGAATCTTATATGACAATGGATGGGATAAAAGAAAATTATTAAATTACTTACAATACAATGCATATTTTTTTCCCTAGAGCCACATATAATATGATCCTGAATGATTCACTGCCGATACTTTAAGCAAATGTGATGATTATGTTAAGACGCGTCTTATATGGAAGGCAACGGGGCGGGGAGGCCATTCAGCCGAGTCGTTCCTAATCCGGGGAATGGGTCTATCCCTGACTGGTATAAACAAAGGTAAACTAAGGTATCAGACTTAAAGAGATGACATTTCCTTCACTTAGATGACGGAGAAGAGCAGTAGAGTACCAGGTCAATCTACTCAAGGCGAAACCATGTAGTAAAGAAAGTTGTGAAGAATCTTTCGATTTTTATTACACATGGATGATTAACTTTGAAAAGCTTTCAACAAAAAGTCTGACAGCAAAAAAAAATATAGAGTTCACTCTCAACGGAAGGAATTCCACTGGAGGATTTAGAAAGCAATGATTAAAAAAAATGTGAAAGAACATTTGTAACTTTCTCTGTAATTATTTAGTTTGACACGACATTTTCATTATAATGATGCTATTTTCATTATAATGATTATGCCATCAAAGAAATTTCTAAATTGAAAGTTTTTGAATGAACCTCATTTTCCATAAAACTGAATATGTATTTTTCGAAGCTTTTAAACACAGTTTTCTCATTCATTATTTTTTATAGCAATTTTATCAGTTATTAGCCAAGTTACACAAATTTTGTAATTAGCATCACTAATGTAGTACCAAAAATGTATTAGTTTGTAAATATATAGATTTTCTGCGCCCGCTCAATTTTGTCTACATTGTTTGTGATCATAATGATACCATAAATTATTTCAATTCTTTTCTATGGTGGGTATAGCAATAAAGAGTCAGATACTATAAAGTTTAACGCACACTTGAGTATGTTTCGACGTTCAAAAATTAAAATAATTTTGATGTGAAATATTGAGAAAAAGTGGGATTTAAATTAGATAATTTAAACTTTTCGGGACATTTTTTAGCTTTTTATTTTATTTCCATAAAGAAATCACTCCAATATTTGCGTTACTAAATTTATCCTTCATAAAAGTCTCGCTCAACACTTCGGAAACATTGTTAAAAAAGGCAATTCAGGGTGGGCAGGTCGAATGGTTATAATTAGTACGAATTCCACTTTTATATCTAGTGATGTCAAGTGAGGAGAGGAACTTCTAATTACGCACTGTTTTGAAATATTCAAAATATTTTTATATTCTTTCATAAGCAATGAATTTTTGTAGATCATAACGAAACAACAAATTATAACAAACTGACGAAACATTACATTGACAAAATTTTATATACAGTGAAAATAAAACATAGAAAATGAAAGAATCAAGGCACAATTTTAATCAACATCAATTTATCCTTCATAAAATTATCTCATCACTTCCAAAACATTGTTAAGAAAGGTAATTCAGGGTGAGCAGGTTGAATGTTATAATTAGTACGAATTGCACTTTTACTGATGTCTAGGGATGAACAATAAAAGAACGAGTATATCATATTCAAAATTTCTTAACCCTTTCCGGCACAGTGATCCCACTGCGGCACCACCTAATTTTAATTCCAAATTTAGAAACTGCAACAATAATATTTTAATAAAATTTTGCTTTTGTAATGAAAGTTTAAATCATCAGATTTTTAATTTCTAAGAAGTTCGTTTGTAAATTCTGGTGTTAGTCAATTATTTCATCATTTTACGAACAGAATTTTTCTGTGCCAGAAAGGGTTAAATCCTGAAAGAAAAATACACTAATTCTAATCACAGACTTGTTCTGAAAGATTCAAAATTTTTTATATTCTTTCATTTTGAATTTTTGTAAATCATAGCGATTTTGATTGGCGAAACAATACATTTACAAAATTTAAAATATAGTAAAAATAAAAAATGAAAGAAATGAAGCACATTTTTAATAAGCATTAATTTTTTCCCCGTAAAATAAAAAATTAGCATAATAGTAGATTTTGTATATAATTGCGTCCATCGTCGAAAAATATAATTTAGCACAAAGCGTTATTCAGTACTGGTAATCTTCTGTGGCATCGTAACTTACATTATAATAATGAAGCGGTGTTAAATTTTAAAATTCAGGCTTACTTTGTTTAATTTAGAAAACAAGAGCTTTTACAGAGAAAAGTGCTAATATAACCAGTGGTAAATTCTGGCGAAAGTAGGAGAAAAAGAAATGTAAAAATTTCCTTCCAACTAACCTTTGATCAAAATATGAAACATTTTCAAAGAATAATAAAACAAAATAAATATATAACAATATGATATTTTGATATCATAATTAGTGAAAATACAGTCCTGTAGAAAAAACAACGCACCGCCCTTTACTATAATCTTTTTCAGTAAGAGAGGCGTTTGCCTTTCATTGACCGTCACAACTTGGGAGGGTTTTCTATGGTAACGCGCGGTAGATTTTCAAGTTGCTCACCTTTTTTTTCCCTACTACATTTGATGATTGTTTAAGCTCCCAGTCCAGGACGATAAGAGATAGATCACAAAGCGGAAATGAAGTTGGAAAAACGAGATAAGACGGTACAATATGTGATTTCCATGTCAAGAAGCGAGGGTGACTGTGAAGATCAAGCGTCGCTAAAGAAAAAAGGAAGAATAACTCTGCCGCAAATTATCCTATAAAAAATGTGACTGGTACCAATGGATTAGTAATAACGTCTACTAGTTGATGCTATACATAATTTTGATTAGAGAGTCATCTACTTATTAAAAAAATGTACTAAATTCTGAAATTTTCGATAGGAATACCTATTTTTGACATCATGTGAGTAAAATTTTGAACTCCAAATGTTAAAATCATATTTAGGGCTCCGTGCTTAAAAAGTAAACACGGAACCATTATAAGATCACTCTTGTGTCTTTCCTTCCGTCTATCACACCCGTTTTTCTGGAAAACCATGGAACGTGGAAAGTTAAAACTTGGCAGAGTTATAAAGACTAATGACACACATATTTATAGGTTATAGTCATTAACAAATATATTTAGGGAAAATTTTAGGGGGCGGGGGGCTCTAATTAAGTTACTCTAATTTTATTTTATTTTATTTTTATTTATGTATCGTGTGGGGCATCACTCGAAAGATCGCGCAAGACCGAACTCAAAAATATATTTGTTTTAACTTTAGGAATTATATTTTCAGAGATATCATCGAAAATATGCTGCAAAAATATGCCCTCCCCCCTGATTCCGAATCTACCCAAACAAAAATTATGAAAAAATTAGGGGTAGTAACAATTTATTTAAACCTTTCAGGAAAACATTAGCGATTACCCTAGGGCACATAGTTTTTGAGAAAATCATTTTTTTTCCGTTGCGCACAAACTTTACTTTGCGGCCGCTCAGAGGAGGAGTTGAGGGGCAAGGTACAGTCGTGGAAAAAAAAAAGTAAATACCCCTTACTAACTCTGCAAAACATTATCGTAGAAGGAAGTTACTGGTACCAGATGATTGGTAATAAAGTCTATCTTTAAATGATGTATATAAAATTTGCTCAGGGGGGATATCTACATATTAAAACGAACCATAACTTTGTTTTTTTCAATAGCAGTACACAATTCTGACAGCATAAATAAACTCTACATCCTTCAATTAGACTGAAAACAATTTTTTATTCAATTCGTATGATAAGTTTCTGAGAAAATAATTATTTTAAAACGAGCGTATTTTAGGGGTTGTATCCAAATTGAAGTTCGATACTCCGTGTTTGACCGAAAGAGCCTCCTTCTTGATCAAGGCATCTTAAGCGCCACTCAATCAGTCATTGAAGATTGCTAGATTACAGGATAGCATAAGGAATTTCAAAATATCTAGTCACTCCTATCATAGACGGCCCCTTAAATCCTCATTTTGCCGTTTTTTAAGCATAATTTGAAAACTACTTGAAAGAAAAATGTGAAATTTGGTATTTCCATAAAGCAGAACTTAATAAATCTAAATCCATCGAAACATTGTACGTTGCCATTCATAATTTTTTCGAATATTAATTTCATAATTCAAGAGCTGAGTGGAAGAACATGCTATGCTACATTTTCTTAAAAATTATTTTATCTTTTGTACAAAGGCGTTATCAGGTATTCTATCACATGGTAAAGCTAAAATACCAAAACTCTATTTAGCCTTGAAGATTTAAGACACTATTCATTAATATTTAATATTTTATTATTTAATAATGTAAATAATATTAATATTTTTTAATATTTAAAAATTAAATATGAGTAAGTTCTTTTGATAGAGTTCGGTACCACACCTGTTAATATTTTAAACATATGGTATCAAACAGAAAATAAATCATTAAAATTGACAGCAAAAACTTTCACATCAAATTTCTTCAAATGTAATTTTTGTTACTTAACATGTTCTTCCACTTAGCTCTTCAATTCATAACTCATCTTACAAAATTATAAAAATTTCAAATTCAACGTATTTAAGTTTGGGTATTTTAGTATTATTGCTACACAAAAAATTAGCACATTAGGAGTATAATTTCAGGAGATATTAATAAAAATATGAAAATGTAATTTAACATTAGAAGCACTAAATTTTGAATGTTTATAATTCAGAAACTTATCATTCAAATGACTTGAAATTTGGTGTCTAAGTATAGTTTGAACAGAAGATTTGAAATATCTTGTTAAAATTGGGTATTGCCATTGAAAAAATGAAGTTTCAGTTCGTTTTAATATGTAGATGCCCCCCCCCCCTAAGCAAATTTTATATACATCATTTAAAAGTAGACTTTATTTATAATCGTTCTGTACCAGTAACTTTCTTTTACGATAATTTGTTGAGGAGTTAGTAGGGGGTGTTTACTTTTTTTCCACGACTGTACTGTACCTATCGACACGTCATCATCCAAGGAGTTTTGATAATGATTTTCGAAAAAAACTGTCGGTTTTTTCGCCGAGATGTTAATAAAAAATCTATCTAGAAAAAGGCAGCACGGACCAAGACGGCGGTGCAACTTTGTGACCTCTTTCCGAAGCGCACAGGTAAAGTAAATCATAGTAATAAATAGTCAATGTTTTTTATTCCAATTGAATTCAATTATTGAAAAATAATTCGTAGAATAATTCCGAGTTTTTTACGAAGACTTATGATTTTTTTTAGTAACGATATTTTGTAATAATGCAGTTAGTAATTAATAAATTTATTGTACGAGACATTTTGTGCAGGAGTAAAACTCGCAGCTGACTGATTATTAATCATTGCAAAACAGATTGCAATGCGGGTAGTTTTTTAAACATAAATGAAAAACTACTTTTCACAATGAGCTATAATTTTGCCATCGAATGTTTGAAGCTTCCAGAAATTGATTTCTGTATTCTTAAAAAATGCATAGTTTCATATTGTTTTTTTAAAAAAATCTATATATTCGAAATTAATTTTTGAGAAAAATATGAACTCTATAACCTATGAATTTTTTTAACAGAAATCAGTTTCTAAAAGCTTCAAGCATAGAAATCCAAAATTACAGCTTATTCCGCCATAGTTTTAGAGTTGTGTTAAAAAATAAACTATCCGTATTGCAATCTGTTTTGCAACGATTTAAAATGAATTTTAGGAGTTCCAAACGTTAAACTTGCATAATTCTATAACTACTCAGCCGAATGACTTCTCGTTTGGTATTTGAATGTAAAATTTACCGGAAAATGAAAATAGTATGTCAAAATTGAATGTTAGTATTGAAAATTTTCAACTTTGGCACAATTTCTATATGTAGACGGCTTCCTAAACAAAATTTAAGTATAGCATTAATTAGTAGACATTATTAATAATCCATTGGTACCAATCATGTTTTTATACGATGGTTTACAGCTGTGTTAGTAGGAGGTGATAACTTTTTTTTTCCCCTAGTACTGTAAAACATTTTATTATGCGCCCATTATTATTTATTCAAGTAGTAATCCATAAAATACATTTTACGTTAAGAATAAAATAATTAGAATTTAAATTTGACTAATTAGATAAACAAATACTATCAGCAAAACCTTATTTAGAACGGAACACGAAGTGGATAAAAAAGCGGGAGGCAAGGAGTATGTTGATAATATTGTTTTTTTTTTTTTTTTTTTGAAAAGCAGAGAAAATTATTAAGCAAAATTTCATAATACTTATTCAATTGTAAACAGAGGATGAAATTGTGTGCTGTTAGAAGCCTCCGTCAGTAAACAGTGACTGTTATTAAGCAATAACTGCCATATGTT
Source organism: Maratus speciosus (assembly GCA_963932465.1). Lineage (NCBI taxonomy): Eukaryota > Metazoa > Arthropoda > Arachnida > Araneae > Salticidae > Maratus > Maratus speciosus. Next base: position 303,613,094 of record OZ010796.1, on the reverse strand, counting down.
TAATCGAAAATGAAGTATTTGGATTACGAAATAATGCAAGTTTTTATTATAGCTTAAGAAATAGAATTAGACCTTTATAAAACGAATGCCTGGGATTGACATATACGCCTTGACCGCAGCAGGGTATCTTATTTGTTCACTTCTGTGTATAGAGAACTAACAGAAAGAATGTCATTTATTTCAGTCCTCAGAAAGTGAAATATAGGCATCCCTCGACTTACGTAAATAATGCGTTGCGTTCCATAAACTTTTGCGTAAGTCGAATTTTACGTAAATCGAATTTGTAAATTCCTTAGGTAAAATTTCGTCAGAAACTGCGATATTTATTATATATATATATAATATATACATTATTTACACAGTATTGTTTTATAAATAAAGTAGCATGCAGCAGTATTTTCTTGGATATAAACTATAAAACTACGAAAAAATATAAAAACAAACTGAAATAACACTTTTCAAATAAAAAGTATCATGTGGAATATGGAATTTATGAATTTAACATTAATGAATTAATTTACATCAATTTTGAATCTACATCAAAACGAACAGCTCTGAAGCTGGAAGAAAAAATACACTCGTTCCTCTTCACCGAAACTTTAAAATTAGGCTTCGTTATGGTTTGAATTCAGCTAACAAAATTGTAACGGTTAAACAGGGTTTTTTTTTTTTTTTTTTTTTTTTTGGCTCATTTTAATCAGATTTGTGTTTGTTTTGTTAAAGATTTGATTGTATATTCCAATAAAAATATAACTATGTCTAATATATAAAACTATATTATTGTTGTGGTTTTTATCTGCATATTTTATTTATAAAACAATTATCAACAGTATGCAAATGCGTATCAAACGCGCTAGTATGTTCATAAATGTAATTTTTGAAATTTCTTACGTAAGTTCCAATTTACGTAAGTCTAGGGATGCCTGTACTCAAAATAGTTTTTCACCTTAGCTTATTGTTTTTACATTTTATTTTTCATCCAAATACAGTTATTCTTATGATTTTAAAAATATGAGTTTAACGATGCTAATTCTTTAATTTTTTAGAGAAAAAATATACTATATTGCGCGCATACGAAGCATTTTATTTAAATGCTTGTATCTCATATTCAATGGGCTCATTTCATATTTCAGTAGGGTGTTTCTCTTGTACATTGCAAAATTTTCTACAAGTTTCGTAAAATTTGGTTGAAAACTTTGAATGTCATAAGCAAAAATCATGTGAAAAAAATTAGGATTTTAAAAAGAAACGTTTATATCGTCGTCAATATACATGTTATTTTTATGACAATGCATACACACATTGCACGCAGGAAATAAATTTTTTCGTAAACATTATAGATCATTTACAGCATTTTATGGTACAGGGTCATCACAATATGTTATTTTTAAATTTAGTTTGTGGTTGGTCCTCTTCTCTAAATGCACTTATGACTGAATATGTCCTAGTGTGAGTTCAAGCATGTTCTTTAAATGGTTGAAGTTGAAGAATAATATATCATGTACTTCTTTTTTTCTCTTACATTTACCAGCCCCACCAGTGGCTGAGAGGTTCTGCTCTCGAAGCTGGTAGACGGGAGGTGCTGGGTTCGAACCCAATCGCGCCCGTCGGCCTAATCGTTCGGAGTTTTCGTGGTTTTCTTCGAGCCATGGATTTCCATGCGTAAATACGGGTTAGGTTCCTTTAGAAATACCCCCACGAAGGGCACTCACCCCCCCCCCCCTGGGCCTATATCCCTCTTGCAGATAATTGGCCGTCAAAAATCAACCAACCAACCTTACATTTACCAAAACTTCGCAAGTGATGTAATAATTTCTTCTGCTACTGTTAAATTTCTTTATGAAATTTCAAAGTACTTGACAAAAATATTAAAAATTAAAGCGGTTTGAGTATTTTTAAAATATAAAATAAAATTTTGTTCACAACTTTCAGGATGTTACACTAAGTGACTAGGTACACATAAGTAGTAAAATGAATAAATTTAATTGGTTTGTAAGCAATGTGTGATTATTACTACAGTTAATTCTCCTCATACTATGCATGCCAGGATACAAAAAACAAAACAAAAGAAAACAAACAAACAACAAAAAAAAAAAAAAAAAAAAAAAAAAACAAGTGGGTAAGTGTGATCACAGATCGCACAGAGTGTTTCTTTTAATATTCCTTTCAAAACACTTTATCCTTTTTCAAAATCTGTTAGTTCCACATTTCGCAACCAGGGGAAGCACTCTATTCTAAACAAACATCTATCCGAACGAAACTCCGTTTTACAACCTATCCGTAGATACATTAGTCGAGGGGATCGGGCCCATACCACCCGAGCTAGTTAGGCGTCCCCTGGCAGTAAAAAGTGGAACTAAAATATGTAAGGCTATGGTGCATAATATGAGAGAGTGGTCAAGGGGGTGTCGGCAAAAGTTAGAAAAGTGCCCCCAGGGTGAAAAGGGTGGAGGTTAGAAAAATTGCTTAAAATACACAAGTTAGAAACCGGAGGAATAAATATGAGGCTTTTTAAAATTTTTATGATTTGTCGTGTGATCGCAAGTGTTCAGCTATAAGTACTCAAAATTTCAAGTCTTCAACTTAATTAGGGGCTCAGTTAGAAAAAAAAGCTTAAAATACGCAAGTTAGAGCTTAGACGGGTAAATATAAGACTTTTTCAAAATTTTATGATTTATCGTTTGATGTGAAGTGTTCAGGTATAAGTATCCAAAATTTCAAGTCTCCAACATATATAGCTTCTGAGAACGGGCTCTGCCAGACAGACAGACAGACAGGGGAGTGAGACGAATAGGGTTTCGTCAGATGAACGAAATCCTAAAAAAAATATAGTGTAGGTGTGTTTGAGTCCACACATCACCAGAATGACCAACATTAAAAGATAACTTTATTTAAAAACATGCCACCACTACACCACTCTATCACAAGACATGACTAGCTGCATCTGGACATCACTCATGTTTACCTCTCATCATCCACTGTTGCCACTCACATTATAACTAAAATATACAGATAAACACACAGTTACCTAACAACTTCTCTTTTTTTATACACATACATATATTTCACATATTAAAGTTCCAGCACCAACAGTTCTTATAATAAAAATCACTGTGGAGTTTTTACAATTCTCCCTGATCTGGTCATTCGAGGACCAGTCACAGGCAATTCACTTTTTTGCAATATAGCCCCAGATCCGGAACTGTCATTATATAGTCACTCTGTTTAGGATTCATCTCAACCTTCTCCACCTCCTTATCCTCAACAGCCTGATCCATTCCATCTTCCCGTCTCTCACTCACTTTGTCATTGCATGCTGTGGCCGCTTCTCTCAACCATCTCCTATTTCTTCTTACAATTCCTCCCTCAATATTAACATCGTAAGATCTTGAGTTATGAATGTCAATGACGGAGCCTCTTTTCCACTTATCAGTTTCCTTTGACAATGTAGGTGGTTTTCGTATATATACCTCCTGACCAATTTCAAGTGGGGGCAACTGTTCAACCTTTCTATCATAATAGCTTTTAGCTTCCCTTCTTTTTAATGATATCTTATCTGGAATCAAATCCTGAATTTATGGCTTTAACAATTTCTGAGATATAGGCAAATTAGATCTTGTTCTTCGAGACATCAATCTTTGAACTGGACTTGAATTCATATTAACTGTTGGAGTATTTCTCCAATTTAAAATATTCAACCATACATCTTCCTTATTTTTAATAGATTTCTTAATATATTTTTTTACAATCTTAACTGCTGATTCTGCCTTTCCATTACCCTGACTATGATAGGGTGTTGATGTAGATTGTTCAAAACTCCACCTCTGTGCAAACTCAGCAAACTCTGAACTTCTGAATGCTTTTCCATTATCAGTAATCAAAACTTTTGGAATACCATGCCTACTAAAATGTTGTTTGCATCTATTTATCACACTTTCAGATGTGATATTTGGTAACCTATCAACTTCAAATTAATCTGAGTAATGATCCACCAAAATTAAATAATAAGTACCATTTATTTCAAAAATATCAGATGATACTCTCTCCCATGGCAATTCTGGTATTCTGTGTGTCTGCATGGGTTCTTTTTGCAAATAAATTTGGTTCAAGTTACAAATTTCACAACTTTGAATAACATTTTTTATTTCACTTGACATTCTTGGCCAAAACAATATGTCTTTTGCTATTCTAATAGATGCATTTATTCCTAAATGACCCCGATGAACCCTTGAAATCATATCTCGTCTCAAAGAACTTGGAATAACAATTCGATCATTTTTAAAAACAATTCCATCCTGTATTGTTAGATCTTCTCTAAAAGTCCAATATTCTGTGATTAAGGGCGATATCTCCTCCTTTTCCATTGGCCATCCATCCAGCACCACCTTTTTCAATTCCATAAGTACTGGATCTTTATTAGTTTGTACTTTTAAATTTTCATATGTCCTATCCGATACATTTAAAATTTCTTGTATTTTAATCTCTGAGAGCTCTTTATAAATATTATCTACTTGAAAAATATCTTGCTTCACCTCATCATGTGAAGTTTCTGACAATGCAGCCCTAGAGAGTATATCGGCAATATGCATCTTTTCACCTTTCCTGAATAACACATTCAAATTATATTTTTGTAAACGAAGAAGCATTATCTGCAGTCGTCTTGGAGCTTTCAGTAGTTCTTTTTTAAAAATAGCCTCCAATGGTTTATGATCCGTTTCCACATTTATTTCACTTCTTCCACTTATAAAATGATGAAATCTTTCACAAGAAAGCACAACAGCCAAACACTCTTTCTCTATCTGAGCATATTGCTGTTCAGTTTTATTTAAACTCCTTGAAACGTATGTAATTGGCTGTCCTTCCTGCATTAATGTTGCACCCAATCCAGCTTTGCTTGCATCACATTGAATAGTTATTTCTTTATTTGGGTCATAATAACCAAGATCAGGAGCTCTAATTACTAGATTTTTTATAGCTTCAAATGCATTTTCCTGCTCTTTTGTCCATTCCCATACTTCATTCTTTTTAATCAATTTTCTTAATGGTTCCCTAATCGATGACAATTTTGGTAAAAATTTACTCAAATATGTTGTAAAGCCTAAAAAACTCTTAATTTCATGTACATCTTTTGGTCTTGGCATATTAGTAATGGCCTTTACTTTTTCAGGATCTGGCCTTATACCCTGAGGGGTAAAAATATGTGCCAAGTACTTAATTTCTTTTTTTCTAAGTTTTATTTTATTTTTATTGAATTTAATATTAGCCTCTCTTGCTCTTTGAAACAGACTCTCTAAATTGTGATCATGATCTTTCCTAGCTTCCTCCTCAGTAGCACCACATCCCACAATAAGTATATCATCAGCTATGATGATAATTCCATTCAATCCTTTAAATATTTCATGCAGTCTTCTCTGATATTCCTCTGATGCTGTGCATAATCCAAATGGAAGACGCAAAAATTTATACCTTCCAAAGGGTGTCCAAAAGTGGTTAAATTTGTGCAGTCTGAACTTAATTTAACATTCCAAAACCCATCCTTAGTGTCTACCACTGAAAATATTTTAGCATTAGTTAACAAGGGCATAATCTCTTAAATTGTTGGAATAGGATACTCTGATCTCTTTAATGCCTGATTCAAATTCTGTGGATCCAAGCATATTCTCAATTTATTTGTAGTCTTTACCAAAACTAAATTGCTAATCCAATCAGTTGGAAGAGTGACTTTACAAATAATTTTATTTCTTTCCATATCATCTAATTTCAATTTTAACTCTTGTCTTAGTGGAATAGGAATTCTACGAGGAGACTGCTTCACCGGAAGCATGCCTGGTTTAGTCTGTAAATGATATTCACCTTCCAAACAACCCAATCCTTCAAAAATTTCTTTATATTTAGTAAGCAATGGTTCATGACTGAATGACACACTCGAAGAAATTTTATTTATCTCAGCCTTAATCTCTAATAAATTTAAAATTTGGCAAGCCTCTGCACTTAATAGTGGATTTTCCCTATATTTAACAATTTGAAAATCCAAAGGAAACATCTTTGAATTCCTCCAACATATAACAGTAACCTGTCCAATCGGTTTTAAAATCTTCCCTCCAAAACATCTTAATTTTGTTTTACTTTTTCTAAGACTTGGGTTTGAATCTTCGCATAAATTACAAAGGTCATTATAACTCATTACATTAACTGTTGCACCAGTATCCATCTGACACTTAATTTTCTTTTTTACCCTGTCCACTTCCAATGTTAAATATGTCATCAACTTCTTAGAATCATTAACCTTAAAAATCATTTCCATTTGACTACACAACTCATCCTGTAATTCATTAGAATCCTGTTCATGAAATTCTTTTACACTCTTATTTTTGCAAGCTTTAGCAAAATGATTTTTCTTTCCACAGTTTTTACAAGTTTTATTAAATGCTGGGCATTTATTCTTTCCAAATTCATGCTTTTCTGCACAATATTTACACCTAGCCTCATATCTAAAATAACTGTCATTCCTATAATATCCTGTTCTATCATTTTTTAATTTATTTTTAACTCTATTAACATCTTCAAAATCCTCAGTTTTATTAGTCAAACTATCCAAAATACCCAAAACAAGTCTATCTGTAATCAATTCTTCCAACATATTTTGAAAATTACATGTCGATGCTAATTTTCTCAATCTACACACATATTGTTCAAATGATTCATGTTGCTCCTGAACTGTTTCATTAAATACAGATCTTTCATAAATTTCATTTATATATGGCTGAAAATGTTCTGATAATGCTTTAATAATTGAATCTGACTTTTTTCTATTTTCCTCAGGTATAGCTAAATGCTGATATATAAGAAACACTTCTTTCCCAATAACAGACAGCAAAGTAGCAACTTTTATTGCTTCATCTTTTTCATTTAATTCAGTAGCAATAGAATAATTTGTCCAGCTTGCTTTAAAGAAATTCCAATTTTCTAACACATTTCCACTCATATCAACAGGCTGTGGTGGTGGAATTAGATTAGCCATCTTCAAATCAGATTCAGACATGTTAGGCTTAAGTTCAAGAGAGGTTAGGCCTAGCAATTCTTCAAAGTTCAACTAAGTCCAAAATATAATTTATTCAGCAAAAATAAATCCTTTATCCCATCTCTGATACCATGTTTGAGTCCACACATCACCAGAATGACCAACATTAAAAGATAACTTTATTTAAAAACATGCCACCACTACACCACTCTATCACAAGACATGACTAGCTGCATCTGGACATCACTCATTTTTACATCTCATCATCCACTGTTGCCACTCACATTATAACTAAAATATACAGTTAAACACACAGTTACCTAACAGGTGGAATCAAAAGCACATACTTTCCATAAATTTTGATTTTGAATGAACGAATGGTCTAAATTTGTTTGATGGCTGGTTAAAATGGTACATTAGAACCTCAGCCAGTGTCACCATCAGTCTAGATTCTGTCAAATTATAATTTCGCAAGAAATTGCAATTTTTTAAAAGCGATGCTCTGCGTGTCTTTGCTCCATTGATTGGGGTAAAAACCCGCAGTGATGAGGCAAAGCCCCGCTCTGCGTATTTTTACCCCATTTCCCCTAAAACGAATGAGTTTAGAGAAGGATTTACTTCCATGAGATAAGTGAACGCTTTATTGAATTATACCAAGGTAAGTAGCATTAAAAATATATAAAACGATTACTCGATGCTAAACTTTGTCAAGTTATGTCCGAAAGTTATGCTATTTTGTTATTTAGTAGAACTGTTTTGGATCAGATTAGATAAAAGAAGTTGAATATCATTCAATGCGTATCAAGGCATCATCAGAATCTGTAACTACTAGTTACCATCTTATAAAACTGTCATGGTGACCACTATCGCAAAACAAAATAAAGTACGTTTGGGTTCTAGCGGCCCCCGAGGAGGAATCGCCAAACGCCAAAGATTTATTGCCACATTATAAAGCATATATGACAATAAAATAATATATGATGCATATAACATTTAGTGACTCATATGATCCCTTTACAGTCATATGGAGCAGTGCAAGGTGACGTCAATAACAGGTTTTTGCTGCTGCTGTAGGACAGCTATCGCTACCTTTGTTAATGCTTTTTCTGTTTGTGTGTCCTGCAGCTTTCTTCATTGTTCTCCGGTAAAAGTCACGTGATGTGAACTGCTCTATATGACGCACTTATATGACATGGGAATAAAATGTATGTGATGAATATATGACACACAGGGTGGTTCAGAACTATAAGTCATAAATGCAAAGGCTGGTAAAGGGGACCTAAATAAGCAGATTTTGTATAGGAATGTGGGTGCAGAAATGCAGCGTTGAGGAAGTAGATGACGCTGTTAAGTTAGGCGGATGAAAGCGCTTCGTTGGCTTGAATCGTCATTCCCTCACGGATTTCGAGCAACATGCATCGTTACACCAATTCGGAGCTTGCCGACATGCTTTCATGTATGTAAGCAAGGAAATAACTCACAGCCAAAGCACGTCCAACAGCTCTCGAGCTTGTCGAAGGACTATCCTCTGCTATGCGTAATATAATACTGCTTCTTCCAATGCAGGATGTCTGCGATATCTTACAGTGCCCCTATCACGCCTGGAAGCATGAAACGACCCACTCGCTCACAACTCCCGATGAAGACGCTCAATTGTTCTGGGATCCGGCAGAATCCTATCCGAGAATCGTTCCATGTAAATCTTTGAGCACCCAATCTATTTCCATGCGCAACCTCATACATGAAATGAATGTCGTTAAGCTCCGCATTGGTGTAATAATGGATATTGCTCGAAATCCGGGAGGAAAATGATGATTCAAGCCAGAAAATCCGCCACCCGCCGCACTCAACATCGCCCTCTACTGCCTCAACGCTGCATTTGCGCATCCACATTCCTATACGAAATCTGCTTATTTAAGACCCTCTACCTGCCTTTACATTTTTGACATATAGTTTTGAACCACCCAGTATAAGAGGTGAATAACATATATATGACGTATAGAGCATATACATAACCGGTTTGAGTATATAAATGTGTATATATGATGCATATATAAGCTTCGCGATGATCTTGGAAAATCGTAATTGTGGGAGCTGAATAACCAAAAAGTACCCGAAATAATTTTGACTACGTAGAGCCGAAAACAGTCAGCGTTGCCTTGCACTTTGACAACAACAAAACTGCCCGCTTTAGATAATTGAGGACTATTTATGTCCTGCTTGTTAGAAGAGTTAAAACAAAAACGATTCATGGAACAAAAAGATGACTTTAAAAATTATGTGGACCTGAGTTCTATTATTTAGAAGGAGACTTAACTTAAAAAAAAAGTAAGTTAAGTAGAATACGTTAATCAGATGTATATCTACTTCATAAAATACTAACTTAGAAAAACTATTAAGCTTCTCACAACGTAATTTCGGAAAGATTTGAATCTAGGTAAAACGATGGGCAGAACTCCACATCTAGAACTTGTCCGTATCTTTGCTCCAAGACGTATGCGGGTTTTTACTTCATTGAGCAATGTTTTGCTTAATCGGCCAATTGCATGTTTTAAAAAAATGCAATCGAAGTATAAACTTCATGGCATTTAGAAGCTAAATAGTTTCCGTTCTTCACTGAAGCACAAAAGTCACTTAATTTTTTTAAAATGTTACATCAAAAATGAAAAATTGAAACCTACCTCATTTTTTCAGCACGGAGTACTACTTTCGTTGAGGTTTTTAACACACAACTGATACGATTGAAACCTAACTACCGTCTACTGGTTAAAATTTTAAAAACGTTGCGTTCATATTAAGTGCGTGTCTTTACCGCCCCCTACCATAACTAAAAGCGTTAAAAAATGAAGAAATATAATCTTCAAGTAAATGTTTTATGCTTGCCTTCCAAACGTTACTTCATGCGAATACTATAATTTTCTTAAAAAAATAAAGATAGAGATAATTTTGTAATAGACATACATAGAAAGTGCGTCTAAGGTAAAACTTTTTGGGGGGGGAGGGGGGCAGATACGAAAAAGAGGATCAACAGCTTTCTAATTCAGGTATATTTACATTACATTTATTTACTATAATTTAACTTAAAATATTAATTTTAAATGGTAATGTTTAGTACATAACTATAATTTTTAAAATATGTAGTTGTTTGGGTATACGGTCTAAGTCTAGAACCAAACCTACAGAGTAATCTAGTTATTCTTTTCTAGACATATCTTGCATGTAAAAAAAAGACCCATGAGATATAATGGGGAATGTTCTCAAAATGGCTGTAGAAAATGTCAAGAAGGCTTATTAGTGTATGCTGCAGCAATCAGTGTATGCTCCTTATCTTTATAATCAGGCTTAATAAATTTTCATTAATAAACTTCTAAAATGTCTTCTTTATTTTTTAAAATATCCAAATTTACTATAGTGGGGTAACTTAAGTACAGTTATAATATAAAATACACATTTCTTCGTTAAAAAGATATTATACTCAAATCCACTTACGGGGTCATTTGAGTATAGTTATTTTTATTTATTTTGAGGTAATAAAGGGGGCAATTAACTGTAATATTTACACAGTTTCATTCTAGAACATATTGCTCAAAACCCTTTGAGCGTCTGAGTGATCTCCTGCATTTTCATATATGGGAAATTAGGGTAATGCTGCTCGAACAAATATATCTAAATAGAATGGAATTGAAAACGTGCGATCTCTACCGACACCTAGCGAACTTCATCGTAAGTTCTCAGTAAGCATATAGTAACCATCGGAAGGAAAGTATTTGTGTGTCCTCATGTTATTAGTTTACGGTTGTTTAATTATAAAATTCTACATCTAACTTGAAGATAAGTGTGCATTCTTATTTTCAAATGTTAATTCACTCATTATGTCTACTAAATATATACATTTAGCTGTACGTTCATGCTTTTATTTATGTGCGTTGTTACGCCAAATATAATGCATTAAAATCCAACATGGCTATGAAGGATAATGGCGCTCACGTGGAATTCCAGAAGGAGTTTTTCCAGTGCGCTACTTTTTTTTAAATTCAAATTTCTTGATTGACACCATTTTTCTAAAATGGTAAAATTCCCCTTGTTTTCGCCTTTATTAATATGTCATTAAACAAGGCGAATTTTACGATTTCAAAAAAGTGGTGACAATCAAAAAACCTGAATTAAAAAAAAAGTTGTCCACTGGCAACACTGTCCAGAAGTGCTACAGGATGAAAACCACGAACAAATGCTTAGACCTTTAACCCTTTCCATCATGGTAGGGTCGTGGTTTCGCTGCACAATATGAAAAGTGGCATTGCCACCTAGAGTAGCACCTACGTGGCAATGAAAGTGGTCGCATAAAATCTGTTGTGTTGTGAATAGCCCACACAATTACATATGTGACTTTTCTCGTACTTAAATGTTGTATTCAAATTTCGAGCGCCATTACTCTACCATGTCGGGCATTAATGCTCAATCAATGGTTAATTAAATAAAACGATAAAAAAAAATTCCTAAAACTTTTAAGCAAATTAGTTGCTTGCAAATTGTTCCTTATGCTTTGAACTTATACTGCATTAATAAAATATTGATTTTTTGTCCAAATTTGTGTAGCTATTCATGTTTTCCCTTACCCTTTAACCGTCTGGCCCGGATTTTTCCGTTACTAGAAATCATGTTAAAATTGCTGTAGATCAAAATATTTTAAACAGAATTTTATTTTTAACCTTATATAGAAAGTAGTTTTATTAAAGATATTATAGCATCAAACTGAGATTTAAAAAATTATTATCCTGGGATTTACAAGCATTCTTATAAAATTACTGCAAAACCCTCGGACGGTGAAAGGGAGTGAGTGCGGCATTACCCTACTTTCCCCTAAACGCTTATAAATTCCAAGATAAATTTCATTTCACAGTTTAATGCTAAATTACCTTTTCATATACCTTCATCCCATATACTTATTAAAACATAATTCTGTTATAAATATTTTTGTATACAGCCAGTTTAACTTGTTTTCTGGAAACGGAAAATTGCGCGAGAGCTGCTCAGAGGGTTAAAAGCAGGGCTGCGGAGTCGGAAGGAAAAAAGACCGACTCCAACTCCGACTCCGACTCCTGGATTTTTGAAACGATCGACTCCGACTCCGACTCCGACTCTTCGACTCCGACTCCGGTATACACACAGGGTTTCTCAAAAAGACTGAAATGCGCTTTGATTTTTTACTTGTTGGAGATATATAGATAATGCAAATTGAAAAAGTGTTCAAAATAAAATATTAATTAAGATTAAGAATCGACCGAAACCGAAACAGAAACCGAATTTCGGTAATATTTCTATTTTCGGCCGAAAACGAAAATTTCCAAAAAGAGTTTAAGTAATTAACACATAATAAATATACATAGTTATTAATTAATTGTAGGTTTAATTATATCTGTGGTCCAAGTTGGCCCTCTGTGCCTCTGACCAAACGTTTTTATTTTCATATACAATAAAATGCAATTAGTCATTCATCAATGACACGAAATGATTTTCTAATTATGAATTTCATCTAATTAAGAAATCTTTTACGTATACATACCTCGATTTATCTTTTATAATGAATTTTGTAAAGGATCATCTGTTCTACTAGAGCTTTCTCAAAGAATATTTGAAACACTTCTGTTTCAAACAAAAAAATTCTATTAAAGTTAAGTCTGCAGCTTTTCACGAGCAAGAGAAAAGCGTCTTCAAATTTTAGTCATATATGCATTTCTTGTTTTTTAATTTGTACTCACATCTTAAGTCAGTCGTGACTGATAATTATAAACAGTGAAGTTCATAGCAATAAATTAAGAGTGTCCCATATGAGTCAATACAGTTCGAATCAATGAGTCATGTTGAAAATTTCCTAAGGAAAATGCGAGAATTTTCGAATACAGATAGTTTCGGTCCGACCAAATTTTCAGCAACATTTTCGCCGAAAACGAATTTTTGGCTAAACTCAGATGTTGAGCCGAAAATGAAACCGAATTTTCAGTTGATCTCTAATTAAGATTATATTCATTAAACGTTTATATTGAGTTAGAGTAAGATTATACTGAGTTCGGCCACTAATTTTTAAAAAGCTATCTTTAAAATAATCTTTTTATACAGTCCTGAATCCTAAAAACCCTGTTTCTAATATTTTATTTTTATAACCGCCGTATAACGAACGTTTATAAATTTCCATTCGGAATATGCAATACATTAAATAAAAATAGTAATTATTGTACAATTAAAAAGATTCACTTTCCTAAATATAATTTGAAGTTACAGATACGAACAAAGAATTTCTATCTTGTCAGCTGCAAATTAAAACCAAATTACGCGAGAAGAACACATATGCCTGCTTGAAAAACAAAGATATTTTCAATTTGAACTTTGAACAGAATGAGTAAAAGAAAATAGTGCTTCGATCGCACTTTATGTGAAAGATTGGTAAGTTGTCGTCGCCTTTCATTCATAGACGTAAATGCTATTATCTACATCTACATTATACTAATAAAATCTTAAATAAATTAATGCCGATTTTGGTGGGTTGAGGGGAGGTAAAAAATCGACGAATAAGGAGTAATTATGAAAATAAGTGAGAAAAGAGAAAAATCTTAAAAAACATACGAAATAATTGTTTTTTCTACAGTAGGTTAGAATTACGGTCCTCCGTCGGATAGGATAACCAAATTTAGCCGGAACCAGATAGATTTAAAATGCTTCGGATCAGGTTTTGACACTTTTGATTTTACCTGATTTTTCAAAAGAAAATATGAACTGAATATTTTTCAAATGAAAAATCTATATATTTGAATATTAATGAGTGTATTTGAGTTCATTTTTATACAAAAAAGATAAAATTGTAGGCGTTTTTCATAACTTTTTATTCTATAAAATATGAACTAATTTTCTTTCGTTTCGAATTAGGGTCATATTGACGATTTTTTTTCTATTTTCGGATTTGGTTGACGAATTCCTTTTTGTCGGGTTTCGGGTTGGATTTCAGTAGAAATTTCAGATTCGGGTCAGGTGCAACCCGGCCCTTGGAAAGACTCTAGTTGGGGCTTAAAAATAGAAGAACGTCTAAGTTTTGAGTAAGAAATATTCAAGAAGTAAACAGCAGTTTTTTGTTTTAATGAGAAAAAATTCTGTATGAGTTCAGTTGTCCGATATTGTAGTGATAGCAGCATTAATCAATTTTATATTTTTCACATATTCTCTTTTATCTGAAATACTGAAAAATAAGGTAGTATAAGTTGGACAAAGGATCCATTGTTATTTGAAGTAGATTGTTTCATTCGTTAGGGTCCGATTCGAACGGTGGTTCGGATTGAGTTATTGAGTTGGCGCTAAATGTTCTTCGTTGTGGGCCAGTCTGATAATTATTATTGCGGGTTCGGGTCGGGTTGACCAGATTTTTCAAAAGGAAGCTCACAATATTGTTTAACTTATAAGTTGAATAAGTAAATATTTATTCCTTTTCCTACACAAGAGATAAAAGTGCTGCTAGAAATGGCTATTTTTCATAATTCTAATAAAATTTAAATTTTATTTAATTTCGGATCGGGTTTAGGGTTCAGGTTTATTTCCGGTTCGCTTCGGATTGACTTGAAATATAAATTTCAGGACCCGACCCGAACACGGATGGACAGAGGTAAAATTGAAACATCTATTTTTGTCTGAGATAGATTCCTTCATTGGGTTGGGTAGTCGGACCGACATGTGGTTAGGGTTGAGTTGGACTTAATTTACAAAAAACAATAAATAAAAAAGAAAAGTGCCCAGCTAAACTGATGGCATTGAGCTCACAGGCTATTCAAACTAATTGTATATTATACTCTTATTTTAAAGAATAATGCCCCTCAAAAAATAAGTGAAGGGGGATTAGCCCCGTTTCCCCCTTTATACTTAACCAATGAACCTCCAAATCTAATCAGGGAAGCTCCTTAACATAATAAACCGGTATACCAAATTCGAAGCAAATCGAATAATTCTGCATGAAACACCCATTTATCTAAATTAAGGGGGGTGGACTAGCCCCCTTTCCCCCTTTATTCTTAACCAATGAAACCCCCAAATTAATCAAGGAAACTCCTTAACATAATAAACCGGTATAACAAATTCGGAGCAAATCGAATAATTCTGCATGAAAACCCATTTATCTGAATTAAGAGGGATGGACTAATCCCCCTTTTCCCCCTTTATCCTTAACCAATGAACCCCCAAAACTAATCAGGGAAATTCCTTAACATAATAAACCGGTATACCAAATTCGTAGCAAATCGGATAATTCTGTATGAAAAACCCATTTATCTGAATTAAGAGGGGTGGACTAACCCCTTTTTCCCCCTTTAGTTTTGGGGGTTCATTGATTAAGGATAATCAGGGAAGTTTCCTAGCATAATAAACCGGTATACCAAATTCGGAGCAAATCGAATAATTCTGCATGAAAAACCCATTTATCTGAATTAAGAGGGGTGGACTAACCCCCCTTTATCCTTAACCAATGAACCCCCAAAACTAATCAGGGAAGCGCCTTATCAGAATGAAACTAGAAAAAAAATTTGAAGCAATTGGGATGTTTCTATCAAGAGTTATCGCGTTACGTACGTACGTACACACGTACATACAGAACTGGCGAGCACATAAGCTCTCAGGCTTTGATAGCCTGTGAGCTAAAAAACAAAACAAAACAAAAAACTTTCAAAACTCACTTTAATTTAATTATTGTACAATTAGTGTCGTCTATGATCTGAAGAGGTAAGTAAATGAATCAATTTAATGACTGATGTAGGGAAAATATCACATCCGCCCTGTTGCCTTATATTTACTCATTAACGTGTCAATAAACTGAAAAATAACTAAATATTTATTAATGTATAGAGTTAAAAAATAAAATAATAATTCAGTTCGAAAATTTAAAATTAAGCAGAATTGGTTTAATTTTTTATTTTACTTCAAATTGTTCAACAAAAGTTTGGAGTCGGAGTCGGAGTCGGCATATTTTTAGCGACTCCGACTCCGACTCTTTTCACCGAAAAATCACTCCGACTCCGACTCCGATTCCACGACTCCGACTCCGACTCCGCAGCCCTGGTTAAAAGAAACCGAAAAAGATAAGTAATCCTGTCATTTATGGTATGGGTACGAACTTACGATTTTTATACCCAAATTATTCCGGCAGAGTATAATCTTTACAGAATTAAACAAGAAAGAAAAATCATACGTCAAGCATAGAGTTTCTTTAAAGTACCATTAAAATAACTTGTTATAAAATTCATTTAATACATCGATTAGTAGTAATACAATTTAGAATGAGTTATAGATACTTTACTTTATCTTGTTCCAAAAGCATTATTGGTTGCACAAAACAAAAATATTTTTAAAAGGATGATTTATTTTACATTTGCATCTTTTCAGTTTTCTTGACATTGGAAGATTAAAGGGGGGGGGGGGGGGGGGGAGATTCAGTTCCGAAAAATTTCTATATTTCAATTGTAAGGGCATTATATTTGTACATTTCCCAATTCTATAAAATACTAAAAAAAGATTTTAAATAAACGATTTGAGTGGAGTTATAAATATTGCACAAAATCCCTATAAATTCAAATTTAATTAACCTTTAACTGATGTTACCGGTCTCACAGACCGGTGCTTTTTTTCAATTTTCATAGTTTAAATTGCAAATTTCAGTTTATCTACAAACACTACTGAAATTTTGTTTCGTTTGTGCTGGACAGATAATTACACCTGTTTATTTTCTATTTAATTTACATCCAAAATTGTTAATTGGTCCAAATCATCCAAGCAACCTCATAGTAAATTGGTATATAATTTTATATACCTTAGACAAATTCAAATAACATAAGTGATCGTAATTACATAATTCTAGTAGAAGAGCAACGCGAAGCATTAATAAAATTAAATTATAATCCGCGTCAAAATGTAATTATTAAATTTAATTAATTACGAATAAAATTAAGAGTTTGCGTTGTGAATTATTTAGACGAGCTCTTCCACTTATGAATTAAACTAAAATTTGAGCTGTAAAAATAAGTTGACACACCTTAAACATTATCAATTAAATAATTACAGAAACTTTTTAAAACTTGATTAAATATTTTATTTACATTAAACACAACTATATACAGAAATACATAATATTAATTCAAAAAAAAAAAAAAAAAAGAAAGCAACACTTTTGTTTGCTTCTCATTATTTTATGTATATTTAATCTTTAAAAAAAAGACAATATTTTTGTTTACTCTTATTATTATATATTTTTCTTTTTGCTAAAAGAATAATTCTCTTTCATTTTTAAATTACCTTAATTATATTTAATTATTGGTTTAGTTGGATCTCAGATTGCTCTCTACCATAAAATATCAGAAAAGGATATTTATAATTTCTCATATGATTTCAAGTGGTAAAAGAAAAAGTTTAAGGTAGTACCTTATTTCATATACGGGATGGTTGGCCTTTATTCATCAAATTCAGAGTTGTCGCGTTGCTAAGGATCTTATCCATATGTCATCAGGAATCTGCTTCTTATCAGAGCGGCGATATCGGGATGGCAGGATGCTTAGCTATGGACCTCAGTAGAACAATCCACTTTATTTTAACATCAGGAAGACATCCTCAATTAGGCTTGCTTAGGCTCACTCCGATATGTCCATCTCGCCTGGGCATTACTAGGGCTTTCTGGATTCATTGCACGGGCTTTCAGGATTCATTGCACGGGCTTTCAGGAGAGCTCCTGCGTCCTCGACATCTTTTTTTAGACTCTCTTTTTCAAACCTTTTCTTCTGGCACACCAACTCTTGCAGTGGGTGGAACTATTTGTCTAGTCCACCCTTATTGGATGTGAGAAGATTTTGCATTATCCTTCGATAGGCCTATTAGCTAACCGTCTGCAAATGGCCCCTTACATATACTTTAATATTATTATATGCCTTAAAGTTTGGGTGGTCTGAAAAGCCATAAATTTATCCCAACACTTTTATTAAGGCCATAAATTTATTCCAACATTTTTATTATTTTACGATTTCTAATTATACACCACTTTCCATTGGCTTGTCATAAAACGACACCATGGCGTCTGGCTATTGTTGTTATCTGAGATCCGAACTACATTCAACATTATACATTCATTTTACAATACAACAATTTTTTTTAAAAATATATATTTAATATTTAAAATCAACTTAATAATTTTTGTATGAACTTACACTCCTATTTTACTTAAATATATAAACATTATAATTTTACACTCATAATTATATTTTATAAAAAAATATTTATACAAACAGAAATAACAAATTACGCAATTTTACTTTGATTTAACCAACATGGTGCGGGAACATATCATTGTTATATGTTGCCCAGCAGTTTGGAACTTTTGTACTAACACCAGAGACTTTTGAATAGGTGAATTTTAATTATAAAACTCCTGTACAAAAAGTTTAGTACAAAAATAACATCTTCTGAGTTAATCGCGGCTTTTATTCATCTTTCGATGGAGCGGTCTCAGTGACCGCTTCACACTAGTTATGTGACAATTTCTGTGACATCAGTTAAAGGTTAATTAATTTTAATTGGCAAAATCCTTCTAAAATTTATTAAATGTTTGTGTAAATCTTCTAATGTAGTTTCAAAAATTCACGAAAATTGCTTTAGAAGATGAAATTTTCATGTATTCATAATTTGGGACATAAAGGGTTAAAGAAATAGTCGATTTCTTGAATCACAGAGATTCGATGAGTGCAGTAATTAAGGCAGTAATTTCTATAAAATTTTAGTGACTGCGTAATTCTGCGTGACACCTCTGGTGTAAATAATCCCTTTCGTTGAACAAATTGATTTCAGTTTTTGACAGACATTGAATTGGTTACTAATTGCTAGAATTAGCAACTTTTTCTTTTATTTAGTAATTTTAGCGAAAAATCAACTTAGTGACAATTTAAAAATATCAAATAAAGCCTTTGTGCAACAATATTAAAAAGCAGAAAACCAACGTTTAAAAATGCACAAAGGGCAAGGCACAGCGTGCCAGAAAAAGAAAAGCCCAGCCTTGCTTTTTCTAGCACGCTGTGCCTCGCCCTATCTTGCACCGAAGAATCTCGCTAGTAGATTCGAAACAGCAGTTTGCTACTTTTCATGTATTATTTGTGCATTTTTAAACGTTGGTTTTCTGCTTTTTAATCGTGACAATTTGTTAATAGAAAATAATAAATTACTGAGGACAAACAAAATATGCAAAAAATCGCTGTATTTACATAATTTACTTTAAATAGTCTCAAACTTTTCTTTGCGTTACTTGAACAAATAATCTTTTTACCGCATCATTTTACAGTTTTGAAGCAAGCTCGAAAATTTGGTCTCTGATATAGTGTTTTGATTGGTAATATTGGTGAACAGCCATTAGTAATTTTTGACTTTTCGCCTTTCAGGAGGTAGAAAATTCTCTCTCTTCATTATTGTCACTGGCAATTTCTTGATCTCTTAATAATCAAAGTTGCTTTTGAAAAAATAATGTACAAAAGCACTTTCAATTCTGCTCGGTCAGTTTGTGAAAAAAAAAAATATATATCCACATTATTCTATGAGTAGTTTAAACGATGTCTTTAACATTAATTGCAAATAGGAAATCATGGGGAAAACGAATTTGTCCTCATTAACCGAAAATATGTCTTACGAGGCTACTTCACTCACGCAAAAATGCCCGCTCGATAATGTTAATCCTATATAGAAGAATTTTTTTAAGATATCTCATTTGCATTTCAATAATTTATTTATTTTTTGCATTGGCGGTTTCTACAAAGGCCGTTTCTTACTTTTTCGATTTTGTTGACAAGTTATTTTTATATTAGGATACTTTTGCTTTCGGAACCAGTTTCGAAAGTAAAAGTATCCTCATTACAAAACCTGTCAAGAAAGTCGAAAATGTAAAAAACGTTCTTTGTAGAGATCGACCAATGAAAAAAAAAATCAATTAAAAATATTGAAATGCAAATGAGATATCTTAAATAATTTCTTTCACAGGATTAACATTAGCGGGCGGATGTTTTCGCGTGAGTGAAGTAGCCTCTTGAGTGGAGGCGCATTAACGAGAGTTCGCTTTCTTTTTTTCAAAGGATAATTAATTGTGCAAAAACCATTACTTTTTTTGAAATAGAATGCGTACCATTACCTGTACTGTAAAAGAATGCCGTTCAAGATGCTCTACATTTTTACAGAAAATATTGTTTTTCTATTAAGAAAATTTCATTAAGCCTTTATGCGCATAAAAAATATTTTATAGTAACTACAAATATTTACTAATTGCTCTTGAGTTCAGGTTTAAGGCAATTGGAAGAATTAAAAAAAGCCCACTTATCAGTGCGAGATTCGCAGCAATGCATTCAGAATAATTTTCATTATTTAACTAGATAAAAATTTAGATACGGTGTGATATTATGGCGTTAATTAAGTCTGAAATGAAATCAGGAGTAATTCTTTTTAATGTAATATGAATAACAATTTGTTTTAAAATAAATTTTATGCTAGTACTATTAAAATAAAGTTTACAGTTTTTTAAGAGCGGCAATTAAAAATAAAGCCAGATTTGCCGTCTGGGAGAATCTCGTAATTTACCCTAATTAGTAATGTAAAATTTTATAATGTTTAAAATGTGAAAGGATGCTATGGCATTATGTCTGGATTAAAACAACAAATAAGTTTCAAGGAATAAAAGTCAATTTCCTTTTAGATAAATTACACGTTATAATAGTTAAAGAAAAAAAAATCTACCTTCTTAATATGTCTGCACAAATGTTTTCCTCAACCCCAAAGCTCGCGTAATCCTTTCAGTAGAAAAATCCATGAAAGATCAATAATAATACGGAATGAACTCCTTTAAGAGAAGAATAATACTCACTTTGATTACTCTCCAAGGAAACATAAACCGTTTCACATCACATTTATCAATGCAGTTCATTTTACAAAGTGTTCAGAGGCATTACATCTTCGCTTTTTCTTGGAGGAAGCATTTTACAGATTAAAGCTAAATTTCAAATTGTAACTAACCGACTTTGTTTTTTTTTTTTTAAATATTCTACAAAATTAAAATTTTACAATTTATCTTAACAAAACAATGTTATTATTAGTTTGGTTTCATAATCTATATATGTGTTACGGTAAATGGGACGAATTCGGTGATTATTTATAATCACCACTAAACTTGGTAAATGTGATAAATTATTGAATATTTATGAAACTTACCGGTTAGTTTATAAAATCCCCAACTCGTAATGGAGAATGTAATAAAAGTCCATAATTTTACTAGAATTCGTTCAGTGGACTGTGCAAGTCTGATAAGTGCAAATGTAAAAAAATCTGGCAAACTTTATAATTCTAAATGTCATAACAGTCTAATGTGTCTAAATAAGTAAACTTACAAATAAATGTAAGTAAATGCTTTTTTTTTCTAGACTATGGGTTTAGTTTGTTTTTGACATGGAACTGTTTCGTATAACGTCGCCTCAGAGCAACAGTAGGACGGTAATAATCGAAAATGAGATGTCTGACTTACTACTATGAAAAACTGTGTCTGCATCTAGTGGAACAGTGGCGAATTTTTATAAAACACATCTGAGATATAGTATTAAACATAACTTTGCGTTTCAGAAGTTGATCCACTAGATGCAAACACAGTTATTCATAGCAATAAGTCAGACATCTCATCTGAGGCGACGATAAAAATAATAACAAAATTGTTTTATCTATTCAGGTCTTTTATTTGACAAGACATAAAAGTTATCTAGAAATACTAGTTATTATTTAATTCAAAGTTCTGTTTTGTTTGGATAAAAATAAAGTATTTACTGAAATAACAAGCTAGGCTTTATTTTATTTTTAGGAGTTTTGATCATTTTGTATTTTTCAATACCTTTTACGACATATATTATATAACGTATACTATTATCTAATATATCTGTTCTAAGACATCTAATGAAAGTATAGTACAAAAGCGCCAATTTTATTTAATTTTTAAAATTGAAATATTACTGTAAGTTTTAATAGCCATCATGATGTTCTTCTAATTCTTAACAACGAAATTTTTAGTGTTATTTGAAAATGTTCATTTTTTTCTGGAATTAAGACCTCGTTACTCCCAAAATAATCCGAATTTATTACATTCTCCATTACGAGTTGGGGATGTTATAAACTAACCGTTAAATTTGATAAATATTCAATAATTTATCCCATTTACCTAGTGGTGATTATGAATAAGCACCTATAATTATACATAATTACTGAATACATTTACCGTAACATATATACTACTAGCAGGGTTTCGCCCGTCTAGGCGACGCACAGTGGAACGTTTTGACGATCTAGGTGGACGAAATTATTTCGTTGAACTATAATTAGTTTTTGCTGATTTTTCGAATGTATCCTTAATAAAATGCTCAAATAGTGAGAAATAATTGGTTTATTTAACAATAACGTTAAAAAAAAAAAGTCCTTTCGGCCAGTCCCAGTGCCGGGAGAAGAGGTAGCTTTCATTTTTTTTTGGTTTTAAAATTTTGCAAGTTTTACTCGAAGCTAATTTTACTCAAATTTTAAGAAGCTAAAATGTGACGAACCCGATAAGAGAATATTCGTCAATACTGAATTTGAATGGGAATTGCGGCAAATTAGTAAGCTATACCCAAGTTGGCATCATTATGGTTACTTATTTTTGAATTTGGCGATATTTTGCCAAGTGTCGCATAATTTGAAGCTAACGAATATTAATTATATTTAAGCATTGCACGGCAGTGCACTGTGCAACTGGCCGCCGTTTTGAAACAAGATAGCGGATGAAGCTGGCCAACGAATTCCGTCGGAACATTGTTATGTACTATGCATGAAATCAATTTCATCCAAATCAGTTTAAAATACGAGAGTTACAGCATGACGAAAATCAGATTGTTTCAAAATTTCAGCCAAACTAGAAATTCAAAATGCTATATTTCAGCAATTTTTAAAGATAAAGACGAAACAAAATATGCTCCGGAATCCATGCATTAAGGTCAAACTCTTAAGAAAAAATATTTTTCAGTTTTTAATTTATTCGCCCCGCTTTTTAAATTTTATTTTTTCAAATGGCCCGTCATTTTGAATCAAGATGGCGGATGAAGTTGGCCAACGAACTCTATCGAGACATTAATATGTACTATGCATACAATTAATTTCATCCAAATTGGTTAATAAACACGAGAGTTATTGCATGATAAAAATCATATACATATATATATATATATATATTGTGAGAATTCGACAATAGCTCACATTGAAACTCTCAATTACAAGGCAGAAACCAATATAGGGAATCTGATGTAAAGTCATCTAGACTCAGAATTTCTTCAGAGTCCAAGAAAAAGTCGCAAAATATGAAACAAATAGATCAATATCTATCGATCTTCACAGTTTACACTAACGTGAAGGGTATTCCTTTATTTAGCGAGAGAACATATTCTTTTGATCCTCACGCGGTGACCTCTGGACCACCCGCAGTCGTGGGAACGAAAAAGTGAAACTGCATCTTACATTGACGTCATGTTTTTCACTGCATCCTATGGAGAGAGACCTTGTTTATGAGATCACGATCTAGAGATTTTGAGTGGCTAAAGGATGTGGCTTTTGTTCTTGACGGAGACGAAACTAATAAAGGGAGATGCAAGAGCATTTTCGGGAGTTTTTTGAAGTTGAGACTTCAAGCGGATATTTTGACTGTGCAGAGTAGAACTCTCTCACGGATTAGTATCTTCGGATCATCTCCGAAGCACGGTACAAGAGAAAGCCGGGCGCGGCTGTTAAAATTCTCCACTCCGGAGAAACCCGGGGATTCCTCGACCCCGGTTGTGAACAGATAAGTGAAGCCACACTCTTTCGTGCATCTAAGACTCTACTTACCCACGAATAGAAATTATTCGGAGCCAAAGAGACTTTCATGATTATTCGTCAACCTGACAAAAACTTAGGACTTTAAGTCAACAGAGACTATTTCATTGCAAAGCGATCTGCCACTCGGTGATTTAATAGACAATTTATTGAAAGCTGTTAACGAACCCTATTTTTAAATGTTGTGTATACATCTTATCTAATCCAAAGAATTCATCATTTAATTGTTTATATTACAATAAATATACATTTTTTTAAATTTAATAAGACTTAGCCGTTGAAGTTTACACGCTACCACACCACCTTATGACATCGGCTTCCATTACAATATATTAAACTTTCTGCACAATAATACCATTGAAAGATATATATAAGTAACATTTGAACCGAGGGTGGTTTTGGGGTCATGATCGGTGAAAATATACCACATTTTTTCGGAAGTGCTTTCCTCCGGATGGCTGCAATAGGTAGCTTTTTACTTTTTGTAACAAAAGCTACCTAATATAAGACATTATTATATTATTACCTAATATTATAAATTACATTAGACATTATTAGAATAATTACAAAGACTGCGTTAAACATACTTATTTTACTATTAAGGTTTCTTAATTGTGTTTACGACGGCCAATTATCAACACGAGGGGTATAGGCCCTAAGGGGGTCTTTCTAAGGGAACTTAACCCGTATTTACGCTTGGAAAACCAAGGTTCGAAGAAAACCACGAAAACTCCGAACGATTAGGCCGACGGGCGCGATTGGGATCGAACCCAGCGCCTCCCGTCTACCAGCTTCGAGAGCAAAGCCTCTCGGTCACTGGTGGGGCATTTTACTGTTAAGTAAAAAACAATTTAATTCCCACATGTAAGTTAACATTCATTTCTTATTTTATTTTTGTCTACTCAGATTTCCTCTAGAAATTTGTGTAGTCATCCTGAAAAATGATATTTTTTAAATAAAATCATATTAAAAAAAACTTTAATGTTGTGTATTACCCTATAAAACATAAATGCTACCTAAATTATTTTCGGTTGAAAAAATGCTGCTGTATGAATAAATAACCTATATATATATTATTCAATTTGAAATAAAATTTCTGCATATAGACGGTAATGTATCCGAATATCTTATGTATCCCTGGAAAAACAACTGCTACGCACTTTGTTTTCAATTTAAAAAATGCTATTGTATATCACAATAACCTATAGTAATTTTGTTGAAATTTAATTAAATAATTTGTTGAAATTTAATTAATTTGATATTTTTGTTAAAATTTCTGCTTTTTAGCAACAATCTTTCCGTGATATTTTGTGTGGCCCTATAAAAAATACATAATTTACACGTTCGTCAAATTATACTTTAATAGAATTGTCAAAAAAACACATGTAGGGAAAGTTTCAGCTCAATCAGATAATTGAAAGGGGTTTAAAATTGTCTTGAAGATTTTAACTGTCTTTTATGTGGCCCTGTAAAAAAAGCGTAACTGCTACGTTCCATAAATTATAATAATATTGCATTGTCATCAGAACTACATATCCTGAGCAAAGTTTCAGCTCAATCAGATTATTGAAATTTGTTTAAAATTAACTTGCAAGTTTTAATCTAATTTTTTGTAAATCCCTGTAGAAACAGTATTCTAAACAAACTTCCGTGTTTTTTAAATTATAATAATATTGTATTGTCTGTCATTCAAATTACACATGTATTCATTGTTTCAGCTCAATTGGATAATTAAAAGTGGTTTAAATTTGACTTGCAAGATTTGAACTAAACATACATGCATGCACTGCAAGTTATTGTGATTCTTGTTTATTAATAAAAACTTAATGATTAGCAAACATTTGCAGGAGTTTTCTTCAGTTTCCAATACTTTAGGAATGGCACTTTGATTTAAAATAATGCTTATTGCTGAATAATATGTTAAAAGTCAAGATGAAATTTGTAAACAACATCAAGGATAATCCAGAATTACAACCTTTGAAAAAAGCGGTTAAGCGGGTTTAATATCGCTTATTTTCAAACAAAAATGGATTAAATCTGACCTTGACAAACCAGTGACATATGTTCAGCAAATTCGTGCATTCAAATAAAACAGAACAGTCACGACGTGCTTTCAAACTCAGAGGAAGCTAGCGCAACTTTTGAAACTCCCTCAAACCAACTGCGCAAATGTCTTCTTCACGGTCATAATTAATCGACACCTCGGATTTTTTCGACAAAACTCGTGCGAATCTTGAAAATACAGACATTCAGCTACCAGTATACGCGGTTTTGTCAAATTCCGAGATAATTGAAAAAAATGAACTTTGTCCACCTAGATCAGCAAAACGTCCCACTGTGCGATGTTTTGAGGGTCCGTGCCTACGTTAAAAAACTTATCCCACATAATTTCATCGTATTGGGCCCCGATAGATCACGAAACAAAAAATTTTAAGGCATATTTTAGATATATCATGAAGTAATATTTCGAAATCTTCAAGACAATTTTTTTCATTTATGCTGCTAAATTGAAACAAAGTCGATATATTTTTTTAAATTCTTTTAGTTTTTGTTAATATATCAAGCTAATTATTGAAGTTTAAAATACATACATTAAATGTAAAGAAATACGCCTGGAAATATTTCAAAGTAAAATAATTTTAACAAAAAGAATTAAAAAAGAAACAGACTATTTGCTGAGACAAAAATATTATGATTTCATAAATTTTAGCGTCACAGAACACTTTTAATCCAGAAATATTTTCATTTTGAAAAAAAAAAGGGGGGGGGGGGGGTTAGAAGAATGAATGCAAAATTTTAAAATCAGTTGAATTTAGTCCTAGATTTTAAAAAGCACATGTTGTGGTTTTATGAATTTTAGCATCACAGAACAAACACATTCAACCCCAGAAATATTTTCAATTTGAAGGGAAAAAAAAGGCACAAATAGATGCAGCTTTTTGATATTTTATTCACTAAAATGAGTTTGTGTAAACTTATGTTTTAAAAAAACCGTGTTTATTGAATTTTGAAGTTGGTTATTTTTATAGTTGAAATATTTGTCTTATAAATTTATCTAATAAACAGGGTTGCTACATGTTAGGGTATTTTTCAAGGAAAATGATAGTATTTTCTTATAGAAAAACTAGGCTTATGTGATCACACGATAAAGGCGAGTTTTTCTATAAGAAAATATTGGTATTTTCCCTGAAAAATTCCCTGACCCATAGCAACACTGAAAGAAACATTTGAACTTCAATAATCAGCTTAACACATAAAAAAAATATTGGCCGGAATAACAAACTTTAAAATTTAATAGACATTGTTTTTAAAACGAAGGGTAAAATGTAAACAAACTCAGCGTGATCTTGCCAGACAAAAAGCCATGTAACACTTCCATAAAAGAAAAGTTATAAAAACACAATTACCAAAGACAGATAAATATTACTTGTCTGGTCTGAGAAATATTTAATATTTTGTCATCCCATTCTATGAACAGACTAAGGCAGGATGCTTTCTGAAATGAGATTGATTAACAGTTGAGTGTAACGAAAAAGGCAAGCTGCCGCACTACGTTTCGCATTCAACTTTTATCATACCACTAGAGTCATGTGATGATCTTTTCGGTCACCTGCGTCCTGAAAAAAGCATCATGTGACTCAAGCGATCTGAAAAGAGAGGAATGTAGGGTACAGTGTGGCTGCATGTCTTTTTCTTAAGCCTTGGACTAACATTGTATTGACGTCATTGAATAGGGTATGATGTGCAAGATTTGCAATATGATAGTGCTTTTCAAGCTGAATATAAGTGTAGCAGTTATAATTTTCCCAACTGAATTAATTTCTAGAGGCTTCAGTTATGTAAATCCAAAATTACAGCACATCCGCCAAGTAGTTTTCAGTTATCCTTAAAAAACGACCAGCATTGCAATTCGTTTTGCAATGATAAAAAAAAAAAAAAAAAATTACATTAGGAGTTCAAAACCTTAACCATAGCATAATTTCTAAACTACTGTCCTTTTGGTAGCCTAAAGTGAAATTTACTGGCAATCCAAATATGTTAAAAGTAAGTGTTAGTATTGAAAATTTTAAAGTTTGTTATAATTTCAATATGTAAACGAAATCTGAAGCATAATTTACGAATAGCATGAATTAGAATACATCATTACTAATTGGTTGTTAGCAGTATCATTTTTATACAATGATTTGGATCAGAGTTAATGGGATCTCGATCACATTTCTGATTGATCGAGAGAATTTTAGACAAGACTGGACTTGTCGATGATGTGAGGTCTGTCACTGCCTTCAAGTCAGTATTTGTCTTAAAGTGTTTCTGCGTTAAAATGTTTGCAAAAGTGCTTATTTATCTATAATATACAAATTGGAATCTCAGATTGCTGAAAATATTCTTGGAAAGCACAGAAAAAAGTCCTACTTTCCATTAAATCACGATTATTTTTTAAATTTATTACTTTCCCGTGATTCTCACAACTGGTAGATGTACTGAAGAACTGGCTCAATACTAGCAAAGTTTTCCCACCTTTAATTTTAAAACCAGAAATGTGTTTTAGGTCAAGATGCAGGATTAAGATTAAGAAAGAAGTTACTTGAATGTGTAAGTTTAACAAGGAAACTTCCACATTAAAACAAGGATTCTGGAAAATTGTGGGACAAAAAGTAAATGAGAATTCGACATGATGATATTTGTACCATCTTTTAAGTGTACACTTTTTGATGATTTGTTACTATTCTATTTTTGAAATTTTAAAGTTATAACTGAAATTTCTCACAGAGAGTACTCTGAAACGGTAGAGAGAATTGTAGTGTCACATTTAAAAAAGAAATCATAAGCGCACTGAAAAGGGATTATTTGTAAAGAATGTTTGTTTAAAACAAGTATTTGAATCAGAATCAAATCAAAAACCATTATTTTTTAAGGAACTAGAATCAAAATGAAATGCTACAATTTAATTGAACCAGAAAAAAGAAAAATATATATCAACACAGCTGCCAATCTTCTAATTTTTTTGCCAAATAAATATATTTAGAAGCAGAAATTTTTTAAAAGAAAATGTGTCTTGTTTCTATGTGGTATTTATTTGATTACATTTATTATGTAAAATTTCTAGTTCAGAACATTTCTGTTTGACTTGAAAAATACCAGAAGGTTGGCACATATGTATTAGAGTTTGAAGCCCTGAAATGTCACATGAGGTTTTGTGAAAAGCAAAAATCATGAAGTATATGTGAATTATTAAACTGCAAGTGTCTTAGTAGTAAGTATGAAATATTTAGTCAACATTAAGTCAATAAACATTTATTTATCAGAAAAGTAGTCAAGCTTCAAAAAGGTCTAAGAATGTAGAAAAAATGACACATAAAAAGTAAACAATATAATTTAATAGTAAAAAATAGTTAAAATGTAAATAATTAGAAAAGTCATTACTAGGTAAAACTAGTATTGACAATACAACAATTGGAACATGGAGTGACTACATTTTGGATATGTAAATCTGAAATGAAATGTGGAAGGTATTTATTACACATCCATGCAAATCATTTATGATAATGTAACTAACAGATATGCAATCATTCAGTGTAACAATTATAAAGCTGTATCTGCAATTTGTTGCTTTTGCTGTTTAGCTTCTTCATTTGGCGGCAAGACTTCTGTTAGGATAACCACTTCATAAGGGGCACAATCTTCAAGATCAAGAACACCACAGAGCCAGCCATAGAATCCTTTTTCCCAATCCTGGATTTCTCTTTTCCAATTATCATAATGCCACGACATTTGTACTATAGCTGCATATATACCAAGTCCAATTGTTAAAACGGTTATCAAAAATGGATAGGAAATAATTAACAAAGGACATGCAAACATTCTATGAAAAATTGGCTTTTTTTCACTGAAGTAGACTAGAATATTATACCATGTCATTGTTCCCATATAAAAAGAATACCCTGCAGACAAACATAAAACAAAAGGAACAAGAATAACACTCATAGTGAGCACATGTGGTCCTTTTTTATAACCAAAAAAGCAACGATCATCATCATCCATCTGATGTGAAATTATGCTATGTTCCAGTTCATCCAATTCTTCTCTAGACATTTGAACCTTCATATCCATAGTTTGGCCTTTTTTCTTACCTCTTTTCACAGTTCCCACCATTGTCACAAAACTACCACCACAGGAACCAATAGAAGAAACTGAGCAAGAATTCAGAACGGATTTTTCATTTGCTAATTCTGCCTCAGCACCATCACCATCACTGATATGAGCATGATCTGAAGCATCACTGTTCAAATCGGATTCATCACTTCGACCATTATATGACTTGGCTGGATAATGATATGTAGATTTTTTCTTAGGAGAACAAGATTTTTGAAACGACTGTCCTTTTAAACTAGACAGCTCGGTTAGACAATCTGAAGCCCCTGGCTGAAGATGCAGCTTTCTGTTGGCACGATGATCAACCTTTGTGCAGTTCTTTGGAGAATAACAACTGATCGATCCCGATCCAAGCATCTGGAGGTTTTCACTGCTGGATTTTGATGACTTAGATCCACGTTTCCGAGGTGGTAAGAAAACCGGCTTTTCCATTACTTCCATAGCCATCCTAAAAAAAGATAAAGCATACATGGAATTATTTTACATTACGTTTTTTCCCTAGTTGTACTAAAGTACAAAATAAAAAAATATATTAAAGTATAAAGTATACAATATATAGGCACATAAATTTAATTATTTATATTTTTTCCTATTTCTGTTCTCTTAATATTGACAATTTAAGAAACTAAGAAAATTAACTTTTATTTTTTTCTCAGGCCCTACAGAAAACGATTCATACAAAACAATTTCTTGAAAATTTTTCACAGTAATCATTTTTCTCTTTAGAGTGTTATGAGCTATGAATCTCATTAAAGTCGTCACAAAATTATCATTAAATAAACCAATTAAATAATATTAGGAATCACAGTAAATTGCTGATCTAGTAGTAAAAATAATTATTAAAAATGTCGTACAATATAAATTAATTTAAAAGTACACATAGCTGCAGTTTATTTTTAGCATTAATAACATATACAATGTTATTCTATGTTTTATTTATGACATAATGAGAAAAGCAAATAAAATATAGCACTTGACATAAAGCAACAAAAACATTTCTTATGTATAGGGTGCAAAGTAAAGTCTGACCACTCTCAAATAACTAATAAACAGATAAAGGCAGAGTTGCATAAAAAGACTATATGCTATGAGAGTGGCTTCAATTCCTTCGAGTGGTAAAATTTGGAAATTATTGCCACCATCTCGAAAACTATGAAAGACAGTGAAAAAAATCAATTACAAAAGTGCAGAGCTTTTTTTATTTAATATGAAACAGGGTTAGCTTTTTGCCGGGACAATGGCAAAAAGTGGAAAAAACCAGGCAAAAATGGAAAAATGAGGAAGAGTGGAAAAATAAAATTAGAATGCCGCTATATATTTCAATTTTCATCCTTTAAACTTTGCACCTTAATGAAAAAATTTTTTTTTAAGATTTTTAACTTAAAAAGTATTTGTAAATTAATCAATTAATAATAAATGGCATAACAGTACAAATAAAACTACAAATTTACATTTTTATTTTATTAAAGTAAAACATCTAAAGAAAGACATATTTCAAAGTCAAACAGAACACAAAATTACTGCATTAGTATTTTCTTTTTATAACATAGCATTTCAAAATAAAAGTTTTGTGGAAGTTTCCAGAGAAAATTTGTTTCTGATATCAGACTGAATAAAAGAAAAAAAAATTAAATGTTCTTTCAACAGCAACAGTCCAACAGTACTTGGCCAACAAAGAGTCTAAATGTTTCATAATTAGTTTAAATGAGTAACTAGTTCACAAAAATTCCTTGATATGTCACAGATAAAATACTTTCCCATCATTTGCAAGCTATAAACTGATTCAACAACATTAGCAGTAAAGTATGTTTGTGGAAAAGGTGATTCTTTCATGTCAAATTTTATAGAAAAATGTACGTGATCAGGACATATTTCTTTCAATCACTTTCGAGCTTTCTCCTTTCATTCATAATTCCCCTCTGTGTTTTGGGGTGTAATAAATATGCGACTAATGATATTGTAGAACTGCTTGGTCGAAACTTTTTTGACTATGACAATATGACTTAGCAAAACAGGATTCTGTACTAAAGGACACCACAAATGACAAGCATCTGCTAATGTTGAACTGTCACTCTGAAATCTATTTGAAGCGTTTGAAACTGATTTTAATTGCAGCAGAAAATCTTTAACATTACTATGAAGATTATAATCTCTGACAGTATTGAAAGAAATTTCACTAGAGTGTGATCATTAATGATTTTAGTATAATGGCTGTGGTTCTTGATAAAATTATCTAAATAAGTTATTTGACCGTTTCAGCAAGTGCTGCAAGGTAACTATGGTGTAACACGATCACCGCATTCTTTTAGCCAAGCAAGGTGATTGCAAAAGCAGTTTTGTATTTCAGTGACATGTTTTGTAATTGTTTGGGGAGTTATATCTTCACATAGAAGATTTAACCAATAAGCAGAGCAGCCATATAAGTTTATCAGTATCTCTTAGATCTTACCTCATGTAATTAAAATAAAATCCTTAAATCCCTGTTTTAAAATACTAGTAATTTTTGCCAGAACGGTTTTTTCCACTTTGGCACAAATTGGCCAACCCTGATATGAAATAATACATGAAACAGATGTCATACATGAAATATTAACTTTCTTAGAAGCCCAGAAATGTAAATTTCAATTTTGTACAACTGATTTAAACCTTTATGTACTGAATTATGAATTCATGAAAATTTTATCTTCTAAAGCATTTTTCGTAAATTTTTGAAACGACATTAGAAGATTTACATAATCATTTAATAAATTTGGAAGGATTTTAGAAGGACTGGAGGATTTAGAAGGATGAATTAAATTTGAATTTATAGGGATATACAACCCCACTCATAGAAAAATACCCCCCCCCCTCAACGCCAAGAAAGCTGAAAAGATGCAAAGGCAAAATAAATCATCCTTTTAAAAATATTTTTGTTTTGTGTAACCAATAATGCTTTTGGAACAAGAAAAATTAATGCATCTATAACTCATTCTAAACTGTATTACTACTAATCGATGTATTAAATTAATTTTATATACCGTCAGTAGATAAAGGGTTAAATATGTCAGTAATTGCATGTAGCAGTGCAGCATCATAAGGCTGATGCACATTTACTAATAAAAATAACACATTCAAGCTACCATTTATTTTGATAAGAAAAGAAAGTTAAGTATGCTCAATGTATCCACCATTAGCAGCAATTAGGGGTGGGGGATTTTATGAAAATCATACCAGGCAGCAAGATGTAATGTACTGTTGAAAATTGTTGCTACAAAATGTACGCAACTGGAATAATGGTTAATTACTATTATTACAATGCATTATTTTTTTTCTATAAAATTGAGAAATATATGCGACCGAGAAACTGACCTTAGGTGATCTTAGTTTTGTAGTAAGTTATTTGTACCAAACTTAGTACAAATATACTGACTTTTTCCCCTTAAAGCAGGACTCCGTTATAGGCAGGTGCAGGGTTCACAATATATAGGAAACATTTTATTGTTCCTAACAGTATCCCAAATCAATAATTTTCAGCATAAATTTCTTTATATGCAATAAAAATACATCATAAAAATAATTATTTCAAAGTAGTGGTAAGAACAATAAAATTTCTATATGTTGTGAGGCCTGCAAGTGCAATTTCACAAGTTATTCTGCACCTATCTATTATTTATATCAACAGTAAAACCTCTCCAAATTGTACTTAATAACAGAATCCTATCTTAAACGGAAACATTTTACGGTCCTGATGACAGGATTACCATCCAATTACACCCGCTAAGACAGAAACCTGTCTAAAACGGAATATTTTTATGATTTCTTGCCATCGCGTTTTCACAGGTTTTACTGTATATTTACTGTATTCATGATATGGCCAAACGTAAACGGACACTTTCGATTTGAGACATTTAGTCGATATTTAGAGAAGTACTTGATAAATTCTTCTGGAACTTCGGGAACATAAACATGTTTCACCTCATATATTTCAGCAAGGGTTTGATCACAAGGGCATTTAGAGGATAAAGCAACTAAATTTAAGCTCACTAGTTTTTTTTTTTTTTTTTTTTTTAATGAGAATATTTTCACTTTCGGAACCGGCTTAAAAAAAAAAAAAAAAAATCAAACTAAAATCGAAACAGTAAAAAAGGTCCTTTGTAGAAATCGACATAAACTATCCAAATAAAAATAAATAAAAATTAGAAATACAAACGAGAAATTTAAAAAGAACGCTACCATAGGACTAACATTAGCATGCAAGAGTCTAAAAACAACTTCGCGGGATGAGCTGTAATTTTGATTTCGCATATTTGAAGCTTCTAGAAATCGGTTTCTGTTATATATATATAGTGAATATATTAAGCGGCAACCGTGGGACTTCGTTTTTGACTGTGCCAATTAATGGGCGGGATTTTTGCTGTCAGAGCCCGATCAAGCTGAAGTTGGGCCCAGGGCCTGTTAAAAAGTTGACCCCCCACCCCCTACCTCCCCAACCCCGGTGACACTTTCAGAAAAAAAGGAGGTTTATTTGATGAGTTGACAAAGTTGTTTGGGTGAAAGTTTCAAGTTTACAAAAAAAAAAAAAAAAAAAAAAAAAAAATAACTTACAAGAATAATCAAGGAAATGAATTAACGTCCACTTTCTCAAGTAAGCATTTTTATAATTCCCAAACATCTATGATCCACAGTTTATATTGCAGAATAAATGAAGACGTCTTTTTCAAAACTCGCCTTCTCCAAAATCATTAAAAATTGTGTTTTTCCTTACGGTCTAGTAATCATTTTAAACTATAATTCTGACATTGTAAAATCCTCGTTTATATTGAAACCAATAGACACAGTATGCAGTTTTTGGCATTTTTACCAAATTTGATTTTCTGGATACGGCAAGTTTTGAAAATTATCGGTACTCTCCAATTGAAAAGGACTTTTACAGAAAAATTAATTATGGAGGTTTTTTATTACAGTAAAACTTTGTTTTTTCGTCAGGGACCAAAATATAAAATGCAAACAATGGAAAAACTTAAATTGTGAGAAAATACACACACATTTGTGGGCCCCTGAAATCGGTGGGCCCAGGGCCGAGGCCCCGCAGGGCCCTGCATTAATCAGGCCCTGTTTGCTGTGATAAAATTGGTTACGTTTTTGAGTCATGTTCAATATGGTCATGCAGTTCTCTCGATGGGTATGTCTTTGATTTAAATTGTTTCATTTTTTAATGTTGTTCATTGATGCAGATATTGCATTGATTAATAATTTTTCTCAATTCAATTTATTAGGCATGGTGGTTTTATAATTATTGGTGTATAATCGATAGGGTACATAATGGAATTCAATTTTTAGCTTATTGCTGGATTCCATTACAGAAATCGACTATGTTTTTTGCTTATATATGTATTTTATGCACCTTGAAAAAGTGAAATACTATATAAGCTTCCAGCTTCATTCATCGATTTAATCTATTGTTTGTTTAAGATACGTCCTTTTGTGGTTCAACATTATTTAGCTGGTTATTTGTATCTTTTGTCTTTAATAGGATGTTTTATCAAAATTTGGTGGGTTTTCATATGTTTATATGGATTTATCGCCCGCTATATGCTAGTGAATTAGTGATATTGTGCTTGATTCTGTATTACTAGTTAAAGGTTCAATCTTTATTTTGTATAATGTCAGTGTTATGAATTGTAGCTGAATTTATTATTTAATTTTAGTAATAGGACATCGATGACGATTTATAATTATATAATGGATATATATATATATATATAATCATAGGTTACAATTCATATTTTTTTTTTCCAAGCTCTTATTTTGAATATATATTCTTTGAAATTAATTTTTAAAAACAATATAAATTGTAACCTATGAATTTTTTTAACAGAAATCGATTTCTACAAGCTTCAAAAATGTGAATAGAAAATTACAGCTCATTCCGTCAAGTAGTTTTTGAGTTATGCTTAAAAAACTGTCCGTATTGCAAACTGTTTTGAAACGATTACAAAAGAATTTAACACCAGGAGTTCCAAACGTTTTTAAACCCTAATAATTCCTAAACTTCATCCCCTGAAGACTTCCCGTTTCGAATCCTGTGGTAAAATTTACCAAACAGCAAATGGCATCATGTCAAAATTAAATTTAAAAAATAAAAAAAAACCCGATAGCGTAAAAAGCGAACTAATTATTTGTCATCAATGTGAAACTCTTTTTTTATATTACTTACCTATTTTTTTTATTTACTTGTATTGATGATTTTTAAGTTGTGTTTAATTGTTAGTTCCTATCTATATCTGTTTTGATGAGGCCTATAGATGTCTGGGAAGGTTAGAGTTGCAGAAAGCTAGAGATCATACCTATACAACTTCCAGATTGTGTAATATTTAAACGGAACTTCTGATTGTATAATAGTGAATGAAACATCGTCTTCATTTTGAAAGACCTATCCAATGATATGCGACTCAATATGGTGGGTAATTTTTTCCCCCGTCTCTACCGCCATTTTGTATTTTACGGCAGCCATTTTGAATTTATAAAAACAAAACCTAGCCTATAACAATCGGACAGTTAAGACGAATTGACAGAGACCTCATTCATTAAAATCCATTCAGCCGTTGGGATGTTTCGAGGGTATAAAGAAATCCACATACTCAGATACGCGTCAAACACATGACCCTTCTTGGCAGTCGGGTAATTAGGTGTTCGTGTTTAAAATTCCAGGGTTTAGTACAATTTCAATATGAAGCTGACCCCTAAACTTATATTTTTAAATAAATTGGACGACGGCTATTTCCAGTCGAATGATTACTTTCGTTATTTTCTGTGATAATTTGGTGATTAAAAAGTACGGAGTGTTTACTTTTTTTGCGTGTGTGGCCGAATGTGCAAGCGATATAATGACCCAGGTAGTAACGAATTTCGTGCATTTTGAAATTCAATAGCAATGAGTTAATTTAGCAATCCTAATGGTCTGAATTAAAAAAAAAAAAATGGGAAAACCCCTTCTTTCTCCATTGTCTTAAATCATCTAAAGTTTTACCAATACAAGTATGGGTGCAGTTTTTGTCAAACTTTTATTAAAATATTATACAATTATCATTGTCTCATGAAATGAACAGTACTGCAGCGCAATTTACATCGCACTAACACATCGTATTGCACTAAACACTGTATTGCTAGAAACATGTAAATGGAGACAGTGAATTGGAAGGTGCGAACCAACTAATCACATTCTCATTATTTCTTATGGTAAAATTTGTTTCGGTTCTCGAACAATTCATTGGAACGAATTGTGCTCGAGAACAGAAGGAACTAAACTACTTATTATATGTTCGCAATCTATTATGGCATACGAATAGGTCACTAAGACAATTACGTAAATGAACACTCATTAAAAATTAAAGTAGTTTAAAATGAAAGAAAAATGTGGTTAATGAAAATTTGAATTTAAATGAACTACAAAATAAAGTAGATTTTAAAAGATACTTCTCAGTAATTTATTATAATAGCATCACTATTAATTTACAAATAAAGAAAAGAAAAAAGAAAGAAAATGTGCCAGTCACGTACCGACACGGCCTCAAGCCAATTTTCCTTTATTAGAATCAGACCGGGGTAGGCCGGGTCTAGAAAGAACGAATTCCGACCCGGCTCCAGCACGGTTCCAGTGTTGCCAATTAGCATATATATATATATATTTAATTCAGATTGCTTGATTGTCACCCCTTTTATGAAGTCGAAATATTATTCGACAAATTTAATGAAAGATTAAACAACGCGAAAATCAATCAAATCATACTATTTTTTTAAAAAGTCGTGGCAATCAAGCAATTTGAATATTAAAAATAAGTCGGAAATTGTACGTCAAATGTGGCAAATGACGTCCGTTCGTACTATAACTAGTTTTATAAATATTCAGATCTTGGTGCAATAGCTGTTGCACTCTTATGCAAAAATGCAAAATTTATTACGATTATATATCAGAGTTGTAATTATAATTATGTGCAGCGTAATTACAATTTAATTGTACGTAATTGATTATAGTTATACATATTCAAACACAGAAATTTCGTCAAATAATGGGATGGGTGGTAGTTCTGGCTACAGTGCTGCAAGAATTTTTTACGGCATGTAATTGTAACTATAATTAATTACATACAATTAAATTGTAATTACAAGGCAAGTAATTGCAATTACAAATTTGCCCAACTCTGTTATAGGAGAGACTGGGGATACTTGATCCCCACTTTCTGTTTTTATTTTTTTCTCAGTTGTCATTTGACATGTTAAAGAATTTTTCTTTACCAAAATAATCGTGTGTCCATTTCTTATACAATATTTTTTTTTTTATTGCTATAAAAAACAAATTAATTTCAGAAAATTGCATTTTTCAAGGGATCATATATCCCTAGTTAAAAGGATACTTGATCCCTGTCAAAAATCAAGCTAATATGGTTTCATTATGCATAGGATACATCGCAGTATTATAAGTTAGTAATAAACATTTAACTTTTATTTCTTTCATTTATGACTACAAGATGAATGTTTAAACACTTTTTGTTGATGGCTTAACGTGTAGATATTTATAAAAACTATAAACGCAATTTAATTTTTTAAAAAAGCTAAAATGAAAGCTTTAGAAATAAAAGCTAGAACGAAATCAACAAGTAGTTAAACTTTATTTTAATAAATAATATAAGTATACAATAATACAAAGTAAAAGTAATGAATAAAGCTTTAAAAAAAATGGCACAGCCTCATTATCAGCAGGTATTTTGAAACTTTGAAAAGTCAAAGTGAAAGGTTATAGTTGTAGCAGTTCTTGAGGTTCCCCCTACCATAAGTGGATTAGACAACTTAATAATGCAATCTGACTGATCAACTATGCTTTTATCAACTTTCTCTGGGAAACAGAATTGATTAAGCGTGCCTTTTCTTCGTAAAAAAATTTATCTCATATTCAAAAAGTCCCAATTGTAAATTGAATGTTTCTTGTGATCTGGGTAGTATTTTAAATAAAATTAAAGTATCACAAACACCTTTTCCTAATTTGATTATAATGTTCTGTATAACAAAACTGAAGTATTTCTGTTTTTATTAAAAGTTTAGCTATATGGGGATACATGATCCCTAGGATCAAGTATCCCTAGAAAAAAGGGGATCAAGTATCCCCATTTGTGTTTAGAACATAAATGCATATTTTAGGTGGTAAATAAACAAAATTAATTTGCTAAAGAAGTTATATTGAGAATCGTAAAGTTTATACTTTAAAATGATATACAATTCAATTTATCAAATTTCCAACAATAGAAAATAAAAACAAAACTTTAAAAACATTTTAAAAAGTTGAACTTGCAACAATTAAATATTTCCTTTTCATGCTGAAACAAAATAGCTGTAAATGATTTTATGTTGCCAGATTATCTGAAATAATGCATCTTTAAATGTATTGCTAGATTTCAAAACTCTACATATTGATTTTAGCATACTTTATGATCAGGGATCAAGTATCCCTAGAGATCAAGTACCCCCAGTCTCCCCTATATATTAAATTCAGTAATACGAAATAATATAACTCCATCTTAAATATGACGTAATCACCATGGCAACTTAGAATAATTATCTATCATGGGATATCACTGGATTAATTACATAGGATAGGATTTAATAGAATGAAGAAAACTTTTATTAATATCTTTTTAAGTTTTGATTCGATTTTTATAAAATTTGAAATGACAACAAAATTTTGAAACGATTATTATATTAAATTTCAAACCATTCGGTTGGTTAGTTTTTGCGCTGCTATATGCGGACAGACAGACGGACGGACCAGACGACGACTATAGGTGCTACGTATTTATATAATTACGAACGCGCCTAAAAAGAGAGAGTAGTGGACTGGTAACACTGCAACCCGACCCGAATACGAAATTTCTGCTTAAAGTAAAACCGAAACCCGACTCCGACAATTAAAATACCGTCAACCTGAAACGCGATAATTATGGAAAAATAATCTACAATTATATCTCTAATATTAATTTTATCTTTTTTGTATAAAAATGAACACATATACACTCACTAATATTCAAATAATATAGTTTTTTTTATTTGAAAAATATTCAGGACTTTTTTTTTTTAAATCGGGTCAACCCGACCCTACCGGGTTCTGATAAAATCGGGTTATCCGACACAATGCAGAACTCTAGTCCAGACTTGAACCGACCTGGAAAGAATGGCCATCCCGACCAAAATCTAATGAAAGAAAATTGGCTCTAGACAGGCTCGCGGTCCAAGCCGGACCGGGCTCGGGTTTCAAGTCAGACCCGAGCAGACTTCTAAATGAAACATCAAAAGTTTTCGGCATATGTTATATAACACGAATAAAATATGAAATATAACTAAAATCACTACCACGCATATTTTTCTCACACCATGTTTAAGAAAGAGAGAGGGAAAGATAACCCCTTGAGGGGCCGTTGGGGTGTATTATATCCCACCTAATTTTAATCACGATTTGCACCAGAAACCTTTAATTACATTTTACTTTTATAACTTTGGTGGAAAAAGTTGTAAAATTGCTTTTCCTTTATTTTGAAATAAATTTTCCTAAAATTCCGGTGTGAATTCAACATCACAGGAACACAATTACTTGCCCCTAAAAGGGTTAAAGAAAATTCTAAACAAAATCTACGAGTATATTTCAGGGTAAAAGACGCCGACACAATGCTTTTAAAAAGAAATCTCCGTAGCAGAAACATTTTCCTTTTTCAAGGTAAACGCACTAGAAGCTATCGCTATTCTATATATGCAAATAAAACTGATTTTAATATTCTCACTGCAGTTGCCGGAAATTCAGCTTTAACAAATTTCCCACACGATTCTTTTTTTCTTGTGCGAACAAGAATAACAGTTAATCCGATTGTGAACACTAGGAAGATACGCTCGAATCATTAGTTCTGCACTGAAGATTTATTTTTCATCTTCCTTGCAGATTATAAAGTGAAAGTGTCCAGACGTATTTTCTGTGTCGTTTCAAAATTTCGAATTTAACTTTCCTTACAACACCACTTAACATATACTAATTTTACAAATATTACGCAAAAGGGAAAACTTTTAATGTTTTAAAAAAACAACACACACTACTAAGAGTCTTTAGAAAAAAGTCACAGCATATAACGTAATTTACTTATGGATGACAAAGGGAAAACATCAAACAGCATTATGTATACTCGCACATTTATACATTTTACAACACTAATCAAACCATATAATTTTCAACTGACGTCGATATAGTACATACTTACTAAAATGTAAATGTCACATAATATATAAAAAGCAGTAGAAAAATGATGTGGATAAAATACTTTATTTTTTTCAGAGTTGGGGATCGTTGTCTTTAAAATAACAAATTCTTGTTCAAGCCACAAATGTTTTGTGTTTCTATAAAGGTAATATGAAAGGTATAACAGTAAGTCACTTTAACCTTTTATCTACTGACGGTACTTATAAGTACCATTAAAATAAGTCGTTATAAAATTCATTTAATACATCGATTAATAGTAATACAATTTAGAATGAGTTATAGATACATTACTTTATCTTGTTCCAAAAGCATTATTGATTACACAAAACAAAAATATTTTTAAAAAGAGGATTTATTTTGCCTTTGCATCTTTTTCAGCTTTCTTGGCGTTGTGTGTGTGTGTGTGTGTGTGGGGGGGGGGGTATATCTCAATTCGGAAATATTTCTATTGTAAGAACATTGTATTTGTACATTTCCGAATTCTACAAAATACTAAGACAAGAGAAATACTTAAAATAAAAGGTTTGAGTGGAGTTATAAATATTGCACAAAATCCCTATAAATTCAAATTTAATTAATCCTTCAATCCTAAAATTTATTAAATGATTATGCAAATCTTCTAATGTAGTTTAAGCAATTCACGAAAAATGCTTTAGAAGATAAAATTTTCATGAATTCATAATTCAGTACATAAAGGTTTAATACGTCTCCAAAAACCACGTTTTTTCTAATCTTGAATAATTTCGGAAAGTTTTAACACTTTTAATCACATTTCAGTAAAAAATCGAACATAATAAATTGATGTTCGTACAGATACTTGTAAAATATACAATTTTATTTTTTTAAACTAGCGCACTACTGACAGAAAGAATGGTTTAACAAGAAAATTTCCTGGTTCAAAATGTATTTATTTCACTTGCGATTTATACGTGAGGTTTGGCAGCCATGCTTACTTTTGCATTTATATTGTTTGCAAACGTAAAAGGTGACTATTTCAACAGGAAATATGGTATATGCTTCTTTTTTGATTTTATACAAACTTCTTGATGATGTGAACATTTTTACTAAAGTAAAACAGCGTACGGACTGGCACGGCGCAAAAACAGATGGGAGTGTAAAACCAAACCGAACTCGTAAGCACTTTTCAAGGAACGTACTAAAATTTCCCCAATTACGAAAAGTTATACCACTTACAGTACGCTTCAAATATGAGTAATAACACCCTATAGTTTTTTTTTTTTTTTTGTTTTTTCTTTGCACGACCCTTAAAAAATAATTATCAAAGTGGTTATTTGAAATACATAATTAGAGATCGACCGAAAATTCGTTTTCTGCTCAAAATTATAGTTTCATCAAAATTTCGTTTTCGGCGAAAATGCTGCCCAAAATTCGGTCGGACCGAAACTATCTGTATTCCAAAAAATCTATTTTCTTGTTTCGGGAATGTTTAACATTACTGATTCATTTGAGCTATATCGGCTCAAATGAGGCACTCTTTATTTATTGCTATTAACTTCAGTATTTATAATTATCAGACATGACTGGCTCAAGACGTGAGGGCAAATTGTAAAGGAAGAAATGCATATACAGTTCGGCGCAAAAGTTTAAGCACAACGCAAATATTTTAATAAAAATAAAATTACACAACGGAAGGCTTTCAAATATCCAGTGTAGGTGAATTCTATGATCATAAATATGTATCTCAAGTTTCGAAAAAATTCATCGTTACGAAAATCAGAAATTGCACGAAAACAGTTTTTGTGATGTCACAAAAGTTTATGCACAAATGAGATTTTATGCAAATATCTCCATAATAGGAGGAGGATCGGCGATACTTTTTTCCTAGAGTATAAAGTGTAGAGATCGCTGTACGAGTTATTTCAAAATGTCGAAACCTCTGCCGCTCTCGCCTGAAGAAGTTGTAGAAGTTTGGAAGCTGAAAGTTGAAGGTAAATATTTTTTGCAAATTTCGCTTATTTTAAATCGGTCTAAACGTGGTGTTTATAGTGTTTTGCAACGTGGAAAACAATTTAAAAATGTATATTGCTCAGAAACGTCGAGTAAAACCACATTTTGTGAGGATAGAAGAATTAAAAGATTGGCTTTAACTAGCTATTTGTCTCTTAATGAGATAAAAAATCGACTTGGCTCAAAAATATCACATGCAGATGAATAACAGAATCAGGATTCACCGAAAAACAAAAATTATCTCGTAAGCGTTTTCTGAAACAGTGTCACAAACAAGAAAGACTTCAATGAGCAAAACAGCACATGTATTATCGTGACGAATGGATTAGTGTTATTTTCTCTGATGAAAAAAAATTGAATTTGGATGGTACAAATGGCTTCTCATTCTTTTGGCGTGCCTTGTGGAAAGATCCGAAGAGCATATTCAGCAGGCAACAACGTGGTGATTCGCTCATGGTATGTGGCGCTTTTAGCTGTAATGTACAAACGTCTCTTTGCTTCCTAAATGGCAGACAAAATTCACAAACGTATCAGGAAACTCTGATGGAACATTTGTAACCGTTTGGAAAACTCCTAGGTAGTCCCAACAGGACCTTTCAGCAAGAAAATACATCAATACTCACCGTTGCACAAAAGAATGGCTTAGATCTCAGAATATCAGTGTGATGAACTGACCAGCACTCAGCCTAGACCTCAATCCTATAGCGAACATCTGGGGAATCTTTTCACGTGACGGATACAAGATGAGAAGCAGTATTACCCAGTGCAAAAGCTCAAATCAGCGATCGAGGAAGCTTGGTACAAACTCGCTCCCAAAACCTTCCATACTCTCGTGTTATCAATGGAAAATCGAGTATTCGATCTCATCAGGTGCAATGGAAGCACCATAGACTAC
This sequence comes from Maratus speciosus, assembly GCA_963932465.1. Lineage (NCBI taxonomy): Eukaryota > Metazoa > Arthropoda > Arachnida > Araneae > Salticidae > Maratus > Maratus speciosus. The sequence continues at coordinate 303,568,865 of OZ010796.1, read as the reverse complement.
TAAAGGACTTTTGTGCCTTTTGAAATGCATATATTTTCGTTTTTGTGCATAAACTTTTGCGACATCACAATTTTCAAATTTTTATACTATATTATTTTCCTTACAATGAATTGTTTCCGAATTCGAAACATGAATTTGTAATCCAATTGTTTAGATACAGTAAAAATTTCAAAGCATTCCGATGTATATTTTTCAATAAGAAAAACTTGGACTTACGCTGTCAAAATTTAATAATTAAAAATCTTACGATACTCATCAGCGTACATGTACGCTAATGAGTATCGTAAGATTTTTAATTATTAGTATGTTTTTCATTTTATAAAAATATTTAACTTGTGCATAAACTTTTGCGCCGCACTGTATCACTAAATTTTGAAGACGCTTTTCGCGTGCTCATTAAAAGTTGCAAACTTGACAGTAATAGAAAATTTTCACTTTGAAACCGTAGAAGTGTTTCGAATACTCTTTGAGAAAGTTCTATTATAACAGATGATCATTACCAAAAATCATTATAGAAGATAAATCGAGGTATGTGTACCTAAAACATTTTTTAATTAGATGAAATTCGTATGATTAGAAAATCATTTTATGCCTTTGATGAATTAATTAACATTTTATGTTATATGGAAATAAATCAACTTGGGTTATACGTATAATTAATTAATAATTATATATATTTATGTGTGTATTAATTACTTTAAAAAGTTGTTTTGGACGTTTTCGTTCGAAAATAAGAAGATTACCGGTTTCAGTCTGTCCATATACATAATATCTTAATAGTAATTTCAATAACACTCAAATTTCAACTTTATCAAATATTTCTTTTTTGAGAAAACAAAATCACACACGGATAGTCTGACAGGCAGAAAGACAGATAAACTGAATACCTTTTTAAGCCATACAAAAATTTCTTTACATTTAGAAATTTACCAGTTTATAAACACTTTATAAAACAACCCTCACACATGATAATACATTCGGATTTGTTTATGCAGGTATGTATAAAATCTACAACTATTACATTGGTCATTTTCAATAGGGAATGTATTCTTATCTGCTTGAAAAAAATATTTGAATTTCATATTGCCATTCGAGCCTTTTTACGAAAGATAAAAACGAATGGATGGTCGAGCAAAACGAAAGTCATAAATGCTTTGCAGTAAAGCAATAAAACCCCGAGTGCAATTTTTAAAAAGTCAAGAGCTTACTGAAACTTTTAAAGAACATAAAACAGCATAATACACTTTTAAGTGAAAATTCGGTGAAGATTGACATAAGGGTCTACAAAATATCGGAACAAACCTCTTCAATTCACTGATCTTTAAAGGAATATATTTTAAAATGAATAGAAACAGAAGCCTGCCGGAAATATCATACAAATCCTAAAACCCTTAAGAAAAGGACTTTTTTAATGAAACAAAAGAAAATGAAATATTCATTCCGAAAGGAAAAGATTTATTCATCGCTCAGACATTTAATATCGTGTGTGGTACTACTGCTTGTGGGGAAACTAACCGCGGGATATATTTGGTATTAAAAATTATAGATGGAAGGTTATTGTTACAAAAATATATATTATAAATAGTGTGGAGGTGGTTGTTGTTTTTACATTGTTTCAAGAAAAGGGAAGAAAATGACGACATAGAATTGAGATTGAATGAAGTTTATGGATTAGATAATGATGATAATGATTTTTTACTTTTTCAGTTTAACAAAGAAATTTAGCAATGTTTACAAATATGTTAAAAAAAGAAATATTGAACGCATTAGTAATAACTATGCAGATTCAAATAATGAAATTAATCAACTTTATGTCGAGACAACGTTCAGGAGTCTGGTGCCTATTAAATTGACCAAAAAGCTGTTTTTTTTAATTCACTCATATTAAAATTACCTAATTTATATTATTTTAAACAGACCCACATTTAAAATTTTACATTCGAACAAAAGTTATGGTTAAAAAAATTAACTTTTTCGATACACAGCATAAGGAGTGTACGCATTCAAAATTCTTTTATTCAAAACGCTTATTTTGCAGCTTGCGGGGATGATTTTCGTGGCTAGCCGTATGCTCAGAAAGTTTATATATTGTAGTAAATGAATGTGCACGAAATGATCTGAAATTTGTATCCTTCAGTTAACAATCTTAAACATACTGAAAAAAAAAAAAAAAAAGGAGGGTACACAAGCTTTCAATTTTTTTCCGATTTTACGACATTTATGGGGCTTTTTAATTATTGAAAGGATGCAAATACTTTTTTAAAGAATGTTTTGAGCCACAAGAAATGTAAATCCAGCTCTCACCCATGCCAAAGCAAACGCCCAGCCTTACTCGTAAGATAAATTAAAAAACCTCATTTGTCATACCCTATAAATAATAAGTAGTTTCAAGTGGTCTTTATGCTTTAAAATTTCATGCACAAGTGGTTAATAAGTAGCTAATCACAAGTAACAAATGCGTTGCATTACCGAATCGGCGGAAAAGATTGCATGCTATTTTCTCAGCTGGCGAATCTAGTTTCAATCCCTGGCGAGACATGGTTGTTTCCACCCACCTCTTCATAAATGACTACATTGATCAGCAATAAACGATTTCCTTAATAACCCATTCCAGTATTCAGAAGTAGAAGACCAAACGCTTACTTACTCTACGCTCAATTATGAAAAGGAAAGCATATGAAAGAAGCAAAAAAGAAGAAGACGACTGAAAATAAAAGAAAATCCTATATAAGATGTACCAGAATGCAAGTGATTAAAGTACAAAAATTAGAAATTTCCCAAAAGAGTGGTTAATACTAGAGTTTTTTCCTTGTTTTTCTAAGACCGTTATAAATTATCTAATAAATGACGGTTTAGATGTAATGATGACGATTTGTTTAGACGTAAATGGCATAAAATTACTATATTTTAGATCTCTCAGCCCAATAACTTAACCCTTTCGACACCCTGAGCCTCATATGAGGCTTCTACATCGAATTGCTACATCGAAATTGCTACATCGAATTATTTTTGTTAATTCTAGCACCTAATAGTGATAGCATATGTCGATACATTTACTGTTATGACTTTACTTATATTTCAGCATTTAATAATAATAATATTAATAAAAGTTTTATTAATTATTAGTAAACCGTTGGCATTTCTTTTAATTCAAACATATGTTTCACTCTTTAAATTTAAATTAGGGACTCCTTTTCCGAATTAGTAATTTGTGATAAAAGATAAAAAATACTACTAATTTTTTTTATGTTTGTTTAATCTGATTGTAATACAACATTTTCCAAACGTCTTAAAAATTCTTCCTTAGACTTATATGAAAACACGCAACATAACTACATTCGTTAGGTTTCTGTAAAGAACACACTCGTTAAATTTCAGTAAACTGTAACTTCTGTGATTTCGATAGCTACTTTTAATTTTGTTAGCGTAATAGTAATTTTTCCCAAAATTGGAAAAAAAATTCAATGCCGAGAGAGTTAAATGCATATTTCTTTATGTATAAATTCCTCCAAACCAATTTCCGCCAGCCAATTTGTTTAGTGCAGTTATTCCAAAAGTTGAAGCCTCACGTAACCCCTGTTTTCAACTTCTAGAAATCACGAATAGAAAAACAAGTGGGTAAGTGTGATCGCAGATCGCACAGAGGGTTTCGTTTAATATGTCTTTTAAAACATTTTATCCTTAAATTAATAATTGTTAATTTATAATTATTAAATTCTTACATAAATGACAAAACCATTACATTTAATTTAAAAATAATTTTAAAATTATATTTTAATCAAATAAAAATATTCAAGTAAAATTATTTAAATAAAATTTAAAAATTCGAATATTTTTAAATTCATCAATTTCAAAAAATTAGCAGGGGTATAAATAAAAAATAATATTTTTAAAAGCAAAAAATTGTTTAAAACATATTTAAAATGCTGAAAATTTTCATATTAATTCTTTCACTTTTCAAAAACACACTATATGGCACCAAAAAAGAATGTTAACACACATTAAAATTCGAAATAAAAAATACTATTTAATTCCTCAATAATGACGCAAAAAAAAAAAAAAAAAAAATATCTTGAAAAAAATTCTCCATAAGAAGTTTATTATTTCAAAAAATTGCCTGTAGATGGCAGCAGCAAACAAAAATATTCCAGAGAAATCCAATATTTATTCCTCTGTGTCGAATTATTAAAAATGAGGCTTTTTTTAAATATTAAATATGGATTTCATTATATCATCTAGTATGTTAAACATTAATTGTAACTAAATGTGCATGTTTTAAAAATATAAGTGAATAATTCTCCTGATATTTTGTTAACTGAAATTTCAGATTTTCTCTGTCATAATATAAAAGAAATTTTAATTACCGCTGCGCAAAAAAAAAAGAAAAAAAAATTAAATTTTCTTTTAAATTAATCCATCTCAAAATGAAGTGTAATCATAAAAATCAAAATTTTAAAATTCCATCTGACAGATTCGAACCTACAATCTACTGTTTGGGAGACAAGCGCCTTAACGCGGAGCTATCGATCCTCTGCGATATTTACTGAATTTAAGATTATGTTTTGAAATCGTAAAAGAACGATTTAATTAAAATATAAGACTTTTTCAAAATTTTATGATTTTTGGTATGACAAGGGGTATTCAGCTATGTAAAAAAAAAATCAAGTCTGTAACTTAAATAGTTTCCGAGTACGAGTTTGTGATGAACAGACAGAGAAGCGCGACTTCGGGTTTCGTTCATCTTACGAAACCCTAATTAAAACAAAGAAAACGATAAACAGATGCAAATAAAAATAGCTTTTATTCCATATTTAATGCAAGTTTTAATGTGACGGTTGAGCTTTTTCACTTTAGAATATTTGGTATCATTTTGCTAGACTTGTAACTCGTAAATCATCTTCAATAGTAAGTATAATATATGTTTTAGAATGTTGCATTTAAAACAGTCCATACAGAGACCCGGAGCTAGAGCGGGATCCCGGAGCTGAAGCGCTCCAGAGCAGTGTTTTCCCTGGATCTAGAGCAGGAGCTGGAGCTCTAAATTTTTAATATTCTAAATATTTAATATTGCTAGTTTTTTAATATTCTTTTAAATCTTTTTTTTTTTCAGTCTTCTAAATTTCCAGGCATAAAATATTTTAATTATATCATTATTCAGTACTTTAATTATATCATTTTTAGGGGTTTATTTTTTTTATTATTAGAGACAGAAAACTTCTCACAAAAACATGGTAACACTACTTCACTTCTACTTTCTACTTGAGCTAAGTGACAGCGCTATTTGAAAACAAATATGGCTGCCTGTTGTTTACGTGCGTAGTTGTACAATTTGGTTGTTTGAAAAGTGTAGAAGAAATTTAAGATTTTTGTGTTTAAAATTCCACCAAACTTTCTTTTTTTTAAGTAAACGCTAAAAGATGCCCGATTTTTTGAACAAGCATTTCAAGTTTGGTGAGAAGAAAAATGCATTTTGTCAGATCTTTAATGAAGGTAAAGGAAGAATTTGGGAGCAAAAAATTGTGTAAATTAAAATCTGCAACTGGAAAGTGCAAAGTCGGATCCGAGTTGGAGTGGTGGCCGGAGCCACAGTATTTTATCTGGGGACGGAGCTGGAGCATCAAAATTTTTTCGGCTAAAGGTCAGAGTCCACATGAAAAAATAAACCTTTTTACTAACTCATTTAGCTTCCCCACATTGTATGCTGGTTGTGAACGCACACTCGTCGCGTACCGACCAAGGGGTACACCTACCACACTTTGGGAAATCCTGGTTTAATGATTGGCTGTTCTCAAATCCAAACGGGCTAGTTTCAGACGCATTTTTTAATTCATTTTTGTTCGAAAACGCATGAGATTGGCAGATGTTGTTACTCAGAAACTATGTAATCGAAAGACGTTTTCCATTTTTTGGTAAACACAAAAGATCTTTCAGAAAATATTGTCAAACTGGGCGTTTTGAAAAGAATTTCAAGACGGGACAGCGAGAGAAAGGAGAAAAACAGTTCTCCACAATCGAAAGACGTTTTCCATTTTTAGGTAAACACAAAAGGTCTTTCAGAAAATATTGTCAAACTGGGCGTTTTGAAAAGAATTTCCGAACGGGATAGCGAGAGAAAGGAGAAAAACAGTTCGTCACATCACCAAACTCGCTGATAACTCAATAACTAATTTATTTATCAAAAAATGGAAAACTCATTTCAATTCCAAATCGCTTCAATATTCAGCCCTGCCAATTTTATAACTTTAGGTTAAAAAATGAGTTCGAAAATGTGTCAAAGTTTCGCGTTGTCGATCAGGAAACTTGAGAACAGCCTTAAGGTACTGGCTAGCATTCAAAAAGTGTTGGGTTCAAACTTAGGTTGATTCTTGGATGTTAGTAGATGATCGGATTCCACTTTAAACGGGTATCAAGGTGTGCTTACTCTTCGTGTGCAAAGGATCACCTAGTGCCCCCAAAACAAATTTAAACTGGGATTGTACTATACTTGTATTCATCATATGATCACTATAATGCCTGCTTAGTCTGGTGTTTAAAACACTCTATTAGAATATAAAAGGTGACTTTGTGGCTTCAGATGCATATTCATATCATCGGATTAGAGGCATTCTCACAAAACTTTAACTTTCAGGAATAAAAATCTGGTGAAATTAAACTTAATAAAATAACATTTTAAACTTATAGACGAATGCCTTAATGATTCAAAATAAAGAAAAAATGGTCAGCAGCGACGATTTTTTATTTAACAGAAGTTTAAGTTAAACTTGCGAATTTAATTTTCCTTACCGTTTTACCTCTCTAACTTTTTATTTTCTTCTAAATATTTACTTATAATGAATTTTCATAGTACCCACAGAACATACAAATAAGAAATAATAACATTGTAGTATTTTTAATACAAAATTTTGGAATAACATTGCCTTAAAGGGGTGTTAAAGAAGGGACGGTAAGAAAAAAGAGGGATGGTAAGCATGGGACGGTAAGGAAAATTACCATTTTTTAGACAAATCATGTTAAGACTAAGTGATAGCCACGATGTTCATTGATTTTTAGCAACAGTTATTCACATTGGATTAAATTTAAAAAAAAATGATTTACCTAGAAAAGTGCAGGAATAATCCTTTGAGACGATAAGACTACCAATAAAGCCACGATGCTTGAAATCGATATTTAAATTCTGCAGCAAATTTCCTGTCAAAGATTTTTAGCCATTCTTTCTCTAGCATACTTCTGTATGAGAAAAAGCTGAAAAAAGGTCTGTGGCTGCATCTGAAGCTATTTTCTGTATAATTTCAGTAAGAGGGACGGTAAGGAATCTAAAATCCAGGGACAGATTTCAAAAAATAATAACAACCATAAAAATGTGTGCAGGTTAATTTTTTGCTACATATTTTTATAAAACAATAGTCCCAGTTTCGGAAAAAAAATTAGATCGAATTACTTTTATTGAAACAATTTTATACAGACAGCTCCAAAGTTAAAAATCAGCATCAGAGACACGGGATGGTAAGGAATTTCGTGGTATATTTGGACTCCCAAAATCGTCCAAAACTTATTTATATCGTTAATACATTGTTATACAATCATGCAATGGGATATTTTCCAGTATAAGAAAAAAAAAAGGAATATCTACTAAAATAAAAATTATTATTCAGGGACTTAAGTCAAAATCATGTGAGAATGCCTCATTAATCAAATAAAAATATATATACAGATATGCAAAACAGTGGTCTTAAAAAGATGTGTCTTGCACTTAATATTAGTTCAAGGACCAAAACTGTTTAAAAAAGAAATTGCAAAAGCATTTTAAACCCATTCTTTACCACTTAGAAAGATTTCGCTTATTTTATTCTACCTCTTAACTCATATTTAAAGAATCAATAAACGAAATGTTTAAAATGTTTTAATCTGATTTTTAACAACGTGAATAAAAATTGACTCAATCGACCATAATTACTTTCCTGAGAGGCTGTTCAATAAGCACGCTGTGAAAATTGCCAATTTATCTTAAATCGATCTGATTAAAATTGCTTTAGTAAAATACAAAATTGAACAATTTCGTAATGTCACAAAACAAGTATCGACTATTCCGAAGTATTCGCGGGAAATTGATTTTTCTTCTTGTTTTGTGAATGTCGGAGTTATTCAGTTTGCTGATATAATCTTGATGAATTGATAGGACAAAAAAGCTTTCCACTTATTTAAATTTTCACCTGATAAGACTGTTAATGACTAATTAAAAATTGAGTTTCAATAAGGTGATCAAATATATATGAATATGTTCCTTTTATTTTTATTTCGCTATCGCTTTATTCTGAAGTTTATCGCTTAATGGTGAGTCGAGAATTTTTAATAAGCACGCCATTTTGTCATTCTTTTCTAAATTGTAATTTATTGGGAGGAAGAAAAGAGTGAATTGATAAATGAATAATTTCGTTAATCCCCGATTTTATCTAAACTGTTTTATTATATCTTTTCATTCAATATATTTTTTAAATTTATGAAATTTAATATGGCTTACAACTTGTTAATATGTAAATATATTTATATTATTTCATTCTTATTTTCAAGTTCATTCAGGACTTTTACTTTTTAAATTACAACTTCTTATAAAATAATGCAAAATTTCAGTATCCCCCCCCCCCCTACTAACTTTCCATCACATTCACAATATAATTTAAAATCCCACATTCTAATATACATTCCGAATAAGCTAACTTTCTACATTCCCCCGCTTCCTAACACTGGAGATACATCTTTGATTGCTAGATAATCTTCGCAATTATTTAAGAATCTGAATTGAAATATTTGAAACTTTTATATATGGGTGAACTGAAAAAAAAAATGTGATTGTGACTAAAAGTAGCATGTTTTGAGTAAAAATAAGCCATTCAATAACAACAAAAGTTTTACATTTGGGCGATTCTCAAAAGGTGGGCACTGGACACACGTCATAACTTTAAGCTTTTCAAACATAACTTTAATTATCATTGACTTTATTATTATTTTTTTTTTTACACTGAGTTTTTAATTCTATTCAGAGACAGAAAATGACATAACTTATTGTAAAAGCTTTGTATAAATATCTTAAAATTTTTATTATTTTATGCTAAAGAGGCCAATTTCGGACATTCATAACGTTAACTGCTCCAATGTACCACCAAGAAAAAGAGTTTTAACTTTTTTCCAGGTGGTTCTAATGGTAAACAACGAATCCATAAAGGAAACGGATGATTTTTTGATAATTTCGTTAAGAGATGGCAGGCTGATTTATTGCTTTTATGAAGATAGAAGGACTTTTCTATAAAGAATTTTTCTGTATTTTGTTATGTCTGAAAGTAACGTACGTAACAAGCATTTGATTTTATTATTATTATTACTGTATAACAAAAAGTTAATTATACATATATATATATATGTGTATACACATACAATTATAGGACACATTTACTACATTCTTAGTCTTAAGAATTTTTTAAATACTAAGCGCAACGTCCAAAATCTGTAACGTACGTGCGAAAAAATGTCCAAAATTTGTAACGTACACAACTGCTAATTAAATGCTTTAATAATTAATTTTCCAGAATAGTTGCTATCTTTTAATGTTTGTGTATAATTTTGTAGATATACTATTAAAAATATGTGTATATTATATTTATAGACAAAATACTATACTATTAAAAAAAATTGGCCTTAAATTTGAAAATTTAAAAAATTACATATAGTTAACGTTTAATGATCCCACCTTTTGAGAATCTCCCATTTCTTATGTTCATATATAGGTATTTATTAAAGTTAAAGAAATCTTTCAACATTTCCCTGGCATCAGATCATTACAAAAGTGACCACTTGGGTTATTCCACAATCAAAGTAGAAGAAGTACGGTATAACTATCTACTTTTGAAGAAGGACTATTGCAATGGAATTTTGCTAACTGGCCATTGCCCACTAAAAGATGATTTGAAGAGAGTTGAAGAAATGAATCATTCTTTAAGCTCACTCCTGTCAATTGAAAATCATAGTTTTCAGTTTTTGGTTTGAGAATTTTGTTACTACATTAACCACCACTTACAGTGATCACATGTTATAAAAATCACTCGTTTACAAGGATCAAAATCTCAGAAACAAATACACTTTAAATCAGTAGGATTTTTTCGCTTATAAAAATCACCACACTGGCTATAAACATAGCTAATTAATAAATTACTGTCTTAAAAAAATAAACCTATTTTAACATTAGATTTAAATTATTTTATAAAAACATATTCAGATACTTGAAAAATTATTTAGAATTTCAACTCTAAAGTTTATAATTTAAATACTAGCGTTTGTATAAATTTCGGTTATAAGATTCAACCGTTTAATAACTGGGACGGTGATTCTCCATGCCAGAAGGCCAATATCCACCACTTTTTCTGAGTAGTTTTGTTCGCCCTAATTAATCTCAGAATTTCTATCATTAAATAAGTCAAAGAATATTTTTCTGAAATAGTAGTGGCAATTGGCTTTCTGGCACGCGGATTAGAGTCTTACGCGGTCGGGTTGAGCCCGACCCGATCCCTCCAAAATAATTTTCGGTGACCCGCAACTCGACCCGAACTTAACATATTTTAATCCCGAACCCGAAATTAAAGGAAAGTAAATAAATTTTTAGTGCAATTATGAATAGAAATGTATTATTATATCTCTAATACCAATTTTATGTCTTATATAGAAAAATGGACAATGTATTCTTTAATATTCAAATACAGTAAAACCTCTGAATAGCGGACACCTCGTTGAATAGAATCCTGCATCGGGTCGCGTTATCCATCATTTTCTTTTTTCGGGTCGGGATGACTAATTTTCTTTCTGCGGGTCGGTTTCAACCTAGATTATTTCTTGCGGGTCATATTTAGGTTTTTGCAAGCCGAGTTGTTGGGATTTTCGCAAAAAGTTTCAGCAGAACTATGTTTCAAATGAAAATAAATACGTATTTGGATATGAATGAATGTGTATTCAATTTACTGCATGAAAAATAAAATGTACATAAGAAATATGGTCATAGGTTATTCTTTCTTTAAGAACCTTTTTTGTGTGTGTGTGTGTCTCGGAATATGAAAAATATTACAAACATTTCATTTTTGGTACACATAAATATACATTATTCCCATATGTGATAGTTAATGCACACATACACGTTATATGGTGTAGATTGGGAGGTGCCCACTATTCAGAGTTATAAGCGTACTGATACATAACTATTGGGAAAGAAGTATCCGCTTTTCTGGAGTGTCCATTATGAAGGACTTGTTGCATATAGATTTTTAACCCGAAAAAATATCTTGGACATTATTTTGAAAAATTGGGTCAACCCGAACCCGACCCGCAAGAGTTAAAACCAAATCCGTTACCGACCCGAACCCGCCCGGAAGCAAAAGAAGTAGAAGTCAACCCGACTTGCATCTCCAACGAAAAAATATAGCGCCAACAGGACCCGCTGCAGGACTCTAACGCGGGTTCACTATCTCTAGATTATAAGAATAAAAAGTAGTAATAACCAACGTGATTCTTATAAACGAAATTCAGTGTACTTTATAAAAAAAAAAAAAGACAATAAAATAATCTACAATATTTAAAAAATGGCCTGTGTTAGCTAAAAGTGTATAAAATGGAAAAAAAAAACAAATACTTTGGTTATAAATTAAAATCCATGTTGGCAAACATACTTTTTTATTTTTTAAGAATGGAGAGATAAAAACTATGGTTCAAGGGTAATCTGTTTTTACTTCTGTTTTTTCGACTTCTGTGGTCCGTGGGTTTTTGTGCCCTTTCCCCATTAGATAAAACAAATTTTTGTTCCAATAAAAATTTAGCTTTTAACAAATCTTGCTTAGCTTTCAATAAAAAATGCATATTGCATTTCATTTGATGTGATGTATTATCAAAAAACAATGTAGGTATTTAATTTCATCTGGTCATTAGGGGCATTATTGCTATAGTTACTACTCATGATATAATGAAATGTGGTTTTGAGTTGCCGATTTTAAGGAAACACAATATAGGTGTGTCCTTAAGGTGAACTGTTATTACTGTAGTTAAGCAGCTAAGTTAAAAAAAAAAATCAACAGTTCATCTCAGAAATAATAAATTTGCAATTTTTAGATAAGTTTTTTGAAATACCCATTACCTAAATCAATTGAGATCAAAATAACCCAAATTTTACAAAAAATACAAAATAAAATACATTTTACACCTACTTTTGTTTACAAAGTTTGTACACTTTCAAAACAAAGATAAGGTCAATTATAGATCAGGATAAAGGTCAATTAAAGCAAATTATAAAAAAACTTTTTTTTTCATTAAATGAGGTTTTTTGGAAAGATTATCCCCTTCATATAAGTAATACTTTATAAAAAAAAAATCTCAAGTCACATAAAATCAGAAACTTTATTTTCTAAAAAGAGTTAATAATAACCACATTGAATGAAAAACATTTCATTAAATAATTTTTCTGATTCAAATTATGTCTCACATTAATCATTAAAAAAACAATCATTTGATTGGTAAATAATTCAAACGAGTTGTAATTTTCCCATCAAGGAAAAAATGTGTATAGGCTGGAACTCAAACCCAGAACCTTGGCTTTAATTGCCAATGCTCTACCATTTAAGCTATTTGGGCGACACCCCATCCAACACAATAATTGCACAGATCAACCATTTGGTCATGACATCTGGGTTGTTATTTAAAACAGCATGACAGATTAAACAACGAGTAAAGGAACTCCAACAAACTATGGATGAGTAATTGCACATTAATGAATTATTACTTTAAAAAAACACAATCATCTGATTGGTAAATAATTCAAACTGGTTGTAATTTCCCCATCTGGGCAAAAATGTGTCCAGGCTGGCACTCGAAACCAGAACCCTTGGCTTAATTACCAATGCTCTTTCATTTGAGATATCTGGACGACAACTCAACCAACACAATGTTCACTTAGACTCGTATCAACCATTTGGTCATGACATCTGGGCTGGTATTTGAAACAGCATGACAGAATAAACCACAGGTAAAGGAACTGTAACAAAATGAGTAATTACACATTATTATTTTTTAAATACAATCATCTGATTGGTAAATAATTCGAACAAGTTGTAATTTTCCCGCCTGGGAGAAAATGTGCCCAGGGTGGGACTCGACCACATACCCTTAGCTTTAATTGCCAATGCTCTACTATTTGAGCTATCTGGTAGACATCCCAGTCACCACAATGTTCGCTCAGATCGACCATTTGGTCCCAGCCTGGACACATTTTTGCCCAGGTGGGAAAATTACAACTAGTTTGAATTATTTACCAATCAGATGATGTGTTTTTTTTTCAATAAATAATAATTAATGAATGTGTAATTACTCATCCATAGCTTATTGGAGTTTCTTTACCTGCAGTTTATTTTGTTGTGCTGTTTCAAATAACAGCCCAGATGTCATGACCAAATAGTTGATCTGAGCGAATATTGTGTTGATTGGGGTATTGGCCAGATAGTTCAAATGGCAGAGCATTGGCAATTAGACAAGGGTTCTGGGTTCGAGTCCCAACCTGGACACATTTTCGCCCAGATGGGAAAATTATAACTTGTTCAAATTATATTTCTTTGACATGAAAAAACTGGAAGTTTGGCAGCTATGCAATTACAGTGAAGAAGCAGGGGAAACTTTAAGTGCTATTGCAGCTATCTTGAATCCCACAGCTTTTGCTATTATGCTATTGGGCAGCTCAGCAGAGCATTGCAGCCTTTCCTATTTGTAATTCAAAAAGTTGCAGGTAATTCATGCATTAAAGAATGCAGGTAGTTCCCTTATCATATGGCATTTTGCTAACAACAGTTGCAGATCAAGGTTCGTGTTAAGTTTAAAAATTCACTCACATAGCAGGGTGTGATTGCACATGATTATGAGACAATTTAGATTCTTTGTACCTTGGTTAAAGCTAAGTTATTGCTTGATTAAATCTACATTTTATTTTACTTTAGTTTTTTTTCAGGTTATCGCCAACAATTAGAGAAATAAATTTAACAGGAATCTGCAACTAAACAGTTATCTTTCTAAATATCATAAAGGGTAACAGCAATATGTTTTTAGCAGCTGTAACAAGTTTTTTACCTCTTTGTAAATATCTGATGATCCATGACTGACACAACTCCTTTGTTATGTAATGAGTTAATCCTTTATCAGGTAATGGTAATATACTTAGCACTTAAATTTTATTGAAAACTGATCAATTCACACCAGAATTTTTAGTAAAATATTTTGTTTTTTTAATACACCTGATGAAATAGCCTCTTTTTTTTTCAAATAAATTTGTTTGTAAATGCTGGCGGCAGTGAATCTTTACAATATTTCAGCCACAGAATTGACTTGCCCGATAAAGGGTTAATGTTCTCAAACTCGGATTTTGTAGGGTGTCAATAAAAAAAAATATATATATATATCTAAGTCCAGTATTTATTATTGCATAAATAATGCTTTAAAAAAATTAGCAATAAATATTTATTCATTTGCCTTAGAGATTTTACTCTTGCAATAAATTATTTTACTTCTCATTCTGCTCCTTCACCTGATACTGCTATAGATTTTAATTAGATTCTGTTACTTAGTGTCCTTTTATGTTCATTTTAGCCAGATATCATTCGTTTCTTCCACTTGCATGGTAAAAAGTTGTTGGCATGGGTTGTTGCATCGGTTTCTACCAACTGAAAGCCAACCAAACATAATGCACATTTAAGTAATGAATCGCAAATAACTCAATACCAGATGCGATACCACAAGAGAGGAGAAAAACTAGTTGTCACATGTTCAAAATTGCTTATAACTTGATAACTAATTTGTTTACAAAAAAATGGAAAACTCATTTCGATTCCAAATTGCTGCAATAGTCAGGCCTGCCAATTTTATGCCTTTATGTTTAAAAATGAGTCAGAAAGTTTTGCATTTTTAGCAGGGGATTTAAGAATTGCCTTAAATAAATTCAGCATCCTACAGAATATGAATTCGCGACCATCTTTGAAAAAAAAAAAAAAAGAAAAGAAAAGAAAAGAAGAATTAAACCTGTTTTGGGCCATTCCATGAAAAATGGACAAATTCTCCTGTATGTGACGCTTATATAAATACCTATATCTATTAACTTATAAGTTGTTAGAATATAAACTATACATAAAAAATAACAAAAAACCATAAATTTTCATATTGGCATAGTTGTTTTAATCTGAGGATACAATACCATTATTAAAACAGTAGTAATATGTAGAAAAGCTGTTGTACACGTGACATGGAATGGCCCTTTTGTGTTTGAGATAAAATTAAAAATTGTTTGTGCAGTAAAAGCAGAAAAAAAAATATATATATAGCCAGAGTTCTCTTCCTTTTTTACAAAAGCAAAAATAAGGACTTTCAAAGCACTTTTTAAGATGACTTGTACTTGTGCATTATTTTGTATAACACAAAATAATGCAATAAACAATAATGAAGCACAAGGAGAGAAGAACCTGTCTAATTCTCCATTATTCTTAGCCTCTGCATTCTATTTTTAAGGGGGGGGGGATGGACTTTTAAAGACTATTAGTGAAAATTAAGCACCTTAAGAAATGAAAAGCAAAATGGACATCTAAACATTTTCTTAAGATACTGGGAAACCTGATATAATATATCTCTCTGCTTAATTTCTTAACTTTTTTATAGATTCCACCACACCCCACAGCTTTTACTATATATATTTTTTTAATTATAAATATTTATATTGTGTTAAAGATTTACAGATAAAGAAAATGGAAAAAAAAAAAGGTTTTTTATGTTAATTAGAAACTTAATAACACAGCTTCTTATCTTCCAGCAAGATTTCATAATCCATTCTCTCTCAGCCAGGTATACTACCCTCTCCTCAAACAAACAAGTTAATTATGAGCACCAATTAAAATAAATGATTTAACAAAATCTCAGAATTGAGTAATGTTAAGTATTGACAAAAAACAGCACAGCATTTGTTAACAAAATCTATTAAAATTATACTTGTTAATGTAAACAAATATCCATTAAATCACTTTCTTAAATTACTACAGTAGAAGAATCCAATGAGGAGCATGTAAAACACTGGTACTCACTACATTTTACAAAAAGTATTATCCCACCACTATTTTCAAAAAGTAATATTAGTCTTACTTAATAACAGAAATACTGCCATTAAATAAGATAAAGATTTGTGTTTTAAAAAAAGTCACATCTGTGAGCCACAGAATGAGCGTACCCCTGATGTAAAATACTCATTTTAATTCAGGGTTGGGTTTTGACATGACAGTGGTAAAAATCGTGTTTTTACCGGTTTATTCCATCAAAAACTTATAATTTTCGATTTTCTTCCAATTTATAGTGTAAGTGTAGCATACAGTATATTTGTAGATTGATTTTTCCTTGTTGTTCTTGTTATCATTATTCACAATTACTTTGTTAAATTTATTTAAAAGAAGAGCATTTCCTAAGTGGAAAAAAATTAAAAATACAAGAGTAAAAGGAAAGAACAATGTTTGTTATAATCTCTACTAATATAGATTCTACTGACTACAATGAACATTAATATTAAATGATAATAAAAGGTTATTATAATTATTAAGTAATATAGAATATACATTTTTAATAAAATACATTAAAATTATTTTAGAGATGCAAAAATGTGTTATATAGTGGGACAATAGATGTCAAGCATGGACTGTGGTCATTGAATAAATTTGAATATTTTTAGATATGATATTTTGAAATGCATATCTTATGTATTTCATAAATGCAATTATAGTGATTTTCATTTTCACTTCAATAAGCAGAATCTTAAAATTTTAAATTAATAAAATTTTTATACAAATCTGTAGGACCTGATTTCAGGTGAAAACTCTTAGACTTAAAATTTAACACAACAAAACAATATTTAAGAAAAAACAGAATAAAATAATTTATATATACACTATAATTTTTTTTGTTGTTGTTGTTAACTTTAGTGCAAATATGTATGAACCTTATAGACAGACCATTCCAGCACCTATATTTTTAGATATAAATTTATACCTGAATAGTCATGAAATATTTTTAACCCCTTGGGGACGAGCATCGCATATACGCTCATGATTATTCCTACCAGTTATTTTTTATTGTACATTTTGCCTTATTTAATCAAGGCATTTCATCGATTCATCTAGTCAAAAATTTCTGTTTTAAAATACCATTGATAAAATATTAAAAATTCTGTAAGACACTTGCCGCAAAGGGGATTAAATCAAAATTTATTAAAGCTACCATAAAGACAAACTATTTATGTCCTACATACATTTTGCTTAAAATTATTTAGGCATTATTTAAAGCGAATTGAAAGAAATAACATATTGCATATTTTTAATACATACATATGACTGTATGAGTAAAAATCTTTTACTTTTAAAATTATTATTTAATGTTTTTAAATAGTCTTAAATGTTTTATTTTTTAATGTAGTTAATTTTTTAATTAATGGATCTTAATCTCATTTCTGTTTAAAAATATTTATTTAGTTTAAGAAAATAAGACTAAATTAAACTACTTAACAAAAATATAGTTAAAAAATAAGTTTTCACACGATTTAAAGCTGAATACTGATTTTCAAATTTTAACCTCTACAAGATTTTACTTTGAAGAACAAGTCTTATTCCTTTCTCCCAAAAGATATATGTAATTCTCAACTATTAAAATATATTTTATTTCATTTATTGCTATTTAGAAATAAAAATAATCAATGAACAATTTGGATTAAACACTTTAAGAAAACTTACTTCTGAGGAAATTTCTGAGAAAGCTATTTAGTTTTAAACAGTGTATTACATTCTGTCGAAATTATACACATTTTTTAATGTTATATTTATAGGTTATAGAATTTCTTCAGAAAAATATAATTTTTGTAGAATATGCCAATTAGCTTAAGATTATTGTAGAGATCTTCTAATAGTGATGTATATGTATTATTCTAATGCAATTCTTTTTTGTTTTTCTCGGATGGATAAATATACTTTAGAGTCTTTTTGATATTGAATATTTCATGTGAAACAACTTAATACTAAAGATAGAATGAAAAAAAAAATTTAAAAACAAACTACTACTAAAAAATAGGTTTTTGACATTTTTGACAAAGAGGTTTTTGACGTGACAGTAAAAACCATGGTAAAATCCGGTAAAAACCGTCATGCATCAAAAACTTGTCAACCCTGTTTTAATTTACAAAATTTTGTAAACAAATCATAAATAGCATGAAATAATATTAAAATGCATAAAATCATATTGATATAAAAATGTGAAAAATACCTGTATTCCCAAGAAAACAAGATATTCAGAATACAAAATTTTAAATTCATAGTAATACTTTTTCTGCATAAAAATACGAAAAATACTTCTTTTTATCCTAAAAGAGCTTAACTTTTATCATTTTCTCAACCATTAATGAACAAAATATTAATGAAATAAATCTTCACTTTCTTTTAAAATGAAAGTAATTTACATGCACCTGTTTCCAAGTGTTAATGAAAAAAAAAAATGAACAATCTCTTTCAGATGCACATTTTATGTTATCTACCCAGATAGAAGTAAAACAAATTGAGCTACCTAACGTATTTCCTAACTACTGTACTTGCACAAATATATATATATATATATAAATAAAATTTCTTATTATTATTGTGTTAAAGGGCAAAACTGCAAAATTTCATTAGTGGCCAGTAGTACCAATTTTATTAGTAGCCACTCTGTCACTTAAAAGTGCTAAACAAACTTTTGTTAAAAATTTTATTATTAATTCAAAATTAAATAGCCCAAATAAACCCAGAAACAGAATTTTCTGCATCAGTCTGCAGCAAACTAAAATTTATCTGCGACCTAACAATGCTAGATTAAGCTTACTATCAGAAGAAGTAACTTCAGAAACCGATAAAATAAGCAAAATTTGCATTTATAAAGAAAATATAATAAAAGGATACAATAAATACCACAAATCTAGAGACTTAAAGTAAATTTCAGGTATTTTTTAAGCTGGTGGATTAATCTGCAAGGTTTAAAATAATCTGCAGCGCCTGCTGCCATGCTGCACTGTTTCTGCTACCGGGCAAATAAATATGTTAATATCAACATATTGCAACACAAAAGTGGAATCATTGATGTCATGCAAGAAAATTTTACTCTCTTCTGTAGCCAAAAGATGGTCACGGGCAGATATTTTTTTAATAGCCACTTTTTTTTTTATTTAGTGGCTTTACTGATGGCAATAATTTTGCCCTTTATTGTTTATCATCATTTATAGGCATCTGATTCAAGCATTATTTACATTTTGGAGTGATGACTATTAAAAAAAAAAGATATTTAATTTTGTTTCTGCTTTACTCTTTAATCTTAATATAGTCACAGTATATGCAATGAAATACTGGGTTATCAAATCTGGTCTCTATCTCAGGCATTCAAATTAAAAATGTATAGTATATTTATATTTCTCTAGCTTATAGGATTGCTTTGCATTCTTTTTTATGGCATTAGTTTGATTCACAATGTTAATGAAGTTGACAGTATTATTATTATTATTATGTGGCACCACAATGTACAGTCGGACCTCGTTATCCCAACACCCGGTTTTCACGTCACTCTGCTTATCATGTCAGTTTTTCAAAGTCCCGATTTTCTGTATATGATTTTAATGTAAATAAACTTCGGATTTTACGTCGTTGTACGTATAATTTTCAACTCCGGATATCCCGACAGTTTAGGGAAAATTGCCTATTTTTCATAATCCATCTTATAAGCATGGAATGGAGGCGGCAAGAAATGTCTTTGCCAAACTTTTCACAAAAATGTCTAAAATACCCATTGAGATAACTGAGAAATTTTACTTCAATCCTTTATCTGAATAAATAAACCCACACACTATGAATGACCCACTTAAGCTCCAAATAGATGTATCAGTCTAGTCGCGGTCTTTTTGCTGTGGTCAGGTGGCGCTTTCTTGTGGTTACGTGGCGTTTTTCATCCAACTAAAACCAAAGCATTGCATTGCATTGAAACAATCAGAAATTATCTAACATCCATTTCTGAAACAACAAATATTGATTGCAATTCATTGTATAAAATTGAAAAAAGAATTGTAAGAAGCACATCTAGGAATAAGCAAACCTTGATTCCTCAATATTTCATGTAACAATAAAAAAAAACAAGCCATAATAAATCTGATTTTTATTCTTTTCAATTTTGTTTTTGTGTTTATTTTTTAATAATAATGTTTTATTGTTTAAAACTGCAAGAACAGTTATGAATTTAAAATTACCTTATTAAAAATACAGCTTTTTATAAACATATTTTTCACCAACTCCGGTTACCATGACACTCCGCTTATGAGGACAAGTTTTCCTGGTCATTTAGAGTGTCGGGATAACGAGGTTCGACTGTATTAACTACTGGGCTATCAAGCACCTTTCAAATAATTCAGTATTAGAATAAAAAATATTGTTATTGCTGATATAATTTAAATTATTTAATTCTGCTGAAAGCTCATTTTCATAATTGAACATAATAATTTTTAATAATGCCAACTTGCCTACACCACTCATTGGCATAAATTACAATTGAATTTCTAATAAATTCGTAGCTGTATTCACATGAAAGTCTTTCAAATCTGGAATTTTAGTCTTTGACAATGACCACAATGAGGACATTTCCAAAAATTAAATAAGATGTATTAAGACTTTTCTCAAATCCAAAATCGCTACGTTTTGACATATTCCCAACATCATTTTTATTCAGGTGCAAAGAAATCGAAAGGCATTTTCTCATTTGTTAAATCATGTCATCATGTTTGCTCATTTTTTAAATGAAACATATTGTTAAACAGAAAATTTAAAAATAACTTATTTATATATTTATAAAATGTGTTTTGTTTCTAAGTGGTACTCATTCAATTTAATTTATTAAGTAAATTTTCTGGTTTTATTAAACTTGGGGGTTGGAAGGTTCACAATTATGTAAAGGTAAGAGATTATTTACTAAAGGGTATGAAATTTGGTATTTTGAACTGATTTTTTTAGTCATGGCAATCGAACAAAGGTTGTCATCGGACAGCAATTTATAACTCAAGATTGTAATACATTTATAGAAAAGTGTTATCAGATTTGAAATCACTTGAACAGTAATGCCAGCAAATTTCACACTTTTTTGTATGAAAATAATCCCAGAAAATTTCACATTGCTGAACAGAATTTTCTTTATTTTTTTGTTTGAGAACAGCCTAATGCAGAGTCCCTACATGGGCAAAGCAACAATGCTGTGGAGTGACACCACACAATAAAATGTAATAAAAACTACAAATAATGCATGCACTTTTAACTTTTGTTTTCTCTTTTAGTAATAAAATACAATGACAAAAAACATCAAGAGTAATAACATAAAAACTATTTCTCCCTAAAAAACAAAAAAATTGACGGAAGGCAAGAAATTTTTGATAAAAATATATAAATATGAGAATAATATTATAGAAATGTTTTTCCTTGTTACAATTCTGAAGATAAATATACAGCTGCTACATAATAGGCAAGAAAAAAAAATTATATCCTACATCACAAACAAATTAATTATGAAATGGTTAATAATACACCACATGATCAAATGTATGTCTAGGCACAGTAATAAATCGCACAAAAAACTTAACATTATTCGCCAACATTTCTTACTTTAATGACTGAATTTTGATTCTTATTGATGAAATGTATACATCCGATAAAACTGTTTCTATATTTCAAAATACAACACATCAAAAATTAATAAGTAAAAATGTTTAAAAAGCCTTTTTGTGCTCTTTCAATATAATTATAATTTTGTTTGTTTTATAAATTATATATATATTGTTTATTTTATCAATCTGATCATTGTGTAAATGATATACACTGCAACTTTTATCAATAAGAATGCTGAAAACTGCAACTAAAGTAATCAGTTGCAGTTTGTGAGTTCTACTGATAAACTGCTTCAGTAACTCAAACAATTAAATGTCTGTGGAAGAAAGAGCTAGAATACTGCCAGAATCAAATGACATAACCATAATCAACATAAACATTAAAATTGTCTGTTACTTTTTTATAAGATGCCATGTTTATTTTTGGCACATTCAAAAAGTCATTGTTATTCTGAAATGTACGATATTTGCAGGTCTTTTTATAAAATACTAAGTAATCAAATTGTATTTGCCTTTTTTTATAATAATAAAGGATCTTTCAAAAAATTGTACTAAAGTTGGTGTACTAAACTTACTTTCAAGACAACAGTTCAGTTAATGTGATTCTGAAGAAGCAATTCATTATCTCAAAATTTAACATTTTTATTAAGAAATGAAAAATGCTATTTCATTCTAAATCACTTTGACAATCATACGTGCAAATTTCATGCTTTTATATACAAAAATGACTTGGGGAATGAAAAAAGTCGATTTAATAACTGAAAAGTAAAAGGTTGGTGACAATGTCATATGTGAAAGCAATTTTTAAAAACAAAATAATAGGTGATCAGTATAGGTGAAAACTGGGAAATTGAGTTAGTAGCCAGTGGCCGGTAGACTCTGTTTCATTAGTGGCCACTATAATGTTTCAAACTTTCTTGACATCTAGATAAACTATAATTGTTGTATACATAAGTATTTTTCTATAAATCGGAGTTTTATATCAGCCAACTATTCGTGATAACAATAAGGACAGTCAAAATTCAAGAAAACTACTTTAAAACCACAAAATCTATTAATCATATTAACTTTTTTAGAGTATATTTTTGGATTATTTGTATATGTTCATAAACACAATTATCAATCAAATTACTGTTACTTTCTTTATATAAAAAATAACTAAATCAAAATTCCAACAGCTGAATTAAATAAAAAAAAACAATCAAATAAAACAGTAAAATGTTATTTTGATTTTATTTAATATGTAAAGGTGTTGTTAACATACTACACACATTACATATAATTGAAATCTAAGCTGGTGAGTGTGTTTCGCAGGATTAAACAGTATCTCTTGAAGAAAAATAATCTAACTGATCTACCATATTGAAGATATTGCAATGTCCTTAACACTTTTGGGTCCAATTTTTTTTCAATTTTGAGAACAAAGTTACTTTTATTTTAACAATGTTAATCATAGCTATCCAAATAGATTTACTGAAGTTTAAATATTATCTCATTGTCTGCATTCTATTTCTAACGAATGTACTTATTTTGTATACTATTCAATTCATATTTATATGATAATAGGTTAAGAGTTTTTGGAGACATTTGGAAAATATCATATTACAACAGGGTTTAACAGATATTACAATTTTCTAGTGTTTTTTGTCTTTTATCACACATGATTCATTCAGAAAAGTAACCTATATTTTAAATTTAAAGAGTGAAATATATGCATAAAATAAAAGAATCATAAAATAAAAGAATCATAAAATAAAAGAATCATAAAATAAAAGAATAAATTACTTGAAATGCATGTGGAATCATGTGATGAACATATTTTCAGAGTTCATTCTAGGCATTTTTCGCGCGGCAGGCTGCCCTGCCTGCCCTTCTTTACAAAATTTGACGCCCCGATGCCCCCACTGTCCAAAATCCCCGCCCCGCGGGCCCTATCACTTGGAAAATCGACCGATGGAAAAAATAGCGCCCTTTAAGTTAATTTCATTGTTTATTTCAAGCAACCTCTAAACTATTTGTAAACATTATATAATGTCCTAGCCCCATTTTGCTCCTAATCTCTTCCTTATCACGCCCCCCCCCCCCAACATCCTCATACAGACACCAATTATTTTCAGTAAAATTCCAGCACCGACACAGTCATAAATTTCTCTCTCTATACCCCGTTTCTCGGCTACCGTGAAAATTCAGCCGAAATAAGAAGGAAAAAAAAAAACCCCGGAAAGGTCCTTTGACGAAATTGGCGTTTTTTCACGATTCTCTGACAAAGTTGGTTTTTTCGTGATTCTCTGACAAAATTGGTCTTTTCAGCGAACATTTCACAAAATTTGTGATATAGTTTATGTCCAAATTTTCGGAT
This sequence comes from Maratus speciosus, assembly GCA_963932465.1. Lineage (NCBI taxonomy): Eukaryota > Metazoa > Arthropoda > Arachnida > Araneae > Salticidae > Maratus > Maratus speciosus. The sequence goes on along the minus strand of OZ010796.1, from coordinate 303,544,755 downwards.
TTATGACTGATTTTTTTTTTTTTTAAATTTTTGGAAAAGAATCAACCCCTACACTGCAAAGTGTCATGAATGGGATAAAGGAGTAGTAGCAAAGACTTTTTAGGGGGGTGGGGTCAGGGGGGGAAGAGTTATTAGCTGATTATTTATCATTACATTAATGTGCCCTTTTTTTCTGTAAAGTGCACCCTGCCTGCCCTTGATCCTAGAATGAACTCTGATATTTTGTAGAATAAAACTGTATTTCTTGAAAAAAAGAATCCAACTGAACAGCAGCACATGGCGAAAAACCGAAATATTGAAAATATAGCTGAATCGTTGAAATCTGCTTGCATCCAGTACGAAAAAGAATTAACCAGGTTGCTAATTAGATGTAATCAAAGTAGAGATGCATATTTCCATGAAAAAAGTTGTATTTCAGTTGGCGATCAATAACAGATTTTTAATCGCCACTTGGCGAGTGGCAGCTATACTGGTGATCGGTGACCGATTTTTTAATCACCACTTTTACAACTTTAATCGCCATGTGGCGACCACCAATTTACACCTATAATGATCAGGAATTAGCTCAGGTGCATATGATAATAAGGAATTACTCCGGTGACTCAAACAGTTTGAAACATTGAGATGGCCTATCAGGTACATTTTTCATACTCAACAACCAAAATTCAATACCAAAATTAGGAAATGCAGGTAAGGGATATTAAGCTTTTCTAATGATATATACATATTAGAAAAAAGGCATAATTATGTTGAATATGGTTATGTCATTTGATTCTGCCAGTAGATTTTTCTTCCACAGACATTCAGTTGTTTGAGTTACTGAAACAATTTATCAGTAGAACTCACAAACTGCATACAATTACTGTAATTGCAGTTTTCAGCAGTCTTATTGATAAAAGTTGCAGTGTATATTATTTATAAAATGATCAAATTTATAAAATGAATGATATATATAAATCATTTATATAAAACATCAACTCTTATAATACTCCTTTTCACTAACAGAGGCGCATGACCTTCGTCCTCACCTTCGCAAATTGACAGGAAAATCACACTGTATACCGTCTCTTCTACCCCGCGTTATCACAGTCAACTTGTAAAGGTCAACAAAAGGCATGCGCCTCTCTTAGTGAAAGGATTATAGCAACATATCAATGGTATACAGATGCTTTTGATCATGTAGTGCATGTTTTCTTTTAAGTTGATCACTGTAGATTTATTAAAAATGTTTATTAATAAGTACAAAATTTTAATATATCATAAAACATAACGCATTTATAAACAAAAACCTTAGAAACTTTCCTCATCATTGCAGTTCAATTAAATTCTGTTACAAAACCTCTTGTTTTATAATACTTGGGTTTGCTGCTTTTTATTAACTAGTATCATGATAACAGTTTGACAAATATTCTGTCAACAGGCAACTATTATTTCAGTTTGTTTAACAATGTTATAAACAATACCATAATACATAAATTAATCTAACTCTACACTCTACATCTACCTTATGTTACTTATGACTAAGTCTTTAATGCAGATTTTTTTTAAAGTACATCACTCTGTCCTTTTTAAAGTTGGACAAGATGCACCCTGCTTTTTTTAATAGTTAGTGAAATACACCCTTAGTTGTACCAAGAGATTTATTAAGAAAATCTTCCCTGTACCACAGTATTTCTAAATCTATGTGCACAAAAATCATAGTGCTTCCTTATTGCTTTAAAAAAACAGATTATTAATTCATGTTTTAATTTAATTGTATTTTTTCCATTTAAAATTCATAAAATCACACAAAGTTAATGTGACTTATACCTAAAAATTACACACTTTCAATATTACCGAGAATAATATATTTTCAATTGAAATACTGACTTTTTCTACTGAATCATTGCCTTTTTTCTGCTTCAGTAAAATCTTTTTTCTTAAGTGACTAGCATCCTGCCTTTTAATTTTCTAGAATAAACACTACTACTGATATAGTATTAAGACTAAAATTATTAATTTTAGTACTACTAGAATAAAATAATTCACATTTTTAATTTATGCAGAACAAACATCTAACCAAAAACATTTCTTATCATTCTGAGATATTATTTAGGTAAATGACCTTTAGCTGACACGTCAATTTTTATAGAAATCAACTTTTCCAATTGTTGCCATTGTCAACATCAATATCCCTCGACTCAGCACTTTTTTTTGGCAGAGATAACATCATCCTTCAAAAACTGCATCATGATATGCCTTTTTAACTTGTTCATCTCACTGTTCTTAGGATCTTTACTTCGAAAACACAATGAAAAACTTTCAAAATGTTTACGAGTATAAGCAATAAAAGCCAAACAGCACTGTGTTGATGGTCCTTTCAAGCTTTCACAAATCCATTTATACCTGATTGAAGCAGTAATTGTTTTTCCAAGAACTTGTTTGGGCAATGTTTTATTCATTTATTGGGAGGGGAAGGGCGATTTACAGAGTTTGCGTATTTTTTTAAGGCACAAGATGGAAATTTTGGTAGAATTTTAGGGAGTAAAATAATAGTTAGGAATTTTAGGAGGAATGCAAGCCCTGAATAACCTTTTTTTTGTATTACAAATTACAATATAAGCAAATCTGATTCTAAGAGATTTTTAATGGTTTCATGCAGCAATAACACTAAGGCAGAGAGCCTTAAGGATAAGAATAAACAGATGTCAGACCTGTCTGTCATAATGATAGCTGATTCTTTGCCTGTCAGACTAATATAATCTTATTTATTTGAAATACATACCTTTTACTTTTATTTTTTAAACATTTACTATTTTATGTAAAATTCTTTTCCCCTTAAAAATTTTTCATTCACTATATATAGCAAATTTCAGAGTAAGTATTATTCAAATAAATTATATTTTAACTGACAAACAACTTTAACAAAATAAAACTTACAACTAATTATTTTAAAACATAAAGCATTATAAACAACGACAATTTCATTCACATTAATTAATACAAGTAAAATAATAAATTTAATGTGAATAATATAAGACTTAGAGAGAGCATTGCTGCTTTAAAGATTTAATAACTTGTCCAAATTGCATTAAAACACTTGTTGATTAATCCACCCGATTGATATAAAATTCCATATTTGTACGGAAGTAAAAAGTTTTAAATGAAAAATAAATTTTAAAAAGTTTATATAGCAATTACGGAATTACGTAAATTTTCAAAATAAGCAGAACGTTTAGTTACCTTTTATAAGCTATTGCTGTCAATTACCAAACGAAAATATTTCGGAATAAAAGAGAACAGCAATTTATTTACAGAGATAAAAACAATAGAGCTTTTAAAACTGATTCTTGGATTTAAAATCACTTTACGCCGCAGCTGTCAAAACCCCCAACCTGACACGGGTGTTTGGTCTTAAATTCAATAAAAAGAAAACAAAAAATCGGCAGAAATACAAATAACAGCTTTTTTTAAACCTACAAATCACTACTTATCACACTCTGTCACTTGTGAAGTGCAAGAGTTAAAATCAATATTGGAGAATTAATAGCTATAAATATACCTCTTCTGTTTCTTCAGCACATAATACTTTTAATGTTTTATGTTTTCAAATATCTCAGATATCAAGTAGTAAAAGTTTTGAGCAGTTTGAAAGACAACGAACAACATTATGTTACAAAACTAAAAAGCTTACACTCTGTTTAATAATAAAAAACAAAACATCTGATCAACAAACAAACGGTGCGGTGAATTGATAATTGCCAACTTTATTTTACAAAATTACTGCAATAAAATTAATGCATTTAAACAAATGCATATATAGATGGCGCTCTGTACAATAAAGTGCACGAGGAGAAAATCTAAAGCTTGAGACTGATTCAGGACACTTTGATATCAAAGTAAAGGGCATTGACCTTTCCCCTTTGTTGTTTTCGACACAATCTTCAAAGTCCTATCGATTCTGACGCGATCCAGGCGTTCCTCTTCGATATCGAAAGATATCAACAAATTTCTGTGCTTGAAAACCTCGTTGAAAACTGCCGCTAGAGTTGAAGCTTTCTAATTTTATGTTTCGGTTTCGAAATATAAAATAACTCAATTTTTGTAAAACCAAGAAAAATTGAAGAGCGGTTGAATTTCTAAAACATCTAAATACATGGTTATCAATAGCTTTTTAAAAAAGATATATTTTCAAAGGGCAAGACAATAAATTTCTGCTTTAGTCAGAGAACGGAGAAAAAGAGAAAGGGGAAGAATAAAAACGTGCAAAAAAAGATAAATATTAAAATTAAATGTATTTTTATTATCTGAACGATATGAAACAGTTTAATAAATCCATAATTACCCACGCACGGTGAAAGAATATTTCTGACTCGCTGTAAGATCGGAATACAGTTTCATCATCATGCCCTGTTCGATAAAAAAAAAATTCTAAAATAGGAACATTTAGCTGTAAAGCATCTGTCACGTAATCAGTAAACTTTTTCAAATAGTTACTTGCTAGTTAGACCGTGACTAACGAATTACAAGGCCAGTCAATGGTGTGGAGTCAAGGTAATGACGTCACATGCAGGAGATCACTCGGTTGGAGGGCGACTAACGAAATAATAAAAGTACCGATAGGAGTTAATTTTATACTCTAAGATCTTAATAAAAATTTAAAAAATTACTTTTCTAACACTGACAAGGCTGAGTTCATTGCTGACAATCTTAGAAGCTAGATTACACTCAATCAAAATGTTTAAATCCCAGGATGGGGTACATTTTTAACACCGAAATTGAACGGTTTTTAAACACAATAATAATCTTAATCTGGAATCCCTTCTAAAGGTTATTTCTTATATCGAGAATCTTAAAGAGAACAAGTCTCCCGACCTCGATTGCATTCTCTAACAATATGCTCTTATATCTCCTATTTAACGTCATTTTCTTTCCAGCTGCATGCTTAACACTAGAACCGCCATGGCGGTCATTTTGACCGGTAAAAAATGAAAATATTTCGATTCGAACCAGAATTTTTTTTTCTAAAATAAATTAAATATGTGCACGGAGAAATAACTTGAATAAATATGTTAAATAGTTTTAAATAAAAATTCTGGTGTAAAATAGTTTTATAACACTTGAGTAAAATTTCCGGCGGTTCTAGTGTTAATGGACCACACGCAATGGACGGAGTTGGCAATGCTTTTGGGGAATTTCCCACAAGCATTGCTGTATTTGATTGGCTTTTGGTGAACGCTTGTGGGGAAAATCGAAAAGCTTGTTAGCTATTAGCCATCGTGTCGTTTTATGACATCAGAAATGCCTGTCGTCCATTTCCGTATGTTTCCTGACTGCTGGAAGAAGGCGCTTATTGTACCAATCCCAAAACCGAGACAGGACAGTCACGCCTCTTCTAGCTTCAGACCTATTTCCCTTCTATCTTGCGATCTTACCTCTACATTACAAGATATATGAATACATATTTGTGAACCGTCTGAAAGAGTTCGTCACCTCCAATTCAGTTATTATACAAGAGCAGTTTGGGTTTGAACCCAAACACTCTACCCAATACCAGTTTTGGAGAGTGACTGAACTCGTTCAAAAGGATTTCAAGAAGAAATAAAAAGCTGGTGTCGTATTTGTAGACACTGCTAAAGCCTTCGATCGTATTTGAAATTTTGGTATTATTTACAAGTTGCTTATGCTCAAAGATCCCCAACTAATTCTTATTTTCTAGAACAATCTCAAAGGTAGATCCTTTTCTGTACAAATTAACAATACTATCTCTTCTTCTTGCAATATCGAGGCTGGAGTTCCTCTGGAGAGTTTAGTAAACACATGGTTGTTCAACTTCTACATTAATGATATTGCTCGGATTCTTGGCATTCTCTTAGCATTATATGCGGATGGCACGAACATCATGTTCAAAAGCATGTAATGACACATCGTGATTGAAAAACTTCAGTCCTATCTTCAGACCTTCTTTATCTGCTTCCGGAAGTGGCGCATCAAAAGTTAGTGCAGAAAAAAGTGTCGCCATAATTTTCTCAAAAAAAAAAAATCTTCTCCCCAGACATTAACCTTTCTCTTAATATGGTATATCATCACCATATATTGATAATATACGCTGGGTCGCTGATTACAAACACCTAGGTGTTTACCTAGATTCTAAATGGAGGATATTCCATCTCCGTTTTGATCACGTGGACAAGGTAAAAACTTCTAGCGTAAAGAAGGGAAGGCTCCGTAGACGTGTAATGTAAATCCCTGCTAGCCAATGAAACAGTTCATGAAGCAAAGCAGTAGTATCTTCCTTTCTTATCAGTTAGAAGTTGCTTGGGTGAATATCCAGCTATCACGTGACTTTTTTCAGCCTCGAACCTAGTGATGGGTGATTCTCGAAAATTCGACAATCGAGAAAAATCGTCATCGTAAAAAATAACAATCGATACAGCCATCGATTAATTCCTAGAACGTACAATCGAGATGTTTTACAATCGATTATAACGAGAGAAGCTAAAAACAATTGTTGGAAAACTTAGCTATTATTCTGGCCGAAACTTTCATAGTAGTGATAGGGTTTGCTCGATAATTCTGCTATCGCAATTATTTTCTCTTGATTTAGGCTTAAGGGGTTACTTCAGTCAAGTGAAAAGACCTGCTCGCTAATGCTAATCTTATGGAAGAAATTTATAAAGATATCTCATTTGAATTTCAGTATTTTAAAATGATTTTCTTTGCATTGGAATAAATTCCCCTTTCTTCTTTATGAAACTGCCATGTCCAAATCGCGTAACTATGGCGCATTTGATGAATCAAATAACCTTTCTACTTTTTAGATAATTCCAAAAAGTTTGATACAGTTTAAAGTTCCCCTAAATGTCAAATACTGTGGAATTTCTCCATTGATCGAAAACAAAAGTTTCTTTCGAAAAACGTAAGGATAGTAAGATAAAGATATCTGCCAAGAAAGAACCTGCCTAACACGGAAACTTTTCCAGTACCTAGCGATTCCAACATGACTCTTTAAGTCTGTATCGAAATCCAAAGTAGCTACTTTATGACACATTTAAAAACTCATTTTTTTATTTTAGGCGCATTAGCTAGAATCGATTAGCATTTCCCTCTTTTCGATAAAGGAAAAAGTTTTGATACAAATTAAAGTTCCCTAAATGTCTAAAGTGTATCAAATGCTGTGGAATTTCTCCGTTTATCGAAAACAAGACATTTTTATCAAAAAACGTAAGGATAACCAGACATATATAACTACTGAGAGGGAACCTACCTAACACGGAAATTGTTTTCCAGTGCCTAGCGATTCCAACATGATTCTTCAAGTCTGTATCGAAATCCAAAGTAGCAGTTTCTGACACATTTACTAGCTCATTTTTTATTTTAGGCGCATTAGCTAGAATCGATTAGCATTTTCTTCTTTTCGATAAAGGCAGAAGGTTTGATATAAGTTAAAGTTCCTTAAATGTCTAAAATGTGTCTAATGCTGTTGAATTTCTCCGTTTATCGAAAACAAAGGAGTGTTATCGTAAAATAGAAAAGTAAACAGGCAAATATATCCGCTAATAGGGAATTCTATAACTAAAATAAAACTTCAATGGACTTCATTTTTGGTATTTTGGATAATTTTAATTTTCCAATCCTTACCAACGTGGTATTAGATGATGGGTCTGGAAAAGGTAGAAGAAACGCCCCCCCCCAAAAAAGGGGGCATCAGGCCCCAAATTGACAGTAGGGCAGATCAAGGATGAAAGTTAACTTCATGTAAGAGAGGACTAGGGGAAGTTGAGAATGATAAAAACAAACTAAACCATTGAATAAGAAAAAAAATGAAGAAAAGGAAAAATGGTAAAAGAACAAGTGAAGCGTGTGATTAGAGCCAGACAAATGAAGAGGGGCCCGATGGGCCACAGCTGGTCCAGAATGAGTGCCCAAGTAGTCAGAATGGGTCAAGAACTTGGAGAATAGTATCTACAATGAAGAAAAACAATGAGACAAAACATTATGAAAAACAGATGAAAAATACCAATAGCCTGAGGCTAAAAGTAAAATGTTTCACTGGGCGGCGTCCCCTGGTGGTAGTAAAAATAAAATTGATACGAGAAGATAGGGGAGAGTGAAAAGACGTTATTTTGTGAATTTTATAATTTTTGGACAAACAGTATACTAAAGGTTTGAAGAAACAAAACTTTAAAGCGCCCTCTTGAGGCGAAGAAGGGAGTTAAAATTAAGAAACATATGTCCATATTTTTTATTCGATTTTAGACACAATTTGATGTTAGTCTTATAATTTTCCTATGAGTGCAAGATACCGTACCAGAGTACGAAAAAAACCGCCGCTAAGTATAGTCCTTTAGAGTATTTTAAGCCCAGGAGCCTAAAATTAACGGTGGGTTGACAAAAGAAAGGTAGATTTAGAAAGGTTATGAGATTACCCTTATTTTAATATATTACATGAATGGGGGAAAATAATTTTGAAAAATCCTCTTTCCTGAGGCGACACTTAAAATCTTGAAAACACATAATTTGCAGTGCAGTTTTGTTTTAACAATAGCATTCTAATATTAAGAGATATGGGACAGCTATGAGGGCTAAAATAAGAGAAACATTGAAAATCAAGACAAACTGGCGCCGCCAAATTCACTAGAAAACTTCTATATCAACAACTGAAACCCGAACTGATAACTTAAACCACTATGCCTCCTAACCCATATCGGTTAATAACAAAAGCGAATGGAAAAGAACATGTACTCCTTTGGGAAATCATGACTTACACCAGAAGCGCGGTAAGTTTGACTCTTCTGAAAGCTTCCTTTCTCTCGTGTCTCGTCCTCCCTCTCGCATTTCGAGATATATTTTCTGCTGCTGCAAACCGCACGTCTCGAGGAGATGGCAAATCCGAGGGCAAACCTCCCGCTTACTTCGAGATATCTCATCGATTGTAACTCATTGCTTCCCATTGCCATTCTCGTTTCTCGCTCTCGGTCACTGTTCAACATTTCATATGACATTTTCGAGAATGAGAAATCAGTTTTCGTCCTTCCTCGAAATGTTACTCTCGATGATTGTCATTTCACGCTCGGCCAAGAAGGGCTGAGATGAGATATCGAGGGGCGAGCTGGACAGAGCTGACAGGCATGACAATGAGCTGTGAAATGAAGCTTTAATTTTCAATGTTTTTCTTATTTTAGCCCTACCAAGCTGTCACATACCCGGAGCCCTCCGATAAATATTATTTATTAAATATAAAAATTTCAAAGAAGAAGGTGGGTCGGGTGAATTCAGAGGACGTGAGAGTGGGCGGGGAGCAATTAAAAAAAATTTACCGAACTCTTCCTGTGACATATTATCGAAAAGTCCTTTGACAACTCTTTCATATTATGAACCTTTCTTCCCCTGAAGGTGAAATTCGGGGTGTGGGGAGGGGGCGAACAAATTTTTAAAACCGTAGCCGATTTCTATAATAAATTTAAATATAATTTTAGATGTGGGTTTTTTGTGCAGTCTTCCGGTAAATATTATTTATTGAACATAAAAATTTTAAAGTGGGGGCTGCGTAAATTCCGGGGCGAAAGAGTGGACCCAAGGGGGGGGGGGTGAGGGAGGGGGATCAATTTTCAAACTTTTTTTCGACCCGTGATGTGATATGTTATCGGAAAGCTCTCGAATGACTCTTTCATATTATGAGACTTTCTTCCTCCCCTTCCCAATTTGGCCCCCACCGCGGGGGGTAGTTTTTTCCGTTTTTATCATTTTAGTTCGGATTTTTTTATGGAGCCCTCCAATAAACATTATTTATAATATATGAAATTTCAGGACACTTTTCTAAATTTAGTCAAGACCCCTCATGTGACATATCGTTGGAAAGGTTTGTGACTACTTATTGATGTTATGCACTTCCGGTGGCCGTCCCCCCACTTTGCCCCTCCGGGGGACACTTTTCCAAATATAGCCAAGACCCCTCATGTGAGATATCGTTGGAAAGGTCAGTGACTACTTATTGATGTTATGCACCTCCGCTGACAGTCCCCCACACTTTGCCCCCCCGGGGGGCATTTTTCCAAATTTAGCAAAGACCCTTCATGTGAGATATCGTTGGAAAGGTCTGTGACTACTCATTGATGTTATGCACCTATAGTGTCCGTCCCCCCACTTTGCCCCCCCCCGGGGGCACTTTTCCCAAATTTAGCCAAGACCCCTCATGTGAGATATCGTTGGAAAGGTCCGTGATACTTATTGATGTTATGCACCTCCGGTGACAGCCCCCCCACTTTGCCCCCCCCCCGGAGGACACTTTTTCAAATTTAGCCAAGACCCCTCATGTGAGATATCGTTGGAAAGGTCTGTAATTACTTATTGATGTTATGCACCTACGGTGTTCGTCCCCCCCTCCCACTTTCCCCCCCAGGGGGGCACTTTTCAAAATTTAGCCAAGACTTCTCATGTGAGATATTGTTGGAAAGGTCTGTGACTACTTATTGATGTTATGCACCTCCGGTGACAGTCCCCTCCACTTTGCCCCCCCCGGGGGACACTTTTTCAAATTTAGCCAAGACCCCTCATGTGAGATATTGTTGGAAAGGTCTGTGACTACTTATTGATGTTATGCTCCTCCAGTGTCCGTCCCCCCCACTTTGCCCCCCCCCCCCCGGGAGACACTTTTCCAAAAATATAGCCAAGACCCCACAAGTGAGATATCGTTGGAAAGGTTTGTGACTACTTATTGATGTTATGCTCCTCCGGTGTCCGTCCCCCCACTTTGCCCCCCCGGGAGACACTTTTTCAAATTTAGCCAAGACCCCACATGTGAGATATTATTGGTAAGGTCTGTGACTACTTATTGATGTTCTGCACTTCCGGTGACCGCCCCCCACTTTTCCCCCACGGGGGACACTTTTCTGAATTTAGCCGAGACCCCTCATGTGACATATTGTTGGAAAGGCCTATGACCACTTACTCATGTTATCCATCTCCCGCACCCCTCCCCCTTTTTGCCCCCACGGGAAGGGCATTTTTATAAATTCAGATCCAGACCACTCATGTGACATATGGTTCGAAAGGCCTAAAGACCTGTGACGACTTATTCATATTATGCAGCTACTGTGCCCCTCCGCTCACTTTGACCCCTCCCCCAAGACATCTGGTCCGAGGTTTCGTTCGTTTCGAGATTATATTTTTTTACAAGATTTTGTAGTGCGTGCACACCACGCCTGCTATTCGGTGTCGTATATACCGGGTAACCTGTTCGTGATTTCATATTACAAGATTACGTATAACTTAGGGGCCCCGATTAAAGGAGGGGCCCACTAGCGGGCGAAGTCGCCTAGTCTTTATTAACGCCGACTCATTCCAGTTCACCCGCAGACGATTCTTGATAAATGTATGACGTATATAATATATAATATATGATGTATAAAAGCAATTGGCAAACTGGAGTCATCGAGAAAAAATTTACACAATCGAAAAGTATCGAGATGTCCATACAATCGAGAAAATCGAGAAAAACATCTCGTTATCGCCCATCACTACTCGAACCCATATTTGGAATATCCTCCATTAAACTGGGCTTGGCAGATCTGTGATTTTCGATCCAAAACAAGCAAAACCCAAGGCTCCCACAAATCTGTATTAGCTTATCATAACTGTCTGTCAATTTCGAATAAGTTATTACTATATAGGTTCTTCAGCAGATCAACAATGACATATTGGCCTGTTGTATATGGATCTGTGTGTGAAACTCAGATTTAGAAAATATGAACGTCCCAAAATTTAATATTGTGGAAGATTTGTAAAGCAACAACGTTTGCCCGGAACAACGTCATTCATGCCGATTTTAATATTAGGCCCATCTCCTAAGTTATTAGAAACTTGTAAAGAACATAGGGATTGAATACAGCTGTCCAATGATTCGTTGCGGTCTATTCTACCTTACAGTGCTAATAACGCTGTTAGAAAGGAAAGGCCGCTTGTCATCTCGAGTAGAAATAATGGCTTTGCTCCACCTCCCAAAAGGAGGAGGAGCAAACCACCTTAAACGCATGATTGCCGACTTTCAAATTCGACAGTTAATATGTTTTATTTCATTTTAACCCCTTCGGGACGAGCATCTTTTCAGAATTTTTAATCTTTAATCACAGTTTTTTAAAACATAAATTTTTGCCTAATTGAATCGGGAAAATGCTCGGATTAAATAAGGTAAAATTTACAATAAAATTTTACTGGTGAGAATAATACCCGATTCTGAGCACCCTACGCCGCACGAATACCGGTCGCTCGTCCCCAAGGGGTTAAGGGGTCTTTTACCTTCTAAACGCAAAAGATGTCAACAAAAACATTCTAAGTTTGATTTAGTGTATCTCCAAAATCTTTTTATGTACAGACATGAAATTTTGACTATTAATTAAACTGATTGTGTCTTTTAATATACTATCATTAAAATCTGACTACTTTTTTTACAGAATTCGTGTATCGTTGAATTTTAAATAGCTCTTTTTTTCCTCCGTCAGTCATTGCGCGCATGATATCTTAAAGACATATACATGAATTATTATAAAATTTGATACATATAATAAGCATATATGTATTTTTAAAATGACCTACTCTTAGGTCAAAACTGCTTCATTAACCATGTAAAAAAAAATCAAAATTTAACATTTTTTTAATGAATAAAAATTGTCATAACTAAATATTTTATCGACGTAAGTAATTAAAAGTAGATCATTTAAAAAATACTTATGTGTTTATTATCTATATCGAAGCTCATAACAATCCATATATGTGTTCTCAAGATATGATGTTCTCGCGCAAGGACTTATAGACTAAAAAAAATAAGTATTTTAATTTCAACAGTGCACAAATTCTGTAAAAAACTAGTCGGCTTATAATGATAATATATTAAAAAGCACAATCTATTTAATTTCTCTCGCATGAATCAAATCCGACAGTTGCCAATAAGGAGAACAGACAAAACAAGATAAAATCGAAAGAGAAGATCAATTGATCAACGATATGAACAAAATCATACAACAGAACCATGAACAAATGGAAAAAAGACTCTTCGAACATGTTACCACTCTTCAGGCTGAAAACCGAAAGGACTCAATTGACCATAGAGAGGGAGAAACAGCAATAGAAAATGATCGACCAACATATGCAGAAATGACAAATTTTCCACCGCTCGCACAAGAAAGACCGACACTAATATTAACACCAAAAGACAAGGAAGCAAAAATGCCAATAATAAAGAAAGTTCTCAATTCTATGAATATGGCTGAATTACCACCAGTAGACTGCCAAACAACTAAAAAAAATAAAATAATAATAACATGTAAAAACAAATTTGACCTAGAACAGGTGAAAGATAAAATCCGCACTACAGAAGATATGGCGGAAAAACTGGATATTAAAGAACCAAACCCGAAAACAGCCCGAGTGATAGTCTTTGGAGCCCCAGAAGCCCCAGTAGTCACACAGAAAAACGACGAAAGAGAAGCAGACAGTTCACAGAGCAACAAGAGTTATATGAAAAACAAGTACTCTATCCGGCTTTGGAAAGAGCTCTGAGGAAGAAGGTGCAATATAAGCTGATAAGAGTATTGAAAGAAAGAGAGGGCGAGGAAACCTCGCACTTGGTGTTGCAGCTACTGGAGAGAGATGTACTGCAACTAATGGCAGGAAAATTGTGCATAGGATTTAACCGGTGCACGGTAAGACGGTATGTCTTCATTCAAAGGTGTTATCACTGTCAGCAAATAGGGCATACGGCAAGAGTGTGCCAGAATGCAGAGGCCTGCGCTAAATGTAGCAAAGGCCACAACACCAAGGATTGTGCCTCAGAAAAAGAAGAGTGTGTTAACTGCAAAATAGTGCTCGACTACTACACTGTTAAAAATATCGTGAAAAATTACCTCTGTTTTTAAAGGCTATCTATTTTCTGACCAATACGAACGCTACATAAATACCTATGGAGTGTTCTCATTGGTCAAAAAATAGATAGCCTTTAAAAACAGAGGTAATTTTTCACGATATTTTTAACAGTGTACAAGGGGGACGATAGGAAAGCTGGACTATATGAAAAACATCCATCTTACGATCCATCCTGCAGCGTGTACCAGCGAAAGGAACAAGAAGCGCTAGCGTCATTGTCTTATAGAGGTAAAAATTCAAATCAATTCAACAAAACTTACAGAACAACAGATCACAAACCGCTGCTTTTATGAAGTTCCTCTCAGACTCGGACTATTCCCTGGCTTGTCTTCAAGATGCATACCTTTATGAAAATAGACCTCTATCACTCCCTCGAACAACACCATGCTACAGTTCAAGCTCTAAAAAAGCTCATATTTTAATCTTAGACCAAAACTTAAAACATAATCTCTCTTCTAAACACTATAACTCAGTTTTTATAAATTTAGACCTTAAGCCTTTAACCTTAAGCATTGGTAGCCTGTATAGCCCCCGAGAGCTGACTTTGATGAGCATATTGAGAACTGGCTGGGTTCTAAAAATCAGAGCCCATTGCAGTTGGTTCTCGGTGATTTTAACGCTCACAGTCAGCTTTGGGGCTATAGGAGTGAAGACACCAGGGTAAAAGTCCTTATCGATAGAGTCATAGCGTATCAACGAGTTATTCTAAACTCTTCATCCAGTCCACCAACGTATGAGTCAGGGAAGAACCTGGGGAGGCCGGGTCTGTCCATTTGCACGCAGGCTATGTTTTCACACGTAAAAAACTGGGAATACCCAAACTACCAAGAAGAAGATTCAAAACAAAAGGAATCCCTTTGACAAAATTTTCCGAACAACTAACTCGAAAATGCTCACAGATTAACTTTAACGACATAGAAACTATAGACCAGTTTAACAAAGAATACGAAACTTTTAAACAAGAAATATTACAAGCCAATAAATCCTTTAAAAAGAAAGCCCCTTTCAAGAAATTAAAAATTTCCTGGTGGTCTCCACAATTGAGGGCCCAAAGAAATAAAGTAGCAGCTCTTTTAAAAAGAGCAAAAAATTCAAATTACGAGTCAAATATAAACCAGCATTACAAAAGGGAAAGGGCAATTTATCAAAAACAGATTTTATCGGAGAAGGAAAAAGCTTCTACAAACCTGTGTCGCAGGGAGACGGATCCTTTTGGTTTAACGAAAACGTTAGCCTTCCAGCGATTCCAGGACTCACATATCAGTTACCAATTTGATTCTTTGTCACCCACTTCCAGGTCATCAACACTTTTAAAACTAACGAGGGATATTTTTGGCGATGAAACTCCAAAGCAACTACCACAGCGGCTAAACTCGCAGGACCAGGCAAAATTCACGAAAAGAGAGTTGCGAAATGTCATTTTCTCATTCAATATTAACAAGGCGCCAGGACCTGATCAAATTGATCACAGGATGGTCAGGTGCATCTTTTCAAAAATTCCTAATATTCTGTTGGATATGTACAACAGTCTTTTAAAGTTAAACTATTTTCCTGATGACTGGAAATTGGGAGAGCTCGTGTATTTTAGAAAGGAGGGAAAACCCTTGAATGAGAGCTCTTCATATCGCCCCATCACTCTATTACCAATATTCGGAAAAATCTTAGAGAAATTAATTCTAAGACGAATACATCACGCATTAGACAAAACGAATTTCTTATCGGGTAAACAATACGGCTACACGCAAAATAAATCAACGGAAACGGCTTTGTAGCAAATAATTTCATTAGTAGAACAACACAAACAAAATAAACAATACACATCACTGGTGTCACTGGATTTCAGGGGAGCATTTGACAACCTCCCTCTAGACCAAGTGATCCTAGCATCGCAAAGACTAGGTATTTCTATAAACAACTCATTAATCTTGTCATTTCCTTCCTTTCGGGTAGGCGAGCTCAGGTGGACTGGATGGCACCATTTTTGTTGTACTTCTTTAGTAAGGGCTTCCCTCAGGGATCGTGTCTGGGTCCTTTTCTTTGGTTGGTTCTGTTGGGGACCTTTGATGTACAGGACTGTGAACTTGTGGCATACGCGGATGACGTGATATTACTGATTTGGGCACAGTCGAGACAACAACTTGAACAAAAATGTCAGAAAGCTTTAAAAGTTATTCAGAATTGGGCAGAAACCAACAAAATAGAAATTTCACATGAAAAATCCTCATCATTAACTTTTGGCAAACCCAAACACCTTAAGCGGGGCCCCATATTTAAACTTCAAGATAAATCAATAAAATCAGAAACAACACTAAAATACCTGGGGGTAATGTTAGATAAAAAATTATCATTTCTCCCACATGTGGCACAAAAGAGAGTAGAAATCGGAAAAATAACTCAAAATCTTTATAAATTTTCATCAATCTCAGGTCGACTCCCTATGGATTTTTTTTAAGATTTGGTACTCGGCGATCTTACAAAGAAAACTGGCCTACGGGTGCGCTGTTTGGTTTCCGCGTATGGCGCAATATCACGGTCGTCGATATTTGTTCTCGGCACAAAGGAAAGCTTTGTTGCTGATAACGAGAGCATATCGCAATACGTCAACAAATACCCTGCAGGTCCTCACAGGTCTCCCCCCCCACTGGATTTGCAGCTGGAGGCCGAGGCGGAGTATTCGGGGGCAATTAGTCTTGGCAAGTCAACAGAAAAGGCTTTTGTTCCACTATACTATCCAAAATGCTCAAAATACAAAACATCACCACTAACAAGTGAAATACAAATTTGTGAAATAAACGACTATATAGGCAAAATTACAATATACACGGACGGTTCCAAAATGTCCGAAGGGACAGCCTCGGCATTGTGTGTGTACGAAAAAAACGAGCAAATCTATACTTGGAGAGCGAAACTGTCCCAGGATAACTCCGTCTTCCAGTCAGAACTCTTCGCGATCTCTTCAGCATTAGAGTGGATAGAGTCGGACAAACATTCTCAATACTTAATCATAACCGATAGCCTATCAAGTTTAAAAGCATTAAACAATTTTGACAATACAATCTATTTAATACTAAAAATTCTTCAACAATTACAAAAAACAGTAAAAGACATCTACTTCAACTGGACAAAAGGACATTCAGGTGTTGAGGGCAATGAGGCAGCTGACCAACTGGCAAAATCGGCAGTAAAGGATGAAACACTAATACGTACATTTTTGCCATATCCAGCTTCTTCACTAAAATCACAGACAAAGCTGAATCTGTCAAAAAATTGGCAAAAACGCTGGACGGATTCAGACACAGGCCGATATACGAAGGAATTCTTGCCATTGGTTGACCACAAATATTTCGTAAACAATAGATACTTACACATATTTTTAACAAATTACGGCCCCTTTCAGGAACACTTATACAAAATTAACAAAAGAGACTCCCCACTATGCATTTGTGGCTTGCCGTCAACATCGTTACACTATGTATTATACTGTACATTAACATCGCATTATCATCTCAAAAAACCCACACGTATGAATTTAGCAAGTTGGTGGCGGGATGTAAAAGAGAAACCGCAACTACTCAACAAGATCATACAATGCATGAGGTTTATAGAAACAAACGAGTACATCTTTTCAAATCCAGAGCCATTCTAGTCCGACTCCATCACTTGGGTGTAGCATGGAGGGAGAAACGGGTTATTAGCGGGTGACAGAAACTTCTATCACTTTTGAATTTTTATCTTGTGCATCTCTCCAAACTCTAGTATGTGCAAATTGTAAATAGTAGGTGTTTGATATTGTGTTGTAATGTGTTTCTAATTGTGATGCTCAATATTGTGTGTTTAAAGTATTGTGACGTATATAAATCCATGAAAAATGTAAATAATTATGCAATCACATTAAAATGATCCTCATGTAATCACTACATACAGTCATGTAAATAGTAGGTGTTTGATATTGTGTTGTAATGTGTTTCTAATTGTCATGTTAAGTATTGTGTGTTAAATGTACTGTGACGTATATATATCCAAGAAAATTGTAAACAATTATGCAATCACATTAGGTAAAATGATCCTCATGTAATCACTACATACAGTTATGTACTATTAAAAAAGCAGTATAATTATATCTCGAAGTGAAATCTTCGGTTCGCCCAGAAAATTGGGTAACCAATTGTGATTGTAATTGTAAATCTCACAGTAACCGAAATAAATCTCAGAAGCTTGATCAGGGACCCGACGCTTCCTCTCAGACTCTGGTTGAGAGTCGGGAGGAGTGGATGTGGTCTACCCCTCGGGATTGCACTAACACTCTAAAGCGAAAGCTGAGTTCCCGAGGTGGTCATCGCTGTCATCGCTGCCAATAAGGAGATCACTGCCAAAAAAGACAACCTTTTGGCGATGAAAGCGGAAACATGTTTCAAGTTCTGACCGAAAGAGCAATGGGATTCGGCCTCTACATCTTATCTTTACTCTGAGACTACAATCAATGTTAATTTGGATTGGGGAAGGGATCAGAAGAAAGAATTGAAATAGGGGTAATTGTATAAAGAAAAGGGATATTATTCAGTAAAGCCAGATTGATAGCCGTTCTATTGCTCTGGGGGCCATAGCGAGTGGGGGAAAGTGGGTGGCAGCAATTTCAATGCCATTATTGATGCAATAATTATGGAGGGTTTCCTATAAATTGTCCATATTTCTATTTGAGCACCAACTGCGATGATGTGAGTTAAAATAACCTGCAAGGATAACATTATTTTCCAGCCTGAAAAGTTTATTAAAGTCGGAGAGGAGATACGAATGATTCGAAATCCGGAGATAAATGGTGGATAACCCAAAAATCCAAAGAATGTGAAAGATGTTAAAATTACTATTATTAGGAATTCAAATTAACTAATTGTTGCGAAAAATGTTCAAAAGAATGTGTTTGTTGATTCCCTAAAAGGGAAAAGCTCCCAAATAACTGGTAAGCAGAGTCAAACTATCTCAATTCCTACTACACTGTAAAAAAACCACTGTAAATTTGCCAGAACAAACTGGATCACAGTGAATGTGCTGTATCTTTCTTTGGTTTCCTGACTATATTAACACGGAAAATACAGTAGTTGCGTAAAATTAACAGTACAATGTGCTGGCAATTTGGACGACAGCAGTTTGTGCTGTAAAAAAATGCGTCCAAATTGCCAGCACATTGTGCTGTTAATTTTACGCAACTACTGTATTTTCCATGTTAATATAGTCAGGAAACCAAAGAAAGATACAGCATATTCACTGTGATCGAGTTTGTTCTGGCAAATTTACAGTGTTTTTTTTACAGTGTAGTAGGAATTGAGATAGTTTGACTCTGCTTACCAGTTATTTGGGAGCTTTTCCCTTTTAGGGAATCAACAAACACATTCTTTTGAACATTTTTCGCAACAATTAGTTAATTTGAATTCCTAATAATAGTAATTTTAACATCTTTCACATTCTTTGGATTTTTGGGTTATCCATCAAAATTTGTGGTATGATTCCCGCTTCAGTTAGCACATTTTATATCCTGCCGGCCAGTACAGTACAGTCACTCGTCTTAATACCGACTGGAAATTTGACACATACGGATTTTAGTGAACAAAATTCGAAGCTGTGAATGAGAAGTTGGCAATTTATAGCATTGCTTGAACCTTCTAAATTTATACCCTTCGACTTTAACGTAGAAGCCAAGAAAATTTCTGATAACGAAAATATGTTTAAGGTTATAACTAAGAACCGACCGAAACCGAAACCGAATTTCGGTAATCTTATTTTCGGTCCAAAACGAAGACGAAAATGTGCAAAAATTTTTAAGTAATAATACAAACATAAATATACATATTATTAATTAATTATCAGTGTATAGAAACACATTTCTAAAAAAAACAAACAAACATACATATATAAGTATGTGTGTTTATAAGTGTCAAACAAAAACAACTCATAAATAATAATATAATTATATAAAAACATCTATAATAATCACTTATAAACAGATTAAGTTAAATAATGCTATAAAAAGTGATAAAATATCTTTATTTAGATTGACGAACGTTTCATCGCAGAAACGGCGACATTTTCAAAATAATTCATGATAGAAAATATTTTCACGAACTTTATTGTTTTTAAATTTTGTGAAAATATTTTCTATCATGAATGATTTTTAAACTGTCGCCGTTTGTGCGCTGAAACGTTCGTCAATCTAAATAAAGATATTTTATAACTTTTCATAGCATTATTTAGCTTAATACAATTATATTTTATTACTTTATGACAACCAATAATTATCGGCATTTATTAATAATTAATTAACAATGTAGTTAATGAAGAACAACTTCAATAATAAATATTAATTTTTTTAATATACACATCTTTTCAGTTTTTTAATACTTTGCATGTAAATTAATTGAAATAACTACTTAAAAGTTTTTTTTAGGAAATTAACATTGAATATGTTATAATAATAATAAAAAATAACCATTTTATAATTTATAATAATTATTATTTTAGTAGAGATATATAGATAAATGAATTTTCGTCGAAACTCAGATTTTGAGCCGAAAACAAAAACGAATTTTCGGTCGATCTAATTATCACTTTGGAAAACATCAATCAGGGATATAGGCATTAGTAATTTATTCTTGAAATTCTTCAAGAGTGATAAGCAATGGATATCATAACCAAGATCAATAAGCTCAGCTTTTACCTCGGAGATAGGGATATCAGAGAGAATACCTTTAACCCCTTAAGCGTCGTGCTCGATAAGTGTAGGCTACTTTTTTAAAATTCAGGTCGTTAGATTGCCACCACTTTCTTGAAGTAGAAATATTCTCCTTATTTAATGGCAGTTAAAATGATGCGAGAATAAAGCCAATTACACTACTTTAAAAAACTGGTGGGAATCAAACAATCTAAATTTTTTTTTAAGTAGCCTAGACTGCCCATGAAAGTCACGGGCGCGAAAATTAAAGGGCTAATTAACATCTTCCTGGGTCATTCATTCTTCAATGTCATGCCAAAAAATCCTAATTGATTATGAGATAGGTATTTTGGAATTTCGCGGTAAACATTTACCGTTTCAGGAAATAATTTAATACAATTTAAAGGAAAACCTTTAAAGATTTTGCACGTTGTAATCTTATAAATTTTAGCTCCAATCTCTCTCCAATGGCTGGTAGTTTTAACATAAAAATGCCCAGGCCTAGGATATTTAAGTGGATAGGATGCATTAGCAATAGTACGGTCAGTGATATCTTCGCTGGCATTTAAAGTTTCAAAGTAGTTTGAGGAATAGAATTTACATTATTTTGTTTCATGACTTTAGCAAAAACAAAATCATTTTTGATATAATTCCCAACCCAAAGAGGATAAAAGCGATACTTATTGGTCAATATCACACATCCAAGCCTAATAAGGATCTTTTTATGTGAAAGTGTAACAGAAAATGAAGTTTGATTAAATTCCGTACAGTTTTTGAGATATATCTATGGCGAATATCATGAAAAACGCAGCACAGCAGCGCGAGAACAGTGTTGACGAGATATGTGTTTCTGTTCATTCTTTTATGATAAATTTATTATTTTTCTTTTTTATTCTAAAAAGTGTATAGAAAGACTTAAACTTTCAAACTCCTACCAATCTTTGTCAAAAAAAAAAAAAAAACACAATAAAAATAAATAAATAAATAAATAATAAATAAAAGATCCTACCTTACAGCAATGGCAGGCATGTGATTTCCGCTTTTTTGCACACCAATATATTCTTAGAGAAAATATTGTTCTCTTAAATCGCAAAAATGTTCCGATTAAATAAAATGACATTTTCTCTAACAAAATACCGGTGTCCAAAAACGCGGAAATCACATGCCTGAATGGCACATACTGTTATATTTTAATAGCACCATTGTTTAAAATTCTTAGCTTTATTTTTAATACATTACTAATTTGAAAATAGAAAAATCCTATAATCTTCTTCAGAGTAGCAGAAACTGTGTGCCGCATGGCAGTGAAGGCTGCATATTATTTTTGACCTTGCAGATTAATCCTAACAATTTTTTTTGTTTTAAATCTTGTGTAATTAAATAAATAAATAAGCTAAAATTTATTTTGTGTCTAGATTAATGTAAGTATTGCATTTTAATTACAAATGCAAATTTTGCGTATTCTATGGGTTACTATTATTTCTTACAATAGTAAACTTGATCCTGCTGTGACGCATTTTAATTTTGGCTTGCTGCAGATTGACGGATAATTCTGCTACTGAGATTTTCTTTATTTTCCGACCATTGCGATAATGGAGCATACTTGTGTATATGAACCTTATAACTTTTTCTTGCTTTCGATAATCCCAAATTCCAGTTTATCAGTATAGTACTACCATAAAATTATAAAATAGTACAGTCGTGGAAAAAAAATGTAAACACCCCCTACTAACTCCTCAACAAATTATCGTAGACAAAAGTTACTGGTACCAAATGATTGGAAAATAAAGTCTACTTTTAAATGACGTATGTAAAATTTGCTTAAGGGGCCATCTACATATTAAAACAAATCCAAACTTCAGTTTTATCAATGGCAATACCCAATTTTAACGAGATATTTCAAATCTTTGGTTCAAACTATGCCTAGACACCAAATTTCAAGTCATTTGAACGATAAGTTTTTGAATTATAAACATTCAAAATTTAGTGCTTCTAATGTTAAATTACAGTTTCATATTTTTATTTATAACTTCTGAAATTATGATCCTACTGTTTTAATTTTTTGTGTAGCAATAATACTGATATACCCAAACATAAATACGTCGAATTTGCAATTTTTTTAATTTTCTGATATGAATTATGAAATTAATATTTAAAAAAATTATGAATTGCAACCTACAATTTTTTTGATGGATTCAGATTTATTAAGTCCTGGTTTATGGAAATCCAAAATTTCACATTTTTCTTCCAAGTAGTTTTCAAATTATGCTTAAAAAACGGCAAAATGATGGTTTAAGACGGCAAAATGATGGGCCGTCTATGATATAAATGACTAAATATTTTGAAATTTCTTATGCTATCCTCTAATCTAACAGGCTTAATTGACTGCTTAAGAAGCCTTGATCAAGAAGGGAGCTCTCTCGGTTAACGATGGAGTACCGAACTTCAATTTGGATACAGCCCTTAAAATACGCTCGTTTTAAAATAATTAATTTCTCGGAAACTTATGGTACGAATTGCACAAAAAATTGTTTTTAGACTAATTGAAGGGTGTAGAGTTCATTTATGCTGTCAGAATTGTGTACTACTATTGAAAAAAGTGATGTAGATGGCTCCCTAAGCAAACTTTGCATACATCATTTAAAAGTAGGCTTTATTTCCAATCGTTCGGTACCAGTAACTTTCTTCTACGATGATTTGTTGAGGAGTTAGTAGGGGTGTTTACTTTTTTTTTCCACGACTGTACATTTATGAACTATAAATAGAAATCTGATTGCTATTTCATACTAGCTTCACCAGATGGCAGCACTATTTGAATACTCCTTTTTAAGAAAAAATCATTGAGATGTTTCTTTTCTATATATTCGTGAATTTTGATTTCGAAATAAATTAATAAATAAGCTGTAGGCAGGTTTAAAATTTAATATTTAAACCAGATAACAGGCTCTAAATAGACTCTAAATAAAATTGTGAATTCAGGTTGGACAAACATTTTCTCAACTGAGTTATGACTCCTTTTGGAATCTAAATTAACATAAATCTTAGTGAAATCTAATACAATTTTTTAAATTAAAATGTGGGCAAAAAGAGTTATTAATATAGAAAATTGAGTTCTCTAATTTATTTTAGGATATAGAATAATTTTTTGATATCTTGGTAAACGCATACAATAGTTCCCAAACTATGGTTTGGGACCGAATGCGTGTCGTGGGTTGATTGATTTATTCTCCAAAAATGTATTATTAATTTTATCTGCTGTAAAATCGTAACAAATACAATGTTACATCTTTAAAGAAAAATATCGAGAAACTAGTTGGATCTGCCAATCCCAAAACCTTCTTCTATCTCATATATCTCAATATTTCAAAAAGTAGTTACACATGTTAATACTTCAATATTATTAGTTCAATATGTTCAATACTATACCAAATTTGACTTTCATCTTAAATTTATGTTTCAGTCAATTAATTGGAGTAAAAAAGAGTTACTATAGATCATTATATTTATTAAAATCAATAGTTTTTCCTTATTCTGTTGTCATCAGCTGTTTGCGAATAGCCGGCTTACAGGACGCGAGTTCCCGTCGCTGCACAAGCCACCAATGGACAACAGAACTATGAAAAATCGAGACACTTATACAAAAACTGCTATCACAGCGCCCCTTTCCTGCGGAATATTTCCAAATTCAAGGAGGACTTGCTGGCCACAGCCAAAAACATACACAAAAAATTGGTTCAATTCTATGCATAACTTCATACACTTTTCGATGGTACAGTCGTGGAAAAAAAAGTAAACACCCCCTACTAACTCCTCAACAAATTATCGTAGAAGAAAGTTGCTGGTACCGAACGATTGGAAATAAAGTCTACTTTTAAATGATGTATATAAATTTGCTTAGGGGGCCATCTACATGTTAAAACGAACCATAACTTTGTTTTTTTCAATCGCAGTACCCAATTCTGACAGCATAAATGAACTCTACACCCTTCAATTAGCCTAAAAACGAATTTTTATGCAATTCGTACCATAAGTTTCCGAGAAATTAATTATTTTAAAACGAGCTTATTTTAAGGGCTGTATCCAAATTGAAGTTCCGTACTGGATTGTTCACCGAGAGAGCCCCTTTCTTGATCAAGGCACCTTAAGCGCCACTCAAGGAGTCAATGAAGCGTGTTAGATTACAGTACAGCAGAATAAATTTCAAAATGTCTACTCACTTCCATCATAGACGGCCCCTTAAACCATCATTTTGCCGTTTTTTTAAGCATAATTTGAAAACTACTTGGAATAAAAATGTGAAATTTTTGAATTTCCATAAAGCAGGACTTAATAAATCTAAATCCATCAAAAAAATTGTAGTTTGCAATTCATAATTTTTTCGAATATTAATTTCATAATTCATAATTCATATCATAAAATTATAAAAATTTCAAATTCAGCTTATTTATGTTTGGGCATATTAGTATTATTACTACAAAAAAAAAAAAAAAAAATTAGCACATTAGGAGCATAATTTCGGGAGATATAAATAAAAATATGAAAATGTAATTTAACATTAAAAGCACTAAATTTTGAATGTTTATAATTAAAAAACTTATCATTCAAATGACTTGAAATTTGGTGTCTAGGCATAGTTTGAACGGAAGATTTGAAATATCTCGTTAAAATTGGGCATTGCCATTGAAAAAAAATGAAGTTTGGATTCGTTTTAATATGTAGATGACCCCCTAAGAAAATTTTATATATATCATTTAAAAGTAGACTTTATTTCCAATCGTTCGGTACCAGTAACTTTCTTCTACGATGATTTGCTGAAGAGTTAGTAGGGGGTGTTTACTTTTTTTTTTCCACGACTGTACAATAAAGAGAATGGCACAAAAAATGGCTATTGCAGTGACACCTTCCGGCGGAATATTTACAAATTGAAGGAGAAACTGCTAGCCGTAGCTAAAAACATACGGGGCATTCTCACAATCTTTTGACTTTTGGGGAAAAAAAATCTGACAAAATTAAACTTGCTAAAATAACATTTTAATCTGATAGACGAATGCCTTAATGATTCAAAATAAAGAAAAAATGGTCAGCAGCGAAATTTTTTTTATTTAACTGAGGTTTAAGTTAAACTTGCGAGTTAAATTTTCCTTACCAATTTACCCCTATAACTTTTTATTTTCTTCTAAATTTTTACTTATAATGAATTTGCATAGTACCCACAGGACATTCAAATAAGAAATAATAAAAACGTAGTACTTTTAATACAGAATTTTTGTATAACATTGTCTTAAAGGGATGTTAAAGAAGGGACGGTAAGGTAAAAAAGGGGGATGGTATTGGAAAAAAAGGGACGAAATGGTAAAATAAGGGACGGTAAGGATGGAACGGTAAGGAAAATTACCACCTATTTTTAGAAAAATCATGTTAAAACTAAGTGATAGCCACAATGTTAATTGATTTTTAGAAACAGTTGTTAACATTGGATTAAATTAAATTTTTTTGTTAATTTACCTCGAAAAGGACAGGAATAAACCTTGGGGACGGTGAGACTACCAATAAAGTCACGATGCTTGAAATTGATATTTAAACGCTGATTTAAATTCTACAGTAAATTTCCTGCCAAAGAATTTTAGACATTATTTCTCTAGCATACTTCTGCATGAGAAAAAACTTGAAAAAAATTCTGTGGCTGCATCTGAAATGATTTTCTGTATAACTTTAGAAGAGGGATGGTAAGAAATCTAAAACCCAGGGACAGAGTTTAAAAAATAGTAACAACCCTAAAAATGTGTGCAGGTTAATTTTTAGCTACATATTTATAAAAAACAATAGTTCCAGTTTCAGAAAAAAATTACATCGAATTATTTTTATTGAAACAATTTTATCCAGACAGCTCCAAACTTAAAAATCAGCATCAGGGACACGGGACGGTATAGGAGTTTTCCAGGTGTTTGGACCCCCAACATCGTCCAAAACTTATTTATATCGTTAATATTGTTGTGCAATCATGCAATGGGATGTTCCCCAGTATATGAAATAAAAAAGACACACAAAAGTGTATTAAAATAAAAATTATTTTTCAGGGACATGAAAGTCAAAAGATAGTAAAATTTGGTTAAATTTTATGCATAACTTCATACACTTTTCGATGGTACAATGGCGACACACGGGCATACGGACAGACAGACAGACATTTTGTATAAACATGTTTTTTGGTGTCTCTGACCCTTAAAACGTGTAAATCCGTCGAAAACCGGAAGTCGGAAAAAAATTTCGATTACAATACTTTCTTATTGAAGATAGAAGAATGTAAAAATGTAGTTAAAAATTAATAATTTGATGAAAATTAGATAATAACTCGCTTGTCTAGGTTAACCCGACTAGGCAAACAATAACTAGAAATTCTATGCATAACTTTATACACTTTTCGATGGTACAATAATGAAAATAGCACAAAAAATCGCTGGTACAGCGAACCATCGGGCAGATTTTTTTCAAATTCAGGGAGGACCTGCTTGCTATAGCCAAAAAGCATTCACAAAAAATTTGGTTCAATTCTATGCATAACTTCATACACTTTTTTATGATACAACATTGAAAATGGCGCAAAAATCGCTATTACATCGCCCCCTTCCGGTGGAATATTTCTAAATTGAAGGAGGACCTGCTTGCTACATCCAAAAACATACACAAAATATTTGGTTCAATTTTATGCATAACTTCATACACTTTTTGATGGTACAAAGACGACATACGGACAGACAGACAGACATTTTGTATAAACATGTTTTTGTGGATCTCTGGCCGCTAAAACGTGTGAATCCGTCGAAAACTGGAAATCGAAAAAAATTTCGATTACAGTACTTTCTTCTATTGAAGATATAGAAGAAAGTGAAAATATAGTTGAGCACCAGTGTAGAATCACATTTCATTAAGCTTTGTGTTAAAAGCGACTTTAGGCTAAAATTAACAAGTTTCATCCCAGATATAGGAAATATCGTTGGTACAAAACAATGTTATTAATCACACCTATTTTAAATGTATTAGTTTTATTGTACAGTTATTCAAAAACATATTTTTTTTATGCTTAGTTAAAAGTTATGTTAGTTGTTTTGCAGCTCAGCAAAATTTTTCCTGAAAATGCTGGATTTCACAAGATTTAAAAGTTTGAACCCCCCCCCCCCCCAAGAAATAAAAATTGTACTTAGATGGCAATCAGGACCTGGAAAATACAAGAGCATGTGGCGTAGCTGCCCCGTGCTCCCCCATTTGAGGGGGCCCCATGGGAATAATCCGGATCTTTATTAAGAGAGCGCCAAGTGGTTAAAATTGGCCAAAAGGGACTAAAATTGTTCCATTAGAAAAAATAATTAGGAAGAGAGTGCGGTCCTTCATGTCCCCTCTCTGCTTCCAGTACACCTCGTACCCTCCGTGCAAAAAAAGAAAAAAAAAAGAAAAATTATATCATTAGAAAACTAATGATTACAAGTTTATTATAACAACTTAGTATTCCATTGTCTTCAGGATAAATTCATTACTGACATTGCCCCTATAAGGAAAGGGCAACTGACGTCACTGTTGGTCGAATTACTGTGGATCAGCAAGAAAACCTTGTCCGTTCCTTATGACTCCTACAGTACACATGAGCTCGGGAAATTTGATTGGTCTACGTTTAACAGGTCTATGATACAATTGGCCACGTCGCCAAGACGATTCCTGCATGATCACTATGACAAAAATGTAGCGATAGATTGGTTGACGGAAGTGTTTGTTTGTAAGCATGCCCTTTCCTCATGCAAAAACTAATTCAATGAGAAACACAGCACGCGAACCGGTCCAGTAAGAATGAAAAAGTCTGACGCGCCATTCAATATATGTCTGAGTTCTAACCCAGACATGTACGAGGGGATTTCGTATGAAATAATACCTATTGAAATCTCCCCTATGTTGGAATTGCTGAAAATTTTTTTGCAGATCTACACCGATCATGACCCCTAGAACCCAAAACCACCCTCAGCAAAAAACTTTATCTCTCTCTCTCTCTCTCTATATATATATATATATATATCACTTTTTTATGGACATGATAACTTCCATAATTCTGCACATATCTATTCCAAACTGATACATAAAATCAAGGGGCATAAAATCTCGGTTTCGTTCGTTAATGGGCAAAATGGGTGGAAATAGGGAGAGGTTTTGTGAAAACAGAAAAAAACCCATAACTTCTTAATTATAATACAGATCGAATCAGCTTAAAGTTATTATTACTTCTATAAAAAGGGCCAAAAAGTTATGTATGACAGATTTTTGATAAAATTAAAAATGGGCTCAAGGGGCGAAAAAAATAGGGTTTTGGAAGAAAAAATCATAACTTCGTGAATTCTCAAGATATCAAATCCAATTAAATTTATTATAAAATCTTCTTAATATTATCTACAACTTTTATACTGACAAGTTTTTGAGAGGACCAATTCGTACCACAAGAAAAATTAAAAAAAAAAAAAAAAAAAAAAAGGGGGGGGGTTGAAGAAGAAAAAAATCCATAACTTCGTCAATTTACAAGATGTAAAATCCGCATGAATTTATTATATATCTACTTAATAGATATATAATATAACACATATAATAATATACTATTTATATATCTACAACTTTTATATTGACAAGCTTCTGATAGGACCAATTCTTAGAGAGAAAAAAAAAATTAAAAATACATAGCGGTTGAAGAAAAAATCATCTTACTGAGGGTGTACTCAAATCCAAACTGCTTATATTCTGGATCCTTTTAAAATTCATTTTTGCTCTCAAACGCATCCAATTGGTAGGTTGTTTTATTCAGAAACTATATAATGTACCGTAATAGTCGATTTTGTGACAGAAGCAGAATATATTTCAAAAAATGATGTCAAAGTGGGTATTTTGAACCGAATTTCCCGAAGCGATTGTGTTGGAAACAAAAAATATTGTCCAACTGAGCAAATAATTGCTTATAAATCAAGTTTTAATTAATTGAAGGGAAAAAAAAACAGGTCGCTTATAAATGTCTTCAAAAATCACGTCAGCAAGTTTCATGTTCTTTCTTTAAAAAAATAACGTGTCAGAAAATTTCGAGTTGTTGAGCATGGATAAGTATTTTTTTTTTTAATACCGCCTTAACATGATTCTGGTAAAACCAGCTCTTATATAAAAATGAAATTAAAAACTAGTCAAAAGTGGTCAGATAAAATTGTTAAAGTGGTCTTATCTCTAATCATGATTTAGTTTTTGTTGTTGAAATTAGTACTTAACTTCGAAATCTACTTGCACCTGTAGGCCGAACCGGCAAGGATTTTATTTAATACAGCAATAGTCATTTAATAGTACTGACGTGAACACCTGTACCATTTTATCACCGAATTATCACTGAGAGATGCGAGAGGTACCATTCGTCAGGGATTTTTGTTCTACTTTCTGAAAATGAATGCAGAACCGCCGATGCTCTGACCCCCTTCTCCATACTAAAGAGAAGCGAATAAATTATATGTATCTTATGTATCTCTTATTACAGATGTCTTTAAGATTGTGGCGTAGCCAGAGGTGGGAGGGGGCAGATGCACTTGACACCACTAATTTTATAAAGTTTACTTCGCCTTATCTAATCAGGGAATTTTCATCTATTAATCTAGGCGAAAAGACATTACAATTTTAGTGGTGTGAAGTGTACCTGGACCCCACCACCCCCTGGTTACGCCATTGCTTTCAGAAAAAAATCTCAGAACTCCTCAGATCCTTTAATATACAGACAGCTTTTATCCCACAGAGGCAGTAGCGAAATCTTCTATGCAAATTGAAGTACAGCTATTCGATTGAACGACAGGACCTTGTTTACTGAATTCCATGTGTAAACTGTGACCACTGAGCTCTACAATAGTACGAATATAGCGTCTAGAATACATAGTGTGGAAATCGGCTATCCCAGTAATACTTAAAATAGTGCTAAAATATTGGATCCCTTAAATGTCAAACGATGCTGAAATCCAATGAGTCGATCACAGCGACATCTGCAGAATATTTTCTAAAACTCCAAGACGATTTGTTCTAGATTCTAGATGCTATAATAATATGATGTTTACTTTGAAATTTGAAAATATATTGCAGATGTCGCTGCGATCGGCTCCCTGGATTTCAGTATTTAAAATATTAAAATAAAATACATACTTGGTACTGAGATAATACTCTCATAAATGGTTAAAGATAATTTTTTATTTCGTTGCTTACAGCATGCACTCGGCATTACGACGGTTGTAGATCTACATAACAGTTGAGTTGAGTTGTTTGGTTCTTACACGGTTAACAGTTACTAAGAATTAATTTAAGCTTTAAAATAAATATATGAAATAAATTAATAATATAAGATATTACAATACCCCCCTTTTAAAGGCAATTAAAGTCTATTACAAAATTAAAAGTCATTATAGATCAAGTCTATTAGGCTTCTTTCTGATTCGTGTTGGATAACGTCTTGTTTGGACATCTGCGACAGGTATATTTTCATTTGAGGTTTCTGTGGGAAGATTTTCAGATTGTTGAGCTTCAGAAATAGGAATATTGTTGTCATGCTGTATTTGTGTATCTGGGCTGGTGATGGATGTCGGTATATGATCACTTTGAGATGTTACCTGGAGATCATCAGGAATAAACACATCTTGATGTTCAGGGATTGATGTGCTAGCTGGACGGACCTGGTCAATGTGTGCAAGGTATTTTTTGTTTCGTATTTCAATCGTCCAAGTTTTGGAACCTTTTGGCGCAATTAATTTGCCTCTAATCCATTTCTTTAAAGGATCTCTGTGAGATTTTACCCAAACATCTTGACCGCAGGATAAATTCTTGTTGCTGGTGTGAGATCTGTCAAAATATTGTTTTTGACATCTTTGTTTTTTCTCAACGTGCCGTGCTGTACATGGATGCAATAAATCCAAGACGGTTCTAATTGGACGTCTAAGAAACAGCTCTGCTAGAGATAAGCCAGTTGTAGAATGAGGTGAAGATCTGTACGAAAGCAAAAATCTGTTCACCTTGGCGGCTACTGTACTACCATCAGTAGAGTCTAAATTCATCTTACTAAGCGAATGCTTAAAAGTCTGTATAGTACGTTCCGCCTGCCCATTTGATTGGGGATGATATGTTGGAACAAGAGTCTGTAGGATACCCAAAGATTTTAAAAACATTTTAAATTCTTCAGAAATGAACTGTGGTCCATTGTCAGAAACCACCTCTAATGGTAATCCGTATCTGGCAAACAGTTGTTGCAGTACAGCATTTGTACTCGCTGCTGATGTCGAAGACATCTTTGCCACTTCTAACCATTTCGAATAACTGTCCACAACAATCAAGTAATCAATTTGGTCTTTCTTCGCAAAATCTAAATGAATGCGGTCCCATGGTGCCTTGGGCCATACCCATGATTGCATTGGAGTGACTGGAGGAGAATTGGCTACAAGTTGACAAGCTTTGCAATTAGCAGACATGTTTTCAATGTCTTGGTCTAAATTAGGCCACCAGAAATGACTTCTAGCAACTGCTTTCATCTTCACAATTCCAGGATGAGTATCATGAAGTAATTCAAGCAAGTGTTTCCTATATACATTAGGAATTATAACTCTCATCCCCCATAACAAACAATTTCTATCAACAGATAATTCATTTTTCCTGTTAAAAAAAGGCTTAAAATCAGGATTCTCATTTTTGTAGGGAAAGCCATTATGAACATATTTAATTATACTTCCCAAAATTTTATCAGTTCTAGATGCACTAGCAATGTCATCAGAAGTTAACGGTAAGTCTGACAGATGAGAAATCTTGTAGATATCTGATGGGTACAGGTTTCTATCTACATCTTCATTGGGCAATCTTGAAAGAGAATCAGCATTCTGATGTGCAGAACCTTTCTTATACCTAATGGTGTAGTTATGTGAAGACAAGAGCAATGCCCATCTTTGTAGGCGAGCTGCAGCCATGGTTGGTACTGCCTTACTGGGAGAAAAGATGGTAACTAGAGGTTGATGATCAATATACAGCACAAAGTTTCTTCCGAACAGATACTGGTGAAACTTTTTGCAGGCAAAAATGATTGCAAGGGCTTCCTTTTCAGTTTGTGAATAGTTGACTTCAGCCTCTGATAATGTGCGAGATGCATAGGCAACAGGTTTTTCTTCACCATTTACAATGTGTGATAAAACTGCACCTAATCCAACCGGCGAAGCATCACAGGATACTTGCAAGGGAAGATCTTCATTATAATGAGCCAAAACTGCATCAGATGTTAGAAGTTCTTTACACTGTTCGAATACCTTCTTGCATTCTTCTGACCACATCCAAGGTACATTTTTATGTAGAAGATTGTATAAAGGGGACAATAAGGTTGATGAATTTTTTATGAATTTGGAGTAATAGTTCAGCAAACCTAAAAATGATTTAAGCTGAGTCACATTTTCTGGGGTTTTGATCTTTCTGATTGCTTCTAGTTTTTCTTGGGTGGGGTGAATACCACTTTCATCAATTACATGCCCCAGAAATTCAACACTGTTTACGAAAAATTGACACTTATCCACATTTAATTTTGCATTATATTTTTGTAATCGTGACATTACAGCCTCTAATGCGGAAAAATGTTCTGCTTCAGTAGCCGATGAGATGAGGATGTCATCTTGGAAACATATGACATTGGGTATACCCTGTAATATTTGTTCCATGACAGACTGAAAAATAGCAGCTGCTGCAGATATGCCATACATCAATCTGCTAGGGCGAAGCAAACCCATCAAAGTATTCAGTGTTAATAACTCTTGAGAGTCAGCATCCAATTCAATCTGTTGGTATGCATGTGACAAGTCAAGTTTACTGAAATATTTGCCTCCCCTTAAAGTAGCAAAAAGGTCTTGCTGAGTAGGAAGTGGATACTGATTAGGGTCAAGATGCTTATTTACAGTTACCTTGAAATCACCACACAACCTCACCGCCTTATTTTTCTTTGGCACCACAACAACAGGTGTTGCCCACTTAGAATGTTCAACAAATGGCCATATATTACTATTTACTAATTTTTTAATTTCCTCAGAAACAGCATTTTTTAAAGCATAAGGAACTGGCCTGGCTTTGCAAAACACAGGTTGACAATTTTCTTTCATTTTAAGGACTGCTTTGAAATGTTTTATAAGTTGAGTACTTACTTGAAAAACATCTGCATACTTTTTCTTAAGTGCTTCCATACTGTTCACACACTTTGAGGACACTGAAAATATTTCGTTCCAATTTAATTTGAACACAGATAACCAGTTTTTTCCAAAAAGAGCAGGTCGATCACCTTTTACAATAATTAATGGCAAAGTATGGTGTTGGTCGTTGCACTGCACATTAACAAGGACTTCTCCAACAACTGGAATTTCTTTCTCATTGTAGTCCCTCAATCTGGTTAATGATGGCATAATTTCAGTTCTTGGTAAATTGTTCTGCATCCAAATTTCTGATACTATGGAAACATCAGCAGCAGTGTCAAGTTCCATATTCAATTGTTTATTATTAACAATAACTGAAACAATATACTTTTTCTTACCTGTAACTTGATTTATAGATTGCACTGCATAAAGGGTAGCTTCTGTATCAAATTCAACTGTTTCAACCTTTTTAGTTGAGGAGTTTTTGTTCTTGCTCATACAAACAGGCGAGATATGGCCATTTTTTCCACAAGCATGGCAAGTAGCGGTTTTATATTTGCACTTGGCAGGATCATGAGCATTGCCACATCGAAAACATTTGGAAAATTTCTTACTTGAATTTGCCGAAGTGTTATTTGATGGCTGATTATTTTTTTTCTTATAACCAGAAGTTTGGCGAACTTTATTTACGGCAGGTGTGAGGACTCCCTTCATGTTCGCCGCATCGTTTTCTGCTATCTCAATAGCGACAGCTGTGTTAACTGCGTCAATTAACTTCAAATCTTTTTTCGCCAAGAGTCTCTTCTGGATATTTTCATTGGACAATCCACAAACAAAACGGTCGCGAAGTGCTTCATCCAGAAACGCACCAAACTCGCACGTTGATGCTAATCGTCTTAATTCCACTAAATATTGAGAAACAGATTCTCCAGCTGTTTGATTTCGCCTATGAAAACGGAATCGTTCAGCGATGATGATTGGAGCAGGTTTGAAATGTCGTAGTAATGTTGTCTTCAATTCATCATATGAACACTCACTGGGTTTTTTCGGAAGCAGTAAATTTCGAAGCAGTTTATAAGTATTTGAGCCTATTGCAGAAATGAAGACAGATACTTTCTTGCTTTCTTCAACGTCATTTGCAAGAAAAAAATGTTCCAATTGTTCGACATATAAATTGAAATCGTCCAATTCTACATCGAAGGAATGCAATGTGCCAATTAGGCCTAACTTACTCATGGTGGTACAGAGTGACAAATAGCAATTACAGCTAATAAAAGGTTACGAAAATGTTCGTGAGATCGGGCTCGTCGCCAATTTAAAATATTAAAACAAAATACATACTTGGTACTGAGATAATACTCTCATAAATGGTTGAAGATAATTTTTTATTTCGTTGCTTACAGCATGCACTCGGCATTACGACGGTTGTAGATCTACATAACAGTTGAGTTGAGTTGTTTGGTTCTTACACGGTTAACAGTTACTAAGAATTAATTCAAGCTTTAAAATAAATATATGAAATAAATTAATAATATAAGATATTACACAGTATCATTGCATATTCAAGGGATACAATCTTTTAGCGCTGTTTGGATAGCAAATTGCCACACTATATATTCTAGACGCTGTAGTATGGAGGGCTAATTCCCTATTCTGATACATTGAATCCACCGGCTGGCCCCAAAATACAATACCAAAGATTTTGCGAGGAAAATTATCTTTCAAAAATATGATGAAATTGCTACAATTTTCACGATATATATTTTTTATTGAAACAAACTATGGATTTTATTTAATCATCGCAAATTTTTAATTTCATATCAAAAATAAAATTTTATGTAAGCTCAAAAAAAAAAAAAAAATATTGTTAAGAGGCTACTTCAGCCACATGAAAAGACCGGCTCATTAATGCTAATCCCATGGAAGAAATTTTTAAAGATATCTCGTTTGCATTTCAGCATTTTTAAACAATTCTTTTCGCATTGGTTAGCTGAGATCAATCTGTACAAAGGGCGTATTTTATTTTTTCGATTTTGTTTACAGATATTTTTAATTAGGACACTTTCATTTTCGGAACCTGTTTCCAGTGGCGTACCCAGGATTTTATTTCGGGGGGGGGGGGGGGACTTAAATTTCCATAATGTCCTAAATCTTACGAAATACGTTGAATTGTGTTATAAACAGAAATCATTTTTGCCAATAAGGCCGTTCTCAGAGGGAGGAAAGGGAAGGGGCAAGGGTGACTTTGTTCCGCATTTTCCGAAAAGTTGAAATATTTGGTCATCAGTCCAAAAATTTGGACAAAAAAAATCGCTATTTTTGACAAATGGTCGCCGAAAAAAATCAATTTCGTCAATCGTTCGCGGAAAAAAAAAAATCTTCAATTTCTTTAAAGGATCCGAAAAGGGAAAAACCGAAATTTTGTCATAGGGCCACGCACAAAATGCAAAGTTTGTCAAATGATCGCGAAAAAAAAAGTCAAATTCTGTCAAATGATAATGGAGAAAACGCGAATTACGTCAATTGCTCGCGGAGTAAATGCGAATATCGTCAAATGATCCCCGAGGAAACGCTAATTTCGTCAAATGAGCACAGAAAAAACCCGAATTTAGTCATAAGGCCGAAGAAAAAAGCGCGAATTTTATCAAAAGTTTGCGGAAAAATGCGAATTTTGAAAAATATCGCTAAAAACACGCGTTCCGTTAAAGGGCTGCGAAAAAGCTAATTTCGTCAAAGGGACATGGAAAAACATTAATTTCGTCAAAAGGGCGCGGAAAAACGCAAATTTCAACAAAAAGACGAGAAAAAACGCTACTTTCGTCAAAAAGCCACGGTAAAACGCAAATTTAGACGAAGGATTGCGAAAAAACGCTAAATTCGTCAAATGGCCACAGAAAAAGTTCGAATTTCGTCAAATGACCACAGAAAAAACGCGAATTTCGTCAAAGAGCCGCAGAAAAAACGGAAATTGCGTCAAATTATCGCTAAAAAACACGCATTCCATCAAAGGGAAGCGGAAAAATCGCGAATTTCGTCAAAGGGACATGGAAAAATCTGAATTTTGTCAAAGGGCCGCAGAAAAACGCAAATTTCATCAAAAAGGCGAGAAAAAAACGCAAATTTCGTCGCTGTGATGTCAGTGTGGACTAATATGGTGTTAGCGAGAATGCCTATTTTGCTGTATGACAGAAGAAAAAATTACAGATTTATCTTAAAAAAGTAAAGAAAAAACACTTTTTTCGTTTAATTTTTCGACTATTTCTGGTTTGGGAGGGGGGGGCTGCAACCCCGTCAGCCCCCTTTCTCTTCTTTGGTGTCAATATGGACAAATATGGAACTAAAGCGAAGGAAGGGCGTATAGTCTGTTGAACGATAGGGGAATAAATGAAAATTTATCTTAAACAGACGGAAAAAATTCAGCACTATTTTATCATTTCATTTTCGACCATTTCGAGAGGAGGGGGCTGAAATTCCATCAGCCCCCTCCCCATCTTTGGGTATGCTGTGATGTCAATGTGGGCTAATATGGTGTTAACGAGAATGCCTATTTTACTATATGATAGAAGGAAAAATTACAGATTTATCTTTAAAAAGTAAGGAAAAATTACTTTTTCATTTAATTTTTCGACTATTTCGGGAGGAGGGGGGAGGCTGTACCCCATCTGCCCCCTTTCTCTTCTTTGTTGTCAATGTGGACTAATATGGGACTAATAAGAATGGCTAGTCCGCTGTATGATTGAAAAAAATTAAAATTTTTTCCAAAAAAAAGACGAAAAATCAGCACTTTTCCATATCATTTTCGAAAATTTCGGGGGGGGGCTGTAGCCCCATCAGCCCCCCCCCCTTGGGTACGCCCATGCCTGTTTCGAAAGTGAACAAAATCGAAATAAAAAGTAAAAAAGGGGAGATTTAGAGATCAATCTCAGCTATCCAATGCAAAAAAAAAAAAAAAAAAAAAAAAATCATTTAAAAATATTAAAATGCAAATGAGGTAGCTTAAAAAATTTCTTGTATAGGATTAGCATTAGCGAGCGAGTCTTTTCAGGTGACAGAAATAGCCCCTTAAATATTGCTCATAAAAATATCAAAAAGGTGTTGAAATAACCAAAATTGATGAAAAGTGAGCATAAATGTTTTAAAAAATGCTTCTGATATTAAGGAAAGTACAAGATTCATTACTATGCGCATTGGAAGTGTGATGCGGTTGCAGCAGAAAGTGGTCCGGTGAGTTTGCTCTCCATAATATTATGGAGCTCGATGACTGCGCGTTACTGTGACGCGGTATACATTGGCGAGACCATGGAACTATTAATAAAGAAGAACTGACATATCCTTAAAACAGTGAAACTTCAACTGTAACCGCTTTCGCTGGGGTTGTTTATTGCAGAGGCAAACTGCCACCAGTAAATTTAAATATACATTTTTTCCTTATTTAAATGCCTTATTAATGGAAAATGTCTGTCATAAATAATAGAGTAAAACATATATACATTTTTACTGGTGGAAGTTTACTTTGGCAGTAGTCAGGCCCTGCGTTTCCTCCATATTGTGACAACCTAGACAACTCTCTCTCAGTATCAGTGAAAAAGATTATAATATGTGTGCAAACTGCCACCAATAAAAACAAAAAGAAAATGTAACCATATTTATGAGAAAATTTTTTCATGAAAGAGCCGCTTAAATAAGACTAATTTTCTATTCAAAATTTACTGGTGGAAGTTTGCACCGGCGATAATCAGAAACTGTTAATCCGATGTAAAATTTCAGTCACCATCTTGTGACAACCTCCTCAGTTACTTCACTCGCAATAGGTCTCCTCCTCTTTATTCATAACTCTATGAACCGGTTTCATTCATAACTTTATTCATAACTCAGAACCGGTTTAAACCGGTTCTGAAATTGAAACTATCCTAATATGAAAAAACTATAACCAAAATCGAAAAAGTAAAAACTAGCCCGGTTGTAGATCGTCCTCAGCTATCCTATGGGAAAAAAAAATCATTCGAAAATATAAAAATTCAAGCAAGATATTTGAAAATAACTTCCCCATAGGATTAACATTATCACCCGGGTCTTTTTGAGTGACAAGTGTGTTG
Organism: Maratus speciosus; assembly: GCA_963932465.1. Classification (NCBI taxonomy): domain Eukaryota; kingdom Metazoa; phylum Arthropoda; class Arachnida; order Araneae; family Salticidae; genus Maratus; species Maratus speciosus. The sequence continues at coordinate 303,505,864 of OZ010796.1, read as the reverse complement.
GCTCTTAACCACTAAACATGGATATTTTTTCACGAATGTTTGATACAGGCTTTCGAAACTATTAGGTTTATCACTCACAGAAATTTCAAAGAGTTTGGACGATAGAAACTAATAAGTTGGAAATTTCCAAGTGGGCGAAAATGTCCAGGCCAGGATTCGAACTAGGGATTTCTTGGCTGAAGCCGCGAATGCTATACCAACTGAGCCAAACCGGAATAATCTGGAGACCTAATTCACCCAGCAAACCTTATTGATCATGGCATTTGGTCTGATATATGAATCAGCTCAACAGAATAAATTGCAGGTATTGGAACTCCAGAAAACTCTGGATACGTAATTTACACTACGTTAATTTTAACGCAATTATTCTAATTGGTAAATAAATCATATGTAAAGATTTATTTAATGAGTTGTAAATTTCCAACTGGACGAAAAATTAGAATAATTCTGTTAAAATTAATGTAGTGTTATTACGTATGCAGCGTTTTCTAGAGTTCCAATACCTGCGATTTATTCTGTTGAGCTGATTTATATATCAGATCAGATGCCATGATCAATAAGGTTTGCTGGGTGAATTAGGTCCTTTAGATTCGTTCGGGACGTCTCAGTTGGTAGAGCACTGGCGGCTTCAGCCAAGAAATCCCTGGTTCGAATCCTGACCTAGACATTTTTCGCCCATTTGGAAATTTACAACCTTTATGATTTATTTACCAATTAGAATAATTGTTTCAAATGAAAATAAAATTTCAAAGTAATTGCTTAAGAGGCGCAAAGGCCAACATAGTGAAAAAGATTCCATGCCGGGACTCGAACCCGAGCCATCAGCATAGCGCACTGACGTCGGTAGAACGTCAGGGCACTATACTGATACCCCGGGTTCGAGTCCCGGCATGGAATCTTTTTCACTATGTTGGCCTTTGCGCCTCTGCAATTACTTTGAAATTTGATTTTCATTTAAATATTGTATGCAAGACGAATGTTTCTCTCTGGAATAATTTTCATGTATTAATATAGAATAATTGTGTTAAAATTAATGTAGAATAAGAACTAGTTACTTTTAAATATTAAATGACCCGATATGAAAGAAAAAATACGCACACATTAAAATTCTGAATCCGCTATTTTTTGTCGAAATACGGAAAAACATATCTCTTTAAAACCTGACCTACACAATTGTGTAGGTGATCCTAAGGAAAAAGGAAAGGCAATTTCTCTTTTCTGTGATTTAAAGACGAACCTGCACTACACAATTGTATGGATTCTCCCTTGATGTAACCGGAGATCGTAATTTTTCTACAATATTTTTTTTCAATCAAATATGATCGTATTAGTTAGGGTTAAAAACCATGACTTTTAATTTCTACTAAAACTCTTCGGGTCTTAAAGGGTTATAACACCTACTTAAACATTTTACTTTAAAACCATGCATTCGTTTTTAAAAAATATAAATATTGCGGTTCCCCGCAATGTTGCCAGTGGGCTACTTTTTAAAATTCAGATGTTTTGACTTGCACCCCTTTTTTGAAATGGCAAAATTCGCATTATTTAATGATGTATTTATTAAGACGAAAACAAAGGGAATTTTACATTTAAAAAAAGTGGTGGCAGTCAAGAAATCTGAATTTAAAAAAAGTAACCCACTGGCAACTTTGGTTCCACGATACCAGGTTCGCATGGAAAGATTTTAGTTTAACACGTTCACGCCGGCGCGGTGGGTCACACTCTACTGTTTCAGAGCTGACCAGTCTCAGGCTTTTTGAACACCAGTATTTTAATACAGAAAATGTTGTTTTATTTAATTAGAACAATTGGGCAATTTAAAGGAACAACATTTTCTCTAAAATAACAGTGGTGTGCAAAGAGCCGGAGACTTGACAACTCTGAGATAGTCGAGTGTGACCCACCGCGCCGGCGTGAACGTGTTAAAAGCAGTGATGGAAGAGTGCAGCACCAGACAATCAACTGACACCGCAAAATTTTATTAGTATTCTTCGTTTAATTTCAGGACAGGTTTTCTGAGGTTTTTTTTTTTTTTTTTTTTTTCCAAGGCGAAGAATACTATTAAAATTTAGTGGTGGCAATCGCCCAACTGCTGCGCCACTGTTCCATCACTGTAAAAGTGTAAATTCTTACAAAATTGGATTAAAGATATATAGTGATATAAATTTGGGGCTTATTTAAGTTCATTATCAAGGGCCCGGCAACGCCAAGCGGGTCAGCTAGTTTTTCAATAAAATGTTATAGGCGTTCCGTCTTTTTTTTTTTTTTTTTTTTTATCATATTGACGGTCGCGGTGACAATACCTGACAAACAATTTTTTCTTTTACTGCAATTTTCTTAACTTCTAAACATCGCACAATTTCGATTTTTCACCGTGAATTAAGAAAAAACACGCGCTTTCAAACAAAGTTTGAAAACTTATCTCAGTTTACCAAAATCTTACGGCTTTTAAAATAATTCTCAAGCATTTCTATCTCTAAGCCCGATTTCGAAAGATTAATCCAATTGTACTTAAAAAAAAATAGTTCAGTATTTGTTTCCGGTTGATATCCCATAAAGAAATTAAAACTTCATAAATAAAATAATAAAATAATATTAAAAAAATGCAAATTCAACAGACATGTAGTCGAACTGTGCGCTTAAGTCCCTGAAATTATCAGAATTAAGGCGGTCCGGGACACAAAAATCTTCAAATTTTGCAAAAATATTTTATTTCATAAAAAATTTCTCTGTTTTTTCCTGCTTAAAATAACATTTAAATCATGTTTCTATCTGAATTAGAACAAAAAAATATTAGTTTTTTCGTTTTGGTTTGTTTTCAAAATCTAGCTTTCAAGCAATGGCTGTCATGGAAACGACTTCTTGTAAAAATGCGTTTTTCTTCATGATAGGATTTTTTCACCATTTCTCATATTTAAATTCTTATAACTCGAGAACCGTTAAATATACAGGGTTCAAACTTGGAACATATCTTTTTCAATTATTTTACTTTAATTTTGATTCAGCACATTTGAAAGAAATATTTACTTTTGAAAATATGATTTAAAAAAATGTTGCATAACTTTTTTTGAAATTTTTTCGTTAAATATTTTTAATTTTTTTTTTTATAAATTAATATTTTTAAAAATGCTGAATCAGAATTAAAACTTACATATTTCTGTTCATTTAAATGAAAAAAAATTGAAATTCTATAAATAATATTTCGAGTTAAAGATTTTAAATTACCCCACTTTTTTAATAAATTTTAAATTTAATTTTTTTTTAAAAAATTCTGAGAAGTTTTATGATGTGATTTTGTTTACAAATGATAAGGTTCAACATCACAAAAAAATTCAGAATTTTAACTCAATAAATAAAAATTATTTTAAAATGTGTCCCGGACCCTCTTAAAAAGGCTTATGAAAGTAGCGGTCTTTGGCAATTTCTTAAGCTATTAACTCCTGGGGATGCGGGATTTTTCTAAATTTCAAACCTTTATTTTATATTCTTTAAATTTTTTATAAAAAAATACTTTGGTAAGGGGTAATATAAAAAATACATATTAAATAATAATAATAAAAAAATGTGTTTTCGCCAATGTTCTGCAACCCGGGAAGCCCAGATGGGATCCTCTAGTTTTATTAAACGTAAAGTTAACACGGTTGCTATATAGTGCAATTTTATGAATCTCAAAGAACATTTAGAGCCATTTCGTGAGTTTATTAAGGAAAAGTATTAAATTTTATAAAAATGTTTTTTTAAGTAAAAAGCACTCAAAAGCAATTAAGATAATTCATGTTGTAGCAGCAAAGTTGCAATTTGTTTCTCGCGTTCATTATTTCTCCAGGATATGGCGGAATGTCAAGCTTTTTCCAGGCAGATATGAAATTATTTGGAGACTTTTTTGAAACACGTATTTATTTACGTTTGTGGACGTGCGTTTCAAAACTCGCCTTATCCAGAAAATCAAATTTTCGGAGATCACGAAAAATATCTAACTGCGTCCATTGGTTTTCATTGTAAACCAAGATTTTACAAAGCCAGAAATACAGGATAATTTTTTTTTTTTTTTTTTTCGCAGATTGTTGTTTTTGTTCGGTATAGGTTTCCCAATAGCATAGATTGATAGAGAAAGCACGATTTTTTAAATTTTGAATAAGACGAGTTTTGAAACTCACGTCCTCAATTATATCTGTCCAATACATCCTTCCTGAAACACAATTCATCATAAAACACTAAAAATTATATTGCTTAAAAGGGAATTATATTATAGCCTTACAGTGATGATAGTGAATTTTCTAAATATTCAGCATCATAAAAATATGAGCTAAAACAAACCATTTTACATTTACCCTACGCAATAAAATTGGGCTATCCATATTCTTATTCTAAGGATATTAATCTATAATTATGCGCAGTTGGCGCGCGGAAGGAGTGAAACTATTATTTCCGAATTCTAGTCAGCCGTTCGGGAAATTTCGCTGTGGGCAGCTGGCAGTTCAGCTAGTATTTTAATATTTCAATAGAATCAATAATTCCACGTGTAACCTGTGGATTAATTATAAACAATATAATATATTAAATAAAAAAAAAATGCGTTGTAACCATTGTTCTGTAATCCGGGAAGCACAGATGGGATCCCCTAGTTTTATTAAATGTAAAGTTAACACCGTTGCCATATAGTGCAATTTTATGAATATCGGAGAATATTTCAAGCCATTTCGTGCGTTTTTTAAGGGAAAGTATTAAATTTTATAAAAAAAGTTTTTTTTTTTAGGAAAACGCACTCGAAAGCAAAGTTGAAATTTGTTTCTCGCGTTCATTATTTCTCCAGAATATGGTGGAATGTCCAGCTTTTTCCAGGCAAATATGAAATTATTTGGAGGCTTTTTTTAAATACGTATTTATTTACAATTGTGGACGTGAGTTTCAAAACTCGCCTTATCCAGAAAAATCAAATTTTGGGAAATCACGAAAAACCTGTAATTGCGTCCATTGGTTTTCATTGCAAACCAAGATTTTACAACGCCAGAAATACAGGATAAAATTTGTTTTTCTGCAGATTATGTTTTTTCGTTGTAGGTTTCCCAATAGAACAGATTGATAGAGAAAGCACTATTTTTTAAATTTTGGATAAGACGAGTTTTGAAACTCACGTCCTCAATTATATCTGTCCGATACATCCTTCCTGAAACACAATTCATCATAAAACACCAAAAATTGTATTGCTTAAAAAGGAATTATATTTTAGCTTAACAGTGATAATAGTGAATTTTCTAAATATTCAGCATCATAAAAATGAGCTAAAACAAACCATTTTGCATTTACCCTACGTAATAAAATTCAGTTATCCATATTCTTATTCTAAGGATATTAATCTATAATTATGCGCAGTTGGTGCGCGGAAAGAATGAAACATTTATTTCTGAATTCTAGTCAACCGTTTGGGAAATTTCGCTGTGTGCGGCTGGCAGTTCAGCTAGTATTTTAATATTTCAATAGAATCAATAATTTCATATGTAACCTGTGGATTAATTATAAACAATATAATAGTTACACTACAGAACAACAACAGAAAAAAGAAAAAATACTACGCTGCTCAAATCAATTAAGGGAGCACATGGTTTTAACAAACTTATGCAAATATTTACACCGATAAGTAACGTAAAATAAAACATCCATAATTTAAAGAGTAGTAGAAAACAGATAAAAAAAAACTTCACATGCAAAGTAAAGTTTATGACGTCAAAAACTAGAAAAAGGAGAAAAGTGCACAAATTGGAAATTTGCAGAAACGTCTGTTTCGCTGTCTCAGTTGTAAAATTAAATTGCTCAGCTTGTGTTTTGAGAAAAGGTGACTTGAAAATGTCACAACAATGTGATTTAACGGAATCCATGACTTAGCGTGTTATCGGGACAGTTGAATCTGGGGAAACACAAAAAAGTGCAGCGGACGCTGTTGGAGTCGCAAGAAGTGTCAATGCAACGCTGTGGAATCGATTCCAAGACACATGGAATGGTAGACATCGACAAGGGCAAGGTCGGCCATGTGCTATCACAGAAATTGATGAGCAATATATCCTGTTAACAGCTCATCGAGACAGAACGGGCAATGCTACTCTGCTGCAAACACAGCTGTTCTTGGCCAGAGGACGAAGGGTGTCCAGCCAAACAGTCTGAAATAGGCTTCATCAGTGTTGTCTCTATGCTCGCAAGCCAATGGTCTGTATTCCGTTGATCTCAAGCAACTGTGCGGCCCAAAGAAGGTGGACAACTGAACATCGAGTTTGAAGGCAACGTTGTTGGAGTCAAATTCTGTTTACAGGCGAGTCCTGATTCAGTCTGGATGTGACACCTGATGTGTTTTGGCATGGAGAGAAAGAGGCACTCAAAACAATCCCACATTAGTTCGTGAAAGATCACATCAAAAAAAGGATACCCCATATAATTTAGCCAAAAATCGTCGTATAAAAATGTTACAGGTACCAGCCGATTGATAATAGCGTCTACTGTAAGATGCTGTGCACAAATGAAGATTTGAGGCCATATACAGGATTTGATTATCGGTGGGGAAAACTTCCACCGGGAAAGACGAACAGAAATTTTTGCCTTAATTTTGACAGAAATTGTCTATGAATAATGTGTTTAAATAAATCGAAAATTTCTATTTAAATTTACCTGTGGAAGATTTCCTCGCTGGTAATCAGGTTCTAGCTATATACATATTAAAAATTGTACGAAATTTGATTTATCAAATAGTAACATTCACTTTTGAGACCATATTTGTGGTCCTTGGATCAAGGCAGTCAGAGAAAGGGTATTGTTTATATAATATTTCTTAAATCTTCATATAGTTATGTAGATAATATGTTAGGAATTTATCCATAAATAAAATTAAGATATTACAAAGAGAAGTACCAGGATCATTCAATTAGTTTTAGAAATTTTAAATACATATTAAACTCTCACTATAAGAAATAAAAATGTATAATCTTCGGGAACTGCCTCAGATTTTTTGCATGTCAACGATAACAGGAGACGGTCCCTAGAGACAGGGTTCGAAATATATTGGATAATGTTATTGTTCATACCCGAGTCAGAAATAATTTTCGAGTAAATTTTCTTAACAAATAGAATAGAAATACATCATAAAGGTAATTGTTTCGAAATAGTACTAGAAAGTGGTCTTACTTTTGCCCATGTCTTACCCTTAGACGTCTGAAATGAAACATTTATCTAAATCTAGAAAATTAATGATTGGAATGATTTGTAAGCTTAAACTAACAGCATTGCGTCAAGAGAACGTATCATACGGTTAAATAAGGCCAAATTTAGTGTATAATAATACTGGTAGTAAAGTGATCCACCGTCCTTTGACGCAACATCACTGGGTTTCAATTCTTTTTTTATGAATTGTGTTTTTGTTTAAATAAAAATTAATGTAAGTCATAATTCATAATCTTTTTGAACATGACTTTATTAATAATATTTTTAATTTAAAATATCTTTTTAAATCGATGAAATGTCTGGATTATGTTTTGGTCTATTCATCATATCTCATTAAAAGGAGTCAATTCAATCGGATGATTTTTTGGGAAGATATAGATTAAAGTTTATCAGGTACATTTACCATTAGCATCTCCAAACTTTGATTGCTTCAAACTCTATAATGATTTAAGAAAAAATACATAAACAAAAATTTTTTTCCTGCTGCTTCGATTTAAAGAACTCAAGCACGGTGTCAAAAGTGAGTGTTATTAAGAATATTATACGCTTTAAATATAAAATATATTAATAAAATGTCATTGCTTAGAAGCGTTAAAAACTAGTAAAAACAACAAAATATTCCAGAGATTAGAAGTTTCGATCTCATCTAGATCATTTTTAAAGCTGAAACTATGATGTAATTTGCCGATGTGTGGGCAAAAATAGTTTGAAAATAAAAATTTGTTTTATTTTTAATGTGTATATGGCTCCCAAACTCTAATTCGTGTGCAGCATTTAATACTAAAAGTTTTATCAATTAGCAGGTACCAGTAACATTTATATACGATCGTTTTTAGCCAAAATAATGTGGAGGTATCCTTTTTTCTCCCAAGACTGTACATGGCATATGTTCTGTATCTTCATTACGTTGTAGGGTACATATAAAGCCTATTCCTTTTGGTCATATTGATATTTCTTAGTGTAAGAAAATTGCATACATTATTACTTAGTGAATCTTAAATTCATTGTAATTAATTTGTACAATAACAAGATTAAATGTCTAACACTGATACAAAGGCATTTAAAATTGTGGATTTCTGTAAAAATGTCGCTATCTACAAAGAAAATTCAATCAAGTGTTGAATCCATTCCTAAACCCTCAAGGATTCCTAAAATGAATTCCATTCAAGATGTGCTTGATTCATAGTTAGCTGTAGAAAATTCTTAGAGATATAGTACAAGAAAAACAAGAAGAAATAATTTAAATTTAATTTGAATCAAAATATCAAAAAGGTCCAAACTGGAAATCAGCACCGATTACAGAATTAACTAAATGTGATTCACATACATAAGAAAACAGAAGAAACAAAACAAAGAAATTGATTAGAAAAACAAGACCCTATCCGTGGTAGAAGATGGTAAAATCACTTCAGTTGCACATACAGAGAAAAAATATACCGCGAAGTAGTTGAATTAAATGAAGCGAATAACGTGTTAAGAAAGTAAAACATCAACAGACAATTCGTTGTCAACAAAGTTCATGGCCAAGAAGAAAATGAAAAAAGAATTGACATGGCAAAAACAGCGAGTACGGCAAAGACATTCAAACTGATCTTCGAGTAACGTTTTACGTAGAAGAAGACTATGTAAAAGATGAAAATTTTTCATCCTTCACCTGAGAATAAGTTGAATCATTCTTAACACATTGCCGATGGGCAATTTTTTTTATCAAATATGTATTTTAAAACAGTAGAACCTCCTCCCTGTTCTGAAAGTCTTTTGTAAATTGGTGTTTTAAATAGGTTTCCCAAGTTTATACATCGGTAAATAGCTTTCAATGTACGAATTTAGTATAAAATGTCTTACAATCTAAAAAAATATGGACAACATGATATAAATGCATTTTCTGTAAGGTAGAAGCCACGCCCTTAGTCAATGATGTTTTTTGAATGAAAACGAGAGTTCCCGTTTCCCGTCCAGTGTTGCCAGTGGTCTACTTTTTAAAATTAAGATTTCTTGATTGGCACCACTTTTTTGAAATGGTAAAATTCGCATTATTTAATGACAGATTAATTAAGACGAAAACAAAGGAAATTTTACATTTAAAAAAAAGTAGTGCCAATCAAGAAATCTGAATTAAAAAAAAAAAAAATAGCCCACTGGCAATACTGTTCCCGTCGTGAATGCGTTAAGATGTCATGAAATATACCAAAATGACTTCAGTCGTCATGGGAGAAAGCAATTGTGAGACAACGACGTGTACAATTTCTTAACACCCTAATTCTCGCGCACGTGGCCTTCACAGGCAGTGTAGGCCACTTTTTTTTATTCAGATTGTTTGATTCCCACCAGTTTTTTAAAACAGTGTTATTCAGTGTTAACAGGTTTTATTCTCGCATCATTTTATTTAGAAGTTAATCTAGAAATAATCAAACGGCCACTGTAATATTAGAAAAAATTGAAAAAATAATCGAACCGTTTGAACAAAGAAGTAAATGACAAGATAATCAAAATCTATAGAAATCTAAGTAGCAAAGGAAAGGTCGGATCTAAATACAAACTAATAGAATATCAAATCCAAGTTAGCTCCAACTTACTAGAAAAATATAATCATGAGGTTTTTAGTATTTGTACTAAGGGTACTGAAGAAAAAAATAACCGGTTAAGTGCGAGTATTATTCGCGAACAGAGGGTTCCGTACAACAAATATGTGAATTAGTAATTGGGCATTGGATTACACAAATATATCATTAAAAGTTGTTATCTAGGCTTTAAAAGCCAATGGCGCATAGAATATGCCGCCTGTGTCTTTATATATGTCCAAAACGTCTTTGTCTTTAAGGGTTAATATCTCGTCTAATTACCTACGATTTTTTTCAAAAATCATTATCAACAATCCCTTTATACTTCTGCGACAATAGGTACCTCCAGCACTCTTCGACTTCTTTGCTGAACACCCGCAAATCGAAATTTGTGTGTAACGGAAAAATGCGATTTTATCAAAAGCTATGTGACCTTGAGTAATCGCTATAGTTTTCCTGCATGGTTTAAATTAACTTCTACTACCCCTTTTTTTCATAATTTTAGTTTCAGTAGATTCGAAAATAGAGAGGAAAGGGGCATATTTTTTAATTTCATTTTTGACGATATAGCTGAAAACATAATGAAAATATAATACCTAAAATTAAAAGAAATGTATTTTTGAGTTCGGCGTTGCGAAAGTTTTCACCCCATACCCCATATGATATACAAAGATTTTTTTTTTTTCAAGTAACTTAATTAGCCCCTGTACATTTAAAAAATATATATTTCTGAATGGTTAATAGCCTATAAATATGCGCGTTAATAGCCTTTATTACTTCAGCCAATTTGACCTTTTCATGTTCCATAGTTTACGAGTAAAATGGCTGAGACAGACGGACAGACAAACAAACACGGGAATGATCTTAGAATGGTTCCGTTTTTATTTTTTAAGTACGGAACCCTGAAAAAGGCACCAAACAGACAGTGTCGAAAAACTATAAATGTACCTTAACCATCATTAAAAAGGAATGTGGAAAATTAAATGAAAATTTTATTAAAATGGGTAGCGCATTTAATAATGAACTACTTAAAAAATCAAAAGTTTCTTTACCTGCACAGACAACAAACCAAATCATACAATCAAATGAAAATATGAATAACTTACACTAGAAACTCCACGAAAAATCTTATGAACATAAGCAGTTTCCAATCATATCAAAACAATAAGAACAAAGAATAACAAAAAGATCATTAATCTACGCAAGGAAGGTGATAAAAATGTTATTGAAGACATAATTAACTCGGGCGACCATGTTCGTCAATCAGCTGGAATGATGAATGATGTTAACAGAAAAAATAGACTAATACTCAATGTTTCAAATAACTTGTCCAATGAAGAAATCCAGTAAAAATATGAAAAACAAGATGAAAAATTGGAGATAAAATTCAAGCATTTATTTTAAAGTAAGACAAATTTCAATACCTGGTCATAAAAGTAAATTCATAAAAATCTCGTCAATTACTAAGGGAGAAATTTATTCATACTGTTTTTTTCCATCTGAAACTGGTGCATTTTCTCGAAGTAAAACAATGCACAAAATGCCAGAATTACAACCATGCTAAACATAATTACAATCACTCTAAAATTGGGAGGAGTGAAAAGTTCGACAGGCATTTTCATTCTCTTTGGAGTGAATGGAATTTTTCACTCTCTAGAAAGGAGTGAAATGTCTCACTGCGTTATCGAGAGTGAGAAAGTCACTTCACTGATGAGAGTGAAATCCTGGCATTATACATTTTTTAAAATATCCGTTCAACTTTGAACCAATATATGGAGTAAAATAATTAAAAGCACCAAAGTATGGTACTTCTTAACTTTCAAAACTTCATTTCATAATGTAATCTTGGAAATTACGCTGATTTGGTATTAAAACACATTCTTTTTACAAGAGATAATAGTCACTCTTGAAAGAGTGACTTACATTACGTTACTCATCAACCAATCGGAACAACAAGTCGACGACACCCTTTTTAAGATAAGAGAAAGGATCACTTTTTCGTCCGCCATTTTAGAATTAAAAGATTCGGATATTATTCAAAAAATTATTTATGAAAGGTAAAGGTAAGTTTTATTTAATTTTAATCATTTATTCGTGTAGATTTTGTATGATTATGAGTTAAACTTTATGTTGTATAGAAAAAGATTGATCGCGAAATGTGCAGCTGATTCCAAAAGTGAATGTCTGTTATATTCCTTCATGCAGCGGTTTGAAATATAATTTTTTTAACAATTGAATAACACACAATGCTTAGCAAAAAATAATCAGAACTTCATTAGTTCGGCCACGTGAATAAAAACAATGAGTGTAAATAGTTTATTCTTCCTACGATCTTACGATTTAATTTGCCAGCGATCGAAAAAAAAGTTTTATCCGTTTCGTTTGAAATGCTGACTCAGAAGATATCTCGATTTTTTCCATTCATAGCAACATGATGTAAACATTAATTTGCCGTTAGATGAGATTTTGTTTTTTACTGATTTCTGATTATAAGCACTTAGATTATTTATCATTATTATTAGTTTGCAGTTAAATATGGTATTTGATGATTATGATATTACGAAAATGTTGGTATATTATTATTTTTTAATTGTATGTAAGCATTTTTCTGCGGTTTATAAATTTAAAATCTGGAGACTGAGTAATATGAAAACATTTAATTATAGATATTCTGCATCAGCTATTAAATTTCCTACTATTGCAAACGCATTCTCTAAGTTTTTGATACACGTAATTATTGACACTAAAAAATAAAACATGATTAATTAAGCATTTAAATAAAATGTTTTTTGGGCCTGTTTTGAAGTTTATGGATAAAACTGCTTAAAGTTCATATTTACTTACACAATATAGGATTTAATATTTAAAAAAAAGAGATTAATAACTACTTTTACATTAAAATGTTTTTTAAACAATAAGAGCAGTTCATATACAGTCATTTATTTTATTTTTATATTTCTTTCTTTTTTTATATTTCTTAGATCAATCTTTTCCTATAAAAAATATAAAATCTATTTAGCTTATATTCACAAAATACAATATCTACGGGAATAAAAAAATTAAATTAAATATGGCTTATCGTGTTGTTTCATAAATAAGTGTTGTATTAATTCCATTTTCCAGCAATAGCGGACGAAAATTAGAAAATATGATTAAGTTAAGTAATATGCTTAAAAGAAAAATATATACATATTCCAGAGAAAAAAAATTTAGACTCCATGTTCATATTTAATAAAAAACAAAAACAAATCCCAACGGATAAAAAAAAATTATACATTTTTAATATTTAGATCATTCGTAGAACTTATTTTTAAAAGATGTAAGTTTATAAGCATTATTTTTTAAGTGGAAAAATTAAAAGTATTTTAGAACTGTAGGACTTTGCAAAATAGCAATAATTTACGGAAAAGTACGGTAAAAAAAATAGGAATTTATATTTAAAACAAAAATTAAAATGAAATCAAACATTGTTAAACATATAACAACCACCTATTAAAAAGTTATTAATAAAACTTTAAAAGTAACTAAAATACAGCAAATCATAACTTTTAATTAGTTTTAAATTCATTAGCAAAAAATACTGAGATCTAAAATTTGATTTATACATGAAAAAAAAAAAACATAATTAACGCGCATCACAGGAATTATTAAAACAATTAATACACCTTTATGGGTACCTGAAAAGAAAGAAATAACTGAAAGAATATTAACTGTTTGATATTTTGTTTAATTACTTGCCCTTATGGGAATTTTAAAACTATCATATCTTTATAGGGCATGCAACAAAAGCAAACACAAAGGATAAGATTGGAATAAAATATTTTAGTTTATTTGTGTCAGTAATCTAATTTAATTCATATGTAACTTTAACTGAATTTTTCCTTAAAAGTTCAATTAGTGTTACAAACTATGAATTAAATAAATATTGTTAATAAAGTATTTTATTCCAATCTTTACTACGCTTGTACCTATTTTCATTGCATGCTTTAAAAGATGTGATTCTTTTAAAATGCCCATAAAAGAAGAAAAAAAAAAGACTCCATAAAAAATGAACATTTACTCCTATGAAAGAGTGACTATTCACTCCTACCAGGAATGAAAAAACAACTTCTTTAGCAAGAGTGAATTGTCGCTCCTCCGAAAGAGTGCTTATCCACCCCTGTTTAGAGTGAATATTCACTTCCCAGGAGCAGAGTGAATAGTTACTCTAAAGAGGTTGGGCATATTTTGATTCTGCGATAGAGTGAGTCAGTCCTTTTTATTTAGAACTAGCATGCTCTGCCCGCTGCGCTGGTCAGTATTTCCAAAAGAACCTTGGATTAAACGAAAAAAAATTGAACTTGCATTTTAAACAATATGGACCTTCAGCTGGAATTTGCTCATTGCTGAAAACGATGCAAACGCCATTGAAATATTATATTATCTTAAGCGTTGGACAAAATTTAGCTATTAACCAGCAATTCTTTTAGTTGATTATTAACAGTGCACTTTTGGTATTGTAATGAGACCCTCATGACAACAGGAATTAAAATGGTCTCTGATCTGACATTACTAAATTAGAATCCATTAGAATGATTGCACAGATTAACCATTGAACATGAATAATGTTCATGCGGTTCATTTTCGTTTGATAGTTCTTGAACTCCTGGAATCTCAGTTCGCGCAATATGTGATTCTGGTAGCTTACATATAATCTCAGTGAATGTTACGTTATATTTCTTAATAAACATCCTCTTGTGACATATCTGCTACTATTGTTTTTTCTCTTTGGATTCTACCAGAGTAAATACCGTAAAAAATGTATTGAACAATTTGCAGTCAAAAAAGAATGTCTAATTTTCCTGTTTAAAGGAAAAGTGGAATATAAAAAAGTGTGTTTTTAAAGCTGAATTGTTTGAATAAAATTACAAAGGCGTCATTTTCACTGCCTTTTCATTTTGTAGACCATTTACAATCATGTAACCGTTTACACGTTACAAAACTCGATGAATTAATCTTGTAGAAAAATAAACCTCTTACATCCAATAAAATCTCCATTGTGATGGTTGACGTCAAACATTAGGACTGATGCAACAATTTTGTTACACATTTACCAGAGTTAATGACAAAACGAATTTAATTTCTCGCCAAGTTACGATCCAGCAAATAATGTCAAATTGTTGTCGAGTCAATTATAGATTTTTTATAAATAAATATTCATGTCTTAAATAGATGGCAATGATACATAAAGATAGTTATACAAAAAATTTAGCAATAAGCATTTTGGTGAATACTTGAACCGGAGATTTATTTTGCATTTTTCTAAAGAGCATAATAACACACACAAACAAATAGGCTTGCTAATTTCTTTATAGTCAAGAGTAAATTAATCTACCGTTTATTTTGTAAATAACCCAGGTTATGAAAATAACTCTTAATTTGTTGCTGTGTTTAGCTGCTACAGTTAGCGTCAGGACAATTCGCTTTATACTGATTGAAATTCCAGGTAATTTAATCCTATCTAGGCTGAAATGATTAGTCCACGGGCATTATTCCATTTGCCACTATTTAGTAATAGCTAATTTCAAAATCTGTCTAATCTTTTGAAATTTGATACGCCATTCAATATGCTAATTAGCGGGTGACACGATTCCGTAAGATTAGTCCAATATGTTCAATAAAACATTTTTTAAACAATTGTTAAGCAAAAGAAAGTTATGCAGAAAAAGCTAAAAAGAAATGGCAAATTAGCAAGCAATATTTATTGCAAAATGTTTATTTATTTATTTATTTATTTATTTTATATTAATAACGTATAATTGCAGAAATCTTCTTAACAATATTCTTATATCCTAACTTTTAAAGCAGTGAATATTCCTATAAGTGAAATCGACAATATGTTCGGCATGTTAAAAAATAACATAATACACAATATTCAATTAATAAGTAATGATCTAAGTTCGAGGATATAAAAGTCATATGCTTGTGGAAAACAAAACGCATGTTTCCATAGTAATGGTATTCCATAGTATGATAAAAAATATTTTAAATCTTTGAAAGTAAATTATTTTAGAATATGTGTGTTATATGGAAGACATTTACACTAAAATTTAAATGATTGACTACATAATTATAATTTTAACTGCTTTTTATATAATTTACGCTTGAATATAAAAATGTTCTCTGAAATGCTCTTCTCTCGGCTTATTTCACACTTTTGTCTTATTTGGCTTAGAATTGCATTGTTTGGCGACGAAGGTAATAAATAAATAGCATGTAACTCACTAATACAGCCATTTTTACTAATACTTCTAGTTTTTCCTGTGAATCATATGATGGGAGAATTATATAAGAATAATAATTAAATTGACAAAAAAAAAAAAAAAAAAAAAAAAGATTAAAGAATGTAACCTAGATTTTATTTCATCAAGTTTTCAGACACGTTTTTATTAACCTGGCGCAAGCGATAAAAGAGCTAAAAAGAAAAAAAATTGCCATTCAAAATTGTCAAATCAAATTTTCAGATTCATTTTTTTAACCTATCGCAACGGATAATTCGCCTAATATTGTACCAATTGTAAAATTTCACAATAATTTATACTTTAAGCATTACAAATATTTATTCCATGTTTAAATTAAATATTTTCGTTTTATAATATTATGTCTTATTAAAACTTTTTTTTTTGTTGTTTTTTAAATTAAATATCAGTATTTTTTTCATTTATAATTACAATAATTTCCGGCGTATAATCCGCGGATCAAACAATTCTGTTTGGACCCAGAAATTTTATTTGGTAGTTAAAGCCAAATATTTACCGCGATCTGATAAGTTACATTTTATTTTAAAAAGTTTCTGGGTCGAAAAATGATTATTTTATCCGCGGATCATACGCCGGAAATTACGGTAGCTGGGAATAAACAGAGCTCTAGGAATATTCCCACTCAATGGGTCAACCGCACAGGAAAATGTCCCCTGTCTCCTGTTCTGTATCTCAAGAACAAGATCTGATACCGGGGTACCAGTTTTGGTATCAGTATGTCAAATAACGAAAAACAAAAAGGTGCGGCGCGTGTATGTGTGCGGGGGGGGGGGGGACATTTTAGAGAAAAAATATATATGTTGAACAGTGTTATCGAACTGATTCATGAACATAATTTCTCATACTATCTAAAACTAAGAGTGATGACAAAGTCTATGATCAATAGAAAGACTACGTGTTGCCCGGAATGACTTTCAATATTATTCAGGATATTTCTAAACTCTTTCAGATTAAACAGAGATTTGTTTTTCAAATGTTTATAGCATTCTAATCAAGTTGCGATCATGGATAATCAAAAAATGCATATTTCCTGATGTGTACTGACAAATATATTTTATCTCTATTTTAATTGAAAGAACCGCGGAAGTCATAAATGATCGAAGCTGACAGACAGCCGGGATTTTTATTTTTTTTAAATCGGAAGCTTTCACATTGAAAATGTTTTATCGCGATCCACTATCTATTTTCTGGATAAAAATTGTGAATGAAGTGGCGAAATATATGTTCTTCGATAGAATACGCGTGGCAGAGATAAAGAAAAAAGTAGTCCCAGTGTCTAAGACAGAGAACGAGAATGAGAGATAAATGCCATACTGATGAATCAATAACCTTCTTCAACCCACGCAGAAAAATTATCTGATTACTATGAAGGCACATGGGGCTTGTGGACTGATGCTGTAAATAATGGGGCACTTTTTTTTTAATAAAAAAATGCAGTTTTACGAAAAGAAGCCTAAATCTATTTATCCAGAACACATTTTTTAGGCGGTAAAATAATCAATAAAAGAGAAGTGCCGTTAAACTGGTGGTATTGCGTTCACAGGCTATTCGCACTAATTGTGCATTATACTCTTATTTAAAAAAATAATGCCTCTCGAAAAATACCTCTTATACTCTCTTTATACTTAACCAATGAGCCTCCAAATGTCATAAGAGAAGCGCCTCATCGAAATAAACCTGTATACTAAATTTGAAGAAAATCGGATAGAAAAGCCAATTTATCTAAATTAAGGAGGTATTAGCCGCCGTACCTCCCTTTATATTTAACCAATGAATTTCCAAATCTAATCATGGAAGCGCCTAATCAGAATAAACCGGTATACCAAATTTGAAGCAAATCGGATAGAAAAATCCATTTATCTAAATTAAGGGTGTATTATCCCCCCGTTACCTTCTTTAGACTTAAACAATGAACCTTCAAATCTAATCAGGGAAGCGCCTTATCAGAATTAACCGGTATACCAAATTTGAAGAAAACTGATAATTCTGCATGAAAGACCCATTTATCTAAGTTAAGGGGGATTAGCTCCCGTTCTCCCCTTTATACTTAACCAATGAACCGCCAAAACTAATCAGGGAAGTGCCTTATCAGAATGAACATAGAAAAAAAATTGAAGCAAATCGGATATTTCTATCAAGATTTATCGCGTTACGTACATACATACATACAGAACCGGCGTGGCGCGCACACTAGTTCGCAGGTTTTGATAGCCTGTGAGCTAAAAATTAAATAAATGATAATTTCTCCCTTTGTCTTTGAAGCGAAACTGTGGAGGTGCAATTTAAAAATTATTATTATTTTAAATTGATACTTTTTTGTTTTATAATCATAAGTCAAAGCAGTGCTGGGCAGAAAGAATGATTTTAATATCGAATGAATCATTCAGGCATGCGCAAAAACATAGTTTTTATCCTTTGTATATATTTATTTTTAATCAAATGCCACCACAAAATCATACTTGCCAACCTTTGTAAAATTTTTTTTTTTTTTTTTTTTTTTTTTTTTTTTTTTTTTTTAAATCAATGATCTTCAGAAATTCTGAAGGTAAAAATAATTTTTTATTTTTATAGGTTTTTAAAATTAATTCTAATTAAAGTAAGGGAAAAAAATTTCGATACAAAATTTCTGGTAGAAATTGAAACAACAACAACAAAATAAAAAGATTGCCAGTTATGCTTTTGCGCATGCCCGAATGATTCATTCGAATAGTAAAATCATCCATTCTACCCATCACTAATTCAAAGTACTCATTTGTATAATTTTGTAAAAATAAGGAGTCTTTGTTGGATTAATAAAAGGCATGTTCTGAGACCGCACATCCCAATTTATGCTTTAGTACCTTTTTATATTCCAAATTATGTATTAAACTTGAATTAATTTCTCATTAATTCTCCGATAAATCTCTTTTGCTGTGGCGAAAGCAGTGGTGGAAAATTGGCGCAGAGGCGGAGCCTATTGACACCACTAAAATATAGTAGTATTTTGCCTCTTATCTAATGATCAAATTTCTGCGTTTTTATTAAACGGAATAATACCATAAAAATTTAGTGGTGACAATAGGCTCCACCTCGGCGCCAATTTTCCACCACTGCGAAAGAATGATGTAATTTTTCTTCCCTTTCCAGTGTTGCCAGACGCACCACTTTCTTGAAATGGTAAAATGCGCCTTATTTAATGACATATTAATTAAGGCAAAAACAAAGGTAATTTTACCGCTTCAAAAAAGTGGTGGCAATCAAGAAATCTGAATTAAAAAAAAGTAGCCCACTGGCAACACTGTCCCTTCCTAGTTCCTTGATTTTGGCTGAAACACTCATTTATGGGTTGCAGACTATTGGTTCTGTACAGAGTTGGGCAAATTTGTAACTGCAATTATTTGCAATGAAATTACAATTTAATTCTATGTAATTAATTATAGTTAAAATTACATGCTGTAAAAATTTTTTGCAGTACTGTAGCCGGAACCACCCCCATCCCATAATTTGACAAAATTTCTGCATTTGAATGTGTGTAACTATAATCAATTATACGCAATTAACTTGTAATTTCATTGCGGGTAATTAAGATTGCAAATTTGCCCTACACTGGTTCTGTACTGCTTTAATGATTCGTTAGAAGTATAAAAATCGAGCCAGGTTACGATTATGTTTCCGATTTTGTTTTTTAACTGTGATTTTAACAGGGCTGCAGAGTCGGTGGGAAAAATGGACGACTCCGACTCCGACTCCGGGAATTTTAACAGATCCGACTCCGACTCTTTCGTTCGAAAATGGGTCGAATCCGACTCCGACTGCGACAACGCAGACCTGCTTGTAAAATGGACGACTCCGACTCCGAGAATTTTAACAGATCCGACTCCGACTCTTTCGTTCAAAAATGGGTCGACTCCGACAACGCAGACCTGTTTGTAAAATGGAGGACTTCGACTCCGACTCATTCGCTCCAAAATGGGCCCGACTCCGACTCTGCAGCCTTGGATTTTAATACTGTATTTTAGCATATTAATGTTGGTAGCCACTCAGCTTCCGAATTCCCTTCACTAATGTTAAGTCTATGGATGTTTGAGGTATTCGTATATTTAAAATATCTCCCCGGGAAATTAATATTAGGTTGAGCAAAAAGTTCTGGGAAATTTTTAATCTAATAGTTATTTGAATTTGTATCGTATGTAGGAGTACTAGGGGTATATCTATAGGAGTTCAGGAATTTCGGCTCCAAAATGTCTATTGAACTGCATGATTTTCGTACATTGATCCGGCATTATTGGAGGAAAGGTCTAACGATTCTGAAAGCCATTGATGAGTTTGCACAGTTGGACGTCGTCGAAATTCTTCCACACTCCGCCTACAGTCCAGACGTGGCTCCGTCCGATAATGGTCTCTTTCGATCAATGCAACACTTTTTCAAGGGCCGTCGATTTGAATCCTTTAATGAGGTTGAAGAAGTATGTCAAGAGTTTTTCGATTCCATGGAGCCGCCATGGTACTTCCAGCAAAATCCGGAATCTGGCAGAAAGTCGCGGACTCTTAACACCAGAACGCTCGGAAATTTTACTCAAGTTTCATAAAATATTTAACACCAGAATATTTATTTAAAACTATTAGACTGATTTATTTAACGTAAATCTGCATGGTTTAAATTTAACTTATATTATGAAAGAATTTCTGGTTCCAGTTGACATTTACTCATATGGTCGGAGTCGAATCGACTCCTTCCGGGCGTTCTAGTGTTAAGGGATGTGTCTTTTTTGTTTGTTCTCAAAATATTTCTAAAATATAAACTTATTTTTATGTGAAGCGTTAAAATTTTACTCGCAGTTCGTCAGCTTTGAACACATAAGAAATTAAATTAAGCGTAGATTTTAGAAATAGTTTGAGAACTAAGAAAAAATAATCATTCTTTAAGAAGATAGCAAAGAAAAAAGAAATTAAAAATATTAATTTCCTGAGGAGATAATTTAAATATACGAAATGCATTCTACGCCTATAGACTTAGCATTAGTAAGGGAAATTCGGAAGCTGAGTGACTGGCAGCCTTAACAGGAAATTTAACCCACTTGAGAGCCTACACTAGTCACTCAAAAAGACCCGGATGATAATGTTAATCCTATGGAGACGTTATTTTCAAATATCTCGCTTAAATTTTTATATTTTCGAATGATTTGTTTTTGCATAGAATAGCTGAGGACGATCTAAAACCGGGCTAGTTTTTACTTTTTCGCTTTTGGTTATAGTTATTTTATATTAGGATAGTTTCAATTTCAGAACCGGTTCAAACCGTTCCGTAAGTAAAAGTATTTTTTTTTTTAATCTGATACAAAAATTAAAAAAAAAAAGTAAAAACTAGCTCGGTTGTAGATCGTCCTCAGCTATCCTATGGAAAAAAAATCATTCGAAAATATCAAAATTCAAGTGAGATATTTGAAAATAACTTCCCCATAGGATTAACATTATCACCCGGGTCTTTTTGAGTGACTAGTGTAGGCTCTTAACTGTTTTTTTACACGATAAATAAAAAATAAGGATCCAGCACCATTTTTTTTATTACTAAAATATTTGGTTTGTAAAATCGAAAAAGGTATGGCATTTAACAAATCAAAGATTGCAGCTTTGAACACATTTAAGTGGTATCCAAAAGCTTTTAGTATCGAAGATAGCAAACCCTTTTTCGCTCGGGCAAAACAGCTAAGGTATTAAAAGACGATGCTTGTATGTGTAATAATGCAGAGTTGGGCAAATTTACAATCTCAATTATCCGCATTGAAATTACGAGTTAATTGCATGTAATTGATTGTAGTTAGACACCTTTAAACGCAGAAATTTCGCACACACAAGGGAAAGGGGATGGGGGCAGTTCCGACTAAAGTGCTGCAAGAATTTTTTACGGCATGTAATTTTAACTATAATTAATTTCACACAATTAAATTGTAATTACATTGAAGATAATTGCAATTATGAATTTGCCCAACTCTGTAATAATGTCATGACTTCTTTAGGGCAGAAACTACCAACGCAGACTTCCAACAGAAAAAAAAAAAAAACATGTTAATTTTTAAAGTCAAAGAGTTATTTTTTTCCAGTGTGTGCGAAATATTGTATTGTGTCTTTTGTATGTGGAAAAGAATGAAAAGGATTTTTGTAGGTTCCTTTATTGAAACAATAACGACTAATTTAAAATATTACCCACACTTGGAGCAAAAATTCTTTTTCTCTGATTTTAAATAGTTCTGCACAGCCCATTTCACTTTTTACCAACCGGATAATATTAATTTTCGATCGAAAATTTTTAATATGTAATAAATTTATAAATCACAAATCGAAACCATATTTAAAATTTTGTCCTAAAACTGTGGTATCAGTTCTTGACAAATCATGAGATATAAATAAAATGATTTAAATTTGTACTGGGCTATAGCTATACAGTAATTTTAGTTAGTAAAAAAAGAATAGTCACGTGATTTGTCGATTAAAACTGAAATTAATAATTATTAAACTACTCATGGAAAGTGAGAATAAAGATTGAAACAAAAGTACTCGTTACTTCATGCCCCCCCCCCCCCCCCAATAGATACTTTCTCTTATGATATGGTCATTTTAGTGAAAATTTTCGAATTGTTTTTTCACTGTTTTATTTGAAAGAACAATCTTTTAAGATTCCAAATCTTTTTAGATTTTATTCCTACGATTATTAGAAGAGGAGTTATGGCCCATTTAATAAACAGGAAGTAATGAGTTAAATATCGGAAGTGGGCGTAGGAAGGCCAGGAGAAATTCAAACGATGTTTTTATGCATGTTTTCTTACTTTTTTTTCCATAAAAACACTAATAAACCTTGATTGACACTTCTAAATTAATTTTACAGATAAGAAGCAATATAGATAAGAAATCTTTAAATGCGATTTCTGGAAAATCAATTTTCCCGTTATTCACTTGTTCGATAAACTCCATTACATAAAACGTTTTAAACATATTTAAATGAAATTTTGTCATAATGCTTTCCATATTACACACAGTGTTCTGAACTAGAATCTAAGCTCTATGTGACAACGTAATTATTTTATAGGTACTCAAATATAAAGAAAGGGTAATTTTCATTACAAAAATATGTATTTTTTGACATATTTTGAAATATTTCAGTTAATTTTGAAGATATTTTAAATCTCCTAGTTCAGTGCACAGGTAAGTATAACAGTAGTATGTAGTACAAAGGGAAATTGAAATATATTTATTTGAATTGAGTGTACGCTGTCTGGTGTGCTAAAAAATTGCAAAAAAACCTAATTTTTAAAAAATTTATGAAGATACTGTTAGGATTTTATGTTTTTCATCATTCTGTATTACAAATGAACTAAAAGTATGTGTATTTATTCAATATTGTACATAAAAAAAAGCTCTCCAAACAGAGGCAGTTAGTTACCTTAGCCACAATATTCACTCTTTTGTACGTTTGGATTCATCCGTTTCTTTTAATTCGCGTTAAATAGGAGCCTTTTAGAATTTATATTAGCAAATTTGCCAACTTCCAACTAAACTTCCTTAAAATGTAACACGTTAAACAAGTTTCGAATGAAGAATTTCTTAAAGATGTTAATTAAAATATATTTTACATAGAAACATGAAATTAAATATACAGAGTGTCCGCTCTCAACGGTGTCCAATGACTAATTCCTAAACCATTAGTCATAGACATATAGTTACAATTACAAAAATGTTTTAAATAAGGTAAAGAAATATTTTAAAAGCGATTTAGGTCAATAAAAACTTTTCTTTAAAAATTACGAAATTTAAATTTTTATACGATCCCCCGGTCCTATAAGTTATATTTAGTAAAATTTTTCTGTTACACTGGCAACTAAGACAAAAAGTCCCGTTATTCTACGATTAAAATTGACCAAGTAATAGCTATTTAAAGTTGGAGCATATTTTTTGCTGCAAATTAGGGGTCATTCACAAATTTAGTAGATAAATAATTGCGTCAGATATATTAAAAAAATGATTGAGAGTAAAATTAACATTGCAATATAAATTTGAAATCTTTAATCATTCTGACATATTAATGCAAAATATACAATTTGTAATGAACATATAAGAAGAGAAAAAAAAAACAGAATTTTTGTTAAATAAAATGATGAAAATTAACAGCCTCAATTCTTTACAAAATGATACATATTTTAAAATGTTATTAGATTACACTAGTCTGCAAACGTTGGGTTATGTCATGTTTTTTAGCTTTTGACAATTGATTCTTATGTATCCTGTACCGCTGAATCCAAAATTGACCTTCATTTTTTACCATCAAGTAAAGATATTTTGCAAATCTTAAATTTTAAAGTTAAAAAAAGAAAAAAATTGAAAAAAATTGATACTATAAAATAGATGTGATTGTTGTGTTTTTAATTTTTGATAATTGATTTTTATGTATTTTTTACCGTTGAATCCGAAAATGACTTTCATTTTTACCAACACGTCAGGATTTTTCGCAAAATGTAAATTTCAAAGTTAAAAAGTTCAAAGTTAAAATTGAACCTCCTTCCCCACTCCATCGGATTCCTCATCTGTTTAGCTGTGTGAATCCCAGTATAAGCCAAAAAATTGAATAAATTATTGAATTCTATAAAATTAAATTGAATTAAATACAAAAAGTTCTTCATCTGTTTTATAGTATCAGATTTTCGCTATCTTTTAACTTTGACATTTATGATTTGCAAAAAAATTCTAACTGGATGGTTAAAAATGAAAGTCATTTTCAGATTCAGTGTTAAAAAGTATACAAAAATCAATTATCAAAAGTTAAAAAACACAGCCATCTCCTCTATTTTATAGTATCCGATTTTTGTTATTTTTTAACTTTGACAATTTATGATTTGCGAAAAATCCTGACATGATGGTTAAAAATTAAGGTAATTTTCGGATTCAGAGCTAAACAATACGTAAAAGTTAAAAAACACAATCAAACCCAATCATCGCAGTCTTGTGTTATCTAATCTAAAACTTTTTCTTAAATTTCTTGGCGATAATCTATCCAGATTTTTTTGTGTTATCCTGTAAAATAAGTGTAAATGGTAACCACCGAAAATCATAATTATATAAGATTGTCATCGGACTTACGCCAGTATGTAAAATTTAATCTCGATCGGATATTTGAAAGTGAGTTAAAGTTCGAGTACAAATGTTGAACGGGAAAAACATGCATACGATCGTTGAAGTTAAATAAAAACTTATAAAAGTAACATAATTTTTGCTAAAAGGAATTTTGAAAAGAAGCAGTCTCAAATCCTTACAAAATAAAACATAGGCTAAAATAATTGTATTTCAACATATCTGAAACTTAATAAAAGTTAACTGAATCGCAATACTTGTATGATTT
Organism: Maratus speciosus; assembly: GCA_963932465.1. NCBI lineage: Eukaryota > Metazoa > Arthropoda > Arachnida > Araneae > Salticidae > Maratus > Maratus speciosus. The sequence continues at coordinate 303,480,431 of OZ010796.1, read as the reverse complement.
TGTTTCAAAGCGTAGATACACATGAATCTTAGAATACTTTAAGCACTTGGTATATGACCCCTCAAAGCATGTTAAACTCATTTGTGTTCAGATGCACAAAGTGGCATAAGTCATGCATTTTTTAAGTTTCTTAACTCGGCCAATTTTAGCGTTATATGAACGGGTCTTTTTTTGTCTTACTTGACAGCGTAATAGGAAAATTTTACTAAATAAAACTTGTAGGACCCGGGGCCGTCTAAAAACTTAAATTTCATAATTTTTTAAGAAATATCTTTATTGACTAAAATCGCTTTTAAAATATTTCTTTAACACATTTAAAACATTTTTGTAATTGGAACTATGTACCTATGACTAACGGTTTAGGATTTAGCCATTGGACACCGTTGAGAATGGGCACCCTGTATAATGATATATCAAATAAATTTTCTAGTTAGAAGCCTGTTTAACCAGGGTTAACTTAATCCCATTTTACGGAAGTTTAGTTGGAAGTTGGTAAGTATGATATTAGACATTTGAGATCGAGGGATTCACCAGAAAGCTATGCATTCAAATATAGGGTGAGCATAAATTAGTTGGGCAAAAAGAACTATTTATTTTTTGTAATCGTAGAGTCAAACATGAGAGTACACAAGATTATAAGATAGTGAAACAGTGGCTGCCCTTCGATACTCTGCAAATTTATCTCTGTCTCCGTAAAGTGACGTGCCATGAGAAAATCTGAGGTGTGTCACGAAAGTTTTCGAGCAAGTACTATAACGATTCGTTCAACTTGTGAAAATATTTCGTTAGGCTAATTCCATGGGTTTTTGTAGTGCAAGTCACACAACCGATAACTGCTATACTTGTTGGTCACCGTTATTTTCGAAAAGTTTGCGTCGCCTTATTCAATTAATGAGATATCTCTGATAAAATGAGTCACATTTTTCCGTTCTAAAATACTGGTAGCCAAAAATCGTAGCATGTGACTTACATTACAAATACTCATGGAACCTTTAATTAAACATTTTAGGCTATACCATTTACTTTTTGATAAAGTTGAGTTGCATTTCTTTGAATTTTATTTTAGAATTTGAACACTTTTAATTAGTAATGGAAGAAAATCATGAAAATTTTCTCATATCTTCAAAAACTTTAATGTTTTTTAGAGAAAAATTATTGGCGCAAAAGGAAAAGCTTGAAATAGAGAAGGAAATAGAAATATTTGAATTAATGGAGCATACAAACATTTTTAAAGAAATTTTACAAAACTGAGATCTGTTAGACGAAAGTTTCTTTCATATGGTTTTTCATCGCCGTAATTAAAGCGTGCAGTGAAACTTTTTACACGAGATCAAGTGTGCCTTGAAATAACAAAGTTTGAAAATAGTACTATAAATATTCGACAAAACGTCTAAAATCAAAAGTGTCCCCAATGACTTTTGGCCAGACTGTAAAAAAAGACAAGTGTTTCTTATTCTACGAAAAAACAAGATAATCATCCTGTAAAACATTGTGACGTCACGGTGACTTCCCAATGACTTCACACTGTGACTTTGTGACCGTCGACGTGACGTAGATGTGAAGTTGTTAGGGCTGTTTTTAAGCTTTTACATGACGACACGCAATGATCACGTTGTGAAGTCACCGTGCGACTTTAAAGTGGAAAATGTGACATTTGTGGCGATTCTGCATCTGATCGGGTGACCAGATTTTATTCGAATCAGACTCAAAAAAGCTGGGTCGACTTTTTTTATTACAGCCATCGGGTAATGAACCTGATTTTGTGGGGGAACCGACCCGGGTCAGCTCGAACTGAACCTATTTACTGAAGGTTGAGTTTGGTATAGAATCCTGCATTATGTCGAATAAATAGTTTTCACCCGGACTCGCACGACCCGGTCGCCTGGTTTTTATTTATTTTATTTTATTTTATTTTATTAATTTTAGTTTTGCTTGAGCTTGTATTCTTGTCTCAATTCTGTATTAGGGTGGATAACGAGATTTTGAGACGGATTTAATGAAGTAACAAGATTTTACGCGAACCTGATGCGTTCGCTATCACCTGTTTTTTTTCTTTTTTCATCTGCAAATCGGATTTGTATTAAAACTGAAATTAATAATTATTAAACTACTCAGGAAAAGTGAGAAGAAAGATTGAAACAAAAGTACTCGTTACTTCATACTACCCGTCCCTTCAATAGATATTTCCCCTTAACCAAATAATTCACTCCTTTTGTATCTTAATATGCATGTTTTAATTCGCGTTAACCAGAAGAGAGTTAAAACAGAGTTATGTTCGAAACAGAAACAGTTTGATGTGTCTGTCTTTCAATACTCTGCAAATTTCTCTCTGTCTACGTATGACTGGAGATGATATTAAATAACGTATAATATTATTTAATACCATCATATTAGATAATATTAAAAGTTAAAAACTTAAAAGTTTTACTTAAGTTTACCGAGCCGAAAACCTAATATTTTAAAACATTAAAGCAATCAAAAAATGAATATTGAAAAAAATTACTGTACAGTCGTGGAAAAAAAAAGTAAACACCCGTTACTAACTCTGCAAAACATTATCGTGGACGAAAGTTACTGATACCACACGATTGGTAATAAAGTCTACTTTTAAATTATGTATATAAAATTTGCTTAGGGGACCATCTACATATTAAAATGAACCAAGACTTTGTTTTTTTTCAATAGTAGTAGGCAATTTTGAGAGCATAAATGAACTCTACACGCTTCAATTAGCCTAAAAACAATTTTTTATGCAATTCGTGTGATAAGTTTCTGAGAAATTAATTATTTTAAAACAAGTGTATTTTAGGGGCTGTATCCAAATTGAAGTTCGGTACTCGATTGTTGACCGAGAGAGCCCACTTCTTCATCAAGGCATCTTAAGTGCTACTCAAACAGTCATTGAATACTGCTAGATTACAGGATAGCATAAGAAGTTTCAAAATATCTAGTCACTTCTATCATAGATGGCCCCTTAAACCATCATTTTGCCGTTTTTTAAGCATAATTGGAAAACTACTTGGAAGAAAAATGTGAAATTTTGGATTTCCATAAAGCAGGACTTAATAAATCTAAATCCATAAAAAAAATTGTAGGTTGCAGTTCATAATTTTTACGAATATTAATTTCATAATTCATATTTCATATCATAAAATTATAAAAATTGCAAATTCAACGCATTTATGTTTGGATATTTTAGTATTATTGTTACACAAAAAATTAGCGCATTAGGAGTATAATTTCAGGAGATATTAAGAAAGATATGAAAATGTAATTTAACATTAGAAGAACTAAATTTTGAATATTTATAATTCAAAAACTTACAATTCAAATGACTTGAAATTTGGCGTCTAGGCACAGTTTGAACCGAAGGTCTGAAATATCTTATTAAAATTGGGTATTGTCATTGAAAAAAAAATGAACTTTGGGTTCTTTTTCATATATAGATGGCCCCCTAAGAAAATTTAGATACATCATTTAAAAGTAGACTTTATTTCCAATCGTTCGATACCAGTAACTTTCTTCTATGATAATTTGTTGAGGAGTTAGTAGGAGGTGTTTACTTTTATTTCCCACGACTGTACATGGATGTTTAATTACTTTACATCCTGCATCCTACAAATATAAATCTCCAATCCGATGCTGGAGTCTAATACGAATCGGATATGCAGAAAAAATAGAGATGAGCTGACCCGGGTCCGGGTAGAATCTAGTTACCTGACCAGGGAGAGTTGTTCCGTATTTCTTTTGCATGTCGGATTTATATTAAACTCCTGCCTGGGGTTAGGGAACTATATTGCACTTGGCCACATAGCCAGGTTTTACAAGTACCTGACCTGGGTTGTGTCAACTGTGAATTTTTTTTTCAATGTGGGATTCATAATAGAACGCTGCATCGCGTTGGGAAACTACATTTTACTGTAATTATTTGTTTACTGAAGGTTAGATTGTTATTAAATTCCTCAAATCGAATGAGGTAATCCGATTTCGGACGAACTCGAACCAAGCTGTATACATATTAAATAGAAAAATGTATATATATATATATATATATATATATATATATATATATATATATATATATACACACACACACACACACACATATATATATATATAAACTTCTTGTACAATAATACCATTGAAAATTAATCACATTGATTATATATATATATATATTAAAATTTAATATACAAATAGGTTTAAATGTATAAACTTGTGATATTCCATAATATAAATGCTACAATTTTTGTAATTTCAGCTCGACATTTTAAATTTTTAGAGAAATGTTTTGAATAAAAAAAATAAATATTACGTGACTTCGCTGTTAAGGGGAAAAGGGACTTTATCATTGTTATTGTTAATTTTGAGAATTTTGATAAAAATTGCTGCTGCATTGCATTTTAAAAGTCAATTAAAATCAGATTTTGAAAAAAAAAAGAACTTTCAAACTGCACATTTATTTAAAATGCTTAAAGTATTAAAATAAATTAAGTTTTTAAATTTCTACTACTTTCTCAAGTAGTTGCATTTTTTATTTTTATTTATTTATTTGTTTTTACAGTTACTAAAATATGTTACATAACACTGTATACATGGATTTTCAGATACAGTTAATATTACATTTAAGATAATTTTTTTACTATCATATATTGTGAAGAACGACGAAATTTAACCCTTCTTCATATAATTTTCTTTATATAAAATAAAAATAAAATCCATAATTTGAATTCCATGCTAAATTTTATCACATACATAATAAAGAATATGTACAAAAAATTATAAGCCTCTCTCTCATTACAAAGATTAAAAAAAAATATATTTTTAAAACATTAAAACGAACAAAATTTTTTATTTGTGAATAGGAACTCTTTGAAGTGCAATCCTGTACATATCACACACATTGCAATGTTAAAGGTACAGTTTTGACACATTTTAATCACATATACTAAAATGTTAGATCTATAATTTTAACTAATAATAAAATAATAGATGTTTTGACCATTTTTGGTGTTCTGTCTTCCCTTTCAGCATTAAAATTTTGAAAGGTACTTTTGTTAAATATTAGAATAATTTTTAGACAGTAGTCGATGAGAGCACAGTGAACATGGGGCAGATGTGAACATCACAATTTTTCAAAAGTTATTATCAGTTTTTTATTTGAAAAAAAATTTCTAAAGATGATAGCACCTGTAGACATATGGTAGCAATTTTTTGAAGCTCTTTGAAATTTTGTTTGTCCCCTGTAGCCAAAACACAGTTTATAGATCTTAAAAGTAAAATATTTGTTCCAAGTTGATTAGCGAATAACTTTATTTATTTATTCATTTATTTGAATTTGAGTGGTTTAACATGTACTATGAATACTAATAAATATTTTTGATAAAGTTATTTTTTATTAAAGGTACACATAAATTAAGACAGACTTTAAAAACAATTAAATACAATAAACCCAACTGGAGTGAAAAATTAGCCGGGGCCAGGAATCGAACCTGGGTCGACAGCATAACGTGCTGTTGCTCTACCGTTAAGCTACCCTGGCCGATGTCATAGCCTGGCAATTTCTCACTAATAAACCAAGTTGGGGAACGTCACCGTCCATCTATCAGATAGCACAGGATGACGTGACAACGATGAATAAATTTCTTTTTCCATCGAGTAATTAAAAATGGAATTCAGAAGTTAATTTATGTGCTTTAAAGTTATTTTTCTTCAAAAATTGAGAAATGTTAATGATTTATCAATTTAACTCTAGCAGTCATGTGGGGCACTTGTGAACAGACTAGTTGGAGCAGATACGAACAGTTCATACGTGCTGCAATAATCATTCTCTGATTCCGTTCCTTTCAGTTAACTTCATGAGAAATAATGTCAGTTCTATTGTCTATAATTTTCCTGAAATAGAAGATATTTACCTCACGCAAAGTTGACTTTGTATTGAAACTTCCACAAACACATCTTTCAGCAAGTACATAAAGAGCAACAAGCTCGTTTACGTTCAATTGTACTTAATTGTACAGCCGATGTCCTCCCTTAATTACATTCCATAATAATCATCATTCTTTAATAATAACTTTTACTTTTTATGTCAACTAAACACTTCACAATAATCACAAGATCATAAATTACGTTTTCAGCTATAATTCAGAAAACCCCCCATTAACCCTCCATCCGCGGAAAACGCTATTTTTTCGTTCCAGTGGGCTACTTTTTACCCAACTGAAAAGAAGGGTTATGTGTTTCACGCGTATCTGTGTATGTGGATTTCTTTATATCCTCGAAACATCTCAACGGCTGGATGGATTTTAATGAATGAGGTCTCTATCAATTTGTCTTAACGGCCCGATGGTTATAGGCTAGGTTTTGTTTTTATAAATTCAAAATGGCGGCCGTAAAATACAAAATGGTGGTAGAGATGATAAAAAAATTATGCACCCTATTGAGTGGCATATCATTGGATAGGTCTTTCAAAATGAAGACGATGTTTCATTGACTATTTTACAGTCAGAAGTCTCGTTTAAATATTACACAACCTGGAAGTTGTGTATGTATTGTGGATCTCTAGCTTTACTGCAACTCTAACCACCATAGACATCTATAGACCTCGTCAAAACCTCGTGTTTATAGATAGGAACTAACAGTTAAACACAACTTAAAAGTCGTCAATACAAGTAAATAATAAAAAAAAAGGTAAGTAATATAAACAAGAAATATAAAAAAAATATTTTAAGTCAATTTCTACTTAGGTCAATAAGAGAATTTTTTTCCCTCCCATTCTTAATAAACACAACTTAAAAGTCGTCAATACAAGTAAATAATAAAAAAAAAGGTAAGTAATATAAACAAGAAATATAAAAAAAATATTTTAAGTCAATTTCTACTTAGGTCAATAAGAGAATTTTTTTCCCTCCCATTCTTCTTTCCTTTTGAGTGGTGCTTAAAATGCCTTGATCAAGAAGAGGGCTCTCTCGGTCTTAAAATACCTTGATCAAGAAGGGGGCTCCCTCGATTATTGAAAATTAATTAATTTAATTTAATTAAGGAATTAATATTTGAAAAAAAAACAGGATTAACACAAAGTGTCACCCACTACAAGTTAAAAAAAATTATTTGAGCTTGATTGATGAATAATAAGTATTTTATTAACGATTGAAAATTTGAACAATATATATATAGTGAGAGTGTGAGCTAATAGTAGGAATTGAAAAAAAAATTGTTTCACATTGATGAGAAATAATTAATTAGTTCGCTTTTTACGGAGTCGGGTTTTTTGATTTTTTAAATTTAATTGTTTATTAAAAATTCAGATTGCTTGATTCCCACAACTTTTTCTAAAAGCGTATAATTCAGCTTATTCTCGCATATTATTTAATCTAACTAAATAAAGGTGACTATTTCTACTTCAAAACAGTGGTGGGAATCAAACAATTTTAATTTAAAAAAGTCACCCACTGAAAAAGTCGCCCGCAGCTGTAGCGTTAAGTCAACTTTTCTCAAATAGCCCAAAATGGAAATCGGCCCCATTCCCCCCCCCCCCCCCCCCTCCAGTGATACAGAAAGAGAGTACGAATCAGCTTGAATGAACCATATTCTAGACAGAACCTTGGTCAATAATCAGATATCAGGCACATAGATTGATTAAAATTCATATAAAAAAGCACAAATAAATGTACTAAAATTACTGGCGCAGGTACATATATAAAATATAAAATTATTTAATATACATTAGAAATATCTTAAAAATGCATAATAACGCAGTATATGGTTTATTTAATCTTATTAGCCAAAGTTATCAAGATTAACTGAAACTCAACCTATAAAAGTTGATTTTAATAAATCCAAGATTATCTTTCGTACAAATAATTACCTTGAAACCATTATAAGAGAATCTATTGAAATAATTGCTAATAAAGATATAGCTTGTAACGATGCACTATCATACGATATCCATGGAGTTTGGAAAGAATTGCTGCATAATAGATGAAAGCTTGTTTGTTAGAAATTTGAATACCTTTATCTGGCACCTTATCTGCCGTACAACATTTAAGGGGGCTGGTCACTCAGCTTCGGAATTCTCCTCCGTAATGTTAAGTCTATGGACTTTTGATGCATTCGTATATTTAAAATATCTTCTCGGGAAATTCATATTTTTAACATATTTTTTCTGTGTACTCTTCTTAAAGGATGTCTCTTTTTTCTTAGTTTTCAAAATGTATCTAAAATCTATGCTGAATTTAATATTTTATGTGCGGAAAGCGGGCGAACTGTGAGTAAGATTTTAACTTTTCATATAAAATTAAGTCTATACTTGAGAAATATTTTGAGAACTAAGAAAAAAAGGAGACATCTTTTAGTAAGTGTACACAAAAAATAGTAGTTAAAAATATTAATTTCCCGAGGAGATATTTTAAATAGACGAATGCATCAAATGCCCATAGACTTTACATTAGTGAGTGGAAATCGGAAGCTGAGTGACCAGCCTCCTTAAATTACAATGATCTCTTCTAGACGATTCTCGAATAAGCGCAAATAAAAGTAATAACATTTAAATAACCACTGATGACGGGCGTGTGATAGCTGAAAACGTTTTGCATTTTTAATGGTTTTTAATGTATTTTAAAGATATTGCTAATGTACTATATTAAATAATTTTATATTATGTATATGCACCTGCAAGTAATTTTAGTTCATTTATTTGTACTTTTTTATTTGAAATTTAATTATTTATTCAAGGTAAATTTAGCACTAGAATAACTTTCAATTACTCATAGATTTTTGTTTACTTTTGCGCGGTAAATGGGGTTAGATATGAAAGAGAAAATAAAAGAATGCCAAAATCTAAGTTTTTTGTATATGGATCCACATTTTACATTTTATCAAAAGACGTTCTCCAAGCATCCGGCCTTCAACACGATCTCAATTCTGAAAAGATATTGGACTTATGTAACAGATTAGAAAGATTTTTTTGCTGACATAATTTATTAGTCAGCTTTAAGTTTTACTTTTCCAATTTTGTTCTTTAAATAACAGTAATATCAATAATAACAGGAAAACAGGAATAACTTGCCTGAACGCCCAGTTCATTGGTTAAGATGTAGGGATTACTAATACGAAGAATAAGGAAGCCACTGTCAGAATAAATGGTCCTTAAGGGGACCGGGAAAGCAAAATTCAACCAAAAAATCGATTTTTACTTTTTATATCATTAAATAGTTTAAACTTTTATCTTTCCAACGATGTCTCACACATGTTTATATATAAAAAAAAATAAGTGTTGAAATTATTCATTCTTTCTAAGAGTACTTCACAGCTTAATGGCCATTTAAATCTTTAATTGACTAGTTCTCAAAACTTGGATTTTTCATGTTTATGTTCCTTTTTTTCAATATCTATTAAACTTAAGAACTCAGATATTTTTTATACTTATATTATGTTATATTGTATACTTTAACACGAGGATTTAATGATTTCTTGAAAATTATTTATTTTAGGCAGTGAAATCTTACCAAAAATGCTAATTTAAAAATGACTTTCAATAAATAATTAATTTTGAGTTTCACTTAGAAAGAAAATGGTCTGTTAAAATACGTAAATCACGTTATTATAACTACTCTAAAAAATCTAGACCTCTATCTTTCACCATTTCTCAGAAAAAGGTATATAAAGTTGGTGAATTTAACATGGCGGAGATAGGGCTTTCCCGGTCCCCTTAAAAACGTCTCAGACTATACACTTTTTAAAATTAATTTTAGCATTCAATATTTGCTATTAGATCGAGAGTACCATTTGTTTAAAATAAAGATCAGTTTAGCAGTCTAACAATCTAGACCTTGAAAAAATTTCTTTTTCGTGGTAAAAATTTCAACTCCGTAATAATAATTGAAAATCCCCGTGGACTTATTTGTTTATTAACGAATTTCAGTTTAACAGACTAACAATTGGGAACATGAAAAAATTTCTTTTATGCGTTTAATAATTTCAATTTGGTAAAATTACTGGAGAATCCCTGTGGACTTATTTGTTTAAAATAACGATGACCCTTACGAGCATGAAGTAATTTCTTTTATTGGGTTAATAACTTTAACCCTTTAACCGTCTGGCCCGGATTTTTCCGTTCCTAGAAATCATGTTAAAATGGCTGTAGACCAAAATATTTTAAACCTTACATAGAAAGTAGTGATATTAAAGATATTATAGCATCAAACTGAGGTTTAAAAAATATATATCCTGGGATTTACAAGCATTCTTATAAAATTACTGCAAAACCCTCGGACGGTGAAAGGGTACTTCGTAATATTTATGGAAATTAATCATATTCCAACATATATATATAAGATTTTACTAAATGTTATTAGAGGTCAGTGACCTAAAATTCACTATTTTAATGAAACGACATTTTCTCATTTAACAATTCACACCAGTAAAATATATGAGTGTAGATTGCTCTTTTTAATTTAAAAAACAAATTAAAAAATTATACTATGCTCTGTTTTTACTTCATTTTGGTTGGAGCAAAGCAAACGTACAATGATTTCATACAAGGGGGCCACTTTTTGTGCTGCTCGCACCTAGCATTGAGACCTGGTGCATTTTAAAGCCCTATATTACGAAGTTTGAGAATCGATAAAATTTTTCTGTTAAAATAATATTTCTTGATTTTACAGCAGCATAACTTTCTGAAAATGCAATTTTCGAGACCACTTATCGGACTGTTAACATTGAATTTTTTTTAAAGAAAAGCATTTAAAAATGAAAATTAGTTAATAATAAGTATAAAATATTGAAAAAAAGTTTAAAAATTCCTTCAAGAACCCACGAATTTGATTTTGAAAAATTGCAACATTATGTTCATATTTTTTGGCGGGGAAAACTTTGGCGTTTTTTTTTCAAAAGTAGAGCTTACCGGCAACCCTAGCCAAATGTCATAGCTGTTTGTATTGCGTGAGGAGAGGTTTTTGGACTTCAGAAGAAATTGTAAGTCCGACCTAATCAGCCACAGTAATTTTTCAAAATTGTGTAAAAATATTAATTTACTTTGTGATTACTTTTACCAAAGGACGATTTAATACAGCAACATTTCATTTTAAACATTCGAAACTTTATTCCATTCGATTTCAAAAGAAAATAGTTTGCTTATTTCGTATTTCACTAAAAAATGGTTTACAATGATCTTGAAAGCTTTTATAGAAATATATTTACTATTTATATATTTATCGTCTGCATAGAAAAAAAAAGAAAAGACCTAATTCATGTTTCTTCTGCTATCAGTTATCAAACAAATCACAATCTGATATAATTCTAAAATGTACTGTACTTACTCCCAGGAAAAAAGCGGGCGGAAAAATTGTAACACCATATTTGACGACTTAACTCACTTTTGGCGTGAAATAAACATCTAAAAATGTAATAATAAAAAATTAAAAGTATAAAAAAGTATATAAAATATTATGTTAGCAAAGAGATTTTATCGATTGCCTAACTTTTATGTATAGGGCTACGAAATGCACCAGGTCTCGATGCTAGGTGCGAGCAGCACCAAAAGTGGTTCCCTTGTTAGTTAGTTATACGACTCCCTAGCTTCTTATCAAAAAAGTCGTATAAACGAGAGTGTCGTGCAAATGACAGATCACCCTATTATATCAACGTACAAGCACTAATATGTATTGAATCATGAAAATAGCCACTCATCATAAAATATATTGGATTAAATGACACACACACATATATATACATAAAAGAATTGCGAGGCAATCGGATGTGTTTTTACATTACATGAGATCTTTTGATTTCTTGAGGGAAAAAGAAATCCAATATAATTGTACAGCCGTGAAAAAAATAAATAAATAAATAAACACCCCCTACTAACTCTGCAACTAATTATAACAGGAAAAAAATACAGGTACTAAACTATTGGAAATAATTTTAAATGATGTAAATAAAATTTGCTTAGGGGGCATCTACAAATCAAAATCAGACCAAACTTTATTTTTTTCAATGGCAACACCTAATTATCAAAGCAATTTTATCGGTTCCCTAACTTTTATGTATAGGGCTACAAAATGCACCAGGTCTCGATGCTAGGTGCGAGCAGCACCAAAAGTGGTTCCCTTGTTAGTTAGTTATACGACTCCCTAGCTTCTTATCAAAAAAGTCGTATAAAAGAGAGTGTCGTGCAAATGACAGATCACCCTATTATATCAACGTACAAGCACTAATATGTATTGAATCATGAAAATAGCCACTCATCATAAAATATATTGGATTAAATGACACACACACACATATATATATACATAAAAGAATTGCGAGGCAATCGGATGTGTTTTTACATTACATGAGATCTTTTGATTTCTTGAGGGAAAAAGAAATCCAATATAATTGTACAGCCGTGAAAAAAAAAAAATAAATAAACACCCCCTACTAACTCTGCAACTAATTATAACAGGAAAAAATTACAGGTACTAAACCATGGAAATAATTTTAATTGATGTAAATAAAATTTGCTTAGGGGGCATCTACAAATCAAAATCAGACCAAACTTTATTTATTTCAATGGCAACACCTAATTATGAGAATATATTTTAAATCTTCGGTTTAAACTATACCTAGAAATGAAATTTCAAATCATTTCAATGATAAGTTTTGGAATTATAAACATTCAAAATTTAGAGCTTCTAATGTTAAATTACATTTTCATATTTTTATTAATATCTCCTGAAATTATAATCCTAATATAATGATTTTTTTGTTTAATTATAATACTAAAAAGCCCAAACATAAATGCATTCAATTTGTAATTTTTAAAATCTTATCATATAAGTTATGAAATATGAATTTAATATTTAAAAAAATTAATTGCAACCTACAATTTTTTTCATAGATTTATGTTTGTTATGTTATGTTTGATGCAAATTCTCAATTTCAAATTTTTCTTCCGAGTAGTTTTCGAATTATGAGCAAAAAACGTCAAAATGGTGGTTTAAGGAGCTGTCTACAATGTCCAGAAAAGCATAATTTGAAAAAAAAATTCTTTTTACTCATTTTAATGAAACAGTTGGGATGGCAATAGTCGAAATGCATTAAGCGAGTGAAATGGTCACATTGGCCAGAAATGATACATTAATAGAACTGACACAGTCATTCTGTAACATTTCAACTATCAGGTACCGAACTTCAACTTGGATACAGCCCCTAAAAAATGCCCATCGTAAATTAATTAATTTCTCTGAAGCTAATCATACGAATTTCATGAAAATTTTGGATTTAGGCTAATTGAAGGGTGTATAATCTATTTATGGTGTCAAACTTGGGTATTACTTGTGAAAAAAAAAAAAAAAAAAAAAAAAAAAAAAAACAAAGCTTGACTTCCTTTTCATATGTAGATGGCCCCCTAAGCACATTTTATATACATCATTTAAAAGTAGACTTTATTTCCAATCGTTTGGTACCAGTAACTTTCTTCAACAATAATTTGTTGCAGAGTTAGTAGGGGCTGTTTACTTTTTTTCCCCACGACTGTACATTTAGAAATGTTCATAAAATTAATTCTATTAGATGGTAAATTCCAAGTAAGAAATTCTATTTACACTGATGTTAAACAGAAAAAAAAAATACATATTTCAGATTACCTGATTTTTGATTATAAATGTTATTTATTAAAAGTACATTGTTATTTTAAAATTTGGTTTTTAATTTCGGAACTGGTGAAATGCAAATGACGTCACTTTGACTATCTTATAAAAAAATATTTTAGTATTTCTAATTAAAATAAATGCTTTGCAAGGAAAAAAAATGTCAATTTTACACGATAATTTTACTTTAACGAATTTTAAAGTCATTTGGATGATAAGTTTTTTAATTATAAACATTCAAAATTTAGAGCTTCTAATATTAAATTACATTTTCATATTTTTATTAATATCTCCTGAAATTATAATTTTAATGTGATAATTTTTTTGTTGTTATATACTAAAAAATCCAAACATAAATACATCGAATTTGCAATTTTAAAGATTTTATAATATGAATTATGAAATTAATATTCGAAAAAAAAAATATGAATTGAAACCTACAAATTTTTTTGATAGATTTATATTTATTAGGTCATGCTTTATGTAAATTTTCAATTTCAAATTTTCGCCAAGCAGTTTTCGAATTACGATTAAAAAACATCAAAATGATGGTTTAAAGGGATATGCATGATATGCAGAAAAGTATAATTTGAAGAAAATATATTTTACTCATTTAATTGAAACATTTGGGCTGACAATAGTTGAAACATATTAAGCGACTGAAATGCTTATACAGTAGAGCGCCGGTTATACGAACGAGTCGGGATCGACCTTAGTTCGGATAAATGAGCAGACAATTTAAGGGTTTCTGATTGTATTGAAACCTTCACACGTTATCTAAGCTTAGGACTGGCAGCACCAGTTAGTGCTGGCATGTTTAATTTTTATTCTTTTTCAAATTAATTAATTAACTTTATTTTTACATTTTTGACATTAAATTTTTAATCTCTTTTTAGCATTTTCTGAACTCCAGAGATTATAATTTAAGCAAAAAGCTTCTGATTGTTGCTTGCTTCAATGAAGACATTCTTTTCAATGCTACCATATCTCTAATTCTTCTTAAATATGTTAGTTGAATAGGATCAGCGTTCTTCTGCTGTTCGAGACATTTCATAGGTGTTTCCAAATATTCAAAGGCTTCGTTATGTGATGGACCTGGGTTATTTTCAGAGCATTCGTTTTCATTTTCTTCAATTTCTTTTTCATCCTGAATCCATTTCACAATCTCATCATCATTTAAAATCTGACATCCAGAGCCATGTACTTCATTATTTAACCACTCGTTAATTTCATTTTCTTCATAGCTTAGGATTCTTCCCATCTCCTTTATTGTTTTACATTCCTCTTTTTCTGATTCACTATCAGTTTTTTCTTTATTTAAAATTTTATTACAAGCCAATAGATAATTGGGAGTTCGGTTAGAAATTTCTTTGGGGAGAAATAGACTGTTCGGATAATTAGAGTTCCGATAATCGGCGCTCTACTGTATTGGTAATAAATACAGTGTGTTAAGAAATTATAAGACCACCTTGATTTTGAAAATCATGAAGTAAATAAAATTTCTAATTATAGTTTAAACACATGAGATATGAAAATACAAAATATTAAAATTAGTTTGCAATAATTTTGAATAATGCAATAAATAAGTATGTTAACAAAAATATAGGCGATGATTGAAAAATACACTGTTAACAAATTATAAGACCACTAGTCTAAAAACAAAAATAATATGTAAATTAATACGATATTGAAAAGCAGAAAAACCAACGTTTAAAAATGCACAAATAATTACATGAAAAGCAGCAAACAGCTGTTTCGAATCTACTAGCGAGATTCTTCTTTAGTGCAAGGTAGGGAAAAAGGAACAGCGTGCTAGAAAAAGCAAGGCTGAGCAAAATGACAGACAGAGACGCGCTGGCTTATATACCCTATGCGGGTAGCGAAGGCGCCAGGAACAACCAATCAGAGAGAAGCCGTGGAAACGACTGGGTGGACAAGTAGCGACATCTACTGAAGAAGGAGAGAAAAATAAACCAAAAAAGGGGAAATTAAATTAATGCTTTCCAAATACTTGGAAAA
This sequence comes from Maratus speciosus, assembly GCA_963932465.1. Classification (NCBI taxonomy): domain Eukaryota; kingdom Metazoa; phylum Arthropoda; class Arachnida; order Araneae; family Salticidae; genus Maratus; species Maratus speciosus. Next base: position 303,464,781 of record OZ010796.1, on the reverse strand, counting down.
TCAGGAGTACTAGATAAGTCATTGACTAAAAAGTGAGAATTTTTAATGATGTGGTAAGCTTCCCAAAAATCAAGATTAAGGTTAGAAGAACATTTTTGGATAATGATGGCTGAGGAAAAATTGAACCTTTGTTGAGAAGACCCAGAAGGTTGAGCAATAGAAGCACGTTTGAGCTCCTGATTTTTAACATAACCTTCATGCTCTTTTAAACGAAATCTAAGAGCACGTTTAGTCTTGCCAATATAAGAAAGGCCACACTGGCAAGAGATTTGGTAAATACCCCAGTTATCTCAGGGGATCAACGGGTGTTTGAGATCTGAAAATGTGATTTTATTAACAGGAGAAAAAATAACATTAAAATCAAACCTTCTTAAGATTTTAGCAACTTGCTGACTGATTTTAGGAAAAAATGGTAACACAACTGAAGTATTAGAGTTGGAATTAGAATGCTTTTTTTCAGAATGGACGGATTTCGTCAATTTCTTATAAATAGAATCAATAATATTAGAGGAATAACCACGATCAACAGCAATAGCTTTGAGGTAATTAAGTTCAGCACTAAGTAACTGAGGAGTGGAACAAATATTGGTAGCCCGAAAAACAAAAGTATTGAAAGCAGCGAATTTCTGGTTAGGGCAGTGGTTCCCAACCTTTTTTTTGGCCGTGCCCCACCTAACCATCTCTAAAAACATGATGTCCCTCTCCCTCCCTTCTATATATCATATAAATATTGTCACATAAAAAATAAACTTCCATTTTTCCGGATGGTTCCCAAAATAGCATTAACTCTGATAAGTGATTTCACATTCTTTAATTTATCAAAATCATATATATATATTTTAATTACAAGTATGCTTTTAACCTAATTCCATGAATGCAGTGATGCCATGGATCTTCTCATTTATATATCTACAAAAGTTTTATTGCTTTTTGGCAATTTACCTCAAATTTAAAAGTGATAAATAGTCTACATTTTTATTTTCGCAAAATTTCTTGAAATCTCTCTCATAATTTGTATTACATCTGATAGAATTGATATATTTTATAATGGATTTTAGTACTTCATTAAGAATAAGTGATATTTGTTTATTGCCAAGACTGTATGGATAACATAATTCATAAGTAACATTTCCGGATTCGCGCTTTTATCCATTTTAAGTTACTATTTTTCTTTCCTCTCATTATATGCTTCTTTGATAGCGGGCTTTTCTCCCCATTATTATTATTTGGCCACCATGTTTTCTCCAGTTTTAAATTTTAAAAAGCATATGTCATGAATGCCATATTCTGTATGTGGTGTGTAGAAGAGCCATAAGAAGTTTACTTTCAACCCTTTCCTTCCGTGATGCGCACTTGGTTTTATTAATTTCATAAATGTAGCACCTCATTTTGATCATTCAAAACATTTTTTAAATTAAACATGTCCAAATAGTCAATTTTAGATATACTCTACAAAATTTCATATGTAAAATTTTCCTCATGGGGCATATTACACTAGGAATAGATGCACAAGTTTTTTTTTTTTTTAAATAAATAGTAAAAAAAAAAAAGGTGTAATTTACTAAAATAATATTAAAACCATAAAAATTAAAATGATTTTTTAATATATAAAAGGTGCCAAATTATCCAAAAAAATTCACATAATTATTCCGGTGTCTGTGTATTTTTGAACTTTTAAATGGGATCGTTTCGAAAATTAACTTTTATTCAGTTATTTTTTAATTTTTTCCTCTATTATTTCTATTTTTAGACTAAGACATTACTTTAATTGGAAAAAAAATGACAGAAAATTTGTTAATAAGAAATCTGAAATTGCCCACTGGGTTGGGGGATGAGAAGAATACCTGTGAGGAGGGAGACTGACAGCAAATGGTTTACGAAAGACGGTAGTCTGAAAGCCATTTTAACAATGAATAACAGGGACATCTAGGAAAGAAAGACAGTTATTGGTCTCAATTTCAGAAGTAAATTGAATGCAGGGATCAATGGTATTCATAACAGAGAGAACATGATTAATATCCGAATTCATTTCAACCAGGACATAAACATCATCAACATAACGAGCATAGAACGGAAATTTTAAAATTTCAAAAAGTTTGACCTCAAAATAGTGCATATAAATATCGCATAAAATTGGACTAAGAGGATTACCCATAGCCAAACCGTCAATCATACGGAAGAAATTACCATTGAAAACAAAAGTATTTTGCGATAAGCAAGCGCGAGTGAGAAGGATAAACTCCTCGATCTCGAAATAAGAGAAATGGAATTCACAAAGCCTTTTCTTGAGGCAATCTCAAGCCCCCTCAACCGGAACGTTTGTAAATAATGATTTAACATCAAAAGAAACCATCATGTGACCCTGCGGCTTAAAATTATGAAGTTTTTTTAACAAAATCAAATGAATTCTTAGCAGTGAAACAGTTGCTGCTCAAAAGTGGGGAAAAAACAGAAACTAAATGTTTGGCAAGCTTATAAGAAGCTGTACCGATACTAGAGACAATAGGTCTAAAAGGAATGTCAGGTTTATGAACCTTAGGTAACGTATAAAACCTGGCACAAGGCGCAATAGACGGAATAAGAGACTTCTCAAAGTTAGCAGGAATAATGGAAGAAGACTTGATGGCAGACTTAATAGAGTTAATTTCACTAGTGGAAGGGTCTTTGCGGTCTTTGCGGAAGGGTCTTTGCTTAATCCACATACGGACCATCATTAATTAATTTATGGGATTTTTCCAAATACGTAGATTTGTCGAGAAGAACAATCTGATCACCTTTGTCGGCCTTAGTAATAATTAAGTTTGGATCAGATCGCAAATTTTTCAGACATTGTTTAACAGGACAGGTTTCTTTTTCTCTCCTTCTCCAGTAGATGTCGCTACTTGTCTACCCAGTCGTTTCCACTGCTTCTCTCTGATTGGTTGTTCTTGGCGCCTTCCTACCCGCATAGGGTATATAAGCCAGCGCGTCTCTGTCTATCATTTTGCTCAGCCTTGCTTTTTATAGCACGCTGTTCCCTTTTTCCTACCTTGCACTGAAGAAGAACCTCGTTAGTAGATTCGAAACAGCTGTTTGGTGCTTTTCATGTATTATTTGTGCATTTTTAAACGTTGGGTTTTCTGCTTTTTATTATTGTTGCACAAAGGCTTTATTTGCTAATTTTATAATACGATATTAATCCTCCATTTTTCGTATAATCTCAAACACTCTGTATTTCATAGAAGTGACCCGGTGGTTAAGTGCAGATTCAGAAATATTGTGCCGTTCTTTTACAATGGCTACTTCTAGTTCAATGACATAATAAAATGAGTAATAAAAACTGTTTATTATTACCATAAACTTTGCGACTTAATACGCCCCAAAGATTTTTCATAGGGTTCAAGCAGGGATGCCAGTTTGGCCTCTTTTTCTAAACAAAAATTTAGGATTCATGCCATAAAATACGGTATTTTCAGATTTATTTAATGGCAGACTTTACGTTGTTACTTAAAGTAAATATTCTTCTTTAGAAAGTTCCGGTCTGAAATTGGAATTTTGGAATAAAAATGGAGGCCAAACTGGCAACCCTGTGCTCAAGTCTGGACTTCGACTTGGCCATAACAAAACATGAATTCTTTTCTTTTTTAAACCATTGCTGGGTGGATTTAGTCATATGGCAAGAAGCATTTTCCTGCTGAAACATCCAGTTAGAACCACCTAAAAAAGGTCCAAACGGTATCAAATGATCATATAAAATAGAATGATATTGCGCAGAGTTCATACGTCCCGAAATTCGGGTTAAATCGTATAATTCATCGTGACTAAAAGCTCCACAAACCATTACTGATCCTCCCCCCATTTATCGACTGAAGCATTGTTTTGGTTCCTTCCTCAAATCATGCCAATATTGTTTATCCGGGTCGGCAAGATTAGTTTTTTTTTGTCTGAAAATATTACTTGTTTCCATTTCTTGTCGCATGACATGACATTTTTAGCCCATTTCAGTCTTTCTTCTTTATGATGTTTCATTAACCTCGGTTTTTTCAACAGTTTCATACATTTTGCATTATTATTTCATAGCTGCCAACCTTCCACTAATCTTCCGTAATGCCTGGATTAATTTAACCCAGGTTAACCACATTTCGAACCAGAAAATTTATTTCATGAATGCTTATTTATTTAATTCCAGGTATACGTGGAACATATTTATTTTCATTTCTTAAAAATATTTCTGGTTTGAAACGTATTAAACCAGGGTCAGATTAACACAAGCATTACGGAAGATTAGTTTGAGGTTGGCAGCTATGCTATTTGATTTTAGACTCATCCAAATTGTTACGTGTGAGGTTCTTTTACTGAAAAGGTTCGAAATTTTCCGAGTTGAAAGACCTTTTTGAGTTGATAATCGAAATGCTTTTCGATCATCCCGTGCTGTCAAAATCCTTTTCCTCCCAGATCGTTTAATTTTATTTGAATCCTTTTTTCTAATTATTTCATTGTGAATGGCAGTTTAAACGCTTCATTAACCGAGCTATTTCTCGTTCAGATTTACCAGCACCCTTATAAAACCAAATTTTTCTTACTTCGGTCTCAGACACCTCTTTACCCCTCGCCATCTTCAAATATATCGCAAATAACACTCTCTAAATCTGCACCTTTGCTTCTCGGGATTACTTTCACGATATACAGACGCGTACGTTTTATAATAATTCTGATGTGACGTATAATATGCTAATTTCCTCAGGTGGTCTTATAATTTCTTAACAGTCACCTTATTTACGTTTTAAAACAATTAGAATATTTTAATAAAATGTAACTTAAATTTTAATGTAGCAATTATAACAGAAAACGTTCTACGATCAATTTAAAATACACACGCTATAAATTTGCATATTATGTCTTCTTCTTCAGAAGTGCACCAATTCGTTAGTGGTTTTATAATTTCTTAACGCACTGTAATACATTAATAAAAGTAGCATAGTCATTTAGTAGCATTTCAACAATCGAGTTCCGAACTTCAATTTGGGTACAGCCCTATAATATGCTCATTTTAAAATAATTAACTTCTTTGAAACTAATCGTACTAATTTCATGAAAAATTGTTTTTAGGCTAATTGAAGGTTGTATATTTATTTATGGTGTCAAACTTGGTTATTGGTATTGAAAAAAAAAAAGGAACAAAGTTTGGGTTCGTTTTGATATATACATGCCCCCCTAAGCAAATTTTGTATACATCATTTAAAAGTAAACTTTATTTCCAATCGTTTGGTATCAGTAACTTTCTTCTACAGTAATTTGTTGCAGAGTTAGTAGGGGTGTTTACTTTTTTTCCCCCACGACTGTACATCTGTACTTTATTTCCAAAATTTACATTTAATTATTGTTTTACAAAAACGCAGTTAGATTTCCTTTTTTGGAAAGGGGGGGGGGGACGGGATTTATATATATATATGTATGCCTTACAACTCTTTTCAGAGAAAAAAAAAAAAAAAAAAAACATTTTGCAGCACAAATTTTCGAAGACTATCTAAATTTTTACTTTGACTGTAGCGGAATATGTTTTTGAAAAATTGACATTCTACATTTTAAATTTTTAAACAAGATTATTTTACTTTTATCCTGTAGAACTTCATTATTATTGATATCAAAATAGTTAAACAATATTAATAATAAGAATAAAAATTAAATAAGAAAATTAAATTAGAGAAAAGTAAGAAAGAGACAAAAATTTAAAGAGAATTTCAGATCAGTTTAATGCAAGTGAGAAAAAACTTCGCATGCCCGAAAAATAATTTACATTATTTTCCATGAGGTGTTTTTGGGGTATGAAAATATCGGCGTATAACTGTAACATATGAGACATATGAGAGTATACAAGTGAGTATGTAACATAATGAGAGTAACATAAGTGAGAGATGACTATATTTTCACTATATTTTCATTATTTTGAAAATGAATTGTTAACTTGTATGAAATTTTTTAGTTTTTTTTGTTGATCTAAAGTTGCTTGTTTTGTTATCTAAAGAACTTAACATTATTAAGAAGTTTAGGCCATTGATCATGCAAAAATCATTCAGAAAAATTTCTAAATAATTATAAATGCCATAAATGAGAGCGAAATTGTAATCGTTCGCCAGTCTATGTATGAATTTAAATTCTTTGAAGAGGTAAAATAGCATTGCTGCCAACTTTTGCGTTTTTTTTCGTACCACGATTTTTCAACAGGAAAATTTTCTAAATAACTATAAACAGAGCTGCCAAGTCTCCGGCTGTTTGGATATCAGTATTTGATTACAGAAAATGTTGTTTGATTTAATTGGAACATTTTGCCGATTTAAAAGAACCAGATTTTCTCTAAGATAATAGTGGTGTGCAAAAAAGACGGAGACTTGGCAACTCTGCTATAAATGACGTTAAAATAAATCTTTTCGAAATAACTATAACTAAAAATTGTTTTTTTTTTAATTATTGAAAATTTAAATTTATTAAAAATCTAAATTTTCTGTGATTAAAGAAGACAATTTTTTCTGTTTAAAAATAAAGGTAGGGAAAAAAACCGTAAACATTGACAGCTATGGAACTAGTTTTTTGAAATGAAAATTTCTTAAGGCTGTTCTGAACTGCTCTGCTCAACAAACGCAAAACGTTTTGACACAATTACAAATTCATTTTTTAAAGGAAAGGTATAAAATTGGAAAGCCTGGCCATGGAAGCAATTTGGAATTGAACTGTCTTTTCCATTTTTTGATCAATCAATTACATATTGAGTTATTAGCCATTTTGATCACGTGACAAACACGTTTTTCACCCGCTCTTGAGTGCTCTTTCTTCCTTCGCGCGGAAATTCGGTTCAAAACGCCCACTTTGACACTCGTTTCTGAAAGATCTATTGAGTTTGCAAAAAAAATGGAAAAAACAGCTCCCTTACATAATTTCTGAACAACAACACCAGCTTGTTTCATGCATTTTCAAACAAAAATAAATTTAAACTTATATCAGAAAGTTACCCTTTTCGATTTGAGAACAGCCTTAAATGACAGTAGCATGTCAGAACAAAATCATCGAACAAAACAGAAATTATTGAAACACTGAAAGAAGTCAAGTAACAGAAAGAAATAATGCTTGTGATTTCTTTGAGCATGTGTAAAGCTATGACGTTTCGAGACAAAGGTTCCAAAATTAAATATACAGGTTGCAAATTAATACGTAATGCTTCGAATAAAGTTTATATTTGGATAGTTCCATGGGTTTTTGCCATAGGCGTAACTAGAACTATTTTGTGGGGTGGGCACAGGCCCCCAATCTCGTAAGTTATTTAGGTGCATTTAAGGCCGGTTTATTTGCTTTTATTTGGTTTACCCCAGGCGCGGATCCACGAAAAAAATATATAAATCCACTGATTGTCGCGAATTTCGACAAATGGTCGCCGAAAAAAATCATTTTCGTCAATCGTTCGCAGATCAGGGGATCGCAAATGAAACGCGAATTTCGTCGAAGAATCGCGAAAAAACGCGAATTTTGCCAAAGGATCGCGAAAAAACGCGAATTTCGTCAACAGATCTCTGAAAAAAAAAACTGAATTTTTTCAAAGAATCGCGAAAAAAATACGCGGAATTTTGCCAAATAATCGCTGAAAAAACGCGAATTTCGTCAAAGGGCCGCGGGAAAAACGCACAATTAGCACCGGCAGGAGATTCCCCTAAGCGCGCATCTACTGGGAGGGGGGGGGGGGGGTTCGATCGGGGCAAAGAAGTGAAGAACAAATTTACCAAGTTGGTTTTTGAGAAATAAACACACCATACGCATTTTAGCTTTTATCTGACTAGGATTAGGACATAAAGACATAATCCTTTTTTTTTCATTCATCAAATACCCCTTGAAATTTACCAATGCGGGTGGCAATAACAGTACATTTTTTACACATTAGTGGTTTTCTTCAGAAAACATTAAGATGCTTGAATTTTTCAAAGTACCTTGGTTTTCTTGTTCCTTTCTTTCTTTGGAAATCTCTATGAATCCCATTCTTTTCTCAAACAATAAAGCACTCCTCAAAAATATCGTTATACAGAAATTAGAATTGCAACTTCTTTGAAAGAACGAAAAAGTTTACACACTTTAAAGGGATCCGCATAACGTTGTCAATTTCTGTTGTAGAGATTCAACAAACGGTACAACAAGTGGCATCGTCCCCCACCTCAACCCATTAGTGTAAAAAATTATGGCACCATATGCCTTTTGACAGGACATAATTCTATTTTGTTCACTAATTGCCGAAACGTCAGTGAGGTTTACCATTGACACCCGAAAAGTGTTTGGTTTTCGTTTACTTGTTTGTCTGTTCCGCGAAAACTGCCGTTAAAAGCGTTGGATTTATATCTTGGGGGTGGGGGGGGGGGGTGACCGACCCGATCGATCCCCCCGTGGGTGCGCGCCTAGGGGAATCTCCTCCTGGTGTGTTGTTCAGCTATAAGTATGCAAAAATTCAAGTCTCCAATATATATAGTTTCTGAGAACGGGATCTGTGACATACAGACAGACAGAGGAGTGAGACGAATAGGGTTTTGTCAGATGAACGAAACCCTAATAAAAGAAAGTTTCGTTCTGTGTGTTTGTATGAGAGTGTCTGCGATGGCTAGCAAAATCTAGCGCACGTAGAATTCTGAAATTTAGATGAGGACAGTCCAAGGCGGGTCCTGATGCACCTGAGGTTAAGAATTTTAATTTTTAAGGGCCGGTGCCTCTGGGTCCCTTTAAGTTTTTATACCCTAAAATGTTAATTTACCTCCATTTTATCCGATTTTCTTCGTTTTTGGGGCCAATTCTCTATTTAGCTATTCCCTCATTTTTACATTCCAGTTAAGACCCTGGCCCCCTGGGGCCCGGTACAAGATCTCTTGAATTTTTTGTGCCCTAATTTGTTAATACAGTTGAACCTCGATTATCCGAATTAATTGGGACCGACCATCTTTCGGAAAATCGAAATTTTCGGATAATCGAGAATGCTTCAATTTTAAGATTAAGGAGATATATATGCACAATGTCTTTTTATGGTAACAAGTGCTTAATATAAATAAAGCAATAGCAAAATGGAAACAAGAATAAATTACCTGAATTTTAATTTTGAAATTAAGTATCTTTTACAAATTTCACAAGAATTTGAAACAATGTTTTGTTTGTCGCAGTTTCGATTGCCTTTGCTTTGAAGCTCTATCACGAAGTTTTTTAATATTATCAGTTTACCAGTATAAGGTCTTTCTGCTGCTCCAGCCATTAAATTTGTTCGTTCCACTCCACAGCTTACAGGAACTCAAATTAAATTCAAAGGAATTCTAAGAAAGGGGATCAAAAATATTTATATGCACTCCTGGTTCGGAAAGGGCCGCTTGCACACAAGGAATATGATAGTTTTTAAAAAAAGCTTTCAAAATGGATTTTGCACACAAGGAATATGATAATTTAAAAAAGCTTTCAAAATGGATTTTGTGCACAAAAAATGTGATGTTAAAAAAAAGGTTCAAAATTAGATTTCGGTTAAAAGAGTTTCAGATAAAAGAGGTTCTACTGTAAATTGCTTCCATTTAATCCGATCTTTATTTTTGTTATCCTTTTTCCATTTAGCTATTATCTCGTTTCTACATTCCAGTTAAGACCCTGGGCACCTCTACCGTCCCATAGGGCCCGATCCTGGGCCCCTTAAACGTTTTGTGCTCTATGCATTTTTCACTCCCCAATTTTCTCACCTTCTCATTGTATAATTTTAAAGTTGAATCTTGGACTCTTCATCCAGGTACAACACCCTCATATTTTTATTAGGACTCTAAGGCCCCCTTTTAATCATTTACCCAATATTTTGCTCATTTTTTAAAAATATTATTCTAATTAATAATTCTTATCTATGCTTGATTTTGACTAATTGAAGCACTAAATCGAGAGTTACTAAGACATTTTAACATGTTTTCATGTTAAGGCCCTGCTCTCGACAATCAGTTGGCCCCTTTTGGGCCCCTTATTATAGCTCAATTAAAAACGGTCCGATTCACTAGCTTTTATTTTCAAAATTTTTTTTAAATCCTCCAGCAACTACATAAACGACAAAAAAAAAAAAAAAAAAAAAAAAAAAAAAAAAAAAAAATCAGACTTCAGCTACCATCAATTTTGAATATTAATAGCCTTCTTGGAGCCCTTGGTGCAGCTTCTTTAAAAAAGATCCGAATCGCTTGCAATTTTCTTTAACATAAAATCTATTGACCTCCGATTACTTTAAAAACTACAGAGATATATATATTTATACTCATCTACATTGCAGTTAAGGCCCTGGTCCCTTGGGGTCCGGCACAGGGTCACCCCTTGAAGTTTTTGCACCATAAATAGCTAATAAATTTCCCCCTCTTAATTTGATCTTCATTTTTGGAACCCTTTTCCATTTAGTTATTCATCCGTTTCTACATTTCAGTTAAAATCCTGGGGCTTCCTAGGGCCCTGGTCCGCGGCCCCTTTCACCCCTTTTCACCCCTTAATTTTCTCGCCTTCTCAGTGCATAATTTTAAAGTTGAGTCTTGGGCTCCTCTATCCGGAAAATCACCCTCATATTTTTACTGGGACCCTCGGACCCTTTTTTAACCCCCCCCCCCTCCCATTGTTCCGTATTTAAAGAAATTTTTTTATAATGATTAATTCATACCCTATGCTTAACTCTGACTAATTGAAGAACTAAAATGCTAAGACCTTTTAACATGTTTTCATGTTGGCCCTGCTCTTAACTCTCAATTGACCCCTTTTGGGCCCTTTATTATAATTTCCTAAAATGGTCCAATTCAATAGTTTTTTTTTTCTTCTAACAACGTCTTAAGTGCTCCAGCTACTACATGAACGAAAAAAATTCTCAAATTTTAGCTCCCACCAATTTTGAATATTAATCTCTTTCTCTGGGCTTTTGTTGCAGCTTCTTTAAAATTGATTCGATTCCATTACAATTTTCTTAAATATAGTTCTAGCATCCTCAGCTGCTTTAAAACTACTAAAAAATTTCTTTTACAAAACTACATTTCAGTTAAGACCTTGGCCTCCTGGGCCCGGTCCTTCTTTATACCTCAGCTAAAACTTCAGTTAGATAAGGGATTTCATCTGTTTATTAAATATCGTGTTAATGCTAAAAGTAATTGGTGAAATTTACAAGAGAGTATATTTTCCACCACTTGGGGACGCATTTTTTCCTTGAATTCTAAGGGCTCAATTTCGGTATTTGGTTTATTCAACTTAGATGACAATTCAGCAACTTTCTGTATTATGTTTCGAAGATATTTTGCCGAGGAGCCCGGGACCTATGTCCCACATCCCCGGATGCATGACAGGTTGGGTATCTGACAAGGTCTGTATTATGAGAACTTATCTTAGACTTTAGTTAACAACATTTTAGAACATTACTGGTGCGGTTTTTTTTTTCTTTTGGGTTCTATGGGCTTGATTACTACGAGGTTTGGCTCACTCAACTTTGTTTTCGATTGCCTTCGGCACGTGCGGATCACTCCCGGTACATGCTGTCTTAGGTAGCGGGGATCCAGGTCACATGTTCGTTCGGAAAGAGGTTTGTTGCGAACACATTAGGCTCTGCGGAAGGCAAATGGGGCCCCCGAAACCACGGTAAGTAGAACACAAGTAGTAGTGTAGTAAGTAGTGTTCTACTTACTGTGCCCGAAACTAGGTTCATTTGAAAAAATTTCAAAAGATATAAAGTCATAAAAACTCGAGTTTTGTTTAAAGATACCATCAGGTCCGAAACTAGAGGGGGGGGGGGACAGAGGGGGCATGTGCCCCGGGTGCCAAATGTAGATTTTGTGTGTCGATTTTTTTCACATGTATGTTTAACACGGCATTCTTAAAATAGTCCTGTCTGGATTATGCCAAAGCATAGAAGAATTTAAGGATGATATGGCATAAGGATCCTGTTTAAAGCAGAATTATTTTCGATTCCGTTTACAAGATTTTAATGAATATTTGACAAAGCATATTATGTAGTTCAGTATTACATATGGTTACGATTACATGTTCTAAATTTTAAATTAAATCGGTTATTACAAAATTATTAAAATTCTCTTTGTAAATATACTTTGCTGAGGGGGGGAGGGGGGGCGCCAAATTCCATGTTTGGCCAGGGTACAAAAAAGTCTAGTTTTGGCCATGGATACTTTTTAATGAATCAATATTTGACAAAGCAGATTACGTAGTTCAGTATTACATATTTTATGATTACATATTCTAAATTTTAAATTAAGTCGGTTATTAGAAAATTAGTAAAATTCTTTTTGTAAATATACATTGCTGAGGAAGGGAGGGGGGGGGGGGGCGGCCAAAGTCCATGTTTGGCTAGGATGCAAAAAAGTCTAGTTTCGGCCCTGAGTACTATAACGGTCCCCGGGCAACGCAGCTAGTAGTCAATAAATCAGGTCGGGTGCAGCAAATGTGTTTTAATCTGAACATGATATTAAAACTAAAGAAATATGTCATTCCCAGATCGTCTAAAAAATTCTCTGTATTTCACCAGACCGAGACATGGGCTGAAATGGTATCTAAATTGGTGCTGTTGATGAATTGAAATTCTATTACCTAATGAAAAATTCTAAGACAATTTAACTCAATATGTTGTGTTCATCATTAAGCATCTACTCTTTCCTCAAAGATAACTACTACAACAATATAATTTCTAAATAAATTTAAATAAAAAAAGACTAGATTTGACCAATTTCTATCTCTATCAATATTTTCAATAACAAATGACATTAATTAAAGACTTTCGTGTTATGTTATATTTTCTCAAAATTTTGTTTATTTTTTTATGAAGATGTTATGAGATATTCTATCATATAGTAAAGCTGAAATACCAAGATGTCTTTAAGATTTGATACATTATTTATTAGCGTTTAATATTTAAATATCAAATAATTTAAATATTATTAATAATTTTTATGTTTGGAAATTAAATGATAATAAGTTTTCCGAGAGAGTTTAATACGCATCTGTTGACCTATTAAATGTATGCTACCAAGAATTAAAAAAAAAAAAAAATTAAATTTACATGAAAAAGCTTTCATTTCAATTTCCTGGCAATTTCATTTGTGTTACATAACACTCCAACAAGCACTTATACAAAATATCAAAGATCTGGTAAGAAAAAATTTACTCACGAAATTACACTCTGGAACTTGAAACAAAGTGCCTCATGGCAATAACACAAAAAAGGTTCCCCTATTTTAAAGTACAGAATTCATTTGTGAGCTGATATATATGCAGGGAAACTTAAACTACCCCACACGTTTACAAGAGGGAAATAGCAAATCCTCAAAGGAAGCCCCCTGCCAAGGTGCCCTCATAGATCCTCTTGGAAAATTAATGGATCAACGATTTCACAACTATATCCAGATTTGTCCGAAAGGGGTGGGGGTTAATTATCACTTCTTAGAATTGTCCCCCGTGGTAAATTTCCCTAACCTGGAGTGTTCTGAAGAAAATAGAAAAAAAAATTCAGTCATTATTTTATAAAGGTAAAGTTGCATGCAATCCTGGCCCCTGCCTCCCCACCCTCCACCTGACCTGCTCTGACTACAGCAATTGACATTTTATGACCTTGTTGAAATATTAGTAAACTGGACTTCTCAGAAATGATTTTTTCTCATTAACTCTGGGAAGAAAAGAAAACTTTCGCTCAGATTTTTTGGGCTCTGGACTAAACTTTTGCTTCTTTGGCACGCCCCCATCCCCTCTCACACACATTCACATACGCGAGTGCACTGCTTTAATTACATTAATTCTCAAATCAGAAATATATAATAACCGTGTAACCATTCAAATATTCGGAAATTAAAATTTTGACTATATCAGAATCATAACATTATCACTTGAATTTGACTTTCTGGGGTGGGCACTGGAACTATCTGGGGTGGACCCGGCCCATCCGGCTCCCCTCTAGTTACGCCTATGGTTTTTGCAGTGTAAGTCACAAAGCTGATAACTTCTATGCTTGTTGCCTACCATTATTTTCGAAAAGTTTGCTTGTCCTTATTCAATTAATGAGATATCTCCGATAAAATAAATCACATTTTCCGTTCTAAAATACTGGTAGTCAAAAATCGGAGCATGTGACTTACACTACAAGTACCTATGAAACTAGATATTTTTAAATATGCTTATAGACCGTCAGTTCTTGACCGGGAGCGTGTCAAAGCTTCATTCCCTATTGATCCCATTGTTGCAAGGCAGCTCCAAATTTAACAAAAGAAACTTTGGTGATATGCCCATGAATGGAGAGCCAGCTTTGGGGCAAATATCGCAATTGTACAAATATGGACTTTTTTCTAAGTTGGGGACGCATGTTATTCATCATTTTTTTTTTTCAGGGAGCGTATAAGGGGATTTTTTACATATATGTTCATTTTATTATTTGGTTTGTTTTAACGAACCATTCATATGTACGAGTACAATATTGATCTGGGTTTTCCAATTCTGATGAATCAATTTTTTTTATTTGGAAGAATATGACAAAATTTAAGTCTTATTGTCTTTTATTAGTTAAAAAGCCTTATTAAAAAAACAACAGGCCTCTTTGTTCGTCTTCCAAGGTTGTGAAGATTATTATTATAGTTTATTATTCAATATTTTTACTTCTTTGTCCCATATTCCAGACTATTTGCGGATTTGATTAATTGTCATTGATTGTTGTCATATAGTACTACTTACTAAAAAAGAAAAAAAAAAAAACTATCCGATTCGTCTTTCAATTTGTTATCAAGCAAAATTAAATTTTATTTTGTGTGAAATACCTGATATAGTTTCTTTTTTTTCTTGCGAAACGCATCTTCTCAAGGCTACCACGTATTTTTTTTTTTTTTTTTCATTTCACTACTTCTTTTAAAGCTGATATTTCTTGGAGAAAATGATTTTGATTATTTTCAAGGGGAAAGTTCTCTGATTTTCCCTCTTAGGAATATAAATGAAATCCACGTGTTAGTACTTTGAATTGTTTAATATCTGAAAAATGTTCATGAGTTTCAGGTTTATTGGCAAGACAGAATATAATTCTGATAACTGTGCTTTATAAAATTCCGTCTCGCAGATAAAAGTTTATCGGCAGAGGTTCACTGTTAATCAAAATAATGGATTAAAAAAGTGCTTTAAAATCTCCCTGAGAAAGGAAAAGCAGACCACGTATATTTATCAATTTAATGAATAGAACAGACAATTTATGAAAGTCTCTGCTTTTTACTGATTTAAGGCTTGTTATCAGTCAGGCCGCAAATTCGCTTCTCCAATGTTAATTCCATGGGCTTGAAATGCTGTGTTTTAAAAATAGCACAGTAATGCAACATTCTATATAATTTATTACATATGTATTATATTATATAGCAATATAATTATAACGCTATATAATTTTTAAAAAACAAATGAGGCATTTAGAAATAATTTCAAACTATAAAACAAAGAAAAAATATCAGCATGACTTAATTAGATAATTTAAAATTTTGTAGAGAAAATTTCGTAGTCAAACTATATTGCCTTAGAAGAGTTGACGTTATATTACATTAACCCTTTCAGGCGCAGAGTAATTATGTTGGTAAAATGGCGAAATGATTGATTCACGCCAGAATTTACAAACGAATTTTTTAGTAAATAAATACTTGTTTTTCTTCACGTTCATTATAAAAGAAAAAAATTATTAAAATATTCTGGGTGCCAGTTGACAGTTTCGAATTAAAATTAAGTTATCATATTTGTGACCACCGCCCTTAAAAGGATTAACCTTCCTACCCTGTTGAAATTTTACTCAACCTTGATTACAAACATTTCATACCAGAATTTTTATTTAAAACTATTTAACATACACTGTAAAAAAAAAAGTACTTTTACAGATGTAAAGTTGGAGAAATCTGTATGCTTACTAAAATTTTATCTTTACAATGTACAGAAAAAGATTTAAATCTACAAAACTAGTTTTTGTAAAGCTACAAAAAGTTAGTGTGTACAAAAGTGTAGCTTTACAAAAGAATTTACTAAAATTACTATAATCTTACTAAAATTTTATCTATAAACCGAAATAAAGTTACATAAAAAGTTCTAGGCATCCCAGTTTCCTAAAAAATTCTTGGTAACCGTACAAAATTTTGTGATTTACAGTGCAAAAGTGTGTCTGTTATATGAACTTTTGTTGTTGTGATGTTTGTTGTAAAGCTACAAACATCTGTATGCTTACTAAAATTTTATCTGTACAATGTACAGAAAAAGATTTAAATCTACAAAACTAGTTTTTGTAAAGCTACAAAAATCTGTAGCTTTACAAAAGAATCTACTATAATTACTGTAGTCTTACTAAAATTTTATCTGTAAACCGAAATAAAGTTACATAAAAAGTTCTAGGCATCCCAGTTTACTAAAAAATTCTTAGTGACCGTACAAAATTTTTTGATTTACAGTGCAAAAGTGTGTCTGCTGTATGAATTTTTGTTGTTGGCGTTGCATAAAAAGATCGCAGTTTCCTACAAAAAAATTTAGTAACTTTACAGATTTTTTTTACAGTGTAGCGTATAGTTCTCTGTGGCATTTATTTAACTTACTTTATGAAGAAATTTCTGATTCGAATCGAATAAAATAAATTAGAGAAACGAGACGATTAGACCTATTCAAGGTAGGAATGGTAAGGAATAACACCACTTCAAAGTCCTGAAATTTAAGGGTTTTTTGGGATTATTAAAAAAAAATGCGAACTGTTTACAACAATCCATTTACCCTAAATTATTATACACATATTAAAGTAGAAAATTGTATTTTTTTTCAGTTGATGAATGAAAAAAAGGGAGGGGGGGGGGGGTTGACGGCGTATAAGCCAGAAAGTTACTAAATGAAGAGGGTCAAGTGGGGGAAAGTGTTGAATTCAGAGGTTGACCGGAGCAAAAAAATTTTCCCGCCGGAAGATTTGAAATTTTGTGATTTGAATGGTCAAAAAATGAAATACCGGAACTCTAAAATGCCCCCCCCCCCCCGGAGAAAAGTGTCTGAATTCAACACTGGTGGCGGACACGATAATCTATCGTAGACTTAACCCAGTACAGTACAATGAAACAGAAAAAAAACCCTAGGTTTTTTAGTCCAAAAATTAGTGAAATACGTAGCAATTTTTTAAAAAATATACGTATTTTTAGTGAAATTGCACCAATTGTATGTAAATTTTCAATTAAACATTTCGTTACTTAAGGAAACACAGAAAAGCGAGATATTCGAAAAACATCCTATGCATTTCACTAGAAAAATATGTGACGTGGCGATTAATTTTCAAAAAGATTAAATTGATTGCTTGATAATTGCTTGAAAATTCTGTTCTGGAAAAAAAAAAAAAAAAAAAACATGCATTTAAAGTTTTCGCTACTGTTTACTTGTTGTGTCGTGCTTTGCTTTTAGAGTACTAAACTCACACTTTCTTTAGCTATCGATTTCTAACTACGAAATATTATTTTAGGTATGTATAAAGAATGCTTTAACCCTTTCAGGGTCAAGTAATTCCGTTTCTGTAATGTAGAATTCAAACCGGAATTTTAGTAAAATTTTGTTTCACAATAATGAAAAACATTTTTTCAATCTTTTTTTCCACCGAAGCTATAAAAGTAAAATTTAATTAAAAGTTTCTGGTGCGAATTTTAATTAAAATTAATAGGGATGTAATATACCCCACCGCCCCTCAAGGGCTTAAGCGACAAAAACAAATTTTACAAGAACGGAGTTATATGCACCTTAGGTGTTTTCGGTATTTGAATTGAAGGTCTGGGCCTAGGAAACTCGACCCTTCTTTCTCTCTTCCTTTTCATTTTACTTCTCTTAGTACTTCAGAGATATCCGCGTTGTTTATACTTTTATTAGCCCCCGGTATGCTATTTCTTTCTCCCAGCAAATAAAATGTCATCTCCAAAAAATAACTTTCCGTTGTATAAGCCAGCCGTAAAACAAAGCAGATGTATCATTGTACTGTTAAATACTCTGCTGCAATTTTTTAACTTCTAAGCATCGCACATTTTCAATTTTATACCATCGTATTGGGGAAAAAAGTACTTTTTAATGCAATTTGTTTGAAAATTGCATCTCCATTTATTTTTGAGATATTAATTTTTTTTGTAGTGTTTAGCACCATTTGTTTAATTTTGGCAACTCAAGAACTCCATTTCTGTAGAAAGTAAAGGAAATATATTTGGAAAATAGCAATTATATCTTTTTGTTGCCATTTTCTGATAAAAACTGAACAAAAATGTAATTTAAATACGTGCTATCTTGAAAAAATATAAATGAATGATTTCTGATAAAACATGGAGCTATTATAAACTAAATTTTATTTTAAGTATCTATTACAAACAAATGAAGGCATATGAATCATGAGATAGCCGATTTTTTTTGTCTAGTTTCTTGGATGACGAAATCACTTTTTTTGGATTTGTGTATTATCCAGCGATAGTCACGTCCTATGCATATTTTACTGAAAATGTTGTTTAAGACTGGATCGTAAATGAAGAATTCTTCAGCGGATGCGGATGACGTCATTTTATATAAATAAAAGCGTGCGTTTTAAATCTTAAAACTGGACTATCTATATTTATATACTTTTTTTTTTCTCGGTGGTGACACTATATTCTGGAAAAGCAGAACTCTTATTTTCTAGTTTATTTATTTATTTTTGCGCAGAATTTTAATTATTTCTGCTAATAAAAATTGTTTTATCGTTTTCTTTTTTCTCTTTGCATTTATTTTATATTTTCATTGTATATACAAAAGTCCATCGCCTAAGGAACGCAATTTAAATTTCTTTGTGACGAATGTTTTGGGCATTCTTTTGGACTAAGTACTCGAACGAATACTTCTGAGGACATCTGCATAAAATAAAAATTTTTTGGTTTCTAGTATTTTAAATTTTTATTTTGGTTTTGTTCGCCAGTACTAGGTTTTAATCATTTGCGTTTAAGTTAATTGCAACATCTGTTTACTTATTTATTTATTTGCATTTTTTTTTTAATATGTGAATCAGCATTTTTTGCGTATCAAATCTTCATATAAGACACAATACAGTTCATATACGGAAAAAGAGTATCCACGAATGCAGGATTATTTATTTATTTATTTATTATTTTATTTTCGAATTTCTCTTTTGTTCAAAATAATAAAGCCTTTTTCTTTCCTTCTTTCTTTTATCTTTTTCACTTTTGAATGAAGCTAAATAGTAGTTGTGATACATTTTGTTGCAAAGAAATCTGTCAATGAAATACAAACATGGCTGCCACAGGCGACTATTTTTTTATTCTGTTCGTACCACTATTTAAAAAAAAAAAAAAAAAATGAAAATGTTGCAAATGTTGTCAAAACGTATGTAATAGATTTTTCTTTTGTAAAAGTGGTGCGAAATAGAATTCAAAAATAGTCGCCTGTGGCAGCCCTGCGTAAGCATATTTTCTTATGCAAAAGATATTTTTAGAGTGTTTGCGTTTTGTTCTCAGACAATGTGAAAAAATTGCTTTAGTCATATCTCTGAAGTTATGTAAATGCATTCATCCCTGATCGAAAAATATACTTCACTTTAGACTTTAAGCCCCCAAAGTGCACCTTCAAACGGAGTTTCTTTGAATCTAGATGACATGAGATGAACTTGCTATACGGAATTGGGGTTGTTCAAGCAGCCAAAAACGTGCGAAAATGAACCAACGTGACGGCAGTCATAACCTTTTCAGACCTGAAGCTAAAATAATACTAAAAATACTCATTCATTGTTTTTTCACGAACAAAATGACATCATAGATCACAGAAAAAAGAAATTTTCTGAAATCCATCTTTAGGAGACTGGTAATTTAGGTTCACAAATATAGATCTAAATTTACAAACCCCTTACAATAACAATTAATTACACTAACTTAAATTCACACAATCACAAATTTAAGGGCTTTAACCCTTCCAGGGTCAAAGTACTTCAAGTGCTAAAATGTTAAAATGATTGAATAACACCGGTATTTATAAACCAATTTGTATGAAACTAAGTAAAAGCTTTACTTCGCGTGCATTATATTAAGCAAAATTTGATTCCTTAAATCTGGTGCCATTGTGGCAATTGGGAATTAAAATTAAGTGGTATATAATATTCCGGTGCACCTCAAGGGGTTAACCCCTTAACGGTCGCATTAAATTACAGTTTTTAAAATTCAAATTGCTTATTGGCACCACTTTTTTGAAAAAGAAATATTCACCTTATTTAGTGACAGGTAAAATGATACCATAACAAAGCCAATTACACTATTGTATAAAACTGGTGGGAATCAAACAATCTGCATAAAAGACACAGCCTGTGAATATCACGGGAGCGAAAATTAAGGGGTTAAACAAGCGAATGACAACGCAAATCCTCAAAAAAAAAAAAAAAAAAAAAATATATATATATACAGGGTGTTCCGTTAAAGGGGTCCAATATTAAAGGGGGTAATAGAGGAGATCACACGGAGCATAAATCAGTATATAATGCCTGGCCGGATCTCAATAATTTTCAAGTTACAGCAAATAGAATGAAAAATCGGAAATTTGTAAAAAAACCCTCATTGCTAAACTATCGATAATGCTACATAAAAACGAAGCACATATTTAGAAAGAGCAGAAAAAATCCTACGAAATGACATAAGTTGTTTTAGAATATTGAGAATTAATGGCGAGTTACAAGCTCTGAAACAGTGAAAAAATACAAAATCAAATATTTAGCAAAATAGTTAATCGTTAATTCCAAAAATGCAACTCTACCTACATCAAGGAAAATGTTATAAAATTTGGTCCATTCCGAAAGCTTTCGAAGAAGCTGACAATAAACCATATCAGTTTAATTGTATGGGAGAAATCAAGCAGTTCCCTAGTTACAACTCTGTACTGTTGCACGCTCGGAAAGGGCGAAACTCCGCCCATGACGATTGTAAACACCCCGTTTTAATATCTTTCAGTTATACATTTCTGATCAACCTCTATCAATACCCTTTCATTATTCAGTCTGGTCAAGTGAATGACATATTGTGCAGCTCTCGCCTTGTCTTAAAGCAAACTCCGTGACTGCTGCGTTTCCTCCATGAACTTTCAGGATGATGAAGAAGAAGTACTTTTTATGCAAATTTTCTATGTGTATAGGAAGAAAAGTGTAATAAAACAGCAGTCATCAGTGGGCGTTATGTTAAAGGGAGGCTGTTGTAAGTGGGATTGTAATAAGTTGATGTATAATAATTATGCCGGAATACTCTAACGAAGAATATGCGGACATGCATCTGATGTACGGGCAAGCTCATGGAAATGCATGTCTAGCACAGCGCATGTACCGTGAGCAATTTCCAAGGAGACGTTGCCCAAGTTCGAAACTCTTCATAAAAATCGATAGACGATTACGGGAGACTGGATCGTTTAATACAGCAAGCATTGATGCAGGGAAACCTCGACATGTACGAATACCTGCAATGGAAGAAGATGTACTGAATATTTTTAAAGATAACCCCTCCACGAGTACACGAGCTGCTGCGTCTGAAGTCGGTGTTTCTCACCAAAGTGTGTGGCGTGTTCTGCGTGCAGAAAACATGCACCCCTTTCATGTGCAGCGGGTACAACTGTTATCAGTAACAGATTGTGCTCAGCGGACAGAATTCGTACGCTGGTTGCTTAATGTAACAGAAAATAATCCACAATTTCTGGAAAATATTTTATTTACTGATGAAGCAACATTTACGAGAGAGGGCGTGGTAAACACGCACAATATGCACACATGGTCATATACAAATCCGCACACTGTTTTCCCGTCGAACGCACAACAAAAGTTCAGTGTGAACATATGGGCAGGTGTCCTCGGGGATTATCTCATAGGACCATATTTACTCCCAGATGTACTCAATGGCAGTACGTACTTGGTTTTCCTACGGGATATCTTACCGCAGTTACTGCAAAATGTGCCAGCAACATTGCGCCACAATATGTGGTTTATGCACGATGGCGCACCGGCACATTTTTTCATAGGTGTTCGCAATCACCTCAATTCAACATATCCTGGGAAATGGATTGGACGCAGTGGACCTGTTGCTTGGCCTGCACGCTCTCCAGACCTCAATCCGTTAGACTTTTTTGTTTGGGGACACCTTAAATCGCTGGTGTATGAAACGCCTGTGGATACACCGGAGGATTTACTAGCGCGAATCGTTGTCGCTGCAGGAGACATTCCCAACTCCGTCGGAGTTTTTCGGCGTGTTCGCCAATCTTTACGACGTCGCTGTCGGCTGTGCGATTCTGTTAATGGGCGCTACTTCGAACACCTATTATAATAATGTCCGTTCGTCTGCCTTCCGACATTGAACTGTGCAGCGCAGGCCAGAAGACTATGCTTCACATATGTCATAAAGTACGTGGAATGTAATTCTTTATTTGTCATTTTTCTTTTATTTTCAACACTTTTTGGCACAGTATTTTGTAAGTCACAGACTGTGGTGTACTCAAATTGTAAATTACAAAGTTTGTATGAATTAATTTAAAATTTAGTGTCTTTTTTAAATTTATAATTAATAAAATTATTATGCTATTTGTTACTATTATTTCCTATCATAAATTATGATACAATCACATTTATGATCACATATACATACAATAATTGTCCATGTAAAACACGTACTGAAACTTCTTGCATAGTTACAAATCGCAATATTTTTAATTATTTCCGAATTTTCACCACCAGTTTAATTTTAAAGAATTTAACTTAAGCTTTATATCAATAAAAGACCACTTTAAAATGTAGACTATTATTGTAAAGTTATTTTGGTTCATCCAACTCTTGAATAATTAAAAATGTTGCATCTCAGAAGAAGCATGATCGAAAATGTATAGTTGAGAGTAATTAAAAAGGCGGTGTTTCCAATCGTGATGGGCGGAGTTTAACCTTTGCTAGTGTCAAAGAAAGCGGAGTTGTAACTAAGAAACTGATTAATTTCTCTCACACAATTAAACCGATATGGTTCATTGTAAGCTTTTTCGAAAGTTTTCGGAATGGACCAAATTTTACTACATTTTCCTTGTTGTAGCTAGAGTTGTCTTTTTGGAATTAACGATTAACTATTTTGATGTATATTGGATTTCGTACTTTTTTCACTGTTTCAGGGCTTGTAACTCGTCAATAAATATTGCTATTTTAATACAATTGATGTCATTTCGTAGGATTTTTTTTGCTCTTTCTAAATATGTGCTTCGTTTTTATGTAGCATTATCGATAGTTTAGCAATGAGGGTTCTTTTACAATTTTCCGAATTTTCATTCTATTTGCTGTAACTTGAAAACTATTGAGATCCGACCAGGCTTTATATACTGATTTATGCTCCATGTGATCTCCTCTATTACCCCTATTAATATTGGACCCCTTTAACGGAACACCCTGTATATATATGTATATTGTAAAGGATTTCAGTTATGTTAAATATGTATGGAAATATACCACTTTCTTGGTCACACTGTCTTGAAAGTATTTTGCAAACTCAAATGAATATAACACTTATTTTATTCAAGGTATATGTGCAAGATTTTTATTTTGAGAAAGGTGGTGCGAGTAAGTATTAAAAAATAGCCGCCAGTCGGGATAGTAAACTGATGATAAAACTAAATGCTTTAACACCTGTAAAATAAAAAATAAAATAAAAATTCAACTTAAAACCAGTATATTATGTTTGGTTTTATTTCCTTATATTTAAAAATGGAATTAAAAAATATATGATTATTTTTTGACGTTTTCCCCCAAAAGAATTGGTAAGGGAAGCGGTTAAACGATTTGCGGATAAAGATGGATGTATTTTTTCTTCTTCTTTTAACATGTTCCGTACAATCGATAACGATGTATAAAAGAGAAACATTTGCACACTATATTAAAATAAATCCAATCATTTTTACTATACATTTCAGAAATTTTCCCGTACCTGCAGACAGGGCCCGATTAACCTCTGAATCTACTGGAAGCACAGTGTTATTTTGGGGGCCCCTTTCATTCGAGAAGAGTTTTCTAAATTCGACAGAATTCTAAATTGTATAGAAGAATAAATTATTCAATATAAAATTTGAACCCCCCCTGTTTTCTTAATTTTGGGCCCCTACAAAAGAGAAGCACGTGCTACTCGTGCATATTCGCTAATCAGGCCCTGCCTGCTGATAAAAAATCTGTACTTTTTCAAGTAAATTATTTTATTAGATAAAAGGAAATGCGAAGTATGCGTTTGGTCGTTCTGATGTCGTCGGTACCATGTCAAACTATCCAATGTGAAAATAGACACTTTTCAGGAGGTCAAAAAAACTGTCTTAATTGTCGATTCAAAATCAGCGCCAAGCAGCAGTAAACAATTATTATATATTTCGGATGCTGTTTTATATCCTATTTAAGCATGCTATTGAGATAAATCATTTGAATAAGTTTACTTGCCAAAAAATCACATTGGATAGTTTGATATGGTATGCTTATTTGTACGTTTTCAGCTTCGTTGAACTTTTTCAACTTCAAACTATCCAATGTGCCACATTGGATAGTTCGACTTGTAAAAATTTTGTGCTTTTCCCAGGTTCGCCATTCCACAGTAGCGAATATGCGATATTGGATAGTTTGACTTAAAAAAAATTTGTGCTTTTCCCAGATTCGCTGTTTCATAGTTGCAAATGTGTCACATTCAATAGTCTAATTTAAAAAAAATGTTGGTATTTACATATTCAATATCTCTTAAAAAAAAAAAAATTAATTTTAATGACAATATACAGTAAATTAATAAAGAAAAGTTATTTTTAAACATTCTGATAATTTTATAAAATATAAGAAAACAAAAATATCTCAAATAATGGGGTGGGCAACAACAGGCACTTTATACCCGTAATTATAAATAATAATCTACGCGCTATTTATTCTAAGAAACTCATGGAACGCTTTCTACCACTATTTTCGAATAGAAATCTTTGTATTATTGAATGTCCCATTAAAAAATGTTAGAACAAATGAGGCTGAAGAAAATTTGGAAGAAATTTATTATAGGCTCTTTTAATACAATAATTGCAAATGTTATCCGGAACGTAGGGAATAATAAAGGGTAATACTTGTTTCAAAACTTTCTTGACCGTTAAAAAGTTTTTATGACTTTTGGTTTACCTTTCTGTCGTCTCACCGGGCTCTAAATCTCATAAATATAATCGGATTGTCATATAACTTATTTATGTTTTTGACGTTTACTATGGCATGTCCGGTACTGAAAACGGAGCGTGTAGCATTTATAGGTCCTTTTCAGGGACACTCAAAAGAATCACGTTACATTACGCTTAATGGGGAAAGAAAAGTTTGTGGTTAACTTTAATTATTTTACGATATTTCCAACATAATGAAATTTATATACATTATCGAGGTGCAAAGCAACATGCCTACGTTAGAATATGACGTGTACGGCAGTTATCGCTCATTTACAGGGATACACAAAAGATTTCGGTTAAGTGCAGTCTATTAGCGGCAAATGCTGAAAATGCGTTTTATATTATGGTATGCGTTTTAAAACTTTGTGCATACTGCGTGGTAAGTATAAATTCTATAAATTGTATAATGTATACTTCCTTAAATTAACTCGTTAGCATTACTAAGTATGAATCTGAACTTCTTAAACGTAGCTTTGAATTCTGATATGATTTCAAAGTTAAACTATAGTTAGTACATAAGATGTTTGTGGAATATAAGTAAAATCATATACAGGGCCACTCAAAAACTAGAAACATGGACAATTATGGATGATAACTTCTGGAAGTATCATTTCAGTAATTTTAAGCGTCTTTTAGCTTGCATTAGATTTTTAGCTTATTATGTGGCATGTATAAAAATCTGTAGGTAATATACAGGGTTGTACAAAATAATTCAGTTATCCTCGTCTATTGTTAGAAATTACTGAATGTGAATTTTCAACCTCTTATACTTTTTAACACTTTCCAACAAGGTTAAAATGTGTTTATGAATTCGGTTTGTCTGTCTACGCTCTAACTCACGAAAATATACTCGTATTTAAATGCAATTTAAAAATATTAATGGTGCTTACAGTTGCATGTTCCTTCGGTATTGCATATGAAGTGTGTAACATGAATGGTTCGTTTAAGGGGCACTCAAAAGATTTCTATTACATTATGGTATATGGGAAAAATCGTTTGAAGAGTATTTTTACATTACGCTATTTCAAATATATTACAACTAATATAAATCACTGAATTTCATTACATGAAGATTACGATAAATAGGGCATGCATTCATAGCATTTGTTGTTCATTTACAGCGATACACAAAAGAGATGGGTTACGGTGCTGTCTTTGAGCAATAATTGCTGAAAGTGCATTTTTTAATTTCGGTATGCGCTTTTAAATGTAACTGTTTTTCTGCATGCTGTATAAAAAATCTGTACCTCGTATACAGGGTTGCACGAAAGAATTCACTAAAAAACAATTACCATGTATAGACAGAAAAAGTACTCGAATCAGTTTGTGAAGCCCTGTAGATGATCTATAAATTAGCGTATAGTCTAGATAGAATGCGACAATTTAGTTTAATTAGAAAACGCGTAACGCAATTTATACTTTCGAACTTATGCAATTTCCGCCCATAAACAGAAATATACTCGAACTTTTTGTATAGCCATATGTATATTATCTACAGGTTTTTATACATGTTATATAATATGGTAAATTGATTCAGGCAAAAGATTGTTATAAACACACTTCCAGAAATTAACATTCATAGCCGTCAATGCTTTCAGTTCCTTGCATAGCCCTGCATATTAAAAATTTCTACTAACATATTTCAGTATCGTAAAAAGAAATAAAAGACCGAAATTATATAACTCAATTAAAACCCTCCTTTAAGAAATTCACGCCCATATAAAATAATCCTTACGAATTCTTTTGTATAACACTGTATATGATCTGTAGACTTTATATCTACCACGTAATATTCAAATAGTTAAAAACCCATTCTAATATTGAAAACACACTTCAAACAACTATCGCTAATAGACAGCAGTGTAACCGATTTTTTTGTGTGTCCCTGTAAATTAACGATAACTGCTATACATGTCATATTCTGCAGTAAGCAACTTGTAATATAAATCAATTACGAATGTGAATTTCACTTTATATGGAATATTTTAACATTATTAAAATATGCTTCAAACATTGTTTTTTACTATAAACCATTATACAACAAAATTATTTTGTATGAACCTATAAATAATAATAAATGGCTTGCGCACCATATTCTTCATAAAACACGTTTTAATACACTTGATAACTCCATGTTAATTTCATTATGTTTTAAATACCATAATACCATTAAAGACACCGCTCTTTTTCCCTATTGAGTGTAGTGTAACGGGATTCTTTTGAGTGTACCTGTAAATGAATTAAAAATTCTCACCTTCCATTAATAATAGAAAGCATATATAGTAAACGTTGTCGTAGTCACATGTGTCAATAGCATTAAATTTCAATCGATAAATAAAACAATTTTTGTCTTTCTGATAAAAAGACTATTTTCATATTGGATAGTTTGACATGGTACGGATGTTTAGAAAAAGAAAAAATTCCAAACATTTGCGGCAAAGGATCGAATATGCCATATTGGATGACATTGTGAATTTTAGAAAAAGTTGCATATTGGATACTTTGAAACATTCATTATCTAAGTTTCTAATCAAGCTAGAAACGTGACGATTTTGATTACTACGTATCATGCACAGTACAACAAAATGGCACAAAATATGAAAAATGCAATTTTTCACATTGGATAGTTTGACATGGTAGCGA
Source organism: Maratus speciosus (assembly GCA_963932465.1). Classification (NCBI taxonomy): domain Eukaryota; kingdom Metazoa; phylum Arthropoda; class Arachnida; order Araneae; family Salticidae; genus Maratus; species Maratus speciosus. Next base: position 303,436,938 of record OZ010796.1, on the reverse strand, counting down.
CGATGTGTGAACTGAAACGACGCAGTACCGCATTCTTTTCTCGACTTTAGTACACGGGAAATGCAGCCAAAGTCTCAGTTGTCTGATTTTTGTGTGTATGGTCTTCATGAGGTATACACAGAAAGCCAAACACATGAATTCTTGGACAAAATAGGGGGAAGTGGAAATGCAAACGCAGATGACACGAAAGACCGTACGTAATAAATTAGTCACTTCGAAAAAGTTCCCCACGAAGGGGATCACTTTACTTATCCCAGTGAATCAAAATCACTCACTGAAGAATGCGGAAAAGATGGTGATAGTCTGGAGATGAAGAAAAATAGGAGAAAAGGGTGGTTTTTGAAGGAGTATATTAGAAAAGAGAAAACTAGTCGTTTTCTTTCTCATACATGTATTTCAAAAAGTTGCTACACATTTTAATATTTCAGTATTATTACTTCAATACTGCACCAACTTTGATTTTCATCTTAAATTTCTGCTTCATTTTACGAATCGGAATAAAAAACGAGTTAATCTTGATAATAATATTTAATTGAAAAAAATGATCTAAAATAAAGAAATTAATTAATTAAAACAAATTACAACGACCATTTGGGAAAATGATTTTTTCAAAGACTAAAATTTAAGACATAAAAAATCGCACGGAGTTGATCATACATTATGTACGCCATAATTAAACATTAACATTCCTGGACCCATCATGAACAAATTTTAAAAGAAATTTCAGTTTTACAATTTTAGGTACTGTAAATTTTTAAACTTCTACGGAGCTGGTCATACATTGCGTACGCCATGGATTAAACATTAATATTCCTGGACCAATTTTAAATGAAATTTCAATTATTAAATGCAATTAAATGACCATTAAATGCAAATAAATGACCAATTTTAAATGCAATTAGTTTGAAAGCTGTATCTCAATTTGTTTCTGAGTTTTTTTTTTTTGTAGTTTTTTTTTTTTTTTTTTTTGTAGTTTTTATTACTTTTTTGTCATAGTGGCAACAGAAGTATCCATCTCTGTTGAAAGTAAAGGGAAAATGCAGATTACTGTATAGACCAATCAGGAAATGAATAAAATGCGGGATTCAACTAATAAAACGCTTCAGATATGTTTTTGATTTCCTACCCTGACCGAGGACAATAACCCTTTTTCCAAATGGTTAAGAAATGTTCTATCTAACGAATCAACATTTTTCGTTATTTTGTTGTACATAAGTTGCTTGAGAATCACCGGGTTAGAGAGTTAAAGTTCCCGTCGCTGCATGAACAGCCGATGTACAACAGAACTACGAAAAATCGCTATTGTAGCGTCACTTCTGGGGGGGGGGGGGGGTCCCTAGTTTTGACTGAGACTTGAAGTCCATAGTCAAAAGAATATATTTAAGAAGTTTTGTTCAACTCTATGCATAACTTCGAAGAATAATCGATGATAGAATAATGAAAATCACACAAAAATCACTATTACATCGCCCCCTTCCAGTGAAATATCCCCAAATTCATCTGGAACCTGCTGGTTATAGTCAAACTCATAATGAAATTTGGTTCATTTCTATTCCTAATTTCATAAACTTTTTGATGATACAATAAGGAAAATGACACAAGAAATTGCTATCACAGCGCCTCCTTTAGGCGAATTGTTCCTAAACTAACGTGACACCTGCTGGCTGTAGCCAAAAACATATCTATGCATATCTTCATACACTTTTCAATGACACAAAGTGGACATACGGATACGCGAACAGGCAGATATTTTGTATAAACATGTTTTTTGGGGTCTCTGACCTCTAAAGCTTGTAAATCCGTCGAAAACCGGAAGTTGAAAAAAATTTCGATTACATTACTTTCTTCTTTAAAAAGAAGAGCGTAAAAAGAAGAAAGAGCGGTTAATAATAAACGAAGGTTAAATTCTTCATTTTATTCATCAAGTTCACTTGTCAAGCGTCATTGTTACCCACCTGTTCCACATAATTTTACTTGCTACTCCACTGTGATTTCTAAGTTGAATTTAGCCCTTGGTGGACTTCTTCTTTCCCTTCCTTCCCTTTCAAATAAACTACTACTTTTTATGCAAATTATTCTCTTTATCCAACTACGTTTTAATTTTAACTACACTGTTAAAAATATCGTAAAAAATTACCTCTGTTTTTAAAGGCTATCTATTTTCTGACCAATGAGAACGCTTCATAAGCGTTAATATTGCGTTCTCATTGGTCAGAAAATAGATAGCCTTTAAAAACAGAGGTAATTTTTCACGATATTTTTAACAGTGTACGCGTCTCTCTGCAAAGGGCCTTGATTCCGTTCACATTGAAAAATGAAAGTGATTTTTTTCCAATTTGAGCGAAATATTTCTATTCCTTTCCTCAGGTTTTGGGCAAAATTAACGCAGATAGATTTATGAAACAGTTTTCTCTTGCCAACTGCTTCCACTAAATAACTATATTTTTCACTTCCTACTATTAGTTCACACTCTCCCTATATTTATTTATTTATTTATTTATATATCTTGTTCAAATTTTCACTCGTTAATAAAATACTTATTATTCATCCTATCAAGTTGAAATAAATTTTTTTAAACTTGTACTGGATGACAATTGATGTTAATACAGTTTTTTCAAACATTAATTCATTAATTAAAATTTAATTAATTAATTTTAGTTTTACATGGGAGACAAAATGGCGGCCATTGGTTATTGAAGCATTTAATGCATCGTTATATCTATAAGGGGGTTACCATAGGGGGGAGCCTGTTCTGTCGCCAAATACCGCTAAGTTTGGCGATATATCGCCAAATTTGACGGCCAAAATGAGTCGCCAAAAAGGACACCAACTTGGCGATATCTCTAATATATCGCGAAATTCCCATAGACTTCCATTGTAAACCCACTTGCTTATAGAAAATCAACAAATTGAGATATTTTAATGCAACAAAAACTAATATTAGCTTAAGGGATTCTATTAAATTTTTCTTTGATGAGCTAAGTAGGAATTGACTTTAAAAACAAAATTTTTATATTACTTGTGTATAATATCTTTAAGTGGATGGGCGTTGGCAGAAAAAAATGCAGGGAGGGCCAAGATTTTGAAAACAGAGATACCCGTAGTCTGTTACCTATAACTAACAAGATTATAAAATAATATTATAGACTCGTTTTTTCCCCCTTAGAAACCGAAAAAAAGTCCGGAGTAACTCGAATTGTCAAAATGGCGACCCTTTTTAAAACTCTCTTAAACAGCTAAGTTTTAAAAAATGTAGACTATAAACATAAAATAGTCTAAACTAAGAATTTTTATCAAAAATCCTTCTGCAAGACATCTTTTAAACATATGGACATAAAAATGTTATACAGAAATTTAACAATTATAAAATATTAATCTTATAGGAGTACCATACTCGATCACTTTGAAAAAATAAACACACATATTAAAAAATTTTTTAAATTTAAGTGAAGTTGATTCAAGAGTAATGCAATTAAACTACGTGTATAACATTTTTTGACTGATGTCTTCACTATCACTATTATATGATTTCTTTTTAGTAAAATGTTATATGAATATTTAGTAAATATTATTTAATTGAACACAATTACTTAGATAAAATTTGAAATATTATATATATTTTTCTTTTCAGTATAGTATTATATGAATACTTAGTAATTGTTTACTGAATTGAATACAATTTTTAGTAAAATGTTATATGAATACTTAGTAAATATTATTTAATTGAACACAATTACTTAGACAACATTTGAAATATGTAATATTTTTTTCTTTTTAGTATAATATTATATGAATACTTAGTAAATATTTACTTAATTGAATACAATTTCTTAAACAAAATTTGAAATATTGTATTTATTTTTTTTTCTTTTTAGTATAATTTAACAATATTAGTTGAATACTTAGTAACTACAGGGTGTCCAGCGAATAAGACCCTGATTTCAAAATTAAATATCTCAAAAACAGAGATCAATATAATTATGCGGTAAACGGTTTGTTTATTAGCTAAGCTGTAAAAATGTTATACAGAAGTTTCAAAATTTAGTTGCAAAAACCGTTAACAGATGGCGCTATAATCGCAATACTTGTAAACTGAGGTTCGAAGTCCAGAACACTAGCGTCTCTTTCCTAGACGGCTTCCTGTGGAAGAACGAAAATTGGGAAAGAGCACTTTTTCGTTGGGGTGATGGGCAGAAGTGGAGACATCTGGTCACAGAATTATTGCATCAGCTTCAATTTTAGAGAATTTCAATTAATAGAATTTTCAATAAAAAATTTAGCAATCATTATATAAGAACTTATTAAAATATTTTATTTGGATAATGTGCAGAAGCGGAGACATCTGGTCATAGAATTATTGCATTAGCTTTAATTTTAGAAAATTTTAATTAACAGGATTTTCAATAAAAAGTTTAGAAATCATTATATAAGAACTTATTAAAATATTTTATTAAATTCAATTTTTAATGCAATATAATTATTTAAATCAAAATGCATATATTTAGAAAAATAATTTCGTACTTTTTATTTATTTTTTATATTTTTAAATCACGGCATAATATTTTGGTATTATTGTTTATACCTGATTTATTATAAAGAAAAAAGTAATTTTGCACTTTTCATTTACTTTTAAATCACGGCATAATACTTTGGTTGTAGCACAACACATATAGGGTAGACTAGGGACGGTTCACCATACGGGAGGCTTGACCCACCCATCAATTTTCATATTTAAAAGAATTTCAGAGTTTTATCAATAGGTGTCAACCAAAGCTACTGGAATGCTCAAACAACAGTCTTCGTTTCATACAGATAATCGAAATAGGTGTGGAAAAAAATCAAGTGTGAGGCGTTTTCAACTTAAAAGTTGTGCTTTTTGGAAATATTTTGAAAGCTTTTTTCAGATAAAATATATCATAGAAATTTAACTAAGTAGGTTTAAAGTAATGCAGAAATATCGAGCTTCATTCCAGACATAAAGATTGTACAGTAAGTTAGGCTTAACATAATAATGCGCTATTCTTTAGAAAAGGTCTACGCAACGAGGCTTGACCCAGTCAATGTGAGGGAGGGTTGACCAGATGCTCAAGAATCCCTTAATTAAGTGTTTTTGTAAATCTTTTTATTATACACTGTCCATAATGAAAAGTTAATGGTTATATATATAAAAGAATGTAAATTTATTCTGTAAAGCTACAGTAAAATGGTGTGATGGAAAAGAAAATGTTTAAAACTGACTAAATTAAGATGTGAACAATTGCTAGAAAATAGGAAAGTTGATAGGAACTTTTTTTTCATTTAAATATTAGTTACAATAGGTAAATTGAAACAGTGAGAAAGACTAGAAAGGATGAAAGCAGCAGTTTTAACCAGTGTTGCAGTCGTAAAAAAAGCAGAGGGTATACGCTAATGTTTTATTGGAGAAGCAGAAGGTATACGGAGCTTCTTAAAAAATCCAGAAGGTACACGGCGTATACCCCCGTATACCCTCCACTACATCCCTGGTTTTAACCGTTTCAGGGGCAGTGGTAGGTTTATAAAACAACTTAATTTTAATTCCGAAACGTCACAATGGCACCAATCTTTTCCGTTTAATAAGTATGTGAAATATAGCCTTTTTCTTATTTCCAAATAAATTTGTTCGTTAATTCCGGTGCCAGTCATTTATTTCAACATTTTAGTGCTCAAAGTACTTTGCCCCTTAAAGGTTTAACACGTTCACGCCGGCGCGGTGGGCCACACTCGACTGTCTCAGAGTTGTCTCCGGCTTTTTGCACACCACTATTATTTTAGAGAAAATGTTGTTCCTTTTAAATCGCCCAATTGTTCTATTTAAATAAGACAACAATTTCTGTATTAAAATATTGGTATCCAAAAAGCCGGAGACTTGGCAGATCTGAGACAGTCGAGTGTGACCCACCGCGCCGGCGTGAATGTGTTAAATCATGTTAATGATAAGTTAAGGGCTCATGCGGCTGCAAAAGAACATAGCATCGATCGAAAAACTTTAGGAAGGTATGTAGACAAATTTCACCAGGGTGAATACAGTCTGATGAAACCAAATTATGCGACAGCTAGAGTTGTCAGGTCGAGTGTCACAGAAAATAGGACAAGGAGACGACAAAAAAAAAAAAAAAACGGGACAGTGGCTTTTAAATCCGGAAATCCGGACATAATAACATGAAACACTATAATAACGGAATTTATCTCTAACAGAATACTGCCTTAAATGTTAAAAATTCATTTTCCCTGCTATGCAATTATATCTGCTCAGACAAAATCCTGTTTTAAACAAAATTTTTCTCCTCTGATTTTCGATTGCGTCTCAACAGGTTTGTTTAAGCATCATATTAAAAAAAATATTTTTAATAATAATTAAAGCACGTAGCATAAAGTTATTTTGCTTTTTTTAAACTGATTTTATTTCTCTTCATAAATATTGCAATATAAAGCAAAGTGGGCCAAGCCTCCCATATAGTGGGTCAACCCTCCCATATAGTGGGTCAACCCTCCCATATGTGGGGAGCCTTGACCCATTATTTTTTCAAGAATAAAATCAATCATTTTTCAAATTTCTTATATGTTACACTTATGTAGAAATTTTATTTTGATAACTGATTGTATAACGAATAAAATGATACATAAAACTTTATTCTAGGTTCAATATTTAAAAAATAAATATCATTTTATAAAAAGTGGGTCAACCCTCCCTAGTCTCCCCTAGTTCTTTTCTTTGTAAACAAAGTTTTAGAGACAGAAATTATGCATTAAATTATTTCTTTTTTAAAAGGAATTGATGATAAGTCATATCATCAACGTTAAAGCAAAATTATTTTGGATGCTGTATTCCTTTCCAACACGTCGGATCCTGTCGCTAGAAGCTGTACCATATTTCTGTGCTCAGTGATAAAAAAAAATGAAAACGAGTTTTTAAAATTATTATTTTTTTTTAACTTAATTAAGTTTTTAAAAATAGAAAATTTGTATTTTTTCATTCAAACTATTCTCTACAATTAAAAAAAAAATGATTTATGAATCATTATTATAAATGCTCAATGATTTTTAAAAAGGGGGTTTCTTTTAGCTTAATTAAATTTTAAAACCAGAAACTTTGGATTTTTTTATTCAATCTTTTTTCACAGTTTAAATAAATATTAAAAAGTAAAGATTTCCATTTTTTTCAAATCTTCCTCTACTTGGATTCGATTCCACGATCTACCAATTAGGAGAGAAAAGATATACCACAGAGATACTGGTATCCCGACCGAAGTAGCTTATAAGAAAATTTGAAACAAATCTCAATTCTGTCAACACATGGCTCCGCTTCTGCACATTACCCAAATAAAATATTTTAATAAGTTCTTATATAATGATTGCTAATATTTTTATTAAAAATTCTATTAATTGAAATTCTCTAAAATTGAAGCTGATACAATAATTCTGTAACCAGATGTTTTCACTTCTGCACATCATCCCAACGAAGAAGTGGTCCTTCCCAATTTTTGTTCTTCCATTGGAAGCCATCTAGGAATGAAACGCCAGTGCTCTGGACTTCAAAACACAATTTATAGGCATTGCGATTACAGCGCCATCTGTTAGGGGTTTTTGCAACTAATTTTTTAAACTTCTGTATAACATTTTTACAGCTTAGCTAATAAACAAACCGTTAACCGCATAATTCTATTGATCTTTGTTTTTGAGATATTTAATTTTGAAATCAGGGTCTTATTCGCTGGACACCCTGTATTTACTTAATTGAATACAATTACTTAAACAAAATTTTGAAATATTATATTTATTTTTTCTTTTTAGCATAATATTAGTTGATTATTTAGTAAATATTATGTAGAAGTATTATGTAGAAATTTGCAATTACTTAAACAAAATTTGAAATATTTACTTAATTGAATACAATTACTTTGAAAAAATTTGAAATATGATATTTATTTTCTTTTTAGTGAAAATATTAGTTGAATACTTTTAACTATTTACTTAATTGAACACAATTACTTAAACAAAATTTGAAATATGATATTTATTTTTCCTTTTTAGTGCAACATTAGTTGAATACTTAGGAACTTTTTACTTAATTGAATATAATTTTTAGTAAAATGTTACATGAATACTTAGTAAATATTATTTAACTGAACATAATTACTTAGACAAAATTTGAAATATTATATATTTTTCTCTTTTTAGTATAATATTATATGAATACTTAGTATACATTTACTTAATTGAATACAATTTCTTGGACAAAATTTGAAATATGATATTTATTTCTCCTTTTTAGTACAATATTAGTTGAATGCTTAGTAACTATGTACTTAATTGAACAGAATTACTTAGAAAAAATTTGAAATATTATGTATACATTTTTTCTTTTTAGTATGATATTATATGAATACTTAGTAAATATTTATTTAATTAAATATAATTTCTTAGACAAAATTTGAAATATATTTATTTTCTTTTTAGTTGAATACTTAGTAAATATTTAGTTAGTTGAATACAATTTCTTAGACAAAATTGAAATATTATAAATTTTTTGTTCTGTTTAGTACAATATTAATTGAATATTTAGTAAATATCATGTAGAATTAGTATTATATATTTAGTAAATATTAAGTAGAATTAGTATTAAATGTTTTGCAATTACTGAAACAAAATTTGAAAATACTTACATAATTGAATACAATTTCTTAGACAAAATTTGAAATATGATATTTATTTTTTCTTTTTAGTACAATTAAAAAATATTTTGTGAAAAATATTATTAAGTGATGTTTTTTCAATATTTTGCGATAATTACTTAGACAAAATTTGAGATATTATATTTATTTTTTCTTTTTTAGTACAATATTAGTTGAATACTTAGTAACTATTATTTAATATTTTACAATTATTCAGACAGAATTTGAAATATGATATTTTTCTTTTTAGTAGAATATTAAATGAATACTTAGTAAATATTTACTTAATTGAATACAATTACTCAGATAAAATTTGAAATATTATGTATTTTTTCGTTTTAGTATAATATTATATGAATACTTAGTAACTATTTACTTAATTGAATACAATTTCTTGGACAAAATTTGAAACATTGTATTAGTTTTTTTTTTCTTTTTAGTATAATATTAGTTGAATACTTAGTAACTATTTACTTAATTGAATCTAATTACTTAAAACAAAATTTGAAATATTGATAGAATAAAAAATAAAAGGCAAAATATGTTTTACTTATATAATATTTATTAATCATTTTCAATAGTAATAGAAAGACAAATAATTCTTGAAAGGTATAGATATTCAAATCCATTTATATGTCATATTCAAGGCTGGAGTAGCACAGTTGAAGTTTATTCCAACAGAGCGAAAAATGTCCAGGGATCGAACCTGGATACTTGGCGTGCCGTGCCAATGCCTTACCTGTTAGGCTATCCGGACCGATACCTGGCTGACATAATTCACTCTTATTAGTTGGACTTGGCTGCGAACTGCAGCGCTAGTTTCATTCATCCGAGCTATAACTATAGCATTTACATGCTGAATAATCCAGTTGGAAAAAATGTTCGTTCCCTTCATTATGATCCATTTATATGTTTAGACAAAGTTTTCATTTATACATTTTGATAAGATGGTGTATAAACTCAAAGTCGAGATAAAATATAATGTTACAGTGATTACATATAGGATTCAGAATGTAGCGACATACTGAAATTATTTTATGTATTTTTAAAATGCAGATGATTAGTTAGTTCGTTTTAATTAATTTTTATGACTTAGCACGTTACTGTTAATCTCACGTGAGATAATTTATGACGATTCAAATTAGAATTTCTAAAGAATGCTTTTTGACAGATGTCACATATAAATCGTTTTTCTCCTGAATGTATGATCAAATGCCGATTTAAATTGTGTTTTCGTAAAAAAGATTTGCTGCAAATAGTACACATATAAAACGGGTTCTGTTTCTTCAGTTCTGGTGAGAAGGATTCCGCTTCGTTATCTGTAACGAGTTCTACTCTAGATTGTACTGTTAATCCTGTGAGATAATTTATGACGATTCAAATTAGAATTTCTAAAGAATGCTTTTTGACAGATGTCACACATAAATCGTTTTTCTCCTGAATGTATGATCAAATGTCGTTTTAAATTGTCTTTTCGTAAAAAAAATTTGCTGCAAATAGTACATGTATAAGGTGACTTCAGCTCTGATGAGAAGGATTCCGCTTCGTTATCTGTAACAGGTTCTACTTTAGGTCGTATAGTTAATCCAATGTCTTGATCATTTAATCTTGATACGTCATGGCTTACATGGCAGAATATCGATCTTGAAAACTACTCATATTATCTTAAGGGTAAAACGTCTTCACACATTCAAAGAAAAGCAAACATTAATGAAAAATAAGTCTCGTTCCATTCAATTTTATAGAATCATAGGGGGCGCATACTATAAAAAAATTTAATGATGGTGCATATCATGTAATATGATTGGTGCATAAATTTAAGAATAACACGTGACATAAAGCATAAAGTTCACGGGAAGTGTATCAATCAAATATCAAAAGGTACTTTTGTAATGTCTGAGGAGTATATGATTAACCGAATTACGAGTTTGAATTCACCATTCTAAGATTTCGTTAATTTATTTCAGTGAAATATATGTTAAATTTAAGAAAAACACGTGACATAAGTTTAAAAAAAGTATGTATGTGTAAGAAGTATATGATTAATCATGTTACGATTTTGAATTCATCGTTCTAAGGTTTTACAAGTTAATTTTATTATTTCATTGAGATATACGTTAAACCAATATATGTTAAACTAGAACTAAATTCTATTAAACTCTACAAAAGAATGATTTGAAGTGTAGCAGTAGTTTTAAAATTCATTAGAACTAATGTAGAATCATTAAATAATTATATATTACAATAACGAACTATGAGCTGATTTAATTTATAATATCAAAAATTAAGATAATTAAAATAAGAGATACTTCTTCGAGGTTTATAAAACGTTTACTTTGAAAAAGTGGGATAGTGAGTAAATAAAATACTCAAATTATAGTGGCATGTTAAAAAATAATGTACATAATTATTTTAGTTGGAATGTTAAAGAATCTTCTTCCTTAAAATTTAAATTTATGTACTTTCGAAATAATCTCAAAGATAGTACTCAAAAGTGTGATAGTAAATGTTGGGGGCACGGTTTACCCGGTGCGTAGCAAACGTAACAAAAAAATGAAATTTGATACGAAGTTCGCAGGTTCGTAACCAGGGTTTGGTACAACGAACCTACTCTCACACGCAGAATCGATAAAATAAGTTAAACCAAAAATAAAAATCTCATACATTAAAGTAATTCTCTAACAGTGGATAGCATATCAGTTACAAAAAATGAAATTTGATACGAAGTTCGAAATTAAGGTTTGGTAAAATGATCCTACTCCCGTATGCAAAATCGATAAAATAAGTTAAACTAAAAATGAAAATCGTATACATTAAAGTAATTCTCAAATAGTGCATAGCATATCAGTTACAAAAAATGAAATTTGTTACGAAGTTCGAAACTAAGGTATGGTAGAATGACCCTACTCTCGCATGTAAAATCGATAAAATCTTATACATTAAAGTAATTTTCAAAGTGTAGTAGTAGTAGTTAAAATAGGTACTGTTGACTTATCTTAAGTTACCGACAAACCAACGCACATAAATGAGAGGGCCACAATTTTTGCCTTGAAACATCTAAAATGTCGACTTACAGGTATAGTTTCTTGGCTTGATCAGTTAAACCTACTTCAAATTATCAAGTCAAGAGACTATTTTGTTACAGGTTCGATTCCAAGTGAAATTTTTATGAAAAAAACTAATTACAATAGTTTCCAATTCCTGCCGATAGAGGGCGCCACCTAGCATTTTCATGTCGAAATTCTAAGTCGATTCCAAAAAATAAGCTTCCTCTCAAAAAGACCTAACCCCTTATGTTATAGTATAACATTACCTTATATGGTTATTCATTCAAACCTTAAGATGATACGAGAAATTAAGCCCCGCCTAAAAATTTTACCATCTTCCTACCCTATCATACTATAGTAGAAAAATGCAGAATTTTTGATACAATGTGGGCTACAGCGAGTGAATTTGCCTTCATGATAGCCCTGCCTTTGAGCAGCTAATACGGCATATGTTACTTTTTTAAAATATATGTCGGGGGACCCATAGCTAGTGTCAAAAACATGCGTTTTTTTTTCTTTTTTCTTTTTTCAGGTTGGATAGCAGAGAAGAAAGAAGCGGACTTCCAGAGGACACTTTCTATAATTTTCGTCTAAACTAATACTCTCCTACTATAGCATGATCTTTCCACACTTTACTCTTATCTCACTATCAGATTATCTTATCAGATTATCCTATCTTATCTCCTTCCCTAACACTCTTCTCAAACCCTCTCGTACTATAGTACGATTTTCACTTTCACCACCTCCCACCTCCCTCCCTGCGAATCGAACACCCTTTTCCCTACTACTATTATGTGTTGCGTTTTAGAGATCAACCCCTTTTGCCGAATAATGATCAATATTGATTAATTATAATTTTAAAGAAAATTGTACTCTACTTTTTTCACATTTAGTTAAATAAGAGTTCAAAGGCCACTGTGAAACAAGCAGCAGTTTTCTATTTCAGTTTAGTCAATTATTATTGATGTTCAACTTTAACGTCAGTTATTCTTTGAACTCAATTTACTCCAAATCGAAATTTTGTCACCTGTACCCCTTGGCCTCTGATGTCCTCATATGTTATGGAGGTGTGCCATGCATGATCGGTACTGAAAATGAAATGCGTAGCGGTTATCGATCCTTTACAGTGGCACAGTCGCACTCAAAAGTATTCCATAAAATTAGAATCTAAGGGGAACTAAATGATTTGAGGTGAATTTTAACAGTGTTACACAATTTTAAACATAATGAAATTTATATACATTATTAAGGTGCACTAGAAGATGATTACTATAGAAAATGTTATGTGCAGCACTTTCAGTAGGCGTACTCAAAATTATTCCGGGGGACCCAAACTCAAACTCAAAATTATTCCGTTATATTATGATCTATGACGAAAAATCGTTTGCGGACTATTATAATGGTGTTACTCTGTCACAAACATAAAAAATCACAGCTTTCTGTAGAATATGTGTTGCAAACGATTTATTATTAATTTACAGGGTCGCACAAAAGAGTTCGGTTACATAATGGCCTAAGAAGAAAACTGTTCGCAGCCAATTTTAAGGGGACTTATCTGGTGTGGAAGAAAAGAAAAGAATCCCATGTTATCCTATGGAAAAAAAATACTTATCCTTCTTGTTCATTCAAATTTGGAAATTTCAATAATATTTTTTTTCCCAGCACGTAGATAGAACGTTTCTTTATCTCTCTGTAAGCTTAAAATATTTTAAAGATAATTATGAGTATTTTAAAATTTGTGCTAAAATTTTAAAAATTCCGAAAAGTATAAAGAGTATTCTTTATTTGTTTGTAACTTATGACTGGAAAAAGATATAAAAATTTGGATCGTACAGAGGGATAAAGAATCTTCCTATCTAAGTGCTGAAAAAAATATTGTTGACGTTGACATTTTAAAAAGGGTCTAGCCGGATAAGCATAGCGAAATGGCCCCCACGGCCGATGTTTGAAATAACATGTATGGTAATAAGGTTCGCCATGAGAATACAATATAGAGTGTTTTTAGCCTCTGATCTTGAACTGCCATTGAGATAATCGGGGAAGTTTGCGCCAGCGCTACTGTTTTTCTCAAAAAGTACAAAAGTTAAAAAAATGAAACCAAAGCCAATTTTTGAAGAATATACTAGTTCACATCATATATTTTTTTTAAATTTTTACACAAATTTTAACATAGAATAATAAACAAAATATTTTTTGAAAAAATTATTACTGTAGTAATTTTATACTTACACCTACCAAAAAATTACAGAATAGTACTCAAAGTATGCACTTTTAAGGAAAAAAAAAAAAAAATCTTAAAATCGAAGATGCGCTTTTTGAGTTGAAAAAATAGTGCTAGCAACTTGCTAAAGTATTCGTAACGGTCCCTGTTTGCATTTGCAGAAATACGCTACTATCAATGCATTGGTCGATTCGTGACATTTCCACTCGGGCAGGATGCGCAATGCGCCAAAATAAGAGAATGTTTCCTTACACACCATTTCCGCATAGGTTTGTTTCGTGTTTGTAAATATTCTTTTATTTTGGCGTACTGCGCATCTTTCTCGCGTAATAATATCATGAAATGAAAAACAAAATGGTAACATTTGCCTACCATGATTTTCACGCTGAAGAAGGCTATAAGAAGGTAGAGCGTACATATATAACTTATAACTTTAGGGGGGAGTGTATGTGTGTGTATGCTGGGGGAGATCTGCCACTTGACATCGGAAGATACCTGTTGTGGGAGGGGGTGTTGTAATCTGTTATCGTTACCATTTTTGATCATACCAAAATTTACGTTTTTGGTATCTTTTTCTTTACATTTGTAATCTTAATTTTTTAAAGTCTGTTTTCTTCTTTTTATGAAAATACAAAGTTATTATTAAAGCCGTTTTCAATGTTTATAAATTATTTCATTCCAAAATATGGAATAACCCAAAGTTCGCCATTAATATTCTCCTGCCATATTGGTAAATAATTCGTTGTTAGAGAAACCAGATTCGAAATGATACTTCATATTTTTGCTAGTAAAAGATGGGGAAGAGTGTTGTCCATCTGTTTTGTGTACAAGAAGTTCTGTTTAGCCGCGTTCAAGGGCGAAGTGCAAGAAGACAATACTACTGTTCAATGCATTATAACAAAGAAGAGCTATTATTAAGAACTTTTAAATAATAAGTATTTTTTTTAATTTATTTGACATAAAGTTATTTCTTATATAACAGTGATATTTTATGAATTTCTTCTCTTTATTTAAATCAGTAAAATATACGAATAAAAAATGTACAACCATACCTATATTTGGAAATTTTTCCAGAGAGAAACATTCGCCTTGAATACAATATTTCAAATGAAAATCAAATTTCAAATTATTTTTGCTTAAAAGGCGCAAAGACCAACTTAGTGAAAAAGTTTCCATGCCGGGAATCGAACCCGGGCCATCAGTATAGCGCACTGACGTTCTACCGCTAAACCACATGGAACGATACCCAGCCTGGAACTTCTCACTATTACAAGTTGGCAAGGCTACAAACGCAGCACAAGATGGAATATTTTCCGTGAGCCACCAACATGGGGCAAACACAGACACTTAATTAAATCCAGCATCGAATGAATCTATATTGATATTTGGAAATTTTTCCAGAGAGAAACATTCGCCTTGAATACAATATTTCAAATGAAAATCAAATTTCAAATTATTTTTGCTTAAAAGGCGCAAAGACCAACTTAGTGAAAAAGATTCCATGCCGGGAATCGAACCCGGGCCATCAGTGTAGCGCACTGACGTTCTACCGCTAAACCACATGGAACGATGCTGGATTTAATTAAGTGTCTGTGTTTGCCCCATGTTGGTGGCTCACGGAAAATATTCCATCTTGTGCTGCGTTTGTAGCCTTGCCAACTTGTAATAGTGAGAAGTTCCAGGCTGGGTATCGTTCCATGTGGTTTAGCGGTAGAACGTCAGTGCGGTATACTGATGGCCCGGGTTCGATTCCCGGCATGGAATCTTTTTCACTAAGTTGGTCTTTGCGCCTTTTAAGCAAAAATAATTTGAAATTTGATTTTCATTTGAAACCATACCTGTATATCATTGAAAAGTATAAAAAGAAAAAAAAAGGAAAAACAAATGTAAAAATAAAAATAATTTTTTGACACTGATAACAATATTGTTAGGGAAAGGGGAATTCGAGGAACGATAACTTCTGATATCGGAAGGTTGGTAGGGGGTCCGGAATTGCCAAAAAGTTGATAAACATATATTTACAGCCCCTATTCAGCTTCACCTGCACAATCGACTAGACCATAATTACGCGAGAAGGATGCACTGTACGCCAAAATAACAGAATATTTACAAACAGGAAGCAAACCTATAGGGAAGTGGTATGTATGGACACATTTTCTTATTTTGGCGCAGTGCGCACCCTGTCCGAGTGTAAATGTTACGAATCGACCAATGCATTGATAGTAGCGTATTTCTGCAAATGCAAACAGGGAAAGATACGAATATTTTAGAAAGTTGCTAGCATTACTTTTATAACTCAAAAAGCGCGTCTTCAATTTTAACGAAATTTTCCCCCCTTAAAAGTACATACTTTGAGCATTATTCTGTAATGTTTTGGTTGATGTAAGTATAAAATTACTACATTAATAATTTTTTCAAAAAGTATTTTTGTTTATTTTTCTATATTTAAATTTGTGTAAAAATATGAAAAAAATATATGATATGAACTAATATATTCAATAATTGCGTTTGTTTAATTTTTTTAACTTTCGTACTTTTTGAGAAAAACATATTTGAAAAACAGTAGCGCAGTCGCATACTTCCCCGATTATCTCAAGGGCAGTTCAAAGTCAGGGGCTAAAAACACTCTATACTGTATACTCATGGGAGCCTTATTACCACACATGTTATTTCAAACCTCGGCCGTGGGGGCCATTTCGCTATGCTTATCCGGCTAGACCGTTTGAACGAACAAGAAGGATAAGTAATTTTCCCATAGGGTAACATGGAACTTTTTTCTTCCCCACCAGATAAGTCTGAAACTGGAAGTACCTTTATAAAAAAATCTGCAACCGAAATTGAAAAAGTAAAAAATAGCCATATTAAAAATCGACCTCAGCTATCCCATTAAAAAAAAAAAAGTTTAAAAATACTTAAATTTAAACGAAAAATTCGAAAACAACCTGCCTGTAGGTTTAACATTACGGAGCGAGTGATTTCAAGTGAGTGAAGAGTCCCCTTAACTCTAGAGGTTAATAGATTCCTGTCCCGAACTGACATCGGGCTGGGGGAAAACAAGAACGGAAAATCATGCATCAGACATAGATTATGAAACATTTTCCAACGCTAACAAAATTTTATTAAAAATTTTCATATTTCATTAAATTAAATCAGATATCTAAATAAGCAATTTAAAAAACACATAACTGAGTAAAAATTCATTTTCAGCAATTTACTGTCCTATCCGATAATGTACGGGAAATCTTTTGTGCAGTCCTTTATATGGTCTATAAAATTTATTCACACCACGTAATATACTAAAATAATGATAAGCTTTAAAATGTATACCACAGCGAAGAACTCATTTCCAGCAATTAACAACCATGGTCTGTTCTTTAACCGAATTCTTTTGTGCGTCTCTGTAAAGGAAGCATAAATGCTAAGCACTCCATAATCTATAGAAAACATTTTGTAGTGCACCTCAGTGATCCTTTTAACCCCTTGAAGGGCACCGGTATATTATATATACCACTTAATTTTAATTCCTATATGCCATATTGACACCAGCATTTTAAAACTAAATTTTGATTTATACTACATACTCTAAGAAACGCTTTTAGCTACTATCATATAAATTTTCTTGTAAATCGTGGTGTCAATTAATCATTTTACCATTTTAAAAACCGAATTACTTTGCCCCTCAAGGGGTTAAATTTCATTATTTTTGAAGTATCGTAACATCACTAAAATGCACCGGAAACGTATTTTACCCATAGATCATAATGTAATGTAATTTCTTCTGTGCGTCGCTGTAAACGAACTATGAATGCTACTTATTCTATATTCTTGAGAGATCACGTTGTAGCTTACCTTAGAGATGCATATCAATCTCATTATGTTCGAAATACCGTAGCATCAATAAAATGCACCATAAACGATTTTTCCCCGTAGGCATAATGTAACGGAGATATTTTGTTCTCTCCTGTAAACGCTACACAGTTCATTTTCATATAAATGATGCACACTTTATTTTCAATTTCGAACATTGTATAGTAAACCTCAATAACGTGTAAAAATTACATGGCTTCCCGAGTATATTTACAAAGGTTAGGACACGGCCAGCCAGCCAGATAAAGAAATTTATAAAGACTTTCCAACTATGTCGGAAAGCGATAATCGGTGGTTATATTATGTGAGTTCATTTTCCTTTGACAAATGTTTAATAAAATTTACTTTTTTTACAGTAGATGGTAGTTACAATAGTTGTGTAAAATGTGACTATGATCCGTTATTTTTTCCCGATATATGTGAAAATAATAAACATAGTAGTCATTTCGTTCAATTAAAAAAAATTATTTTTATTTTTATCTTTTTACAAAATAACACATTTATTTAAAACTTTTTTTTTTTTTTTTTTTTTTTTTTTTTTATAATGCATCAAATCAAAAAAAAAAAAAGAGGGGGGGGGGAGGAATTTAATTTTTGACACATTTTTTAAAAATATGTTCCATAGGTAAGGAATTAAATCGAAAAAGAAAATAATTAATTTATTCGAAATTCAGCCTTTTTTTTTTCTTATATCGTGCTTTTACTCATTTATGCTTGGCATTTTAATAAATTTGTATAGTGTTCTTCTTCTTAATAACATGAAAATTTTATGAAATAATTATCGATCATGTCTTTATCTGTTATCGAGAGGTGATAGAATAAGATGGGTATTCATTTGCTAAAATGAAGGCTTTTTTCGGTGTTTATAGGTTTTTCATTTTTCAAGATGGCGAAATGTAAAAAGTAAGTTTATTTGTATTTTTTATATCATGGATCCAAATAAATAAGTCATAATCTTAGCTTGTAGACTTTTTTGAAATACATATTTTTTGAAATTGTGAAATTATATGTTCAAGCCCATTTTTTATGCATGTTTGTAACGTACAAAATGTAGGTTGCTTGGCACGAATGGGTACATATTTTTATTTAACATTTAGGGGTCAGTTATTTATGTAACGTCCTTTTCAAGGTGATTATGAGATAAATTGTTTTTAAACCTCAAATACGATTATTCTTAGTTTATTTATAATAATACTTAATGTTATTAGTCTCTGAAAAGAGATAAATATAATTTTTTAGTAGTTCATAAAAATACTAATTATAGTATATAATATACAATTCAAAAGCTTATTTTATAAACATTTAGACAAAATATATAACTATGCATATTATATTATTATAAATATTATGCATATTGTCATATTTAGTACGCAGAGGTGCCAAGTCTCCGGCTTTTTGGATACCAGTACTTTAATACAGAAAATATTATTTTATTTAATTGGAACATTTGGGTAATTTAACAGAACATTTTTTTTAAAGATAATAGTGGTGTTCAAAAAGCCGGAGACTTGGCAACTCTGAGTACGTTTACATTTTATCAAATAAATACAAAAAATTTTTAGCATAATTTTTTTTAGTATTATTCGAGTTCATTTTGCAACATTTTAACCACTTAATTGTCACATTTTTTTGACACCATAAACTAAAAACAGGAAGCCGACACCACTTTTTAAGTACAAAAATATTTGCCTTAAGAAAAGACTGCCATTTAAAGAACCGAAGATTTCAGGTAAAAATTAGTGGTGTGGAAAAGCTTTTAGTAACGAAGCAGGCTATAACTTTTCATGCCCGAACTCAGTTCGGGCTAGACAGGTAAGTGGTTAAAGTGATTTTACCAACAAATTTGAGAAAACAAAAATTCAGGCATAAATGGATTAAAAATGTCTTGAACGTTCAAAAACTATTCAAAAAGTTTAAGCAGTTTTACACATATTTGTCTTCGGTGCAACGTACCTAATTAATACGTCAAAGAGTTTCCCTTTATTAGTCGAAGTGCGATAGACGTTTTTCAAGGAATCCATAACAAAGTAATAAGACACCGTGATTAGAAGAAGAAAAAAATTCAAGTTTTAAACTTTTTCAAACGTACAAGATAGAGAAAGATGCAATTGTCATGAGAATCACGTAAACTCATGTGACAAGTTTTCATTTTAGACGCATTTAATAAATGGAATATTATCAACATTTCTCAGGATTACACTCTCAGGATTAGGCGTTTTGTTAAATATCTAGAAAAATACATGAGGAATTATCCTGAAACTCCAGCTTTGTAAACATAATAGTATAGGTCATATATTTCCGTGAAGATTTTTTTCCGAAACCCCATTGGGGACCGTCAACAAATTAAAAAAGAACGAATATCTTTTGGATAACCCTGCAAAAACTAATGTAGCAAAAGCGTTCAACCTGTAGAACATGATTAAGAGGCTTATTGTAATAAACTGTGTTCATTTATATGAGGCTAGCATGTATACTAGTAGAAAAATTAAGGTTTTTATAAAAACAGTCCAAAATTTTGCGAAGTTTTTTGCTTATAATTTGCAGAGTTCTTAATATAAAAAAATGATCTTTTCAGAAACTATGACAAACAAAGCTGTAGACAATATCCTGCAATCAGAATTAAATAATAATAAAAATTGGATGAAAAATGAGCAGATTTACTAAATAATGTTTCACTGCACATGCGCGAATACAATCAAAATGTAATGTGCACAATGTATTAGCTAAGTATATAGAGCAACTTTTGCAAAAGTCTCTAAAATCATAGTTTGAAAAATTCAGAAAATTGTCGTCGATAGAACACGCTCGAAATCCGTTGTTCCCAAAAGGAAGCAAAAAGATGAGGGTTGTATCCAAATATACGTGCAATATTGTGTACGCTGTCTTAGCACTAATCAACAGACATTGAACTAGGGTTATCCAAATATAAATAAATAATTCTGGCCTATCTTAATATATCAAGCAATAAAATATTATAAGTTTCTTACCTGTACATCTCCGCTGCAGCAATTCCTCTAAACTTTATATGGCCTGCTATCCACTTTGTTTTTGTGAAGTATTCCAGCCTTTTATTTAACTTCTAAACTGTAGAAAAAGATTTGTGTTTAACTAATAATTTCACACATTATGAATTGTAACTAATGAGGCTGATATCTGTAGTTATTAAACTACACTGCTCAAAACAATTAGGGGAGCACATGGTTGTAACAAAATTACGCAAATATTTACATCGATAGGTAACGTAAAATAAAACATCCATAACTTACATGGTAGTAGAAAACAGATTAAAAAAAACTTTACATGCAAATTAAAGATTGTGACGTCAAAAACTAGGAAAAGGAGATAAGTGCAGAAATCGGGATTTTTCCAGAATCGTCTGTTTCACTATCTCAGTTGTAAAATTCAATTGCTCAGCTTGTGTTTTGAGAAAAGGTGAATTGAAAATGTCACAACAATGTGATTTAATGGAATCCATGGCATGGCGTGTTATCGGGACAGTTGAATATAGGGAAATACAACGAAGTGTAATGGACGCTGTTGGAGTCGCAAGAAGTGTCAGTGTAAGGCTGTGGAATTAATTCCAAGACACACGGGATGGTAGACGTCGACAAGGGCAAGGTCAGCTATGTGCTACCACAGAAACAAATGACCGATATATCATGTTAACAGCTCGTCGAGGCGGAAGGGACAATGCTACTCTGCTGCAAACGCAGTTGTTCTTGGCCACAGGGCGAAGGGTGTCTAGCCAAACAGTCCAAAATAGGCTTCATCAGTGTGGCCTCTATGCACGTAAGCTAATGGTCAGTGTTCCGTTGATCTCAAGCAACTGTGCGGCCCAAAGAAGGTGGGCAACTGAACATCAAGTTTGAAGGCAACGTTGTTGGAGTCAAATTCTGTTTACAGACGAGTCTCGATTCAGTCTGGATGTGACATCATCTGCGTTTTGGCATGGAGAGAAAGAGGCACTCAAAATAATCCCACATTCTTTTGTGAAAGATCGCATTACAGACGAGGTGGGTTTATGATATTGGCTGGAATCAGCACAGGTTGACGTACGGGCCGACATATCATTCGGAATGACACTTTGATGGTCCGAAGTTATACAGGCGAGATACTTAGACCTCATGCCCTATTTTATGTCGCAATTAGTGATTTCTTTTTTCCCATGCATGATAATGCCAGACCTCATACAGCTTGTCTTGCGGAAAACATACTTGATGCTGAAATACTACAGAGTATGGAATGGTCAGCATGCTCTCCTGACCTGAATCCGATCGATCATGTTTAAGACATACTCAGACGATGCATTGCTGCGAGACCAAGGCCTCCTTTTACTGTCCGGTCCGGGACTTGGAGATTGCAATTCTTGAGCAGTGGAACAGTATTCCCCAAAGCTTTATCGATAACCTCATCGCATCCATGGAAAACACATGTACAGGAGCTGTCACAGACACATGGGTTAGCTGATCGAGGAGATCACACGCCATATTAAAAATCTTGCATCATTTTTAAACAATATTTTTTTTTTTTTTTTATCATTTACATGTAACCAAATTGTTGTCCTAAACCATCTTTTTATGTTCTTTCCATCTTTTCAAAGAATAAGAACTCCCTTACAATTTTTTTTCTGTATTACACATTGATACACGTGTACTATCGACTTTATGCCCATACATGGTTGTCTTGCACTGTTCTCTTCACTTTTTTGCTTCCTCCCCTAATTTGTTTGAGCAGTGTATATTTAAATATTGTATTAAATTGTGTTTTGTATGATACAAATTACGCTGCATCCTTCGGCAGCGATTTAATTTTAAATGTCACTTATACAGGGTCCGGTCTCAACGGTGTCCAATGGCTAATTCCTAAACCGTTGGTCATAGACATATAGTTCCAATTACAAAAATGTTTTAAATCACGTAACGAAATATTTTAAAAGCGATTTGGGTCAATAAAAACATTTCTTAAAAAATTACGAAATTAAAATTTTTATACGGTCCCTGGTCCTATAAGTTATATTTAGTGAAATTTTCCTTTTACACTGACAAGTAATACAAAAAAAGTCCCGTTATTCTAGGATTAAAATTGACCGAGTAATAGCTGTTTAAAGTTGGAGCATATTTTTTGCTGCAAATTGGGGGTCATTCACAAATTTAGTCGAAATATAATTTCGTCAGATATAAAAAATATCTGGGAGTAAAATTAACAATTCAATATAAATTTGAAATCTTTAATCATTCTGGCATATTAATGGAAAATATACAATTTGTAATAAACATTTAAGAAGAAAGAAAAAACAGAATTTCTCTTAAATAAAATGATTCTAAATTAACAGTCTCAATTCTTTACAAAATGATATGTATTTTAAAATATTATTAGATTGCACAAGCCTGCAAAAGTTGGGTTATATCATGTTTTTTAGCTAATGATAATTGATTCTTGTATACTCTGTACCGCTGAATCCGAAATTGACCTTCATTTCCTCCCCATCTCATCGGACCACTCAGCTGTTTAGCTGTAAGAATCCCAGGATAAGCAAAAATATCGAATAAATTTTTTAATAAAATAAAATAAAATAAAATAAAATAAAATAAAAAATGTTTTACATATGTTTTATAGTATGAGATTTTAGCTATATTTTAACTTACACATTTGCGATTTGCAAAAAAAAAAAAATTCTAACGTGATGGTTAAAGATGAAGGTCATTTTCAGATTCAGGGCTAAAAAGTGCGTAAAAATCAATTATCAAAAGTTAAAAAACACAACCATCTCCACTACTTTATAGTATTCGATTTTTGTTATTCTTTAAATTTGAAAATTTATGATTTGCGAAATATCCTGACATGACGGTTAAAAATTAAGGTAATTTTCGGATTCAGTGCTAAAAAATACATAAATGTGAAAAACCCAACAATCGCAGTCTTGTATTATCTAATCTAAAACTTTTTCTTAAACTCCTTGGCAGAAATTTACCCAAAATTTTTTGTGCTATCCTGTAAAATAAGTATAAATGGTAACCACCGAAAATCTTAATAATATTAGATTGTTATCGGATTTGCGCCAGTATGTAAAAATGCAATCTCGATCGGATATTTAAAAGTGGGTTAAAGTTAGAGTACAAATTTTGAACTGGAAGAACATACATATGGTTGTTGAAGTAACATAAAAACTTACAAAAAAACATAATTTTTGTTAAAAGAAATCATAAGAGAAACAGTCTCAAATCCTGACAAAATAAAACCTATGTTATTTTAGCCAATTTGAGACTTAATCATAATACTTGTAGGATTTTTTTTCAAAGCGCAGATACACATGAAGTAAGACCTTCGAATACTTTAAACACTTGGCATATGATCCCTCAAAGCCAAGCCGAACTCATTTGTTTTCAGAGTAGAAAAGTGGCATAAGTCATGCATTTTTAAAGTTTCATAACTCGCTCAATTTTAGCGTTATATGAATGGGACTTTTTTTTGTCTTACTTGTCAGTGTAGTAGGAAAAAATTACTAAATATAACTTATAGGACCGGGGGACCGTATAAAAATTTAAATTTCGTAATTTTTTAAGAAATGTTTTTATTGGCCCAAATCGCTTTTAAAATGTTTCTTTACCTGATTTAAAACATTTTTGTAATTGGAACTATATGTCAATTAGATGTAAATTTCCAACTGGGCGAAAAATGTCCGGACCAGGATTCGAACCCGGGACCTCCTGGCTGAAGCCGCCAGTGCTCTACCATCTGAGCTATCCCGGACGATTCTGGTCGAGGCTTCAGCCAGGAGGTCCCGGGTTCGAATCCTGGTCCGGACATTTTTCGCCCAGTTGGAAATTTACATCTAATATGATTTGTTTACCAATTAGAATAATTGTGTTAATATTAATCTAGTATATGTCTATGACTAACGGTTTAGGAATTAGCCATTGGACACCGTTGAGACCGGACACCCTGTATAACAGCTTGCAGCATAATAATAAAAAAGTTTATAGTTTTTTTTGTCCTTTACATTAATTACGTGATCTCTCTTGCATCATGCGTGGGAGGAATAAACACGCTCGTTTGATATATGATTATTATTGTGCACTTCGGATAAATACAATTTAGATGTTTCAACATTTTGATTATTATTGATTGATTTACAGTTTACTTTTATATGGGTGAGAATTCGCAAATGTTATTGCTCGTAAAAATTAATGTTTCAATTTCCCGTTTTCGTGATTTATTACTGATCTGAGGATGGTTATATTTTCATCATATTTCACTTGAAAATAGCCTAGTGTAAGTGTATGTCAGCGACTATTTCTATACTCAATCTTACCACAAATTTTCTTCGTGGTATATTTCTCTTGAAAATATCCTAGTGTAAGTGTATGAGAGCGACTATTTTTATACTCGATCGTACCACAATTTTTTCTTCGTGATGGTATATTTCTCTTGAAAATGTCCTAATGTAAAATGTACACTGTTAAAAATATGAAGTTTTAGATCCATAGTCGCTCCATCACTTTTATAGAATATCTCTATTCTGGCCAATGAGAATGCTCCATAGTACAGTCAAGCAATCGTTTTCTATAAAAGCGGTGGAGTGACTATGCAGCAAAAGCTACAGATTTTTAACAATGTATGACAGCGACTATTTTTTAAAAAGTGGCGTAAATAGAATAAAAAATAGTCCAATGGGGCGCATATGTCCTGGCCCGTAATCAAAGGGTTAAGACTCTGAGAAAATAAGGAATGATTTTAAAGCTATACTCTCCAGAGTGATAATCTTATTTGCCTATATGAATTTGAGGAGCTTGGGGCCAAAGTTCACGAGCTCTATAACTCGAAAGAAGTGACATTTTGAATATCAGTTGTTTGCTATTCAGATTGTCGCTGTATTTCCTGATACAATCGGATAATAATGAAACTAAAATTTTAATTTCGTGCTCAAACTTTGTAAGCAACAATCACTTTGCAAACCATTTTTTAGATTTTAGGATTACTTTATTTACGCAAATTTGAT
The DNA here is from genome assembly GCA_963932465.1 of Maratus speciosus. Lineage (NCBI taxonomy): Eukaryota > Metazoa > Arthropoda > Arachnida > Araneae > Salticidae > Maratus > Maratus speciosus. The sequence continues at coordinate 303,411,111 of OZ010796.1, read as the reverse complement.
AATATGATATTTTCATTAATTTATCCAAAGTTTTTGAAAATTTACAATTAAAAAAATAATGTTTTTACGACGCTGAACTACATAAGTTTCTTTTTTTCTGCCATATTGTCAAAAATTAGCCCCTTTTTGGTAAATAATTCTATATAAAAATCAATTATTTAACTTTATAACAGCAATCAAAATTATGATATAGTCAAGTATTAAATTTATAATTTTATGCTTGTTTTTATTTACAGTAAAAAAATAGTCAAATCAAGTGATTAGGATAGAAAAATGTTGCTCGAGCAGCGGGGCTTAATTTGTGCCGTAGCCCGACTCCGGTACTTCTCTGTTTTTTTGTAAATATTTAAATATTGGTCGGAATTCACCGGAGCTCATAAATACAGGGCTTCGGAGCCCAATGCAATAACGCTTCCGAAAACCGAAGCCTAGATTACCTTTTCCTGTCCTTTCAATATGGAAAGGACAGGAAAAAAATGCAAAAGTAGTCTCCAAGCTTTTGCCTTTTTTTTTAATATGTCGTAATGCGTCGCACACGTAGGAGATGGAGATAAAACGGACTCAATTTTTATATCAGTTTTTGGGCCTGGACTGACTCGAGCTCAATCTGTATTACAAGTAAACTTTTGTTTATTCATGTATGAAAAAAAAACATTTCCTTCTTTAAAATTACGTATTATATCCTATTCCAAATCATTTTAATGATATTTTGATCAGAATGAAGAGGAAACAGAAATCGTGTTTTTCTATTTCAAATTTATGACGGGACGACGCGACGTGTTGATACGGCGTTACTCAAGAGACTGAACAATGAATTTGATTTCAGTTCGTTTTTCTTTTGGGACAGTAGGATAATTTTTTATTGGATGGGTTTTAAAAAAAGAATTATTTAGATATCTAACCTGAAAAGAATATTTTCTGTTTTAGCCTACGAGCATCAGCTTGAGGTTTTATTTGTTTGAGGTTTTTTGTCTTCTGTTGCGTACGAGTATAAAAATCACGTTAGTGATTTTTCTATCTATTTTGCATCATGAACGGTGCCCATGCTAAGGCTTTGCTTTGCACATTTACGAAGTCACTTCAATTTGTAAGTAGATATAATTGCCTTGTATTGTTATTCTAGTAGAAAGCAATCGAGCAGTGTTTCCCCTTTTTTCTATAAAAGCATCGATTCTTTCCGATAAGGGTGTCAACTTTTTAATTTAATCTGATTTTCAGGGACTCGCCACAAAAGATTGTTACGCGGAAGGAATCGATTATAGTTTAAGATATGCACCTTTCATAAGAAATTGTAAAACATTGTTCCATTCTTCGGCATATACATATTAATTTCTGTAAATTTCATTCATTTCTTCTTAAAAATGCATAACTGCAAACTATCCCTTGTTTGTGTTAACACTATTTCCTAATCACAATCCTTACCATATTTAATCGCAGAATTCTGCAATTAATTAACTTTAAAATATGGCAAAGATAACTATTCAGAAAGAGTGATAACTAAAAAGTGGAATAGTTGACAGCTAAGTATATGCTGATAGATATAATTAATTTTTTTAATTCGCTAAATAAAAAAAATGCTTTAAATATTGCAAATAATGTACGAAATATAAATATGCAGATTGGTGTGATAAGGCTGGAGGGGGAACGGTACGGTTGTTGAACCGGTACCGCAATATTTTAGGGCTCCGGTGCTTTTTTGTTAGAAAGCCCTAACCGAGCAGGGTTCGGACAAAACTATTAAGTGGTTAAAGATCTTTAAATTCATAAATAACAAAGTATTCGTTATTTGACGAATGCTTCCTTTTATTTGTACTTTTTGTAATTCATAATTCTGGTGAAAAAGTCCAGATTTATACCGACAAATAACGACAGCATTCATAAAGGGGACGGTACACTTTGACAATTTTCAAAAATCGATTTTTTTATTTTTACATCGTTAGAAAGCTTGTTGTATTCTGAATAAGTTGATACCAATCTTTTAACTATGTGATAATTATTTACTGAGATAATAGGGAAAATGTAGACATCTCTTCCTTTTCGAATTAACAGCCCTGCGATAACTGTCATAGCGCTTTGTTTACATTTTGTTTTCGCGCTTTCACATTATCGTAAATTTGGAAATGTGCTAAAATGCGGCAATTGTTATTGGTTAAATGCCTTAAATAATAATAAGAAAACTTTAAAATATTAACTTCAACTTCCACTTTTGCCAAATTTGTTTACTTTCATGGTTTTTCCCGGCTTTATTTGCTATTAAGTGCTTAAATTTGAAACAAAACATTTTTTCCCCTACACTGCAAATAAAGGCGTCTTTAATTCAGACACATATGTGACTGAAAAGGTAATTCAGACACTTAAGTGTCTGAATATGAAATTTCGGACATCATAGGTTTCTGAAATTAAGACACTTAAGTGTCTTACTATGTTTTGCTATGATAAACACTGTAAACTGAAATGTCTGAAATTAAGACATATAAGTGTCTTAAAATGGAGTGTTCAATTTTCAAACATTTTAAAGTGTCTTAATTTTTAAGACACGTGTATGTGTCTGAATTTAAGACATTTCAAACGTCTGAATAGCATCCATCTTTGATCAATCTGCATGTTCGGCAATAAGCAAACGTTTTTACTTTTTTTGTTATCGTTATACACAGTAAAAAAATATTCGTTTAAATATGGAAAGTGTACTGCCAATTGAGGCACCAATTTACGTATTTTAATGTAAAAAAATGTCCGTAAATTAGAGAAATATTTCAATTTTTTGCGTATTTCTGTATTTAAAAACTTCCATTTAAAAGAAAAAATGTAATATTTCAAGGATAAACCCATATATTTCATTCCTCACTTTTTAACTCACGTATATTAGGCATTATTTATTTATTTTTATTCAAACCAGGGGCATATCCAAGGGATGCGCAGATGAGGCCACAGTCCCCTCCTTAATTTATAGAAAATGTCATGTTTAATCACAAAAATTTAGCAAAAGGCATGTTTTAATCTTAGAAAATGGTGTTACTACGCAGAAACCATGAAATTTTTCATCTCAGCCAAGTTTCCTTTATACAGAGGTTTACTTCAGTTTTATTTACTGTTTATTGAAATGCATTCAGCCGTTGCCATCAAAATACTCAAGGCCAGAGGACAAGAGTTATGACGTCATCACTAATCGACCAACTTCTCACTACTATTGGAATTCACAATGGAAAATTTTCAATTGCAATGTTCTTTTATTTTATTTGCGGAATATCTATCATCTTATAAAACAATAATAACTATTTAAACTTACTGGTGAGAATTTGGAATCATCCAAAAAAAATCAGCCAGATGCGGAAACACTGTGGCATTCCGCATCTGGCGGAATTTTCATTTAGGGATTCCGAATACTCACCAGTAAGTTTAAATAGTTATTATTGTTTTGTAAGATGATAGATATTCCACAAATAAAATAAAAGACAATTGATATTCAGAATTTTTCGGTGTGAATTCCAACACTAGTGAGAAGTCGGTCAATTAGTGATGACGTCACAACTCGTGTCCTCTGGCCTTGAGTTTTACGATGGCAACGATTTAGCAGATAATTTTCAGTGGTCCGCTTAACACGAAAGCACGGTCAATTTGTCGCTACCAAATGAATATATCTTGGTTCGAACCAGAATTTTTTTTATAAAACTAGTTTAAAAGGTACAAAAAGAAAAAAAAAAAAACCCCAAAAAAAAAACTAGTTAAATAAATAAGTTAAAGATTTAAAATAAAAATTCTGGTGGGAAATATTTTTATAAAATTTGAGTAAATTTCCCCCCGTCTTTCTAGTGTTAAAAAAATGCGGTATAACCATAAATTTAAAACTGTTGAGAAAAAAACCTGCTAAAACGAAATTTTGCCCAGTTCTCATATGATTAAAAACTTTGATTGCTTAATAAATGCGTTACCTAATATATAAAACCTGTTTAAAGAGGAATTTTTTTTTTGTTTCCTGTGTTCTATTTTAGAAATTTTTACATATCTCAGCATTCCTTTCCGAAATGAGGTGTTTAGATACGCCGCTAATTCAAACTTTTGTTTGTTCGCTTATAATTCGATAGGTAATTTATTCATAAGAAAATGGAAAACTCATTCGATCACATAGTTTCTGAATAACATCACTGCCCATTTCATGCGTTTAAGAACAAAAATGAATTAAAATTTCTGTATTTTCCAAACAGCAAACATGTTACAGAAAACTTTTCAAGAATGTGTAGGGGCTACATCTCGTGTTAGTCCAAGTAATGGAACTTTTTTGTAATTACAAGCATCCCCCAATTTATATAAGTAATGTGTTCCGCAAACCAGTGTTGAATTCAGGAGATGGCCCGTGGGGGGAACTCTCCTCTCTCCGGAGCAATGAGATGTCCCTCCCGGAAAAATTGAAATTATGTGTTTTCAATGGTCAAAAAGTGCAGTTTCTCCCCTTCCGGAGCCACAGAAATCCCTCCCGGAGAAAAGTGTCTGAATTCAATACTGCCGCAAACTTATACGTAACTTGAATTTTATGTAGGTCGAATTTGTAAATTGATTAGGTAAAATTTCGTAAGAATTTCCCAAGAAGATATTTTAAATATACGAATGCATCAAAAGTCCATAGACTTAACATTACGGAGGAGAATTCCAAAGCTGAGTGACCAGCCCCCTTAAGTGTCTGAAATGGAGTGTTAAATTTTCAGACATTTTAAAATGTCTAATTTTTAAGACACTTGTATGTCTCTGAATTTCAGACATTTGAAATGTCCGAATCACGTTCATGGTTGACCCACCTGTGATTTGTTGGCGATAGGCAGCCCTTTTTTACCCCCTTTTTTGTAAATTTTTTTAAAGCATTATACATAGCCATGTTTGACCACGTTCAATACTGGGAAAATATTTGACCATAAACCAGGGATGCGTTTGTTACAGAATCAGGACTTGATTGAAGCACAGGCAAATTGGGCCATGGTCATAGGGGGCCCCAAATATGGTATTCAATTTTCATAAAGCTAATAATGTAAAGCTCTTTTGACATTGTACTGATTATAATCAATTCTTTGAACTTCTAGAGTAAGAATAAGATTAAAAACAAAAAATATATTTATCTGAATACAGTAATACCTCTGAATAGTGGGCACCTTAATTTGTCCGCTATTCGGAAGTGTCTGCATTTCTGAGGTAAAGTATACTACTATGCATGCATTGTGAATTGAAAAATATGTTTACTAAATAGAGATGTCCTTTCTTTGGGAGTGTCCGTTATGGAGGTTTTACTGTAAAACCTCCATAACGGACAACTTTATTAAGCGAACACTCACCTTTTTCAATTGTAACTCATACATAAGTACATGTCTTTACCTCAGAGAAGCAACTTCGAATAGCGGACAAATTCAGCATTCCCGAGGTGCTCGCCATTGAGATAATTTACTGTATTTAGACAAATATATTTTTTGTTTTAAATCTTATTCCAGCCTAAAAGTTTAAAATATTGATTATAATCACAGTACAGTGTTGAAACTGATTCAAAATATCAGTTTTACAAAAATTGCATACCAAATTAGGGAACACTAAAACCGAAGAAAGGGGGACAGGAGCACTGCCCAGCTTGCTTATGATTTTATCAAATCCTGCGTTTGCAAAAAATTCAACGCTGCATTATTCAGGTTCGTTAAATACCGGTGTCCTGTATTCAGGAGTGTCCGTCATGGAGGTTAATAAACATTTCCGAATAGCACACCTTTTTTTTAGCGAACACCTTTTTAAATCCTACTATCCTACTCTAAAAGTTAAAAATATTCATAATATTAAGTGCAATTTCGAAAAAGATATAAAATATCAGCTTGACAAAAATTGTATACCTAATTCTCCCCCCCCCCCCCAAAAAAAAAAAAAAAAAAAAAAATCCGGAAAAGAGACCACTGCACAATTTGCCCTGTTTTATCAGGTACAGCTTCCTGAATCAACACAACCATGCTTCATGTTTTACTAAATAGAGGTATTACTAAATCTGTACATTTTTACTTCTCAGTAGCTGATTAATTCCGCTCTATTTAGAGGTTTTACTATATATTCATTTATATATATAATATTCGAAAACATAAAAGTTGTTTCGTTTTTGGTGACAGAATAAAAAATATGCTCCAAATAAATTCAAGGTCCATCGGCTATCAATAATATTTTGCAAAATTACTTTAATCACACGAATCGAAATATGCAAACTAATGAATTAATTATTAATACATGATAAATTACAACACTAATTTAAATACAACAAAGATGACGTGCGTTGCGATGCCCATTATCAAAAATACACACATACAACCCCCCCCCCCCCCACTCCTAAAAATCAGATTTTTTTTTTTTAAACAGCTTTCTTTTTTTTTATTATTATTTTCATGATTTTTTTTTACCCCCAGACATACATTAAAAAATGCTTTAAATTTCTTTTCTATTAACATGACAGTAAAAATAATTTATTTAACTTTAATTTATTTATTAATTAAAAAAATATATATATTATATGAATATATATACATAAACAGAAAAAACATAATAAGTCAATATACAAGTCACAAGTCAACTATTAAGAAATGAAAGTTTTTCAGAATTAGTTTTAATGGTAATTTAAATGAAGATTACAATTATTAAAATGATTATTTCATATTCTGTAATTAGTGTTTTTTACCCACAAAAATTTAATCTGAAATACCAATTAATTCGAACAGCGTGCCATTTTCCAAGTTACTGTACTTTATTTTGAGTGCGCTGCTTAATATTTAGAGTACACCGTGAAGCACACACACACACAAAAAAAGATGCATAGCGCTCGTTTTGTGCAGAAATGTGTTGATAAACACTACTTTATGCAATAAAAGAAAAGTCCTGAAAATCATACATATTTACACCTTTACTTTGCGGGAATAGAATCCGTAAAATTTTCCTTCGAGTTCCTTACATTTGCGACTTGCATGCTTAGCAATTCAGATAAGTGTGTCTCTTAATAGAAGAATGACTCTGTTATAAAGCCAATTTTCCTGTGCCATTTTTTTATGCCATACTGCAGTAGGAAGCGTGTCACCAGAGAGGTTTTCTAAAAAAAAACCTGGCAAACTTCCGTTATTTCTAAGAAAATCCGCAAAAAATTTTACACATTTTGTATTCTTGGGTTGTGCAAAATTGATCATACCTATTTCACTTTCGAGTCCTAAACATTTTTGGAATGTGCATAGCAGAGTTGGGCAAATTTGTAATTGCAATTATCTGCAATGTAATTACAATTTAATTGCATGTAATTAATTATAGTTAAAATTACATGCCGTAAAATATTCTTGCTGCACTGTAGCCGGAACCGCCCCCCCCCATCCAATTATTTGGCGAAATTTCTGCGGTTAAATGTGTTTAACTGTAATCAATTACATGTAATTAACTTGTAATTATATTTCGGATAATTGAGATTACAAATTTGCCCAACTCTGGCTGAGTAGCACATTAGATCGTAATAGATAGTTTGCAGAATACCACTTCAGTTGAAGATCTTATAGTTCTCGTATCTTACAACCAATATATCAGGTTGTCTAAAATGGACTGTCGGTTTTTAAAACTCAATAATAAGTAAACTGTGACGCCTATTGAAGTTATTCTTGCAGAAGATTAATTTCTTTACCATGCTTTCTGGTTTTAGTTCCGAATATCATCGAAAGGAGGCCAAACTGGCAACCCTGGTTTCAAACTAAAACAAACAAGTGTAGTGCTGAATTTTCTAGCTTCATACAATACTCTCCTGCAAGAAACACTTCAATAGCTGTCATCGTTTACTTGTTAATGAATTTTAATAAGAAGCTCAGTTCATTTTAGGACACCTTGCATATAGCATACATTTAAAGCCGTAAATTTATTCCTGTTATTTTGTTATGAATGTATTAGGAAAATGGATTGCTTGTTATACCCTTGTTATATTAGGTTACCTTGCCATAACCTAAAAAAAAAAACCCCAAAAAACTATAGACGTCTGAGTTACCCCTTTTTGGCGTCCATGTATTTCACCAGAATAGTAAATGATTATCCAAAAAAATTAAGAAAGAAATTAGCAATAAACTTCAGACTCAGAGTCCGAAAGGAAGCGGAACTTAAGTTCGATAAAGGATTTTCTGTCGCTAGAATTCAGGAATTGCTGAACGACAAATTAAGCAATCCATGTGAGAACAAATATAACAGGTCAATGATAACTTCTATAGAATTTATGAATGATAAAATGATTATGGATTCATTATTATGCGAAAGTTTCTACTTCCTATGGAATATCCGCCTTTAAACGTAGATTTTAAAACCTGAAAATTTTTATATAGTTAAAATGTAACAATATTTTACGAAAAATTTGACACTACTTAAAATATTCTTCTGATTCTTATTTTATCTTTAATGCATAAATATAGGAACCGTATAATGTTTTTCACAGGATCATTACATGTAGAAATGTCTCTTTAAAAAGGCCTCCCTATCCAATAGCAATAGGATCTAAACAGATTGATCACAACTCTAATTTATTAAATATATTTTCCCTTTTCGGAGAAAGTTAATACAAAAGTTGCTACATTTAAAAAGCAACAATGTTTTAGTAAATATCGTAAAATCTTTTTTTTTTTTTTTTTAAACTAATAATATTTCCTTACTTTCTTTTTAGTATGTTTTAAAAAATATTTTAATTTATAAAGCATTGAATAAATATGCTTCTACACACAAAATAGATTTTGTTTTAGAAAGAACAAGTTGGGCACTCTGAAAACGGCACAATGCGCTCAGAAAATAAAACGTCGCACTTGAAATATGGCACAGAGCATTTTGGTATAAGGTACAGCGCGCTGCACCAAGTATATTTAGAATAAGCGTAATAAATATGTATCTATACACACATAAATAGATTTTGTTTTAGACAGTATAAGTTGGGGCACTCAGGAAATGGTAAAATGCGCTAAGGAAACAGAACGTCGCACTTGAAAAATGGCACAGAGTACTTCTGAAGTAGTAAGGTACAGCCCGCTGCAACAAGTATATTTAGAAAAAAAAAATTGATGGCATTAAAAAAACTATTTTTTTTTAGGTTTCTATCTTGTTAGTAGTCGTTTAGTTATGCAACGCCTATATTCCAGGGACAACATGTTCTCTCGTATCTCCACATATGCAATATATGAATTTACATATGCCATTTCTAGCATAGCAAAAACGAGCCGGTGCTACAACTTTTTCGATTTCCTATAAAAAATAACAATGAAACAGAAAAGAAAAACCAGGAAAATCATTACTACACTACAATTCAGTATTTACACTCTAAAGTGAAATGTCTTAAATTCAGACAGTTAAGTGTCTGAAACAGAGTGTTCAATTTTCAGACATTTTAAAGTGTCTTCATTTTTAAGACACTTGTATCCGTCTGAATTTAAGACATTTCAAACGTCTGAATTGCATCCATGTTTGACGACTTCGACAGATATTTTTTCACTTTTTTTTTTTTTTTTTTTTTTTTTTTTTTGTAAGCGTTATACACTGTGAAAAAATATATATCCCTTAAAATATAGAAATTGTACTGCCACTCCAGACTCCAGTACCATTTACATATTTTAATGGAAATTTTCTGATGTAAATTCCAGAAAAAATTCCATTTATTTCGCATATTTCTGTATTTAAAAATTTCCATTTAAAAGACAAAAAAATACAATTCTTCAATGAACAATTTCACCAACCACTTTCTTTTAAAGTACATATTACATTTGATTTTTATATTCAACTTAAACTACTGTTAACTTTGAACACTTACCCTAGACGGGGATCGAACGGGATAGACGGGTACCGTTGGTCACCAGAAAAGCGCGCTATCCATTCGGTCATGGGTTCTGCAGCTGAGCTTTGAAATAATGTCATTTATCAAGCACAAAAATGTATTTTAAGTAGCAGTAGCTTTTTTTCCACTCTAGAATAATTTTGAACATTTTACGCAATTTCTTTTTAGAAATTTGAATATGTGGCATTTTAATTTCAGTTTTATTTTGACAAATGAGGACAAAATGTCTGGTGTTCAACCGTAACAATTATGTTAGCTGAATTCGAACCAGAAAGGAAGCTAATTTTAAAGTTTCGACGAAAAGAAACGAGTGTATTTCTCCTTGTAGCTTCACCTGTTCGCTTGATGTAAATTGAAAAACGTTTAAATTGATTCATCAATGTTACATTTATAAATCCCGCATTCCATAAGAGATTTCTTATTTGAAAAGTGTTCTTTCAATTTGTTTTTATGTTTTTTCATACTTTTATACTTTATATCCGAGTAAATAAAGCTGCATCATGTTATATTTATAAAATAATACTGTGTAAAATATGTATATAATATTAATAGTACTGATGGGGAGAAATTTGCATTTTAAAATAAACTTTATAGATGTCTTATTAGCTCTCATTACCCCTTCGTCAAGCATCTCTCCAATACCCTTTTACGCATATCTTTTAGTTAGCTAAATTCACTTATTATACTCTTAGTGATCGTTTTGCTTCTGGGAATCTGGCATACCTAATGGAACTATACCTCCTATAAATATATATATAAATTAAGCCTTTATTTATGACACATTCCTTTACTCTCTTAAATATTTCAATCAATAATCTTCGTTGATAAAAAAAAAAAAAAAATAATCGTCTTGCGCTGTGTATTTTCGCAACACCAAATTCCTTTTGAAGCTGCTGACTAAAATGCTTAAATTAACCAGCATTAAAAATAAGCAGACGCATGAATCAGCTAATTAGACACTTATTCCGTTTTCTACACAAACATAACATTTATTTATATACAGAAAACACAAATAGACAATACAAACACAAATAATATTTTGAATAACTTTCATTGGACACTTGTAAGTTGGATTACATATTTATTGCAATCGCTAACTATTGATTGCTGACTGATCCTAAATTCTGTAATTAATTTACTAACCCGGGTAGGCAAGAGCCTGATTCGATTTGTAATTGTATATCTCATAAATTTAGCAGGCAGAAGGGAAATAAATAAAATGTACCTCTTATATCAAGAGTCATCTCTTGGTCGATACCTAGAGCCGAATGTAGTTTGGTCCATATTGTAAGTACCCATATTGAAAGCCTGCGGATACAAGCCTCCAATCTGATCTCGTTCCACTTAGAACTACAGCACACTGGTAGGAAGCTTGCAGAGCCTCTTTTTTTTGGAGACACTCTTAGAAAACCATTTTTAGAATGACTTCTCTTCTTGCTCTCGTTGTATTCGTCTTACATTTAATTTTTGTAATTTATTCGTCCCTTTTTTCTTTCTCTTCTCAGTATCCAATAGGATTATACCTATTGTTTTCTCTTCTGTCGTTCTAGCGATTTTCAGTGGTCCTTTGGAAAATTATGTGCCCTGCCTCTATTTCTATACCTACACCTCATTATCTTCCAGCTGTGTGTCCTGGGGGAAAGCCTCTATTCAGGTCTAGTATCATAAATCGAAAGTCCGAATGTTGTTGTAAAAGTGTCCATTCGTAAAATTTATTTATAATAGTTCTGTTTGTTTGTAAAAATCCTGAATGCCGATTGTAAAATGTGTCCGCTAATGGTCTTTACTTCTGGGAGGCCCCATGAACGTTGGGATTTTCTCTTTTTTTTCTTTTAATTCAATGGTTTTGATGATGTGCCTTTTAATCACATGAAATACTGTATATAATATTAGTAAAAAAGGTACTGTACTAAATTCTAAATTGTTTAAAATTATCATCACTCTTATCGTTAATGTATATATATATACATATATATATATATACAATAAATATTGCAGTTTCTTACGAAATTTTACCTAAACAATTTACAAATTCGATCTACTTAAAATTCAAGTTACGTATAAGTTTGCGAAACGCATTACTTATATAAATTGGGGGATGCTTGTCATTCCAAAAAAAACGTTCGATTACTTGATAACTTTTTAATCACACGAGATGGAGCCACTCCTTATTCTTGATAATTTTCTGAAAGGTGTTTGGTGTTTGCAAAATACCGAAATTTTAATTCATTTTTGTTCTTAAACACATGAAGTTGGCAGGTGATGTTATTCAGAAACTATGTGATCGAAATGAGTTTCCATTTTTTTATGAATAAATTACCTATCGAATTATAAGCGACCAAAAAAAAGTTTGAATTAGCGGCGTATCTAAACATCTCATTTCGGAAAGGAACGCTGAGATAAGTAAAAATTTCTAAAATAGAACACAGGAAAAAAAAATCCTCTTAAAACAGGTTTTATAGATTAGGTAACGCATCTATTATGCAATGAAACGTTTTAATCATATGGGACTGGGCAAAATTTCGTTTTTAGCAGGTTTTTGTCTTAACAATTTTAAATTTATTATTATACCACATTTTTTTAATCGGACCACTAAAAATTATCTGCTAAATGCATTTCAGTAGACAGTAAATAAAACTGAAGTAAACCTCTGTATAACGGAAACTTGGCTGAAATGAAAATTTTCATGGTTTCTGCGAAGTAACACCACTTACTAAGATGCATGCCTTTTGCTAAAGTTTTGTGATTAAACATGACATTTTCTATAAATTAAGAAGGGGGCTGTGCCCTCATCTGCCCATCCCTTAGATACGCCACTGGTTTCAATAAAAATAAATAAATCATGTCTAATATTCGTGAGTTAGAAAGTGGGGAATGAAATATATGGATTTATCCTTGAAATATTATATTTTTTCTTTTAAGGGTTGTTCTCAAATCCAAAAGGGCAACTTTCTGACATAAGTTTTAATTTATTTTTGTTCAAAAATGCATGAAACTAACTAGTGTTGTTGTTCAGAAACTATGTAATTGAGCTGTTTTTTCCATTTTTTTTGCAAACGCAATAGATCTTTCAAAAATAATGTCAAAATGGGCGTTTTGAACCGAATTTCCGCGCGAAGGAAGACAGACTCAAGAGCGGACGAAAACGTATCTGTCACGTGATCAAAATTCTTCATAACTCAATAGATAATTGATTTATCAAAAAATGGAAAAAACAGTTGAATTCCAAATCGTTTCCATGGCCAGGCTTTCCAATTTTATACCTTTCCGTTAAAAAATGAATTTTTAAATGTTTCAAAAAGTTTTGGTCTTGTTGAGCAGAGCAGTTAAGAACAGCCTTAAATAGAACTTTTTAAATATAGAAATACGCAAAAAATGGAAATTTTTCTGGAATTTACGGGAAAAAAATTTACATTAAAATATGTAAATTGGTGTCTCAATTGGCAGTACACTTTCCATATTTAAACGAATATTTTTTTACTGTGTATAAAGCTAACAAAAAAAGTAAAAACGGTTACCTATTGCCGAACATGCAGGTTGATCAAAGATGGATGCGATTCAAACGTTTGAAATGTCTTAAATTCAGACACATACACATGTCTTAAAAATTAAGACACTTTAAAATGTCTGAAAATTGAACACTCCATTTTAAGACCTGAATTTCAGACATTTCAGTTTACAGTGTTTATCATAGTAAAACATAGTAAGACACTTAAGTGTCTTAATTTCAGACACCTATGATGTCTGAAATTTCATATTAAGACACTTAAGTGTCTGAATTACTTTTCAGTCACATATATGTCTAAATTTAAGACGCCTTTATTTGCAGTGTATATTATGAAGCAGATAAAAACGATGGATAACTATACAGACGAAAAGAAAACAAAACGGTTTTCTACAACACCCAGTATTCTGGCGGTACTTATAATTACCACTGAGTAATTCAACTGCTAAATCAAATACAAGCACCATTCACCTAAAATAGCTAGTCAAACCGTATTCTAAAATCATAAATAAACACATTAAAAAAATCCAACACTTATCTCATATCCTTTACTGTGTTTGCAGTAATAAAAAGACGAGCGTGACAAGCTGTACAAAATGTCGTCACAAAACACATCGACTGCTTCAAGGATAGCCTCCTTCCTCGCTAAAATAACAAACCGAGAACTACTGCTGCCATGTATCCTGAAAAAGTTTTTTCAAAGTACCATTAGAGTATTAGTAATATCCATTATGGGGTGAAAGTTTAAAGTGAGTGGTACTTATAAGTACCGTCAGTAGATAAAGGGTTAAAGCGTTTGATTGGTTGGTAAAAATGGAACTTTAACTAGATTTTTATCAGTGTCAATGGTATTCTCAGATTTTGGCAAAATGATTGCCTAATTCTTGAGATATTATGACATTAAATACCAGTCGTTTAAACATTTGTGTGCTGTAAAATTCTAAGAAAATATTTTATTCTATTATATTTTTTAAAGTTCCGTAATTTCCGGCGTATAATCTGTGGACCAAACAATCATTTTTTGAACAAGGAGAAGTTTTTAAATAAAAAGTAACTTTTTTAAATCGCAGTAAATATTTATCTTCAATAACTCTGTCAAAAATCTGCAGCATTTGCTGCATAGTCACTCCGCCGCTATTATAGAATATCTCTATTCTGACCAACGAGAATGCTCCATAATATAGTCAAATAATCGTTTTCTATAAAAACGGTGGAGTGACTACGCAGCAAATGCTGCAGATTTTTAACAGTGTAAATAAAATTACTGGGTCCAAACAGAATTGTTTGATCCGCGGATTATACACCGGAAATTATGGTGTATATTGTACAGGGGATACTGGGGAAGCTTGACCCACTCTTCAGTTTTCATATTTTAAAGAATTTCAGAGTTTTGCCAATAGGTGGCAACCAAAGCTATTGAAATGTTCAAACAATAGTTTTTGTTTTATACAGATAAAAGAACAGGTGTGGAAAAATCAATTGCTAAGATTTTTCAGCTTCAAAAGTGTATTTTTTAGAAACATTTTGTAACATTTTCTCAGATAAAATGTATCATAGAAAATTAAGTAAGTAGGTTTTAAGTAATTCAGAAATATTGAGCTTTCATTCCAGGCATAAAGATTGTACAGTAAATTAGGCTAAACATAAAAATGTGCTACACTTTAAAAAGTGGCTATGTGGGGAGGCTTGACCCAATCAATGTGAGGAAGAGTTCACCAGATGGTAAAAGCTCCCTTAATTAAATGTTTTTGAAAATCTTTTCATTATACATTCTACATAATGAAGGGTTAATGGTTACATTTCTAAAATAATATAAATTTATTCTGTAAAGCCACAGAAAAATGGGGTGACAGAAATGAAAATGTTTAAAATAGATTGAAGGAAGATGTGAAAAATTGCTATAGAAGCAAGGAAAAATTTAATTAAGTATAAATTGGAAAGTTGATAGGAACTTTTATTTCATTTAAATAGTAGGTAAATAGAAAGAATGGAAAAGACTAGAAAGAATGAAAGCAGAAGCCTTAAGAAATGTTAAGTGTTCGTGTCTCTGCGAAAGAACATAACATTGATCAAAACACTTTAGTAAGGTTTGCAGATAAATTTCACCAAGATGAACAGAATGAGATGAAGCCAAACAATGTGGCAACTAGGGTTGCCAGTTCGAGTGTCACAAAAAGAGGGTGTTTAAAATGATAATTTTGTCCTGTGCCTCGAATTCCTTCTGCGCAGGT
The DNA here is from genome assembly GCA_963932465.1 of Maratus speciosus. Classification (NCBI taxonomy): domain Eukaryota; kingdom Metazoa; phylum Arthropoda; class Arachnida; order Araneae; family Salticidae; genus Maratus; species Maratus speciosus. The sequence continues at coordinate 303,395,540 of OZ010796.1, read as the reverse complement.
TTATTTACACATCACATTTTCCCAAATAATTTTTAATAATAATTAAACCATGTAGTATAAAGTGATTCTGTCTTTTTTTAAACTGATTTTATTTCCCTTAACGAATATTTTAATGTAAAATAAAGTGGGTCAAGCCTCCCATATGTGAGGAACCTTGACCCATTTTTTTCGCATGATTAAAATCCATCATTTTTCAAGTTTCTCATATATTACACTCAAGTCGCAATTTTATTTTGATAACGGATTGTATAACAAATAAAATGATATATGAAATTTTATTATAGGTTCAATATTTAAATAATAAAAACTCATTTTGTAAAAAATGTGTCAACCCTCCCCAGTCTCCCCTAATGTGTCTACAAAGCAATAGTCCCCTCCATAAACCTATCCGCAGTTACAATATTATTAAGGAAATTACCCCTAAATCTTTAGAAAATAAGTTAAGCACCACGTAATCAGAAGACTAAATGACCATAAATATTAAAAGAAGTGAAAGATAACTATGAATATTCATATAAAATGTTTTTTTGTTTAGATTTTTTTATTGACATATTTACGCTCAGAAATCTCGTTTTCCGTAGAATGAGCCTTAAGTCTATACTGTAAAAAAAAAAAAAAAAAAAGAAGATACATGTTTCTTAATCCAGGAAAATTTAATATAATCACAAACGATATTATACAATAACCACTTCCGAATTACCCACTACAGAGCTGCCAAGTCTCCGGCTTTTCGGATACCGGTATTTTAATACAGAAAATGTTATTTTATTTAATTGGAACATTTGGGCGATTTAAAAGAAGAACATTTTCTCTAAGATAATAGTGGTTGGCAAAAAGCCGGAGACTTGGCAACTCTGCTACTATGTATTCCGAAAAGCGTTCTTTATAGTTAAAAACACCAGAAACCAATATATCTTCAAGATTTTAAGAAGATGTTTTAAAAACAAAGCATCTTTTGCTGCTACTGGTTTTGGGAAACATTTCAGAGTAGTTTTTTTAGTGTTTTAATAAGTTTTACCAAACCGGAATATCTGTTTTTAGGCCTCTAACAATTTCCAATTAAACATTTCCCGCTACGTAACTGGATTTATACATGCAAGAGTAACAAAATAGTATTAATCTTAATGCTATTAAATTATCATGTTTGTCTGTAAAACATGTTTGTAGAATGTGAAAATGTTTACTTGTGATAGCATCCGAAAACCTATATTACCAGGTTGAGAAAACTTATTAATAGACTATAAAAACTACTCTGAAGCGTTTCCGAAAATCAGTGTCAGCAAAATAAACTATATTTTTATAAATGCATCTTTAAATCTCGAAAATATATTAGTTTCTGAGGTGTTTAAAGATTCGGAACGCTTTTTGGAATCATGCACTCTTAATTCAAAAGAACGAATTATTAACTCAACAAAAGAACGAAAAGTTTTACGCGTGTTTTTGTTCTATCTGTTTTATCAAAAAGAGACATTTTCCACAAAAAACTGGTTTGCCAAATCCCCCTTTTAGGAGTAGCATCCCAGGACCGCTCATTTCAGATCGGAACAGAAAAATATCTCTAAAAGAGCGGTTTAAGAAGCTTCCCTATTGGTTGAAAACCTGTAACGCGATATATAGTTTGGCAGAGGGAGAACCGAGAACCGTTTTTAAAAGGGAGTCGCTTGTTTGTTTCAAGAGTCAAAGCTTAGCGTTACCTATACGATTAAAACAATATTACAATTATAATTTGATTGATTTAAAAATGGTATAGAATAATATAGATGGATTATGCCCACGAAAGCAGGGGGGAGTGGACAATCATCACAAAGAACTAAATAAATTTCGTTTTAATTTCCCAGCTAAAGCCAAGATGGCTACCGGCGAATCTAGGATTTTACTAATACTGAAAATCTAAGATAAAGTACGTTGTTTTACTTCATCTTTCTTGTTCTAAAATAAAAATAAAATAAATAAAAAAAATGTTCTCTGCTTGGTTGCAGAGTCAAGACTTCCATTTATACACTCTGCATTAAACAGAGCCACGATTTACAACTTACATCTCTGATTACAGAGTCAGGACTAGCCTTTTCAAAAATGATACATATTATACAAAATAAACATCAAAATAAAAATTACAATTAGCTGGTTATAAATCTTCTTCAATTACTTTAATAATAACATAATAAACAACATTAAATTAGCTATAAATTATTATAAATCACTATAATATTCATTTAAATGACATCAAGTAATTATAAAACTAATAAATCTATTTAAATGATATCAAAATAAATATAACTCATAAAGTTATATCAAGAAATCACAAAGTCGTTAAATTACTAATAAATCATCATCAAGAATTCAAAATTATTATAAAAGTGAATAAATCTATATTAGATGACCTTGAAAACATAATATTACTCATAAATACTGATCAAGAGCCAGGATTATAAACAAGTTAGATAAAAAAATTAGATTTTCTGTCAGAAGAAATCAGTTTTATAATTATGTTTCACAATATAAAAGATAAACAGAATTAAATTATAAACAATAAATTTGATTTCTTTTTCAAGGGCATTTACGCCGAAACACTTGTAATTCCTTCCCCATTCCTTGTTGTATTTTCACATTGTATTTATGATTTTTTGCGTTATTTAACGTTATTACTTTTAAACTGGAAACATGAATTTCTTAAATTCCTTTTTTTTTTCTTTTAATGCATCTGTTCCATAATTTTTACATTCAATAAAATGCGCTTAGATATGTAGTTTTCTCGTATTCAAATTGTGTAAAATTACGCTAATTGGTATTTACATTATTAAACATGTATCATTTTGTGCTTATATTATTATTATTAATGTACTACTTTGCTCATGACACTCAGAAATATTTGCGGAACACAACCCATGATTATAAAAATTATTAAATTATTATTAACTTATAAGATACGTTCTATTCTATTTATGTTTCAGTAAGTACAAGTATTTAATAAATTGTGTTCATGTAGATAGTTGTACGCATCTACATTTTATTTATTATTTTTTTAATTGACACAGTATTATATAAATAATACGGAATTTAAAGATAATTTAAAAAAGTATCAGAAAATAATAGATTAGTAAAAAATATTATTAATTTATTTTATGACACAACTAGCTTGACCTTTTTTAAAAATTATAATTTTGTGAATTTTTATTTTTGTGTTATACTTCGCTCTGTTCATATTCAAAAGTTTAACTAAAAGAAAGTCTGCGCAGTTATGTAACACATGAATTCTATATTCCATAATTATTTATCTGTGTCATAAGCAAAATATATTAAGAAGATATAAAAATACCAGAAATAATTAAAGAAATCGACATTTCAGGATTAAAACTAATAACGTTAAAATTATGTATACAATGTGAAAATATAAAAAAGAAAAAAAAATCATAATAAGAAAGATAAAGAAAAAACAGCGCACTTCAGGATATCGACAAGGTAAAAAATCTTGTCTTGTTATGGCGCGAACCATCTTTTATTATTATTATTATTATTTAATTTATCCTTCGGAAATGAAAAACAAAATTTCTTCTGTTCTTGCCTTCTGCATCTGGATTAAAATAAAACAAAATGGAGTTTTAAAAATAATACATTTTGCAAACTGGGGAGTTATCTATGTTAAAAAACAAAATAAAAGAAAAAATTCTGAAAATAAGAGGGAAATAACTTATTTTGCCTATTAAATTTGACAAAAAAAGGGGTTTAAAAATGATTTTGTCAATAATGAGTGCAGTCACTCATTTTGCCTATTAATTTAGTCGAAAAAAGAGCGAAAACAGCTTATCAAAAAGGAATAAAAAAAAAACTACTCCGAAAGATGGATAAAATTCACAGGATAAGTGCATTTTCAATTCTGGAAAGGAATGAAAATACACTCAGTCGGAGATAAAATCCCTGAATTTTTTTAATAGAGTGAAAACTCAAAAGTGGTTATTGTATAATTTCGTTTATGATTATATTAAATTTTCCTAGATGAAGAAAAATGTGCCCATTTTTAATAGCATCCGAAAAACCTAAATTCCAAGTTGAGAAAATTTATTAGTACGCTATAAAAACTACTCTGAAACGTTTCCGAAAATCAGTGTCAGCAAAAGAAACTTTCTTTTTATAACTGCTTCTTTAAATCTCGAAAATATATTGGTTTCTGATGTGCCTAAAGATTCAGAACGCTTTTTGGAATCGTGAGTAACTCGAAAGCAGTTATTGTATATTTTCGTCTATGATTATATAAAATTTTCTTAGATTAAGAAAATGTGTCCTTTTTTTTTTTAAACAGTATCCGAAAAACATATATTCCAAGTTGAGAAAACTTAATAATATATTTTAAAAACTACTCTGAAACGTTTCCGAAATCAGTGTCAGCAAAAGAAACTTTCTTTTTATAAATGCTTCTTTAAATCTCGAAAATATATTGGTTTCTGAGGTGGCTAAAGATTCAGAACGCTTTTTGGAATCGTGGGTAACTCGGAAGTGGCTATTGTATAATTTGGTTTATGATTTTATTAAATTTTCCTAGATTAAGAAAGTGTGTCCTTTTTTTTACCAGTATCCGAAAAACCTATATTCCGAGTTGAGAAAACTTAATAATATATTTTAAAAACTACACTGAAACGTTTCCAAAAATCAGTGTCAGCAAAAGAAACTTTCTTTTTATAAATGCTTCTTTAAATCTCGAAAATATATTAGTTTCTGAGGTGTTTAAAGATTCGGAACGCTTTTTGGAATCGTGCACTCTTAATTCAAAAGAACGAAAAGTTTTACGCGTGTTTTTGTTCTATCTGTTTTATCAAAAAGAGACATTTTCCACAAAAAACTGGTTTGCCAAATCACCCTTTTAGGAGTAGCATCCCAGGACCGCTCATTTCAGATCGGAACAGAAAAATATCTCTAAAAGAGCGGTTTAAGAAGCTTCCCTATTGGTTGAAATCCTGTAACGCGATATATAGTTTGGCAGAGGGAGAACCGAGAACCGTTTTTAAAAGGGAGTCGCTTGTTTGTTTCAAGAGTCAAAGCTTAGCGTTACCTATACGATTAAAACAATATTACAATTATAATTTGATTGATTTAAAAATGGTATAGAATAATATAGATGGATTATGCCCACGAAAGCAGGGGGGAGGGGACAATCATCACAAAGAACTGAATAAATTTCGTTTTAATTTCCCAGCTAAAGCCAAGATGGCTACCGGCGATTCTAGGATTTTACTAATACTGAAAATCTAAGATAAAGTACGTTGTTTTACTTCATCTTTCTTGTTCTAAAATAAAAATAAAATAAATAAAAAAATGTTCTCTGCTTGGTTGCAGAGTCAAGACTTCCATTTATACAATCTGCATTAAACAGAGCCACGATTTACAACTTACATCTCTGATTACAGAGTCAGGACTAGCCTTTTCAAAAATGATACATATTATACAAAATAAACATCAAAATAAAAATTACAATTAGCTGGTTATAAATCTTCTTCAATTACTTTAATAATAACATAATAAACAACATTAAATTAGCTATAAATTATTATAAATCACTATAATATTCATTTAAATGACATCAAGTAATTATAAAACTAATAAATCTATTTAAATGATATCAAAATAAATATAACTCATAAAGTTATATCAAGAAATCACAAAGTCATTAAATTACTAATAAATCATCATCAAGAATTCAAAATTATTATAAAAGTGAATAAATCTATATTAGATGACCTTGAAAACATAATATTACTCATAAATACTGATCAAGAGCCAGGATTATAAACAAGTTAGATAAAAAAATTAGATTTTCTGTCAGAAGAAATCAGTTTTATAATTATGTTTCACAATATAAAAGATAAACAGAATTAAATTATAAACAATAAATTTGATTTCTTTTTCAAGGGCATTTACGCCGAAACACTTGTAATTCCTTCCCCATTCCTTGTTGTATTTTCACATTGTATTTATGATTTTTTGCGTTATTTAACGTTATTACTTTTAAACTGGAAACATGAATTTCTTAAATTCCTTTTTTTTTTCTTTTAATGCATCTGTTCCATAATTTTTACATTCAATAAAATGCGCTTAGATATGTAGTTTTCTCGTATTCAAATTGTGTAAAATTACGCTAATTGGTATTTACATTATTAAACATGTATCATTTTGTGCTTATATTATTATTATTAATGTACTACTTTGCTCATGACACTCAGAAATATTTGCGGAACACAACCCATGATTATAAAAATTATTAAATTATTATTAACTTATAAGATACGTTCTATTCTATTTATGTTTCAGTAAGTACAAGTATTTAATAAATTGTGTTCATGTAGATAGTTGTACGCATCTACATTTTATTTATTATTTTTTTAATTGACACAGTATTATATAAATAATACGGAATTTAAAGATAATTTAAAAAAGTATCAGAAAATAATAGATTAGTAAAAAATATTATTAATTTATTTTATGACACAACTAGCTTGACCTTTTTTAAAAATTATAATTTTGTAAATTTTTATTTTTGTGTTATACTTCGCTCTGTTCATATTCAAAAGTTTAACTAAAAGAAAGTCTGCGCAGTTATGTAACACATGAATTCTATATTCCATAATTATTTATCTGTGTCATAAGCAAAATATATTAAGAAGATATAAAAATACCAGAAATAATTAAAGAAATCGACATTTCAGGATTAAAACTAATAACGTTAAAATTATGTATACAATGTGAAAATATAAAAAAGAAAAAAAAATCATAATAAGAAAGATAAAGAAAAAACAGCGCACTTCAGGATATCGACAAGGTAAAAAATCTTGTCTTGTTATGGCGCGAACCATCTTTTATTATTATTATTATTATTTAATTTATCCTTCGGAAATGAAAAACAAAATTTCTTCTGTTCTTGCCTTCTGCATCTGGATTAAAATAAAACAAAATGGAGTTTTAAAAATAATACATTTTGCAAACTGGGGAGTTATCTATGTTAAAAAACAAAATAAAAGAAAAAATTCTGAAAATAAGAGGGAAATAACTTATTTTGCCTATTAAATTTGACAAAAAAAGGGGTTTAAAAATGATTTTGTCAATAATGAGTGCAGTCACTCGTTTTGCCTATTAATTTAGTCGAAAAAAGAGCGAAAACAGCTTATCAAAAAGGAATAAAAAAAAAACTACTCCGAAAGATGGATAAAATTCACAGGATAAGTGCATTTTCAATTCTGGAAAGGAATGAAAATACACTCAGTCGGAGTTAAAATCCCTGAATTTTTTTAATAGAGTGAAAACTCAAAAGTGGTTATTGTATAATTTCGTTTATGATTATATTAAATTTTCCTAGATGAAGAAAAATGTGCCCATTTTTAATAGCATCCGAAAAACCTAAATTCCAAGTTGAGAAAATTTATTAGTACGCTATAAAAACTACTCTGAAACGTTTCCGAAAATCAGTGTCAGCAAAAGAAACTTTCTTTTTATAACTGCTTCTTTAAATCTCGAAAATATATTGGTTTCTGATGTGCCTAAAGATTCAGAACGCTTTTTGGAATCGTGAGTAACTCGAAAGCAGTTATTGTATATTTTCGTCTATGATTATATAAAATTTTCTTAGATTAAGAAAATGTGTCCTTTTTTTTAAACAGTATCCGAAAAACATATATTCCAAGTTGAGAAAACTTAATAATATATTTTAAAAACTACTCTGAAACGTTTCCGAAATCAGTGTCAGCAAAAGAAACTTTCTTTTTATAAATGCTTCTTTAAATCTCGAAAATATATTGGTTTCTGAGGTGGCTAAAGATTCAGAACGCTTTTTGGAATCGTGGGTAACTCGGAAGTGGCTATTGTATAATTTGGTTTATGATTTTATTAAATTTTCCTAGATTAAGAAAGTGTGTCCTTTTTTTTACCAGTATCCGAAAAACCTATATTCCGAGTTGAGAAAACTTAATAATATATTTTAAAAACTACACTGAAACGTTTCCAAAAATCAGTGTCAGCAAAAGAAACTTTCTTTTTATAAATGCTTCTTTAAATCTCGAAAATATATTAGTTTCTGAGGTGTTTAAAGATTCGGAACGCTTTTTGGAATCGTGCACTCTTAATTCAAAAGAACGAAAAGTTTTACGCGTGTTTTTGTTCTATCTGTTTTATCAAAAAGAGACATTTTCCACAAAAAACTGGTTTGCCAAATAACCCTTTTAGGAGTAGCATCCCAGGACCGCTCATTTCAGATCGGAACAGAAAAATATCTCTAAAAGAGCGGTTTAAGAAGCTTCCCTATTGGTTGAAATCCTGTAACGCGATATATAGTTTGGCAGAGGGAGAACCGAGAACCGTTTTTAAAAGGGAGTCGCTTGTTTGTTTCAAGAGTCAAAGCTTAGCGTTACCTATACGATTAAAACAATATTACAATTATAATTTGATTGATTTAAAAATGGTATAGAATAATATAGATGGATTATGCCCACGAAAGCAGGGGGGAGGGGACAATCATCACAAAGAACTGAATAAATTTCGTTTTAATTTCCCAGCTAAAGCCAAGATGGCTACCGGCGATTCTAGGATTTTACTAATACTGAAAATCTAAGATAAAGTACGTTGTTTTACTTCATCTTTCTTGTTCTAAAATAAAAATAAAATAAATAAAAAAATGTTCTCTGCTTGGTTGCAGAGTCAAGACTTCCATTTATACAATCTGCATTAAACAGAGCCACGATTTACAACTTACATCTCTGATTACAGAGTCAGGACTAGCCTTTTCAAAAATGATACATATTATACAAAATAAACATCAAAATAAAAATTACAATTAGCTGGTTATAAATCTTCTTCAATTACTTTAATAATAACATAATAAACAACATTAAATTAGCTATAAATTATTATAAATCACTATAATATTCATTTAAATGACATCAAGTAATTATAAAACTAATAAATCTATTTAAATGATATCAAAATAAATATAACTCATAAAGTTATATCAAGAAATCACAAAGTCATTAAATTACTAATAAATCATCATCAAGAATTCAAAATTATTATAAAAGTGAATAAATCTATATTAGATGACCTTGAAAACATAATATTACTCATAAATACTGATCAAGAGCCAGGATTATAAACAAGTTAGATAAAAAAATTAGATTTTCTGTCAGAAGAAATCAGTTTTATAATTATGTTTCACAATATAAAAGATAAACAGAATTAAATTATAAACAATAAATTTGATTTCTTTTTCAAGGGCATTTACGCCGAAACACTTGTAATTCCTTCCCCATTCCTTGTTGTATTTTCACATTGTATTTATGATTTTTTGCGTTATTTAACATTGTTACTTTTAAACTGGAAACATGAATTTCTTAAATTACTTTTTTTTTTCTTTTAATGCATCTGTTCCATAATTTTTACATTCAATAAAATGCGCTTAGATATGTAGTTTTCTCGTATTCAAATTGTGTAAAATTACGCTAATTGGTATTTACATTATTAAACATGTATCATTTTGTGCTTATATTATTATTATTAATGTACTACTTTGCTCATGACACTCAGAAATATTTGCGGCACACAACCCATGATTATAAAAATTATTAAATTATTATTAACTTATAAGATACGTTCTATTTTATTTATGTTTCAGTAAGTACAAGTATTTAATAAATTGTGTTCATTTAGATAGTTGTACGCATCTACATTTTATTTATTATTTTTTTAATTGACACAGTATTATTTAAAAAATACGGAATTTAAAGATAATTTAAAAAAGTATCAGAAAATAATAGATTAGTAAAAAATATTATTAATTTATTTTATGACATAACTAGCTTGACCTTTTTTAAAAATTATAATTTTGTGAATTTTTGTTTTTGTGTTATACTTCGCTCTGTTCATATTCAAAAGTTTAACTAAAAGAAAGTCTGCGCAGTTATGTAACACATGAATTCTATATTCCATAATTATTTATCTGTGTCATAAGCAAAATATATTAAGAAGATATAAAAATACCAGAAATAATTAAAGAAATCGACATTTCCGGATTAAAACTAATTACGTTAAAATTATGTATACAATGTGAAAATATAAAAAAGAAAAAAAAAATCATAATAAGAAAGATAAAGAAAAAACAGCGCACTTCAGGATATTGACAAGGTAAAAAATTTTGTCTTGTTATGGCGCGAACCATCTTTTATTATTATTATTATTATTATTTAATTTATCCTTCGGAAATGAAAAACAAAATTTCTTCTGTTCTTCCCTTCTGCATCTGGATTAAAATAAAACAAAATGGAGTTTTAAAAATAATACATTTTGCAAACTGGGGAGTTATCTATGTTAAAAAACAAAATAAAAGAAAAAATTCTGAAAATAAGAGGGAAATAACTTATTTTGCCTATTAAATTTGACAAAAAAACGGGTTTAAAAATGATTTTGTCAATAATGAGTGCAGTCACTCGTTTTGCCTATTAATTTAGTCGAAAAAAGAGCGAAAACAGCTTATCAAAAAGGAATAAAAAAAAAAAAAACTACTCCGAAAGATGGATAAAATTCACAGGATAAGTGCATTTTCAATTCTGGAAAGGAATGAAAATACACTCAGTCGGAGTTAAAATCCCTGAATTTTTTTAATAGAGTGAAAACTCAAAAGTAGTTATTGTATAATTTCGTTTATGATTATATTAAATTTTCCTAGATGAAGAAAAATGTGTCCATTTTTAATAGCATCCGAAAAACCTAAATTCCAAGTTGAGAAAATTTATTAGTACGCTATAAAAACTACTCTAAAACGTTTCCGAAAATCAGTGTCAGCAAAAGAAACTTTCTTTTTATAACTGCTTCTTTAAATCTCGAAAATATATTGGTTTCTGATGTGCCTAAAGATTCAGAACGCTTTTTGGAATCGTGAGTAACTCGAAAGCAGTTATTGTATATTTTCGTCTATGATTATATAAAATTTTCTTAGATTAAGAAAATGTGTTCTTTTTTTTTTTAAACAGTATCCGAAAAACATATATTCCAAGTTGAGAAAACATAATAATATATTTTTAAAACTACTCTGAAACGTTTCCGAAAATCAGTGTCAGCAAAAGAAACTTTCTTTATAAATGCTTCTTTAAATCTCGAAAATATATTGGTTTCTGAGGTGGCTAAAGATTCAGAACGCTTTTTGGAATCGTGGGTAACTCGGAAGTGGCTATTGTATAATTTGGTTTATGATTTTATTAAATTTTCCTAGATTAAGAATGTGTGTCCTTTTTTTTAACAGTATCCGAAAAACCTATATTCCAAGTTGAGAAAACTTAATAATATATTTTAAAAACTACTCTGAAACGTTTCCGAAAATCAGTGTCAGCAAAAGAAACTTTCTTTTTATAAATGCTTCTTTAAATCTCGAAAATATATTTGTTTCTGGGGTGTTCAAAGATTCAGAACAGTTTTTGTAATCGTGGATATCTCGGAAGTCGTTATTGTATAATGTCGTTTATGATTATATTAAATTTTCCTAGATTAAGAGACGTGTGTCCTTTTTTTAACAGTATATACTTAAGGGATACTTAAGGGTCATTCTACGGAAAACGAGATTCTTGAGCGTAAAAATGTCAATAAAAAATCTAAACAAAAATTTTATATGAATATTCATTGTTTACCTTTAACGTCTTTTAAGATTTATATAAGTAGTCGTATAGTCTTCTCATTACGTATGGTGCTTAACTTATTTTCTAAAGACTTAGGGGATAATTTCCTTAATAATATTGTAACTGAGGATACTCTTACGGAGGGAACTATTGCTTTGCAGACATATTGCATATATTTTAGAAAATGTAAAATAATAAAATAGTTTTTTCGAAATTTTACAACGGACTAAGCTGTCAAAGGTTGGCGTTTGACGTCAGAATAATTCAAGAATTAGACAGTTATTTGTCAAGATTATGTCATTAGTGCAGGGAAGGGGAGATTAAGGAATTAAAACCATTTTAAGAACCTTAAAAATCTTATATGTCATATGCAAAAACTTTTCTGCTAAGATCAAAACGTGATGTGTAAAAAGTGAATTAAAGTAAGATAAAAATTGTTGGAACAAATTCAGCACACAGCTTCTTCAAGGCTTAACAGTATATACTTAAGGGATACTTAAGGGTCATTCTACGGAAAACGAGATTCTTGAGCGTAAAAATGTCAGTAAAAATGTCAGTAAAAAAATCTAAACAAAAATTTTATATGAATATTCATAGTTTACCTTTCACGTCTTTTAAGATTTATATAAGTAGTCGTATATTCTTCTCATTACGTATGGTGCTTAACTTATTTTCTAAAGACTTAGGAGATAATTTCCTTAATAATACTGTAACTGGGGATACTCTTGCGGAGGGGACTATTGCTTTGCAGACATATTGCATATATTTTAGAAAATGTAAAAGAATAAAATAGTTTTTTCAAAATTTTACAGCGGAGTAAGCTGTCAAAGTTTGGCGTTTGACATCAGAATAATTCAAGAATTGGATAGGGTCAATCCATTTCAAGTGGTCCAGAAAACGTCATATTCGTTGCTCGACCATTTTTAAAAAATCTGAAATTTTTTGTACAACAACCCTAACATGATGGAAGTTCAAAATGACTATTATTTTAATTTTATTAATTTTTGTTTGTGCATGGCGGCCATCTTTGTTTCATCGTCTGCAGCAATTTTCTCACAAGAAGCGTTTACGGAATTGTAAATAATTCATCGTTTATTTATCCAATTCAAGTGCGGATTAAAGCAATTTGTATAGAATACATTGGGCTAAAAATTTGGTAATGGAGTAGTTTCAGAAACTAACTGCTTATTGGTAAAATTTAAGCATAAAGTTTCAGTTTTTTTTCCAAAATTTGTCCATTTACAAGAGGAAATTTTTCTAGCAAGGAAAACTGTCAACATGACATAATTTCTTTTACAAATAGGCCGAAAATACTTGTACTCACACGCTGAGTTCCAGATCTGGGACTTGCTTTCTCTTCGCTAAAAAAAATCCCAAATTTTTCAAAAATGACAAAAATCGCACTTTTCAGGCTTTGATATCTCTGGTGGGGCACGAGATAAAAATCTGAAATTTTTTTTTGTAAGAGTATTGTATGGTAGTGTTATGCACAAGAAATTTCAGGATGGAGATTTGACTACAAGCTGAGATATGGCAAAGGCAACATGTCAAAACAATACTGCCAAACGATTGTTTTGTTGTAGTCACAGCTAAGTATTCATCTCAGAGTATCATTTAAATTTATTTTTTAGATTATCTTTAAATAATAGTAACAGAAAATAAATCTTTTGCAATTAATTTAAAAAATAATTGTGTCTAAGGCTTACATTTTGTATGGTATCAGTAATTTTTTTTGTAATTTTAGTAACTAAAAGAAGCCTCAGCACTTTTACATTGTCTTGTATATATATATATATATATATATATACAAGACGTGAGACAAAAACATAATAGGGAAAGAGAAAAGCTGTTAATGTTGGCATACTTGTTGAGACATGATCAAACGTGTCAAAACACATTCCTGCTTGTTGGTTTAAAAGCCACAATTTTAATGCTGCTTGCCAGTCCCTGAAACTTGTTCCTACTTGTTCTGTTGTATGTTACTGTAAATGAAACATTATGTGATGTTACCATACATCAGCCTCAAGTAATTTTCAGAAAGTAAAGATACCCAAAGCCTTTTCAAAATTTATACTGCAGAAAAATCACATTTTTTCATAAGTAAGCTAGGAATTATTAATGAATTGACACTTGCACATAGTGATTTCAAAGTATATTTCTATGAGCCAGCAGGGACAAAATCTTTAGTCAAGTTATCAAGAGATGACAAGACTTAGTTCCTACAAATAAAATTTTGAGAAAGATCAAAATTGTGGTTTTTGAACCAACAAGCAAGAATGTGTTTTGACACGTTTGATCATGTCTCAACAAGTATGACAACATTAACAGCTTTTCTTTTTCCTTATGTTGTTTTTGTCTCAGGTCTTGTATAAAAATATTTTTTTTTTCTTTATGTAAAAGTGCTGAGGTTTCTTTTAGTTACTAAAATTACTTACAACAAAAATTATTGAAACCATACAAAATGTATGGCCTTAGGCATAATTATTTTTTTATTAATTGCTAAGCTTTGCAAAGGGCTTTATTTTCTGTTACTATTATTTAAAGATAATCAAAAACATAAATTTAAATGACACTCTGAGAAAAATACTTAGCTGTGACTACAACAAAACAATAGTTTGGCAGTATTGTTTTGACATGTTGCCCTTGCCATATCTCAGCTTGTAGTCATATCTCCATCTTGAAATTTCTTGTGCATAACACTATCATACAATACTCTTATAAAAAAAAAATTCAGATTTTTTCTCGTGCCCCACCAGAGATATCAAAGCCTGAAAAGTGCGATTTTTGCCATTTTTGAAAAATTTGGGACTTTTTTTAGCGAAGAGAAAGCAAGTCCCAGATCTGGAACTCGGCGTGTGAGTACAAGTGCTTTCAGCCTATTTGTAAAAAAAAAAAAATATGTCACGTTGACAGTATTCCTTGCTAGAAAAATTTCCTCTTGTAAACAGACAAATTTTGGAAAAAAATGGAAACTTTATGCTTAAATTTTACCAATAAGCAGTTAGTTTCGGAAACTACTCCATTACCAGATTTTTAGCCCAATGTATTCTGTACAAATTGCTTTAATCCGCAATTGAATTTGATAAATAAACGATGAATTATTTACAATTCCGTAAACCCTTCTTGTGAGAAAATTGCTGCAGACGATGAAACAAAGATGGCCTCCATGCAAAAACAAAAATTAATAAAATTAAAATAATAGCCATTTTGAACTTCCATCATGTTAGGGTTGTTGTACAAAAAATTTCAGATTTTTTAAAAATGGTCAAGCAACCAGTGCTGGACCACTTGAAATGGATTGACCCGACAATTATTTGTCAAGATTATGTCATTAGTGCAGAGAAGGGGAGATTAAGGAATTAAAACCATTTTAAGAACCTTAAAAATCTTATATGTCATATGCAAAAACTTTTGTGCTAAGATCAAAACATGATGTGTAAAAAGTGAATTAAAGTAAGATAAAAATTGCTGGAACAAATTCAGCACACAGCTTCTTCAAGGCTTCATAATTGTAATTCATTCATGAAATAAAAAATGAGGGAAAAGAAAGAGAGACAGCCAAAGTGAGAGAGATAGAGAGAGACGGACAGCAGGAAATATACGAGTGCTCCGAAAGACTAATATTCGTTATTGGTGAGAGAATATGCCGAAATAGGAAGTCTGTTACTTATGGAGACTAGGCGACTTGGTAATGGTAAGAACTAATTATGAAATATTATGTATTTGAGCAACCGAAATACTAACCTGATGTTCCCTGTATAAACATTGTTTTACGGGATATGGAACTTCTATATTATATATATATATATATATAAAAAAAAAGGTCTCCTTATCTTTGAAAGTATTAGTAAGATTAAAAATAAATAAAATAAGATGATTCATTGTAAAAAAAAAGGACTAAAAAACGGAAATTCTACAGGCAATTGCTGTGCCAGTACTATTTCCGTATTTTAACGGAAATCCCCCCCCCCCCAATAAATTCCAGAAATCCGTATTTTTACGCAAAATTTTCCCCATAAATTTCAGAAAATTTTCCGTTTTTCTTGAATTTATGGAGGAAATTTTCCGTTAAAATACGGAAATAGTACTGGCGTCTCGATTGCCAGTAGAATCTCCGTTTTTTAGTCCGTTTTTTTTACAGTGTTCTTTTCTTTCGCGATCCGCAAGGTAACGTAACTAAGCCGTCAAGAACTGGGAAATAAAACGGGAGAAAAAGAAAGCAAAAAATGAAACTCGACCGGCCGTCTTTGTATCCGTTTTGTTCCGATGGCAGTACTTCTCTTAATTTTTTCCTATTTATTTTCTTTCAGTTATTTTCGGGAGATATAGAAAAGTAGTTATATAGCAGGGAGCTGTCGCACATTTTAATTTTTTAAAGGAAACTATTTTTTTTTATTGATGTGTGTGTATCCAGGAAAATAAGAATTATTATTAGCTTCTACTATATTTTGATAAACATATATAATTACCCCGAACTTTCAAAAAACAATATAGCATTTTTTATTTTCTCTCTTTTTTACTTCATGATATTTCGATAAGATTTTTTTTTTTACACACAGATTATCAAGAGCTATTAGAAAGGGTTGGTTTTAATTCAGACAACCAATCGAATCCTCCATCGGTCTTCTTTGCAACTCATCTATGTCTCAACTGACGAATCAGAGAGCGTAGTTTCCGTGACGTAACTTCTGTCTCGGAGAACTCTCAGTTTTGGTCTGATTCTTCTTCATTCATTCTTCCGGCAACTTTTGCTTAGTAGAGCGTCGATCAGGTGTTTTAGGGTTAATTTTCTCTTTTCGGACGTTTAAGCGGGATATACTTTTTCTGAAGCCAATGGATCTGCAATGCGAGGAAGAAATTGCTGATCGGTATGGTAATGACCCCGTTGTTCTGGCGGATCCGCAATATATGAAGAGACTTTTACAACTAGAACCTTTATTTGTAATCAACGAGGACTATTTTACTACTATTCAAACTGAAATAAGTGCTGAAATGCGGAGAATTTGCTTGGAATGGTTGTCGGAGGTAAGTTACTCATATTCATAGCTATTTCTGAAATTCTATATCCAAAGTAATTGACTTGATTATTCCCTTTTTAAACATTAAAAATATACTGGCGGAAAAAAAAATAAGGGAACAAGTATAAAAACTCATGTAATTTCATTTACTTTTCTGACAAACACATGTTTAAAATGAAGAATATCCTATTTCCACACACACACGCACACAAAAATATACAAATAATAATATATAAAATTAAGATATAACGTGCGATTGGGAAAATTTATGTGACATTAAACAACTTTTTAGAGATATGCAGAAAAGTTTTATAAGATGTGTGGACACCACTGATCAAAATGTAAACTTTACAGCTATACAAGCTTACTTTCTTCTTTTCATTCTGCGAATTAAAAAGCATTTCTCAAAATTCGTCAAATGACTTCTCAATGACATGTTTCACCATCCACATGCGAAAATGTTACCGAATTTGCATATTTCCGGGTAGCAAAGGTGAACACCATTGGACTACGGCAGGCATGTCAAACTCATTTACCGCCGCGGGCCAAATTAAGCATTATATACTAAGCCGCGAGCCATATTAAAAAAAAAAAAGATATTACCCTTGCACAGAATAAAATTTGTCTGTACAAGACACAGCCATGTTAAAGAAATTTTAATGCAAAGTTCCAACATTAAGTACATAGTAAATTTATATTAATTTTTTGAAAAAACACTTACAATTATTTTTATCAACCAAAAAAAAATTAATTGAATATTATAAATGGCGTTTATGTTAAAAATTGCTTGTACACGCTAATCTAGATTTAGCATAGGCATAGCTGCCAATCTTCCGTGTTTTCTCAAAGTAAAAAATAAAAATAAGTAGATTTTGAATCTGAAAATCTATTTAATAAAACATGTCATATATAATCGCTACTTTTTTTATTTCATTTATTAAATACATTTCCTAGTTCTAATTATTTTATTTGACTTGAAAAATAACAAAAGGTTGCATATTGTATTTCAAAAATTAGTCGATTAATGAATAATTACAGAAATTTGGAAACTTAGTATCCATAGCGCTAATATGGAGTCGTGCTGAATTTTGATTAGCTGCAGTAATCTAAACAATAATTTGAACATAAATTATTAGAGGTGAGGGAAACAGATTAAACTGTTTCTTGAAATTCAAAAATCTTCTTTTGAAATCATTTTTTAATACATTTAAAAAAAAAATTTCTCTCTGATGATTTTTGTTATAATGCAATCCGATACGTCCCTGAAAAAACTCGACTTATGACAGGCACTAGGCAAAGGATAATTAAATAAATGTAAAATGGTAAAGGCTTCGCGGGCCACAGATAAATGGTCGGCGGGCCAGTTGTGGCCCGCGGGCCGCGTGTTTGACATGCCTGGAATACGGGATAACTATGACCTTGAGTTGACCTACTACTTTCATTAGATTTCATTTAATAGAATTAACATAAAGTACCTTTAATTTTTCCCGCCTTATTCCTTTAATTTTTTCCGCTTTGCTATTTCATTTTCCCCGCCTTCTTCCTTTAATTTTTCCCGCCAGTGTATTTTGATGAATTAATATAATGTAAACTAATTTACATAGAAATCAAGATTTATAGGGCGTGGTTTCACGTATACCTGAAGATATTCACTCGCCACATGGCGACTAAATAAAATAAACAACCAGAAAATTTCTCTTTTTTTATGCGATTACTATTAAGAATTTATTTTTATAAGTATTTACTTTTATACGTAATTATTCACGTTCGTTGAATTCTTAAATTTTTGTTTATTCTGTAGCATATTTTATCGTAATTACTGTAAGGTTGACTTGCAATCTATATCAACAATTGAAATATTTTTAATTTTTCTCAATGAGAATTGAAACTGGATAAAAGTGTTTACTAAGTTAAAACGTGTATACTAGCCAATCCAGTGTCTACTAACAAAAAATTTAAATTTTCAGGTTTTACAATTTTCCGATCGTTTATTTTAGATTTCCAAAATATGCTCTAGTATGTGTATATATATATATATATATATATATAATTGCACTTTGAAAAGTAAAACAAACATAAATAAATAAGTAAAATAAAATTCAAAAACATAATTTTTCTTGTAATAGCTTTTTCTGAATATATATATATATATATATATATATATATGCTTTCATCAAAAACGAAATAAAAAAGCTTTTAAAGGTGAATTTGACAATGTCTGTAAAAAATAAAATGCATTCTTTTTTATTTAAATCATGAAAAGCATAATGAAAATCTGTTTAAATTTTACGCAAAATTTAATAAAACAATTTAATAAAATACTGTAGATTTTCGTTGTATATGTTTTTTTACCTTTTTAACAACCTAATAAACAATTAAAATAAGATTGGTTTTTACATATCTCTCTTCATGTATGCTTGTACAGATAGATAGATCTTCAATCACAGATAATGCAATAAAATTATTCATAATTTCTCAACTTAATCATTAATAATTTTTCACCTTGGTATCGCCCACCAATAAAAGAGTAATTATATAAAAGAATAATTATATAAAAGAATAATTTATAAATGCTATTAACAAATTTAATTCATTAATAATTAGCTAAAAATTTTAATTAATAATGAAATTAATTTTATTCATATTTACACAATATGTATGAATAAAACACGTCCCCCTCATTTTATATTTTTCAAAAATTTTATGTTTCTTGTTGTCTTTGTTTTATTTCTTTAGTCTCTAAAATATTGTTCCATAAAAATATAAAAACAATATTTTACTTCATTAGAGTGAAATATTGCATTGAATCGTTTTGTTTTATTTATTCATCATTTTATTTTTATGCTTTAGAACTTCATTTTTATGCTCCTGAAATTTGCATCTCCCTGCGCTTTAACGTTTAAGTGTATGCCTTCGGAAAGCGGAACACATTGTAAATTTTAAGTCTAAAATTGCTAATTATTATTAAAAATTTCATAAAAATGTTATGTAAACGTAGAAATAAGTAATTTAATTTTTTTATTTAAAAAATAGTATAAAATTAATCGAAAACTTTCTATTTTCTTAAAACTTTTTAAATTTAAAAATATTAAATATAAATGCATTTTATGAATTCCATAACAAATATAATAATTTTATTCAGGAACTAGACTATTTTTATGACAATAACATGGATATTTTAAGTTTTATGTATAAAAAGCCAAACAACGCTGAAAGTTCCTGAAAAACATTAAGAATTCATGAATTAAAATTGTGTAACTCATAAAATTTTCAATAAATCATCATACAAATAGTTCTCTTCCTTTGAATGTATATTTAAAACATAATCTAAAAGTTTTGTGGTAATTCATCTATTATTTATTGAGATATGACAATTTTTCCCATACAATTTTGCAAAACAGTTTTTTGATTTTTCTCAAAAGTGTGAACTTGCAACTTAGTTTTTTTAAAGTTTGTAAGAAAAAGTTTGTATTGCTTGTATTGTTTAAAAAGTTTATATTGCTTAAAAAGCTTCAGGATCATAAAGTTAACACTCTGTTTTTTCTAAAACAGCAAGTTCTTGAATTGAAATTTTGATTGAAATTGACGTTTTAAAGGCATACAAATCCCTTAATAACTTATAATTTCTGAAAGAAAGAGATAGAGAGAGAAAGAAAGAGTTCTTTTTTACTATATTTTTGACGCAAAGAAAAATTAATTAATAAACGGAAAGATTTTCAACAACATATGGTCAACAAAAGAAAAAAAATAATAATAATGATTTGAGTTTATTCATATTTACTAGAAAATATCTATAAATAATGCATTTTCCTTGATTTTTATTTCCCAACTACTCACGTTTCTTTTTATTTTGTTTTTTTAAAAGACAATCCAAAAAAGCATGAATGAAGTTTATTCACATTTACTAAAAAAATAAATATAAATAATGCATTTTCCTTAGTTTTTATTTCCCAACTAGTTATGTTTCTGGTTATTTTGGGTTTGTTTTTTGAGTCTTAAAAAGATGTCTCATAAAACATAAAAATTAAATTTTGGGGAAATATTACATCGAATTTCTCTGTATATTTGTTATTTATTTACTCATAGATTAATTTTATACAATAAAACATCATTTTTACATTACCAGTTTTTCATTTGTCCACCTTTAACATTTTATGTCTTTTCGTTTTTCCAAAAACGGAAAATGGCTCTTCTAGATATGTTTTTCTAGTAATTAAATTTTCAAGTAATGTTGGGTTTTTATGCCCATCTATCTACGAATACTTGCAGAGACAGAGAAATCTTCAGATACAGATTGCTAAGAAATAAATTAATTCCTGTTTTTTCAATTTAATATAAGTGATTTTTCAACTTAACATTTCAACCACCAATGTAAAAGTTTAAATTGTTAAGAAATTTCGTGAATAAATTGGATTCATTATTATTAATATTTAATTTTAATTCATTATTGATTTCATTTTATTCCTATTTACGAGAAAGTAGGTATAAATTAGGGGTGTAACGAATATTCTGCCACTATTTGGTATTCGGCCCTTTTGTAGAGTACTGAATATCAGTTGGCCGCATACTTCGGCCGAATATCTGTGCCCGAAAACTTTAGGTAGTTAGCAGAATAGATTCAGGATTAAAATAACAATTTCTTCTTTTTGTTTGCTATGCTTTTCTCGTGCATTCTTGAAACATTTTGACAAATTCATGCTGTTGCTTTTATGTTTACATGCACAAATTTTGAAAATATTATTATTTAAATTTTCTATGAACTCGAATAGCATTTCTCTGTTTTTTTAAAGGTTAAGAATGTTTCAGAAAATGGTGTCAAAGCTGGAGATTTAAGCAAATTTTACAAACACAAGTATTGGAGAATAATTGATTATAGATGTACTACATTTATATCGTGAAATGATAATTGCTATTCTATTCAAAAGAACTTGCATATTAATGTCTGCAAATTTCATGCACTTAATAAAAATGACTTTGTTAATGCACCAAGAAAATTCGCTCTGTTCAGTAGTATTATTACTAGTTTTTAAGAGCAATCTTAAATATATTACTTCAAAATGTTGCAGTATAATAATTCAGCTTTTTAAAAAATCTCTTACCATTAATTCAATTTTAACTTGTATGTAAATGGTATTGTTGTGTTTTTTTTTTGTTTTTGTTTTTTTTTTTTGTTTTTTTTTTTTGTTTTTTTTTTAAGTTTGAAATACGTGCAGATAATGATGCTAAATAAAAAAAAGTATCTTTCTTGCTGCTTGTTCGCATTGTGCATTTAGCACTAAACATACCAAAACCCGGTCATTTGACCGGTACCAAATGAAAGGATGTCGAATCGAACAAGAAATTTCTTCATAAAATATAAATTACACAGAAATAGGTTAAATAAAAAAGTTAATTAGTTTTAAATAAAAAATCTAGTGTGAAATATTTTCATAAAACTTGAGTAAAATTCCCGGATCGTTTAGCGTTAAAGAAGGAGTGTAACTTTAATTAATGAAATACATAATATATATTACAGCGTTTCACGTTTTTTAAATCGCCCCTTTTACATTAAGCTATAAAAACTTTTTCAATATCACATTCCAAACACCAGTATAAAATCATAAATTGTTAAGAAATTATCCCAATAAAACTGATATTTTAACACATTATGAGCAAAACAAAAAT
Organism: Maratus speciosus; assembly: GCA_963932465.1. NCBI lineage: Eukaryota > Metazoa > Arthropoda > Arachnida > Araneae > Salticidae > Maratus > Maratus speciosus. The sequence goes on along the minus strand of OZ010796.1, from coordinate 303,373,219 downwards.
CAATAATTAATAATTGAATTAATTTTATTCATATTTTAAGAGAAAACAACCATAAAAATTTCCCCTTCTAAATTAAGCTTAAAATCGTTTTCAAATTCACTATCCAAACAGCAGCAAAAAATCAAAATTGTTAAGAAATTCTCCCTACAAAACTCCCTTCAACACTAATATTTTAATTCATTATGAATAAAACAAAATTAATAATTTCATTCTGTTTTAGAAGAAACGATGCATAAAAATTTCCCCCTTTTAAATTAAGCTATAAAAACTTTTTCAACATCACATTCCAAACACCAGTATAAAATGATAAATGCTAAGAAATTCTCCAAATAATACAAATATTTTAATTCACTATGAGCAAAATAAAAATTAATAATCAAAAATTGAGTTAATTTTATTCTTATTTCACGAGAAATATGCATAAAAAATTCCCCATTTTAAATAAAGCTATAAAAAAGTTTTCAACATTACATTCAAAACACCAGTACAAAATCATAAATTGTTAAGAAATTCTCTCAATAATTCTGATATTTTAATTCATTATGAGCAAAACAAAAATTAATAATTAATAATTCAGTTAATTTTTTTTTTCATATTTTAAGAGAAACCGTGCAAAAAATTTCCCCTTTTAAATTAAGCTATAAAAACGTTTTCAACTTCACATTCCAAACACCAGTATAAAATCATAAATTGTTAAGAAAACCTCCCAATAATACTGATATTTTAATTCATTTCTGAGTAAAATAAAAATTAATAATTAAAAATTGAGTTAATTTTATTTTTATTTTAGGAGAAACCATGCATAAAAAATCCCTCCTTTTACATTAAGCTATAAAAACGTTTTCAACATCACATTGGAAACACCAGTACAAAATTATAAATTGTTAAGAAATTATCCCAATATTACTGATATTTTAACATATTATGAGCAAAACAAAAATTAATAATTAATAATTGAATCAATTTTATTCATATTTTAAGCGAAAACATCCATAAAAAAATTACCTTCTAAATTAAGCTTAAAAACGTTTTCAAATTCACATTCGAAACAGCAGTATATAATGATAAATAGTTAAGAAATCCTCCCAATAATACTGATATTTTAATTCATTATGTGTAAAATAAAAATTAATAATGAAAAATTGAGTTAATTTTATTCTTATTTTAGGAGAAACCTTGCATAAAAAATCCCCCCTTTTACATTAAGCTATAAAAACGTTTGCAACATCACATTGGAAACACCAGTACAAAATCATAAATTTTCAAGGAATTCTAAGAATAATACTGATATTTTAACACATTATGAGCAAAGCAAAAAGTAATAATTAATAATCGAATTAATTTTATTCATATTTTGAGAGAAAACATCCATGAAAAAGATTCCCTTCTAAATTAAGCTTAAAAACGTTTCCAAATTCACATTCCAAACAGCAGTAAAAAATCATAAATTGTTAAGAAATTCTCCCTACAATACTGCCTTCAATACTGATATTTTAATCCATTATGAGCAAAATAAAATTAATAACTAATAATTGAGTTAATTGTATTTTTATTTTAGGCGAAACTCTAAAAAATCCCCTTTTAATTTATGCTATAAAAACGCTTTCAACATCACATTCCAAACACCAGTATAAAATCATAAATTTTTAAGAAATACCCCCAATAATAGTGATATTTTAATACTTATGACTGAAATAAAAATTAATAATTAATAATTGAGTTAATTATTTTCTTATTTTAGGAGAAACAATGCATAAAAATTTCCCCTTTTAAATTGAGCTATAAAAACGTTTTCAACTTCACATTCCCAACAGCAGTAAAAAAATCATAAATTTTTAAGAAATTCTCCCTACAATACTCCTTTCTATACTGATATTTCTATTCATCATGAGTAAAATAAAACTAATAATTAATAATTGAGTTAATTTTATTCTTATTTTAGGAGAAACAATGCATAAAAATTTCCCCTTTTAAATTCAGCTATAAAAACGTTTTCAACTTCACATTCCCAACAGCAGTAAAAAATCATAAATTTGTAAGAAATTCTCCCTACAATACTCCCTTCAATACTGATATTTTAATTCATTATAAGTAAAATAAAACTAATAATTAATAATTGAGTTAATTTTATTCTTATTTTAGGAGAAACCATGCATACAAATTGCCCTTTTAAATTAAGCTATAAAAACATTTTGAACATCACATTCCAAACACCAGTATAAAATCATAAATTGTTAAGAAATGCTCCCAATAATACTGATATTTTAATTCATTATGAGTAAAATAAAAATTAATAATTAAAAATTGAGTTAATTTTATATTTTAGGAGAAACCATGCATAAAATTCCCCTTCTAAATTAAGCTATAAAAACGTTTTCATCATCACATTCCAAGCACCAGTATAAAATCACAAATTGTTAACAATTTCTCCCAATAATTCTGAAATTTTAATTCATTATGAGTAAAATAAAATTAATAATTAATAATTGAGTTAATTTTATCCTATTTTAGAAGAAACTATGGATAAAATTTTCTTTTAAATTAAGCTATGAAAACGTTTTCAACTTCAAATTCCAAACAGCAGGAAAAAATCATAAATTGTTTAAAAATTCTCCCTATAATACTCCCTTCAATACTGAATTTTTAATTCATTATGAGTAAAATTAAACTAATAATTAATAATTGAGTTAATTTTATTCTTATTTTAGGAGAAACTATGCATAAAAATTCCCCTTTTAAATTAAGCTATAAAAACGTTTTCAACATCACAATACAAACATCAGCATAAAATCATAAATTGTTGAGAAATTCTCCCAATAATTCTGATATTTTAATTCATTATGAGTAAAATAAAATTAATAATTAATAATTGAGTTAATTTTATTCTATTTTAGGAGAAACTATGCATAAAGAATTCCCTTTTGAATTAAGCTATAAAAACGTTTTCAACATCACATTCCAAACACCAGTACAAAATCATAAATTAAGAAATTCTCCCAATAATACTGATATTTTAATACTTATGAGTAAAATAAAAATTAATAATTAATAATTGAGTTAATTTTATTCATATTTTACGAAAAACTATGCATAAAAAATTCCTCCAGTTATTATTTTCAAAAAATTTATGCTTCTCATTCTTCTCGCTTTATTTTTTATTTTTACTGTAAAAAGGCGTCTCATAAGAATGTAGAAACAGAATTATTTTTATTAGATCAGAATATTGAATAGAATCTTTAAATTTTTTTACTCAAAGATTTAATTTGTATAGCAATCAGCTTGTTGTTACATTTACAGAAATTTAATTTCCCAGGACTTATACCTTTAACTTCGTTTGGTTTCCACAAAATTGTGAAAACGATATATATAATCCTCATATTTTTGTTGTAAGTAAAATGTAGCAACTTTCGTTTCTATACATTTCTGTCTATATATGATGTTTGGACAGATAGACTGACCTTCAAACAGAGATTATGTTTATATACTTATTTTTTAATATTTTTTAATAATTATTTTTTAGTATTTTAAATTTTTACATTACCGAAATTTTCATTTTACCGCTTTTTTCATCGATACATTTTTGCCTGTACAAAACAAGTAAAAACAAAATTCTGCAACGTATAATTTTGTATTGCTTAGAACTTAAAATAACTTTTATTTAAACAAAAGAAGGAACTTCTTAAATCTCAATAAAAGAAAAAAAAAAGAACGCACATAAAAAACTTTTCTTGCTAGATCAACGATGCTTCTGCTCTCACGGTGGTAACACGTTTTCTTTAGCATAATATAGAAAGACTAAGTTCTTTCAAAACGTGTTGTGATTTTTTATATCTTTTATGGCGCTTTTAAGAAGCTTTTTCCTTTGTATTGCGTTTTGTACCAAGATTATATAATATTTGCTGTTTGGTTTCTACTGTTTGAAAGTGTATTCCTACACACTAAGAGAGAACTTCAAGTACTAGATTATTAAAGAATTAAATAGTTCATAATTTTCAGTTCAATTAGTTAGTAATTTTTCAAATTCAGACTGCGCAAACTAATGTAAGCATAAATTGTTAAGAAAGTCTGTTAACAAATTTAATTGTTTATGAGAAAGTTGATAATTTTAAATAATAACTGATTCAATTTAATTCATAATTGTGCGCTATTTTTGTTGCTATTTCGAGAAAATTATTTCACTTGCTAAAATAATTTTAAAGGCTTACAAGTGAAAAAAAAAATGCGATAGATTTTGTTTACTTTTGAAAGTTAATACAATGAAACCTCTTTTTAACGTTTTTGTAAAAAAGAAAAAAAAATTAAACACAAATAGCGGAAAATACAAAGTGCTTGAAGTATAAGTGTAAGAAATTAAAAAATATATGTAGTATATTTTCTACACTGCAAATATAGGCGTCTAAAATTTAGACACATAAGTGACTGAAAAAGAATTTCAGTCACTTAAGCGTCTTAATCTGAAAATTCAGACACAATAGATGTCTTAATTTAAGATACATAAGTGTCTTAGTATGATCATGGTATATACGAACCGAGAAATATGTTGGAATTATCTACGAAGTGTCTTATTTAAAACAGTAGTTGAACATTTCTTTTTTGTACTTTTCTGAACAGCCAATCAGAGCATTGATTTCCGCGCATGTCATCTATGGCTCCTTCATGATATAGAAAGAATCACATTTTAAGCGTCGCCATTGCTTGGATTAAAAGAAATGCGTAATTATGGAATATTTATCGAATGAAAGCGTAAGTCATATTTAATTTTAAATTTTTATCCCAGTAGGTTTGTATCTTATGAATATAAATTAAATAGTTTTTAAAGATTGATCTCTTTTTTTGTAGTTTAATGTTAGTTTTTTGATTTCACAAGCTGTCGTCTGTTATACCTTCTTAATGTAACGGTATCGAATATAATTGTTTTGATAATTAAATTGCAATGCTTTAATTCAGCGCGCTTGTCTCCTGTGAATAAACGAATGAGTGATAACTTGTTTAATCTTCCTTTTCGATCCTGTGATCGGATATATCCTAATTTGTCGTTGCCCAAAAGCAAAACGTGCAACATAAACAGATTGGAAAAGCTGAATGATTCATAGTTCCATTAAAGGGAGATAAAAACATTAAATTGAAGCCGTTTGAAACTGTATTTATTCTATGTTCTGTTTCTTCTGATTTTTACTGTTTATTGATTATAAACTCTTGCAGTTTATGTATCAGCACTTATTGTATTTTTTTGTGATTATTATTTTGGAGCTAAATATGATATTCATTTATGATTATGATATTCGGAAAAGTTTTCAGATTGAAAAAAAGCATTAATACTGTGAAAATTTTCTTTACATATCGCCGTTTTTAATCATAGTACTGAAACTTTTTAAAGATTTATTCTTATGATTGATGCTTTAATTTATTATTGAAAATCGGAAATTTTGATAGTCAAAGTTTCATATTTAACATTTACCAAATTTCTAAAAACATAATAGGTATTTCTTATACTATCATTCTGTAAGATTTTTTAAACATAGAACAAATGCAGAAACATTTTATTCATTAACTGCAATTTCTGTTCTTGTTTAATGGTATATTTATAAAGTATTCATTAATATTTTTTGAGTTTTTTTAAATTGGTACCTATATTATTTTTTTATTTATATGTAAGCCTTTTTCTGCTATGTTTTGTTCATGATTTTAAATTTTCAAACCTGAGAAATTTCAGAAACAATTATGAAATTTCCCTTTATTGCAATCGCATATGCAACGTTTCTGATACAAACAATTATTAGTACGAAAAAAATTAAACATGATAATTTAGGCATAAATAAAAAGTTGTTTATGCTTGATATAAAGTTTATAGATAAAACTGAAATAGTATATATTTTTAAAAGTTCATATTTACTTATATATTATATATTTTTAAGCGATTAATAACTACTTTTTTTATATTCAAAGTATTTTCAAACAACTAAAAAACAGTACATATTCTGTCATTTCTTTTCCTTTTCTTCTGTTTTCTAGGTTAATTTTTTCTTTTCAAATCTGTAAAATTTATGTAACTCATATTCATAAGATACAAAGTTTACAGGAATAAAAAAATAAATATGACTTATATCCTGTTGTTCCATAACAGCTAAGGAATATGTTTAAAAGGAAAACTTTTACATATTCCACAGAATGTATAAAATTAGACACCAAAGTTAATTTTTAATTAAACTGACAAAGCACCGCAAATGCAAAAAATATATATTACACATGTTCACTACTTACAGTGACTAAACTTGTTTATTTATATGTACTACTTGAAATGCATATTTGAGGCAAGTTTTGAAACTAGCAGTAATTATTTTCTGAATGTTATTAAATTAGAGTATTTATTTATTATTTTCTATTTATAGTTAAATAGATCTTGTGATTATCTGATCTGTGTAAAACAATGTATTTGCCAATATAAATTTTTAAAAGATCTAGTTTTTAAATTGCATGATTTTTTTTTTTTTTTTTTTTTTTTTGGAGGGGGGGGGGGGGGATTTTCTTTGCAATTTTCGAACATCTGATATTATAAATATCTTTATTTTTATCCACTGAGTATAATGAATATTTGAACTTTTAGAGTAAGACAAGATTACAAATATTTATATATATTTATCCATGTACCGTAAAAACCGTCAATAGGGAACACTTTGGGGCTGGGGAATTTGTCAGATAATCGGAGATGTTTCCTTTTGTGAGGTAAAAATATACAAATATGCATACATTGTGTATTAAAAAAGGTATTAGACGTCCATTTTTCGGAAATGTTCATTAACCTTCACAACGGACACTTCCAAATACCGGACACCCCTATTTAGTAAAAGATAATGCAGAGTTGCATTTTTTTGCAAAAGGACCTGATTAAAACATGGGCATGCTGGACAGTGTCCCGTCCCCCTACGATTTTAGGACTCAAAAATTTGATGTGCAATTTTTGTAAAGCTTATATTTTAAATCCATTTCGAAATTGTACTGATTATAATCAATATTTTGAATTTTTAAAGTAAAATAACATTAAAAACTAAACAAATAAAAGAAATCTAATATTTAGATGAATATCTTTTTGTTTTTAATCTTGTTCTACTCCTGAAATTCAAAATTTTTAATATAATCAGTACAATGTCGTAAAAGATTTAAATTATGAGCTTTACAAAAATTGCATACCAAATTTGGAAGCCCCAAAATCAGGCTGTGTGGGGTGGGGGTGGGGTGGGGGGGACAAGACCACAGCTAAATATTTTTCTAGGATTCACCGTGGTCAAATATGGCTACGTATAATGCTGACAAAAATTGGTTGCGATTAAGACGTTTGAAGTGTCTGAAATTCAGACGCAAAAAGTGTCTGAAAAAATTAAGACATTTTAAAATGTCTGAAAATTGAACACACCGTTTCAGACACTTAAGTGTCTGAATTTCAGACATTTCAATTTAGAGTGTAGTGAAATGATTGAAACATCCAATTTAATCCGTTCGGGACCATGGCTGCATATATACACCCTCAAAAAGTACTTAAAACGCTTGTGTTTGATACCAGTAAAAAGGAAAAGTAAAATTGATTTTATTTAATTGCGTTTTCGTGATTTATAAAGTTAAAGTCAAATAATTAACAAAAAGTGGTGCCAAATGAATAAAATTCGTGTAAAAGATTCCGGCCCTGAACGGGTTAAGAAAATAAAAACTTGACTCAGCCATTGAAATTTCTCATAAAAGTCTATCTGTTAAGCAAGTAGTGTTTTTTTAGTTAGGGAAGGGATGAGAACAATGGTTTGGATCATTAAAACACAAAATCTCTGTGTTTTTCTGCACTTTCCAAACACCTAACAATTATTATTTGCATATCATTAAGAATAATGCTTTTAAAATGTTAATGAACATTTTAAGACTTTTTATTTTATAAAGAAATGTTTAAATGGTCAATGTTATCATGGTCTTTTGGAAATTAGTATGGATTTCCGAGATGTCCGTGGAAAAGAAATTTTCTATGATCAATGATGCGGCTTACTAGTTAGCATGGTGTTAATGGTGCTACCTACCGAAGTTCGCGGGTTCAGCTCTATCCACTAGACCGGGATTACATCTAGTCCTGCATCGAGTGGGGATACCCACTTTTATCCGAACACGTCCAGACCCTGCGGTTCAGGCCAGATTAAGTAGATGATGATGTTTTTCGGTGCCGGTCTGGTTATGGTCGGGTTGAATATAAATGATTCATGTTCGGGTTAGTTTCAGCATCAGATTTGATTCTTTCGGGTCGGACTCGATTTGATCCGACTTTTCGAAAGAAAGTCCTGAATATCTTTTAATGAAAAAAAAAAAACTATATATTTGAACATTAACCAGTGTATATGTGTTCAGTTTCATACAAAAAATTGATATTAGAGATATAATTGTAGACTACGTTTCCATAATTGTATCAAAATATGGATTAATTTTCTTTCACTTCGAGTTCGGGTCGGTTTCGGCTTGGAGTGTGTCGGGTTTCGGATAGAGGATTTTTTGTCGTTTTCGAGTCGAGTTTCTGGTTCACTTTAAGCAGTATTTTAGGGTTCGGGTCCAGTACAACCCGTCCCGTGCAGGACTCTAATTGGTTCTCAGCTTCATCTCTCGATTATCAATCTACCCGCCTAATTTTCTAATTTTAATGGATATACGTCAGCTATGCACATTCTCCTCTCTCCGATACCATGTTAACCTATGAAAAAAATTAATTAGATGATTATTCATTACCTAATATATAAATATCGAAAAAATGTTTTCACTGTCAGAAAGAATTCGTCAGATGCAGACGTAGTGCTTTTAAAAAAAATATTTTTCTAGATTTTAAGTATTTAAACTTCGCTACAAACTTCAAAATTTTCACAATTTATCGTCTTCTTAAAAAATACCTGAAGGTGTATGAAAATGATCTTTGAAAACGCACTACGTCTGCATTTCACGTCTTCTTTCTGATAATGAAATCCGTTTTTGGATATTTATAGTAGGTAATGAGTAGTAATCACCTATTTATTTTTCTCCATAGACTAACATTAGGATTTCGAGATCATGGAGGATCGTTGACGCAGACTGTTAGTCAGTCAATTACAGAATTCCCCTAGCTAATTTTAAGTCTGTGTTCGTTAAAAAGCATTCGTATATTTAAAATATCTCCTCAGGAAATTAATATTTTTAACTCCTTATTTCTTTGAGCCCACCAGTGGCTGAGAGGCTCTGCTTTCGAAGCTGTTAAACGGGAGGTGCTAGGTTCGAACCCAGTTGCGCATATCGCCCTAACCGTTCGGAGTTTTCTTCCAAAATTGGGAAATCTTGCGTAAATACGGGTTAGGTTCTCTTAGAAAGACCCAGATGGAGGGCACTCTCCCTAGGGCCTAGATCCCTCGAGTAGATAATCGGCCGTCAAAAATCAACCCAATCCTTATTTCTTTGTACTCTTCTTAAAAGATGTTTATTTTTTTCCTTATAGTTCTCAAAATATTTCTAAAATCTGTGTAATTTAGTAGTTTATGTGTTAAAAGCTGACGAACTGCGAGTAAGATTTTAACACCCCATATAAAATTAAGTATAAATTTAAAAATATTTTCACAACTAAGAAAAAAGAGACATCCTTTAAGAAGAGTACACAGAAAAAAGAAGTTAAAACTATTAATTTACTGAGGAGCTATTTTAAATATACGCATCACGCGCCCATAGACTTGAGGTTAGCGAGGGGAATTCGAAAACTGACTGACTAACAGCCTTAAGGCTGTTCTTAAAACCAAAAAAAGCTATTTTGTGACATATTTCTGAATTCATGATATTGGTAGATTTTCTTATTCAGAAACTATGTAATCGAATAAAGTTTACCATTTTTTGGTAAAGGTCTTGCAGAAAATGCTGTCAAAGTTGAAGTTTCGAACAGAATTTCCAAACGCGACATAGCTGGGAAAAAGAAAAACCTGTCCTCACGTGACAACAATCGCTTATAACTCAATAAGTTATTTATTTATTTAAAAAATGGAAAACACCATTCGATTCCAAATTGCTTCCATAGTCAAGCCTGCCAACTTTTTGTCTTTGCATTTAAAAATGTGTTAGAAGTTGTTGTTGAGCAGGGTATATAAGAACTGCCTAATGATTAGGAGGCCCTTTTGTTATTAGTTAAGAGGTGCCTGGTTCGAATACCTATTCGTATTGGAGAAGATACGTCTTTAAATGGCGATTTCGCTCTGTTTATACCTCGCGTATAAAAAGTGATTATAACACATATCAGACAGCAAACTCGATTTGCAGTCAGCGCCCTGCGTACTAAACAAAATGGATGACACAAAGTTCTATTTAAATGACCCTTAGATGCAGGACCCGGTTAACTTTTGAAGTTTGGGTAACCCAGTATCCTTTAAAGGCTCCTTTTCATTTGGGGATTTTTATTAAATTTTCGCATACTCTTTAGTGTTTCACAAACAGTATCCAGGGGGTTGATTTAGCAGAATTAACATTTGATTAGTCGTAGCTTTATTTTTTTTTAATGTTCCCTGTATTAGATACTTGTAATATTGAGATGTAATATTTTCAGTTACCTGGGTAGTTTGAAATCGGAATATCCGGATATGGTTGATAAACAGCCTATTGATTACATTCAGCTTTCTCGGTTTGATAACAAAAGTTTTCCGAATTGCTCTAGTTTTGTATGGCATTAGGCAAACTTTCTAGAAAAAAAACTTTAAAAATGTAATGTAAAAAACTAAAAATCATAATCTGAGTTCCAAATTTTCAGTTATTTTGGGGAATCCTCTTAAATTTTATAAGGGAAACTCATGCTTCCCTAGCCTTTTCAGTCAGCACTGTCTAGATGATGAGCAAATAAAATGTGGATGATTAATTTTTTAAGGATTATATGAACGAGAGGTATTTACAGATGAAGGGGGATTGCTGTGACAGAGTTCTTTCTAAGATGAATAAAATTTGAGAGACAGTCAGTTAAATCGATTTTAAATCACTCGTTTTCATTTTTTTCCCTTTTAAATTAAGATTTTTTTTAAACATTTGCTTCAATTTAGAAATCATACTCTAAAAAACTAAGTTATATATATATAAAAAAAGATTATAAATGTTATGAATAATATTGAAAAATCCTTAAGGAAAATTATACATTTAAAAAATAATTTTTATGAGTAAAAACACTTAAAAGCTATTCATTCATATTAAGTGTTTTGTTGAGGATATCTATGAAAAAAGAAAATGATTTAATACTTAAAAAATATTTAAAAATCATATTGCAAATTGCAAAAAATATTTTAAATATCGAAAAATAAATTAAAAAATAAATTTTTATATTTAATGTGCTTTATTTAATGTGCAAAAATTTTATGAAGATAATATGGGATTTATTAATCCCATATTATCTTCATAAAATTTTTGATAGCCATAAATTTTTTCGATATAAGTATTCTTCTACATTTTAATCTGCTAATTTTTTGAAATTTCGCTTATGTTCAAATCTTAAGAGCTTAAAACTGTTTTGAATACGTGTTTATATAGATGAAATTCTCTGAGTATATCCTGTTTTAAAAAATATAGATAAATTCTTTTATTAAAAATTCGTGTGAAAATTGCAGAGAAATTTTCAGTGCTCATTATCGTAGTTATTGCTGTCTACTAATTGGTGTTTAAAACCCAGATAGGGGATGAGAATTTATCAGGTGTTAAAAAATGGCCATACATTATACATAGAATGACACTAAGTGTATAACGCTTCCGGGGTTGAACTCATCCTTTTCCTGATAATCCAAACGCGGCCACGTTAGGCTTAAGCATTCTGATGCCGTATTTGCAGACTACCTTATGGAATCTGGGTATCTATTCGTTGTGTAACATATTCTTTTTCAATTTTTCTCAAACCTTCAAAAAGTATACAATTATAATGCTTTAAGATCTAATTTAAAAATAAACAGATACCAACAACAGGGTTCCGATGTATACAAGCGATTACCGTTGCCATTCATAAGCACAAATTACAAATCCAAAAACAAATGAATGACTCTATCAGCTATTCATTAAATGCTCTTAAAATATTTTGCAAAAGCATATTAATATTTTGAAATGCGTTTTTCACTTTTGTTTACATTTATTTACAGTTTGAATTCAGTATACACGGTTAAAAATATCGCGAAAAAATACCTCTGTTTTTCAAGGCTATCTATTTTCTGACCAATGAGAACGCTTCATGGTGTTCAGTGAATTTAGCTATATTCTGTGATTCATTCCCGTGAATTATTTTCTACCGGATTAACGTTTCCTTTCTAAAAACAAACGTATTTCAAATTATTTAAAGGCTTTATTATGGTTTTACAAATATTTTAAGAGCAAAATCGGATGTCGACCGTATTTTCTAATGATTCGTTCAAATGAGTCATTCAATTGCTTCTGGATTTGGATTGTGTTGTACATGTGGCATCACGAGTGAATGTTGATTTGATTTTCAATCTTAAAACGTTGAGTAAAACGTGCTTTCTTTTCCGCAAAAGTTACATTTTTAGACAGATTATTCAAAATAAATTAACATTTAAGAGATTACATTCAATTATCTAATATTCTGCTGCAATAACTTCAGTTAAAATTAGATTGGTAGCTTTATCTATCCCTATATGAAAGTAAACAAACGATTCATTCGTCTTGAACTTTTAAAATATTAAAACAAACGTTTATATGCTCTGTTGCGCCATCTGTCGGTAGTTTAAAAAAAAAGAAATTTTCTTTTTAAAATGTTTTTTGAATTCTGAAGACATTGGGGGGAAAATGAATATTTCTTATAAAATGAAATTAGAATATCAGAAATATGTAATGCCGTATATATATCAATACATTATTATAATAAATAAATTTTTGTATTTTGTAGGGAAAATAAATTTGTAATTTAATAACAGAATTTGAGAAAATAAATTGTTAATGCAATTAAGAGTTGCAATTTACTTATGTGATAAAAGATGATTTTTAATTATCAAAATTTATTACAGGTTTATTTTATGCATGTTTAAAAAAAATCGGGATTTTCTCTGTTCAACTTTTTAAAATTTAAGTTATATAATTATTATTTTGGCAATTAATAAAAACAAATAAACTTTCTGTTGGAATTGTCTTTTATTTTACCCCATACCATCAGATAAAATAGTTAATTGACAATATGTTTTAAAATAGCATTATTAGTACTAATTTGAATGTTTTTGTGAAATATTTCTTCAAATTTTGTGAGTGAAGTTCATTTGCATACTTTATGTCAGTATTTTACCAATTCAATTAATAATTTTCTTGCAAATTAAGTTTAAATGAAAAATGGGCTGTTTTTACTTTACCCCACCCCACCCTATCAGTCAGACAAGACAAAATTTATTACTCCACAATTCTTTTTATAATGCAATGCTATATATTTTTTTTGAAAATGCAAACACGTCATTCTGACGGGCTATATTCTAGTTACTACAGATGCGGTAAAGTTACATACTATAATTTGTACAGTTGTATGCGACTCAAGTGAAATATGCAAATGAGGAAAAAACAAAAAGAGCAGACGATAAATGGATATTTTCAAACATCCCTTTTCAAAACAACTTTCACCAGACTAAAATGCACGCTTTAAAATATAATCTAGAAACAACAGTTCCTTTACACTGAGTTAGGCAAGTTACACACTAAGGCGACACATAAGTCATGTCGCTTGAATTCGCTGGAAAAACTGGTTTAAAACAGGTTTGAAACAACTTCGTTCTTTGTTTCGACCAGTTTCTGTGCTACATGTCGCTCTGTCGTCTCAGTGTGGGATATGCCTTTAGTCTTCGTAGTCCTTCTTACTTATAATTGCTAAATACCTACTAATATATTATTATAAATGATTTTTTTTGTAATTATTCCCATAAGCATTAAATTGAATTATTGGTGAATCAGTGGGCCGCATGGAAATTATATTGTTAACAAGAACACAAATGGGGTCAGTAGTAGTTAAATATTATTTTAAATACATTTTTGTATAATTTTTTTAAAATAAGCCCTAAATTAAATTGTTAAAGAATCAATTGGTTTTGTGAAAATTATACTGTTAACAATATTAAAAATATGGTCAAAAGTAGTAACATATTTTAAATCATTTTTCGTGCAATTATTTCTATTGGCACTAAATACAAGTTTCGGGAATCGTTCAGCGGTAGGGAATTTATACTAATTTACAAGAATACAAATACTGTCAGCAGTAATGTATTATTGTAAATAATTTTTTTGTGCAATTATTTTCATAAGAACATAGTTAATTTTTTCGGGAATCAGTGGGCGCACAGTGGAGTATTTGACCCGAAATCCTGGTCAAAAATATTTTTCGATGTAAATACAGTCCGATTGGCTTGAAATTCTTAGATGTTATTGGGTATCACTATGGCATGTTTGGTATTGTAAATGAAGTCTATAGCCTTTACGGTTAATTTACAGAGACGCCCAAAAGAATTCCCTTACATTATGGTCTATGGGGAAAAATCGTTTGCTCTGTATTTTAATGATATCACACTTTTAAGCGTGCTGAAATTTATATACATCACTAAGGTGTACTAAGGCATTTATTGTAGAATAAGGTGTGCATAGAATATATCATTAATTTACAGGGACACACAAAATAATATGGATGAAGAATAAATTTAACAATTGAAGTCTATGACCAATAATTGCTGGAAGTGCGTTTGTAGTTGTGATATAGGCGTTTTAAGAACATTTTTTTAAATATTACTTGGTGTGGATACATTCTATAGATCATATACAGGGCTGCACAAAACTTCTCAAGTACCTTCCGTTTATTCACGGAAATTGCTGATTTTTAACTGTGCTAATCGTTTCACTGAACTAACTTTTAGCATACTATGAAGTATACATACAAATCCATAGATTAGTTTAATATTTTATATCTTAAAAGTTGACGAAGTGTAAGTAAGATTTTAACACTTCACATAATAATAAATATACATTTTATAAATATTTTGACAATTAAGAAAAAAAAAAGAGTCATCTTTTAAGACGAGCACAAAGAAAAAAGAAGTTAAAATATTAATTTACTAAGTAGATATTTTAAAAATACGAATAAATCACATGTCCATTGACTTAACATTACCGAAAGGAGTTTGGAAGTTGAGCGACTTCTAACCGTAACTATTTACTGTTTTTAAGAGGAAAGTAATTGTTGATACGTTTGTCTTATTCACTATTAATGTTTAATTAATGTATTTAATTTTACTATATATAAAACTTATTATTTACATTTAATAATGCTTATTACATATAAATTACATTTAATAATAATTATTGCATTTAATTTATATTTAATAGTGTTATATTTAATAGTAGGTTCAGTAAAGTGGTCTATATAGTATAGATTGCTAGTTTTTTAATGTATTTAGTATATTACCAGTTTCAAAATGATTCTTCAGAACTCTTCTTCATCTTCTTCATCACTCTCTTCTTGGCTTTTATCGGTACTACCATCAAACCTTGCTGAAGAAGAAGTTGTAGGCTCTCGCTACTGTAGGGCTTGCTCTTTTTAGTTGATAAACGGAGTTATTAGAAAATATGAAGTTGCTTATTTTCACGTACATTATAAAAGAAAAATTTTGATTAAATTTTCTTGGTGCCGTTTGTCAGTTTTGGAATTAAAATTAGGTGTCCCTTTTTAAAGACACCGCCCTCGAAAGGGTTAATTCCCTACTTTCTTTCCTTATGTTACACACATGAGCCCCAAGAACTAATTAGGGAACCCTTTTTCAATAAATAAATATATACAATTTGAAGGCGATCGGATATTTCTATCAAAAGATATCGAGTTGCGTGCGTATGTACGTACCTACATACGTACATATGTACGGACGTACGTACGTACAGACAGAATATGTAGGTGCAAAAGTTCTCCGGTAATATCCTGTGAGCTAAAAACCTGCAATACGACAGTAAATATATAGTTCTTTTCCCTTCAATTCAGTGGCCGCAAAACAGAGCATTTAAATAGTCATCCCGAAAATAATTTTTATAAAAAAATGGCAACAATATGCGGAAGATTTTTTTGCGGAAATTGACACTCAAGACTATAACTAATACGATTATAATTCAAACATGGCTGGGCAAAGCGCGGCACATATTTAAAAAGCTTTCGATATGTATAAATTAGGGTCAAAAATGCTTTAAAAATAACCCTTTTACACATTTCAGGGTTTTTCATTACATTAAAAACGAAACTATTTAAATTAAAACATGGTTTAACACTAAGCTCTGACCTTTATTAAAAACGTAAGCCATGTTTAGTTTCAATTCAACAATTCATTGAGCCACAAAAAAATTATATTTAAACATAACAACAATGCCTAAAAACAACAAAAAACCACGTCTTCTCAGAAAGAAACTTCCTCTTCAGCTGAGGCCAGGAGCCACCGGATATAACTCAGGTTCCTAAAATAGACATAGATCGATGCACCAATTAGTTAGCTATTAAAAAATATGATTTGTACAATCGTTGACAAAATTTTAATTTTTGCATTTTTGGCCAGGTTTTTGGGTCAGATACTCCACTGTGGGGCGGTAGAAAAATTATACTGCATAAAAATATAAGTATAGCCAATAGTAGTAATATATTATTTTAAATACCTTTTGAGTAATTATTCCCATTAGTACTAAATGACAGCTTCAGTAATCAGCCCGAAGTAGGGAATTTATATTATTTACAAGAATGCAAATATGGTTAGTAGTAATATATTATATTAAATACTTTTTTTCAATTGATGACTTTGAATTGTCACCCAAAAAACCAAAACCCAAAGAAGTATTTAAATTTTATTTTTTGAATAACTGTGGAAAAAGAATATTATATAATTCTTATTTCCAGGCATCAATGTTTCACTGTGTAGAACAGTGTATTCTTTGAACATAAGACTGTTACTAATACTGTTTAAATTAAAATGATTTTTTTCAATTTCTACATAAATTAACAGTAATTATTTAATTTAAATTATTTTCAAAAGAATTTATACTACGTATATATCCAAAATGTATTTTTATCAATAAATATTTATGTATATGTTACAAGAAAAGGTGTTTAAAAAAACCCGGCTAAAACAAAAAAAAAACCTGGTTTAAACCAAATAAAACTGTTTTTTTTTTTGTTTTTTTTTTTCGGGTGGGTCGAAAAAACCTGTTTTTGCGAACCCTGCTGTAAACGAAACGTAAATGCTACAATTCTGTTTTACAATACGAAGCTTACTTGGGTCGAGTGTAGTAACTTATCTTAATATCATGTGTATACGACCATTTTCACTAGAATTATGCAATTTAATATATTTTTTCTCTGTGTTAAGTATATGAATCAATTACTTTAAACTGGCATAAATCAAAAGCTAATTAATATTTTTACATGAAACTTACAAAGGTTTGAACTACTAAATAAAACAATTCAAATGCAGTACACCGCGTAAAAATTCGATAATTACACAACTCTTTAGTCCGATCAAAAAATCTTTTGATTTACCCTGTAAACGAAACGTAAATGCTATAATTCTGTTTTACAATAGGAAGCTTACATAGGTCGACTATAGTAACACATCTTAATATCACGTGTATACGACAATCTTGACAAGAGTTTGGCCATTTAATATTTATTTGCTTTACGTTAGGTATAGGAATAAATTACTTTCAACTGGTAGAAAAAAAGAAAAACTAATTACTATTTTTATACGAAACTATGAAGATTTTAACTACTCACAAAAACAATTCAAATGCATCAAACCCCGTAAAAATCGGATAATCACACAATTCTTTAGTCTTATCAAAAGATCTTTTGAGTGACCTTGTAAACGAACATAAGGGGGTCCGGGGCACATTTTAAAATAATTTTTATTTATTGAGTTAAAATTTTGGATTTTTTTTGTGATGGTTAACCATATTATTTGTAAACGAAATCACGTAATAAAACTACTCATAATTTTTTTTAAATTTTAAATTAAAAGTTTATTAGAAAAGTATGGTAATTTAAAATCGTTATAACTCAAAATATTATTTGTATAATAATTTTTTTTTTCATTTAAATAAATAGAAATACATAATCTTTAATTTTGATTCTGTATTTCTAAAAATATTAATTGAAAAAAAATTAAAAATATTTAAAGTAAAAATTGAAAATAAAAGGATTTAACTTTAAAAAAAATCAAAAAGTATTAAAATTTTAAAAAGTAAATATTTGTTTCAAATTTGCTGAATCAAAATTAAAGTAAAACCATTGAAAAAGACATGTTCCAAGTTTGAACTATTAATCTTTAACTGTTTTTGACTTATAACAATTTAAATACGAGAAATGTTGAAAAAACCTATCATAAAGAAAAACGCCTTTTCACAAGAAGTCATTTCCATGACAACGATTGCTTGAAAGCTAGATTTTAAAAGCAAACCAAAACCAAAAATTTAATATTTCTTGTCCTAATTAAGATAGAAACATGATTTAAACGTCATTTTAAGCTGGGAAAAAACAGAGAAGTTTTTAATGCATTAAATTCTTTTTAGTAAATTTGAAGATTTTAGTGTCCCGGACACCCTTAAGTCTATTTTACAATAGGAAACTTACTTGGGTCGACTCTAGTAACGTATCTTAATATAATGTGTATACGATTATTTCGACAAGAGTTAGGTCATTTAATATTTTTTTGCTCTATGTTCGTTTTATTTTTTTTTTTTTGGGGGGGGGGGGGTAGAAAAAAATCTGTTTTCTGCCAACCCTGCTGTAAACGAAACGTAAATGCTACAATTCTGTTTTACAATACGAAGCTTACTTGGGTCGAGTGTAGTAACTTATCTTAATATCATGTGTATACGACCATTTTCACTAGAATTATGCAATTTAATATATTTTTTCTCTGTGTTAAGTATATGAATCAATTACTTTAAACTGGTATAAATCAAAAACTAATTATTATTTTTACATAAAATTTACAAAGGTTTGAACTACTCAATAAAACAATTCAAATGCAGCAAATCGCATAAAAACCCGACAATTACACTTTGCTGTAGCTTTGTCAACAGTTTTTGGTCTGAACAATAATTTAAAAAGTGTAAAAAACAGCATTTTTAAAATAGCATTTACTAACGACCTATTCGTCGAATTTCGCTTTGCTTTTGCTTTCTTAGTCACTTGGCACGCCCGATTCCATAGTAAGAAGAATTTTTTTCCTATGATAAATAGAACGCGAGATATAGAGGTTTCAAAAACCCGTTTTGGTCAGTCCGCAAAATATAAACTAGACAGAGTACTGAAAATTTTTTGTAAAATCGTTTGGCATCATGTGGCAGAAATTCCTGTCATTTACGGTTCATTGCATTGTTATTTCTTTTGCTTGGCGAGAAACTCTGTCGAGTTTCTATGATAAATCACAGTAACGTTTTATTGGATTGGTAGTTACAGTTTAAAGGTAAAAACTATATTTTAGCATATTTTTTCATTTCTAAATATATATTTAGCGTAGGGTTTTCTTGTCCGTGTCTTATTACTCTACCTTCCTCTATATTTTGTCTGGTATTAAAATATTGAGGAATAAATTTTATTGCTCTTTATTACTGATATTTAAGCTTAATAATAAATACTAAAATAACATTTCAATCACTGGTTTATCCATTTTCCAATTATCTCAATATTTCCCACTCACCTTAAAGTTTTAATTCAGGCTGTATATGTCCATGTTTAGTGAACGCTGGAAAAAGAAAGAAGAAAGAAATAACAGCAGCAAAAAATATACGTTCTGCTAAGGTTTCTTGTTGTGTCTGTTGTATTCATTTTGCTCCAAAGAAAAGTTCTCTTTTCATGAAATCTGAAATAGCTATATAATAAATTTTCTCTGACTGATGTACTTTTTACGTTGTTTTTTTTTCGAACTGAGTAGTCATTGTAGCACAAATTATTTTTTACTTCTTTTAATATATATTTTGTGCTCCAAATTATTTTTTACTTCTTCTAGTATATATTTTATGCTCCAAAAATATAAACCCATTAATGCTCGTTTTAAGAAATTTAGATGCAAAAAATATACAACTATTGCCTAAATGATCTAGTAAAGTTATGCCATTTTTATCTAATCAAATCAACCAGGAAGTTATTTATAACTGTTATTATATATAGAAAAAAAATACTGTATTTACATTACTTTAAACCCAGTTTCAACAATAACTGAATAGTTAAACTTGAACCACTTATATTCTGAGAACATCATTTTATTGCTCCAAGAGGGTGTTTTAGCGTCCAAATACCTTATTTCACTGCTCGCCATTGCAATCCTTTATGTGTCTACTAAACATTTTTTAGCTGGTATTTTCAATCTCTTTTATACACTCTACCACATAACTTCATATTTGAAAATTGCCTTTTCAAAATTCCTTTAAATAAGATATATAACTATTTTTTTCTTTACTTTTTTGACGAATCTATAAAAAACCTGCTTTTCTTTGATCATAAACCCACAAGTTATTCTGATTTTTTCTGTTAAAAGCGGCTCGGTTTTAAACTTTCACCGTCAGTAATGGGTAGTAATTTTCATATAGCTGCTGAAAAGAAGGGTACCGTGATGTTTTAAGCCTATTATCCCTGCACCTAAGAACCGACTAAAATATGTGTGATTTTCGTTTTTGTCATTTGTAAATGGGCATTTCTTTTTTATGTTGTTTCCTGATGTTTTTCAAACATATCATTGGGACATATGCATATTTAGGAGCAATCATAGGTTCTGGGTAGCTGCTTAAAGCTTATTATAAGGAATGTTGGAATTAGTCTGTCTGGCATCAAATGACGACCATAAAATAACTAAAATGGATGGTATTAAATAATTTTCTTTTTAAAAATAAATAAGTACTGCTTTTTTAGTAACGTATGTATAAAAAATCATATCCTGTGTCTACAAAACATTTTATTTATAACCAGGGATGTTAAATAAGTAGTCGTTAAATTTCAACATAGAATTACGCTCTATTTACATCGTTAGTTTTTGTTGTTGATTTTCTGTGTAACAAATAGATCACTTTTAACTAAAATGATAGGGTTTAACAAATCTAGGTAACAGGTCTACTGGTAGGGTGTACATGGTTTCTCCTTAAGATGTATGTTTTTCGAGCTTATTGTACGTTGTACGTCCATTCCCGTTCGACAATTCCTTCCTGTTATAAACTATTATCATATCACTTATATACTAATAATGCATTTATATATCTATAATAATAATCTTAAATAATTAAAAAAAAAAATATGTAGCCTTGCTGTTATATTTCTTTACTTCTTTATTAATTTTATAAATAAATAAATGTAAGTGAATGAATGTATCTATGTAATTTACTATACCTTTTGCTAATTATTTAATTTAACTCTTTATTAGGCACTCACTGTATATTTAAATCTTGTATTAAAATGTGTAATAAAAACTTTAAATTTTATTATGTTACAAGACAATCCTTTAAAATTATCTTACAGAGATTCATTTAAGAAACCAAATCACTTAATACATTCTCTTAAAAATCTCTAAATACTCATTTATATATAATAAAAATTTATATTTTAACATTTTCATTTATAATTTGATATTTTTGCGCCGTGTTCTACCCTGTACCCTTAGTTCAGTCAGGTTACTTTATTGAAAACATACCCCCCCCCCCCCCCCCCAAGCTCCTAAGAAAATTACGATTAATTGAATTACTGTAAATAGAACTGAAGAAATTACCCTAAAATTTAAATACAATTCAGAACACTATTTACAATTAAAACAAATTCAACATCAAACTTATCTTTAGTCAAATGGTAATTACACGTTAAATCAATTTTGTTTAGCATGAACTTTTTTAATAAACGACGCGTTTAGTCAAATATCCAATAAAAGTATCATAAAATATGCTCATAATAAGAGTAAAAATATAATTAGCTCAGAAATATGAATTACCATTCATAATGCTTACGAGTCAGACCATAACTTGTCTTAAATTTCCCTCTTAATGTTTTGAGTTTATTTAAATGCTAATATAACAGAACTTGCTTAAGACAAGGCTACCAGACTATCATAAATGGGACTTACTCCAAGATGAGTAGCTGTTCTGTGATTGACAATAATTCACATTGGCATTATAATTTTCCACACCGATAAGTTTGTTTTAAAAGTCACAAGACTGTACTAATACCCAACGAACCATCTAAAAAACACACGCAGGAAATATAAACAAATACTCATTATTCCAGAAAGCCTACACGCTAAAATCCAGTTGGAGAGATTCATCTTTAAAAAAAAAATCATCGGAATTCCGCACTCAAGATGTAGAGCCGAGTACTTTTCTGTTCAAGAAAGACAACTGAACTTCTGGACGACAAGCAACCGCTGTAAAAATGGAACTACTCCAATGCTGTTCAAGAGAGCCGAAGTCTCGAAGCCCTATCTGAGTATCTGGTCGACTGGAAACCACCGTAAATACAGAACTGCTCCGCTCCTGTTCCCGAAGGATATGAGTTAAGTAGCCACTGGTCCATACCAAATTAAAGCATCAAGTTTTACTCCATGCCATTTGTCTAAAACTTAAAACACTAGTTGAGTACCTAGTCGACCTGCATCTACTTGAAATCTAGAACTGCTCCGCAGCAGTTGTTAGAGAAGGGCATTAAGTAAGTAATCACAGCTTCATGGCAAATTAAACCTCTAAATGCTGCTCCACGCCATTAGTCTAAGTTTCAAAAGACTAGCTGCGTACCTGGTCGATCCAGAGCCGCTGCAAATCTAAAACTGCTCCGCCGCTGTTTCCGAAGGACACGAAGTAAGTACTGATCGCTCCATATCAAATTAATGCAGTAAATTTTGCTCCACGCCATTAGTCTAAGTCTCAAACCACTTTCTGAGTACCTGATCGACACGCAGCCGCTGCAATTCTAGAACTGCACTGCCGCAACTTCCAAAGGACATCAAGTAAGTAGCTACCGCTCGTTACCAAATTAAAGCACTTAAGTGATATCCATGCTATTAGTCTAAAACCTCGTTCGCAGTAAGGTATTTAAGTGACTTAACTTACGTTTCTGAAGCGGGCGACTCGGAACGAGGCTTAACCTCTCCCTGAATTGCTACGGTGTTTGAGAATGTTCATTTAAGTCACTTAAATCCTTATAGTCCGAACAAAGTATAAATCTTGTATGACTTGCTGAGTACCTGATCGACACGTAGCCGCCGCAAATTTAGAACTGCTCCGCCGCTGTTTCGAAGGGCATCAAGTAAGTAGCCACCGTTCCATACCGAGTTGAAACACCAAGTATTATTCCCTTCCATTACTCTAATACCAAAAAAGGAGTAAAGTTAAATCAGAGGTATGGATCTGAAAACTCTTAAAACGAAAATAGAATGACTCTAAAATCTTAAACTCTCTGAAACTTACAAAATTCGGTACTGAGGGCAGCTCTACCTGCTAAATTTCCCTTTCTCTAATTAGAGAAAAACTGGGGGTGGGGGTAACCCACTCCCCCATGTCATGAATATTGGCTATAAGGCCCCTGACGCTTTAATAAAATTTTAATTTTTAAGTAACGCTACCCTTCTCTCTTCAACAGAAAAGCACTGACTTGTTTATTACTTAACGATCAAAAGAGACCTCTTGACGAAATCATTGAGCCTCTAACAACGTTACATAACGGAAATCCCGCATTTCTTTTAGACAGCTTTGTGACATAATGAGAAAAATTTAATTCATCGATCTTCCTCAATGCTGGAAACAAAATCTGTTTACTGCCCTAGAAAAAAATCTTTTTGACTAATCCCATACTGTAAAAGAATAGAGACACATTCCGCTCTACCCCTCAAATTACATCATAGCAATATTAAAAATATTTTGTGTCACAATTGTATAGAGACTTCATCTAGATTATGACGTAAATTAAGACTCACTTTCATTTTAGTATCCTTTTATCATCTAAACTTGACATTATTGTAAGTTAAGAGTATGTCCATCATATAATTTTTGTTTTCTGTTGAATCATATCATTAATATACAGTGTATCTACGTATAACCTGACCGACCTTTATTTTCGCAACTGTTGGTCCAAGATGCATACTTCCAGTTACAAAAATGGTTTAAATAAGTTAAAGAATTATTTTTAAAGCTATTTGGGTCAAGAAAAACATTTATTAAAAAATTACGAAATTTAAATTTTTATACGGTCCCCCGGCCCTATAAGTGATATTTAGTAAAAATTTACTGTGACACTAACAAGTAAGACAAAAAAAAAGTCCCATTCATCTAACATTAAAATTGACCAAGTTATGAAACTTTGAAATGCATGACTTATACCACTTTTTTGCATCTTAAAACAGATGATTTCCTCTATGCTTTCAGGGGTCGTGCATAAAGTACTTAAACTTATTTCAAGGTATCTGCGCTTTGAAAGAAATCGTACAACTATTATGACTGAGTTAACTTTTATTAGTTAAGTTTCAGATTAGTTAAAATAATTGTATTTTGACATATGTTTTATTTTGTAAGGATTTAAGGCAATGATTTCTTTTAACAAAAATTATGTTATTTCCATAAGGTTTTATTTAACTGGCAACAATCGTCTTTCCAGTTTAAAAATTCTACTCGAACTTTAACTCACTTTCAAATCTCCGATTGAAGTTAAATTTTACATACTGACTTAAATCCGATAACAATGTATACTATTACGATTTTCGACGCTTACCATCTTATACATACTTATATTAGAGGATAACACAAAAAAATTCGGAGAGGATAACACACAAAAAAAAAAAAAAAGAAAAAGAAAATCGGATAGATTACTATCAACAAGTTTAAGAAAGAGTTTTAGATTAGATAACATAAACCTGCGATGGTTGTGTTTTTTAATTTTTATAATTAAACGTTAATACTTTTCAACGTTGAATAAAAAAATTACCTTCACTTTTAACCATCATGTCAGGATTTTTCGCAAATCGTAAATTGCAAGTTTAAAAAATAGCGAAAAAATCTGGTTGGTTGTATTTATGTCGGCCAATTATCAGCACGAGGGATATAGGCCCTAAGGGGGGGGGGAGCGCCTTCCGTGGAGGTCTTTCTAAGGGAACCTAACCCGTATTAACGCTTGGAGAACCAAGGTTCGAAGAAAACCACGAAAACTTCGAACGATTAGGCCGACGGGCGCGAATGGGATCGAACCCAGCACCTCCCGTCTACCAGCTTCGAGAGCAGAACCTCTCGGCCACTGGTGGGGCCGAAAAAATCTGATACTATAAAATAGATGTAAGACTTTTTTTATTCAGTTTAATTTTATTTAATTCAATAATTTATTCAATTTTTTGGCTTATACTAGGTTTCTTACAACTAACCAGCTCAGGGGTTCAATTTTAACTTTGAGCTTTTTAACTTTGAAATTTGCTGTTTGAGAAAAATCCTGACTTGATGGTTTAAAATGAAGGTCATTTTCGGATTCAGTGAATCAATTTTCAAAAGATCATCAGATGTGTCACGCCTGTAATGCTAAAAAAAATGTTCAAGACGAATTTCTGTCACGTTTCCGTCTATGCACTGTAGTCCAGGGAAGACACTTGGAACACATATAGTGAGAATGTATGAAAGACGATATTTATCCACATTGTTTATTTCGATTTCGTTTTGATTTGAGTTTATCTACCAGAAAGCACTATGTTATTACTTCAAATTAATTTCTTAAACTTGTATGAGTTTGTGCACTGTGATTTTATGCATTATCAAAATATTCATTGTTATTTTCAATACCATACCAACAATGATGGAACAGTGTAGCAGCAGAGAATCAATTGACATCCACAAAATTTTATTAGTATTCTTCATTTATCTTCAGGAAAGAATTTCTGTGATTTTTGAAAGCGAAGAATACTATAAAATTTAGTGGTGACAATCGCTCAAGTGCTGCGCCTCTGTTCCATCACTGATACCAGTGATTAGACAAATATTATACTGTCTTATGACTTGAACAACAACCCTTTTGTCATGATCATATCTAACTCTAAAACCTCTTTGTCTTTCTGATAGGGGATATATTCGCATCTCCATTTGTATACGGTTCCCATACTATGCATGATAACTTTGAACTCAAATTTTTCAGTGAATATTGATTGTACAGATACGGAACTTTTTGTGTTTGCAATACTTTTGAATAGACAAAACGTCCCTAAATATAAGTATAGAGACCTGAGAGGCTGTATAAAAATTTAGATTCTGTAATTCTTCACTAAATTGTTTTTTAGCTTCAAACTTCTTTTATCTTAACTCTGCACCTAATTTGACCACTTTTGTAATTGGAAGTATGCATCTAGGATCAACGATTGCGAAAATAAAAGTTGGTCAGGTTATACGTTGACACCCTGTACAGTAGTACAATAGAAGATCTTTATAACATAATTCTATATAATGCACTTTTTCATATAATGCACAACTTCTCAGATGTAAACAATGAATTTTGCAAGAAACGCTTTCATTCCACATTGCAGAAATATTGCTACCTTCTAGTAGACTAAGTTCCAAATATTATTTATTCTTTATCTCCTTAATTCAGAGCTTTTTAATGAAAAACTTGCTAATATTAGATTAAAATTTTTTGGAAATCAGTAATAGAATGATTTGATCCAGATATATTTGCTACTGATTATAATGTAAATTTAACAATGTGGGAATTGGTCTATGTATGTCGTGCAAAATTTTTTATTCTAACGTCTGATCCCAAGGAATGTAATATAAATATCTTTTACTGTATACTTATACGTTTTAGACATATTTGGCTATGTTTACAAGGTAAGTTTAATGATATATGAAATGCAAATGTGATCTATATTACACCATGGTTCGTACGGATATCATTAATTCTCCAGGAGAACTACCAGTATGTTTTTATAGAAAAAGAAATCTAGGTTAAACGTGCAAAATTACGCTTTCTTTTAAGATGAGATTTTCTATGAAAAAAAAATACTGGTACTGAAACGTTTTCTGGTCTGCAAAATTCAAGGAGGCGTGTGAACCATGTGCACAAAATTCTTTAATAGTACAATCCCTTGTATCCTGGGGTGCATTATAAAAATCTTCTACTATACTAAAAACAGAAAACGATCATTGAACGCAAATATTGATAATAATAAACGCGTTGTGGCTTCGTCGATCTATCCAAAATGCAAAATTCGTATTGGTGTACTTGCAACAACGAACGCAACATTGTTTTGGCTAATTCGAAAACAGTGTAGCCAATGGGCTACATTTTAGGGTTTCGTTCATCTGACCCCTATTCGTCAAAATATAAAATATTCGTCTATATAAATATATTCGTCTATATAACACAAAATATTCGTCTATATCAAACCCTATTCGTCTCGCTCCTCTGTCTGTCTGTCCGTCACAGAGCCCGTTCTCAGAAACTATACATGTTGGAGACTTGAAATTTTGCATACTTATAGATGAACACCACACATCATACGACAAATCATAAAATTTTGAAAAAGTCGTACATTTAACCCTTCGGGCTCCCACATGTGTATTTTAAACAATTCTTTGTATGTGAGCCTCTAATTAGGTTGGAGGCGTGAAATTTTACATACTTACAGCTGAACACCTCACATCAAACGACGAACTATAAAATTTTGAAAAAGTTGTACATTTAACCCTTTGGGCTCCCACATGTGTATTTTAAACAATTCTTTCTAAGTGAGCCTCTAATTAGGTTGGAGGCGTGAAATTTTACATACTTACAGCTGAACACCTCACATCAAACGACGAACTATAAAATTTTGAAAAAGTTGTACATTTAACCCTTTGGGCTCCCACATGTGTATTTTAAACAATTCTTTCTAAGTGAGCCTCTAATTAGGTTGGAGGCGTGAAATTTTACATACTTATAGCTGAGCACCTCGCATCAAACGACAAATCATAAAATTTTGAAAAAGTCGTACATTTAACCCTTTGGGCTACCACATGTGCATTTTAAACAATTCTTTCTAAGTGACACCCTATTTAGGTTGGAGGCGTGAAATTTTGCATACTTATAGCTGAACACCATCATGCGACAAATCATAAAATTTTGAAAAAGTAGTACATTTAACCCTTTGGGCTCCCACATGCTTATTTTAAGCAATTCTTTCTAACTGAGCCCCTTATTAAATTGGAGATTTGAAATTTCGCATACTTGTAGCAGAACACCTGCGGCCAGGCGACAAATCATAAAATCTTGAAAAAGGTCTTACGTTTAACCCTTTGAGCTACCACATATGTATTTTAAGCAATTCTTTCTAAGAGAGCCCCTAATTAAGTTGGAGACATGAATTTTTGCATACGTATACCTGAATACCTCCCACACGACAAATCATAAAATTTTCAAAAAGTCTTATATTATTTACTCCTCCGTGCTCTAACTTGTATATTTTAAGCAATTTTTCTAACCTCCGCCCTTTTCACCCGCAGAGCACTTTTCCAACTTTTGCCGACACCCCTTTGACCATTCTTTCATATTATGCACCATTGCCTTACATATTTTAGTTTCACTTTTTACCGCCAGGGGCGCCTACTTATCTCGTTTGCTATGGGCCCAATCCCTTCGACTGATATATATACGGATAGTATGTAAAACGGAGTTTCGTTCGGATTGAGGCTTGTTTAGAATAGACTGCGCCCCTGGTTGCGAAAGGTGGAACTAACAGATTTTTCAAAAGGATAAAGTGTTTTGAAAGGAATATTAAACGAAACCCTCCGCGCGATCTGTGATCACACTTACCCACTTGTTTTAAATTCCGATTTGTTGACTGGCACCACTTTTTTGAAATGGCAAAATCCCCCTTGTTTTCGCTTTAATTAATATGTCATTAAATAAGGCGAATTTTACTATTCCAAAAAAGTGGTGCCAATCAAGAAATCTGAATTAAAAAAAGTAGCCATCTGGCAACACTGCTCAAAAACGCCACAAAGCGAAATTTGTGTTGTGATTCTATCTATATTCAACCACTACGCGCTGTCGTAATGACGAAATGTCACAGCTCATTCTGAACGGTAGTTGGTACAGCTAAATGTGTAGATTGACATGTTGTAACTTTGTGTTTGTCTTTACAAGTGATACTTAAAGAATGAAATCAATCCAGTCGCTTGGAAATATTTAATAATTTATTATTTTCCCTTGAGATTATTTAAATTTCTAAGTACTAGAAATGTATATCTTTTATTTTGTTCGTAATAAGATATAGTACTTACCAAAAAATGTACAGTCGCGGAAAAAAAAGTAAACACCCCTTACTAACTCTGCAAAAATGATCGTAGAAGAAAGTTACTGGTATCACACGATTGGTAATAAAGTCTACTTTTAAATGATGTATATAAAATTTGCTTAGGGGGTCATCTACATATTACAACGAATCATAACTTCGTTTTTTTTCAATAGCAGTACACAATTCTGGC
This sequence comes from Maratus speciosus, assembly GCA_963932465.1. Classification (NCBI taxonomy): domain Eukaryota; kingdom Metazoa; phylum Arthropoda; class Arachnida; order Araneae; family Salticidae; genus Maratus; species Maratus speciosus. Next base: position 303,343,756 of record OZ010796.1, on the reverse strand, counting down.
AGCATAAATGAACTCTACACCCTTCAATTAGCCTAAAAACAAATTTTTATGCCAAGAAAAAAAACCCGAGCATATTTTAGCGGATGAATCCAAATTGAAATTCTGTACTCCATTGTTGACCGAGAGAGACCGCTTCTTGATCAAGGCATCTTAAGCGCCACTCAAGCAGTCATTGAATTCTGCTAGATTACAGGATAGCATAAGAAATTGCAAAATAACTAGTCACTTCTATCATAGATGGCCCCTTTAACCACCAATTTGCCGTTTTTTAAGCATAATGCGAAAACTACTTGAAAGAAAAATGTGAAATTTTGGATTTCCATAAAGCAGGCCTTAATAAATCTAAATCCATAAAAAAAATTGTAGGTTGCAGTTCATAATTTTTTCGTATATTAATTTCATAATTCATATTATAAAATTATAAAAATTACAAATTCAACATATTTATGTTTGGGTATTTTAGTATTATTGCTACACAAAAAATTAGCACATTAGGAGTATAATTTCAAGAGATATTAAGGAAAATATGAAAATATAATTTAAATTTGAAGCACTAAATTTTGAGTATTAATAATTCAAAAACTTATCATGAAGTTTGGGTTAGTTTTAATATGTAGATGGCCCCCTAAGCAAATTTTATATACATCATTTAAAGGTAGACTTTATTTCCTAACGTTCGGTACCAGTAACTTTATTATACGATAACTTGTTGTGGAGTTAGTAGGGAGTGTTTACTTTTTTTCCCACGACTCTACGATGTAAGCTCAATGTAGACATTTCCTATAAAAAGATTCATTAAACCGAAACAAAAATGTTTATGGTTAGAAAAATTAAAATTGAAAAACTCTTTGCCGTGTGTCTTACAGGACTACTTAAAAAATCTGTTCAAGAAAAAAAGGAAGAAAATCGGTTTTCGAAATAACAAAATATGCTTGCTCATAGAGCATAAACAATTATTTCGAAACAAATCGGGTATCGTTTCAAAGTTTTAAGAATATGTTATGGCTATCAAAAACATTTTCTACGAAAAATCAAGAAAAATGTTATATATTTCAAACTGAGCATAGTTTTGTTTCTTGGAAAATAGTTTCTGTATTACTGAATAAATTTGAATTAGCAGTAAAATCCATAATAAAATGCTTTATCTTTTCAAGAAATATTTTAAACGATATTTATTTTGTCTCAAAGTAGCCCATTTTACAAATTTCAGTTTGACGATAGCATATTCAGGTTTGAGTATATTTGTGATGAACAGTCTGTTTACGTTTTATAGCGAACATCGTTCACATTTACAAAATGGTTTTTGTATCCATTTTATGGGCTGCAGATAAAATGAGGGTATTAATTCCCCTGTTATTTATTTATTTATTTCTATTGTAAGTACCCGCATAATTTTGGAAATGATGAACCAGTTTTGATAAATTACTTTTTATTTGTTTCTTTAAAAGCACTTGTTTTCCAGATACCATTTAGCCTTTTAGAATGAATTAACCGTTGGTTCATCCATGCATCCATTTTTCTGATACCAACGCGCTAACAACTGTGTAAAAATTACACCGATTTCTCGAAAGTATAATATATCATTGATGTAGAGCGCATTATTTTCCTTTATAAGAACAGTCATCATATCATACATAGTTTTTAAAAGATCAACATGGAAATTTTTTCGTACGTTTTCTTTGTTTCTGAAAAGATTGCGCTTTCCTAAGATCACACCCAAGATGTTCAAATTCACACATTAGTTGAGTATCTTATTGGCGTTAAATAGAAGATTTTTCTTTCTGGAAAGATTTTGCATTTAGGGCCACCAATAAAGTTTATGCATATATAATCATCATCTATAATCACTGCAAAAATCTCAAATTATTATGATATTTCGAGATAAAATATGAAATTGAATATTTTGAAAAATAGTCACATCGTCGTGCACGACTTTTTAATAAAAATCGATTATATATCGTTGTATTTGCTCGATTAGTCTTCCAATATTGAATAAACTACTTGAAATTGTATTTATTCAGCATAATAAATTTTATGGTTAAAAATCCTGACGTGGTGATGACAGAATGGTCAACTATCCGATAAGTTCCCATTCATTTCTCAGGTAAACGTTGTTTGATGTAAGTGTGCTTCAAAATTGTTAAATTATGTTTAAAACATTGATAATGTTTTTAAATTCTTAGAAGAAATGTCTAAAAATATAATCTGAGGACGAGAAGAGTGTAGAAAAGTAGATAATTTTCAATCTCTGCCCTAAACTTTAAATATGTATATTTATAGCAAAACTAAGATAAAAATAAAAATAAAAAATTCCACTTTTTGCAAATAAACTAGAATCAATTAAAAAGAAGCCTTTGTGATCCGCCTAAGGCTAATTTCAAACGGACGTCTTTTTGCACGCTTTTTTACTTACGTATTATTTACTTACGTACACAATGCCGCTAGCATTGTGTAGGGATAATACGTAAGTAAAAAAGCGTGTAGACGTTCGTCTGACATTAGCCTTAGGATTGCAGTCCTATTCGTCAAAGGGTTAAGTTGGTCCTGCTGACACCTCTTTCAAGTCAAACTAAACATTAAAGTTCAAGCTTTTAATTTGCATATTGTTATTACTGCAAGACGCTGTGGTCGAATATTGAAGGAACCGCAATACAAATTTCACTTTGTGGCCTTTTAGATTTAGTCGAAATGCGTTGTGTTCGTTTTTGTAAGTGCCACAATACGAATTTTGCATCGTGGATAAATCTGAGACGCTATAATGCTTTGTGGTCGATTTTTTTTTTTTTTTTTTTGCTCGATCAGTGTTTTCGGTCTTTGAGCCTAACACACACATATATATAGTATCACAGTATTTAATAGTATAGTATATATTACGATTATTAATTTCTTTTTTTAGATTATACAGAGTGAGAGAATGGAACCTGCACTACTTCACTTGGCAGCGACTATAATGGATCGTTACTTGAACCGGAAAAAGGTCAACATATCAGTATTACAACTTCTTGCCGGCGCTTCCCTAATGATAGCATCCAAACTTCGGCAACCTAATCATATCACCCCGACAATGGTTGCTTGCTACACTGACAATACTTACACAGTTAACGAAGTTATGGTGAGTTTCATATTTAGTTATGGTAACTGTTACTTTTATATTACTTAACCCCTTGAAGGGCACCGGTATATTATTTATACTACTTAATTTTAATTCCCAAATCCCACATGGCATCAGAATTCAGGAATCAAATTTGCCTTTGTATAGTGTATATGAAGAAAAGCTTTTACTTACTTCCATATAAAATTGTTCATAAATCCCGATGTCAATCGGTCATTTTAATATTTTAGAAACTGAAGTACATTGCCCCTGAAAGGGTTAAGGAAATACGAGTGAGACATAACTTTTGAAGTGAAAACTTCTTAAATTTTGTAATGAACCAGAAAGTGATCATCAAGAAATGACATGAAATTAAAAATAAGAAAAAAAATCATGCGTCAAGCATAGATTATGTAACACTTTTCAACACTTCCACAATACTTTATCAAAACTAAAAATGTTAATAGTTTAATAAGGTTAATAATGTTAAGTGTTTAATAAAGGAAATAAGATACCTGAGTAAACAATTTAGAAAACGTATAACACATTGGAAAACCAGATTTCAGCAATTACTGTCCATAGCAGGAAACGTACTCTAATTCTTTTGTGCAGCCCTGCACTGTAAAAAATTTTCAGAAACGTTTCCGAAAGTAACGGAGACCTGTGCTGCACGATACTAACGGAAAGGTTTCAGATTCGAGCAGAAAACTGTTTCGGTTATAATACGGAACATTTCCGATTCGAAATGAAAGGTTTCTGAATATATCGGAAACCTTTCATTACGGATCGGAAAGGTTTCTGAATACACACAAAATCTTTCTGAACACTAAGAAATGTTTCTGAATGTATAGGAAACCTTTTATTACGAATCGGAAAGGTTTCTGAATATATATGGAACCTTTCTGAAGACGAGAATTATTTTAAAATTTACATGAAAAAGCACAAATAACTGTACTAAAATTACTTGCAGGTGCATACATATAATATAAAATCATTTAAAATACATTAGAAAATCTCAAAAATACATTAAAATTTTTTATGTATTTTTAAGATATTTCTAATATATTTTAAATAATTTTATATTATGTGCAATGCACCTGCAAGTAGTTTTTACATAATTTTACATATCTGAATTTACATATCTGAACCTGAGTACTAAACAAGTTAATGATCTAAAACGATTCTTTTTATTTTTCTATCAAAATTTGAGGAGAAAATAGGTGAATATAAAAAATGAATTTTTGAAAGCTTTTTAGTAAACAGCAAAACAAATGAATCAATTGTATTTACTATAATGATTTATAAAAATAAATCCTATAATTGTAAGAATAGTTTACTGTTTATTTTTACTCCCAATACTGTATTTTTTACATAAAAGCAATCAATAATAAAGAAGTAAAATGACAATGAACCTTTAGCTTGTTTGATTAAAATATAATACGTAAATTTTCTTTTAAGTTATAACGCATTTAATAATTTGTTAAGAACACGCTGTGAAAAGGAGAATACGATACCGCAATCAGTATTAACATCAAGTTTAACTATATTATCTTATTTTCATGCACACATTTATATATACTATTATAATAAAAAAAACAGATAAAACAAAGTCTGATATATTAAAAAATAAATAGGTTATTAATTTCTTTTCGTGTATTGCAACAAAGAAAACTAATAAAGAAGTAAGTAATAATAAATAATAGTAAGTAAAAGTAATACTGTAGATGATTAAAAAAAAAAAAAAAACACTTACCCAGAATTACGATCGTTCCGTGTACAATAATACTAAATTTTCAAAGCTCTAAAAAAGTCCATTGGTAATATCCAAGGTACATTTCTTGCATAATTTTAAAACGCAATAAAAAATACCCACAAAATATAACAAAAATGTTATAATATTGTTTTTTTTTTTTCAAAATATAAACGAATTCAAATACACGTGGTACAGCGTAAATTTCCCTACGCCGCCATCTCAAACAACATGAGTTGAGACTTTCACTTTAGGCGATTGCTTCCGGTTTCAGCGTAAGGAGAAATAGTGGTGAAATACTTGGAGCGGATGCGTACAGGCGCTTTCGCTGTTCCATGAAAAGTAAACTGAAACAACCAGGAACATTCCCGGTTGTTTCGGAAAATAGAAATAGCTGTCACATATCGGATACTATCAGAAATGTTCCTGTTAGAATAGTAAACGTTCCCACTATTTTTTACAGTGTGTATTTGATCTATAAATTTCTATATATTCTACATAGTATGCTAAAATTTAGTTTAGTAAGAAAACCCAGGTTGAAAATTCATCTTCAGCAATTTCTACCAATAGACGGAAACATATTTGACTTCTTTTGTATTGTATAGCCTTGTATTTTACCTACAAATGTTTATACAAGCCACATATTATGATAAAATTTAATTCAGTGTAAAACAGACTTAAAAATAATGAACCCACACTTCCAGTAATTGTAACTCATAGGCGGCAATGTATCTAGTACTTTGTGTGATCCTGTATATGATTTTATCTATTTTCTACAAACATATCTTAGTACACTAAATAGTCCAGCTTGAAAATGCATAACTCAATTAGAAACCACCTTCAAGTATTCCACGCTGATACTCAGTATCTCAATAATACTAACAAATTCTTTTATAGTCCCGTATTATTATCTATAGCATACACACTAAGTAGCATTCAAAAAATTAGTTATAGTTAAAAACGCATACATAACCGAAAACGCACTTCCAGCAATTGTCGGTAATAAGACAATATTTTGGGTAGAGTATCGTACCCGAATTATTTTGTGTGTCCCTGTAAATGAACGATAAATGCTATACAAATTATATTCTACAGCAAGTATCTTGTAGTAAACCTCTTTAATGTGTATCAATTTAATAATAATATTTGAAATAGCGTAACATAGTTAAAATACGACGCTGCAAGCAGTTTTTCCACCTAGACCGTTATGCAGTGGAATTCTTTTGTGCGGCCCTGTAAAATGAATAATAACAGCTTTTCATCTCATATTCTATAGAATGCATGTTGTAGCGCACTTCTTAAGTGCATATCAATCAGTGTAACATTATTAAAATGCGCTTTAAAGGATTTTTTGCCATTGAACGTAATGTAACGGAATACTTTTGACTGTCCCTGTAAGCGAACTATACATGCTAAACCCTTCATTTTCAATAACGATTGTACTATAATAAACGTCGGTAACCAAAAAAATAAAAAAAAATAAAAAAATACGCACAATCCGAATTTCTTTACGAGAGTTAGAGCGCGGCCAGACAGACTAACCGAAGTCATAAACACTTTTGAACTATGCTGGAAAGGCATGGAAATAAGAAAACGGAGATGGAAGTAAAAGTAAATGAGCAAAATGAAAAACAATAGAAAGAAAGAATTCTCGTGATTCAGTGAAGCAGTAAAAGCGCAATGGCTTTCCAAGTTTCCGGAGTCCCGGAATCGAATACCGAAGATACCGATGCTTTCATATGCGAATTGCATTAATTAAATTTTACAACTTGTTAGTAGTTTTTACAGCTCGTCACTTCTCAACTGTAAGTATTCGATTCGACAAGGGGTTATACTGACACAAGATATCTCCATCTGTATCAGATGTTGGAGTAAAGAATGTGCACAAGTTTAATATAGCATCGAGATGTAGCTTCATGGTATAGATGTTTTCACACCAATTTTGTGTATAAGTAAAGCACACCGATTCTGCACACTAATTCTGTTTTATACATTTTAAAAATTAAGGAGGACGAGAAATTTGATCCTTATCTGTCACTGTATTTGCGGTTTGTTAGTAGGAGTAATCCTCCTCGTATTAAAAAATATTGTTTCATGTCAATATTCACAATACAATATTCATAGAATTCTAAAAGCAAAAGGAAATATTGATGGGATAAATGTTTTTATTTAAACAGAATACAAAGAAATAATACAGAGCTAATTCTCGCAATACATTTTATTAATTCATCTTCCGAATAAGACCATCTTCTAAAAATTATGGATAATTAACTGGCGATTTTGAAGGACGATGCTTACCATCTCTAAATGAGAGAAAATGCCCGAGAAATCATAACACAAAGGCAACATAAGCACAGCATCTTATCGTATATAATCTTAACTTATATTGAAGTATTGCGACCTGGCAGTAGCTCGATTGAATTAAATCCATAAAGTACACTATATGGCCAAAAGTGACCGAGCACTTGCGATTTTAGACGTTTTGTTAAATATCTAGAAAACTACATGAGGAATTATCTTGAAACTCCAGGTATGTAAACAGAATAATACAGGTCATGCATTTACGTGAAAATTTTTCCCAAAACCCCATAGGGGACCGTCAACAAATTGAAAAAGAACGAATATCTTTTGGATAACGCTGTAAAAACTAATGTAGCAAAAGCGTTCAAACTGTAGATTATGATTAAATGCCTTATTGGTAATAAACTGTGTTTATTTTTATGAGGCTAGCATGTATACTCGCAGAGAAATTGAAGTTTTTATAAAAAGAGTCCCAAATTTTGCCAAGATTTTTTCTTATAATTTGTAGAGTTCTAATATAAAGAAAAAGTTCTTTTCAGAAAATATGACAAACAACATTGTACACAGTACCCTGCAATCAGAATGAAAAAATAATAAAAATTGTATGAAAAATGAGCACGTTTACTAAATAATGATTTACTGCGCATGCCCGAATGTAATCAAAATATAATTTGCATAATGTGCTAGAGCACCTTTTGTGAAAGTCTCAAAAACGTAGTTTGAAAAGTCAGAAAATTATCGTTGATAGTATCAACTCAAAATCCTTTATTCCCAAAAGGAAGCAAAAAGATGAGGGGTTTTATCCAAATACAGTAGTGGGTTCAATATTGTGTATGCTATATTGGCATTAATCAATGGATGTATGGATACAGCCCTCATCTTTTTGCTTCATTTTGGGGAGCAACGGAATTTGAGCTTATTCTATCAACGATTATTTTCAAAATTTTCAAGCTACGTGTTTGAAACTTTTACAAAAGTTGCTCTATACATTTACCTAACACATTATGCGCATTACATTTTGATTGTATTCGAGCATGCGCAGTGAAACATTATTTAGTAAACCTCCTCATTTTTCATACAATTTTTACTATATTTTAATTCTGATTGCAGGGTATTGTGTACAATGTTGTTTGTCATATTTTTTGAAAAGAACTTTTTTTCATATTAAGAACGCTGCAAATTATAAGCAAAAAACTTGGCGAAATTCGGGACTGTTTTTATAAGAACCTTAATTTCTCTACGAGTATACATGCTATCCTCATAAAAATGAACACAGTTTATTACATTAAGCCACTTATTAATAATCTCGAATTTGAACGCTTTTGCCACATTAGTTTTTACAGGGAAATCTTCGCGGAAATATATGACCTATACTATACTATATTGTGTACAATGTTGTTTGTCATATTTTCTGAAAAGAACTTTTTTTATAGTAAGAACTCTGCAAAGCAAAAAACTTGACGAAATTTGGGACTGTTTTTATAAAAACTTGAATTTCCCTTCGAGTATACATGCTGTCCCCATAAAAATGAACACAAATTATTACAATAAGCCACTTAATCATAATCTACAGTTTGAATGCTTTTGCTGCTTTAGTTTTTACAGGGTTATCCAAAAGATATTCGTTCTTTTTCAATTTGTTGACGGTCCCCTATGGGGGAAAAATCTTCGCGGAAATATATGACCTATACTATATTGTTTACACATCTGGAGTTTCAGGTTAATTCCTCGTGTATTTTTCTAGATATTTAACAAAACGCCTAGAATCGCAAGTGGCCGATCACTTTTGACCATATAGTGTATATGCTTTTAATGATGCATAAAGTTGATACAGTATAAACAAATTGTACATTTTATATTTCACTATGAGGGCAAAGGAGTACATATGTTGCATGTTGGAGACTTTGCATGTATAGAGGAGAATTTTTCAACATAAAAAATAAAAAAATCTCATGACACACTTGAATTTATAGTTACACTTTCACGGAACACTTGAGCGCTTAATTATATTTCTGCGACACACTTGAATTATATGATGATGAAAAAAAGGATGAAAGGCGTATATCTTATTACTTTCTGTTATCTATAATAGAAAAAAGTATTGTAACCGATTTTTTTTTTCAACTTCCGTTTCGACGGATTTACCCCTAAGGGGTCCAAGATCCCGAAAAACACGTTTTTAAAAAATGTCTGTTTGTCCACGTCTCTGTGTGTCTGTGTGTTGTCATTGATCAAAAACTGTATGAAGCTATGCATAAAATTGAACCAAACTTCATAGATATGTTTTCGTTTATGGCCAGTAGGCTCCAGTTGAAATTGGGAACATCCGCTAGAAGGGCAGCTGTAATAGTAGTTTTTGTACCATTTTGCTTCTTGTATCATCGGTTACAAAATTATACATAGTTATGCATAGAATTGGACCAAACTTCATACATATGTTTCTGACTATGGCCGTCAGGTCCTAGTTCAGATTGGGAATATTCCTCCGGAAGGTGGAGTTGTTATAGCGAATTTAGGTGCGATTTTTCTTTTGCATTATCGGAAAGTTTGTGAAGTTTTGGATAGTATTGAACCAAACTTCATATATATGTTATGTGTTTTTGACTTATGGACGTCAGGTCCCAGTTGAAAATGGACATATTGCCGTGGAAAGGGGTGCTGTGATAGCGATTTTTGTGTGATTTTCTCGATTTTTTCCAGTTTAAGTGAAGAATTTATGAATATTTTTTTAGCGAAATTTTATATTTAGATGTAATGTAATAGTCCGAGGCTTGTATAAATTCTGGAGAAAATCGGCCCTGTATCACCCAATTGTCCAATCTAGTTTTAATTTGCATATTTTCAATAAGCTAAATTTTTCACGTTTTTGATATATTATCCGTTGATTAGATTTCATTACAAATCACCCAGAGTTTTTAGAACATTTACTGATAGAATACTTGAAATGTAATTCGAAAAAAATTATTCTTCTTGAAGTAGTAACATGTAAGAAATAAAATAAAGTTTTGGGATTGGCACATCCAACTAGTTGAATGGATTTATGAACAGGAATTTAATATTTTATTATGTGTTTTGAAAATAACAATTAAATTCTTAAGAACTGATTAACTTACTTATAACTTAAGAACGATGTAATTGTTAAGTGCATTTTTAAATTTTTTTAAACGAAAGTACTATTAATGAAATATTTCTTTCGTACTTTGCTGTCATATTTCACAAAACTGTAAAATTTAATTTATTCCTTAATTTTTACTTTGAAATAACGTACATACACATTTTTAATTATGAATAAAATTAATTATTAATTAACCAACATAATTATTAATAAGACGCTTTATCATTATTGATGTTCTCAGTTTTTCTGTTATTTTGAGCATACTGAGTTAAAAACTATTTGAGCTCCTCCCACCCGCTATAATTTTTAAATTGCTACGCTACCGGTGGCAAACGACTTTCAGGCAAAAGTGTTGATGAACATTAAATTAATTGGATGCCGAACCTAAAATTTATAAAATAAATTATGATTTCACAAAATGGCTGCCTTTTGAAATTTCATGTCCATTTTAGCAAGTAATTTTCGTTTTCAAGACTGTTTAAAAAATCATTAAAAATACCTGGTTTAATATGCAAAAAAGTAAAAAATAACATCGATAGCTTGAACGGTTTAAAAATGCGAACCTAAAGCGATAAAAAAACTTGTTTCAATAAAGGCGTGTTTAAAGTTTTTCATCTGCCTTTTGTCGGCTGTGACCAAAGGTCCATTAACCCTTTATCTACCAGGGATGAGAGCTCTCCGACCCAAATGACCAATTGCTACCACTAAATTTCAATAGTATTCTTTGCTTTATTAAACAGCAGAAATTCTGTAATTAAATAAGGAGAGAAATACTATTAAAATTTAGTGGTAGCAGTCGGTCATTTGGGTCGGAGCGCTCTCAACCCTGATCTACTGACGGTACTTATAAGAACAACTCACTTTAAACTTTTATCCCATAGTGAATATTACTAACATTCTAATGGTACTTTGCAAAAACACTCTTTTAACTTCACTTTATCCGGATACATGGCAGCAGTAGCTCTAGGTTTGTTATTTTAGCGAGGAAGGAGGATATCTTTGACACAGATGATGGGTTTTGTGCCGACATTTTGTACAGATTGTCACTCTCGTCTTTTTATTGCTGCAAACACAGTAAAGGATATAAGATAAGCGTTGGATTTTTTTATGTGTTCATTATGCTCTTAGAACACAATGTGAATAGCTATTTTAGGTAAACGGTGTATGTATTTGATTTAATGGTTGAATTACTGGGTGGTACTTATAAGTACCGCCAGTACACTGGGTGTTGGAGAAAAACTTCTTGTTTACTTTTTGTCTGTGTATTTATCTGCTTTAAAATGTAATTACTAAAATGTAGTTTAGTAATGATTTCCCTGGTATTTCTTTTCTGTTTCATTGTTTATTTTTCATAGGAAATCGAAAAAGTTGTGGCACCGGTTCGTTTTTTCCATGCTAGAAATGGCATATGTAAATTCAGGTATTGCCATATGTGCAGATGCGAGAGAACATGTTGTCCCTGGAATATAGACGTCGCATAACTAAAGGACAACTAACAAGATCGAAACCTAAAAAAATAAATATTTTTTTTAACCCTTTCAGGGGCAAAGCATTTTCAATTCTAAAGTGTTGAAATAAATGATTGGCACAGGAATTTTCCAAACGATTTATTTGTAAATAAGAAAAAGCCTATATTTCACATACTTATTAAATCAAAAATATTTTCTGGTGCCACTTTAAATACCTTGTGGGTTTCTGTTACGATATTTTAGTCATAGTGTACTGATGGTACTTTAAAGTACCATCAAAACGGCTTTCATGGCATATTATTAGACACTTTAAAGGTTCAGAAATTGCAAAGGGAAAAAATTGACTTTTTGAATGCTTTTCCTGGGAACGTCTCCTTAAATGGCTTCTAAGATAATGAAAAACATCATTTGAAACGTTTTTGAAATTGGAAGTATGTCTCTAAAACTAAAGGTTTAGAAATTAGCTTATGAGACAGCGGTAAGAATGTATATAAAAACCATTTTAGCACCTGCTTGAGCATTACAATAAGTAAGTAAAATTACAAAAAACGGTATTTTTCGCATATTTTTGTGAACGGAATAAAGTCTTCATGATTTTCCATAGAAACAATTGAAGTGTTATAAATTTTTAGTACATAATATAATATAGATTTAAAAAATAACGAAAAAAATTTCCTATTTTCAATCTGAAAAAGAATATTTACTTTGTCTAAAAGCGCCTTAAATAAGCTCCAATCCGCCGAGGTCGTCCGTTTTTTTCTGTGCAAGTACGGTAATTTTTTTTTTTTTAAGAATAAACACTAACTCTTCAAAAAATTAATTATTTTGCTTATGTTTTCAGTTATGAGCGTAAAAACGTTTCCCGGTACACATTTTTCTTTTTTTAAACCAACATATTAGAAAGATTTAAAATTTTCTTATATTTAAAAGCGAAAACACACTATTTACATTATGAATACCTTAAAACAAAAAATACTTTAAAACTTTTATATTTTTGTAGAAAGTTATAAAAAGATTCTTGAAAATGCTGTTTTTATCCAAAGCTGATGAAGCTTACATTGTACATAGTGATTTTTATTTGATGATGCAGGAATATGTCGCAGTGTTACATTATTTAAGCCACAGACAAATATATAAAAATCTTTTGTTATTTTCTAGAGCAAAAAAAAAAAATTATTCGACGCTAGTGATTCAGAAAAGAATTGCCATTAAAAAAGTTAAAAATAAATAAATAAAAGAACGTAGAAATTAGTGGAACGCTAAGAGAAATAGCGAAGTGAAATGCAAGAAAATACGAACTGTCTTGATGAAAATATTGGGAATGTTAATGAAGAAAATATTTTACAAATCAGGACGCATAGAACGTTTTACATTAAAAACTTATTAATCGCGTTAAAATGTCAAATTTTAGCAAACTGATTTTTTTATTCAAATATTTATTGAGTTCAAGATACAAAACTCTTCTTTGAAAAAATTCTTATTGGAATAACAAAAAATAATAAAAATAATTTTTAAGTCTACTCTCCCTTTAACAGTATAAACAGCAAACATATTACAAAAACACCCTATTTTAGTTTAAAAATCACAGGATTCTTTCACAGAATTGAAAGTGTAATAAACGTTTATTAAATTTAAAGATTTTTCGTTTTTAACTGTTAAAAGTTGGATGTATATCTATGAAATACTTATGCACTGTGTCCTTACAGATTTAACAAATGTTGATATAAATAGTATTAACTTGTGCTATTTTTCGAGCCCACAGTGCTTTTTTTTTTTTTTTTAAATGTTCCATACCATATTTTTCTGCACAATATATTGCCAGTTGTTTTCAAAGGACAAATACTAGATGCAAGTCAGTTTAGTGTATAAAAAATTTCTCGGTACATATTTTTCTTTTTTTTAAACCCACATATCAGTAACATTTTTGAATCATTATCATGAATACTTTAAAAAAGACAATTTAAAAAGAGATTTAACGTGTTGATAAACTTATTTCATTTTTATTAATTTATTTATGTTTTTAAGAAAATCGCACTTTATGTAATTCCTAAATCAGAAAAGATAGCAAATATTAGCAATCACTATGTAATAAGGAATTCATAGAATTCAAGGAGTGAAGGACTAATTGATAACGTTGGTGAGTTATCAACCTAATATCCACATCTAGTTTTGTATTAACTTATAACTTCACCTTTTTCTTGTCTTCTGAGATAGTTTTGGGGAAGAAGTCACAAACAGCACAAACTTCCAAGAAAAGACAGTCGAATGAATTAGATGAAAAAGCTATTTCTCTTCCTTTTTGAATTTTCTCTCGTTGCTTTATACGATGAATTCTTCATTACAAATCTCTTAATGATTGCTAATAGTTGCCATATTTTCTGATTGAGGCATTATTTAAAGTGCGATTTTTTAAAAAACATAAATAAATGCATAAAAATAAATAAAATGTTTATGAACTTGAATCATTCAAATATCAGTACTTGTTAAATCTGTAAGGATACAGTGCATAAGAATTTCATAAATATACATCCAGCATTTAACAGATAATAGCGAAAAAAAAATTAAATTTTATAAACTTTTACCACTCTCTCATTGAACTGTTAATTGGACGCAAAACTGAAGATTAAGGCTAATGTCAGACGGACGTCTTTTTGCACGCTTTTTTCCCTACACATCATCCCTACACAATGGGTCTCAAGACCCTTAAACTTTGAAAAAAAAAAAGAAAAAAAAACAGTCCATTTTAAACATTTAATATCTTAAAATGTATATGATTTTATAACACAATTTTTAGGGAGATGAAAGATATAAGTATGTTCTTTCGTTTTATATATTTAAAAAATTACAAAATGTAGAATTAGTATATATAGGGGGCTTCAAACTGTCAGACATTTGTAAAGCCGAAAATTGGTATGACAGCTTACGCGCACGATTACAAAATACATTTTGCAACTATAATGAAAATTGCGGTGCCTGATTATACTTTAGATTCTAATAATTAACCAGAACCTGAATAAAGTTGTATTTAAAGCATTTTTATAATTTTAGTACAAAGTTGTATTTAGTTAATACAAAATTTTGAAAACTTCAACAGTATAATCAAACAAAAAAATATTTTTTTGAACAGTAAAAAGGAAATTTTAGGTTTAGTTTATACATACTAACATAAAACATCTATTTCGAAAATTTCATGAAAAAAATATTGAGAAGTTTTTGAGATATTCTGCGCGTTATATACAAAAATGTCATTCTCAGTAAAATGACTTCAAAGTTTCGGAAAAGCCGCTTCAGCTATTGAGCGGGTACAATTCTAAAAGCCATAACTTCTGTTCTAATAATAATTTTGAGGAAACAATTATATGAAAATGTTCAGAAAAGATAGAAGTTTAAAATATAAAATAATTAAAATTTCTAATATTTTGAAGCTGTAAGAGTCCTGAGACCCCTTAATCAGGAGTTCATCATATCGTTTAAATATAGGGTAACTCTAGGATAGATGGCCATAGTTTTTAAAGATTGAAATAAAAAATTCTTAGAATGCAAATACAAGAAATATTGAGGCATATTTAAAATTCTTATACATATACTCATAATATTTTATGCAAAAAATAATTAAATATTGAAAAAAAAAATGTGTTAAGCAAAATTGAAATTTAAATGGCAGATGACCATCTCTCCTTAAAGCCGAGGAGATGGCCATCCAATATACAAGAAAGAAAAAGTTAATTTAAATAGCAAAAAAATAACACATTTCATATAGTTAATCATGAAAAACATATAGCAATTTGTAAAGATGCAGTTATATGATGGAAAATGAGTGAAGAAAACTCGAATAAACAAAATTTGAAGTATAATTTCAGTACTTCACTTTTCGTAAAATCTTACCACATGCTTGGCAAAGGTCTTGATAATTTGTACACGTTTCATGGAACCCCTTCAGGTACCTTATGCATTGTATCCAGACATTCTTTTTGGATGTGATGCTATATTGTTTTGCAAATAAACACAGTGATCCTAATCCAATTCTCTTTACTCGGAATCTGTAGAATCTGATAATTTAAATGTGTTTCGTTTTCTTCGCTACTGGAATTGTCGTGTTTTTTTTCTCGCTTTAATTGCAGGTTTATTACGGTAATTTAGTTTATTTATCAACTTTATCAGTTTCTGTTATGAAAGTTTCCGACGTTTTCCTGCATTTTCTGGAACAAATAAATCGTTATGTCTTATTATATTATTATTATTATTATTAAAATATTTATATTAGTTAAAATTTAAATAATTATATCAATTAATATATTTATAAACGTAAACGTTATATATTTATTTTAAATTTAATTATATTTAGTTAAAATCATCACTAATTATAATTTTGAAATATTGATTTAAGGTGGCCATCTCTCCTCGATTTCATGTGGCCATCTCTCCTGAAATTGAAGGACTGATAGTCGCCCAATTTAAAGCATCAATAGACATTGTACGCAGGGCTCGCAGCGTTCCTAAAATTTTCGCACTTTGCTACCACTAAATTAAAACGATAATCTTTGTTGTATAGTTCTATAATAGATGTTAAAGGAATCTACCACGAAGAATTCTTTTTTAAAATACTGGTAGCAAAGTGCGAAAATTTTAGGAACGGTGCGAGCCCTGTGTACGTCTTTGTTTTAGTCTTAGAAGTAAAGATTAGATTATATACGCGTCTTAAAAGTCCACATAGTAAAAAATATACATAACGTGCGTACTTCAGATGCGTACTTAGGTACATTCAGATACCTAAGTCAAAAAACATATTCAACCACCTATTTAATTTACATTAAAATTACACTTACTTTTTATAATCGAAAAACACAACTGCACGTCGCAATAAATAAACTCGTTGAACTATTTCATACGAACAATGTTTATATTGCAATCTATGATCAAGTTTTCGAGATATTTAGACTGGCCATCTCTCCTAGAGTTACCCTATAATAAAGTTAATTTTTTCTTTCTTTTGAAAAAAAAATCTATTTAGTTGTTGTTGACTGACCTGTGCTATTTTTAGTTGAAATTAGATACTGGAAAGTATTTTTTTTATTAACCGACAGTTTTACTGTAGAGTTTTAAATCGCATCAAATTAAAAAGGAAAATAAATTCTAAAGAATTTTCACAAATCTGATCTTTTTACTTTCTGACACATTCACGAAGTCAAATCTTAAGGAAAACTTGAAACATGCACATATTCTTATTCAGATACTAAGAAATAATGTCTGGATTTACGAAGTGTTTATCTTTTTATCTATAAAGGTAAATGATTTTTCAGAAAATAGTGTTAGTGTATTAAGCCAAATTTTCGAGATACGGCAATCTAGGATCGATCGAGTATAACTCTAGGTGTAATACATTTATCGGAAAATGAAAAGCGCTATTTTAATTGAATTCCCTTCAACAGCTTTCATGACTGCAAATTTCATTATTTTACGCATAAAAATAACTCCTAGAATGTACCAGTAAGTTTCGTGTTGTTGAGCGCGGAAATCTTTTTTTTTTTCTTTTTCTTTTCGGAAAATCTTAATGCCCAATTTTCCTCATTAACTGATATGCATTTATAAAGAATAAGCACTAAGTACAAGTAAATTGGCAACTAAAGATTTATGTAGTTTTACTCAATTTTTTTGCATGTACTTTTAGCATTTAACTTTGACGGTGATTGCTTGATAATTTAATCCACGGGGATTTTATTAGTAATTTGAATTACTTATATAATATAAAGTGTAATACTTTTGAAATTACAAGAAATATATAGTGAAATAAAGAAATACATAACAAAATCATGTCTGTAAAAACAAATGACAAAACATTAAACTTAAGAGCGGGAAAATTACAGGGCTGCACAAAATATTATGGTTACATTGCCATCTCTGGATGGTAATTCCCAGAGAAGCATTTTCATATGAGGTATGATTTTCTGACTGAATTAAATTTCAGTACGCTGCGTGGTATGTAATAAATCTACATATTAATGCAAAAAGTATAACATACAAAAGAATTTAAATATATTACAGTCTAATGTGTGGTAATTGCTTTAAAATGGTTGCCTGTTTTCTAAATTGTTTATTTAGATATCTCCTTTCATCCTGTGAAAAACTGAAATTTCGGAACAATATTATTATAGCGTTGGAAAACATTTCATAATATATGCGTTTTGCGTGATATTTCTTTCTTGTTAAAAATAAATCACGAGCGGCGTATGATCAGAAGTGTCTTTGTCCAAATTTCGCATCAGTATGTCCATGAAATGCTGTACAGAACTTGATTTGGGGATTTTTATTACACCAAGCTTGTATTACATATAAATTTATTTCAATAATATTAATTTATTGAATGTTTAACATTTAGTTTACTTACTTAAATTTACTAAAATTGGAAGCCTAAATTTAAAATTCAATAGTGGTAGTTTAGAATGTGAAGTCCATCTTTTAGCAAGATTCTTCTTTTTGTGTACACCATTTCGCTTCACATTTAGGTGCTGGTCGTATTTTTTTCTTTTCTTTTCTGCTAGGGTACGTTTTTATATCGCGTAGTATAGACTACTAATCTTCACAATATGGTTCTAAGCTTTTTGTGGATATGAGACCTTTTTGAGAATTGTAGGTCATGTCTCTTTAATCTTTGTTTATACATTTTTAACACTTTCCAACATAATTGAAAAGTGTTTTTGAATTTGATTTGTCTATCTGCCCGTCTGTCTTTCCTCAAACTTTCATAAATATACGCGGACTGAAATGTAATTTTTATATGTTAATGAGGTTTATTATAGAATTTTCGCTATTGAAACTGAAGTGTGTTGCATCGACAGTTCGTTTACAGGGATACACAAAATAATTCAGTTACATTATGGTCTATGTGAAAAACTCGTTTACAGTGCATTTTATATGAATTCTTATTTAGATATTTTATTTCATTGTATAAAATAATTAAATTTAATAATAATAAATTGTTAGTGTTGGAAAGTGTTTAATAATCTATCCCTGATGCATGATTTTTCGTTTTTGTTTATTCATACTTTCGACAAATTTAGATCGTTAATGATTAAAAATAAATAAATTACACGCTTAAACATACAAATAAAGTAAGAATTATTTTTAAAGTAACTTATTGATTGATTTATTTATATCGTCAGTAGTTGTTTGCATTAAAACATCTGCTTTATGTTTCTGTATTCCATTTAGCAGTCTATAAATAACTATAATTGTTTGGTGAACAGCAAAATCTTTTTTTTTAATTAAAATATACCTGGGCAAAGATTAAAAAGGGATTTATTAATTTTAATATTTATTAAGGTTGAGTTCAGAGGTTTATTGCTAAAAGTGAACCGAATTAAATCCAAATAGGTTTAAAAATGAATTAATGCCAAAGATTCTTGAGTAATGTTTGCATAGTTCTCACTAATAAATGCATTTACGATGCATTACTTGATTAAAATAGTAGCTGAATCTCTCTGAATAAACTGGTAATAGAAATCTGCCGCTTTTAGGAATCAAATGGGGGAGAATGAAACTAAATTCATAATATTTTTATCGTTTATTAAACTCACCCCTAAGAAAAATATTTAAAATAAAGTATTTGAGTGGGCTTATAAATATTGTGCAAAATCCCTATAACTTCTAATTTAATTAATCCTTCTAAATCTTTCAATCCTACTAAAATCCTTCTAAAATTTATTAAATGATTATGCAGTGTGATTCATAAATATCGAAACAATAGGCTATCTCCTTAAATAAAGCTCATAGGCACATACTTCCAATTGCAAAGTTTAATTTCTAAAAAGGTGCAAAATTTGATGAGATAAGTTGGAACTCCATGAGGTTATATTTGAGAAAATACAAAAATTAAATTTTTACATGGTCCCCGTAGGATAAAATTTCCAATTAGGAAATTTTTCCTTATCCAATCCCGAATAAAAGAAAAAAATTCCATCTTGATATCTGCAAAATTCACAGAGACATTAAAATCCAATATTCGTGACTTACACCACTTAAGCATACCTCTGAGTGATGCGATATCAGTTCATTTGAAATGCAAGTTAGGGATCGATTATAAATTTACACATTATTAAAAGTCGATCTAAGACAATGCCTTAACTTTTAGATATAAAATAAAAGAGTATAGATTTTTGCGTTAAACTTGCTTGAGAAATGTGCTAGAGGTCTGCATGAGCCCGAGCTTGGCGCCAAGCCCGCAACCTGCACGCCCCGCTGGTTGGGCCGTCCCGGGCCGTGTCTTTATTATTCTTAGGACGTGTCGGTCAGGCAATAAGTTTTGTAAAAATAGTAATAGCGATAAATGAAACTTCTGTTAACGGAATTATTGGAAATATATTTTAATAAATTACACAGAAATATTTTCAAAAATCTACTTTTTGTTATACAGCTTCAAAAGTTATGATGTTTTTGAACCTACTTTTCATTTATTCCAAACGACATTGCTTTTTAAAAATAAATCTTTATTCGAATGTAATAGTCTAAGAGTGTAAATAATCATTAAAGTTGGTATTGCGTATTTTTTTAATAGATGCCAAACTCACTCTAATCTTCCGTTATAAGTGTATTTACTTGATCCAGGTTTAATACGTTCGAACCAGAAACTCTTTTAAGAAATTCAATTGAATAAATTCGACTTGATTGCTCCCCTTGAAGCTTTTAAAAAACATTTAAAAGTTCTATTAGGAGCCAGTCTTTATTTAAAACTTTAAATGCAGTTTTCTGCATCTTAGGTTTTTTTCAGCATTTCTCATCTTTAAATTGTTATAATTCAATAACCGTTAAAGATAAATTGTTCAAACTTGGAATATATCTTTTTCAAATATTTTACTTAAACTTTAATTAGGAAAATTTGAAAAATATATTGACTTTTGAAAATATGATTTGTTTAAACTAAGATTCATCTTTTTTTTGAATTGCTAGTTTAAATATTTTTTATTTTTTTTTTAAATTAATATTTTTTAAAATGTTGAATCAAAATTAAAATTTATATATTTATGTTTGATTAAAATAAAAAAAATTCAATTCGACAAATAATATTTCGAGTTATACAAATTTTAATTTACTCTGAATGTTTAGATTTTTTTTTTTTTTTTTTTTTTTGTAAGAATCTTATGATGTGATTCTTCTTACGAATTATATGGTTAACCATCACAAAAAATTTCAAAATTCTAACGCTATAAATAAATAAAAATAAATAAATGTTTCCCGGACACCTTACAGTAACATTGTTTCTTGAATTACAAGCATTTCAATTTGTGTCTGATCCCCTGAAACCTCACCAGGGGTAGCTATGCTCCAGGCGCACGAATCCACGAATTCTAAGGGCGCAAAATTAGAAAGAGCGAAATAAAGATTTGTAAAAATATTTGCTTTTTTTTTTTTTTTTTTCAGGGAGGGAGAAGCGGCAAATTACATTTTGTGTACATTTTTTGAGATTTTGAAAATATGGCAAATCTCAAATGCAGAACTGATAAGCATTTTCCTTCAAAAAGAAAGAAAAGTTTAAGTATGAAATTCAGTGTTCCTTAGGACCTGATTATCACATATGCAAATTTACACCAATATTTTCCAAAAGTGTTTTTCTGAATTAAACCTTCGCAGAATTTTAGGATTAAACAAGACAAGACATATTTTTCGAAAATAATAATGTGAATTTGCTAAGACCGTAATCGGGTTTCTCCCCCCCCTACCACTCACCACCATCCAATATCACATATTAGTAGTCAATGAATTTTCGAATTATAAAACAAAAAAAAGAATCTGGAGTTACCCCACTAAACTTTTCGAACAGTTTACAAAAATACTATATGTTCAAAACAATTATTTCTATTTAACGATGAATAAAAACTTAGATTCTAATTTTATAAAAAGGTGAAATGTTTCTTCTGGTGATAACGACCTAGTGTTTATAGAAAACTTGCGCTTTCACTCATAAAGCTTAAACATTTTTCTAATGACATAATTTTCGAGAAATTTTCATTCCCCCTGTGCTGAAACAAAACCTGTTAATAAAAATATAAGAAAAAATGGATTTTTCAAAATTAAATCACATTCTGACAAGCTCAGACTGATCCGACTGATCCTGCAGGTCTGTGTGCCCTAAACTAGGTAAAACTTCGCCCTCCCTCAGGTGAAGCTAATAGTAACAAAATTTGGTATAAGCATTAGATTTGAACAATGTTAAGTTATATAATCTCTTCTCTCTATTGTTAAAAAAAAGTAACTAATGCTGTCATCGCCGATGGCAATGAATTTTTTGTGATCTGAGATTTTTCTTAGTTAATATTAAGAAAAATCTAAATTAAAATTAAGAAAAATCTAAACGCATTGTATGCGCGCAGTTTTTCGAAAATGAGCACTAAATTTCCGTTCACAAATGCCACTGTAAATTAAAACCTGCTCACAACCAGTAAAAAGCGAGCATTCTTGGATTACACCTTCTTTTTTCGTCCGTACGAAATTTCCGGTACCAGTAATAATTTCTGTCCCCAACCCACAAAAACGTACTAGTACGTGTCCCGCATACAATGTGTTAGAAAAATACTTCATACAAAAGTATGAAAATTGGTGGTAGATGTTTGTGTAGTTTGATAAACACGCTGAAGCAGATAGTTTTTAAATCGAAGAATTATTTTAAGATATATTTAACGTTAAAGTTGGTAAAAATCGTTCCATTAAAAAAGTTTTATAGGAGCAAAAACTATACATAGGAATTTAATAATTTTTTCTAACATAAGTATATTCATTGAAAGCTCCTGGTGTGTAGACTGCATTTGCTTTTTTAATTTGACTAATTTTTGTGGTGTTTATTTCCATTTTAATATCATATTTTCAGCATTTAAAGAGTTTTTTTTTTATATTTTAGTAAAGCTTCTTATTTTAAATTATTGCCAATTTTAAAAACTTCTCAAAAAATAGTATTCCCTTTTAAATTAAAAATTTATTTACACACGACTATTGTAAACAGAAAAAATCCTATGAAATTAGAATTAAATGATTACGTGTTAAAAGAAGTGAAATATTGAACATTACGCCATAAAAATTGTTTATACATGTGAACATTTAAAAAGAAAAAAAAAACTATAAAATAATTACTTATTTAATATGTGTTAAAAGCACTAAACGCGAGGGAAATTACGTCCTATTTCAAATAGCCAAACAATATTGCCAAACAGTTTAAATTAAAATATATATTTACACGTGCACAAGAGATTAATTTCATATTTCGAGATGATCTTTTAAACTATTGTTTCCAATTCTAAGGCAGTGCAAATAATAATATTTCCTTTCTAACAATACAAATATTTTCAGGTGAATATTACAAAACGAAAAGTTTGGTGAAAATTACGTCAGATTTAAAACGAGTATTTTAAAATATTTTTCTTATAGCGTTATTAAAAAATAGGAAGCAAATACTCTGTTGACTTAGTTAATTTTATAGTAGCCAATTTTCAGATGTTTAACCTACCTTATTTAATTAAACACGAAAACAGCAATTAGCAGCAGCTGATTTGGCCTTAAAATCCCTCACCAAAAGAGAAATAAATGGAAACCCGTTTACAGAGATACCGCCACTGGTTTTTGAATTATAATTCAGTCACTCGTAATCTTTTAAAAGCCGGTCAAGTTAACAGATATTTAGAGTCTGAACGGGGTTGGCGAGCATAGCTCGTAAGGGGCAGAGCGCCCTAGTAATTGAAAAAAAAAAAATCCCTCTTCTGAAGCACTTTTTTTATTAATGATTATTTTTCCTCTTTGCAAAGCAGAAGAATTGAATTTTTCTCTTGAAAGTTTCTTTGTTTCAGAGGACCATTAAAACCTTTCAAAATTTAATGTATATTCTGTTATTCTGTCTGTTACCAATGGCGGCATGATCTGCCCAAAAATTTTCAGCTTCCCTGGCACCAAAGAGCGTCGCCTCTATTTCCAATTATATATGAAATTTTTTTTATTTAGTTTATTATAAAATCATTTATTAAGAATATTTGTCCGAAAAGCATAGGCTTCGTGTATTCGTGCATAAATTCAAATGTTGTGATTGTAATTTCACCAATAGAGATGTTCATTATATAGATTTTTGAGCTTGAAGAACAAAAATATTTACAAAGAATACTTTCGGCAAAGAAAATGTAAAGCAACCAATCTTTTTTGTTAAAAATTACATTTAATTTGAAAACGGGATTGTTTCAACATTGTCTATAAATGCTATAATCAGAACGGTGCGGGGGTCGGTTATTTTGTATATACGTTTGACCAGGACTGTTCAACACTGCGCACTTAGTAGGTTCTTTTTGCGCCCCTTCGATTATATCCTGTTGCTAGTTTTTTTTTTTTTTGTTTAAATACTTTACATTATATCTAAGGTGGATTCTGCATAAGAGGGAAATCTGTCTTACATAGAGCTGTAGACAGAGTCTACTGTATAAAAATATATTTCAAAGATATTATGTTTTAAAACAAAATTAATAATATTTACACGTTTCTTAATGCTAGTGCCAGCATTAAGATTTTTTTTCTTTTCGCTGCGAAAAGAATTTAAAAAAGGTTTAATTAATCATAACATTATTATTTAGTACTAAGATTATGGATACTTAGAATTCTACACTAATCACTCACAAACTAATGTTAAAAACCAATGACAGAGTTTTTTACAAATTTCTCATTTACATTTCAATATTATTAAATGATTTTTTTTTGCATAGAATATATGAGGTCGATGTCTAAATGGTTATTTTTGTACTGTTTTATTTTTTTTTCTTTTTATTAGAAATAAAAAAATACTTTCAATTTCGGATCCAGTTCCGAAATTGAAAGCGTCCCCAGAAAGAGAAACTGGAACGATAATGGATATTACTGGTCAAGGTGGTAAAATAATGAGTTTCTAAAGTGTTGCGCCCTCCAAAAATCCAAGGTCTGCATATTTGATAGTGACCGAGTCCGACCCTGCGTACAATTGTCACTCTTCATGAGTTCACAAACACTTTTATACCATAATATTGGTAGTATATAAAATTTGATTTGTTTTAATCGTGGGATTTTCTACGATCAAACAAAGATAATATATATATGAAATTTCTGGTAGTAAATTGATTGTAAACCCTTTGTCGAACCGCCACTGTCTGCATGGTGTAGCGTTGTTGTATAGATGAACGTGAACAATAAAAATAATTTAATTAAGACATAAGAAAAAATTGTTCATAAGTTATTGTCACAGAATGGTTGAAAAATAGTTTAGACACCAAACCCGTCGACCGATTTTTTCAAAAATTAATACAATTATTGAGACAGATTTATAACATATCTGCCGACGTCATCAAAAAGACATCAAATTATGCTCTGAGAATCTGAAAACGTGAGGAAATTCTAACATACACGCATACCTAAACACATACATATTGAATCATTGGAAAAATTGTGAGAACGGAGTCAGAGTATTTAAAGATGTAAAAATGTTCTATTATGTTCATTTATTTTTATTGTGATTACAATGCTTTCATATTTAATTCCTTACACTGTATGTGTATAGAAAGTAAAAATTGAAATCTTGAATAATATATAAGAGAATCAATCAGTGTTCTTGCTGCCGATCACAACTGCTCCAAAATGTTTCATTTGGTGAGAAAACTAGAGATTGAAATCGAGAAATTGCAAGAGGTGTTTCAAATTAAGAATATTATAATAACTTTAACCCTTTAGTGCGCAGCTTTGCGTATATTCAAACAACAGTATTTTGAAGTTGATAGATTTTTTTTATTCGTACATACCACACCATATCACACCAGAAAATTAAAATAGCAATATTTGCTTTAATTGATAATAGACATTCCGTATTTAAATAAAGAGAAATTAACCATTGAAACTTTCTGATGTAAAAGATTCTCTGAACGACGCAATTTCTAGAACGTATTCTATCATGGGAATTAAAGGATTAAAGGTTAAGTTTTATAAAATAAATAATTATATAAAATAAGGTATTTGGAGACATAATTATTAAAATATTTACTAATTTGCAATATTTTAGCGTAAAATAGCCACACGACAGTATATTTTACTTGTATTGCAGATGTGCAACAGAAGAAAAGATTGACATATATGAATAATGTATATCTGATTTTTTTTTCATTACTTTTCCTGTGTAATAGACCTTTCAGAGAAACATATATATTTTTTTTGAAATAAAATAAAAAATCACGCTTATAAGGGTTAAACTTCAAAACAAAATTGCTCAGAACTTTTTCGAATGACAAGAGGGCGCACAAACTTTAGTTGCTCCATGGCGCTGACTATGTAGCTACGCCACTGAACCTCACGAATTATTAAAATGGATATATCTCTCTGAGTTTTGCAGATATCAAGATGGAATTTTTTTTTTTTGTTTAATTCAGGAATGGATAACGAAAAATTTCCTAATTCGAAATTTTATCCTACGGGCGCCGTATAAAAACTTAATTTTTATTTTTTCTCAAGTAGATCCCCCATAGAGTTGCAACGTATCTCTATCAAATTTTGCCCCTTTCGAAGTCTTAATGAACTTCTTACAAATTAATTGTGCTAACAACACGCTAGATACACAACACAACATTAAGACAATTGAAATTAAATAGAAGCTTCTACGAATATGATTAATAATGTATAAATAATCCAAAACAATTTAATAATTGAAGAGCTAAGTGGAAGAACATGTTAAGTAGCAAAAATTACATTTGAAGAAATTTGAAGTGAAAGTTTTTGCTGCAAATTTTAATGATTTATTTTCTATTTGATACTATGTGTTTAAAACATTAACAGGTATGGTACTAAACTCTCTCAGAAAAACTTATTCATATTTAATTTTCAAATATTAAAAATTATTAATACTATTGACATTATTAAATATTAAAATATCAAATATTAAGGAATAATTTCTTAAATCTTCAAGACTAAATGGAATCCTAGTATTTTAGCTTCGCCATGTGATAGGATACCTCATAACGCTTTCATCCAGAAGATAAAAAAATTTTCTGAAAATGTAGCATAACATGTTCAGCCACTCAGCTCTTCAATTGAATCGAAAATCTCTACAGATAATTTTTTAAATTTAAATGTAAGGTTAGTTGGGGCAACTGGGGCCTCATTTTACAATGTGACTCTGGAGTTTCTGACAATTCCGCTTCAAAAAGCTAATGTTCATTTGAATTAAAGTCTGAACTTCTGTAAATGTGTTCAGTTAGGTTCCCTCTATCAGACAGAAATGCTCAAAATTACATTTTAATACTTGAAAATATAAAAATATGCATATTTCATCTTTCTTTCCTCATGGGTCCAGTTGCCCCATAAACACGCGTTTATTTTTTTTTTTAATATGGGATATCAGGTCCTGTTTGAAAAAGTGTAAACAACTTTAAAAAATTTAAACCAGGCAGATCATGTAAATTATATGTCAACTAAAGAGCGTTGTAAGGGAAACCATTGCTGTCAATGTGTCTAAAAAAAGCACTAAAAGTGAAAATATTAGATTTATTAATACCAAAAACATAAAAATTAAATAAGTACTTATGTACTTTAGTATAGGTAATAAGTATAAAATTCACATGAGTATTTTAAGGGAAAAAATAGCAAAGTAAATCTATGAACAAACGGCTACGTAAGTACTTTTCCTGTATCCAGGGGTCGCATTATGTAGGGAAAATTTTATTGTTCCTACCAGAACCCTTAATGAGTTACCTTCATAATAATTTTATTTAACATATTCTAAAGAAAGATGCGATGAAGATAGTATTTTCAAAATAGTGGTACGAACAATAAAAGTTTCTCTATAGCGTGCGACCCCTGTGAATCGTACAATTTCAAAGTTTGGCTACCTCATTTTCACAGGCAAGGTACTTGCATTCGTAAAATGTTGAAATAATTTAATGACACCAGTATTTACAAGAGAATCTATTTGTAAACAAGTGAAATTATATTTTCGCGTACGTAATAAAAGTGAAATTTTCAGTATAAAATTCCAGTGCCAATGTGTCAATTAGGGATTAAAATTGTGTGATGCCATAACGGGATCACCGCCTTTCAAGGGGTGAAGAAATTTGGTTTTATACCACCTAATATGCTTTTTAAAATTTTATTACGTAATTTTAATAAGGTATTCTAGAATTTTCTTTATTGTGAGCAAAAAACAAGGGAGAAATTTATTTCCCGTAGTAGGAGAAACTAAAAAAAATTATTTTATAACTATTGGGGTAACTGGATCCAGCATGGTCCAGTTACCCCATTCTTGGAAAATTTATAGGGTAAATGGGACACCGGCTTATATTTGAAACATGAAGTAAATATGTATCGATACCTAATACTCTTAATGTAGTTATATTCCTAATCGTTAAAAATAAGATTGTTTAATAAAAGTATTTACAGTATTTTAATGAAAAGCCGAGGAAGTTCAACCATACTGACGTTGTTTTTAAAAAAAGAAACATAAATTTTTGACAACCTACCACAGCAAAGTGAGAGTTATAATTGAGTTGACACACATTGTTTTAGGAAGTAGAGATTAAGGTGCATTGTTCACGAAATATATAACTTAAAAAAACATCAACAGTGTTTTCTAAAATAGACTATGGCCCAGTTACTTCGTGGGTCCAGTTACCCAACTAACCTTATTCTATTTGTTAAATGCATCCACCCTTTACCCCTTCTGCCTGAGAACAGTGTTGCCAGATGGGCTACTTTTTTAAAAATCAGATTCTTGATTAGCACCACTTTTTTGAAATGGTAAAATGCGCCTTATTTAATGACATATTAATTAAGGCCAAAAACAAAGTGAATTTTACCGTTTCAAAAAAGTGGTGCCAATCAAGAAAACTGAATTAAAAAAAAGTAACAAATTGGCAACACTGCCTTAGAATATGAAAGTGGAAAATTTTTATCTGAGAATTAATTAGACCTCCGTGTTCTAAAAGGAGGGGGGGGGGCGACGAAAGGGCGTATAGTCACATTATAAGGGAGGGATAAAAGTGGAAGAATTTTCCAACATAAAAAGGAGAAGGATGAATCTTCATCTAACCTAATGTTAAATGCTCCCATTCTCATACCCTATAGTGTACGCCATGTTGTTTTCCATCTCCTATTCTTTTGGGATGCGAAATCATTTGTCATAAAAAAAAAAAAAAAAAAAAAAAAACATGAAGGCAAAGTTTCAGATTGATCAGATAATTGAAAGTGGTTTCAAATTTTCTTGTAAGATTTGAACTAATATTTTATGTGGCCCTGTAAGAAAAGCGTAACTGCTACGTTCCATAAATTACAATAATATTGCATTGTCATCAGCATTACATATCCTAAGCAAAGTTTCAGCTCAATTAGATTATTGAAATTGGTTTAAAATTAACTTGCAAGTTTTAATCTAAATTTTTGTGGAGCCTTGTAGAAACAGTATTCTAAAAAAAAAAAAAAACTTCTACGTTCTTAAAAATATAGTAATATTGTATTGTCATTCAAATTACACATGTGTATTCATTGTTTCAGCTCAATAAGATAACCAAAATTGTTTAAATTTGACTTGCAAGATTTGCACTAAACTTACATACATGCACTGCAAGTTAATATGATGTTTGTTTATTAATAAAAACTTAATGATCTGCAGCTATCTGCAGGAGTTTATTTAATTTTTCAATACTTTAGAAATGGCACTTTGATTTTTAAAAAATGCTTATTTCTGAATAATGCTGAATAATTTGTTAAAAGTCAAGATGAAATTTGTAAACAACATCAAGGATCATCCAGAATTACAACCTTTGAAAAAAGCGGTTAAGCGGGTTTAATATAGCTGATTTTCAAACAAAAATGGGTTAAATCTGATCTTGACAAACCTGTGACATATGTTCAGCAAACTCGTGCTTTCAAATAAAACAGAATAGTCATGACGTGCTTTCAAACTTAGAGGAAGATAGTGCAACTTTTGAAACTCCCTCAAACCAACTGCGCAAATGGCTTTTTTACGGTCGTAATTAATCAACACCTGATTTTTTTTACTAAACTCGTACGGATCTCGAAAATACAGACATTCAGCTACCAGTACACGCGGTTTTGTCAAATTCCGAGATAATCGGAAAAATGAATTTTGTCCACCTAGATCATCAAAACGTCCCACTGTGCGGCGAAAAAGCCTGTAAACGGCGAGGTCAAGCGTTTGCTGAAGAATGAGTTTATTGAGTGGTATTCTAATGAGCTTAAATTTCTAGAGGAAAAAGAATCTGTGGGCTGCGAATATCACGACTAAAACCAATTCGTGCTTCTTGGCTTGTGCACACATTTAATGGTGTTGAAGCCAAACATGAAATAATTATGAATGGCTTCAAACAAGCTGGTATAAATATTATAAGTGAATGAGCGGCATTCTATTAGTTGTACTATTGTTTTTATTCCAGAAACAGTTGTATAGTATTCAAGAAACAGTTGTATAGTATTCAAGAAATTTTTGTACTTATTTCTTATGTAAGTAACTGTAATCATTAAATTTTGGATAAGTGAAAAATTTCTGATTTTTTATTATTATTTGAGGCGTAAAAAAAAAAAAAAAAAAAAAAAAAAATATTTCGCGAGGCTTAAATTTTCGCGATTACGACGGGCTCACGAAAATTAAAGCCTCGCGAAAATAAGTGTTTTTAGAGTATTCGTTAACGGAAACATTGTCGGACATTTTTAGAACGAGAAAGTTGATTTGTCTTTGATTTATTTTTTTAACAGCTCAAAAGAACTTGTGAACGTTAAATGGAATATTAAGCGCAAAAGGAAAGAAAAAATAAATATATTTTTAAAAGGAAATGAAGTTTTAGTTAATTGTATTTCTAAAAGGAGAATTTTACTTTTAAATAGGGGGTAATTAATGATAGATGATGATTTGACCCCCCCCCCCCTCTCTCTGTCTCCGCAAATACAACAAATACAAAACATGTCTCGCGTGAAAAAGGTGATTGTTTTATTTTTCCTTTAAAATATCAGACAGCTATCTATGCTCAAATGATTTCAGATAAAATCGCACGATAATTTAAAATTGTTAATTAATGTATATTCGTTAATTGCAGCCTGGATTGAATGAAAACTACATATTTAGATTCAGCGTTAAAAATATGCATAAATATATTAATTTGAAATTGATAAATGCAATATTTAAAAAAAAAATTCTATAGAGCTGCAAAATTACCTAGTCTCTTTAGTCAAGTGTTGCTTTGAAATAATGTTGAGTCCCGTTGGAAAAACGCATCTCATTGGCTGCGAGCACCTGAGTGAGAATTGATTCTGCGGTTTCATAAAAATCTATGCTTTTGTTGAATTATGAATACTTTTCCGTTCTTTTAATTTGGGGTTTTTAATTAATTTCTCAACTAATTATTAGAAATTTAAAATTCTGAAGCTCAGGTACAACAGGAGAGGCCTTTAACTTTCTCCACAAAAATTTTGGAGCCCAGTACGTGCCGTAGATATCGCTAGCCATCGCAGACACAAACACACACAGACAGAACAATGTGTTCTTTTAGTAATATAGATTGGTTGAAAATAATGCCACAAAAGTCAGCAGCTACGCATGAAACTTGAAGAAAAACAAGCTGTTACGAACAAATTAAACGAATTTTTTTTATATATATATTTCATGTAACATGCAATAACAACTAAAAATTCTATTTTTTGTATTATATATTTTGGTATCATAATTAAATTGCAACTCTTTTTGACAATCGCCCGCTCATGTTTATAAAGTATATTTTGTTGGACAATAGAATATTTGACATTGTTATTATGGATGCAGGATGCCAAAGCGGTCGGGTGGGGGGGGGGGGTTATTGCGTACCTTTTCCGAAATTTTACAAACCTATACATTTTTATTGAAAAACAATGAATTATGTCATTTTTGAGAATTTTTTTGCAGCAAAGAGAAAGGTTGGACTAACATATTGCATAAATTATGTAATTTCAGGAAAACTTACAATCCAAGTTAAATGTATAAGATACTATATTAACACATTCACGCCGGCGCGGTGGGTCACACTCTACTGTTTCAGAGCTGACCAGTCTCAGGCTTTTTGAACACCAGTATTTTAATACAGAAAATGTTGTTTTATTTAATTAGAACAATTGGGCAATTTAAAGGAACAACATTTTCTCTAAAATAACAGTGGTGTGCAAAGAGCCGGAGACTTGACAACTCTGAGATAGTCGAGTGTGACCCACCGCGCCGGCGTGAACGTGTTAAAATTAAAACGAAAATTCCTTCCAAAATTTTTTTCCTTCCAAATCCTTCCAAAGTATTTTTTCTAGTTACGACGATGGCAGGATGCTACTGCAGAAAAAAAATCGTTAGCTTTTATGAAATATTTCTTACCCCTTAATTTGTTTCGAAAAAATTATATATGATTCTCAGAAAGGTTTATTACACAGGTTAAATAAGGAAAAGAAATCAGATATACATTTTTCGTATAATACGTCAACCTTTCCTTATGTTGCACATCTGCAATACAAGTAAAAACCAAAATACTGCAAATTAGTAACTATTTTAATATGAATTTAAATACCTTATTTTATATATTTTTTTTTGCTATAAAACTTAATCTTAAATCCATGAATTATTTTTTTAGAATTGTGTTTTTTATTCTTATATTAAAGATTGGACACCAGAAATTTTAAGATAGAATTTTAACTTTATTTAGTAGCATACTTTTGTAATTTTTTACTGCATTAATATTCCTATATAAATATAGTGGTTGCTATGAGTTAAATAAAAAGTGGTGTCGATATGCATCACTATGCATTTAAGGGTTAACTTGCATACATAGAAGGTAACCAAATCAGACAAGTTGCTAAAACACTTGACAACTAGAATTTGACAACTTTAACATAGTTAAATGTCGTTCAATACATATCATAAAGTTCAAAATCTGCAAAGAAAAACGAAGATCAGGCAGATCATTGAAATCTACCTCTGAACTAAAGCGCAAAATTATCAGAAATATTTTTAACATTTCGAGCCTAAGATCCACTTATGTTTCAACAAAACCTAATAATTGTGTGGAACAAATGTCCATTCAAAAATATCGGAAGAACAATTTAATCGATAGAGTTTTATGAACGAATTAGATAAAAACTATAAATGCATTAGAAAAAATATCAGACGGCCCAGAGATTCAGTTGTAAAATTCATAGAGAGATTTTGAATATTACATTTAAGCTAAACTTTTTCTTAGAAGATTCAGCATAAAAGGTTCAAATAGAAAATTAAAATATAGAGATCCCGAAAACATAATTCAATTTAGTTTTATTATTATTATTATTGTTATTATTTTAGAAAATATGTTATTACTTACTAATTATTTCTTCAATTTTCCGCTAAAATTGTTTAAAATAGTTCTCGGTATTATTTAACTTTAAAAAAATATTCTGCCACAAATGTATCGTATCTGCCATTCTGAAATCTTCTTATAGAAAACAGCAAAATTATCGTAATTGCCAAAATGCTCCTTTATATGCAGAGATTTAAAAGACAATAATTACAGCGTGCAATTAGTACTAAATAAAATCTCCATTTACAGTTCTAGACTTCTAAAAAAAAACAAAAAAAAAAAAACGAAAATAACTTTAAAAAAAAGCGTATTGTAAAAATATTACATTTTCTCGGTTACGATAATCTTGCGGGAATCGTTTGTGAGCTTAGCATGACAGCAAAATTATCGTAAACGCTAAATCATCCGTTAACGCACCGCATATTAAAAGAAAAATTAAGAAAAAAGTTCCAGTGCGAAGCTTGTATTGAATTTAGGCCCATGTATGATTTTAGTTTGTTATGAAATAAATAAATAAATAAAATAGATAAAACAGTAATTTGTAAAAATGTACATTTCGTCGGTTACGATAATTCGGCTGGAAGGAATCGATATATTCATTCATATAATCATTTATAATCAAATGTATCTCTTTTAATTTGAAAAAAAATCCGAACTTTCTTCTGAAAAATCGTACCAATGCTAATCCGAACCTCAAGAGTCAAAACCCAACCAAAAGACGACTCGAAGCTAAAATAATTATCGTCAACTCGACTCGAACGCAATGGAAAAAAATTAGCGCCAACCCGATCGCACCCGAACCGCCGGTCGAGTCGGGTCCGGATAAAATTAATTACCCGACCAGTTTCAGGACTCTAATACAGAGTAGAAGTAGTAAGACATAAAAATATCAGCAAAATACATAGCACTGGTACTCTTTGAAATGAAATAGAAAACTTCAGTGAATGTAAACAATCTCTTAATTTGACATATTCAAGGACAAAGGTAATTTAGTGGCACCTAAGGAGAAATTTGTGTCTTGATTTTTAGAGATTTATATTTTGACAAAATAATGTACCCATTAAACATTTTTAACTTGCCATAACCAGTCTAAAGAAAAACACAGCTCGTTGATTTATAGAGGTTCATAACTGAGTAAGATAACAAATCACGGAATGTGTTTTCGCGGAATAATTATAACACTTGTGCGGTCTGAGCTCCGCGAGCTTGTAACCAGTTACGTTCAAACAGTAATATAAACCTTTTAATGTGAATTTACATTTATTAAGGCTAAACAAACATTAGTTGTTCATTTCTCTCTAAGAAATTGGCATATTTTACTTTCTTGTGTGCGTTGCTAGCAGTGAAAGGATTAATTCTTTTCAAAGGAATCGGATAGTATACCATACATCATACTATAACGTTGTTAAAGAAAGAGAAGATAACAAGATACATTTTTTTAATGAAAAATTTCTTGTAAAACATACATTAAATTCCACAATTCTATTAAGGCTTGACATTTTATGTGTTATATCTTTTTTCCAATTTTACTGAAATCTTATGAAATATTCGTACTGTCACTTATATATATTAAAAAAAAGGCCTGTTCTCAGAATTTTTAAGATAATGAAATGATATATGTAAGGTACTTAACATGTTTGCCAGTGAAAAATCTGATTAGATAGTTTTAGTTCATAGGAATACTAGAAAAGGAATATCAGACAAAACAAATATTTCAGAAACAAAAAAAAATCTTGCTGGTTATTTATTAATTATTTTTTGTATTTGCTTCCATTTCTATTCCCTTTCAATTTCATTTATATTAATTTTTATTTTAGTGTATATGCATTCAACCATACACACGCCCTTAACACATTCACGACGGGAAACGAGAATTCTCTATTTGATTGAAAAACATCATTGACTAAGGGCATGACTTCTACCTTAGAGAAAATGCATTTATATCATGTTGTCCATATATTTTTAAGATTGTAAGACATTTTATATTAAATTCGCACATTGAAAGATATTTACCGATGCATAAACTTGTGAAACCTATCTAGAACACAATTTACAAAAGACTTTCAAAACAGGGAGGAGCTTCTACTGTTTAAAAATTCAGATTTGATAAAAATTGCCGGTCGGCAGTGTGTTAAGGTATTATCAAAATTAACACTGTCTGTACTGTTTTATCATTGATACGATATTCAGGATTAAAACCTTTGAACTAACATAAGATTCCCAACCAGTGAGTTGGTGTTGGTGCGTACGCTTCTTTGTCGTGAGGGGACCCGAACAGCAAAGTGGTTTTCAAAGTTGAACGGTCCGAGCTGTTTAGGGGGGAGGGGGGTCCACGTCGGTTGGTGTGCCGGTATTGGTCACAAAATTTCAGAATTCGCATTAGTTAGATTTAATTATTTAATTTTTTTTTAATTTAACTGTACCTCATTTTTTTTTCGACCTTGGTCGGTGCCGAAATGCTTTTTATCAGTCGTTGTAGACCTATTATGGTGCAGCAGAAAGCCTTTCTCAAGGCTCAACCGTCCGAGCTCACCATGGAAAACCTCTACAGGTGAAGGACACTATACTTTGGTCATCAAAATTATTCTAGTGAGCTATGTGCGCTCCCCCCCCCCCCTTTCTTTATTTCTGAGGATTCATTTTTCGTTAGGGCCTCTGGTGATCCGTGAGTATTACTTTAGTGTGACTCTGGACAACACCTCCCTTTTCATTCTCCGTATTCACCACATTAGAACGGTCTGCCAACGAAGTATAGAGCAACCAAATTAAAACTTGGATGCTCTACGTGCCATTTTTATTGAGACGAAAATGTGCCTCAGGTACTTCAAACTCTGGAACTTCTTCGAGGGGTTCTCTATCAGTTTCCAAATTTTAGTTTCATTTTGGACCGTTTGGTTGCTTCTAAAATTCATGTTCTGTTAATTTTCTCATTTTCGATGGAGGTTACACGAGCGAACATACACGATCCATGTTGGCCCTCTTTAAGCATCACATTGACTTGAATGGACTCTCAATCGGTCCATAAAATTTCAGTTGAGCTGTTTCGGTCCCAGCATTTTAGTTCCGCTACCGTTCTGGTCACACTATACTAGAGTATCATTATTTACGAGGCCTGATTTTACCCTGGGATTGGCTAGGTCTTGTTTGGATTCCTGATGTTGGGTGACTGGTTGGTGTTTGGTTATTTGGTCACCAGGTGTTGGTCGGCTGGTGAACTATTTTAGTGCAGCGTGGGCGATAAAGTCCTAACCCTAGTTTCTTTGTTTTTGGTGGTCCCAAATTCGAGGTATTTGAATATTTTTGCCTCTAGAAATTTTATACAATGTCTATAAGTATAGAGTACAAAAATTTTTATATAAATTCTCAAAAGGGCCATGTGCAAATACATTATTTGTACGGTACAGATGATGGTATACTAGTATTCATCAAGGGGGTGCTTCACCGATACAGGATTTACCCTCGCCGATCGCGAAATTCCCTGTTAACCCATGGGAAAATTTAATTACATGGTTACTCATTACCTAATATAATTACCGAAATACGGTTTTTAGCATCAGATAGTAGATGTCAGATAACGACTGATTAGATTTAGTGAATTGTGTGTTTAGTTGTAAATAAAATCCCCAAAATGACTTCACAAACAATATAGTATTATCATATTTACAAGAGAAATTTTAATTTGCGTATTAATGTGGTATTAATTACAATGAAATGTAATAACAGGGTTTGAATCCATTGGTGCGGACGAGTAAAGAAAAGGCAGGGCTTCAAGCGCATTTGCGCGTATGCAATTATAGAAAAGTCTCAAGTGCGCTTGAAGAGCATCTGGTGCAACTACACTGAACTGAAAATTACAATCTCAAAGGCGGAAGTAACCTTAGATTTTTCTTAGTATTAATAAACGCACGACAGAGATTTTCCCTAATAATAGCAGTTATTGCAGTAAACAAATGCAACCGGGATTTTCTTAACTATAGCAATGATTGATGTAATCAAATGGAATTCTTTTTTGATGAGTATTTGTGTGGGCGCAAAAACGACGTAGTGAATTTTTAAAAATTGTCTCCTTAGAATTTAAGTATTTAAAACCTTATAAACTTTTAAACGTTTCAACATTTTATTATTTTCTTAAAAATTCTTAAAATTTAAGGAGACAATTTTTATAAACGCACTACGTCTACACCGGAAACTTATTTTCTGCTGATGAAAACCATAGTTTGATCATTATATTAGGTAATAAGTTATAACATAATTAAATTTTCCCATAGGTTCACATAAGATTTTGCGATTGGCGAGTATTGGTGAAGTAACCCCTAAATTTTTATATTCATTTCATTGTATCGTATTTAGAGATGAAAGTACTGCACTTACAAATACAGTAAAATGCTTAAGATGGAATTGCTCAGAGATCCTGGAAAAATTCCATTTTAGAACAGTTTCCGTCTTGGAAAATACGGCCTATATTGTAATTCTTTTTGTTTGGATTACTTTTTTTCACTTAAGGTAAGATTCTGTTATATACAGCGTTCGTTCTGTCAGGTTTTATTGCATTGCAGTATTTATTAATTAGCAATACTTTGTGCTACTACACTATTAATTAGTGATGGTATTTAATAATTATTGATGATGATGGGTAATTGCAGTATTACAGAAAAACTTGTGTAAACCTGTATACAAAGAAATCCTGCTTTAATCCGAAATTTCTCATGGACCGATCGAAAAAGAAATGTACAATTTCAAGTAAAACCTCTGTCTAACGTAATCCTCCTTTAACTGGAAAAAAAAATTATGGTCCAAGTGAAGAGGTAGGTCTCAATACCATTTTAATAGCTGGTGCATCTGCTAAAAGGAAAAAATGTCTCATAAACAATTTTTCTCTGGTGCCTTGCGATTCCGCCTTAATAGGTTTTACTATAAAATTGACTATACTGCTTCTAAGACAAAAACCTGTATAAAACAATATTGTGTTGCATCTACTTACACGAAGACCATGTTTTAGCCATTTTTAATGTATTTTCATCAGTACCATGAAAATCTTTCGTTTAAAGAAGTTTTCTTCATAGGCTGGTTTTGTATTTTCTAGTTATAATACAGAAAAATTTGGTAAGATGGAAACTCAAGAGACCAGAAAAACTCCGTTTTAGACAGGTTTCTGTTTCAACAGATATAATTCTATGTATTCCTTTCGCCAGAACGATGATTTTGTCCGCAGTATTCCGTTTTAGACAGGCACCTGTATATAACTGAAACTTGCCTTAAACGGAAAAATTTCATGGTCCTAACGAAAAGATTGTAAAAAAGGTTGAGACGGGACTGCAAGTAACTGGAAAAATATTCCATTTTAGACAGGTTTCCGATTTAGCAGATACACCGTTCTTTATATCTGAACTATATATTTTTTGCCAGGACCATGAATTTTTTCTATTTAAGCCAGAGTTCCCTTGTAGAGGTTCTGTGTTTTCGGGTGTTACTGTAAACAGAAACAAGCCTTTCCGTCTTAACAAGTTTGACAGTCATACAATAAAACGTTCTAAGACGGAATGGCAAGTGACCGTAAAAGATAATTTAAACCTTTTCTTCG
Source organism: Maratus speciosus (assembly GCA_963932465.1). Classification (NCBI taxonomy): domain Eukaryota; kingdom Metazoa; phylum Arthropoda; class Arachnida; order Araneae; family Salticidae; genus Maratus; species Maratus speciosus. The sequence continues at coordinate 303,305,120 of OZ010796.1, read as the reverse complement.
CGAATGAATTTTCATGCATCACGAATTTTTTCTATTACATCCGAAAAGTTAACTCAAGCTTTATAAAAGAAAAGTTTTACACCAGAATTTTTATACAAAACTATTTAACTTTTTTATTTAACTTATTTTATAAAGAAATTTCTGGCTCGAATCCATATTTAATCATTTCACTGGAGTGAAATTGAGTTCTTCTGTGCGTTCTAGTGTTAAGATGCTTCTTCACTCACGTGAAAACAGCCACTCGCTAATGTTAATCCTATGAGAGATTTTTTTTTAAATACCTGGATTTCATTTCAATATTTTTAAATAATTTTTTTACACTGGATAGCTGAGGTCGATCCGTACAAAGACCGTTTTTTTTACCTTTTTCTTTTTGTTTATAGTTTTTTTTTTAATTAGGATACATTCATTTTTGAAAGCGGTTGCGAAAGGGAAAGCATCCTCATAAAAAAAAAAAAAAACCTGCAAACAGAATTGAACAAGTTGGAAATTGCTCGTCAAACGTGGCAAATGAGGTGCGTTCGCACTATAACTATTTTTATAAATATTTTTTGCACAGCAAATTCTAATGATTGTATATTTTAATGCACTTCATAAGTGCATATCAATTTCATTCTGTTCGAAAGGCTGTAATATCATTAAAATGCACTTGAAATAATTTTTTCCCATCGGCCTTAATGCAACGGAAAACTTTTGGCTGTCCCTGTAATTAAACTATACATCCGATTTTTATAAAATTTGAAATGACACAACAAAATTTTGCAACAGTTATATATTTAAAATTTCAGACCATTCGGAAGGCTGTGACATCATTAAAATGCACTTGTAATAATTTTTTCCCATTGGCCATAATGTAGCGGAAAACTTTGACTGTTCGTGTAATTAAACTATACATCCGATTTTCATAAAATTTGAAATGACTTGACAAAATTTTGCAACAATTATCTATTTAAAATTTCAGACCATACGGTTGGGTAGTTTTTGCTGTGTTATATGCGAATGGACAGATGGGCGGACTGAACGACGACTATAGGTGCTACGTATTTATATAATTACGAACGCACCTAAAAAGTAAAAAATGGCCTTTGTGGAGATAGACATCAGCTATCCAATGCAAAAAAATTCATTTAAAAATATGGAAATGCGAACGAGATATTTAAAAAAATTCTCCTATAGGATTAACTTTAGCGAGCGGGTGTTTTCACGTGAGTGAAGTATCGTCAACCTACAAGCAAGTACTTTGGTTCTTGCGGGGTTACTTTGGTCCATCCCATAAAAAAGTTTTTATTCTTTGTGTTGAACAAACAATAGAAGATAATATGGAGTTTTTGCCCTTAAAAAATAATTTATACCCTACTATAGGGTATTTGAATAGTTTGGGGGTAATTTAATTTTTTTAGTGGCAACACTGAATGTGTTTGCAAACAACGGTTTTCGTGTGTAGATTTTAACTCTCCAAACTTTCTATTGTGAAACAATCTTGATAAGAACTACAAATAATAAGTGTCAAAATATTACCTTTAGTAACCTGTAACCCATGTGTTATCATATTTTTTCCTTTAACTTTTTATTTTGGCAGAAAATGTTTAAGTTTTCATAAAGCTAGCATGAAAATTAGTGTTTCTGTGCTACTTTTTGCCAGGCCTGTTTTGGTTCGAAAATAGCCCCAATTACTTAGAAATGCCTTTTATACAACCAAATCTCTTAAAACATGTTTTAAGTAACTTTTTTTTTCAAATGTTACTGTTGCAAAATGTTACCTTTGTTTTTGTTCCAGTTGCTGAGGATAACATGACGAAAACTGTTTCTCGTTTCTTTAATATTAACAATTGGTTTATTGTGTTTAAATATAAAAAAAACAAAACAATTGTTTATCGGGTTTGCGGGGTTAATTTATTAGAAAATGCTATTGTAAGGAGATTTCCATAAAAATGTATTCATTTACATGTGAAATGTATTCATTTTATATTAAACTATTTGAATGGACCAAAGAAGCCCTTAGCAGGGGCTACTTTGTTCCAAAATTTTAAAAACTGTTAAAAATTAAAAAATTAAAAATTTCCTCTTTAAAACCATACAGTTTGCTTTATTGTTTCATGTTAATTGTGTACAACTCCATTTCGACGTTGAAAATCACATATAATATTTTTTAATAATGGAAATGCGAGTGGAACCAGGAAAAAGTGGCCCAAAGTAGCCCCGGTTGACGGTAGCTCCTTAATACAAGATTCCTTTTGATACAGGTTCCGTAATTACAGATTTTAAGTATCACATTTAAAAACACTTTCTGTTCACATGTCCGCCGATGCACAACTATGTTAAAAAGTTTAAATGTAATGAACTGTTTATGTCGAAATGGCCGGACATAAATGGCAAGGGTTCGAAATGGCATCGGGGAAGAAATGGCGGCGATACCAAAATGTCGTGACCGATATGTCCTGCTCCGCTGACACTTACGGTTTAAATTACAGAAAAATAGACGAATAATTTATGTTTGTTACTTGTTTTTTCTTTCTGTTAATGAGTTTTCTTCCACTATTCTTAATTTTACTACATGTTTATGAACCGTAAATCACGCTGAAAGTGAAAAAAAGAGAAATAACAGCAGTACTAACTATATGGATAGAGTTGTTTCAAGAATTTTGCTCGATTTGCATAAAGTATTTCCGTGAAGTTAAATAGTTATATCATACAGACACGCGACAGACAAAGAAGCGCCAAATAACACCTGTTTGTCTATAATTCATAATAAAGGCTGTGCTTGGTGCTATAAAGCATATTTAATCATAATTCAATATAATTAATTATTGTAATATTTAGCGTAAAGATAAACGTTCTTTTTTGTTTTATATTTATGCTTTTGTAGCTAAACACAGACGGAAATATAAAGAGCACGAAAAGGCGTGATAATACAATATAAATATGACAGTAAGACTTTGCTTTAACAATCATCTAAAATAATTGATAACGCAATGCTTTTAAAAACACTGTTTTTGAAAAAAAAATTCTTAATATGTTAAGGATACCCATAAATAATTTCACTTTTGCGGACAATGACTTTTGGAGTATTTTTTTAGGGTTGCATTATAGAAAAATTTAATAGCTAGAAAGATGAAATAATAGAAATCCATTAAATCCATATTAAGCTGATTAAATAATGCTTACAAATAGTAATAAAGTGTATAAAATAAAACTACATTTTACGATAAAAAATTACTTAATTATAGACACATCACATATAGGGTATTTCGGTACCAGGTTTACAAATTTTAAGTGATTTTAGAACGACCGAAACCGAAACCAAATTTAAGTAATCTTCCTAGTTTCTTTCGGACGTAAACGAAAGTGAAAACGAAACTATCCAAAATTTTTTGAAAATAATTAATACATACATAAATATATATAATTACTAATTAATTATCTGTATATAGAAACACTTTTCTAACAAACAAACATACATATATAAATACATGTATATGTGTGTGTATAAGTTTCAAACAAAATCAAAACCTAAATAATAACACAACATTTATATTTTATTACTTTATGACAACCAATAACCATAGGAATATATCAATAGGGAGATTGTCAAAAGGTGGGATCATTAAACGTTAACAATATGTAATTTTTAAAATTTTCAAATTTAAGGCCAATTTTTCTTTAATAGTATAGTATTTTGTCTATAAATATAATATATTAATATTTTTAATAGTATGTCTACAAAATTATACACAAACATTAAAAGACAGCAACTATTCTGGAAAATTAATTATTAAAGCATTTAATTAGCAGTTGTGTACGTTACAAATTTTGGACATTTTTTCGCACGTACGTTACAGATTTTGGACGTTGCGCTTAGTATTTAAAAAATTTTTAAGACTAAGAATGTAGTAAATGTGTCCTATAATTGTATGTGTATACATATATATATATGTATAATTAACTTTTTGTTATCCAGTAATAATAATAATAAAATCAAATGCTTCGTCGCGTACGTTACTTTCGGACATAACAAAATACAAAAAAATTATTTATAGAAAAGTCCTTCTATCTTCAAAAAAGCAATAAATCAGCCTGCCATCTCTTAACGAAATTATCAAAAAATCATTCGTTTCCTTTATGCATTCATTGTTTACCATTAGAACCACCTAGAAAAAAATTAAAAATATTTTTCTTGGTGGTACATTAGAGCAGTTAACGTTATGAATGTCAAGAAACTGGCCTCTTTAGCATAAAATAATAAAATTTTAAGATATTTATACAAAGCTTTTACAATAAATTATGTCATTTTCTGCCTCTGAATAGAATTAAAAACTCAGTGTAAAAAAAATAATAATAATAAAGTCAATGATAATTAAAGTTATGTTTGAAAGGCTTAAAGTTATGACGTGTGTCCAGTGCCCACGAGAATCGCCCGATAATTAATTAACAACATAGTTAAAAAAGGGAGAACAAATTCAATAATGAATAGTTAAATTTTAAATATACACATATTTTCCGTTCTTTAATATTTTGCATTTAAATTAATTGAAATGAACTACTTAAAAGTTTGTTTTTAGGAAAACAACATTGAATATGTTTTAAAAAATTAACAGTTTTATAATTTATAATTATTATTAGTTTAGTAACGATTTAAATATAGATATACATTTAAATTTTAACTTTCTCAAGGAGAGATTTATTTAACATAGACATATTTAACAATATTGAGTACTTTAGCTAATTAAAAAAAATATATGTAAGGATAAAAATGTATATATATATATATATTTTGTTTTTCAGACTGCACAACACGATCAAAATAAATATTTGCGCACTTCTCCCTAAAAAATCTTCGCCGCCCCACACCCTAAGAAAGTTTTGAAATGGCGTCCCTGTTTCGAAATTTTACCTCAGGGGTCTAAGTTGGCTTTCTGTGCCTCTGACCTAGACTTTTATTTTCATATCAAATAAAATGTAATTAATTCATCAACAACACTGAACGATTTTCTAATTATACGAATTTAATCTAATTAAAAAATGTTTTATGTATACATACCTCGATTTATCTTTTATAATGATTTTTGTATATGATCTTCATCTGCTTTACCACACTTTTCTTAGGGAGCCTTCGAAACACTTCTGCAGTTTCAATCTTTCTGTTACGGTTAAGTCTGCAACTTTTAGTGAGCACGTGCAAAGCTTTTTCAAAGTTTAGTGATATATACATTGCTTGCTTTATAATTTGCACTCACGTATTGATTCAGTGATAGCTGATAATTATAAATAGTGAAGTTCATAGCCATAAATAAAGAGTGTCTCATTTGAGCCGATACAGCTCAAATCAATGAGTAATGTTGAAAACTTCCGAAGGAAGAAACGAAATTTTTGAAATACAGATAGTCTCGGCTAAGTTTCGGTCCTGGCCGAATTTTCGGCAGCATTATCGCCGAAAATGAATGTTCGGCGAAACTGAGATTTTAGACCGAAAGCAAAACCGAATGTTCGGTCGATCTCTTGTTAGAATATACTACAATAGTCAATTTTTGTATAGAAAATTGGGATCTTAACCTACTTAATCAATCAAAAATACAGGGTGCTTCACTTCAATTTGAGCGCAGAATTTTGGGCATAACTTTGATTATAATGAAAATATTTTAACAGTATTTACAACAGACTCAACTTGCTTTGTGAAAAATGAGATGAAATTCCGGAAAGTGCTCGAAGAACACAGTAATTCTGTCTGTGCACCATATGTAATGTCAACTACTTTCCGATAATTGGATCGTCAACTTGAGCGCTGACTGGATGCAAATCAGGGTTCGCAAAAACCCGGGTTTTTTTTAAAAAACCCAACCCACATGGGTTTTTTCGGGTTTTTTCATGAAAAACCCAATTTTCACCGGGGAAAATCGGGTTTTTTCAAAAGTACAATATATGCGATATTACATTATTGTATACTATATTATATATACTATACATAAAAAAATGCATTATTCCCTTATATATACAATATAATTGTAATGCTATTTTACAAGTTATAAATTGTATAAGTTATATGAATTTAAATTAAGTGTCAGTGTTTCTCACAAATTAGTTTTAAATATAATAGAAGATATAAAATTGTTAATTTGCTTTAAAATCAAATGATGAATAGAATATTAATATTTAAAATATATAAGTAGGAAGAAAAAAAGGGGTAAACTAGTCGGATGTGCCTATCCAAAAACTTTCCTCTATCTTATGCATGTTAATTCAAAATTCGCTATCACAGTGCCACGCCCATCACGAGGATTGTAAAATATAGGTTCGTTCAATTGGATGCATTTAACAAGGAGATGTAAGTATCACACTGTTTCAAACAAATCATTGAATTTTGGAACCCACCCTGTTAGATGTCCACAACCAAAATTTCCAACCCAAACAGTATAAAATCAACACCTGTTATTCAATTTACATCCAAGTCTAATAATGCATGAAAATGAAACAGAATAAGTTTGATTAAATTACGTGTTTAGTTTTTGAGATATAGATTTTGCAAAAATCGTGAAAAATGCAGCATACCAACACTACCTGCTGCGCAATTTACACCTGAACCTAATCAGTAACAGCTTATGTCAATGTCTAATTGAATCTGAAGTTTGATGAAAATCCATGCATTAATTCTTGAGATATTGCAGAAATGATACAAAATGCAGCACAACAGAGCCACTGTTGGGTGATATTCATCAAAAACTAATCACCACCAGTTTATATCAAGGTCTAATTGTATCTAAATTTTTATTCAATTCCGTACATTAGTTCTTGAGATAAGAGTTATTGCTGAAATCGTGAAAAAATGTAGCATAACAGCGCTACCTGTTGGGCGATATACACCAAAACTTGATAAGCAACAACTTAACTTGTAACTGAATCTGAAGTTTGATGAAAATCCGTGCATTAGTTCTTGAGATAAAGCTATTGCAAAAATTGAGATAAATGCATCATAGCAGCACCATCTGTTGGGCAATATACACCAAAAACTAACCAGCATCAGTTTACATCAAGGTCTAACAATCTAAGTTTTGTGGAATTCTGTGCATTAGTTCTTGAGATAGAGCCCCACAAAATTTTTGTCACATACAGACATTTTCTAAAAACCATCAAATCGTCTTCAGGACATTTTTAAAAACGTATAAATCCGTCGTAAACTGGAAGTTGAAATTTTTCACAAATTAAATACTTTCTTCTTGTAAAGATAGAAGAAAGTAAAAATACATATCTTTTATTTTCATGAATATAGTTCATTTGAATTTTTTATATAAAGACATTCTTATGATATGCCTTTACCTATAATTATGTACTACGTATGTTGCCTACTATGTTCTATGTTAGTAAAGTATTTCAATGTGCTAAAATACATTTTTATTTTACCTCATGTGTTTATGTAATGGCTTTTATGTATTAATTTTTTTTCAAAATTCACCGAAATGACTTAAATTTATTAAATGTTTATGTTGTTTAAAATTTTAAATATTTCTGAAAATTGAAAAAACCCACATTATGGGTTTTTCAGTGGGCTTTTTCAAGTGGGCCCATTCTGAAAAAACCCACTGGGTTTTTTCGAACTGGGCCCAGCTTTGCGAACCCTGATGCAAATGGCTGCTACTTCCGCCACCTCTCCTGACATTGCGTCATTTCAAGTGGTCGAAATGGCTACCATCCGCATGCAACCAACCCTAAATTCAACGATCCCTTTTTCGGAAAGTCTTGTTTTGATAAAATACCGAACGCTCGTTTTTGCGATAAACTCAGATGGAAAACATACTTAAATGCAGTACGAAAATGATTTGAAACAAGCGCATTCTTTTAAAGTTGGCGACTGCCATTATTGAGAACATTTGAGAATTTCGGAAACTACAAGTTAATATTGTGTAAAGATTTTTGCAAAATACACACAAACTAATGTTGTGTAAGGATTTTTGCAAAATACTAACTAATATTGTGTAAAGGATTTTAAACAAAAATCAATATATTTTTCTAAAAATGTATGTAATAATTACTTTGCTTAAACAAAGTAATTATTTAAAAGTAATATTCTTAGAAATAAACCATTTTAGGCGACATCTTCTCTTTACGTTATAAAATACCTGATTCTTTAAAGACAATTGTCTCTGACGTATTAGTGTTATTTTCCTTTAGAAGATTTGGTATGGATGAGTGGAATAAATATTTTTAACGAAAATAATTTTTCAAAATGAAGGCTTTAATTATTTATATGCTTACGTTTATTTTAGTAAATTCAAAATTTGCTAAACAGATTTAAATGTACTTTAGACCATTTAGAAAAAATGTGCTCATAACACTGACATTTTTGTCATTTTATCATTGAAGCGCTTATCAGTATTTATTATTATTATAACTACTTTTAATATTTTTTTTAAATATGACGTTTTATCAATCCACATAAAATTCTAATGCATCACTTTAATTGAAGTTATGATAGTGAGCATTAGCTCTTAAGAGTAAAGAGTTAACCAGTAGCTCAATTAGTTGCACTCCATTGCCCTGAAAAGTAAACTTTAGACTGCCTTTTATAAAACTATTGATAGCGACATTATTTCAATTTTCTCTATTTTCATGATACTGATATTTACTACATTTTTAAACAGTTATCAAGGTCAACGTTAAATGCATATCTTAATGGAAATTGACCTCCTGATTTGACCTTTGAAAAAAAAAAGGCTGTTTGTTTGCTGGAAAGTTTTTTTTCACAACAAATAACGTGCGAGATAATTTCTTTTATCTATAAAAAATAAGTTATAAAGGAAAAGTATCCTAAAGCAAAAAATATTTCATTTCTAACTCAGTATCACCCTTTTACCTAAGAGAGTAACTACGAATACTCTACCACGAATTTTTAAGGGTGCAAATTTTGCTTACCGTTCAGGAATTTATTTCCATATTCGAAGTTAGCTTTACTTACATTTGAAGTAAGAAAGAAAACTTCATGGTTCTACGAGAGAAAATTAAAAATGTGAACTACTGATCTAACTATTGACAAGTCATTGTATTATCATCCAGTGCATATTAATGCATTGACGATAAAAATGCACAAAAATGATGAAAACTAAGTGCTATATGTACCTTAAAATTTACATTTACTGTTTTATGGCGGATTATTTTATTTTCTAGTTATATCACAGACAAAAAGAAAAGTATTTATCATTTCATCCTTTAAAATTTTGTTTTTTAATAGCAATTTTACAGATTATTTCCTTATTCTCCAACAATGTGCAAGATGCAAAAATGTTCAAGTGCGATCATTTTAAATGTTCCTTAATAGCAATTTTATGTGGTACTTCCTTATTTTCTATTTTTCAACCCAATAAGATTGATTATTCAAAGACGTTCATCCGAAGACTATATATTTCTACTTTATATCCTTCCGTTTTCTAAAATTTCATTTGTTGATATTATGTCATACGCAGTTAGTGAATGTCGTCTGCGTTGTTAAGATGTTTTCATCCGACGAAATGTCTAAAAATATAATATCAACAATAGTTATCACGTTTTGTGTTGTAAATATAGCTATAGATAAACTTCATTATTAATATAGTTGTAACAAAACCTTTTTTAGGCATATTAAGTATTCAAAATTTACGTTCAAATCGAAAGCTTTAGATGTAAAGGTATCTAGACCAGGGGTGGCCAACTGTGGCACGCCGGATACCACTAATTTTTTTAAAGAAAGAGTCGATTACTTGAATCACGGAGATTCGTTGATTATAATATAAAGCAATGATTACTATAAAATTTTAGCGGTGTCTAGTGTGCCACAGTTGGCCACCCTGATCTAGACATACAGACGTCAGAGTTTAATGCTGTTCTCAAATCTAAAGGGACAAATTTATGACACAAGTTTTAATTCATTTTTGTTCGGAAACAAATAAAATTGGCAGGTGTTGTTATTCATAAACCATGTAATCTAAAGACGTTTTCCATTTTTTGGCAAACGTAAAAGATCTTTCATAAAATACTACCAAAGTTGGTGTTTTGAACCGAATTCCCGGACGAAAGGAGAAAAACAGTCAATGAGAGGAGAAACCGGGTGTCACGTGAACAAAATTGTTTATAAGGCCATAAGTAATTTATTTATCAAAAATCGGAAAACCCATTTCGATTTCAAATCGCTTCAGTAGTCAGCGCTGCCAATTTTGTGCCTTTACGTTTTAAAATGAGTTCGTAAATGTTTCAGAAAGTTTTGCGCTTGTTGAGCAATGCACTTGAGAACCACCTTAATAACCACAGCCCTCTGAATACTAAGCCTATGCGCTGGCACAAAAATGGCTACTGTCTTTTTTTTTCCAGCGTTTGTACGGTCTCTCAACTTTTAGTACCAGTAATTTCTTTTTTTTCTTCTTATAATTAAATAAACGTGAAGAATACTTTAAGGCTGTTCTTAACTGCTCTGCTCAACAAGCGCAAAACGTTTTTACACATTTACAAATTCATTTTTTAACGGAAAGATATAATATTGAAAAGCCTGGACATGGAAGCGATTTGGAATTGAACTGTGTTTTCCATTTTTTGATCAATCAATTACCTATTGAGTTATAAGCGAATTTGATCACGTGACAAACACGTTTCTTGCTCGCTCTTGAGTGCTTTTTCTTCCTTCGCGCGGAAATTCGGTTCAAACCACCTACTTTGACACTATTTTCAGAAAGATCTATTGCGTTTGCAAAAAAATGGAAAAAACAGTTCAATTACATAGTTTCTGAATAACAACACCAGCTAGTTTCATGCATTTTTGAACAAAAATAAATTAAAACTTATGTCAGAAAGGTGCCCTTTTGGATTTGGGAACACCATTAATAAAATACTGGTCCAGAGACCATACAAACGCTGAAAATAAACCGACTACGGCAGCAGCCATTTTTGTATCAGCGCATAGGCCTAGTATTCATAGGGTGGTGTAATGACGAAATTTTGAAGAATACCTGAAAATAGATGTTAATAGTAGGGGATGGTACAGTCCTATCACAATTTTTTAATACAATGTTTCGCCTTATTTATAAAATCTCAGAAATATATTACAAATACTTGCGATCCAACGGGTTGCTTACGAATTCTGATATTTAAATATCAAATACCAAAACTTAAATAACAAATAACTTCTCCAAATTTAAATAACAGCGTCAGACCCCTTGGAAATTTCAAAGGCCGTACGTATCTTGTAATAATCTACTCTAGATCAGGCGTTTTCCATTCGTGAGCTGTAACTGATCATACGAATTAAGTGGCGGATCCCATCTTTCGTGGCGTAGTAAAAATTTCTATGAATACAGAGCACATGAATATAAATGCAGGTTTTATAAATGCAGTATGAAATGAACATCGTTAAATTTGAAACAATTAGATTTTGGGTAAGCTGCTAATTGAAAATCTCTGGTTCTCAATATGTTTTGCCAAATTATGCAGTAGTGATTATAAAATTCCTAATTAAATTTAAAATGATGCAAATAAATTTCATGTAAAATTGGAAATAAGTACACAATAAAAGTTTTCTAAATAATTAAAAATTTGAAATAAAACCATTTATAGTCTTAACCTTTTCAAGGACGGTGGTCACACGGCGTGACCACCTAATTTTAATTCGAAAACTGACAATCGACAAGAAGAATATTTTAATAAAATTTTGTTTTTTTAAGGAAAGTGTAAAAGAGCAGGTTTTTATTAACTAAGAAATTCGTTTGAAAATTCTGGTGTGAATTAATTATTTCATCTTTTTACGAACATAATTTTTCTGCCCCTGAAAGGGTTAAAGTTAACACACGATTAAACTACTTCTTAGATTCACTCCCTTGATATATCTTTCGCGTAAAAACTTGTGGTGCTTATTTCGTCGCTGTAGATAAATCAGTTGGTCTGTTTATTTCCTGACTTAAAGAGCAATATAATTTAATTTGAAACTTGTATATGAACGTTTTAGAACATATTTATGTAGAATTTTAGCATAAGTGGAATGACTCTAAATATTTTAATTTGAAAGTGTTCACAGCCACAGGTAGTCGGGAATAAATTTTACCAGAATCTGATCATGGCCGTTAAAATTACATTATATCTTCAGCCACTAACAGTGCCATGAACTATAATTATATGAATTTTAGGAAAGGACTTAGAATGAATAAACTGTAATTGACGGATAATTTAGGAACGTCTACTTTGAAAAAAAAATTTAATTTCATTGAGAATGTTTACATGTTTTTTTTTTTTTTTTTTTTTTTTTTTTGTATTTTTTTCCAGTGTCTGATGATGAACTCCAGAGATAATTACGAGTCTCATACTAATAAGCCTTTTCAAAAGTAAAATATTTGATTTTTTTTTTAATTTTAAAAAGCTAATGAAGCAAACATGGAGTTATTTTTGAATGCATATATTTATAAATATTACAACAAAGACCGATTGGATTTTTTTTTAAAAAAATCCAATTTAACCATTATTACTTATATCAGAATAATAGCTCACTAGCTTAAGTATGATTCTTATATCTGTGTGTTGTAAATTATTTTCTTATGTGAAATTTGTGATCTTATGTCAGAATTATGTTATAGAGTTATGTCATTTTCTTGGGTTTGTTCATAACTCTTTCTATAAGTAAAAGGTGAAAATGTGTCATTATAGATGATAAGAACATGGCATATAATCCCTGAAAATCATAAATAGTCCCAATTATATCATAGATACAGCCACTTTTATGCGGTGATGAGTTTGAAGAGAATTTAAATACAAGATTGCGTGTTTTAGTTAATACAGTAGTGAATAATACAGATTTATTTTCACAAACTTGTTTGCTCTCTGGTTTGAACTCTGGTGTCATTCAATTATTTCAAAATTTTAGCAGCAGAAGTACTTTGCCTCTGAAAGGGTTAAATCTAGAAAATATATTGGTTTCTGAAGTATATTAACACTAGAAAAGCCGGAAATTTTACTCAAGTTAAAAAATACACCAGAATTTTTATTTAAACGTGTTTAACTTATTTATTTAACTTTTTTAGGTAGCTTTCTTTACAAAAAAGCTACCTATTGCAGCCGTTCGGAGGAAAGCGATTAAAAAAAATTTTGGTATATTTTTATCGATCATGACCCCCAGACCCCGAAACCACCCTCCGTTCAAAATTCATATATATATATATATATATATATATAACCATTAATTAAACATAACCTACCACCATCAAAAACCGTAATATTATGAATTAAAGCTGACCTATGTCACACTGTAACTCCCGTAATTATGAACCGACTTCGATGTAATTCGGTGTGTACATAGTACATACCAATGTCTCGACCGAGTTCGTTGGCCAGCTTCATCCGACGTTTTGTTTCAAAATGGCGGCCATTTAAAATTTTTAAAAAATTTTTAAACTTGAAATGTGGTACCAAAAAATTAAAAATGGAAAAAATATTTTTTTCTTAGGTATTTGACCTTTATACAAAGATTCCGGAGCAGTTTTTGTTTCGTCTATATCTTAAAAAATGGCTGCGTTATAGCATTTTGAATTTCTAGCGTGGCTGACATTTTGAAACGTCCTGAATTTTGTCACGCGATAAAAGTCGTATTTATGAACCGATTTGGATGTAATTCAGTGTGTACATAGTACATACCAATCTCTCGACCGAGTTCGTTGGCCAGCTTCATCCGCCATTTTGTTTCAAAATGGCGGCCATTTAAAGTTTTTTTTAAAATTTAAAATTTGAAATGTGGTACCAAAAAATTGAAAATTGCAAAATATAATTTTCTTATGTATTTAACCTTTATACAAAGATTTCGGAGCAGTTTTTGTTTCGTCTATATCATAAAAATGGCTGAGTTATAGCATTTTGAATTTCTAGCGTGGCTGACATTTTGAAACGTCCTGAATTTTGTCACGCGATAAAAGGCGTATTTATGAACCGATTTGGATGTAACTTCGTTTATACATAGTACATACCAATGTCTCGACCGGGTTCGTTGGCCAGCTTCATCCGCCATCTTGTTTAAAAATGGTGGCCATTTAAATTTTTAAGAAAAATTTAAATTTGAAATGTGGTACCAAAAAATTAAAATTTGGAAAAATATTTTCTTCTTATGTGTTTGACCTTGATAAAAAGATTCGGGAGCAGTTTTTGTTTCGTCTATATCTTAAGAAATGGCTGAGTTATAGCATTTTGAATTTCTAGCGTGGCTGACATTTTGAAACGTCCTGATTTTTCTCACGTAATAACAAGCGTATTTATGAACCGACTTGGATGTACCTTGGTGTGTACATAGTACATACAAATATCTCGACCGAGTTCGTTGGCCGGCTTCATCCGCCATCTTGTTTCAAAATGGCGGCCATTTAAAAAAATTAAAAAAAAAATTTAAATGAGATACCAAAAAATTGGAAAGTGAAAAAGATTTTTTTTGTATGTGTTTGATCTTAATACAAAGATTCCGGAACAGTTTTTGTTTCGTCTATATCTAAAAAAAATGGCTGAGTAATAGCATTTTGAATTTCTCTTGTGGCTGACATTTTAAAACGACCTGATTTTTGTCACGCGATAACAGGCGTAATTATGAACCTATTTGGATGTAATTTTGTCTGTACATAGTACATACCAATGTCTCGACCGAGTTCGTTGCCAGCTTCATTCGCCATCTTGTTTCAAAAGGGTTGCCATTTAAAAAAAATTTAATTTAAAATTCAAAATGAGGTATTAAACAATTGGAAAATGAAAAAGATTTTTTTATGTGTTTGGCCTTTATACAAAGATTCCGGAGCAGTTTTTGCTTCTGAAAATTTGTTCTTTTGTTTATATCTTAAAAAATGGTTGATTTATAGCACTTTGAATTTCTAGCATGGCTAACATTTTGAAACGATCTTGTATTTGTCACGCGATAACACACGTATTCGCCTATTTCGATGTAAGAAGGCATGTGGATAGTATACATCAACACCTCGACCAAGTTCGCTGGCCAGATTCATCAGCCATCTTGTTTCAAAATGGCGACCATTAAATTAAAATATATATATATATTTAAAGTGAGGTGCAAAAAAATTAGAAATTGAAAAAGGTTTCTTTCTTAAGTATTTGACCTTGATATAAGGATTCAGGAGCATTTTTTGTTTGTCTTTACCTTAAAAAATGGCTCAGATATAGCAGTTTCAATTTCTATTGTGGGTGACATTTTGAAAAATCTGATTTTTTGCATGCGACAGCACTCCTGTATATTAACCGATTCCGATGTGAATGAGCATGTGCACAGCAATTACTAAGGTCTCGACCAAGTTCACTGCTTAACCTCATCCACCATGTTGTCTTAAAATGACAGGCACTTTAAGAAATTGCCGAATTTGGCAGCCAAATATATGTTACTTTAAAGAAAAGCAGCTTGGATAAAGCTGACTAATTTCGCGAAATTCTCATTCATTATATTGATAAAAATTAGTATTGAATCTCCTATATTCGGTTTCCACTAAATTGAGCTTCGTGTGTTTGAATGATATAATTTGGCTTTTTTTTAAATAAGGATTATGAAAGCTACCCCTTCCTCCCGGCACTGGCCGGAAGGACTTTTCCCCCTTCTTCATTGTATCTTTTAAACTTATTTTATAAAGAAATTTCTGGTTCGAATCGAAATATATTTATATGGTAGGCGTCAAAATGACGTACGGTCCTTCTAGTGCTAGGATACAGAACGCTTTTTGTAATCGTGGGCGACTCGAAAGAGGTTATTGTATATTTTCGATCGTAATTATATTTTCCTATAATAAGGAATATATGTCTTTTGTACAGTGTAATATATTAAGGGGGTCCGGGACACAAAAATCTTAAAATTTTTTAAAACAATTTTATAGCATTAAAATTTTCTCTGTTTTTTTCTGTTTAAAATGCCGTTTAAAACATGTTTCTAACCTTATTAGACCAGGAAATATTAATGTTTTCGTTTTGGTTTGTTTTCAAAATCTATCTTTCAAGCAATGTTTGTCATGGAAACGACTTCTTGTGAAAATGCGTTTTTCTTCATCATGGGTTTTTTCACTATTTCTCATATTTAAATTGTTATAAGTCAAGAACCGTTAAGGATAAACGGTTAAAACTTGGAACATGTCTTTTTCAATTATTTTACTTTAATTTTGATTCAACAGATTTGAAAAAAATATTTACTTTTGAAAATATGATTTTTTAAAAAGTTATATCATTCTTTTTTAATATTTAATTTAAATATTTTTAAATTTTTCAATTACTATTTTTAAAAATGCTACATCAAATTAAAACTTATATATTTCTGTTTATTTAAATGAAAAAAAAATTAAATTCTACAAATAATATTTCGAGTTACAACGATTTTAAATTACCCCACTTCTTTAATAAATTTTAAAATTTAAATTAAAAAAAAAAATATGAGAAGTTTTATCATGTGATTTTGTTGACAAATGATATGGTTAACCAACACATAAAAATTCAAAATTTTAACTCAATAAATAAAAATTATTTTAAAATGTGTCCCTGACCCCCTTAAATTATAATCAAAGTAGTAAATTATTTTGAAGATTTCGATTTAAATTGTACGTGTAGGCCAGGGGAAAGAGAGATTTTATGTCACCTTTTTTACCAAAATTGTTTTATTTTGGGGATGAAAATGTTATAAGGTAATCTATCACAAGGGAAAGCTAAAATACTAAGATTATATTTAGTCTGTAAGATATGAGAAATTATTTTTTAATATTTATTATTTTGTATTTAATATTTAATATAATATTAATAGTTTCTATTATTTAATAATTAAATGTTAATAAGTTTTTTAGAGAGTTTAGTACACTTTTTAACAATTTAAACATATCAAGAAGAAAATAAATCAATAAAATGTACAACAATAAGCTCCTGAAATTGAAGTTTTATTTTTTCCCGAAATTGAAGTTTTGTTACAAAACATCTTCTTTCACTTAGGTCTTCATATATTATTTAACTTTCAAAGTCATAAATTTAAATGAAAATTTTTTTTTTAACAGAAACTCATAAAATTTGTGTTTACTACCTATGTATACGTTGTGTGTACCTCGGGTACTCTAGAATGGAAAATAACCCATAGCGGTTTTTCTTTTTCGGTGATTGAAAACTAATCTTGCACTTACAGGCCAATGTTCCCGATTAAAAACATGAAAGTTCTTATATATATAACGAATTATAGCAAGTACATTTCCTATCATTTATTCTTAACATCTACCTGTTTACATACTTGTTCGTCGTATATTTTATTTTATATGAATTTTTAAGCTATGCATTGAAAAATTAGGAAAAAAAAAATGTTTTAACGACTCTACATTTTTATTTTATTTTTGTACAGTTCGTCTTTTATAGCCCCATCAGTGGCTGAGAGATTGTACTCTCGAAGCTGGTAGACGGGAGGTGCTGGGTTCGACCCCAATCGCGCCCGTCGGCCTAATCGTTCGGAGTTTTCGTGGTTTTCTTCGAGCCATGGATTTCCATGCGTAAATACGGGTTAGGTTCCCTTAGAAAGACCCCCACGGAGGGCGCTCCCCCCTCGGGCCTATATCCCTAGTGTGGATAATCGGCCGTCATAAATCAACCAACCATCAACCAACCGTCTTTTATGATTGAAGTGTAATTTATGTCTAAAAAAATCACACCTTCCAATTGAAGAGCTGAGTGGAAGAACGTGTTATGCTACATTTTCTTAAAATTTGTTTTATATTTTATACGAAGGCGTTATCAGGTATTCTATCACATGGTAAAGCTAAAATACCAAAATTCTATTTAGCCTTGAAGATTTAAGACATTATTAATTAATATTTAATATTTCATTATTTAATAATGAAAAAATATTAATATTTTTTAATATTTAAAAATTAAATATGAATAAGTTTTTTGATAGAGTTCAGTACCACACCTGTTAATATTTTAAACACATGGTATCAAATAGAAAATAAATCATTAAAATGGACAACAAAAACTTTCACATCAAATTTCTTCAAATATAATTTTTGTTACTTAGCATGTTCTTCCACTTAGCTCTTCAATTATGATTGCTAATTTTGTAAGTCAGTATGAAAAAATTTAACTTTTAAATGGTTTTCCAATTTGATATTCCCAATTGGCAGCATTGGCCTGTAAGAGGTTTTGGAACTGTGCTTTGATTTTGCATACAATAGATGATAATATCAGTAATTATATCGAAATAGATGCAGTACCAAGTTTCCCCGAAAATAAGAAACGGTCTTATATTAATTTTTCACCCAAAATATGCACTTAGGGCTTATTTTCAAAGGACATCTTTTAAATATACGAACGTCCGTTTCAACTATAGCTATAGTGCAAAATGTTTGGCTTTATTTTTAGAATGCCATTTCCGTTTTAGGTATTTTCCATCGACTTTCAATGAATTTTATCTCATTTTATTTATTATATATTTTTTTAAAAAGTGACAGATGTACTGTCGACCAACACACACAAAAAAAGAACACCCCATACATGTTATTCACCAGATTGTCCCAGAAATACGCGGAAATAGCCGTTATAGACTAAATTATTTCTTCTTTCAATTTACGTTTAAAAAAAATAAACTTAGGGGGTAGTCTTCATAGTGAAATTGTATCAAGCTATGAAAATTTCAAAACGAAAACCTAATTATAACATCATATTTGATATTTGGTAAATTCTACCCTCGGGTACCAAACGGGAAGTAATTCGGTAAGTTAGTTTAGGAACTATGAAGATTTAGAAATTTAATGTTAAATTCATTTGTAATTGTTGCACAACTGATTGCGATGCGGGCATTTTTTTTTTTAACATACAGTAAAATCTGTCTTAGGCGGAATCGACTGGGACCGAGAAAATTTTCCGCCGTAGACAATATTCCGCCTTATGCAAATCAGTAAAAAAAAAAACTGTTGCGTATTTTTTACGTTTGTAATCTTCAGAACCGTTCTTAACGTGAAATATTATTTAGTATAAATATTTTTGGAGTTCGAATCTCAGCAAAACTATTGCTTCCCAACAAACAAATGGTCTATTAATTTCACACCATAATAATACATGCATATTTTTTTTTTTTTTTTGAGACAAATAATAAAAAAAAAACATGATTTTGCACATGTATTTATTTATTTAATTTTTTATATATATAGAGAGAGTTTTATGTATGAGATTTTGCATTTTATGAATTTAATGAAAAGTATAAAAGTAAAAAATGTACAGATTTTTATTTGTTCAATCGGCATTTTCTTTTTATTTACAATTGTTTACAGTTTTTCACACAAACAAACTCCTATTTTTCTCAGCGAAATGGATTAAAATACGGTATATAAAATTAAACTATACTATTCTAAATTATATTTTTTTTCAACTATCCTAATAATTTGAAAAAAATTATGGTTTTTATAAAACTTTGTTTTTTAAATTTTAAATGTATGACTTTTTTAAAATCTCGTAGTCTTGTATTTACAGTTAGAATATAGGTCTGTAATTTTTTTTTATTATTATTATAAGGGTAATAAAAAATAAATAAAAACGCATATTTTAAATGTAACACTGTAAAAAAAAAAAAAAAAAAAAAAACCAGAAATCTGTGCTAAAAATTGTAAATAAAAAGAAAATGTTGTCGGCTAAACAAATGGAAACTGCATATTTTCTTTTGATTTTTATTAAATCCGCAAAAGGGCAAAATTTCATAAAAATTCTTTCGCTGTAAAAAATGAATGAGCAAAAATCTGTTTTTATTAATATTTATATTTTATATGTATTTATTTATATATATTGGATCTATTAATCAGTTTTAAATTTTCGTTTACTGAATGATTTTTATTTTAAAAAAATCCTTTTTTTCCGTCTTATGGAAAAATTTGTTTACCGCGGGAACTTAAAATCCTTTCCGTTTCCGCGTTAGGCAGATTCCGGCTTATGGAGCACGTATTAGTGTTATTTTCTATGGATTCGCCGGGACTTCAAAATATTTCCGCAGTAGACAGATTTCCAGCTTATACAGAGCCCGCCTTAGACAGATTTTACAGTAATTAATAAACTGCTTGGTAGAATGAGCTAAAATTTCTGATTTGTACACTTGACACTTCAAAAATCGATTTTTGTTTTAAGAAAATTCATAGATTTCAATTCATTTGTCACAATTCATATTTATTTGAATTAAATTTTAGCTTAATATGTGGTGTGTACAGAACTCTTTAGGTAATATACAAGGCTGTACAAAAGAATTTTAGTGCATTTCGATCAAGTGGAGGAAATGCTAAAACTGAATTTTCGAACTGAACTGAATTTTAGTATATGCTAGGTAGTATATATGCAAATGCAGTAAAACTTCCATTTAACGAAGTCTCATCGTTACACTTACACACTTCGTTATGAAGAAAATTCGCTAAACAGAAATCAACTCAAATTCATGAAATTTGTATAATAAAATATACAATACATGCATAAATTGAAAAATACACATAAAATGGAAATATTGGAAAAATATATTTTAATTCATATAGTAATCTTTCTTATGCAGTATAGACATATGAGAAAAAATTAATTAGAATAATTTCTAAAAAAGACACATAATAAAGAAAAGAGAAGTAAAGAAAATCTGAAACGCAGCGTAGCTTTTCTCTTTTTTTTTTTCACAGTATTTGAATTCCTTAACTTTAAAAGAGGTTTGTAATATTACTTTGTACAGGTTTCTTATAAAAAATACATTGTTCATAGAAAATTTCGCATTTTTGTAAGTACCCGAACAATTCATCTGTAATTATCTCGTGAAACGGGAATCGCTTTCTTATTGTATATAAGACTTATAGCATTTCTTCTTTTGAATGGAAATGATTAAATAAAAAGTTCTTCCGGCCAGTGCCGGGAGGAAGAGGTAGCTTTCAAATTGCTTATTTTAAAAAGCCAACATATATTATTCAAACACACGAAGCTCAATTTAGTGGAAACCGAATATAGGAGATTCAATACTAATTTTTATCATTACTAAATCATTATGAATGAGAATTTCGCGAAATTGGTCATCTTTATCCAAGCTGCTTTTATTTAAAGTAACTTATATTTGGCTGCCAAATTCGGCGATTTCTTAAAGTGCCTGCCATTTTAAGACAACATGGTGGATGAGGCTAACTAGTGAACTTGGTCGAGACCTTAGTAATTGCTGTGCTCATGCTCACTGACATCGGAATCGGTTGATATATACGAGTGCTGTCGCAGGCAAAAAATCAGATTTTTCAAAATGTCACCCACGTTAGAAATTGAAACTGCTATATCTGAGCCATTTTTTAAGATAAAGACAAGCAAAAAATGCTCCTGAATCCTTATATCAAGGTCAAATACTTAAGAAAGAAACCTTTTTCAATTTTTAATTTTTTTGCACCTCATTATAAATATAATTTTTTTTTAATTTAATGGCCGCCATTTTGAAACAAGATGGCGGCTGAAGCTGGCCAGCGTACTTGTTTCGAGATATTGATGTATACTATCCACATGCCTTCTTACATGGAAATAGGCGAATACGTGTGTTATCGCCTGACAAATACAAGATCGTTTCAAAATGTTAGCCATTCTAGAAATTCAAAGTCCTATAATTCAACTATTTTTTAAGATATAAACAAAAGAACAAATTTTCAGAAACAAAATCTGCTCCGGAATCTTTGTATCAAGGCCAAACACATAAAAAAAATTTTTTCATTTTCCAATTTTTTAATACCTCATTTTAAATTTTAAATTTAATTTTTTTTAAATGGCAACCCTTTTGAAACAAGATGGCGAAAGAAGCTGGCCAAAAAACTCGGTCGAGACATTGGTATGTACTATGTAAAGACCAAGTAACATCCAAATCGGTTCATAAATACGCCTGTTATCGCGTGACAAAAATCAGGTCGTTTTAAAATGTCAGCCACAATAGAAATTCAAAATGCTATAACTCAGCCATTTTTTAAAGATATAGACGAAACAAAAACTATTCCGGAATCTTTGTATTAAGATCAAACACATACGAAAAAAATCTTTTTCATTTTCCAATTTTTTTGGTATCTCATTTTAAATTTTAAATTTTTAAAATTTTTTTAAATGGCCGCCATTTTGAAACAAGATGGCGGATGAAGCTGGCCAACGAACTTGGTCGAGATATTTGTATGTACTATATACACACCAAGGTACATCCAAATCGGTTCATAAATACGCCCGTTATCACGTGACAAATATCAGGACGTTTCAAAATGTCAGCCACGCTAGAAATTCAAAATGCTATAACTCAGCCATTTTTTAAGATATAGATGAAACAAAAACTGCTCCGGAATCTTTGTATCAAGGTCAAACACATAAGAAAAAATATTTTTTCAATATTCAATTTTTTGGTACCACATTTCAAATTTAAATTTTTCTTAAAAATTTAAATGGCTGCCAATTTTAAACAAAATGGCGGTTGAAGCTGGCCAACGAACTCGGTCGAGACATTGGTATGTACTATGTACAAACGAAGTTACATCCAAATCGGTTCATAAATACGCCTTTTACCGCGTGACAAATTTCAGGACGTTTCAAAATGTCAGCCACGCTAGAAATTCAAAATGCTATAACTCAGCCAGTTTGTAATATATAGACAAAACAAAAACTACTCCGGAATCTTTGTATAAAGGTCAAATACATAAGAAAAAAATATGTTTCCATTTTCAAATTTTTGGTAACACATTTCAAATTAAAAAAATTTTTTAAAAAATTTAAATGGCCGCCATTTTGAAACAAAATGGCGGATGAAGCTGGCCAACGAACTCGGTCGAGACATTAGTATGTACTATGTACATACCGAATTACATCCAAATCGGTTCATAAATTCGAGAGTTACAGTGTGACAAAGTTCCGATATATATATATATATATAGTAAAACTTTCTCTAAACATTTTTCTGATATTTATTTTGATCTCATTATGACTAGGGTTAATCTTTTAAATATTAATTTACAAAAAAAACATAAAATTCATAATACGAATACTCAAATGATAATAACATTTTCAAATCATATATTTAATAAAATTAATATCAATTCTATAATTAACGATAAAATTTGTTATTTTCCTATTAATAATCTTCATATAACAAAAACATTTAAATATCCGAATACTATTGGTAGAAAGATTTTTAACTACAATGCATTTTCAAAAAATACATCTGCTGCAAGTAATTATCCGTGTAATTGCAATGACCCCAATCTAAAAAAATCCTTCCGGCCAGTGCCGGGAGAAAGAGGTAGCTTTCATATTCTTTATTTTAAAAAAATCCAACTTATATCATTCAAACACACGAAGCTCAATTTAGTGGAAACCGAATATAGGAGATTCAATACTAATTTTCATCAATATAATGAATGAGAATTTCGCGAAATTAGTCAGCTTTATCCAAGCTGCTTTTCTTTAAAGTAACTTATATTTCGCTGCCAAATTCGGCGATTTCTTAAAGTGCTTGCCATTTTAAGACAACATGGTGGATGAGGCTAACCAGTGAACTTGGTCGAGACCTTAGTAACTGCTGTGCACATGCTCACTCATATCGGAATCGGTTGATATATACGAGTGCTGTCGCATGCAAAAAATCAGATTTTTCAAAATGTCACCCACAATAGAAATTGAAACTGCTATATCTGAGCCATTTTTTAAGGTAAAGACAAACAATAAATGCTCCTGAATCCTTATATCAAGGTCAAATACTTAAGATTGGAACCTTTTTCAATTTATAATTTTTTTGCACCTCACTTTAAATAAATAAAGTCCTTCCGGCCAGTGCCGGGAGGAAGAGGTAGCTTTCATATTCCTTATTTTTAAAAAGCCAACCTATATTATTCAAACACACGAAGCTCAATTAAGTGGAAACCGAATGTAGGAGATTCAATACTAATTTTTATCAATACTAAATCATTATGAATGAGAATTTCGCAAAATTAGTCAGCTTTATCCAAGCTGCTTTTATTTAAAGTAACTTATATTTCGCTGCCAAATTCGGCGATTTCTTAAAGTGCCTGCCATTTTAAGAAAACATGGTGGATGAGACTAGCCAGTGAACTTGTTCGAGACCTTAGTAATTGCTGTGCATATGCTCACTCACATCGGAATCGGTTGATACATACGAGTGCTGTCGCAGGCAAAAAATCAGATTTTTCAAAATGTCACCCACGTTAGAAATTGAAAGTGCTATATCTGAGCCATTTTTTAAGATAAAGACAAACAAAAAATGCTCCTGAATCCTTATATCAAGGTCAAATACTTAAGAAAGAAAATTTTTTCAATTTCTAATTTTTTTGCACCTCACTTTAAATATATATTTTTTTAATTTAAGGGCCAACATTTTGAAACAAGATGGCTGATGAAGCTGGCCAGCGAACTTGGTCGAGATATTGATGTATACTATCCACATGCCTTCTTCCATCGAAATAGACGAATACGTGTGGTATCGCGAGACAAATACAAGATCGTTTCAAAGTGTTAGCCATGATAGAAATTCAAAGTGCTATAATTCAACCACTTTTTAAGATATAAACAAAAGAAAAAATTTTCAGAAACAAAAACTGCTCCAGAATCTTTGTATCAAGGCCAAACACATAAAAAAAATCTTTTTCATTTTCCAATTTTTTAATACCTCATTTTAAATTTTAAATTACATTTTTTTTTTAAATAGCAACCCTTTTAAAACAAGATGGCGAATGAAACTGGCCAAGAAACTCGGTCGAAACATTGGTATGTACTGTGAAGACCAAGTTACATTCAAATCGGTTCATTAATACGCCTGTTTTCGCGTGACAAAAATCAGGGCGTTTCAAAATGTCAGCCACGCTAGAAATTCAAAATGCCTTAACTCAGCCATTTTTTAAGATATAGACGAAACAAAAACTGCTCCCGAATCTTTTTATCGAGGTCAAACACATAAGAAAAAAATATTTTTTCAATTTTCAATTTTTTGGTACCACATTTCAAATTTAATTTTTTTTTAAATTTTAAATGGCCGCCATTTTTAAACAAAATGGCGGATGAAGCTGGCCAACGAACTCGGTCGAGACATTGGTCTGTACTATGTATAAACGAAGTTACATCCAAATCGGTTCATAAATACGCCTTTTATCGCGTGACAAAATTCAGGACGTTTCAAAATGTCATCTTCGCTAGAAATTCAAAATGCTATAACTCAGCCATTTTTTAAGATATAGACGAAACAAAAACTGCTACGGAGTCTCTGTAAAAAGGTCAAATACATAAGAAAAAAGCATTTTTCCATTTTCAATTTTTTGGTACCACATTTTAAATTTTAAATTTTTTTAAAATTTTTAAATGGCCGCCATTTTGAAACAAAATGGCGGATGAAGCTGGCCAACGAACTCGGTCGAGACATTGGTATATACTATGTACACACCGAATTACATCCAAATCGGTTCATAAATACGAGAGTTATAATGTGACATAGGTCAGATATATATATCAATTTTGAACGGAGGGTGGTTTCGGGGTCTGGGGGTCATGATCGATGAAAATATACCAACATTTTTTGAAATCGCTTTCCTCCGAACGGCTGCAATAGGTAGCTTTTTGTAAAGAAAGCTACCTAATATATTTTTTAATGTAATGGCCGCCATTTTGAATCAAGATGGCTGATGAATCTGGCCAGCGAACTTGGTCGAGGTCTTGATGTATACTATCCACATGCCTTCTTACATCGAAATAGGCGAATACGTGTGTTATCGCGTGACAAATACATGATCGTTTCAAAATGTTAGCCATGCGAGAAATTCAAAGTGCTATAATTCAACCATTTTTTGAGATATAAACAAACGAACAAATTTTCAGAAACAAAAACTGCTCCGGAATCTTTGTATCAAGGCCAAACACATAAAAAAATCTTTATCATTTTCCAATTTTTTAATAGCTCATTTTAAATTTTAAATTTAATTTTTTTTAAATGGCAAACTTTTTGAAACAAGATGGCGAATGAAGCTGGCCACCGAACTCGGTCGAGACATTGGTATGTAATATGTACAGACCAAGTAACATCCAAATCGGTTCATAAATACGCTTGTTATCGCGTGACAAAAATCAGGTCCTTTTAAAATGTCAGTCACAATAGAAATTCAAAATGCTATTACTCAGCCATTTTTTTAGGTATATACGAAACAAAAACTGTTCCGGAATCTTTGTATTATGGTCAAACACATACGAAAAAAATCTTTTTCATTTTCCAATTTTTTGGTATCTCATTTTATTTTTTTTATTTTTTAAATTATTTTAAATGGCCGCCAATTAAAACAAGATGGCGGATGAAGCTGGCCAACGAACTCGGTCGAGATATTTGTATGTACTATGTACACACCAAGGTATATCCAAATCTGTTCATAAATACGCCCGTTATTACGTGACAAATATCAGGACGTTTCAAAATGTCAGCCACGCTAGAAATTCAAAATGCTATAACTCAGCCATTTCTTAAGATATAGACGAAACAAAAACTGCTCTGAAATCTTTGTATAAAGGTCAAATACATAAGAAAAAAATATTTTTCCATTTTCAATTTTTTGGTACTACATTTCAAATTTTAAATGTTTTATTTAATTTTAAATGGCCGCCATTTTGAAACAAAATGGCGGATGAAGCTGGCCAACGAACTCGGTCGAGACATTGGTATGTACTATGTACACATCGAATTACATTGAAATCGGTTCATAAATACGCCTTTTATCGCGTGACAAATTTCAGGACGTTTCAAAATGTCAGCCACGCTAGAAATTCAAAATACTATAACTCAGCCATTTTTCAAGATATAGACGAAACAAAAACTGCTCCGGAATCTTTGTATAAAGGTCAAATACATAAGAAAAAAATATCTTTCCATTTTTTTTATTTTTTGGTACCACATTTCAAAAATTATTTTTTTTTTAAATTTTAAATGGCCGCCATTTTGAAACAAAACGGCGGATGAAGCTGGCCAACGAACTCGGTCGAGGCATTGGTATGTACTATGTACACACCGAATTACATCGAAATCGGTTCATAATTACGAGAGTTACAGTGTGACATAGGTCAGATATATATATATATATATCTGACCTATGTCTGACCGTAATATTATGAATTAAAGCTGTAAGTATAAAAAAAGTGCCAAATAATTTATTATAAGAATTATTATGGAAGAAAAAATAAGAAAGTGGACACCGACAAATAATGGAAAAGCTTATATATTGGATTACGTTTTCAAGGGCACAGAATTCAATGATATAAGCAATATGGTTGTTTTCTGTGAGAAAAATAAGCTAAAGCTAAAAATTATTTTTCCCTGTGCCCGAACAACCATTATAATCAAGTGAATAGATTAAAAATGAAAACAGAATAGAAACAAATAATATGAAATGGAAAAATCAAGAAAACCTATTTAAATATTTATAGGATATAAAATAGAAATAATACACAACATACCGATTAATATTTCAGTATTTTTCAATATATCCACTCGCACATGGCTACCAAAATATCGTAAAGATTAAAGTGAATGAAACAGTTAAGAAATCACAGTAATTGATACCAAAGGATGCAGTTAATACATTTTGAAATACCATGATAAATGGAATTAATATAATATAAAATAAAATAAATAGAAAGTAATTACATTATTTAAAATAACTAAAATGCACAATTAAATTAATTAATTACAATTTAACAATATCGTCAAAATTTAGCTAAAAAATCCACCTGGTGAAGGAAATTATAACTGAAAAGGAGCTGCAAAAGACAAAATTTATAACTTATCATCAATAGACAAATTTTGGTGCTGCCATATAGTAGTATTTTTATTATTCAAATGTCACAAGATGAACAATTGAAAGCCTTTGAATGTAAAATTTTTTTAACATCAAAACCAAACAAATCCTCATTTATAGATAATTATAAACCTAATATAAACCACACTATATATATATATATATATATATATATATTTTAAAACTATTGTTAATAAAATTTAAAAAAAAGCATTCAAAATATTTTATTATCTTACTCATTTAAACTACACTAAGAATTTAAATAATTCTATAACATTGATAATATATAGCATATAGCTATATGCTATAAAATAAAATAAATTCAATAATAATTAATATAAATATATATTAAAAATAATATGAAAATCGTTAATAATAACTATTATATATAAGATAATTATAAAATGAACAGGAAATAAAAAACATATGGAAGTATGTAGAAGATTATCAGATACTTAAATTCCCATTACCTAAAAATCTCAAATATAGTGTGTGGATTATTTTCATACAGCCATAAAAGTCCTAAAAGTATGAATGTGGGACATTCAAACACATTAAACCGATAATAAATTTTATAACACAAAGTGAAAATAGATCAATATTAAAAAGAATAGAGGAATAATAATAAAAATAATTACCCAATTTTAATACATACAGTATAACTTTATTTATATTAAATATAATTATATGTATATTAATCACTATATAAATGGCATACTATTAGTAATTAATATGATATTGTCCTTAGTAAATTAAAATTTAATAACAAATGATTGTAAATAAGATAAAACTTAAATTAAGCTAAATGTAATATTAATGAAAGTCACCAATTACATATAAAATATCAAATCAACATTCTTATAAAATACGTATCAAAAATATAGTAATAATACAAAAGCCCCATTTTTTTAATTAACCATTGCGTATTATCCAGACAACACCACCCTCCTCCGTACTCTAACTTCTACCCACCCATCCAACCTATAATAATTTTTTTATATTGTTTTACAATTTTTAATTATTTATAGATACTTTTTTTTATTTTATATATTTTTTTTGTAATTTTGTTTACGCATGTGTTAATTTGTTTTAAAAGATCATGTATGTAAAGTACTAATTGTATATTAATGAATATATGAATGTTTTTGGAAAACCATGATTTAATGCATCATAAATTAGTTTTTTAATATTATTGTTAATTAGAGGAGAAGAACATAAACATTTTATTCTATATAAATGATTAAGTATTATATTTCGAAATACAGAATGATGTAGACAAGATTTAAAATTTGTAAATGTATTAACTTTGAATTTAAATTCTTTACGTTTGTCATATAAATCTGTGATTGTTTTGTTGTCTTTTATTGTAATTTTAAGATCTAAGAAGTTAATTGTATTGTTAGATAAAAGGTTTTCCGTTAATTCCAAATGTGGGATAAACTACTGGAAATTGAGTAATTACAGATTGATCAGTTTCAATTAAAATTATGTCATCAATATAACGATATAAATGTAGATTATTATTAGTAAAAGTACGTTCATAATGATATAAGTCTGATAGTAAACTGGATGTACAACCGCCTTGTGGTATACCGACATGCTGTAAATATAAAGTGTTATCTTGCAATATATAATTATTATAGATAATGAAGTTTGTTAAAGATTTAAAATATGCAATATCTATATTAGATGGTAATTCCAGTTTTTTATAATACTTTTTAAATAATGCATTTATAATTTTATGTAAATCTAATAGGTCTATATTATTAAAAAGATCTTTGAAGTCATATGTCGTTATATTATATACACAATGAAGATTTTTTAAAATATTGACAAGTTGATAGCTATTTTTTATACAATGTGTATTATCATTGTTTGTAGTAAGTACATATAATTGATTAAGAATTTTTAAGAGAAGTTTATTGGCTTTATTATTATATGTATTGCAACCAATAGTTACAGTCCTAAATTTAATTGGAGTTTTATGAATTTTGGGAATAAGAACTAAATATGGATAATTAAAGTTAGTAGATAAAATAATTAATAGTTTATAATAACTTCGAATTTTACGATTATTTACAATTACATTTTCATTAATATATATATATATATATATATATATATATATATATATATCAATTTTGAACGGAGGGTGGTTTCGGGGTCTAGGGGTCATGATCGATGAAAATATACCAAAATTTTTTGAAATCGCTTTCTTCCGAACGGCTGCAATAGGTAGCTTTTTGTAATGAAAGCTACCTAAAAATATATAAACAATGATCATGGACATATAATCACAGGAAATCTTAATATTGTTAATGATTTTAAATTGAAAAAACTAATGGGTTTTGGTAATGGGTGCTAAATTTACTGTTAAATCTATAATCAAACGGTTTACATATGATATAGATTTTTTTATATATAAAATTTCAATCTATTACAATAAAACTATTGCATATTTTAATCAATGGAAAATATTAGTAATTGAAAAATTAACTATGGCTTTAAAAAATAATATTTCTCTATTCTCGATTTGGTTTCTATTAACACAAAGCATTTTTTCCAACAAATAACTAAATTACAAAAAAACTACGTTATTACATATGTAGATAAATCTCCTAATAATTATGCAATCATATGTAAATCTTATTATCACCAACTTCTTACAACCTGTATTTCTTCTAATAAATCTTTTCAAAAAACTAATGAAAATGTAATTGTAAATAATCGTAAAATTCAAAGTTATTATAAACTATTAAATATTCTATCTACTAATTTTAATTATCCTTATTTAGTTCTAATTCCCAAATTTCATAAAACTCCAATTAAATTTAGGACTGTAACTATTGGTTTCAATACATATAATAATAAAGCCAATAAGCTTCTATTAAAAATTCTTAATCAATTATATATACTTACTACAAACAATGATAATACACATTGTATAAAAAATAGCTATCAACTGGTCACTATTTTAAAAAATCTTAACTGTGTATATAATATAACGACATATGAGATCAAAGATCTTTTTAATAATATAGACTTATTAGATTTACATAATATAATAAATGCATTATTTAAAAAGTATTATAAAAAACTGGAATTACCATCTAATATTGATATCGCTTATTTTAAATCATTAACAAACTTTATTATCTATAATAATTATATATTGCAAGATAATACATTATATTTACAGCACGTCGGTATACCACAAGGTGGTTGTACATCCAGTTTATTATCGGACTTATACTTATATCACTATGAACGTACTTTTACTAATAATAATCTCCATTTATATCGTTATATTGATGACATAATTTTAATTGCCACTGATCAATCTAAAATTTCTCAATTTCCAGTTGATTATCCCACTAATTTGGAATTAACGGAAAACCTCTTATATAGCAATACTATTAACTTCTTAGATCTTAAAATTACAATAAAAGACAACAAAACAATAACTGATTTATATGATAAACGTAAAGAATTTAAATTCAAAGTTAGTAAATTTACAAATTTTAAATCTTGTCTTCATCATTCTGTATATCGAAATATACTACTTAATCATTTATATAGAATAAAATGTTTATGTTCTACTCATCTAATTAACAATAATATTAAAAAACTAATTTATGATGCATTAAATCATGGTTTTCCAAAAAAATTCATATATTCATTAATATACAATTAGTACTTACATGATCTATATTAAAAAAAAAAAAAAAAAAAAAAAAAAATAACACATGCGTAAACAAAATTACAAAAAAATTATAAAATAAAAAATATTAATAAAAAAATTAAAAATTGTAAAATAAAAATAAACAATTACTATAGGATGGTTGGGTGGGTAGATGTTAGAGTACGGAGGAGGGTGGTGTTGTCTGGATAATACGCAATGGTTAATTTATATATATATTAAAAAAATGGGGCTTTTGTATTATAACTACATTTCTAATACGTATTTTATATGGATGTTGATTTGATGTTTTATATGTAATTGGTGATTTTCCCTCTTTTTTTTTTAATTTCATATTAAATTTAACTTATTTAATCAAATTCAATATTAACTTATTTTTAATTTAGTCTACTCAGGACAATGTCATATAAATTAATAATAGTATACCAACTTTTAGTGATTATTATGCATATTGGTTTATTTGATTAACTAATGTTATACTGTATGTATTAAAATTGGGTAAATAGTTTTTATTATTATTATTCCTCTATACTATTTAATAGTGTTTTATTTTCAACATTGTATTCCATGATTATCGGTTTATATGTTTGATTGGCACAATCATTTTTTTAGCTTTTTTATGACTAATATAAGGATAATTCACACACTATATATGTGATCTTTAGGCTATTTGGAATTTTAGTATCTGACAATCTTATATAAACATCCATTTTTATTTATTTATTTTATAATTTAATTATTTATTTATTTATTTAATTTTTTTTCCTTTCCTGTTCATTTTTTATATGTAAAGCTAAATATTACGACTATTATATTTTTATAATGTATAATTTATTTTATTTTATAGCATATAGCCTATATTCTATATATTATCAAGTTAAAAAAGTTTTTTAATTTCTCAGTGTAGATTTAATGGTATGGTAATAGGTTATATTGTATAAACATTTAATTTATTTAAAAAAAATTCTGAATAATGAAATACAGTATGGTATTGTTTATATTAGGATGTGTATAGGAATGCAGTTGATACATTTTAATTCATTAGCATGTATTAGGTTCTACTTACTGTGACATTTGTATAAAATAATAATAGATGGCAACACCATAAATTTTGTATTTTTAAATAGCCTCTTTAAAGTCATAATTTTAATTTTTTACTCTTGGTGGTAATTAAAGCTGAATATTGGCACTGTTGTAAAATTGTTATTATACAATTTAAAATTGTTTTTAGGTATTATAAATAATGTAATTACTTTTTATTATTTATATTATATTAATTATATTTATCACAATATTTCAACATGAATTAACTGACTCCATAGCTTTTAATTTCTGTGTTAACTTAACTGTTTTATTCACCTTGATCTTATCATGCATTTTGGATTCCATGTGCGGGAATATATTTTGAATATCTACTGGGAATTAATACGGTATGTTTTGTGGGATTTCTATTGCTATAAATTAGATATTTAATGGGTTGTAGTTTTTTTTCCAATTCATGCCATTTGATAATGTTCTGTATTCATCTTGAAACTATTATTTTGATTATATTGGTTGTTTGGGTACAGGGGAAAATTTTTTTTCAGCTTATAGCTTTTTTCCCACAGAAAAACACCGATTTGCTTATATCATTGAATTCTGTACTCTTGAAAACGTAATTCAATATATAAGTTTTTCAATTTTTTCGGAATCCATATTCTTCTTTTTTTCTTCCATGTTAATTCTTGTAATTAAGTATACGGTACTTTATTTTACACATGCAGTTCTATATTGTTGGTTTATGGCATGTAGTCAATCATTCACAATATTGCAGTTTTTGATGATGGTCGGTGATGTTTAATTAATGGTTATATATATATATATATATATATATATATATATATAGATATAGGGTGTCCAGCGAATAAGACCATGATTTCAAAATTAAATATCTCAAAAACAGAGATCAATAGAATTATGCGGTAAACGGTTTGTTTATTAGCTAAGCTGTAAAAATGTTATACAGAAGTTTCAAAATTTAGTTACAAAAACCGTTAACAGATGGCGCTATAATCGCAATACTTGTAAACTGAGCTTCGAAGTCCAGAACACTAGCGTTTCATTCCTAGACGGCTTCCTATGGAAGAACGAAAATTGGGAAAGAGCACTTTTTCGTTGGGGTGATGGGCAGAAGTGGAGACATTTGGTCACAGAATTATTGCATCAGCTTCAATTTTAGAGAATTTCAATTAATAGAATTTTCAATAAAAAATTTAGCTATCATTATATAAGAACTTATTAAAATATTTTATTTGGATAATGTGCAGAAGCGGAGACATCTGGTCACAGAATTATTGCATTAGCTTTAATTTTAGCAAATTTCAATTAATAGAATTTTCAATAAAAAGTTTAGAAATCATTATATAAGAACTTATTAAAATATTTTATTAAATTCAATTTTTAATACCATATAATTATTTAAATCAAAATGCATATATTTAGAAAAATAATTTCGTACTTTTTATTTATTTTTTATATTTTTAAATCACGGCATAATATTTTGGTATTATTGTTTATACCTGAATTATTATAAAGAAAAAAGTAATTTTGCACTTTTCATTTACTTTTGAATCACGGTATAACACTTTGGTTGTAGCACAACACATATATTTCTTTTCTTTGTAAACAAAATTTTAGAGACAGAAATTATGCATTAAATTATTTCTTTTTTAAAAGGAATTGATGATAAGTCATATCATCAACGTTAAAGCAAAATTATTTTGGATGCTGCATTCCTTTCCAACACTTCGGATCCTGTCGCTAGAAGCTGCACCATATTTCTGTGCTCAGTGATAAGAAAAAAATGAAAACGAGTTTTTAAAATTAAAATTATTCTTTTAACTTAATTAAGTTTTTAAAAATAGAAAATTTGTATTTTTTCATTCAAACTATTCTCTACAATTAAAAAAAAATAATTTATGAATCATTATTATAAATGCTCAATGATTTTTAAAAAAGGGATTTCTTTTAGCTTAATTAAATTTTAAAACCAGAAACTTTGGATTTTTTTATCCAATCTTTTTTCACAGTTTAAATAAATATTAAAAAGTAAAGATTTCCATTTTTTTTCAAATCTTCCTCTACTTGGATTCGATTCCACGATCTACCAATTAGGAGAGAAAAGATATACCACTGAGATACTGGTATCCGGTCCGAAGTAGCTTATAACAAAATTTGAAACAAATCTCAATTCTGTCAACACATGGCTCCGCTTCTGCACATTACCCAAATAAAATATTTTAATAAGTTCTTATATAATGATTGCTAATTTTTTTATTAAAAATTCTATTAATTGAAATTCTCTAAAATTGAAGCTGATACAATAATTCTGTGACCAGATGTCTCCACTTCTGCACATCATCCCAACGAAGAAGTAGTCCTTCCCAATTTTTGTTCTTCCATAGGAAGCCATCTAGGAATGAAACGCTAGTGCTCTGGACTTCAAAACACAATTTATAGGCATTGCGATTACAGCGCCATCTGTTAGCGGTTTTTGCAACTAATTTTTTAAACTTCTGTATATCATTTTTACAGCTTAGGGGCTGTGCAAGTATAACGTTATCAACTTTTTGGTAATTTTGGACCCCCTCCCCCCCTTACGATATCATACGTTATCATCCCTCGAAACCCCCCCCCCCTCGATAATGATATCGTTATCAATTTATAAAAATTCTTTAGATTTTTGGAAAATTTTCTTCTTTTGTTTGATATACACAGATAGTTAAATTTATTCGCATACTTTATTAATTCAAAGGAAGAGAAGTCAATAAAATATCAGTTTGTATATCAACTAACACTTAAAAGAAATAGTTACTGTTTAAAAGCACTTAATATTAGCTTTTTGTAACATTTCAACAGTAATAATGCCTTTTTGCACTTGTTACCGCACGGGGTGGGGCAGACAGAACTTCTTATCAACAAAACAGGTGGACAATATTCTTTCTCTTTTATTTACTACAAAACACAAGTATCATTCCAGACATACTTCGCATTTGGTTTGTCAAACAGCGAATTATATATACATACACGTATGGCAGAAGAATAGGACGCTGGGGGTATTCCATATTTTGGAATTAAGTAATTTTATAATCATTTAATAATTTTAATAATAACTTTGTATTTTCACAAAAATATTTAACATACTAAAAAAATATAATGTACTATTTTGATGTAAAGACCAAGTTACAAATAAAAAGAGAAAATTTTGGTTGGATCAAAAATGATAACGATATCAAAAGACAACCCCCCCCTAGAGATATCTTACGATATCATGTGCCAAACCCCCCCTCCCCCCTAAAATGATAACGTTATATATGCATAGCCCCTTAGCTAATAAACAAACCGTTAACCGCATAGTTCTATTGATCTTTGTTTTTGAGATATTTAATTTTGAAATCAGGGTCTTATTCGATGGACACCCTGTATGTATATATATATATATATATATAAATTTTGAACGGAGGGTGGTTTCGGGGTCTGGGGGTCATGATCGATGAAAATATGCCAAAGTTTTTAGGTGCGTTCGTAATTATATAAATACGTAGCACCTATAGTCGTCGTTCAGTCCGTCCGTCCGTCCGTCCGTCTGTCCGTCCGTCCGTCTGTCCGCATGTAACAGAGCAAAAACTACCCAACCGAATGGTCTGAAATTTCAAATATATGATTGTTGCAAAATTTTGTCGAGCCATTTCAAATTTTATGAAAATCGGATGTATAGTTTAATTACAGGGACAGTCAAAAGTTTTTCTTTACATTACGGCCAATGGGAAAAATTATTGAAAGTGCATTTTAATGATATTAGAGCCTTCCGAATGATCTGAAATTTTAAAGATATAACTGTTGCAAAATTTTGTCGAGCCATTTCAAATTTTAGGAAAATCGGATGTATAGTTTAATTACAGGGACAGTCAAAAGTTTTTCTTTACATTACGGCCAATGGGAAAAATTATTGCAAGTGCATTTTAATGATATTAGAGCCTTCCGAATGATCTGAAATTTTAAAGATATAACTGTTGCAAAATTTTGTCGAGCCATTTCAAATTTTAGGAAAATCGGATGCATAGTTTAATTACAGGGACAGTCAAAAGTTTTTCTTTACATTACGGCCAATGGGAAAAATTATTGCAAGTGCATTTTAATGATATTACAGCCTTCCGAATGGTCTGAAATTTTAAAGATATAATTGTTGCAAAGTTTTGTTGAGCTATTTCAAATTTTAGGAAAATCGGATGTATAGTTTAATTACAGGGACAGTCGAAAGTGTTCCGTTACATTACGGGGAATGGGAAAAATTATTGCAAGTGCATTTTAATGATATTACAGCCTTCCGAATGGTCTGAAATTTTAAA
Source organism: Maratus speciosus (assembly GCA_963932465.1). NCBI lineage: Eukaryota > Metazoa > Arthropoda > Arachnida > Araneae > Salticidae > Maratus > Maratus speciosus. The sequence continues at coordinate 303,268,248 of OZ010796.1, read as the reverse complement.
GATATAATTGTTGCAAAGTTTTGTTGAGCTATTTCAAATTTTAGGAAAATCGGATGTATAGTTTAATTACAGGGACAGTCAAAAGTGTTCCGTTACATTACGGGGAATGGGAAAAATTATTGGAAGTGCATTTTAATGATGTATCAGACTATGCGCTTTATGAAGTGCAAAAAAGTATACATTCAGTACAATATGGGGTGCAAAAAATAATTATAAAACTAGTTATAGTACGAACGCACCTCATTTGCCACGTTTGACGAGCAATTTCCAACTTGTTTTAAATCGCTTTCCTCCGAAGGGCTGCAATAGGTAGCTTTTTGTAATGAAAGCTACCTAATAAAAAAAGTTTCATTTTTAGACAATCCGCTGAAATAAATGCATATATACATCGCAAAAGCAGCTTCTCCGTTTGAATGTTGTACACGCATGAAAGTGGAATAAACTTCGTTATATAGAATATATTTTTCGTAAAATGGATATTAATTTGCATGTTAATGGCGTTCAAAGTCAAGGTTCAACAGGAAATTTCGTTAAGTAGAAAAAAAAATTCGTTAAACGCGGGGACTTCTTTAAAGGAATTTCGACTGTATATAGATCATATACAAGCCTGCACAAAATAATTTGACTGCTTTTTTGACTATGGAAGTTAATTGCTAAAATTGGATTTTTAAATGTGCTATATTTTTTCCAAATTGTTTACTTACATTATCTTATTTCACCTTATTTAACGATGAAGTTTTGTTGTACTTTTCTGGATGTGTTGAAAGCTGTTTCATAATCTATGGCTGACTTCTGATTTTTCGCTCTTGCTTTTTCTTCTACGGTCTTGCTTTAACTGGGATTTATTTTTATAGTAGGGCTTATATTATGAATATCTTGAAAAATCATTCTAGGGCTTATTTCCTGATTAGGTGTTACTTTTTGAAGAAACACGGTAGTAGAATTTATTTCGGCTTTTGACTGTGGATGTAACGAGCTCCATGGGCGGCCAGGAATTCGGTGGGACCTGGCGAAATTCGGAGAACTCCGGCTGCGGGGGAGAGGGTCGAAGATTCGAAATAAGCTCTTTTCAGAGGGAACGATATTTATTGCATCGCCACCATATGCTACTAAAATATTTGTGAGCAATGTTTGGTAATTCTATATGGACGAATGAAAATCTTCCCAGGGAGGTTAAGAAAGGTTAGGCGAAAAAATCTCTAATCGTCCCGAGGAGTGAATTAATGAGCTGAACAGCGAAGAATGAATGTAAACCAGAGAGAAATTGTGTTGACGGTATGCTTATCTTTTTTCTCGGAGAAGGTCAATTTTCAGAAACAATATTCAAACGACAATGTGCAACCACACACAGAGTAAAAACCGGTGAATTCATAAAAACAATTCTGTATATATATATATATTTTACATTATGAAAAATGAACGCACTTCACATAATCATATGACCCGGACAATAAATATAAACCGGACAATCATCGGTTTCTGTCTTAAAAACCTGTTTCGGTCTATCCTTAGTTTTAAATGCACTTGATTAAGAATTTAGAATACCATAAGTTTAAAGGTTTTAAGATATTGAAGAACAGTATTTTTTAATAGTAATCTTCACGTTATCTAACTGCAGGTTTGAAAAATAAATCATTTATTGCATTCAAAGGTCATAATAAAAAATAAATCCTTTTTGAAAATACTTTTTTTTCATATGTTAAGAGCTGTAAAGGAATGCATAATTAATTAAGAAAAAATGTTTATACGTATAATTGTTAAAAAATTAATTATTCATTCAAAAAAATTCCATAATTTGTTTACATTAACAAAAGTGAATACATTTTACAGAACAATTTTCAGCTAATATAAATTTCGCCCGCATCAAAGAAAAAAAAACATAAAGAAAAGGAATTTCATATTCAAGGCTGGAGTAGCACAGTTGAAGTTTATTCCAACAGAGCGAAAAATGTCCAGACCAGGAATCGAACCTGGATACTACGGCACGCTAAGTATCCAAGGTTCGATTCCTGGTCTGGACATTTTTCGCTCTGTTGGAATAAACTTTAACTGTGCTACTCCAGCCTTGAATATGATTTAATCCAGTTGGAAAAAATATTCGTTCCTTTCATTATGAAAAGGAATTTCGTTTATATCACTACGCCACAAAAAATGTAGATGAAGCGGAAAACATAGTAAGAGTCTACACATATCATAGTAACGCGAAGACAGTCGCAAGCTATTACCTTCAGCAGTTTCTACCAATAGCAGGAAATATATTCGAATTCTTTTGTACAGCCCTGTATATTACATGCAGATTTTTATACAAGGGTATGTCCATTGTTACTCCTGTGACCATGAGAGCAAATTTTCATGCTCACATAAAATATATTTAATTTATAACAAAAAGCATTTTACTTGTCTGATATAAAAAATCAAATATTTGTTCAAGAGTAACAAAAATTTGATTACAAAAATTTGATTTATTATATGGACAAGTAAAATGTTTTTTATTACAAATTATATATTTTTTATGTGAGTAAAACACAGTGGTATTTAACTAGTTGTATCAATTTTATCCTAATTATATTTTGTAATAAAATAATTGGAAATATTTATAAAAATTTCCTCTGATTGTCACAAGAGTAACAATGGACGCACCCACATGCCGCATCTTGTGTTAAAATTTAATCCAGGGTAAAACAGGCTTAAAAGTACTGAAATTACACTTCCAGTAATTATCACAAATAGGCGGCAATTTATCCAGTTCTTTGCGTAACCCTGTATATGATTTTATTTATATTCTACAAACCTATAAGCATAGTTCAGCTTAAAAATGGATAACTCAATTAAAAGCCACCTTTAAGATCAAAATCAGTAATGCTTACGAGTTCTTTTGTGTATCCATGTATATGATTTATAGCATTTATACACACCATGTAGTATGCAAAATTTTAGTTAAACTTAAAAACGCATACCATAACTAAAAACGCACTTCCAGCAATTATCGCTAATAGAAAATACTTCAGATACAGTACTGTATACGAAATATTTTGTATGTTCCTGTAAATGAACGATAAATGCTATGGAAATAATATTCTAGAGCAATTATATTGTGGTAAAACTCAATCATGTATGAATTTCATTGCATTTGAAATAAAGTAATATAATTAAAATACGCTCCAAACAGTTTTTCCCGTAGGCCATTATGTAACGGAATTCTTTTGTGCAGCCCTGTAAATGAATAATAAATGATTTGCACCCCACATTCTAACATAATGTATGTTTTAATACACTTGATAAACGCATATCAATTGCAGTATGTTTGGAATGGTGTAACATTATTAAAATGCACTTGAAACAATTTTTTGTCTTTGACCGTAATAAAACAGAAAATTTTTGACCGTCTCTGTAAATGAACTATAAGTGCTGCACACTTCATTTTCAGTTGCGATCGTTCTATAGTAAACGTCAATAACATATAAAAAATCACAGTGCAATCCGAGTATATTTACGAGAGTTAGAGCACGGAAAGACAGACAGACAAACCGAAGTAATAAACAATTTTCAACTATGTTAGAAAGTGTTAAAAAATAGTAGTCCAGTTTTTAAGCTTTTTTTTAACCTTTACTCGTGGGCTGGGGTCAGTGGCGTACCCAGGATTTTATTTCGGGGGGGGCTGACTTAAATTTTCATAATGTTCTAAATCTTACGAAACACGTTGCATTGTGTTATAAACAGAAATCATTTTTGTCAGTAAGGCCGTAGCCAGAGGGGGGGGGGGGGGGGGCAAGGGTGACTTTGTTCAGAATTTTCCGAAAATTTGAAAAATTCGGTCATCAGTCCGAAAATTTGGACTTAAAAAATTATCGCGATTTTTGACAAATGGTCGCCGAAAAAAATCAATTTCGTCAATCGTTCGCAAAAAAAAAAAAAAAAATCAATTTCGTCAATCGTTCACAAAAAAAAATCTCCAATTTCTTTAAATGATCAAGGAAAAAACCGGAATTATGTCATACGGCCGCAGATAAAATGCGAAGTTTGTGAAAGGATCGCGAAAAAAAAGTCAAATTTCGTCAAAGGATAGCGGAGAAAACGTGAATTTCGTCAAATTATTCTAGAGGAAATGCTAATTTCGTCAAAATGAGCACAGAAAAAACCCGAATTTCGTCAGAAGGCCGCAGAAAAAACGCGAATTTCATCAAAAGGTCGCGGAAAAAACGCGAATTTCGAAAAAAAGATCGCTAAAAACACTCATTACGTCAAAGGGCTGCGAAAAAGAAGCTAATTTCGTAAAGGATCGCAAAAAACGCGAATTTCGTCAAAGGGACACGGGAAAACGTGAATTTCGTCAAAAGGCCACAGAAAAACGCAAATTTCATCAAAAAGACGAGAAAAAGCGCGAATTTCGACAAAAAGCCGCGAAAAAACGCAAATTTCGAGGAAGGATTGCGCAAAAACGCGAATTTTGTCAAATGACCACAAAAAAAAAACGCGAATTTCGTCAAAGGACCACAGAAAACTGCAAATTTCGACAAAGCATCGCTAAAAAAACACGCATTCCGTCAAAGGGAAGCTGAAAAAACACGAATTTCGTCAAAGGGACACAGAAAAATGTGAATTTCGTCAAAAGGCCGCAGAAAAACGCAAATTTCATCAAAAAAGACGAAAAAAACGCAAATTTCATCAAAAAAGACGAAAAAAACGCAAATTTCGTCAAAGAGCCGCGGAAAAAACGCAAATTTCGACGAAGGATTGCATTAAAAAACACGAATTTCGGCAAATGACCACAGAAAAAAACGCGAATTTCGACAAAGGATCGCTAAAAAAAAACGCATTTCGTCAAATGGAAGCTGAAACAACGCGAATTTCGTTAAAGGATCGCAAAAAAAAAAGAAAAAGCAGGGTCACAAAGAAGGGCCACAGAAAAACGTGAATTTCGTCAAAAGGCTGCGGAAAAACCACTAATTTCGTCAAAACCCCGCGGAAAAAAGCAAATTTCGACAAAGGATCTGGAAAAAACGCGAATTTCATGAAAAGGCCGCAGAAAAAAAGCGAATTTCATCAAAAGGCCGCGGAAAAACGTGAATTTCGACGAAGGATTGCGTAAAAAAACGTGAATTTCGGCAAATGACCTCAGAAAAAACGCAAATTTCCCCAAAGGGCCGCAGAAAAAACGCAAATTTCCTCAAAGGGCTGCAGAAAAAACGCAAATTTTGGCAAAGGATTGCTAAAAAAAAGTATGCATTCCGTCAAAGGGAAGCGGAAAAAACGCGAATTTCGTTAAAGGATCGCAAAAAAAAAAAAAAAAAAAAAGCATGGTCACAAAGAAGCGCCACAGAGAAACGTGACTTTCGGCAAAAGACTGCGGAAAGAAGCGAATTTCATCAAACAGCAGCGAAAAAACAAAAAAACACGACCATTTCCATAAAAAAACGCGAATTTCGTCAAAGAGCCGCGAAATTCATCAAAAAGACGAGAAAAAAGCGAATTTCGTCAAAAAAGCCACGAAAAAAACGCAAATTTCGACGAAGGGTTTCGTAAAAGACACGAATTTCGGCAAAAGTTCACGAAAAAAACTCGAATTTCATCAAAAACTCGCGGAAAAAACGCAAATTTTGACAAAGGATCACGAAAAAAACGCGAATTTCGTCAAAGGGTCGCGGAAAAAAGCTAATTTTGTCAAAAGTTCGGGGAAAATGCAAATTTCGTCAAAGCGTCGTGATAAAAACCTGTATTTCATCAAAGGATCACTTTAAAAACACATACAAATATCTGTGTTTATTATTATATGTATAGTTTTTAAACTGAAATAATATGCTGAACTTTTTAGAAATCTGGTTAACTCGAACCCACTCATCCTGAAATTGACCTGAATATAAACAGAGTTAACCCAAACTACAACAAAAATAATTAGCAGCAGGAAGGGATTACCTCTCCTTTCCCCCTCTGCTGTAACCTTTCAGAAAATTTGCTGAGAATTTCAGAATTTTTTTTTTTTAACTCAGACTCAAATCTGGGGGGAAGGGGGGAGGGCACGGGTCAGATCCTGAGACCGTCCCACTTCGAAATCTGTTGAAAAGTGTTACTGGTTTTTTTTTTTTTTTATATATACTTTCATTTAAAAGAAAGTCATTATAACTTAAAATCTATAAAATTGTTCTTCCAATCCCCGAAACTAAACTCTGGCTACGGTTCTTGTTTAACAATAAATTAATATTGTAACAAACACAAAATATTTTTTGTATACACAAAATATTTTCATACACATATATAAAATAAAGACTTTGTTTATTATTTGTGCATTGCACAAGTAATAAGAAGGACTTTAAACCGTTCCAGATGAAAAATACTGGCTGCAAAGTTAAGACAGAATAGGAAGATAAGTGGGGGAGGGGACATTACCGAACTCCAAAGATGTCTTTGCAGTCAAACAAGAAGTCACTGTGTATCTTACAGATACGAGGAAGTAATCGAGTGTTAAAAACAAAAGTTAATGAATATCATTCACAGTCAGCTCTTCCGCACATATATAGTGTGCCTGACTTCCGACTTAACCAAAAATTCTGAAGGGATTAGCTAAGGTGTCATTATGCACTAATATGGGACTAACAAGAAAGACAAGTGCGATGCATAACAAATATATATATAATTGAATTGATCTAAAAAGTAAGAAGTAAACTTTTTTTACCATTTAATCTGACCGTTTTGACAGGTAAAAGAGGTTTAGTCCCTTCAACCCTCCGCACCCCCATATTTCGGTGTGGCATGGAGATGCGACTGAAAAATGAAAGTTAATACGCTACTTTTACAGTCAACTCTTCCGCACCGGATTTCCGATTTAGACGAAATCGACTTGAGATTAGCTGTGGTGTTACTGTGCATTAACATACCCCCGCATTGACAATCTTGGCGCCCGCCGACTATGGGAAAAATTAAAAAAATCCTTAAATTAAACTACTTTTAGATTTGCCGAATTTATTTGTAGGTCTCTTGAACTCAGTATATATGTTTTCATTTATCGAGTAAAACAGTGATTTCAGTCATTTGAAAATGGATTTTGTGGTCTTAAGTAAATTTGTTCGCAGGACTGAGGAGGATATTGGATTAACAGGAAAAACAAATTCGTGGCATGCCAGAAAATAAAACAAATTTATCTGAAAAAGAAGGAATATCAGCCCTTTTTTCATTTCACTGCAATCTCTTCAGACGTGGAATGGAGCTGTAACGTCATAACCCCCGTCCCCATCGAATCCTTTGGTGTATGCTGGGGCATCACTGTGCACTAATATATGGGACTAACCAGAATAGCTGCGTCGCAGAAAAAAAATTAAAAATTAATCTCAAAAGAAAGAAAAAAAACTGGAATTTTTTTTCATTTCAAATTTGATTATTTCGGAAGAGTAAGTAACCCCATCAGCCCCTTCCCCTCATTGGGTATACTGTCGTGTAACTGTGCGTTGATATGAGACTAGCCAGAACGTGTAGTTCGTTGTATTGCAGAAAACAAGTGCATTACAAATTCATCTCTAACAAAAAGAAAAATATCAGCCTTTTTTTCATTTCATTTTCGACTATTTTGGGAAGGGGCTGTAACCCATCACCCCCTTTCTACTTCTTTCGGTATAATGTGGTGTCACTGTGCACTAATATGGAACTAAAGAGAAGAGAGTGGCTAGTCTGTTGAATGATAGGAGAAAAAAAATACAAATTTATCTCAAACAGAAAGAAAAAAAGCAATATTTTTTTATTTCATTTTTGACTATTTCGGGAGGAGGAGGCTGTAATTCCATCAACCCCCTCCCCATCTTTGTGTAAGCTGTGATGTCAATGTGGACTAATATGGCCCTTTCACTTCTTTGGGTATAATGTGGTATCACTGTGCACTAGTATGGAACTAAAGAGAAGAGAGCGGCTAGTCTGTTGAATGATAGAGGAAAAATATAAATTTATCTCAAACAAAAAGGAAAATATCAGAACTTTTTCATTTCATGTTCGAATTTTTGGGAGAGGCCTGTAACTCCATTAACCACCTTCTATCTTTTCGGGTATAATGTGATGTCACTGTACACTAATATGGAACTACAGCGAAGGGAGCGACTAGTCTGTTAAATGATAGGGGAGAAAATGCAAATTTATCTCAAATAGACAGAAAAAAATAAGCTCTACTTTTTCATTTCATTTTCGACTATTTCCAGAGGAGGAGGTTGTAATTCCATCAGCCCCCTCCCCATCTTAGGGTATTCTGTGATGTCAATGTGGACTAATATGGTGTTAACGAGAATGGCTATTTTACTGTATATGACAGAAGAAAAAATTACAGATTTATCTTTAAAAAGTAAAGAAAAAACACTTTTTTATTTAATTTTTCGCGATTTCTGGTTGGGGGGGGGGGGCCTGTAACCCCATCAACCCCCTTTCTCTTCTTTGGTGTCAATATGGACTAATATGGAACTAAAGAGAAGGAAGCGCATAGTCTGTTGAACGATAGGGGAAAAATGCAAATTTATCTTAAACAGACAGAAAAAATTCAGCACTATTTTTTCATTTCATTTTCGACCATTTCGAGAGGAGGGGGCTGAAATTCCATCAGCCTCCTAACTAATATAACCTGGACTAATATGGTGTTAACGAGGATGGCTATTTTGCTGTATGGCAGAAGAAAAAATTACAGATTTATCTTTAAAAAGTAAGAAAAAAACACTTTTTCATTTAATTTTTTGACTATTTCGGGAGGAGTAGGGGTGCTATAACCCCGTAAGCCCCCCTTTCTCTTCTTTGTTGTCAATGTGGACTAATATGGGACTAATGAGAATGGCTTGTCCGCTGTATAATGGAAAAAAATTAAAAAAATTTTCATAAAAGAAAGACGAAAAATCAGCACCTTTCTATATCACTTTCGAAAATTTTGGGGGGGGGGGGGCTGTAGCCCCATCAGCCCCCCCCTTGGGTACGCCACTGGCTGGGGTAGCATTTGCTCTACTTTAACATGCATTATTGATAGAGCCCTAGTCAAAAGGATAACAGCGTGACTATGTCCTACCTGTACTATCTTTATTATAGCAAGTTTCAACATTTTAATATTTATTTCTTTATATTTTTTAGATGTTCGAACAAATTATATTGATCGTGCTGAAGTGGAATGTCAACGCTATAGTCGTTAATGACTTCCTGGACCCCTTGTTAATTAGGCTTCCTGATCACGAAAGAATTTATACCGTGACAAAGTATCAAGCTGCTGACCTTGTCGTAAAGATTGTGTGTGGTAAGTTTCATATTTGTATTCGATTAATTTCCATTCTTTCAAATACTTTGCAACGCTACATACTTACGGAAAAATAAGTTGTACAAAATGCCAGGAAAACAGATTTAATCTCTTTGCGACGAGCGGCATGTATATGTGCCGTTTATGGTGTACAAACTTCTTAAATTTGAACACCAGTATTTTAGTACAGAAATTTTCGACTTCCCTAATCACAGATTTTCAGCGAATTAATAAGACGAAAATCACATTTTGGAAAACTGGTGTCAAATCTGCGGTGATGTATGGATTTTAGACGGTTGCGGATTTTAGGGTTGCGGATTTGAGGGAGTCTATTGTAACGTTAAAATCAGTTTTAGTCGTTGCAAAACAGATTGTAATGTGGATAGTATTTTAAGCATAATTGAAAAGCAACTTTGCAGAATGAGCTATAATTTTGGATTCGCATATTTGAAACACCCAGTAATCGGTTTCTGTTAAAATATTTATAGGTTACCATTCATAATTTTTTCTCGGAGATTAATTTTGAAAATATGTATATTTTGACCATAAACTTGTTGTAGTATGTGCAATGTTTCTCTCGGCGATTTTTTAAAACACTGAATTTTTTTTACGTTCGTAGGTTCTTCTTCAAAAGTCATTTATGTTTTCGAAGAACGCGAACGAGTACAATTCAATGGCATTAGTTTTCGGGAAAAATTCTGCTCTGCGAATGTACTTCTTTCTTACCACATATCATGCCACATGTGCTTCTAAGATACGGTAAAATTGTTCATCTCTCCTCCAATCCGTGTTAGATATATCAGATCAGTCTTCGAACTTTGTGATCCTAGATATCTAAGAAATAATGACATGCCCTGAGTGAGGTATTCCTTGAGATATTTAAATGAAAAAAAAAATTAAATTAAAATGATTTAAAAACTCGACTGCGTAAAAAGCAAACTAAAGAGGGAAACAAGATGACGTAGGAAAATAGTAGAGTGTGTAATGGAAATCCTTTTTACTTAAGTAATTGCAGTCGGAGGCAAACAATGTAGGTAGCAGGAGCCGCAGTACATACCTAAACATGAATCTGATGCCTCCGACTGCAATTACTTAAGTAAAAAAGATTTCCATTACACACTCTACTATTTTCCTACGTCATCTTGTTTCCCTCTTTAGTTCGCTTTTTTACGCAGTCGGTTTTTTTTTTTTTTTTTTATTGACGAATTTTTAGTTTATATTACTTACCTATTTTTTTTTTTTTTTTTTTTTTACTTGTATTGGTGACTTTTAAGTTGTGTTTAATTGTTAGTTCCTATCTATAAACAAAAAACTGTTTTGATGAGGCCTATAGATGTATATGAAGGTTAAAGTTACAGTTAAGCTAGAGATCCTACATACACAACTTTCAGGTTGTGTAATATTTAAACGGAGCCTATGACTGTAAAATAGTCTAGGAAACATCGTCTTCATTTTGAAAGACCTATCAAATGATATGCCACTAAATAGGGTGCGCAAAAAAAATTTCCGTCGCTGCAGCCATTTTGTATTTTACGGCCACCATTTTGAATTTATGAAAGCAAAACGTAATCTATAACCATCGAACGGTTAAGACGAATCGATAGAGACCTCATTCATTAAAATCCATCCAGCCGTTGGGATGTTTCGAGGGTATAAAGAAATCCACATACACAGATACGCGTCAAACACATAACCTTTCTCGGCAGTCGGGTAATAATACCGCACATCACTTAATCTGTTATTTCGGAGTCTTTTAGAAAAGAAAAACTGTAAGGAAAAAAAGTTAAACAAAGATTCCGGTTGACAGAAAATGAAATTCCAATGCGTTACTATCTGTAAAACAAAGAAATCTCGAAATTATAATATCTGCTTTTTCTCTTTCAAATCTTTTACTACTTTTCATAATGGATTGATGGTGGTGGTGGTGTTATTTATGACGGCCGATTATCTGCACGAGGGATATAGGACCGAGGTGGAGTGCCTTCCGTGGGGGTCTTTCTAAGGGAACCGAACCCACATTTACGCATCCGAAATCCAAGGTTCGGAGAAAAATCTGAACGATTAGACCGACGGGTGCGATTGGGTTCGAACCCAACACCTCCCGTTTACCAGCTTCGACAGCAGAGCCCCTTGGCCACTTATAGGACCATAATGGATTAACATTGGTTTTATTTTAAACTATCAAATATGTCACATTTCATTAAAAACTACTCTAGATGAAAGCAGTCAAAAAACGGGCAAGCACGTCTGTAAGAGTAATTGAACATGCATTAGTGTAACTATTTTGATCTACAGTTTACTCCACAAGCTAAGGAAAGCGAAGAATTTATGTTAAACTACTTTAAAAAGTAGCAATATCTTTCACCACATAATCTTTGACAGAAAAAAACATGTGTAATCTGATGGTTTTTGCCACTGTGTTTGAGTGATAAAAGACTAAACTATGCTCCTGATTTCTTCGATAAAAACATCGATAAGCAATGTATGGAAATATGTTCACGCGGCCATTATAAATAGATTTACAGAGATTCTAAGAATTGTTGGAAAGTTTAATTGGCTTTTAAGAGGATGATATTCTTCGTGTGCGGTCGAGATAGACGCTGTGTTTATTTTATTTTATGCTACTGAAATATGTTATCAGTTTTAAAAAATTGATTTGTAATACTTTGTTGAAAATTCACATGATAGTCATAAAGTACAATGAATTTATTTACTTTTTCTTTCGGTTCTAATAGGGTCATCCACTAATTACGCCATCCACATTTCCTAGTTTTCTTACCCCTTCCTCTTCATAACCCCTTAGGTACCAGCGTCATGTATACGTTGCGCATAAGATGCTCAGAATCCTTTGATTATTCCCATTAGTTATTTTTTATTGTAAATTTTGTCTTTAAATAAGGCAAAATTTAATGTAATTTTTCCGATTAAATTAGGCAAAAATTTCTGTTTTGAAAACCCGGTCATAAAAGATTAAAAATTCTGTAAAAGACGCTCGTCGCGAAGGGGTTAAGGATTGTTATCAGTCAGGACGCATATTCACCTCTCTAATGCTAAACTTATAGGTTTAGAATGCATCCGTATTTTTCAAATTTCTCCTCTGAAAATTAAAATTTTTATCTTACATTTTCTGTATGCTCTTCTTGAAGATTTTTTTTTTAATTTGCCAAAATGTATATATATTTATAAATATATATTTAATATAATATTTATTGATGTATATAATAAGGCATTCTCACAATCTTTTGACTTTCATGTCCCTGAATAATAATTTTTTATTTAATACACTTTTTTGTGTTTCTTTTTATTTCATATACTGGGGAACATCCCATTGCATGATTGCATAGCAATATTAACGAAATAAATAAGTTTTGGAAGATGTTGGGGGTCCAAATACCAGGAAAACTCATCTACCGTCCCGTGTCCCTGATGCTGATTTTTAAGTTTGGAGCTGTCTGGATAAAATTGTTTCAATAAAAATAATTCGATGTAATTTTTTTTCTGAAACTGGAACTATTGTTTTATATAAATATGTAGCTAAAAAGTCCTTCCGGCCAGTGCCGGGAGGAAGAGGTAGCTTTCAAATTCCTTATTTTAAAAAGGCCAACTTATATTATTGAAACACACAAATCTCAATTTAGTGGAAACCGAATATAGGAGATTCAATACTAATCTTTATCAATACTAAATCATTATGAATGAGAATTTCGCGAAATTAGTCAGCTTTATCCAAGCTGCTTTTATTTAAAGTAACTTATATTTGGCAGAGATGTTGATGTATACTATCCACATGCCTTCTTACATGGAAATAGGCGATACGTGTGTTATCGCGTGACAAATACAAGATCATTTCAAAATGTAAGCCATACTAGAAATTCAAAGTGCTATAATTCAACCATGTTTTAAGATATAAACAAAAGAACAAATATTCAGAAACAAAATCTGCTCCGGAATCTTTGTATCAAGGCCAAACACATAAAAAAATCTTTTTCATTTTCCAATTTTTTAATACCTCATTTTAAATTTTAAATTTAATTTTTTTAAATGGCAACCCTTTTGAAACAAGATGACGAATGAAGCTGGCCAACGATCTCGGTCGGGACATTGGTATGCAATATGTACAGACCAAGTAACATCCAAATCGGTTCATAAATACGCTTGTTATCGCGTGACAAAAATCAGGTCGTTTTAAAATGTCAGCCACAATAGAAATTCAAAATTCTATAACTCAGCAATTTTTTTAGATATAGACGAAACAAAAACTGTTCCGGAATCTCTGTATTAAGGTCAAACACATACGAAAAAAATCTTTTTCATTTTCCAATTTTTTGGTATCACATTTTAAATTTTAAATTTTTAAAAAAATTTTAAATGACCGCCATTTTGAAACAAGATGGCCAACGAACTCGGTCGAGATATTTGTATGACGAGCCGTTAATTCCCAAATTGGCTCAGCCGAAGTCACCAATCTGATTGTTCGTTAATATTAATATTTTGTATTACTTTACTGTGATTTTGATCAAATTTAACAAAATAAATCAATTTAAGTCATTATAATTGGATTCTATTTTACATTACACTACTACATAAGAAAATAAATATAATTTTCTACTATATAAATATCAGGTTTAACCAATCGGATTGCTGAGCTCGGCTGAGCCAATTTGGGAATTAACGGCTCGTATTTGTATGTACTATGTACATACCAAGGTACATCCAAATCGGTTCATAAATACGCCTGTTATCACTTGACAAATATCAGGACGTTTCAAAATGTCAGCCACGCTAGAAATTCAAAATGCTATAACTCAGCCATTTTTTAAGATATAGACGAAACAAAAACTGCTCCCGAATCTTTGTATCAAGGTCAAATACATAAGAAAGAAATATTTTTTCAGTTTTCAATTTTTTGGTACCACATTTCAAATTTACATTTTTCTTAAAAATTTAAATGGCTGCCATTTTTAAACAAGATGGCGGATGAAGCTGGCCAACGAACTCGGTCGAGAGATTGGTATGTACTATGTACAAACGAAGTTACATCCAAATCGGTTCATAAATACGCCTTTTATCGCGTGACAAATTCCAGGACGTTTCAAAATGTCAGCCACGCTAGAAATTCAAAATGCTATAACTCACCCATTTTTTAAGATATAGACGAAACAAAAACTGCTCCGGAATCTTTGTATAAAGGTCAAATACATAAGAAACAAATATTTTTCCATTTTCAATTCCTTGGTACCACATTTCAAATTTCAAATTTTTAAAAAAAATTTTAAATGGCCGCCATTTTGAAACAAAATGGCCGATGAAACTGGCCAACGAACTCGGTCGAGACATCGGTATGTACTATGTACACACCGAATTACATCCAAATCGGTTCATAAATTCGAGAGTTACAGTATGACAAAGGTCAGATATATATATATATATATATATATATGGATATATATATATATATATATGGATATATATATATATATATATATATATATCAACTTTTGAACGGAGGGTGGTTTCGGGGTCTGGGGGTCATGATCGATGAAAATATACCAAAATTTTTTGAAATCGCTTTCCTCCGAACGGCTGCAATAGGTAGCTTTTTGTAATGAAAGCTACCTAAAATTAACCTGCACATATTTTTAGGGTTGTTATTATTTTTTAAACTCTGTCCTTGGGTTTTAGATTCCTTACCATCCCTCTTCTAAAATTATACAGAAAATCATTTCAGATGCAGCCACAGAATTTTTTTCAAGTTTTTTCTCATGCAGAAGTATGCTAGAGAAATAATGTCTAAAATTCTTTGGCAGGAAATTTACTGTAGAATTTAAATAAGCATTTAAATATAAATTTCAAGCATCGTGGCTTTATTTGTAGTCTCACCGTCCCCAAGGTTTATTCCTGCACTTTTCGAGATAAATTTAAAAAAAAAATTTAATTTAATCCAATGTTAACAACTGTTTCTAAAAATCAATGAGCATTGTGGCTATCACTTAGTCTTAACATGACTTTTCTAAAAATAGATGGTAATTTTCCTTACCGTTCCATCCTTACCGTCCCTTTTTTTTTACCATTTCGCCCCTTTTTTTCCAATACCATCCCCCTTTTTTACCTTACCGTCCCTTCTTTAACACCCCTTTAAGACAATGTTATACAAAAATTCTGTATTAAAAGTACTACATTGTTATTATTTCTTATTTGAATGTCCTGTGGGTACTATGCAAATTCATTATAAGTAAAAATTTAGAAGAAAATAAAAAGTTATAGAGGTAAAATTGTAAAGAAAATTAAACTCGCAAGTTTAACTTAAATCTCAGTTAAATAAAAAAATTTTCGCTGCTGACCATTTTTTCCTTATTTTAAATAATTAAGGCATTCGTCTATCAGATTAAAATGTTATTTTAGCAAGTTTAATTTTATCAGATTTTTTTCCCCAAAAGTCAAAAGATTGTGAGAATGCCCCATATATCAATATATATTTAATTATATATATTAAGTGCTAAAATCTAAGTGAAGTAGGCTAATTGTAAGTAAGATTTTAACACTTTAAATAAAACTAGCAATGTGTTTTAAAAACATTTTGTCCAATAAAAAATAAGTAAAACATTCTTCAAGAAGAGCATGCAGAAAACAGAAGGATTTTTTTTTTTAATTTTTCGAGGAGAAATTTGAAAAATACGGATGCATTCCAAGCCTATAGGTTTAGCATTAGAGAGGGGAATTTCCAGCCTGACTGATGAGGAGCCTTAAGATTCAAACAGGCAGATCCTACAGATGGCGCTGTCTTTGTTGCGGTCAGGTGGTGCTTTCATGTTTTATTACTTCGGTAGATTCCTAATCCGTCCGAAATCTTTTCGACGAATCCATCTCCTCCTCTTTCTATTGCTGAGACTCACTTTTCTTTTGTTGATGACCACAGAATGGTTTTAAAAGGAATGTCAGTTGACAATTTTATTTCTTTCGTAGGAGAGGGAATACTTTGTCCTTTTACACGCAGTCTTATGTCCCGTGTTGTCACGTTCGAGTAATTTCCTCTTCCCCCCTCTTGTGAGTCAGAATTTTTATAAGAGTAAATAGAGAGATAATTATTTATAATAATATTATAATACGGTTAATATATTTTTTTTTACCTTTTATTAATATGTAAGAAATTTAAATCAACTTAAAAAAAATAAAAAATAAAAATCATCAGCTGTAATTTATTAATTGTACTTAATTTTTATACTTACATGTTAGCATTTATTTGTATTTGTAACACTATTTTTACTGTGTCAAATGACACCTTTTTAAAGTTTAGATTTATGCTTATTTTGCTCGCCCTTTTTTAATGTAATAAGCATAAAAAAGGTCTTCAATGTATTAAAAATGATTTGTAGTTGTTTCAATCTAAAAATTATAAATGAAAAACCTTAAATCGAAATCTTTTAAGGGGGTCTCAGGACACTTAAAGCTTTAAAATTTTCAAAATTTAATTTTTTTTTAGATGTAAACTCCTATCTTTTCTGAACATTTTGATATAATTGAAGAGCTGAGGGGATGAACATGTTATCTGTTTTTGAACAGATGTGCTTCGACACTGCACGGGTGTTTGGTGACTTTTTGATTGGCGCACTTTTCTAGTCCACGCCGAACTGCTATTTTCTAATACGTGGACAACTTTGAATCATGAGATATTCACTACTTATAAATAAAGACGTATTAAAAAGCACAAAAATATGTATTTTTACAAAACAATCAAAATAAAGCTTAAAGACATATTTTACAACATAAATCTTATGGTAAATGTGCTACTTGCGTTATTTCGTGCTTTTAAAATGCCCTTCTATATCAGAGTAGACATCAGATAGTTCAAATTCTAATGGACCGTATGCACATGACGTCAGACGCCAAAGCCGCGAGGCTAACGAGAAAGACAGGCTATCGCGATGCATTCCACGTATCTTTTTTTACAGACCGTTGGAATCACGTGATGCTCGAATGCACCAATGAAGGTGTGAGAAAAGAGCATCACGTCACTCTAGCAGTCTGCGAGGCTAACGAAAAAGACAGGCTACCGCGGTGAGTCCAGTTCTTCTTTTTTTACAGACCGCTGGAGTCACGTGATGCTCGAATGCACCAATGAAGGCGTGCGAAAAGAGCATCACGTGACTCCAGCGGTCTGTAAAAAAAGAAGAATCGGACCCACCGCGGTAGCCTGTCTTTCTCGTTAGCCTCGAGCAGTCTGTAAAAAATGACACGTGGGATGCACTGTGGTAGCCTGTCTTTTTCATTACCTTCGCCAGAGCCGGCGGTATGCTGATCTGTTATTCTAAACACTGCACCTCCAGAATGCTAGTACGCGCAAGCGCAAACACCGCAAGCAGACGACTTTAGTCTCGATCCAGGTTGAGTGCATAAATTTTAACCAAAATTTTGCAAATTTAGGGATTTTCTCGCATACAGAACAACATTTTGAATTAATAAAACAATATATTAAGTATATAATGCTGCAACAAAGAATTTTTTTCGGTATTTTTAACAAAAAATCATTAATAACTCACACTCCATAGGCTGCTATGATAATACTCGACAGTAAATACCGCCAGCAAACGAATTTTAGCATCGACCTCAGGTCGTGTGCTTAACCCTTAACCGGAAACGTGAAAATCCCGTGCTCAAACAGAACACTTAAAAATTTACCAAATAGCGAACTTAAACATTTAATCTTTAATAGTAATGCATTAATAGGACCAATCTTTTAATATAACAGCATAAAAATAAGTTTTGAATGTCGGAGAGAGAAAATATTAAGGGCAGATATGTAGACGCAACCATCTCACAGATGTATGTTTCCGGTTAAGGGATAAGGTCCATTTCTCGCAAGCTTTTAAATAAAATCATCACGTCATTTTGGTGATTTAAAGTGGCCTGTTACATTACGCTGTTAAAATTTTGTAATATTTGCTGCGTAGTCACTCCACCGCTTTTATAGAATATCTCTTTTTTGACCAATGTAAATGCTCCATAATATAATAAAGTAACCGTTTTATTACAGCGTCTAGAATATATAGTGTGGAAATAGGCTATCCCAGTAATACATACAAAAGCGCTAAAATATTGAATCCCTTAAATGTCAAATGATACTGAAATCCAATGAGTCGATCACAGCTACATATGCAGGATATTTTCTAAAACTCCAAGACGATTTGGTCTAGACGCTGTAATAATATGATGTTTACTTTGAAATTTGAAAATATATTGCAGATGTCGCTGCGATCGGCTCCCTGGATTTCAGCAATCATTGCACATTTAAAGTATACAACTTTTTAGCGCTGTTTGGATAGCAGATTTCCACACTATATATTCTAGACGTTGTAGTATTACATAATGTTGGTGGAGGGACGATGCAGCTACAGCAGCAGATTTTTAATAGTGTAGACAATGGAGTTACGAATAAAAAGGAGGAGACATAAAGTATACTGTCTACGAGTTGCGAGTGATGTAACTGAGGAGTTGTCACAAGATGGCAGCTGCTTTTTTAAAATCGGATCTAAAGTTTCTGAATACCAACTGAGCAAACTTCCAACCAGTAAAATTGAATAAAAAATTTTGTCTTATTTAAGCGCCTTGTTCCTGCCTAGTAAAACAGTCAGTTTGTTTTACCGGTTGTCACAATATGGCGGAAACGCAGAGCCTGATGACCGCAAAGTAAACTCCTACCTGTAAAAATGAAAATCTATTATTGTGATTATTTATGACTGAAATTTTGTATTAACCCATTTTATGCCAAGCATAGAAATATTATAAAATGTGGTATTATTTTCATTGAAATATGCTTAAATTACATTCATTAAGACAAAAAAAAGTTTCGTGCATGAAAAATAATAATTTATTTGAAAAATAAAATGCATTCGGCATTTTCAGGCATTCGGTCAATGGTGCGCTAACGCACCATTAAATTTAAAATTAATATATTTTTTTAAAATTTTTTATGACATTTGTTTTATTATTATTTTATTTACAGAACTTGGAACTTCAATCCATTATAAAAACATATGATTAATCTCAAGTGGAATAATTATACATTTTCAAAAAGTCGAATTTGTCATTAACCATTTCAATTTTAAAAGACTCGCGTATTTTGAAAATTTCTCAACAGAAAGTGTTTACTCCAATTGAATTACTGATATTTCATAGATGTCTCCAGAAACCTTAAAATTAGCAGAAAAATAAAATTAGTGAAAAATATTCCTCACAGTGTTAATAAAAAAAATATTTATTGAAATGGTGCATTTACGCACCTTTGGCCCAAAATGGGTTAATAAAGACTTTTAAATACGGAAAAAAATTCTATATAGATTTACTGGTGAAAGTTTCCACCGGAGGTAATCAGCACTTGTAAAAGCGGTTACAGTTGAAGCTTCACCATTTTAAGGTTATGTCAGTTCCTCTTTATTAATAGTTCCATGGTGTAGACCAAATCGTCTTGGAGTTTTAAGAAATATTCTGCAGATGTCGCTGCAATCGACTCTTTGGATTTCAGCATCGTTTGAAAGTTATGGGATCCAATATTTAAGTACTTTTTTAAGTATTACTGGGAAAGCCGTTTTCAATACGATATATTCTAGACCCTATAGCTGTAACGTAGCTTAGTTACAGTGTCTATAATACATAGTGTGGAAATCTGCTATCCAAACAATGCTAAAAATTTATATCCTTAAATGTGCGACGATACTGCTGAAATCCAATGAGTCGATCACAGCGACATCTGCAGAAATTTCGTATTACATTGTATAGACTAGCAATATCTTGCAGTTTTAAAAAATATCCTGCAGATGTCGCTGCGATTTCAATATTTCAGCAGCATCGTTGCACATTTAAGGGATACAATATTTTACCGCTTTTTTAAGTATTATAGAGATAGTCGATTTCTACACTATATATTCTAGGCGCTATAGTACAAGTTTTTGATTAATGTACGTTACTGTTTATTGAAATAAACAATATTTGTAAAGTACATGAATAAAAAATCCTAAAATGAAAGTAATTTCGTTCAAATATGAGTGATGTGCTTTTTAAATTCATTTTTTGTAATATTTATATTACGTAAATAGTTCTTTTACGGGGAGTTTTAAAGGACAAAAAAACTATCTCTGATGTAGAAGGGCACTTTACACTGTTAAAAATCTGCAGCATTCGGTGCTTAAGTCACTCCATCGCTTTTATAGAATAATTCTATTCTGACCAATGAGAATGATCCATAATATAGTCAAGTAACCGTTTTCTCTAAAAGCGGTGGAGTGAGTCTGCAGTAAAAGCTAAAGATTTTGAACAGTGAATAAGATCGTAGTAACGCGTTGAAGTTTGCTTACTTCCAGATAAGCTTTGAAATTCTGTAATTTTCTATATTTCATCATCGATGAAGTAATAAATGCATTCTCAATAATTTTCCTTCTCCTCTTTCCAGAAGCACGCAAACGAGGGTTACAAAATCAAATTTCAACAGCAATAACTTAATTTAAGCATAATAGCCAGGTTACCATTGAAGGAAATATTCCCAAAGTTTGGCGATTTTTTTTCTTTTTTTTTTTTTTAACCGATAAAATGGTGCGTGTCAGTAACGCATCTTAGCTTTTTGACTTAACATGTTCATCCACTCAGCTCTTCAATTGTTTCCTTGAAATTCCCATTCGAACAGAAGTTATGGCTTTTAGAATTATACCCGCGAAATAGCTGAGGCGGCGTTTCCGAAACTTTGAAGTTATTTTTCTCCAAAGGACGTTTTTGGGCATAACGTGCACGATATCTCAAAAACTTCTGAATATTTTTTCATGAAAATTTCAAAACATATGTTTCATGTTAATCTGTATAAACTGAACATAAAATTTCCTTTATATTGCAAAAAAAAAAAAAAAAAAAAAAAATATTTTTTTAGGTGATTATATTGTTGAAATTTCCCAAATTTTTCATTAGCTAAATACAACTTCGTATTAAAAATATAAAAGTGCTTTTAATACAAATTTATTTAGATTCAAGGTAATTATTATAATCTGAAGTATGAGCAGGCACCAAAATTTTTATTCTAGTTGCAAAATTTATTTTGTAATCCTGCGCGTAATCTGTTATGTCGATTTTCTGCTCGTCAAATGTCTGTCAGTTTGGAGTCCCCTATAAATGCTAATTCTGCATCTTGCAGTTTTCTAAATATTTGAAATGAAAGAACATACTTATTGTTCATCCCAATTAAAATTGTGTTTTTAAATCATATGCATTTTAAGATATTAAATGTTAAAATGGTATTTTTTTTTTCATTTTTTTCCAATTTTAAGAGTCCTATGACACCCCTTAAAAGATGTCATCTGACACCGATAGAAATAGTGTTAAAATCTTATCTTCGTTTTGGCGCAACATGACCATGTGTGGACTTTGTACCACGTAATCTAAATCAACCAACCAACTATTAACCATACTTTAATCTACTCTATTGGATCTACTTATTAGTATTGTAAAAATAAAAATAAACATTAATTCCAGGTCAGTTTGGTAAAATCAACCGGCGGCGTAGCGGGCTAAGCCTACTAGTATTTGCTATTAAAAAGTTATGAACTTATGACGAACAAACACATACACAATGTACGCTTTATAATTTTTGAAGACTATATTTTAAGTGAAGAAAGTTAATCGAGATTTATTTTGTTAAGGGAATGATGAACTTCGAAATTTGTATGGAATTTATTTAAAATGAAATTGGTTAATTTTATACTTAAATTTTCTCAACATTTTTTCTGCTTAAGTTTCCGTGACGTTTTTTCCTGTCAAATCTGATTTTTTTCCCCTTTCTTTTTCTTTTTAATGGATAAACGCTTCCTTCTATAACTTTATGAAGGTTTAAAGAAAAACATACAAACTATGCCCTTTTTTGAATTGACTTTATCTTAAGAGCTCAAATATGTCAAAAGTAGGTGTTACCATTTGTAAAATAAAAGTTGATACATTTAGTGTGTAGGTAACCTCTATTTCAAAAATTGTACTCGTATTAGGAAAGTACGCCGTTAAACATTTCAGTAAAAACACAGAAAAAAAATGAGACTCTGCGTAAATTTACACTAGTTCTCCGTTAAATATATTCGATTGAGTTTCTCAGTCATCATTTTACAGACATTTCCCTTTTCTTGTATCATATTCCCTGTAGGAATTGCCATGTCTTTATTTAAAGACATTTTTATCTTTGTTATAACCTGTTAATCAAAATAAACACTAGTAAAATTCTTTAAAAAATTTTTCAGAAATATTAAGGAAGAAAATTTGGTTTAAAAATTGTTTTATTAAAAATTCGAAAATTTTAGAAAGGGGAAATTCGTCTTTGCGGAGTTAGCTGGGGTTTTTATCGATAATCACTATGCAATTTTTTCATTCACAATGTGCATAAGGTGTTTGCTGGAAGTAATATCATATAACTGATATAAACACCCTTGATATCACTTCAGCAGGTTTTGTTATTTTTTTTAATGCCATAAAAATACTATTATTTATATTTTTTGATTATTATTATTATTATTATTATTTTATAAAGTGTGTATGTATATAAAGAGCGTGTTCTTATATGTATTTATTTTGATTATTATTATTGTTATTTGATATAAATATGCTCATATATGTATTTACGTTGTAAAGCCTTAGTTAAGAGAACGAATGTACAGTCGGATTGTATTTTCGAAGGGGATCTTTTCAGATAGACTCGAAGGCTCCAAGCTTAACAAAAGGTTGACATAAAATGCCAAACAGAATTTACAACTGGATGTAAGAATATTTATTGGGCCTCATAAAAGAAGTCGTAAAGATGGACCACACGGGCGAGAAGGAGAGGTCCGGGGTTCTCATATCCCACAATCACTGACGCTTAGTGGGCGGAGTGCTTTATACCCCGAAAAAGTGGAGTATCAAATCAGAGGTTTGCGAGAAGGCTGAAAAAGAGGGGGTCGGCAAGACTGACCGATCATTTGACGAAGGGGGCAAAGGACCATCCTTCATATTGTTAATACGAGGTAATGTTGTAAGCAAGGAATTAAGTTATAGTTAGATTTGATCTACTTCTCAACAGTGATGGTTAAATAAAGATTTGTTCTATTTATCAACAGTGATTGTTAAATAGTTTGAGAGTTGCTCCTGCTATCAAAAGTGATGGTTAAGCAGACGAATAAGAGATGAGTTCCATTTCTCAACAGTGATGGTTAAACCGAGATTTACTAAGTTTTCGCAGCAGTGATTTTTAGAGATGACTACGAGTTTTTCGGTCGTGTTTTCCCGTTAAGGGACGACCTTATGATCAGCAGCTCTTGGACCTGATATCATCGCCAATTTAAATAATTAGTGAACTTTACCTGGAAAGTGAAAAACCCCAATAATCAACGGAATATGTGTGTAACTAACGGCTATGAGTAAGCTTCTACTATATTGTGCAGAAGGTATGCGTTATTTAATATTTTTGTATTCCCATTGTTATAATTGTCTATGTTGTGCTAGGGATGTACAATTTATGGTAACCAAGTAATTAATTGATCTTTGGAATAATAATTTAAAAGATAAACTTAATTCAAATGTCAATTCAATTTCGTTCTTTGGAACGCTGGTGTCTTGTGACACAACTCGATTTTGTTTTTGTAAATATGTAATTAACTGTAAATAAACTTTTTGTTAGTTGTTAAATTTTGGTCTATGTTTTTAATACAACATGAGTCCATTGTTTTACTTTAATGTAAGTTTTATTTCAGATTATAAACTTCGTTGGTATGTTATTTATGCGTAGTTTTGATAGGTTTTGTTTAGATAAAACTGCGCGGTCTAAAATTTAAAAAAAGCTATTTCTTCACTAAAATTACACAACGCAGTTTGGGGCAGTTTTGGAGATGTGTTTCCTCCCTCCTCAATTTAAGATAATTATGGTTAGACTAATTATCAGAAGTAGCCAGGATCATTATTCAATTATTACGATCACAAATGTTTGTTTATAAATTGTAATGTTTTTAAATACCCACTATAATATTTCAGGTACAGTAATGTAGGAGTAGTTAACCTACAATTACTAGGGTAATTAATCCACTATTACCCATTACTTTCCCCCCCCCCTTCAAGATTGGGGTTTACCCTGGTCCCAATCCCGTGTATGTCTGGGTAGTTAAGTCGGTGTCAATATATGGACCCAGTTCTGCTCAACAGTGTTCGTCTCCGACCCAGAGTGCTCTGTATCGAATCCCGCGACCACAGCTGTTTCATTAATCAAGTGCATGAAGCTTGGTAAAGTTAAAAGTAAATTAAAAGTAAATTAAAATCAAAGTATTTCCCTGCTGAATCATAAAAGACATCCTTTGGATACAGTAGTAACAGTTTCTGTAGCATAGTTAGAAAGGTGTTCGTCTCTAACCCACAGGGCTCGGGATCACATCCCGGGCCCGCCATAATATAATCTTATAAAATTAAAGTCCTACAGCAGTTGAAATTCACCCGGAAAATTAAATTTCTTCGAAGTCAAAAAATTCAATAATTTCGAACAATAAATTAAATTATTGTCATTAAAAATAAATAAATTTTCAGAGTCTACTGTAAATTTATCGAATAATTTCTCTGTTATTTAACAGAACCTCTGTTTCTCTAATCTCTGTAATTTTACTTAAGATAATAGATTACCAGTAAATTCTCTGTAATTTCACAGAAAATTTTTTAACAATGTAGACACAATTCTCTGTCAAACGGTACCCCTCGCATCCCAATATAACAAATTGGTGATAAAATAACATAGGATGATCACTTTTTTTTTTCCAGGGATATATATTCCATATAAGGTAGGGTGCCCTATTTTTGCTCCCCCCCCCCCAGTCACTTTTAGGCCCTAAATGTTGTAATTTTCAGTGAAAACCCACAAAATTTGTATTTTACATAGACTAACTACCCCCACACATAGAAACATAGGCAAATAATGTACAAAAAAAAAAAAAAAAAAAAAAAAAATTAACAATGCGAAAAATTGTTTTTTCAAAAGTATCTATATACCCTAAAAAGAAACATGAAAGCTTACACGAAATAATAAAAAAAGAATTTATACACATGCATCTACTTTCTCTCGTGAAATCTTGCACAACACTAAAGGATATGAAATTTTCCATTCCCGTATTACATTAAAAGCGGGTATATATATATATATATATATATATATATATATATACATATTAAAAAAAAAAAAAAAAAAAAAAAAAAAGAGAGAGACATCTTTAACTAAACAGTTTAATATGTAATGTAAGAAGCAGGTTTTTTGCAAAATTGTTGCATAATTTTCAATTTATTTAAAATTTACCATCTATATTATAAAGGACAAATGTGTCCGTCTGTAACGCTGACGTCATTTTGACGGTGGTAACAGCAGACGATTAAATTAAACTTTTATTTCAACTTTCTAAACTTCTAAATATAACACATTTTCAATTTTTACACTGCTGGATATGAAAAAAATGTACTTTGAAAGGCAATTTGTTTAAAAACTCTATCATAATTTATTTTTAAAACAACGGCATCGCTATTTAAGGATTTTTTGTTGTTTTAAAAAGAATTTTCAAGCGTGTTTTTTTTTTTTTTTTTTTTTTTTTTTTTTTTTTTTGTGCAGGCATTTACGAAATATATATCCGTTTGCACCAAAATTAATATAAGTAGCTCAGCATTTGTTTCCAGCGAACGAAATTATAATTACGAAATAAAAACATTTATTAATCGATAAGTAAAACACAAATTTAAGACATGTAATTGAACTACGCGCTTAAACTACTAAAATGAACAGAATCAAAAAGGCTGAATGTAAATAATGATCTTTGGCGATTTTTTTGGCTGTTAACTTCTGGCGCGCGAGTCCAATACGAAAGTATCGCTTTTAATAAATTTCAAAATTTTATTTGAACGCATTATTGCTAATTTTTCCATAAGTATGATTTTTGTTATTGTTAGTGAGCATTCTAAAAATTACATTAAATGTAAAAAATGTAAGTAGAGTTATCAATTTAAAGAAAATGATTTTCATCTATGTGTGTAACCCGGGAATCCCGGGTTTATCCTAGAGGTCTGCACGGCCAAAATTTCCAGGCCCGGGACCGGCCCGGTGTAAAAATTGAAAGTTTGGCTCGAGCCCAGCCTGGCTCGGTGTGACCCGTTTATATTTGCACAGTTCACGACGCGGTCCTTACAAAAATCAGTGAAAACAGGCCCGACTCGTGGAAAAATGAATTAAATCACAGTCCCGATCCAATTCGACTCAATTTCTACAAAAAAATTCAGATTTTTCTTAACATACAATTAAGATTCCTTTAAAGAATACTGCATACATATTTATGGGAAATTTTTACAATCTATTTGTCTTACTATGTGTTTGCAAGGCAGAAAATACACAATAGCAACATTAACCCTTTCGAGACGGCACCCCTTACACATATTTTATTTGGGTGGCACAGCTTTTTTTAAACAGTTCCCTTTACTTGTAAAATACCAAACAATACTCTAATTAAAAAAGACAAATATTGCATTTATTTATTAATGGTGCCAAAAAAAATTCCACATGCATGTATGCATATATGCATCACCCGTTCCGAAAGGGTTAATGATTACTTAGAGTTTTAGACGAATCAACATTCAAATGAGGATTCATTAAAAAATTAAAGTCGTATTGGATAAAAGAAAAAAAGAGGGTTAAAAGACATGATAACTTTTGAAGCTGTATAATAAAAAGTAGATTTGTGAAAATATTTCTCTGTCATTTATTAAGGCTTTTCTCAAATAAAAAGGAGCTCCTTTCTAATACATTTATGAATTCATTTCTTTTCGAAAACACATAAGATTGGCAGGCGTTTTTATTCAGGAACTATGTAATCGAATGGTATTTTCCATTTTTTGATAAAGTCAATATATATTTGAGAAAATACTGTCGAAATTAGCGTTTTGAATCGAATTTTCAGAAGCGATAGCACATAAAAGGAGAAAAAACCTGCAGTCACGTGACAAGAATCTCTTATATCTCGATAAGTAATTTATTTATCAAAATATTAAAACTCTATTAGATTCCAAATTCCTTCAATATTCAGGTCTGTAAATTTGATGCCTTTACAGTTACAAATTAGTCAAAAAATGTGTCAGCAATTCTCGCGTTGTGGAGCAGTGAATTTGAGATCCACCTTAAGGTGTATTGCTAAAGATTCCGTTTACAGTTTATTCACAGAAGTTCATTATCGCTATTAATATTTATACAAAACGTATTGCCTGCCCTTCACATTCTGAGAACAATTAACTTCACTTCCGGCCCGGCTCGACTATGTAAGAGAAAAATGCAAGCCTGATCTCGGCCCGGTACGAGTCTGCTGAAAAAATTAATCCCGGGCTCAGACACCATGTAACTGTTTGTTGCCGATCTCTACGCTAGACATATTACATTTCTGAATTGATGTTGTTAAACTAGCATCGGCTCGTGATGCACATTTATACTTGTTCTCGCGAAAGTAATATTCAGTGAAAATGGCTCATATTTTATGGGCTACGTTTAAATTTTTATATCGGGCCGGTAGTCCCGCTAATTTTTTTTTATAAGCCCAGCAGACCCGCTCAATTTTTTTGCCCGTTTATTTTGTTTATCGACCCGGCACGTTTATTTCGTTTATCAGCCCAACCTGACTCGTTGAAAAAATTGTTCTAATTCTGCAGACCCGGCCCTGACAGTTTGCTTTCATTTTGCCGGGTCGGATATGGACCTCGGGCCAAGCCCGTGCCCGTGCAGACCTCTACATCCTCTTGTTTTTATAATAATGACTTATGTATATTCAAAAAGTTTCTTTTTTATCTATTTTCAGAATATGATTTTGCGTTCTGGCAGTCGTCACACATAGCAATAATAATGACTTATGTATGTTTAAAAAGTTTCTTTTTTATCTATTTTCAGAATATGATTTTGCGTTTTGGCAGTCGTCACACATAGCAATGGGTGTAATAGCAGCGATATTGAAAAGAATGCCTGACCTTGAAAGTGTCTGGCCTCATGCAAATAATCTCCTCCAATTTTTCCATGAAATTACTGGAATCGATATTGTAAGTATTCTATTGCTTAATTATTATTATTATCTTGTGGCAATCTCTGGTAATGTTTTATAAAAATTAACGGGCAACCTAATAAAAATTAGGAAAGGTTAAAGTTTCATTGAAATAAAAATCTGCAAATAGCTAACCCTTAAATGCCTGGTGTTGCTTTTCGGCAACATACCCAATTTAGGCTCTAAAATACGATTAGAATAATATTGAAACTATAATGCCTAATGTTGCCAATAAAATACATTTTGAAAATATTATTAAATCGATTTTCAACATTTAGATGACAACACTTGTGCTGTTTAAGAAGAAAGATAGATTTATTTTTTCAATTATTGATACTTGTTCTTTTGTTTGGGAGCTTGCGAAATACCCTATTTTGACCTGCAGTGAGCAAGTAAAATTTATTTCTTATTATAGTTCCTAAAATTCTTGTGTGTTTAATATTATAGAATTTTATCAAGGGAAATTATTTTTTCAATTAAACACCAGTATTGCCGATTAGTAACAAATTATTTTTTAGCCGTAAACTATACTTAAAACAAAATATGATTTTTTAAAGTATTTTTCCCATAATTTGTTTAAAAAATGAAAGCCGAAAAACATTATTACAATCATTTTTGAAAAATCCGGCATTTAAGGGTTAAGACATTTCAGATATTTCTCATCCCTGTTGTTTTGCTGTCATAAAGCACAAATTTTTATACTGTTTACTTCGATACAATTCAAGTGCTTCAGTAAAAGTGCTCTCATATTAACTAACTTTTTTGAACAATAAACATTTAAGTCATATCCGACTCAAGATTTACTGAAAAGAAAAAATTCCCGAAATGGGTTTGCAGCTTGCTCGAAATCCTGCAATAACTTTAAAATTATGCTTCTAGCTTGTTTGACGGAATGCGACTTTTCGTTAACTAATCTAATTCCTTTACTAATTCTAATTTTCAAAATTTATTTGAATGAATAAGAGATTACAAGAACAGGAAATTAGTTGTAGCTGTAACTACTTTTTTTCACCAAAGATGGAAAATCTGTTCAACAGCTTCCAGGTCCTTAATGTCTCAGAGCACTCTATTTAGTTCAAAAATTTTCAGAAATTATATATAGCATTAGGAAAATTAGCATTAACCCTCCAGCCGCGGGAAACTTTTTCAGTGGGTTACTTTAAAAAATTAAGATTGTTTGATTCCCACCACTTTTTTGAAGTAGAAATAATCACTTTATTTAATTACAGATTAAATAATGCGAGAATAAGCCAAATTATACGCTTTTAAAAAGTGGTGGGAATGAAGCAATCTGAATTTTTAAAAAGTAGCCCACTGGAACGCGAAAATATAGCGTTTATCGCGGCAGGAGGGTTAAGAGGATTCCCAAAAAATCTTTTCCCCCATTAAACAACGCGAAATTTTATGACACAATCACGACCTTTTTATACATAAAATCATAAAATCCCCAGTTATGAATACTGAAGTAATTTTAATCGAAGAGTGTTTTTAATTTTTCGATAAATGCGCTACATCTTAACTCCTCATCAGTCAGACTAGCTCTCTAATGCTAAATGTCTCTAATGCAGCCATAAACAACATGCGGCCCGCAGGTTGTAGCCTGGTGACCTTTTACGTGCGCCCCGGGACACACAATTATTAATGATATTTATAACAATTTTGAGATGCACATAAATGATATTTCAAACATTTACTGTTGTTTTACGCATGTTTACGGGCAGAAAAAATAATTCGCTGTTATTTATAATTAATTTAAAATTATGCTAAAAATTCGTAAATACCATTTGCTTTGGCAAAGGTTCTTTTTACACGTATTCCTATTCGCGTTACGGTGGTGTATATATTTTTTAATCTTCAACACTAATAAAACCTTATTTAAAATTCCTTTAATTTTTACTACATATTTTTACATTTTTAAAAACTAAAAAAATTTTGCATTGAGTAGTAAGTCTGATTTGTTACAGAATACTTTTCTCCGTAGAATTTTATTATATTATTACAATCATTAGCTAATACTGAATATATAAGTTTTGTTATATTGCTTTTTAAGCTATTCTTTTCATATTATTATTTCAATTACCTTTTTTTTTCTTACTTTATTATACAGACACATATTGGGAACGATTTTGATAACAAAAATGAAACATATAAATTAAAATAATTATTTTTTAATATGTCTGGTCTAATCTTCATATCTCCTTTTCATTGTTGAATCTCCCGTCCTTTTGTTAAAAATCACAAGTGTGGTTGGAAAAGAAAGGCCAGTTGACATTTTTACTGCTGTAGAATGAGAGGGAGCACTTTTCCTTTCGAAACGCAACCTTAAGAATGAAGACGTAGATGAGGTTTGGAGGGTTGAGTAATTTTACCTTTTCCACTCAATTTGCCCCCCTTCTGTGGCCATGAATGGACATATAATAAAGCGATTTTCTTGATAAATACACTTATAAAACTTCTCCTGTAGCAAGACACACCTATTAGTGGAATAAAACGCAAAATGAATTTTTCCGAGTTGTGTCACTTTTCTTGTGGGTGAGCGACATATGCTTGCACTTCAGGAATTTCTTTTTGCTTTATTTAAGAGGAGAGATCACCTTCAGCAGTTCGATATTGCGTGATTTAACACAATATAAAAAAAAATGAGCTGTAAATATTTTTTCAAATTAAACAATTTTTTTTGAATGAATTGTACATATCTTTGTTTACGTATTCCTTTAAATAATTTTAATGATACATAATTATAATTTAGTTTAATTAAGATAGACTAATTAAGGATTTTCAACAACATACATGTGTTGCGCCCAGGATTATAAAAAAATATATTCGATATATCCATGTAATATTACAGATATATATTACTACGATATCGTACTTTAACTTGAACCTGAAATAATGATCAAGTTTACAGATGAAAATATTTTTTTTCAGGCAATTAAACCATAAAACGCAAAATGTATAAAATTTCAATAAAAATTAAAAAATAAATATATTACTGGTACTTACTTAAAAATAGGTAGAGATTATAAAGATATATAAAATACAATATAATTCAAAATTTTAAGTTTCTATGGTACTTAGTTTTGGAAATACACTAAGCCAAAGATGACCGGTCACTTGCGATTTTAGACGTTTTGTTAAATATCTAGAAAAATAAATGAGGAATTAACCTGAAACTGCAGGTGTGTAAACAGTATAGTATAGGTCATATATTTCCGCGAAGATTTCCCTGTAAAAACTAATGTAGCAAAAGCGTTCAAACTCGAGATTATTTATAAGTGGCTTAATGAAATAAACTGTGTTCATTTTTATGAGGATAGTATGTATACTCGAAGAGAAATTAAGGTTCTTATAAAAACAGTCCCGAATTTCGCCACGTTTTTTGCTTATAATTTGCAGAATTCTTAACATAAGAAAAAGTTCTTTTCAGAAAATATGACAAACAACATTGTACTCTGCAATCAGAATTAAAAAATAATAAAAATTGAATGAAAAATGAGCAGGTTTACTAAAAAATGTTTCACTGCGCATACGCGAATGCAATCAAAATATAATGTAGATAATGTATGTACAATATTTTGTACGCTATCTGGGCACTGATCAACAGATATTTGATACAAACCCTCATCTTTTTGCTTCTTTTTGGGAACAACG
The DNA here is from genome assembly GCA_963932465.1 of Maratus speciosus. Lineage (NCBI taxonomy): Eukaryota > Metazoa > Arthropoda > Arachnida > Araneae > Salticidae > Maratus > Maratus speciosus. Next base: position 303,236,265 of record OZ010796.1, on the reverse strand, counting down.
GATTTCGAGCTTATTCTATCGACGATAATTTTCAGCATTTTCAAACTATGATTTTGAGACTTTCACAATTGTTGCTCTTTATACTTAGCTAATACATTATGCACATTATATTTTGATTGCATACGCGCATGCACAGTGAAACATTTTTTAGTAAACCTACTCATTTTACATCCAATTTTTATTATTTTTTAATTCTGATTGCAGAGTATTGTGTACAATGTTGTTTGTCATATTTTCTGAAAAGAACTTTTTTTTATATTAAGAATTCTGCCAATTATAAGCAAAAAACTTGGCGAAATTTGGGACTGGTTTTTATAAAAATCTTAATTACTCTACGAGCTATCCTCATAAAAATGAGCACAGTGTATTTCAATAAGTCACGTATTAATTATCTCGAGTTTGAACGCTTTTGCTACTTTAGTTTTTACAGGGTTATCCAAAAGATATTCGTTCTTTTTCAATTTGTTGACGGTCCTCTACGGGCTTTTGGGAAAAAATCTTCGCGGAAATATATGATCTATACTATACTGTTTACACACCTGCAGTTTCAGGTTAATTCCTCATGCATTTTTCTAGATATTTAACAAAACGTCTAAAATCGCAAGTGACCGGTCACCTTTGGTCATATAGTGTAGGATTCGTGCAATATCAAAAATATCTGATTTCAGAAAAATGACTTTAAAGATTCAAATTTACATTGATTTGGATAGGTATCGCCCCACAAATTTTATCATAAAACCGGTTTTAATTGGAGCATAGTCATCATTGTTCTTTTAAAAGTTCGGTAACATGTCATTCTTTCATAATAGACAACAACAAAAAATTGACTTTTTAGAAAGTTTTAAGGTGATCTCTCCCTCTATGGCAGACGCGTTTCTTGATTACATAAAGTAAAAATTCTTTCTGAATTTCTGAATAAAAAAGAAATCCCTGAAGGGACTTGGAATCGAACAGCGCTTTCCATTTTTTGTAAATAAATTACAGAGATATAAGAGATTCTTGTCACGTGACTGCAGCTTTTTCTCCTTTCCCGTGCTATTGCTTCTGGAAATTCGATTCAAAACTTTAACTTTGACAATATTTTCTCAAACATATATTGCCTTTATCAAAAAATGGATAACGTTATTCGATTACATTGAATTACACCTGCCAATCTTATGCGGTTCCGAAAGGAAATAAATTAAAAAGTGTATCAGAAAGTTAGCTCCTTTGGATTTTAGAAAAGCCTTATTAAATGGCAGGAGAAATATTTTTACGAATCGGCTTTTTATTATACAATTTCAAAAGTTATGTTTTTAACCCTCTTTTTTTCTTTTATACTAAGCTACATTAATTTTTTAATGAATCTATATTTGAATGTTGAAAAGTCTCAGACTCTCTAAGAGTCTAAGAAAAGTCTAAGTAATTATTAATGTTGCTATGTGTATTTTCTGTCTTGTGAGCACGGGCCGTGAACCGTGAAAATATGAACGGGCTGGGCTGGGCTGGGCTCGGGCCGAACTTTTCATTTTTTCGTCGGGCCAGGAGTCTCAGATATACTATGCAAAATGAATTATTTAAAAAAATTGAAATGCAAACGAGAAATTTGTTAAGAAAGCTTTAATTGATTTAACATTATCTTGCTAATGTTTTCGGGTGACTAATGTAGGCTCTGAATACTGGGTTTGACGCAATAAATTTTATTTATTTATTTATTTTCAGCGGACCATCGAGAGTCGCATTGCAGCTATGGAAGTGTATGTTTCTCGTGTCGTCCAATGCGCTCAGGTAATTGAGGATCTGGTTAATTTGATAAACAAGCATGATGATCCATTTCCAGGCAGTCCTCCAAGTCCCGGAAGTCCCAGAGATATACTGCGGTTTAACTTTTAAACGATTTTTTTGTATTTCATAAAGAAATCTTTATCAGCTTACAATTTTTGTTCCTATTGTTTTGCTTTAACCCTTAAATGCATGATTTTTATTTTGTTTCGAAAAAATTATATAAGATTCTCAGAAAGGTTTATTACACAGGAAAAATAATGAAAAAATTCAGAGATACATTTTTCTCGTATGATACGTCATCCTTTGCTTATGTTGCACATCTGCAATACAAGTAAAAACTGCAGTCATAACAAAAATATAGCAAATTATTAAATTATTAAATATTTTAATAAGTATGAATCTAAATACCTTATTTTTTTTTTATTTTCTAATACTTAACCGTTAAATGCAGGAATTATTCTTTTAGAATTGTGTTTTTTAAGGATTGGATATTAAGGATTGGACACCAGAAATTTTAAGATAGATTTTTAACTTTATTTTGGTAGCATATTTTTGTAATTTTTACAGGATTAATATTTCTATATAAATATAGTGGTTGCTAAGAGTTAAATAAAAAGTGATGCAGATATGCATCACTATGCATTTAAGGGTTAATCCTAATTCCATTAAGTGCTGACCTCTTTTTAGTTGTTGTTGTTGTTGTTTTTCACTTTGATCTATAATTATCAGCTGTGGACCAATTATTTTGAAGCTAATATATACGCAAAACTGTTGATACTTCATATATTTTTTCATGTATGTATTTTCCCCCTCACTTGTTAGTCACAGACAGCTTTCTATGTTATAATACTGTAGTGTAAACATATCAGTGCAATGTGAATGCTTTACGATAATTTCAAATTTGTGATACTGGTGTGATATAAAGAAGCAAAAATACAAAGCATGGAAATGCAGTATGAAACCGTTATAACAGGATTCCCATACGTGCTCACATTTAATACTACAATATCCGAATTACTAATATTCTCCTTATTTAGTAGCATAATTTCTGTAATAAAATAAGGCGAACATTACTATTCGAAACTAGTAGTATTCAAAAATATGCAAACATAGAAAACCCTGTTTTCGGATAAAAGGTTCCATGCGGTATTTACAAAATTTTGAAAAATTAGCTAATTTTATTAAAGTAGTCATGTGAATCTAGTCTTGAAAATGCAAGGTGTTTTATTTTTTATGTTAATCTTATATCAAATTTCCTTAATCGTTTTTTTTTAATAGAAAGAGGGTATATAATATGTGTGTAATATAAGTAATATTACACACACTGGTGTAAAATAAGGTAATATTACACACTCTGGTGTAAAATAAGGTAAACTAACAAAATCCATGTTTCGAGAGATTCAAGATTCAAGTTTTCTAAAGAAAACTATGCAAACTGTTGTGATTGGTTTCTCTACAATAGCTAGTTTGTTAAGACTGTTCCTTCAGTCAACTTATGTGCAACATTTTTTGTTTTACAGCTTTGATTTTATTAAACTTAAGTTATTGTTGTTAAAATTCATATCTGAAATTTATCTTTATTAAGCCATATATTGAGTAAAAAATAAACCTTGCACTTTTAAAAGAATATCAAGATACAGTTAAACAATTTTGCATAAAAATCAGAGAAAATTTTAAAAATGCCCTTTGCCATGTTTTACACCCGAATCCTTTATTCATTTAAAGCATAGAAAAAGTATCTCCAATGTTGCAAACAATAAAGTAATATATATATATATAGTATAAAATACCGTATATTCGGATGAATAACGCGCAGCTCAAACAAATATATTTAAATCCATAAATTTTATATAATATATAAGGTGAAACATTTACACTGTAAAAAAGACCTTTTTTTCTTAATATAGCTCTTACCTTTCTTAAGATTTTTGAAATTACAATATAACCTCTTTCAAGTTACCAGTGACTCCGAAAAACATTTCTTTATCTTCAGAAACCAATCGATTTCCGAATTAAAAAAAAAATAATAAAACATTTCTGAAACAAAAGTTTCTTTTTCTGCCCGTAGTTTTCGGAAAAGTTTTTACAGTGTATTAATGAGTTTTCTCAACTCGAAATATCGGTTTTTCGGATGCTATCTACTTTGCTTTTTTTCAGTTAAAAAATCGATTTTTCTTTTTTTACATTTTTCTATTTCCTATATTCTGTACATTATCCCTTTAAAACAATTTAGCCGAATTCAAAGTCCCTTAGTAGTTATTTAGTGCTTTAGCGCAACGCGTCCGTAGGGCATAAACTGTTTTGGATAACTATAAACGAATTTTACGCTAAGTGCCTTTATCAAACTGGGCGGGATCTGAACTCAAAAACTTTTAAACCAATCTTGCTAATTTTTTAGCTTAAAGGTATATACGAGGGTAGTTCAATAATTATTGTCCCAAGTGTGTATAAAATATTTGTACTGCGATGGTTGGTGTGGAATATTGAAGCCTAATGTCTTAGATACCTATATGCTCAATTTCAGAACTGTAGCTGCTATATTGACTTTTTTTCGTTTTAGGTGTGAGAGATGGCACCTAGCTTGAAAGGAGAGTGGGGGGGGGGGGGAGGCTGGTTTGGAGTTTATGGGGCTAGATTTGTGACAATGGATGACACTATGATCCCGAGTCTAAACGACAGCTTCAATATTCCACCACAACCGTCGCAGTACAAATATTTTATACACACTCGGGACAATGATTATCGAACCACCCTCTTAATTTATTAGAACTTGGACCACTTTCAGCCATTTTTATAAAAAATAAAAGTTTTTAGAAGCACGCCAAAGTGCAAAAAGAGGGTCAAAAACGACCCTTTTTTTTTAATTGGCTGCCACTTGGTTGATTTTCAACTTTTTTTTTTAATTTCAAAGTGGCTGAAGCTATAGACAATCTTACCTATTTTCATAATTCCTAACGAAAATTGATTGATAACGATTCTGACGATTTATCGGATCCCGCCCTCTTGGAAATGCACGATGCGCACGCTAGGACATACACCCCTCGAGCTACATAATCAATTTTTTATTTAAAAATTTTTTAAATGTTCTTCAAATGATAAAAAATAACATACAAAAAATCCGGAGTTAAAAATCTTTGTTCCTTATTCCAGAAAAAAAAATTGCTAAAAAACACCCTATTTTCGGGATTCTACAGGCAAAACCCTCTTAAGAAACGTCTTCGTGTTCAACAAACATGATAAATCAACAGCATTAACTGTAGCATTAAAATTAATGGCATTAATATGTTAAAATTAACATTATTTTGTTACTCTTGCATGCATAAATTCTGTTAAGATGTTAAATATCTTAAACTGTTTACCTAAGAATTGATAGCATCCAAAAAACCGGTATTCCAGGTAGAGAAAACTGATTAATACACTGTAAAAAGTACTCGGAAAATTTTTCGAAAATTACAAACAGAAAGAAAATAAAAACATTGCTGAGGTCGTACGCTTCAGGGAATTTTTCAGGATAAATATCAATATTTTTTTTTTTATAGAAAAATAAATCTAGATTAAACGCGCGAAATTTCGCCGACTTTAAAAAGAGATTTTCTTTAAGACAATACTGGCGCCGAAGAATTTCCTGGTCGGGAAATTTCAGGACAAGTACGACCCCTGACATTGTTTTAGAAATTTCTCTTTTAATCTCGAAAATCTATTGGGTTCAGAGGCTTTTTAAAGATAAAGGGGCGCTTTTCGAAGTCGCAAGAAATTTTTTTTTGCTTACAATGTACATAATGAAGCCATAAGTAACATGTGAGGGGTTCACAACCATAGTAAACCAAGTCCATTTTGAAAAATAAAAGAGGTAGTCCATTTAGAAGGTGCATAAAATGTGTTACTCCCACAGTGAACCAAGTCTGTTTTCGCATACTTCCTTATATTTGTCATCTGTTTACAGACTTGGTTTACTGCGGGAGTGGATAAAACAGATTTTATGCACCTTCTAAATGGACTATCTCATTTTTTTTCCAAAATGGACTTGGTCTACTATGGTCGTGAGCCCCTCGTGTCATTTGATAAAATTTCTGGGTCTAAATACGATTGTTTGAGCTGTGTGTTACATACCAGAAAGTACGGTAATTTTAAATTGGCAAGTATATATCAGATATTATTGTCTTTGAAAACATAATTTCTCCTAAACACGGTTTATATATAAAAAAGACTTAATTATCAAACATTTCCTGATATATAAAATGTAGAAAATAGATGTTACCTTATAACTTTAAAAATCTGAAAATTGGTTGCTATCTTGAAAACTGTGATAATGTTATGTAATGTATGTGCAATTACCATTAATTTCAGAACTACATGGTTACTTCCTATACATTCGTGTAATTTGACGGAAATGGCCCATATTTTCATACTTTTCTTGAGGAATCCTCTCATTAATATTTTAAAATTTTTATATTGTACTTTTTAAATGCTCGTATTCGAAATTTCTTAGGATTGCATTTGTTACTTGAAATATATTGTCCAAAGAAAAAAATAATCTATTTTCGTAAAATATTTTGATATAACTATTTAGATATTGGTCTATTTTTGATGAAAGAAGATTCGGCTTCTAAGCTAAAAATCAAGAAGAGAATGTAGAAATGCTTTTTCAAAATTTAAAATTGCTATTTCGTATCAAGAATATTGAATTGAAATCTTGAATCCTATTTCCTTTGTACTCATTATGAAATGAAAATCTTTCTGGTTTCGAATTTTTGTCATTGGTAAAATTACACTTTTGTAAAGCAATATGCAAAATTTCTCATTTTCTTTAAAATTTTCACATTAATTAGATTATTCCACCACCTTATTCAGAAAGAGTTTTTCAAATTTATTAAAATGTTTATAAAGAACTATTGTACGAAAATCGTATGTTTCTGAAAATTTGTATATTCAAATCTCACCGATATTTCTGTGTCGACTCTTTATATTTTTATATGCATGTCTAGCACTATACCGTGTTTATCGCATGCCGAAAATTGATAAATGATATCATTTATACTCAAATGCTTTGCAAATCATGAACTCTTTTCTTTGTACACATTATAGAATGAAATATTTCCTAGTTTATATTTTGCTATTGCTAAAATTGCACTTTAGTGAAAGTATGAGCAGTTATCTTATTATTATTATTATTATTTTTTTTTTTTTTTTTTTTTTTTTTTTAAGTGTTCACGTTAAAACCTTTTTAACGAGAAAGAGTTTTTCAAATTTATTGAAATTTCTGTTTATAAAGAATTATTGTCGAAAAAAGCATGTTTATGAAAGTTTGTATACTCAAACCTCACTGAAATTTCCGTGTCGACTATTTCTATTTTTATATACATGTTTACCACTATACCATGTTTATTGCACCCCGGAAATTGATAAATGATATCATTTATACTCAAATGCTTTGCATTGCATTGAGATCATGAACCTATTTCCTTTGTGCATATTAATTACGGAATGAAATCCTTAGTATTTTAGAACTTGCCACTGGTAAAAATGAACTTTAGTAAAAGTATGAGCAAAATTCTCTTAATTTTTTTTAAGTTTTCACATAAAAATCTTATTATTAAGAGAGGGTTTTCAAACTTATAGAAGTTTATGTTTATAAATAACTATTGTAGAAAAATCATATGTATCTGAAAATTTATATACACAAATCTCACTGATATTTTTGTTTTGTCTATTTATACTTTTATGTACATGTTTACCACTATACCATTTGCTCACAGGAAATTCATGAATGAAATCCTTTATACTCAAATGCTTTGCAGTGTATTGAAATCGTGACCTTATTTTCTTTGTGCACATTGTAGAAACATATCTTTCGTAGTTTAGAAATTTTCCTGGTAACATTGCAGATTAGTAAATGTATGAAAAAAACACTTTTAATTGTTCACATTAAGACCTTATTATTGAGAAAGGGTTTTTCAAATTTATTAAAAGATCTATTTATAATGAACTATTTTAGAAAAATCATATGTCTCTGAAAGTTTGTATACTAGAATCTTACTGACATTTCTGTATCGACTATTTCTATTTTTATATACATGTTTACCCCTATACCATGTTTATTGCAGTCCAGAAATTGATGAATGAAATCCTTTATACTCAAATACTTTGCGATGCATTGAAATCATGAGCCCAATTTTCTCTGTGCACATTTTAGAATGAAATCCTTCGTACTTGAGAATTTATCACTGGTAAAATTAGACTTTAGTAAAAGTATGAGCAAATATATACCACTTAATTTTTTGTTAAGTGTTCACATTAAAACCTTTTTATTAAAAATTTTTATCAAATTTATTGAAATTTCTGTTTATAAAGAATAATTGTAGACAAATTATATGTTTTTCAAACTTTGTATGCTTAAACGGCACTGATATTTCTGTGTTGACAATTTCTTTATATATATATATATATATAGTACATATAACACCACGGAAATTGGTGAATGAAATACTTATACTCACCTATATATATCATGTTCACCAAGCTAATTTGACGAATGTTTTTTATTCCATCCTTTACTTTTTGTATATCATTGTGGAATTATATTGCTTTATTCTATTGTAATCTCTATGTTTTTAGTTTAAAATAAAAAATAAAAAGGCATTGATCGTAGTTAATACCATAAATATTTATCACATTAAAAATTATTAAACATATCTTAAATTTGAAATATGGAGTTTCTCGAAGAGTTTTAAAAATGTTATTTATAATAACATGTGTTTGGCAAACACTTCATTTTGAAAAATTAAATATTTGAATATGAGAAACGTTATTTTAAGTCTATAATAAATAAATAAATATCTGAGAAAAAATTAAACATTTATTGCATTGTTGCTATATCTCCCGATATTTTAATACCATCATTTTCGAATAGAAATGTTTGCTTTATATAATCGCAAAATTTCTTCCAATATTTCTATTTGAAAATATGTTTATTAAAAAATTTGGAGATGTCAGAGTTGCGTAACTGATCAAATGGGATAGAATATAAACATGTCTTGCTACGTTCTAAAAAAACCGGATGTTTCTTATACCGAAAAAATATTATATAACCACAAAAGAAAATATAAATTCTTCTGAGTTATCCGCAATTCCAAAAAGCGTTCCTTTATCTTTATAAACCACAGCCGCTAATGGATTTTCGACATTTAAAGAAACAGTTATAAAAAAAGTTTTCTGGCTGCCCGCAAATTTCAGAAACGTTTTTGAGTATAAATGTGTTGTTTCAGTTCCTGAATTGTTTGTGGGGTTTGACGGTATGAACGGTCTTTCAGGTACCCCCCCCCCCCAAAGGAAAAAGTCACAGGGCATCAAGTCCGGAGAATAAGGAGGCCATGCCATGCCACTTCCTGTATGCATGTCGTAATGCAAGGCAATTACACGATCATTGAAATGCTCGCTGAGAAAATCGAATATTGCAGGCGTTCGATGTAGACGAGCACTATATTGCATGAACCATGAGGCGTTCGATCTGTCCCCAAAACCATTATGAATCGCCACAAATTCATCCAGAATTTCAAGGTATTGTGCAGCATTCATCGTTTGCTCTCGAAAAAAGGGGGCAATTATTCCTTTGGAGGCTATCGCGGCCCAGATCATTAGTTTTTAGGGATGCAGGGATGACGGTACTGAGGACATTGGGGACATAACATGAGGATTTTCGGTTCCCCAAATGCGCGAGTTCTGTTTGTTGACAAATCCATCAAAATGAAAATATGCCTCATCAGAGAACCATATATTTCCAATATCGATTTCACCCTCATCTAAAAGCTGCAGCATAGTATTCGTAAAATTCCAGCTTGCAAGAATGGTATCCTCAGTCAGGGGTTGGCGAGTCTGGATCTTGTACGGGAACATGTAAAGACTGTGGAGCATGATACGGTGCGTGGTAATTCTCCGACGTCCAGCACGAGCTAAAACGCGTTGAATAGAAGTCTGGGGCCGCTGTACGATGAGCTGCTGTACGGCTTCACGCTTCAGCATTCAATTCTGTAACTGCAACGCGACGCCAGACGACATTTCCAATACAGTCATCATTGACGTTCTCCGTTCGTTCAAATTTTTCGAACAAAGCCTTTAACGTATTGTCTGACGGACCGTTTCGAACATTGAATTCCCTTTCAAAGCTGCGCCGCGTTTAAACTCAACTATGTTCCAGGCGGTGCTACTCCAAAACAATAAATATTCTCTGTCCCAATGAATAAACCATTTTCAATAACGCATACCCTTTCAAACGTACTCACTAGCAGATTGGTAGAAAAATAACGAATGAAGATGTGACGGATTCGATTTCTGTGTAGATCTCACATACCTACATTGCCATTATTTCGCGAAATTTTAACTAAATTTGCAAATTGGTTGGATAAAATTCCCATAAATACATAGAAATGTAAAATCGCCTACAAACTCGAATACTGCTTGTTATACTCATGCCCAATTCCGAACGCGGTATTCTGCTATTCAAGCAGGGGCCTCGCTAAGAGGGGAGCCTCGCCTCCCCCCCCCCCCAAAAAAAAAGTTGGCAAATGCTGTTACACTTGGCAAATTTACAAACTTAGTTGTCAAATTTGTTTAAAACTTTAATAAAAACTATAATACACTTCCTATTTCTGATAGACTTGACAAAAGTTACAAATCTAATTAGGAATATTATTAAACTTTTGCAAATAAGAACTATATTACTTTTTTTAATTGTGGTAACTTGGTAAATTTATAAAACTAGTTGGGAAATACTGAAATTTGACTTAGCAATTTAAGGCCACTCCCCCCCCCCCCCCGAAGAAAAAGTCTTAGCTATGGCTTTGTATCGAAGAATTTGTTATTTACATGGCAACAACACATACCATTGAAATCATATCGAATGAGTTCAGAATCTGGCCTTAAGAGCAAGATCTCTTCACCTAGTTTTAAAATACGATGCATAAAATATTCTTTATACCAGACCATAAAAAGGAATTTAATCCGGGAAAATAAAGCTTCACAAATGTAAAATCGCCTGAAAACTCGAATACTGCTTGCTAAATCCATGTCCAGTTCTGAACGCTGTGACGTATAAGCGGGCCCTGGTGTCAAGCACACAAGTCTGATTTATGTGTTCAATAAAAACAAACAAGCAAACAGACGCTGTATTCTACAATCGAATAATTTGTTGTTTCCATGGCAACAACGCATTCCATTGAAATCATATAGAATGAGCTCAGAATCGAGGCCTAACAGCAAGATTGTACTGGCGAATGAGACCCACTCCATAGCTTTAATATCCTTTCTTCGCATCAATCACCGCCCCCTGAATAACAGGCCTAAGCGCTGACACAAAAACGGCGGCTGCCGAAGGCGGGTTTTTTTAAACATATGTACGGCCCCTTAAATTTGGACACCAGTATTTTATAAAAGATTTCTTTGACCATGTATGATCTCATAAAAATAAAGCGGAAAGAACGTTTAAAAAATATTGGTTCTAAAATTCAAGGGACCGTTCACACGCTTAAAAAAGTCCGCCTTCAGCAGCCGCCATTTTTGTGTCAGCGCTCAGGCCTAGTATTCAGAGGGCTATTTCATCAATGCTGAGTGACACCAGTTTCAGCCTCGACTGAGCGCCAATCGCTGTCAGTGCCATCTATTATTTGAAATTCGAACTAGTAAAAATCACAGTAAAAACAAAAAACTCCTGACATCATACATAACCCTCCTGCAAGAATTTTTTAATATCTGTCACCGTTTGCGAGTTATTGAATTTTAAAATCCATCAGTCCTTTTTGGGACACCCAGTATATAGAGAAAAGGGGGAGAAAAATGAATTTAAAGATAGCAACTTTAAATCAATAAAAGGGAATTGAATGCAGTAAAAAGGCTTTTTTAAAAAAATTTTAACCTCTTCGGTCCCTGGTTCCCAATACGAGGACACCTGTTCTTTTCCTTATAAAAACTAAAATGTCCGATTTTTTTACATTTTCACACCACTTCTTAACAGCTGAAAGTTTTTTGCGTTCAAAGTAAACAAATAAATGGCAGCATCTAAGCTGATTCCCACATAAAATAAATGTTATTTTCATCTGAGTTTGCGAAATGCCTAAAAATGCCCAAAAGACAGTATGACCAAGAAAGAGAGAAATTTTCATGAGTTTTTAACTTAAATCTTTTTCAATAAATTTTTTGAGTATTTGTAGATTATTTACTTGTTTAAAGCTCTTAAATTTGTGGTTGCGTTAATTTAGGTTAACCCCTTCGGGACGAGCGTCTTTTACAGAATTTTTAATCTTTTATCACCGTTTTTTTAAAACAGAATTTTTTTCCTCATTCAATCAAAAAATGCTCGGATTAAATAAGGCAAAATTGGCAATAAAAATTTACTGGTGAGAATAATCACTGATTCTGAGAAACTTACGCAGCACGAATACCGGTCGCTCGTCCCCAGTGGGTTAATGGTTATCAAATTGATGTTTTAAAGGAGTTTGTACTTTTAGATCCATATTTTTGAACGTAAATTACTAAGCGCCTAAAGGATCAATTTCAGAAAAGATATTTTTTCTGTCATTTACGATGTCATTTTGTTTGGGAAAAACCAATGAATAAGCATTTGTATTATTATTTACTTCGGTATATTAACTTCGGAACTGAAGAAGTTAATTTATAGGATCTTTACAAAATTTCGTTCAAAATTACTACGAATGTCTATTTTCATTTAAAGCAAAAAAAAAGGAAAATTTGAGATTTTTGTTATTTTCCGTAAAACGAAGAGCATCGAATCTCCTTAAATGAAGCATACAAGATATTAAAAAATTGAGATGTTCAGAAAATAATGCATTCAGTTTAATATGCTCTAAATCTACTGAAAATAATCTCTGCCATGCGTAGCCTTTTTTATTTATTTAATGGAGGATATTCCATCTCCGTTTTGATCACGTGGTCAAGGTAAAAACTTCTAGCGTAAAGAAGGGAAGGCTCCGTAGAGACGTGTAATGTAAAGCCCCGCTAGCCAATGAAACAGTTCATGAGGCCAAGCAGTAATATCTTTCCTTCTTATCAGTTAGAAATTCCTTGCGTAAATTACCGGTATCACGTGACTTTTCCAGCCTCGAACCCATATTTGGAATATCCCCCATTACCGGTATCACGTGACTTTTTTCAGCCTCGAACCCATATTTGGAATATCTTCATTGAGAACATAAATCAGAATTGTTTGAAAGCCTGAGAGAGACTGTTCACGTAGAGGTTTGCACGGGCCCGGAAAGGGCATGCAAAATGAAGAAAAAATTTCCAACGGGCCGGGCCGGCGGATTAAAGACAATTTTTGCAACGGGCCGTGCCTGGTCGAGCCGAGGACAAAATTCGGCCCGAAACAAAATTCACAAGGATCAAACTAAGCTAATAAAATATGAACAGGTTTCAATGGACGTGACTGAGACGAGGATAGTATAAATATGCTGTACCAGCCGATGCTAGATTCACAACATCAGTACAGAAATATAACATGTCCAGCGTAGAGATTGACATTGGCACTTTCCTCATGTTAGAACCAAGGCTTAATGGAGGATATTCCATCTACGTCATTATCACGTGGTCATGGCAAAAACGTCTAGCTTAAAGAAGGGAAGGCTCCGTAGACGTAATGTAAATCTCCGCTAAAAGTTCATGAGGGAAATCAGTAGTAGCTCTCCTTCTTATAAGTTAGAAGTGCTTTGGTTAAATGGACTATATTCCAAATCTGGGTTCGAGGCTGAAAAAAGTCACGTGGTACCGGTAATTTACCCAAAGAATTTCCAACTGATAAGAAGGAAAGCTACTACTGCTTTCCGCATGAACTGTTTCACTGGCTGGCGAGGATTTATATTACTTTTGCGGAGCCTTCCCTTCTTTACGCTAGAAGTTTTTACATTGGCCACGTGATCATAACGTAGATGGAATGGAGAATATTCCATCTACGTCATGATCACGTAGTCAAGGCAAAAACGTCCAGCGTAAAGAAGGGAAGGCTCCGTAGACGTAATGTAAATCCCCACTAGCAAATGAACAGTTCATGGGGGACAGCAGTAGTAGTTTCCGGTTTCCCTTCTTATGAGTTAGAAGTTCTTTGGGTAAATTACCAGTATCACGTGATTTTTTTTTCAGCCTCGAACCCATATTTGGAATATCCTCCATTACCGGTACCACGTGACTTTTTTCAGCCTCGAACCCATATTTGGAGTAAAGTCAATTATTTCAGCAGACTCGGGGTATAGCGACTAGAATACATAGTGTGGAAATCGGCTATCTCTGTAATGCTTAAAAAAGCGCTAAAATATTGTATCCCTTAAATATGCAACGATGCTGTTGCAATATGCAGATCGCAGCGACATCTGCAGGATATTTTCTACAACTGCAAGGTTTTGCTAGTCTATACAATGTAATACTAGCAATAGGAAAATCCCCAGATGTCGCTGAGATCGACACTTGGCATTTTAGCAGTATCGTCGCACATTTAAGGGATACAATTTTTTAGCACTGTTTGGATAGCATATTTCTACACTAGGTATTCTAGACGCTATACTCGGGGTGGGACAGGATCAGTCTTACATTTTCTTCCTACATACTGGGCCTACATGGCGGGCCAGTACTGATGCTATTCTGCCTTCTGTGGCTTGCGAACAGTAATGTAAAACATATAGTAATCTATAATGTTAAATTTTCCCATAAATATGAATACAGTAATCTAGAATAAAATCTTAACTGAATGTTCAGAAAAATTCGGTATATTCTGTGGAATTGAGTCGAGTTTGATTTCAATGATTTTTGTACGGACCGGGTCGTGAACCGCAAAAATACAAACGGGCCGGGCTCGGGCTCAACTTTTAGTTTTTGTAACGGGCGGGGAAGTGTATTTTCGGCCCATGCAAAACTCTACTGCTCATGTGAGGAGACGAAGTTGGTAGAGCATAGAAGTCCCCCTCCCACGAAACCCTTTATTAAGGTTTTAAAATATTTTCATCCTGAGCTGAATCCACCGGTAAACAAGACAAGGGGCGGGAGAGAAAATAATGCACAACTGAGAATACAATGTATGGCATTGCGCCAGAAACTTGAGGAACGCGGTAGACAATCCATGCCGGTGCCGGAGCCCGAACGCGCCAATGAGCTGGGTTCAACCCAGAAAAAAATGGTGTTCGCGTAAGAGACCAATTCTCACGCGAGAGGGGAGCTGTGGTACCGCCAGAGCAAGCTCTACTCACGACAAGGGGCGGTACCACTTGGTGCAGTAAACTGAGGCAGGCTAAAACTAGACAACTAATTTGTTAGGTTGGATACATGTAGAAGGTTTTTGTGTATTCTTTTGAATTTCCTATGAAGTGTGGGTCGCGTTAGAATGTTGTGTAGCCATTCCTTTAGTGAAGTGGTTGGCCGTTTTAAATGCCAAATTTTTCTTAAGTGGACAGTGATAGTACTGCTGGCTAGGAGTGCCCACCTCACCCAACGGCACCTTGCGTTGCCGCACCACACTCGCATCTTTTGGTTTTGGCAATCGAAAATTTGTGCAGGTAGGACTTGAAAGGGCTGTGTCCCATTAGGAAGCTTGCTGTGTGGGGTATGAGGTAGTAAATGTCGTGTGCGACTTTGGGGATCAAGTCAAACGTATGTCTATCATAGTCAGTGGATTCCCAGTACTCCTGCCATTCAGTGAGAATCCTGGATTCCATGACCCTCTTAATAAATGACTAGAGCACTAAGAGGTGATGGTCTATGTTGATTTTTAAGGTGGCCTGTTTGCCAAGTTGGCCCGCCCACTCATTGCCTTGAACGTCCAAGACACGTCCAAGATGTGTTATGTGAACGAAATGTTTTAATTTTACTCTGATCTGAAGTACCAGTGAATTTTTTGTTCTGGGTGCGTGAATGGCCAGAGTCAGCTGCAGACCTGACAGTCTATCACTGAAGATCGATATCTTGAGGAGGCCAGGATGTTTATCGATCTATTCGAGGGCTGAGAGAAAAGGGAATAGCTCTGCCTGGAAAACTTATTTATTGTCGTCTAGTCTGCAAGCCCGCCGATGAGTCATCGCGCCTCCTTCCGTGACGCAGAAAGCTGCTGCCACGCCGGTATCTGTGCGCTACTCATCAGTGTAGATGGAGACATGCGGCAGTGGCGTGGCTGTTGATTTGTGGATTAACTTGGAAGTGCATGTCTCTTTAACGGGTTGAATCTACCAGCTGTGGACTTTATGTTGGATGATCGTGTTGTGAAATAGGGTGGCTGTAATATGATCCTCTTGGGGGTGGATGATGGAAATTTTATTGCAATCATATTTTAATGTTGTTGTTATTGATGGTATGCTGGTAAGTAATGTTAGTTCATCAGTGAATATTGTTTTGTAGCCGCGCAAAATTTCGAGAAGAAAAATACGTTATATAGAGGTCAATTTTATGAGTGCTTGTTTATTTAGTTAACCCTCCCCCCCCTCCCAGATGTTATAATTATTTCTATAGTTGTAAGATGCGAAATTTTTAATAGTTTATTGTTAACATCCAAGTTTTTTATATTAAATTTAATGAGTTATTGTGATGGAATGAGATTATTTTGTGTGTCTTATGTAGTTAATGTGTGGGATCCAGTTTATATTTTTGTCAATTGTAATACCTAAGGGTTTGAGATGTGGGAAACGATATACGCAAACGCCGTTGATGTATATTACTGGAGACCGCTTTGGATTGAGCGGGCGTGGTTTGTTAAATGTAAGTGCTTGAGACTCGCGCGGTGATATTGTTAAGTGAAGAGATTCTAACAACTGGCAGAAGATGAGGGGAGCAGATGCAAATACTTCCTCCAGATGACGACGTACGCGACCAGAGAAAATGAAGCTGAATTCATCAGCAAAGGAAAAGAGGGAGTATCTCAACCGATTCATCTCACAAGGAGAAGGCCAACCTTGTTAATCACAGATTTTGATTATTTTAATATATGTTGTAGGGTAGACACCCCTTAGTGTCAGGTCCAACGGATTTTATCCAATGCCTCTTAGTTCTTGAAAAACCGGGGGGTCTAATATTAATACACAACATAAATACTTACTTCGCAACCAAAATGATAGGTTAGTCGTAGCTCAGTTGGCATGGCGTTTGCCGGCTGATCCGAGGGCCCGGGTTCAATACCTGAATGCGCTACATTTGTTTTTCTCATTTTTTGTTTTATAAATATAGTTGTAATTATAATTTAATAATTTCAATTAAAAATTTTAACATCATACATTAATTACAATGTTAACAAACTTAAATTTATCATTTCTTATTTGTAAACTATTATTTCTCATCTATTAAAGAGGATTAAAAAGAAATTGGATCTATTATTGAATGACAAAAATTCCAAAATCGTGACAAATTCTGTTGTGGTGCCATCTAGTTATGATAAAAAAAAGGAATATTCAAATAAAATAAAAATAAAAGCAGAAAGAAGATAAAGGGGAAAGCAAAATAAATGAAAGCGCAAGCATATTTATTACAAATTTAAAAATCTTTAATATGCAAAAAATCGGTTGTAATTTAATTCTGATGCTAATTTTTAATATAATTATGCTTGTTACTTTAAAAACAGAATAATAGTATTATCGCATTGACTTCCTTTGTTAAAGCAATGCATAAATGATGCTTCTTTAAAATCACGAATTGACACAATTGCTCAATATCATTTCATCGATAAAGAATGTATGAAATACATTTTAAAAGTGATTTTTTTTTAAATAACAGTTTTATGATGTTTTATTACAACTATTTAGTTAAAAGTAAAAAATTAAATAGGTTAAAATTATAATTGATATACAATATTAAAAATTTTAATTGACAATGAGATTATTGAGTTATACTTACAAGTAAATTTATAAAACAAAAAATGAGAAAAACAAATGTAACGTATCAGGTATCGAACCCGGGCCCGCGAATCAGCCGCTAAACACCATACCAACTGAGCTACGACTGACCTATCATCGTTGTTGCAAAGTAAGTATTTAAGTTGTGTACTAATATTAGACCCCCCGGTTTCTCAAGAACTAAGGAGCATTGGATAAAATCCGTTGAACCTGACACTAAGTGGCCTCTACCCTACAACATATATTAAAATAATCAAAATCTGTGATTAACAAGGTTGGCCCTCTCCTTGTCAGTTAGTAGTACGTTTTATACTAATAGCTAAAGGATTGGTCCGAGGCATGTTCCTTGCGGGCAGTCCTTCGCCAATCGGTGGGATGAGGTTCCAGCACCCCAGTTAATGAGGACACTCCTTTGGGAAAGATAGGATGATGACTCCAGCTATGTTCCCGGAGCAGTTTAATACTTATAATTGTATCATTATGTCGCGCCATTCTGCATTGTCAAATGCTACTTATATGTCCAGTGAGACCAGTGAAGTGTGATTCCTACAGGCGATGCTTTAACGCAGGAAGTCAAGATGGCGTGTAATGCTTCCTCATAAGATCAAACTACTCTGAAACCGAATTGCATTGAATGAAGTAGATTGTTGGTTTCTAAGAAATGGATGGGAAGGAAGAATAAAAGCTTCTCTAGGAAATTGCTTAGTGATGGTAGAAGGTAGATCGGGTGGTATGATTTGGGTTCAGAAGCTGACTTCCCTTGCTTTAGAAAATACACCACTTTGCCTTATCTCAAGACGAGTGGCAAGTAGTTGGAAGCTATGCTAGGATGTTTGGTAGAATTTTATGTGCTAATTTTAGGATACGGAAGTAAATTGAGTCTGGGCCGGGTACATTTTTATCTTTAATCAGTACAGTACAGTTTTAATTTCCGCATTTGTGAAGTTTTTATCATGTGGAGCGTTAAATTGGATATATATATTATCGTGTGTCGGATACGCCGATGGACCAGAAATTTGTTGTGCGAGTTGTTCAAGGTTGTGTTTTCTGAGTGTGAGATTGGGTGGTAGTTCGAGCCTTATTTAATCTGGTGTGAAGTATTTCCCATTGAAAATTTTTTGTATTGTGCCAAATGGATAAAAGTCTTTGCTGCAGAACTTCTCCCATGCTGCTTTCCTAGTCTCTAGGACTTTGCGCTTGTGGAGGGCAGTTAGCTTTGTGCGTTTAGCACCGATTATCTTTATGTCCGGTGAGCTATATCGCGCGATCTTCCGTGATCAGGCGCACTACTGTTCCAGTCAGTAATTGAAGGAAGTGACCTCCAATTCTGCGCCGTTCGCCGCCTTTTCTTCTAATTAGCGGCGGTCGGCGAACACCACCTGCCACCGAGAGCTATAATGATCTCGAAGCCGATGCTGTCATCCGACGTATTAAACGCCCCGGCCGTTGACGTCTTAAACTTGTTGAACTTATCTTTTAAATGTTTCCGGTCGCGATTTTCCGTGATCGGGCGCACTACCGTTCCGATCGGTAACTGAAGGAAGGGGTCTTCGATCCTTCTCCTACGCTCGCAAGAGATTACCGGCGAGGTACCTTAACCACAGCCACGGCGGGGCCCCGTAAGTGTTCTAAGCCTAGAAAACTCACGCATAAAAACAATCATCAGTACCTACAATTCAGTGGCATTTTCCTGTTATTTTCTTCTTTTAAACTTTAACTGATGTTACCGGTCTCACAGATCGGTTTTTTTTTTCAATTTTAATAGTTTAACTTGCAAATTTCAGTTTATCTACAAACACTACTGAAATTTTGTTTCGTTTGGAACTTTAATACTAACGCCACAGACACTTGAATAGGTGAATTTTAATTATAACACTCCTGTTCAAAAAGTTTAGTACAAAAACAACATCCTATGAGTTAATCGCGGCTTTTATGCATCGTTCGATGGAGCGGTCTCACAGACCAGACCACTTCACACTAGTTATGTGACAATTTCTGTGACATCAGTTAAAGGTTAATTTGTGCTTTTTTTTTCTTTTTGTGGTGTAGTTATATTTATTATTCGTTGTAGTTATTTTTGTCAGTCTCTGTACTTGATTAGGGAATTTTGCTTAGTCTACATAGGGAAATTGTAATAAATATGAAAATTCTTGACACTAACACCTAATTTTTACATCATATTTGGAGTTTTCAGGACAATTTAACAAAACTACTTGACGAAATAAGCTGTAATTTAGGATTTCGATGTTTGAGGCTCCTAAAAACCGATTTCTGTTAAAATATTCATAGGTTTCAATTAACATTTTTTTCGAAAATTAAATTCGAATATATATATTGAAAATAATATTCGAAAAAAAGTACAAATATGAATCTTCTTACCGAAATCAATTTCTATAGAAGCTTTAACCCTCCGAGCGTCTTGGGGGCTTTCCTGCATTTTCATAAAAATGCTTTTAAAAATAATCTTAATGTAAATTTTCTTTTCCTGTTTGTTTCTAAAATACACTTCATACCCCTTTATTTGATATCACATTTAAAAGTACAATTCTGCTTAAAATATTTTTTTTCTACAACAGATTTAAGTTGTTTTTGAGAAACAGAAAAATATGTCCAAACCGCTCAGAGGATTAAATATGCGAATCAAAAATAAAAGCTCATTCCAACAAAGTAGTTTATGAGCTATGCTTCAAAAACTGTCCTTATTGCAATTTTTTTTTTTTTTTTTTTTTTTTTTTTTTTTACACCAATTAAAAACAAATTAGCATTAGGAGTTTCAAACTTTAAACTTGCATAATTCTTCTAAACCAAGTGACTTTCCGTTTGGTATCGGAAGGTAAAATTTACCGATATATCCAAATATGATGTCAAAATTAGGTGTTAGTATTTAAAATTTTCAAGTTTGGATACAATTTCTCAATATAAACGACCTTCGAAGCAAAATTTAAGTATAGCATTAAATAGTAGGCCTTATTACTAATCAATTGATTGGTACCAGTCACATTTTTATACGAGAATTTGCGGCAAAGTTATCAGGGGGCGGTACTTTTTTCCGCAAAACTGTAAAAACAAATCAGCTTTATGAGTCTGTAAACAAATTTTGTTTCGTTTACAAATTTTTCTTGAAATCAATTAGCTATAAGAAATTTCAGAACTCATTAACAAATGTTTAAAAGTGGCAAATAATTGGCGTGAAAGTTATTATTCCCTTAGTGGGGTTTAACGAAAGAAATAGAATCTTTCTGTGACATTTACAATATCATGGATAAGCTCTATTTAAATTTAAGCCCGTTTCATGTATGCCCTTTAATTGTACATTAAAGTATCATAGAATGTGATACATGGTTTCGAAAAGACGGCTTCCATCTCATTAATGTTTTTACAAATTACTTCTTCCGGGTATAAAAATAAAAGTCCCATTTCATATTACAGTGTGTTACAGGACGAAAGAAAAACCATTATTCCAACATCTCTAATTGTTTGTCTAAAATGGACAAAATGATACCCATATCGAATATACCAGTTGCTTTGATAACAGATAAAACTTTTTTTTTTTTTTTTTTTTTTTTTTTAATGTTGGAAAGTAGTAAAGCGACGCAAAGTAGTATTACACAAAATCTAGAAATATAACACAGCGTAGTGAAACTAATCATTATAACAAGTATTCAAATTATACTCTCTTTACGAAAATAATGGATTATTATGTAAGAATGAGATGAACACATATGATATTTTGGGAAAATCTGGGCTGCGTGCAAATGAAAAAAAAATGCATTTTATGAAATAAAATAAATATATTTTAGCTGAAGAACAAAAATATAGGAATAAGGAAACGATTTTTTAAAATTACATACAACGTACAAACATAATGCAGCTTTGTGAAAATGATTATTAAAACAAATGTTTAAATTGCAGATTCTTTATGAAGATAATGAGTTATCACATTAAATGATTTTGGTTTAAAGTATGTTTTTTTTTTTTTTAGATTCATCACTAGGCTTCTCACTAAATAGATAAAACTCAGCATGGAGTTTCTGTCTGTACGCAGTTTTGGTGACAATAAAAAACCCAAGTCCAATTCTCACGCCGGCAAAACTAAACGATTCGATGCGTCACTTGTTTGATACTAAGGTGACAGGAGTGAGCAATAGCATCCCACACTAAGGCGCATCCCACACTGAGACGACAAGCGACATGTAGCCGAAACATGTAGCGCAAAAACCGGTCAAAACAAAGAACGAAGTTGTTTCAAACCTGTTTTAAACTAGTTTTTCCAGCGAATTCAAGCGACATGTCTTATGTGTCGCCTTAGTGTGGCATGCACCTAAGGCGACACATAAGACATGTCGCTTGAATTCGCTGGAAAAACTGGTTTAAAACAGGTTTGAAACAACTTCTTTCTTTGTTTCGACCGGTTTTTGCGCTACATGTTGCGGCTACATGTCGCTTGTCTTTTCAGTGTGGGATGCGCCTAACCTTGGAAAGCTCTGTTCACGAGCTGGAAAAACTCCTAGGCTTCTCCCGAATACAGCAACTTGACACGTCAAGAGACAACTCAGTTTGTGGGATTACCTATCCTAGGACACATTGAACTTTATACATTGCTGGAAACAAGTTTAGGACCACCAACAAAAACAGTAAAGCTCTTACTTTAATGAAAAACTAATAACTTTACAAAATTATACACATACATTTACGCAAGTTTTGTTATTTACTTTAAATTACAATAACATATTTTAAAAAATATCGCTGAAATTAAATTCTACATAACACAACTTGGTGAAAAAATGTTTAATACCAGTATATTTAATATTTAAATTACACACGTAAAAGATTTTTTTAAATTAACTTTCAGAGCCTTTTCTGTTCCCCTTTAACACGGATGTCTTCCAGCAGATGCTTAGGGGAATATTTAGCCAAAATTTTGCATGTAAATATGAATATTTGGCTCCATGTTTCCAAAATGGCTGCTTTCAATTCAAAAATCGAATCAAATTGCTTTTCGTTGGCATAAACTTGATGAACAAGATTCCCCACAAGTTTTTATGGAATTTATATCAGGACTTTAAGCTGGAAAGTCCAAAGTTTAAACTTTGCTTGATGATAACCAATTTGAAGTTGACACAGACTGGTGAATGCGTTATCTTGAAGCAACACCGAATTCTGATACATAAGTTCATCTTTAACCTTTAACTGATGTCACGCGGTCTCCCGGACCCCGCGACTCCCAGCTGTAAACACTTTTACAGCTTTTTACTTTTCTGTACTGAAGTTAAATAATATGAATAAAAGACTTTTTTCATGCAATTTAATTCACATGCTCCTAAGAGAAGTACAACGATATTGTAAAATTTAAGTAAATTCAACCATTTGAGTTATTTTTTAATTCATTTTATTCGAGGGATCTGAGAGACCGGATCACATCAGTTGTGTGACAAATTTTAGTCACATCAGTTAAAGGTTAACCATCTTGCTACGGAACCCGAGATTTCCTCGGGGATGCATTTTTCCGTCTAAATAACCCTCCTTGATTATTCCCACTAGTTATTTTTTTATTGTAAATTTTGCCTTATTAATTCGGAGCACTTTCCCGATTAAATTAGACAAAAATTTTTGTTTTGAAAAACCGGTGACAAAAGAATAAAAACTCTTAAATACACAATTTTTGAAGCTATTTTGATTAAACAATTACGCAGCGAGAGGGTTAAGAGAAACAAAATTATTATCAAGAACATTTCGATAGCCAAAGGAGTTTATCCATGTCAATGAAACTTGCTTTTCCTTTTGAATAAAACATACCCAAATCATCACTCAGCTCCCACCTTGTACATGTCTTGAAAGCAAATATGGCTCATCTCATAAATCAAGCCAGTAATATCTTAAACCATCTGGTTCATAAATACTGAACTTTTTTTCATCGGTAAAAACCAATTTTTGCCATAGATTGCATTTTAAGACATTCAACGATGCGAATTTTAATCTTGCACCAATGGGATGTAGTTTTGACTTGGTTTTGAATTTAACATATTTCAAAAATTTGGCAATTTTTAACACATGTTTAACAGTTCTGGACGTTACTGAGAGTTCTACAGCAGATTTTATAGCATAAGAATAGGCACAATCTTGAACCTTCATTATAATAATGGTCCGTTTATACCGGGCTGAGAGTTTTGATAGCCGTTCGCTTCTTTTATTTCTTCTATAGTTCATTGGATCAGAAAGAAAATTGTGCACAACAGTTTTAGATTTGTTTATTTTTAGGACAATTTGGTATTCACTCAGCCCGCAATCTGAAAAAGCCGTGATTTTACCCTTTTCTTTTGCAGTCAATGATTTTCGCTACTCAAAGCAGCAGTTGCATATCCCAAAACTTTAAATATAGTGACTAGTAACGTATAAGCATCAGCAGAGATGAGTCCCGCATAAAATACCACATTCAGGACGTCATATCATTATGCTAGATTTAAAAGAAACTACTGCTCCTATACTTATTTCTATTTATTAATAATACTTTTCTACATTTATGCAATTCAATTAACTTCACATTTTATGTTATATATATGTGTCTAAATTCAAGATATATAACTATTTTCGGAATTTTATTCTAAACAACACAATTAGCGTGTGGTCTTAAGCTTTTCCCCAGCACTGTCGTCTCTAAAGTCCAAGCCTAGAATAATTTCTTCGATAGACTTTACATCATGTTATTTAATTGCAAAATTTGCAGTACCTTATATTACACTGGTTTCCAAAAATTAAGGAAAAACAACAAAAGTAGCGATTACTCAAAATGTTACAAGTAGATTTTAATAAAACTGAGACATAATGTACAACACATAGTAAGGTATAAAATAACATTAAAAGAAATTACCAGACGATTGTGGTATTTCAGAAATTAATACAATTATAAAATAAACAAAATAAATGTGTCAGTTTGGTATAGGAAAAGTACCTTTAATATGGAGTATGATTACCCATAGAAGCAATACATCACATACAGTGGTGTGTGATACCGTCAATTATGCGATCAACAAGTTCGCTGGGAAGTGCGAGCCATTGCTCTTGTTGCAAGCGTGCCAAAGGTCTGGGGAGGGGGATTGAGAGCAGCAACACATCTTTCTAAAGCATCCCAAAGATGCTCGATGGGATTCAAGTCCAGTGATCGCGCTAGCCATTCCATGCGCTGAATTGTTTGGTGCTGAAGATATCTTCTACGATGTGAACCCTATGCGATCTAGCGTTATCGTCCTGTAACAGAAAATCATTACCTATTGCACCGGCATAAGGGTGCACATAAAAATCAAGAATGTCATCTGTATAGAGGTGAGCATTCACAGTTCCACGTGGAAAGACATGGAAGCATGTACGCCCGCCCAAAGAGATACCATCCCAAACACAGACACTGCCTCCTCCATGCTAATCTTTTTTACGAATGTTTGATGGATGATAGCGTGTTTCCTGTTCTCTCCAAATCAAACAATGTCTACTATCGCATTGGAGGCTAAACTGGAACTCATTTGTGAAGAGAACACGCCTCCATTGATCAGCCGTCAAGTGGACATGTTGACGTGCCCACCTTAAACGTTCCCTCCAGTGACATGAGGTGAGCGGCACACAAACGTCTGTTTGCATCGCGTAAAGACCACCTTCATGAAGCTTTCTATGCACAGTAGACGTTGATACCAACCTTCCAGTGGCTGCAAAAAGAGAGGCTCTAAGATGAGAGGGGATTGCTGTTCTAATCATTCGTACATATAACCACAAATATCGGTCATCGGTGCTTGTCGTAGCTCTTGCCCGTCTTTGGCTAAATCTTCTGGAGGCTGAACGAGTGGTTTGAAATTGTTTCCAAAGCCTATGAACAACAGAAGAACTCAGATTTAGTCATCTGGCCACCTCTGTCTGACTTTGGCCTACATCCAATCTTTCAATAGCTCTATATCGCAGTTATGCGGACAAATGATACTTCTAGGTCAAACTGATGAATTGGCTATCTCAGTTTTCTTATCTCATAATCACAGCGACACCAGCAGCCGTACTTTCTGGCATGCATTTTTATGCCCCGCACAGATGACGCAATCCGATTGCAGCGTCACTAATTTGCATTTTGTAATTTTAATCTGCATCTTTTAGTTAACAACATATCCAAATTTCATACGGATAGGTTAATTATTGAATGAGTTATCGCACTTTTCGTTATTGTTCCTTAATTTTTGGAAACCAGTGTATTATGTTCCTGTATTGTTATAAGTTGATTAATTCATGTTTTAATCAAGAAATTCCCTTAATTTCATTGTTCCACTTGAATAAAATTGTTGATTTAATAGTAAAAGTTGTTTTCATTGAGATCGTGCTACCCATTCTCACGTGCTACCCATGTTTACAGTTACGTGGAAACGTTACAGTTTATATGACTGGAGTTAAATCTCCGGCGTTTTACTTTTAAGAGATCGTATTAGCAAAAAATTTTAATTAACTTTAAAATTTCGATAGCAACACTTATTTTTGATATAGCATTTCATATAGTTTTTTTTCATTTCGCCTAGTTAACAAATTTTAAATAAATAGTATTTGAAGTTTTATATTAGATACATTCAAATTTTTATGATTCGAACATTGTATTAATTTTATACATTTTTATTTATATTTCGGCAAGTTCCAATATTTTCATGCTGACATTTCTATAACTATAATATTAAAAGACTCCCCGAAAATACTTTGAATTCGTAAATTTTACAACTTTACAATACTAATATGGAATTAATATTAAAAAATTTCTGAAATATAACCTGTCAAAAATTTTATTGCATTTCATTCTTAAATGGATATATGTGAAGAGTTACAACAAATCAGGAAGTTTCGGAACAAGGGGGGAGAGGGGGGGAGAGGATGAGAAATTTAGGACTTTTTGGAATTTTGCTGGGAAAAAACAAATCCAAGAAATCTTCAAGCCTTAATGTGCTACACTGCTCAAAACAATTTTAAAAAATTGTAAGTCTTATATAAAGTAACGGTATCAGCGAAATTTTGTTTTGCAGAAAATGAAGAAAAGAGTCACAAATGCAAATTTTTCTCATTTTCAAACTATACGGAGTATGCAAATTTTGAGTTTGATGTCCAAAACGACGCTTTAGCGGCAGCGAATGAAATTTGGCTTTCATCTTACTGAAAGACAAAGCAGAAAACAATGATCGATATTCAGTAAGTACTTTGTTTCGATGAGTGCGATGTCTCAACGAAGTCATTTAACTTCAAAAGCTAAAAGTCATTAACATCAAAAGCTTGGAGAGTTGTTGGTCGGTTAGAGGAAGGGGCGAGGGGGTGCAAACACAAGCCGAAGTAGCAGAAGCCACTAGAGTTTCACAAAGTGTGATTTTCAGGATTTGGAATCATTTTTTGGAGACTGGAAATGCAGGCCGAAGACCAGGGCAAGGTCGTACATGTGCAACAACGCCCAATGAAGATCGATATTTAACGCTAACTGCTCGGAGACACCGGGTTATTAATGTCATTTTTCTTCAACAAAACGTTTGCTCGGCTACTGGCTCCACAATTTCGACTCAAACTGTCCGAAACTGGCACTGCGCTGTAGGTTTGTATGCTCGCAGACCAATGGTATGTATTGCGTTAATAGCAGGGCATCGTGGCGCCCGCAGAGAGTGGGCATCAGAGCATGTAAACTGGAGGAGAAATTAATGTCGCACTATTCTTTTTTCTTACGAGTACCGTTTTTCTGTTTTCAAGAAATTTAAAATTTCCTGGTGGTCTCCACAATTGAGGGCCCAAAGAAATAAAGTAGCAGCTCTTTTAAAAAGAGCAAAAAATTCAAACTACGAGTCAAATATAAACCAGCAATACAAAAGGGAAAGGGCAATTTATCAAAAACAGATTTTATCGGAGAAGGAAAAAGCTTGGACAAACCTGTGTCGCAGAGAGACGGATCCTTTTGGTTTAACGAAAAAGTTGGCCTTCCAGCGATTCCAGGACTCACATATCAGTTACCAATTTGATTCTTTGTCACCCACTTCCAGGTCATCAATCCTTTTAAAACTAACGAGAGATATTTTTGGCGATGAAACTCCAAAGCAACTACCACAGCGACTAAACTCGCACGACCAGGCAAAATTCACGAAAAGAGAGTTGCGAAATGTTGTTTCTCATTCAATATTAACAAGGCGCCAGGACCTGATCAAATTGATCACAGGATGGTCAGGTGCATCTTTTCAAAAATTCCTAATATTCTGTTGGATATGTACAACAGTCTTTTAAAGTTAAGCTATTTTCCTGATGACTGGAAATTGGGAGAGCTCGTGTATTTTAGAAAGGAGGGAAAACCCTTGAATGAGAGCTCTTCATATCGCCCCATCACTCTATTACCAATATTCGGAAAAATCTTAGAGAAATTAATTCTAAGACGAATACATCACGCATTAGACAAAACGAATTTCCTATCGGGTAAGCAACACGGCTACACGCAAAATAAATCTACGGAAACGGCTTTGGAGCAAGTGATTTCATTAGTAAAACAACACAAACAAAATAAACAATACACATCACTGGTGTCACTGGATTTCAGAGGAGCATTTGACAACCTCCCTTGGGACCAGGTGATCCTAGCATTGCAAAGACTAGGTATTTCTAAACAACTCATTAATCTTATCGTTTCCTTCCTTTCGGGTAGGCGAGCTCAGGTGGACTGGATGGCACCATTTTTGTTGTACTTCTTTAGTAAGGGTTGCCCGCAGGGATCGTGTCTGGGTCCTTTTCTTTGGTTGGTTCTGTTGGAGACTCTGTTGGGGACCTTTGATGTACAGGATTGTGAACTGGTGGCATACGCGGATGACGTGATATTACTGATCTGGGCACAGTCGAGACAGCAACTTGAACAAAAAGGTCAGAAAGCTTTAAAATTTATTCAGAATTGGGCAGAAACCAACAAAATAGAAATTTCACATGAAAAATCCTCATCATTAACTTTTGGCAAACCCAAACACCTTAAGCGGGGCCCCACATTTAAACTTCAAGGTAAATCAATAAAATCAGAAACAACACTAAAATAGCTGGGGGTAATATTAGATAAACAATTATCATTTCTCCCACATGTGGCGCAAAAGAGAGTAGAAATCGGAAAAATAACTCAAAATCTTTATAAATTTTCATCAATCTCAGGTCGACTCCCTCCGGAATTTTTTAAGATTTGGTACTCGGCGATCTTACAAAGGAAACTGGCCTACGCGTGTGCTGTTTGGTTTCCGCGTATGGCGCAATATCACGGTCGTCGACATTTGCTCTCGGCACAAAGGAAAGCTTTATTGCTGATAACGAGAGCATATCGCAATACGTCAACAAACGCCCTGCAGGTCCTCACAGGTCTCCCCCCACTGGATTTGCAGTTGGAGGCGGAGGCGGAGTATTCGGGGACGATTCGTCTCGGCAAGTCAACAGAAAAGGCTTTTGCTCCACTATACTATTAAAAATGCTCAAAATACAAAACATCACCACTAACAAGTGAAATACAAATTTGTGAAATAAACGACTATGTAGGCAAAATTACAATATACACGGACGGTTCCAAAATGTCCGAAGGCACAGCCTCGGCATTTTGTGTGTACGAAAAAAACGAGCAAATCTATACTTGGAGAGCGAAACTGTCCCAGGATAACTCCGTCTTCCAGTCAGAACTCTTCGCGATCTCTTCAGCATTAGAGTGGATAGAGTCGGACAAACATTCTCAATACTTAATCATAATAGAGAGCCTATCAAGTTTAAAAGCATTAAACAATTTTGACAATACAAACTATTTAATACTAAAAATTCTTCAACAATTACAAACAACAGTAAAAGACATATACTTCAATTGGACAAAAGGACATTCAGGTGTTGAGGGCAATGAGGCAGCTGACCAACTGGCAAAATCGGCAGTAACGGATGAAACACTAATACATACATTTTTACCATATCCAGCTTCTTCACTAAAATCACAGACAAAGCAGAATCTGTTAAAAAATTGGCAAAAACGCTGGACGGATTCAGACACAGGCCGATATACGAAGGAATTCTTGCCATTGGTTGACCACAAGTATTTCGTAAACAACAGATACTTACACATATTTTTAACAAATCACGGCCCCTTTCAGGAACACTTATACAAAATTAACAAAAGAGACTCCCCACTATGCATTTGTGGCTTGCCGTCAACATCGTTACACTATGTATTATACTGTACATTAACATCGCCTTATCATCTCAAAAAACATACACGTATGAATTTAGCAAGTTGGTGGCGGGATGTAAAAGAGAAACCACAACTACTCAACAAGATCATACAATGCATGAGGTTAATAGAAACAAACGAGTACATCTTTTCAAATCCAGAGTCATTCTAGTCCGACTCCATCACTAGGGTGTAGCATGGAGGGAGAAACGGGTTATTAGCGGGTGCCAGAAACTTCTATCACTTTTGAATTTTTATCTTGTGCATCTCTCCAAACTCTTGTATGCGCAAATTGTAAATAGTAGGTGTGTTGTAATGTGTTTCTAATTGTGATGTTCAATATTGTGTGTTTAATGTACTGTGAAATCCCTGTAAATCCATGAAAAATGTAAATAATTATGCAATCACACTCAAATGATCCACATGTAATCACTACACACAGTCATGTAAATAGTAGGTGTTTGATATTGTGTTGTAATGTGTTTCTAATTGTCATGTTAAATATTGTGCGTTAAATGTACTGTGACGTATATATATCCAAGAAAATTGTAAACAATTATGCAATCACATTAGGTGAAATGATCCTCATGTAATCACTACATACAGTCATATATTTCGATGTGAAATCTTCGGTTCGCCCAGAAAAATTGGGTAACCAATTGTGATTGTAATTGTAAATCTCATAGTAACCGAAATAAATCTCAGCAGCTTGATCAGGGACCCGACGCTCAATCTCAGACTCTGGTTGAGAGTCGGGAGGAGTGGATGTGGTCTACCCCTCGGGATTGCACTAACACTCTAAAGCGAAAGCTGAGTTCCCGAGGTGGTCATCGCTGTCATCGCTGTCATCCTGATAATAGACATATTTCCATCCGGAGGGAACGTGGCACTAGAAACAACCTTGCGTTCAAAATGCTAGGAAGTGGCTGTGGTGGAGTGATGATCTATGCTGGCATCTCCGTTGATGGGCGCACCGACCTTCACATCATTCGATATGTAGCTCTGACCGATCAGCAATATAGGGATGAGATCCGCAGACCTATTGTAGTCCCTTACGCTGCAGCAATTGGAGCTGACTTCGTGTTAATGGACGAGAATTGCAGGCCACATCGTGCTCACTTGGTGGATGATATTCTTTTCTAGGAAGGAATCATACGACTGGAGTGGCCAGCGTGTTCTCCGGACATGAACCCAATAGAGCATGTTTGGAAAATTCCAGTAGGCGTGTTGCTGGCCACCTACTTGCCCCACAAACTCTCCAAGAACTGAAGTTCTTTTGGAGGAGTGGAACAGAATACTCCAGCTCCTTATTAATAGCCTCATTGACTGCATGCCTGAAAGGTGTTTAACGTTGCTGGCCATCCGGAAAAAAACCATACCCCTATTAAAAACGATTTTTTTTGAAACACCTATTTTTACTCGTTTTTTCTCACATGCACAAAGTGTGTTTTTTCTTCCTTTTTACCCGACTGCCAAGAAAGGTTCTGTGTTTCACGCGTATCTGGGTATGTGGATTTTTTTATACCCTCGAAACATCCCAACGGCTGGATGAATTTTAATGAACGAGGTCTCTATCGATTTGTCTTAACCGTCCGATGGTTATAGGGTAGGTTTTGTTTTTATAAATTCAAAATGGCGACCGTAAAATACAAAATGGCGGTAGAGACGGAAAAAAATAACGCAACCTTATTGAGTGGCATATCATTGGATAGGTCTTTCAAAATGAAGACGATGTTTCATTGGCTATTTTACAGTCAGAAGTTCCGTTTAAATATTACACAACCTGGAAGTTGTTTAGGTTTAGGTTAGGTAGAAGATCTCTAGCTTTATTGCAACTCTAATCATCATAGACATCTATAGGCCTCATCAAAACAGCGTTTATAGATAGGAACTAGCAATTAAACACAACTTAAAAGTCATCAATAAATGTAAATAGAAGAAAATAGATAAGTAATATAAAAAAATAATTTCACATTGATGAGAGATAATTAATTCTCTTTTTACACAGTCGGGTTTTTTAATTTTTTTAATTTAACTTTTACTTGTGCATCCAAATGTTCAATGTCCAAAAATCCAAATGTTAAAAAAAAATGCATTGTAATGCATTTTTTTCTACCAAGCATGTGTAATTTTTTTCGCATATAGCCTAACACGTCTGTGGATCAGGGATCATTCATCTAAACAATTCTCCAGCCGCAAGATCCATCCACAACCTCAATATCCTTTATTTGCTTTGAGCAGTTTATTTAAATAACATAAATAAAAGTTTTAAGGCGTTAAGCTATTGTTATACAAGATGTTCCAAAAAGTATGAAATGCACTTTAATGTTTTACCTGATGGAGATAGGAAGGCATTGTAAACTACAAAATCATTCAATATAAGGTAGGAAATAAGAATATGTTAATGAAACACTCTTTCCAATAGTTTTCAAAAAGCTATACTTTAAAAAAAATGTACGACACGCTTTGACAAAATTGATCGATCAGAATTTGTCTCTTTTTCCTTCTGCCATATCATAATAAAAGCAAATTTATTTTCGCACCTTTAAAATAAACGGAATTATTAAAGGGAGAAAACGTTCACTTGTACAACATTTTTGTACCATTTAAAAGCCTATTTCGGCAGTAAAAATACGGACCATTCACAAATTGATGATGACGTTGTTTAGATCAAAAATATATTAACAAGTGTCTGTGTGTGTGGGGGGGGGGGGGGATGCATTACAAATACATAGCAGCAAACTTTAATGCTTTTTTGTTACCACCCTTTTTTTTAAGATAATATTTTGTCGTATAGTGTAAATGTTTTTATGTTAAATAAGGCAAATTTTTCTTTTAAAAAATAGTGGTAACAAAGAAGTGTAAAAGTTGACAGCTATGCAAATACGTCTGAATCTAAATATATCATTGTACAAGGACAATTAATCTAAAGATGCAAATATAGTTTTAAATCTTAAAAAAATAAATATTCACAATGCATTTTCAAAGAGTTTTCTCTCATTTCCGATATATTACTGGTTTCTTCTAATAATGCTTCTGTAATTATTTTGGGGTTCTTTGCTACTATTATTGTTTCAGTCATCGATTATCTTTTACTTAAGGTCAAGTGCAAGTGTATAATCGTCCGTATTTCAATTTTTCTTGAAATATCTCACATATTTACATTTCTAATTTAATATAGTGTCCCCATTCACAGTGGTCCATTTTTAATTAAACACAACTCCTTCAATTTTAAAGATACAGATTTACAGATTTTCGTAGTGATCTTGTTGCAGCAAAAAGAAACATTTCCCATTTGACCAATATTGTCTAGGGGAGTCGTATAAAAATTTAAAAAAGTGTACACTTTTTAAAGTTATTAGGTTATTAGTTAGAAATTCTATTTCATTAATATGGTTTTATTCCAAATTTTGTTCCATACATTTTTAGGCAATTATCATTGCCTAATTATCTCCAAGAGGTAAACAACTAAAGTCCGTTTCAACCTTTTCAATAGCAACCTGTAATATTTGTGCGTGTCTTTCAAAATTAAGTCTCGGGCCTGTTATAGAAGAAGAAAACACCAAATACATTACTACATTTCGCTTATTTTTAACAAAACATTTTAATAGATTTTGCTGTACAAACATACGATTCCATTTATACGTCCATTTTTATATAAATCCAAATTTAGGATTTCTATATTGAAAAAAATCTTTTATATATTGTATATATATATATTATATATTATATCTCTTATATATTATATCTATATATTATATATTTATCTTATTTATTATATATATACTTATCTTATATATTATATCTCTTATATTCATCACTAACGGGTATTGTGCTTAAGGGGTCTCAGGACTCTTAAAGCTTTAAAATTTTCGAAATTTTAATTTTTTTAGATATTAAACTACTTTTTTTTCTGAACATTTTGGTACAAATGTTTCCTTTAAATTCCTATTAGAACAGAAGTTATGGCTTTTAGAATTATACACGCTCAATAGCTGAAGCGGCGTTTCAGAAACTTTGAAGTCAATTTTCTCCAAATGACGTTTTTGGGCATAACGCGCATGATATCTCAAAAACTTCTGAATTGTATTTCATGAAATTTTCAAAACATATGTTTCATGTTAGTCTGTATAAACTGAACCTAAAATTTCCTTCTTATTGTTCAGAAATATATTCTTTATAGGTGATTATACTGTTGAAAATTTCTAAATTTTGCATTAACTAAATACAACTTTGTATTAAAAATAGAAAAGTGCTTTAAATGCAAATTTATTTAGGTTCAGAGTAATTATTACAATGTGAAGCATAAGTAGGACCCGAAATTTTCCTTCTACTTGCAAAATTTATTTTGTAATCATGCGCATAATCTGTTATGCCGATTTTCCGCTCGTCAAATGTCTGACATTTTGGAGCCCACTGTAAATTCTAATTCTGCATCTTGTAATTTTTCAAATACATGAAATGAAAGAACATACTTATATCTTCCACCCCAATATAAAATTTTGTCTTAAAATCAATTACATTTTAAGATATTATATGTTGTAAATGGTCTTTTTTTTTTCGATTTTTCCAATTTTAAGAGTCCTGAGACCCCTTAAAAAATTGAAATGTATGACAAATCGTCGCCTCAGAGCAACAGTAGGACATCTAGTAATAATAAAAAATGAGATGTCTGACTTACTGCTATGAATAACAGTGTTTGCATCTAGTGGAACAACTTCTGAAACACAAAGTTATGTTTAATACTATATCTCAGATGTGTTTTATAAAAATTCTCTACTGCTCCACTAGATGCAGAAACAGTTTTTCATAGCAGTAAGTCAGACATCTCATTTTCGATTACTACTAGATGTCCTTACTGTTGCTCTGAGGCGACGATATTCAGTTGGCATTCTTTAACTATTTCAGTAACACTGATTCTCCAGATTTTTCGTTGATATTTATTCGATGCAGAATGAGGAGGCAGCTAGATTTTACAAAAAATGTTTCACCATGCATTTTTCATGTTTTAGTCGAATCTCCTTGAAAGCATGCATTCCATTTAAAGTTTCAATTTTTTACGAAGGAAAGGTAATACATTTACTTAAAAAAGGAAATTGAGTAAAATTAAAATAAACAATAACGAAAAATCATACATCAGGCATCGATTATGGAATACTTTCCAACATCACTGGAATGTTACTAAGAAATTCATTTTTTTCATACGATGAAATGAGGTATCTAAATAAGAAATTTAAAAAAACACATAACTCAGTAAAAAATCCATTTTCAACAATTTCTGTCCATATCCAGTAATGTGGCGAATTCTACAGTACAGCCCTGTATATGATACAGTGAAACCTCCGTTTAACGAAGTCTCATCGTTACACTTTTACACTTCGCTATGAGGAAAATTCGTTAAATAGAAATCAACTCACATACATGAAATTTGTATAATAAAATACACTATATGGCCAAAGGTGACCGGCCACTTGCGATTTTAGACGTTTTCTTAGGTATCTAGAAAAATACATCAGGAATTGTCTTGAAACTCCAAGTGTGTAAACAGAATAGTACAGGTCATATATTTCCGTGAAGATTTTTTCCCGAAATTCCATAGGGGACAGTCAACAAATTGAAAAAGAACGAATATCTTTTGGATAACCCTGTAAAAACTAACGTAAGCAAAATCATTCAGCACAGTAGATTATGATTATGTGTCTTATTGCAATAAAACGTTGTTCATTTTTATGAGAATAGCATGTATATTCGTAGAGAAATTAAAGTTTTTATAAAAAGAGTCCCAAATTTTGCCAAGTTTTTTGCTTATAATTTGTAGAGTTCTTAATATATATTAAAAAAAAATTCTTTTCAGAAAATATGACAAAAAGAACTGCAATCAAAATAAAAAAATAAAAAAAATTGGATGAAAAATGAGCAGGTTTACTAAAAAACGTTTCACTGCGCATGCGCGAATGCAATCAAAATATAATGTACATAATGCATTAGCTAAGTGTATAGAGCAACTTTGGGCTGTATCCAAATAAGTAGTACGTGCAATATTGTGTATGCTATATTGGCACTAATTAATGGATCTATGGATACAACCCCTCATCTTTTTGCTTCATTTTGGGAACAACGGATTTCGAACTTATTCTATCAACTAATATTTTCAGAATTTTCAAGCTACGTTTTTGAGACTTTCACAAAAGTTGCTCTATGCACTTAGCTAATACCTTATGCACATTATATTTTGATTGCATTCGCGCAAGCCTAGTGAAACGATTTTTAGTAAACCTGCTCATTTTTCATCCATTTTTTAATCTGCAATTATACAAATTTATCTCGGACAAAAAGAAAACAATCAACGTGAATTTTCATTTCATTTTCGACTATTTCAGGAAGCGGGGCTTTAACTCCATCAGCCCCCTTCTTCCTCCTTGAATAGGATATGGTGTAAATGTGGACTAATGTAGGACTAACGAAAATTTGCTAGTCCGCTGTATGACACAAAATAATAACAAATTTATCTAAAAAAGAAAAAAAATCAACACTTTATTTTTGTTACGCTTTCAACAATTTCGGGAAGGCCTGTAGTTCCATCAGCTCACCCCTTGGGTATGCCCATGGTACAAATATATGTTTTTAAATCCATTATCGCGTCTACTGATGCTATGAAATTTTTCAGGTAATGTTTAAATTTAATTCGAACAGCTGCAGTACATCTCCATAGATGACACTTCTGCTCTGCTTCCTGGTGACCAAGTGAATGAGCTATAAAAACAGAGCGAAAATCTAACTAGTAAATGCATGATTAAAAATGTATATAGATATTATTTGAAACAAAGGGCTAGTCCTTTAACTGTAAGCAGAGGCGGATCCAGCCCTCCATTTAGAAGAAAGCCATGTCTCCTCTTTTTGTATGGGTGTGTGTGTGTGTGGGGGGGGGGGGGGTGTCACATGTCTTCATTAGCAAATTTTATATTTTAAATTCAAGTTGGCTTTTTTTTTTATATATATATACCCGAATTCATTTCTGTTTGTAAATGCATGAAATTTTTTGGTAAAATATAAATGTATAAAATTTGCAGATTCTGCTCAGATACCAAGAACAGATTACTTGGTATGTGTTCAGAGTTTCCCATGTTCTAATAAAAACGAAAAATCTTACAGAAAATATTCTTGCTCCGCCCCACTGAAACTCCCCGATCACGAAATCTAATGTTAGCCTATGGGAAAATTTTGAAGCACGATTACTCATTACATAATATAATTATTAAAATACAATTTTCACCATCAGAAAGTAGACGTCAGATGCCGATGATGTGTGCTTTTTAAAAATTATTTCCGTAAATTTTATGTACATAAAATATTCCTATATTAATAGGAATGAAAAACAATTGATAAAAATTCAGTCATAAAATCTAGCTAAAATTTAAATTTAAATGGAAATTTTATAAATTATGACGATATTAAAAAGTTAAACTCTTCATTTCTATTTCATTCAAATGCCTGAACCCCTTTTTTTTTGGGGGGGGGGGGGGGGGGGTAGGAGTTCAAAACTGAAACGTGTTGTGTTTAAAATGATTTCTTCTTTCTAGCATCCAACATGTCTTACCGATTTCATCAACTAAGTAGACATTCTGAATTTGAATTAAGGTGGATTTATTATGGCTTAGTCTATTTTTGTGTAGATATACAATTTCTGGAAGTTTTGAAGTGATGGAAAAAAACAATATTTTCTTATAAAAAATGAATTTTTTGTAAATAACAGAACATACTAAACATTTTTTAATTTATTTACTTCATATGAATTACAAAAGGAAAAATTATGGGAAATGGAGTCCTGAATTTAACACCATTCTTTGTAATGTATTATTTAATTATTTTTAATGGTCATTTTAGTTGCACTTTCCATTTTAAATTCCATTAAAACTAATTTTTAAATAAAACAAATTTTACTGGAATTTGTGTTTATGTAATGAAAAATATGGGATTGCAACAGATTGTTTATCTGCCGGTAGAGTAGTTCAGACTCTTGATTTCGAATGAAGACAGTCATAATAAAATATAAATTTTGTTATAACTTAATATAATGACTTTAAAATTTTGAAACTAATAATATAAATTTATTTTTAATTTAGGAGTAATTAAAAAGTTAGTTTGGTTTAAAAACACAACAGGTAAATTTACTGTTTTAAAAAAATTTTGCCAGAAATTCGCTTTTTTTCTTTTGCAAATTTTATATATAAATAAATGCAGCAAACAAGTCTAAAGATTAATATTTATGGAAAAAATGAAAAAAAAAATAAACCATTTTAGCTACATGGTTTTTTTTTTTAATTATAGTTAGGTATTTATTATGTGAAAAAATATATATGAAAAACTGTTCATATAATAAAAATGTTTTCCTCAAATAATATATTATGTGTTTCAACCTTACCATTTCCTCAAATCAGTATGATATAATTTTGGATATGACTTTTTATTTTTAATGAGGAAAGTAGCATTTAATTATCAGTTTTGCAAGTTTACTTTTTTATGTAGAATACTGAGCATGAAAAAGATCAGAATGTAGAGTGAAAATAAACATAGTAATTCAACAAAGTATTCTTACCCCTCCCTAACACTGTAGAATCGGTAGGTTCCGACTAATTGAGGATGAAGATGATCATAAGGATAAAATATAAATTTTGCTCTATGTTAATTGAATGCCTTTAGAAATTCGAAACTCTCAAATTTTATTAATTCTTTGATATATTTTACAAGTGGAATAATTTAAGTTTGGAGAAGCAAAAAAGAGGGAATTTTGCATAAAATTTTGCAACTAATAATAAGCTAGAAGAAGTAGGAGTCGTTCGGTAGCTTCATCACTCCGCTAATTCAAACTTCACTTAGCTAATTCAAAGCTGGCCTCAACAATATACAATTGCAGATCTTTTTTTTTTTTTTTTTTTTTTTTCTAATATAAAGAGATATTGATTACCATTATTATGTCAAAATAGGTAATTAAATCTCCCTATATTAAGAAACAAAAGCTTTGTCGTTTTATAGTGCCGAATTCAGTTTTGATCAATATCGGCCTGCCCAATGTTCACCGATATCGGCTGGTCCAGTGTTCGCCGATATTGGATGGTATTGGGTCCCGATATCGGTCGGTATTGCGTCCCGGTATTGTCCGATATTGGAAAAAAAGTTTGCCATGCAATATCGGCTGATCCAGTGTTTGCCAATATTGACTGATATTGCGAAATCACCCAATTGCCAATATCATGTTCCTGATATTGGCAGATATTGCTGTGCTGTGCTACCTGGGAATTTTGAAATTTCCATTTGATTAAATTTTATCATCGTCTTAAAAATACTTAAATTTAAGTAGACAATTTTTAAAAACGCACATCATTGGCATCTCACGTCTACTTTCTGATGGTGAAAACGATATTTTAATAATTATATTAGGCAATGAGTAATCACGCTTCAAAATTTTCCCATAGGTTAACATGGAATTTCGCGAGACTTCGGGACTTGACAATCATGAAAATGCCGTCATGAAGGAGGAATTGAATGGAATTCAAGATAAAGCCTTATTTATAGAGAAAAGAAAAACGTGGTTCGATTCTTTGTTCTTTAAACAATGTGTACTATTTTTATGCATTTCTGTATAAAATATGCTCGTGTATAGTGTATGCATTATAAAGATTAGCCTTTCAAGCGAAAAAAAAAGGAAACTACCTTTAATGCATATTTATATTTAAAAATGTATTGTTCTATATGAAAGTTCTTAGTTTAGAGGGAGAGGGGAGGTCATGACCACCATGACTTCCCCCATGGATCCGCAGTTGACTGCAAAATATATTTATACAAGCAGGAAATATGTTTAAGAAATCATTTAGAAATATAAATCATCTGTTAAATAAAATGCATGATAGATATCTATATTTCGAAATGATAACCTCGAGTAATTTATTGTATATTCTTTTCACAGACATAATTTAATCATCAATTTTTGTTCAATATTTGATGAAATAATGTTCCTAAAAAGTAATAAATTTACGAAAATAGTTTTTATTTTATCATCTGGATAAGAGATGGCGACACGTGACAATCATTCTTAAACAAATAGAAAGGTAGAGAAACATATCGTTTCAGATTTAAAAGATTTCATGGGGGAAGTATATCAACTAAAAAAACTAAAATTATCCCAGATTCAAAATATTTTTATGCATATTTTTGTAATGTTTTTCCCAGATTTTGGTATTTTTGGTAATTTAGTTGAAAACTCACAAGTATATAATTTATTCACTAGCAAAACTGCTGAAAATTTTCTGAAAATTAAAAATGCTATCTGAGATTAGGCTATTTTGATTATAGATTAAGAAATTTAAAATATTCTTTAATGAACCAAAAAGTACAGTTAGTCTACATAAAAAATTGACCCTAGCGAATTGGACCCAAAGAGTACAATGGCGTATAATGCGTTATCTCAGCAGTGCTGTCAGGTAGGAGAATTTCTTTATTCAAAATATGTAGCACATTTTTCGACTAGTAGTCTTCATTGTATTTAATCAAGGAATGTCTGACTTTAAGGCTGTATGTCTGACTCAAAGATTCCTTTTCTGAAATAGTGGTAGAAAGTTTGAGTTAAAAAAATGTTTTCAACTTTTCAACACTGTAACGCAGTCCATAGCATAGAAAAGGAAGAGGCAGAGGCAGAGGGTCAAGATTGTAGTGGGAGGTATACAGTGGTACACGCCGTATATCGTCTAGATTTTTTAAAGAAACTTAGTATGCTATCTGTTTCTCAAACAAAGGTATAGCGCATACCATCTGCAGAGATCTGTATTTTCATTCATGGCACTCGGGCCGGGCCGGACGGCGGACCTGGTCTCCACTCTTTTCGGGCCGGGCCGGGATCGGGCCATAATTTTTTCTGAAGGCTCGGGCCGGGCCTACTGACTCTTTACGGGGCCTAAACTCTTTACGGGCCGGGTCGAGTTCGGACCTTACTTTTTTCTTGAAGGATCGGGCCGGACCGGGCCTAACTTATTCTTTCTGTACAGAGTTGGGACTGGTTTCATTCCTAGAGTCTTCACGGTCCAAAATTTTCGGTTGTAGTTTTGACCCAGACCGTACGAAAATCATTTTCTCGGCTTTGATTGGTCCGATCAAAGGTCAGTAAATTAGGCCTGGCCCAAAAATTTTTGCAAAAAATGCATACATTTTTAAATCTCCATTATTACACAATTAAAAAATAAAATTTATTTCTTTTAAAGAATAGTAGATTTCTACGCTTTTTAAACTATAGCTAAATTAAAATATAGTAAAACGTATTAAAAAGAACCTGCCTATGACGGAATGCTGTTTTAAACTGAAAAACGTGTTGATCCAGCAAAATTAATATACTAATACGTAAGAAAAGAATATGTAATACATTTGTATTTGCTAACAAGAGAACTTGTCTATAACGCATTTTTTTTCTTTTCTATGCAATTACGTCTTAAAACATTTTACTGTATTATATTTTTCAGATTTTTAACACTTCAATAAATTGAATACGGATTAACAATATTAATGATAACGGAAACATTTACATACAATAAATAGAGATTATTAAAAAAAATAAATATCGCAGCCTGCGGCACTTCTATAAAAATGAAGATTATAAACATGAAAAAAAAAAAGTTAAGATAAATATTTTTGGTGAGAACTCCTCCTACGAGACAAATTTTTATCCAACTCGAAGTAAAACTCAATGTTTTGTAGAAATTCACTCGGCCTGGCCGGGCCGGGCTCGGGCCGAACTTTTAAACTTTTTCACCGGGCCGGGCCAATACTTTTTTGTACGGGCAGGGCCGGGCTCTGGCCGAACTTTTAATTTTTGTATCAAGCCGGGCAAATTTTTTTTCTATGAGTCGGGCCGGGCCCTGACCTGGAAATTTCGGCCTCATGCATACCTCAAACCCTCTGTTTCTCAAGTAAAGCTATAGCATATACTCTCTACCGTTACCGTACACCTTTTAGTTTACAGCACTGCAAGGGGCGATTGCCACAGGCGTAGAATTTTTCGAGCAAAATATTTTGCAAAAGAAATCCACAGCATAAAAAACAATAGTAACCACTAAGAAGGTGAAGGAGCGCAATATTTTCAATTGCCCAGGGCGCTAAAATTCCATTCTACGTCACTACATTCTCCAGCAGTAAAACTACTTTCTATAAAATAAATGCTCATCTCAGCGAAAATATACATAATATAGTAATTTCATAGATTTTGGTGTTAAAATTTTTGTTCGTTCTCCATGAGAGTTTTAGTTTGTGTAACAGAGATTCCAACGTTTAATGAAAGAAACGTGAAGAAAGATTTTCTAGATCTCATTTAATTTTTAATTAATGGCATTCGTTTCCATTAAATCTCTTTATAAATTGCTAATATAATATTTCATAATTATATCATAATTGCGATTATGATAAAAAGACAGACATCACATCACTTTATGAACCAGATTTAGAGCTTAAGCTATTTATTGCAATTTATTTTGAAAAGCAAAACTTTTTTTTTTTCTTACCTATTTTCATAGTTAAGAGATTTTGTTTTATTCGTATTATTCCCTCACCGACCGCGAAATTCTATGTTAGCCCATGAGAAAGTTTTATTAGTTTATTGTCCATTACCTAATGTAATTATCGAAATATGTTTTTCACCACCAGAAAGTAAACGTTCGATGCCGACGTAAGACGTTTTTAAAAATTGTTTTCTTAAATTTTAAGTGTTTTTAAGAAGACTATAAATTTTTGAAAATTTTGCTCAGAAGAATCAAGGTTTGTAAGGGTTTTGTAAAATACTTCAAATGTAGGAAAGTAACTTTTAAAAACGCACTACGTCGGAATCGAACGTCTATTCTCTGATGGTGAAAAAGATATTTTGATAATTATATTAGGTAATGAGTAATAACTTAATTAAATTTTCCCTTATATTAGCATAAATTTTCGCAATCAGCGAGGAACGGCGAAGCATAACCTAAAACATCTAAGGGTACTAATTTTAATGTAGGAGTGTTCTACACTTACAGATGTATATATGTTTTATTATAGCCTACGAAGAAACACGCTAATTAATTGCTCCAAATCGAAAGTAATTTCTTTGATTTTTTTGGAAACTAACAAAAGATTTATCTGAAGGAGAATAAAATTGATTGGAATGGACATCTTTTGTTGTAAGAGGAAACTGCATTCTTGTAGACCAGACGTGGCGAATCTTCCTGCCAACTGTCACAACTACTTCTAAATAGTAATCTTGGCCTTTTCTTTAATGACAGAAATTCTGCTATTAAATGAGGCGAAGAATGCTGTTCGGATATATTGATTACAATTAGCCGCTGAAAACGCGACTTCGCCAGCCAGTGCCTGATTTACGGCAGGGCATTCAAGGCACGGGCCCAGGGCCCCTGATTTTCAGGGGCCAAAAATTAATTATTGTCCAAAATCTGATGTAGTTTTAATATCTAATGGACTTTTACATTTCATTCTACAATCTATTGTGTTCATACTGTATTTTTATAACGTTGTATATTTTGTCTGAAACATCCATTTATAATTATTTTATTATCGTGAATATTTTCTTTTATCTGTGTCCCTTTAAAAATACAATGTATCTTTAATTCTTGTTTAATCCTGTTCCTGTTTTCGTCAAATTATTTGGTGGTTGGTGAACGTAGCTTGCAGGAAGTAGAGCCCCCTAATATTTTAAATAATTGTAGCTTGGTGTTGTCGAAAATTTATTATTAGTTGTTGCATACTTTATCATTCCAAATACATAGACATGTAATAGGAAAAGATAATCAACACCACACTAATTATTATAAAACGTCTACTCATTTAAATTTCATAATATTGTGAAATAATTATTTAAAAGTAAATTAATGAATATCATATTTTAAAGTAATCATTAAAGTCAATAATGGTTATTTTAGTAAGTACTTTTTTTTTTATT
Organism: Maratus speciosus; assembly: GCA_963932465.1. Classification (NCBI taxonomy): domain Eukaryota; kingdom Metazoa; phylum Arthropoda; class Arachnida; order Araneae; family Salticidae; genus Maratus; species Maratus speciosus. The sequence continues at coordinate 303,192,458 of OZ010796.1, read as the reverse complement.
TTTTTTTACTGTATTCCCCTGTAAGTAATAAGTATCGGTGCAAGGGGCCCCCATAAGCATCTCTGCCCAGGATCCCCAAATTCGTAAATCGGTCCTTGTTCGCCCCAGCTATTCCAGGCACTCTCCAAAAATGTTCTTCACTTTTAGCTGAGTATGCATCACATTATTTTTATTTACCAAGGTAAAATAGATGACTTTTTAAAAAATTTTTAAATCTCTCATTGTTCATTTGATTTTGCTCTGCCTTATATTGTAAAAAGTCACAAAACCACAAATAATTATTAGAAAAAACAATATTTGTGTTCGTTTTCTACTAAATTTAATAAATTATTTCTTGATTGAAATTTTTAAATGACTTAAAAAAAAGAAGGTTCTGTTATTAGCCGTTATGTATGTGTATGCATTAGAGATAAAGACAGGCTCAGGCTGAGCCCCCGAAACAGCTCGGATGTTATAAATCATCGGGCTTGAAATCAAAGTGAAAATTTTATTTATTAACAAAGTAAAAAAAACTAGCCAGTTTCTATTTGAAAAACAAAAATTTAGTCCAGGCTTCTTAAAGTGTTTTATAATCCTCTAAAAATCAGTTTTAAAGAAAATTGAATTGTTAGTGATGAGATGTAAAAAGAAATATTCTATCTAAAAGTTTTTCTGAAACCTTGGCACGGGCAGTGATTGTAACATAAAGAAGCTGTGGGATATCCATTATCTATCCTCTCTTTCTATTTTAAGTCCTTTTTCAGAATTACTGGAAAAAGGAACTCATGTCTTTCTGCCATGTTTGTAGAATGGTGTTTTAACACTATTTCTACCGATGTTAATGACACCTTTAAAAATATTTCTATTTATAGTTTTTCATTTGTAATTTTTAGATTGAAACAATTACAAATCATTTTTTAATACATGGAAGACTTTTTTTTTATGCTTATCACATTACAAAACTACAAGCAAAATAAATATATATCAAAACTTTAACCCTTTATGTACTGAATTATGAATTCATGAAAATTTTATCTTCTAAAGCATTTTTCGTGAATTATTTAAACTACATTAGAAGATTTACATAATCATTTAATAAATTTTAGAAGGATTGAAGGATTTAGAAGGATTAATTAAATTTGAATTTATATGGATTTTGTGCAATATTTATAACCCCAATAAATGTTTTACTTTAAACATTTTTTTTTTTTTTTTTGTAGAATTTGGAAATGTACAAATATAATGTTCTTGCAATAGAAATAGAGAAATATTTCTGAATTGAAACCCCCCCCCCCCTCCCCCAACGCCAAGAAAGCTGAAAAGATGCAAAGGCAAAATAAATTATCATTTAAAAATATTTTTATTTTGTCTAACCCATAATGCTTTTGTAACAAGATAAAGTAATGTATCTATAACCCATTCTAAACTTATTACAACTAATCGATGTATTAAAGGAATTTTATAACAAGTTATTTTAATGGCACTTATAAGTACCGTCAGTAGATAAAGGGTTAAAAGGGTGTCATTTGACACCCTAGAATAGTGTTAAAAGAATAAGTATTTCGACTTTTGCAGATTCCTGCGAGTGGTTGGAAATAAATAACAAATTAGCTTTTTAAAACAGATATTATATGGGGAGGGATCAAAATTATAAAACGTTGTCATGGGAGACAATTTAGGATTAATATTTATTTCTATATATTTATAATATATAGTTTTTAAACGGGTTGGGTTGATTTTTGACGGCCAATTATCTACTCGAGGGATATAGGCCCAGGGGGAGTGCCCTTCGTCGGGGTCTTTCTAAGGGAACCTGACCCTTATTTACGCATGGAAGTCCATGGTTCGAAGAAAACCACGAAAACTCCGAACGATTAGACCGACGATTAGGCACGATTGGGTTTGAACCCAAAGGTTTAAATAAGCAAATATTTCTGAAATAATGGTAGGAAGTTTGAATTAAAAAAGTTTTCAACTTGGCAATACTGTAACCCAGTCGACTAGCGTAGGGAAGGGGGAGGCAGAGGCCAAGTTTGTAGTGGAAGGTATACAGTGGTAACACGCCCGTATATCTTCTAGATTTTTTAAAGAAACTCCGTATGTCATCTGTTTCTCAAATAAATCTATAGCGTATACCCTTTGTTTCTCATATAAAGGTATAGCATACGAGTTAGTATCTACCCCTATAGCTTTACCGTACATCTTCTAGTTTACAGCGGGGCGATTGCCACAGGCACAGAATTTTTCGGCCAAACAATTTTGCAGAAAAAATCAAAAGCATAGAAAACTGTGGTAGCCACTAAGGAGGGGGCGTAATATTTTCAATTGCCCAGGGCGCTCAAAATCCATTCTACGACACCAGAGCCGGCAAACGGGGCGACTGCCCAGGGCACCGCACCAATCGGGATATTGTTAGGGGCGCTGAGTCTTTCTATACAATTCGAAATAATATTTCTTCTGTATACATAATTTTTTTTTTTTTTTTTTTTTTTTTTTTTTTTTTGCTCTAGATTTGTTTTTAAAAATGTGAGAAAAAAGTGAATATTAATTTTATTTCTTACAGGCAAAGTTGATATGATTGTCGGGAAATGTATAGATTTGATGATCCTAAAATGAATCGTGGACGCAAAAAATAAATATTTAAAATATTATAAAGGATAGGAGATTTTACGAAATAAAAAATAATAATGCTTATTAAATATGAAAATAGCGGTATTTTTCACACATTTAATGATTTACATTATACATTATTCTATGATAAGTACAATGATCACTATGATATATTTTGACTGCCTAAGGGGAACTGCTCAGACGTGGAAACCACGTGTCTGTAGAGCATAGATGTCCCCCCCCCCCCAGGACACCTTCATTAAGGTCTTTAGAAAAAAAAGAGCAATGGGTGACTTTTAGAAGGATTTAAAATAAAAGTAAAATACATAGAAATATTACAGATTATGGTCGTAGACCAGATCTCCAAAAACGCGACAAGGGGCGATAGTATGTCCAACGGGACAACTGTTTAAGATTAGAAATATAGAACTAATTGTTTGATAGGTCCATGAAAAAGCTAAAACTTTGTTTTAATTTTAAACGAAGTGCTGGACGGGACAAAATATTACTTAGCCAATTTTTAGGGATTGATAAGAGGCGCCGAAAGTGGGCAAGAGCAGTAGTAATGTGAGGCACTTGCTAAATCGCCACATTCGCATACAGAGGAGCTTGAGCAATGGACTTTATGGAGGTGCTCCCTAAATGGGCCATGTCCTGTAAGGAATGCGGTAACGGCAGGAGAGAGGGGAGGAAGCTCTAAGGAGACCTTTGGAACCAGTTCATGTGTGAATCTTCCCTTTTCCAAATAGTCCCAGTGATCCTGCCACTGCTCCAACAGTTTTGAGTCCAAAATTCTCTTAACATATGAGTGCGGAGCTAGCAGAGAGTAAGCATACTACGGGGAAGTTGGTTGCGTTTTTAGCAAGTGTATCTGCATATTCCTTACCAAACATCCCCTTATGTGCTGAGACATGACCAAGTGAGGAGTTATGTAAAAGGTGTTTCAGCTGGATTTTAATTTCCAAAACTTGTGGGTTTGTTGATTTAGACGCACTAATAGCCTGTAAACTGAAAACGCTATCACTATAAATTTTAATCAATTTTTTGGAAGAAACATTAGAAGTCCAATCCAAAGCTTTGTGAATGGCAAATAGTTCTGCTTGAAAAACGGAGTTGTTGTCATCCAGTCTACAGGACCACTCATGGGTCATGACTCCAATATCCGTTGCTCAGAAAGCTGCACCAACACCAGTTTCAGTACGTGAACTACCAGTGAACACCGTAAGTAAATTCGAAGGTTTGAAAGAATTGAGGGAAGGATTTACTTGTATATGGCTAGTGTCTTCAGATGGATGGAGCTGCCAGCTTGGAGTCTTTTATTGAATGACTGCACATGGAAAATGCAAAGCAGGTATTTCATTGTTATTAAGGTGTAAAATTTGACTAATGTAATATTCATATTCTAAAGTGAGAATGGTGGGAGGAATACCAGTAATGGCGTGAAGGGCGTCACTGAAAATGATCCTGTATCCCCTTGACAATTGCAATAAAAACATTCTTTGGATAGATATTAATTTTCCTTTTGCGTATTTCGTTATATTACCCCCCCCCCTCCCCCAATGCAAGCACCATAAGTGATAATTTTTTCTGTGATAGTTAGGTACCAAATTTTTAACATTTTATTGTTAATGCCCCATGATTTAGTAATTACTAAGCTAATTAATTAGCTTAGTAGAGTTATGATATATTTGATAAGTTTTAATTTTAAAAAGTTGATATGAGAAAACCAATTGAGATGCTTATCTATAACAATTCAAAGGAGCTGCAGACTAGCCTCATGATAAACACTGGTTCCATTTATTCTTATTGTTGGTTTTCTTTTTAAATTATGGCGTTTAGCGAGTGATAGAGCATTTGATTTTGAAGATGACAACTATAGATGAAAGGACTCCAAAATCTGTGTAAAGATCGCAAGGGTTGAAGTTGCCTCCCGTTCCAGGTCTAGACGCCGACGGCCAGAGAAAATAAAGTTGAAGTCATCCGCGAAGGCATAGAGTAAGTAACCTAAATTTTTTAATTCCTTCAGAATAAAATTTGTAATAAGGAGCCATAAAATCGGTCCCAGACAGGAGACCTGTGGGGATCCTTTTTTGTTGATGGCTAGAGAGACCAACTCCCCAGTTAATTAAAATGGTTCTATTCGAAAGATAGGTGAGGATGACTCCAGCAATGTTACCAGGGCAATTAATAGATAGGAGTTGTAGAAGGATATCCCGCTATTCGACATTATCAAAGGCTCCTTAAATGTCGAGTAAGACCAGGGAGGTGTGTAGACCTTCATAAATTTTAAGCGCGCAGGAAGACAAAATATCAGACAAAGCTTTGACACATGATCTGCCCTCTCTGAACCCAAATTGCCTATGATGTAGAAGATTGTTAGATTCAAGGAAAACAGTTAGACGATTAGCAATTAATTTCTCTAATAATTTACCTAATGTTGGAAGCAGGCATATCGGGCGATATGAACTAGGTTCAGAGGGAGTCTTCCCTTGTTTGAGGAAATATACTACTTCCCCTTGCCTCAGTGTTGCCAGATTGAGGACTTTTTAATTCAGGTTATTTGACTGTCACCACTTTTTTTAAATAGCATAATTCGCCTTATTTTTCAGAATTTTTGATCTATTTTTAAATATGTCGAATATTTTTATTTAAAAAAAGCGGTGGCAATCAACAATCTGGGGACAAAAAAGTCCCCAATCTGGCAACACTGCCTTGCCTCCGGACGAGCGGAAAATAATGGAAGTGAAGACAGAGGTTACCCCATCGGGTAAAAATCTCCGGTAATATATTAAAAGCTCGTTTAAGAATTTTAAAATCTATACAGTCATCTATACAGCCAGGGGCTTTGTTATCTTTAAATTTGGCAAGAGTGGCCCGAAGTTCTGATTTAGAGAAGGGTTTATCATTACGTGTTGAAAAGGTAAGATCTGAGTTATCATGATGATAAACAGACTCACCGAAGAGTTGCTGTGTTAGAAATTCAAGATTTCTTTGTCTAGATGATTGACCGGAAGGCAGTTCATGTAGAATTTAGTCGGGAGTAAAGAATTTTCCCTTAAAATTTTTTTGAGCAACACCAAAGAGATCTTTCTGGTTACAGCAAAAAGAGGTCCATGCGGAACGCTTGGGCTCAAGAATGCCACGCTTGTAAAGGGCTGCTGTTTTGTTGTAGATAATTTGTTTCTGACTAATAATTTCCGTAGGGTAGTTATTGTGTTTAAGAAAACGCAATTTACGTCTCAGGGCTGTGAGATGATCCCCTTGGTTCTAAGTTCTGGGGACCAAAAAGAAAACGTTGGGGATTTCCTCATGGTTTTGAAACGGAAGGAGACACGAGCTGCCGAGCGAATAGACCCGATTCAAAAATCTGTGAAGCTGTTAAGATCATTCGTATTAGAAATCTCGTTTAGTAAATTTTGAAGAATTGTTTTTTTTTTGTTTGTTTGTTTTAATGGTATTAGTAAATCTCTTAAAATTTCCGTATTTAGTATTAAAGTGACGATGGGTAGAAAATAGAGGAGAAATTAAGAAATTGTAAACAATGTATTTGTGATCTGAAAAGTTATGGTGATCAAGAACCCGCCAATCGCGAATGAATGGAATGACTAACGAATTTACTAGAGTGTGATCTGGGAAGCCTTTCGTAATAGTGCGACCATGTCGATCCTTTTTAACAAATGTTTGTTTCCTACTGTCGGCGTTAAATATTGATAATAGATTGCTGACTAGGAATTCAATGAGATCCCCCCCCCCCCCTCTAGGGTCCTCGGGTGGACTTTCCCAGTGCGGAGAGTTTGCATTGAAGTCCCCATCACAAACAAATAAGTCTTTATTAGTTATGAGATGTTGCCATTCTTCAAGGGTTGAGTCAAAATCTTTCACTGATGAAGCTATATAATTAGAGCCAAAAATAAATTCTCCTTCCGCCGCGGTAATTGTAATAAAAATACAGCGATCCCCTGTGAAGAGGTGGTTAACAATAAGGCTAGCATTATCGACAATCAGGTGAGCCGAACGAAGCTTAGATGAGAAAATCCTACAGCCGGAGAAGCCTGTTGGTTTTCCTTCACTGCTGCAATACGCATCCTGGAGCAGTGCTACGTCTATGGAGTTTCATCCATAAAGCGTTTCGCTTCAGGATTATCCGCCTTGCAATGGTCAAGATTGCTCTGCAGGATTTTCAGCGTCCCTATAGGAGGAGGCTTCACAGATGCCCGAGATGATTCTGTGGAATTACTTGCAGCTTTGGCACCTTGAAGATTAATTTTTGAATGGCTGTCAAATTTTCCTTATTTTGTTGTAAATTGATATTTGGTGATTTTTCGTTTTCTGGAGAATCTATAACGGTTGTAATCTGAGTAGAGAGAGAAGAATTGGTGTGATTAGAGAGATTATTAGAGTTTGAAGAATTTCTGTTTAAGTCCAGGAAAACTGCGGTGTTGACTTATTTGAGTTATTTCTTTGTTGTCGTTGATAATAGAAGTCTTGATATACATAACAGTTTGGTGAATTAGCTGAATGTCCGTTCTCATATGGCCTGCCGTATTAATCATAAGTGTTGGTGCAGTTAATACATATATGATTTTTGTTGTCGTCTTTGACTGGGCATTCATTCGAGCTATGGTGTTTCGCGCAATACGCACATATGAGTTGAGGGGCTCACAACCATAGTAGACCAAGTCCACTTTCTCCAAAAAATGAAATAGCTCATGTAGAAGGCGCAGTAAACTATGTTTTATCTACTGCCATAGTGCACCAAGTCTGTAGTTCACATACTTTCTCATAGATTGCAGCTGTGTCCAGAGTTGGTGAAGTAATACAAGAAACCTTCACAACCATACTGAATCAAGTCCATTCATCAGTGTACTACTCAATCCCTATTTTGTTACATGTGACCCATTATTGTCTAAATCTTGCCACATTGCTACCAATAAAGTTATATTTTAAATAAGTAGCGATTTCAAAACTTTTGATGAAAAATAAACGTTCGTAAATCAGATGTATAAACTATGAAGGGAAAGTAATATTGTTTTCGATGACCCCCTCTCCTCTCCGTAAAAAACTGTAAAAATACCGACAGATTTTTCTTTAAAAAATCATTACAAGGAAAAAAACTCTAATTACATAGTTCGATCTTAGGCCTAGAGAGGAATGTACGACAAAGAATAAGACCCCCGAGAGAAATTCTATTACAAAGTTTTCAGCAAAAAGTTTAATTTACACTTCAAGCCACCAAGTACAGATACATATAAATTATGTGATGACATATCAATAAAGCTCTCGACAAAAAATGGTGAAAACACTTGAAAAAGTATTGAAATCGAAGGAGAGCTCCACTTGCGGATAGCTAAACAGGCTAGAGAGAAAATGAAAACTGATAAAATTAAAGCCTCAGATGAAACTTACTGCTGTGCATTCGACTTTCAAAAAGCACTAACCTTTCTAAGCTTTCAACGTACATAGCTTATTATAAACACAATCTATATGTTTATAACTTTGGGGTGCATTCCTTTAATAATAATGTGGGATACATGTACGCCTGGGATGAAATAGATGAAATAGAGGGAGGAAGAGGTTCTCACGACCTTTCTAGCATTGTTGCATGACACCAGCAGAAAGTTGTAACTGGATTGATGCAGAAACTATCAAGAAACAACACATCTATGTTCCTGGAGACTGGAAGGAAACTATTATGAATGCAAAAAGGAAATATCCTAAATTTGATGTCATTGAAGATCAGAATTCCGACTTTCTTTCTACTACAGCTTTGGAACAAAGTATCACAAACAGAAAAAAGGATGCAGCGGGAACTTGTTTTAGTTTGGGTGGATATTGGATGGCTGTGTGTTGTGAGAGGTTCTCTTTTCATGTTACTGTTAAAAGAAACCCTCAATGAGGATCAACTTCTTCACAAAATAAATTTGGAAAATCGGGCTCGTGAGCGCAAGTTTCTTTCTTCGTCAAATGTCAGTCAAGATGCATTGTACGTGGGCCGTAGAAAAGTTACTTTGGCCAAAAAGAAAGATATGATAGATTTTCTGCCATACATTCCGCCAATTCATCACGTTTACTTCAAGAATCTTCCAGCAGAAGTCAATGTCAAGTTCCAAGCTACTTCCTCTAGAGTACATCATGTGACGTTGATGTTGATGATAGTATTGAGCACAGTGAATGATTTACGATAACTGGTAATATCTTTCACTCTTTGAATAAAAAATGGAATAAGTAAATATAAATCAAAATCAAGAGTTTTTGTAATCATAATAAACAAGTCTATTTACACATGGAAATTTCACAACTATACTGGACCAAGTCCTTATTTTTTTTTAAAAAACGTATAACTTTTCCATAGAAATATTAATTTGTCATTTGTAAAAGTAGCGCGCTATAAAAATGGTATTTTAAATTGAATATTACCGCATATAATTCTTATAAATCACTTGGCCTGAATTAATTATTTATTAAGAACTTTAAAGCGTTCTTATACACAATAAAGAAAAATGGACTTGGTCTACTATGGTTGTGAGCCCCTCAGTTATCTTCGGCAGTTTTCTCTTGTGTGCCCATTCATCTGACAAGAACTGCATCTAATTATTGGTGTGTAATTTTTTATGTTGCATGCAAGGAATCCTACTAGTATCTTTCCTCTATAAAGCAATATTCTTGCCAGTTTCTCCTCCAATTCTAATATCAGTTGGTATACTTTTGATTGATCTCTAATAAATTGTTTACTATAGGTCCCTAAAATGTCCACTCCTGTGTCTTCTTTTATTTTTGATGTTATTTCTTCTGGGGAGATTGATTTTGGGATGCCAAGGATTATAATTTTCTTTCTTTTATCTGTGGTTAGTTTCATTGTTACTAAGGGCTGCATTGTTTCATTTTCCTGTAACAAATCCGATAGTTTGTCAACATCGTTTTATCTTTCAGATCTCACTATTAAAGTGTCTCTTGATAATGTACAGAATATCTTTGGAATATTATTCTTATAAGTAAGGACTTTATTTAGAGCATCTCTTATGTTAAACATGGATTGAGTTGTTGTCCGTATCCTTGTTAACAATAATGCAGATTTTGAAAATTTTTCATCTGGAAACGTGATATTTTCTTTATTTCGTTGAGATAATAATTTTTCTGCATAAGATGGTGTCTGAACAATGTCATTCTCTGGCAGTTTTGATTCTAATGCCTTCCGGGGTTCTATTCCCGTTAAGATTTGCGTTATTTGATTATTTAGTTTGCCATAAAGGTTCGTCATTACATTTAAGGCCGTATTTATTTGTTCCTGTGAGGCTTCTTTCATAGTTATTTCTCGTTGAAGTTGTTGGCAGGGGAGTTTTAACTTCTTGAAATATATTTGTAAGTCTTCTTTACTCATTACTAAGAGTATCTCATCTTCTGGGAAGGCTGCACTCATCTTTTCTTGTTGATCATACTTTTCTAATCGTGTCTTTAATAGGTCTTTTTCGGTTATTATTTCTTCCATCTGAGCCTTTATAGCTGTTAGATTTTCTTGATAATCTTTTTGTGCATTTTCTAGCTTCATGTCCTGAACTTCTGCGCTTCTGCCATTTTTTTTAGTTCTTCTATTTGTTGATTAATTGATGAGTTGACTTGGGGAGTTGCTTTGTCTTGAAGGATCTTTATTTCCTCTATGATATTATCATAGTATTTATGCGCTTCTCCGTCCCATTTGCTTCCATGTTTTTTAAGAATGCAAAGCATCATGTGGATTTGTGATTGTAGGAATATTTCTTGTACTGTTGATGATTGAAATGTTAGGAGCGTTTCACCTTGCAATGGTGGAACTTTATTTGCCTTCTTACTATTTTGGCTAAGTTTTTGTTGAGATGCGTTTTTTACGATGTTTACTTTTTCGACTGAGGAGTTGTCACACAATTTTGGTCTTCGCGGTTTATTTAGTTGACTTGATTTCCGAGGTCTTTTTGAACGTGTTCTTGGAGTTTCTGCTTCGTATTCCGAAGAAGAGCACATGTTATGAATTTTTGTACGAATTCCGATAAAAAGATAAACTTTATTTAGTTAGTATAATATTATTGAGATTTATAAACTTATTTAATACCAATGGAGAGAGTATCACATACCCGAGCCCGAGTCACATACGTAGAAAGAAAGGAATATAGGAAAGTAAAAGCAGAAATCAAAAGCCTAGACTATTGAAAATAACTAAAATAACATACATTTCCCCATTATTAGGATTTATAATGGGGAAAGTTATTTTGGAATAATAAATTAGATAAAATAATAATACAAATAAATGATAGAAGATAGGTTTTAATAATATCAGAAGGGGGAAGGAAAAAGAAACTCAATTAAAAAATGACAAATTCCCAGTGTTATTAAAGTTTGAATCTCCTGTTGTAAGAAATAAGAATGTAAAAATATGATGTATACAATATATACAAAAAAATCAATGATAAAATTTGATGAAATGAGATAAGTCATAGAAATACTTGCATATTCTCTGATATATATATATTATTAGTCTGGTATTTCGGTATATGTTGGACACCGCTAATTGCTTTACCAGGGCTCCGAGCGACGTTGCGCCGGCCTTATACGCCAGTGCATTCTCCAGTAGTAAAACTACTATGTATAAAATAAATGCTCATCTCAGAGAAAGTACGTAATATAGTAATTTCATTGTTTTGGTGCCTAAAGTTTTTTTCATTTTCCATTAGAGTTTGAGTAACAGAGATATGTTTAAGGAAAGAAAATTTAAGAAACGTTTTTTAGAGCTCATTTAAATTTTAATTTATAGCGTTCGTTTCCATTAAATCGCTTTATGAATTGCTAAAGCCGTTATGATAAAAAGACAGACCACTTTATGAACCCGATTTAGTGCTTAAGCTTACTATGTATTGCAATTTATTTTTAAAAAAAAGCTTACTTTTAATATTTAACCTTCAACTATTTTCATAGTTAAGCTACCAGCATATACTCTCTACCACTACCATTACTGCACACCTTCTAGTTTCCACCAGGGCGATTTCGTTCTTTTCATGTTATTCCCTCGTTTTATTCATATTATTCTCTCGCCCTTGTATACCTATTTCAGCTAAATTCCATGTTAACCTATGGGGAATTCTTATTAGGTTATTGCCATTACTTAATGTAAGTATCGAAATATGTTTTTCACCACCAGAAATCAAACGTTCGATGCCGACGCAGGGTGTTTTTAAAAATTGTATTCTTAAATTTTAAGTATTTTTAAGACAATACATTTTGAAAATTTTGCTCAAAAGAAAATTTCAAAGTTTGTAAGGGTTTTGTTACGTAAAATGTAGAAAAATAATTTTTAAAAACGCACCACGTCGAAGTTGGACGTCTACTTTCTGGTGGTGAAAAATATATTTCGATAATTGATGAGCTCAGATGATAAAGATAGTATGTGACAAAAAAAAATTGAGTTAATCATACGATTGAAGATAATCAATGGTCCTTCTGTTAAATTATTATTTGAAATATCCTAATGCTCACAGAGATTTTAATTGATAAAAGAGGTATTTGACAATAAATGCAAATAGCTATTTGGAATTTTACAGCTCATTTTCTCAAAATGAAGATTGTGTTACTTACCACCTTTGTTATCTTAGCCCTTCTATTATATTAGGTAATGAGTAATAACCTAATTAAATTGTCCCATATGTTAACACAAAATTTCGCAATTGGTGAGGAACGTTGAGGCATCACCTGAACACAACTAAAGGTAGATAATGTAAGAATGTATTCTACACTTGCGGGTGTGTGGAGAAAAAAAGTAAACAACCCCTACTAACTCCTCAACAAATTATCGTAGAAGAAAGTTACAGGTACCGAAAGAACCATAACTTTAAAATGAACCATAACTTTATTTTTTTCAATAGCAGTACAAAATTCTGACAGCATAAATGAACTCTACACCCTTCAATTAGCCTAAAAACGAATTTTTATGCACTTCGTACCATAAGTTTCCGAGAAATTAATTATTTTAAAGCAAGCGTATTTTAAGGGATGTATCCAAATTGAAGTTCCGTACTCGATTGTTAACCGAGAGAGCCCCTTTCTTGATCAAGGCACCTTAAGCTCCACTCAAGGAGTCAATGAAGCCTGTTAGATTACAGTACAGCAGAATAAATTTCAAAATATCTACTCACTTGCATCGTAGACGGCCCCTTAAACCATCATTTTGCCGTTTTTAAAGCATAATTTGAAAACTACTTGGAAGAAAAATGTGAAATTTTGGATTTCCATTAAGCAGGACTTAATAAATCTAAATCCATAAAAAAAATTGTTGGTTGCAATTCATAATTTTTTCGCATATTAATTTCATAAATTCATAATTCATATCATAAAATTATAAAAATTGCAAATTCAGCGTATTTATGTTTGGGTATATTAGTATTATTGCTACAAAAAAAAATTAGGACATAAGGCACATAATTTCAGGAGACATAAATAAAAATATGAAAATGTAATTTAACATTAGAAGCACTCAATTTTGAATGTTTATAATTCAAAAACTTATCATTCAAATGACTTGAAATTTGATGTCTAGGCATAGTTTGAACCGAAGATTTGAAATATCTCGTTAAAATTGGGTATTGCCATTGAAAAAAATGAATTTTGGATTCGCTTTAATATGTAGATTACCCCCTAAGAAAATTTTATATACATCATTTAAAAGTAGACTTTATTTCCAATCGTTCGGTACCAGTAACTTTTGTCTATGATAATTTCTTGAGGAGTTAGTAGGGGGTGTTTACTTTTTTTCCACGACTGTACATGTGTTTTATTACAAATTATGAAGAAATGCGCTAATTAATTGCTCCAAAACTTATTTATTTGATTTTCTTTAAGCTAACAAAATATGTATCTAAAGGAGATTAAAATTGATTGCAGTAGACATTTTTTGTTGTAAGAGGTAATTGTATTCTCGTAGACTAGGCGTGACCAATCCAATCGCCGTGCCAACTTTTACCACTACTTCCAAATAGTAATCTTCGCTTTTTTTAATGACAGAAATTCTGCTATTAAATGAGGCGAAGATTATTATTCGGAAATATTGATTACAATTGGCCGCTGAAGACGCGGTCAAAAAATGTTCTTCACTTTTATTTAAGTATACATCCCATTATTTGTGTTTACTAAGATAAAATAGATGACTTGTTTAAAAAAAAAAAAAAAAAAACTATAATTGTTTATTTGATTTTGCTCATTAACGTCGAAGAACTTTGCATTATATTGTAAAAAGTCGTTGAACCACAAAATAATTAATTCTCAGTGAAAACAATATTTTTGGTTGTTTTCTACTAATATTAATTAATTATTTCTTGAATGATTTTTTAAGTGATTTAAAAAAAAGAAAGTTATCTTATTAACCGTTATGTACAAGATGATTATATATATATAACCATTAATTAAACATTACCGACCATCATCAAAAACCGCAATATTGTGAATGAGTGACAACAAGTGCGCCACAATATATATATATATAGAAACTATCCCGAAATATGAGCCCCTAGCCATCATATCGTTCACAGAAATTGAATGAAATTTTGCTTTAAAGTATTTTGAGGTATGCGCTCAAGAATCATATAAAAAACAACAGTTAAATTCTAACAATTACGGCTACAATGACAACGAAAATTTCTAATGGCAACAACCACTTTCTTTACTGGAAAACCATAAGTAGCGTTAGAACCATTGATGTATCATTAAATGGATGAAGCATACAGGCTTTTTTAACACAAGTTACCATGGTTCAAGTAAGAGAAGGGAATCTTGGGTAGTTAGGGTCAAAGCTGGTGTGCAATAATGGGGTATTTAAAACACTTTGGCGTATTTTTCTATTTGATTATTTCTTATTTTGAGAGTAGATCTGTAAAGTAAAAATAAACAAACTACTATAAACAAACGTTTAATGATTTTGCTTACGATGATAAACTGACGTCTTTCTGCAGCATTTTTTAAAACTATTATTTAGAAGTTTGTGTTAATTGAATGATTATTTGAAAAAGAAATAGTTTAGATTAGTATTATTCTTTGTATTTAATTTTAATAAAAATAACAAAGTCGAAAAACTGTTTTTTTTTTTTTTTGCCCGACTGTGTTAATGACACATTCATGGTTGGAACGGTACCTGTAACACGAAAATTGGCGGCACTAGATGCACAAAGAAGAAAAGGGAAAACAACCAATAAGTACAGAGAAGCTACAGAAAGCAAAACATTTTATTGTGTTTCCTAAATTTTCCACGTAACCTCCTTCACACATGATGACACTTTGCATGCGGCAGACGATGGACAGCACTGAAGCACGTACCATGGCAAGAGGAATCTGTTGAACATGATGTCTGATGGCCTCTTTCAAATCAGATGCAGTTTGCGGAATAAATTCATTGGATTTCAGATTTCACAATGGATTTCAGATTCACATTGGATTTCACAAACGCTTTGGATTTCAGGTATCACCACAGCCAAAAATCCATTGGAGAGAAATCGACATTGGCGGCCACGGAAACGTGAAATGACACACTTGACAGAAGACACCACATGAGGGGGGGCGCCATCTTGCATCCACATGCTTGATATATTGCACCACACAGTCACTTTTTCTTCGTGTAACGGAAATGCAACAACATCATGGGGATTTTCTTTTGCCCAGTACACGCAGTTCTTCGAATTAAGGGGCCTGGTCACCCAGCTTCCGATTTTTCCTCACTAATGTAAAGTTTATGGGCATTGGATGCATTCGTATATTTAAAATATCTCCTCGGAAAATTAATATTTTTAACTTCTATCTTTCGTGTACACTTCCTAAAAGATGTCTCTTTTTTCTTAGTTCTCGAAATATTTCTAAAGTATAGACTAAATTTTATAGGAAGTGTTAAAATCTTACTCACAGTTCGCCCGCTTTTAACACATAAAATATTAAATTCAGCATAGATTTTAGAAATATTTTGAAAACTAAGAAACAAAGAGACATCCTTTAAGAAGAGTACACAGAAAAAAGATGTTAAAAATATGAATTTCCCGAGGAGATATTTTAAATATACGAATGCATCAAAAGTCCACAGACTTAACATTACGGAAGAGAATTCCGAAGCTGAGTGATCAGCCCCCTTAACGTTGTCTGTCAAGGTCAACGAGAAATGGGTCTCGTCCGTCCACGGAATGCGTAAAAGCCAGCTGTCATACCGGAAATGAGACTTCACGAGCATGGTTATCCGTGTCTAGAAGATGGAGGGCAGTTCGAATATCTATAGCAGTTTAAAAAACATAAATACGTTTTTGGAATCTCTTTCAAAAGGGTCTAGCCGGATAAGCATAGAGAAAAGTCCCCCATGGCCGATGTTTGAAATAACATGTGTGGTAATAAGGCTCACCATGAGAATACAATATAGAGTGTTTTTAGCCCCTGACATGAACTCTCCTTGAGATAATCGGCGAAGTATGCGCCGGCGCTACTATTTTAGGTGGATTTCGTATGAAATACTACCTATTACATTCTCCCCTATGTTGGAATTTCTGAAAATTTTTTGCAGATCTACACCGATCATGACCCCTAGAACCCAAAACCACCCTCAGTAAAAAACTTTATATATATATATATATATATGTGTGTGTGTGTGTGTGTGTATATATATATATATATATATATATATATATATATGTATGTACAGTAGCGCTCAAAAGTATTTTGACAAACTTATATTCTCTCTTATTTTATTTAATATAAAAATGTAAAAGAAAATATATTCCCTATAATTGAGAACTCTATGACTGCAGTTATTCAAATGTATCAAGTTTCAACTTGTTTGTTTACATTCGGCGCCACCGAAGAAATATGACTCCTCCTTAGCTCAAAAGTATTTTGACAATTAGTTTGCATTTAATTATTGAAGGTGTCAGTGGCGTTATAGCTTCGATTAGTGGATATATTGAAATTGACTTATTGTGATTATTATTAAATGCCGAAATGTAAAAAATATTGAAGTGATTCTAGAAAAGCCGCTGTAAAAGCACTTAAGAAAGGTAGAGAGCAAGCAGAATTAGCTCGTTCTTTTAATGTGTCTCGGCAACTTGTTATTACATGGAATAAAGTTTTTAATAAACAGAAATACATCGAAAATAAGCCTCAAAGTGACCATCCGAAAAAAACAACTTGCAATGTTGACTGTATTATAAAAATGATATCTACAAGTGATTGTCGTAAGTCCGCTGTAATAATAAAAAAATGAATTGAAAGTAAATTACGGCATAGACATACACGTTTCATCAGTCAAACGGCGTCTAAACCCCTGTGGTTTACATGGCTGAAGACCAGCAAAAACACGTTTGTTATCTACTAAGAATAGGAAGACTAGAGTTGCATTTGTAAAACGGCATAACCCTTTCAGGGGCGAAGCAATTCCATTGCTGAAGTGTTGAAATTAATGACTGACACCAGAATTTTGGATAAAAAAATTCAGTTTATTATGTGCGTGAAGTATAGCTTTTTCTTATTTACAAATAAACCTGTTTTCAAATTCCGGTGCCAATCATTAATTTCAACACTTTAGCAATGGAATTGCTTTGCCCCTGAAAGGGTTATGCCGTTTTACAAATGCGACTCTATCCTTCCTATTCTTAGTAGATAACACACGTGTTGTTGCTGATCTTCTGCCATGTAAACCATAGAAGCTTAGGCGTCTCTTGACTGATGAAACATGTATGTCTATGCCGTAATTTTCTTTCAATTCATTTTTTGCTCTACAGCGGACTTACGACAATCACTTGTAGATATCATTTTTATAATACAGTCAACATTGCAAGTTGGTTTTTTCGGATGGCCACTTTGAAGTTTATTTTCGATGTATTTCTCTTTATTAAAAACTTTATTCCATGTAATAACAAGTTGCCGAGACACGTTAAAAGAACGAGCTAATTCTGCTTGCAGTCTACCTTTCATAAGTGCATTTACAGCGGCTTTTCTAGAATCACTTCAATGTTTTTTTACATTTCGGCATTTAAAAGTAATCACAATAAGTCAATATAAACACTAATCGAAGCTATAGCGCCACTGACACCTTCAACAATTAAATGCAAACTAATTGTCAAAATACTTTTGAGCTAAGGAAGAGTCATATTTCTTCGGTGGCGCCGAATGTAAACAAACAAGTTGAAACTTGATACGTTTGAATAACTGCAGTCATAATGTTCTCAATTATAGGGAATATATTTTCTTTTACATTTTTATATTAAATAAAATAAGAGAGAATATAAGGTTGTCAAAATACTTTTGAGCGCTACTGTATATATATATATATATATAACCATTATATATTACAATATATCTATATCACTTTCTTCTGGACACGGTAACTTCCACAATTCTGCACAAATCTTTTCCAAACTGATACATAAAATCAAGGGGAATAAAATCTCGGTGAAGTTCGTTAATGGGCAAAATCGGACCAAGGGGATGGAAATAGGGAGCGATTTTGTGAAAACCGAAAAACACACATAACTTCTTAATTTTTGTACATATCAAATCAGTTTAAAGTTTTAAATACTCCTAAAAATAGGGCCAAAAATTTATGTATCACAGATTATTGATAAAATTAAAAATGTGCTCAAGGGGCGCAAAAATAGGGTTTTTGGGAGAAAAAAAAAATCATAACTTCGTCAATTCTAAAGATATCAAATCCAATTAATTTTATTATAAATGTCCTTAATATTATCTACAACTTTTATATTCACAAGTTTTTGATAGGACCAATTCGTACCACAAAAAAAAAAAAAAAAAAAAAAAAAAAAAAAAAAAAAACTTGAAAACAAAAAGGCGGGGATTGAAGAAGAAATAAATCCATAGCTCCGTCAATTCACAAGATATAAAATCCCCATGAATTTATGATATATCTTCTTAATATTGTCTACAACATTTATGTAGACAAGTTTTTGATAGGACCAATTCGTACCGCAAAAAAAAAGAAAAAAAATTGAAAACAAAAAGGCGGGGATTGAAGAAGAAATAAATCCATAGCTCCGTCAATTCACAAGATATAAAATCCCCATGAATTTATGATATATCTTCTTAATATTGTCTACAACATTTATGTAGACAAGTTTTTGATAGGACCAATTCTTACAGCAAAAACAAATTAAAAATACATAGCGGTTTAAGAAAAAAATCATCTTATTAAGG
Source organism: Maratus speciosus (assembly GCA_963932465.1). NCBI lineage: Eukaryota > Metazoa > Arthropoda > Arachnida > Araneae > Salticidae > Maratus > Maratus speciosus. Next base: position 303,173,678 of record OZ010796.1, on the reverse strand, counting down.
GTGTATTCAAATCCAAACTGCTTATTTTCTGACTCATTTTTAAATTGATTTTTGCTCTCATACGAATCTAATTGGTAGATTATCTTATTCAGAAACTATATAATGTACCGTAATGATCGATTTTTTGATAGAGGCAGAATATCTTTCAATAAATGATGTCAAAGTGGACATTTTGAACAGAATTTCCCGAAGCGATTGTGTTAGAAACGAAAAATATTGTCCTACTGAGAAAATAATTGTTTATAAATCAAGTTTCAATTAATTGAACGAAAAATAAAAACACAGGTCGCTTATAAATCTCTTCAAAAATCAAGTCAGCAAGTTTCATATTTTTTCTATTAAAAATGAATCTGAAAATGTACCAGAAAATTTAGAGTTGTTGAGCATGGAAAAGTATTTTTTTGAATACCGCCTTAACATGATTCTTATAAAACCAACAATTATATAAAAATGAAATAAAAACTCGTCAAAAGCGGCCAGATAAAATTGTTAAAGTAGGTTTATCTCTAATTATGATTTAGTTTTTTTTTGGTGAAATTAGTATTCTTAACTTCGAAATCTACCTCCGCAAGTAGGCCGGGCAGGCAGGGATTTTTAGGTAGATTTCGTATGAAATACTACCTATTGGGATCGTTCCTATGTTGGAATTTCTGAAAAATTTTTGCAGATCTACACCGATCATGACCCCTAGAACCCAAAACCACCCTCAGTAAAAAACTTTATCTATCTATCTATCTATATATATATATATATATCACTTTCTTCTGGACACGATAAATTCCACAATTCTGCAGAAATCTCTTCCAAACTGATACATAAAATCAAGGGGTATAAAATCTCGGTCATGTTCGTTAATGGGCAAAATCGGACCAAGGGAATAGAAATAGGGAGGGGTTTTGTGAAAACCGAAAAAAAAACCCATAACTTCTTAATTTTTGTACATATCAAATCAGTTTAAAGTTTTTATTACTTCTAAAAATAGGGACAAAAATTTATGTACCACAGATTTTTGATAAAATAAAAAATGGGCTCAAGGGGCGCAAAAAATAGGGTTTTGGGGAGAAAAAAATTCATATAACTTCGTCAATTCTCAAGATATCAAACCCAATTAATTTTATTATACATCTCCTTAATATTATCTACAACTTTTATATTCACAAGTTTTTGATAGGACCAATTCGTACCGCAAAAAAATTAAAAACGAAAACAAAAAAGGGGAGTTGAAGAAGAAAAAATTCCATAACTCCGTCAATTCACAAGATATAAAATCCCCATTAATTTATCATATATCTTCTTAATATTGTCTTCAACATTTATATAGACAAGTTTTTGATAGGACCAATTCTTACAGCAAAAACAAATTAAAAATACATAGCGGTTGAAGAAAAAAATAATGTTATTAAGGGTGTACTCAAATCCAAACTGCTTATTTTCTTACTCATTTTTTAATTCATTTTTGCTCTCAAACGCATCCAATTGGTAGATTCTCTTATTCAGAAACTGTATAATGTACCGTAAGGATCGAATTTTTGATAGAGGCAGAATATATTTCAAAAAAATGATGTCAAAGTGGGCATTTTGAACAGAATTTCCCGAAGCGATTGTGTTAGAAACAAAAAATATTGCCCTACTGAGAAAATAATTGTTTATTAATCAAGTTTTAATTAATTGAACGAAAAATAAAAACACAGGTCGCTTATAAATCTTTTCGGAAATTACGTCAGCAAGTTCCATATTTTTTCTATTAAAAATGAATCTGAAAATGTACCAGAAAATTTCAAGATGTTGAGCATGGAAAAGTTTTTTTTTTTTTAAATACCGCCTTAACATGATTCTGATAAAACCAGCTATTATATAAAAATGAAATAAAAACTTGTCAAAAGCGGCCAGATAGAATTGTTAAAGTGGATTTATATCTAACCATGATTTAATTTTTGGTGGTGAAATTAGCATACTTAAATTCGAAATCTACCTCCGCCTGTAGGCCGGGCCGGCGGGGATTTTTTTCAAATACGTTTTCTCAAAAAGTACAAAAGTTAAAAAAATGAAACCAATGCCTATTATTGAAAGATATATTAGTTCACATTATATATTTTTTTCACACTTTTACACAAATTTTAGCATAGAAAAATAAACAAAAGTATTTTTCAAAAAGAAAAAAAAATATTAATGTAGTAATTTTATATTTACACCAACCAAAAAATTACATAATAATGCTCAAAGTATGTACTTTTAAGAAAAAAATCATTAAAATCGAAGATGCGCTTTTTGAGTTATAACAAAAATAATGCTAGCAACTTGCTAAAATATTCCTAACTTTCCCTGTTTGTATTTGCAGAAATACGCTACTATCAATGCATTTGTCGATTCGTGATATTTCCACTCGGGCAGGATGCACAGTGCGCCAAAATAGGAGGATATTTCCATCGGAGCAATGGCCATTACTCCAAACTAAAAGTCAGAGAATAAATATTTTTCCACTAAAGCTCCCTGTTTATTATTTTCTAAAATCCTGTTATAGTGAAATTTCTTGAGGGGTCGTCTACATATTAAAGCTCTATCAAACTTTAAATTTTTTCAAAACTATTGCATAATTTTGACATTTGGATTGTTAGTAAATTTTACCTTTAGATCCCGAACGGGAAATAATTTGATCAAGTATTTCAGGAATTATGCAGATTTAAAGTTTGAAACTCCTAACATCATTGCAAAGACGACACGCACATATTTTTTTAAACAAAACTCAAACTATTTGGCAGTGAGAGCTGTAATTTTGGAATCGCTTATTTGAAGCCTTTATAAATCAATTTCTGTTAAAAATAAATAAAAAAACTCAGATTATATTTCATATACTTATTTCGACTATTAATTTCAAAATACATTGTTTGTGACTAATTACAATTCTTAAAAATATAACTAATTTAAGTAAAGTGTGTCTGCAACTTTATATCTACATCTAGTAGAACTGATTTCTAATTATAATGTCTAATAATACTGTACGAAATGCAAATACAAAAGGAACTGAAGTCAAATCATCACCGCAGAAGAATGGGGTATTTGAATTGAACTCTAATTTTTCACTTTAAATTTGTTTGTTTGTGAAGGTGCAGAAGAATTTTTTTCTGATTTGCTCTGAAACTGGATTTCAATCAGGCATGCTTAAGGCATGGTATTACCAAAATTTCATCTGGACATATTTAACCAACTTTTTGGCACAAAAGTATTTCTTTTGGGTGAAGTTTTCGGATATTTTACAACTTATTAAGAGATACAATTAGCAACACTTAATTATTCAATTTATTGGAAGAATGTAACAACAGGGAAAATGTCTACTCACACATATTAATTGAGCAATCAGAATGTCCTTCGATTTTAATCTATTGTTTAATTTTCTTCACTTATTTGTGATTTAATGCTTAAAAATGAATAACTTTGCAGAAAAATGTAACTTTCAAATTTGTCTAACTTGAAATGTTTACATTAGTAAAACGTTACTATTATTATTTGTAAACTTCAATTTTAGTACCTGGATATCCAGATAATAAAAATGAAACAATATGCAAAAGCATATTGTAATTTTTCTATCAGTTCATATTGGGTGTCCTAAAATGGACTGACTGTTTTTTAAATTCAATAACTTGCAAATGGTGACAGCTATTAGAAAAAATTCTTGAAAAAGGGTTATGTAAGATGCCAGGAGGTTTTTACTGCAATTCCCGGTTTTAGCTCCAAATAGCAGCAATAGATCGCGCTGCAAGCAATAGGCCCTCAACGGAGGCTAAAACCGAAATCACCCAGCATTAATGCGAAATGAGGAGGTCAAATATATGGAGTAGGATCCTAAGAACAAGATTGTATTGGCGAATGAGACCCATTCCATATATTTAGTCTCCATCCTTCGCATCAATGCCGAGTGATTTCGGTTTTTGGCCTCGATTGAGTGCTTAGTGCTTGTAGCGCCACCTATCGCTGCTATTTGGAACTAAACCCGGGAATCGCTATAAAAACCCCTCCTGACATCTTACATAACCCTCCTGCAAGAATTTTTTTAATAGTTGCCACCATTTGAAAATTATTAAATTTTAAAAACAGTCAGTCCATTTTAGGACACTGGTATTATTGCCCTTTTTCGAGAAAATTGATTTAACAGTAACAACTTTAATATTTATATTCTACAGGTTTACCAGTAAATAAGAAAAAGTACTTTTCTTTAGAACTGTGTGGCATTTCATTATTTATGAAACAATATTTACAAAGCTCATCTATTTTAAATGCATCTTCTTTGGAAAATTATTTTTTTAAGTTTAAAAATGTAGCAAATTAAAATTGGTACACAGTCAAATGAAGTATATTTTCCTAGTGGGTTATATTCGCAAGTTTTACATAAATTTTCATCAGAGGTGGGCAAATTTGCAATCTTAATTATCCGCAATGAAATTACAAGTCAATCGCATGTAATTGATTATAGTTAAACACATTCAAACGCAGAAATTTCGTCAAATAATGGAATGGGGGCAGTTCCGGCTACAGTGCTGTAAGAATTTTTTACGGCATGTAATTTTAACTATAATTAATTACATGCAATTAAATTGTAATTTCGTTGCATATACAGTAGAGTCCCACTATCCTGAACTAATTGGGAGCAAACACTGTTCGGTTTAGCGGGAATTCGGAATAGGCGGATTTCATTAATAATAATCAACGTATTGACTTGTTAAGGCGTAAATTAAGTTGCAGGGACATCTGCTAGTGTCAGCTCTATACAGCATTGATCGGCTCGTGGCGAACAGGTTCAGTGAAAGTGGAAAGGGAAGGGCAGTGACCTTCGACGACTCTTCACCCCAGCCTACCTATCCCTCTCCCACACGTGTTCCAACAGAATTACTACCAGGATTACTGCTTTTCCACTGCCACAAAGTATTGGCGTATAGATTCCGTGTTTTCGCCAACGTTGACAAATGATTTTGAAACTCGCCTCCCGGTCAGTGTTTACTCTAGCGGAGTTTGATGAACTGTGTGCGCTTATTGCAAATTTATTGTGAAAAATTGTCGTTCCGTGAGTATAGAGTTACTACTTTACCGAGTCAATGTGCTTTTTTTATTTATGTTCGTAGTTCTTGGCGTCAACTGTTAAACATTAAACGTGGGAAGTTAACGAAGTCGTTCTCCGTGTACTTTAAAAGAAAAACTTGAAGTGTTAAAAAGACTAGACAAGGGAGAAAGTGCTACTAAATTATCACTCGAATATGGTGTCGGTAAAGCAACGTTTAGTAACTGGAAAAAATCGCCTTAAAAGTGAGCAGTTTTGTTCTGCTTCATAGAAAAAAACTTTTTAAAAACGGCAAAAAACGACTGTGTCTTCATATGAAAAACGTGACCAGGCCTTATTCTTGTGGTTCACTCAAGAAAGACAGAATAGAATCCCCATTTCTGGTCCTTTGATAAAAAAGGCACTTCAACTGAACAAGCTTATGGATGGTGACCCATCATTTTCAGCTAGTTGTGGTTTTTTGGATGATTGGATTGGAAGAAAAGACACGGAATTAGACAGCTCACGATTGCTGGGGAGAAGCTGTCATCTGACAACGAAGCAGCTGCGAATTACATAAAAGAATTTAAAGACCATGTTTCTTCCCAAAACTACTCACCGCAGCAAGTTTACAACGCTAATGAAACCGGACTGAATTTTAAGGCTGTGCCTGCCTAAAGTCTTGTTTCGCAAGAAGAGAAATCTGCCTCAGGGTTTAAAATAGACAAACAACGTTAACTCTCTTAGCTTGCAGCAACGCTTCGCAACAAACAAACTTCCGCTGATAGTAATAGGCAAATCGGTGAAACCACGAGCGTTCAAAAACATTAACATCAACTCACTTCCCGTGTATTGTAAGAATAAAAAAAAGCTTGGATGGAAAGCGACTTGTTGAAGGGATAGTTTTAGCACCAATTTGTCCCTAAAGTGACTGCGTTCAATAGAGAAAATGGATTGCATAATCGTGCTCTGCTCATTATAGACAATGCACCGCCACCAGAAGAAACGGAATTTTTTTGTGGAGACATCAAAGCAGTTTTTCTGCCACCAAATATTACTTCAATTCTTCAGCCTATGGACCAAGGAGTATTGCAGGCCATTATACAAAAATACAGAATAATGCTGTTTCGCACCTTACTTTAAGAGGATGAAAATTAGCTCACAATCCTACAAAAACTTAAGAAAATTACAATAAAAGATGTGATTTACGGGGTGGATGAATCGTGGGATAACACCACTAAAGGCGCAATACAAAAATCATGGAAAAATCTTTGACCTACATTGGAATTTGTTGAAACAACTTTTACACCAGTGAAAGACTGTCACCTTCTTCCACTAGTCAAGAAAATCCCTGGCTGTGAAGACGCAGAAGCATGCTGTGTTGAATAGTGGACTGTTATTGACGACAATAGCCACCAGGAGTACATTGACAAAGACATCGTAGCAATGGCGCAGAACTCATCAGCTGAGATTGACTCGGAGGAAAACGAGGAGGAAGTGAACGCTCAAACTGAACTCATATCACACACAGACGCAGCAAATGCTCTTGACCTCACCTTTCACTACGTCGAACAACATGCTTCATCAACACCAAATAATGTTATGTTCATGCGGCGATGGCGGAACATTGCGCCTTCAGTTTGATTCAGTGTTCTTTGTGAGAAAAGAAATCACTGACTTTACTTCTTAATAAATATGTGTAAATTAGTTATTTTTGTGCTTAGCAGTGATTAAAAATGATTAAAAATGATTCTACAGAATTGTATAAATGGAGCCGACATGTACTGCAAGTAACCAGCTTTCATTTAATTTTCTTTCAGGTGTTTTCATCAAGCTTAGCCTCTATATATGTCTAACTTCTTTGTATAACAATAAATGTACGTTTTTTCACGAACGTCTTTTTAAATTTTCCTGTTTTTAAGTTTTAAAATATCGGTATTTTTTCTGAACTATGTTCGGAATAGCGGGACTCTACTGTAATTGCAATCACCAATTTGCCCAATTCTGATTTTCACTTTACTATAACAATTGATGTATAACATTATTACATGTCAGTTTCGTATTAGAAATTCATTTATCATTGTTATGTGAATTTTTCAGATAAATTTTGATTCAAAGATATATATATATATAATCGGGCTATTTAATCGCATCTGCTTATTAACCAGGAGAATACCCTTTAATTGCCTTCTAGGAGGACTTAAAGGAATGGACTGGGAGCAGAGATAATATCCAATCCGCACCTTCCATTAGTGCAGCCATAGTACCGTTGCCTAGTGCATGGGAAACGAACACGGATGGGCTGTCTCCAACCAGCTTGGCCAGTGTGGAGGAATTTGGCCACCTCCCCCCTTATTTTACCATGAATAAAACAAAACAAATCACGGCCCTCAATTCCCGGCAGTCTGCATGTTCCTGGTTACAGCTGCGATCAGAAAGACATGAAAACAGAGGGTCTAAGAATCACCGGGCTCGGCTTGGCCCGGTTGAAGACATTGGCTACATATAATGGTAGATCCCCATCTTCGGAAAATCGTTTACAGGAGCTTCAAGAAGAATTAGAAAGAATCAACTGGGACATCCTCGGATTACGTGAAGTAAGAAGAAAAGGAGAAGAGAAGATTGATATTGCCAGTGGACATGTATTATACTACAGAGGCACAGAAGATGGAAAATAAGCGGCATAGAATTTATGATTCACAAAAGGTGGAAGAATCATATCGTAGAATATGATAGTGCATCAGACAGAGTTGTAAGGTTAGTTATTCAAGTGTCCAGAAGATACAAGCTGCAAATTACTCAAGTTTATGCACTAACAATAAGCTATACGGATGAAGAAGAAATTGAGGATTTCTGTGAAGAAGTAGCTTCAAAGCATCAAAAGGGAAAACGTTACATAAAATTAATAATGGGAGGAGACTGGGATGCTAGAATTGGCGAAAAGAAGAAAGGTGAGTTCTCAGTAGGAAATCATGGATATGGGATACGTAATGAAAAAGGAAACAGATTGAGTTTGCAGAAGATGAACAGATGTATATCATGAATTCATTTTTCAAGAAAAAGCCACAAACAAAATGGACATGGCGTTGTGCAAATAGCTCAACAAATGAAATCGATTGCATCTTGACAAACAAAAAGCATCGTATTCAGGACTGCAACGTTCTCAATAACTTCAATACAGGAAGCGATCACAGGTTGGTTAGATGAGATGCAAATCGCTGTTAAATACTAGAGTGAAAAGAATGAAGCTATTGCGACACTCAAAGAAATCAATCGATATTATAAATCTCCAGAAATGTAAAGAAGAATTTCATTTGGAACTTAAAAACCGTTTCTGAGTACTTCAATCAATTTTAGAAGAAGAGCAAGATGTTAAGTAGTGAACAAGAAACTAACCAATACTCTACAAGAAATATCAAAGAAGATAGCCGGTGAAGCACAAGTAAAGCAGACAAAAAAAAACAGAAGAAACAAGAAGATTGATGAAGAAACGCAGAGAATTTAAAATGAAGAAAAATGATCCTAAATCAAGAGATGAATATGCCGTATTAAGTAAAACGGTAAGAAAATGTGTTGCAGGAGATACCAGAAAATTTAACTGTGATCTTGTCAAGAAAGTTCTGGAAGATTGCACGCATTGTGACAGCTGCTGGGGAAGTCTAAGACACTCCCGGTATTTTCGAGAACATTAGAGCTACCATGCGCCGGAGATGCTCTTCCATGCATCACGGTCCGGGGTCATAATTTCGAACACTTGCTTTGATGACTATCATTGTCTCTTTAATGTTCTTTTTTTCTTAGTTTTTTGCTGTACTAAGTTTAATAAACATGTTTTCTCCTCTTATTCTTGTCCTCTCTTTCTTGTGTTTTGTATCGTCACTATCGCACCAGGAAAGTGTTTCCGATCATGAGTTGCTATGCAAATCTGAATCCTTGTGATGTCCTCTACCTCCCCTTAAAGTTTGTCCCATGATTTTAGACTCACCCTGTATATGCATCTTCAATAGGTGCTTACAGAACTTGTTTTTAATACCACTAAAAATTAAAAGTAAAAATTTCCTTTTTTAATTAAGACATTTTCTCGATTGATAAACTAAATTTAACTATTTGACGAAAAATGGTGTCAAAGGAATAAAATTCATGTGGAAGATGCTGGTCCCGAACGGGTTAAGGTTGCAAACGAAAGATTAGGGATTTTATGGTTATTAATGGTTTAAAAGTGCTACCCCCCTCCACGAAACTCCGAAGTGTCCCTTCCAGAGCTGCAGAAATCCCACACAAAAAAAGTCTCGATTCAACATTTCCTTTGACCTTAGTTACTAATTGTGAACGTCCAGTTTAACATTGTTTCAAGAAATTTCATGGTGGCAATAATTTTGTGTATGGAGAAAGTCTTGGGTGACACTTTGTCTTTAACCCTAGAACTACCGAAAATTTTACTCAAGTTTTATAAAAACATTTTACACCAGAATTTTTACTTAAAACTATTTAATTTGTTTATTTAACTTATTATTGTCTGATTTATAAATTTAGTTTGTTTTGAAGAAATTTCTGGTTTGAATAAATATTTTGAATGTACATGTCGGGTCCATTGGACCCTTCTGGTAGACAGAGGGTTAACAATAAGAAATCGAATTGAAGCTAATCCACGTACCAAAGTCCGGAGCTTACTGCTGTACTTGGAGAAGGCTCTAAAACTGTTTCGAAATATCTAAAGTAACTGGTTGTGAAGTACAATAACAGAAACCACCATTATTTTTTACACATCCTGATACTTCCAAAAGCGTGCTAACCCATCACAAATAAATTTGTTACAAAAATTTAACTTCCATAGACGACCAGATATCGGAAGCAACTATTAAATCAAATATGGTATCAAAAATGGCGAAATATAGAAAAGGAATTACGACTGTTTTAGACAATTTTAACAAAACTATTTTTTCCAACATGAACCAGGGTTGCCAGTTTGGCCTCCATTTTTATTAAGGAAATCCAAATTCGCACCAGAAAATAAAAATAGCATTTTTTGCTTTATGACAGAAATTTTGTAATTATAAAAAAGTAAAGATTCTTCTTACAAATTTTCCGGTGTGAATTTGAAATTTCGAATTAAAAGTGGAAGCCAAACTGGTAACCTTGGCATGAACTATATTTGATGCGTGTACTTCTTGCATTACTAGTCTGTGTAGTTGAAATTACAAGATCTTTTTGTTAAAGATTAAAACCTTATCTCAAAAATTCGCAACTAACGACTTACTGACACTTATGTGAAATCATTATCCAATGTTTATTACAGCGCATGTTCTTAATTCAATGGCAAGGAATTAAACATGGAGATTGCTGTTTTAAACTTAACCACTTGATCCTAACTTTATTGTATGAAAATGTTATGTATTATGAAACTTGATTTAAATAAATTACTAATAATTGCTAAATAAATTCTCTTCATATGCGCTCCGTTTTTTACATCATAATGTTTTTAAAATCTTTTTCACTGATAAATATTAATGTAACTCCAATGTATTATTAGCTGCAGTTACAGGATTGATCTTACTTTTTTTTATCTATGCTTTTTTAAAAATTAAGAAATTAAATAAGGATATACCTAAATTCTTCAAGACGTGATCGGAAGAAACTGGGAAAAAGTTCCATTTTAGGCAGGCTTCCGTTTAAAGAAGTGTAATTAATTATGCTTCTAAGATACACTACCGCAATAAGATGTATTGCTCGTTTCGTCGGGAGCCTGAAACTCTTCCGTTTGAGACAGGATTCCGTTATAGAAAGATTCCGCTTTCAGAGGTTTTACCGTGTTTCACAAAAAAGCAGTGAAAATCCCCTTTCAGACAGGCTTTTAGCAAATTTAATTGTATGGCAATACATATTAAGACCATGTAACGCTTCCGTTTAAGGCAGGATTCTGTTAGAGATAATTACTATTTTGACAGGTTTTACTATTCATATAATATAAATAGGTATATTTATATAAATACACAAAACTTGTAAAAATGGAGATTTCAACTGGACAAGTTTTACTATATATAACCTGATGGAAAATTTTTGGACCCCTCCCGAAACGAAATCCTGGCTACGCCACTGACTCTCCCCCCACCCCGTCTTTTTCAATAGGGTCACATTTGTCCACATAATAATTATAATCAATTAATGCAGTCTATTTTGTCTTCCACACACTCCTTTTTTTTTAAATGTTGTGGTTTGCTGCATTGGGTAACCATGGAAACTTGATGATGTTTGCATTCTCTCCGGTCCAGAATTCTTCTATACAGTGAGACGTTTATGTCCATTTTGAACTTTTAGACTTGTGTGTAACATCATCTTATCCCGATGACGATCGCAGAAGCAATTCGAAACGTAGATTTTAATATTTGAAATGAGTTTGTAAAATCACTGTTTTGTTGTGTGTACCATTTAGAATGTTGTATTTGATTTGAATACATAATTTTAAGGTACGCATCATGTTGTAGACCCTATAACATTCGTTTTAACACAGGTTGGCTAGATGCGAATTCTCCATCACTGCATGAACAGTCTAGGTACAACAGAACTATGAAAAATCGCTATAGCAGCGTCCCTTCCGGGAGAATATCCTCATTTTCAACTGGGACCCGAAGTCCGTTGTCAAAAACATATACAGTAGAACTTCTATTTAACGAAATCTCTATTTATTGAAGTTTTCTACTTAACGAAATTTCTTGCCGAACCTTGACTTTGAACGCTATTAGCACGTAAATTAATCTCCATATTACGAAAAATATATTCTATACAACGAACTTTATTCCTTTTTCGTGCGTGTGCAACTTTCAAATGGAGAGGTTGCTGTTGCGATGTATGTATGAATTTCTTTCAGCGGATAGTATGAAAATGAAATTACTTATTTATTTAATCATTTGCATTCAAAAGAAGAAACGCTAAAAGTTTTCGATACAATAAGAATGGGAATCCAGTTTCACGAAAATGTTACAGATGTATTGTTACGATAGTAAGTGACCAGTAAGTGAACAGCCCCCAGCAAATGAACAATTAGTATATATTTTAATATTAGGTTGAGCAAAAAGTTCTGGGAAATTTTTAATCTAATAGTTACCAGAATTTGTATCGTATATAGGAATACTAGTGATATATTTATAGGAGTTCAGGAATTTCGGCTCCAAAATGCCTATTGAACAGTATGATTGATCAGCGTGTGTTGATCCAGTATTATTGGAGAAAAGGTATAACGATTTTGAAAGCCGTCGATGAGATTAATGAGGGCGAAAGTGCTGGTACGGCGGCAAATTTCGTACTTCCAGCAAATCCGGAATCTGACAGAACGATGGCAGAAAATCGTGGACTATGATGGTCTCTAATTTGAAGAATAGTCCTTGTTGCTGTTGTTGTAAATTTGCGCATAACAACTCAACTTTCACAAATTTCCCAGAACTTTTTGCTCAACCTAGAAGAATAAGGTTTGAAAACCTCCTCATTAGATGGGGTTACAACCAGATCCCGATCAAGCTGAAGCTGGGCCTAGGGCCTGTTAAAAAGTTGCCCCCCCCCCTACCTCCCCATTCCCGGTGACACTTTCAGAAAAAAAAGTAGGTTTATTTGATGAATTGACAAAATTGTTTGGGTGAAAGTTTCAAGTTTACAAAAAAAAAATTATTTACAAGAATAATCAAGAAAATGAATTACCGTCCACTTTCTCAAATAAGCATTTGTATAATTCACAAACATCAATGATCCACAGTTTATGTTGCAGAATAAATGACGACGTCTTTTTCAAAACTCGCCTTATCCAAAATCATAAAAATTGTGTTTTCTCAAACAGTCTAGTAATCATTTTAAACTATAATTCTGACATTGTAAAATCTTCGTTTATATTGAAACCAATAGACACAGCATGCAGTTTTTGGAATTTTCCCCAAATTTGATTTTCTGGATACGGCAAGTTTTGAAAATTATAGGTACTCTCAAATTGAAAAGGTCTTTTACAGAAAAATTAAATATGGAGGTTTTTTATTACAGTAAAACTTTGTTTTTACGTCAGGGACCAAAATATAAAATGCAAACAGTGGAAAAACTTAAATTGTGAGAAAATACACACAAATTTGTGGGGCCGTGAAATTGGTGGGCCCAGGTCCGAGGCCCGTGCATTAATCAGGCCCTGGTTACAACATTCCATTAATTCTGTTCAATAGGAAGCTGTCGCGTTCCTGATTGGTTACTGAAGTCACATTACTTTACTTTGAGAACATGTTGCATTTTTCATGTCTGAGAAACACATTGTCTCTATGCTGAAATAATAAGGTAAGTGCTATGTCATTTCATATGTTTGATAAGAATTTACTGTTTTTATTTGCATTATGCACTAATTTTATTGTACATACATTATATATATATATTATAGCCATATTTCTAATTGTTTTAACCATTGTAGAATATGTCCAATTTGAGAATAGGAATGTTTAATAACTGGTTAGGCAAATGTTAAAAATCCAATGAATAAACAGCTGTTCATTCACTGGAAGGAATACATTAGACTACTTTTCCCAGTGAATGAACTGTTTTGGACTTTATGTTTTTGTGACTTTTTTATACCTATATTTTGAATTAAGTTATTTTTCAGCAATGGTAACAAATGAAAAGTTAACAGATATAAAAAAGTAACAAAAGAACATATACACACACATTTTTAAAGGTAATAATTATTGATGACTTTCAAATCTTACTTTTTCTATGTTTTTAGATGATTGATAGAAATATTCTTACTGATGACCAAGAAGATTCCTCAAAAAAGAAATATGGGAGGTTCAAGTACTAACAGAGGACCTTAAAACTGCTGTACAAGCTATAAGGGTCAAGTCAGCTCAGTTAGAAGAAGGCATCTCTTCATTTTAATATTCCAAAAGGAACATTGTCTATGAAACTGCGAGGGAAACCAATTGAAAATAAGCGTATGGGACATTGCCTGTGTTGCCCTTTGAAGAAGAAAAACTCCTTGAACATTGGATAAGTGGAAAGGGAAAATTGGATTTACAATGCATGAAGTAAAAGGTGAAGTTTACAATGTCATGAAACAAACAGGAAGGAAAAATCCATTTATAGGCAAACATCCAGGGGAGAAATGGATTACTCTTTTTATATATTTTAAGGATCATATGAAAGGCATAATAAAAACACCTGAACTTATTTCTGCAACATCTTCCCGTTCATCTAGAGTTATTACTGAAATAGAGAAGTACATGACCAATCATTTCAGGAAATAGAATTAGTTTTTTTCTTTTCTTTTAAATCTGTAATTTATGATTAATTTCAAAACTTAAAATTGACAATTTTTCAAGCTAATTAATTATCGTTCTAGGTTTTAAAAAAAACAGTAATTCAGTAAAAAATGTTATAAGTTATTTGTACAAGTTGTAAAATAAATAAAGAACTATCAAATTTAAGTATTTTTAAATTGCTGCATGTTCATTCACTGGTAATAACTGTTCTTTTACTTGGCTTTTGTATCGATTTCTTAAGACACCCCTAGCATCCCAAACAAGTAAAATATAAAATTCCTTTTGTTATTTTTTAAACATTTGTAAACCAACAAATATATTTGCACTGTCAAACACCAATAGGTACTGTTTATTAAAATATAATGAATCATTTTCTTTTTAAATGTGCTTAAATGTTCATTTACTGGTCGGACTACCCTACTTACCAAGTGCGAAAATTTTTATGAACAGTGTATTTTTTTTATAAGATACCTGTACAAAGTAGTAATTAAGATTTTTTTTTAATGTTAAGGATTTGGAATGCTAAGAAAAAAAAAGAGAAAAAGCACGCTACGCTTCAGTTTTTGTTTACCTATCTTTATATGTTTTTTTAGACATTATTCTAATTAAATTTTTCTCACATCTCTACATTGCATAAAAAAGTTACTGCCCGAATTAAAATACTTTTTTCTAGTATTTCCATTTTATGTGTATTTTTCATTTTATGCACGCCTATTTTATTATACAAATTTAATGAATTTGAGTTGATTTCTATTTAACGAATTTTCTTCATAACAAAGTGTTTAAGTGTAACGAAGAGACATTGTTAAATGGAACTTTCACTGTATATGACGTTTGGTTCAGTTCTATGCATAACTTCATACACTTTTCGATTATACAAAGAGGGCCAGACACGGAGAGACATTTTGTATAAACATATTTTTCAGGATCTCTGACCACTAAAACATGTAAATCCGTCGAAAAACAGAAGTAATAAACAATTAAATTTAAAAAATCAAAATACCCGACTGCGTAAAAAGCGAACTAATTAATTTTTTCTCATCAATGTGAAACTATTTTTTTTTTCAATTCCTACTATTAGCTCACACTCTCACTATATATATCTTGTTCAAATTTTCAATCGTTAATAAAATACATATTATTCATCCAATCAAGCTCAAATAATTTTTTTTAACTTGTAGTGGATGACACTTGATATTAATCCAGTTTTTTTCAAATATTAATTCACTAATTAAATTAAATTAACTAATTTTCAATAATCGAGAGAGCCCTTTTCTTGATCAAGGCATTTTAAGCGTCACTCAAGAGGAAAGAAGAATGAGAGAAAAAAAATTCTCTTATTGACATAAGTTGGAATTAACTTAAAATATTTTTTTATATTACTTGTTTATATTACTTACCTTTTTTTGTTGTTGTTTACTTGTATTGATGACTTTTAAGTTGTGTTTAATTGTTAGTTCCTATCTATAAACACTGTTTTGATGAGGTCTATATATGTCTATGATGGTTAGAGTTGCAGTAAAGCTAGAGATCCTACCTACACAACTTCCAGGTTGTATAATATTTTAACGGAGCTTCTGACTATAAAATAGTCAATGAAACATCGTCTTCATTTTGAAAGACCTATCCAATTATATGCCACTCAATAGGGTGCGTAAAATTTTTTTTCGTCTCTACCGCCATTTTGTATTTTAGGTCCACCATTTTGAATTTATAAAAACAAAACCTAGCCTATAACCATCGGGCCGTTAAGACGAATTGATAGAGACCTCATTCATTAAAATCCATCCAGCCTTTGGGATGTTTCGAGGGTATAAAGAAATCCACATACACAGATACGCGTGAAACACATAACCCTTCTTTTCTGTCGGGTAAAAAAAAAAAAAATTGATTATAATACTTTCTTCTGTAGAAAGAAGAAAGTAAAAACATTGAGACACACCAAAATGTGGAAGATTCTCTCCTTGGATTTTTTAGTTACTTTTCTTTTTTTGGTGGTGGTGGTGGTGGTGGGGGGGGGGGGTTAATATTTGAGAATGAAAGACAAAATCAAAATTGTTAAAAATAGAGGAGAAGGTATAAAAAGGGGCACAGGTGTAAATATGGGCACCCTCCCGAATTGGCCATTGGATGTGCTGATGACTGGCGGCCAGGATTGTACATGACGCCACTTGTTGATATAAGATAAGCAGTTGGAACCATTTTTTCAAATAGTGTGAATGCAGCGTGAGTTATTGTGCGAATTGGTGTTTGTTCGGGACTGCAAAATTTTGACAGGCATCTGAAATCGTTTTCTTTTCATGTCCTTATAGTTAGTTTAAAATAATTTCAGAGTGATATCGGGAAAGCGAAGATCCTAAGCTACTTTTAGAAGCACGCCTTTAGTCATGAACGTCTTTAGGTTACATGTGAAAGTGGTCATCTTTCTTAGTTGAGGTTAGTGTAAATATGGGCCCTTTCTTTTTTGAATTATCTTGATATACAAGCACATTAAACTCTAGCTATGCTAATTTATGAGGCTGCTGAAACACAGCAATGTTCTCCGGGAACTTTAAATCTAGTTTCTTCGATCGACATATCTCCTGCCTCCAACATGAAGAAGAGAACCACTACTCGTGGACGCAAAGCGGCAAGGTTCAGCGACATCACTGAATCACCATGCAAGGATCAGTTGAACAATTCGCTTGACAAAAGTGCTCTCAAGAAGACATCCTTGTGTTTTCTCGGAGTAAGAGACCGGTCAGGGACGACCAAAGGACTTATAAAAATCGACCCACGAAACGATACGATTTATCCTCGGACTCATCATTGACCCTCCCCTTGTGGACGGTGACGATGATATGAACTTGGATATCAACGATGGTACTAAACGAGTGATGCAACTTGCAGCTTTTGTGATGGAAAGTTCTGTGAAGACACTCGCAGAGAAGTGTGAGTTACATGTGCTATGTGCCAAATGTAGGCACACTTAGATTGTGCCAGGCTGAAAGAGCCAGTTATGTTTTCGATTTCTGAAAAAATATATTCTGTAATAAATACTCTACCATTTTGTATTGTTTTATCCTGTTTTAAAACATTTTAACACTAGAAAGACGGAAGCGGCCAATCTGGCCCGTATCGCTGTTTGCGACTTTGTATTTTCTATAAGTATGAACTATGCATTTTGATATTTCATGACTTTTATTTATTTGGCTTACTGTCACTATGTTTGAAATAAATTCTTTCCAACTTCAATAGAATCACAGATTTCGAACAATATACCTAGAATGACGGGAAGGGCCAAATTGGCCATCCATAGCGTTCTCCTTTTCTTGACTTCGCATCTCATTGCTCCATTCGCGGAAGGGCCTTGTAAATAGCATTCCTAGTTGTTCGAATTCATGTTAAACCTTTACATCTTGTTTACACTACCCCTTCCTTCGTAAAATGGGTTTTACTTGCAGATGGACTCAACTGAGGGACGCGTTTGAAGATCTACCCACGCGACCAATAGAATGAGAACATATTGTCAGTTACTGAAGTGACAAAGAATAGAAAAGACGCTCATAAACGTAGTCTAACTCACGAAGCGATTTTGAAAGAATTGAGAAGATTAAATGAAATGGAGTCAGGTGACAGCTGTGACAACAGTTTAGATGGAGCTAAAGAATATATTCCTCCAAAAGGAGACCCGGAAAGCAACAGTTCCACTGACAATGAAATCGAAACAATTTCTAGAAATAGTGTTTCTGTGCTAAGTTATCAAGAATGCAGAAAGAAGATTACGATAGAAGAATGTAGATAAAAATACAGAAAACAAATCCGCATATCTGAGAATTTATTATCATCTAAATTACAGTTAGCAAGTGATTCCGATGGTGATTTTTCAAAAAAATTACTTCCCAGCCTTCTACATCAACGGCACGAGGACAAGCGTATTCTCAAAAGCGTGGTCAAAAACTTTCTCGGAATACATCTATAGGTCTCCCTTTTCCACTTATAATTGGACTAAAAGAAACTGCCGTCGACGGGACAATTTGGAACCTCATATAGAAAAAGGAATAAAAATGCAGAAAATGTATTTAGTGCATGGTGTCTAATATTCAGTCACAAAATGGTGCGCCTTATAAAAAAATGTACCGAAGCAGAAGCTCGCCGTCAACTTGGAAATTACACATGGACAGTAACAATGGAGGAATTGGACGCTGTTTTTTCCATTGTATGTGCAAGACGTGTATACGGAGCAAAGAATTTTCCAGTAACTACATTATCGTAATCAGTTTGAGGACCGCCATTTTTTTCACAAACTATGCAAAGAGATCGTTTCAAAGATATCATTGGATTTTTCCTTTCGATTTGAAAACAGAAAGTTGAGAGAGATTAAAAGCAGATAAGATTGATTTGGCATCGGCACTGGGGGATTCGTTCATTGAAAACAGTGCAACATTCTACAAACAAGGAAAAATTCTCGCGGTTGATGAAGAATTGTTGCCATAGAAAGCCAGGTGTCCTTTTACTCAGTACATTCCAAATAAACCAGACAAGTTTGGTATAAAATTTTGGCTATTTGTCTGTGTAGATTCAAAATATATCCTCAACGGATTCCCTTATACTGGGCAGGATATCAACAGACCTGCAGATCAAGCTGTTCATGAATATGTAGTGATAAGGCTCACTTAAGGATATTTAGGGAAATGTAGAAATGTAACTACTGACAACTATTTTACATCGTAACATTGTGTGAAATTTTGAGAGACAACTCAACAAGTTTAGTTGGAACTCTTAGAAAACATCGCAAAGAAGTGCCACTAACAGCCAAGATAGGAAAGCAAGAATTGTACTCTATTACTATATTCAAAAAGGACAATGATATAACTATCACGTCGTATCAGGGAAAAAAGAATAAACGTGCCATCTTGCCAAGTTCCCTCTATCCCAATTTCCCAATGTTACCATTGACAGTAATGAAAAAAAGACACTCGAGACAATCTAATTTTATAACCAGGCAAAGTATGGAGTGGAACACGTCGTTGGCCTATGCACGTCTTTTATATTGTTTTAGATATGTCTGCACTAAATGCTTGGATTTTATATAAAGAAGCGACAGAAAGGATAAACTGAGTTGGAGAAATTTTATTCTGCAACTGTGTGAAGAGCTGCGAGGTTCATATACAGCATCCCAATGCAATACAGCATCTAATGTTACTCCAAAAAATGACGTAAAAGACAGTAGTGGAACGAAAAGATCCAAATGCAAAGTGAAAGAAAAGCTGCAAAGGAACTAATACAAGGAACACGTGCCTCGAATGTAAAAGACCAGTTTCCGGCAAATGCGGATCTACAGAAGTTCGATGTACTGATTTCTTTAAGAATACATAAAGAGTAAAGTTTAAAGAAATAAAGGTCAGTCAGTCTAAAGTTTATTTGCTTTCTTATTACATAGCATTTACCGTATTCGAGATATGGCCCCTTCCGTCTTTCTAGGTATATTGCAAGTTGCCGTCTTTCTGGTGTTAAACAAGATTTTGAGAGGGCACCCCATTATTTGCACCCCATTTTTTCTGGTGCTTTTTTTAAATCTTCGTTTTTGAATTAAAACAATTGATATTAATCGTTGTTTTGCATCCTCTCATTTAGTAAACTTGTTATAGTTGTTGATGAAGGTCAAAAATCTAAAACTTTTTGAAATAAAGTCACTTTAAGCCGAAAACAAAAAAAGTTCCCATATTTACATGCTTTCCTCTAAGTGTGTGTGTGTGTGGGGGGGGGGGGGCATTTGAGGAAGACTTATACTGGGATTTTATGGTAAATAAATTACCTGTGTAGCAATCTTTCTTTAAGACAAACACTTTTCTAAAAGAAAATTTTTTTAAAGATTTTTTTTTTTATTTATCATATGAAGGATTTTAAATGTTTTTTTTATGAATATATGAACTTAGAAATCATTTTAAACCACAGTATTAAATGATATATGATAATATATAGACATCTTTTTAATAGATAAAGAAAACGACATTTTATAAGAAGATTCTTTATCCCTTTAAGCCCTAACCTACACAATTGTGTAGGTGATACTAAAGTAAAAGACTATTTCATGTTTTTGTGAGATTTAAAACAATATCTGCACATTTATATGAGTTAATTGGCTTCAGATGTTTTGATAAGACACAACTAGGGGAAATCAACTGCAAGACAATGTTAGATTTTTTACTTTTAAAAAGTCCTTCCGGCCAGTGCCGGGAGGAAGAGGTAGCTTTCATATTCCTTATTTTTAAAAAGCCAACTTATATTATTCAAACACACGAAGCTCAATTAAGTGGAAACCGAATGTAGGAGATTCAATACTAATTTTTATCAATACTAAATCATTATGAATGAGAATTTCGCGAAATTAATCAGCTTTATAAAAGCTGCTGTTATTTAAAGTAACTTATATTTGGCTGCCAAATTCGGCGATTTCTTAAAGTGCCTGCCATTTTAAGACAACATGGTGGATAATGCTAACCAGTGAACTTGGTCGAGACCTCAGTAATTGCTATGCACATGCTCACACTCATCAGAATCGGTTGATATATACAAGTGCTGTCGCAGGCAAAAAATCAGATTTTTCAAAATGTCACCCACGTTAGAAATTGAAACTGCTATATCTGAGCCATTTTTTAAGATAAAGACAAACAAAAAATGCTCCTGAATCCTTATATCAAGGTCAAATACTTAAGAAAGAAACCCTTTTCAATTTCTAATTTTTTTGCACCTCACTTTAAATATATATATTTTTTAATTTAATGGCCGCCATTTTGAAACAAGATGGCTGATGAAGCTGACCAGCGAACTTGGTCGAGATATTGATGTATACTATCCACATGCCTTCTTCCATCGAAATAGACGAATACGTGTGGTATCGCGAGACAAATACAAGATCGTTCCAAAGTGTTAGCCATGATAGAAATTCAAAGTGCTATAATTCAACCACTTTTTAAGATATTTTCAGAAACAAAAACTGCTCCAGAATCTTTGTATCAAGGCCAAACACATAAAAAAAAATCTTTTTCATTTTCTAATTTTTTAATACCTCATTTTAAATTTTAAATTACATTTTTTTTTAAAAATGGCAACCCTTTTGAAACAAGATGGCGAATGAAGCTGGCCAACGAACTCTGTCGAGACATTGGTATGTACTATGTACAGACCAAGTTACATTCAAATCGGTTCATAAATACGCCTGTTATCGCGTGACAAAAATCAGGTCGTTTGAAAATGTCAGCCACAATAGAAATTCAAAATGTTATAACTCCGCCATGTTTTTAGATATAGACGAAACAAAACCTGTTCCGGACTCTTTGTATTAAGGTCAAACACATACGAAAAAACTCTTTTTCATTTTCCAATTTTTTGGTATCTCATTTTAAATTTAATTTTTTTTTAATTTTTTAAATGGCCGCCATTTTGAAACAAGATGGCGGATGAAGCTGGCCAACGAACTCGGTTGAGTTATTTGTATGTACTATGTACACACCAATTTACATCCAAATCGGTTCATAAATATGTCTGTTATCACGTGGCAAAAATCAGGGCGTTTCAAAATGTCAGCCACACTAGAAATTCAAAATGCTATAACTCAGCCATTTTTTAAGATATAGACGAAACAAAAACTGCTCCCGAATGTTTTTATCGAGGTCAAACACATAAGAAAAAAATATTTTTTCAATTTTAAATTTTTTGGTACCACATTTCAAATTTAATTTTTCTTAAAATTTTAAATGGCCGCCATTTTTAAACAAAATGGCGGATGAAGCTGGCCAACGAACTCGGTCGAGACATTGGTCTGTACTATGTATAAACGAAGTTACATCCAAATCGGTTCATAAATACGCCTTTTATCGCGTGACAAAATTCAGGACGTTTCAAAATGTCAGCTTCGCTAGAAATTCAAAAGGCTATAACTCAGCCATTTTTTAAGATATAGACGAAACAAAAACTGCTACGGAGTCTTTGTATAAAGGTCAAATACATAAGAAAAAAATATTTTTCCATTTTCAATTTTTTGGTACCACATTTCAAATTTTAAATTTTTTTTAAATTTTTAAATGGCCGCCATTGTGAAACAAAATGCCGGATGAAGCTGGCCAACGAACTCGGTCGAGACATTGGTATGTACTATGTACACACCGAATTACATCGAAATCGGTTCATAAATACGAGAGTTACAGTGTGACATAGGTCATATATATATATATATATATATATATATATATATATATATATATATATATATATATATATATATATATCAATTTTGAACGGAGGGTGGTTTCGGGTCTGGGGGTCATGATCGATGAAAATATACCAAAATTTTTTGAAATCGCTTTCCTCCGAACGGCTGCAATAGGTAGCTTTTTGTAAAGAAAGCTACCTAAAAGACTATATCATCTGACAGCAATAGACAAAATAAAAAGGAAAAGTGCCCAGCTAAACTGATGGCATTGAGCTCACAGGCTATTCACACTAATTGTATATTATACACTTATTTTAAAGAATAATGCCCCTCAAAAAAATAAGTGAAGGGGAATTAGCCCCCGTTTCCCCCTTTATACTTAACCAGTGAACCTCCAAATCTCATCAGGGAAGCCCCTTATCATAATAAACCGGTATACCAAATTTGGAGCAAATCGAATAATCCTGCAAAAAAAAACATTTATCTAAATTAAGGGGGTGGACTAGCCCCCTTTATCTTTAACCAATGAATCGCCAAAAAAAATCAGGGAAGCTCCTTAACATAATAAACCGGTATACCAAATTTGCAGCAAAGCGAATAATTCTGCATGAAAAACCCGTTTATATAAATTAAGGGGGGTGGCCTAGCCCCCCTTTATCTTTAACCAATAAACCCCAAAACTAATCAAGGAAGTTCCTTAACATAATAAACCGGTATACCAACTTCGGAGCAAATCGAATCATTCTGCATGAAAAACCCATTTATCTGAATTAAAAGGGGTGGACTAGCCCCCTTTCCCCCTTTATTCTTAACTAATGAATCCCCAAAACTAATCAGGGAAGTTCCTTAACATAATAAACCGGTATACCAAATTCGGAGCAAATCGAATCCTTCTGCATGAAAAACCCAATTATCTGAATTAAGGAGGTGAACTAGCCCCAATTTTCCCCTTTATTCTTAACCAATGAACCCCCAAAACTAATCAGGGAATTTCCTTCTGCGTGAAAACCCCATTTACCTGAATTAAGGGGGTGGACTAACCCTCCTTTCCCCCCTTTATCCTTAACCAATGAACCCCCAAAACTAATCTGGGAAGTTCCTTAACATAATAAACCGGTATACCAACTTCGGAGCAAATCGAATCATTCTGCATGAAAAACCCATTTATCAAAACCAGTATACCAAATTCGGAGCAAATCGAATCATTCTGCATGAAATACCCATTTATCTGAATTAAAAGGTGTGGACTAGCCCCCTTTCCCCCTTTATACTTAACTAATGAACCCCCAAAACTAATCAGGGAAGTTCCTTAACATAATAAACCGGTATAACAAATTCGGAGCAAATCGAACCATTCTGCATGAAAAACCCATTTCTCTGAATTAAAAGGGGTGAACGAACCCCGTTTTCCCCCCTTTATCCTTAACCAATGAACTCCCAAAACTAATCAGGGAAGTTCATTAACATAATAAACCGGTATTCCAAATTCGGAGCAAATCGAATGATTCTGCGTGAAAACCCCATTTATCTGAATTAAAAGGGGTGAACTAATGCCCCTTTCCCCCCTTTATCCTCAACCAATGAACCCCCAAAACTAATCTGGGAAGTTCCTTAACATAATAAACCGGTATACCAACTTCGGAGCAAATCGAATCATTCTGCATGAAAAACCCATTTGGGGCATTCCACGTCAAATCAGGCAGTAAAATATCAATATGTAACCCACCATCACAGATTTTAATGAAACTGCGTGTGTTTGTTCTCACTATTAAGATATGATCACCAGTAATTTTTTTTGCTCCTTGGTGAAATAGTTTCTGAGAAAAAAATTGTCAAAATTTTGAAAAACTGCCGTCAGTTGGCATTCTTGATAGCTCGGTTTTCAAATGTAGCATGTCATACATATAATCATATTTCAATATCTACTCTACAAATCATCTTCAAATAATTTATGCACAATATTTAGGGTACGCAGCTTATGAAAAAATATATTGTTACGCTTATAACATTTTAAGTGTGTCTAAAAAAATATTTAAACTTTGAAGTCGTGAATTTTTTATGAAAAATAATGCATTAACAAAAAAAGCATTATCAACAAAAGGCGGTATTTTTATTAAATTTATTTTTTATGGGAGATATACTTAAAGGTGTACTTTACCTGATTCTGGAATAAAAATAGTGGGATTTTGGGTGTTTTTGGTAGTATTTCCTATTTAAAAATATTTTGAGGTGCATTTCATATCAAATCAAGCAGAGTCATTCCATGTCAGTTCCCCTAAGCCATTTAATCACTGTCACAAATTTCAATGAAATTGGGTTTGTTTATAGCTTATTTTAAGACGTAATCACCTTTAATTTTCTTGATCCTAAGTAAAATATTTTTTAAGATAAAAAATATCAAAATTTTGAAAAATTGTTTTAAATTTTTTTAATGACAGTTCGATATTCAAAGACTACATTTAAAAAAAAAAAAAAAAAAAAAAAAAAAAGTCATTTCAATATAAAATCACTAAATAGGTTTCAAATAATGTATTGCGACAAATAATGTATGCTGATTATTATTTCTTGTTTTTTATCATGTTTAAACACTAAGAGTGTCTTTTATCTTATGAATTTTTAAAATCGAGAATTTTGTCAAAAATAATGTGTTAATCAAAAATTTATTATTAACCGAAGGCAGGGTGTTATTGCTTTTTTTTTTAATTGTACGTAAAAATATCTTTTAAATGGTTATAAAATAAAAATAGTGAACATATGAGAAAAAATTATCAAAATTTTGGAAAAATGCCACGAGTTGCCATTAATGATTGTTCAATTTTCAAAGGCCTCATTTTATATATAAAATCATATTTCAATAACTAATAAAGAAATCTTCTTCGAATAATTTAAGCAAGGTAAATAAAGTATGTAGATTATGAAAAAAATATTGCTGTAATGTTAAAAAATATTTAAATGTGTCTAAAAAATTGTATAATCTTTGAAATCAAAAATATTTTACAAAAAATAATGAAATTATTAAAAAATCTTTATCAATCAGAGGCGGAGTTTCTATGACTAATTTTTTAATTTTAAATTGTACATAATACTACATTATAACTGGATCTGAAATAAAAATAGTGGGATTTTGGTTGGTTTTAGTAGTATTTAAATCATATTTAAAATTATCAATATTTTCAAATGTAAAACCTATCCAATGTATCATCCCTGGAAATATTTTTATTTATACATTTATTTTATTTTTCAAATTATCTTTTATGTTCGTTTCTTAAGGAAAAAAATAAACAATATTGTTTTTTAGTAAAACTTCTAGGGCGAAGAGCAATGGGCAATTATCCCTTTCCAAAGAAGAGAAAAATCACTAGCTCCTCACCGCCCAATAGAAATTTTCAAAATGACAGTCCTAATCTTTAAACTCATATTTGGCTGTTAATATTGAAAATTTAGCATTGAGCTGCTAATATTGAAAAAAAAAAAAACCAATTTCACTCTGTTGAAGAAAATTTTGACGTATTGTGCTTTAAATATATGCAAAAAATGCATAATCCATTATATTTATATCTTTCAAATAACTATATCTAAAAAAATATTTAAAACTTAATGAGTTGCACTTTTGTAACTTTATTCAGTTTCTAATGATATGTACCGTAATTTCGGGTGTATAGCCCGCAGATCAAACAATTCAGTTTGGACCCAGAAATTTTATTCAGTATTTGAAGACCAATATTTACTGTGATCTAAAAAGTTACATTTTATTTTTAAAAATTTCTGGGTCGAAACACGATTGTATGATCCGCGGGCTATACACCGGAAATTACGGTAATTTGATTTATTTCATCACAATATTGCTGAAAGATGGATTTTCAACATATATATGTGTGTATATATATCCCTGTTCTCAAACAAATTATTTAAAAATTATTCATTTATGTTTAATAAAGCATATATATATTGTTTATACACTTACAGAAAATACATATAGCAAATTTTATGATATTATGTCAATAATGTCTAAAAGTAAAGAACTTATCTAATAGTATGTAACGAAAAATTTAACATCTGGTGTAATGACAACAAAATTTTATAATTGTTTTACTTAATTTGGATGAATGAAAAAAGCTTACATGTTTATATTTTATTGAAGTACAGGTGAAAATGTCACAAAGACATACCTCAACAACCACTGAGTATGTCACATTCACACTACAGATGATTTTTTTTTCTTTTTGATCTTTCGGGTTTGATTTCAGATGGTAATGAATTAATTAGTTTTGTTAGAAGTGTCATTGCAGTCAGCATATTAGGCTCACTATTTTTTTTTTATATAATTTGTTTTGATTGACTCGATGAACAACAATATTTAAAGGAACCATTTCATGACTTTTCAATTAAAAGCTGATTTATAAATTCATCATGTTGTTTAGTTATTATTATCGTCTTAAGATAATAAGTTGATATTAAAATTTTTAAATGCAGTTTGTTTATTATTTGAACAGTTGAAAGTATTTTTCAATAAGAGTGAGGGCTGTTGATTTTAAGTCGGCTGTTGAGCAATGTAGTGTTGGTAAAGGAACTAGTACTATTTAATTTAATTTTTATTGCTGTAAATAATATTTGTTATTTTATTATTGTATGTATTATATTTAAGCAAGAGTAGAAATACACGATATCGTAGTCATTTTAGTACATCTTAGCATGAAAAGCTTCAATATTTATCATTAAACATTCACATTTTATGAAAATTTTGTTAAAATTGCTCATATTTTCACTATTTTTATTTTATAACTATTGAAAAGATATTTTTACGTACAATTAAAAAAAGTAATAACAGCCTGCCTTCGGTTAATAATAAATTTTTGATTAACACATTATTTTTCACAAAATTCTTGATTTTAAGAATTCACAAGATTAAACACACTCTTAGCATTTAAACATGACAAACAACAATAAATAATAATCTGCCTACATTATTTGTCACATATACATTATTGGAAACTTATTTAGTGATTTTATATTGAAATGACTTTTTTTTATGCAGTCTTTGAATATAGATCTGCCATTAAAAACATTTTTAAAAAAATTTCAAAATTTAGATATTTTTTTATCTTAAAAAATATTTTACTTGTAATCACCTTTAATTTCCTTGATCCTGTCTTAAAATGAGCTATAAACATACCCAGTTTCATTAAAATTTGTGACAGTGAATTAAATATCTTAGGCGAACTGACATGGAATGACTCTGCTTGATTTGATTTGAAATACGGCTCAAAATATTTTTAAATATGAAATACTACTAAAAACACCCAAAATCCCACTACTTTTATTTCAGAATCAGGTAAAGGACACCTTTAAGTATATCCCCCACAAAAAATAAATTTAATAAAAATACCGCCTTTTGTTAATAATGCTATTTTAGGTAATGCATTATTTTTCATAAAAAAATTACGACTTCAAAGATTAAACATTTTTTTAGACACACTTAAAATGTTATATAAGCGTAACAGTATTTTTTTCCATAAAATACGCACCCTATATATTATGCATAAATTATTTGAAGATGGTTTGTGGAATAGATATTGAAATATGATCATATTTATGTCATGCTACATTTGAAAATCGAGCAGTCAAGAATGCCAACTGATGGCAGTTTTCAAAATTTTGACAATTTTTTTCTCAGAAACTATTTGACCAAGGAGTAAAAAAAAATACTGGGAATCATATCTTAATAAAAGGAACAAACACACGCAGTTTCATCAAAATCTGTGATGGTGGGTTACATGCCTGCCTGAACTGACATGGAATGACCCATTTATCAAAATTAAGAGGGGCGGGCTAACCTCCCTTTCCCCCTTTATCCTTAACCAATAAACCCCAAAACTAATCAGGGAAGTTCCTTAACATAACAAACCGGTATACCAAATTCGGAGCAAATCGAATCATTCTGCATGAAAAACCAATTTATCTAAATTAAGGGGTGGACTAGCCCCCCTTTTCCCCATTTATTCTTAACCAATGAACCCCCAAAACTAATCTGGGAAGTTCCTTAACATAATAAACCGGTATACCAAATTCGGAGCAAATCGAACCATTCTGCATGAAAAACCCATTTATCTGAATTAAAAGGGGTGAACTAATGCCCCTTTTCCCCCTTTATCCTTAACCAATGAACCCCCAAAACTAATCAGGGAAGTTCCTTAACATAACAAACCGGTATACCAAATTCGGAGCAAATCGAATCATTCTGCATGAAAAACCCATTTATCTGAATTAAGGGGTGGACTAGCCCCCCCCTTTTCCCCCTTTATTCTTAACCAATGAACCCCCAAAACTAATCTGGGAAGTTCCTTAACATAATAAACCGGTATTCCAAATTCGGAGCAAATCGAATGATTCTGCGTGAAAACCCCATTTATCTGAATTAAGGGGGTGGACTACCCCCCCTTTCCCCCCTTTATCCTTAACCAATGAACCCCCAAAACTAATCTGGGAAGTTCCTTAACATAATAAACCGGTATACCAACTTCGGAGCAAATCGAATCATTCTGCATGAAAAACCCATTTATCAAAATTAAGAGGGGCGGGCTAATCTCCCTTTTCCCCCTTTATCCTTAACCAATGAACCTCCAAAACTAATCAGGGAAGTTCCTTAACATAACAAACCGGTATACCAAATTCGGAGCAAATCGAATCATTCTGCATGAAAAACCCATTTATCTGAATTAAGGGGTGGACTAGCCCCCCCTTTTCCCCTTTATTCTTAACCAATGAACCCCCAAAACTAATCTGGGAAGTTCCTTAACATAATAAACCGGTATACCAAATTCGGAGCAAATCGAACCATTCTGCATGAAAAACCCATTTATCTGAATTAAAAGGGGTGAACTAATGCCCCTTTTCCCCCTTTATCCTTAACCAATGAACCCCCAAAACTAATCAGGGAAGTTCCTTAACGTAATAAACCGGTATACCAAATTCGGAGCAAATCGAATGATTCTGCATGAAAAACCCATTTATCTGAATTAAGGGGGTTGGACTAACCCCGTTTTCCCCCTTTATCCTTAACCAATGAACTCCCAAATCTAATCAGGGAAGCTCCTTATCATAATAAACCGGTATACCAAATTTGGAGCAAATCGAATAATCTTGCAAAAAAAAAATTATCTAAATTAAGGGGGTGGACTAGCCCCCCCTTTATCCTTAACCAATGAATCGCCAAAACGAATCAAGGAAGCTCCTTAACATAATAAACAGGTATACCAACTTCGGAGCAAATCGAAACATTTTGCATGAAAAACCTATTTATCTAAATTAAGAGGGGCTTGCTAACCTCCCTTTTCCCCCTTTACCCTTAACCAATGAAACCCCAAAACTAATCAGGGAAGTTCCTTAACATAATAAACCGGTATACCAAATTCGGAGCAAATCGAATCATTCTGCATGAAAAACACATTTATCTCAATTAAGAGGGGCGGGCTAACTTCCCTTTTCCCCCTTTACCCTTAACCAATGAACCCCCAAATCTAATCATGGAAGTTCCTTAACATAATAAACCGGTATACCAAATTCGGGGCAAATCGAATCATTCTGCATGAAAAACACATTTATCTGAATTTAGGGGGGTGGACTAACCCCGTTTTCCCCCTTTATCCTAAACCAATGAACTCCCAAAACTGATCAGGTAAGTTCCTTAACATAATAAACCGGTATACCAAATTCGGAGCAAATCGAATCATTCTGCATGAAAAACACATTTATCTGAATTAAGGGGGGGGGGTGGACTAACCCCGTTTTTCCACCTTTATCCTTAACCAATGATCTCCCAAAACTAATCAGGGAAGTTCCTTAACATAATAAACCGGTATACCAAATTCGGTGCAAATCGAATAATTCTGCATGAAAAATCCATTTATCTGAATTAAGGGGGTGGACTAAGCCCCCTTTTCCCCCTTTATCCTTGACCAATGAACCCCCAAAATTAATCAGGGATGTTCCTTAACATAATAAACCGGTATACCAAATTCGGAGCAAATCGAATGATTCTGCATGAAAAACCCATTTTTCTGAATTAGGGGGGGGGGGACTAACCCCGTTTTTCCCCCTTTATCCTTAACCAATGAACCCCCAAAACTAATCATGGATATTCCTTAACATAATAAACCGGTATACCAAATTCGGAGCAAATCGAATGATTCTGCATGAAAAACCCATTTTTCTGAATTAAGGGGGGTGACATCCCCGTTTTTCCCCCTTTATCCTTAATCAATGAACTCCCAAAACTAATCAGGGAAGCACCTTATCACAATGAACCTAAGAAAAAATTTTGAAGCAAATCGGATGTTTCTATCAAGAGTTATCGCGTTACGTACATACGTACGTACATACATACATACATACATACATACATACAGAACGGGCGGGCACATTAGCTCTCAGGCTTTGATAGCCTGTGAGCTAAAAAGTATGTACTGTCGTAATTTCTTTTAAATATGATTTTTAGTGCTTGCTTAGATTTAATTTTTCTTTTCATATACTAAAGTATATGAAAATGAATTATGTAATATGAAAATGATGAAAATTAATGCCTATGAAAATGAAAATTCATGATTTTAATTGATTTTGTCCTTGATAAATTTAATTAGGCTTTACAAAAGTTGAAAAACTAATGACCTACACAATTGTGCAAGTCCGGCATTTACCATTTCCAAAATAGTTGCATTTCCTAATATTTAAAATTTTTATTTTTAAGTGATTTTTTAAAGTTAAGTTTTTAGCCATTTATATAATTCCTTTTTTTAGGACGTGCCTCAGTAAAGCAGTATGTAAAAAACAAACCACACTCTGTGGTAACAGCATCATCTGGGATAGTTTTAAATTTTGTATTATACAGTGAAACCTGTCTATAACGATATTCCAGGGACCGAAAAAAATATCTTTATACGCAATTTATCGTTATAGACCGGTTTTAATGTGCATGTGTAACATGATATTATAACAAGTAAACAGTACAGTCGTGGAAAAAAAAAAGTGGGAAAAACACCCCCTACTAACTCCTTAACAAATTATCGTAGAAGAAAGTTACTGGTACCGAACGATTGGAAATAAAGTTTACTCTAATCTTCGGTTCAAACTATGCCTAGCCACCAAATTGCAAGTCATTTGAATGATAAGTTTTTGAATTATAAACATTCAAAATATAGTGTTTCTAATGTTAAATTGCATTTTCATATTTTTATTTATATCTCCAGAAATTATGCTCCTAATGTGATAATTTTTTGTGTAGCAATAATACTAATATACCCAAACATAAATACGCTGAAATTGCAATTTTTATAAATTTATGATCTGAATTATGATTTATGAAATTAATACTCGAAAAAATTATGAATTGCAACCTACAATTTTTTTGATGTAATTAGATTTATTAAGTCCTGCTTTATGGAAATCCAAAATTTCACATTTTTCTTCCAAGTAGTTTTCAAATTATGCTTAAAAAACGGCAAAATGATGGTTTAAGGGGCCGTCTATAATAGGAGTGACTAGATATTTTGAAATTTCTTTTGCTGTCGTGTAATCTAGCAGGCTTCATTGACTTCTTAAGGTGCCTTGATTAAGATGAGGGCTCTCTTGGTTAACCATCGAATTCCGAACTTCAATTTGGATACAGCCCTTAAAATACGCTCGTTTTAAAATAATTAATTTCTCAGAAACTTATGGTACGAATTGCATAAAAATTTGTTTTTAGGTTAATTGAAGGGTGTAGAGTTCATTTATGCTGTCAAAATTGTGTACTGCTACTGAAAGAAACAAAGTTTCGGTTCGTTTTAATATGTAGATGGCCCCCTAAGCAAATTTTATCTATATCATTTAAAAGTAGACTTTTTTTCCTATCGTTCCGTACCAGTAACTTTCTTCTACGATAATTTGTTGAGGAGTTAGTAGGGGGTGTTTACTTTTTTTTTTCCACGACTGTACATACCTTACAATTATAAGACTTCTTGGTTGAAAAAGCATACAAATTAAACTATCTCATTTATTCACATGTTTTTAACAGAAAAGAAATCTGATATTCTTGTTTGTTTAGTTTTTGCTGAAAACGCAGCCTGTATGCACATATTTTTTTAACCCATCCATTGAGTTCAAATACATTTGTGGAACATTCAGTAATGTTGAAACGTAATTTTGAAGAGTGTCAATTAACTGAACAGCATCAGTTGCCATTATAGGTTGGGGCTGAGGTGAGCAGTCCACTTCTTCTTCATCACTTTCGACATCATTTGGTTGTAAATCTGCTACTATCTCTTCATCAGTACTGCCACTAAACACAAACAAATCCTCATCTGAATTCAAAAAATCGTCTGCATTGAAATGATTGGATATGTTTCTCGAATCTTCGTATGCACATAGAGTTTTTCTGAGATTTGTCGCACATTCTTCTTCTTCTGGGATGTCCATATCAAATTCAATTCTTTCTTCATGATCTTCGGATTTGAAATTAAAACCAGCTTTCTTCCAACAGTTCTTAATAATGAGAGGCTTCACGAAATTCCAGCTGCCAGAAATCGAATCACATGCATTTTTTACATTTATTGCAAACGGATCACAAATTTTGTTATCCAACTTAAAAATTACATTTTCAACAAGTTGCTTCCTGTAGTATCCTTTGAAACATTTAATGATGCCTAAGTCCAAAGGTTGCAGAACTGACGTACAATTAGGCGGAAAATAGAACACTTATGTTTTTTATATTTGGTGGATTGTTGTGGGGAGAGCAATTGTCTACGATGAGAGCAATTTTCTTCTGCATGATTCTGTCATCATTGAGCAACCACTTGTTGAACAACATTCCGGTCATCCAGGATTTTTTGTTGGCTAAGTAGTCAACCGGTAAGCTTTTAATGTTTTTAAAGCGTCTTGGATTTTCATATTTTCCTATCACAAAAGGCTTCAATTTGTTGGTACATGTGCTATTTGAGCAGAGCAACATTATCAGGGTATCTTTAGATTTTTTTCCGTTAAATGACAACATTGTTGTAGACATCCTCAGGAGAGTATTTTTCTATTATTTTCTTCATTTCTCATTGTTTCCACGATTCTGCATCATTTATAGATGCAGACTTTATTTCACCAACGATTGACTGAAATGAAATTCCATGGCGATCATGAAATGAGGCAAGTCATCCATTGCTAGGCTTGAAATTCTCATTTCCCAGCATAACTGCAAATTTTCTTGCCTTTTCACAAAGTATGGGCCCACTGATACGTACATTTTGGGACCGCATTTCTTGAAACCATCTGATTGTTGCAATGTCTATGTCTTCATTAATGGGACCTTTGATTCTTTTGCATTTTAACTCTTTGCTGCAGCCTCTTCAATGTCTTTCCTTTTCATCAAAAACGTGGCAATTGTTGACTGTGGAATACCATATTTTTTAGAAGCCTCCACTTGTTTTAGTCCTTGGTCAATTTCCAAAATAATTTTTAGCTTTTCATCAAAAGAAATTATTTTACGCGATGCCATTTCAAAGTCGAAGCAAAAAAAAAAAGCGGAAAAGCAATCAAATTCACATAATGTAAAGTGTAATCCATTGACTTCTTATAATGGAACCAAAAACCAGTAACCTTTTCTTGAAACAAACATCACCCTGTCCACCAGCACGTGATGGTGGGAGGATAGCACACCAAACCGATTTTTCCCTTCAAACTGTCATTGAATTTATCACATCTCCCTCCAACCAAGACTTTTATGAAACAGAAAGTTGCCAAGAAAAGGATTGCCGCCAAAAACCGACATCCTTTTGGCAAAGAAAGCAGAATCAGGTTTGTTTCAAGTTTCTACCGGTTGGACAATGGAGATCTGTCGTCTAAAGTATTTCTGGTTTAAGGTGTAATCGCACTAGCATAGCTGAAACAAATCCTACCTACCACAGTTACTTTTTGTTCAAAAAGAGTAGGGTACAACCTACAACATCAAAGGATTAGAGTAAATAGCCCTTTGTTCACCTTCCTGTGTTCAGTGTCCAACAACTCCTCCCTGAGTTCAGCACAAGGATGTTGCATTGCAAATCTTATGAGTAACACTGCAGCTGTCAGCTATCAATCAACTTGCCTACCGTAAATGCCCCATGACAGTCTCTCTATTCTATACATTATTCATAGAATTTAGAAGTTGAAGGGGGGGG
Source organism: Maratus speciosus (assembly GCA_963932465.1). NCBI lineage: Eukaryota > Metazoa > Arthropoda > Arachnida > Araneae > Salticidae > Maratus > Maratus speciosus. Next base: position 303,139,001 of record OZ010796.1, on the reverse strand, counting down.
GGGGCTTTCATCAAGCATTTAAAAGGGATTAAGAAATAGAATGTTTCGAAAAGCGCAAAATTATCGTTATATACAGGTTTCATCTTAACCCATTTATTGTTATAGACAGGTTCAATACACATTAAATCAATAGGATTTTGGCTGGGGCCAAATGAAATATTGTTATATACAGCTTTATCATTATAGACAAAATTGTTATATACAGGTTTCACTGTACCAGTGGGAAAGTACAGACTGGTCCACAAGGATCTAGGCTTAGGACATGCTGTAGTCCTTACTCTGGTTCAGACCTAGTTTCATGTACTTTGATCGGTATTTCAACACAATACCACTGCTGGAAGCACTAAAAAATTTTTTTGAAGGAACAGACACAATCCAAGCAGAGTGAAGGGCATCCCATTTGTCAACGACTCTTAAGAGGGGTGAGAGCATTGAGTATGCCTTAGAAAATGGAATTGTAGTGGTCGAGTGGAAAGACAATAAGAAAGTTGTACTGGCGTCTACATGCAGTGTTGGGTACGCTCACAAAATAAACGAACCAATTCAAACTCAAACTCAGTTTCTCAAAAATGAGTCAAGTTCACGTTCAAATTCAAAATTTTTGGAACGAACTCGTTCAACTCAAACTCAGCTATGAAAGTGAGCGAAGTTCACTAAAAACTCGTTTTTTTTTTTTGTTGTTGTTTTTTTTTTTAGATTTTTTTTGTTTAACTTTACAAAATTTTGTGAACAAATCTTTTGGTTATTCGATGTAAGGGTCTTCATAGGCCCGGCCCAATTTTCCTTTCTAATACTCGCTCCGAGCGTGGTTTGTGGATTACTTATTTCTAGAGGTTCAGAACGAGATGGGCCGGCACCGGGACTGGATTTATATTCCGACTCAAGCCGGGGCTTGACTGCATTCTTCTTGAATCTTGAGGTCTGAACAAGCAGAAATTTTTAGTCCCCGTTCCAACTCAGTTCATTTGAAAATCACTGGACCAGCACTACTCTGGCCTATCTAGTAAAAATATCAGTAAAATTTGGACCGGCCCAATTTTTTAAAAATTTAAATGCGCGCATTTTTAAATCGCTATTATTCCACAATTAAAATTCATATATATTTATTTTTAGTATTTCTTTAAGATGGGTAGATGGTAGATGCATTTCTTGGCAATAAAATTAAATTACAGTAAAACCCGAAAAAAAGAACCTGCCTATGACGCAATCCCGTGTTTAACACCGCCCCCCCCCTCCCCCCCCCCAAAAAAAAAATTAAATTGATCTATGTAAAATGAGCAATGAACATAACAGTACTTGTGAAAAGAATGCAATGCATTTTAAACCGATGACGAACTTGCTCATAGGGAAACCAGCCCACAACGGATTTTTCTTCTTTCCTATGCAATTCCAAACATTTTATTGCATAGAATTTTTAAATTTTTCAAATATCCAAACCATAGAATCTGGATTAAGGATATTAATGGTAACAGTGATATTTATATATAATCAGACGCATTTAAAAAATAAATACCACAGCTCAGAACACTTTTTTTAAATCCTACACTTTATTAATGATACATTTCATTAAGTGTGTTCTCAAATCCAAAAGGGCAACTTTCTGACATAAGTTTTAATTTATTTTTGTTCAAAAATGCATGAAACGAGCTGGTGTTGTTCAGAAACTATGTAATTGAGCTGTTTTTTCCATTTTTTGCAAACCCAATAGATCTTTCAGAAAATAGCGTCAAAGTGGGCATTTTGAACCGAATTTCCGCGCGAAGGAAGAAAGAGCACTCAAAAGCAGGCGAAAAACGTGTTTGTCACGTGATCAAAATTGCTTATAACTCAATAGATAATTGATTGATCAAAAAATGGGAAAAAAACAGTTCAATTCCAAATCGATTCCATGGCCAGGCTTTCCAATTTTATACCTTTCCGTTAAAAAATGAATTTGTAAATTAAATAAATATAGAAAAACTATATTTTCAAAGAACGACAGATTCACCTTAAAATATAAATGAAAAATATGAATATCAAATTCACAATATATCTTTACTTATTAGGTGCTAAAAATACAAATGTTAAAAACATTTTAAAAACAATGCAGATGTTGAGAACATTGAGTCACATGATGTTTAAAATCCGAGCGCTTTCGACTGAACCATCAGTCGTCATCAGGGAAAAAGAGCACTGTCGAATGAAAGACAAACAGCTGGTTAAATATCAAAGGGCGAAACCAACAGCGATATTTAACCAGCTGTTTGTCTTTCATTCGACAGTGCTCTTTTTCCCTGATGACGACTGATGGTTCAGTCGAAAGCGCTCGGATTTTAAACATCATGTGACTCAATGTTCTCAACATCTGCATTGTTTTTAAAATGTTTTTAACATTTGTATTTTTAGCACCTATTAAGTAAAGATATATTGTGAATTTGATATTCATATTTTTCATTCATGAATTTGTAAATGTGTCAAAACATTTTGCGCTTGTTGAGCAGAGCAGTTAAGAACAGCCTTAATGAAATCGTACATTTCATAAATGATATTTATTATGTTAATCTTTAAAAAATAAGTTTTGCAAACAAAACACTTTTATTAAATAGAAGAACTTTATCAGATGAAACTAAAGAAATGTTTGTTTTGTTCAAATTTTATATTTGAGTAAGTGGATTTCATCTTTCGTTTCAAATTGCTATTTTTCATAACAATTTTTCACGTATAGAGAATGCCTATGAAGTAAAATCTTTCATTCATCAATTGTCATCGCGTTATACATTAAAAAATACATGTATAAACTATATTTACATATAGTTTCTTATTCTAATAAATACATACAGCACATTGATGCTAGAAAGGTCAAATAATTAAAAATAATTAAATAAATAAATCATTGTATATTTAAGGATTTGTGATTCATCCCCAAATTTAAAGCTGATAGCATTTTTCTACCGAAAAAAAAAATCTCTTTAATTTAAAGGAAATCTGCATGAAAAAGGTTACTGCTTCTGATTCGAAAGAAGAGGGAAGGTGCTTTCCAACAATTGACAAATTGATTGAAAGCGTACCCACTGTTTTCGTTTCCTAGAATCGTCCGTCCTCTGTCCTTTTCAACAACTTTCATCGATAGTTGTTGTTTATGACAACCAATTATCTACACGAGGGGTATGGTCACGAAGGGGAGGGAGTGTCCTCCGTAGGGGTCTTTCTAAGGGAACCTAATGCGCATTTACGCAAAGAAATCCAAGTTTTATTCATACCATAGTAGTTTACGGATATACGATTAGATTACTGATCTAGTAGCGACACTAGCAAGACTAGGAACGTTTTATCTCAAATCATACTTCAAAGAAGCCGTAGGCTTTTTCGTTTTCTTTTTTTCCCCATCCTTTTAAAATGGATATAATAAGAAATTCACCAATTACTTAGTCTGTGCAACAATGCACAAAAAAAAAAGTCTCTGGCGCCTCCTCTTGTAATGGTATTGCTTATATAATCTAACTGAACATGACTTTTTGTCCTAGTGTGGAGTTTTTCCTTTATATGCTTTCTCTATTCTTTTCTGATACTAGTCTGGAACCTGGGACAAAGATACTATCTGTTCCACAAATTCTCCTATTTCTAACAGAAAAATAATACTATTTTATTGAGGTGTTTATGCGGTCTGGGGAAAATTTCGATCCCAATTATAAGTGTTTGCAGTTATTGAATTTTTATATTTTCGACCCAGGGCATTATATTTTTTCGTTGCAAGTCGGATTCGGGGTCAGTTTCGGGTCGAGTTGACTATGATTTTTTGGATTGTGATTAGGGTTCGGGTTGACCAGATTTTTCAAAAGAATATCCAAAATATTTTTTTATATTAAAAATCTATATACAATAAGATCTTCATAATGGATACTCCCGAAAGCACATATCTAGTTAGCGAACACTTTTGCAATTCCTAATACCGTATTTTATGGCAGAAACGCCGCACTCCTCAAATTGGCCTGAATAAGCTTAAAAATATTATAATCGCCGCACCCGTTGTAAACGCCGCATCTGTCGGAACGCTACTTTTGTCGACAGCGTCACATTGACCTAACTTTAATCAAAGTTTTCTGAGCGGCGTAGGATGCCTCGTTTTTAATATCTTAAGATGTCTGAAGTTTTATTTAAAATATTTAAATCCGATTTTAAGTATTTTTATGAATTTTTAAATTAAGGAAAATCAGTTGGTATTTAAAAAAAATCGTAAACGCCGCACTTGGAAAAAAATTAACTTTTGAACTCGTAAACAGAACGGCGTTTCTTCCATAAAATATGGTACTTATATATTTATATGCTTATATCGCTAATTTGGGCATCTCCCAATCTACACACATGTAACATGTGTATGTGTGTATAAACTATCACAAGTATCAGGGCCGAAACTAGGGGGGGGGGCAGAGGGGGCATGTGCCCCGGGCGCCAGAACGAAGGGGTGCCAAATGAAGGATTATACCCTTGGAATGGATCATTTTCTTCTGATGGCTTCCATTATTATGAAACAGCCATTATAAAAGAAGTGTTAGGTGAAGATGAAAGAGCAGACGTAAAAAGTTAGAACTCTGATTTTCTAGTCAGAATAAGAAAAAAAAATGGACATATTTTTTTTTCTCTTTCATCTTCACCTAATATACTTCATTTATAATGGCTGTTTCATAATAATGGAAGCCACCAGTCCATCAGAAGAAAATAACTCGGTTAAAGCAGAGACTCGGTTAAGCGGGACTCTACTGTATATTTCATTTTAAAAATAATGTTTAGAATCTTTTTGTTGGTGTTCAGAGGTTGGGGGGGGGGGGGTCATGATCCCCCGTGACCTCTTCCTTGGATCCGCCATTGTGGATTACGTAGTTCAGTATTACATATTTTATTATGACATATTTTAAATTTTAAAATAAGTCGGCTATTAGAAAATTAGTAAAATTCTCTTTGCATATATACTTTACGGTAGAGCGGGGGAGGGGGGCAAAATCCATGTTTGCCCCGAGTGCAAAAAAGGCTAGTTTTGGCCCTGACAAGTATCATACATGCTTTTTTGTTGTGTATCAAAAATTAAATGTTGGCAACATTTTTCATATTCCGAGAGAAGAAAAATTGTTCTTAACTGTACCGTAAAGAAGGAATAATCTATGGACAAATTTTTTATAAATTTTATTTCTTATGCAGTAATGTAATATATATTTTATAATATATTCATACACTAAAACATATTTATTTTCTTCTGAAACACAGTTTTGCTCAAACTTTTTGTGAAAATGCAAACAACCTGACTTCCAAAAGATCTAACTATGGCTAGCAAGGGTTATTCTAGGCTACCCAACCGCAAAAAGAATATTAGAATCATTAAAACATGAAAACAGAAATTTATATACAACCTGGCCCGATGCAAGACTCTATTCAATAATCCCGATGTCCCTACTATTCAGAGGTTTTACTATATTTTAATATTAAAACAAATTTTATGACTATTCGAATATTAAACATTTGCCTTTTTTTCCCTAAAAAGCATAAAACTGGTAGTAGAGATATAAATGTAGGTTAATTTTCACAATTGCATTAAAACATAATTTCCTTTCATTTCATTTCGGATTCAGCACGGGCCGGTCCCAGGCTTGGTCCTATTTTCATTCACGGCAGTCGGGCCGGGCCCGGACCATACTTTTTTCTGAAGGCTCGGGCCGGGCCTAGTCACTTCTCTTTCCTTACCAAACCGGAACTTTTATCATTCTTTCTAGTCTTCACGGGCCTACATTTTCAGTCCCGGTTTTGACCTAACTCGTATGAAAATCATTGTCTCGGCATGGCCTGGTCCATTCAAAAATCAGTAAAATTTAGCATGGCCCAAAAATTTTTGCAAAAAATGCATATATTTTTAAATCGCTATTATTCTACAATTAAACATTTAATTTTATTCTTTATAAAGAATAGTACATTTCTAGAGTTATTAAAATGTAGCTAAATTAAAAAATAGTAAAACGTGTGAAAAAGAACCCGCCTATGACGGAATCCTCTTTTAACCTGAAAAATATGTTGATCCATGCAAAATGGATGTGCTAATACATGAGAATAGAATATATAATACATTTACACCTGTTAAGATGGGAACTTGTCTATAATGTATTTTTTCTTTCCTATGCAATTCGGTCTTAGAAGATTTTACTGTATAGCATTCTTTAGATTTCTAAGTCTCCAATACATGGAATATGGATTAACTATATTAATAATAACTGAAACATTTATGTACAACAAATAGCGATTCATAAAAAATAAATAAATATCGCAATAACTTTTATAAAAATGAAACTGGAAACATGACAATAAGAATCAAAGGTAAGTATTTTTGTCAGAACTCTTCGTACGAGACAAATTTTTAACAAAATCGATGGATGTTTTGTAGCAATTCATTTGGGCCGGACTGGGCTCGGGCCGAGAGATTTTGACTTTTTTCCGGGCCGAACTTTTAGCTATTATACAGGGCCAGGTCGGGCCAATAATTTTTTCTCTACGGGCCGGAGCAATATTTTTTGTACGGGTGAGGCCGAACTTTTAATGTTTATACCGGCCGGACCGAATTTTTCTTCTATGGATCGGGACGGGCCCGAGCCTAGAAATTTAGGCCCCTTGCAGACCTCTACCATAGGCTGCATGTACAGGACCTCCGTTCTGAAGTACTGTTTCTACTACATTTCTTTCTATATATCTTATTGTAAGCTCTATTAATTTTTTAATGGATCTCTATTAGTATATAAATATCTGAATTATTATCAATATCATTAATCCATTTACACGGCTTGGATACTTAAAAATCCAAAAATTCTATCTCTAAAAACCTTCTAAGATGGAAACACATAAGAGAGAAAAAAAAATCGTTATAGTTAAGTTCCTTTTTTATCAGGTCAGTCGTCTCTTGCAAGTGTATTATTTATTTTCAAACGGATTATTATATCCATTTGGAAGATCCAGCAGTATTGTCAGATGGGCTGCTTTTTTAAAATTCGGATTCTTGATTGGCACCAATTTTTTGGTATGCTAAAATGCACCTTACTTAATGACATATTAATTAAAGCGAAAACAAAGGTAATTTTACCGTTTCAAAAAAGTGGAGGCAATCAAGAAAACTGAATTAAAAAAAAGTAGCCCACTGGCAACACTGAGATCCAGATCCACCGATCAAGAAAATTTTCCGTTTAAAGCAAGAATTCGTAATACACAGATTCTTAAAACAGGGTTTTCAGTATTGTTTGCCCCCCCCCCCCTTAGAAATGTATATGTATTACTATTCTTTAAAGAGAATTTTATTTGTAGAATGATGGTAATTAAAAAATATATTTTTTTTCGGAAAAAATTGTTGACCCAAGGTAAGTTGTTCATTAAACAGATTTTTGCACGAGTCAGACTGGGACGGGGCAATAGTTTTCATAGAAGCAGGGGTGACCGGGCCAGAAAATTTCTGTCGGTACAGACTTTTAGGAATAATAGAGCACAAACCCAAAATTAAATCCTGTTCGGCCCGGCCCGAGCCTCCAGAGAGAGCAAGACTCGAGCACGACCCAAAAAAACTAATGATCACACTCGACCCGCCCCAAGTCCGTTTAGGCCTCTAAATGGCATTTGAATGAGGAAAACGTGATCTTAACGGCTGGAACAGTTTTAAATAAGTTATGAAAAAATTGAGTTTGAGTTGTAAATTTCGTTCAAACTCGCGGATTTTTTGAGCTTTCGTTCAGTTCACGTTCGTTTATCAAAAACTGAGTTAAGTTCAGCTCAATGTTCACAGAAATTGAACTAAGTTCGTGAGTTTCCGTTCAATGAACGCGTTCATACCCAACACTGTCTACATGTACTGGATGTAACTCGCTGCAAACCGCCAAGCAGTAGTCAAAGGAAGAAAAATTGAAAGTCGATGTCTCTTGTTCAGCCAGTGTTAGGAGCTACAATGCATAAATGGGAGGTGTGGAGATTTATGATCAGCAAATGAAGGCATATCGAATCTAGTTTAAAACAAGAAAGTAGATCTTGAAAACAATGATTCATTTCTTTGACCTGGCTGTAGTGAATTCGGGGTTCCTCTACAAACAAGATGCCAAAGAAAACAAGTTATCTTGTAAAAAAACACCTTATTTACTATCGTTTCGATTAAGATTGGCTGAGAACCTGTTGGATGTACCATTATCAAGAAATAAAAAATCAAGGGCTGTCCTCAGTGAAAGCGAAGAAGAGAATGAATATGATGTTACTGACTCATGTGGATCAAAATTCTACAATTTGCCCATAAAGTTAGCATTTGAAAGTAAGAAGTTAGATGCAACTAGTTACTGGCCTTGTTTCAGTGATCTTAAAACTGCCAGGAGTTACTGGTTTCAAAACTGTTCTAGATGTACAAAAGTGAGATGCAAGAAATGTGATGTTTATTTATGCCAGTCCAGAAACAAAAATTGTTTCAAATATTTTCATTGTGGCTGATGAAAATAAAAAACAACTTTAATAAAAAACAACTTCTTTTGCTTAAACTTTTATTTTTAGATATTTGCCCACATAATCCCAAACTACACAATTGTGTAGATTTAGTCAAAAAATGGCTGCATTAAGGCCAAACTTACCCAACTGTGTGGGTCCTCCCTTGCCATAACCTGACATCGAGTATTTTCTTAAACATTTTTTTTTCAATCAAATATGATCCTATTGATTAAGGGAAATGACCCAAACTTTCAATTTCTACCAAAAAAATGCCTGGTCTTAAAGGGATAAGAAGATTCATATAATAAATCAAGATTTCATGATTCATTTCATAAGTTAACATTTTAAAGTATCCTCTCTTAATCATTTATATTTCTTAATGTATTGGGTGTTTTTATCTTAAATAGAGGAAAACAATACCATTCTGTATTTTACTTTAATGTGCTATATAAAACTACAAGGAGCTGCTAACAATTACAAACATGCCAGAAAAACATACAACATTTAACACAATGTGGAAGTTGAAACAAATACTTTACAAAAGATGACAATGACAGCTGTGAGCATGATCATCGTTGTTTTCACAGACTGATGCACGAGGTAGAAATAAAACAAATGAACATCTGAAGTTGCACTATTACATATAACTTAGAAATAATTCATATTACTGAGTATGCATGAAAAAGAAGTTCTTCCTCAAAAGATTTTTCAAAAAACCAGGAAAATGGTCAAAATAACATCATTGTTTTAAATTCGTTCAAGTATAAATTGTATTATCTTGACCATATTGCTGAACAAGAATACATATCATGCTACTGGCATTTAGATACAGTGTGGTACTTAAGAAAATTATCATGCTATAGTAATAGTACCCTAATTTCCTGCCTATAATCCGCAGATTATACATTAAAAAAAACTTATTTTTCTTGTAATGCGGATTACATGCTGCTGCAGATTATCTGCCAGTTTTTTCCCTACACGATACTTTCCTAAATGCCAATAAATATAACTTTTTAAGGCAAATTTACAAATATCTTTCTTCAGAATCAGCAGATGGTGCTACCCGATTCATAATTCACTGGGTGATGAGAATAATCCCTTTTGGATTCTGATTCTTTTAATTTTGATGGATTTAATTAATTTTATTATCAAGAGTATCTAATTTTTTTATGTCTATATAATAAATTATTAAGTATTGTTTATAATTTTGCCGTACAAGTTTGTGGTGTAACATAATGGGTAAGTTTTTATTTTCATCATTATAATTTTTGAATAAATATTAAAAACAGCGCAACTTATTAAATCTGCATTAATTTTCAAATGAAGTCCTTTGATTAAATTAAAACATCTCTTCATTTCATATTTTTTTATTTATTTTATATCGGGAAATATAACATTAGTGTATTCTGGGATAATGCTTGCTTGATTTTCAATATTTTTCTCGTAGTTCGGTAGATGTCGCCATCACTGCAGATGTTGAAAGCATATAGACTCATTAAGACCAAATCATATTAAAATAAAAATAAGACAAACAAAAATTAGTTTAAGGAATTTATATTTCATTTAAATAAATTATTAAGTATTGTTTATATTTTTGCCATATAAGTTTGTGATGTAACATAATGGGTAAGTTTCTATTTTCATTATTATATATAATCTTTGAATAAATAATAAAAACAGTGCAACTTATTAAATCTGAGATGATTTTTTAATGAAGACCTTTGATTAAATTAAAACATCTTTTCATTTGATATGTTTTTTATTTATTTTTTATCAGGAAATATAATATTAGTGTATTCTGGGATAATGCTTGCTTGATTTTCAATATTTTTCTCGTTGTTCAGTAGATGGCGCCATCACTGCAATAAAAGCATATCACATAGACTCATTAAGGCTGAATTATACTAAAATAAAAATAAGATGAAAGAACTAGTTTAAGGAATTTAGATTTTATTTAAACCCATGTAATTAATTTTATGTAATTAACTTATTTAATTATAATTTTTATACTAAGTAGTAATGTAATCCTTCCAAATTTATTCTTGCTTGTGTGTACCTAATAGAATTGCAAATATCTTTGTACTGAATTTTCTATTTTTTTATTTATTTATTTATCAAGTGGTATATTAAATACAAACTTTAAAAATGAAAATATTTTACACTAGATTCAATATTTTCCCCCTTGTGGCTCAATGTTGGTCCTGTGGATCTTGTGAATTTTTTTTAAGTGAAAATTTCACCTGTGGATTATACAATGTTTTTTTCCAAAATACCATGAAATTAACACCTGTGGATTATATGCCATCACAGATTATAGGCAGGAAATTAGGGTAATTTAATTTTAAATATTAATTGTTTTCATAGAAATATTTTTACAAACATTTTATAATAAGAGATATTAATATTCACAACCTTCATTTATAAAATAAATTAACAGTACTATAACATTACCTAGTATAAATCAAAATACTCAAATGTTATCAGAACAATCATTAATCATAAAATGGGAAATTTGTAAATACTGTATCTATAATACTGTCATTTATCTAACTTCAAGCACAATGGGTTGAGTTAATGTTTTCAGAAATTAAAATACCTTACATTTTTTCCACTGCTTCCCTGCAAAATCTGCACTGCAGTCAAACAGAAACATGAAGAAAGAAATTTTTACATATTTCAGTCTACGATCCACTACTATCTATTTCAAAACTGAACATTTTATCATAATTTATATAAGGCATTAATTTTAACTTGCCAATATAACTACCAATAAGTGAAATCAAAGAAGTTACAAATTAAAAAGTTTATATTATGTTTTAACATCAATGTTTATAAAGTAATATAAGCAAGGAAATGATATGCAAGATCAAAAAGCTTAATACATAACTTTATTCTTAAAAATAAATTGTATTAATGAATAAATTATACAGAAACAAGCAAAAAAAGCACAGGTCTACTGAACAAAGAGTAAGCAGTATCTTATTTTGATTAGTTTAAAAAATATATGATGCAGAGTGGAGACTGGAATGGCCAGTTCTGGATTATTTTATAAATTGTCATAGATAACTGCATGAACTGTATCAAGCAAATATTACTACATGATTGTTTGACATTAACTCAACTTACATATTTACCAGTTATTTTAAACTTTACAGGATTTCACAGTAAAATCTATCTAGGTAGAATTACGAACAGCACCACACTCTATTTACCTTGAATGTTATAAATTATAACATTGTATTTCTCATTATTTTTACTGAACCACATTTAACAATACTTATACTACTAAAATAATACTTTAAAAAATTATCTATCAACATACATACATGAATTACTTCCAGGTTATCAGACATTAAAAACACATAAAAAAGGGGAAAACAAAAACATGAGCAAGTAAATGCAAACTATCTTACTATTGCATTGAACTAAATATATTACAGTAGTGCAGATGATATCACTGTTAAATATTACTATTTGCATGTGCAGACTCGAGACATATATTTAGCCACAGTTAATTACTTACAAACCTTATTTAAACAAAACTTGATTAGTCATTAAATTGTATCACAGTATGTCAATCAGAAATATGCAAATGACAGACCACAGATTACTTCTGAAATGAGTATAATGCTTCTATGCATAGAACTTCCTCTAATATCTCACAATGAAAAGTATATTATATTAAAAAGTATTTATCAACAAACATGCTTCAAAATGTGATCAAAGTTTTATGAAAGATTTTAAATGCATGTTCATAATGATACACATAATACAAAAATCATCAATATGAGTAATTTGATAAAACACTTTGACTAGCAAAAAGTAATTATTCTGAAACTTTTGATTCAACTTCGTTTATAAAATGTCTATAATATGTTTATAATACACTTAACAGCTGAATATAAAGCTTTATGACAGACAGTAACACATCAAAATAAAAACCCATTTAAAAGAAAAACATAATTTTATCAAAACTCTGATAAATTAATTAAGACAATCAGGAACAGTTCATATCAACATTTAATTTCAATAACAAAGTTCACAAAAGCATTACAGAGACAAAATCATTTTCCACTATAAGCAGTGCTAAAGCTTATAAATGGAAACATTTAAAATAATAGATAATATTTTCTAAAAGAATTTTACACAATCATTTTAAATATATAAAAGTGTACTAATAAAATATTTTTGCATAAATGCATGCAAATTGATGAGAATTTTGCTTTGTAGTTGGACTGTTTGAGACATGTAGGCTTTTTTTTTTCTTTTTCTTTTTTCTGAACGAGACAATCTTTTACTTAATTTTAGGCTGAGATGGAAAAAAAAGAAAACAAAATACCTGTTTCCAAAGTTAATTAAACAACTCAAGACTCAGAAACTTTTGATTCAACTTCATCTACAAAATGTCTAAAATACGTTTATGATACATTTAACAGCTGAATATAAAGTTTTATGATATTCAGAAGTACATAGAAAGAAAAACTCATTTAAAAGAAAAACATAATTATTACATTCATACTATAGTATGTATGTACTATATGTGTATATGCATGAATTCATGCATACAAACATATCAAAATTATAAAAACAAAATATAGACATTTATTTTCAATCATTCTCAAAGTCCCTGATTTTCTAAAAAACTGTAATAAATATCCTTTTAGGAAATGTAGAATACTCCTCATCAACCCAGCATTATGTAATTTGCAGAACAAAATGCAACCTGTATTGGTCAATTATATATGAATTATGATAAATCCAGGGAGATATTGAGCTTGAATTACATAAATATAACAGGTATACTTTTCACAATTGAAATACAGAAGAAAAGTTTTCTTCTCTTATGACCTAGACTTTAAAATCATTTGAGAAAATATTATTCAGTTATGCACATGCTTAAATAAGTTCTAAAATATGAATGACAAATAAGCAAAATATAATAATTGCAATTCCTCTCGCGGAGGAGAAAATAAAAATTAAGTCTCTCTTCCTCTCTTTTTGCGTGTTTAAAAAAAGTTTAAACCAGATTCTAAAATCAGAATAATAGAATCATACTGTGGAAACAATCTTAATAAAATACACCAAAATTAGACACAGGTATCTGTCATGTAATGAGACATTAATAAGAAGGAAATTATGTTTCTAGATATGCAAATTAATCATAATTCTGCAAATTGAATATTGAGGTTCGTCCTTCAGGTACAGTAGAATGTGCTAATTTTCACATCAAATTGCTATGCTATAAACATAATAAAATGTGAATCTATTAGCAATACATAGCAGATTTTGGGATAGTAAACCCAGTACAACAGTTAACATTTAGACTCATGATTCTTAAAAGAATGCAGTGCCTCAAATAGCTAAAAGAATATTCCACACAATTTCTCCTGCATTAAGGTGGATTTTTATGTAAAAAAAGAAAAATATATATATACATATAAAAGCTGTAACATATGATCAACATATCAATTGATATCCTAAAAAATGAATATTCCAACTATTAAAATGAAAGTTTTCAAAGGAAAAAGAAGAGTGGAAGAGAGAGTGAGAGAAAGATGAGAATTATATATAGACATATTATGGAATTTCCACCTAACTCCTAAAATATATATAAATTTAGACTTTAATTTTAATCTTACTAATAGCTTCTCAGTATATTTCAAAGTCTTGACTAGATTTACTAAGAGAAAGAAAAAAAGCAGTGCTCTAAAAACAGTGCGCAAAGAAATATCATAAATGTTAAGCATTTATCAAACACTACATTACATTAGAAAATATTAGAATATTTCTGTCTTTGCATAGTCCAACTGCACTCTGCAATGAAAAGCATATGAGATATTTTTTAATAAAATCTAACAATCCACTGACAATGAGATCATACATAGCTGATATATTTACATACATACCATAAATGAAATGGATAATGATTTCCACAACACATCAATTGATTAAAAAGAATACTGCTACATGGTAATGAAATGCATCTAGTATGTTTAAAATGATATTTAATTTAAATGATCCACAAATAAAGAAGGGAGAAGAAGCTTTGCTGCTTTCCCTAAGCTCAACACCCTCTTGGTTAAATGAGTACCAGGCCATAAGGCACTCTCCTGTCAGTGTCAGAACTAAGAATCATTCTTTGCTTCAATTTTTTTAGCAAGAATAGTGAAGCATTGTTGTCTAACTTTAAATAATTTTAAACATATAGATTGAAATAAAATTTCAGTTACATCATTTCTATCACTTGAAACTTTTAAATATTTAAATTTTAATTGAATAAGGAAATGAACTTTGAAATCATAACTTTACTTTTTGTGTAGCTAGAGCTTCTTCAATACACACCAACACATCAAGCAATTTTTACCCACTCAGTCAATGAGGTTTGAAGTATTTGAGTGGTTACAATCCCACTGAATACTGAAAACTGGATGGTTCTTTGGCTTCAAGTTGCTTTAATCAATCAATAAATAGATTTAGGATGTTTAGATTACATATAAATGAAAAATAGGTGGAAAAAGGAAAGCCACAAACTTCAGACGGCATTAAGATTGATGAATTATGAAAAATACCAAATATCTGATGAAATATAAACACCTCCTGGGGTTCTCAGATCCAGCCACATTTTATACTATACATTCTTCCTTATTAAATTATTATGTTTATTTTTTTAATAAGAGGTTAGAGGTTTTACTTTGCATGCAATGAAGCCATAAAAATTAGAAATTGCTATGAAGTTACTTCATAGGATATTATTAAAAAACTAACATTGTAATTGATTTTATTAATAACATATCATATCATAATCAAATTTAGGAATCGAATATATGTCTGTATATATAATTTTTTTCACCCAAAATCAAATACAAGCATAACTTAGATTGCCATGCTAAATTATCTATGTATAATTAGAAAAAAAAATATTAACTAGTAATTTTTTTGTAAAATTTTTATAAGTATAATAACACATGATTTTTTAAAACCTTTTCATATAAATGTTAGATTTATTTTAACAACTGAATTTATTCACAACTTTAGATGATAAAAACATCAAATTATGTGTATAGGACTGAATGTCACCAGGCACTCTTCTCTTGTGGGAAATTATGGTGATGAGGCAGCTCATATTATAGGAGCCTTAGATATAACTATTTGTGGTTTAAAATAAAGGATAAAAGAAACCTTTCCTTCACCATAAAATAAGAAATGCTTCAGTAAATATTTTGAATGATTTATAAAATGTGGATTTCTGTTACAGATCAAACAACATATGAATTTCACTGAATTAACAAGTATAAAATATCTTCTAAAAAGGAAAATTTCAGCTCATAGATATTTTTATGAAGAGAAATTTCAAAATTCTAGATTTATCTGGATATCAAACTATAATAAAGGATTCACATTTTTAATACTAGGACTGATATAATCACTTCTTACTGGTTAGTGATAGTGGTTTTTGTAATAAATACCCTTTTTGAAAAAAGATAAGTTAAATTGTGTCTAGTATCGTAAGATAGATATAATCAACATACACATAATGAAATATAAGCTTTTCAGTAGCTGAATAATAATCAGAATAAAAGATTCATAGCCAGAGGGTTCAGATTCAGAACTCTGCTATTGAACACAGCAGGGTACAGAAAATAGACATACATATTTAATCTAAGCAATTGAGAAATAGTGTTTTATTTGAGAAATTGCTATATGGGAGAGAGTTGAGGCACCAAGAGTCACTGGCTCTCTAATTAAAAAAAAAAAGGACGAATCTTTGGGACAAAACCAAACTTCTATCTTTGAGTACTTTAGAGATATTTTAACCTTTCAAAACCTATCATTATACCCTGCATCCATAAGCACACCTACTTGGTCAAACTGAAGTCCAAAACAAGGGGCTAGAAAGACCTACATTATCAAATGACGTCAAAAGCTGCAGAAAACATACTGAAAAATTTAATTTATCTGGATTACACATATCCATGTTTTTCTGTGAAAATTCTGCAATGAAACTTAGGTATCATTTTTAGAATTATTAAATCATATAGTACGACTTTGTTGCATGAAATCCAGATTCAGCATGAATGCAACTGATAGTAAAATGGAAGATGTTTAGTATTTGTTATTTTTTCTTAAGCATTTTGATACCCAGATTTTTTTTATTAATACTTAAAGGTTTATCACAAAACAGAATAATTATTAATTTCTTAGTTCTGACACGCAATCCATCACAACATCCATCACTAAATCCTGTTATATACATACAACCTTGACAGATGTAACAAATTCTCATTTTAATGCATTATATAAACTAGATATATAAATGACTAATCAATCTGAATTATCACATATATACCTTTTCACAGACTAGGATACAAACACTTAGGAGTGGCAGTGTAAGGGACTAGCTAACTATAAAATACCAAATTTTGTGTTCTACAATATACTTTTTAAAACCAACATTTCTTTTTCTTCAGATAGAATAAAATCCATCACATAAAATTCATTAGAATTTTGAGTTTTTAACATGAAACTTCTTCAAAGTATGTCAAATAATGACAGAGTAAAGTCTCTGACAATAAATCTAGATTATCATTATCCACATCGTTCCAGCAAAATGCAAGAAAATATTTTAATTATATGTATATAATATATACTCTTTCTTTCTAAACATACTTTTCAGTATCAGTACATAATCTTTTATAAAATGTGCTTCGCACCATTTCCCATCAGATCACAGTAAGCAAGCTTGCAGAATGTTAATGTTTACATTATTAACATACATTATGTTACATCTAATAAACATCAGCACCTGTACATACATAATCATACTTTTAAAGTCCATTGCCTTTATGTGCACAAATCAGATAATTTAACAGCAAAGCCTAACTTCAAAAACGTTACATATTTAAATTTTACATCACAAGCTTACACTTAAAGCAGCATCAACAATTATGAGTAATGCCATACAAACTGTAATTAAAAATTTCACTGACCACATGATTTGAAACAAAATAGAACTTCATATGCTATAACATTAGAAAAAGACAAAACAATTACAAAAATTTAGAATTGATTACAAATCTTACAACATGTAAAATGCGTGTCTCAAACTCCGCATTACAAATACCTCACAGATACAGAGAAATACACAAATATTTGATCATGCTAATACCAAAATGTTTAACTCAAATAAAAAATCTAATATAAAAAATCATGTGGTTGACATGAGTTTAAATATATATGAGTGTGAAATAACATGCATGCTCATTCTCACAAATAAGCCAAAAGCATTTATACTGGCAGTGATATTTCAGTTCCATAAAATAGAATTTATGAATAATTGTTTTAATTTAGGGAATGGAACTATTTTGATAATACAGAAAAACACAAAAATATTTACTTTTAAAGAGAAACATGTTAAAATATTATTTTTACAACTTGTTATAAAATATAATTTTAATAAGAGACACACCATAAAGATAAAAATTAATGTACATTCTGGGGGTGTGAAAATGTACATTATTAATCCATACATATTTTCACACTAATATACAGATATAGTTAGATATATATATATATGTATATATTAGTCATATTTCTAATTAAGCATCATTTTTATCACTATAAATACATAAATAGTAACCCCTAGAAAAATTATACCTGAAATACAGGCGATTACAAAAGGGGTAATTTTCCCTTCAGTTATAATAAAATAACTAAGGACTAATTAAAACATAATTTATAATTTTTTTTTTTTTATAATTTCATCTGAAATTCTACACAATTTGTTTTAAATCAGACAAACATTACTTAATGAAAAAAAAACTTAAGTTAAAGAAGACAACAAGATGTTTTAAAAAATTTGACAAATTTGAGATATATTCATAATGGCCAAAGGGGCTACTATATGAAATAAATGTATTGTGAGAGCATGTATGTGTGTTTTCTTATTTATCTCAAAATAAATAAATAAAACAGGAATACAGAAAACCACCCAAGAAAAATGATACAAGAAAATAGAGAAGTTTTGGCAAAAATATATGTACTTAAATTAAAAGAAAACATTTGTTTGATCTACCATTAAGAAATGAAGTTTAAAAAACTTAAAATATTCAATATTTTTTGAATGAAGATGTATAAAAAAAACTTATCACTAAAAAATTAAGGATACGAACTTTAATAAGATACTATACAAAACATAACAAATCATAATATTTATTTTAGATTTTTAAAAAATATATACACCAGTCCTTCATCATGTTAAAAAACAGAACATCACATAAAAATAGTATCATCATGTAATATTGTATGAGATGCAATCTGCTGATGCATGATTTAAACCTGAAGAATTGGTAATTTTTTTTCAAAAACAGTTATTTTTGTATGGTAGCTTATCAAAGTTGTTAACCTTTACTCAATAATTTCGATCACAGCACTTTTTTTTTTTTAAATTAGCGCTATTTTAAAAATTTACTGGTAAATAAAATTAAAGGAACTTATTTATACACACACACATGCTGTCTTGCATAGTTTAAATATTTAACAACTTCTTTTTCTTGGTATATACACATGCATAAGTGCAAAAACATACTAAATATAATTAATATCAAAATTACATTCACTAATTATCAAGATAACTACTGTAATCAAAATCCTCTATGGTTCCGATGAAAATCAAAATTTGAAAGAGTTATATGTATATAAAACATAATGTTTCAAAAGATAATCAAAAAGATATTTATGAAAATAATTCTTTTAATATGCTTTCTGAAAAGAAAATTTGTTAAAAATGTTGATGAAACATTGCCCAGCCTTTTAAAAAATGACAGTATCAAAAACTCACATTAATTAAAAATTCTTAGCAAAAAGTTTAAATATCCTCATAATTATGATGAATGTTCAAGAAGAGAAAAATTAAAGCATTTTAAAATTTATAACTGAATTTCTGGGGAAAATTCATAAATATAAGAAAACAATTCTTAGGCAATATTTGCTGCATATTATGTATTTATCATATAAAGCTTTTTTTTTTTAACATCAACAATATTAATTATTTTTCATTTTTGATTCACATTCAGGATGACAGAGGTTTTAAATATAAAATTAAATATAACAAGATTTAAGTACATTTTTTAATAAATTTTCAAGCCATGCTAAGCAATGAAGCTTCATGATCAGATAACAGTGCTATCCAAATATAAAATTTTAAAATAATGTAACCTCATATCATAACATTGTAAAACAATAAATTCTCTTCATATGCAGAAAACATCAAATTAAGTCATCCATATTTGTTAAGACTTGCTTTCAAAAAATATGCATTTTTTTAACAGCATCTCTTTATAAGCAAGGACAAATGTTTTGTAATTTTGCAATAAACTATCCTGAAAAGGAATTTATTCTAAGCAATAGTTTCTTTTAAAACATAACAATTTTTTTAAATTATTTACATCAAAACAAAATAAAATAATTCTGACTTAGCTATAAATAAGTTATTTAAATATAATAATTTGACAAACATAACATGTAACAACAAAATAAAATATTTAAAAAGAAATACAAACAATTATATTTTTTCTTAAAATAGTAGCCTTAAGTTTAAAATTTACAATAGTTCAGAAAAGGATGTAATATTCCATAAATGAACACTCAGAAGGAATCGAAAAGTATCACAGAAATTTAAATAAATACAGCCAAATGGAAAAAATAAATATGATCATTATTTTTAATATACATAATGCCATTATGAAATAGGAAATACTACTCAGGGGACTGTACAAATTTGTAACAAGTAAATAAATATTTTTAACTTTGGTTGATTCAAAGTAGATTGTTGAATAATATGGAACAATACCTTTGGGCTCTCATACTCTTGCATAATTCTGAGCTCAAACTGTTTACTAAATCCATTACGCTTTTAAAAAGTATATTTATGCAAAAAACTTTAATTTTCATAAAGAACTTATCAACTCTCTCTGCTGATCATAAATTTTCTTACAGTAAAATTTGATATAGATTAGCTTGCAAAAGATCTGCCTGACAACGGAATGTCTTATGTAGGGCTCTTTTGATTAAACCTAAGTAGTAAACAGGGATGAAAATGGCACACATACTGAAATGAGGAAAATATTCCTACATACTTAATTTAATTTAGTTTTTTTAAAATAAGTCTTATTAAAATGCATTGATTTTTAATTGATCGATACATAAAAGTACATTAAAGTTTGAAAAGTACAAGTAGTCGAAACTGCCTGAAAAACAAACAAAGAAACAAAAAAGTAGAAAATCCATACATATGCTGATTTTCATCCCTGTATGAAAGAGAGCAAAAAAAGATGTTTTTGGCAGTTTTCACATACATAAATTAAATAAATTCAGACATAAATAAAGGGATGAGTATTTAACAAATCTACAATTATGAGAGCATATGCTACAAAGTTATCGTTATTTTTCACTGGCCAGCTGGAACCCAAATAATTGGCAGTTACAGATTTCACAAAACATCTGTTTACAATATTACTTACAAAATAAGGAGAGTATAAAGGTCTTCCTGCTTTCTGCCATCTGTTCATAATACTTCTACAGATTTATAGTTTTCTGTTATGAAGATATTTTAAACAATGAAATAATGCTGAAAACGTATGTAGATGATTTTTCTCAGACATTAAAATGACAATCATTTTATCATATAAAATATTGTTAAATGCAGTGAAAAAATAGGCAAGATCTTCAGTTTTATTATCTACTGCTCTATTTTTAATTTTTATTTTTTATCTTAAACCAGTTGGATTAAAAATTCAAACTACTTTTAACTTCAGCATCTTTATAATTTTGGTAATTAAACTGCTGAAAAATTAAGAAAAGACTAATTTTCCTTTCTTTTGGCTTACGTTAATGCCCATTTCTTTAATGACTATATATTTAGATAATCACAACATCGTGAATAGAAAATCCAAGCTTTCTGGTGATTAAAAATTTGCTTTTGTAAAAAACAAAAATCTGTTGAATACTGTCTAAAAAAGAACAAAAGTTTACACAAGGTAGAAAT
This sequence comes from Maratus speciosus, assembly GCA_963932465.1. Lineage (NCBI taxonomy): Eukaryota > Metazoa > Arthropoda > Arachnida > Araneae > Salticidae > Maratus > Maratus speciosus. Next base: position 303,117,496 of record OZ010796.1, on the reverse strand, counting down.
GGTGGAAGGGTAGTGGAGCATGAGTTGAAATAGGATTCAAAGAGCTCAAAATCAATTTTTCTAAAGACATTCAACAAAAAAATTATCTTCAAAATGAAGGTTTTCAACCTTAATCTTTTTCCATCAACAAATTTCAGAAATGTAATATTTCTTACAGTTCATAGCATGATGTACAATGTTTTGCATATGATTTGGGAGGAGGGGGAAATGATGAACAATAGTAACTGATATTTACAATGTTGCACAATTCAGATATGTGTTCATTTGGAAAAAATGCTTCATTTATTATATGCATACACCTATACAAGCTTTTTTAAAGTACTTATACAGATGTCAAATTAGAAACATTTTGATAAATTGTATTCAGGGCTTTAGAAGCCATTTTATATTGAAGTAAAATATCTATTTAATTTTTCAATAATTTAAGTAGGCTTAATTCAACATTTGTTTCTAGAAATGACTCTCTGAACAAATAAAAATATTTCAGGTTGAAAACCATAAATTAATGTACCTGGCTTCAATTATCAGGCCATAGATGAAAAAAAAAAGTGACACAAAAATATAAATTTTCAGAATACAAGTGTACATATTTTTTTCTTTTTTATAAGCATATAAATTACAAATAAGATTACTACACAGATCAAAGGGAGGGGAGGAGCAGTTATATGCTCACAAGGATCCATAGATTATTTTTATTTTATTTTATGCATACATATTTATGTGTCAAAATGACTAGAATTTCATTTAGAAGTCATAATAATGTTATCACATTACACATAAAAGGCTTCAAAAGCTATTACAATAGCTAATGATTTATATTCTTCAGGTAAATAATTTTTAGTTTAAAAGACATAGAATTACAGTCATACATTTTTCTAGAGAAACAGAATTTTAGTCCTTTTCTTATCGTTATTGTTTGTTTTATATCTTTATGACAGTTTTCTGAACAAGGTAACTATCTAAAGTTTCTTTGTTTCCATTATTCTAGAAAAAATAATTTTATTTTTTGGAAGTTCTTCAATTAGAAAAAAAAAATGTTTTAGACTACAATTACTTGTTAAATACAACAGATGAAAACATGTTAGGGCTTCATAATCAGAATCATTTTTACAGTAAAATAAAGATTGAGGGTAAGCATAGTTCAAAGCCAAAATCAAATTTGACAGTCCATCGGGACCTTTGGTTTGATTCTTTACTAATTGATATTTCATTATCAATCATAAATATTAATTTATTGTATTAGCATATATTAAGTATATATTACAGTGTAATAGCTTTTAGAAGACATAACACATCATACCTCATTAAATCTTATCAGTTACTTTAGGATAAGATTTTACGAGAGGCAGATCATATACAATGGTAAAAGAACAAACATAACCAAGTGAAAATCAACCTTGAGATTCAAATTAAATAAATTTAGAAATTAAATAGTAATTTTAAAACTCAGTCTTTAATATCACATAAAATGAATTATAAAAACCATTATGAATAGTAATCATACATAACAAGTAAAAATAAATATCTGAACAAATATGTAACAAAACAATAAATAATATCAATAAATAGCAACAACATTATAGGATTGCTTTGTTTTATGACACACCATTGAAAACAGACAATAGAGTAAAACAGATCAATTTTTTCTTTTAAAAAAAATAGCATTTCAGGATTAACCCCAAAATTATTTTAGATAATACCAGCTAAACTGATGTACACAGCAGAACATTCTAATATTTAATCCCAAACTTGCTTATCATTTTAAATGCATTACTATTCAGTATTGTGACTAGGACTTGTTTGTATTTTAATAAAGTAGCAGATACTTACAAAAACACATTGAAAAATTGCTGTTGATTCAAAGAATCAATTACTTTAAAATGATAAAATCTAGAAAAATGAAAGTACAACATATGAGCAAAGTTATAATGTTGAATAAAACTAACATAGTTTAAAATGATACTAACTTCTCATTTACAAAATGGAAGCACAAGTAGATGCCATACAAAATAGAATGAAATGTACACCAGAGCAAAAAAAATTACTCTGATACAAAATAATAAACCTATTCAAAATACTTATAACAAAAGAAAATTACTCAAAGGGATTAAAAAAAAATTACACCCTAAAATAAATTATTGTTAAGCACTTATTCCATTAGGAAAGTGGTTATGCCCAGGTGAGCAGGCAATATGTGTGGCAGTGTTGGTTGCATCAGGTAGAAATGGCGCAGGCCCTCCTTGAGACAAGAATTGATTTCCAGAGTTTCCGTTTCTTCGACAATGGCATGGACGGAGGAGCTTAGGATATATTAGTGCCTCTCCATGTGGTCCTCGGAATATAACTCCACAGCAAATTTGCTCTCTAAAGAATATGAAAAAAATCAGAATTTTCTAAAAGAAAAACATCGCCTTTTTTAAAAACAAAATAAGGGTTTCAAATTGTGTAAATAAAAGGTAAAAAAATGAATAGTTCTAGAAACTCATTAAAATCCTGAAACAATTATTACTGCAATTTTAAGAGCAATTAGGCTTCCTTTACTAGGGAAGCAAAGCTAGAAGATACCTAAAAAATAAAAGTAAGTCTGCTAATATAGATTTGTTACTCAATTTGTACACTCTACTCAACTTGGTGAAGGAATATGTTATTTATCCTGAAATTGTAATAGGAATTCTTCCTGATTTTAAAGAGTTTCGGATAGTTTGTTAAACTAAGTTTTTTTCCTCTGCAACTTGAAAAATAGGGAAAGATTAAAGAGCACTTTTTTATTATTATTATTAAGATATAACCAATAAATATTTCATGCATTTTAGATTTAAAATTAAACATTTGCTACTATCAAAATATTTTTGTAAAGTAACGAATTTATTAAATTTTCTGTTGTTAATATTGGTTGCAATAACTAAAAATAATAAAATAAATATGTGATAAATAAAATTAAAAAAATAATTCCCTTTAAGATTACATGAACTTGTGAAATTTGCACACTTAGGGACCGGGGGTTTTGCAGATTATAGATCATCCCTTTGTTTACATTTTATTTTTTTAAAGTCTGACTATAAATTAAAAACAATTACACAAAAATTACAATAGAAAAGGATAAAAAAAATCAAAATTGGGTTAATATACCGGGTGATTATAATTAAAGTTACGATTTCAAAAATCGATAATTTTGAAACTACTGGTTAGAATGACTTTATATTTTAACAGAACAGTCGTGAGGCAATGAAATTTTGTTTGGTGAAGGAAAAAAATAGGTCCAAAATGTGCCGATAGGTGGCATTATCAGTGTAATGTCAGGTAAAAGACCAAAAATGTAATTGTTAAATACAGGAATGTTGTTAGCTAAAGAGGAAAAAATAGAGGTCAGGGATTTACTAAAAATTTATTAGCGAAAAGACAAGAATGCGTGTTTACAGCAACAGCGATAATAACAAAAAATGAAAAAAAAAGTTTCATGGAACAAACACCTTACTGATGATTAAGGCACAAGTTGTTTGATATGCCCTCCACCTTGTTCCACTACTAATTGGAAGCACAAAATGACATGCTCCACAACAGATTGGAAGGTATCTGTACTGATGCAATGGATGTGTGTATGATGCTTGCCTTCAAGTCAGCTAGATTCTGAATTCGCCCGCTGTAAACAACATTCCTCAGGTAACCCAAAGCCAGAAATCACACAGGTTTAAGTCGGGGGAACATGGCGGCCACATTGTTGGAAAATGGCGGCTTATGATCCTATCACCTCCGAAATTAGAACTCAGTAGCTGCTTCACAGGAGTAGCAATGTCCAGAGGAGCACCATCTTGCATGAATATTGTGCAATCCACACACTGATGCTGCTGAAGTGCCGGAAGGACATGGTTACGCAAAAGTGCTTCATACTGCTTGCCAGTAATGGTGTAGGTAATGGGACTCGCAGGTGTGATCTCAAAGAAAAATGGACCAACAATAAATGCTGCCGTTATTTCTCACCACATAGTGACCTTTTCAGACTGAAGAGGTAATGACTGTAGCTGGGACAGATTCTCAGTCACACATATCCCGCAATTTTGCATATTTACAGAACCTTGCAAATGAAAGTGGGCTTCGTTAGACCACAGAATGTTCCATGGCCATCTGTTATCCACTTCCATACGGGCAAGAAATTGTAGTGCAAAAGATTGATGAGCTTCCAGGTCAGCGGGTAGTAACTCCTGCACATGAGTTATCTTGTACGGATAACAGTGCAAGATGTTCCATAGGACTTTACGCACCATGCTGTTTGGCATATCCAGTATTCAGCCAATTGCCTGTGCGCTGCTGATTCCAGCCTCATTGTTAGTCTGTTTTTGTAATGTTGTAGCCACATCTTCCACTGTGGCAGCTGAAAGTGGTTTCCTTTCTCTACCCCATTTAACATCAAATGAACTGGTCTCTTCGAATTTAGCAATAATTTTTTGCTGACTATTTGTGGTTATTGGACCCCTGTTTATTGATTTTAATGTCCGAAACTTCCTAATAGACGTAAGTACACAGTCATCGTTCTTATAAATAGCTTCAAGAGCAGAGCGCAATCCTTCATAGTCAGAGTCATGATGAAGCATTCAGGCAAAGTGATAGTCCTCTGCATTTTTATGGCAGCTATGTCTGTGGTGTGCATGTCACATATTAGTAATTTGCATATCTCCAGACAATGCGAACCCTGACAGTGCCACCTATCGGCACATTTTGGAACTGATTTTTTTTCCTTCGCCAAACAAAATTTCATTGCCTCACGATTGTTCTGCTCAAATATCAAGTCATTCTAATCAGTAGTTTTAAAATTATCGATTTTTGAAATCGTAACTTTAATTATAATCACCCAGTATTTAATAAGCAAATTAATTTAAAGAAAAATTAAATTATACACAAAATAAATTTTACTGAATATTCATTTTTTTTTAAACATTGACACAACAACAACGGTAGATTAAGTTTTGGTTTATTGTCAATAAATTTTTTCTGTAGTCTATGAACCCCATTACTTCTTGCTCCAAGATAAGAAAATTTAAATATTTACATCCCAATTATATTTAAATATTTATTCTGGCATTTGAATTGCTTTTAGCATGATAATGTGATATCTTATTTTTATGTCAAACACTTCTCTGACTTATGGTAAATTATTTCACAGGAAAAATCACTGATGATCTAGCATCGAACTTTTGGATAACTGGCACTTTTTGAAGAATTGAAAGTGTTACATGATTACTTGTTATTCTAAACATAATTCCATTGAAAAATCACATGTGGCATGCAAAATTAGGTGTAAGTACACTAGCAGAAATTTTACTGTAGGAAATATTCATGTGTATTGTAAAATAAACAAAAATGATGTGGAGATAAAGCAGTTTATGTTACAGTTTCATCGGCACTTTAGCAAAGCATACATTTGCATTATGCATAACCAAACATCAATGCATATTTAAAATGAAAATTTCGATTTTGGTTTGGTTGTCACTTTTACTTAGCTTAAATTGTTATTTTCGAATGCAGGGTACAAAATATATGAATTTTCTTAAAACACAATTTATATTATTGAAAAATTGATAATTCATTAAGAAAACACACCATTTAACTAAAAAACACATCTATGAGCTTAAATGTTAACTGCAATTTTCATTTCAACTCCAACATGTAGGGTGGATAATAGATGTTTACTGATTATACCTTTGCATATTTCACAGAGCTCATTGACAGATTTGAGGTACAACATATTGATGAAGCATCATTAATTCTGAGTTTATATACTGCAAACTAGATTGTGAATTCATTAGAATGAATTTTTTTTTTTTAAATAATTAGTACAATTTTTTCTAAAGGCTAATACATTTTCCCTATCTTATAAAACATAATGCTTGATTGCACATAAACACAAAAAAGAAATAAACTTACTCTCTCCAAAATGTCATATCCAGGAAAGAAGATATCTTATGAATGTTGTAAGACTTGTTGCGTTTTCCAATTTTATTCAAGATATCTCTCCTCCTCTGTTTCTTTTCAATGATTTCTTGTTCAATATCTTCATCTGGTTCTTCCAATATAGTTGAATCATCTGAGGAGTTACTTGGAGAGGGACTTGGCACTCGACTATGTGGCACTGAGAGAGTTGAAGATTCACTGAGGCTGTCTTCATTCCCTAGATATTCAAAAAAAGAATATTTTATTATGACCAACTGATATATATTAACCCCTTCAAAGGCAGTGGTTCATTTTTGGACCACCTAATTTTTATCCCTAAATGACACATTGGCACTAGAATATTGGAATGAAAAATTTCCTTTTATTAAGTATGAGAACAAAAACTTTTGCTTATTTTGAAATAAATGTACTAATAAAGTCTGGTGTCAGTCACTCATTTCAGAATTTTATGAATAGCCTTGCCCCTGAAAGGGTTAAATGACAAAGTACTTTTGAGCAGAAAACAAATATATTCACACAACAGAATATAATTATGTACAGTTGGTTTAACCACCTCCCTCCCCACACAAGAGGTGAGTTTGGACTCTTTTCAGAGTTTGAGCCAGACGATTTGAAATCAGACCCCAAACAATTTTGTCATCAGAGCCAGAGTCTGAGCACACTTGAACCAGATACCAAAATTAAGCAGATTAAAATTGTTAATAACATTTTAAATTGTTTCAAGATTAGTTTTCTCATTTAAAAATTTCTTCTTGCATAGAAATAAGTATTAATCCTAAATATTCCTCCATGTAACAACATTTTATGGTTTTCATGTTTCTGAAAATCTGTTATTTATGTCCAACCACTGGTAGAAATGCCCAAAAGTCAAATTTCTTATTCTTTAAAATATCAGTGTACAACTATTGCAGACAGACATGCATTCTGTTATATAGTTTTGAAAAAGGACTTCAAACAGAAAGAGGGGATAAACAAGAGATATCTCAAAGCTTCTTTGTGTAATTAACACTGACTGTGCAAAAGCTTCAAAATCAGAGAATATTTCTCTATATATCCCATCAAGAACAATTCAATTCTCTTTCAAAATGATTTTCAAAGCATTGTAAAACTCTTTAAAAAACTGAGACTACTTTCTTATTTCCTAAGTAGCAAGTTTTTTTTTTTGGTGGGGGAGGGGGGGGGGATAGTTTTCACTTTGAGCAAGAGCCCATTCTGGGCCCAGGCTCACAAGCTTAAGCTGAGCCCATTGTCATCTTAAAAACACACTATTTTATTGCCAAATAGACACAGGTAAAAATAAAAATAGAAATTCGGTTTAAAATTATGTCTTCTTTCAATTCCTGTTACAAAAATAAGCTCAGGGGGCCCTCAATATAGAAAATGTATCAACTTATAAAATTTTCAATACAAACAACTAATATTGACATTATATTTGGATTTTTAGGTAAATTTTCCTTAGGATACCAAACGGGAAGTTATTCAGTGAAGTAGTTTAGGAATTATAATGATTTAAAATTTTGAGCTCCTAATGTCAAATTTATTTTTAACAATTTCAAAACAAGCTGTAATGCTGATAATTTTTACAGCATAACTGAAAAACTACTGGACATAATGAGTTGTAATTTTGGATTTGCATACCTGAAGCTTCTGGAAATCAATTTCTGTTAAAAAATTCATATGTTGTTTGTATTAATTTCTAAACACTTATTTTTACATTAATTTTTGAAAAAAAATTAGTTGAAATCTATAAAACAATTTAACAGGAATCGATACCTAGAAGCGTTAAATATGTAGATTCAAAATTACAGCTCATTCTACAGTTTGAGTTATGCTTAAAAAACTACCAACATTGCAGTTTGTTTTGCAACTATTAAAAGTAAATTTAACATTAGGAGTAGAAAACTTGAAATCAACATAATTCCTAAAGTACTTCCCCATATTATTTCTCATTTTGTATCTTAAGAGGCTACTTCAGTCAAATGAAAAGACACATTCGCTAATGCTAATCCTATGGAAGAAATTTATAAAGATATCTCGGTCGCATTTCAATATTTTTAAATGATTTCTTTTGCATTGAATAGTTGAGATCGATCTGTATGCAGGCCGTTTTTTACTTTTTCGATTTTGACTGCAGATATTTTTTATGAGGATGCTTTTACTTTCGAAACCGGTTCTGAAAATGAAAGTGTTCTCATAAGAAATACCTGTAAACAAAATCGAAAAAGTAAACAACAGCCTTTGTACAGATCAATCTCAACTATTCAATGCAAAAGAAATTATTTTAAAATATTGAAATGCGACCGAGATATCTTTATAAATTTCTTCCATAGGATTAGCATTAGCGAACGGGTCTTTTCCTTTGACTGAAGTAGCCTCTTAAGTTAAAAGTTACCAAAATATCCAAATCTAATGACAAACTTAGATGTTTCTATTGAAAACATCAGAGTTTGATACAATTTCTGTATGAAGATCAACCCTAAACTTACTTTTCAAACATAGATTTAAAGAAGACACAATTCCCAATTAAATGGTTATTTTGTTTTTTCTGCATCTGTTTGATGATAAAATAGTGTAGAGATAATTTTCTTTCTTTTTTTTTTCTTTTCTTTCTTTTTTTTTTTTTTTTTTTTTTTGACTGGCATATGTTGAATAATTTACGATATATTGTGAGACTTCAAAATAAATCCATGTTCTGCTGCATCTTAAGATTTAAATATTTTAGCATTTATATAAACAGAAATGTTACTCCTGCAAAAGAAAAGCTTAAGTTGGCGTGCTAGGTTATTAAGGTACACATAACTGCAAAATATACTATATAATAAACTGAGTTGGCTCGGGTATTTTCATAAGTATATGAAGGGTATAAAATAGAATTTCTATAATACTTATTATTTACATACTCTGAGTTTAATTACACATGCATAGTATATGTATATATAAATATTCTTAATACATTCATCAGCATACTGAAACCAACTTAATTTAATGTAACAAATGCAATATAAAGTATGATTCTAAGCAAATGTTTAAACTGAGTTTTATCACTGGTTTAATTCATGCAGATCTTTTATCTTTTATATAAATAAAAGCTGGAGAAAGAGATTGGATAGCTAGACAAATTAAGAACTTTAACACTTTTTAACTGGTTTGGAAAATGTCAAAACATATAATATTCCAACCTTAAGTATCCCAAAATTGTTATTCTCTACATTTTTAATACTACTAGGTACCATGCATTAAACCTTATGCTACTTAGTAAACAAATATGAATTTTCTTTAGTAACATAGAGCATGTTTAAATTTATTGAGATAAAATAGCAGCACAGTTTCATTTGAGTTCAGTGATGAATTTAATCATTCAATTTGCATGGCAAACTGAGTGTCCATAAAAATAAATACAAAACAGATAAGCAAGAAATATAATGCAGTTTTTATCCTTTTTAAGTTTTAAATTTGAATAAAATAAGTTTAATATATATGCTGACATTTATGCTATGGAAAAGGATTGAATAATTGGAATCCTTGGGGTAACGATCGACCCAGGTGTCAAAAATTGAGATTTTTAATGACAGATTCAAGAAAATAACAATATATTTATGATTTTTATGCATTTGTAAAAAGATATACCTACAGACCCCTCTCCCCCCCCCCCCCTTCCCTGTAACATACATAGAAATTTTAAGGGTCATAAAAATTTTGGGAAAATGTAGCCATGCGAGAGGATAGTATCTACACTTTTGAAATCCAAAATTTCAAGTCAATCTGACAGTAATAACTTATTTTGAGTAGTTGCAAATGTAGTCGGCATGCCGCTGCTCTTTGTAGTAGTTGTCTCTTTTTACTAATGCAAGCAAGCTGACCCCTTAAAAATGTGAAACAAGTGTTATATATAGTTTTTTTTATGAATGTTACATAAATTTTATTTTCATTTCAAAATTTTAAAATCGTTTTTCTCGAAGCAACATTTTATAAGGCAGTGGACATTATTACAAACTAAGTTCCTTCATTCAAGGGCAACTTTATTTAATATATTATTAAAATAGATTGGTTATGATTGTTTCTGAGTTAGCCTGTCACACAGCACACCACATTCACTGAGAGATGCCCCCCCTCCAGAGTGGTCCATAACTCAGTCATTTCTCATTATTATTATACACATAAATTCATGAATAAACTGTAAGACTTTTGTATTTGAACGTACTAATTGTTGTTTTTATTTATTGCATACTTCAGAGAAAAAAATTGTCACAAATGACCTCCGATCAGAAGTCGTGACTGGAGGTAACCCCTTAATGCAAATTTGCATCGATTTCAGAAATGGTCAACAAAACCACGATAAAAAAAGTGGTAATTTCCATTCTGCAGAAAATTAGCATGCTTGTTTAAATAACTAGCTGATTAATAATGAATGTTACATAAATTTTATTTTCATTTCAAAATTTTAAAATCGTTTTTCTCGAAGCAACATTTTATAAGGCAGTGGACATTATTACAAACTAAGTTCTTTATGGATACTTTGTGAAATTGTGGCTATTAGAATTATCTTGCCTTTGGATGACAGAATTTAATTTATGACCAAAGTGAATATATTTTAAACAAGTTAGGATAGCCAAATTTTAGGCCAAAAAATAGCCTTCTTCAAATGTTCACGATTTAGTTTACAATCACCATAAAAGTAATTTCCTTCATTCAAGGGCAACTTTATTTAATATATTATTAAAATAGATTGGTTATGATTGTTTCTGAGTTAGCCTGTCACACAGCACACCACATTCACTGAGAGATGCCCCCCCCCCCCTCCAGAGTGGTCCATAACTCAGTCATTTCTCATTATTATTATACACATAAATTCATGAATAAACTGTAAGACTTTTGTATTTGAACGTACTAATTGTTGTTTTTATTTATTGCATACTTCAGAGAAAAAAATTGTCACAAATGACCTTCGATCGGAAGTCGTGACTGGAGGTAACCCCTTAATGCAAATTTGCATCGATCTCAGAAATGGTCAACAAAATCACGATAAAAAAAGTGGTAATTTCTATTCTGCAGAAAATTAGCATGCTTGTTTAAATAACTAGCTGATTAATAACTCAATGTCTTGCATTGCATAAGATATTTTGATTTTGGGGGGATAAAAAGAATTTTATTCTACACTGATGTCCAAAAATTAAGGGGTCGTGACAGGACACTTTTGATTTTACACGGTTTGTTGAATATCTATAGAAACTCTAGACGATTTGTCCTCGAACTTTGAGGATGTATAGAACATGTTTGACTTCATATTTTTTCAGCAAAGATTTACTCAGTAGGACAATTAGGGGACAAACAATAAATTTAGTAATAAAATAATATTTGCGATCACAAACGTGACAGAAAATGTTCAAATGGTCTGTCACTGTAGCAAATGATTTTACAATCACAAAAAAATTACCACTGTAGCCATGTGGGTCCTGTTCAATGTTTGTGTGCATTTGTGTAAGCATGCATATTCGTGAAGATTTTAACATTTCTGTGAAAAATTCAAAATTTTTTTATAGCATACAGAGTTATCAGCCAAATTTAACACCACTTTCCAAAAACTTGACAAAGACCAGCAGAAACAGTACAATGCAATTAAAACACAAATATATTGAATATTTGATGAGATATGGGCATTTGTATGAAATAATTTTTAGTTGTGCATGTGTGGAAGATTCCAAAATTTTTATTTCATAGTTTGATGTTCAGCTACTTAGGGCAACTTATATAAAAATTTCTGTCAAATATCACAAAAATTCAGAAAGATATTGGCGATATAGTAAGTTTCTTTCTAAAAGTAGCTAGATAATAAGGGATTTTTCACAATTTGCCAATCAGACTCACTGTATCATTGATATCTTCAAAAACTTCAGCAGATATCGTGCCTTAATTTTTGGACATCAGTATATATTTGGAAAAGTTTGATAATATTACTATTTTATTAAAAAGAAATCCTATTTAGAAGTAAGATAAATTAAAATACCATGATTCTGATACAATTATAGTAAAATGTTGTATTTCCACAATGAAAATTAAAGAGCAAAATTAGTGCCAGCCACTAAATAAAAAAAAAAAATGACTATTAAAAAATTATCTCTCAGCAACCACCTTATGGCCACCTTTCATAAAGAGAGTAAAATTTTCAAAGATTCCATTTTGCTGGCTGCAAACACAGTCCTCAAATCCGCAAATGTCTAAACCCCATACATCATTACACATGTAATCAGTGAAACTTGCATTTTAGATGTAGGTGAAAAATTAATGATTTTTTTTTTACAATTGTATATCATTCTGTACATATTTTAATATGTAAGCCTGGTTAATATGATATATCTCATGCTTTCTCATGAAGGAAGTATAAATATATTTATGAAAAAATTCAAGATAGCACTGATATGAGTGGCAATCGCAATCTTTTTAGCTAATACATTTATGAATTAATAAAGTTTTTTGTTTATTAAGTATGGCTAAACATGAAATAAAACTTTCGTTATTTTAACTTACTAACACTAGTAAAACTAATTTAACTAGTAAAAGTAACTTTTACATTTCAGAATGTTTAATGCATGCTGAATTTAAAATCATGTACACGCATGATTTTAATTTTCATTCAAGAAATAAAAGTTAATAATATATAATAATCACCAGCAATATCATCAGACAAAACTTCTGTGTTACTTTGTTTACTTCTACATAGCCTTAGTCGCAGTTTCTTTGCAGGTTTCTTTTCAATTTTTGGCTTATTCTTGCTTACACATTTTGTTCCTGGTCCAGCTCGTGCATCAACAACCTAAAAAATTTTCACAAAAAATAGAATAAGACAAACAAGCCAATAAAATATAACAAATTATAACTGTAATAATTAAAGAAAACAGAAAACTGTTATTAAAAAAGTTATTTAAAATAATGAAACTTTTTTAATACTTCCCAATTTAGTTGGAAAGTGTTTAAGACTTTGGTTCATTTATCTGTCTATCTATTAATTACCTAACTTTCATAAATATAACTTGGATTGTTACGAAATTGGTTATATGTTATTTCTCTTTACTATGGAATGTTTGATATTTAAAACAGAGTGTGTACCTTTGCCGTTCATTAACAGAAACACACAAAAGAATTACATTATATTATGGTCTAAGAGGAAAATAGTTTGTATTGTTGTTATAATATTTCAAACATGATGAAATTGATATGCATTTATGAGGTGTGCTACAATGTACTTTCTATAGAATATGAAGTGTGTAGCATTTGTCATTCATTTACAAGGACTAAAAAAAGAAATCAGATGCAATATTGTCTATGAGGGATAATCATTAGAAGTGTGTTTTCATTTACATTATTCATTTTTAAGCTTAAAAATTTTTTAGAATATTACATGGTGTGTATAAATTCTATAAATTATATACAGGGCTGCACAAAAGAAAATGTAAGCATTACTGTTTATAGGCATGAATTGCTTTAAGTGTGTTTTAAACTGTCTTATGCATATTCTGCTAGAATTATTTTCATATACTGACAAGGAAGATTGCCAATAAAAATTAAGCATTACTGCTTATGCGCATGAACTGCTTAAAGTGTGTTTTAAACTGTCTTATGAATATTCTACCAGATTTATATTCATATACTGACAAGAAAGATCTCCAAAAACCTTCACCAGAGAGAATATAATATTTACGTAATGTTAATCACACATACAGGCAGGGAATGAAGAGTGATAAAACTTTATCACTCAAAGAGTGAGCAGTTATATACAGTAATATAATTTAGTGAGATCAGTAAGCAGAGACACGAGTGTTCAGAGTTTATTAGCATATTAGTTGTAGAACTTAAAAAGGAGTCAAGTATGAACTTTAAAACCTTAATGGATTAAAAAGCTGAGATGCATTCTGATCAGAAAGAGTCTAGCTGTCCCCAGGTTTATGATTTGAAACACATGCAGGTAGCTGATAATTAACATACCAGGAACTGAAAAACTTCCACTTAGGATAAAGAAAAGGCCTTCTGGCTAAATAAAATATAGTGTCACTATGAGTTGAAAGAATCTGAATGTCATTAAAAGTGACAACAGACAGCTGCATAGGCAATCATGGAACGTAAAAATGATTACAAAGGAAGTGGAATCTGGGAAATGAAACATACAAATCTGCTTGCTACTTGGCAAATCAAAGAATAAAATATTTTCTTTTTTTTTTGCCAGAAGGTAAGTGCGGTGAGAGATAGAGAAAGAGGCCTTTTAAAATGAAGAAAAAGATTAATTTTAGTTAAGGGGAAAATACTGGGAATAAAAAGGATTGCTAACTGAAACTTAAGTTTTAAGATACAATTTATATTAGTTATATAAGTTTTAAGATACAATTTATAAAAATAAATATTATATTGAGGGTAGAAAAGGGTCAAAATTGATTAATTTAAAATGCAATATGAGATGACAAATCTTTGTCACAGGTAGTAACTGCTGAAAATTAATTTTCATCTGTCTTATGTGAATTAGATGAATTAAATTGTAGCATTCTCAGGGGCGTGCCGAAGGCTGTTTTAGTGGGGGGGGGTGTGAACTGAATTTTGCCGACTGCAAGATCGGGGGTGAGTAAGACTTTGTGATAACTCCGTCGCTGAGTGGGGGGGGGGGGGGGGGCTAACTGTTCTACAATACTGTGAATTTATATAAATCACTAAAAGTCTTAAGTGTTCACCTGCATTCTCCTTAACCACAGTCGAAATTAAATGCTGTTATTCAATATGTGTAATTTTTTAAAAATTATTTTACTATATAAGTAGAGTTCAGAATCCTGTTATTAATTAGGATACTGCTTACGATTTAAAAGGAAATGTGTACTGATGTACCGCATATTAACCAATTCTCAAAAGTAACAATTTAAGAATTTTGAAGTACTTCGGAATTTATGTTTCTATAAATAAAACCGCATGTTGTTGTGTAATGTAAGTGTATAAATTTTAACATAAATAAAAAAACAAATCTTGCTTGCTAAAAATAAGATATATATTAGTATAAGAGACTAAAAATTAGCCTTCTACATTTTTAAATTATCGCCCGTCTATCCTTCAGAATAGCCCATTTTCTAGCTACACTGTCTAAATCCAACATGTCAGTTATGTCTGTTTCACAGGTTAATAGCATTAGTTCGTCCAGTCGCTCTTCCGACATGGTGGTACGCAAGTAATTACTAACTTTAACCTGCTGAAACTTCTTTCATTACTTGCTACAGTTACTGTAATAATTAAGGCCAACTTGTAGGCCAAAGAAAGGTTAGGATACAAATGAGCCTTCCCCACAAGTTTTTGCGCTGCTGCGCCAATTATATCCGATTCAGAACTAGCTATTTCTGAGGACATGAGATCAATTTCACATTCCAAGTTATCTACATCTTTGAGATCACCAGGAAATAGTTGACATAGTTTAGAAATGTCCTCGGTAGAGTTATACTTTGTCCTAGATGGAAGGAGACAGGCTAGTGGTTTAACTTTCTCAAATACCAACTTATGAATGTCTACAAATGCAGTTGTAAGCCGATCTACCACCTTCAAAATTTCTGCTTTAAAATAATTCTCTCGTGTAAATAGAACTGCAGTTTTAGGATTTTCGTTGATCTTCGATGGAGGCCTTCGTCGCCTGTGCCGCAAATTGAACTCATAATCTTGATTTATTCCATGTACCGTAATTTCGGGTGTATAGCCCGCAGATCAAACAATTCAGTTTGGACCCAGAAATTTTATTCAGTATTTGAAGACCAATATTTACCGTGATTTAAAAAGTTACATTTTATTTTTAAAAAATTCTGGGTCGAAACACGATTGTTTGATCCGCGGGCTATACACCGGAAATTACGGTATCTCGCAGATGTTGTCAGCTTCCTTAATGATGTTCATTATTGCCGCCGCGTCAACATTCCGGAGTTTCTGAATGCTTTCGTAAGTTTTCTGCATCATGTCGGTTCCCTCTAAAATGTTCAGGTCTTCACGTTGCAATTGCTCTGTTGCTAACTTCGTCTGAAACATAATTGCTTTCATTGCAAGTAAAGAAACAATGAAATCATATGTCATCATTTTGCTTCTTAACCCTACCGCCTTAGCTCGAGCATCCTTGTCAACCTTCACGTCTTCAGAAATAATTTGCAGAGTATGGATGAGGGCATCATAGGACGATAAAATAGCTCAGACTGAATCCGCTCGCATAGTCCATCTTGTCTTTGACAAAGATTCCAAAGTAAGACTCTTCTGAAGAACTTCCATTTTCTCTCTCAGTATGCCGAATCGCTTTGCACTCATTTAAAAGAAGTTATAGAGATCTTGAATACTGTCGTAGAACAATTTTATTATATTGCTTTCTTCGCACGCATGTTCAACACATAAATTCACTTTATGCACGAGGCAGGGTATGTATAAAATAGATCTACCAGCTATTTCTGAAAGTTTTGATTTACAGCCTAAAATGCGGCCGGACATAGATGACGTGGTGTCGTAAGACTGTGCACGAGCTTGGGAAAGCGATATTCTAACTGACTGTAGAATTTCAGAAATAAGCTTAGCCATTCCTTCGCCTGTTTTAGCCAGATAATCTTTTAGTCTTAACAACCTTTCTTCTGGCTGAAACTGGGTCACGTATCGGATTACAATTGAGAGCTGGTCAAGATGAGAGATATCCGGTGTGCTATCAGCCATAACGCTAAAAAATCCATAATTTTTGACATTTGCAACTATTTTTTCATGGACACATGATCCAAGAACCCCAATAAAGTCGTTTTGTGACTTATTACTAAGATAGTTGGCATGGTATGGGCGAAGATGATTATCATCAATCCAGTCTTTTAAAGTTGGATCCACCTGACCATTAATCTAATGAGCTGAATGTAGTTACCGCTGTCACTTTCTCGTCCCCGAAATGCACGTGCTTGACGACTTAGATATCTGGTGCAGTCTAGAAGTATATTAATAATCTCTCTGTTTCTTAGACGAATTTGCTCCGCTTTAGCTACTGCCTCTCTACATTGACTAGATAGAAAGTTGTCAATGTGTTTACTTTTTTGGGCCAAATTATCTAATTTATACACTGCAGGTCTATGAGCATTGCTCGTAAAATGAGCCATTAACTTGCCTTTATGGTTTTTTCCTCGGCCTTTCATCTTATGCATACACGAATACCAACACTGATCCAAGATTCTTCTGCGTTTTCAGTCCCCGGCCATCAGAGCAAAGTGAACAAGCAAAATGAAATGCGGCATCCAGTTGGTCGCTCTATTCTAAATATGGATATTCTTTATACCAGCAGGAGCTAAACTTATTCTGCTTCTTAGGATCTATGTCATGATTCACAGGGTACGATGATCTCTGAGGTTGATAAGGTCCATGAGACAGGATGAAAAGTTTCTGGTTTTCGGTTAAATTCTTTCCAATACGATCGGCTGGATCACAACTTAGAAAAGTCGAGGTATCTTCCTTTTCAGAAACATTGATATTTTCCATAGAATTGCTAGTTAGGATTTTATCGCATTCCTCAATCAAACTTTCGCTGTAGTGCCGAACCCGGTCTGCAAAAGCCTTAACATTCGCAATAAAATTTTGTGATGAAAATGATGTTTCAGAAACATTTTTACGAAGCTCTGAAATTTACATCTGGATGATCTGTTTGAATATGACTATGCAGGCCTCTAATAGAAATGCAGAAATATCTACATATTGTACATTGAATCCGTTTTCCTTTCTGGAGGTTGATGTTTTCATTCGGATGAAATAATCTTATATGGCGATATAAATTTATTTTTTCTGTGAAATGTGTGTGTACGCGATCACAGTGTGTGCATAAACTTTTCACTGAATTATCTGCCATAATGCGACAAAAAAAACTTTTGCAAATCGCTCTTCTTCTGTGTCCGTGACTTCATCTTTTAAATGCAGAAACCTCAAATAACTAGCGCCAAATCCAGAACCAAGAGGTCACCAAATTCTAAGAATCAGTCTATAGCAGAAGGGAGCAATTGAAGATGCTACATGGGAAAACTTACAATAGAGATTGCAACAACCCCCCCCCCCTTCCTTTCACGATAATCTCAAATTTTCAGAAACGCGATTCTCTCTCTCTATCTATCACCTCTGCTCTCTGATAACCCCTCCCTTCCACACAGAATCATACACAATCTTCCATGAGAAGTTCTTTCTTTTCCCCTTTAAAGATGGACAACAGAGAATTGAAATGATACTGACGACGGGAGAGGGGACTTTTTGCAGGGTGTGTTCTTAACTTTCCGACTATTCTAAATTTTACCAACTCTACCAAATAAGTGGGGGGGTGTTACACCCCCAACACCCCCCCGCTAGGCACGCCCCTGAGTATTCTGTATGGTGTGTATGAAAATTTATAGATTATATACAGAGCTGCTCAAAAGATTTCAAATATATTAACAACTAAGGCTTTTCAACCATCTTACACATTTTCTAGTAGATACTAATAGTCTCAATTCTATACAAATGATAATTAATAATTATATGATCTGCAGTCTACAACAAATAAGTAAAAGAAAAAAAAGAAAACAGGGTGAAAATTGTGTCTAAGGATTTTAAAGACTTTAAATAATTTAAAGTTTTCTATTAACTAAGATTCCATATGAAGTCAAATGCATAGGTATATGCTGACAAACATCATTTTCTCCTGCACTATATACATCAAAAAATATTTCTGAAAAATAAAATTGAAAAAAATTATGCAAGATGGGCTTGGCATATAAATTTCTAAGCACCTAAGCATGTAATTAAAATCCTATGTTTGAAATTGTTACTCAAACTAAGATTTTGAGTTTTTCATAAATATTTACTTTTTATTTTTAAGATGGCCACCAAGCCCATCACACATATATTTTTTTAAATTTTAAATTTCGGAAATCCATTATGGCATGTTTCGTACAGAAGAAAAGGTCTTCTATAAACAAATCATACGTAGGTACTTGACTTACTTTTTTGAGCAGAGGGCAATTACAATATATGGTATACATATATAATTATTTTCATAGAATAACTAATCATTTAAAAGCAGTGAAAATCAATTTATTTTCACAAGATATTAGTCTTTTTCAATTTATATGTTATTTAGTTTTTATGATGGATAAAAATTAAGTAAAAAGCTTATGTAGCTGAAATAAAATAAAGAAGTGTGGTTGCTATTTAATAACAAGTTGGTAACTGCTCGTCAAATGTGGCAAATGAGGTGCGTTTGTACTATAACTAGTTTTATATAAATATTTTTTGCACCCCATATTGTACTGAATGTATATTTTTTGTACTTCATAAGTGCATAGTCTGTAACATCATTAAAATGCACTTGCAATAATGTTTTCCTATTGCCCGTTATGTAACGGAAAACTTTTGACTGTCCCTGAAATTAAACTATACATCCAATTTTCATAAAATTTGAAATGACTTGACAAAATTTTGCAACAATTATATATTTAAAATTTCAGACCATTCGGAAGACTAACATCATTAAAATGCACTTGCAATAATTTTTCCCATTGCCCATAATGTAACGGAAAACTTTTGACTGTCCCTGTAATTAAACTATGCATCCAATTTTCATAAAATTTGAAATGGCTTGACAAAATTTTGCAACAATTATATATTCAAAATTTCAGACCATTTGGTTGGGTAGTTTTTGCTCTGTTATATGCAGACAGACGGACAGATGGACTGAACGATGACTATAGGTGCTTTGTATTTATATAATTATGAACACACCTAAAAACTCTTCTAAAAATTGAAAAGGTTGTATAAAATAAGAGAAAAAATGTAATTTTACTCCACCATGTTTATCCACATCTGTTAGCAAAAATGTGAGAATATTTTTTTCAAATAAAAATACCTCTAAATTGATTGTCTCCAATAGACTATTATTAAAGCCATATATATATATATATATATATATATATTTTAATTGAATTAGTTTTTGCCACAAGAACATTGTCAGATATTTTGAATCTCTTTGTCTGTAAGATTTGTTTATAGTACTTTTTTATTACCTAGCTCTTTCCCTAAACTCTGAATCACAGACCAGAGTTGGACAAATGTGTAATCTCAATTATCTGCAGTATAATTACAGGTTAATTGCATGTAATCGATTGTAGTTACACACATTCAAACACAGAAATTTTGTCAAATAATGGTATGGGGGTGGTTCCAGTTACACTGCTGCAAGAATTTTTTTACGGCATGTAATTTTAACTATAATTAATTACATACAATTAAACTGTAATTACATTGCAGATAATTGGAATTACAAATTTGCCCAAATCTATCACAAACTATAGCTAGTTTTATAAATATTTTTTGCACCACATATTGTACTGAATGTATATTTCAGTGCACTTCAATAAGTGTATATCAATTTCATTCTGTTCGAAAGGCTGTAACATCATTAAAATGCACTTGAGATAATTTTTTCCCATTGGCTGTAAGGTAACGGAAAACTTTTGACTGCCCCTGTAATTAAACTATACATCTGATTTTCATAAAATTTGAAATGGCTAGACAAAATATTTCAACAATTATATATTTAAAATTTCAGACCATTTGGTATGGCAGTTTTTGCTCTGTTACATGTGGGCAGACGGACGGACTGAATGGCAACTATAGGTGCTACTTATTTATATAATTACCACAGCTGCCAAATCTTTGCTTTTTTGTACCACAAAAATTTAATAGAAATATTTTATTTAATCGGCTGATTACGGCGATTTAGAAAGGAAAATTTACTATAAAATTTTTGTAGTACAAAAAAGCATAAGATGTTGGGAGCTATGTAATTACAAATGCACCTAAAAAGCTATTTTAAACATATTATAGACAAGTGGACTTTTGACTACATGTATGTTGATAATGATGTTTGTTTATTGTTTGATTTAAATTCAACATTTCAGAGAATGGCCGAGATACAGCCCCCACCCCCACATAAAAAAGAGCTTATTTCAATCATCCAATTGTCTTTAAAAAGAAGAAGAAGAAAAAAAAAGAAATAGCAATTCCACTGGAAATTATATCTTCTTTCAGTTTATGTTTAAAAAAAATAAGCTTAGGGTTTATCATCATACCAATATCGTACCAAACTCTGAAATTTTCAATTTGAACACCAATTTTGACCTATTTGGATTTTTCAACAAACTTTATGTTACAATACCTTATAGTCCAGGCAATAGAGGATTTCACCTGGCAAAATTAATGGAAGTTCTGGAAATTGGCTTACTTAAGGTTTTTTGGGTCGCTGAATCCGAATTTGTAACTTCCCAGCAAAATTTCTCCCGGCAACCCCCCCAAATTTTGGTAAAATGCCCCCAAAACAGGTTTTTAATAAAAAAATTAATTTTTTTACTGTTTTAGGGAAAAAGTATCTAGAAATTCAGAAAGTAGGCAAAATTTGCAACAAATTAGATACATTAAGAAAAAGAAACAACATATAAGGACACAAATAAATGTGTTTAAAAGCATACAGCTGTTTCAAAACCTCAAAGGTTTCCTCATCAGTGCTTAAAATAAAAGTTAAATTAAAACTAAAACATTGTGTAAAAAGGGGGGAGGTGGACAGAGAGTCAGAAAAGCATACCTTTCAGCTCTACTGCCAACGGTGAAATGCGACATACGGCTGACAAACAGCTACGGAGTTGATCTCACGTGCATATTCAGGGAGACCAATCAAAATCTCCCAATTGCTCTGGAAGAGTCCAAACTTAGAAGGAGAAAAAGGGTGGGGGGGAGTGGAGAGAATTATAGAAAATTAAACCATATCTTTGAAAAATTGGGCGTACTGGATAAATCGTTAACTAAACTGTTTGAATTTTTCCATATGTGATAAGCTTCCCAGAAGTCCAGATCATAGATTGAAGTACATTTCTGTATTATGGAGGCTTTGGAAAATTTAAAATTATGGTTCTTGGACCAGCAGTGGTTGGCAATAGCGGAACGTTTAATACAGACCTGCCAATCTTTGAAAATGAGAAATCATTGCACACAAAATTTAATCTGGAAGTTGGTTGGTTGGTTGGTTTTTCGTTGGTTGGTTCGTTACACAGCCATCTTTTGACATTTGTAAAAGGAATAAGGTCGAACGCGTCAATAGTCAATAGAACGAGTAGAAAGTCTTTCAACTCAATATAGTAAATTTTTTCCTTTGAAAATTTTTATACGATTTTTAGAGTTTCTTTTCATTTCGCAGCTTTTTTTTTTTTTTTTTTTACATTTGTAAAAGGAGCCTGGTTCCAATTTTTTAGCCCAGTGCAGTAAATTTTGATGAAATTTGGGATTTTTTCCTGCGATCATTTCAGGATATTCACAATTTTTCAGCAATCATAATTCACATTTTTCTATCACGATTCTTTGTTGAAATCCACACTTTTTACCATAAACTTTTGACGAAATTCGCATTTTTTACCATGAACCTTTGTCGAATTTTGCGTTTTTTTCCATGATCCTTTTGACGAAATTAGCGTTTTCTTTCTGCGACCTTTCGGTGAAAATTTGCGTTTTCTTACTGATCTTTTGATGAAATTTGCATTTTTTTACTGATCTTTTGACGAAATTCGCATTTTCTTTCTGCGATATTTTGACAGAATTCGTACTTTTGAAACGCAAAATCTCAAATCTTCCGGGGGGACATTCTCTCCCCCCGGGCCACCCCCTGAAATCAATACTACATTTTACCACGATCCTTTGACGAAATTTATTTTCTTCTGCGACCAGTTGACGAAAATTGATTTTTTATATGGTCATTTGTCGAAATTCGTGGTAGTTTATCGCAAATCGTGCAATTTTGCACACTATTTCAAACCTTGCCCCTCAAAGAACCCCGCCCACCCCCCTCCTCCTTTCCAGAAATTCTTAAAATGGCACCTTGTTTCTAAGGAAGCGAATTCCTGTATAAATGTTTACAGAAACACGATTCACTCATGGTTAATATACATAGAGTGTTTTATGTTAAGAAGTTTGTTTTGCAGCCCAGATTTTTTTTTCCCCATGAGCATTTTTTAATGTCCAAATTTTCGGACTAATGATCAATTTTTTAAAACTTTCGGAAATGAATACTTTGAAATTTTGAAAATTTCGCAAGAGAATCACTCCTGAAAAATATGCTGTGCGGGATAAAAATCGCAACTAGAAACAAAAAATGCATTTGTGTTTTTTGCAAAAAATCGTAGTTTAAGACAGATTTTCGTAGCATCGTAGTTGATAGGTCCAAATCGTAGCAACTACAATTTTTTCATAGCAGTTGGCAGGTCTGTTAATATCACAATTTTTAACGCAAGTTTTATGCTCCCCCAAATGGATCTTAAAGGCACGCTTCGTTTGACCAATATACATTTTGTTGCATTCCCAAGATATCCTGTAAATACCCCAATTTGAAAAACTATCAATTGGATGTTTCAGATTTGTGAATTGAATTTTATTAAAAGAAGTATAAACCACTTTAAAGTCAAATCTTGACAAGATTTTAGAAATTTGATGGCTTATTTTCAGAAAATATGGGAGTATAATTAAATTTTCATTACCGACAGTATTAGCCCTGGATTTTGTACGTTTACTTAGTTTGTTATGAATAGAATCGACGATTTCAGCTGTAAAACCTTGATCAATGGCAATGGATTTAATGTAGTCTTATTCTGTTTTTAGTAAACTGTCGGAAGAGCAAATATTTAAAGCCCTGTAAACATAACTGTTAAAGGCAGCCAACTTTTGATTAGGTGGACGGGATGAAAGGCGATGTGGGGGTAAGGATACTGCGAATGGTTTACGCTAAACAGTAGTGTGAAACAAATTATTTTCGCAGAAAACCATAACATCAAGAAAGGGCAAACGACTGTTATTTTCAAGTTCGAAAGTGAACTGAATATGTTCATCTATAGAATTCATGAATTCTATATATGAATTCTATAGATGAACATAGATGAATAGATGAACATATTCAGTTCACTTTCGAACTTGAAAATAACAGTCGTTTGCCCTTTCTTGATGTTATGGTTTTCTGCGAAAATAATTTGTTTCACACTACTGTTTACTGTAAACCATTCGCAGTATCCTTACCCCCACATTGCCTTTCATCCCATCCACCTAATCAAAAATTGGCTGCCTTTAATAGTTATGTTTACAGGGCTTTAAATATTTGTTCTTCCGACAATTTACTAAAAACAGAATAAGACTACATTAAATCCATTGCCATTGATCAAAGTTTTACAGTTGAAATCGTCGATTCCATTCATAACAAACTAAGTAAATGTACAAAATCCAGGGCTAATACTGTCGGTAATGAAAATTTAATTATACTCCCATATTTTCTGCAAATAAGCCATCAAATTTCTAAAATCTTTTCAAGATTTGACTTTAAAGTAGTTTATACTCCTTTTAATAAAATTCAATTCACAAATCTGAAACATCCAATTGATAATTTTTCAAATTGGGGTATTTACAGGATATCTTGGGAATGCAACAAAATGTACATTGGTCAAACGAAGCGTGCCCTTAAGATCCGTTTGGGGAGCATAAAACTTGCGTTAAAAATTGTGATATTAAACGTTCCGCTATTGCCAACCACTGCTGGTCCAACAACCATAATTTTAAATTTTCCGAAGCCTCCATAATACAGAAATGTACTTCAATCTATGATCTGGACTTCTGGGAAGCTTATCACATATGGAAAAATTCAAACAGTTTAGTTAACGATTTATCCAGTACGCCCAATTTTTCAAAGATATGGTTTAATTTTCTATAATTCTCTCCACTCCCCCTCACCCTTCTTCTCCTTCTAAGTTTGGACTCTTCCAGAGCAATTGGGTGATTTTGATTGGTCTCCCTGAATATGCACGTGAGATCAACTCCGTAGCTGTTTGTCAGCCGTATGTCGCATTTCACCATTGGCAGTAGAGCTGAAAGGTATGCTTTTCTGACTCTCTGTCCACCTCCCCCCTTTTTACACAATGTTTTAGTTTTAATTTAACTTTTATTTTAAGCACTGATGAGGAAACCTTAGAGGTTTTGAAACAGCTGTATGCTTTTAAACACATTTATTTGTGCCCTTATACGTTGTTTCTTTTTCTTAATATATTGGCACAAAGTACAATCCTTCCCTACTTCTTTATGAATTAGATACATGACATTATTACTTAGGATGAAGGGGAAGGGGGGATCTGCCTCGTAACATGCACCACGGTGCTACGCAGACTAAGTTGCACAATCCCACTTAACCACTCACACGTTTACATTTGTCTTCCCATCTCCCCTCCAAACTTTCTCTATAAGGTTTACTTTAAGTTTTTTGGGTCGCTGAATCCGAATTTTTAACTTCCCCCCCAAAATAGTTGTTATTAACTTAAATTTCTTATTGTTTTAGCGGAAAAGCATTACGAAATTCAGAAACTAGACAAAATTTGCAACAAATTGGATATATGACATTATGACATAGGACGAACAGGGAGGGGGAGGGCTCCCTCTGAACATGCACTGCGGCGCTACATGCACTAAGTTACGAAGTCCAGGCAATAGGGGATTTTACCTGGCAAAATTAATACTAGTTCTGGATTTCGACTCACTTAATGTTTTTTGGGTCGCTGAATCCGAATTTGTAACTTCCCACCAAAATTTCTCCCGGCAACCTCCCAAAAAATTTGGATTCAGCGACCCAAAAAACTTAAAGTAAACCTTATAGAGAAAGTTCGGAGGGGAGATGGGAGAGCGAATGTAAACGTATGAGTGATTAAGTCGAATTGTGCAACTTAGTCCACGCAGCACCACGGCGCATGTTCAGAGGCAGATCCCCCCTTCCCCTTCATCCTAAGTCATAAAGGCATATATCTAATTTGTTGCAAATTTTGTCTACTTTCTGAATTTCTAGATACTTTTTCCCTAAAACAATAAAAAAATTGATTTTTTTAATAAAAACCTTTTTTGGGGGGCATTTTATCAAAATTTGGGGGGGTTGCCAGGGGAAATTTTGATGGGAAGTTACAAATTTGGATTCAGTGACCCAAAAAACATAAAGTAAGCTAATTTGCAGAACTTTCATTAATTTTGCTAGGTAGAGCCCTTATACGGTCTCTATTGCCTGGACTATTACAGGAAGTCGAGTAATTTAGGAATTAACAATGTTTAAAGTTTGAAAAACCTAATATTGAGTTCATTCATTCAAACAGATTGCAATGTGAGTAGTTTTTAAACCTAACTCAAGAAGTACTTGGCAGAAAGAGCTGTAATTTTTGATTTGCATATTTGAATCTTTTAGATATTGATCTCTGTTAAAAATCTAAGAGTTACAATTTAAAAAAATTTTGAAAATTTATTTCAAAAATACACATATTTTAATTAATTAAAACATATATATATAAATTGTAATTTATAAATTTTTAACAGAAATCGATTTTGAAAGCTTTAAATATTCAAATCTAAAATAAGAGCTCATTCTGCTAAGTAGTGTTTGAGTTATGCTTAAAAATTTATCCACATTGCAATATGCTTTGCAATGATCAAGGCATTCTAAACTTTAAACACTCATAATTCCTAAACTAGTTTATTGAATGGCTTCCCATTTGGTATTCAAAGGTAAAATTTACTAAAAAAGTGAAATATGATGTCAAAATTAGGTGCATGTACTGAAAAAATCAGAGTTTCAGAGTTTTGTACAACTTCAGGATGAAGATGACCCCTAATGCAATCCACCAAGCAATTTCACAAAAAAGAAATGCTTTGTCGGGATTCCATCATGCGATCTCCTAAGATATCAGTGATTTTAGTATGGAAATGAAGGAAGAGAAAGAGAAAGAAGTAAAACCCATAGAGGTAAATCTATTTGCCTCCATGGGTAAGTTGGATAGAAAAATGATTTGTAGTTGGCAGAAAGAAAAGTTGTATGGTTTTGTTTTTGTTAGAATTAGTTTTCTTTTTTCTTTTTTTTAAATCTTTCAAGAGGGGGAAATAATAAGGGATAATAAGGGAATTTTTTCTGTGGTAATATTTTTTTTGTCAACAACTTTCAGTATTTTATTTTCATTACAATATGAATATGCATTCCTAAAATATTTTTTAACTTTTCTTCTTTTTTTTTAATGCTTTGCGTTAGACACATTCCAAAATTAACATGGGCATTTTGTTATTATATTACTAAATAATAAGCTTTAAGTCAATATTATTAATATTTATTCTATTATTTTAATCCTCAAAGGCAACCCTTGCTGCAAATTTGCACATGCTATATTTTAGAACTTGCAGCCTTTCAAAGCAGATGCGAGAATCACTTGATTCTCAGCACAACAAACTTGTTTGGGTTGCCGAGAATAAGTTGAGTTAAAATGTGTCACTTGTGTTTACACCTTTAAAGTAGATGCATTAGAAGGTCTCCTGCATGCAAATTAGCACTAAAGTATATTTTATGTGTGATGCGAGTGTTCAGAAAAATTAAGATTTACTTTCTTTTTGAAAAAAGAAAAAAAACCACTGCTTTTCAAAAAAAGTAAGTATATATCATGCATATTTTGTTAAAAAAAACTTGAACCTATATTCCATTCACACTTTTACTTTTTGTACTAGTTCCGAGACACATGTTATCGTTTCATTACTTATTTTGTTGACATCTTTTGGGAAATTGTTTGGAAAAAATTAATAAATAAAATTTCCTTTTTTTAAGATTGGACAAGCAAAGACAATATAATTAACAAAAAGCATCCATCAGTGGCACAGTTTGAGTAATCTCAATCGTGTAATTGTAATAGATTACAAATATCATGTAATCCTAATCACAGAATTAGATTTCTTAATAGTAGCAAATTAATTATAACTGAGTAATTTCATTTGGATTACAATCATAGTCTGATCATAATCCTATCAGTGTAATCACAACATAATCTGTATCGAAAAACTATGTAATTATAATCTCTCTCTAGGAAAAGATTACATTTTTTTTCTTCCATGTCCGACCACATCCGATTCAAAATATATTCAACAAAAAAAAGTGAAACAGATTTTCCACAAAACTGCACTGCATTTCTGACAAAATCCTGGAAGTAGCAGAGGTCATATGGAAGTAAAGAAAGGAATTGATGATTAATGAGCTTATGGTTGTCTTATCTGAACTAAATTTACAGGTGACAGATGAAACTTCTTTCATTTTAAATGGCACAAATTATTATTATTTTTTTTCATGTTAGTTCTGGGGAAAAATTACAGAAACTAAATGAATGACAGATTGCAGAGAAACTATTAAACATGTACATTTTATTTATTTTTCATCCTGTTTTTATTACACTTCTTCTTAGCAACATGGATAGTCGCTTAAACTTGCCCTGTTCTGATGTTGGCATTTCCTAAATTTGATTTTATCATAGGCATGGTGAAAATAATACACTAAAAAAAAAAACAAAGTTGTTTTAGCAAAACGTTAATCAATTTTAATAGGAAAAGATATTGATATTTCAAGCACGGCTGTATGAAAGGGTTCTGAGCCCCCATGTCATATTTTGGAGAAATATTTATACTGAATTTTCCATATGAGTTTCCTTTTATTACAATATTAGGATAGGATAGGAATGTGTGCTTTTCTGGATGACATTTAACTAACCCACTGCCTTCATCACCAAACGCCATGTGGACTATGCTTACACTGGTCTCTAATCAAATGAAACTTGAATTATTGTGATTTTTTTTTATTTCAACCAGGATTAAATTCAAATTTTCAACATTAACATTGCTATGGGAATCAACTTGATATTCTTCCAATTTGAATTTTATCATGGCAGTAGCAAAATTTACAGAAGAGTTCTTCTGTTTCAGAAAAAAATTGGTGTGAAACACTAAAAATCGCAAACAAATTCAGAAAAAACTGAAAAATCGCAGAAATTTTTTTTTTATATTAGGCTAAAATATTGAAATCAGTTTTCTTTTACAAATGTCAAAAAATCACTCTGAGGCTGGATTATTATCTATATTAAAATTACTATTTGCATGAAAATACAAAAACAAAAAGCACCCACTTATAGAAGATTCTTTTCGACGGTACCTTTCATAATAATAATAATAATAAAAATATTTCCTGGAAGTCGTTTTCCTCTTTCTGTATTTTCTTCAGTTTGAAATTGCCATCCACCTGCCCTAGATGGTAAAAAAAAATGCCCATAGTTTCTGGCCTCTAATCTGCAGCCACAATTTTTAGCACTTAAAAAAAAATTCGGCAGATAATCTGCACTGGCGTATAATTCGCGGATTATACACCAGACTATATGAGGATTACTCTCTGTTTTCCAATCTCAAAGACCAACATAGCAAATGTTGCCCTTTTTTCAATAAAGTTTATTTGGAATTTGTAAAGGGATTTTTGAATTTTTAAGTGAATTTTTATGTGATTTGTTGACCATAAAACAAACCTGGTTTCTATCTTTAGTCGTCCAATAATGTGAATTTTATCTCCTGCAATTTTTTAATGAATTGTTAGCATTACCTTTTTGTTTTGTAACAATTGTTTGATATTCATAAAAGCAATCCTGTTTCAATCGTTTAGCCAAATACAGTAAACTCTGTCTTCTACGATTTTGTAACATTCATAAAACAGAATCAGATTTAAATCTGTTAGCCCAATATAGAAAATTTTGTCTTCTACGATTTAATTTTTTGCAAATTTCCTGCTTTTCCTCCGTTTATGGCAATTTTTGACATTCATAAAAGGAATCCAGTTTCAATGTTTTAACCCAATATAGCAAATTTTGTTCTCTGTGAGTTTTTAATTTTTCACGTTTTGTGGTGACTTTTTGTCAATTGTTTATCTGAAAATAAAAGAACTTGCCGGTAAATTTTTCTACTGCCATGATTAAACTCAAGTTGTAAAAATACCAAATTGGTTCCTACAGAAACACGAATGAAGCTGCTGAAAATTAAAATTTAGGTTGAACAAAAATTAGAATAACTCAAGGTTTGTTTTGTTAGAGACCAGAGTGGGTGTAGACCACATGGGTTATGCTTCTGAAGGCAGTAGGGCTCCCCAACCCCAGGTTAATTTAATTTGGGAAAGTAAGTTGATCCACAAAGCTCTGCTAATAGAGCATATTTACATAGCATACATATAGCATTACAATAGAACATAATATAATATATTTACAAAATATGAATTATATAATTAGTAGCAGTAATTTATGGAGATAATGAAAATGGTAAAGAAAAAAAATAGACTGAACAAACAAGATAGGCAGCAAACACAATGAGATTAAAAGCATTTTTAAAATTTTGGAATTAAAAAAAAATTGGTGCCTAAGATTTTTTAACCTTGGGTCCCACCCTTCTCTCACCTTTATGGGGAGCCCTGCAAAAGACTAAAAAAATTTTTGTTTTTGAAATACAATTTAGACTGTCCAAGATTTCTTCCATCTGAGCACCTTTAAAAAGAATGGTGACCATACAAAGAAAGTGCTTATCTGTTTGTTTGAAGGAAGTAATAATAGAAAATATTGACGTTTGAGAAAAAAAAAAATTATCATTTCTCCCTGTTTTGAAATTTGACCAAGATTTTTGATAAAATATGAATTTGAATAAAACATAAATTAAAATATATTAAAAAATACATTTAAAAAATAATTTTAAAGGTTTACAAATTTCATTATTTGCCTCAAAGGTCTGTAATAACTTACGACTGGGCACCTGACTTTGCTGAGGTGTGCCCCTAAATGAGGGTTTATGGGGGGGGGGGGGGGGGACGATCCCTATGGCCCTGATTTCAAAGTATAAACAGATACTGCTGCTCATCAGATCCCTAACCAAAACAAATCCAACTTTAATGTTCATATGAAAAGGAGAAAGTTATTTTCTAATTAATTAAATATAAATCATTAGAATAGGTAATAGTAATTCAACTTTCTGTTATATTGAATTTTCATAATTTGTTGTTTCCTTCCAAATTAGACAGAAATATTTATTTTAATTGAAGTTATGTTTTAATAATTATTATGAAAAAATGCATATAATCAAAATATTTGTAGCAAAACAGGTTTTTCCTGCACATATCTTGAAATCCTGTGTTAACTTATATATATAGTATTTTGTTTAATGTATTAAATTTTAAAAAAATAATTCCTTACATTTTAAGAATTTTGAAATATTTATTTAAGTTTTGAAAATGTATTGTCACCTAAAAAACTTAAAGAGAGATTTTTTTGAAAATGTATTAGATTGTTTTCAAACATTAACTTTTTGATATGTAAAAAAGAATTTTAGGAAATGTATTAAGTAAATAATAATCCTGTTTATACATTTTTTCATAGGTTAACATGGAATTTTATGATTGGGCAAGACTTCTGCATTCCTTTTAAGAGGGTTTTATTTTCTGCGGACACTTTTACTTTTGGAATTCATTCCGAAATTGAAAATATCCTATGAAAAAAAAAAAAAAAAAAAAAAACCAGCAACAAAATTGAATAGGTACAAAGATTCCCAGTTAGACATTGACCTCAGACATCTATGCAAAAATGTTATAAATATTAAAATGAAAGCGAGTAATTTGAAAAGAATGCTGCCATTGGTTAGCTTGCAAGTGTGTTTGTATTACTAGCATAGGCTCTTAAGACTGTTAAAAAATCCAATCTAGTGACTTTCTGATAATTTACAATCATTTTCAGGGGCAGGGAACTTTCAGAAAGTCTTATCAGCCAGCAAGATGCAACTACTAGTGCAGATGAGAGTTGTTATAACAAAATATACGCAACAGTAAAAATAGTTAATTATTATTACTACAATGCATTTCCTTTTCTTTTTTTAAAAGAAAATTAAGAAATATATACAACAGAGGAAAGTTTAGTACAGGGTGGAATTTAGTACAATGTTTACATTGCAGTAATTGGGAAAGTTACATAATATAGCTAACTAGGAAAAAAATTAAGTTTTTGGCATAAATTTTATGGCCTGCAGTTTTTCAAAGATTGCAAAAAATTCACTCGCCAATGGTGAGTAAAATGATGCCCTCCCCCCCCCCCCCCCCACACACACACACACCTGGCCAGTTTCATTTCTACACATATGAAATCACAGGAAATATTCTTCATTTACCAGAAAATTGAACAGTGTTTCTCATTTTGTTATAAACTTCACTAACTTTCTAAATGCAAAAGTTTTCATTTTAATGTCCATTTCCATTTAACTAAATGCAACAATTTTTACATTTTTTCTTGGTTTAAAGAATTGGGATCACTGACCCACACCCCTTTGAATCTGACTGATGGCAAAGACTGTTTTTTAATTAAAAAAAAAAAAATCAGTCAAATTCCTAAGAATTCGAGACTTGCATTATTAAAAAACTGATTAAAATTGAAAGGCAATTCTTACATGTAAGCTCTACCATTTATTAGTTGCAAAAAATAGTTATTAATACTGCTAATGTAAATCATTATTGAACTTTTATAATATTTAAGCATAAATACATTTCCTTTGAAATAAAATCATGTGTTGCCTATTTTTTGAACCTTTAAAATACTACAACTTCACAATGACACTTATTTATTTTCAAAGCATTGTATTTTAGTAATAAAATAAATTAATATTATTTTAGTTTTTTTTTTCCTATTTGCATAAATGCAATAATTTTTTTTAAATGTGTGTTTTTAGAAACACTCCTTTGTTAAATATTAAATAACAATATATATATATATTTATGGCCGTAAGGATTTGCTTTTAACTGTACTATTTAATTTGTAACTATTTAATTTAAATTTTTATTTATTTCATATTAAAAATGAATTTTATAAAGTTATTTTTAAATGAAATTTATAATTCATTCTAAAACTTTTGTTCCTTCTAATAAAAAAATACATTTTATATCTTGGATGAATATTATTGTTTTAATTATATGTGCTTACATACACTTTTATATCTGTTTTGCTTCTGCTAATTTCCCTCAAGTTTCCCTTTTTTTATGTTTCTTGTGATATAGAATTGAGACAGCTGGGGCTTTAAAGGATATGAAGGCATAACATAACAAAGGGTTGCTGTATTTTTGTTCATTCAAGCAATTTAGAAGCCACAGCTTAATATAAATTGTATTTAGAAATTCTGTTCTAAGAACGAATAACTGTCTTCTTTAAAAATGCCTTTCAGATTAAAGCTTAACAGCAAAACAAAAAGAAAACATTAACGATACAAAATTGTATATCTTGTATATACATGCAATCGCATTATAGACATGACATTAAAGGTTTAAATGAAATATTAAATATATCAATTAAATCATCCATTGAATGGGATGAAATTGACAAGGAAAAAAAAATGCTTGGCTTCCTAAAATAAAGTTGGCTAATTAGTTACTCTGGCAACAAAACCAACACTAAAGTAATTTCAAAGTCGTTTTTTTCAGAGCTACACAGTCATATATAATAACATAGCTTTTATTTGACAATGAGTAGTCTTTTTCACCCAGAAATATCATTATCTGTTATTGTTTATACAAACATTTCTTTATAGAATTTACAGATACTGTCATATTTTTTCTTTGGTATTATATAAAGATAATATAACAACGAGTATACATTAGAGGTCGGCACGGGCCAAAATTTCAGGCCTGCAAGATGCAATCTTGGCCTGTCCTGCCATAAAACTATAAGTTTTGACCCTGGCCTATACCAGCAAATGCAAAAATCAATGAAATCAGGCATGAGCAGACTCAATTTCTACAAAAATTCAGATTTTATTTTATTCTTTTAAAGAATACTGCATATATACTACGAACATTTTACAGTATATTTCAGACTAATTGTCCACAAGCCATAAAATACTAAATAGCAACATTTATGATCACTCAAACATTCAAATAAACACTCATTGAAAAAATTAATGTAGTTTAGAATATATGAAAAAAGATGGTTAAGAACATCATAGCTTTTGAAGCTGCATATAATAATAATAATAAATGGATTTATGAAAATATTTTTCTATAATTTATCATACATTTCCAAAGATCCCATTAACAAAAGATCATTATCACTATTATATATACAAAGGGAAAAAATTGCTTGCCCGACACAAATAAGTTTAGCTCTTGCCCAGCCTGAGTATGTAGAAATAAATGTAGGCCAGAGATCAGCCTGGCCTGAGTCTGCTGGAAAAATTTGGGCTCAAACACGGTGTAACTGTCCGATTCCGATCTCTATGCTGGACATTTTAAATTTCTGTATTGATGTTGTGAAGCTAGCATTGGATCATGCAAGCACATTTATAACTATTTCTCAGCCCAGTCAGGTTAACTGAAAATTGTTCATTTTTGTGGGCTTAGTTCGCCCCTTTTAAACTTGTTATATCTGACCAGTTGGCTAATTTTTTAGTTGACCCAGCTCAATAAAAAAATTGTCTTTATTCGGTCGGGCCAGTCCCAGGCCCATGTAAATCTCTAGTCCACATGCTCTTTAATAAAAGGTTTTGGTATCCATGATTCAAATATTGAAAACTCTATTGTATTTTTAAATAAATTGCAAAGTCAAAAAAAAACTTACATGGTGCCAGTCTCGATTAGTTCCAATGGGTAACTTTTTCCATCTCTTCACCAAAAGAACACAAGCATTGCAAATTTCACCAGATCTCTTTTCACTCATTCGAAAACATTTTTCGAATTCAGGTTCATACTTTTTGCTATCTGTAAATCTAGAACTTGAAGACTTTGCTTTACAAATGCAACATCCATTAACAGATCGATAAATCTTTGGCTTATGGAAACTAAACATTGCTTGGTCTTAACTTTCTTCCCTTCTCGCACGTCACTGCAAATAGAAAAAATAAAAATGCATGATACTATCAGTAAAAAAAAGAAAGAAAAAATATCTCAAAATTTAATCATAGCAACTCGGCACTTAACATTCTAAATCCTGCGATAACAACTGGCATGAGGCAATTTATTCCCAATAATTCATTCTTTCTTTGAACAAAGA
The DNA here is from genome assembly GCA_963932465.1 of Maratus speciosus. Taxonomy (NCBI): domain Eukaryota; kingdom Metazoa; phylum Arthropoda; class Arachnida; order Araneae; family Salticidae; genus Maratus; species Maratus speciosus. The sequence continues at coordinate 303,082,607 of OZ010796.1, read as the reverse complement.
GTTAAAATCGTAAAAGTACATTTTTATTTACAGTGATATTTTTTTACGTCAAAAAGAATTGTTTCTCAAACAAAAAATGTTTCTGCAAGAAATCTTTGCCATTCTGAAACTCTGTCGTCATGCTGCTGAGATTTTGCCATAAGGATTGCATATATATATATATAATTACATATACATATTGAATTTGTGTCTGTTTCATGCAATCGAGGTATTGTGTATGTTACATTTGATTTTGGGATTCTTAATGTTTTTGCAATTTTCTCAATGGTATAACCTTTTTAAGACAGAATTTCAATTTTACCATGCAATTTCAACTGAATATTCAGAGTTTTTTCTTAACTTTTTTAAGAGTTATCTACAAGCACAAGTAATCAATATTACCTGCAATATAGAATAATATTAATTTATCTATAAATGAATTAAATATTAGAATTGTAAAACATAAATTAATATTAAGAAATCATGATAAAATTAGTATACTTAACTAAATGTATCAACATACATACCAATCTTGATATGAAGAAATACAAAATGCAAATTTCTGTACGTAAATAATGTTCCAATATGCAGTTGCTTTTTGATCTGTGATATGTACTAAATTGGGACTTCTGCTAAGTGAACTTGTTGATAAGCATAAAATTAATCTTGAGAAATACATAAAATCAATATTTATACATATTGTGTAATCTAAGTTGGTTTATTGTGTTTGACCAAAGACTTTTGCATGCTAGTGTATATAATATATATAATACATACATGGTGTCCCTTTTTATCATTCACAAATAGCTAATTCCTAAAACATTAGTTTTAGACCAGGAAAATTCCACTATTATCGTAAAAATTCCCTTTTTGTAATGACTAAAACTTACTGAGTTATGATACTTTTAATTTTTTGAATTTTCAACATTTCCTTAATATATTGAGAAAATGTGAATTTCAGATACAACCAGCTATTCTTATGATAAATGTTACTCTGTGTGTATTGTATTATAAGTTATTGGATATAATTAATATTCATATTGTTTTCGTCTTACCATGCATGTACAGTCGTGGAAAAAAAAAAGTAAACACCCCCTACTAACTCATCAACAAATTATCGTAGAAGAAAGTTACTGGTACCAAACGATTGCAAATAAAGTCTACTTTTAAATGATGTATATAAAATTTGCTTAGGGAGCAATCTACATATTAAAACGAACCATAACTTCATTTTTTTCAATGGCAATACCCAATTCTGACAGCATAAATGAATTCTACGCCCTTCAATTAGCCTAAAAACAAATTTTTACGCAATTTGTACCATAAGTTTCTGAGAAATTAATTGTTTTAAAATGAGCGTATTTTAAGGGCTGTATCCAAATTGAAGTTCGTTACTCAATTGTTAACCGAGAGAGCCCCCTTCTTGATCAAGGCATCTTATGAAACCTGTTGGATAACAGAACAGCAGAAAAAATTTCAAAGTATCTACACACTTCTATCATAGATGGCCCCTTAAATCATCATTTTGCCATTTTTTAAGCATAATTTGAAAACTATTTGGAAGAAAAATGTGAAATTTCGGATTTTCATAAAGCAGGACTTAATAAATCTAAATTCATCAAAAAAATTGTAGGTTGCAATTCATAATTTTTTCGAATATTAATTTGATAATTCATAATTCATATCATAAAATGATAAAAATTTCAAATTCAGCATATTTATGTTTGGGCACATTAGCCTTATTGCTACACAAAAAATTAGCACATTAGGAGCATAATTTCAGGAGATATAAATAAAAATATGAAAATGTAATTTAACATTAGAAGCACTATATTTTGAATGTTTATAATTCAAAAACTTATCATTTAAATGACTTGAAATTTGGTGTTTAGGCATAGTTTGAACCAAAGATTTGAAATATTGCATTAAAATTGGGTATTGCCATTGAAAAAAATGAGGTTTGGGTTCATTTTAATATGTAGATGGCCCCCTAAGCAAATTTTATATGCATCATTTAAAGGTAGACTTGATTTCCAATCGTTCGGTACTTGTAACTTCCGTCTACGATAATTTGTTGAAGAGTTAGTAGGGGGTGTTTACTTTTTTTTTTCCACGACTGTACATGTGTACTATAAGTTTAGATTTCTTCAATTGCAACAATTTTATAAAAAATAGTTACAAAAAGAATTGCCATGATATTTGATTTGTTATTTGAGCTACTAATTAATGAATTTGCTAATTTGCAGTCTAGTCTAGTAAACATATAGATTGTTTGCTCATTAATATCATCTAATTAGAGGCTTAAGTGATTTTGAAGGCTACAATTCTTGATTGATAATCATTCAATACCTTACTTAACAAAGGAAAAAATAAAAAATCAGATTAATTTTAAAACCCTGCATAATTTAAAAAATCAGTTATTTTTTTATTTTTCTAAAAAGAAAAAATCATGATTTTTTTTACAACCTAATTTGAAGTCAACACAGAACCAGACCTGAAATCTGACTAGAGTACTGCACAAGTTAACTTCTTGGGCATGAGTGACTGGTAAGGTGCTCAGAATCTGCGATTATACTTACCAGTAAATTTTTATTGTATTAATTTTGCCTTATTTAATCCGAGCATTTTCCCCAATTCAATTAAGCAAAAATTTCTCGTTTGAAAAACTGGTGATTAAAGATTAAAAATTCTGTAAAAGACGCTCATACCGAAGGGGTTAAGCTATACCTAATGGTCGGAAGTAACAAAACTTTAACAGTCGCTACATTTTTATTAGTTTTTAGTGTAGCACACCACTAGTGTTGCCAGGTGTCCTGATTTATATGGGATGTCCCAAGTTTCAGGGACTGCAAGACCGGTCTGTCCCATGTAACCACTGCATGGGACACTAGAAATTCTGTTTTTTCATGATGCACTAATTTTTTTTCGTAACATGCTATTTGTTGGACTGCAGCGAGTGGTTCTTAATACAGTAAAACCTGTGAAGACGGAACCTATCTATAACTAAAAATTTTACTGTCCCTTTGAAAGGTATACCTTACAAATCTACATGTCTAGATGGAAGCTTGTCGAAAACAGATTTTTTTGTAGTTCATAGCGATTTCATTTTCAGAAGTTTTATTCAGTAAGGCTTTGTTTAGAGAAGCTCTGTTCAGTAAACCCTGTGAAAACAGACCTGTTTATAACAGAATTCTGTTTTAAAAGTAAAAATTTCACTCTTCCAGTGATTCCGCTTTCACAGATTTTACTGTATAAGATTGTTGAGTTTATTTAGTTTTAATAAAATCTGCTAAGACGGAAATGCAAAATACCGGAGAAAAATTCCGCTTTAAACAGGTTTTTGTCTTAGCATTGTATTCTTAACGTAGGGACAAGAGAATTTTTATGTTTAAAACAGGATTCCGTCATAGACAAGTTCCATTTTGATATGCTTTACTGTATTTTTATGTCCCAATTTAGATGCAGCTGTCCAGCTTTTTGTGACACCAGACCTACATACCACATTTCGAAAAATGTAACATAGTGAGTAGTGCAATACAAAAAATCAGTAGTTTGCAGCAAACAATGACACTTCTTCAGGAGAAAAAAAAATGTGCCATTATTCTTTTTACATGATAGTAACTTGTTTCTTTTGTGCAAAATGTATTATGTGCAACAATTTACAAATGTCAGCAACCGAGCTGCACTGTTCAGCAATGCATCATATGACATCATGGATTTTCCCATTGACACTTGCTGGTAAATCCAAATCAAAGGAATTTATTTTCTTGCGGGAAACATGTGTCTACTTACTCATTATTAGATCTTCATTTTTGAAATTGCTTTATTTACAGATTTATAATTAAAATTAATGATGGATTTTTCTGATTGGCATATAATGGGTAATATGTGTTTAAAGAAACATTTTAGAGAATAACACAGAACACTTTCTTGTATGTTATCTTTCTTAATTTTTTATTGTCTTAGTTTTTATCACATTTATTTGGCTGTATCCTGGCTAATGTGATATAATGAGGGGCCACTGTATTACTTAATATGTGTCCTCAACTTCAAATATAGATTAAATCCTTTGACAAAATCTGAAAGTAGTGAAAACTTTTGAAAATCAATTTGTAGTTGATACTTTAAAAAAGTAGTTATAGCTATAGTTAACTCTACATTTTCACTAAAAAAGTTGTAGTTCTCCACAAAAATAAAGTAGTTTTTCTGACCACTGGTTATACATTAACATGATGCTGACAAAATGTTTTTATTGACCTATAACGCAACAAAATACTTTTTGGAGACATGAATCTTGCAATCAAAGAAAATTTATCCACAATTTAATGTAATTATGGGAAAAGCACACTATAATAATCTCTAATACTAATTTTATCTTTTTTGTAGAAAAATTAATGTATAAAGAATCATTCACATTCAAATATATAGTTTTTAGCCTGAAGCAACATTCTGGACTTTCTTTTGAAGAATTGGGTGAACCCCAAAAAATCAAATCGAAACCGTTCTTGATACAGGATGATAAACATAACCTGAACTTGACAAATAAATAAACAAATAAAAATTCATTGACCTAAAATCTGGAACACTTCAAGCAGAAACTGAAATGAAAGGAAATTATTCAATTTTTAAATGCAATTATGGAAAACTAGTCAATAATTATATTTGGGGGGAGGGGAGGTTGCTGGGTGTAATTTTGGTGGGAAGTTAGAAATTCAGATTCAGCGACCCATAAAACATAAAGTGAGTTGAAATCCAGAACTAGCATTAATTTTTCCAGGCAAAATCCCCTACTGCCTGGGCTTGCACAACTTAGTGCACGTAGCGCCGCAGTGCATATTCAGAGGCAGCACTCCACCTCCCCGTTCATCCTACGTCATAATGTTATAATATCCTATTTGTTGCAAATTTTGTCTACTTTCTGAATTTCTACATACTTTTTCCCTAAAACAATAAAAAATTTAATCTAAAAACAACTATTTTGGGAGAAGTTAAGAATTCGGATTCAGCGAGCCAAAAAACTTAAAGTAAACCTTTAAGGGAAAGTTCGGAGGGGAGACGGGAGGGCGAATGTAAACGATGTGAGTGGTTAAGTGGAATTGCACAACTTAGTCCACACAGCACCACTGCGCATGTTCCGAAACAGATCCCCCCTCCCCATTCCTCCTACGTCATAATGTCATATATCTTATTTGTTGCAAATTTTGTCTACTTTCTGAATTTCTAGATACTTTTTCCCAAAAACAATAAAAAATTTGATTTTTTTTAAACTTTTTTGGGGGGGTGGGGGGGCATTTTACCAACATTTGGGGGGAGGGGAGGTTGCTGGGGGAAATTTTGGTGGGAAGTTAAAAATTCAGATTCAGCGACCCCAAAAACATATAGTAAGCCTTTTCCCAGAACTACCATGAATTTTGCTGGTAGAGCCCCTATATGGTCTCTATTGCCTGGACTATATACCATATTTTATGAAAGAAATGCCGCACTCCTCAAAATTTGTCTGAATAAGATTAAAAATATCATACTACCCATATAATCAAATAACTACCTGTGGGAGCGTTATTTTTGTTGACGGCTAATTGACCTAAATTTAATCAAAGTTTTCTGAACAGTGTAGAATGTTTCATTTTTAATAACTTAAGAGACTAAAAGTTTATTTAAAATATTTAAATCAGGCTTTTAATACTTTTATGTAATTTTTTAATTAAGTAGATGACAGTTGTATTAAAACCATCCAGAGCACAGGACACGGGCCCATCTCCTTAGGCGTTCCACATTTTTTGAAGTGGTGAGCGGAAATTGGCATGCTTTTTATGAGTGAGTTGCATCCACTTTAGGCCTTCTTTAGTTTCTATTTGAAGCCCTGAAAATCTGAGTCTTCGATACCTGAGTGGATATTGTAAATTTTCTTTGTCCATGCTATATGGTTTGGTATCATCATCAGAAATGTCCCAGTTTTCATTATCAGTAAAGTCAGAAAGACTCGTGTTGTTGACCAGGAGACTTGAGAATAGTCTTAAGGAATTCTTATTTTATCCCAATTTTACATGAGAAAAAAAAAATTGTAACCACCTCACTTGAAAGAAAATGTAAGGCTCCGTTTCTTCCATAAAATGCGGTATATATATGTGTGTGTGTAATATGCTCATTTATGCAGTTTTTTTTATCTGAAAAAATATTCTGACCCCAAAAAAATCTCATTAACCCAAACAAGACCCATAAGAGTAAAAATAAAAACACAAAACCCGAAGATCCAAATCCAACCCAGAGCAGAAAAAATTAACACCAACGCGAATTGGGGTTCACACTGGGGCTCAGGTAAAATCTGGTTACCTAACCCAATTCAGCACTAATTTAAACGCAGCACCTCTCAATCAGCAACCCTAACAGCTCTACAAATACATAAGCTATAAATTTACAACATTGAAATTGAAACGCACAAATTACTAGTGTTTCCATTTGGCCCGGTAGCAAAAAGTTCGAGACGGGAGTCGCAGATTTTCTTTTCTCATTTGCAGATTATTCTTCTATTGAACCTACCTTTATTTCGCTTTATATATTATGTTTGGCTCTTTATTACTCAATACAAAAACTTAAGATTATTATTAGTAAAATTAATAAAATGCATAATAACGTCAAAGGTAAGTGATCATAAATGCTTCAATTGTAAAATGTTTTACCCGCAGATTATTTTCTGCCCCTGAAGTATCTGTTGCAGACACTTGGAGATTTTTCTGCTACTGGGCCATTTGGGGTTTTTCAAAGAATGTGGTGCCCTGCCCTTTTCATTTAAACTACTGCTGTCCTCTGTCCCGTTTTCCAGTACCTTCTTTGTGTCCTCTCTCTCTATTTTTTTTTTCAAAATATTTGGCTCTTTCCTCTCCTCCCTGACTTTTGAAAACAGATGTTCTGCTGCTCTGACTCACGTGTTGTAAGTTCTAAATCAATGTAAAAAAACATGCAGCAGCTGCAAATTGTGTTTTCAAATCATAATGCATTTTCCATTTCAAAATCACCCCGGGATGGCACATGTTTCTATATGAGGAATATTCGAAAAATGGAGTTATTTTAATCCGATTATTTTATGATATTCTTAAAATTATAGCACAATTTTAGTTTACCTTGATAATATATGCCAGTGAATCCAAAGTGTGCCTCCTCCCCTTTCTCTCCCCTCCCCCCTCCTCGAAATGCCCTCAGGAAATTAATACTAATTAAAGGTTTAGAGTTAAAATTCACACTTCTCAGAACTGACAAATGATAATCCAATGAGAGTGTGCTTTCACTCAACAAAATATGCCCCTTTACTCGATATAAGTGCCCTTTTACCAGACAAAAATTCCCTTTTCAGCAAATCTGCCCTGCCCTTTTTAAAAGAAATGTGAACTAAAGTTACACTACCATGACATAAAAGATCATACGGCCATTTCAAGGATACTTGATCCCCCTTCAACAGTGTGAAAATAAGCATTAAAAAAAAAAAAAAGATTAAAAATGGGTTCAAAGAACCCCTCGGCTATAGCCTTGAGAACAAGCAAATGAGTTGACTGAAGTGGCAAAATTAAGACTTTATATAGCTGAAAGAAATGGCATATCTGACAAGAAAGCACTGAAAAATAGGTAACACTATGCAGGATCCCTCCACACAAGGGAGATAAAAGGGATGCTAATCATGTCATGGACCAAGGAAGTAGTATATTTATGTATGTAATAAGCCTCATAAAAATTTAGCTCAAAAATTGAATAACATCTTTTAATAATTTTGGCCTCAGAAGAATTAAACTGGTGGTTGAAATTCTAACAATGCCTAGCTATAGTAGATTTATCCAATTCCTGCCTTCTAACATAATTCTCATGTTCTCTTAACCTCAATTTAAGTGCACATTTTGTCTGCTCAAGGTAGGAAAGGCAGCATTCACAAAAAATTCTATAATTGCCCTAAATCTACAAATAGGTGAGTGAAATCAATGTAAAATAAATTAAAGCAATAACTTCTTGGTTTTGAAGCATTTTTTAAAAATTATTTTTATTAATGATTTATACTTAATAATGAGGCATGATTTACTTAAGAGGCTACTTCAGTCAAGTTAAAGGACCCGCTTGGTAAGGCTAATCCTATGGAAAAATTTTTTTTAAAGGTATCTTCGTTTGAATTTCAATATTTTAAAAGGATTTTTTTTCTTTTGTATTGGATAGTTGAGATCGATCCGTACAAAGGTCATGCTTTACTTTTTTGATTTTGTTTACAGGTATTTTTTATGAGGACATTTTCATTTTCAGAAACGGTTTTGAAAGGTCCATCCTCATAAAAAAATCTGCAAACAAAATCGAAAAAGTAAAAAACTGTCTTTGTACAGATCGACCTTAGCGATACAATGCAAAAAAAAAAAAAAAATCACAAAATTATGGAAATGCAAACGAGAAGATATCTCTAAAAATTTCTTCCATGGGAATTTAGCATTGTGAGCAGGTTTTTTCGCATGACTGAAGTAGCCCCTTAATCATGCTGCAATATACAAAACTACACATTTTTAATTTAATAGTAGAAAAAAAATAACTAAAAGTTTAAAGAAAACAGTGGAGTACCCAGGATTTTAGAGGGGGGGGGGGGGGGGGTCTGTGCAGGGAAATGGGTTAAATTATTCTCAAAGTTAAACACATATTTTGGAGGGGCTGTACAAGCAGTGCAACCCCCCCCCCCCCCCCCCTCCCGGCTTCATCTGGATATGCCTCTGAAAGAAAAACTACAGTTGAGTTTTTTTTATTTTTTCCCTATGAAATCCACAGTTAATTTTTTCAGCAAATTCATAACTCAATAAGAAAAGTAAAATTAAGAAAGTAATTTATTTCTTATTGAATACTGTTCTTTTTCAGCAATAATATTTCTATATTAAAATTGTCCATCAAAATGTAATAATTTATCAGTTTAACCAGACAGAATTTCAACTGTCAAGGTGACCCTCCACTCATGAAAAGGCTAAATAAAGTCCTGAGGTCTTGAAACAATGGAAGAAAGAAGAGAGAGATAAGGATGTTTTAAATACCACCTCGTTTGTAAGATTCAAAATGAGCCATGGACAAGAAGGAGCATAGAAGAAAACCTTTATTTGTTTCGTTCTTTAAATCTGGCTCTGTGTCACATTAACTAGCCTTTACATGCGACTTATTACACTGTTAAAATAAAAACGATATGTGAAATTAATAGCTCAAAAATAGCAATGACTATCACAATGTTAGTAGAGTTTTTCTGGGAAAAGGATAGGTGATCAGTTGCATTACTGCACGTCATTCATGTCCTTGGAAATACTAGCTTTTTAGAAGAAATTGGCTTAAATACTGTGAGTTTGTCTAAAGAAAATGACACTCACAAAGATAAGACTAAATATTTTATGTTAGCTTTATGATATTAAGTTAACTTTAGCACTGAGATAATTTAAACAGTTAATAATAATAATTAGTTTATGTATTTTTTTTTTTTTTTTTTTTTAAGATTTTTATATCTTCACAGTTATTACGACCAATGGTTAAGATGAAGGCTTTTATCATTCCCTTGCTTATCTTAATAACAGAATGGCTGTATATGTTTAGTTTTCAATTTTAACCAGTTTGTTATATGCACATGCCTTTAAATAATGGATTTTATTTAGCTTTTCTGGTCATAATTTCCTAGTGGTCACTGCTTCTCTAACTTATTGTTTTTTTTAAATAAAAAAATTCTGTGAAAATTGGCAGCATTTCTTGTGGGAAAGGATCCCACGAGAAATTTTCTTAGGCCCGATTTCAAATTTTTGGATCTGGTACCTGATATTATGTTGGGTCATGTCCTGAATTTCAAGACCTGATATAACTGTGTAATTGATTTTAGCACAAATTTATACACATAGTACCAAATAAGCCAAAATTCATAAAGGAAACAAATTGAATTACTAAAATCATAATATGACTTAGAAGTATAAGGGCAGAACAGCAATTCTCAACATTCCATATTCAAACTGTATATTGATTTTAACTGTGCCCTTGCACCTTTCAAAATCCACTTAAAATGCATTGTAAAATTATGTTATTGTTGAATTTTGACTACTGCTCAAATATATATATATAACAATCAATATAAGTTAAAAGTTATACACATCTTTATATTATTTATTCAATCCCTACCTTGTGTGCCACATAACAAAAGTTGAAAAGCACTGGGATGAAACATTCCACAGTCAAACCATGAAGATAAGAAGTACATAGTGAAACAAATTTATATTCAAATTTGTTTGAATTCAATAAATAAATTGAAAAAAAAAAAAATCAGTGTGCATAGAACTTTTAATCATTTGTATATTTAAGATAAAGTTATGTATATTTCAAAATAGTTCAAATGTTGTCATATTTTCGAAACATGTATGGGTAATAATAGAAAGCATTGTGTCATATTCTTATTTTTAAAGTCATAACATAAAAGCTATACATAAACACTGTGTGTTAATAATGTAAACAACTTGTTAATACCACAACAGACAAGTGCACCTGTTACTATAAATGCAAGCTATTTAATTTAGCGACCATAGAAATGAATTTTTTAAACAATATTATATTAGACGATATTACCTTACGGCTATTTATTTCTTTTTCAAACGAATTTTATCAGCTATTTATCAGAAAAATAGCAAAAATTCTTTAAAAAGAAATGAAAAGCATTTAACAATAAAATATTTCAGCTCGAATGGCTTTTAATAAAACATGCAACTGAAATAACGAAAATATATTTTCCGTTTTAAATTTATTCAGTGCGCAAAATTACTTGACACCTTAAATGAATATATTACTTAATAAAAACAAAAAAATACCATGATTTCAATACAGTTAATCAGTTGTGAAGATACTTTACTTCAAGCATAAAACACAATTTGTATTGCTTGTAACTGACATGAACGACTCTTCAATACTAGAAGCTAAATCTTTTTGGAGGGCTATATTTATTTACTAGAGAAATTCAAGCATACTAAGAAATTTTTAATTTAAATTAATTCTTTTAAACAACTATTACAAACAAACCAAACAAACAACCAAGTGAAGATTTCAAAAAAGTTACCAGAAAATTTGTCAAAATAAACGCTACTGGACTTGATTCACTTTCGATCCAAGCATCAGCTGTATTTCATATGAATATTTTAAAAATTGGATTAAATGCATTTTTAACCAAATGACAGCTCTTGATACCTGTCTAAAGATGTTTAAAATTGCTATGGGTAATACCTGACAGTAAAAAAATGGAATTTTTTTCAATCATTTGTTTAAATTTATGTTTAGATCATGTGTTGAAGCGCTGAACGCATCTTCCAGAATCGTTTGTTTAGGCATGGATAAGCGACATTTTATAGGAAGGGTTAAAATTGGAGATTATTAAAGCGATCAGAAATATTAACGTACAAAATAATCCCTTTATTTACATTCCCGTAAGATTGTTTACACTGTCCTACCTGAATTTCTTCCGCTGGGAAGACACTTCCTTCCGCCACAATCTCTCACCGGCGATAATCAGACACTATTCAGCTGCACACGGTCAAGCGATTGGCTACAAGCCAATGTAGGTAAAGCCCAATGTAAAGGGGTAGGGGCTAGAAGTTTTGAAGCGTGGTTTCCCTTTTCCCTTAAAAAATGGTTTCAGAAAGTATTTTTCGGAAGAAGTTGGTAAAATTTTCGACAAAAATGACAGAGAATTATTTAAATGTAAAATTTCTCAAGGCATGGAAAAAGATAATTTCATGTTAAATAATTCAGCGACACTTTAAAAATTTCTGAAAGTTTAAACCTTCTTAAACTCAAAACTATTTTTAATTAAAAAATCTGTTTAAAGTAAGTGTGGGAAATAACGTTTAGTAGTAAACAGACATAACTTATTTTTATTATCAGTATATCTTTTTTCTGCATTAACTATCTTACATGATAATAGATATTTAAATTGTTATGCATTTTTTTTTTTTTTTTTTTTTTTTTAATGACACAGATTTTACGGAACAATTTTAACTTTGACGATTTTTCTTTCGTTCTGTCACTCGCGTATAGATTCTTATTCATTATTTTTCATGAAGGTTCACGAACTATTCCATAAAATAGTGTTTGAGAAAAAAAGCTATATCTTTTTCTAAAATATATTTTAGGAATTATCTGAACGCAAATGACTAAATGCCCCATATTTTATTACATTTGTAGGAAATGTATTAAAACATAGATGATAAAAATTAATACAGAAGAAATAAAAACTGTCTGCTTTATAACCAAATTAGTGGAGCAAAATAGAAAACAGAAAGTGAAACAAACATATAAGACAGGGATAGGGATTCATTAGAAATAAATGAAAACAGATAAAATGAATAATTAGGATTACAGTGTATCAATTTTAAAACAGATCATAAAGCGAAGTGTTTCAGATCAATCATAAGTTGTCAACGCATAATGCTGAAGACCAAAATATGTAAACATTTCCCAGTGAAGTTCCTAGCCAATCAGAGGTAGCAGGCACTAGTTTTCGATTGCGCGCGCATCTTTATTTTACGATAATTCCAGAAAGATCGTAAAATGACCTTTCTGAAAGCTGCTGTTAAGTTTCTGTATCAAAAATATGGAGTGGGTTTTAGAGAAAAATAACTGTTGTTACGTTCGGAGAAATAAATTTGTCGTCATGAAAAATGAGATCGATATTCAAAACATTCTAAACTGAATTCAGAATCACACCTAAATATGTTGCTCTTCAATGCAAGTGATAAAGGAACATTTAATCCGTGGTCCATAAAGCGTGTCAATATGCACAATATTTTATTTAAGTCAAGAAAGAACATTTGACTTTTTTGTCCAAAAGTTCTGATTGGATAAAATTTTATTATACATACATATATGTATGTTTTTTACAAGTTTGATGAAAATTGGGCTATTTTTTGCTGTGAACCATGCACGTAAATTTATTTATATGGTGTCTTGACAAAATTAATGCTTATTTAATTGACACCACTTTTCTTGGCGATTTTTTTATTTAGTCTTCGTAAATAACACAGGCCTGCGATGAAAAAAATACAAGGGAATAGACACTTTCAGTGTGACATCATTCATGACGTTTTGCTTGGAAACTGACTCCAAACAAACGGTTGCTATGCTTCATTTCTTGTTAAATATAAATCGTAGAAAATGTTATCACTGCCTATAAAGTATAAAAAGGCTTATCTGTGACATATAGCTATAAAATACAAAAAAGTAGAAAATACAGCATAGCAACCGTTTGTTTGGAGTCAGTTTCCAAGCAAAACGTCATGACTGACGTCACGACTGAATAGACGCTTTCAGTGTGACATCATTCATGACGTTTTGCTTAGAAACTGACTCCAAACAAACGGTTGCTATGCTTCATTTCTTGTTAAATATAAATCGTAGAAAATGTTATCACTGCTTATAAAGTATAAAAAGGCTTATCTGTGACATATAGCTATAAAATACAAAAAAAGTAGAAAATACAGCATAGCAACCGTTTGTTTGGAGTCAGTTTCCAAGCAAAACGTCATGACTGACGTCACGACTGAATAGACGCTTTCAGTGTGACATCATTCATGACGTTTTGCTTGGAAACTGACTCCAAACAAACGGTTGCTATGCTTCATTTCTTGTTAAATATAAATCGTAGAAAATGTTTTCACTGCCTATAAAGTATAAAAAGGCTTATCTGTGACATATAGCTATAAAATACAGCTATAAAATACAAAAAAAGTAGAAAATACAGCATAGCAACCGTTTGTTTGGAGTCAGTTTCCAAGCAAAACGTCATGACTGACGTCACGACTGAAAACGTCTATTGATAGTTGAACTTAATGTATTTTTTGGTGCTAATTTAAAAAAAAATCAATCACGTCACTTTTTTTTTGAAAAATTCACTTTTATTTGGATTTTTATGAACAATACATCCATCCTCATAGACCTGCTGCCCAGTGCTTTTGCCTCCAATTGAATTGCAAAGCCATCTCTCCAGAGTCTTCAGACTCGGAGCATCCAGAAGTTCAAGGCTCCGATTACGGAATATAAGCCCTCTGGAAGCGATTCAACTCAGTCCTTCTCTATGGTTGAACTTAATGAGAATAGAGATCTGGACTTTTCGAAAGAGGCAGCTGAATTGTTGGGCTTCAGCTTGAAAGAAAAATCTTATTGGCCAAAGGAACCTTTTTTATTGGTACAGGAATCGAGAAAAGGAATTTGTTAAGTACTTTGGAGAGAAAAGATAAGAACCCTTTTTATTGGTACAGGAATCGAGAAAAGGAATTTGTTAAGTACTTTGGAGAGAAAAGAGAAGAACCTGGTCTATTGTTCTAATAATGTTCCCGGATTGATGAGCAATTTTAATATCACCTACGATAAAGATGAATGGAGGCTGTTTATAGTTTCATCGAAAAGGAGCCTTAAAGCTAAGGCTCCTATAACTCGGGCTGACTCACGCTGCCATATATTTGCTGGTAGGAGAAGAACGATTGGCCACGTCGCGTGAGCAACAATCGCTCATTGGTCTAAGTGGGAAACAAAATGCTTGACGATTCAGCCTTTGTTATAGGAGCCCTACTTAAAGCTGTCCTTCTTCGTCACGGAAGCCAGTATGTATCTGTACCAGTTGGACACACAGTGCATTTAAAAGAATGCTATAAAAACCTGGCTCTCACCATCAACAAAATTAAATAGGCCGACCTCGGTTGGACTGTTTGCGGTGATTTGAAAGTTATCTCTATGCTTCTTGGTCAATAAGGCGGATACACAAAGTTCCCCTGTTTAATTTGTGAGTGGAACAGCTGTGATAAGACTCAACACTGGGTCAAAAAAGAAAGGCCGAAAAGACAAAATCTTAAACCAGGCACCAAGAATGTGATTCGGATCATCTTAGTTGAACCAAAAATTGTACTGTTTCAAAAGATTGCGATTGTTTTGTAACATAGTTCACATTGTCATCAATAGATGGCAGTACCAGTCACGGACTAAAGCGCCACCTCTCATGAACTGATGCCGGTCACGGCTCACGAGAGGGGAGACATTCCGGGAGTCAGGCTCGAAAACGGACGACGTTCAGTTGCTGTGCAGCACTACGCTTCTTCTGTATTATTATGCTATGTTTTAAGCCACAAAGAGTTAACGTAATTCTGATTTATATCTTTAATAAAATTTGCTATGTTTAAGTAATTAAGGACATTCGTGCATATTCTTCAGTGGTGACCCGCGAGTGGAATTTCTAATGCAGCCATTTTATGCAGCATCTATAATCGGAAATCATCCAGCACAAAATCACAAATAAACAGGTCAGTGGTTTTTCATTCTATCTAGTTGTTTGTTAGGCATGCCGTAAAGCACACATTTCGTAGTATTTTGTATTATTTTAGTGTATTTTTAACTTTTAATTTTTCTGAAATTTCGTGTCACCTCGCACGTGAGTTATAATGGCCGCGAACATACGAATGCCACATTTCTGGAGTAAGGAACCAGATCTTTATTTCGCTAATGTAGAGGCTACATTTTTTTTGCATAAAATCGACGATGACTTAACAAAATTTCAGCTTGTGATAGGATCGCTCGGTCCCGAAGAATTGAAATTAGTTAGACCGCTCTTGGATCCAGCTAACACTAATCGTACGTACGCCAACCTAAAACAAACACTAATGGACGAATTTTCTCAAAGTAAGCAAGCAAAAATCGAAACATTGTTGTCTGAACTGAAATTGGATAACCAACAGCCAAGAACTTTACTTCGGCGTATGCGAGAACTTGCGGAAAGGCGCGCTTTCAGATGAGTTTTTGAAAACATTATTTCTTAACCAACTGCCTCAATTCGCTCAAAGCATACTCGCGATTTCTAACGAACCTTTAGACTCATTAGCAAAACAGGCTGACCAAATAATCTCACTATCGGTTCCGCAACAATATGAAACTCACGCCGTTTCAAAAAATTCTGATGCTGTTATTGCTGCTTTAAGCAAAAAGTTAGATGAACTAACAATTAAAGTTGGCAGATTATCACTCAGCGATTCGCGATCTCGAAATCATTTTAGGAAGCGATCTTTTACTCCCCGACGTGAACCCAGTACTTCTGGCATGTGTTATTATCATGAAAAATTTAAGAGTAATACACGCAGGTGTAGAAGTCCTTGTAATTTTAAGGAATCAAACGATGAAAAAAACGAGTAGCGCAAACAGTTGATGAGACGCACACTGTGCACTTGCGAAACGATAAAAGTCGTCTCTTTGTAAAATACTCTATTAGCGGCAATTATTTTTTAATTGATAGCGGAAGCCAAATTAGTATTCTGCCTCATCCTAAGCCTAGTAAAATCAAAGATTGTAACGATTTTAATTTATATGCCGCAAATGGTGAGCTAATTCCAAATTCTGGCACTAAGTTGACCTCTGTAGATTTAGGCCTACGTCGGAAATTCACATGGCAGTTTATTTTAGCCCGTACAAAATACGATTATAGGATCTGATTTTTTAAGTAATTTTCAACTTTTAATTGATTTTCAAAAACTTTGTATAACAGATCCTCTTACTAGACTTAGCACTAAAGGAATTTTTCGCGATTCAGTTTTTCATTCTATCTCAACAGTTATTAATCAAAACAAATATAGTGACATTTTGAAAAAAATTCCTTTATTAACTAGACCTATTAACCCTAAAATTGACCCACCGATGCATCATGTTTTGCATTATATTGAAACGGAAGATCATGCGCCAGTGCAATGCAAATCACGTAGACTAAATCCCGAAAAATACGCATTTGTTAAGAAAGAGATCGAGAACCTTTTAGAACTGGGTATTATAAAACCAAGTAATTCTCCTTATAGTTCGCCAATTCATGTAGTTAAGAATAAGTCCGGTACTTTTCGCATGACTTGTGACTATAGAATGCTGAACAAAATCACAAAACCTCAATTATATCCTGTTCCCCATATTCAAGATGTAAATAATCAAATTTCGGGTAGCAAAATTTTCTCCAAATTGGACATGACCCGGGCATATTTTCAAATTCCTATATATGAAGCGCATCAGCATAAAACCGCAATTGTTTGTCCCTTAGGTAAATACGAATTTACACGACTTAATTTCGGCATGCAAGGAGCCGCATCGTCCTATCAAATGTTTATGGATTCAATTTTACGTGGACTTCTTTTGTATTTTGCTACTTGGACGATTTATTAGTTTACAGCACATCAGAAGCCGACCATGAAGAACACTTAAGAATAATTTTCGAAAGGCTTTCTAAATATGGCTTAGTTTTAAACGCTACAAAATCAGCCTTGGGTGTTCCTGAATTAGCATTTTTAGGGTATAAAATAACATGTGAAGGACTTATGCCTCTAACAGATAAAATAGAAGCTATAAAAAATTATCCAGTCCCATGTACCCTTCAACAGCTAAAACGGTTTATCGGCCTTATTACTTTCTATAGGAGGTTTATCCCACACTGTGCAACAATTTTGTCACCTCTAAATAATTTACTTAAGGGCAAATATAAAACGTCTAAACGCATAATATTTTCTAGTGAACAACTTAAAGCATTCGAAAATGTTAAGGACGCCTTAGCAAATGCTACTCTATTAGCACACCCCAGACCAGATTCTCATTTATTTTTATTAACCGATGCTAGTGCTACGCATGCAGGTGCTTCACTGCGCGAACTTGACGGTTCTGAAAATGAAATTCAAGATCCAAAAAACTTACTAGATAAGTTAAAACCATTAGCATTTTACAGCACAGCATTTAACAAAGCCCAAAATGTAAAAAGCACATATGAACGTGAACTCCTCTCCATTTACTTGTCAATTAAGTATTTTAGACATTTTATCCAGGGGCGTACTTTAACCGTGATCACAGATCATAAACCGATGTCTCATGCTTTTAGTCAGAAACTAGAAAAAGCCGCTCCAATAATTCAAAGACACCTTTGCTATATTAGTGAATATACAACCGACATACGTTACCTACCTGGTCGTCTTAACACTCCTGCAGATTCATTATCAAGAATCTATTCAGAACCCATAAATGTATCGAAAATTGATTATAATCTTCTCGCAAAACTTCAAGATGAGGACTTAGAACTAAAAGAATTGTTAAATAATCCTAAATCAGATAATTTGAAGATAGAGGAAATATTCATACCCGAACAAGGACTAAAACTTTACGTTGATACTTCAAACACTAAGCACCGTATTTATGTGCCTGAGCCTTTTCGGTTACCTATATTTAACTCTTTTAACTCGTTATGCCATCCAGGTGTAAAAGCCTCAATAAAACTCTTAACTGAGAGATTTTTTTGGAAAAACATTAAAAAAGATGTAGCCAGTTTCGTTCACGCTTGCATTTTGTGTCAAAAATCTAAAGTTCACATACACACTAGATCTCCTATTCAAAGTATTTCAGTGCCATCTAAAAAATTTTCCGAAATAAATGTAGATCTTGTAGGACCTCTCCCTTTATCGCAAGGTTTTAGATACATTTTAACCATTATTGACAGATTCTCAAGATGGTTCGAAGCCATTCCCGTAGAGGATCAAACTGCTGAAACTTGCGCTCGTGCAATTTATTCAAATTGGATTTCGCGGTACGGTGTACCAGTTAAAATTACAACCGATCAAGGACCGCAATTCGAATCAAATCTCTTTAATACTTTTAATTCATTTTTTGGCATAACTCACATTCATACAACTGCCTATAATCCCAAAGCAAACGGATTAATTGAACGGCAGCATAGACAATTAAAACAAGCTTTACGTGCATGTTTGACTTATGATTGGGTAGAGTGTTTACCATCGATTTTGTTAGGTCTTCGCAGCTATTTCCGTGAGGACATCCAAGCCACAATAGCTGAAATGGTTTTCGGACAAACACTCCGCTTGCCGAATGAAATCTTGTCCGACACCTCTGATGAACCTCCAGATGCTTACATCAGAAAGCTACGCCATACCATGATAAAAGTAAAGCCAACCCCAACATCAAGACATGGACTACAAAGGAACGTTTACATCCCACAGGACCTCTTCTAGTCCAAGAGCTGTTGAACATTTTAGGGAAGGTATTTGAGGCACCCTGAAAATTTGTGCGACACTTCTTTTGTAATGGCTGAATACAAAATCGAATGTCTGGCTGAAGGATCGTGGCCCAAAAACTGTGCCAGACACGTGTCAAGTGCCATTTTTTTGACTACCCAAAAAAGGTATTTGAGGCACGCTGAGATTGAGACAGAATAATATTTATACTTAGAAAAAATATTTTGAAAACGACAGACACTTTAGTCGGCCCAAAAACTGTGCCAGACACGTGTCAAGTGCCATTTTTTGACTACCCAAAAAAGGTATTTGAGGCACTCTGAGATTGAGACAGAATAATATTTATGCTTAGAAAAAAATATTTTGAAAATGACAGACACTTTAGTCGGCACAAAAACTGTGCCAGAGACGTGTCAAGTGCCATTTTTTGTCTGGCACAGTTTTTGGGCCACGATCCTTCAGCCAGACATTCGATTTTGTATTCAGGCATTACAAAAGAAGTGTTGCACAAATTTTCAGGGTGCCTCAAATACCTACTCAAAAATGTTCAACAGCTCTCCTACTATTCAGTTGCAGCCATGTTTTCCTCAGACACGATGCTGTGCGTAAACCTCTTCAACCTGTGTATGACGGCCCATTCCTAGTAATGCACAGGACAGAAAATTTTTTCACAATTTCCTGTGGAGGTAAGCCTAAAACCATGGGAATTGACAGAATAAAGCCTGCTCATTTGCTAAATGAAAACTGTTTAACATCTCACACTTTCCCTTTGCCAGAAGAAGAGCCACGACTCACAGTTCCCAAACCATCCCGGCATGTCACATTTGCTCCACCAGTGACTAGAACTAGAGCCGGACGAATTGTGAAAGCACCACAAAGACTGGATTTATAAGGACTCCGTCTCTTAGAGGGGGGTTCCTGTAGCATAGTTCACATTGTCATCAATAGATGGCAGTACCAGTCACGGACTAAAGCGCCACCTCTCATAAACTGATGCCGGTCACGGCTCACGAGAGGGGAGACATTCCGGGAGTCAGGCTCGAAAACGGACGACGTTCAGTTGCTGTGCAGCACTACGCTGCTTCTGTATTATTATGCTATGTTTTAAGCCACAAAGAGTTAACGTAATTCTGATTTATATCTTTAATAAAATTTGCCATGTTTAAGTAATTAAGGACATTCGTGCATATTCTTCAGTTTCAAATACAAGTGCAAAAAGTTTCCAGATTTACCCGAAGCGAAGTTGAAAGAGAGAATCTTTATTGGTCCATATATCCGCAAGCTTATGAAGGATAAAGAATTTGAGACTAGCATAACAACAAAGGAAAAAAAGCTTGTATTGTCTTCAAAGATATCGTCAGCAAATTTCTGTGTAATTACAAGTATCCTGACGATAAACCAATTGTAATGAATATGCTGGCCAAATTTCAAGCATTGGGTTGCTGCACAAGTATCAAAATACATTTCCTTCACTCACACTTGGACCTTTTTACCCGAAAAATTAGGATCAGTCCGCGAAGAACAGGGTGAAAGGTTCCATCAAGACATCAAATATATAGTGAGCAAATATTAAGGAAGATGGGACAAGAACATTCTCGCCGACTACTCTTGGATGTTAACACGAGATAGACCTGAGATTAAACATAAAAGAAGAACGTCTAAAAAGAAGTTTCAAAGGAAAAAGAGCAAGTACTTAAACAGAAACTTTGTTTTGTTTTTTGCTCAGTTTAAAATTTGTTTGAAACTTTCATGTACACATTCATAATATTTGCTCCTCTTGGTTAGTCGCCTATTTTATGTACGTTACCCTAATAAAAACAAATTAAAATAGTATATTGATGATTTTTTTCTAGAAACTGCACCATAATTTGATATGAAAAGTTTAAACTCAACGGAACTTTTTGTTTTTCTCTCGACCAGAGGCGGCTCGTGCGATCTGGCAACAGTGGTTTTTATCCATTTAAACCTATAAAAATAATCGATTACTGAAAAACCAATTTTCCTCACCAAGGATCGATTAATTTACATAGATTCAAATGGATAAAAATCACTATTGCCAGATAGTACATGCAAAATCGTTCCAGAGAATTCCTTTTCAAATAGCATTTTAGCAAAAATATCGATATCGATTTTTCAAAAAATCCTGACGTGATGGGAAAAAATGGAGGTTATTTTCGAAATTAGCACACCAAATAACATAAAAATTAGCGAAAACTTCTCTTGTATTTTTCAAAAGTTCAATTTCGCAGGCCTGTGTAATTTATGTACAATTTAAAAATATACATGCAATGAACCGTAATACACAGCTACATTTTCAAGCAATCAAACAGTTTTAAAGTCTTTGTGTAATTTTATTTTGCGCCACCATAGAAGCAATTAAAAAAATGCC
This sequence comes from Maratus speciosus, assembly GCA_963932465.1. Taxonomy (NCBI): domain Eukaryota; kingdom Metazoa; phylum Arthropoda; class Arachnida; order Araneae; family Salticidae; genus Maratus; species Maratus speciosus. Next base: position 303,061,193 of record OZ010796.1, on the reverse strand, counting down.
TGTGCCAATACTATAGCGTCTAGAATAAATAATAGTGTGGAAATCGTCTATCCCAGTAATACTTTAAAAAGTGATAAAATATTGAATTCCTTAAATGTCGAACGATGCTGAAATCCGAAGAGTCGATTGCAACGACATCTGCTAGATATTTTTAAAACTGTAAGACGGTTGAATGGAGTTATAAATAAAGAGGAGGAGACATATAGTTTATTGTTTACCTGATGCGAGTGAAGTAAATGAGGTGGTTGTCAGAATATGGCGTCTGATTTTTATACATTGGATAAACAGTTTCTGATAAACACCGAAGCAAACTTCTGCCAGTAAATTTTGTCTTATTTTAGCGGCTTTTTCATGCAAAAATTTCTCTCAGAAATATGGTTAAAAGTTCTATTTGTTTTTACTGGTGGCAGTTTGCCAAGGTATTATAATAAGTTTCACTGACACCGACAGGAGGTTGTCTCCGTTGTCACAATATGGCGGAAACAGAGGGCCTGACTACCGCCGAAGTCAACTTCCACCAGTAAAAATAAATAATATCTGTTTTTGCCTTATTTATAACTGAAATTTTGGTGTTAAAAATGCGTTTAATTAAGGAGAAATTTTCTATTTAAATTTACTGGTGGAAATTTGACTTAGCGGTAATCAATCCCTGCGATAGCGTTACAGTCGAAGCTTCACTATTTTAAGTATATGTCAGTTCCTCTTTATTAATAGTTCCAATGGACGGTTGCTAATCTGGCTCTGTAATGATACGATGTGTACATTGCAATTTGGAAATATCCCACAGATGTCGCTGCGATCGACTCTTTGAATTTTAAAATCGTTGAATATTTAAGGGATTTAAATTTTTAGCACTGTTTGGATAGCACATTTCCACACTATTTCTTCTAGGCTCTGTACCTATGCCAAAGAATAATAAAGCTGATCACGTTCCAGAGACGTCAGTGATAAGTAGGCAAATAAAGGGAAGACGCATTAGATTGCAGACGTCTTTGTATGACAATTTGTTAATTATTCTAATTAATATGTTGCTTAATTCATTACGATAAATTATTCTATCAAATTATCCGGTATAACGACTGAAATGTTTTGTTAAAATTATTAAACTATAAATTACTTTAAATTGATGAAACGGATTACCTTTAAATAAACTATTGCGTAAAAAAAGTAGTTCAAAATATTAAAATTAAATGGAATATTTTTTTTAAAGTCATGAAGTATTCAATAAAATTAAATAAATTAATTCATTAAAATTTAAAAGAAGAATTAAATAATTTAAAAGTAGAACTACTTTATAACGGAGGGCGGCACGATCCATGAACCAAAAGATGTTACACTGTTAAAAATTTGTAGATTTTGCTGCATAGTCACTCCACTGCTTTTATAGAAAACAATTACTTGACTATATTATTGAGCATTCTTATAGGTCAGAATAGAGATATTCAGAGTTGCCAAGTCTCCGGCTTTTTTGATACATACCAGTATTTCAATACAGAAAATGTTCTTTTGTTTAATTGGAACATTTGAGCGATTTATAAAAATAACATTTCCTCTAAGATAATAGCGGTGTGCAAAAGAGCCGGACTTGACAACTCTGGATATTCTATAAAAGCGGTGGAGTGACTATGCAGCAAAAGCTGCAGATTTTTAACAGCGTAGTTTTAAACAAGGTTAAACAAATCAACATTCAAATTTATAGATATGATTACCTTTCTTAAGTATCATTTTTAAGGAATTTGTATATGTATAATATGCGATTACAAATTTTCCGTAAATTGTAAAGTAAAAGATTTTAAAATACATATTCAAAAATTTCTAGGATCGAGTGTCATTCTCATTATGTATAAGAAGCCGATTGTCACAAACAGTGGCTTACCCAGGATTTTATTTTTTTGTGGGGGGTGGGGGGGCTTAAATTTCCATAATGCTCTCAGTCTTACGAAGCACGTTGAAATGTGTTAAAAAAAGAAAATAATTTTTGACAATAAGACTGTAGCTAGAGGGGCTTGGGAAAGGGGGAGGGGGGTGTGGAGCACGGGTTCGATCCTGAGGCCACACCACGACGAAATAAGTTGAAAAGTGTTAATAGGTATTTTATATATTTTGATTTAAAAGAAAGCCATTGTAGCTTAGAATCTATAAACTGTTCTTCCCTACCCCCACCGAAAACCGATTCTGGCAACGGTTCTTGTTTAACAATAAATTAATATTTCTTTGGAAAATTTCAAATAAATATTTTTTTCGTCAATTGTTTTTCTATTTCAAGGCACGTGGGGTACTTTCCCAGAACCCATAGATTTAAGCAGCCCAAAAATTTCTGGTGCTTCAAATGAATTTTATTGTAATCAATCTCAATGGTATAAGAAATTAAAAATTTATAGATTCATTGCATAACTTATGTAAGTTAAAATTATCATTGACATCGTATGCGTATTTATAATTTTTCTGCATATTTAAAGTTTTAAGTCAATCATGTGTGCCAAAACGTTTCTGCTTCTTTATGTGTCTTTTAAACTTTCAGATGTATGTTTTAATTTTATGACAATCTTATCAATAAAATCACATTTTCTTTGGGACGGGTATATGTTTTTCAAATTCGTGCAGTATTAGTTTATCTTTATTTAACATCAGATTTGAATCGCCCAAGTTATTTTTTATGTAGAAGTTTCAAAAATAATAATAATCCAACTTCAGTTCACAATGATTCTCCGTCTTTCATTTAGATGTGTGCATTTAGTAATACGTAGTTATATTCATACACGTCTCATTCACAGTATTTCTAAAAATGTGATTATCCATGATTACATTACGGTCCGAAATATTTTCTGTGGCCAGGGATCAAAATTTTGATGGTCGTGCTCTGTTCTGCATAACCAAAATTTCTTTGTTAAATCTACTTTTTTTTTTAGTAGCAAAAGAAAGTTAATTCAAATTTCTAGGTGCATAAAGCATTCCTTCTTGATTAACCCCAGCCTTTCTTATGCATGCTCATGAGATTTTGATCAAACATATGACTATTAACCTTCGAAAAATATTCATTTTTTTTTTTTAAACCCATCACATCTGTGAAGGAAGGAGCAAATAAAAAATTAATTGGAAATTAATGATCAGATTTCATTTTTTTTGAAGAGCTAAAGTTATTGAATTATTTTTTTCCATCATGTCTAACGACTTTACTGGACTTTTATGTTTTAAAGCCCAAAACAAGAAATACTTCAAAATTTTTAATAAAGCCGAATATTTCGAAAAAATCATGGATTATATCCAAAAATATTTACAACATTTTTCGATCATAAATTCCTAAAAACTTCACAGAAGCATTCCCAGCTTTAAAACAAAAACAAATAAACAGTAGCAAAAATTAATTGCAATAATGAATAAAATTTGACTACTTCTCGAATCAGAACTTAAAAATAATCCTTCTGTTCAGAATAAGAGAACAATATGAGAAACAATATCGGAATTTTTTTATTGCACATATTTTTATTGATAGGGACTTAATTATTAATTTGGAGACCCTAGCAACACTTTGATTTTGGGAGGGACCGTTTTCGAACGGTTTATTCTGCATTTAAACGTCTCTGGTTTTATGGACTCCCTTTGAGGGGTCCGTCTTATGTGAGGCGCAGGAGATTTAAAAAAATATATATATTATACAAAATATTTGGAATTTTATATACATGGGTTTCATTTTTTATATAAGAAAAATATCCTGAAATACATAAATAGTACCAATGTTAATATTAAAAAAAAGCTTATTCAATAACCGATGAATTAATTTTGTAAATTCTTTCGTATAATCGAAACATCCGAAAATACCATTTCTGATTACATTTAATTCAAACTACATTTAATTTGCTTCAAAATAAAATTGTAAGATTTTTTTTTATTTTTTAAACCAGTGTTTATTAAAAAGCAGAAAAAACCAACGTTTAAAAATACACAAAATATATATGAAAAGCAGCAAACAGCTGTTTCGAATCTACTAGCGAAATTCTTCTTCAGTGCAAGATAGGGAAAAGGGAGCAGCGTGCTAGAAAAAGCAAGGCTGAGTAGTGTTTATTATTAGATGTTTGCGTTGACTACGAGAAAACTTTAATTTATTTAACGTTTCTGTTGTTGAATATAATAATCTCAAATGTTCAAAAATAGAACAAGTCGGAAATTGTACGTCAAACGTGCAAATGAGATGCGTTCATACTACAAGTAGTTTTTATAAATATTCAGTATAATAGTGCATAGATATATTAGTGCAATAGCTGTTGCAGTCTTATAGAAAAATGCATGAATACAAAATTTATTACGATTATATATATTGAGTTCAGTAATACTGAACTAAGATGACTCCATCATAAATCTGACGTAATCAAAATGGCAACCTAAAATCATTACCAGTCATGAGATATCATTGAATTAGTTACGTATTATAGGATTTAATAGAATGAAGAAAACCTTTATTAATATATTTTTAAGTTTTGTTTCGATTTTCCTAAAATTTGAAGTGACTCGCTAAAATTCTGCAACGATTATAAATATTAAATTTCAAACCATTCGGTTGGGTAGTTTTTGCACTGTTATATGCGGACATAGAGGTCTGCACGGGCCGAAATTTCCAGGCCCGATTCTGGACCGACTCATAGGAAAAAAATTTGGGGCGTTCCAGCCAGTACACAAAAAATATTGGCCCGGTCCGGTAAAAAAAGTTAAAAGTTCGGTCCATTCCCAGCCCTGTCGGCCCCGGTATAACAGCTAAAAGTTCGACCTGAGACCAGCCCGGCCTAGAAAAAAGTTAAAATCTCGGCCCGAACCTTGCCCGACATGAGTGAATTTCTACAAAACATTGATTTTTTTCGTCAATTTGGTTAAAAATTTATCTCGTACGAGGGGTTCTGACCAAAAATATTTAGGGGAGAGTAGCCGAATTTGGTCCACTTCACATATTTTCAGGTGTAACTCACTTCATTTTTGGAATATCTGCAAAAAATCACTACACATGGTGCAAGTAAATGAAGTAATGAAAGTAAGTCTGCAAAAAATTACTACACACCACTATTCATCTACTAACTAAATAAATTTTTAGAACAATTTCTTTTTGAAAACCTTAAGTTTTGTTTTAATTTGAAAAATTTGTCAAAAGTGGTCCAAATTCAGCGAGTGGTCGCCTAAGTTGGACCCCCCAGTCTCCTAAATTGGACCAAACAACATTAGACTGTTTTAATGAATAAGGAATGTAACTAATTTTATTAAAAACAAAGTTGGCTATTAATGAAAAATCAAACGAAACAACAGCAATGAAATCTAATGTCTGAGAGTAAGAGTAATTGTTATAATACAAAATGTATTCAAAATATAAATCAAAGTTATAAGTAATTAAGAATAGAAATTATAAAACTAATTGCCAGTTACTTGAATATCATGTAAGAAGTGATGCGAGGCTTGCACATGGATTTCTTTTGTTCATTTTTATTCCAGCGCACGCAACATGGAGCCATATTAGGTAATCAGAAAATTGGATAATTTCTGCTATTTTATTTTTCTTACAAAATAGGCAAATCCAATCATCAATGTCTTGATTTTTCTTTTTAGATTCTGAATTATTTGATAAATACTTGCAACAGAAGTTTTATTTACCTTATGTCTGTAGTTCTTCCCTTCCATCATTTTCTTTTCAATTGAATTACGGCTATATTTTTTTAAACTTTATGTTCCAATTGATTTTGTGCTTTGAGAGCTCCTTTTTGTGTGTGTATGTGTGTGATATTTCATCTCAAGGTTTACTTTATATAGCGAAGATGTTAACCAGCTTTTTTTTTGTTTCTCTCTGTACTCTCACTAAATTGATTTTGGCAAGGGAGATAACATTTCTAATCATTCTTTTTTTTTTGGGGGGGGGGGGGTAGCTGCAGCCTTCTTGCGGATCAATCTCTTCACAACTTTCACTTTAACTTTTCGTTTCCCATATATTTAAGAACTATTGCCGTCACTGATGTTTTTCTTCCAGACTGTTTGCGTGTGTCGGTTGCTCTTACTTTTAGTAGGTTCCATGATTACTGACTCTGACTCCGAAATCTCACTAGCAGGAGAATCAACGGATATCAGATCTATCTGCAGTGCCTAACCGTTGCCATCGAAATACTCAAGGCCAGAGGACACGAGTTGTGACGTCATCTCTAATCGACCGACTGCTCACTCGTGTTGGAATTCACACCGGAAAACTTTGAATAGCAATTTTCTTTTATTTTATTTGTGGAATATCTACCATCATATAAAACAATACTAACTACATTGACGGAAAAAAAATCCCAACACCAAGAAAGACTTGTGTTAGATAAACGAAATTTGGTAGGCGTGTTTATACATCTGAAAGATGACATCGATTGAAATTTCGAGCTTCGCGCATAAGTGTGGCGCTAGTAGCGCCACTCAGAACTTGCAGACCAGGTTTACTTTAAATGCGTGCTGTAAAGTTCGTGGGCGTTATTTAGCTTCGAAATGTGAGGTATTGAGTTAATGTTAGCCAAGAATGCCTTTAACAAAACGAAGAAGCCACTGTGAACAGCTCACCGAGTTGGAACGAGGTTGCATATTCGGGCTACGAGAAGGTGGATATTCTTTCCGCGATATTGCAGAAAGACTTGGCTGGAATGTATCCACTGTGCATGATTGTTAGAAGCAGTGGTCAAGGGATGGTACTGCCTCAAGAAGACCGGGTTCCAGAGCGGCCACGTGGCACTCCTGAGAGGGAAGATCTCCGTATTCAGCGTACGACTGTGGCGCATCGTACTGCATCTGCGGCAGAAATTCGAGCTGCAGTTGGTACCACAGTGACAGAACGAACTGTTAGAAATCGGTTACTGCAAGGACAGCTCCGAGCCAGGCGCCCTGTAGCGTGCATTCTACTGACTCTAAGCCATTGCCGTTTGCGACGGCATTCGTGTCCAGACAGAGCTCATTGGTGGGCGGAGTGGGGATCTGTTGTGTTTCTTTATCATCAGGAAACACAACAGATCTCCACTCCGCCCTCCAATGAGCTCTGGCTTGACACCAATGGTGTCGCAAACGGCAGTGGCTTGGAGTAAGTAGAATTCACACTACAGGGCGCCTGTCTCGGAGCTGTCCTTGAAGTAACCGATTTCTAACAGTTTGTTGTGTCACTGTGGTACCAACTGCTGCTCGAATTTCTGCCGCAGAGTCAATATGATGCGCCACAGTCGTACGGCGATCTTCCCTCTCAGGAGTGCCACGTGGCCGCCTGGTACCCGGTCTTCTTCAGGCAGTACCATCTCTTGACCATTGCTTCCAACATCATGCACAGTGGGCACCAAGTCTTTCTGCAATATCGCGGAAAGAAAATCCACCTTCTCGTAGCCCGACTTTGCGACCTCGTTCCAACTCGGTGAGCTGTTGACAGTGGCTTCTTTGTCTTGTTAAAGACATTCTTGGCTAACATCAACTCAATACGTCACATTTTGAAGCTAAATAACGCCCACGAACTTTACAGCATGCATTTAAAGTAAACCTGATCTGCAAGTTCTGAGTGGCGCCACTAGCGCCACACTTATGCGCGAAGGGCGAAATTTCAATCGATGTCATCTTTCAGATGTATAAACACGCCTACCAAATTTCGTTTATCTAACACAAGTCTTTCTTGGTGTTGGGATTTTTTTTCCGTCAATGTATTTAAACTTACTGGTAGGAATTCGGAATCCCAAAATAAAAATTCAGCCAGATGCGGAATGCCACAGTGGTACTGCATCTGGCTGATTTTTTATTGGGGGATTCCAAATTCTCACGAGTAAGTTTAAATAGTTATAATTGTTTTATAAGATAATAGATATTCCACAAATAAACTAAAAGAAAATTGCTATTCAAAATTTTTCGGTGGGAATTCCACCACTAGTGAGAAGTCGGTCGATTAGTGATGACGTCATAGCTCTTGTCCTCAGGCCTTGAGTATTTCGATGGCAACGGCCTAACTCCTCGTCAGGAATAAGTAATGAAGCATCTGCGAAATGATGATCGTATATCTGGTCCAATTTAAGAAACTCGAATTGGTCCAATTAAGGCAACTGCGCCATTTTTTAAAACAGATAATCTCAAGACTAAGAACAAAAACAAACAAGTCCGCGTGAAAAATATGGGCAATAAACATATGAATTTAGATATGTATATGAAAACATAACAACTTACTTTAGTTTTAAAGTATTCTCTTACGTTTAGTAAGAAGAAATCAGATAAAAATAGCTAATTTTAGGTTTTAAAAATTGTCTGAAAACAGCTCGTGGGAGGCGGGTGATTCTTCTAACATGAATGACGTCATTCTGATGAGTAGGATTTCAGCGGTAGAGGATGTCTCTTTCTGTAATTAGTGGCAGAATTGCAGCTGTCCATTTAAAGTGGCGGTCCAAATATGGCTACTCTCCCCTATCTTAACTCTTTTTTTCATGTTTAATATCTTCATTTTTATAGAAGTGCCGCAGCCTGCGATATGAATGTTTTTAATGAATATCTATTTCTTGTATGTGAATGTTTCAGCTATCATTAATATTTTTAATCCATATTCCATGTATTGAAATGTTAAAAATCTGATAAATGCTATACAGTAAAATCTTCTAAGTCAGAATTGCATAGAAAAGAGGGGGAAAATGCGTTATAGACAAGTTCCATTCTTAGCAAGTGTAAATGTGTTATACACTGCTCAAAACAATTAGGGGAGCACATGGTTTTAACGAAATTACACAAATATTTACACCGATAAGTAACGTAAAATAAAACATTCATAATTTAAAGTGTTGTAGAAAACAGATAAAGAAAACTTCACATGTAAATTAAAGTTTATGACGTCAAAAACTAGAAAAAGGAGATAATTGCAGAAATCGGGATTTTACAGAAACGTCTGTTTCACTGCCTAAGTTGTAAAATTCAATTGCTAGCTTTGTGTTTTGAAAAAAAGTTAGCTTGAAAATGTCACAGCAACATGATTTAACGCAATCTATGGCTTGGCGTGTTATCGGGACAGTTGAATTTGGGGAAACACAACGAAGTGTAGTGGACGTTGTTGGAGCCGTAAAAAGTGCCCATGAAAGGCTCTGGAATCGATTCCAAGACACATGGAATGGTAGTCATCGACAAGTGCAAGGTCGAAAATGTGCTAACGCAGAAACTGATGACCGATATATCCTGTTAACAGCTCGTCGAGACGGAACGGATAATGCTACTCAGTTGCAAACACAGTTGTTCTTGACCACTGGACGAAGGGTGTCCAGTCAAACAGTCCGAAATAGGCTTCATCAGAGTGGTCTCTATGCACGTAAGCTAATGGTCTGTATTCCGTTTACCTCAAGCCACTGTGCGGCCCAAAGAAGGTGGGGAACTAAACATCGAGTTTGGAGGCACCGTTGTTGGAGTCAAATTCTGTTTACAGACGAGTCCCGATTAAGTCTGGATGCGACATCTGATGTGTTTTGGCATGGATAGAAAGAGGCACTCAAAAGAATCCCATATTCGTTCGTGAAAGATCACATTACAGACGAGGTGGTTTGATGCTATTGGCTGGAATGAGCAAATGTGGACGTACGGGCCTACATATCATTCGGAATGGCACTTTGACGGTCCGAAGTTATACAGACGAGATACTGAGACCTCGTGTCGTATTTTATGTTGCAGCAATTAGTGATTTCTTTTTTTCCATACATGATAATGCCAGACTTCATACAGTTCATCTTGTGGAAAACCTGCTTGAAGCTAAAACAATACAGATTAGGAAATGAGCAGCATGCTCTCCTGACCTAAATCCGATCGAGCATGTTTGGGACATACTCAGACGACGCATTGCTGCGAGACAGAGGCCTCCTTTTACTGTCCGGGTCTTGGAGATTGCAATTCTTGAGCAGCGGAACAGTATTCCCCAAAGTATTATCGATAACCTCATCGTATCCATGAAAAACGTGTGTGCAGCAGTCTTAACCCTCCGTCTACCAGACGGGTCCATTGGACCCGACAGGTACATACAAAATATTCATTCAAACCAGAAATTTCTTTAAAATAAACTAAGTATATAAACCAGACAAAAATAAGGTAAATAAATAAGTTAAATAGTTTTAAATAAAAATTCTGCTGTAGAACGTTTTATTAAAACTTGAATAAAATTCCCGGTAGATCTAGTGTTAAGAGGAGACCATACGCCATATTAAAAATCTTGCATCATTTCTAAACAATACTTTTTTTTACCATTTACATGAAACCAAATTGTTGCCCTAAACCATCTTTTCATGTTCTTTTCATCTTTTCATAGAATAAAAGCTCCCTTACAAATTTTCTGCCTCTTTTTTTTTTCTGTACTGCACATTTATACACGTGTACTATCCATTTTATGCCCATACATGGCTGTCTTGCACTGTTCTCTTCACTTTTTTGCTTGCTCCCCTAATTTTTTTGAGCAGTGTATATTCTTATCTTACGTATTAATATATAAATTTTGCATGGATCAACACGTTTTTCAGTTTAAAACAGAATTTCTTCATAGGCAGGTTCTTTTTAACACGTTTTACTATATTTTAATTTAGCTATATTTTAATAACCGTAGAATTCTACTATTCTTTAAAGAGAACAAATTTTAATGTATAATTGTAGAATAATGGCAATTTAAAAATGTATGCATTTTTGCAGTTTTTTGGGCCAGGCCTAATTTTACTGACCTTTGAACGGACCAGGCTGCGCTGAGACAATGATTTTCAGACGGGCTTGGTCAAAACTAGGACTGAAAATTTTGGGCGGTGAAGACTAGGAATGAAACCAGTCCCGGCTCTGCACAGAAAAAATAAGGTAGGCCCGGCCCGGCGCCGCCCGATCCTTCAGGAAAAAAGTAAGGCCCGAACCCGGTCCGACCCATAAAAAGTAGTCACTTTCCCGGCCCGACTCAAAAAGAGTGAAAACCAGGACCAGCCCAAGTACTGTGAATGAAAATAGGCCCGAGCCCGGCCCGTGCAGATCTCTGTGCGGAGATACAGACGAACCAGACGACGACTATAGGTGCTACGTATTTATACAATTACGAATCTAGAAAAGGCCGATACTAATGTGTATTATGCCAGAATAAGAGAGAATAGAAAAGATCATTATTTATAAAAGTAGCAAATACAGGGTGTTTTATTCTAACTGAACCCGGGTTGACGGTAATATTTTCGAGAAAAATAAAAACATTGTAATGAAAATGCAACGATATATACCTTGTTTTGTGTGAAATGTGATAACATCACGAAAAGATCTGGAAAAACGAACATGTTGCTCAAGCAATCGATGAAGCCGTATGAATTGATAATCGCAGTCCAAAATGTGGGGCGTCAAATGCATACTGCTGGCGCTTATAACGCAAACTTCTACCACATTTGTTTGGTGTTATCACATTTACAACAAAGGTGAGAATGTCTGTTAAGTGTTTTATTATAATATACTTCAGTTTTCTTAAAGTTATTACCGTCAACCCAAATTGAGTTAGGATGAAACACCCTGTATCTGTGACTAAATAAGTGGTTTGCGACCCTATGTTCCTATGTGATTTTTCATTCTTGTTGTATGCCTGACTTTCCATGTCACTTTGTAAACGTTTTTTTTTAATCATCTTGTATATAAAATAACGACTTTGTTTATTATTTGTGCATTGTACAACAAATAATAATGACTTTAAACCATTCCAAATGAAAAATACTGGCTGCAAAGTTGAGACGGAATAGAAAGATAGATATGGGGAGCGTTCCCGAACTTCAACGATGTCTTTGCAGTCAGACAAAAAGCCACTGTGTATCCTACACATAGAAGAAAGTAATCGAGTGTTGAAAACGAAAGTTAATGAATATCATTCAAGTCAGTTCTTCCGCACATATATAGTGCTCGACTTCCGACTTAGCCAAAATTGCGATTAGCTTTGGTGTCATTGTGCCCTAATATGGGACTAACAAGAAAGGCAAGTGCGATATACTAATTGATTTAAAAAGTAAGAAACAAAATCAGCCCTTCTTTTATCATTTGCTGCAACTATTTTGGCAGGGGAAAGAGGATTATTCCGTTCAACCTCCCCATATTTAAATGTGGCATGGAGATGTGCTTGAAAAATGAAACTTAATAAGCTACTTTCACCGTCAACTCTTCCGCACCTGATTTCCGATTTAGCGGATATCGACTTGAGATTATCTGTGGTGTTGTACATTAACATACATACTTCCGCATTGACAATCTTGGTTCCGCCTGTGGGAGAGATTAAAAAACTCCTTAAATTAAACTACTTCTAGATAGGTCGAATTTACGTGTAGATCTCTTGAATTCAGCATATACGTATTCATTTATCCAGTAAAACAGGGGTGGAGCTATTTTTCAGTCATTTGAAAATAGATTTTTTGTCTCAAGTAAATTTGGTCACAGAACTGCGGAGGATATTGGATTAAAAAGACAAGTTCGTTACATGCCAGAAAATAAAACAAATATATCTCAAAAAGAAAGAAACTAAATCATCCTTTTTTATTCATTTCACTGTGATCTCTTCGGAGGAGGGATGAAGATGTAACGTCATAAACCTTATTCGAATCGCCTTCCTTGAGTATTGCATGCTGGAGAGTCACTATGCACTAACATATGGGACTAACGAGAATGGCTGTATGACGGAAAATAAATTATAAATTTATCTCAAATGAAAGAAAAAAAATCAGCACTTTTTATTCATGTCATTTTTGACAATTTTGAAAGGGAGTGGGACGGGGCTGTAACCTCACCAGTTTCCTTCCCTTTCTTTGGGTATGTTGTATTCTCAATGTGGACTAATGTTGGACTAAGTAGAAAGGCTAATCCTCTGTATGACAAGAAACTAAATTGCAAATTTATCTCAAACAGAAAGAAAAAAAATCAGCACTTTTTAGTTTAATTTTCGACTATTTCGGGACGGGAGCTGTATCCCCATTAGCCCCTTCAACCTCTTTAGGTATACTGTGGTGCAACTGTGCACTAATATGGGACTAAAGAGAAGAGCGTGGCTGGTCCGTTGAATGATCGGGTAAAAATTACAAATTTCTCACAAACAGAAAGGGGAAAAAACAGTACTTTTTTCATGTCATTTTCGACCATTTCGTAGGGGAGGGGGCGGGGTGCTGTAACACCATCAGTCTCCTTTACCTTCTTTGGGTCTAATTCGCTGTAAGACAGAAAACTAAATTACAGATTTATCTCAAACAGAAAGAAAAAAATCGGCACCTTTTTTTATTTTATTTTCGACTATTTCGGAATGAGTCCTGTGACCACATCAGCCCACTTCCCCTTGTTGAGTATACTGTGGTGTAACTGCGCACTGCTATGGGAATAACCAGAATGGCAAGTATTGCAGAAAACAAAATTACAAATTTATCTCAAACAAAAAGGGAAAAAAAATCAGCACTTTTTCATTTCATTTTCGACTATTTTGGGAGTGGTCTGTAACCCCATTAGCCAGCCCCTTCCACCTCTTTGGATATAAATGTGGTGTCTTTGTGCATTAATATGGAACTAAATAGAAGAGAGCGGCTAGTCTGTTGAGTGATAGGGGGAAATATACAAAATTATCTCAAACAGAAAGAAAGAAATCAGTACTATTTTTTCATTTCATTTTCGACTGGGAGGAGGGGGCTGTAATCCCATCCGCCCCCTCCCCTTCTTTGGGTATGCTGTGATGTCAATGATGTGGACTAACATGGGACTAACGAGAATGGCTATTTCGCTGTATGGCAGAAGAAAATAAATTACAAATTTATCTATAAAAGTAAGAAAAACACCTTTTCATTAAATTTTCGGTTATTTCTGGAGGGGGGCTGTATCAGACCCATTCCTGTGCTTTGGTGTCAATGCGGACTAACATGGAACTAACGAGAATGGCTGATCCGCTGTATGATAGAAAAAAAATCAGTACTTTCTTTCATATCACTTTCGACAATTTCGGGGAGGGCTGTACCCCATCACCCCCCCCCCCCCTGGGTACGCTCATGGTCACAAAGTTAAATATAGTGGTCTTATTTAAATTTACATTATAATGTAATTTAATTATGAAAAAATTGCGCACAAGCGAGCCAATTGTTACCACTAAATTCAAATAGTGGTAAATAGTAGTAATATAGTAGTAAATAGTGGTAAAAAAAATCACTTCGCCTTATTTAAGGATATAATTTCAGCATTTGAATAATTTTAAATACATAATTAAAATTTATTGGTGATAATCAGCCCACTGTTGCGGAGCTGTTCCATCACTGGTCATTGCATGAAATTATATTATCATGAAACTAATTAAAATAATATGGAATATTTAGAATATATCATATTAAACGTTATGCTATTTTAACTTAAAATACATCAGTGGGATTCGACTTAATCCCACATAGCACTTAAGCTAAGAAGAACGTTGTTTCAAGTATTTTTAAAAATTGTAAGGTTCTGCCAAGGATTTGAACTACCTGGGAATCTGTGACTAGAAATCCACACAGCACACTTTCATCTCTAGGACGTCGCAAGTGCGTTATACTGCAACGTTGTGATGTCCCATTGATCGTCTCACAGATGTTCTGAGGATGCGCGAATGTTCGTGGCCTGCAACGTCGCGTTGTAAGGTATACATTACTCTACTCAGAACATCTATGCGATATCGCATTGTGACTTCTACGCTATATCACATTGTAAAGTATACCATTCATAGCACAGAACATTTATAAGATATCGCATTTTGACATATGTGCGACCTCGCTTTGCAACATCTGTGGTGCAGCACAAAGAAATTCTTTGGTGCGCACTGTAATGCCTATGATACATCACTTTGCTTTAATTAAAGTACAGTATTATTTCACTTATGCAAACCCATATGCCAATTGCCACCACTACTCCTGATCCTCACCTTATTTAATAATAAATTTCTATCACTAAATAAGGCCAAAATTACTATTCGTAAATAGTGATGACAATTGGCTTGCTATGACACTAATAATCCTATGATATTTCCGTTGCTGTATTTTGCTCTAAATAAAAAAAAAATATATTACCTTCCAGGGCCACACATATAAGTAGTGCTAAGGTATGGCTGACCCAGTGCCCTTCAAATGTATCACAAAATAACTCAGTTTCATATTTCTGTTATTTTTCAATCCATGATAGTCCTAGTAAATGCCAGAAATTTCCTTCTCCGAATCCTAAATCTTCTTGCATCCTCTAAAAAAAACATAAATGTGATTCTAGTAATGTATTGGAAATTTGTGTTTTAATAACTTTGTTAAGAGATGTTTATGATATATGAGACAACATGCAGATGCAGAGTACATGTGATCGAACGCTGAAAAATGCTTAATGTAATAGTGCATTTTCCCTAAGTATATAACAGTCTAAGTGACTTTAATGTAAATACTTTATCCTACTCTAAATTTCTAAAAATATTTTTTTATGCTTTGTATCACTTTATATTCTGCGAAACTAAATTATCGGAATTGTGTTTGCATACTAAAATTTATAATCGATAATCATTTTTTAAAATATACTGTACAGGTAAAATATCATACTAACGAATAATTCATGAATCTCTCCTAACACTTTTATTTATATAATGAAAACTCATTGTGAAATTTATGATGAACAGTGTGATTGTATAACTATAATATGCGACGAAGAGTTGTATGGGTTATGGTATGCAGGCCGCCCATCCGTATGAGAGAGTCCAGGATACAGATTTAGATGAATTGGAACCCCCCCCCCCCACCACTTCCCATGACAGGGGTGGTGTACTATATTGGCAAACCCACTTGTACATAAATTTCCCTAAATTTCAAGTGGTGTTGAATTCAGACAGTTTACTCAGATAGGGAATTTTACAGCTCCGGGAAGGGGGAGGGGGCACAAAATGGATTTCTAGTGGAAATTCGCACTTTTGAACCATTTTAAAGGGAAAAAATCTCAAGTCTTTGGGGGTGGGGGTGGGGGGAAATTTTGATGTTTCGGGGAGGAAAGTCCCCCCGGGCTACCTCTGCCCGGGTTAGCTAAGTTATATGCTAACTATCACGAATTCTTACAGTATTTGCTTGTAGTATTTCTCAAAAGAATATAAACAATGATAAAGAATCAAAGCAAAATTTCGTGTAAAAATGGAACGTTCTTTAAGATTACCTTTTATTTTTAAATGTTGCAGCATACTTCCAATGAATTCGTCTGAGCATTATAAAATCAATAGCATTTATTCATATTATATTATTGCATGTATTGAAAGAATATTTTAAAGTTTGGTATAGCTTATATTTCTATGAGTGCATGAAGTTTTTTTTTTATCAGCACAGTATATTTTTAAATATTGAGGATAATGTTTTGCTACATTTTTCAGTTACATTACAAAAAAATAATACGATTCGATTATTGTAATGATACACAATGTGGAATTATTCTGAAAGACCTTAATAAATTCATTATAACTTAAGAATTAATATAACATTTTTATTCTAAATAAAATACATATACCGTGTTGACATTTAAAAAGTTTTTGGTTCTCTCTATTGTAAAAGGTTATATTCATCGATTGCGGAAATTCTAACAACGGAGTCAGACGGTAAAACCACTCTGACAATCGGGGAAAAAACGAGCGCAATATAATAGAGTTCTCAAGTTAAGTGGATATTATAAACTCATTTCGATTATAACAACACTAATTTATATATTGCATAAAAAAATAACAATAAATGTATGAGTAAGATTCTTTAGCGAAAAAATATTGAACAACACTACACAAAATGTTACAAAAGCATGTTTTAAACATGCAAAAATTAAATTTAAAAAATCAAAAACCCGACTGCGTAAAAAGCGAACTAATTAATTATTTTTCATCAATGTTAAACTATTTTTTATATTACTTACCTATTTTTGTTTTTAAGTTACTTGTATTGATGACTTTTAAGTTGTGTTTAATTGTTAATTCCTATCTATAAACACTACTTTTATGAGGCCTATAGATATCTATGATGGTTAGACTTGCAGTAAAGCTAGAGATCCTACCTACACAACTTCCAGGTTGTGTAATATTTAAACGGAACGTCTGACTAAAATAGTTAATGAAACATCGTCTTCATTTTGAAAGACCAATCCAATGATATGCCACTCAATATGATGCGTAAAATATTTTTTCGTATCTACCGCCATTTTGAATTTATAAAAACGTAACCTAGCCTATAACCATTGGATGGTTAAGACGAATCGATAGAGACCTTATTCATTAAAATCCATCCAGCCGTTGGAATGTTTCAAGGGTATAAAGAAATCCACATACTCAGATACGCGTGAAACACACAACCCTTCTTGGCAGTCGGGCAAAAAGGTTGAAAAGCGTTTCTAACTTTTATTTGTCTGTCCAATAAAGCTATCGCAAAAAAAGTTCAAATGGTGACTTTGGTAAACCCTTTAAATTAATAATGTTTGTTTAACGTTTGATGTTTTTATTTTTAAAACTTTTTTGAAATAACCCCCAAAAATACTCACACTGCATAATACAAAAATGAAATCAGAAACAATTACATGATTATTATCTAGTTAACGTTTTTTTGTGTAAATTTCAAACAAGGGTTGCCAGTTTGGTCTCCATTTTTATTCAGAAAATCCGAATTCGCTCCAGAAATTAAAAAAAAAAAATAATAATTTTTTGTTTATTTAATGACAGAAATCTTGTGATTGCTTACAGTAAAGATTCTTCTTTCCAAAATTTCCGGTGTGAATTTGAAATTTCGAAGTAAAAGAGAGGCCAAACTGGCCACCCTTATTCAAACTTATACCATTTAATTATTAAAGCTCAGCGTAATGAGTGCTTGAAAT
The DNA here is from genome assembly GCA_963932465.1 of Maratus speciosus. Classification (NCBI taxonomy): domain Eukaryota; kingdom Metazoa; phylum Arthropoda; class Arachnida; order Araneae; family Salticidae; genus Maratus; species Maratus speciosus. The sequence goes on along the minus strand of OZ010796.1, from coordinate 303,043,352 downwards.
TTTTTGCAAATGTTGCATATTTTGAGATGTGCTTTTTATATTATGCACAAATTACAATTTTTTAGTAATAAAAACCCCGACTTCGGAAAATGTCATTTGATATTATATCAATTACTTTAAATTGACGGAAGCAAGACAAAAGAAAAGCACAAAGTATCCATTTTTATGATGTAATCAAATTATTCGCATGTCTGATATTCTGTACGATTTCATATTTTATTCCTGATTTTTTCTTTATTTTGTTTATTAGTTATTTATCAACATTTTATTATGATGGGAAAAGGATAACTGTTAAATTTTCATGTAATTTCAATAAATATTTTTTAATAGAACAACAATTTATTAAAACACCAAGACCCATATGTGGTATACATTATTTTTTCTAGAAACTCTACAGAATAGCATTTTAATTATGCGAAATTTAATTATACCACAAATGATTTTTCAAAAATAATTCGTGGATGATAGGGTTAAACTTAGAATTAGAAAAACTTATAAAATAAAATCGGAAAATTTATGGCACATGAAAATCTATATTTCAACATTAAAATAGAATAAAACACAAAGTAAGAAAAACAAAGAAAATCAATTTTAATTTGAAAATAATAAATAGTCATAATATACGAGTTTAAGCTCAGCAATACTTTTTTGAACTTTTTCACAATTGGTAATATAAAAATAATATTGGTTAATAAAAATAGGTTATAAAAATATTTGCATTGAATATAATATGTAAAATTTTGGTAATATTTTCGGAGGAAGAATCACTAATACATATATTTTATACTTACTAGTGACATGACTAAACATTATTTCAGATTCAACTCAAAATTAAATTATCTCTTTCCCTCTTCCTCTCCTTCTCCTTTCATCACCCGCCCTCTCTCTTTTTTTAGATATTTTATACGATTCAATCATTTTCCAAGTGTGATTTTGAACGCACCAATTTTTGTTCATAGATCGGTACTTAGCAAAAAGCTTTACCATTTAAGCATCTTAGTTTCTTACTTTATATCACAGTAATCATGGTTATTTCTTACAGATAATATAAAATCCTATATGTTACACAGACTATGTGTGATTTTTTTTTTTTTGGTGGGGGGGGTAGGGGGGGATATAATAACACTGGTATATGGTTTTTGTGTTAAGTTTAAGTTTAAGAAAGGTTGAGTCAGGAAAGGAAAATTATCGTAACGTGATTTGAAGATATATATATATATATATATATATTTTTTTTTGGTTTAAAAATAAAATATTAATTTTACTAATAATATTCATTTATATTCAAATGGAAAATATGTTAACAATGAAGGAAAAAAATAACACGTACCAATTATTAGTTGATACCAACGTAAAATTTAACATTATAACCGTTTCAAGGGCGGCGGTTACAAATGTGACCACTTAATTTTAATTCAATGCGCACCCAGAATATTTTAATACAATTTTGCTTTTATACTAAACGTGAAGAAAAGCAAGTATTTATTTTCTAAGAAATTCATTTGTAAATTCTGGTGTGAATCAATCATTTCAGCATTTTACGAACAGAATTACTCTGCGCCTGAAAGAGTTAATACTCTATTGCACATTTAATTCTATTTCCAAGTGATCTTATCCATATCGCTAATTTTCAAGGGGTAACAGATAACAGGAATTATTGTATATCATTTATAATATAATTAAACAGATGTTTGGAGTTAGGGACCGAATGATAAGACTGGAGGAGAGAGGTATGCGAATATTTCTCAAAGCTTTCTATAGATCAGTTTCAACTGACATCACACCCTAGCAACCAATTTGACAACCTCGCGTGCATTTTGTTTTCCGATCGGCTTTTTGGTTTTTCTCTACTTTGATTGGTTGAGCGATAATATCCATTAAAACATCGACGATTTCGGTTGGTTAGTTGAAAATTGGGAGCACGTGGTTGAAACTATCTATTCAAGATGTATTTAAAATATTTTCATTCTAATATACCGAGTGATTCATAATTGAGGTTATTGTGATTATCACCTAAAACGTAGATGATAGATGAAACCTATCTCCAGTTACAAAATGTGTTCAAATCAAGTACAGTTTTTAAGTATGGCATTTTTTATATGAATTAAAATAGGAAATTAAATTTTTATATTAACCCCTTTTCCTATAGCTTATATTTAGGAAAACGTTGCACTACGTCTAGGAATGACACACACACACACACACACACACACAAATCCTTTGTTTTACGGGCAAAATTTATTGAGTTATGGAACTTTGGATTGTATGAAATTTGAGCGTTTTCCTTCACTGAAAACTTGTCTTTCGTTTTTTAATGGCAGAAAACACTGAAAATTCATAAAATTCAATGTATCATAACTCGGTAAGTTTTGGTCGTTCAAAAATTATTCTTCTTTCAATGTGCTTGTTAGGCGCAGATGAACATATTTCTAAATACGTTGCAAGAAATCGAGATCGGATTTTAAAAAATCAAATTTTAATTCATGTACTGCTTTTTGTAAATGCATAAGAGTATCTAAAAGCTATATTTAGTGATGGCAAAAATTTTCAAAATATCGATGCATCAATTTTTCAATATATCATCTTAAAGATACCGATATCAGAAAAATATCGGAAAGAAAACATCAATAGGTCGATTTTTCAATACATCGGAATATTTTCGTTGTTACTTAATGTTTTAATACAGGGAATGTTTTATTTCTGTTTATGTTAAGTAATTCATTTTTGAAAAATGGATCTTAAGCTTATACCACATGTTTTAACATTAACGCTTATAAAGCCGGTGAAATTTTTACCAGCATTTTTGAAGCAATCCAATTTAAAAATGTGACTTTGATAATAGCGGCCACTCAGACGATTTCTTTATTTTCTTTAATTGTATTTTGTACCCTAGAAAACAGACCCTCAGTTGAGACAGAAGTCGCAATATTACCTATTGTCTCTCTAAAGCATAAAATTTTGCGTAAATATGTTTTAGGTGTTCCAAAATTTCAAAAGGATTCCTTTGTGATTTCTAGCTATAGCCCGTCTCAAAAGTTTAAGCACAAGCATAAAATGATGATATTTAATGAATAATAAAAAGTTAAAATGAAGAGCATTTTTTTATTTGTGGATTTCGCAATTTCATTGATATAAATGATATCAAAAGTAGAAAAAAAATATATTACATATTTGTAAAAAATACAATTTAAAATAAGTTCAAACAAGACTGTCTTAAAAGTTTATGCACAATGGCAAAAACCACTAGATGTATCATTTTTACTAAACTGTTACATACAAATTATTTTTCCGTGATTTCGGATTTGTTCAATTAAACGCGTGTTCATCGAAATTATTAGTTTTTGTAATGTTTCTGGTGGCAAAAAGTACCATACTTTCTATATGGCCTTATTGAATTCTTCAACAGAGTCATACTGTTTTCCATTGCTGTAAACCTGACGGGTTAAAATGCCACATACATTCTCAATCGGGTTTATGTCAGGACATAAAGCTGGCGAGTCAAGAATTTAAAAATATTTCTGTGAAAGCCACGGCTATGTAAGTATGTCTTATGTAGATTGAGGCATTACCTTGTTCAAACATTCATTCAGGAACCCCCACACCCACATCCACCCACACACAAAAAATGTCACCGAATAGAAGGAAATGTTGGTTTAGCGTCTCTTGGTATTTTTGGGAATTTTGTCTTCCTTTTAGAAAATCTAGAGAGGTCAGGCTGTTGAAGCCGGAAACCATCCCCCGCCATCAAACCATAACAGGCTTACCGCCTTTCTGCCTGTTGAAAAAACTACTTGGTTCCTTTCGCAGATCATGCCAATACATGTCCCACCTATCAGGACCATCTATGTTCCAATTTTTTCATCATTGAATAAAACAGTAAGCTACTTGTCGCCCGCAAGACATGTGTTTTTTAGCACAGTTCATTCTTGAATGTTAGTGGTATAGTTTGAGACATGGTTTGCACGCCATTTTCTTTAGTATGATGAAATCACATACTTTAATAAGACTATGTACAATATATTTGGACACCTGTATCGCAAGATTATTTTTAATTTCCTGTATGAGCATATTTTATCTAAACACGAATCTACATATTCTCCGATTCGTCTCAACAAACGTTATACGTGGTCGTCCACATCTTGGTTTCCGGGTGAAATTATCATTTTTAGAGAGTACTTGATATAGAAACAACGCTTTGATCAATTTAAAATTTTTGCAATTTGAGAAACAGTTTTATTTTGTGATTTCAATTAAAAAGCTTTTAAAATCTTACATTTTGTCAATTTTCACACTTCGGCATTTTTTAAACGTGTGGAAATGATTTTTTCACTTTTATATTTTTATAAAATTTGAAAACAACGTCATACAACCTCCTTCCACTCGTCCAATCCCATGTTTCTAAGAAAATTTGCATGAGGTGCTTAAACTTTTGAGATAGTGTTTCTTCAAGAAAAAAAGTAAATTAAATAAAAATTATTGTAATTTTTATTTTAACCAATGAAAACTCCTTATTTATTTGATTTTGATTAAATTCCGAGTATTTATTGTAAATTGGAATCATATAATTTCTTCTTCAATTATTTTTAACTATATTTGAAGAGTGCATAAACCTTTGAAACGGACTACACAGATACTGCTAAATACAAAGGTATACCAGAATCCATATTTGTAGAAGAGGTTTAAGATAGAAATGAAAATATCAAGTCGATTTCATTGGATTATCCTTTTGATGTTGAAAACTGTATAGTTCCTTGTGATAATGGATCACATAGTTTAATATTAATATTTTTTGTTTCAAAATGTTCTTTAAGATTACTTTTGTTTTTCCGATGAAAATGATTTCGTAAATGCGTCAGAAAGACTCGAATATAGTTTTGAGAATATCCTTAACAGATAACAGTGCTAAAAGTGGAAAAATGGCATTTTGTGTAGACCTTTTTACTGTTATATAGCTGCCAAGCTCCTACCTTAATATGTGGATTAATTTGACCCAGGTTGACCCAAGTTTCGAACCAGAAAATTTATTTGATGAATCTAAATTTATCCAATTTCAGGTTTCTACATTGACAAAAAAAAAAAAAAAATCTGTAGTTCTACAGATGTAAAGTTATAGAAATCTGTATGCTTACTAAAATTTTATCTGTACACTGTACAAAAAAAGATGTAAATCTACAAAGCTAGTTTTTGTAAAGCTACAAAAATCTGTAGTTTTACAAAAGAATCTACTAAAATGACAATAATCTTACTAAAATTTTATCTGTAACCCGGGTTGCAGTTACATAAAAATGTTCTAGGCATCCCAGTTTCCTAAAAAATTCTCAGTAACCTTACAGGGTTTTTGATTTACGGTTCAAAAGTATATCTGTTACACGAATTTTTGTTGTTGCTGTTACATAAAAAGTTCCAGGAATCCAGGTTTCCTAGAAAAATGTTAGTAACTTTACAGATTTTTTTTTTCTTACAGTGAACGTGGAACACATTTAATTTCATTTCTTTAAAAAAAAATCCTGTTTCGAAAGTATTAAACTTGGGTCAAGCTAACCCACATATTACGGAAGATTAGTTGGAGTTTGTACCTATGCTGTTATCTGTCAAGGATATTCTCAAATCCACAGTTGCTTTTTGTGACACATTCACAACGCGCGCCACTTTCGGCAGAAAAATATTTTCGCTAAAAGTACGAAAGTAAACGGTTTATTTATATACAGTGTGTCCGCAAAGTCATGGTGCACTTTTAACCGGTCACAGGAAATCAACGAAACAAAATGGAAATGTGAAATCTTCACCAAATAATTAAAAAAATACTCTCCAAGTTTCATACCTGTTCAGTCCAGTTTAATGTGGCCTCCGTTTGAAACGGAGAATCACAGACGTTATTCACTCTGTTACACCAGACGTCCTTAACTGTGTGTGGTAAGAACTTGAATATCGTTTAGATGCGTGTAGGGCAACATCGAACTGCACTGAACAGATATGAAACTTGGAGAGTTTTTCTTTTCTTTAATGAAGATTTCACATTTCTATCTTGTTTCGTTGTTTTCCTGTGACCAGTCAAAAGTGCACCATGACTTTACGGACACACTGTATATATATATATATATATATATATATATATATATATATAGAGAGAGAGAGAGAGAGAGAGAAGGAGAGAAAGGAAGGATAAAGTGGCCACTCAGGTTTGATGAATTTTCATGAAACATTTTTAATCATTAAAGTTCTAGAAACAAGTACCAATAGTAACTATAATAACTTTAGTTTCAATTGGCTATTTTACTTTTTTTAAATTTATTTATTTTAAAATGTACACGTTACTTTAAATGAAAAATTACAAAATGGCCACTTTGTCCGCCTAGGTTAGGTAAAGGGGCCAGCATAGGTAAATGAATAAATCACATTGATTCAGGATGTATAGTTTTTAATAAACATAAGCTAAATGTGGCCTCCATACATTAAGAATAAGTATTATGTTTTGTAATATTTTAAGTACTAAATCTTTACAAGATAAAATAATCAGTAATGAGTAATGAAGGGAGGAATACAAGTGTCCCCACCAGACATGCAGACTGCAAATGTCGAGAGTAAGCCTTTATCTGCAGAAGTTATTGCCCCGACCTGTCTTCTTTCTTTCAAAGAAAATACTTTTGGATAGTACTTTGTCATGAACAATGAAAAAAATATCGTTTCCTGGCAAAGTAGCCACCTGGACATTTTGCCCGATCTCTTTGTGGCCACTTTACCTGGAATGAAACTATTGCAAAAACTGTGGCCTAGCATCTAATCTACAAAACTCAGCGTTTTCAAACACACATCATTTAAAAGGTTACTTCACACTGATCAAACAGCATCAGAGCAAATAATTATAACATTGCATATTATTTAGCTATAATCAAGAAATTGTACCACTTACCTAAAATCAATAATGCGAAAAAACCATAAAATGAGTCCAGAACTAGAAAAATGTATCATGCCGCTTCAAAGTCACATACAATGGACCATACTCTCCCCTTGGGTTCGAGGCTAGAAAAATTCGTCTGCTTGGGAATAACATTTGTAACCGCTCTATTGAAAAGCACTATGTTTCGAAAATTTATGCTTACATTTATTTTATACAGAGTTTTAGACCTTTTCAGGGGCAGGTATGGGTTATACATGAATTCTTTTCTCTATTTTAAAGTGTGGAATGCATATTTTTCATTTTATTTATAATATAAAAAAAAATAAATTTTAGTTAATACGTATATATGAATTTTAATTAATATGTATATAAGTATAGATCGAAAATAATTCGTACAAAATAAATCTGCAGTATTTTATACATGCTTTTACCTGCATTTCTCCTGCATCAAATGACACAATAAGGTAAACAAATGCGCTAGCCGCTATTTTTACACCATGTGATTCCAACTGTGACGTCATGACAATACTGTCCATACTACCAGTATCGCTGACGACTGTTTCATCCAGTGGACCATATTCTCCCCCTGGGTTCGAGGCTGCAAAAATTCGTCTGCTTGGGAATAACATTCATAATCGCGCTATTGAAAAACATTGTGTTTAGAAAATGTATGTGAGTCATTCTCTGAAAATTTGCAATTTTATGTTCCAGGGGTCTTGAAGACATATTTTTAAAATTACAAAAAGAAAAAGTGATTTAAACTATCAATATTAATCAGTTATACATATAAACTGCAATTATTTGCTTATTGAAATTGAAATTCGGTAAATTTAATGCATTTTTTAATGCAAATATCATTCCCTCACTATGTCCCTATTCACATATGTGGGGAAGAAAATGCTTTCTCTGCCATTCCTGCACGTATATTTATCATTATTTTTTTCTCAATTCATTAAACACACTTAAATACATATTTAGTCATTTAATTATATTTATATTTTATATAATGAATGAATTAGGGCACTTTTTAATGATGTCCAGCATTTGTCGTCATTCCCTCACATAAGTATAAATTTGCCATTATTTACTTAGTAGAAAGCATAACATGCTTTATATATGTCTAGGACAGTTTGTACAAGAGTAAAGTGATTTATCCATCTTGTTGTTTGCTCAAAAACGTTCTTGAATAGTTAGTATATGGCTTTGAAGTACTAGATCAATGTAAGTATTTTTATTACGCGTCATTCCCTCATCTATTATAAATTTAATAAAAACTAATGAAATGTCTTTTTATGTTGTTATATTACTAGAAATGTGTTTCAAAAGATATTTAGTAACTGAAAATATACGTAACACTAATCACTTTTGTATCACATGGTTTTCAGAAGTATTTCGTCATTCCCTCACAATCATTCCCTCATAATTTTAATATGAGGGAATGATTTAAATTGTGAGGGAATGATCTGATTTCATTTATATATGTATTAAACAGTAAAATAAGAAAATCTATTGCAATAAAATGCACATTAAAAAACTCATAAGACTTTTAATTAGCGTAAATAAAGATAATACATTTTTAATTTTTATTATTTTACAGGGAGAAGTTAAAAAAAAAATGTACTAATTCAAATAAACATTAACTCTTCTAAATGTTAATGCTTCATCTTTATTTTTTCTATTGACATAAAGTAAAAAAAAAAAATATTTATTGACAGTATGACTTCCAATTATAATTTCTTTTCTTTTTTAACCCTTTCAAGGTCGGTGGTATGTTTATGAAACGACTTAATTTTAATTCCCAAGCGCCACAATGGCACCAGACTTTTTATAACTTTTATCCATTTAAAATGTATATGAAATATAGCATTTTTCTTAATTACAAATAAATTTATTCTTAAATTCCGGTGCCAATCATTTATTTGAACATTTTAGCAATGGAAGTGCTTTGAAATTAAAATATAAGAAGAACTAGGGTAATTCCGGGATTTATGCCGCACATTTTTTTGAATTTGTGTATAAAGTCCCATGGTGGACATAAAATTAAAAAAAATCATGCTGTGCTATTTAATGTTAAATATACAACACGTGTACTGCGACAAAAAATTCAAAACAAATAATTAATATTTTTTAACAAATTTTTTCTAAAACATTACACTGCGGCGCGTCATCCGTACATTCAGGTTGAGACGCCACACTTGTGCGGTAGTTATGCCGCGCATGTAATAAGAACAGAATGAAATTATAAATAAAAATATTTAAAAAAAATATTCATATCTGGACTATAATTAACGATGTAATAACAAAATGAAACTCAATAAGTACAATGAAACGTATTAGTAGATTCAAATTAATAATTGTTTCTAAACTTTCACTATTAAAATTATCGACTTATTTTTTACATTAAATTTTAATTGTTATTTCAGCAACAACGTTACATCAATGTATTAGAGAGGGGAAAAAAAAGTAAAATTGTGTTTACATAATTTATCTGTTAACCCTTTCGGGATCGGTGGCTTTTACACAAATTTTATTCGGTTGGCACCACTTTTTTAAAAGAAGTTACCTTTATTTAAATAATCATGAAAATGCTCTAATTAAGGAAAGCAAATATTACTTGCCAGAAACAAATTTTGTATGCTCTTTATGAAGGTGCTTATATGCACCTATTGTCCCGAATGGGTTAAGAGACCTGTTTTTTAAACTACAATCTACAGAAAAAATGTCGAAAAAGTACAGTCTTTATGTAACTACATTTGACACATGATGAAACGAAGCCAATTACACTTCCTCTTTTCTGGAGTAAGTTTTCTAAACATTCCTTGCAAAGCGATCCATTTCCTTGCAATCCAATTCCATGCGTTACGCGTAATCCAATTTTTCAATATTATCATCTTGACTTGCATTTTTATTGCCCTTCTTACTTTTTATTTTCCCCTTTATCTCCTTTGGTTTTAGTAAACATGATAACATGCCTAACATAGTTAGTCTGTGCAAAAAAAAAAGGAAAAGTTAATAACAATAATCCCGTACAAAAGAAACTGCGGCATGTATATCGGAATTGCAGTGCGGAATGTATCCAATTTTGCATGGTGCAGACGTCGTTCATCACAGTTACCTGCCATCGCTAAGGGGAATGGCGTAACCATACACACAGTACTCTATATAAACGCTGCACTTAGTTTTGACCTCGAAATCATGCATGCATTTAATTAGTGTATGAAAAGTATTTAAACATAACGTGTTTAAAAGTTTGGACAGTGAAATCATGCACTTACGTCAAAATAAGGATTGTACTTCTGCAAGTAAACATCGAAATGAGATTCACGCTATACACTGGTTAAAATAATCTCATTGCGCACCTATACTGTGCGTTTGACGACCATCTATCGATAATTACAAGAAATGCAAGGGGTGCGGCATCTATCCCGGATGCGGTGACTCTCCCGGAGTTACCCTATGAGATACAGTTTGGTTCATAGTATTTTTTGATAAATACAGCAATAAGGTACTTGTAGGCTAAATTTTGAGATTTTTGAGGGAATTTTATTGGGCCGCAATTTTTTTTAAAAAAACAGCAACTTTTCAGAGAATGACCCATGCTTATATTTTATTTTATACGGAGTTTTAGACCTTTTCAGGGGAAGGTATAAGTTTTACATGAATTCTTTTCTCTATTTTAAAGTAAGGTATGCGTATTTTTCATTTTATTTATAAAATAAAAATTTTAAATTTAAGTTAATACGTATATATGGATTTTAATTAATATGTATATAACTATTGATCGAAAATAATTCGTACAAAATAAATCTTCAATATTTTACGCATGCATTTACCTGTATTTCTGCTGCATCAAATCACGCAATAAGGTAAACAAACGCGCTAGCCGCTATTTTCCCACCACGTGATCCCCACTGTGACGTCATGAGAATACTGTCCGTTCCTGCGTGGCGGGGCACTATACAGCGGAAAAAGCTCAAATGGCCACTTTGCCCTCACTGCCCACTTTATCCTTCCTTCTCTCTCTCTCTCTCTATATATATATATATATATACAGTATGCCTCAGAATAATTTACTAATTGAAGAGCTAAGTGGCAGAACATGTTAAGTAACAAAAATTACATTTCAAGAAATTTGAGGTGAAATTTTTTGCTGTAAATTTTAATGATTTACTTTCTGTTTGATACCATGTGTTTAAAATATTAACAGGTATGGTACTAAACCCTCTCAGTAAAACTTATTCATATTTAATTTTCAAATATTAAAAATTAATATTTTTGACATTATTAAATATTAAAATATTAAATATTAATGAATAATGTCTTATATCTTCAAGACTAAATAGAATCTTAGTATTTTAGCTTCACCATGTGATAGGATACCTCATAACGCTTTCATCCAAAAGATAAATAAATAAAAAAAATTAGAAAATGTAGCATAACATGTTCATCAACTGAGCTCTTCAATTACACAAGCCTGCAAAATTTGGGTTGTGTCATATTGCTTAGCTTTTGATAATTGATTCTTACCTATTTTGTAGCGCTGAAACCGAAAATGGCCTTCATTTTCTTTACCATCACGTCAGGATATTTTGCAAAATATTAGGTTGAGCAAAAAGTTCTGGGAAATTTTTAATCTAATAGTTACCAGAATTTGTACCGTACTAGTGGTATATCTATAGTAGAGCTCCCAAATGGTCCGCCAACTGAGTACCAATAAAATTTAACAGAAAATTTGATGGTAGGTTTGCGCTAGAATTAACTTTCAAAGGTGGTTCCGGGGCAGTTTGTAAGAAAAATCTAAACAAATTTTTTTTCTAAAATAATATTGGTCTTCAGTTAGCGGAACATTTGGGAACCCTGCTATAGGAGTTCAGGAATTTCGGCTACAAAATGCTTTCACAAATTTCCCAGAACTTTTTGCTCAACCTAGTAATTACTTTTTAACTTTGGAATTTACTATTTTTGAAAAATTCTGATGTGATGGTTAAAAATGAATGTTATTTTCCGATTTAGTGCTAAAAAATACATAAAAATCAATTATCAACATTTAAAAAACACAACCACGACATCTATTTTATAGTATCAAAATTTTGCTATTTTTTGACTTTGAAATTTACGATTTGCAAAACATCCTGACTTGAAGGTTAAAAATGAAGGCCATTTTCGAATTCAGCGCTTAAAAAAATATGAAAATCTTTTATCAAAAGTTAAGAAACCCAACCATTTCCTGTATCTTTCAGTATCAGATGTTCTCTATTTTTTGACTTTTTACCATTGAAATTTACAATTTGCAAAGTAATCCTGACGTGAGAGTTAAAAAGGAAGGTCATTTTCGGATTAAAAAATACATAAAAATCAATTATCAAAAGTTAAACAACACAAACATCGAAGGCTTGTGTTATCAAATCAAAGAATTTGTCTAATCATACGTTAGAATTTAAATTCCTGATAAATCAGTGATGTTTTATTTTTTAAATAGCCAATAGATGGTAAGAATTTTTTATAACGGACCTATATTTTAAACAAGAACGAAAAATCCTGCCCTAGGCATAAATTAGGAAACACTTTCCAGCAGTAAAATAATATTATTAAGAAATTTCTTATTATCATTCAGTAGAGTGATATATCTAAACAAACAATTTTAAAAACACGTAACTTAGTAAAAATACATTTTCAGTAAATGCTGACCATATGAGTTAATGTGTGCTAATTCTGTCATGGAGAAAAGTTTATGATCTACAGAATTTATACACACCACGTAATACATTAGAAGCTAGATAAGTTTGGTAATGCATACCACAGCGGAAAATGCACTTCCAGCAATTATCAATAATAGTCAATAAGCATATGGTCATAGTCAAAATCTGTAATCGAATGTTTTGTGTGTCTCTGTAAATAATGCCTTGCATTCAATAATCTATAGAAAACATGTTGCAGAGCAACTCACTTCTCCTTTTTGATTTCATCATGTTTGAAGTATCATAACATCATTAAAATGTACCGCAACCGATTTTTACCCATTTATCATAACGTGATGGAATCCGTTTGTGCCTCCCTGTAAACGAGCTATAAATACTTATTCTGCATTCTTGAGAAAGCATGCTGTAGTCCTTATCAGTGATGCACATCAATCTCATTATGTTTGAAATACTGTAACATCAGTAAAATGGACCATAAATGATTTTCTCCTATAGACCATAATGTAGCGGAATTATTTGTGAGCCCCTGTAGATGAAACTATAAATGCTAGACCCTTCATTCATTTCAATACCGAGCATGCTACGTTAAGCCTAAATAACACATAAAAGTTACATGGTAATCCGGGTATATTTACGAGAGTTACTGAACGGCCAGACAGATAGACAGACAAATAGGCAGATAGATAAACCGACTTAATAATTACTTTTCAACTTTGTTGGAAAAGGTTAAAAATGTTATAAAGCTTTATATTTCAAGCGAAATATAAGATAAATTAAGAATCAAACTGTGCGCAACTTAATAATATCACTCATTCAAAATTGAACAAAGCTCACTTTTTCCTTAAAACTCTTAAACATTTTAACCCTTAAATGTCTGACTTTTCAAAAATCCTTGTAATAATGTTTTTCGGCTTTCATTTTTTAAATAAATCACGGGAAAAATATTAAAAAAATCATATTTTGTTTTAAGTATGGTTTACGGTTAAAAAACAGTTTGTTACAAATCGGCAATACTGGTCTTTAATTGAAAAAATAATTTTCCTTGATAAGATTCTATAATATTAAACACACAAAAATTTTAGGAACTATAATAAGAAATAAATTTTACTTGCTTACTGCAGAACAAAATAGAGTATTTCGCAAGCTTCCAAACAAAACAAAAAGAACAAGTAGCAAAAATTGAAAAAATAAATCTATTTTTATTCTTAAACAGCACAAGTGTTGCCATCTACGTGTTGAAAATCGATTTAATAATATTTTCAGAATGTATTTTAATAGCAACATTAGGCATTATAGCTTCAATATTATTTAATAGTATTTTAGAAGCCTAAATTGGGTATGTTGCCGAAAAGCAACACCCGCATTTAAGGGTTAAAGGAATGGTATTAAAGAAAATAACATGGCGAGAAGGAGAATTATAAAAACTATTGATGTTACGAACAAGAAAGGGCTAGAATATCATATGTAAATAAATTAGAAAAAGAGATATGTTTTTCATTTTTGCTCTGTATTTGATTTTCATTTAACTACGAAGAGATTGTTCCTTTGAGGAAAACGTTTTCTACCTTCTAAATTACGTGGCAACAATCTTTCATCTTTTTAGGTGCTTTCGTAATTATATAAATGCTTAGCACCTATAGTCGTCGTTCGGTCCGCCTGTCTGCCTGTCCATCCGTCCACATATAACAGAGCAAAAACTGCCCAGCCGAATGGTCTGAAATTTTAAATATATAATTATTGCAAAATTTTGTCGAGTCACTTCAAATTTTATGAAAATCGGATGTATAGTTTAATTACGGGGACAGTCAAAAGTTTTCCGTTACATGACGGGCAATGGAAAAAAATATTTCAAGTGCATTTTAATGATGTTACAGCCTTTCGAACAGAATGAAATTGATATGCATTTATGAAGCTCACCAAAATATGCATTTAGTACAATTTGCGGTACAAAAAATATTTATAAAACTAGTTATAGTACGAACCCACCTCATTTGGCACGTTTGAGGTGCAATTTCTAACTTGTTAATTCTGATATTATCCGGAACATTAACCTTTAACTGATGTCACGCGGTCTCCCAGACCCCGCGACTCCCAGCTGTAAACACTTTTACAGCTTATTATTTTTCTGTACTCAAGTTAAATAATATGAATAAAATACTTTTTTCATGCAATTTAATTCACATGCTCCTAAGAGAAGTACAACGATATTGTTAGGACAAAATTTAAGTAAATTCAACCATTTGAGTTATTTTTTTTATTCATTTTATTCGATGGGTCTGAGAGACCGGATCACATCAGTTGTGTGACAAATTTTAGTCACATCAGTTAAAGGTTAAAATAAATAAATAAAAAAGTGTTAATGAAAAGCTTCTATGAATAAAATAAATAATTAACTGAATTCTCTAAACGCGTGTGAATTTATGACTTGATGAAATGGATAGCTATTTGATAAAAAAGTTTTTAAATCTAGTTGCCCCAAAAAGATTTAAACGCGCTTAAATTATTTACTTGTTGGTGATAAGTAGACATGTGAATTACAAAAGTGCTCAAAATAAGGTAGAAAATAAGTTTATGTTAATGAAATAGTCAAACTATTAATTTTCAAAATGTTACACTTTTAAAACTTTTATAAGACCCCTTCCCTAGACAAAATGAGTCAATAAGAAAAAAAATCCTTTTGTTCCAACAAGATCGTTACAAAAATTTGCATTTTTAAAATTAACTGAATGATAATAAAGAAAATGACTTATACAAATTTTCTTATCATTTAAAAATAATTTTATCAGGAAAAGTAGAGACCATTCACAAATTTGCGATGACGTTATTTGCAACAAAAATATATTAGTAATTGTGAAAATATTGCATCACAGACACACCAAAATAAAGCAGAGATTATCCAAAGAGACAAATGTAAATTTTAAATCCTAAAAACATAATGATAATAATAATAATCAAAAGTCAAAAATCATTTTGATGTGTTTTCTCTTACCCCCAATACATCACTGAGCTCTTCTAACAATGCTTCTGTAAATATTTTGAAATTCTTTGCAACTAATATCATTATAAACATCGATTATCATTTGTTTAAGATTAATTGCTAATGTATTGTTGTTCGTATATTTTTCGTGCAATATCTCACGGATTTGCATTTCTAATTTGATATATGATCCCCACTGACAATGGTAAATGTCTAGTTAAGCATAAATCATTCAATTTTAAAGATACAGGTATTTTTTAAAATCTTATTGCAGTAAAAGGGAAAAAAATCTGATTAATTAATTTTGTTTAAAAGTGTCGTATGAAAATTTAGAAAGTTAAACTTTTTTTTAAACTAATGGCAAGACTATTTCATTATTTAATCTTATTCCTAATCTCCAAAAGGAAAACAATTCAAGCGAGTTTTAGCCTTTTTGGGGACATCCCGTATTAATCCCTGTTTATTAATCTTATAATCCATACAAACTTATTTTTTTCACAGAAAATATATTTGTTGTATATATTTTTTCTTATTTGACTAAAGAACCGAAGTTAAAACCCTAAGTTTAAATAAACAAGAAGTTTAAAAAAAAAAAAGAAGTTTTCCCTCTTTTAGAAAACATTAATTTAACTTGGCTATTGCTGGTAATAAATAAATCATTGAAATATTGTACCTCATTCTAGTTTATTGTAGCACATATGTAGTCTAAATAAATATATAAAAGTCCAATTGCAGTTTTTTGCACGAATGGTGTAAAAGAGAAAATAATATATTAAAATCTCATCAATCAAACACAGAATGGGTTTATATGGATAGGGATCTAAATGTGAAGTTAACACTATACATTTTTAGAAAATATTCTCAAACTTGCTTTCAATATTAGTGAAAATATGAAATCGAACAATTCAGTATGTTCTTTTATCTGAAAGAAGCGTACTAAAATTTCCACTAAGGGTGGACGTGACATATGTTGACGGCGTGGAGTAGGGAATTTTAATCAGGGCAATTTTTCATCCTATTTAGAGACAGGTCTTAAATCGTCTTTGTGGTGATTACTGCATTCAAAATGTCGTTTGAATCTAAAAAAGTTAAGGTGAATTTATAAAAATTCGCTGTAATTTAATATCCTATATAATATAATTAGGATGAGCGAAGCGAATCCTCTACCAGGCTACACAAATTACATTTTGTCGTACATTTTACACACACACACAAAAAAAAATCAGTATTTTGAATTGAAATTAAACATAAAAATAAATTATGATCTGTAGATTAGCACAATAATATTTTTTTTACAGAATAACTTTAAAAAAATTATTATTTTAATTAATTAATTTTGCATCTTTTTCCATTACGGACGCATTTTTGCAAATAAAAAATGAAACACGGATATTTTCCATATTTTCAGAAGAAAAAATAAATCATGGAGTTAGTAATTATAGATAGAATCATGATTAATTAAATAGTTTCCCGATTTCCTTTATGAAAATTTTAAAATACCCCTTTTTTATGAAAAATATAGCATATGTTTAATGAATTAAAATTTGTGAAAATTCAATTATTAAAAGTATTTTTCAGTGTTAAGAATTCAAATACGCAATTTATTCTTATTATGTGAAATCATTTACGCAAACGATACTTACCATTTTAAAAGAATTATATTATAATTTTTTTTTGTAAAGTGGCAACAAAAGAATTGTAAACAAATAAAATTAATTGTTAAATTCGTTATATCATAAATAAAAAATTCCGAGGAAATTCTTAGTTAATTGGCTGAATTTACATTTCTAAAATTAAAAAGCGCCAAAACATAAAATAACATTTTTGCTTAATAAAGATGCAAAAATATTATAAACAATATTGTTACTTTCAAATATTTATCTTATTAACCTTTAACTGGAAACGTGCCGTCTGTGATACGGTTGTGTTTACATATCTACCCTTAATATTTTCTCTCTCCGACATTCAAAACGTATCTTTATGCTGTTATATTAAAAAATTGGTCATGTTAATGCATTACTATTAAAGATTAAATATTTAAGTTCACTATTTGGTAAATTATTAAGTGTTCTTTTGTGCACGGAATTTTCACGTTTCCGGTTAAGGGTTAAATAATGCTTCGCGAATCCAAACAAAGCATGGCTTTTGCTAGTCAACTAATAAAATTCAGTACGGTATTTTACCTTTCAAGAAACTTTTATTTTCCTGCCATCTTTCATATCCACAGCCACTATAAATGTTTTCCTGTATTTATTTTCTTTTCTTTCTTTTCTTAAAGCAAATTATCATAAATTTTATTTTCCATTACTGTTTAAGTTCACAAACTTTTCCCCTTAATAGACATTTTGAGACAAATATATATCTTTTAAGCTCCAATAATTAAAAGCGCCTAGTTTTTTTATTTTTAAATACAGTAAAATTCAAAAAAGTGTCTTTAATTAATAAATTAAATATGAATAAAAATGCAACTTTACTTTAAATCAAACATGTCAAACTGTTTCGGTCCGGATACCACTAAATTTTTATAGAAATCATTGCCTTATCTAATCATTAAATCGCTGCGATTCAAGAATTCGACTACTTTTTCAAAAAATTAGTGGCATCCGGCGGCCCACAGTTTAACACACCTGCTTTAAATAGTGCAAGTAAAGCATCTACATCACATAAAATGAGCTTCATTAAACTGTATATATTGTTTTGGTTTGCAATTTTGCATCATAAAATATTTAATGATTATCTTTACAATTGCATAGCTGCCAATTCTTACGCTTTTTTAGATCACAAAAATTTAATAGAAATTTTTGCCTTTTTAATCGGCAGATTACGGCGATGAAAAAAACTAAAATTTACTATTAAATTTTTGTGGTATAAAAAAGCATAAGAGTTGGAAGCTGTGCAATTGTAGCTATTATTAGCTGTGGCTAAGCACGTTGCGCCCAATCATGTCAGTGGCAATACAATGAATTATAAAATGTTACAGTTACATAAAAATGTGGCATATCTATATGTAATCATTTAGAGTGTTTGTCAGTGTGTTTCGTATTATGAAGTTCCACAAAGAGAATTTTCGCACATGAGTTAATGATTTCATTGTTTCAACGATTCTGAAGAAAATAAACTGAAGAATGAATTAATTTTTATATTGCTGTTGAAAAAGATAAACAAAAATCATGGAACAAATGGCCCACTCAAGGAAGAAATTGTCAAGCATGCGTTTTTCTTAAATTGATTTAATCTAATATACCTATAAATTTCTAATTTAAGTTAATTTTGATATCTATCTATTCTATATTTTTTTTACATGTCTGACGCTTTTTTGGTAAAATTAAATTATACCCCGGGAAAAAACGGGAACGGAAAAATTGCGCATTTGGTTTTGCTGTTTTTTTTTTATGGGAGGGGGGTTTTCTTGATTGAATCAAATATACTATATGATATACTAATGATACAGGGTGTCCAGCGAATAAGACCCTGATTTCAAAATTAAATATATCAAAAATAGAGATCAATAGAATTATACGGTAAACGGTTTGTTTATTAGCTAAGCTGTAAAAATGTTATACAGAAGTTTCAAAATTTAGTTGCAAAAAACCGTTAACAGATGGCGCTATAATCGCAATACTTGTAAACTGAGCTTCGAAGTCCAGAACACTAGCGTCTCATTCCTAGACGGCTTCCTATGGAAGAACGAAAATTGGGAAAGAGCACTTTTTCGTTGGGGTGATGGGCAGAAGTGGAGACATTTGGTCACAGAATTATTGCATCAGCTTCAATTTTAGAGAATTTCAATTAATAGAATTTTCAATAAAAAGTTTAGAAATCATTATATAAGAACTTATTAAAATATTTTATTAATTTCAATTTTTAATGCCATATAATTATTTAAATCAAAATGCATATATTTAGAAAAATAATTTCGTACTATTTATTTATTTTTTATATTTTTAAATCACGGCATAATATTTTGGTATTATTGTTTATACCTGAATTATTATAAAGAAAAAAGTAATTTTGCACTTTTCATTTACTTTTAAATCACGGCATAATACTTTGGTTGTAGCACAACACATATATTTCTTTTCTTTGTAAACAAAGTTTTAGAGACAGAAATTATGCATTAAATTATTTCTTTTTTTAAAGGAATTGATGATAAGTCATATCATCAACGTTAAAGCAAAATTATTTTGGATGCTGCATTCCTTTCCAACACTGTCGCTAGAAGCTGCACCATATTTCTGTGCTCAGTGATAAAAAAAAATGAAAACGAGTTTTTAAAATTAAAATTATTCTTTTAACTTAATTAAGTTTTTAAAAATAGAAAATTTGTATTTTTTCATTCAAACTATTCTCTACAATTAAAAAAAAAATGATTTATGAATCATTATTATAAATGCTCAATGATTTTTAAAAAAGGGGTTTCTTTTAGCTTAATTAAATTTTAAAACCAGAAACTTTGGATTTTTTTATTCAATCTTTTTTCACAGTTTAAATAAATATTAAAAAGTACAGATATCCATTTTTTTTCAAATCTTCCTCTACTTGGATTCGATTCCACGATCTACCAATTAAGAGAGAAAAGATATACCACCGAGATACTGGTATCCGGACCGAAGTAGCTTATAACATAATTTGAAACAAATCTCAATTCTGTCAACACATGGCTCCGCTTCTGCACATTACCCAAATAAAATATTTTAATAAGTTCTTATATAATGATTGCTAAATTTTTTATTAAAAATTCTATTAATTGAAATTCTCTAAAATTGAAGCTGATACAATAATTCTGTGACCAGATGTCTCCACTTCTGCACATCATCCCAACGAAGAAGTGGTTTTTCCCATTTTTCTTTCTTCCATAGGAAGCCATCTAGGAATGAAACGGTAGTGCTCTGGACTTCAAAACACAATTTATAGGCATTGCGATTACAGCGCCATCTGTTAGCGGTTTTTGCAACTAATTTTTTAAACTTCTGTATAATATTTTTACAGCTTAGCTAATAAACAAACCGTTAACCGCATAGTTCTATTGATCTTTGTTTTTGAGATATTTAATTTTGAATCAGGGTCTTATTCGCTGGACACCCTGTACATATCTAATATATCTAAAGATCCGGGCAACGCCGGACAGGTCAGCTAGTTATAAAAAATGATAAGATACATCTTGTGAATCAAAGTTGTTTCTTTCAGGCTACAAAATGGTAAAAAACTATACGATATGACCTTGAGGAAATTTGTTGTTTATTGGCGGAGTCTAATGAAGATGACTGCGGTGAAGATTTTGTAGAAGAAAGCGATATTGCTTCAGATGATGATATAGACGAACGTGAAGAAGGATCAGAAAGAGAACAAGAGAGTTTTGACAAAGATGAGGACGATTCTTCAGAAAGTAACACTTCTTTTTTAGTTATTGGAGAAGCGAAGTCATCAAAAACTCCTGTCGAATGCTGGAATTGCTTGTTTACAGATGATATGCTGAATGATGTCGTGAGGTACACTAATCAGTATGTATATGTCATCAAGGAATAATTTTCCAGAGAACGGGGTGTAAAACATACAGACGTTGTTGAAATAACACAATTTGTAGAATTTCTCTACTTGGGTAGTGCTTACAAGGCGAATGGATCTAAGGACTTTGGGAAAGGAAGACGACGGAATCGCAAAGTTCATCCTTGTGATGAGCATCAAGAGGTTCAAGTTTCTTATGCGGTGCCTCCGTTTTGATGACCACGAAACAAGATTTTCCAGAAAAGAACAGGACCGTGTTGCTCCAGTGACGTGATGTCTTCACAAAATTTGTACACAACTGTCAAGCGAGTTACTGCATTGGTGAAAACGCAACGATTGACATAATACTGCCTGCTTTTCGTGGTTTCGGCAATATATTCCCTCCAAACCAAGTAAATACGGAATAAAAATCTACGCTCTTGTAGATGCTAAAATGTTTTCTTCCTATAACTTTGAAATTTATGCTAGAAAGTTAAACGAGGATGAGGATGGCCACCCAGGGAAACTCAGCAAATGCTTTAGAGTTTTAGTGCAGTCACTGGTGGAACTGGAAAGTTAAACGAAGGACCTTTCCGTATAAGTAAGAAGACACCTGATGTGGTAAAAAGGTTGACTGAGCCATTTTTTAGTTCGGGAAAAAAATAACGGCCGACAAATCGTTCACACATTTGAGTCTTGTGAATGAATTGAAACAGAAAATACTATCATTCGTTGGCACAGTCAGAAAAAACCGAAAAGAGCTACCAAATGAGTTCATTGTTACTAAAAGCAGAGCAAAATACTCTAGAATTTCAGCTTCAACAATAATGGAACTACCTTGGTATCCTACATTCCAAGAAAAGGCAAAAATGTCTTCCTTCTGTCATCCCTGCATGGCGATCAATCAATTGATCTTTCTACTGGTGAAAGGCAAAAACTAGAAGTAATCATTTTGTATAACTCGGAGTAGATAATTCAGGAGTAAGTAAGGTAGTTAGGAGTAGGTAATTCATGCAAGATGAGTGCTTCAAGCAATGTGTCTGGCGACACAAAACGTTGACTCATGATAATCTTTTTTTTTTTTTTTTTTTTTTTTTTTTTGCAATATTAAACATTAGTAGAATCAATTCCCAGGTCACTGGGAATTCCCACATTTGATCAATCGCCTAGAAGTTCTGAAAAAAGAAGTGTTCATAAAGCAACTCTCTCATGAACTTGTGCTTGGTCAACTTGCGAAGCGGAGCATAACATCTATTGGATTCCATAACATCTCCAACAAAAACTGAAGAGATTCCTTACAATCTATGACCAAAAAATAAAAATGCTGATCAGTTCCAGATACCACCAAAAAGAAGCAGATGTGAAACGCGCACTTAGGTGACTGGTATGAGATAATCGTTGCCTAGTACCTGCTACAGCCGAAGTCTTCCAGGGTGAGCTCAGTCCGTTTATCCTTGAAAAAGGCACTTTACTGTACCGTAACTGGTTAACTACGGCTGAGAACAGCCATTTCGGCGAGGCGAGGAATATATACAAAATTTTCATAAGATAATACAATTTAGACAAATTTTTGTCATTTCCCATCCAAATCGGGGAAATGACAAAAGCTAGTTTAAATGATTTGAGAAGATTATCGAACTGTAATCGTAATGTAAAAAGTGTCATAATGCTATCTGCCTCTAAAATACTGTTTTCATGCGTGCTCCGTGCTACAACAGTGAAGTAGAAAGATAAATGTCGTATTTGGAATAAGCTATGGTGCTTAAACATTAAAAAAATCGCTAACTATATGAAAGTTCAATATTTTTTGTAGATTGACGAGTTTTGTAAATGTCGTTTTAAATGACTAAATAAAACTATTTTGTTGCCCCTTAAAAGTTTTTTAAACTTGAAAGCTTTTAAAAATTATATATATATATATATATATATATATATATATAGCACCACTGTTTTTTAGCATGAATAAACATTTTCCATAAACTAAACTAGTAAATTAAAAGTGGCTTCCCAGGCTCGTTGCGCCCTACCTTGTTGGGTAGCGCCAGGGATTGCGCTCGATGGAGTATTAAAAATAACTGAGACCTCTTTACTTACCAAAATGTTGCAACATCGGGCGAAACGAGCCCATTCAATCCAGCGGCCTACCAACAGCATAAAGAGAAAGAACTTCACTGACTGACGCCACCGCTGTCATTAGCACTGCACTGTTAAAAATCTGCAGCTTTTGTTGCATAATCACTCCACCGCTTTTATAGAATATCTCTAATATGACTAATGAGAATGCTCCATAATATAGTCAAATAATCGTTTTCTATAAAAGCGGTGGCGTGACTATGCAGCAAAAGGTACAGATTGTTTACAGTGTACGATAGGTGAAGCTACTGGGAAGGGAAGAAGAGTACGTGGTTTTGGGGAGGCGTGGCAAACCAATGTACTTTGACTGTGCCTAACAAATCAGTTGTGTCCGATGGAGTGTTAATACAATTAGATTTAAAATTTTCTTCATACTGTTCTTTTCATATTTTCTTTCTTTTTTTTTCTTTTGGAATTTTATAATATAATTACGTATATCAGTAAATATTAGCTATTCCCAATCCATTTTTTTTCACTTTTTTTTCATAACTCCACCATTTAATCTAATATAGATTAATATAACTATAGAAGTTAACCATAAGATATTTTTTTAAACAATATTTTGAGATGCAATATTTATAACGCAATAAAGTTGATATAAAAAAGAAAAATTTTCATTTAATTAATCAAACATAATATTTTATTAAACAAATGTATGAAGAATTTCATAAATATTGAATTTTCCATTTCAACTCGCTAAATAATCATTGTTGCTTTTAAAAATTCAATTTTATGTTTTTATGTATGTAAATAATTCCTTTTAATTACATATCTTGTAACATGGTGACTGGCAGCTATTGTTACACAGGGTCAGTTTTCCGCAGACGTGTATAGCGGGAAACTCGGGGTATAGTGCCTAGAATATATAGTGTGGAAATCGGCTATTCCTATAATACTTAAAAAAGTGCTAAAATATTGTATTCCTTAAATGTGCAACGATGCTGCTGAAATACAAAGATCGCAGCGACATCTGCAGAATATTTTATAAAACTGCAAGAATATTGCTCGTCTATATTACAGCGTCTAGAATACATAGTGTAGAAGTATGCTATCCAAACAATGCTAAAAATTTGTATCCCTTAAATGTGTGACGATACTGCTGAAATCCAAAGAGTCAATCGCAGCGACATCTGCAGGATTTTCGTATTACATTGTATAGACTGGCACTATCTTGCAGCTTTAGAAAATATCCTGCAGATGTCGCTGCGATCTGTATATTGCAGCAGCATCGTTGCACATTTAAGGGATACAATATTTTAGCGCTTTTTAAGTATTACAGGGATAGCCGATTTCTACACTAGGTATTCTAGCCGCTATATCTATACAATGTAATACGAAAATCCCGCAGATGTCGCTGCGATCGACTCTTTGGATTTCAGCACACTGTAAAAAAAAAACAAAAAAAAAACGACATTTTTACAGTACAAAGTACTGTTCATCTCGCGCACAAACTCGATCACAGTGAATGTGCTGTATCTTTCTTTGGTTTCCTGACTATAAAAACAAGGAAAATACAAAAGTTGCGTAAAATTAAAAGCACAATGTGCTGGCAATTCGGACGCCAGAAGTACTATAAAAACATGGAAAATACAGTAGTTGCGTAAAATTAACAGCACAATGTACTGGCAATTCGGACGCCAGCAGTTTGTGCTGGCGTCCGAATTGCTAGCACATTGCGCTATTAATTTTACGCAACTACTGTATTTTCCATGTTTTTTTAGTCAGGAAACCAAAGGAAGATACAGCACATTCACTGTGATCGAGTTTGTTCTGGCAAATTTACAGTGTTTTTTTACAGTGCAGTATCGTCGCACATTTAAGTGATACAAATTTTTAGCATTGTTTGGATAGCATATTTCCACACTATGTATTCTAGACGCTGTACTCGGGGTACAGCGGTCTTCATTTTTTCCTGGTGCCTACAGTGTTAAAAAACTGCAGCTTTTGCTGCAAAGTCACTCCACGAGTTTTATAGAAAACGGTTACTTGTCTATATTATGGAGCATTCTCATTGGTCAAAATAGAGATATTCTATAAAAGCGGCGGAGTGACTATGTAGCAAATGCTGCAGATTTTTAACAGTGTATGTCTATCAGGCTACCGGCGAGGTCCTGACAGCGACCTGACGATCAGTGGAGTGCCTTTGTCTTATGCTTTCATGCTTGAAACAAACCGCGAAGTCTCACCAAATGAAAGTGATGGAGTCCTGTCAAGGAGTGCCTCCCTAAAACAAATGAGGTACTGAAGAGAGGTCAGGGTATGCTCCTCTGGTGGACGAATTGGAAAGTAGATAGTGATAAAAAGAGAAGAAAATGAGGAGAGAGAGCTTCTTTTTTGAGACTTGATAGGATTCATAGCAGATTAGGTCCAAATAGACGTACCATTTTTGTCTTATAGCATATCGGCACCTTTTTTGTGATCATGTGGTGTTTTTCATCTTTAATGGCTCTAAAAGGAAACTGGCGGACATTATGCAATAGGAAAACCTTTCCTTCAAGTCGATCTAATGTTCTTATCTCCTGACCCATTCTTGAATGTCCCCATCATTTTATGAATAAACCACAGAAGGGTGGATAGTGTTGAATGACGTCAAAACAAGCATTTGAACGCAGCCTAAGATCGCAGAAGGTTATAGACAGAAGTTTGACTCAGTTATAATTCTGGGTTTCATTTGAGCAGCTTAAAGTCAGGAGGTGGCGTCTCTGTACTCCGGGCCTAGCCAACGCCACGTATAGACAATGCCGACGAGCTCGATTTCGACGTCACTGCAAATCGGCTATCAGCGGATCATTCATTACACCCTATTCTTGTGACTTATACGTCCCAACAAACATCACAAGAATAGGGTCCAATGAGTGATCAGCTAATGGTCGATCTTCCGTGACGTCGAAATTGAGCTCGCCGGCATTGTCTATAAGTGGCGTTGACCTATCCCTGTGTTGGGAAACACAACTTTTTACCTTTTATGTTGTTGTTGTTGTTGTTATGGCTATGTTTAAGTTTTTATTATGTGTTCTAATAAAGAACTTAAAAAAAATACATTAATATGGCTTTGTCTCACTTACAAGGTGAAAATTATATTGTTGCTATGCGCAAGTAATGGTTTTTGCTATATAGCAATATCTTTGAAAATTATTAAAACAAATCTTAATACAACGGTGATTATTAGTTTTAATTATTAACATCAACAATCCCGCCCCCCCAAAAAAGACTTGTTCTTTTATTTTTTGTGTATGATTTAAATTGAAATCTTGTTTGTATTATTGGTACTTATACAAATCTTAGACTATAAAACTTCCGTATAAAGAACCTACGAAAAAGATATTTTCAAGTACTATCCTTAAATTATTATCGTAAATTTATGACTGGAATAGAAAGTTTGCAACATTTCATCTTTATGAAAAAATATTTGCAACAGTACACAAATCTCAATAAAACAATATAAGTTTTATAAAGAAAAAATCATTAACATTATATATTATTTTAGAATGGATTTCTTACTTCATACAGATAGAAGTGAAACTTTGTTAAATGATCAATGAATAAAGATTATTATAAGTCAATTTAAGTAAGTAAAGCACCTTTATAATTAAGCATAATTATCGTCACTTTATGAGAATTCCTCGAGCTTAAACAACTTAAATTCAAGCCAGAGCAGAGTAAACGCAGTGTAGACAGTCATTACCAGCTGATTATATACTGAAGACACGTCGAACGTTTTATAGTTTTATTTAAAATCACAAAAACAGACGTCATTACTTCGATGTCGAAACACTTAAAACATTAAATATTTAAAAACAAAGTAACTGAGATAGACATCCTCTTAAACGGCTTAAACTTATATAATCCTTTTAAAAAAAAAAACAGAGCCGCCTCTTATACCACGACCACACAATATATACATTCAGTTAAACCGTTACGTCATACCACACATTTGCCGAAAAATTTGCATAAAGCAAGATGCTGGAAATAATCAGTAACAGAAGAAAAACTCCCCGCATTCGGCACGAAGACTTCGTAGAATGTAGTGACTGACTAAAAGAGCTGAAAAACCGGCAATGTGTGGATGCAAACGATTTTT
Organism: Maratus speciosus; assembly: GCA_963932465.1. NCBI lineage: Eukaryota > Metazoa > Arthropoda > Arachnida > Araneae > Salticidae > Maratus > Maratus speciosus. The sequence goes on along the minus strand of OZ010796.1, from coordinate 303,016,080 downwards.
GCTCGTAGCTCGGGACAAGGTATTGGCAGGAGGATTAAAAATAAGTTAAACACACATAACTTGAGAAAAACTCGCACACCTGCACTGTTAAAAATATCGTGAAAAATTACCTCTGTTTTTAAAGGCTCTCTATTTTCTGACCAATGAGAACGCTAAATTAATACCAATGAAAAGTTCTCATTGGTCAGAAAATAGATAGCCTTTAAAAACAGAGGTAATTTTTTACGATATTTTTAACAGTGTGCCTGTCACTTTAAGGAACCAAATTTTATCAAAATATTGATAACTTAGTGAATTTGATTAAAACAAGACAAGTGTTAATGAAGTAATCACACCTATGTTATTAAGTGTTTATTTACTCTTGAATTTTATATGAAAAAGAGGGTTGGGGTGACTAATTAGAAGCACTAAATTTTGGAATGATTAATGAATGATTAATTCATCTTTCCTAAGGTTAAAGATTAATTAATGCGCTGTGAAAAGTAAATTTATTACAAATACAAAACTAAAGTTACCAATTTAGGAAATAGAAAATTTCTCGGTAATAAATTTCGCCAAACGAAGTTATTGCCATTTCAATAATTATACATTCATAACAAAAAATATTTTCCCAATGATTTTATCAAATTTCAGTAAATGCAGTATAAAAATGACTAATTTAAATTTTCATTAATGCTTATAATTATGCAATATTAAGGCACATATTTCTACATTACGAAATCGATTATTATGAACAAATGAAAGAAATTCAGAAAATTAATTCCAGTTCTTCCTTAAGCCATTACAAAATAAAAATTAAGTAAACAACTTTTATTGAAAGATTACTTTACAGAATAATCTTACGTTACATTTTATTTTTAATACCTTCTAAGTAACATGAAAAAATATTTATAACTTGTTATTTTTATTATTTTAAAGAGCTGTAAATATACTGAACTGCAATGTCTTTTCAATAAATAAAGCAAATGATAGAAGAACTGTATGATAAAATAACATAGTTGTGATCTGACAAGACTACCAAGTTTCTTCATTCCTCCCTATTGAAAGACAATTTGGTAAAAAAACACAGTGAGAAATTGAAATAAAAATACTTAAAAACGATATACATTTAAAAAGTATGCAAATGCATATTTCCTTTTATCTTGACTAAACATGGTCAACGGAGCTGTCTGATCGCCCACAATTCAATAAATTTTCATTTATATATTTAAGATATAACATTCTTACTTAATTATTCAAAATTATTAGCTATGTACGTACATAATATTTTGGTTAAGTACACTCATTTAAGAAATGAGGAAATAGCCCAGAATACAATTGTATCATAAATGAAAGAATAACATTTAAAAATATAACTATTGGTACTCATTCAAAAAACGTCGTTGATAAATACAGATATAATTACGTAGTATTTTATCTTATATATTACAGAAAAGAAATTGTTTAAGAAATGTGCATGTTCAATTCAGAAATATTGAACACATACATCAGACTTGTGCGCTTGACCCCAAGGCCCGCTTATAAGTCATCGTCGATATACAGGGACGAGATAGTGCAATGAAATTTACAACACAGAGAACTTTTACATCCGGGAGCTCCACAAAGAGTGTGCAACGGAGCCAGCGGAAGTCGAATCCGCAAGCCTCCTACGCTCTCAAGCGATTAGCAGCGTGGTGTCTTATTCACTCGGCCACGGAGGCCCCTTCAGAAATATTCTATTCTAGCGAATTGCCAAGCGTCTTGGCGAGCCTGCCATTATCGCCAAGCTAATGTATGCTAACTTGTTTCACTAGGGAGTTCAGATACAGCGTCTAGAATACCTAGTGTGGAAATATGCTATCCAAACAACGCTAAAAATTTGTATCCCTTAAATGTGCGATGATACTGCTAAAATCCCAAGTGTCGATCTTAGCGACATCTGCGGGATTTTCGTATTACATTATACAGACTAGCAATATCTTGCAGTTGTAGAAAATATCCTGCAGATGTCGCTGCGATCTGTATATTTCAGCAGCATCGTTGCACATTTAAGGGATACACTATTTTAGCACTTTTTTTAAGTATTACAGGGACATAGATTAAGGACCAAGATGGGACATTTACGGCAAAATTTGTAATGGCAACAGTACTAGCGTCACTACCGACAATGGGAAAGAATTAACATGCCTCCGAAATTACCTATGTTGAAGAAATATGTTTACGCTCTGTGCTTTGAATATCTTTTCTTTCCTAAAACGAAGCAGGTGTCAGATAGTCCAAGAGCCGACAGCAGAAAAGCCTATGTTATCAAGCACAAGAAAAAAAACCTTTATTTTATGGAAGAGTAGAAGTAGGGGAATCTAATAGTCCAAGAGCTGGCAGCACAAAAACCTATGTTATCAAGCTAAAAAAAAAAACCTTTATTTTATTTGAGAGTAGAAGTAGGGGAATCTAATGATACATGTCTGCCGAAGTGAAGTGGTGAAAAAGCCAAAAATTATTACCACTAGTGGTTGACTCGTAGGTTTATCATTGTGTCTGTCCTACAAACAAAGATATGAAAACATGAAGGACTGAGAGCAGGAAAACACAATGATAAACCTACGAGTCAACCACTAGTGGTAATAATTTCTGGCTTATGCACCACTTCACTTCCGGCAGACATGAATCAGATTCCCCTACTTCTACTCTCCCATAAAATAAAGGTTTTTTTCTTGTGCTTGATAACATAGATTTTTGTGCTGCCGGTTCTTGGACTATAATGATCCATGTCTGCCGGAAATGAATTGGTGCATAAACTAAAAATTAATACCATCAATGGTTCACTCGTAGGTTTATCATTATGTTTTCCTGCTCCCAGTCCTCCATGTTTTCATACCTTTGTTTGTAGGACAAACACAATGATAAACGTACGAGTGAACCACTGGTGGTGTTAATTTTTGGCTTATGCACCACTTCACTTCCGGCAGACATGGATCATAAGATTCCCCTACTTCTACTCTTTCATAAAATAAAGGTTTTTTCTTGTGCTTGATAACATAGGTTTTTGTGCTGTCGGCTCTTGGACTAAGACGATGTTCTATTCATGCTTACTTTATTTATTTAGCTGCTTTTTTTACCGTACTTGTATTGTTCACCTTTAAGTTACAAAATGAGAACTAGAGTAATAATACAAAAGAAAAACCCTAGAAATTTCTGTTAATAGCGTAAATATGTAAGTTTATGAGATTAAATTGTAAAAAATCAAATTCAGGTATTGTGTTAATTTATTCATATCGAATAAAACTTTAATAAGTTTAATGTCAGTACCTCTATTTATTTTTAACTGTTAGATTTATATAATTCTAAAAAATTGTCGAAAGGAGTTTTCCCCCATCTGTAATTTTATTATTATTTCTTATATGTTAATATTATAAATATTATTGAATTGATTGTACGTTATTTACATTGAAAACAATATTTTTATTTTATCTGTAAGAAGGTGAAAATGCGTAATTTTTAAAGAATTATTGTAACGATTGTTTAATACGTTAAACTTCATAAATTAATTAAACATCGGCTATAGAAATTTTCCTACCGAATGCGTATATTTATGAAATTTTCTGGCATTTGTAGAGTACAATACTTCGTATATTTTTATATTACACCATTACTTTTTGTAGCTTTAAATCCAATTATATCATATTTACTTCATATATAGCATTCAAGACGAAATTTGTACCCTGTTTTTCATTGCACTTAAATCGTTAACTCATCATGTAAAAAAGAAAAAAAAGCATATATTCGTGCATGAACATAGAATAGATATTAGATATATAAAATAGAATATCTATTCTATATCCATGTATCGCTGTAAGATTCTATTGTAAACGTAAACATGCAGCATGAAAAAAAGAAAGATCACAATAAGGTAGACACTCAATAATAAAAGTTTTACAAGGATGGGGAGTTTCTTCCCCATTATCACTAAAGGCGCTACGAAGCTACGATCGCAATCGCATTACTATTACGCTCTATGGAAATGTCCCATCTTGTATGTTAATCTATGTATAGGGATAGCCAATGGAGGATATTCCATCTACGTTATGATCACGTGGTCAAGGTAAACACGTCTAGTGTAAAGAAGGGAAGGCTCCGTGGACGTGTAATGCAAATCCCCTCTAGCCAATGAAACAGTTCATGAGGCAAAGCAGTAGTAGCTTCCCTTCTTATCAGTTAGAAGTTCCTTGGGTAAATTACCGGTATCACGTGACTTTTTTCAGCCTCGAACCCATATTTGGAATATCCTCCATTTCCATACTATATGTTCTAGGCTACAGCGCCTAGAAGATACAGTGTGGAAAACGGCTACAAAATAGAGCTAAAAAATTGAATCCCATAAATGTACAACGATACTGAATAACAAGATGTCGATCGTAGCGCCATCGTAGTGATTTAAAAACGATAGTCATTCTAAAAGAGACTCTTTAACCTATTTCACGTCATTCCTTAACTAAATTAGCTTATAACAGACTAAAATATCTTATATTTATAGTTTCCGATATTTAACATTCTATAATTTTTGAAAACACAGGGTTTATATTGATAATAGTTACGAGATGGCGCTCGTATCAGCATATTGCCGCTGAGCATTGTTGGAGATTTATGGGATACAAGTTTTTAGCACTTTTTAAAGCATTATAGGAATAGCCGTTTTCCACACTGTATCTTCTAGGCGCTGTATTCTAGGCGCTATAGCCTAGATACGAGAGAGGCGACATAGCCACTTTTAGACAGATGCGTTTGTCCAAACTATGGTAAACGTAGGCATTTTCTGGTCCAGAACTTGGCGATACTCACTTGAACGAGATCGGTTATACGAATTATATAAGTTAACAAGCATTAGCTTGGAGATAATGGCTGGCTCAGCAAGATGCTTAGTGATTTGCTTTTGTCCAGAATTGTCTCAATCAATTAAATGTTGTTATTCAAATTACATCTACCCCGTATGTGGCGTCTCTCATATCTACACTGTTAAAAATATCGTGAAAAATTACCTCTGTTTTTAAAAGCTATCTATTTTCTGACCAATGAGAACGCTTTATTGGGTTTTATGTAGCATTCTCTTTGGTCAGAAAATAAATAGCCTTTAAAAACAGAGGTAATTTTTCACGATATTTTTAACAGTGTAGGCTCCCTAGTCTCACTCGTCTAATCAAACTCGCCCAGCCGAGTGTCGCCAAGCTCTGGAATGCAGAATGGAGGATATCCCATCTACGTTATGATCACGTGGTCAAGGTAAAAACTTCTAGCGTAAAGAAGGGAATGCTCCGTAGACGTAATGTAAATCCCCGGCAGTCAGTGAAACAGTTCAGGAGGAAAGCAGTAGTAGCCTCCCTTCTTATCAATTAGAAATTCTTTTGGTCAATTACCGGTACCACGTGACTTTTTTCAGCCTCGAACCCTGATTTGGAATATAGTCCATTGCCATAGTTTGGTCAAAAGATTTTGCCTGAGCATACGCCCTGTGCGTATGTCGCCACTCTCATATAGAGGTAATCCAGGTCGCACTTTTTCCTCTTCTGTCTTCGCATAGTGGACTTTATTCCAAATCTGGGTTCGAGGTTGAAAAAAGTCACGTGATACCGGTAATTTACCCAAAGAACTTCTAACTGATAAGAAGGGAGGCTACTACTGCTTTCCGCATGAACTGTTTCACTGGCTGGGGAGGGTTTTTCATTGCGTCTACGGAGCCCTCCCTTCTTTACGCTAGAAGTTTTTACCTTGACCACGTGATGGAAACGTCCTCCATGATCCTCCATTATGAACTGTGACGCAATGCACAGATGACAACTTTATTCAATTTTTTCCCATTTCTAACGGGATTTGAAGTAATTTATACGGACGACAACAAGATATTTCCATCCCAACTCTTTATATCGTCCTGTAATAAAAATAGAAAATATTCATTCGTAAGGATGACCACCTACATCAACCGTCGTGAATCTCCTCGAGACTACATGCGATACGCATGAAAGATGCTTACTTTTTCTCAAGGACTTTCGGAGAAACTTTATTATAAGGTCAAATCTCCAAATTTATAAAAATATATAGATGATCATTTTCAAACAGAGAGCATCACATTCCATCTTGCTGGACCCTGGACCTACACCCTAAAAGCTTTCTGTAGCCCAAAATCCCATACATTTTTAAAACTGTATTTTGTTAATCATATAATAATGATTTTGTTTGAGTTATGTTATAGTAATACCTATTTTTCCTCATATAATCTTTGAAAGTTTGAATAAATGGAGGATATTCCAAATATGGGTTCGAGGCTGAAAAATGTCACGTGATACCGGTAATTTACTCAAGGAGCTTCTAACTGATCAGAAGGGAAGATACTACTGCTTTGCCTCATGAACTGTTTCATTGGCTAGCAGGGATTTACATTACACGTCTACGGAGCCTTCCCTTCTTTATGCTAGAAGTTTTTACCTTGACCACGTGATCAAAACGCATATGGAATATCCTCGATTGGATTATATAGTATATAAGATGTAGTGTGGCAACCAGCTATTCGAGTAAGGCTTTAAAAAGTGCTAAAAAATTGAATGCCATAAATGCTGAATGATGCTGAACGACAAATGTAGATTGCAGCGACATCTGTTAGCTCTTCACCGGCCGAAATGCTTAATGGAGGATATTCCAAATATGGGTTCGAGGCTGAAAAAAGTCACGTGATACCGGTAATTTACCCAAGGAACTTCTAACCGATAAGAAGGGAAGATGCTACTGCTTTGCCTGATGAACTGTTTCATTGGCTAGCGGGGATTTATATTACACGTCTACGGAACCTTCCCTTCTTTACCTTAGACGTTTTTACCTTGATCGCGTGATCAAAACGCAGATGGAATATCCCCCATTGAATACTCATACGCTCCACCAGTGGCTGAGAGGTTCTGCTACAGCTCCTAGAATATCTAGTGTGGAAATATGCTATCCAAACAGTGCTAAAAATTTGTATCCCTTAAATGTGCAACGATACTGCTAAAATTCCAAGTGTCGATCGCAGCGACATCTGCGGGATTTTCGTATTACTAGTATTTCATTGTATAGACTAGCAATTTCTTGCAGTTGTAGAAAATATCCTGCAGATGTCGCTGCGATCTGCATATTGCAGCAGTATCATTGCACATTTAAGGGATACAATATTTTAGCGCTTTTTTAAGTATTACAAGGATAGCCGATTTCCACACTATATTCTAGGTGCTATAGTTCTGCTTTCGAGGCTGGTAGACGGTTCTGGGTTCTAACCCAGTCACGCCTGTCGGCCTAACCGTTTGGAAATTTCGTGGTTTTCTTCGAACCTTAATTTCCCAAGCGTAAATACGGGTTAGGTTACCTTAGAAAGACCCCCCACAGAGGGCACTCCTCGTCCCCCTAGGGCCTATATCCCTTGAGTAGCTAATCGGCCGTCAAAAATCAACCCAACACACACACACTGAATCCTCATGCAATGCTTGCTATTGAACTACCAGATATCGCTGCGATCCCCATTTATCGTTCAGCATCACTCGACATTTAAGGGACTCGAATTTTTAGCACTTTTTGGTTGGTCGATTGCCACATCTTCTGTGCACTATAACGAGAGGAAACATAATGGACGATATTCCATCGACGTCATGATCACGTGGTCAAGGTAAAGATCTTCTAGCCTATAGAAGGAAAGACTCCATAGACGTAATGTATACACCCAGCCCGAGGCAAACGAGAAAGACAGGCTACTGCGGTGGGTCCGATTCTACTTTTTTTACAGACCGCTGGATTCACGTGATGCTCGAATGCACCAATGAAGGTGTGCGAAAAGAGCATCACGTGACTCCAGCGGTCTGTAAAAAAGAAGAATCGGACCCACCGCGGTAGCCTGTCTTTCTCGTTGGCCTCGACCCAGCCAGTGAAACAGCTCATGGGGTAAAGCAGTAGCAGCTTCCCTTCTTATCAGTTTGAACTTCTTCGTGTAAATTAACGGTACCACGTGATTGAATTCAGCCTCGAACCCAGATTTGGAATATAGTCCATTGACGGAAGGATGTCATGAAAGTATCACTGTGCTGGGTTTTCATGTTATTATAGTGGCATGGATAAATATTAGAACCGACTGAACTCTGACATGATTTTTATAACACAAATTCAACACGAGGCTAACGAAAAAGAAAGGCTAGCGCGGTGCTTTAAGCGTATCTTTTTATACAGACCGCTGGAGTCACGTGATGCTCGAATGCACCAATGTAGGTGCACGAAAGAGTTGACGTCACTCTAGTGGTCTGTAAAAAAGATATGTGGAATGCGCCGCGGTAGCCTGTCTTTTTCGTTAGCCTCAAATGCAACAGGGATGACGTACTAAATTCTATCACAGCGGTTTTTAACGATTTCTTTTTTCTTTCTGGTTGCATTAACTGCGTCTAGGTCAATTTTCAAGCGTTACATCAAATCACTTTAAAAACACTGGCGCGCTCGCCACGCCCCCCAACCCCCCCCCCCCTTGGTGGGATGATACTTGTCAATTCTTCTTGCATCAGAAGCGGAGGTTCCTGGAGTGGGCCCGTTCGACTTGTTCTAGAGAACACTGGAAAAACTACAAGCTGTTTGCAGCAAAGTTTCGGAGGCACATTAAACTTGTGTCCCGCCAGTATTGGGACAAGATCTGTCGGAATAGTTGCACGAGTGGTAGCATCTTCAAGATCTTGAAGCGCCTCGCGAACCGAGGGACTCCACACGGTGGCAATGTGCTGTGCAGCCCATATCCAATTGTTTCTGCGCATCTTCAGGCCGAGGCTTTCTTGCACCACTTTCAACAGTTGGACGCCTTTGTGCCCCTGCCCTTTGATCTTAGCGATGACGACTGCGCCTTGGATGCCTGCTTTTCCTTGGAGGAGCTGTCGCATGCGCTTAAATGCACTAGACCTACTTCCCCTGGCGTTGATGGTATCTCCGCCCGTCTTTTGCAAAACTTGCACTCTGTCAATCGTCAAAAGCTTCTTTCCATGTATAATGCTTCTTTTGAGAGTTCATCGCTTCCTGACTCCTGGAAGTTGGCTACCATCATCCCAATTCGCAAACTGGACAAACCAGCTATGCATACAAGTTCGTATAGACCAATTGCACTGACTTCAGTCTGCGTCAAGGTCATGGAGAGGACGATCCTCCGTCGTCTCCTGACCTGGACGGGCGTGCGAAACATTTTCCCTCCCAGCCAATTTGGTTTTCTTCCCTTTAGGGACTGCACTACGGCTCTGTGCACTCTTGTTGACCATGGGCGCCGTGAGCGAGAGCTCAACCATTTCGTGGCTGCCGTGTGCTTGGACATCAAGGCTGTCTATGACTCGATTTGGATTGATAATCTGATCTACAAGTTGGCTTCTTTGGGCATTCGCGGACGTATGGGTCGTTGGATAGCAGAATTTCTCACGGATCGCCCGATCCAAATTAGGTGGAGTTCGGCTACTTCTGGGGTGGTCCCTTGTCGTCATGGTGCCCCCCAGGGGAGTGTACTCTCCCCCTCCTCTTTTTAATTTACTTGGCTGATATCGTGGAGATCCTGGAAGACGGCATTTATCTCATCGTCTATGCCGACAACATTATTGTGTGCGTCATCGGCCCTAACGAGTGTCGTGCTCGTGACAAGTTAAATAATGAACTCCAGAGGATTGGCACGTGATGTGCTGCCAACAAGTTGAGAATCTTTCCCGAAAAGTGCTTGGCCATCAACTTCTCTCGTCGCCGCGACCCGGGTATCCCTCCGATAGTTGCTGGGCGGGATGTCCCGTGGAGCGCCACTGTGAAAATTTTGGGAATTTGGATCAGCCGCACCCTCAACTTTCGCCAACACTTCTCAATGATCCGTGTTAAAGCTCTTCGCCGTCTCAACTACATAAAGGCTGTGGCAAGTCATTCTAGAGGCGTGGCTAGCTCGCACTTGCTGCGTATTGTCAACGCTCTGGTGAGAAGCCTCATCTAGTACGGAAGTGCGCTTTTCTTCGACTCCAATCAAAGTGCGATGACGACTCTGGAGAGAATTTATTATGCTGCTCTTCGCACCGCTACCGGTCTCCCTTTGTGTACTCCTATCCCGATCCTCCGCCGTGAAGCTGGCGAGACCACTATCCAAAGCCGGCTCCTGTTCCTGGCCAAGACCTTCCTTTTAAGGCAGCTCGCCCTGCCCCCGGGACTTGCATTTAGCGACTCTCTCAGGTCACCACTGCCTGTTGGACCTGGATCCAAATGGTCTAGTCTCTGCGACGAGTTGTCTGTCTCATATGGCTTCGATCCTTCCCAGATAATCCGCTTCATCTGGCCTCCTCTCCCTCAGAATCTGTCCCTCCACATCATCACTGAGGGTCTCCCCTTTCAGGACATCTCTCTCCCGGACCTTGCGCTGGTTGGCGAGTGGGCTCGCTGGCGCGAGGCCCACATGCTCCTGTGCTGTTTTATCATCAGATGCCTCCAAAGATTATGCGAAGACGTCGGTGGCGGCAGTTGATGCTGACTCTAACCGTGCAGTTGCAGCCTTGATTCCTCATTGCAACTCTATCTTTACTGCGGAGGCGCTTGCCCTGTGGTTGGCCGTTACTCATCTGCTCCCTGTTAACAGAACAATCTTTCTTTTGACGGACAGTCTGTCAGTCCTGCGTGCTCTCCAGGCCTACTCTCTTCGTTCGCCTAAGATTATCCTCCACCTGATCCATAGTATGTCATCCAGATGCGACATGGGCTACTCCATCACCTTGGTCTGGTGTCCCGCTCATAAGGGCATCATCCCGAATGAGAGGGCTGATTCTCTGGCTAAAAATGATCCATTTCTTTGCAGCCTATTCCATGGATTTCCCCGGAGGACTGACGTTCCCACTTCAAGAAGAACTGGCTCACTGAAAACGACTTTTTGTGGCTTAATAGTGACTATGCGCCCACCTACCCTCATCTCACAACAGACCGGTCATTTTCTCTGTGGACTCCGTCCCGGGCCACTGATGTGCTCATTGCCCGATGGAGGGCTAGGATGATCCTCACTCGACAGCGTCTATTCCGAATGAATCAAGTTTTCTCCCCGCTTTGCAGGCATTGTTTCGAGTCAGCCACACCGGAGCATGTGCTCCTTCACTGCATGTATCTCAACGGCCCTCGCCATCAGCTTTTTGCCACGCTCAAACTTCCCGCCTCCTCAAGCTATAGTGACGTTATGTTGGTTGCCCTCTCTTCTCCCCATGGTGTTGCAGCGCTCATCCGTTTCTCCCGTCTGGCTCTCCCGCACTTGCTTTGATGGTTTTTTGGTCCGCCTGTTTGTGATCCCGCTTCCTTGGCCTTGCTGTTTTTGATCTGTACCTCGCACTTTTGCTCCTTGCATGTTTTGGGTTCTATCTTCTTCGTTTGCTTTTCCCAACGCTGGATTTTCGAGACAAAAGCTTCCCTTTCGGGTAGTAGCATATGTCTCAGTACGTACCAACCAACCAACCAACCAACTTACTTTAAAAACACTTACTTTGCTTTCAAAGGGTATCCTCATCAGGTGTCTCTGCATTTGATTTGTTGACAGTAATATGCTTATTTACATTTTAAACGTAATCTAATATTAAATTTAAACCTTGCCATAGTATTTGTACTTTTTATATCACGAGCTCTTGGGCCAATGATACGGCGAAGCAATTTCGCAGTAATTTTAATAACAGACTGGTATCTTATATATTCTTTTTGTTAGATGATCCGGAAATAGAAAAATGAGTAAAGATTTCAAAGATTTCTCTTACAGGTAATAATAATATACCTCTAAGCTAGAAGCAGCAGGGGTCTTTCGGTAGCTTCATCGCCCCGAGCCCTCCCTTCCCGCTTTTCGGTGTCTTTAATTTGTGTAATTTCCCTTTTAAATTTGTCCGGTTTCAGTTTTTGAATTTTTTTTTTTTTTTTTTTTTTTTCAATTCTGGCTTGCGCTAGAGAGTCTTTCATTCGGGACGTGGCTAGGGACCTAAGAATCTTGCTTCCGCAAAAGAGTCGGAGTAGAGTAGAAGAATAAAGGGCTGCGGACGAAGATGGGCCGCTCACCGCGGCGGTTGACCCCCCCGCCCACCCCCAACCGCCGCCGAGACTAATAATAAGCTAGAAAAAGCAAGGGGTCGTCGGGTAGCTTCATCGCCCCGAGCCCTCCCTTCCCGCTTTTCGGTGTCTTTAATTTGTGTAATTTCTCTTTTAAATTTGTCCGGTTTCAATTTTTGATTTTTTTTTTTTTTTTTTTTTTTTTTTTTTTTTTCAATCTGGCTTTCGCTAGAGAGTCTTTCATTCGGGACGTGGCTGGGCTCCTGGGAATCTTGCTTCCGCAAAAGAGTCGGAGTAGAGTAGAAGAATAAAGGGTTGCGGACGAAGATGGGCCGCTCGCCGAGCGAAAGCCAGATTGCAAAAAAAAAAATCAAAAATTGAAACCGGACAAATTTAAAAGAGAAATTACACAAATTAAAGGCACCGAAAAGCGGGAAGGGAGGGCTCGGGGCGATGAAGCTACCCGACGACCCCTTGCTTTTACTAGCTTATTATTAGTCTCGGCGGTTAGGATGACTCATAGTCATCCTAACTTAATAGTAGCGGAGAAATCTTCACTAAACAAAGAAGCTATTTGCATAACTTTTAGCAGAAAAGGATTTTTATTTCAATTAATGAAACGCTCTTCAATAAGTACAAGAACAATGCAATATCTTCGAAACAACAGGAAATTAGATATGGATTACACTGTTATTTATCCCAAACTTCTATTCGATTCTTCTAATTTATTCGAAATTCTAACTCACGCAAATCCTAATGAATTGAATCTTGCTACGTAGATCGAATCCAAAAATGTTCTGTTGGAGTTAAATAAGGGAAATAATGTAACTTTTAAAGAATGAACTATTTAAGTATGTTAAGGGGAAATGTTTACAATTTAATCTCCCCCCCCCCCCCCATCTTCTTAAAAATAAACATCAAAATATTGTAACATAACAAAGCCCACGTTTTAAATTATAATATTTTTTTAACCATAATATAAGCAGAGTTGCTCTACCCCTAAAGAATGAATAGTTCTTTTTTAAAGCTAAAAAAAGGGCATGATATCAGTTACCAGATTGGTGAATTTTTTATTCAAAATACCTACCATAATTTCAGAATAGTAGTTTTCGCATTATTTAATGACAGACATTCCGTAATTAAATAAAGCGAAAATTATTTGCCGAAGAAAGTGGTAGATATTTAGAATAAAATATTCCTCAATGTAGAAACACTGGGTTATCACTACTTAGAGCCAAAGTAAGGACTAAACAAAATTTGACAAATTGATAGCCCTGATTTTGTTCTTTGAATGATAGTTTGACATTGAAAAAATAAAGAATAATTCCTTTGTGATGTTTTTAAGAATTTTTTTAACGTTTTACAATTGCGAATGATGTATTTATGTGAGTTATAATTTCTGCTATTATAGTTGAATAGATATTGCCATTAAAAAGAAATAAGGTAAAATATAAAACAGACCACCGTTTTTAAAAATCTTTCAATCTAAAGATTTTGGTAAAATGGGACATACTTTCTACAATGGTAATTATAAGCTTATAATAAAAATAAGTACAGCAAACTCTCTGTAAGGCGGACTCTGTGTAAGACGGAAATCTGTCTAACTCGGAAAGATTTTCAAGTCCCTGCGAATCCACAGACTTAGAGTAAAATTTGTCTAAGGCGGAATATTGTCTACTGCGGAAATTTTTCTTGGTCCCGACTGATTCCGCCTCAGACAGAGTTTACTGTAATATGATTGTAATTGTTTTCTGTTTTTTAATCAAGTGAGTATATTCTTTTAAAAATGTGGTTCTATGTTAAGCTTACTTTTTTTAATGGCATCATTATGTTAAAGAAACATTTAATTTAAAAGTTCGAGCTTTCGGCAAATATGAAAATAACGAAAGTGAATAACTTGCTGATAATTTCCTTGTTAAATATCTCGAGTATTTTAGGACAATTGTTGCTCATTAAGAATTGCGTATGCCAGTTTTTGTCAAAATCTACAAAGTATTTCTCCATTTAAGAACTTCCAAATTAAATTTACAATTTTTATAGTTAGAATACAAAATTTAACACCGAAAAAACTTTGCAGATCCTACAAGAATACTTGTGGGATTTTTTTTTAATGCAAATAATTTTTTTAAACACATTTGTTCTATTTTTTGTATCTTGCTTAAAGTGTTCAAAAATCTGAAAATTGATGTAAACTTTTTCATTTCATAATCTGAAGAAAAACTGTCTATTTCAATGGGTTAAATGAATTTTAAAATGTTATATAATTAACTATTCTAATAAATAATTTAATGTAATCAAACCCATAAATGGGTATAGAGCACATACTTGCCAAATATTAGGAAAGTTGCCAATTCTAATAATTAATTTAACCCCTTGAAGGGCGGTGGGATATAATATATCCCACTTAATTTTAATTCCAAAATGCCACATTGGCACCAGAATTTTCAAATAAAATTTTGCATTTATACCGTAAGTGAAGAAAAGCTTTTATTTATTTTAAATAACTTTGTTTCTAAATCCTGGTGTAATCAGTCATTTTAACATTTTAACAACGTAAGTACGTTTCCCCTGAAAGGGTTAATGCAGTTAAAACCCATAAATGCGTATAGAGCACATACTTGTCAAATACTAGAAAAGTTACAAAGATTTTATGTAAGAATTGGCACACTTGAAAGAGTCAGAAAATATCTTTCAAAATGTATTTTTATTAAAATAAAACCTTCTATATTTATAAGGTATCTTATTTTCAACTTATTTCCAATTCATTTCGATAATTCACATTTAATAATTGTCGCATTAGACGGAAATTCCTAGCTTAACCCTTTATGCCCCGACGGGACTTTAAAGTACCATTAAAATAACTTGTTATAAAATTCATTTAATACATCGATCAGTAGTAATACAGTTTAGAATGAGTTATAGATACTTTACTTTACTTGTTCCAAAAGCATTATTGGTTGCACAAAACAAAAATATTTTTAAAAGGATGATTTCTTTTGCCTTTGCATGTTTTCAGTTTTCTTGACGTTGAAAGATTAGAGGAGGAGGGGGGGGGGGTTAATTCGGAAATATTTCTATATTTCTATTGTAAGAACAATATATTTGTAAATTTCCTAATTCTACAAAATACTAAAAAAATATTTTAAATAAAAGATTTGAGTGGCATTTTAAATATTGCACAAAATCGCTATGAATTCAAATTTAATTTTGGTAAAATCGTTCTAAAATTTATTAAATGATTGTGTAAATCTTCTAATGTGGTTTCAAAATTTCACGAAAAATGCTTTAGAAGATGAAATTTTCATGAATTCATAATTTGGGACATAAAGGGTGACAAATTGATAACTGTATTTGAATTGCAGATAACATTGCAGGACTGTGTTTTATGGAAAAACATTCAGAGATCACTGGATTTCCCTGCAATGCACTCAACTTTTAAAGGGACGCTTCACCAATACCTGTTTCCCATCTCCGATCCCGAAATCTCATGTTAACCTATGGGGAAAATTAAACAGGCGATTACTCATTACCTAATATAATTATCAAAATACGGTTTTCACCATCAGAAAATACGTATCAGATGTCGAAATAGTGCGTTTCTAAAAATTGTCTCCTTAAATTTTAAGTATTTAAAATAAAAACTTGTATAAACTTTGAAATTTCTGCTTGAGGAAAATTTTCATATTTTATCATCGTTTTAACAATATTTAAAAATTAAGGAGAGAAATTTTAAAATCGCGCTACGTCAACTTATGACATCTACTTTCTGACGGTGGAGACCGTATTTTGATAATTGAGTAATCACAGCTAATTAAATTCTCCCATAGGTTAACATGACATTTTGCGATCGACGAGGGGATAACAGGTATCGGTGTAATGATGAAATTAACAAATCATTGCATATCATTATTTATCCTCCATTATAAAATTAAAATTCTCCTTTCAGAATTATAGCTTTTAATCAAAACTTCCTTTCCCTTTAAAAATAAACAGATTTAAAAATATATCTGTTTCTTCTCCTCTTTTGCGCTTAATAAAGAACATCCAGTTTCATATTCCCAAGTTCATTCCAGCAGTTAATAAAATAAATAAAAAACAAATGAACTTTCTCATCTTAAAATCTCCAACTGCTCTT
This sequence comes from Maratus speciosus, assembly GCA_963932465.1. Taxonomy (NCBI): domain Eukaryota; kingdom Metazoa; phylum Arthropoda; class Arachnida; order Araneae; family Salticidae; genus Maratus; species Maratus speciosus. The sequence continues at coordinate 302,999,900 of OZ010796.1, read as the reverse complement.
CTGTTAATGAATAAATACAAAATATTCTTTGACCATATGCATTTTTACAGCAGTAATTTAGACACTTATTATTAATGCTCAGTTTGATATTCAATACAAATGCTTATTTCGGTCTCAAAGAGCCATTCTGTTTATATCAATGAAGGCATCCGGCATTTATTAATGTCGGCGTTGTTACTTCTAAAGATAATTTTCCCATTGTCCAGCCTTGGAATCATATAAGTACTTTACAATTTTCATACGCCAATTAACGGTCGCATGGCTTGATTGTAATTCAAAATTCCTATTGATATATTCTTTGGGGTTATAATGGTACAGGTTTTTAACATTTTAGCTCGGCGCACTTGCAATAATATCTGACAATTTATCATTCTCTCTCTGACTGTCTCCCTTGTAACATCCTTTTTCGGATCCGGTCCCTCTCTCCACTACATTTTACATGTCTATCTTTAGAATAAATGAAAGGCAATTCGACTTCAACATTTGCATACTACTTCTTTTATCCTCTTCAAATCACCAAAGGCCAATGGCGAAACCTGGATTTTGTTAATACAACGTTAAAAATGCTAAAACATCAAGCAGTCTGCCACTTAATGCCGCTCTAACTTATAATCACGTGAAGTCTTCAGTACAATCGGTGAAGCGTCCCCTTAAATCCCTAAGTGTTTTTAGCCTTAAAAAGTTGTACAAGACGTTTTTTGGAAGATAATTTAAACACTGTTGCAGATCGGATCTCCATCAGATTGATAATATATTTTTTTTTTCAAATTAGTCTTATATAATTGATGCTAGGGCTAAAAACAGTGAATCTAACATTACGCTCTTTTTTTTCCGTCAAAATATTGCTTATTTTGCTATGAAAATACTGTTCTTCCCTTCCTATGATAATATCGATACTTTTATGACTTAAGTCGCCCATTTATTTAATGAAATCAAGTTTCACGTACAAAAGAAATTTTCTATACTTTGAAAATTAAGTAAATAAATAAAAAATAAAAGTATGTGCATCTTCGCAGCAATATATTTTCCCTTACAATTGAAAAATAACTGTATAATCTAACTTCATTTGGCTCTTTTGAACATGAACCAAATCTATAAAAATATGAAGTGTGAAGAACTTGAGATGAATATTTCCTCATTGGCTAGGCATTTGTGATAAGTGTTCATATATATGTGTATAAAATAATTATTAATTAGTCTTTATCTATTATAATATGTGCACATGTTTGTCGATATACTTCATTTTTAGTGGTGAAAATTTAGTGTTTTATACACACTAAATGGAAAAGAAAATCTAAAGCATAAGTAGTAATCAGTTTGAACACTTTTTTTAATTGTTGTCAAGTCGTCTACAATAACTAACACAATAAAACTACTATTTTTGTTCAACATCCACATTAACAAAGAGATTTCAAGATACCGAGCTTAAGTTATGGGTATGTAGGTTCAATATGAATTAAATGCAACTTCTTTGCATGCAATAAAACATTTAATAGCACAGACACAAAGATAAAAAATTCAACAAAATTTATTGATTTACAATAAAAGTCTTCATCCAGTGACCACCAAACTACTACTAATTTAGTATAGAAAAATTGTGTTTAAATAAGGCGAAGATTGCATTTCAGAATTTGTGGTGACAAACTACTTTCACTCAAAAAGATTGAAGATCCCTAATTTACAACAACTGAATATTATCAAATTACACTTCATTTACAGTATCAATAAACGTTTTTCTTAAGAGTGAAACAATATAAAATCGAAAATGCTGCCACAACAGGTATAAGTGGATTACAGCTTCTTGACCAAGAAACTATCATATCCATAGCTGCCAACATTTACGCTTTTTGGCTACCAATAAAATTTAATAGAGATTTTCGCCTTGTTTAATCATGAGATTTCGACAATTAAATAAGGCAATACTTACTATAAAATTTTAGTGGTAAGAAGAAAGCGTAAAAGTTGGCAGCTATGCATATCTATTAAGACACAAAACAAACAATCAAACGAAAAAAATCACCAGATTCACATTAGCAGCATTCAAATGAAATTATTAATAATATAAAATACATATAGAAGAAGGGTTGGTAATATGGACACCCTACTTTTCGTTTCAGCCAATAACATAAAAAAACAATATTTTTCAAATATTCTCGGCATGGTTATATTTAGTAGCATGTTTCCATCTCCTATAATTACTGAAGTGATGTTTGATGTTACTTGAGTAAGCACGATTAACAATTTTATATGAAATTAAAAATCACCTCCGATGAAAATATGCTGGTAAAATGACCTCTTTCAGTGTTTCCAATGAAAAGTTAATGTTGTTAATAAATGTCGAAAATAAAAATATTTATTATCACTGCAACATTAAAAACTGAGGAGTTATTAGAAAGACCATTCATAAGAACAGAAAATATGCAAAATTGTGAAGAAAGTTGGAATTAACGCGTAGTAGAATCATTTTTACAAAGGTGGACCGTAAAACTGTTAGCGACAGACGTCACAAATATGTAAACATCTATCTTTGCATCGCAAAGCACACATTATACCACAGTTCACACATTATGCACATGGTCTACTGTTTCTCTCAGAAGTCATCTTCGCTGACTCATTGATATGCAGAATCTGTCTGTGAACCTTTTTGAACTTTTTACTAAAGAGTTCTCAAGGGAAGCTAAGTATGAAGAGCTTACATGGTGAGGAGCCGATTTTCTTCCTTTGTTAGATTTTTTCGTGTGCTTATGTGTGTATGTGTGTGTGGGGGGGGGGAGGGGGGGGTTAGTTCAGAAACTGGTAACATTTCTTGAGGAGATATTCAACACAACATGTTGGCAGGGAATGCTTTTGTAGGTGATGGAGTAGGCGTAGCCTCGTCTTGAGCTCATTTTGTAATGTTTGGAATTTGGAAAATTGAAATTAATGAATGAGGTCTAAAAAAATAATGTAAATAAGTTTGATGTCTGTATGGGAGCAGGATGTAGGTAATATGGACCTCTGGTCCGTATACACCTTCGTTAATGAGTCCATATTAAAAGCAACGTCATCTTAAAGAAACAAATGTTTATCACCGAACTACTGAAGAAAGTTATGCTTCGATTATGTAATTTTACAGCTTGAGACATCTAGTCAAAGATTCAAAACTAAAAAACGGGTACGTAACAATAAAAATATGAAAATGAAACAAAATCAATTACCTTGCAAAACTTTTCAAGACTATGAATTACACAAACACCTCACAATCTACTACTTCACTATCAAGCGTGGTAGTTCGAGTCATAGCATCAAAGATGCACCTTTTGAATGATAAGAAGCTGCAAGTGTCCAGATTAACAGCAGGTCCATATAGCCACCCCTTCCCTGTATGAAATTAATTGCGGAAATAATTTATGTTGTAAAGTTCGTTTAAAAATTAGCTATATAACAAATTCTTAAATTCAGCGCTGGCTTCATTAATTTTCTATTTCATCAAGCAGGCAGACAAAAAGGCAACTTTGCAGGGCCTGATTATCACAAAATAACACGTGGAAGCTGCCTAGGGACACTTAAAGTACAAAATCAGGTTTTTTTTTTATAGAAATGAGTACAGTCATTCAGGGTAACTTTGAACCATGGGGTGTAACTTTGCACCACCTCCTATTGTTCAATATTTTTGACTCCAAAAGACTAAATAAACTCCAGAACTGAGCTCTGTTGGCAAGGTTCTAAACTGGGATTTCTACTCTTTATTTTAGAAAATAAATTAGCAACATTATACGCTATTAATTGCATCATCTAACTATTTTTGTGAAGTACTGTTTTCAAGCTAATTTTGAATGCTGTTTTGAAATTGTTGTAATCCAATTAAATTTTCATAGTAAGTAACAATACACTCATTTATCAGACATATTATTGTCTAAATGTTGTAAATGTGATAATATTTTGTGATTATTTATTTATTAATAGTTAATAGAATGTAAAATAAGAAGGCACTAACATTTTACCACATTTTCAGGGTAACTTTGAGCCGGCTCAAAGTTATACTGATGTTTATAATTTACTGATTATAGGTGCTACTGTCAAAAATTTCCCATATTTGCACGTATATTTTATATAAATGCCGAAAGTGAACATTAGATATAACATATAAATATTTTCACAAATATGTGTAAAATACATACAATTCATTTAAATGCGTTTTTCCGGGCGGAGCTACTCAAATTTGACGTTTCATACATTCGACATTTTTTATTCTTGTTTGAATAATACTAGTACTAGTATATATTACTGTAACTATGGCTATATTATTGAGATAAAACGTTGAAAATTGTTTTCCGCTGCATTTTTATGCTTTATATGAAGAATAAACAGATTTTTTTTTTATTTCTAAATGTTCACAATTCTCTTCTTACACTTTTCTTATGCCTGACATTTGTTGTGCTATCATAAATTATACAAATCTTGTGATGTTGTGAAATGTAAATTCGGAGTCTTTACATATCTGAAAAATATTTTTTGGAGTTTAAAGTTCTCCTAACTATAATACTTTTTTTATAATGAATAATTTTAGATAATATTTATCATATGGTGCAAAGTTACCCTTAATGTCTGGGTAACTTTGAACCAGGCTAAAAATTCATTTTTTATTGCTTTTATCCTTATTATTCCTTAATATTTGATAGTCAAACAATAATTTAGGATCATTTCTTCTCTTTTATGCCCCTAGTTGCAACAATATTCTTAAAATAAGAGAGTGGCATATGAAAATAGAGAAAATGCGGATCAAAGTTACCCTGAATGACTGTATACATTTTGACAAAAAGTTTGTTATAGGGTTCCAACTGCGTCTTTGCCCCAGGGCGTCATGTACAGTTGGTCGGGTCCTGCTACTTGCACATTGAATATATGTAGTAGAAATTTGTGCTTTTGAATTCCACTCTAAGAATGTAGTTTAAGTATGAATAAAGTACGTATTTTAAGTGTGTATTTTCAATGTACACTCGTGGGGGGGAAAAAGTAAACACCCCCTACTAATTCCTCAACAAATTATCGTAGAAGGAAGTTACTGGTACCTAGAGTTGCAAAGAGTGAAAAAAAAACGGGTTTATTCCAGGAATAAACCGGGGTTTTTGGGAAAGAAATTTTTTAAATTCCCGGGAGTTTTCGGAATTTTTAAAATTTTTTTTTTATGATTTCAATTATTGTCAATGCAAACAAAATGTTTTTTACAAATGTAAACAAAACCAATAACACAAAAATATATTAAAAAAAAATAGCTCGGTTTAAATGGAAACTCACGAAATACATGCATAAGTTACAGAAAGTTTAAATAAGAGAAATTAAAATATTATAAATAATTTTATATTTTATTCGTCGATAAGGAAAAGTAAGAGAGGCATATGACAGATTCACTTTGCCTAACATGAGTGTAAACATCAACCCTGTTCTCCGAACCAATTATTTCCAATTATTTCACCAATTATTTCAAATGTAAACCAAAAAGAAAATAAACAAACGAAATGAAATCAATGCAAAAATACAATGCAACTCGCTAGAAAAATAATATATCGTACGCCTGAATAGTATATAGACCAGCTAAAACAAATTAAACAATTTTAATTTTTTTTAAAATTTCAAATCTTCAACAATTCGCAAACGATAATGTTGTAAAGCTAATGAGTTTTAATAAATTGTGAAAACTTAGAGCGCAAACAAATAATAAAGAAATGTGTAAATTCAAAAATTAAACAGCAATTTAAATTTTTCAGAGCACTGCATGAAATGTCTTAAAGTAAAAATTCCACACTGGAAAATGATTGGTTTTGTTTACTTTCAAAACTTCTTCAAAATTTTCAATATTCCCCAAAATTCCGGGTTTATTTCTCAAAATTCCCGGGTTTATTCTTGTCCTTCAAAATCTGCAGGTTTTTTGCAACTCTACTGGTATCGAACGATTGGAAATAAAGTCTACTTTTAAATGGTGTATATAAAATTTGCTTAGGGGCCATCTACATATTAAAACGAACCCAAATTTCATTTTTTTCAATGGTAATACCCAATTTTAACAAGATATTTAAAATCTTCGGTTCAAACTATGGCTAGACACCAAATTTCAAGTCATTTGAATGATAAGTTTTTGAATTATAAACATTCAAAATTTAGTGCTTCTAATGTTAAATTACATTTTCATATTTTTATTTATATCTCCTGAAATTATACTCCTAATGTGTTAATTTTTTGTGTAGCAATATCACTAAATACCCAAACATAAATACCTTGAATTTGCAATTTTTATAATTTTATGATATGAATTATGAATTATGAAATTATTATTCGAAAAACTTATGAATTGCAACCTACAATTTTTTTATGGATTTAGATTTATTAAGTCCTGTTTTATGGAAATCCAAATTTTCACATTTTTCTTCCAAGTAGTTTTCAAATTATGCTTAAAAAGTCGCAAAATGATGGTTTAAGATGTGATAGAAGTGATAGAAGTGACTAAATATTTTGAAATTTCTTCTGCTATCCTGTAATCTAGCAGTCTTCAATGACTGCTTGCGTGGCGCTTAAGATGCCTTGATCAAGAAGGGGTTTCTCTCGGTCGACAATCGAATATCGAACTTCAATTTGAATACAGCTCTTAAAATACGCTCGTTTTAAAATAATTAATTTCTCGTAAACTTATCGTATGAATTGAATAAAAATTTGTTTTTAGGCTAATTGAAGGGTCTAGAGTTCATTTATGCTTAAAATTAGCAAATAAAGCCTTTGTGCAACAATATTAAAAAGCAGAAAAACCAACGTTTAAAAATGCACAAAAAATACATGAAAAGCAGCAAACAGCTGTTTCGAATCTACTAACGAGTTTCTTTTTCAGTGCAAGATAGGGAAAAAGAATCTCGTTAGTAGATTCGAAACAGCTGTTTGCTGCTTTTCATGTATTTTTTGTGCATTTTTAAACGTTGGGTTTTCTGCTTTTTTCATTTATGCTGTCAGAATTGTGTATTTATAGTGAAAAAAAAGTTATGGTTCGTTTTAATAAGTAGATGGCCCCTAAGCAAATTTTATATACATCATTTAAAAGTAGACTTTATTACCAATCGTGTGGTACCAGTAACTTTCTTCTACGATAAGTTTTTGTAGAGTTAGTAAGGGGTGTTTACTTTTTTCCCGCGACTATACACCTAAAGTGTTTATTTTAAATGAGCGCCAACAATTTTTATACTTATCTACGAAAGACTGAGTACCCCATAATTAAATAAAGGAAATTTTCTGCACATAGAAATAGACATAGTTGCCAGCGGGCGCCCTGCCCATTACCTGATGGAGAGCAACATTCCAGACCGCATTTCCATCTGCGAAAAAGATTCTTTTTCGAAATGATTGGTCACCGTAGACGAAAGTTTGATATTTTATAACAAACTCGGACACAAACAATCCTGATACAGCCGATACATAGATCCCATTACTGTTACTAAAGCAGGACTCTACCAGAAGAAAGTGCTCCTGTCTATTTAGTGGGATTAGATCTACTACACGCTACTACCACCAAACCAGACTATCAAATCTGAAAAATACTGCTCGTATCTCGACGAACTGAAGGGAGTAATAGCCAGGAAACACCCTGAATTAGCTAACAGACGAGGTGTTGTCTTCCATTATCACAACATCAGGTCACTCCACATCTTTGACTGTCAGAAATGATCTTCATGCATTCAATGGAGACATTCTGCCCTACCCTCCCTATTCTCTGGACATTGCTCCGTCCGAAGACTATTTGTTTATTTTTTTCAAAAATTTCCTTTGCAAAAAAAGAATTTACTCTTTGAATGACATCAAAAATCCCCTCGATAAGTATTCTGACAGAAAGTCACAAATGTTTTGGAAAGAATACTTCAGCAAATTGGTGTGTGCCTTAAGCCCACATTTATTACAAAATTTTTCAACTTTTTATTTGCTTGATGAATAAAAAGCATGATCAAAAAGAATAATTTGTTTCATATCCCACTACGTTTAAATAGACAATTTTTGGCAAATATCACAGAATTTTTTATTTTATTTGAAAGACTGTACAATTAGCAATTTAAAATAGTTCTGCGTTCTTAATTTCTTCGTACGATCATTGGTAATGGTAGTATAATTATGGCTGTTTTTGTTTCAGCTCTCAAACCGGAAGTGTGTGTTTAAGTAACCGGTAATGTGTATTTAAGAAATATTAAGAAAGAAAATATCTTCTCTTTATCCTTCTTTCCTTATCCTCCTTATTCCTTCTCTTATCGAAATTAAGGAACGCAAGGCATGGAGAGGGAAAATGGAGAGTCGACTGATTAATACCCTTGAATGTATGCAAAATTCAGTAGATTGCGCATGCCATCGTAACTATGGTTTTCGATCCTAACTGATTGAACAACTTCATCTAAAATATTCAAACATATTTTATTTTTTTATGGTAAAAAATTTAATAATAATAATAAAGTGTTGAAATGCATTTAGTCACACATTTTTATTTTATTCTTTAATCGATTTATTAACAAGTGGAAATGAAACGGTTGTTGTTTTCTAGCATATTTTTAATAAAAGTGTTGCAACGTTATTCATAACTTTTACGCTTTTTTGTTACCACTTGAATTTAATAGAAATTTATAATTTATGCAATTGCTTTAGATTTCAGAGATTGAATAAGGCAAAATTTACTACTCAAGTTTAGTGGTAAGAAAAAAGCGTAAAAATTAGCTGCTGTATTAATATAATTTTTAAATCCAAAAATGAAAGCAATATATTGCGTTGTTCGGAAAGTTCGTGCCGATTTTGAAGGAAAATTGAAACGCAGAAGATTTAAATTTTAGTATACATTTATTAAATTATATTGGTGCCATTCTGTTCGACAACCTTCTTCCATCTGTCCAGAAGACTCATAATGCCTTCTTTCCAAAGCATTTGTGATTTGATGGCAAAATACTTATCGAGATGTTCTTTTATGTCATTCAAAGGGTAAATTTTTTTTGGCAAAGAGAATTTTTGAGAAAAATAAACGAAGAGTAGTCGGGAGCAGCAATGTCCGGAGAGTAGGAAGGGAGGGTCATAATATCTCGAACGAATGCAAGGAGTTTGTTTCTGACAGTCAAAGTTTGTCCCAAAAGTTTATTTCTCAACTCCATGATATTTTAAAATTCATCTCGCACCACTTTTTGAAAAAAATAAATCTTTCACAAATACTTTGACAGCATCTTATATGGTCCCTGTATGGGGTCCTTTTTTTGTGGTTTATGCGGCTTTACCAGTACCCTGTTGCCATCTACCATCGCTAGGCAGGCTTGCATCTCTCTTCTGGATAACTCACCAGTTATCTCTTCATGTCTTATGTTTCGGGGATGTGGGGCATTGGCCCCGGGCACCTCGACCAAACCGTCAAACTTTTTTTAAAGAAACATACTATAAAACGTATTTTTTTAAATAGTTGTACGAATAGAACATAAAAATAGTTACTAGTGGGCGCCCTGCCCGTTACCTGGCGGTGAGCAACATTCCTGGCCGCATTTCCATCTGCGAAAACGATCCTTTTTCGAAAAGATTGGTCACCGTGGACGAAAGCTGGATACTTTATAACAACTTGGGACGCAAACAATCCTGATCCAGCCGATACATAGGTACCATTACTGTCGCTAAAGCCGGACTCTACCAGGAGAAAGTGATGCTGCCTATTTGGTGGGATTGGATCTACTGCATATGCTACTTCCACCAAACCAGACCATCAACTCTGAAAATTCTGATCGTATCTCGACGAACTGAAGGTAGCAATGGCCAGGAAACACCCCAAATTAGCAAGCAGACGAGGTGTTACCTTCCATTATGACAACATCAGGTCGCTCATATCTTTGACTGTCAGAAATGAACTCCTTGCGTTCGATTGAGACGTTCTGCCCTACCCTCCCTACTCTCCGAACATTGCTGCGTCTGACTACTATTTGTTTATTTCTTTCAAAAATTTCCTTCGCAAGAAAAGAATTGACTCTTTGAATGACATCAAAAATCACCTCGATAAGTACAGGATGGTTATAATTAAACTTCCCCTATAAACAACATCCTACAGAGCAAACGGGTGAACGGAATGCAATGAAATTTGGTATATAGTCTATACACGAGATGCGCTCACGGAATTTTGAAAAAAAAATTTAGTTCCAAAATGTCCACCAGAGGGCGCCTTTTCCGGAAAAAAACATTAAATTTAACACAATAAACGGCCAAAACGGAGTACAGAAACAATATTAACAATCCAGGAAAAGAATTATGAGTAATACACTGTAAAACCGGCTGTTTTGGCCGTTTATTGTGTTAAATTTAATGTTTTTTCCGGAAAAGGCGCCCTCTGGTGGACATTTTGGAACTAAATTTTTTTTTTCGAAATTCCGTGAGCACATGTCGTGTATAGTCTATATACCAAATTTCGTTGCATTCCGTTCACCCGTTTGCGTTGTAGGATGTCGTTTATAGGGGAAGTTTAATTATAACCACCCTGTATTTTGACAGAAAGTCACAAACGTTTTGGAGACAAGGCATTATTAAGAAACTTCTGAGCAGATGGAAGAAGGTTGTAGAACAGAATGGCATTTATATAATTTAATAAATGTATACTAAAATTTAAATCTTCCGCGTTTCAATTTTCCTTCAAAATCGGCACGAACTTTCCGGACAACCCAATAGTAACTGAAAGTCCATCAAATGAAATTATCGAAAACTCAAAAATACAAATAAGTAAATAATTTCCTAAGAATAGTCCAGTTTTCTAAATGCAAAAAATCTCGTTTATCAATGTATACACCGCTCAAAACAATTAAAGGATATTTGAAGTTTTATATAAAATAAAGATATAAACGAAATTTTTTTTGCCGAAAATAGAAGAAGAGAATCACAAATGCAAATTTTTCTGCTTTTCAAACTGTGGAGTATGCAAATTTTGAGTTCGACGTCAAAAACGTCGCTTCAGCGGCAGCGAATGAAATTTGGCTTTCAACTGGATAAAAGAGAATGAAGACAAGGATGATCGGCATTCAGTGATTGCTTTGTTTCGATGAGTACGATGTCTCAGCGAAGTCATTTGACAGATTCAGAAGCTTTGAGAATTGTTGGTAGGTTAGAAGGGGGCCAAACTCAAGCCGAAGTAGCGCAAGCCATTGGAGTGTCACAAAGTGTCATTTCCAGGATCTGGAACCGTTTTTTGGAGAGTGGATGTGCAGGCCGAAGACCAGGGCAAGGTCGTAGACGGGCAACAACGCCCAATGAAGATCGGTATTTAGCGTTAACAGCTCGGAGACACCGAACCATGAACGCTACTCTTCTCCAACAACACCTTCGCTCGGCTACAGGCACCACGATTTCAACTCAGACTGTCCGAAACCGGCTCCATGCTGTAGGTCTGTATGCTCGCCGACCGATGGCATGTGTTAGATTAACATCAAGGCATCGTCGCGACCGCAGGGAGTGGGCAACCGAGCATGTCAACTGGAGGAGAAATGAATGGAGCAATATTCTGTTTTCTGACGAGTCCCGTTTTTCTGTGCATCCGGATAATAGGCGTATTTTCATCTGGAGGGACCGTGGCAGTAGGAATAATCCTGCGTTCGTGCACGAAAGTGTGAAATTTGGCGGTGGAGGAGTGTTGGTGTATGGTGGCATCTCCATTGACGAGCGCACTGACCTCTACATCATTCGAGATGGAGCTCTGACTGGTCGCCGATATAGGGATGAGATCCTCAGACCTATTGTAGTCCCTTACGCTGCAGCAATCGGAGATAACTTCATTTTAATGGACGATAACTGCAGGCCACATTGTGCAAACCTGGTGGAGGATTTCCTTTTCGAGGAAGGAATCGTTCGAATGGAATGGCCAGCGTGTTCTCCAGACATGAATCCAATCGAGCACGTTTGGGACGCTCTAGAAAGACGAGTTTCTGGCCGCCAACAACCCCCACAAACTCTCCAAGAACTGGAAAGAGCTCTTCTGGAAGAGTGGGGCAGAATACCCCAACTCGTCATTAATAGCCTCATTGAGTCCATGCCTCAAAGGTGTTCAACGTTGCTGGCCGCCCGTGGAAACCATACCCCCTACTGAAAATGATTTTCTTTGAAGAAAACACCTTTTCTTATTCTTTTTTTCTCATATGCACAAATTGTGTTTTTTTCCTTTAGTACACAAATGCGCAATAAAATGCATTTTTTTCTGCCAAACATGTGTAATTTATTCTCATATAACCTACTATGTCTGTCGACCATGTATCAATCAGCTAAACAGTTTACCAGATACAAAATCCACCTAAAACTGCAATATCCTTTAATTGTTTTGAGCAGTGTAGTTTTGTGAATGAAAGAGCTCCAATGAAAAAAGCATTTTTATTACAAATACGTTTAACATTGAGGTACGGAATGAAATAGCGATACAATAGGAGGGTATGGCATAAATGAGTTTTTAACTCGATTGCTACTCAGTAGGGTGGTGCGAAAAAAGTCAAGTTGAAATTTCCGATTCGCTATAGTGCGGAAAAGTTGCGATTGGTAAATACAAGAAAAACAAAAAAAAAATTCTTCAAATCGGACTTTATCTTCCGATCCCGCAAACCGCCTAAAAACTAAAAAAAATTGAAATTTTCCAATTTTTCAATTTTTTCACAATTATTTTTTTATTTTTTACTTTTATATATTTTTTATCGCTATAGTGAAAAATATTTGCATATTATACTGATTAATAATAATATTAATAAAAATTGTGTTTAGAAAATACCTTACGATCGCGCAAGTTCAAGAAAAATCGGCAAAAACTCAATTTTGAGTGATTTTCATGCATTAAGAATATAATCACCTGAGGTCAGTTTGTGGTCTCAGGTTAAGATTTAAATGTTAATTGATACTATTGAGCACATTAGGTCATTTTTAAACAACCTAGAACTTACCACGAAGAGTTCGTTCCAGGTCTGAAAATTTAGTAGTTCACCCAACTGCCGCTAGCCACGTTGCAAAACAACGCTGAAGTCGGCGTACACGCTCCCACATAATCTCACCTAACTCCATAAATTGTACAGCAAAGTCAACTGTATTCAGATGAACTACATGACATATATTTTGACGGAAGAAAGTACGGTACCCTAGTCAAAGAAAGGATTGGATCTAAACAGGTTTGTCGAACTATTAAAGATGAACACTATTCTATCATAAAAGAACGTGGCTCGGTTTATTTAAGCCATGTGTCTCCAAACTCCGGCGTATGCTAAAAACATTGTAGCTTTCATAGTATCATGTCTTACTGAACAATGGGTTTCACTAGAATACTTAGATTTGGTAGGTTGTGATGGTATAAATACCAATACTGGATGGAATGGTGGTGCTATCAGATAGCTTGAAGTGCATCTCGGACGACCACTGCAGTGGGTTGTTTGGTTATTCCATTTTGTTGAATTAACTTTTCGCCATCTTTTTTCACATTTGGATGGTGAAACAACTGGCCCAAGATCATTTGGTAGACCAATTGGGCAGATTTTCATTGTTGTGAAAAGCTCTCGGTGATAAATTTTTAATTGACTGATTGTGAAATTCCAGAAGTGGACAGACAACTGTTGAGCATGGAGCAAATATATCTTCTTGACGTAAGTCAAGAAATTAAGAGTGACAACTTTCCAAATGACATATCAAAGTGTGACCCGGCCCGATTTCACATGCCAGATGGCTCACTTGTGCAAATAGATCCTTCGACTTTACGCGAGCGTGGAAAACCCATCGGGTGCCTTAAAAGCCATATTGACATTTATTTTTAAATCTTACATGCCAGTTTGGTTTGAAATAAAATGCAGACGGGCCTATTCATCTGTATAGAGCAATAGAAACATATCGATAGTTGCGTGACAACCTGAAGAAAGAGTAGTCCCTGAAATTGGACGAAACTCGTTCTTTGCTCACCCGGAAAACATACTGATGACAATAGTCTTTGATAAGTGGAGGCACATAAGAGAGCTAGGGCTAAGAAAAGTGTTAAAAACCAGGCAGACTGTTTCAAAGGGCAAAGGCATCGTATTCTTTATCACTCTACTTTAAACTTCGATGGGGCAGACTATACACAATTAATTGATTGGAATGTAGTAAAATTATTATCTCCACATCGTTTTCGGAGATTAACCAATGAAGAAATACATTTCTTCGTTCAATCAGGTGATATCTCAGGCTGGGATGATAAAAAGTTTCCCTACCACACGCAAGCAGTCAAGCACTGCGTAAAATTGTTAACTAAAGCATCGTTTAAGGTCTGTGGGCTCCAATCAAGAGATGGATCCATCAGAGCCACACTGAAATCACTGTCCATTTTACCAGACAATATCACCAAATCGCAGTACAAATTTACGTCTAAAAGTGAGACTTAAACAGATAAAATAACAAATAGTATATCTTATGCTGTCACGACACCAATTTTTTAATACAGTGTTTTGACTCTATTATAACAAATTATGCATTTCAAGTAATGTAAATAGCAAACACCCTCGTTGGTTTCATGAAGAGAAGGGTGTGGGTTGAACTCGAAGTGCAGCTACCTTCCTTTGGTGAGTTCTGGGTTGTTTAAATATTATCAAATATCTAAACAAACAAAGAACTGTACAATTTATATGCAAATGTTAACATTGGAATGTAAACTGACCTCAGGTGATTATTTTCTTTATTCATCAAAATTACTGAAAATTGAATTTTTCCCGATTTTTATTGAGCTTGCGCGATCGGAAGATATTCTTTAAACGGATCTGTTTATAATAATTATTATTAAACATTACAATTTGCAAATATTTTTCACTATAGCGATAAAAAATATGTATACGCGATTTTTATTTTATTATTCTGAAAAAATCGGAAATTTTAATTTTTTTTCAATTTTTAGGCGGTTTGCGGGATCGGAAGATAAAGTCCGATTTCAAGAATTTTTTTTTTGTTTTTCTTGTATTGACCAATCGCAACTTTTCCGCACTATAGCGATTCGGAAATAACAACTTCACTTTTTTCGCACCACCCTACTACTCAGGTACAGTTAATGAGGCTATTTTTTTCTTTCTTTAAATTTTCACAAAAAAGGCTGAAACTATTAAAAGCAAAATAAAATTTGATTAACTTGCTGAAATTAAGGAATCTTTTCTGGACAAAATACTTCTTTAATTTACAGAAAAAAAAATTACACTTTAAATGTTAAAAAAATTACAACAATAATAAAATATCAAGAAGATATGAGAAAGTCCTGGTATGACAGATTGGCTACAATAGGGCAATTGTCAGATATAATATGTTTAATGAAATCGATTTTTTTCTGACATTCTGTTTCTTTTTCCGTGAATGGGTATGATGCATAGTTAAAATAAACCAAAAATATCAATTAAATCAAATATAAATTATAAATGAATCACTTATAACGTATAATTAAATAAAATGTAGATGTGTTAATAATTCAACCACTTCCATGAGCCTGAAAGTCTACCCCCCCCCCCCCCCTCCACTTAAAAAATTACTTTTGTATTGAAAAATCGCTTTTTTAAGCCTGACAGGTGGGTAAGGAAGAATCAACCCTGGAAAAATAATTTATACAATAAAATAAAATTTAATTTAAAAAATCAAAAAACCCGACTCCGTAAAAAGCGAACTAATTAATTATTTTTCATCAATGTGAAACTATTTTTTTATATTACTTACCTATCTTTTTTTTATTTACTTGTATTGGTGAGTTATAAGTTGTGTTTAATTGTTAGTTGCTATCTATAAACACTGTTTTGATGAGCCTATATATGTCTATGATGGTTAGCGTTGCAGTAAAGCTAGAGATCCTACCTACATAACTTCCAGGTTGTGTAATATTTAAACGGAGCTTCTGACTGCAAAATAGTCAACGAAACATCGTCTTCATTTTAAAAGGCCTATCCAATGATATGCCACTCAATATGGTGCGTAAATTTTTTTTGTCTCTACCCCCTTTTGTATTTTACTGTTACCATTTTTAATTTATAAAAACAAAATCTAGCCTATAACCATCGGACGGTTAAAACGAATTGATAGATACCTCATTCATTAAAATCCACCTAGCTGTTGGGATGTTTCGAGGGTATAAAGAAATCCACATACCCAGATACGCATGAAACACATAACCCTTCTTGGCAGCCAGGTAAAAAATATTTTTCTTGTTTTACATTGGGAAAATATTTTAATTTACAGTTAAAAATTCACAAAAGAAAAAGATAGCGATGTAAAATATCAGAAAATTGTTAGAGAACTGGTATAACATCGCCTAAATTCATTCTTTGAAAAACTTTCTATTTATTAAATATCCGTGCAAGCTTAAATTATACATAAACCATTAAATCTTATATGCACTTCCATAGGCCTGTAATTGCAACACTTTTGCATAAAAAAAAACTTTTTAAGCCTAAAATTCCAACCTAGAGGGGAAAAAACTAGCTTTTGCATAATAATCTATGCATAAAACAACATTTTTAAAACGAGTTTTTCTTTTAATTTACAATAAAAAAAAAATTGGCAAAAGAAATCCATGTACCGCTGTAAAATATCAAGAAGTTGTCAGAGAAATGGTAAAACAGTGCTTAATTTAATTTCTTTCTAAAAGTTTGTATTTCTTAAACGGGCTTGCAAAACGCAAATTAAATCAAAATATCTTAAGGCTATAATCCACTTTCATAAACCTATAATTCCAACTTTAGTACAAAAGAAAAGCTTTTCACATGTCTGAAATTTCAATCTACAGGTGAAGAAATAAAAGATTTTCGCACAATAATTTATACACGAAACAACATGTTTATTTTTTATTTTAGAGAGAATTTTTAAAAAAAAATCTACAGTTAAAATTCTGCAAAAAGAAAAAAAAAAGTCATTAGTTCATTAAATAGTCATAAAATACTAGGAAGTTTTTAGAGAACCGGTATAACAAATTAATTTCGTTTCTTTGAAAACTTTCGATTTCTTAAAAGTGTGTGCAAACATAAATTAATTCTAAAACTTTCAATAGCGTTTCTTTTTTCGTAAGTACGTTTAAATGTTGAAAAGATAAACGAAATATTAATAAGGCATCAGAAAAATGTCAATGATTAAAAGAAAACATTTCTGGTATAACACGTTGATTGAAAAATTTCTGGTTTGTAAATAAAGTTGCAAGCGTAGATTAAATCCGAATCTTTAAATGCTTGACTAATTGAAGAAGCCTAAAATCCAAGCTTTACACCGGGGGATTTTTTTTTCTCTCCATAAAATAGCACTTTTATAAACATGAAATTCTAACCCGCAGGTGAAAAATCTTTTCCAGCTTATGCAAATAATTTATTTGCAAAGATATTTTAATTAAAAGTTTAAAAAAATGGCAAAAGAAAACTTTGTACCAATGTGAGATATCGATAAGTTGTTAGAGAACTGATATAACATCACTTAATTTCGGTTTTTTGAAAAACTTCCTGTTTCTTAAAAGAGTGTGGAAGCGAATTAATTCTAAATCTCTTAATACTGTCTACTTTCCTAAGCCTGTAATTCCAACCAATGGTGGAAAAAAGGAATTCAACTTTATAAAATTCGAAAACACTTTCTCAGCGCGCGCTCAGAAAAACAAATTTCCCATTCAAGTCTTTGCCCTGCCCCATTACGTTCCCAGTGCGTACGTCTTTACTTACTCCAGCGACGCGGAATTCTACAGCCGTCTGTTGGGATGTATGAGTGCGAGATGTGTGAGTGCGAGAGTATTTTAAGCAACGATACGTTGCAGCTAGCTGCTTCCGGGCCGGGAACGCAAGATCAATGTCTCCAAAACTAGGTCAGCGAACAAGATCGTTTGATGGAGAAACTAGGTCAACGAAGTTGGACGCTCCCGCGGTCTCTCACACTGATGCATCTGGAATTTTTACATTATTTTTTTATTGAAGGGTTGTAAAGGGTAGATGTACACAAATATTTTATTGATTATATTTTGTAAATCTTCGTGGATTTTTAAAATTAAAACTTGCTGAGTTGCACTTTATTTAATTAAATGAAAAATGCAGGAAAAGAAAATACGAAAATGTAGTTTTATTTTGAAAGATGACATTGTATAAAGATTCGTGACAAATTGATTAAATTAGGACCATTAAAAATGCTGTAAGATATATGAATGAATGCAAGATGTAATGTATGAATTAATATGTAGGAATGGACAATTTTAGTTATTTTATTTCATGATCATGAAAAATTAAAATTTTAGTTTTTCTAATGGGAAATATTAATAAACCAGTTTAAAATATTAAATGCGAAAGTATTCTTGTTTCTACTATTAATAAAATCAAGTATTTTTTTAACTAAACAAGCACAAATAATAATAATAATAATAATAATAATAATAATAATAATAATAGTCTTATTTTTTGTTGTCATCATTTTATTACTTACAGAACTGGTTCACAAGTTTTACTTAATATTTTAATAGTTTATAGTAAAAATTTATTTTTATCCACTTTATGAAAAAGTGGATCTGCCATACTCACTATATTTTTTTCATTTGGAAGGGTAGATGTATGTAAAGGGTAGATGTACGCAAATATTTTATGGAAAAAGTTTTATAAATTTTCATGGTTTTTATTATTATTATTATTATTAAATCTTGTTCAGTTGCAATTTATTTAATTAATTAAAAAATCCAGGTAAAGAAAATACAAAAGTGTAGTATTATTTTGAAAAATGACGTTATCTAAAAATTCGTGACAAATTGATTAAATTAAAACCATTAAAAATAACAGCTAAAATGCTGTAAGATGTATGAATGAATATAAAATGCAATGCAAGAATGAATATGTAACAAAGAACAACTTTAACATTGCATTTCATAGTGTGTGTGTGTGTGGGGGGGGGGGATAGCTTACGTTTTAGAAGATAGATAAAAATGTTTCAAAATGTATATAGTTAACTGTTAAATGCGACAGTATTTTTAGTTTTATCTATTAGCAAAAGTTTGAGGTGATAAGCATTTACAATTTTTTTAATAATCAAGTAGTATTTTTTTTCATTTAAAAACTCAACACAGAAAAAAATATATAGCTTGTTTATTTTTATTTTATTTATTTATTTATTTATTTATTTATTTATTTATTTATTTGTTCTAACGTTTTATTGTTTGCAGAACTACTTCTCAAGCTTTTCTAATGTTTTTGATAATTCATAGTAAAATTTTACTTTTGTTCATTTTATAAACAAGCGTAGAATAAAAATAAAATTTCATTTTAAGTGAAATGAGAGGTAGAGAGTTAGTATCAGCTTCGAAATTCTGACGTTTTCAACAATTAAATATTTTGGTGAAAAAAAAAGGCTTTGTCGTTTTAAGCTAACAGTAAAGATGTGAAGTCTTTAACAGTGTTGATGGTTTTAATTATTTAATTTCAGAATAAAGATAACGTGTAAGCCTATATTACTCTTGAAAAATATATACTGGTAAGTTATACATTGTGAATTAATTACGGTATATTTACCTGAATTATTTATATGAAACAATATCGGGCTTCTCGTATGAAAGTTTATCTGTAAAATTAAAAAAAAAAATGGACATGATTTAAAAACAGTAAAATTTGCACTATTTTCAGGATATATGTTGAATTTTGAAACTGAAAATATTTTTAAATACCAAATAAGATATTATTGGCGAAAAGTTGTACGTTCCTCACTGATCACATTGTACTCCCATTGTACTCTTAATTAGACAGAACGAAAGTTATAAATGCAATAGTATAAATATAAATAAGTTTTCTCAAAGTTGACTTCTGGTTACTTCCGTATTTTTAAAACCGTGAATTTATTATGTATTCAAAAGACTTATACTTAACAGCTGCAAAAATGTAGCAGTTTGGTATGCAATGTGAAACTATGTGGTACGCAAGTAAAATATTGGAAATTTCACAGATCTTATTATTATTATCATTCTTTTACTCTTTAGCATTCTATGAAATCATTACTCTGAATTCTGCTTTAATACATGTGTGATGGTTTCACACCCCCTCCCCCCCACACACATATATGCATACATTTTCTGGCAATGTAAAGGTCAGATAGTTTCTAAGATCTCACACTCAAATACCGAAAATAGATCGAATTTGTGCATTACATATAGCTTAAATGTATAAAATATTTTTTTTTGAATAACGATATTGTAAAATATATCAGCAAATATCCCCTGCCCTCAAATTTGTAAAAATAATGGAATTGTGTGTAAATTCATTTTGTGTTTTTTTTTTTTTTTTTTTTTTTTTTTTTTTTTTTTTTACAGGTGTCGGGGTTACAAAAAATCCCCTTCATCAAATAATTGTAATATTTGCATCTGTTTTCCAAAAAAATACGATGGCAGTAACAAATTCCTCTTTGAAGTTTGTTATAAAATGGATTTAACTCTATGAAATATCTGACCTGTAAAAAAAAAGTATTTTCGAATTTATAGCAAAACTGGACATC
Organism: Maratus speciosus; assembly: GCA_963932465.1. Taxonomy (NCBI): domain Eukaryota; kingdom Metazoa; phylum Arthropoda; class Arachnida; order Araneae; family Salticidae; genus Maratus; species Maratus speciosus. The sequence goes on along the minus strand of OZ010796.1, from coordinate 302,979,440 downwards.
AATATATATGCTGATGTTTTAAAAGACATTCGTCTTTTTTAATCTAAAGCTTGTGGTTTACACATTTCCTCAATCAAGCATATAGGTGATTAACAGATGAATACAATATAATTGCTTTAGCGGATTATCAAGGTAAAATGATTTTGTTCACGCGCGAGCGCGCACACGCAAAAAAAAAAAAAAGACATAAAAGAAAGAAAAAGAGAAAAAGTCCTTCCGGCCAGTGCCGGGAGGAAGAGGTAGCTTTCATAATCCTTATTTAAAAAAAGACAACTTATATCATGCAAACACACGAAGCTCAATTTAGTGGAAACCGAATATAGGAGATTCAATACTAATTTTTATCAATATAATGAATGAGAATTTCGCGAAATTAGTCAGCTTTATCCAAGCTGCTTTTCTTTAAAGTAAGTTATATTTGGCTGCCAAATTCGGCAATTTCTTAAAGTGCCTGTCATTTTAAGACAACATGGTGGATGAGGCTAACCAGTGAACTTGGTCGAGACCTTAGTAATTGCTGTGCACATGCTCACTCACATCGGAATCGGTTAATATATAGGAGTGCTGTCGCATGGAAAAAATCAGATTTTTCAAAATGTCACCCACAATAGAAATTGAAACTGCTATATCTGAGCCATTTTTTAAGGTAAAGACAAACAAAAAATGCTCCTGAATCCTTATATCAAGATCAAATACTTAAGAAAGAAACCTTTTTCAATTTCTAATTTTTTTGCACCTCACTTTAAATATACGTATATTTTTTAATTTAATGGCCGCCATTTTGAAACAAGATGGCTGATGAATCTGGCCAGCGAACTTGGTCGAGGTGTTGATGTATACTATCCACATGCCTTCTTACATCGAAATAGGCGAATACGTGTGTTATCGCGTGACAAATACAAGATCGTTTCAAAATGTTAGCCATGCTAGAAATTCAAAGTGCTATAAATCAACCATTTTTTAAGATATCAACAAAAGAACAAATTTTCAGAAACAAAAACTGCTCCGGAATCTTTGTATCAAGGCCAAACACATAAAAAAAATCTTTTTCATTTTCCAATTTTTTAATACCTCATTTTGAATTTTAAATTTAATTTTTTTTAAATGGCAACCCTTTTGAAACAAGATGGCGAATGAAACTGGCCAACGAACTTGGTCGAGACATTGGTATGTACTATGTACAGACCAAGTTACATCCAAATAGGTTCATAAATACGCCTGTTATCGCGTGACAAAAATCAGGTCGTTTTAAAATGTCAGCCACAAGAGAAATTCAAAATGCTATTACTCAGCCATTTTTTTTTTAGATATAGACGGAAGAAAAACTGTTCCGGAATCTTTGTATTAAGGTCAAACACATACAAAAAAAATCTTTTTCATTTTCCAATTTTTTGGTATCTCATTTAAATTTTTTTTATTTTTTAATTTTTTTAAATGGCCGCCATTTTGAAACAAGATGGCGGATGAAGCTGGCCAACGAACTCGGTCGAGATATTTGTATGTACTATGTACACACCAAGGTACATCCAAGTCGGTTCATAAATACGCCTGTTATTACGTGAGAAAAATCAGGACGTTTCAAAATGTCAGCCACGCTAGAAATTCAAAATGCTATAACTCAGCCATTTCTTAAGATATAGACGAAACAAAAACTGCTCCCGAATCTTTTTATCAAGATCAAACACATAAGAAGAAAATATTTTTTCAATTTTCAATCTTTGGTACCACATTTCAAATTTAAATTTTTCTTAAAAAATTAAATGGCCGCCATTTTTAAACAAGATGGCGGGTGAAGCTGGTCAACGAACCCGGTCGAGACATTGGTATGTACTATGTATAAACGAAGTTACATCCAAATCGGTTCATAAATACGCCTTTTATCGCGTGACAAAATTCAGGACGTTTCAAAATGACAGCCACGCTAGAAATTCAAAATGCTATAACTCAGCCATTTTTTAAGATATAGACGAAACAAAAACTGCTCCGAAATCTTTCTATAAAGGTCAAATACATAAGAAAAAAATATTTTTCCATTTTCAATTTTTTGGTACCAAATTTCAAATTTTAAATTTTTAAAAAAAATTTAAATGGCCGCCATTTTGAAACAAAATGGCGGATGAAGCTGGCCAACGAACTCGGTCGAGAGATTGGTATGTACTATGTACACACTGAATTACATCCAAATCGGTTCATAAATACGCCTTTTATCGCGTGACAAAATTCAGGACGTTTTAAAATGTCAGCCACGCTAGAAATTCAAAATGCTATAACTCAGCCATTTTTTAAGATATGGACGAAACAAAAACTGCTCCGGAATCTTTGTATAAAGGTCAAATACATAAGAAAAAAATATTTTTCCATTTTTAATTTTTTGGTATCACATTTCAAGTTTTAAATTTTTTAAAAAATTTTAAATGGCCGCCATTTTGAAACAAAACGGCGGATGAAGCTGGCCAACGAACTCGGTCGAGACATTGGTATGTACTATGTACACACCGAATTACATCGAAATCGGTTCATAATTACGGGAGTTACAGTGTGACATAGGTCAGATATATATATATATATATATATATATATATATATATCAATTTTGAACGGAGGGTGGTTTCGGGGTCTGGGGGTCATGATCGATGAAAATATACCAAAATTTTTTGAAATCGCTTTCCTCCGAACGGCTGCAATAGGTAGCTTTTTTGTAAAGAAAGCTACCTAAAAGAACTACAAATTTCTTTTAATATACAATGAAAGTGGATACTTGTTTCAAATGTTGTCCAGACATTTTTCTCATAGCTAAAAGATTTCATTTAAAATGATATATTGATTTGTTTATGTTTAATTTATCTTTTATTAAATGCATAAAAGAAACTTATATGAATGAGAAATCACTAATGTTAAATATAACTTTCTCTATTTTAACCAACATATTCTCTTAAAGCCAAAATAATTTTAAAACTTCTCACATACGTTTTAAAGAATCGATTTTTCAGTCTGAGAACAGCTATTAACCATGAAGAGAAAAAGTGCTCGGATGCGGAGAGTTACGGACGCGAATTATCAACAGGAACTTCAGGAGCGCAAGAAACACGTGATGTTGGGAGTTTCTTAGACGTAAACGAAAGCGCATTGCATAATCTTTTTAACGCATCACATGCAGATTTTTTCTGCATTTTGTAATGGTAATAGAGAGGGAGTTTTCCCTTTCTCAATTAAACCTATAAAAATTATAGATTTATCAGAATACTTGAATAGTATAGTGTATAGTTAAAGAAAAAGAAGAATAAATGAAACAGAATAACCTGTTTTTCATGTTGAAGATAAACAGCTAAACGACTTTAACTTTATTGAAGTAATGGAAATAAAATTAGAAAAAAACTCTTATTTAAAAGAACTTTTCATGCAAAAAATGTGTTTTCAATGTTTAAAGAATGGATTTTTTTTAAAATCAATAAATGAAATTAGTAAAAATTCATTTACATATTGTTATATTCATAGCTTATGAAATCGTTCAGTAAAAATACACGTATGTTGAAAAAAGTATCATATTTTGTATAAAATAGGAGTGGGAATTTTATGTAGTTTAATGGATGCGAAATAAATTTTTACGTTGATGATACTCTAATTAAACGAAGTTTTTTCCTCCACGGATTAAAAAAAAAAAAAAAAAATATGAACAAGTTTTTAATTAATGAATTCCCTTTATAATAGAAATATTTGTATAAAAGAAAAAAATTCATTTTTTAAGAGCTCTTTTATATATATTTCTAAAACATAACGTTATTACTATTTTATTTTTTTATTGGACCTCTGCAAGCGACAGAATATTGACAAAATATACGAACTGTTTTGATTGTAAAATGGTAATTATTAGTAATAAAATACTAGGCGAAGAAAAGAGTAACAATAAAGATTAAAAGAAATTTTGAATATGCATAACTATTAATGAGCTGATACATATAATTTCCTATACATATAGTCATTTATGAACTAATCAAATTATGTTGAATAGTTAAAAGGCTGAAAACAATTTCACTTGAACTTTTCATGTCCATAACGTTATAATTTATTAATTTTTTTAAAATCTATATGAGCAATAAGGGGCCTTTTTTCAATCCTTTCTTAGAAAAAACATAACTATTAAGTTAAAAAAAAATTTCTTGAAGTTCAGCAATTACCACCAATAAACGAAAATGTACTCTAATAATTTTATACAGACCTGCATATTATCTACAGATTTTTATACAGTCTTTATATTAAACTAAAACCTAATTCGGAAAAAAGCAAACTACAACTGAAAACTTACTTTTAGAAGTTACTATCTATAGATGGCATTACATTCTGTTCTTAGCGTAGTCCTGAGTATGAATTTGCATAAATGAAACTCTGTGAATGAGAAATCACTAACGTTAAATACAGTTTACTCTATTTCATCGAACATATTCTCTTAAGCCTAAAAGAATTAAAAAAACTTTTCAAATTGGTTTTAGAGAATCGATTTTTCTGTTTGAGAACAGTTACATTTTACATTTTTTTAGTTTGAATACTAAATACAGTTCAGCTGGAAAATGCATAACTCATTTAAAAGACATCCTTAAGCAATTCATTCTCATATACAGTAATGCTTATGAATATCCCTGTGTATGAGCTATAGAATTTATACGCGCCACGTAGTATGCAAAAATTTAGTTAAATATAAAAAAGCATACCATCGAAAAACAGCTTTTATAGCTCATAGGCAGTAGTGTAACCGAAAATCTTTTATGTGTCCCTGTAAATGAACTGTTCATGTACAGTCGTGGAATAAAAAAGTAATCACACCCTGCTAACTCTGCAACAAATTATTGTAGAGAAAGTTACTGGTACCAAACGATTGGAAATAAAGTCTACTTTTAAATGATGTAGGGGCGACTGGGGAGGGTTGGCCATAGGGGAGGCTTGACCCACCCTTCAGTTATCAGATTTCAAAGAATTTCAGAGTTTTGAAAATAGATTGCAACCAAAACTATTGAAATGCTCAAACAATAGTCTTTGTTTCATGAAGATAATTGAAACATGTGTGGAAAAATCATTTGTGGAGAGTTTTCAGCTTAAAAAGTGTATTTTTAGAAACATTTTGTAAGGTTTTCTCAGATAAAATATATCATAGAAATTTAAGTAAGTATGTTTTAAGTAATGTAAGAATACTGAGATTTCATTCCAGGCATAATGATTGTACAGTAAATTAGGATAACCATAACTATGTCTATGTGCTATACTTTAAAAAGTGGCTATGTGGGGAGGCTAGACCCAGTCAATGTGGGGAGGGTTGACCAGATGGTCAAAGCTCCTTAATTAAGTGTTTCTGGAAATCCTTTTATTGCACACTGTACATAATAAAGGGTTAATGGTTTTCTCTAAAATAATGTAAATTTATTCTGTAAAACTACAGTACATAAATTGGGGTGATTGTTAGAAAGAAAAATGTTTAAAACTGATTAAATGAAGATGAGAAAAATTGCTATAGAAGCAAGAAAATATTTACTGAAATATAAATAGGAAAGATGACAGGAACTTTTATTTCATTTAAATAATACCCATAGAGGTATATAGAAAGAATGGAAAAGACAAAAAAGGATGAAAGCAGCAGCCTCAAGAAAAATTAGGTATTCATCAATCTGCGAAAGAACATAACATTGTTCAAAACACTTTAGGAAGGTATGTAGACAAATTTCACCAAGATGAACACAATGAGATGAAGCCAAACTATGTGGCAACTAGTGTTGCCAGGTCGAGTGTAAAAAAATTAGTGTTTAAAACGGAATTTTCCTCCTGTACCTCGAATTCCGTCTAAGCAGGTTTGTTTACACATTACATTTTCCCGAATATTTTTTAATAATAATTAAACCTTGTAGCATAAAATTATTCTGCCTTTTAAAAAACTGATTTTATTTCCCTTAACAAAATATTTCAATATAACATAGACAGGGTCAAGCCTCCCATACGTGAGGAGCCTTGACTCATTATTTTCTCATGTTTAAATTCAATAATTTTTCAAGTTTCTTACATAGTACACTTATGTCGCAGTTTTATTTTGATAACTGATTGTATAACAAATAAAATGATATATGAAACTTTATTCTAGGTTCAATATTTAAAAACTAAAAAATAATTTGTAAAACATGGTTAAACCCTCCGCCGTCTCCCCTGTATAAAATTTGTTTAGAGGACCATCTACATATCAAAACGAACCAAAACTTCGTTTTTTTTTTTTTTTTTTTTTTTTTAAATAGCAATACCCAAGTTTGACCACACCCTTCATTTAACCTAAATCCAAATTTTCAGGAAATTCGTACGATTAGTTTCAGAGAAATTAATTATTTTAAAATGAGCCTGTATTAGGGTCTGTATCCAAATTGAAATTCGGTACTTGGTTGTTGAAATGCTACATAATGACTATGTCACTTCTATTAATGTATTATTTCTTTCCAATATGATCATTTCACTCGCTTAATGTATTTTGACTATTGCCAGCTCAGATATTTCAATAAAATGTATAAAATATATATTTTTCAAATTATGCTTTTCTGCACATCTTAGATGGCCCTTTGAACCATCATTTTGGAGTTTTTAAACCATAATTCGAAAACTATTTTTCTGAAAAAATTGAAATTGAGAATTCGCATAAAGCAGGACCTAATAAATATAAAACTATCAAAAAAAAAAAAAAAAAAAAAAAAACCCTGTAGTTTCCAATTCATATTTTTTTCGAATTTTAATTTCATAATTCATAATTCATATTATAAAAATTTTTAAAATAAATATTCAATGTATTTATGCTTGGTTTTTTTACTTTCTTCTATCTCCAATATGACGTTTACACGTTTTAGGGGTGAGAGATCACAAAAAGCATGTTTATACAAAATGTCTGTCTGTCCGTGTGTCCGTCTGTCCATGTGTCGCCATTGTACCATCAAAAATTGTATGAAGTTATGCATAGAATTGAACCAATTTTTTTTAAAGTTTTGGGCTATGGCAAGCAGGTCCTCCATTAATTGGGAAAAAATCTGCCGGTAGGGGGCGCTGTAATAGCGATTTTTGTGCATTTTGAATATTGTACCATCGAAAAGTGTATGAAGTTACGCATAGAATTAAACCAAATTTTTTGTGCATGTTTTTGGCTATGGCAATAAGGAAGGTCCTCCCTGAATTTGGAAAACATCCGCCGGTAGGGGGCGCTGTAATAACGAATTTTGTGCATTTTGAATATTGTACTATCGAAAACTGTATGAAGTTACGCATAGAATTGAACCAAATTTTTTGTATATGTTTTTTACTATGGCAAGAAGGCCCTCCCTGAATTTGGAAAAATTCCGCCGGAAGGGGGCGCTGTAATAGCGATCTTTGTGCGATTTTTCTCCATAGATCATTATGTAACCGAATTCTTTTGAGTTACCTTGTAAATAAATGATAAATGCTTTGCGTACCATATTATACAGAAAGCATCCTTTAGTGCACTTCATAAATTCGTATAAATTTCATTATGTTTGAAATGCTGTAACTCCATTAAAAATGTGCTTAACGGTCTGTACTGGGAGGAAAAGGTATTCCCTATGTCTTGTTATTAAAAATTCAGCTGATTGCATTCAAACACACGAAGCTCAAATTCGTGGAACCTGATTAGAGAAGATTCGCAATTTTCGGTAGTAATGAATTTGTATGGCAATTAAAAAAATAGCCATGTCTAGTTTATTATTTTAGTCATTTAGTTTAATCGCCAAGTTGGCTTCATTTGTGGTGGCCTATTTTCTCGACAAATTTCGGGATATTTCACAATTCCAGAAAAATTTGGTGAATTTTCACCGATCATGATCCACAAGGCATAAACCACCTGTACCACACTCCGTTCATGTATTGATTTATATGTATGTGACTTTTGTCTTCCATAGCACTCGTATTTCTGAACCGATTTTGATGTGACTGAGCATGGTGCATTAGGATTTAGCAAGGTCTCAGCCGAGTTCTTTGTCTCGTTTCGTTGTTTCAAAATGTCAGACGCTCTAGAATTTCAAACTGCTATATCTCAGCCATTATTAAAACTTTTCAACATACACTGAAAGAAAAAATATACCACCTTCATCTAGAACAAATAGGTAGTCATTTTCTAAATTCCTAATCTAGAAATATAGGTATCCGAGTTATGCGAATATGGTAAACAAATAAACTGAATAGACGAAATGATCCAGAATTTCTAATCTATAGTTTTCTAGGTGATGAAACGGTAAATTATATTATGAATCGTTTGAATTGCGAGGAATTATCACTTGATTTCTAGAATTGATTCATAAACTAGAATTATAGTTACTAAAACTCACTTCTTGTGTTCGCATTTATTTGCAGGGATTTTAAAATAAGTTTGACCACGATAATATAGGAAAACGCCCTTGAATTTTAATAGGGATAACTAGAACTCTCTAGCAAAGGGAACTAGAATTTATATTGATGACATGGAACTATTTTTTCTAAAGCCTCGTTTTATTTTCTAGATGCCAGTGACAGATATTTTTTTCAGTGTAGTTGAAAAGTGCTTATGCAGTCGGTTTGTCTGTCCGTCTCTCCGTGCTCTAATTAACGCAAATATACTCGGATTGCTATATAATTGCTATATTTTATTAAGGTTTACCATGACATGTTCGGTATTGGAAATGAAGTATGTAGCAGTTATAGTTCGTTTACAGGACCACTCAAAAGAATGACATTAAATTATGGCCTATGGTGAAAAATCCTTTGCAATGTATTTTGATGATATTACACTATTTCAAAGTAGTTGATATACATAACTGAAGTGCACTACATGAGGTTTACTATCGAATATGGTATGTGTAGCAGGCATAGTTCGTTTACAGGGACACTCAAAAGGATCACTTTTTATTAAGATCCATGGGGAAGATCGTTTTCGATGTACTTTATTAATCATGTTACACTATTACAAACATAATGAAATTGATATGAATTTCTGAGGTTCACAGGAATATGCTTTCTATATAGAGTGTATACTGTATATAGTGAATATAGAGTGTAAATCATTTATCATTCATTTACAGGCCCACACAAAATGATTCGGTTATATAATGGTCTAGTGGGAAAAACAGTTTGAAGCATATTTTAATTATACTACACTATTTCAAATATAATGAAATTTGCATACATAACTGAGGTTTTCTACAAGATACTTGTTGTATAATATTATGTGCATAGAAATTATCTTTCATTTTAAGGGACATACAAAAGATTTCGAATACAGTACTGTATCCGAAAATCTATAAGCTATAATTTCTGGAAGTGCGCTTTCAGTTATGGTATGCGTTTTTAAGTTTAACTAAATTTTAGCACACTACGTGATGTGTATAAATGCTGTAGATCATAATACACTTCATAAAGGAACTCGTAAGAATTACTGCGAATGAGCATGACTTGTTTAAAAGGGGTTTTAATCGAGTTATGCATTTTCGAGCATTGCACAATCGAGTAATGCATGATAATGATTGTACGATATTATCATTATTTGAATTTTGATATTCTGTAACGTTATTATGACGAATGTTATTACATAATTTAAAATTTTGACAACAAATCCAAAAATTTGAAAAGAAAAATATCAAGGACATTTATACTAAATGTAATTCACCGATCTTAAAGAACAGCGAATAAAGCATTTGAATATTAATAATAAAAAAATCTTTATCTTTGCGTGAAATTTAATAAGCGGAATCTAAGGGAATAATTTAATAATAATGGGAATGTGCGAATCTTCCTTACTATCTCTGAATGGACAAAACCTAATAACAGATGCAGTATGAAAAAGAAATGGCATGATAAAGGGATGGCTTTTACTGAATTAGATTGTTCAAAACTATTTTGTGTTCAAAATGTGTTATTTATTTATTTATTTTTATTTTTTCCTTTTTTGTTTCTTCTCGTTTCTTTAGAAATAAATTTGTAGAAGGAGAAAAATAACTTTAATTTTTAAAATGCACGACAAGTTCAAGATGATTTTTAGTTTTTGGTAATGATTATATGATATTAAGGACTGTTTCCTAGAAATCCGCACAAACTTTGCAGTTATGCAAAATAGCAAAGGAATACGAATCAGGCGAAACTTGTGAGTGAAGAACTGCGTTACCGTATATAAGATTACGCCCGTTAGCCAAGAATTCATTAAGTAATCTGTGTTCCCCGAGAATGGAGTCGAAAGAGGAATGTCTGCGTAGGCGTATGTACAAGTTTTACGAGGGCAATATTCATCATGACAACAAGTTCACCGTGAATTATTTTTTTGCCAAAAATATCCCCAAACGTACGATGTTCTGAAACGTTACTAGAAAGGACTCCAAGTCAAAAGACAACCGAGATCGGGTAGGAAGGCCCAAAAACTCACCAAGCCAAAGTTGCAGCAGTTGGAAAGATTGTTTTGCAAAAATGACCGAGTATTAATCCATTCCACGGATGCCAAATTCAGTGTTTCACCCGGCCACCTACATGAGACAATCACCAAGAAGCTTAACATGAAATATTACAAGAAAAGACACATACCAAAACGGACAGAAAAGCAAATGGTTGCCACGAAAACGAAGTATGGTTGCTTGTTCAGAAAATTCTCTGATCGAGCATTCATCTTGGACGACGAGTCATATTTCACGCTCACTCACTCCGCTTTTAACGATAATGGTGGCTACTACACAGCTGACGTCTGCGCGACACAATCTGTCATCAAATTCGCTACTAAAGCAAAATTCGAAGACAAGATCCTCGTTCGGATTGCGATGAGTCCGAAAGGTTTGAGTCGCCAGTTCATCCGAAAGTCTGGGTTCTCTGTCAATGGACAACGACATTTGAACAAGTGCATTCGCCGTCCTCTCATCTCCTACCTTCGTAGCAATTACAACGGTGTGTTACGGTGATTACGTCTTCTATCCAGTCTTGGACAGCAGTCATTACTGCAAAATCGTTCCCAAATACTTCCGCCAGCAAAACATCACTTTCGTAACTTTCTTCATCACTTTTCGAAAACCCGGCTAACGTTCCCGAAATTAGACCAATTGAGCGGTTCTGAACGTATCGTATGTCCAAAGCGTATCTGAACGTATCGTATGTCTAAAGGCTAGAAAATAGATAACATCCGAAAATTGATCAATCGAATCAAGTACTGTCTCAAAATTATGGACCTAAATTTTGTACAACGTCTAGCAAGTACCACCAAAATTAAAATCATAATGTTCGACGAAACGGTTTAAAATTTAAACCCAATCACAGTTTTAAAGAGTAATGTGGCTATTAAAGTTACCTTACAGTGCCCATTTGTGTTTTTTGACTCGTTTTTTCATAGCTTTCCAGTCAATAAAAGTTTGTGCGGATTTCTAGGAAACAGTCCTTATTATGATTCCGATTTTTGATAACTTACAATACAATGATGACGAATTATATGATTTTAATTGTTGTCAGTAAATTCAATAAATCCAAAATGAAGAAAAAATAAATTGGAAAAATTTATAATAAATATAGTTCATCGATCTATAAAGCACAACGAAGAAAGAAGCATTTGAATAGTAATAAAAAATCTTGGTGTGAAGGTCAATAAGCTAAACTTAAGTGAATAATTTAATAATAATGAGAATATGTGAATCTCATGCTCTCTTTCAGAATGGGCAAAACCTAATAACAGATATAATATGAAAAGAGTTAACATGTTTGTCTTTCTCTGTATTAGATTGTTTAAAGCAATTTTGTGTTCAAGTGACTTATTTATTTTGGTTTTCTTTGCCTGTTGTAATTCTTCTCTTTTTTTTCTACCATGATTTTATTGAAAGAGAAAACATCTTATTTTTTTTTTAAATGCATGAAAAGTTTATGATAATTGTAATTTTTTTATATAATGGTTATATGATATTATTATGATATGGATGTTTCCCATGTAGTAGAATATAATGATGAGGAATATTACTACGAAATTTAATTTTTTGACAGTAAATCCTACAAATCCAAAATGATGAAAAAACAACAACAACAAAAACAGTGCAATTTATAATAAATATAATTCATCGATCTATAAATATCAGCGAAGAAAGCATTTGAATATTCTAAAAAAAATTGTGAAATTCAATAAGCAAAATTTACGTGAATAATTTACTAATAAGAAGAATACATGAATCTCCCATTTTCTCACTAAATAAGCGAATGTTTTGAATAAACGCAAAACCGAAGGAAAATAAGTCGGAAATTAAACGTCAAGCATGGCAAATGAGGTGCGTTCGCACTATAACTACGATTATAAATATTCAGGTCTTGGTGCAATAGCTGTTGCACTCTTATACAAAATGCGTGAATACAAAATTTATTACGGTTATATATATTAAATTCAGTAATACGGAAATAATATGACTTCATTTTACATAGGACGTAATCACCATGGAAACCTAGAATCATTACCTATCATGGGATATCATTGAATTAATTACGTATGATAGGATTTAATAGATTGAAGAAAACCTTTATTAGTATCTTTTTAAGTTTTAATTCAATTTTCATAAAATTTGAAATGATGCGACAAAATTCTGAAACGATTACATATATTTAATTTCAAACCATTCGGTTGGGTAGTATTTGCGCTGTTATATGCGGACAGACAGACGGACGGACCAGAGGACGACTATAGGTGCGACATATTTATATAATTACGACGTTTCCCCATAGACTATAATGTAATGGAATACTTTTGAGTATATCTGTAAATAAACTATAGGCGCTACACACTTTATTTTCAATACCGAATATGTAAATAATAACATATATCAATTACAGACAAATCCAGCTATATTAATGCAAGTTAGACATTAATTTATATTAAATTTCAAACCATTCGGTTGGGTAGTTTTTGCGTTGTTATATGAAGACAGACGCACAGACAGACGAATGGACAAGACAACGACTATTGGTGCTACGGATTTATATAATTACGAACGTACCTAAAAAAGCACTCTAGATATTTTCGCTGTATTAGATTGTTGCAAGCAAATCTGTATTCTACAGTTATTTACTTTTGTTTTCTGTGTCTATTTTGTTTTTTCTAGGCATGAATTTGTAGAAGAGGAAAATATATTTCTTAGTTTTTAAAGTACAAGAAAACTTATTGGGGATTATTATTTTATGATGATGATTACATGATATGATGATGATGATGATGATGCAAATATTATAATATGACTTTAATCTTTTATATCATACAATATAACTATGTTTGTTATTATCATATGACTTTAATTTCTGGCAGTAAATCCAATAAAACAAAAATTATCAAAAACCAAATCAAGAATAAATATAATAAAATATATTTTATTGATTTATAAATAAGAACGAAGAAGCTGTATGAATATTAATAAAAATCTTAGCTCGAGATTCAATAAGAGAAATTCGAGTAAATAATTTAATAATAATGAGAATATGTGAATTTGTGAATCTTCTGTTATCTCTTTGAATGGACCAAAGCTAATAACGGATGCAATATGAAAAGAAAAGAGCACACAGACTTTCGGTATATTAGATTTTTGAAAGCAATTCTGTGTTCAAAGTGAGTTACATATTTTTGTTTTCTTTGCGTATTTTACTTCTTCTTGGTTGTTTTTCTTGACGTGAAAGAAAAAAAAGTCAGAAAATAAACGATGCGTTTTTGTATTTAGAATTTATTGTGTGAATTATAAGTTTATTTTGTCAATGAAATTTTATGAAAAATATTTTGTAACTCATGTTAAACATGCAATATTCCTTACTCTGTAAATATATAAATAATATATTCAATTATTTAAAAAGAGAATGGATAATATCGTATAATTATTCATTGTCTCTCTAAATGTTGAATTCTTTGCACATTTTAAAATTGAAAAATACTTTCTCTTTTAAATATTACTGTTCAGAGAAAGCTTTCATTTATTTATTTGTAATTTCATTAATTAAAACGGGCAGAAAAGCAAATGCAACTTCTAATTTTAATACACAATAAGTCAATGTTTACTTTTTTCTGGACGAGAATTTTCGAAAGAGAAAACATTTTTTATATTTATAATATACAAAAGTTGCTGTATTTAGTATTTATAGCATCGTTTTAAGATTTTTTTACAAATGAACTGTTTATAAAGGCTTAAAACTTTTTTATCATAATTAATAAAATATCCATTTAAAGTTAGCTTAATGAATTGCACGCCAAGATTTCATTAATATTCAAAAGATCTCTTCTTATTTTTTTAATTTTGAAAATGTACGAAAGTTACTGTATTTAGAACTTATTGTGTTTGAGTTGTTGCTTTTTTTTATCAATGAAATTGTAGAAAAATTAAAACCTTTTCCTTTCTGGACGTGAATTTTCAAAAGCGAAAATCCTTTTCATATTTATTTATTTATTTAATGTTGTATTTATAGCTTATTATGTCTATACCAATGCTATATATATTATATATATATATGCCAATAGACTTTTTTTCTCCTTGATGGGAATTTTTTTGAAATAGAAAAAAAAAATTATTCTTAAAATACGCAAAAAAAATAAGAATGGATATTATTATAACTAGGCCGAGGTGACCTGCCGTCGCAAATTTCTCGAAAGGGAAAGAATTAGTATTTTTGAAAACCGATTGCACCACCGATAAGAAGATCTCAGATTCAAATACATATTTTTTGTTAATCGGTACTTTCGAAACTGAGGCTTTTGGGAAAAAAGTCAAACGCAAAAAACGATCCTTTTTTTTTTTTCAAAAGGTTAACAAAAATATTTTTTCGAACTGATTTGAGCGATTAAGACGAAAAAGTGCGAAAAAAAGTCTTGCCTTTTTTCGTATCCCGAACGGTTCGCCCGTAGTGCGATAAGACATACGGCCCGAAAAATACAGCATTTGGTTCTTCCCTTTCTACGCGGTGGAGAAAGAAGGGACTCCGCATGTCCGAGCGCGCTTCAGCCTATTTTCGAAAAAAATATCGTTTTTTCACGAGTTTTTAATTAATATACAAAAAATTTAAAAATTGTGTTAATTATCAAAATGTCAATATCAAATTAATTATCAACACGTGAATTATCAAAAATAAAAAATCTGAGCCGCGGGTGCATTCGGACCTGTCTGTGACTATCCTCATTAGGGTGGTCACAAGCTATATGGGAAAAATTTATTTTAATCTTTTCTTATGGGGGACCTCTCTAAAAGTTGTCAATTAGTTAGAAAATGAGATTGGCAAAGTTTCAGCTCAATTGAATAATAATAACCCGTGCCTCATCGAGGTTGAATTCATGAAAAATCGTGATTATGGCGAAAAATAGTAGTTTTTCTTTCATTAAGTGAAAACTATTTGTTTTAGAAATCTTATTCTTGTTTTATTTCATAGAAAATGTTGTTTCATTGAACTTTCACTCTCATCAGAACTTATATTTAATGACATTTAATATTTTTCTAGTCACCTCGTAGACCATACTCTCAAACTCTGCATTTTTGAAAAAGAATTGAAAAATGAGAAATGAATAATTTTGATTAATTCTGATATTTTTTTTTTGTATTATTTGAATTAAAAAGTAAAAGATTCAATAATTTTTGTAATTTTAAAAATATTTCATGAATTTTAGTTAATTATTAATTATCTAGTTCTGTGACTCGAAAGAAAGATCTCCTCAATTTGTATTGTAGTTGAAGTGTATATAAACGGAACATCTGAATTTCTGTTCTTATTACAAGGCTGTTTTTGTTACCTACTAGCATTATCTATTTTCATTCATTCCGGCGCCTTTCGGTATGATGGCCGCATGTCTCATTAAATTACCGACTTCAGCAAGTGAAACTGAACATTAGAGAAGCTGCTAGAATTACAGTATACCCGCCAGTTAACCACAGACTTTAATTTTAAATATAATTGTAATACGACTCCGCAAGCAACTATTTCGAAAACAAAGAACTGAGCTCATCAAAAACAGATTTAAAAATTCCCATTTAGAGGGAGCTGTTGTTCACAGGGATGATGGAAAACTACTTCATTTTTTTAATAAAGAAAATGTAGAGAGGATATCAGTTTTAATTAGCTGTGGAGATGAAGAACAGTTACTAATAATAGATGTTTCCCAGTTTGAAAATAGTATCGAAATAACTCAGGCAAAAGCTGTATTTTCAGCAGTTGAAGAGTGGGAGGAAGTTGGTAAAATCCTGGCAATGTGCTTGTATACCACTACAGTAAACACTGGTCGCCTCAGAGGAACCTGCATTTTGCTACAGCAATTATTAAAGAAAATATTTTCCATATTTATCATATCGCCACCATAATTTAGAAATTATCCTAAAAGCTGTTTTTTATTGTAAAGTGGGCACAATTACTGTCCCTCTGCCAGATATATTGGGTGAGTGCAAATGTTCTACCCGTTTTTTGGCGAAAACAGAAAAGCGGAGAACACAAAAAGTTCCGCACCTATGAATTCACATAAATACCATCATTATGTGTGACATCTTGCCATCTGTCTCGCAATAAGTGAATCCCATGCCGATAAAACTCCTCTGTTTTAGAATAAAAAAACAGCTGTAAATCCGTTTTTACAGTCTTCAGATCATTAAAGTTTTGGCGAGCGAAAGGCATTGTGTAACGATCATAAAAGGTGATAGTCCGAAGGTGTAAGGTCGAGGCTATACGCCGGGTGAGGTAAAACTTCCCAACCAAGATCCAGTAATTTTTGTCGAGCCCTTAAATAAGCATAAGACCTGGCTTTATCGTGATGAAAGCGAACCGCTCTGCAATTGATGTCTGCTGGCCGCTTAAACGTGAGTTGAGCTCGAAGTCTGGCCAACTGTTGGCAGTAGAGGTCACCATTGATCGTTTGGTTCGGTGTGAGGACCTCTCAGTGGGTTATTTCCTTGGTATCTCGCAATACACTGAATAAAACATTTTCGAGATGGATTCCTCCTGTTGAGGTCGATGGAGCACCCTCTGCAACATTGCACACGGTCCTTCGACGATTCACATTATGGTACAGTACCCACTTCTCATCACGCGTTACAATTCTGTTCAAAAATGGTTCCCTACTGTTACGGGAAAGCAAATAAACACAGGTGCTGATTCTCTCTTCTTGTTGCCTTGCTGTACGCTGGTGTGGTACCCACTCATCGAATTCTGTGATGACGCCAAGTGCATGCATCTGTCTTTCGACTGTTGTTATGTGTACCGAGAACGTTTCCGCTAAGTCTTTGGCGGTTGGTTGTGGGAAATTTGTTATGGCTGTGCCGAGATCCTCATGAGAAACAACTGATGAGCGTCCAGAACGGGCATGATTTTTACAGCTCCTGTTTCCGTCCCTGAATTTCATAAGCCAACGGCGGAAGGTGCTATCATCCAGGGCATCCTACCCATACACTTGACAAATGCTGCGGCAAGCTGCAGCTGCTGTAACGCCTTTATCACGCTCGTACACTACACAATGTCTGATGTGGTCTTTCGTGCATGCCATGTTGTTTCCTGTTCCGCATGAGTTCTTCTGATAAATGTTGTGTCGATATATACTCTACTGCTCCACGCGTTATTGGCCACTTTTCTGCCCTCGAAATGTCTGCTGTGACGTCCGTACTCCACATGGCATTTGCGGGTAGAACTTTTGCACTCACCCAATAATAATACAGGCAAAATAATTTCAGATTGGGTGGTCTAAATTAGTTCAGACTAAGTATAAAAATGCTATTGAAGATGAAATATTAGATATAAAATACTAAATTCAGAAGAAATTTCCAGTTTTCTTACAGAACATTTAAAAATGAACTGCGCAGGGATGATTATAAAGAAATTATCGAATTTTGTGTAATTTTTATAAGTCGACTTCCTCCAAAAGACATTTTTTTCAGAGAACCTGGTACTATTCATCATGCTAGGTGGATGGAAGAACATTTAGAAAAAGAAGGTATAGAGCTTATTTTGCTTATTTATAATCAATATTTATTGACAAATCATGGTTCAATGCTCCCACTCCCACTTTGCCTCCAATCAAGACCTGAAATTAATAAAATGACTTTTTGACTATAGAAAAAATTATAAATAGGTTACAGACTTACTAAAATGATAAACTGCCATTGGTATCTTAACTAGAATCAAGTTGCAGTATCATTTTTAGATGGTACTTTGAAGAAAAAAAAGTCAAAATAAGCATAACTGTAAAATTAATGTTATTAATGTCATTAATTAATGTCATTTGAAGAATTATGATGATGGTTTTAATGTAAGAAGAACAAAAGGTTCAAACGAAGTGGATTATTTATTGGACAAAAAAGTCGATGTTTTTGTTTAATCTCAAACTGTAAATTTTAAGAGATTTTATATTAATATGCAATTTTTAAATATCGATCCCAATGTATGGTGTGAAAATAAACATTATTTAAAAGAAAAAAAATAATAGTGAATGGTTTTAAGGTTGTCAATGACATAAGTGAAAGGGCAATAAAATTAATCTGAGATTTCAATTCCTGTTTAAAAAAAGACGAAGAACAGAAACAGTTTCTGATAAAAAGTTGCATCAGAATGTAGAAAAACTTTTCTAGACTCTTCAAAAGCCACCTTATGTAAGCCATTACCATCTTACTGTGACAATCGTAAGGGATAATAATGTCTTTTCTTTTAAATGCTTCCTTTCTTGTAACACAACTTTAATAATAAAATGCATTTGAACATTACTTATTCTCATTTTTATACTTTCTTTGCCCTTTTTTTCTTTTAATTCTTTAAGTTTAGATTTCGGTTTTCTCATTTACATTGGAATTTTTTTTAATTAAACCCTTTATTATGTACAAAATGAAAACAAAAATTTGAAAAGAAAATGAAATGGAATGTTACGATGTTTTTTCGCATTTTCATAAAAAGTCAATTTTTAGAATTCATATCGAGTCTGGTCCTGAAAAATGGGCATATGTTTAAATATATAAATCTTTACAAAAAAATGGTGTGTGGTTCTTCAAGACGAAAATATTTTTTATAAAATGAGACCGGTATTATGTTTGTAGGTTTAATTGTATGCATTTTATGAAGTAAAAACAGCATTTTTTGCAAAAAATCACGTTTTTTTCAAACTTTGATTTCAATGCGGCCCGGGTTAACATTATCCAAATGAGCTGAAACTTCGCCAATCTCATTTTCTAGCCAATTGACAACTTTCTGGAGGGTCCCCCGGAAAAAATTCGAAAATTGATTTCTTGTGACCACCCTAATCCTCATCCAAATTTTTCCGATTTCTAGGTGCGTTAGATTTCGCTAGTCACCGCCAACAGAAACACAAACATACAGGCAGAACGATAAATTAGTATAGGGAAATAACCTTTATAAATAACTTATGATTGTTGAAGAAAACCCTGGAATTACTGCAGAACCAGAAAGATTATCCTTTATTTCCGACATTTTTACTTATAAATAAATATATTGATATTATTTTGTTTTATTTTTAGTAGATTCTTGTAGATTCTTCGGATGGCGGCATCTGACGCCATTAACCGAGTTTATATATTATATATAAATATTTATAAAATCAATTTCAGATTTAAAAGATTTAACATAAAATATTCCAAGAAAAATATATTATTCTAAAAGACCAGTTATGCACATTCATGTCTTAATCAGTAATTAAAATCTTCACAAAATTTTTGCCGCAACATTTACAGGATTATCGTACAAGTAAAAATGCAATTTTACACAATACTTAATATATATATATATATATATATATATATATATACACTGCTCAAAGAAATTAGGGGAGCAAGGAGAAAAGTGAAGAGAACAGTGCAAGATAGCCATATATGGGCATAAAATGGATAGTACACGTATATCAATGCGTGATACCGAAAAAAGACGCAAAAAAATTATAAGGGAGCTTTTATTCTTTGAATAGATGGAAAGAACATGAAAAGACGGTTTAGGGCAACAAATTGGTTTCATGTAAATGATGAAAAAAAGTATTGTTTACAAATGATGCAAGATTTTTTTATATGGCGTGTGGTCTTCTCGAAAAGCTAAGACGGCTGCATACCTGTTTTACATGGATGCGATGATGTTATCGATAAGACTTTGGTGAACACTGTTCCACTGCTCAAGAATTGCAATCTCCAAGTCCCGGACAGTAAAA
The DNA here is from genome assembly GCA_963932465.1 of Maratus speciosus. Classification (NCBI taxonomy): domain Eukaryota; kingdom Metazoa; phylum Arthropoda; class Arachnida; order Araneae; family Salticidae; genus Maratus; species Maratus speciosus. The sequence goes on along the minus strand of OZ010796.1, from coordinate 302,959,294 downwards.
GAAGGTCTCGCAGAAATGCATCGTCTGAGTATGTCCAAAACATGCTCGATCGGATTTAGGTCAGGAGAGCATGCCGGTCATTCCATACGCTGTTTTGTTTTAGCTTCAAGCATGTATTCCACAAGACGAACTGTATGATGTCTGGCATTATCATGCATGTAAAAAGAGAAATCACTAATTGCTGCAACATAAAGTACGACATAAGGTCTCAGTACCTCGTCTGTATAACTTCGAACCGTCAAAGTCACATCAGATGTCACATCCAAACTGAATCGGGGCTCGTCTGTAAACAGAATTTGACTCCAACAACGTTGTCTCCAAACTCTATGTTCAGTTGCCCACCTTCTTTGGGCCGCACAGTTGCTCGAGAGGAACGGAATACAGACCATTGGCTTACGTGCATAGAAACCATCATTATGAAGTCTATTTCGGAATGTTTGGCCGGACACTCTTCGTCCTGTGGCCAAGAACGACTGTATTTGCAGCAGAGCAGCATTGTCCGTTCCGTTTCGACGAGCTGTTAACACGATGTATCGGTCATCAGTTTCTGTGGTAGAGCATGATCGACCTTGCCCTCGTTGATGTCTACCATTCCATGTGTCTTGGATTCGATTCCACAGCCTTGCATTGACTTTTCCTGCGCCCCCAACAGCGTCCGCTACACTTCGTTGTGTTTCCCCAGATTCAACTGTCCCGATAACACGCCAAGCCATGGATTTCGTTAAATCATATTGTTTTGACGTTTTCAAGTCACCTTTTCTCAAAACACAAGCTGAGAAATTGAATTTTAATCTCCTTTTTCTACTTTTTGACGTCATAAACTTTAATTTGCATGTGAAGTTTTTTTTATCTGTTTTCTACTACGCTTTAAATTGCGGATGTTTTATTTTACGTTACTTATCGGTGTAAATATTTGCGTAATTTTGTTAAAACCATGTGCTCCCTTATTGTTTTGAGCAGTGTATATATAATTAAGCAATATTTTCTGTTTGAAACCCAATATTTTAAAATAATGATTGGTAAAAAAAAACCCCAACAAAAATACTTGAATAAATAATAACAATTGAACTTTAAATAACCTAATAGACCAACCTAGGACGCTTTCGTCTGGTTTTCTAATTCTAATCTTCTGCTATCTCCATGAATGAGCCAAAGCTAATAACAGATGCAATGTGAAAGGAAAAGAACACACAGACCTTCGCTATATTAAATTGTTCAAAGCAAGTCTGTGTTCAAAGTGTTTATTTATTTTCAGTTTTCTTTGCCTATTTTGCTTCTTCTCGTTTCTCTAGACATGTACTATTTGTAGAATGAGAAAAGATATTTTATAATTTTTAAAATACACAAAAGATTCACGTATTTAGAAATTGTTGTATTGGCTTTACTTCTTTATCAATGGCACTGAAGAAAGATTTAATACTCTTTTTTTTTCGGAAGTGAATTTGTAAGAGGAGCTACTATTTTTATATTTAAAATATGCAATATTTAGCTCTTATCGTGCCTGTATCAATGCATTACTTTTTATTAATTAATTTTTGAAAAAGACTTAAAAATTTTACTCTATACAGAAATATTTAGAAAAAGAAAATACTTTTTTGTTACATGATTTAATTATTTTATCCTGGACAGGAATTTTTATAAAGAAAACGTATATTTTTATTATATAATTTAATTTTATAAATTTTGTTATATAATTTTAATTCCTCCTTTAACTGGTCAAAAATGCTAGTAAACTGATTCAAATTCCCTAGCTTTCACAAACTAACTAATAAAGAAAATTAAATGAAATTTTTTGAATTGTTAAGTATAGCATTACTTACTGCAATAAAAAAACCAGATTGATGGAAAATATTTAAATTAATTAGGAAAACTTAATTAAGTAACCTACAGTTTTTTGTTTTCGTAATTACTATATATCACTGCGCGCATGATTTCTCAAAAACTGTTAAAGATAATGGGTTGAAATTTTCTGAGTGCATTAATATTATACTTCTGCATAAAACGAACAAAAATATTAGAATTATCTTAAATAATAAAAATTTCATTTTAAAAAATATACGAGAAATTTTATATATTTTCCTTTTTTTTAATTTTTATTATTAATTATAAATATTATAAATGAAGATAATTAAAAGATTTTAGCTCATTATGTTAAGCGAAGTGTTATCTTTAAATTACAATCTATTTAAAATTATAAAATTAAAATGAACACGAGATATCATGCGCGCAGTGATAAATAGTAATTACGAAAACAAAAAAGCAGTAGGTTACTTAATTAAGTTTTCCTAATTAATTTAAATACTTTTCATCAGTCTGTTTTTTTATTGGAACAAGTAATGCTATAATTAACAATCCAAAAAATTTAATTGAATTTGCTTTATTAGTTAGTTTGTGAAAAGGTATGGAAATTGAATCAGTTTTCTAGCATTTTTGACCGGTTGAAGGGAAACTGCCCCCTTAAAATTCCGTTTTTTAAGAAAATTAGGTTTCATATTTTTGTTTTATATATTTTTATTATATGATTTTAAGTTTCGTACAAGCATATTCTTTCGAAATGGAAATTTTTAGGAAGAGAAAATGTTTAAGTTTTAAAAATTAAATACAATAAATCAAAAATAATGAAATACCGAACAATGGACAATTATAATAAATATAATATACCAATATATTTTAATTGATATATAAAGAATTTGTCCATAATTTTCATTTAAACACTTTCTAATTCTTTTTTTCTAGTTTCAAGACATCAGTTGTAAAATTTAAAAGTCGCATTTAATTATTATTTTTTAATATAATTATTATATTATAAATTTATTTAAGAGGTTCAGGAGTTTGTAACGATACATTATCTTTTCGTATCCCAAATTTATGGGTTGAATGGTTGGATAAATTACGGCATCGCGACATTGAGGGAACACGAGCAATCGCGAAAATATAGGGCGCGTTACATGATTACTTGTTTATTTTCGATGATTTTTTCCATTTTTCACTATACATTTGTAATTTTCTATTATACATTCTGACGACGACTCAGAAAATGAGTTGAAACATGTAAATAAAGAGTTTTTAATTTACTTTTAATGTGTTTTTATAACGTCTTTTAAGCAAATAAATATTTTAATATTATGATATGTCGCATTTAGTATTTAAAGAATAGTTTTTTAAAAATATATTATTCAAAAAGAGGGACAACTAAAAAATAGTAAAATGAGCTTTAAAAACTTCGTAACCATAATAAAAAGCTACGTCAATTCGAGGTAAAAAAAACACAAATTTTGTATGAAAATAAAATAAAAAAGAAATTTTATTCAAAAATAAGCATTATACAAGACATATAAAAACAATTAACAATTAAGACGGTAAGATTAATATTCTCCAAAAGAAACCAAAATTTTAGATTTATCACTTGTTTCAGGCACTAAAAAATAATTTATTTTAGAAAAAAGAGGGGGGGGGGATAATTTTGTTAGGACCTTATAGCTTATTATATACAGTAATGATAATAATAAAACATATTTCAGCGGCTTTTCTTTGACTAAATATAGGTTGTACAACAACATCTATCACTTTCTGATATGTTTCATCAATATAATTATTATAATTACTATCTACTGGATAACTTACTAAATAACCTACTGGAGATTTATGCGCAGAGGCATTATTACACAAGCACATGTACAAAATAATAATAATAATAATAATAATAATATATACTAGTACGATCTTTATATTTGCAGTGAATGTTTGTTTTTATAATTTTATTTTCTGAAAAATTAAATATAATAAATAAACTAATTTTGTGGTGACTTTGTGCCGAAACAATCTCACCTCAAATTGACATACAAAATGCCGGTTTGTAAATAGATTCAAGGTAAAATGTAAAATATAAAATTAATATCTATAAAACTCAATTATTTGCAAAGAAGAGATATTAAGAAATAAAAACATGTATTTACCCCTTTACAGCATCAAGTATAAATAACTTTTCCAATCAAAAATTTCCTCTAGTAAAATCCCGCTTCAAATAATAAAGAAAACAACGACCGAACACCGAATTGATGCCAAACTCAATTTGTAAAATAGTAAATTAAATAATTTATGTTTAAACTACTACCGCAAACTATCAGAATTCAGCATTACTAATTAGTTTTATCCAAACAAATTTTATTTATTACACGTTATATCTTTATCCGCGGGGTGGGACAAAATCATCTCGGTTGACGGTAAGCGAAATTTAAGAGAACAATTTAATAATAATGAGAATCTGTGAATCTGCCCTTCTCTCTCTGAATGGGTCAAATCTAATAACAAATGCGATATGAAAGGAAAAGATCACACGTGCTGGTTTTCGGTGTATTCTTGATCGGAACAATTGTGGGTTCAAAGTAAATATATATACTTTTGCTTTAGTAACCTATTTAACCCTTTCAGGCCTGCATCTTTATTTACAAGAGGAAAAATCTGAATTTCTGGAATTAAGGTTGTTTTTAGCTAAGATAAACATAAGTATAATTAAAAAAAAAATTATTTAACATTTTTTAATAGTTTTTTTAGACGATGAACATTTGGCGTCATTGGGACCAAACGGGAACTGTACATGAAAAGCACATGATGCCATTTGACATCACTGGAATCAAAAGAAAAGAAAAGATGCATTCAATTTTTAACGTGCATTCATTTTTTAATTTCCATTTCATATATAATTGTATTTACTGAAGTTCCAGGCTTTTGGCAAGAATAGAGATTTGTTTGATGCACTAAGGTACTGTTGGTGTTGTTCTTGACAGCCAATTATCCACACGAGATATATATGCCCGAGGGAGGGATGCCCTCAATGGGATTATTTTTAAGGGAACCTAATCCATATTTACGCAAGGATACCCATGATTCGATGAAAACTCCGAACAGTTAGGCTGACAAGCGCAATTGGTTCCAAGCCAGCACTCCTCATCTATGAACTTTGCCAGCGGAACCTCTCAGTCACTTGAAACACTAAGTTATCTGTAATTTATTCATCACAAAATAATTTAAATTACTCATAAGGACTAAAATTTCATCAGGAGGCAATGAACAAGTTTCTCTAAATGTCGTGTCAAATGGTTCAATATTCTTATCTTCTAATTGATCTACATTTTCAACTTCGACTTATAATACTTATTACCTACTGAAATAATAACTGGACCGACTGAATAATTTGTACCCAGATCAAAAATATTGACAATTGGGCATCCACGGAAAACTCCGAACAGTTAGGCCGACGAGCGCGACAATTGAATTGAGCAACCACTCAATCAATTGTCACAATAGTGCACGAAATCATCTGCATTTGATAGATGTGTACTTTCACTGTGCTCTTTGTCAGATTTTTCAATTTCTGTATCTGAAATATCATCATTCCTTAGTAAATAAATGGCTCTTTCTGTTGATACAAACTCTTTTTTTCGTTTTGGTATGATAAATGTAAAGAATTTTTTTCCCTTTCAAAAAGCTATCAAATCAGATAAGAAATCAAAATAGAGAGTTAAGTTGAAAATATCTATGAAGTCCCAGTGATGCCATTTGGAATCATGTATATTTACTATGCATTGTTACTGAAATAAAAATACAATTGTTGAATTATAAATACATAAATATGTACTTAATCCATATTACAACTTATATTTAAAATATTGTAATTTTAAAAAAAAGGAAAAGTGTGAATAATATTTTTTTTCACAGTCATGTTTTCACTTTACGTTTTAAAAGGAAATCAAGCAATACTTTTCAGTTTCTGCAACCTCTTCTACGATCTTTTGAGGAAATAAAAAAATACTACTGAAAAGACAGAAAAGGTGTCTTTTGAATGACACTAAACAGAATCTCCGAGATTAAGTTTTTAAATATAAAAAAAATTCGTGAAAGTCATGATGCCATTTGGCATCACTGGTCCCGAAAGGGTTAATTGCATTCTTCCATTTATATAAGAAGAACTTAATGGATTCCTGAAATTTTTCGACTTCCAGTTCTCGAAGGATTTAGACGTTTTTGAAGGAACTGAACACGATTTCACTATTTTTGAAAATGTGTGTCCATGAGTCTGTCTGTATGTATGTGACACAAATTCTGTGGGCTCTCTAACTTACGAACGTAGAATCGGATGAAATTTCACAGGTGATTCTATCCTTATGGGATCTGGTGCTGATTAGTTTTTGGGCAAAATCCCACGAGAGGCTGACACATCGATGATTTGTTCGATTTATATGATGCTTATATCTCCAGTTGATGTGCACAGAATTCAACGAAACATCAAATTTAGAATACTCGTGATAGGAATGGAATATATTGTCCTTCGATTTGTGTTGCGATCATCTAAGAGGTTTGCCTAAATTTGATGATTTGTTCGAAACATGCGATGCTTATATCACCAGTTTAAGGCGCTCCGGGGATCAAAATTTTATTTTCTGAATTTATAAGCCTATTTTAATGATTTTTTCCCCTGCAATATATCTTTCTATTAAGATTACTTTCCGGAAAAAAAGTTTCTGAAAACTTTGAAATTTTGTTTTTAAATTTTGATATAACTCTTGAATCACTTGCCTGATTTTATTCTTTTTTTCACTATTTTGTGCACAAAAGTTTTCTTGTTATTTTGTTTTCAGGATTTATACAAATTTTAATTACAAAGTTTATAAAAAAAGAGGATTATTGAGAGTGATTTTTACTTCCAGGAATACATTTTCGAAATTTTCGCATGGAATTAAAAATTCTGAAAATAATTATTAAAAACATAACATAAAAGTCCTTCCGGCCAGTGCCGGGAGGAAAAGGTAGCTTTCATATTCCTTATTTTTAAAAAGCAAGCTTATATTATTCACACACACGAAGCTCAATTTAGTGGAAACCGATTATAGGAGATTCAATCCTAATCTTTATCAATATTAAATCATTATGAATGAGAATTTCGCGAAATTAGTCAGCTTTATCCAAGCTGCTTTTATTTAAAGTAACTTATATTTGGTTGCCAAATTCGGCGATATCTTGAAATTCCTGCCATTTTAAGACAACATGGTGGATGAGGCTAACGAGTGAACTTGGTCGAGACCTTAGTAATTCCTGTGCACATGCTCACTCACATCGGAATCGGTTGATATATACAAGTTCTCTCGCAGGCAAAAAATCAGATTTTTCAAAATGTCATCCACATTAGAAATTCAAACTGCTATATCTGAACCATTTTCTAAGATAAAGACAAAACAAAAAATGCTCCGGAATCCTTATATCATGGTCAAATACTTAAGAAAGAAACCTTTTTCAATTTCTAATTCTTTTGCACCTTACTTTAAATATAATTTTTTATTTAATTTAATGGCCTCCATTTTGAAACAAAATGGCTGATGAAGCTGGCCAGCGAACTTGGTCGAGACATTACGATATACTATCCACATGCCTTCTTACATCGAAATAGGTTAATGAATACGCGTGTTATCACGTGACAAATATCAGATCGTTTCAAAATGTCAGCCATGCTAGAAATTCAAAGTGCTATAATTCAACCATTTTTTAAGATATATACGAAACAAAAACTGCTCCGGAATCTTTGTATCAAGGTCAAACACATAAAAAAAATCTTTTTCATTTTTCAATTTTTTGATAACTCATTTTAAATTTAAAATTTAATTTTTTTTAAAAATGGCAGCCCTTTTGAAACAAGATGGCGAATGGAGCTGGCCAACGAACTCGGTCGAGACATTGGTATGTACTATGTACACACCAATTTACATCCAAATCGGTTCATAAATACGCCTGTTATCGCGTGACAAATATCAGGTTGTTTCAAAATGTCAGCCACAATAGAAATTCAAAATGCTATAACTCAGCCATTTTTTTAGATATAGAAGAAACAAACACTGTTCCAGAATCTTTGTATTAAGGTGAAACACATACAAAAAAATCTTTTTCATTTTCCAATTTTTTTGGTACCTCATTTTAAATTTTAAATTTTTAAAAAAATTTTAAATGGCCGCCATTTTGAAACAAGATGGCGGATTAAGCTGGCGAACGAACTCGGTCGAGAAATTGGTACGTATTATGTATACACCAAGGTACATCCAAATCGGTTCATAAATACGCCTGTTATCGCGTGACAAAAATCAGGTCGTTTCAAAATGTCAGCCCCGCTAGAAATTCAAAGTGCTATAAATCAGCCATTTTTTAAGATATAGACGAAACAAAAACTGCTCCAGAATCTTTGTATCAACGTCAAACACATATAAATAAAATATTTTTCAATTTCCAATTTTTTGGTACCACATTTCAAATTTAAAATTTTTTTAAAAAATTTAAATGGCCGCCATTTTGAAACAAGATGGCGGATGAAGGTGGCCAACGAACTCGGTCGAGACATTGATACGTATTATGTATACACCAAGGTACATCCAAATCGATTCATAAATACGCCTGTTATCGTGTGACAAAAATCAGGTCGTTTCAAGATATCAGTCAAGCTGGAAATTCAAAGTACTATAACTCAGCCATTTTTTAAGATATAGACAAAACAAAAAATGCTCCGGAATCTTTGTATCAAGGTCAAACACATAAGAAAAAAATATTTTTCAATTTTAAATTTTTTGGTACCACATTTCAAATTTTAAATTAAAAAATTTTTTTTAAATGGCCGCCATTTTGAAACAAGATGGCGGATGAAGCTGGCCAACGAACTCGGCCGAGATATTTGTATGTACTATGTACACACCGAGTTTCATCCAAATCGGTTCATAAATACGAGAGTTACAGTATGACAAAGATCATATATATATATATATATATATATGGATATATATATATATATATATATCAACTTTTGAACGGAGTGTGGTTTCGGTGTCTGGGGGTCATGATCGATGAAAATATACCAAAATGTTTTGAAATAGCTTTCCTCCGAACGGCTGCAATAGGTAGCTTTTTGTAATGAAAGCTACCTAAACACTCTGTACAACGTGTTATACATATATCTTGCAAGAAAGTTTAGATACATCCTTTTAAACATGACAAAGTACGACAAAATCCATTCTGAGACAAATGGACTTCAACTTTCAGTTACGGGCAGGGCAAAACTGTGAGTACAACACAAAAATTGTTACATCTGGCTGATGTAATCATCGTATAAATACACGGTTTACTTAATTTAATTTATTTATTATATGCATTTTAATAGCATGAAAAATTAAAAAAAAATGTATGAGAATTTTGACCTCCGGACCCCCTTACCCGTAAGGCATGGTGACGTCACGGCGACGTCATTGTGAAGTCACACTGTGATTTTGTGACCGTCGATGTGAAGTCATAGTGACTAGAATGCGAAGTCGTTATGGCCGTTTTAGAGGTCGTTTGTGACGTCACATTGTGACCACTCTGTGAAGTCACGGTGTGACAAATTTGTGAAAAGTGTGTCATTTGTGACTATTTTGGCATTCATTTTGTGACGAACCTGTGACGAAAGCTACAATGCTTTGAAGTCACACTGTGACCAATTTGTGAAATATGTGTCATTTGTGACGAACTTGTCATAAACACTGTGATAATTTCAGATAAAAATCAAATTTCAAATTAATTGCTTAAAAGGCGCAAAGGCGAACATAGTGAAAAAGATCCCATGCTGGAACTCGAACCCGGGCCATCAGTATAGCGCACTGACATTCTACCGACTAAACCCCATAGAACGATACCCAGCCTGGAAAATTTCTCACTATTACATATTGGCAAGGCTACAAACGCAGCACAAGATGGAATATTTATCGTGAGCCACCGACATGGGGCAAACACAAAACTTAATATCAAATCCAGCATCGATTGAACTATATTAATACTTGGAAATTTTTCCAGAGAGAACCATTCGCCTTGCATACAATATTTCAAATGAAAATCAAATTTCAAATTAATTGCTTAAAAGGCAATTTTAATTTGAAATATTGTATGCAAGGCGAATGTTTCTCCCTGGAAAAATTTCCAAGTTAATAGAGTTTCAATCGATGCTGGATTTAATTAAGTTTCGTGTTTACCCAATGTCGGTGGCTCACGATAAATATTCCATCTTGTACTGCGCCTTACCAACATGTAATAGTGAGAAATTTTACAGGCTGGGTGTCGTTCCATGTGGTTTAGTCGGTAGAATGTCAGTGTGCTATACTGGTGGCCCGGGTTCGAGTCCCGGCATGGAATCTTTTTCACTATGTTGGCTTTTGCGCCTTTCAAGCAATTAATTTGAAATTTGATTTTCATTTGAAATATTGTATATAAGGCGAATGTTTCTCTCTGGAAAAATTTCTAAGTATTAATACTGAGATGAATTTAAAAAAAAATATTCTAAATATAAAATCTTATCTTTTTACCGTATTTTTGCAAAATATCGCTATTTTGGAGCCCTATTCTTCTAAATCATTTTTAATTTCTCCACTTAAATAACAATGCTTATCAACTGACATATTTTTTTATTAAGTTCTAAGCTTGATATTGAGTTCAAGCTTGATATTTAGAATGTGTAAGTATTTTATGTGTTCTGTTTTTTCACTACTTTATTAAATACGAACATGGAGTCTAACGGATATTAATACAACTATTATTTATAGAACAGTATGATAGGCAATATTTATTTAAATTTTTTATTCCCGCGTATATTGTATTTTGTGAATATGAGCTAAATACATTTGGTATGTTTTATAGGAAAAGACTGATCTGGGAAATAGGAAAAACAAGTAAGAAAAATCATGCGTTAAGCATAGATTATAAAATACTTTCCAACACTTCCTGAATGCTTTAACAAGACATCGTAATTTAGGGAAATAACGTAAATAAGATAACTAATTAAACATTTTAGAAAACGCATAAAACATTTGAAAACTGATTTCAGTAGTTATCGTCCATAGCCAAATATGTTTTCCAATTCTTTTGAACAGCCTTGTATTTGATCTGTAGGTTGATGCACTGAAAGAAATCAAGTACTCAAAAATGAGTAAACCGATGTACTCATATCTAATTGAATATTTTTGGATCAAAAATGAACCTATGCTTTCTCTATTTTGAAATATTACATGTTATCAAACCCAAACATACGAATAATTTTGTACCCTGTAATGGTTCATTTCATTTTGTTTATTAATGTAAATATTAAATTATGCACATTATTTTAAAATAATTTAAAAGTGCTTGGAAATAATGCTCTTGTCATAAAAATATTCGATTTGAGTATCTTGTTAAGAATTTTGCTATTTTTCTTAATAAATAATCAATTTAACGTTTCTTGTTAATAACTTTGAACGGGAAATAAATGTCAGTACATTTTTACTTTAATTTTTAGGGGTTTTTTTTTGGGGGGGGGGAGGGCAGTACATAACGATTCATACTTGATCACAACCATGGAATAAAAAATGAGTACATGTGTTTCTCAACTTTGAGTACATTTGGATCGGAGCTATTTTGAGTATGTGACGTATTTAAAATTGTGTACTTTTTACTCAATTTTGAGTACCCATTTTTTTTCAGCGTATATATACTATATAATAGGAAAATTTAGTTTAGCAAGAAAACGCCTAACGGGTTGAAATTCTCTTCAGCAATTTATAAAAATATATGGAAACATACTTGAATACTTTTGTACAACCCTGTAGTTTACCTAGAATCTTTATTACACGCCACTATTTAGTTAAAATTTAATTCAAATTAAAACACTTTCAAAACTACTGAAATCACATTTCCAGAAATTATAATTTATAGACGGCCATGTATCCAATTCTTTACATGACCCTGTATATCATTTTATCTATATTCTACAAACATTTCTCAGTAAATTAAATGCAGCTCAGCGAAAAAAAACATAACTCATTTAAAAACCACCTTTAAGCAATTTGCGCCCATACCCAGTAACCCTTACGAATATTTTGGTGTAGCCCTGTATAGGAATTATAGCATTTATATACACCATATACCATGCATAAATATAGTGAATCATAAAAGCGCATACCATAATTAAAAATGCATTTCCAGCCGTTATCGCTAATGTACAGTACTTCGGATACAATATAGTATCTGAAATATTTTATATAATGTGTCCCTGTAAATGCTATATACGTATTATACAAGAAATAATTTATAGTATGTAAACCTCAGCGACGTATATCAATTTCATTATATATGAAATAGATTAACATAACTAAAGTACGCAGCAAACAATTCCCTCTACCCTTATATCATTATGTATTGGAATTCCTTTTTTAGCCCTGTAAATGAACAATAACTATTATTTGCATCGCATAGTCAACAGAATGCATATTTTAGTGCGCTTCATAAATGCATATCAATTTTATTCTGTTTGAAAGCGTACGTAAAATCATTAAAAATCATTTGAAATGATTTTTTTTCCCATAGACCGTAATGTAACGGAATACTTTTTGCAGTCATTGTAAATGAACTAAACATGCTACAAACTTCATTACAAATAGGGACCGTGCTATGGTAAACGTGAATAACATCCAAAAATTTCAGGGCAATCCGAGTATATTTACGAGAGTTAGAGTGCGGACAGACTGCTAGACGGACAGACGGAGAGACAAACCGAAGTCATAAGCACTTTTCAACTTTGTGTCCTATATTATGTATCCTGTATTATATGAACTTTTAAAAAATATATACTAAAGCAATTTAATCCATAACTTCCTATCAGGCATGAAAAACACTTTATTTCAATGCTTAAATATCATATTTTACTTTTTAGTGCCAAAAATTACGTATGCCATAAACGTAGAAAATGAGTTTAAAATAGAAGAAAATTTAATAATCGATTCAAAATGTCTATAATTAAATGTTTGATTAAAATCACAAACAGAAAAAAAATGCTTACATACAATTTAAAAAAATAAATATACGAATTTGAAAAACACTAAAAATAATAATTAGTATTTATAGTTGTACTATTAAACAACACCGAACTACAATAGATGAATTAAATGCATTATTAGATTTAACAATATCTCAAAAAAATTTCCATATGTTATAAGGAATTCCTATTATTTTATAATTTTGACAAATGTTAAATCTGAAAACATTGGTATGAAGATTTTGGATTTTAAAAAATAATTTAAAATATTATTAGCACTAAAAGAAAACTCTTTCAAAAGTTTCACTACCGTAATATGTAAAAATACATTTTACCAGTATAATGCTAATTTCTATTCTGAAACAATTCCGTAATATCATAATAATCGAATATCTATATAATCTATAAGTGTTAGTAATCAGAAAACCGAACACTCCAAATCATTGTCTCAACACATTTTCAATCTCAAGTAACTGAAAATTAAAGTTTTCATTAATTTCCCTATGAATGTAATCATGAATCAGTCTCTGCGCAGCTTTTTTTTTTTTTTCAAGCGATGACAGATTAAGATATTTATTTTCCTTCACCTTATGGAATAGGAAAATTTTGCTTCTGAAAACAATACCAGATCAGTCTCTTATTAATATAACATAAAACTTTTTAACTCATAATATACAAATCAGGAATAAAATAATTAAATTAAATAAGAATTACGTTTATGTTCTATTAATAATCCTAAAATGTATCCTAAAAACTATCCAAAAATGGCCACCGTCATTCTCTTATTTTTAAAAAACTGTTGTAGAAATGGCGATGTTCTAAGTAACTTTCCGGCTTCCCGCCTCTTCCGTTATTTATTTTTCTGTGGTTATATCTCACGCAGACGATTTTAGCAGGTGTTCTGTACCGCTTATTTGTTTTTGTATACAATAGATTCGGAACTTAAATGTGGAATGAGAGTGTCTTTATTTAAAATTTTCTATTTGAAGAATTTTCCAATGTATTTTACCTTTTCTTTCTATCAGTACCAAATATTTCAAGTTAAAATGTATTGTAAAGTTTCTTTTTTGTAAATAATAATAATAATATTCCTAATTACAGTTTATTAGATAAAACATTGTTTAAATTTTTAAAATGCATAAAAATCAATTTAATGGTAATAATGAACCCCCACCCGAAATACGAATAATTAATTATATCATAGGTTTTGCATAAATTTTGTGTATTTCTTTTATTTTCTGAAAATGTTAATTTTATTTAAAAAGTCTGAAAGAAGTAGAATTTTTGAAAAAATAGTTACTTAAAATTGTTGAACACTAACCGGAAAAAATATGACTTGAATGCAAATTATAAAGCAAGAAATGCATATATGACTAAACTCTGAAGACTCTTTCTACGTGCTCATTAAAAGCTGCGGACTTAACTGTAATAGAAAATTTTTAGTTTGAAACCACAGAAGTGTTTCGAATACCACTGGTTGGCAAAAAAGAAAAAAATTCCTCCCTGCAAACTAAATATGTAAAGTGTACAGATTTAATGCTCCTAATTCTAAATATGTTATCCAAATTGCTTCAGCGCGTACTATTTTTCCGAGAAACACTTTTATAATAATAACAATCAGTGAAGGATTCTTATATTAAATTGCAATGCTAGATAAAATTGAAATCATGAAAAAAGTATACTTTCACTGTCTTAGATATCAAATTGATAAAATATAGCATGAAAATTTAGTTTATTAATACTTGTATCGTGCACTTTATATATTATGCCCCCCTTTCGAGACAGAATTTACCATTTTCTATGCACTAATATATTTTAATTCCTTATGCCGCTGTAACTTGGAACTGTTTAAAATACTGTTTAAAATATTTCTCTTCATTTTCAAAGATTTTAAATATTCATATTTTTGTCACACTGCGACTTACAATATGGTGGTTTTTTTGGTCACATATGTGACGTGACGTACGTTACATGCAATGACATAACAATGGCGTCACAATATTTTTTAATTGCTAGAAAAATATAATTTTACAGTAAATAATATGTTTTGAAGAATTTTCATATATTTTTTAAAGTTTTCTAAGAAGTTCACATCTCAGGCACAATGTGACATCACTGAGTGGTGGTATTTTGGTCACAGATGTGACGTGACCACAGTGACTTACAGTGACGTCACAACGACGTCACCGTGACCATGCATGCTATGAGGGTAAATACACAGAATTCAATGAAATTTTCCCATATTCAGGATGCTAAGCATAATACATTGTCTTTGAATTTAGGTTGTAGACGTCTAAGAGGGGCTGCCGGGAATAGGTTTGATTTATACAGACGAAAATTTTGTAATGTCCATAACATTCTTCTCGATTTTGTAGACAAGAATTTTGAGGAGGATTTTTTTTTTTTTTTTTTTTTTTTTTTTTTTTTTTTTTTTTAACATATGAAAACTTGGCAAATTTAGAATTTACTGTGTTTAATTTGCTGTTTTCTTTTATCATTGAAATTGTAGAAAAAATCCAAAACGTTTCTCTCAAACGGAATATTTTAAAAAGAAAAACAACTTTTTTATTTAAAATATTCAAAACGAATAATACATGAAACACAGGAACACGGAGGAGAACACACAGAAAGCGTATGAATATTAATAAAATCTAGTATTTAGAACTTTTTGAGTGCTGTCATTGAATTATTCTTTATCAATGATTCGTATAAACAGGTTTAAAGGAGGAGGGAATCACTACTCTTCATTTGCCGCAAGAAAGAGACAAACATCAATTTTTCAATTTTTTGCATAACATGTATTTGAACATCCCTAGTATATTCTGGGGAAGTTATGTAAAGATAAGATACTTATAAATACGCGAAAAATGCTTTTTGCTGCATGGATTTCAAAGCTGCATGATTTAAAGTTACAATATTTAAATTCATGTTTTTCAGTTTGTGTTTTTTAACATACAGGGTGTTGCCGAATTACCGTAAAATTCAGAGGGGTTATAGTAAACATCAAGATGATAAAAAATTACCATAGACCATGGGGTCGCAAATCACCCATTTAATCAAAAATACAGGTTGTTGTACCTTAACCCAACTTTAGTTGACGGTAATGACTTTCAGAAAACTGAAGTATATTATAATGAACCTTTTAATAGACATGCTCACCTTTGTTGTAAATATGATAACACGAAAAAAAAACAGTGGTAGAAGTTTCCATTATAGCGCCAGCAGTGGTGCACTTGACTCTTCACATTTTTGACTGCGATTATCAGTTCATACGGTATCATCGATTGCGCGAACACCCTGTTTTTCCAGAACTTTTTGCGATGTTATCACATTTCATACAAAACAAGGTACATATCGTTACATTTCTTTTTTTTGCAATATTTTTATTTTTCGCAAACTTATTATCGTCAAGCCGACTTCAGTTATGGTGAAATACTCTGCATTTGTGTCTAAATAAGTGTTTTGCAACCACATATGCTATGGCAATTTTACATCCTCTTAATGCCTGCTATCACTTCTCTGAATTTTTTGGTCGAATTCGGGAACACCCTGTATAGCTATGTTCAAAATGCTGAAACTTCAACTCATTTTTCTCAATTTACTTGATTTTTTTTATTGCAGATGTTCCTTATAGTGTGTTTTTTGAAATTAAGGATAACATTTGCGATAATATACATGCTAGATCATTTTTTAAAATAAAAATATTAAGTAAAAGCCCCCTCGACCACCTCCCGATACTAATAATGAGCTCGAAACGTCCGTCCAACGCTCAGTTATGGTGAAACACTCTGTATTTGTGACTAAATAAGTGTTTTGAAACCCCATGTGCTATGGCAATTTTTTGTCCTCTTGATGCCTACTATCACTCCTCCAAATTTGTTGGTCGAATTCGGTAACACCCTATAGGGTAAGGTGCTCTATTATCGACCCCCAGTCACTTTTAAGCCCTTGGAAGTCGTAATTTTAAGTGAAAATCTACCCATGCACATTGAAACATAGGTAAATATCGTACAAAAAATTTTAACAATGCGAAAAATTGTTTTTTCAAAAGTATCTAAAAAATGCAAAAGAAAAAAATGGTCCCAAATTCGTCCCCCCGAAAAATCCAATACGCCGAGGCTTAAGTTATAACTAAATAAAAATTTATTTCTAAATGAATAAAAAGTTTAATTTAGTTAAAGTAAGGCACAAATATATGTACTAATTATCAGTGGGAGAATAACATAACGAAACATTAGCATAGTTGCCAACCTCCCGATTTTTTTTATACCAATATTTTTATGCAGAAATACTTGCTTTATACAATCGCAGTTTTAACGCAATTAAATAAAGAAAACATTTTAGTAATATTTTACTGGTATCCAAAAAATCAGGAGATTGGCAACTATGCATTAGCCATCCAAACATGAGGAAAAAATTGAAAAAAAAATGTTAGAAAAAGATTCCTAATTTCGTACCCGGGACGAAAATAAGAATTGTAAGGGGGACGAAATTGGCACCATGCTACTTCCCAATATTACGGATCTTCAGTTCCCGTAAGATGAACTGAGAGTCCTAAAACTCACTGTATGCTACTGCCAGCATCTTACCAACGTAAAATACATGCAATGAATAAGAAATAAATACTTGCAGTACAGTAAATAACGTTCTACAAACGACGTAATAAGAACTCAGGTCTTCTAAAAATAGGAAATTCTCCGTCTTTTATTTATGTATGTGTCTTGGCGAACGAAACTTTCAACACTGACCCCTTTTACCTTCCGTCCCCTGTGCCTTGCGTCATAAGTGGCGCCACTTTCGCAGAAGCGGAGAAGTTAAGGGGGACGAAATTAGGAGAAGGGACGAAAAATGGGCACTTTACCCTATAGCTATGTTGAAAATGCTGTAACTTAAACACATTTTTCTCAATTTACTTGATTTTTTTTTATTACTGACATTCTTAATAGTGTGTTTTTTGAAATTAAGGATCAGATTTGGGATAATATACATACTAAATTATATTTTAATAAAAATATTAAGTAACCCCCGACCGCCCCCGAGACTAATAATGAGCTCGAAGCCGCTGCGGTCGTCCGGTAGCTTCAGTTCCCCGAACCCAACCCTTCCCACATTTCTATGCCCTTAATTTAATCAATTTCCCATTTAAATTTTTCCGGTTTCAATTTTTCATTTTTTCTCTTTTCAGCCTGGCTTCTGCTAGAGTCTCAACAACGGAATGTGGGCAGGGAACTCGGGCGGACACGCGGAACGCCGCGCTCCACGAATTAATTCTGCGGCGGTCTCCCAGCCTACCCACTCCCAACCGCCGCCTTATTTCTTTTATTTGTACACATTCCGTTACATTGTTTTTTTTTTTTTTCTCCTCTTAAATTAGCTAACGTTTTGGTAATCTGACCCTTGAAGTTATATGCTGTAAAAAGCAACAATGTTTAAAGAAAAAATAAATCTATTGAAAAATATTTATATCTGTACGGAAAAAGGGATTTTAAATTTCCTTAATTTTACATACAAAATTGAACTTTTCATATTGTACTAAGAGAGTTCTTTATTCCATAGACAGAATAATTTTCTTTCATAAAATAGCTAAACCCTTTCAAAAGCAGTCTACTTCTATTTACAAAATGGTGAAATGATTGAATAGCATCAGAATTTACTAACAAGTTTATTTGAAGTAAATAAAAGATTTTTTTCACGTTCATTTTCAAGCATAATTTTATTCCAAAATTCTGGTGCCAATGTGACATTTAGGGATTAAAATTAAGTGGTGTATATAATATTCAACGCCCTTCAAAAGGTTAGTTATATGCCAAAATTGATTATAAAATATTTAAATTACAAAGATTGTTTAAAGAGTAGTGAACCCCATTAAAAGTTTTTTTTTTCCCCAGACGGGAATTTTTTGAAAGGGAAAATATGGTGAAACACAGAAGAGAACAACTCCAGAAAGCATTTGAATATTAATAAAATCTAGGCGTGAAATTCAATAATAAAAATTTAAGTGAATAATTTAATAATAATGAGAATGCATAAATTTTCTATTTTCTCACTCAAAATGCGCCAAAGATCATAAAAGGTGCGCATGAAAAGAAAATGGCATACAGAATGGTCAAAGTAATTCTGTGTTCAAAATTATTTATTTATTTTTGTTTTCTTGCCAATTTAGTTTCTTCTCGACTCAGGTTTTTTTTCTTTCTTTCAAGGCTTAAATTTGTGGGAAGAGAAAATATTTTTCAATTAAAAAATATTACAAGCCGTTTCTGTATTTATAACGCACTGTGTTCAGAGCTCGATCAATTCCATGTGGGGCTGGGGCACACATATTAATTGATAGCCCCCTTAAAAAAATGCCAAGTTACAAAATAATTATATTACAATCATAACGTACGACCTTATGGTGCAGTTTAAATTTTATATCATTGTTTTGTGTTAAAAAATGCGTTATTTTTTCTTAGTGACACTAATGAGAATCCTAATGCTTTACGTTATTCGCATAGGCATGCTCGACGTAATATTCAGTTTTTAGAAATTTGGCAGTTTCTTTTAAACTCATTTGCAAATACTGATATAGTTCAGTGATACAAATAGGCGAAATGCATTTTAATGCCAACTGCACTCAGAAATTTTCTTTAATGTGTATTTTTCAGAGAGCATTTAAATATAAAAATACATATCTGTTCTTTTATATATTCATGTTGAAAAAAAAAGTTTTACATTTTTTTCTGTTATTTTATTCATAAAAGAAAGGCAATAATGCATGTACAATTAATTCAAATCTCAATACATAATATTTTAGACTCACTTTTTTCTGAACGGGAATTTTCAAAAGAGAAACAAATGTTTTTAAAATATGCAAAAATTGCTGTATGCAGTGAGTAATATGTCTATATCATCGCTTAATTGATTCATTTCACTAGTTAAAATATACTTTCAACGGGTTATAATGAATTGTATAAAAATAAGTCAAAGCTTGTTATTATTAATTTTCTAAACTATTCATTTAAAGCCACTTATTGAGTTTCATGTCATTATTTATTTCCAAGTGCCTTCTTCTTTGTTCTTAAAAAAAAGTCTTTATTGTTTTGAAAATACACGAAAAGCTATTTTATTTAGAACTTATTTTGATTGTTTATTTTATTTGTTTATTTTTTATGAATGAAATTGTAGAACATTTTTAACTTTTTTTCTTTCTAGAAGTGAATTTTTAAAAGAGAAGAATATCTTTTTTAAATTTAAAATATAAAAATAAATACTGCATTTAGAGCATATTGTATCTATATTATTGTTATATTTTTTACTAGCGAATTGTATAAACAGACTTAAAGCATTTGTTCTAATGGATTATTTTTAGAAATAGAAAATATTCTTTTTTTCTTAAAATACATGAAATTCTGCTGTATTTAGAAATCATTTTGTCTATATACTATTGCTTTATCAATGATATTTTATATCCTATTTCAACATTCCACTTGTTGTTCAATGATTTCATTAGAGTTCTCTGTGCATTTCTCCCTATTTCTTTAACCAGCAATGCTTAATTAAAGGGTGACCAGATATCGGGAAACAAAAACTGAGACGCAAAGTGTAAAGGTCCAAATAGACGTATCCTACAAATGGCGCTGTCTTTGTTGCGGTTAAGGGGACCGGGTAAGCAAAATTCAACCAAAAAATCGATGTTTACTTTTTATATCATTAGATAGTTTAAACTTTTATCTTTTCAACGATGTATTACACATGTTTATATATAAAAAAAGTTTTGGATTTTTTCATTCTTTCTAAGAGCACTTCACAGAAGTGGGTTACTTTTTTTAAATTCTGATTTCTTGATTAGCACCACTTTTCTGAAGTGGTAAAATCCCAATTGTATTCGCTTTAATTAATATGTTATTAAATAAGGCGAATTTTATTACTTCAAAAAAGTGGTGCCAATCAAGAAATCAGAATTAAAAAAAAAGTAGTCCACTGGCAATGCTGCTTCACAGCTTTAATTGACTTTTTCTCAAAACTTCGATTTTTCAGGTTTATGTTCCTTTTTTTTTCTTTTTTTTTTCAATATCTATTAAACTTAAGAACTCAGATTTTTCAGAATACTTATATTATGTTATAGTGCATACTTTAACACAGGGATTTAATGATTTGTTGAGAATCATTTATTTTAGCCAGTGAAATCTTAACAAAAATGCTAATTTAAAAATGTATTTCAATAAATAATTAATAATTAATTTTCAGTTTCATTTAGAAAGAAAATGGTCTGTTAAAATACGTAAAGCATGTTATTCAAACTACTCTAAAAATATCTAGACCTCTATCTTACACAATTTCTGAGAAAAAGGTACATAAAGGTGGTGTATTTAAACATGGCCGAGATAGAGCTTACCCGATCCCCTTAAGTGGTGCTTTTCATGTTTAATTACTTTTGTAGGATCCGAATCGGTCGGAAATCTTTCCGACAAATCTATCTCCGCCTCTCTTCATTGTTGAGACTCCACTTTCCTTTGTTGATAACCACAGAACGGTTGGAAAAGAAAGGCCGATTGATACTTTTATTGCTTTCGTAGTAGAATCAATTCTTTCTCCATCCCCCCGAAAAAAAAATAGAAAGAAAAAGCATTTTTTTTTTGTTTTTCTTTTGACAGTTTTGGTATGTTGTAACCATATATCATAATTCATATAATTATATAATAATTATATAATATATATAATTATATATACCATAATTATAAAATTCCATAATTCATATATTAAACAATAAATAAAAAAGTCGTGAAATTATTGCTGACATTTTAAAGAATATCACGCAAGCAAACATGCCCGTTTCCACAGCAAGCATTAATAATAATAATAATGTAATTTCTGTTAAACCTAATGCTATATGAAAGTATTTAAAAAACAGTAGAAATAAACTATTTAAAACTATAAACATTAAAATAATCTATTTTGAGTTTATGTAAGTTTTAATAGAAACACTTAACATGTTCATTAATGACAGCTAAAATTTTCAGAAGATAAACCATACATATAAGAGAGTCTCTCGGGCAAAACCCATTTAGTCCAAGAAAAAATAAATAAAAATAGAGAATAATGCAAATCAATGTTTATTATTTCATTTAAAGGACGGGAATCGGGATTACTTATGGCTATTATGTGAACTCACGTTGTTTTGCAAAAACATTTCTAGCATGCCGACAAAGTTTCTCCCATGAGCAACAACATGGCGTCAGTAATTCAATTTCATAAGAAGTGGACTGAAATAATTTCCCTTTGAATCCGTCATATAAACCCATGCAGCCACAATCGTCCTATGGATGACCTACAGTGATCCTACATTCCTACAGATCTTATGGTTGCCATATCGATGAATATTATCCACCAGATAGCCAGAAGAAATCGAGATCAAATTATACAATTTAGATTATCATTGGAAAAGACTGTGGATTCTTATTACTCTTATCGGACGCACATGCGCATTAAATTTCGTCCATGGTTTTTTTCGCTCAACTTTTACCCTACAATTGACATTTACAATACATTACATCTTTTGTCAGGCATCTTTTGGCATGAAAGTCTGATATCCAGAGGATGTCATGCAGCTGCCTACGGAACAATTTCAACCACACAGAACATACCGATTATTCTGTATACTATACTTTCAGGATTTTTTTTTATCACTGATTTATATATATATCACTGTGTTGTCGGAGTATTAAGCTATAAATTGCAGTATTGTAACAAAAGAAATATGCAATTTTGGAAGAAAATAAAGAATAAATGAAAAATTGTAAATTGTCTTCAAAGAGAAGACCTCATACATAATTCCATTTACAACTTTACTTTTTGATGAATTTTTTAATGTTATTTGTTTTGAGATATTTTAAATAACTCACTTTTTATTTTAAAAAACTGCAATAACAGAAACTAAAAAAAAAAAAAAAAAAAAAAAAAAAAAAAAAAAAAAAAACTTCTTTTATTTTGGTTAATCATTTAGTATCTTTCTTCTGGAATACTTTTTTTCTTTATATTTATAAAATAGAATAAAAATAATCTTTATATAACATTTTGTTTGACAAAATTCGCGTTATAACTTTCGACAACTAATACTTTAGGACAAAACTTTAGGTGGCGTTTATTGTAAAATTGATTTTAACGAATTAAAGTTATGCAAAACACAAAGAAAATATTCGTTAATCAAAAACCATTTGATTTGATATGTTTTTTTTTTTATTTGAGTGAATTGCATACAGGATCGCTTGGCTTTCTTCTTTCTTTCTGTTGAGATTCTGTTAACCACTTCGGGACGAGCGTCTTTTACAGAATTTTTAATCTTTTATCACCGATTTTTAAAAACAGAAAATTTTGCCCAATTGAATCGGGAAAATGCTCGGATTAAATAAGGCAAAATTTAAAACAAAAATTTACTGGTGAGAATAATCACTGATTCTGAGCACCTTACGCGGCACGAATACCGGTCGCTCGTACCCAAGAGGGGTTAACAGTGCCTGACTAAGATATTTTTTGCCCAACGTACTGTCTATATTTTGTAACCCCTCAGTTGGTTCAATTTTGGTTTCTGAGACCGTTTTTATACACATAGTATTAAAACCTGTACCTCTTTACTATTGTTAGCAAGGGCCATGTGTTTTTAAATTTCACATTTAACGAAAGTAATTTTTTCCTCCTGCCCGTTATTTTGCTAACGAGAGCATTTTTCTCTTCGCGCGCTTTTAGGGTTAATGTAATAATATGACGTAAGAGGGTAGAGGTATTTTATTATTCGGACAGACATGCAGTTTCTGAGCTAGTGAAGAGTGATACTAGGATTTTTGCTGCGAAAATGCGGAGTTAAGAAAGAAAAAAGGGTTCGGTTCGGATATTGATGGTTTTGACCGATAACCCTTAAAATTGTTGCGTTAATCACCCTTGAAATATTCGCTGCGAATAAGATGTATAAAATTTAACTGCGAAAAATTGAGTTATTCAGTAGGTGAGATACCGTCTGCCCACAGGATAAAACCTAAATTAAAATCGAAGCAATTAAACTGCGCCACCCTTTTGAAAGTGAGTCCTCTTTTGCGTTTTATAGTAGATTGAGTTCTTTGAGATTTTATAGTATGATTATTTCTGAAAATGTTATTTCTATGTATATAGTGTATAATATTTGTGTGTTTGTTCTAAATTTAATTGTGTAAATATTCTATATTCTAAATTTAAGCGCATTGCGCATAGTCAAAATGTTAAGCAGTGTGTTATGTTTTTATGTTTAAGAATTGTATATACAAATGTTTCATTAAAGTTAAGATTTATTAATTTGTTTTGGTTTAAATTTGAAGTTTAGTGTGTATTTTTTTTTTAAGAGTAAGTATAGCCGCCCTGCGGGCGTGTCATCGCAGTTTAGCGGCACATTTCTATGTCATTGTTTTACGTTGTTATTTTGAGTTTCTGACATAGAAAATGGCGAGCCAGCCAGGATTGCGAGTTTGATTATAATTTTTGATATTGAATATGAGAAATAATCATACTATTGGTTAGTTCCATCTGGGTTAGGAATAACAATAACTGATGCCGCATATTTAGTATTTATAATATATTTTTGTTTTCATACTCATCGTGAGGTGAATTTTTATTTATTGTGTTAAATTATAATTATAATGTTGTGATTGTTGAGTTTAGAATTTATGAGTCATTGTTAGGAATATTGATAAGATTTGTATTTGAGATTTTGAGTATATTTTCATTTATATAAAAAATGAATGTTGATACATTGAAGAAAAAACGTGCAACGGCACGTAGCTCTTATACTAGAACAGCTAAGGTTCTAAAGGACGAACTAGAAAAAGAGCAACTGGATAAATCCATTTTAGAGGATAAATTTGTTAAATTACAAACAATAATTAGTGAATTAAAATCTTATGACTCAGAAATGTTAGATTTAATGATAGCAGCTAAGGCTACTGATGATAATTTAGAAACGGAAGTTATAAGTTGCGAGGAATATTCCGATGAATTTATAACGCTCAGCCGCCGAATAAAAGAAAAAACGTATAATTCAGACTTTAAAATTAATATGAGCTCTAATGTTGAGAATAGTGTAAATACATGTAATGAAAAACGGTACAAATTGCCGAAAATTCACATTAAAAAATTTGATGGTCAACTGTTAAGTTATCTTTCGTTCTGGGGCCAATTTAAAAAAATCCACGAGGATAAGAGTCTGGATGATGTTGACAAATTTCATTATTTAGCTCAATCAATGTTACCGGGGACTCGAGCTTATGAGTTAATTGAGAGTTATCCCTTGACTTCGGACAATTATCCGAAAGTCATTTCTGCGTTTGAGGAGCGTTTTGGTAATAAAGAAATTTTAACTGAGATATATGTGAGGGAATTATTAAAATTAATTATCCAAAACGTACGTTCACAAGGTAAAGATAAATTACCCCTGGTGTCATTGTTTGACAAAATTGAGTCCTATCTCAGAGCACTTGAATCTTTAGGTGTACACCAAGACTCCAATACTGCGTGGCTATATCCTATGGTTGAATCATGTTTATCGGCTGAAATGATTAGGGTGTGGCAGAGAAGCGTTCTATTTAATAACAAGGGACCACGTCTCTCAAATCTTTTAGAATTTTTGCGAAAAGAAGTTGAAGGGGAACAGAGAGTCAAACTTGCGCGGTCGGGGTTTGAAATTTCTCCTCCCTCACGCGAGGAACGCCCTAGAGAAGTCAAATTAAAAAATAAAAAACCTCCCATGAGTGCTGCAAGTTTGTTAGCAACCAAGGAGCAAAAGTGCGTATTTTGCGGAAAAAATCATGAGAGCAAAGAGTGTTTTATGGCTCGGTCTTTGTCCCTAAAAGAAAAGTTAGATAAATTAAGAGAGTTAAAGTGCTGCCTACGCTCCCTTAAGCCTGGACATTTTGCTAGAGATTGTAAATTATTTATACAATGTCATGTATGCAAGCGATCTCATCCCATTATTTTATGTCCCGAGATTCAGGAAAAAAAGAGTGAGACTGTAGGGAGTGCAAAGGGGTCGACTACGGTACAAGCTACTATGTCTACACCTTCGTGTATGAAAGAAGTCCTCCTTATGACATTAATAGTTGAAGTAGTGTCAGGGGGCATGAGGAAAAAAGTCAGATGTCTTTTAGATTGCGGATCTCAAAGGTCGTATGTGCTGAAATCTACAGCCGAAGCTTTAAACTTAGAAAGCCTTTCATCTGAGAATTTAGCGCATACTCTGTTTGGGGGAACAAGAACTGAGTCTAAAAATCATAAACGATATTCTATGAGATTAAGTCCTGCAGGGAGACGTACTGAATATCAATTCTCCTTTCTAGATCAGGAAAAAATTTGTGGAGGGATACCACACGTCTCTAAAGGTCCATTATTGAGGGAATTAAAAAAGCATAGAATTTGGATTTCAGATGTGGGTGACGGTTACCCTGAAATAGAAATTTTGATAGGTAGTGATATTTATGGACAAATTCTTACGGGTGATGTAATTCAACTTAATGAGGGTTTGACAGCCATTAATACTAAATTGGGTTGGACTTTGTGCGGAGAACCAATAGGATTAAATGTTCAGAGTTTTGAGGGTGCCCAATCCATGTTAGTAACCAATCTTCATGTTCAAAACATGAAAGTTTCTGATATGTGGAGTTTGGAAACAATTGGCATTCCCGATGAAGCGCAAACGTTTTCCAAAGTGGTTGAGGATCAATTAGCTCAGGAACAATTTTTGAAGGGGCTTCATAGAAACGAAGATGGGAGATATTGCGTAAGCTTGCCGTGGGTTCAAAAATTTCCCCCTAACATTTCATCTAATCGGCATATTGCAGAAAAAAGGCTTTTTGCCACTACTCGTAAATTGAAGAAATTAAATAACTTTGACGAATACGATAAGATATTTAAAGAATGGCTGTCGGAAGACGTAATAGAAAAAATCCCGGAATCTGAAAAGAATGAAAAGGGACATTACTTGCCACATCATCCAGTTATCAAATTAGATAGTTTAACTAGCAAAATTAGGCCCGTTTTCGATGCCTCGTGCAAATCAGATAATTCGTTGTCGCTAAATGATTGTTTGATAAAAGGTCCGAATCTCGTAGAAGAAATCCCAGCGATTTTAATGAGGTTTAGAGAAAAGGCGATTGGCGTAACTTCTGATATTAGACGAGCGTTTTTACAGATTGGCATAAAGCGGGAAGACCAAAATTATCTGAAATTTCTTTGGTGGGAAAATAACAAAATTTGTGAATTCCGCCATAAAAGGGTTGTTTTTGGGGTTACCAGTAGCCCATACCTGTTGGCAGCGGTGATCTCATTCCATCTTAAAAATATTCCTAAAAAATTCGAAGTTGTTGCCCAAACACTTTCAAGTTCCTATTATGTTGATAACTGCGTAACCTCAGTTGATACGAGAGCAGAGCTTGAAGAATTTATGAAACAAGCAACTGGCATTATGGCAGAAGCCAAAATGGAATTACGTATGTGGACCTTTGGTCCCGAAAATGAAACGTTACCTTCACAGAACACTGATACTGTCTCTCCCGTTTTAGGTCTTCAGTGGGACCGTATAAATGATGAGTTTATAATTCCCTTTAAACCTGAGCAAATCTCATCAGACTTATCAAAAAGAAAACTTTTATCTATAATTAATGCGATCTTTGATCCACTAGGCTTCATTGTGCCAATAATGGTACCTGCAAAATTAATACTTCAAGAAGCATGGGCAACTAAGGCAAATTGGGACTTACCTTTGCCAGATGAATTAAAAAATCGGTTCTTAACGTGGTACCAAGGATTGTCTAGTATTTCCCAGCTTAGGTTTCCTCGTCGCATAGGTTATGGAAAAACAGATACTTGGTCATTACATGTCTTTTGTGACGCCAGTAGAAGCGCTTATGCCACGGTTATATTTTTAAGAAGTGAAGACGACGGAAAGGTTCATGTGAGGTTCGTGGCAGCAAAATCTCGTGTATCTCCATTGAAGAAGGTGACAATTCCGCGCCTCGAGTTACTTGCGTGTGCTTTAGGCGCACGTCTAGCCAAATACATCTCTGACGCTGTGTTCTTGAAAGAAGTTCCAATCTACTACTGGACGGATGCGACTGTAGCTCTTTGCTGGATACAGCGAGAAGAAAACTGGGGTGTATTCGTAAATAATAGAGTCAAGGAGATTCGAAATCTGTCGAAGAAAGAATGCTGGAGACACATCCCAGGAAAATTGAATCCTGCTGATATAGCCTCTCGTGGCTGCACGTCCCAGCATCTGCTGCGATGCGGTTGGTGGGAGGGGCCTGAATTTCTGAAAGCAACTCCCAAGGAATGGCCTGAATTTAAATTTTCTCCAGATGAAGAATTAATCGCATCAGAGTTAAAAAGAACAAAAATTATTAACCTAAACGTGAAAATAGAGAAGCCTGAGTGGTACGAACGTTTATCCAGTTTTTCTAAAATAGTGAGAGTTTTCTGCTGGATGTTGCGGTTTGTGAATAAACTGAGAAAGAAGCCTTCTTGTAATACTAACACCCTAACAGTGGAAGAAAAAACTAAAGCTGAGATGATTCTGTGGGGTATAGAGCAGAAAAAGTATTTTCATGAGAAAGAAAATTCCGTCCATGGTCTGCTGGTGGTGTGAGGTGATGACGATGTTCTTCGAGTGAAGACTAAAATCATCGAACGAGATGATGAACTGTCCTTTTTATATCCAGTTCTTCTTCCGTCCAAACATTACCTAACTGATTGTTTGATATGGCAATATCATATACAGTATTGTCATGCGGGTGTGCAGATATTGGCTGCCAAATTAAGGCAGCAGTACTGGATCATTTCTTCAAAAAGAAATATAAGATCTTGCATCAACCGTTGTGTCGTATGCAAAAGATTCACGGCTAAAGCTTTAACTGCGCCTCCAATACAGTTACCCCTTGACAGAGTAAGGGATTCTGCGGTCTTTGAAACAACAGGAGTTGATCTGTGTGGGCCTCTACTTTTAAAGCCAAAAGGAAAAGCCTGGATCGTATTATACACTTGTGCAGTGTATAGAGCAATTCACCTTGAGCCCCTCACGGCACTCAGCACGGAATCCTTCCTGCAAGCTTTCCGAAGATTAATCGCCAGGAGAGGACGTCCGTCAACTGTGTATTCCGATAACGGAACCAACTTCAGAGGAACGGACAATGCATTGAAGAGGCTTGATTGGCAGAAAATCTCTGAACATGAGTGTTATCCAATCAAGTGGAAGTTCAATCCCCCTACTGCAGCCTGGTGGGGGGAATGGTGGGAGCGTCTTATTCGTTCAATTAAGACTTTACTCGTGCGAATTTTAGGAAGATCCTCTGTGAATTTTGAAGAGCTTTTAACGATCGTTTGTGATGTGGAAGCCACAATAAACAGCCGTCCATTGACTTACATTTCCGATGATTCTGATGAGCTCATACCTTTGACACCCTCCATGTTTCTGCAAGACATAAAACAAATAGGAGTGCCTGATCTAGATTCCATCGATTCCAACAAACTGAATGTGCGTGTGAGCTATTGCAACACTTTGTGGCAAGAACTGATAAATCGTTTCCGCAGAGAATATTTGAGTCAACTTGTTCAGAAGGCTAGTGATAAATGCCAAGAACTTAAAGTGGGGGACGTTGTCCTCATCGAACTTGAGAATAAAAAACGTGTGTTGTGGCCCATGGGCAAAATTGTGAAAATCTACCATAGTAGAGATGGTGCTTCCAGGGTAGTACAGGGGAAAACTAACAACGGTTGTTTGACACGACCAATTCAGAAACTTTATCCATTAGAAGTTTCAACTGCTGGAGATCCTGTGCTCACCCTTGGAGCGGAATTAGATCCAGGTATGGAAGGTTGCTCAAACCACGTAAAAAATAATGTGTAAGACTGTAAATAATGACTTTTATTTCATTAATTTAGTTATTGAGAACTGTAATTTATCATGTCATGTCATTTTTATATTGTATTGTGTTTAATTAGTTATTATTTTGTTTTTTATGTCATTTTATTTAATTTAGTAATGCTCAGTTTAACTTTAATTTCTAATATAAAGAATTTTTGTGAGTTATAAAATAATTGATTTTAAGAAAATCAAGGTGGGAGGATGTTAGCAAGGGCCATGTGTTTTTAAATCTCACATTTAACGAAAGTAATTTTTTCCTCCTGCCCGTTATTTTGCTAACGAGAGCATTTTTCTCTTCGCGCGCTTTTAGGGTTAATGTAATAATATGACGTAAGAGGGTAGAGGTATTTTATTATTCGGACAGACATACAGTTTCTGAGCTAGTGAAGAGTGATACTAGGATTTTTGCTGCGAAAATGCGGAGTTAAGAAAGAAAAAAGGGTTCGGTTCGGATATTGATGGTTTTGATCGATAACCCTTAAAATTGTTGCGTTAATCACCCTTGAAATATTCGCTGCGAATAAGATGTATAAAATTTAACTGCGAAAAATTGAGTTATTCAGTAGGTGAGATTCCGTCTGCCCACAGGATAAAACCTAAATTAAAATCGAAGCAATTAAACTGCGCCACCCTTTTGAAAGTGAGTCCTCTTTTGCGTTTTATAGTAGATTGAGTTCTTTGAGATTTTATAGTATGATTATTTCTGAAAATGTTATTTCTATGTATATAGTGTATAATATTTGTGTGTTTGTTCTAAATTTAATTGTGTAAATATTCTATATTCTAAATTTAAGCGCATTGCGCATAGTCAAAATGTTAAGCAGTGTGTTATGTTTTTATGTTTAAGAATTGTATATACAAATGTTTCATTAAAGTTAAGATTTATTAATTTGTTTTGGTTTAAATTTGAAGTTTAGTGTGTATTTTTTTTAAGAGTAAGTATAGCCGCCCTGCGGGCGTGTCATCGCAGTTTAGCGGCACATTTCTATGTCATTGTTTTACGTTGTTATTTTGAGTTTCTGACAACTATATTAGAAGTAGCACCACTGAAAATGGTAATGTGTTTTTATAAAATTGGTTCTTTCTTTGCAGTCAAAACAGGTCCATATCGATGGCAACATTTTGTGTGCTTAAGCGGTTTGTGCGATTATCTGTACAGTTGTTGCCAGTGGGCTACTTTTTTAAATTCAGATTTTTTTTTATTGGCACCACTTATTTTATATTGTATAATCCGCCTTATTTTCACCTTACTTATTCTGCCGTTAAATAAGGCGAATTTTACTATTTCAAAGAACTATTGGCAATCAAGAAAACTGAATTTTAAAAAAGTAGTCCACTGGCAACACTGTATCCTCACCCCGTTCTTGCCTAATACAAAATCGGCTAAAATGAAAGCACGTTTAAAACGAACAAGTTGCTCGTTAAGAATGGGTTACCAATTAAACTGCATTAAGCTTTTCAAGTTTTTTACAAGCTACAAAAGTAGGATAACGACTACAGGCAAAACATTTGTTCAATATTCATTTCAATGCATTTTCGGCGGAAAGTAGGATAGAATTAGGAAAGAAATCCCATTCTTATCAAATCTCTCTCAGCGATAATATTCTTGCATTACAATTGTCTGTAAAAATAGTAAGTTATAAGTATTACTAGACAGAATTTCAACCTCCAACGAGACCCTCTACCTAAAAAAATGCAAAGAATGGCCCGAAGTCTTGCAATAATGAAAGAAAGAAGGGAGAGATGAGGACGTATGAAATAACGCTCCTTTATAAGATTTACAACTCAGCCAAAGGAAGGAGCGGAAAAGAAAACCTTTATTTGTTTATTTCTTTTTGTTAGGAAGGTCTATACACTTATTAAAGTTTACTTACGTAATTTTAAAAAATATCCTGAACATTCCTTTATTTGTTTCCTTGGTCAAATGCTGCATAATTAAATAACGATCTTATTGATCAGGATTTAAATTAAAGAGGTATCGCGTTGTCTTTTTTTGAAGAAACTCTAACGTAGGAAATAGAATAGTTAATGAAATTCGTTCACGAATTAACATTAATATTAAATTAACGCAGTAATATTAGGCCTTGAAAATTAAGTAAATCAAGTCTATGATGTAAGCATAAATTAAGATAAACAATTTTTTTATTAAATACGCTGGTCAACAAAATTGAACTTTTGCTCATACACAAAATCAAAATTAGTTGTTTCTTATTCATTTTTTGTGCTGATTCCGAATCTTGTTTTATATTTTATCCAGCATGTCCAGTTTTTGAGATACTTGCATAGTTCGGTTTATGCAAATTTTAGAATTTTTGTGTAATTATATGCAAATTTAAGGCACAAATCATTATCAGAATGGCTGTTTTGTTTTGTATTATGATTACTGTGTAGTTTACTTTACAAAAATGTTGTTTCTGAGATAATACTGACATGTGACATTGTGCCTAATTGAAGAGCTAAGTGGAAGAACATGTTAAGTAACAAAAATTACATTTGAAGAAATTTGATGCGAAAGTTTTT
Source organism: Maratus speciosus (assembly GCA_963932465.1). NCBI lineage: Eukaryota > Metazoa > Arthropoda > Arachnida > Araneae > Salticidae > Maratus > Maratus speciosus. Next base: position 302,927,015 of record OZ010796.1, on the reverse strand, counting down.
GTTGTCAATTTTAATGATTTATTTTCTGTTTGATACCATGTGTTTAAAATATTAAAAAGTGTAGTACTGAACTCTATCAAAAAAACTTATTCATATTTAATTTTTAAATATTAAAAAATATTAATATTATTTGCATTATTAAATAATAAAATATTAAATATCAATGAATAATGTCTTAAATCTTCAAGGCTAAATAGAATTTTGGTATTTTAGCTTTACCATGTGATAGAATACCTGATAACGCCTTCGTACAAAAGATAAAATAATTTTTAAGAAAATGTAGCATAACATGTTCTTCCACTCAGCTCTTCAATTGTGAAATATTGTGAAATATTATGCCTAAATTGCATATTTTCCTAAAAACGCTTCTTGCCTCCAAATAGTTCTGCCACATGTAGTACGCTAATATGTTTCTAAACCAATGTCTTGCTTTGATTTCAATTCAGGTAACCGTTTTCTACTATCAGGTCTAGTTTTTGAAAAAAGTGATATTTTATTTTTTGATGAAAAAAGCCAGAAAGTCATTTTTATGCTATTTTGTGATGTACTTTAGCGAGTTAGGATATATTCTACTATTTTTTCAATTGCTTTTAGATTACACCCATTATTTATTATGTCCTTGATAGGAATATGACACATATCAGACTTTTGACAATGAGGTACACACACCCGTACATTTTATAACAAATTTCTGTCAATACCATACAAAATTAGAAATTCATTTTACTAAAAAACTAGACGTGATATAAGGAAACAGATTGCAGATTTGAAATCAGCATAAAAATCTTGTCTAGAAAACATTATATTAACTATTAACTTTAACCTACTTTAAAGTTTGAAAATAATGTAAACATTACATCACATTTCTCAAAAATTGCACCGCTTAGAGAAAACGGAAAGCATATTAAAATCACTTCAACGTTTGTCCCGAGATAAGTCGGGTGTAAAAGCACTGTTTCCCTATACCTACTGCCGGTGAAGAGGTTAAGAATCAGCACAAGAAACACTGATCTAGAATCAACTAATTTTAGCTTTGTGACAGAACGATTGTTGTCCAGTGATATTTATGATTTATTTACAATTAAATATATAAACAAATACACATCAAAATGAGTTTAAAGCATTAGATCCCTTTCCTTAAGATCTCACTGATCCAATTATTTACTGTAGTATTTTATTTAAATTCATTTCTTAATGTTGCATAATTTAATCATTTCAAAATTGAATAATTCCTTTTTAGTATCAAATATTAATTCCGTTATTTTATAGTAACAATTAGAACATTAACACACTTTTAAGCTTCTTACAATTAAGTTATACTCCCTGAATATTGTAATATATAAACATACATAATTTTAGTAATTAATATAAAGTAATCCATCGAGACTGACACCCTGTATCTACTCCGTCACTATCAATTTAAAACATTTTTTATACAATTTTATTTGAAACGTAATGATTAAAACAATACTCTGAAACACGTTGAGGGCTGACCAGTCCATTTCTATATCACTTGTTGACATAGGTGTATAACAGCACCATATGACATAAGAGCATAGTAACATTCTCTGGCTTAATAGCAATCGAAAAATCAGCAAATCTTCAAAGTCATACTGCTGTTAGAAAAGGGTGAAATTAAAGTCACACTGACACTTGCAAGACTTCTAAGAGCGTAATGCTTTCTTAGCATCATGCTAGTACAATTATAAACAAAATGGAAGAAAAACTAATTATGTTTTTAACAATACAGATGTTCTCCTAATTTAAACTTTACATGGTGATCAGAAGTAACATAACGGTCTAATTTGACTTAATTACTGAAAACAAGAAAACTTTTGCGCAAACAAATACTTTATTTATTAACAAGAATGAATTAGAGAAATAAAAATGTCACTTTTTCTCAAAGTATCCTCCTTTTGCTTTGATGCACAGACGCAAACTTTTGGTGTATTTTTCAGTAAATGGCCGTTGCTCAGCTGTAGTGATTCACTTCGATTCTCGAATCAACGAACGCTTCAGAGTTTCTAAGCTTTTGTGTGGCTTTGCACAAGTACTTGCCCCCAAAATCAACCACAAACTGTAATACAAGGGGTTTAGGTCACACAAGTATGGTGGCCATTCTTGAGCCGAGATGAAGTCTGGAAAATTCGCCCGAAACCAGTCTTGTGTGGATTTCTCTCGATGAGAAGGCGCGGAATCTTCCAGAAGCATCCAAACACCGTTTCCAATGTATTTTTGAGCCAAGGGAAGTACCACATCATTAAGAATCTCATTTTGGTACACATTTTTATTGATTTTGACTCCAGAATCGATGAAAATGAAAGGACTTTTCCCTGTTGCGGACATTCCTGCAAACACCGTTTGCTATTGGGATTTTAACGATGTTGAACCATGGAAGGCTTGCTTGGAGAAGTTGTTGCCCAAATCCAATCATTCTGAAGATTGTAAGATTTTTCCACCGAGAATACCTCTTCGTCAGAAAACAGGATCCGCTCCCAGTGTGGAGTTGCAGCTCGCTTCAGCAGCTTCCTGCATATTTCGAGCTGGACTCGTTTGTTTTCATCGCTGAGAAGTTGCGTCTGTTTGAGCTTGTAAAGATGAAGGTTCAGCTCCTCTTTGGCTATAAGTCGAACCGATTCACGGGCAATCACTGTCTGCCTCGCTATTTTTCTCATCGACATCTGAGGATTTCGGGATACGCGTTTCTTAATCCATTGTTGGGTTCTGGATCTGTGCACAATCTTTTTTCTGCCTCTTCCCGGTCGGTCTTCTTCATGGCCAACTTTTTGAATCTCTTGATTGCTTTGCAAACGGTTAGATGAGGCACTTGAAGCAACCGAGCAATCTCACACATACGCTTTCCTTGACGATGAAGCTCCAAAATCACGTTCCGTTTGTTTGCTATCCTATTAAAAAAATTAGAGTTAGAACAAAGCGAGTGAAAAAAACTCTGAGAATACAGTAATAACAAAATTATCAAATGTGACGTTACTTCTAGTCAGCTTTACTTTATTTCTGGTCACCCTGTAATTCAAGGGCTCAAAATCATTCCATCTTCCGTTGATTAGCGCTCACTTATAAGTGCTGCAAAGCAACGTTCTTCACATGAGTGCTGAACCCGTTACATCATTCTCAGAGTTTTTTTTCCCACGATTGCAAATCTGGGGTAAAAATCCTATCAAATTCTTTGTATTTTATAAGCATCCTCTCGACAATTCGACTCCTGCTGAATGAAAATATTTTCTCCCAAACATAGGACTCCCATAGAAATATATAAAAAATTAATAAGTACAATGATATTACTAAGCAATTGTTATGAAACTTAATACACATATAAAGTCAACGATTCTTAATAGTTGTCTGCAATATATCTTATTTTCCCTCGGAGATATCAGTCCTTGAAGTGTCAATCTCGCTGATTTCTCGTCATCACTAAAATATGTGTGAGTGTAATGGAGGATATTCCATTTCCGTTTTGATCACGTTGTTAAGGTAAAAACTTCTAGCGTAAAGAAGGGAAGGCTCCGTAGACGTGTAATGTAAATCCCCGTTAGCCAATGAAACAGTTCATGAGGCAAAGCAGTAGTATCTTCCTTTCTTATCAGTTAGAAGTTCGTTGGGTAAATTACCGGTATCACGTGACTTTTTTCAGCCTCGAACCCATATTTGGAATATCCTCCATTGGTAATTGGTGATTCGGCTCACCACTTTAAATGCAGATTCTGGGTCATATGAAACAACCCGTTTATGCCTCTTATTGTACTGTTAAAAGGAAATGGATATGTTTAATCAATAGCTCGGAAATTGCAGTGACTATTGTAATGTTAGCGAAGTTTTACCGGGAAAAAGAAAAGTGGTGGAGTTGCATTTACATTACTGTACATCGTTCATATTCTCTGCAATTACCAGTTTTTTAAAGGCTTTGATTTAAGAACTGTGATTTTATCTAAAGAAAGAAAAGGACACTCACAATGATAAAACTGAATATTTTAGGTTAACTTTTGACATTAACTTAATTTTAGCATTGAGATAATTAGAGTAAGTGGTAGTAGTAAACTCTGCTGAGTTTAATTATGTGTGTGTGTGTGTGTGTGTGTGTGTGTGTGTGTGTGTGTGTGTGTTTGTTTTAAGATTTTTATTATATCCATGGGTATTACGAGTAACAGCTAATACGGGTATATTTATAATTCCCTTTCCTATCGTATTAACCGAGTTAAACTGTATATATAAAATTAACTTCTACGTTGAAAAGCCACACATTTTTAGGGACTGCGGGTCTCTCAGTCGTCTGAGAAACAATTAAGGCTCAGTTGTTTCATCAACTTAGACCCTCCTTAGTTGTGATGATTGATTAGAGGATGAAAATTTTTATTTTAATTGTTTTCCTAGTGCTGTGTATTAATATTAATATGCACAAACTTTACTGCTCAAGATAAGAATTTTTAAACTTTTACTTGTTAGTTACTTCAGAACTATGAAAGTTTAAAATGAAAATATTTTACATAAAGAAAAAAGGTGCTTAAAGTTATTCTTTGTTATTTCATTTTAAAATTACGACGGCCTCCACCTTTAAAGACATTGGACCTTAAAAGAGATGGAACACGTTAATTTGTGTCGAATCTTTAGAGCCGGGGGGAGATATACCTACCACTCTGACTCTATAAAATAAAGTATCAATGTCCAAATACTCAGCTACAAACTATTTTTTTTCCTGTTTGATCTGTGGCTGTACAAAGATACATGGACGAAATTACATTATTTTTTATTTCCGCCCTTTGTATTAGGCTTACACAACATATAATTCAATATAAAGACCCTCAAATCCGAAAAAATTCTCCAAATTTTTAGATTTTTTTAAAAATTAAAAGTAATTTGATTTCCGTTGAGTAAACCCATTTTTTTATTCCAATGAATTGCGTAAGCTAATACATTGGAATAAAAAAATGGCAATCAAAAGCAATCAAAAATAATATTATGTCCAAATTCTCTGCTAAAAGATCTTTCCCTTTTCTTTATCATTTTGAGGCAAAGAAAATAAAAGGAACTTGATTATCTTATATTTCCCAGCTGCACATTATGTTTATAGAATATACAATGGAATGAAAACGGAATAAACTGAAACAAAATCCCTCTATTTTCAGAAGTTATAAAGAATACCTTTTAAATACCATATCATAAATTCTCAAGAAATGTAATATTACTACATAATGTTAATTTTGAATTACCTTTTTACAGGCCAATGTTCTTAATTGGGAACATCGAATTGAAAAAAAAAATCATAAACAGTTATAATATAAGAATTATAATAAAATGAGGAATAAAGGCTAATGTTAGAAGATTGTATAAAACATTTATTCAGCAGAATTATTTCTCTCGTTTTTAGAATATTTCTGAGTTCTTTCATAGAGCAATCGTAATATGAGATGCGTAATATAAAAAAAAACAACTAATCTATTCTTCAAATTAAAGCATGCGCAAGCCTTTTAAGGGCAGAAGCTGAACTCAATTCTATTTCTGCACTTGTAGTGGCTGCACATTCCTCTGAAGAAGGATCGATTACTTCAAACTGTGCTGTTTTTTCCTTGCTTTTGTGTTGTTAAAAGTACAAATTTCTCAACTACTTTATAAACAAAATATATAATCTTTATATTATCTATCTATTACACTAAATTTAGGAAACAATTTCGAATATACATCCTTTAAGTGTTTATGCTGGTCGACAATTTCTTAAAATGTACATGTTTTCTTCAATATTGCTTTTCAAAGTGTAGTGGTAATTTTAAATACTCAAAATCATCTGTTAAAAATAAGTAGAAGCAAAACAACTTTAAAGGAAAAAGGAGCATTCTTATTTCTTTTTGAATACATTAAGAAGGCGAAATAGTTTGCTAAGTCCAGAACTCTCGAATGTACTTAAATTAAGACTTTTTTCTTCATGAATAATAAATCTTTTTATTTGCATCTGAGTTTTCCCTTTCGTTTTATTTCACCTCATCCGGATTTAGACATTTTTTTTTTTACTAAAGGCAAAATGAAGAGGAGATTTCAGATTTACAAAGTTATTTATAAATTATTTAATTATTAATCAATTAAAGACATGTTAAATATTTTCGTGAAAGCATGCTTAATATTTTTTATTTCAATCGGCTAGAGTAACCACTAAAAATGATTTGATCTCACGAGAAAATAGTCGCTACATTATTCATTCTTAACACTTTCAGATCGTCTTTGCAGACCATGTATGTTTCAAGCTTGTATTTTTCGAAGTGAATTTTTTATGACTACCGAGTTAGAAAACACAACAAAAAAAGGATATGAAAAAGAAGAAAGAAGAGAGAGAGAGAGTTGAGATAACTCCATGACTTCCCACGGTCATAGAAGCTGTGCGGTCGAATACGAAATACGTCCATGCTACATACAGTGGCGGTCAAAAGTTTCCGGCCAGTTAGTTTTTGACAGAACGTTTTAGCGAAGAAGAAGTTCAATTGCTCCAAAAGTTAGGAATAAGCAAATTACCTCTGACCACGTGATTATTTTGATTGGTTAATTAAGATACTTGATGCAAAGGGGAGGAATTCAAAATTCGCGCGTGCAAAAGTTTCCGGCCATTCGTAATTCATTAGTTTTTGCTATCGCTAAAGTGTTTTTTTGGCCATGTTTGTTAATTAATCAAGGTGAATAATGTATTTGAAATTCAAAAATGAAAAGTTTAACAATTTATTGCTCCTAAATGAGCGATTTGTTTGTCGCTAAAGGGACAATCCGCTCGTGAGATTGCGGCAAAGTTGTCGATCGGAAAATTTGCTGTAAAAGATATTTTAAAAAATATATAAAGATGGTCATGGCCTTCGGAACTTTCCACGGTCCGGGGGACCCCGGAAAAAGACTTTTCTTGTGGACAGAATTATCAGAAGAAAAGCAGTTGATGACCGGCGTAAAAATGCCGCTGCAATTCCACGCCATTTATGGTTTTAGAAGCAATTTATGGTGTTATGGTTATTGCTGAAATAAGTCTATCTACAGTGTCAAGACGCTAATGTGACGTAGAACTTTATGGAACAGTCGGTGTTAAAAAACCTTCCATAAGTAAAAAAATTCAGAGGGCCCGACTGGCGTTTTCCAAGGAATACAAAGACTGGTCAAGTGAAAACTGGAAAAAAGTACTATTTTCAGATGAATTGACGTTCAATCTTTTTGTGAGTGATAAAAAACATTACAACCGACGACCTAAAAACAAAAGATATATTATTCCTACAATGAAGCACGGCGGAGGACATGTTATGCTGTGGGGAGCATTTTCTGGAAAATGCGCCTGTCCGTTATTTGAAATCCGCGGCAAGATGAATAGTGCAATGCATAAGGATATCTTGCAAGATCATTTGCTGCCTTATTGGAGGGAAAATTGTGGTCTCAACTATTTGTTTCATCATGATAGCGACCAAAAGCATACATCCAGGCTCGCCAAGCAGTGGCTTTCACACAAAAAACTTCGCTTTAGAAATGAACAGCCCAATCATCCGACCTGAATATAATAGAAAATCTTTGAAACTAACTTAAAAACGTGTGTGGAATTATAAATATTCCAATTTAGCAGCATTTTCACAAAAATTGCAAGAACCGTGGACAAAACTTAACATTGATGATCTACAACTGTTCATTGAATCGATGCCGCGTTGCTGCGCCGCAGTACTTATTGCTAAATGTATGACTACAAAATACTAATTGTAAATGTTGTTGATCACTGTTATTTTCTTTTATAACACCATTTTTTTCCAAACTTGCCAAGGTGGCCGGAAACTTTTGAGAACATGCGTTTTCTTTTGCAATTAATTTTGTCAATTAAATTTATTAATATTTAATTTTTATTCCATAAATAAGTTCTTAACTGTTATGTCAATAAAGTGTATAAGTATCACTTTGAGATTCCTCTTCATATGGGTATACTTACAAATTAACCAAAAAATTTATGCTGGCCGGAAACTTTTGACCGTTACTGTTGCGCCACTGTTGCCACTGTTACGCCAAATTGCAACAACATTCTAAGTAGCTGGGGTTTTTTCAGTATTTCTATAAAAATGTTAATAAAACACAAATTAAATAACATTTTTGTTTCATTTGTTTTGTAAAATACCTTTCGTATACCTTCAACTTGGATATTTCTTAAAACATAATCCTTTTTGAAATACAGGGTGTCCAGCGAATAAGACCCTGATTTCAAAATTAAATATCTCAAAAACAAAGATCAATAGAATTATGCGGTTAACGGTTTGTTTATTAGCTAAGCTGTAAAAATGTTATACAGAAGTTTAAAAAATTAGTTGCAAAAACCGCTAACAGATGGCGCTGTAATTGCAATGCCTATAAATTGTGTTTTGAAGTCCAGAGCACTGGCGTTTCATTCCTAGATGGCTTCCAATGGAAGAACAAAAATTGGGAAGGACCACTTCTTCGTTGGGATGATGTGCAGAAGCGGAGACATCTGGTCACAGAATTATTGTATCAGCTTCAATTTTAGAGAATTTCAATTAATAGAATTTTTAATAAAAAATTTAGCAATCATTATATAAGAACTTATTAAAATATTTTATTTGGGTAATGTGCAGAAGCGGAGCCATGTGTTGACAGAATTGAGATTTGTTTCAAATTTTGTTATAAGCTACTTCGGTCCGGATACCAGTATCTCGGTGGTATATCTTTTCTCTCCTAATTGGTAGATCGTGGAATCGAATCCAAGCAGAGGAAGATTTGAAAAAAAAATGGATATCTTTACTTTTTAATATTTATTAAAACTGTGAAAAAAGATTGAATAAAAAAATCCAAAGTTTCTGGTTTTAAAATTTAATTAAGCTAAAAGAAACCCCTTTTTTAAAAATCATTGAGCATTTATAATAATGATTCATAAATCATTTTTTTTAATTGTAGAGAATAGTTTGAATGAAAAAATAAAAATTTTCTATTTTTAAAAACTTAATTAAGTTAAAAAAAATAATTTTAATTTAAAAAACTTATTTTCATTTTTTTTTATCACTGGGCACAGAAATATGGTGCAGCTTCTAGCGACAGGATCCGAAGTGTTGGAAAGGAATGCAGCATCCAAAATAATTTTGCTTTAACGTTGATGATATGATTTATCATCAATTCCTTTTAAAAAAGAAATAATTTAATGCATAATTTCTGTCTCTAAAACTTTGTTTACAAAGAAAAGAAATATATGTGTTGTGCTACAACCAAAGTATTATGCCGTGATTTAAAAGTAAATGAAAAGTGCAAAATTACTTTTTTCTTTATAATAATTCAGGTATAAACAATAATACCAAAATATTATGCCGTGATTTAAAAATATAAAAAATAAATAAAAAGTACGAAATTATTTTTCTAAATATATGCATTTTGATTTAAATAATTATATGGCATTAAAAATTGAATTTAATAAAATATTTTAATAAGTTCTTATATAATGATTTCTAAACTTTTTATTGAAAATTCTATTAATTGAAATTTTATAAAATTAAAGCTAATGCAATAATTCTGTGACCAGATGTCTCCGCTTCTGCACATTATCCAAATAAAATATTTTAATAAGTTCTTATATAATGATTGCTAAATTTTTTATTGAAAATTCTATTAATTGAAATTCTCTAAAATTGAAGCTGATGCAATAATTCTGTGACCAGATGTCTCCACTTCTGCCCATCACCCCAACGAAAAAGTGCTCTTTCCCAATTTTCGTTCTTCCATAGGAAGCCGTCTAGGAATGAGACGCTAGTGTTCTGGACTTCGAAGATCAGTTTACAAGTATTGCGATTATAGCGCCATCTGTTAACGGTTTTTTCAACTAAATTTTGAAACTTCTGTATAATATTTTTACAGCTTAGCTAATAAACAAACCGTTTACCGCATAATTCTATTGATCTCTGTTTTTGAGATATTTAATTTTGAAATCAGGGTCTTATTCGCTGGACACCCTGTATTTTTGTCTAAAGCCAATTAAATTTGTTTTGGAGAAACGGAAATAAATACTGGCACGGAGCTTTGAATGAAATACTAGTTATATCCCAGCAAAGAGGGAATTGCTGGCCAGCAGCAACATAGGTGCTAGCAATGATGGAGAAGTGCTGGCTAATGGTCTACCACTGCATGACCACTGCTGGACAGCTTCATTCAACTTTTCTGTTGGAAATCATCAGATAAAATTCTGGTGGGCTTCCGTTTTATCTCATGCGCTGGCCCACCACTACATGGAAGTGCACGAACTTTTGCAGTATTATTGCTGGGAACCCTTACGCTAGGTGGCGTTGCGAATATGGAAGACATTGAGTATTTAAACACAAATCTGAAATGAATATCTTAACACAATTTAAGCTGTGAAGCTAATTTTTTTTTAAACTGTAAATAATATAGCACCACTGCCACCAACAAAATAAATAAGTAAATGAATAAATAAATAAATTCTTTATTTCAACGAACTTTTTTTTTCTCCTTAAATCTGGTTTTACTAAGTTACAAAGGATTTCGGTTTTCATAATTTACACAGTTCAGAATCAATAATAAATAAAAGCGTATAAAATATATAGGATTTCTATACAATCCAATAATTTCTATACCAGTTTAAGGACTGGGAACGTAAATCACAAAAGAAACAATCTCGAAATAGTGTAATGAGAGCTTGAAAACTACGAGCGGTCGTAGCATACGCTGAAAGTACTTGTTCATGCCCGATCACGAAAACCTAACAGCATCGAACGCGGTTAGCACTTGGGAGGGTGACCACATGGAAACCGCTGCAAGCTCGAATGTTTCTGTAGACATTTCTATTATAGACACTTCTACAGATATTTCGATAGCTCTTGGTGAAACTATCTTATAGAAAAAAGAGCCATAATACGTTGTTTCTTTTATAGAATTCTATAAGAAATTTTTGTAAGGGAAAGTGCTGAGCCAGCAAAGGAATAGCAGTGGGATAGGTGCTAGCACTGCAGGAAAAATGCCGGATTAATGTAATGTGATGGCATACTAATGCTGGCCTGCTGTTGGCCCTCACTGATGGGCCAGCTGCATTCCGCACGGACACTTTTTGACAGGTTTAAGTAATGGCACAATTGCACTTTACCGCTGATGGCAGTGCTGGCTGCCAGCTTTTTTCCAGCTGATGGCCCACTGTTTCTTTCTTTGTTGGGATATATTGATAATTTTTATATATTACCACAGAAGGAGGCGCAGTGCAAGTTCAACATAGCGTAAGCAGTTGCTAAGTGACGTCGTCGCTACAAAAGTTTTAACTTCAGCATTGTATAATGTAGGTATTGCATAATGTCGGCTCATACATTTTGATTTATTGAACAAGCACATGTAATATAATGCAGAGTTATAAAGAATAAACTAATTGCTAGCTTTTTGACTGTATATCTCTATCAAAATTTTTGAGAATAGATAGCAAAAGATATTGCAGATAAACAAAGAGAGAACCAAAAATGTCAGAAAAAAATGTAAAAATAACGACTAAATTTTCCAGAGCTGTTAGTTTGTAGTTCCCTTCATCATGCGGAGCAAAACGTATGCACATTCATCAGAAGTGTCGTAAAATGCTTCGGTTATGGAGACATTTAAAGTGAGTAGACGGAGTTTTGGTGAAAAAAAAAGGCTCACGGGTGTCGGTAGAACGCGGTCACCAAACAATTATCGAAAATTTTTGGGAAACCAAAGTTGTAATTTGAATAGAAATCGAAATATTTAGAAAGTACCGGAATACTTTGTATGACATAATTTTTTGTGGAAGGTAGAACAAACACAAACAAACAAATAAAAGTGATTGTAGGCATCCAAAAGCAAATTAATGAGCTTAAAGAAAATGCAGAGAAGCAGATAAGAAAATAGAAGGAGGATTTAAAGTATTTAAAAGACGACAGGTGCGGTTTAAGAAATTAAAGATAATATCCAAGGAGTAAAAGAAACTTAAGAAAGAAAAATAAAAGGAGTGAAAGATGAATGTCAAGGCATTGCAGAAAAGAAACTGAAAAATTTGGAAATGGGATCATGTATTATTTTCCAGTAAATAATAGAGTAGTTCTTCTCCGTCAGTATGTAAAACTTTTAATGTTTAATGGACATACACAACGGACTATTTTGAGACTCAGTTTAACACTATGAAATAATTATCCAATACAGTGAAAGCAAGCAAATGTATATGTTTGAAACTTTCATCTACTGAGGCGAGAAACACATGTTCTCTAATGCATTCCAGCAGATAATTCAGCTTATCTGACAACCAGAGAGAAAGCCTTTAAAAAGCTATTTGATGACAGCCATTTAACACATTTTTACAGGGCTAAGTTGAAAAACCACCGACAGAACTCCAGTGAAAATCTGTAAGTCCTGGCATCAGATATTATAAAACTTGCGAACGCCGCATATTCTAACTATACTCTCGGCGTCTAGAAAAGATTAAAAGCTCAGTAATTTTTGTATTAAATTAAAAATAGATTCTGGACATCTTACACGTCTGATGGATTCCAAGCATCTTAAGAGTGTATAAGCATATAATGAAGTATGAAGTTGCTAAAGCAGTTTCGAGGCCTTTGAAATGTATAAAGACAGCGGGAATAAAAAATCAAGAATTAAATCTGGAGAAGACTATGCATATATTTTTTAATGAAATAAAAGCAGTTTTGAAGAACACAGGAAGTAACACGAAAAGAAAACAGCCCCGTCACAACTTCTACATTTCATGTTGGAAAAAACAGAAGCATTTGCAAAGAGAATGTCCAAAGGCCAAGAACGAAAAACAGAAAATCTAGAACTCAGACGGTTCATGGGGCGAAAGTTGTCTTTTCTAAAAAAAAGATCTGATAAAGAATTTGAAGATTTGATGCTGGGGGAGAAAAATGGACTGTACATGGAAGGATGTGTTAGTGGCATTCCATATTCGGTGTTAGTGAACGCAGAAGCAAACGTCACACTACTGAAATTTTTTGGAGAAAACTTCATCTATATCATTCCAAACATTCTTTAAAAACCTTTATATGAGATCGTGCAAAGATACATAGACAGCTAGTCCCAATTATAAAGTGTGGTACCAGTATATGCGAACAAGGAGATTACATTAGAGACAGATCACTATATTCTTGCACTGGACTAGGAAATTTAAACTCGCTATCATTATCGAAATAAATTAGAACAAATACAAAAAAGACAATACCTTACTGACAAAAAATGCAATATACCCAAGATTATGATGATGGTCTATCGTTACAAAGGAAAATGATACAACGCAGCGCGGTTTAAACGTCTGCTTTCTGAAATACTCTTCTGGACAGTATCATAGTGAAGTTATGGAATTTCTATTTCTACATACAGTTTCGCAGAAAGAAGTACTTGTAACTACCTGTGTGTTGTTTTGGAAAAACAGCCACTCATGTTCGTATTTCTAAATATTGACCAAACACAAGAAAGAAAACCCCCAAATCACCGAAAAGAAGACTGCAAGTGTTTATTTTGTTTACCGGTAACGGCGATCATAACTCGCCCTGATGGTCTCGCCGATACACATATCTTGTATAAGCAAACATAAAACATAATCGAATTAAACGAAGAAAAGTTAATGGTCATAGGTAGAGTAGAAAAAAACCGTTTTATGCCCAGGTTCATTTCCCATAGACACAGTTTATTCCCAGATTTATTCCCAAAGGATCTGGTTTATTCCCAAAAAACCTGGTTAACTCCCAGTTCTAACCTGGGTTTTTTTCTATTCTTTGCAACTCTAGTCATAAGGAATTTACTGAATGATGTTATCGAACTAACTTTTTTTAAGATGTGGCACTTTTATTGGACGCTGCAACATCACGCAATATAAAATGGATACATCTACGGATAAAACAACATACAAAACGAATGTTGAAATGGTTAAAAAAATGGAAGAGAGCAGTATGTTCGAAGAGTCATTGGTAATTTGGGCCTCCTTTTCTTTACTAATCAAGAAGAAAGATGGAACTACAAGATTTTGCGTAAATTATTAGAAATTGAATGGAGTGTTTAAAAAAATAGTTATCCATTGCAGCGTTCTGGCGACACTTTAGAAGCATTGAATGGGATCGAATAGTTTTCTATGTAGTATATAAAAATTATTTACTGGCAATTCGAAATACAACACGAAGACTGATAAAATACAGCCTTCAATACGCAATATCCCTGCTACATTTGAAAGATTAGTATGGACTATACTACACCTACTGTCATCCGTAGCCTACAGACAAGGGCATCGCTAAACATGATGCTCATGAAATTTTATGAAATTTAAATATATTGTATAATTTCTATCCCTAATTAGGGTCAGTTGGGGTAAATGTAAATAGGAGTAATATAAACAATCTATACTAACGCTCACCCCAGCATTGGTGAGCGTTAGTATAGATTTTTAGATAATTTTTGGGAGAATTATTGAATAAATGAATATACCTCTCCCTCACCCAGAAGTGATATTGCTAATTTCCACATTTTTTAGGCTACAATTGGCAGTGTCGTTATCAATACAATTTGGTGATACTGAAAAGTTGTCAAACTAAATTTATACTCATTATTTTTTTCTGCTGTTGGATATAAATAAGAGTGAAGTCGTTTTTGATATTTATTAGTGTTAGTGACATATTTTGCCGACGACATTCTAACGGATCTTTCCCCCTTCATATTTCTATTGTTTTGCTTGCTGCTTACCCACTTATTTTTTCATTACGAGGTAATTATAAACAATATTTCTACTTAAGTTATTTCGGCTGAAACATCAATTTTCATGATAAAAAGTATACCTTGGTTTCAGTCTAGAGTTAAGCTGACAAAAACTGACAATCACGAGCGACGCTCTACCCAAAAATAGCATTAACATTGTTGATATGTTTTTCAAAGTATATCAACGAATACTGCTTCTACATAGTCAGCCAACCCTTCAAAGAATCCAAATGTTTGTAGTAGTGCTATCATCTGAAGAAGTTTTGCTCCGATTAAAAGAGGTAGAAGCGGTTTAAAAAACAATACCAAAAATATGCGGAACCGGAAAGAAAGTAAAAAAGATAAAAAATCTATAAGAACTCGAAAGTAACAGAAGAAAGAAAAGGAAAGTGAGCACATGAATTACGAAGAGAACGTCAAAAATGCCATAACCGTAAAGGATTCGGATATTGAACTAGAAGGCTATAGATATAATAGCTGCTGAACAAGAAGAGGAAGAACAAAAAGAAGTTTCGGACTATTATTAGATGAGCATCCAATTCAATCATCTTTCCAATTAGAAGAAAATTCTTGGCCAGTTGGGGAACACCTAATTTTTTATTATGAAGTAGATTCCAAAGAAAATATTGAAACTTATAGAAGATACACCAGAGATTAGTGCAATGCAGAAAAGTTTGGTATCATGGAACTGACATGCTACACCTGATGTAATGATATAATTGCAGGAGGACGTCATTGATCAAATTGAGGCAACAAAACCTTTGTCCAAGAGGTGTTTTTAGGTCTTGTCTGCTTTCAAAAAGCTCAGTTGATTTTAATATTCTTTGTTTTTTAAAACGTTTTCTAAACCAATTTCAGACTTGAAAAAAATTATGTGAAAAGAGTCAAGAGTGTAGTTCTTTTCTTAATCCTTTACTACATGTCTATCAGCTACTGTACTAAGGTATCTACAGAAGTGGGTTTCAGAGCCCCTTTTTCACTTCATGATCTGCGGAAACACCAAAAGCTCAAGATTTGGGCCATTTGTAAATTGACAAAAGTAGTAATTCTAAATATCCCATTTAAAGGGTGTGAATAAGTAAGGCAGATCTCTGATATGCTTGTATGAGTAGCTTATTTTACTTTTGGCCATTCTGAAAAAATATTACTACTTAAATTTACCCTTTATTCTTCAGGGTAAATGTAAAAACGCGGGGGTAATTGAAAACATGCTGCCATTTCTGTTAAAATCCTTCTAGATAATTTAACTTTAGTTTCCATATAAATATGTTCCAGAGGAGTGAAACAAGAGCTGGATGAAAATAATAAAGCGTTATATACCTTATAAATAAAGAATATCAGCCCATGCTGAAAAGTGGGAAAATTTGTTTATAATTTTCTCAACTGACTCTATCTTGGTCAAGGCATTCTTTCAAATGACCCTTAGCTTTTAGATATTAGAGATGAAAGTTCAACTTAAAATTTAAGTACTTTATCGATGACAGCGTGCCTGAGTTTTTCGTGGTGTCGTTGATTGAAAGCGACACCACCAAGTGTCACCATATCAAGTGAATCTTTTAGATATTACAGGTAAAAGTTAAACTTAAAATTTAAGTACTTAATGGATGACAGCGTATCCGAGTTTTTAATGGTGTCGTTGATTGTTCGTCGTCGTGAACTTCACTAACGTATTGAGTGTCTCTGGATTTAATACCCGCTTGTAACAATTATCTTTTAAACATTTTAAACGCTGTTATGAAATACACTAACTTCGAATTTTTATTTCATGTTTTTTTATGTAATTTATATATTTTTATAGCGTAGATTTTTTAAAAATTGCAATATTTTTCTTTAAATAAAGGTGGTAAACAATCTATAGCATAAATGAGGAATACTTAAGAAATAAATGCAAATAGAAATCAGGTTTAATATAAAAAAAATTCTGGGGAATAACCTTGTAAAGGCGTTTTTACATTATATTTATTTGGACGACTAATAAAAAACTCTTAAAAAGGGTGAAAATTATTAAAAATTTAATTTAAAATTAAAAATTTAATAATAAATTTTAAAAGAAACATCACAAATACAAGAAAAAAATAAGAAAATTACTTCAAAACATTTTATTCAAGTACCAAAAATTCCTAGTTTTATATCGACTGCACTTTTACTGGGTCTAACTAAACTTGAGGGCAGCTATTTTATTCTGGTGAGAATTTAAACTAAAATTCGTATTTTTCTTTAATTCGAAAATAATCATAAACAGTTTGGTTACATATGTTGCATTGAAAAAAAATTATCAACAGCTAACGTTAAACATAATTCGTCCATACTTCACAAGCTTTCACCTGTTCTGAATAAACTGATGTGTCTATTCTAAAGAACCGCTAATATCCTGCATCATACAAAAATTATTATATTTACGAATTAAACTAAACATGATTATTATCCATGCATTTTTTGTTATAAATCCATTTTTCTGTGTACAAATGCTTCTAAAGTAATCACACATTTGCCAGAACATTACTGATAATCAACATTTTTTCATTAAAAAAATTAGAAAGATTAAAAAAATCAATCAAAATTATTTCACTGCTGTGTTTATAAATATAAAAAAACTTAAAATAAATTTTAAAATGTCATACATGGATTTTGAACCTGGTACTACATAGTATATAGGTAAAGCTTGTACCACTAAGCTAACAACAATGCGACCAAACTGTCATTCAATAGATATTTAAAGTTGTTAAAGCTGAACTTTGACTTTCAATATCTCAAAAAGCTAAGAAGAATCTGAAAGAATGTCTCGTCAAGGATAATTATGGATAGGAACTTTAGAACACACTTCAATTTCTTCAAAATCTATGTGTATCCTGTTTGGTGATTCTAGAGTACATCTGGACTATAATATCGTAGTCGATTTAACCTTTCACGGACACTTTAATAATATTTAACGTGTCTTTTAAAAATTAAAGAATGCTATGCTTAATTTAGTAGCAGTCATATAAAGAATTTAATAATAGTAGTAGCCATAATAGTAGCAGTGCATTCCTTACGTGATTGGAAACAAGGAACGTGTCATATTTAATTTCAGCAAAATCAGACAAAAAAAAAAAAAAAAAAAAAAAAAAAAAAAAAAAAAAAAACTTTGTCACCTGAAAAGAGCCACTAGCCAAATTGAAATCTTTAGAAATTTTTTTATCGTGATCTTTAAAGCAGAAAAATTACTCTTCGTGTAGATTATGCTACCACTAAGTGGCTGTTAAACTTTAAGGAACCTGAAGGCAAGGCAAATCGTTGGATCCACAGACTCCAGAAATGTAAAGCGAAACAGCACCGAAAACTGGCGATATGAAGAAATTAAAATAATAAAACTTTGCAAAAAATCACCATAAAATAACAACAATATATAGGACACGTTTCGAGCTAAAAATATAACAGCTCGCCATCAGCTACAGTAAACACGTGTCCGTAAGCGGGCAAGCTCAAAAATGAACTGAAATGTACAGAATGTTGCAAAGAATGCGACAGATGGCGCTAGCTGAAAGGAGCACATGCAGAAGAGATAGGTGTTGCCAAAAAGATAGAAGACAAATTGATAGGGAAAAAACGGAAATAAAAGAAATAAACGAAATTATAATAAAATAAAAGAAGTAAATTAAAAAAATATAAATAATAATAATAAATAAACTAATATAAAAGAATAAAACAAGAAAAAACAAAATATCCTTTTTTTTAAACAAAATAAAAAGAAAAGAAACAAGAGAAGAGGGAAAAGAATTACAAAAGTAATTTCCACGCTGGAGATAGGAAAGGAGATGATGGGAGATCATTGAGAAGATACTTTTAGAAATAAAATATGCTTCATGAAAATCCAAGTGAGAGGGAGAGGTAGGGGAAGAAATAATTTTGGCCATGGAGAAATTGAAACAATGACTGGAAGACCAACAGTGAGAAGCAATCGAAGATTTAGAGATTACTTGATTTGCAATATACCTCTGATGCTCTCCTAATCTGAATTTTAAAGCTCTCTTTGTTTGACCAATATAACCTAAATTGCAAGAGTAAGAAGAAGATAAACACCCCACCGGTTCTCAGTAGGAATAGGATCTTTTAGAGAAGAGAATTTAATTTTATTCATAGGTTTGAAGATAACTTTAAAATTAAAACGAGAAAGGATTTTAGCAATTTTGAAACAGAGAAGAGAATAAAAGGACAGAACTATTATAGAGTTAAAATTAGGAGGATTATTTGAATCAGAAAAAGGACGTTTAGGCTTATTAAATTTATACAAAGCTTTATCAATCAAAGAGGGATTATAACCATGAGCAAGGGCAAGAGATTTGAGATAATTAATTTCATTATTCAGAGCAGAAGAGTCAGAACAAATGCGTAACTCCCTAAAAACAAAAGTATAAAAGGACGCCACTTTTTGTTGAGGAGGATGATTTGAAAGAGCATGAGAAGGAAGAGACAGCGAAAGGTTTACTATAAACGGAGGTAGAGAACCGATCTGGGTGTTTCGAAACCAAGAAGTCAAGGAAAGGAACAAAACAAACTCTTGGTCAAACAAAGAGAGCTTTAAAATTCAGATTAGATGACCATCAGAGGTATATTGCAAATCAAGAAATCTCTAACTCTTCCATTGCTTCCCACTGTTGGTCTTTCAGTCATTGTTTCAATTTCTCCATGGCCAAAATTATTTATTCCCCTGCCTCACCCTCTCACTTGGATTTTCATGAAGCATATTTTATTTTTAAAAATTTTGCTAATCTTGTCAATGATCTCCCATCATCTCCTTTCCTATCTCTAGCGTGGAAATTACTTTTGTAATTCTTTTCCCTCTTCTCTTGTTTCTTTTCTTTTTATTTTGTTAAAAAAAAGAAGGGATCTTTTGTTTTTTTCTTGTTTTATTCTGTTATATTTCTTTATTTATTATTATTATTTATATTTTTTAATTTACTTCATTTATTTTATTTTAATTTCGTTTATTTCTTTTATTTCCGTTTTTTCCCTATCAATTTCTCTTCTATCTTTTTGGCAACACTTTTCTCTTCTGCATGTGCTCCTTTCAGCTAGCGCCATCTGTCGCATTCTTTGCAACTTTCTCTACCTTTCAGTTCATTTTTGACCTTGTCCGCTCACGGACACGTGTTAACTGTAGCTGATGACGAGCTGTTATATTTTTAGCTCGAAACGCGTCCTATATATTGTTGTTATTTTATGGTGATTTTTTACAAAGTTTTATTATTTTAATTCCAGAAATGTAAGTTTGAGATAATTCACAATAGAGAAATCGCTTACAGAATGAATGGCCTGTGTGTTTTTTAGAAGACTTTCTACTGACAAGAGCAAGCGTTGTGTGAATGCTGATATAAAATGTGGTACGGATTAGAAAATTCCAGGAAATTCTATCACTTCAACAGCAGCTAATCCTTGGTCTTCAGACAAGGTCCAAGATAAGTGTAGCTCAACGATCCAGACAAAATACTACATTTAGGGATGCAGTGGAGGATATACGGTGGTATACGTCGTATACCTTCTGGATAACTCCGTAAACCATCCGTAGCTATAGCGTATATACTATTTACGGAATCTGGCAGATAACTGGGCATTCAATAACTCGATCAGAGGATCCACCTTATATTTCGAATCTGATAATGTGGTCGAGAATTTTTATCGGGCAGTTCTGAATCATAGCGTTATTAAGGACACGCTACGATACAATGAGACAAAAAATAGCCTGGAAAAGTTGATCAAATGTGGCGGCATAATCTGAAGCGCCAAAGAGTATTCTGCCCAAAACGGCAAAAAAACTGTGAAGAACCTTACATTGTAATCAAAATGTTGATTGTGTCTGCACTACAATTCTAAACAAAACTAATTCACATCAATCGGATAAGCTCACATTATGTTACAGATCATGCATCATTGTAAAAATATCCCGAAACGATCAGTTTTCGAAGAGAGGAGTGGTTTTTCAACGTCAGTTATGGGAGTATCTAGTGCATGGGTGTATGTATGAGTAGGTAAAGTTTTAAATGGACGAAAAGCTGCACACAGTTGCATGGGCTAATTGACTTTGATGACTTTCTTGGTAATTTGGAAATTTTGGTAATCAATTTCGTTGTCAAATATTTATCTAGAAATTTCAAGAAGCCATAATTATATGACATATAAGAGTCAAAATATCCAGAAAATATCAGAAAACCAAAGATGATGTAATCAGTTTTCTCGTAATGGGAAAGTATTAAAAGGCGATCGCATTAGATTTCAGAGAATTCGTTTGCAAGTAGGTGAAAATTTACTTGTGAAGAGCTCTTTAATACTCAAGCGATAATTGTACTCTGCTAACTGCATAGGTGTCAAGCTCCAACTAATCTTACGTAATATGTGGGTTAATTTGACCCAGGTTTAATACATTAAAAAAAAAAATTAGAAGAAACATAAAATAAATTCCACACGTAGAACTCTAAAATTAAATAAACAAAAATTCATCAAATAAGTTTTCTGGTTCAAAACGTGGTTAATCTGGGTCAAATTAATCCACATATTAAGGAGGATTAGTGGACGTTGGTAGCTATGTAATTGTATCGTGCTTTTTCGTGATGTTTATGAAATGAATATTAATCACTGTGGTCGTGTTTCTGGAACATTTTTCGAATAAAGCGCATTGATCATTAGAACATATCTGTTGTAATGTCGTTAGAATCCAGCGTAGCGAGATGGTTGTTTATTTTACACTTTATTGAGACACACAGCTATATGAACTACATTAGTACATATATAAATAAATAAGCATGCAAAGCCCACAGGTATTTAAAGTTTCTCAGTATGAGATGAAAATTTCGGTCTTACAGGTGGGTCCGGCTAGACAATTTGTTTAGTTTTTATCATCTGGACACAGACCGGTTTAGACAGTTTGTCTCGTTTTCTTCTGCGTGCAGGCAGCTAAAAAAAATTATGATCATCACTTAGTTTCAAAGAAGCTGTCAGCTTCCCGGCCTCTTTCGTCATTCTCTGGTGATCTGCTGCGGTTTGCCCCTATTTGTATGTTCTTGATATTTTAATTGGCCCTAGAAATTTCAAGGGCCTACAAGTAGAGATAAATTTATAGAAGTACTGTTGTCTGAGTAGTGTCAGATGAAGATGTTTTGTAATTTCTATAACGTCAAATTCGAACATTCTCGCTTGCGGCTCTATTCCTTTCTTTTCTCTTACGCTTCCTTTTGCTTCAATTTTATCACTCTTCGAAATCACTGCCAGAAACATTTTCAAAACAACCGCTAATATTTTCTTCAAGAATAAGATGATTTTTTAAAGTGAAGATAAAATGCGTCATCACAACTTCCAGTTTTGTGGTACACGCTTCTCTTTCACTATTTTTTTTAGCTTTAAGTATGATTCCTTGAATATTTCAAGGAGTAAAATGTTGACTAAAAATGTATAATCGCATTTAAAATAAAATTCATAATCTTATTCATTTTAATGGTATACGCTTCATTCACCTTTTTTTGTCGTCTTAGATATTCGTCATTAAATATTTTGAAAAGAAAAATTTGGGTTAAAAATGTACAATATTGCACTTTAAACAAAACTTAGAATCTTATACTGTCTAGTATTACTTATTTATCTCAGATTTTCTTTGTGTTAGAATCAGGGTTCCTTGATTTAAATCAGCTTGATTTTAATCACGATTTAAATCAATTGATTTTTTTTAAATCATTGATTTAAATCAGTTTTTCTTTTAAGTTATTTTTAAATAAATTTAAGATTTAAACAAACATATTAATGTACTTTAATATAACTTAGTTTTATATAATACAGATAACCAATCAGCTTTTAGAAAGCTTTATCTTTGTCAAAAAGTTAAAATACAATGTAAAGTTTAGAAAAAAATGCTTTCAAATTTCATATGAATAAAATTATAAAATGATCTTGTAACAGTAAGGAAATCTAAGCAGAAATATATTGAATATTGGAATATTTACTCATTAGTATTTAGAAAGCTTCTGCAAATTGAGATAAAATAAAACTGTATGACTTTATGTGTTCTACTTTGGTGATGTCTATTATATTAAAGTTTGAGCAAAATCTGAACCATTCAATGATTTTTCATTTGAATCTAATATAGATTCAAAAGAATTCTAAAATATTGATCTCAGACCTTTAGAATGGTGGCAGGTAGGGTATTTGTTACACTTATTGAAAAGGCCGATAATAAAAAACTTGAAGAATTCATGATCAACTAGCTTTTTACTGCAATAGCTTCATCTGCTTCAGTGGAACGAATGTTTTCTGCCTTTTGTTTGGTACATTCAAAAATTAGAAATCGACTGATAAAGCTGCTAAACTCATTTTTCTGTACAAGCACTTTAACAAAACAAAAGTTAACAACATAGTTTGCTTCCAAATTTGTTTAAAAGTTTTATGTGCTGCAGTTATTTTTATTTTAACTAAAATTCTGAAGGTTGAATTAATTTTTGAGATCTGATTTGTAGTTTTCCATGCATTTTGTGTAATAAAGATTTTTCCATAGCCTAAAATTTTACCTTTGAATAACTTATGTAAATTGTGTAATATTATTTCTATTGGTAATTCTTATAACATGCATGTGTGTGTATGTATAATTTATATTTTATAAATTAAAAGAGAAGTTATATAAAACAACAATACTGTGTGAGATTTTAAAAGAAAATTTAAAAAATCTTATTTAAATAAATAAAAAAAATCTGATTTAAATAAAAAATCGATTATTGTGATTTTTATTTAAAAAAATAAAAAAATCACAAACCCTGTGTTAGATATTCTTTATTAAACATTTTAAGAGAATCAAAACTGTAAAGAAATATGTGTTATATTGAATTGAAAATAAAACTTAATCTTACTTATAATCTTATTCAATTTAGTGGTTCACACTGCTTTCTGTAGTCGTTTCTTTTCTTTCATTTTTTACTTTATTCCCCGTTTATCTTAATTATTCTTCAACCAGGGCCACAGAAGGAGTCTGCAGGCCCCGGTAGGGATTCGAATGCGGACCTTCAAGTATGGTTTTAAAAAAGTAAATTTGTTCCATAATTACATTTTAAAAGTACAGTACGCACTTCCATAACCGAACTTATGTGGACTGGAGTAATCCGGGTATGAGAAAAATCCGAACAAGAGAGAGGTATATATTTTTTATTAAAAAAGAGTTATAAATGTATCTGTTCGACATATGAAAACGCTTATATTTACTCTTTATTATATTTACTCATTATTTTTCCAGTTACAATTTGAAGGTTATAAATTTATTTTTTTAATATAGCATTAAATCTGTCTGTTTTGTCGTGCGCTCGAAAATTGTTGATTTTACAGCATAATACTGACAGCTGAGGAGCCATTATTACATGTAAAATTAACAATAATAAATCGTCAAATAAACAGTTATATACCGTTAAGTAGTAATATTTGGTATATTACTGGATTTTCATTTATAAGACGGTATACTACTATTTATTTACGGTTTATTATTGTTAATTTTACAGTAGAATACTGGCATCCCAGCAGCCAGTATTATACAGTAAAATCAACATTTTTTTTTTTAAAGTGAAGCTGTTACCTCACGCCGCCGATGCCTCATTATAATTACTTCATATGGAGTTGATTCGCTGTGCTGTTCTACGAATTGCAAGGCAAATTTTATAAAAAAGGGATTAAAATTTATAAAATGCAGTGTCAATTTAAAAAAAAAATGTCAGAAATGGGTACCTGTAACACTTGAAATGCTTCCCCTGAAGAAACGCATTTCTCTTCAACACATGTGCTTCATCGTCACTGTTTACATCCATTGTCTTTTAATTTACGAAATTTAAAATTTCTTCTACGGTTAGGTAGTGACCTACATCACTGTTTACCCAGTCAAAAACTTCTGTTTTTGTGAAATTTTGACTGCCAGAAACTTTCCTTGCTGTATTTGTTAAATCTACGTCTTCGTCTGAATTTTCACAACTTTCATTGATTGCCAATAATTTATTCTAATATTTTTTTAAGTAGAGCTTTTGGACTATCTTCCCTGCTTTAACACACCAGAATGTTGTATTCTTAATGTTTATAGATTTCAGATTATCCAAAAAATTAGCATGCAAATCAACATTCAAAATTGATTGGAGCATAAACTTGTGACAATACACTTTAAATATTTCAACTGCAGTCTGATCTAATAGTTGAAACAAGCTGGTCACGTTTGGCGATAAAAATTGGGCAATAATGTCTCTATCCTTCAAAGTATCTACATCTGAATGTGATGGAGCGTTATTCAATTTTGTTTAGGTGTAATACTGGATATATTGGCGCTAGGGTTGCAAAGATGCAAAACATTTGTTTGGACATTTTACGTAAAACACGTCGAATGAGTAGGTGGAATTCTAAGACCATTTCAAAAAAGAAAAATAAATAATTTACAAGCGTAAAGTAAATTTTAAGCTTTCATCAGTCCGAATATGGGAGAGTCAGGATATGAGAGGGCTGGATATGAGAGTGTCTACGTAATACACATTTTTCTTAAAATTTAAATATCGCGATGTTAACAACGTACAGAAAAAAATAGTGTCAGCGATACAATTATTTTTAACTGTCAGGAGGATCTCTGGAGCTGGTAAGGTGGGGGGGGGGGGTTGCCCCGCAGCAGCTAAAAGTTATTATGAGACGATTATTGTTGCACTACTTCTTATTATTTATTAGTAGATGGAGAAATCTAACGCATTTTTACTTAGTGCTTTGTAATAACAATAAAATACATATTTTACACGGCGTTAATTCTAATTTTTTAATTCTTTTAACTGTAAGTAATTTTATTTGAAATATTACATTAAATGAAAATTGTTTGCGTCTATTATTTTCCTATTTTGCTTTTTTTAAAAACGAAGGCTGTAACGGGCCTTCTAAAAGAGTCGGGCTCCGGTAATTTGTACCCCACCCCTTTTCTGCGTCTTCATTATGTGGCTTTAAAATAAAACTTAGATTAAAATGTTCAACTATTCTTAAAACAAAATTTATAATTTCTTTAAAAATTCTACATACCCTCGAAACCAACTGACTTTGCATAATTATGCATTTAGATTTACTCCACATTTTAATTGCTGAAACTAACCACGTGGTTGCAAAGTCAATAACTGGAAATTATTAGTTAGATCTTCGCACCATTACTCTTTCAGGGGAGTAGAATAAGGTAGGGTGTACAAAAATATATTTTACAAACACTTTGTCTTGTAACAGGTTTTCATTGTAACAATTGCGTATTTTTTCAAATTTGTCAGTTTAATTCATTTTAAAAAGTACAGTCGGCAAAAGAAAAAAAAGAGAGATTTAAAGGAAACATTTACCAAATTGTCCCAGCAAAAATCTGAAATAGCCTTTTAAATGGAAATTATGTATTCTTTCAATTTATGTTTAAAAAATTAATAAACTTAGGCTCCTCTCCATATTGAAATTGTAACAAACTTTGAAATTTTCAATATGAATATTAATTAAAAATATATACAAATCATGAAATTAATATGAAATATAATGAAATATTTATAAATTATGAAATTAATAACTAGAAAAAAAATTATTTTTAGATGTAATAATTTAACTTAATAATATATGTACACACGCATATATTACAATTAACATAATAATGTAATAAATAACATAATTTAACATTAAGAATTCAAAACTTTAATTGTGTATAATTCCCAATCTTCACCCGATGACTTCCCGTTTGGTATCTTAAGGTTGCTAGTCACCCAGTTTACAAATTCCCCTCGTTAATGTTAAGCCTATGGGCGTTTGATGCATTTTTATATTCAAAATATCTCCTCAGGAAATTAATATTTTTAATTTCTTCTTTCAGAGTTCTGTTCTTAAAGGATGTCACTTCTTTCTTAGTTCTCAAAATATTTCTAAAATCTATGCTTAATTTAATGCTTAACTGAAGAACTGGGGGTAAAATTTTAACATTTCATATAAAATTAAGCGTAGGTTTTAGAAATATTTTGAAAACTAAGAAAAAAAGGGACATACTTAAGAAGAAAACACAGAAAAAAGAAGTTAAAAATATTGATTTTCCGAGGAGATATTTTAAATATAAGATTGCATCAAACGCGCACAGACTTAACATTACCGAGGGGAATTCGAAAACTGAATGACTAGCAGCCGTAAGGTAAAATGTATGGATGGATTCTAATATGATGCCAAAATGGCTGCTCATATGGAAAATTTCAAAGTTAATTTCCTTATGGAGACGACCGCATAAGCTTATTGTTTTAACATAAATTGAAAAAATGCATAATTTCCACTCAAATGGCTATATTTCCATTTTTTCTGGAGCAATTTTGTGATTAAAATGTATAGCGTTTTTGCTCTTTTGCAGACTGTAGTTACATCAGAAAATATATTTTATTATTATCAACTTCTAAAAGTTTTGGAAAATAAATGAGTAAAATAACTTGTTTAATTAAAAGTATACTAACTAAAAGTTTTTAAAAGTTAACTTTTGGCTATTGTTAAACGAGTGTTAAAAGCGATTAATTTATTTTAAATGCAATTATATTTTACTAAACCATAATAATGTTTTACACGAAAATTTCCGTATCAAAAAAAAAAAAAAAGAATCTTTAAAGATAAAATAACTTTGAAATGGACTGCCATGAATATGAAAAAAAAGAACATCAAAGAGGAAAAGTTTAATACATGCGACAATTATACAGCATAATCGAAAAATACAGGAGAAAAAATGATAAAAATATACAGTAAAATAGTTCTATATTTGATAGTAATCATAAAAGTCACATAGCAGTAAAAAATAGTTAATTTTCATAATCTTCTGGCTGTTCAGTGTACTTTTCTCATTTTAGGCAGAGTACTTCTAATTGGCAGTTTTCAATCTGAAAAACAAAAGTCGCCAAATTAAGTAATGATAATTTTCTTTAATAGTTCGTATTAGATAAACACAACACATTAATGATTAAGTTAATTATTCAGAAAAAAAAATGTAAAGCGTTTATAGAGCAACATAAAGTTAATAAAAAACATAATTTTCTACGTGATCAAATTGGAAATATAATTTTGTATTTGATATAAATTAGAAATATGGCTTCAATGGTAGATGTTAACATTAGAAATGAAAAAAAACAAATTGTTTTCACTTCGACACCGAGACTGCATTCGAAATATAGTTTATATACAATCGTTTCTAACGAAAATAATTTCTAACCCACTCATACCTTTAATTTTCTATAATAAATAATACCTTTTGAGACCGCTCAAATTCCTTTTTTTTTTTTTTTTTTTTTTTACTTTTTCATAGCTGTACATTTAGATACATGCTTTTGTTTCACTCATGCCGTGAAAACAGTGCAGAAATGTTTCCGGATACAGTGGAAACGTTCACGAAAATTTACTGTAATCTCGCAGTTACATGCGATGTAAGGCTGACTTTCCCTTATGTCTTTTCTTAAGGTTCCTGTCCCTTCCGGCGAAGACACTCGAGAGCTAATGCCAAACCTATGGGGAGGTTATTTGCTAACATCTCGTTTGCATTTCGACAATAAATATATGAATTATTAACTGTATTATTAAAAAAATCGTTACTACAAGAAAAATAAGACTTTGTAAAAAACTATACAACACAGGGTTAATTACAGCTGTATATATACTAGAAAACTATGAATTTGAATAATGTAAAAGTGCAAAGAGATATGAAGGCTAAATAATATACAAAATTGCTATTCTGTATATCTCCTACTTAAATATTATCCTAATCTGTTTATGAGGAACTCAATTCGGCATGATAATAAAAGTAGTGCATATTTAAGCTTCATTTGGCATTTCATAAAACTAAATTCAGCGTCGTAATAATCTTTTCTTTTTAGAGTGTAGCTAAAACAAAACCCTTGTTCAAAGTTTCAACTTGGCATTTTTCTAAGCGCGCTTCGAAAGGAGGTCGCAAAGTATCAACGCCGCCTTGGTCCGTGCCGCATTTTTCCAGATAGGTTTTTAATTAACATTTAAAGACACAGAAGGCGTATTGAGAAATCTACTCAATACAATCTAGTCACGAATCCCATAGTATTTATGTGATTAATTCTAATTAAATTAGTCTGTTTATAACAATTTGACATTTATAGCTTTTATACTGCTACTGGACATTGTATTACACAAATGCATCATTAAAAGTTGTTATCCTGGCTTTCAAAGACGATGGTACACAGCTTACGTCGCCCCTGTCATTATGTAGGTTCAAACTGTCCGTGTCTTTAAGGGTTAAGAACTCGGCTATTTACCGACGACTTTTTTCAAAAATCATTATCAATAATGCTTTTATACTTCTGTAGCGATAGGTATCTACAGCGCTCCTCAACGCCTTTCCTGAGTGCCCCCAAATCGAAATTTGTGTGTAACGAAAAAATGCGATTTCCTCAAAAACTATGTGACCTACGGTAATCGCTATAATTTTCCTGCAAGGTTTAAATTAACGTCTACTACCTCTAATTTTTTCATAATTTTAGTTTCAGTAGATTCTGAAATGGATGGGGGGAACATATTTTTGCACTACATTTTCGACGATAGCTCTGAAAATATAATACCTAAAATTAAAAGAAATGTATTTTTGAGTTCAGCATTATGAAAGCTTTCACACGATATCCCACATACTATACAAAGAGGAGATTTTTTTTTTCAAGTAACTTAAATAGCCCCTCTACATTTTCCTAAAATTTTTTGTAAATGTTTAATAATCTGTAAATACGTTGGTCAATAGTCTTTATCACTTCCCCCAATTTGAACTTTCCACGTTCCATAGTTTACGAGTAAAATGGCTGTGACAGGCAGACGGACAGACAGGCACAGGAGTGATCTTATAATGGTTCCGTTTTTACTTTTTATGTACGGAACCGGAAAAATATCTGCAACCAAAATCGAAAAAGTAAAAAAACGCATGCATGATTATTGAAGCGATTTGTAATCAAACAGTTTTTGAATTTTCGGATCAATTAATTACATCGTGAGTTATGAGCGATTATTGTCTCGGGACGTCAGTATTTTTTTTTCCTTTCCTGCCATGGTGTAACCGGAAGATCAGTTCAAAACGCCAACTTTGACAGCATTTAACACACCCACACACACCCACCCACACACCCACACACACACACACACACACACACAAAAAAAAAAAAAAAACAGTTCGATTACATAGTTTCTGAATAAGTACATCTGCAAATTTGATATGTTTGCAAACCAAACTGCATTAAGCAAGCAGGAAGCAGGAATTCTGCTTTTTCAGAATTTAGTGTCGCTCCCGATGAGGGGAAATATACATATATATATACAGGGTGCAAAGGAAACTCCCTTTAACCTGAAAATACTTGCGAACGGAGAGAGCTACAGCTATGCAAGTGAGGTAACGGTATAGTAAAGCGACTACGCCCGACCTAATGCAAACGACAGCAGTGCCCCTAGTGGTGAAATTTGGAAGATAGTCATTTCAAATCGAAAACGAAAAGAGATAGAGCAAAATTTTGAGTTATAAAGTTTTAGAGCATCAATTAATTAGTACGAAACGACATTTGGTTCACACGGATAAGATAAATCGTCGCCTGTATACCGAAAAATGTCCGAAATCGATGAGCGACGATCATACTTTGCATATATTGACATTCAGGAAATGTAGCAGTGCACAATTGCAGATTGTGACGTTTACTGTGCTGTAATGTCTGTAAAAATTTAATTTCCAATGCATTTAAAATTTTAGATTAACCCTTTCAGGGGGGCAGAAGTATTCTGTTCGTAAACTGATGAAATAAGTGACTGACACCAGAATGTTCAAACGAATTTCTTAGAAAATAAAGCACTTTTATTACAAAAGCAAAATTTTATTGAAATATTCTTGGTGCCATTTGTAGGTTTAGGAATTAAAATTAGGTGGTTAGACCGTCTAGCCACCGCCCTTGAAAGGGTTAAATCTATGTCGTCGTATTGAAGATGTTTGGAATAGACGTTCCATGCTGAGAAATGTGCATGCGGAATAACTCTCACGAATACAAACATGTATCGTGAGCAATGTCGAACTTTTCGAACATACCGAATATTAACTTTTTATCACTGTGAGACAGTTTGTCTTTTCTGTTTTTTTTGTGTGATGTTATCAAAATGTATTGAGATAATTACGTATTTATACCATAAATTGTGCGTATATCTTCATACTTCTGGCTATTCCATTCAAACGTTTACACAAAATGGAGTGCATCGATTTTGGACATTTTTGGGTATACAGTCGAAGATTTATCTTATCCATGTAAACCAGATGTGGTTTCGTACTAATTAATTGATGCTCTAAAACTTTCTAGTTGGAAACTTTGCTCTATTTCTTTTCGTTTTCGATTTGCAATGGCTATCTTCCAAGTTTCCCCACTAGGGGCGCTGCTGTCGTTTGCATTAAATCGGGCGTAGTCGCTTTACTATACCGTTACCTCACATGCATAGCTGTAGTTCTCTCCGTTCGCAAGTATTTTCCGGTTAAAGGGACTTACTTCCCTTTGCACCTTGTATATTATTATTATTATTATTATTATTATTATTATTATTATTACGAGGTGGAACCTGTCGAATTTCGACGAAAGAATATGTTTAAGAAGGAACTCTTTCATTAATTTATAATAAACCTACAAAATTAGTTACAATTTAAAAAATGCACTTTATATTGGTTAGTCCAACTCTCAAACAAATATTATTTTAACCTAAAGGCCACTGCTCTTCTATACAGACACTTTAAATTTAGGTAAAACTTTGCGTTTTATCAGTGTACGATTTCAATTGCATTATTTTTAAAAGTGAAGCATTTCCACCTGTGAAGAATTTCAAAACCGCTGCATGTACTTCTACTTCTTGAAAATAATGCTCTTCTATAAAACATATTTAAATTTTAAGGCTTAAAATACACGCTTTTATTTTATATAATATGATGTCATTTGCATATTCTGAAAAATTCCACATTTACGATCCAGTCTTAAACAACATCTATAGAAAGTGTGCATATGACGTCACTATCGCGGAATAATTCACAAACCCAGCAAAAAGCGATGTCGTAAACTCGAGAAAAAAAATCGACTATCTAATGATTCATATGCCTTCATTTGTTTGTAACATTAATATGGTTACTTAAAATTAAATATAGTTTATAATAGCCCCATGTTTTATTAGAAATCATTCATTTATATATTTTTTCAAAATAGCACGCATTTTATTTACAATTTTTTATCAGTCGTTATGAGAAAATGACATCAAAAAGATATAGTAATCTACTATTATTTTCCCTTTACTTTCTACAGAACTGGAGTACTTCAGTTGCCACCATTACAGAAATGGCGTTAAAACTACAAAAATGTTAATATCTCACAAATAAATTGAGATGCAGTTTTCAAACAAATTGCAGTTAAAAGTACCCTTTTTTTCCTGTACTAATGTGTAAAAATTGAAAATGTACGATGCTTAGAACTTTAAAAAATTGCAATAGAGAATATCAATATTTAACCGTACATCGTGCTTCGGTTTATGTCTGGCTTATGTAACATAACGTTATTTTTTTTTTTATTTAAAAACATCGGAAGATGAAAAAGGAAACCAATCGGAAACATCAGATAACAAATAGGATGCTGAAATCAATGGAACATTTTTTGAAGTAAAAATGCCATTGCTGCCCAAAGTTTTCAGTAACTTTACTCACAAAAATTAAGCAAAACAAAGGGTTCCATTTATTTTAGGAACTTTTCCGTTAACCTCGGAAACCTGTTGGTTTTCAAAGGTCTCTGATTGCTTCTTCGTCAAGTGGTTTCTGCAGATAAGTGAAAGATTTTCGAAATCATGAGTAGTTATATACATTAAAATGAATTGAGCTTTAGTATGCATATCAATTGCAACTTTTAACACTGCAGAAGTTTGCGGGAAGCGCACGCAACATTTGCGTGAGGGATGGAGACAGAGGGAGACGGTGAATTTCCCTCTATGGGGGGAGGGGGGTCTTTCTAAAGAAAACTAACTTGTATGTACGCAAGCTTAACCAGGTTCAACGAAAACCACGGTAAACTCCGAACGGTTAGACCAGACCGACGAACGCGTCAGGGGTTCGAACCCAACACCTCCCGTCTACCAAATGTGAGAGCAGAACCTCAGCCGTGGATGGAGTAAAACGTTTTATCTGAAACTAGTGTATTTGCAAGTATGAATTTATACAGCTATATTAAAAAAATACATAGGTAAAATAAAAAATATATATTTCATTTAGGAGGTAATGACGTTATTAATAACACAATTACTGAATAAAAAAATAATGTAATACAAAAGTAAAATATAAATAAATAAATACCAAAAGTGTTTTTAAATAAAGTAAGTACAACGAGCTCTATTATAATTTATAATAATTTTGGATTCTGAGCCATCCGTCAATCAGGCTCAGAGCATACCTGTTTTGTTTCCATTTATAACATTTTAAAATAATAATAATAATATTTCCTCCTTTGGATTTAAAAATCGTGAGCAAATGACCTTATTTTCCGCTGTGATAGTAGATCATTAAATAAAAAAAACAAAAAATATTAAATAATTAAATAAAAGAGAATGATGTGCATTTTTACAAATTTTATCTGCTCTCGTTACATACATTAGAAAATGCTTTGCTTCCATCCATGAAAAAAAAAAGTATTTAAGCAAAAATAAAATCGACACTTGAGCTTTTCTTTTGACCTTATTCTAATCGATAAATTATTCATTGGGATTTTCAACAAAAGAGTTACATAACAATTTTATCCAAAACCTTTCATCAAAATAAAAATTATTTGGTGGTGCCATCTACAGATCACTTAGAAAATAAAAAGCAGATTTCTTATTTTATAAAAAATAAAAATTAATTTATATTATTCAGAGGAGAGAACTGCACCAAACTAGTAATAAGAGGGGTGCTGTGGGTACAATGCACCCAAATGCCGCGCTTATAACGGTCCCAAATGAGACTAAAAGACATTTTTATAAACATTTCGAAAAAATTAGGGTCCACCAAAGGTTTTCATATGGGTCGGCACCTATTACTCGCGCTTATAGAGACTCAGCCCTCTTCCCCATTGTGACTTAATGATTATTTGACCCCATTATGACCATTTGAGAGACCTTTTTATTATTTTTTTCTAAATTGCAGGGCCTCAAATTTCTTGTAGGCCAGCCGTGATTTTGCACCATATTCCAATCCTAAAATAAGCTTCTGCACCGACAATTACAATTTATTACCATTCCAAGGAAGAAAAAAAAAGTTTATGTGTTTTTAATCACAAAAGCTTCAAAATGTCTTTTCTCTTAATACAGAAATCGGCGGGGGGAGGGGAAGGGGTAAATAATTAATACACATAGGTATGCACTTTACACTCGAGATACGTGAGTTTTCGCGTCTATTAGGGAAAACATACTAAATACATATTAATAATCTAAAATTTATACATCATAAAAGAACAGAAAAATAACAAGCTAGGTTGGAAACGAGCCTTCTTCTTCTGTAAGAAGAAGGCTAAGCACCGGAAGAGGAAGAAGAAGAGGAAGCACCGTCTTCTATAAGAGCAGAAACTATTTCTGTCTGTCTTATGCTCTACAGTCGTCGGCCGTACCTCAAAATGAAGAAAAGGGAGTCATTCCTTCAATATGTGTGATTTTGTCTGTGTTTTTATGAAATATTTAAGAAGTTTTAGTTTGCATAGAGTACTTATAAACAGATTTTTTGCAATTTATGTTGCTGCAGGCTAATTAGTTTTAGTAGGATATCTAATCATCATACTATGCTTATTACCACTGATGAATGCAATTTTCATTTTTAAGGATTTTTTCACAGAGCAGTCACATGTATAAGTACATGTATCACATATACAGTGTGATATATAAACATCGAAACAATAGGTTATCTCCTTAAATATTGCCCCTAGGCACATACTTCCAATTGCAAAGTTTCATAAAAAAGGTGCAAAATTTGATGAGATAAGTTGCAACGCCATGGAGGGTCTATTTGAGAAAATACAAAAGTTAAATTTTTATACGCTCCCCGTAGAGTAAAATTTCCAATTAGGAAATTTTTCTTTGTCCATTCCTGAATTAAACACAAAAAAATTCATCTCGTTATCTCCAAAATTCGCAGAGATATTGAAAACTAAAATTCGCGACTTACACAATTTACCCATGCCTCTGAGCGACGAGTTATTGACTTATTTTGAATGCAAGATAGGGATCATCCACAAGTTGTACGTTATTAAACGTCGATTTAAGACAGCGCCTCTCCTTTGGACATAAAATAGCAGCGTACAGATTTTACTTTAAACTTGCTTTCAAAATATGCTGGAGGTCTGCATTAGAGGTCTGCACGAGTCGAAATATCCAGGCTTGTGTCCGGCCAACCCATAGGAAAAAAAGTTCGGGCCGGCCTGGAAAAAAGTTAAAATCTAAGCCCGAGCTTGAACCGACCTGACTGAATTTCTG
Organism: Maratus speciosus; assembly: GCA_963932465.1. Lineage (NCBI taxonomy): Eukaryota > Metazoa > Arthropoda > Arachnida > Araneae > Salticidae > Maratus > Maratus speciosus. The sequence goes on along the minus strand of OZ010796.1, from coordinate 302,891,795 downwards.
CAAAACATAGTTTTTTTTACGTCGATATAGTTAAAAATTGTTTCGTATCAGGAGTTCCGACCAAAAATACTTACTATAGCTTTTATTTTTCATTTTTATAATGTTCATTTGTAAAGAAGCCGTAGGCTGTGATATTTATTTTTTTAATGAATCTCTATTTATACGTAAATGTTTCACTTATCATAAATATCGTTAATCCATAGTCCATGTATTGGAGACTTTGAAAAACGCTTTACAGTAATATCTTCTAAGACGGAATCACATAGGAAAGGAAAGAAAAAATGCGTTATAGACAAGCTCCCTTCTTAGCAGGTGTAAATGTAGTCTATTTTTTTCAGGTATTATTATAATTCGTTTTGTATGGATCAACACATTTTTTCGTTTGAGACAGGATTCCGTCATAGGCAGATTCTTTTTAACTGGTTTTACTGTATTTTAATTTTTTTGCCTAGAAATTTACTATCCTTTAAAAAAAATGAATTTTTAAGTTTAATTGTAAAATAATGGCAATTTAAAAATATATGCATTTTTTGTAAAAAATTTTAGGCTGAGCCAAATTTTACTGATTTGCACACGGATCAGGTCAGCCAGAGGCAATGATTTTAATACGGGTTGGTTCGAGAGTGAAAATTTCTCCTCGTGCCGACCTAGGAAGAAGGAATCCAGTCCCGGTTCGGTATAGAAAAGATACCTTGGGCCCACCCCGGCCGAGCCTTCAGAAAAAAGTGAGGTCCGGGCCTGGCTCAGCCCCAGAGTACAGACTTTTTCAACAATTTCGTCGGGACGATTTAAAATCCTAAAGTTGCGACATCTAAAATTATGAAAAAACTCTTAATCGGCATGTTAGAAAAAGCCTTGTTTTAAATCAACTGACGGACATTTAAATAGTACAGAAAGAAAGTGGAAAGGGAGAACGTTAATCTGAATCAGACGTTTAAGCTACAGGAAGGAGTTGCTTTACTCACCTGCTATTTTTTAAAAGGTATTTAAACATTTCTTTAGGAGACAATCTTTGTTTAGAAATTTAAATGCGTTTTTCTGCATGATGGTTTTTTTCCCACCATTTTTCGTCTTTAAATTGTTATAAGTCAAGAGTTGTTAAAGAAAAAAGATGCATTGTCTTTTTTTATTATTTTAAATTAATTTTGTTTCGGCAAATTTGAAAAAAATATTTATTTTTGAAAATATGATTTTTTTTAATAAGTTGCATCATTCTTTTTAAGAATTTATATTTTAACATTTTAAAATTAATATTTAAATAAAATTAAAATTATATTTTCCTCTTTTAGAGTTCTGCATGGTCCTGGGCTTTGCCCGAAGTCCATACTGATTTAATTAATTTGATTGACTGGTTGATTTAACTGATTTTTTTCTCGGGCCAGGCCGGTGCTGTTTTCACTGATTTTGATATGGGCCGTGAACTGTGAAAATACAAACGGGCCGTGCCAGGTTCGGGCCGAACTTTTAATTTTTACACCGAACCGTGCCAAAATAGTTTTTGTTCGGGCCGAGCTGGGGCTGGACCAGTAAATTCCGGCCCATGCAGACCTCTAATCTTTAATTAAATGAAAAAAAAAATTCAAATTCGATAAATAATGTTTCGAGTTATAACGATTTTAAAGTACCCCACTTAAAATAATAATAATAATTTTAATTTTTTTTTTAATTTTATGAGAACTTTTAGGATGTGACCTTTGTTTGCAAATTATATGATTAACCATCACAAAAAAGAAAAAAATCAAAATTCAAACTCAATAAACATATTTTTTACAGGTTTCCTGGAACTCTTAAAGTAACATTGTTTCTTGGATTACACGCATTTCAATTTGTGTCTAATCCCTTAAAACCTGACGAATTATTTAAACGGGCATAACTCTGTGAGTTTTACAGGTATGAAGATGGATTTTTTGTGTTTAATTCAGGAATGGATAATGAAATTTTTCCTAATTGGAAATTTTACTCTACGGGGGCCGTATAAAAATTTATTTTTTGTATTTTCTCAAATAGACCCCCCATGGAGTTGCAACTTATCTCATCAAATTTTGCACCTTTTTTTTACGAAACTTTGCAATTGGAAGTATGTACCTAGGGACAATATTTAAGAAGATAGCCTATTGTTTCGATATTTATGAATCACACTGTATAAGTCTCATAAAAAGTACTTATTAATTCAACCAGCACTGTCAGTTATTGATATACCTTTAAGACCTGACCTACACAATTGTGTAGGTGATTCTAACGAAAAAGAAAAGACATTTTCCTCCTTTTGTGCGATTTAAAGTCGAGCCCGCAGACACATAATTGCATGGATCCTCCCTTGGCATAGCCTGATATCGGATATTTTTTTAAATATTTTTTTCAATCAAAGTCGATCCTATTATTTAGGAGAAACCACCAAAACTTTTCACTTCTACCAAAAATCTTTAGACCTTAAAGGGATAAAAATAAAATTTGTGGGGCCTAATTCATATACCCCTTTCGCTTCGAATGTATCCACAAGTGGATATATGCCCCGTAGAGTTATTTTATCAGGGAAGGAAGAGGTTAAGTGGAGATTCAGCTTTGTTGGGTCCAAAAAACTAATTTTTCTTTCTTTTTTTTTTACATTTTTTTTTCATCTCTAAAGTGGGTAGAAAATGTGCCTGAAACGATTTTGGATTATTCAAACAATGTACGAAGTTACAGCTCTTTGAACGGGACCGTTCGTATGTTGAATATTCATAAAGTAAAACTTTAAACTTGTTTTTTTTTTCAAAACAATTTTTTTGTGGTAGTATCGCGTTCAAACTGACCAACCGATTATGAAAACATTAATCGGGTTTGAAAGGTAATTATTTATCGGAGGGGGGGGGGGGGGGCATGAACATGTTTGATGTTGAAAAAATGAAATGTTACATATTATTTTAGGACTTTTAAGTTGAAAAAAAGCCAGCGAAATCCGTAAGTCGATATTCCATTAAGTGCCATTTAGTTTCCTGTAGGTCAATTTCAATGTCATGGTCCCGCAAATTTCGCCTTCATAACCCGTATCGTTTTCTTGTTTCAGACCACTCTACGAGGCACAAACCTATGCTGCGCAAAGACGTGCACGTGCACCTTGTCAATACCATCTACATTTAAAAATGAGGATACCGCCACTTGATTTTATATTTTTACACACAAAAAAAATTAGGACTTGCTGCAAAAATGAGGTAGCTCCATTTTTGCGCTTTTGGAAAATTTAATAAAATATTTTTGATATTTAAATTTTAAAGTTTCGTCAAAAGTTTTCTTTTCTACTTCTGCATTTACTGCACTATAAAACTGGGTGCGTTTTCTCCCCTTTCGCTAACGCGCCAAGAAAATAAATGCTCAAAACGTGAGACTTTCCAGAAAAGCCAAAAACAGTGCAAAGGAATCTATGAATCAGACCTTTGGTATTCTTTGACAACGGATAACCACATTCGTTACGTCGATCCCTATTGTGATGTTGGCTAATATATGGACAGAAATTAACTATCGTCTAGATGTGCTACGTGCTACCAAGACAGTGTTTCGTATACATTACGGAAACCTGCAACAAAAAAACTTGATTAGTTTTCAATCTTTTGGCGCCAGTTTCACATGTCTATCTTACATATAGCGGATATAAATGAATTTTGTAATTAGGAAAAGGTTTTTCTGTCATCCTGTATATCTTATTTAATCAATTAATTTTTCAAAATAATGTCAATATCTATTTGTTTTTAACAGAATTTTCTATTCCAGGAAAATTTTGTAATCCAAAAAACTATATACGGTCTGAGACTCAGTCGTGGAATAGGGGTAGGATAATAAGAAAAATTAATAAATACAGACAGGACCAGCGCCAATTTTCACTTTATGGTCTGGGTTTAAAAAACGTTTAGGAACTTTTTTTCTCAACTATTAAAAGAAGCTCTTTTACTTTTGAAGTGTAGAGTGGGTCTATAAATGCCGAAGCCGAGTGCAAAAAATTTGAAGTGCTATTTTTTTTCCTCAAAGAAAAAAAGTCTTTTAGTTTCATTGAGTTTCTTAAAAATTTAGACCGCATTGCATAGTACCTGGCCTCTGCCTTTTTATAGCGGGCACTGCATTTAATACGGAAAATAAATTACGGGTTCCAGGAAATAATTTTTCATTCCTCTTTCCTATAACTCTATTCAAATACTAAGGAGCATATTTTCTTAAAATCCCTAATTAAGATCACTTCCATTGATAGCGATATCCCATGTAAACCGATGGGAAAATTTAAATACATGGATTACTCATAACTTAATATCAAAATACGATTTTCATCATCAAAAAGTTAAGCATCTAAAAAACTCCTATGAATTTTGAATTTTCGACTAATTTCTACCAAAATTTTAAAATTTATCATCTTCTTAAAAATGCTTAACATTTATGGAAACAATTTTTTAAAACACCCTTCGCCGGTATCTGACCGCCTGCCGACGATAATACCGATGAATACCGACAGCTTTCGATAATTATATGAGGTAATGAGTAATCACGCATTTAAACGATCGGGTACGATTGAATAGGATCAGTGAAGCAGCATCTTATAAACCCGAGTCTTGAAGCTGCAACCCTAGCAAGCTCTCTCTCTAACCAGGACATGATCAAGCTAAAGCAAGGACCAGTGACAGGTGTTCATTTAGCCCCCCTTTCTATTCTGTCGCATAAAAAAAAATCGACCCATTAGAATATATATATGGGGCATTCTCACAATCTTTTGACATTTGGGGGGGAAAAAATCTGGCGAAATGAAACTTGCTAAAATAACATTTTAATCTGACAGACGAATGCATTAATTAATGATTCAAAATAAAGAAAAAATGGTCAGCAGCGAAATTTTTCTTATTTAACTGGGGTTTATGTTAAAGTTATGTTATGGAATATTAAACTTTGCGAGTTTAATTTTCCTTACCATTTTACCACTAAAACTTTTTATTTTCTTCGAAATTTTTACTTATAATGAATTTGCATAGTATCCACAGGACATTCAAATAAGAAATAATAACAATGTAGTATTTTTAGTCCAAATCAGTACATTATATGAAACTTATTTAAAAATTCAATACACAGTTCTCATAACGGAAAATGCAAACAATGCTGGGATTCAACACGAAATGATACAACACACAATGATATTGTCGATAATATTTTAACTTTGAAATGAAAATTATATTATTGTTGAATGTTTTCATTTGCTTTTAGAAGTACAGTTTATGAAATATTGTTTTGAGAATTAACCATAAATATTTATATTGTTTGTAATTAAATAATTAAAGCTTAAAAAAATTATACCAAATTTAAGGTTCCAAAAACCAGCAGGCCAGGGCCAGTCTTCCCGTGGTTTAATCAGGCCTTGCTATTTTTACGGTAGACGGGGCAATATAAATAATTGATAGCTTTCATTTTTTGCACTTGCAGTTCAATCTGATAATAATAGTAATAATAAATATTGTACTAATATTTATGTACAGAAGATGTATGGGGATGAACAGGGTCTGGATAAAGCATAAGACTGATGGGGTAATGGCCCTGGTCAGCTTATTTTCGAAGCCAAAAATTCCTACTTGATTTTCCCCCCCATTATATTGAAATATCATCAATTATATCATTATTGTGTGATGTATGCAGGGATGCTCTGTGCCACAAATGACTGATTGCTATCACTAAATTTTCATAGAATTCCTCAACTTATTTAATGACATAATTTCTTAGACTTAATAAGGCGAAGGATACTATTAAAATTTAGTGGTGAAAATCAGCCATTCGTGACGCAGAGCTTGCATCCCTGGATGTATGTTTTTGTGGTAAGTGCCAATATTTTGCTGCATTTTCTACTATGCGTTTTATATGCAAAATTTCTTAATTGACTTAGTACTGATTGCAATCACTATTTTATACTATTGGAATAAGATGAGTTTAAACACAAAAGCTATATTGATCTATGAGTCATTCCACAGAATAAAGAAATATTTCATTATTTTTATTATTATTATTTTTTTTGGGGGGGGGGGGAGGTGTCGCAACAATTTTGATTTCCCCCATATTTTGTATGTGAAAAGTGGAAACGAAAATATATAGAAAAAAGTTAAAATCTATTTGCAAAATAAGAAATCTTTCTTTAAAATCTTTTTAATCAGAGAAGGTCGAAAAGTGCGATTTTACAAAAGTCAACGGTTTATAAATTTTTGTGAATTTCAGGAACTACTTGAGATCAACAAAAAAAAAAAAAAAAAAAAAAAAAAAAAATCAGAAATTTGCGTACCATTTTGTATTAGATCATGTAATTGGAGTGGGCTTGTCTGTAATTTTTTTTTTTTTGATTATGTACTTTAAAATATTCTGAAATATTAGTCAAAATGCCAGTTTTCGAAAAATTTTATCTCATGAAGAGAAAAAAGATAACAGTGTGCATTTTTCGAACATTACCAGTAAAAAAAGTCAGGCTGTTACGTCTTTTCTCTCCTGAATTATAACAACTTAAATGTTGAAATATTTCAAAAATCAGCCTTTTCGACAGCTTGTAACTCAAAAACAGGAAGTTCTATTCATATATTTATCATATTTGGCAAGGAAGAACCTCTCCATGTATTGTCGTTAACAGTATTGCCAGATCTGGCGAATTTTTTATTTAGAATTTTCCGATTTCTAGCTAAAAGTTTAAATAGTTGATTTCGCTTTATTCAATGATAGACATTTCATAAAAAAAAAAAAAAAAAAAAAAAATTACTGTTCAAATTTTTTTGGTGTGGACTCGCAATTTCGGAATATAAAATACGCCAGATTTAGCTACACTGGTCGGTTATCTGTCTTTCCAATTGGTCTATGAGATACGGACACTTGCCAGGTGAAGGTCTCGTCATCTGATCAAGGTTCTAAATTACGAGATCAACTTGAGTAGCAATGTGCAGGTGCAAATCAACAGAAGGTCTCGTCATCTATTCAAGGTTCTAAATTACGAGATCAACTTGAGTAGCAATGTGCAGGTGCAAATCAACAGGATATAACGTTAAGGAACTGGCAAAACAAAGTAAACACAAACGAGCAGTAGGCACTGCAGATAGGATGACGATCGAGGCAATGATGTCGGGTTTATTCCCGTCATCTTCTGAAGCGCATTTCGGCCCAAAATTATCCATTCAGCGGTAAATCTTAGCTTTTCGGCCATTTCAATTTTTATTTTCCCTCAAAATTGCCCCCCTTCTACAGCTAAGAAGTTTACCACCGTTTAGGCATCAAAAATAATCCAGCCCTTTTCCAACTGGCATGGCAAGTACGTGGTGTGCGGCAACAATCATAGTTTTGTCATCAAAGTGCAATAAACAACCTAGACTCATCAACTTGGCTTAGCATAGTCGGCCCGGGTGCTTGCTGGTGTGGTCCGCCGTCTGCGGCAATCTGGCGTATGTACTCACAATGCATTGCCCTGCTTTCCAGGCAATTACAAACCCGTTCAGCTGAGTTAACCCCGGTAGGTAGGGGCCTGGTCAGTAGTCTCCGAGATACGGACTCTTAAATTTGTAGAAATGGTAACACACCACGAATAACAGACATTTAGGACCAATAAAACCATTTTATTAAATAAATTTTCTTTGTTTAATTAGTTTAAATGACAGGGATTTTCAGAAATATTTTTAAAACTAAATCCAGGAAATGTATCCAGTGGATGTCCCAGTATTTGCCTATGGTGATTTTTTAAAAATAATGGCAAAAGCAATAGCCATGCAAGGTTATCTTTGAAAGTATTAACCAACACGATCAGTGACTAAAACGATGCAACCACCATCTAGCATGAATATCATAAAGATCGTCACAAGGACCTTTTGTTCATCTAAACACTTTTCTACCGTAACAAAATAATAACAATAATAATAATGATAATAATAATAATAAACATTTTCGGTGCCTTAGAATACATGTATGAAGATATACATATCTATAGAATTTCGAAAAACATTGATTGCCGAACCAATCCCCCCCCCCCTACTTTGTCTGTAGAAACCTATATAGAAAAAAAGTTAAAATCCATTTGTTAAAAAATAAAAAATAAAAAATAAATAAAAATCATTTTTGTTTGAGTGACCGAAAACCTCGATTTTACAAAATTCAAAGGCTTATAAAATTTTCTATTGGCTTCTGGGAACAAATGAAGGTGTTCATATCTAATTAATGCTTGCAATAACAACCTGATGCTGTTTATAACTTCCCAAACTTCCTCCTTCCCCTTTGACTCACGAAATTTCGACATTGTCCAAGTTTTGAATACCACACCGCGACTATTAAAAAGTACGTACTGACATTTTTTTCATGATTTATCGTTTGCAACATAGTTTTAGAAACCTCGTACATGAAAATTGTCAAGGAATTGTTGTAAATTGCCAAGCAATTGTTGTAAATTGTCAAGGAATTGTGGCTGCAGTGCAATGTACACTACGTATGCGGTTCTACGACAACCAGATTAAAACAAGCAATAACATTTCATATATTTTTCTTATTTGGAGCTAAATATCTAAAAACATTTGAAAGATGAAGAAAAATCATGCATCAAACATATATTATAAAACACTTCCTAACACTTCCAGAATGCTTTAACAAAACTTCTCCTTTTAATAAGGTAAAGAATATACCTAAGTAAACATTTTAAAAACATATAACACATATAAAAACCAGACTTAAACAATTACCGCCCATAACCATAAAAGGGCTTTAAATTTTTGGGGCAACTCTGCATATGATCTATAGATTTGTACAGATTCTAATATGCTAAAATGTAGTTTAGTAAGAAAACGCAGTTGAAAATACCCTTTCAGCAATTTCTACCAATAGACGGAAAAGTACTTCATTCTATTGTACTGTCCTGCATATTACATACAGATTTTTATACGTACCACATACACTATGACGCAAAAGTTTAGACAATGACGTCATTCAGCTTTAAAATGTAGAATTATGACGTCAGAATTACAAAAACCTGTAAATATATTCAAAAACTGATTTAAAATGCTATGTACAAAAGACAGTCGTTTTATTTGCTATAATACTAATTTTTTTCATAAAAATTCAAATGTGCTTGTCGCAAAAGTTTAGACACTATTCTAAATTTCTTTGAATATTCGCTGGCATATGCAAATTTAGAATCGATGATGTCACAAATTTGGAGTACTTAAGTTCTGCAAACGATTGCGCTTCATAGTCGACATGCCGAGAGCTAAAGAAATTCAAGTGAATGAGGTTTCAAGGATTTGGCAGTTGAAAGGTGAAGGGAAGAGCGTTTCTGAAATTTCTGCTATTATTAATAGGTCAAAAAAATCTATTTATCGAGTTTTATCGAGTGGTTCCGAATATAAAGCAAAATGTCGGTCTGGGAGGCCACGTGTGACAAATGTACGAGAGGATCGCCTGATACAAAGACTAGCGAGTACTCAACAAATGAGCGTACGTGGAGTTCAAAGCTCATCGGGACTCTCTGTATCAAAGGATACGATTCGTAGACGAATTTTGGAAAAAGGAACAATCGTTTATAGCAAAATGCAGAAGAAACCAGCTCTGAAACCACATCATAAGTTACAAAGACTTATGTGGGCTCGAAAGCATATGTCATATGGAGAGAAATGGCAGTCAGTCATATTTAGCGATGAAAAAAGTGGAATCTGGATGGTCCAGATGGTTGTTTATCGTATTGGCATGACTTGCGGAAGGAACCTCGACGTTTTTTTAGTCGCAGACAAGGAGGGGGCTCGGTGATGGTTTGGGCAGCCTTTTGCTATAATGGACAAGTATCTCTGACCTTCACCAGTGGTCGTCAAACTTCACAGCATTATACACAGACATTAGAAGAAAACCTACTGCCATTTGCTGAGCTTCTAGGGGGTCCTCAGTGGGAATTTCAGCAAGACAATGCTTCAATTCACACTGCAAAACATTCAAAATCTTGGTTTAATTCCCATAATATAAGAGTTCTCGACTGGCCAGCATGTAGCCCAGATCTTAACCCTATAGAAAACCTTTGGAGCATCATGTGTCGCAAAGTTTATAGCAACGCTAGACAATACTCTTCTGAAAATGAACTTAAGACATCTATTGAGAATGCATGGTACGATATCGATCCACAAACTATGCAAGATTTAGTTTCTTCCATGCAATCTCGTGTATATGACGTAATACATAAGCATGGATGCGCAACCAGGTTTTAAAAATTGTTTATTTCGATTTTATTTAATTTGTGTCTAAACTTTTGAGACAGCAGTTTATTTTTGTTACCATTTAATTTATTGCAATATGCACAATTCCACTTTTCTTTGTTATAAATATTGTTTATATGTACAGCACATTAATTTCAAGCAGTGATTTGAAAATTGAATAAATATTTTTCAAAGTATGTAAGAATTTCTTCATTGTCTAAACTTTTGCGTCATAGTGTATTACACTGTAAGAAAACGGACTAAAATACGGAAATTGCGCTGGAAATCGGGACGCCAGTACTATTTCCGTATTTTAACGGAAAAATTTTCCCGTAAATTACAGAAAAATTTCCGTTTTTCTGGAATTTATGGGGAAATTTCCGTTAAAATACGGAAATAGTACTGGCGTCTCGATTGCCAATACAATTTCCATATTTTAGTCCCTTTATTTTATTTATTTTATTTATTTATTTATTTATTTATTTACAGTGTAGAGTGTAATTTAATTCAGGCAAAAATATGCATAAAACTACTGAAATCCCACTTCGAAAAATTACTATCTATAGGCGACCATGTATTCAATTCTTTGCATAGATCCTGTATATGTTTATATATATATATATATTATATATATATATATATATATATATATATATATATATATATATATATATATATATATATATATATATATATATATATATATATATCATAAAAACGCCTCTTAGTATTATACTAAATGTAGTTGAGCTTGAAAATCGACTTCAAGCTCCATAACTCAAATTAAAAAAACATTTTTAAGCAATTCACGCTCATTCTCAGTAATCCTTACGAATTCTTTTGTTTAGCCCTGTATATGTTCTGTAGAATTCATGCATACCACATAGTATGCAACAATTTAGTTAAACTTTAAAATGCATACCATAACTGAAAACGCACTTTCAGTAATCATCCATAATAGACAAGACTTCGGATGCAATATTGTTTCCGGAATTTTTATGTGTCCCTGTAAAAGAACAATAAATGCAATGCACATCATATTCTACTGCAAGCATCTTGTAGTAAACCTCAATAATGTATATCAATTTCACCATGTTTCAAATAGTGCAACATAATTGAAATACGCTGCGAGCAATTTTCCCCTGTAGACCATTATGTAACAGAACTCTTTTGTGTGACCCTGTAAGTGAATGATAAATGCTTTGCACCCCATACTCTTCAGAAATCATGCATTAGTGCACCTCATAAATTCATATTTCATTATGTTTGTAACAGAGAAACATCATTAAAATACGTCGCAAACGATTTTTAGGGTTCCGTACTTAAAAAGTAAAAACGGAACAATTATAAGATCAATCCTGTGTCTGTCCGTCTGTCTGTCTGTCTGTCTGTCACAGGCATTTTACTCGTAAACTATGGAACGAAGAAAGTTCAAATTCGGGGAAGTAATAAACACCATTGACCCACATATTTTCAGATTAATAAATATTCATAAATATATTTAATAAAAAAGTAGAGGGGCTAATTATGCTACTTGAAAAAAAAATTTTTTCTTTGTATATCATGTGGGGTATCCTGTGAAAGCTTTTGTAACGCTGAACTCAAAAATACATTCCTTTTAATTTTAGGTATTATATTTTCAAAGATATTGTTGAAAATGTGGCGCAAAAATATGTTCCCCCCATCTAATTCCGAATCTACTGAAACTAAAATTATGAAAAAAATAGAGGTAGTTGACGTTAATATAAACCTTGCAGGAAAATTATAGCGATTACCCTAGGTCACATAGTTTTTGAGTAATTAGAATTTTTCTGTTATACACAAATCTCGATTTACGGGCATTCAGAAAAATTGTTGAGCATCGCTGAATATATCTATCGTTGCAGAAGAATAAAAGCATTGTTGATAATGATTTTCGAAAAAAATCATCGATAATTAGCCGAGATATTAACCCTTAAATGTACGGTCAGTTTGGACATACACAAGGACAGGGGCGGCGTACTCTATGCCTAGTTAACAACTTTTAATGATATATATGTGTAATGTAATGTCCAGTAACAGTATAAAAGCAATAAACGTCAAATTGTTACAAACATACTAATTTAAAGGGTCTTGGGACCCTAAAAAGTGGAAAAAATGAAAAAAAGACCATTTTCAACATTTAATGTCTTAAAATGTATATGATTTTAAAACACAATTTTAATTGGGATGAAAGATATAAGTATGTTCTTTCGTTTCATGTATTTAAAAAATTGCAAGATACAGAATTAGTATTTATAGGGGGCTCGAAACTGTTAGACATTTGTCGAACAAAAAATTGGCATAACAGTTTACGCGCAGAATTACAAAATAAATATTGCAACTAGAATGAAAATTTTGGTGCTTACTTATACTTCAGATTGTAATAATTTCCCTGAACTTAAATAAATTTGTATTTAAAGCATTTTTATATTTTTAATGCAATGTTGCATTTAGCTAATACAAAATTTTGAAAATTTCAACAGTAAAATCACCTGAAAAATATTTTTTTGAACAATAAAAAGGAAATTTTAGTTTCAGTTTATACAGACTAACATGAAGTATATGTTTTGAAAATTTCATGAAAAAATATTCAGAAGATTTTCAGGTATCCTGCGCGTTATGCCCAAAAACGCCATTTGGAAAATAATGACTTTAAAGTTTCGGAAACGCCGCTTCAGCTATTGAGCGGGTATAAATCTAAAAGATAAAACTTCTGTTCTAATGGGAATTTCAAGGAAACAATTATATCAAAATATTCAGAAATAATAGGAGTTTAACATCTAAAAAAAATTAAAATTTCTTAAATTTTGAAGCTTTAAGAGTCCTGCGACCACCTAATCCTTTCCGGCACGGAGTAATTCTACTTATAAACTTATGAAATAATGAACTGACACCAGAATTTATAAACGAATTTATTAGAAAATGTGAACTTGCTTATTTTCACGTACATGATAAAAGGAAAATTTTAATTAAATATTCTTGGTGCCGTTTGTCTGTTTTGGAATTAAAATTAGGTATCCGTTTTTTAAGGACATCGCCCTCGAAAGATTTAAATAGAATGAATCGCATAAATACTGTGGGATTCGCGATAGTTTGCATTGATTATATCTCGCAATACGCCTCGAGTGACTTTAAAAGTTAATTAAACACCTATCTGGAAAAACGCGGCACTGACCAAGGCGGCGTTGCAATTTTGAGACCTCAATTCGAAGAGCGCTTAGCACAATGCCAAATTTAAACTTTGAACAAAGGTTTTGTTTTAGCTGCACTGTAGAAATAAAGGTTATTACTACGCTGAATTTAGTTTCATGAAATGCCAAATGAAGTTTAACTATGCACTGCTTTTATTGTCAGTACCGAATTAAGTTCATCGTAAACAGATTAGCATAATATTAAAAAAAGCGTTATACGAATAGCTATATTTGATATTATTTAGGTTCCATATCTCTTTGAACTTTCATAGTATACCCTATTATACTTTTCTAATATATACAGTTATACCCAACCCTACGTTGTATAGTTTTTTTTACAAAGTCTTAGTATTCTTTTAGCAACTTTTTTTTAATATATAATACAATTACAAATTCATATATTTATTGTACGGCACCCTCTGTGCGCGAGTAATGCTCGCACTTGACCGTTTATTCTTCATAGATCATAATATAACGGAATACTTTCGAGTTCCCCTATACGCGTACTGTATGTTCTATACATAACATATTCCATACATAATAATCATGTTATAGTGCACTGCAATAATGTATATAAATTTCATTATGTTTAAAATATTGTAACACTATTAAAATACACCGCAAATGATTTTCCCCCGTAGACCATAATGTAACGGAACACTTTTGTATGTCCCTGTAAATTACCTATGAATAGTACACACTTCATTTTCAATACCCAACATGCCATAGTGAACATCAATAACATATATCAATTTTATAGAAATCCGAGTAAATCCGAGTATATTTACGTGAGTTAGACCACGGCCAGACCGACAGACAGACAAACCCAATTCATAAACACTTTTCAACTATGTTGGAAAGTGTTAAAAAGAAAAATTGTTCCGGTAGATCCTACGTAGAAACTAAAAGATTAATACAAAATGTGTTGATAATAAACGTAAAATTAATAACTTCAGGTGGAAAAAAACACAACAAAAAGTTTACTTGGTATCGATGAATTAAAAAAAAAGAAAATTAGAATATTTTGTCACATGATTATGTGGCATTAATATATGCAAAAGAAAATCAACCTCGTGATTTCTGAATGACAGAAGTGGTAGTCTTTTACAAATTAAATGAATTGCGAATTTCAAATGGGGCTCATATTTGAAAATTCGAACTTTTCAGGAAATGAAGAAAACTGCACGTTCCTTATTGATGAACTACGAAAAAATTTCTTTTGAAACACTCATTTTCCCTTTGAAATAAACAAGATGTGAGCTTTTCTTGATGAACAGCGGTGAAATGTCCTTTTTAGAGTAAAATTACGAAAGACATAAAATGGTAAAATTCGAGACGAGCTCTTTTTGAAATTAACGTTTCAATTAATATATTTATAAAAGTCATATTAGCAATTAAATAAAACCTTTCACAGCATCAGAAATAAAATTAATTACACAATTAAAATAATAATTAATTAATTAAGATTAAAATACACAATTGTATTATATAATTATACTAGCTGTCCGTAATAATAACCTTAAATGAACCCCAGATTTGTATGATTTTTATCTTTAACTCGATTTTGTCTGAATGTATATTTGTAAATGAAAAAAATAAAGCGCTCGTAAGAAGACTTTTCATTTGAGTCACAGCCTTGCATTTTTCGCATTACATACATTAATAAAAGACTTGTGTAAACATTTTTAATATATTTATTTAATAACAAAATAATGAGTTTAAACCTTTATCTACTGCATTATGATCTACTCCAATTTTTTTAATGTATTTTTTTTTCAGTTACTACAATGAAAATTAAAGGATAAACATAAAAAAATATTAACCCGTGAGAAATTTAATTCCTTAGCGATAATTAATTAAAGCGGTACTTTAAAGTATCGTCAGTACACTATGACTAAAATACCGTAACAGAAAACACACAAGGTATTTCAATCGGCACCAGAATTGTGGTAAAATATTTTCGATTTCATAAGTGCGTGAAATAAGACTTTTTAATATTTACAAATAATTTTTTTGGTGAATCTCGGTGCCAATCATTTATTTCAACACATTGGAAAACTGCATATTAGATTTTGCATATAGAATATATATTTTCGCATTGCATATAGAATTGCATTGGAAATACTTTGCCCCTGAAAGGGTTAAAAAAAACTATTTTTCTTTTTTTTTTTTTTTTAAGGTTTCAATCTTGTTAGGATTCCTTTAGTTATGCGACGTCTATATTCCAGGGTACAACATGTTCTCTCACATCTCGACATATGCAATATATGAATTTACATATGCCATTTCTAGCATGGCAAAAAAGAGCCGGTGCCACAAATTTTTCGATTTCCTATAAAAAATAATAATGAAACAGAAAAGAAATACTAGGAAAATTATTACTAGACTACAATTTAGTAATTACATTTTAAAGCAGATGAAAACGATGGATAACTACACAGACGAAAAGTAAACAAGAAGTTTTACTCCAACACCCAATGTACTAACGGTACTTATAAGCACAACCGAGTAATTCAACTGTTAAATCAAATACATACACAGTTCACCTAACATAGCTAGTCATATTGTATTCTAAGATCATAATGAACGCATAAAAAAAATCCAACACTTATCTTATATCCTTTACTGTGTTTGCAGCAATAAAAAGACGAGCGTGACAATCTGTACAAAATGCCGGCACAAAACACATCGACTGTTTCAAAGATAGCCTCCTACCTCGCTAAAATAACAAACCTAGAACTACTGCTGCCATGTATCCGGATAAAGTGGAGCTAAAAGACTGTTTTTCCAAAGTACCATTAGAATATTAGTAATATTCACTATGGGATAAAAGTTTAAAGTGAGTGGTACTTATAAGTACCGTCAGTAGATAAATGGTTAAAAAGTTAATTACTAAATTAATAAGCGCTAACTACTAGATATTAAACGTTAAAGATTAGTTTTGAAATTTTCAGCGTCACTTTGCAAGTGACATAAATTTGTGATTTTTTAGGCATAAAATAAAATATTTTTAAAACAAATATTAGCATTGCAAAACAATATTATTTATTATTTGCATGTTTCTTAACAGTATTTGCTGCGTCATCAGGAATTTTTTCATCGTTAACTTCAATGATTTTTTTTTTTTTCTATTTTACAGCGTGGGTCTCTCAATGAGTTTGCAAGTCGAAAATTTACGTCTAGACTGTAAATTTTATTATAATTATTACGGCATATTATTTATTTCAATTCTCAGTCGTAATGAAAATGCTAAATAGTAATGGCTAAAATATTTTAAGTAAATGTAACATTTGTTATAAAAAATGCGTATAAAAATAAGTTTATCTTTGAAAAAAAGTTTATTCTTTTATACTACACACTATATATTTAGAAATATTCATTCAAACATATTACGATAAAGAAAAAAATTCTTTTTCTGTTTATTTTCATACAAAAATTCCGAACTAAGTATGACGTATATTTCTAAAACTGTAAACTTGTGCTACGAAAAATATTTTTTGATAAACCATTCCAAGTAGAAAGTACACTTTACATGTCTTATTCTATCGAACAATCTGTTTATTCAGGCATACTTTTGATGAAGGAACGCGAAATATATTTGATATTATCTATATACCCTCTCATCACTGTATTTCATCATGATAACTTCAGATTCGTAAACTCTGAACCTAAAAATTCCTCGGAGAGTTAAGCATAGACGTAACTAGACCTGAAGCTTTAGGGGAGCAAACAATTTCTTATCAAATTGGATTGTGAAGTAACGTTTATTTTTGTCTTGTTTTCTCAAAAATTTTGGAAGCTTCGTTGCCTTGTTTTGAACCTGGTAAGCAGTAGCACCAACTTTTCAAAAAATATTGGGTGGGCTTAAAATTTTTTGAACAAATAACACATATAATTTTCTTCCTTAGTGTGTATGGGTGCGGAGAAAGAGGGAGGGAGAAGAGAATGACTAAAGCTCTGTTGCCTTGTTATGAACCTGGTAAGCAGTAGTGCCAACTTTTCAAAAAATATTGGGTGGGCTTAAAATTTTTTGAATAAAATAACACATATATTTTTTTTCCCTTAGTGTGTATGTGTGCGGAGAGAGAGAGGGGAAGGGAGAAGAGAATGACTAAAGCTCTGTTGCCTTGTTATGAACCTGGTAAGCAGTAGTGCCAACTTTTCAAAAAATATTGGGTGGGCTTAAAATTTTTTGAATAAAATAACACATATATATATATATATATATATTTACCTTAGTGTGTATGTGTGCGGAGAGAGAGAGGGGAAGGGAGAAGAGAATGACTAAAGCTCCTTGCCTTGTTATGAACCTGGTAAGCAGTAGCGCCAACTTTTCAAAAAATATTGGGTGGGCTTAAAATTTTTTGAATAAAATAACACATATAATTTTTCCCCTTAGTGTGTATGTGTGCGGAGAGAGAGAGGGGAAGGGAGAAGAGAATGACTAAAGATAATTCGAAATTAAATTACAGTTTTTCTAAGCAAAGTTTTAAATTATTATAATTTAATTACAATTTTATAAATAATTTTATTAAATTATATTTTTATAAGTCTTCTGTATAAATACATTAAAATTTATTTTAAATAACATTGTAATTGCTAACTAGTGAAATTGCAAAAAACTAAATGTCAAGAAAAGCATGCGTTTTAGTCACCTAAGTGCTTTATCAATTCAAGACATCACAACAGATGGCAAAATATACAGACAATAATGTTTTCGTGAGAAATTTAACTGTACATCTGCTGAAGGGGTTTTCAGTGCACCTGTAAGTCTAATTTATGTCCTTACTATTTTGAGAACGTTAATAAAACCAAATGTCATTTCAGCAATTAAATAATTAAAAAGTCCTTCCGGCCAGTGCCGGGAGGAAGAGGTAGCTTTCATATTCCTTATTTTTAAAAAGCCAGCTTATATTATTCAAACGCACAAGGCTCAATTTAGTGGAAACCGATTATAGGAGATTCAATACTAATTTTTATTAATACAAAATCATTATGAATGAGAATTTAGCGAAATTAGTCAGCTTTATTCAAGCTGCTTTTATTTAAAATAACTTATATTTGGTTGCCAAATGAGGCTAACCAGTGAACTTGGTCGAGACCTTAGTAATTCCTGTGCACATGCTCACTCACATCGGAATCGGTTGATATATACGAGTGCTGTCGCAGGCAAAAAATCATATTTTTAAAAATGTCACCCGCATTAGAAATTGAAACTGCTATATCTGAGCCATTTTTTAAGATAAATTCAAAACAAAAAATGCGCGGGAATCCTTATACCAAGGTCAAATACTTAAAAAAGAAACCTTTTTCAATTTCTAATTTTTTTGCACCTTACTTTAAATATTTCTTTTTATTTACTGGCCGCCATTTTGAAACAAGATGGCTGATAAAGCTGACCACCGAACTTGGGCAAGACATTGCTATATACTATCCCCATGCCTTCTTACATCGAAATAAGTTAATAAATACACATGTTATCGCGTGACAAATATCAGATTGTTTCAAAATGTCAGCCATGCTAGAAATTCAAAGTGCTATAATTCAACCATTTTTTAAAAATATAGACGAAACAAAAACTGCTGCGGAATCTTTGTATCAAGGTCACACACATAAAAAAAAATCTTTTTCATTTTCCAATTTTTTGATACTTCATTTTAAATTTAATTTTTTTTTTAATGGCAGCCCTTTTCAAACAAGATGGCGAATGAAACTGGCCAACGAACTCGATCTAGACATTGGTATGTACTATGTACTCACCAAGTTACATCCAAATCGGTTCATAAATACGCCTGTTATTTCGTGACAAAAATCAGGTCGTTTCAAAATGTCAGCCACAATAGAAATTCAAAATGCTATAACTCAGCCATTTTTTTAGATATAGACGAAACAAAATCTGTACCGGAATCTTTGTATTAAGGTCAAACACATACAAAAAAAATCTTTTTCATTTTCAAATTTCTTGGTACCTCATTTAAAATTTAATTTTTTAAAAAAATTTTTAAATGGCCGCCATTTTGAAACAAGATGGCGGATGAAGCTGGCGAACGAACTTGGTCGAGACATTGGTATGTACTATGTATGTACCAAGGTACATCCAAATCGGTTCATAAATACGCCTGTTATCGTGTGACAAAAATCAGGTCGTTTCAAAATGTCAGCCACGCTAGAAATTCAAAGTGCTATAACTCAGCCATTTTTTAAGATATAAACGAAACAAAAACTGCTCCGGAATCTTTGTATCAAGGTGAAACACATAAAAAAAAAATATGCTTTAGTTTTCCATTTTTTGGTACCAAATTTCAAATTTTAAATTAAAAAAAATTTTAAATGGCCGCCATTTTGAAACAAGATGGCGGATGAAGCTGGCCAACGAACTCGGTCGAGACATTGGTATGTACTATGTATACACGAAATTTCATCCAAATCGGTTCATAAATACGAGAGCTACAGTGTGACAAAGATCATATATGTATATATATATATATATATATATATATATATATATATATATATCAACTTTTGAACGGAGGGTGGTTTCGGTGTCTGGGGGTCATGATCGATGAAAATATACCAAATTTTTTTGAAATCGCTTTCCTCCGAATGGCTGCAATAGGTAGCTTTTTGTAATGAAAGCTACCTAAAAATAAATAAATTATGAATTAAATCAATTTAAATTGGGTGGACAGGGAGATCAAATTATTGGATGGACTCGCGCCCCATCCATATAAGTTGGCGCAACTGCTGGTAAGTATCCAGATAGAATTGAGTACAGTCAAGGACATATGAATCTATATACAGTGTGTCCCAAAAAAGATTAAAATGTGCTTCAATTTTTAACATGTTGGATACACGTATAGGAAATATTTATTGCAAAATTGTTCGAACTGAGGTAGGAAACAAGTAAAAATTAAATTAAAAAAATCAAAAAACCCGACTGCGTAAAAAGCGAACTAATTATTTCTCATCAATGTGAAACTATTTTTTATATTACTTACCTATTTTTTTATTTACTTGTATTGATGACTTTTAAGTTGTGTTTAATTGTTAGTTCCTATCTATAAACACTATTTTGATGAGGCCTATAGACGTCTATGATGGTTAGAGTTGCAGTGAAGCTAGAGATCCTACCTACACAAATTCCAGGTTGTGTAATATTTAAACGGAGCTTCTCACTGTAAAATAGTCAATGAAACATCGTCTTCATTTTCAAAGACTTATCCAATGATATGCCCTCAATAGGGTGCGTAAAATTTTTTTTTTCGTCTCTACCGCCATTTTGTATTTTACGGAAACAAAACCTAGCCTATAACTATTGGATAGTTAAGACGAATCAATAGAGACATCATCCATTAAAATCCATCCAGCCGTTGGGATGTTTCGAGTGTATAAAGAAATCCACAAACCCAGATACGTGTGAAA
The DNA here is from genome assembly GCA_963932465.1 of Maratus speciosus. NCBI lineage: Eukaryota > Metazoa > Arthropoda > Arachnida > Araneae > Salticidae > Maratus > Maratus speciosus. The sequence continues at coordinate 302,870,968 of OZ010796.1, read as the reverse complement.
CACATAACTCTTCTTGCCAGTCGGGTAAAAAGATAGTGTTGATAAAATAATCTTGCCTTTAATTTTTAAACAGATTCATTTTTTAAACTTTTATGCTGTCCTGGGTCTTATAAGTTATATTTAGAAAACTTTCCTCCCTGTTCTGACGAGAAAAGAGTAAAAATTCTATTACTCTGCGACCAAAAGTCACTGAGTTATCATCCATGAAATTTTATTAAGTCACACAGCTTTCCGGCACTAGAAAGCAACAGAAGATTCTTTCGTGCTGGAAAGCTCCGAAATTTCCTAAAATCCAAAGTATCATAACTCGATGAGTTTTGGTTGCAGAAAAATGGAACTTTTACTGTTTTACTTGTCAGAGCATAGAGAAAAGATTTCTAAACATAACGTATAGGACCCACGGACCGCATAAAAAATTAAAAAGAGCAACTTTTTGAAAAATAATGGCAGGACTATTTCATCAACATAATCTCAATTCTTCCTAGTTTTGAACACTTTTGCAATTTACATTGCTTAGGTATCTCCAACAGGAAAAATTCTAGCGTGTTTCACTCTTTATGAGATACCCTATATATATATATATATATATATAAAGCACCTGAAATTATGTATATTTTTACATGTATTATATATAGTGTATCCTTTCTTATTGATGGCCAATAGCAAATTCCTAAACCGTTAATTTCGGGTGCATACTTTTAATTGAAAAAAAAATTTTTTTTTCAAACGTTGTTCTGTATTAAAATAGCAATTAAAGCCTTTGTGCAGGAATAGTGAAATGCAGTAAACCAACGTTTAAAATGCACAAATAATGCGTGAGCCTTGCTTTTTCTAGCACGCTGTTCCTTTTTTCCCTCTCTTGCACTGAAGAAGAATCTCGCTGTAGATTCGAAACAGCTGTTTGCTGCTTTTTCACGCATTATTTGTGCATTTTAAACGTTGGTTTACTGCATTTCAACAGTTGTTCTGTATGTTATTAAAAGCTATTTATACCGAAATAATTATTTTTGTAACAGCTATAAATTTTAAATTTTTACATGGCCCTTGGGCCCTATAAGTTCAGTTTAGAAAAGCATTCTCCAGACTTAATAAGTAAAAACACATTTTTGAACGACCAAAGCTTACCGAATTATGAATTTTCAGTGTCGTATAGCGCTAAAAACGAAAAACACTTGCTTTTCGGAAAGCCAGAAAAGGCTGCAATTTCATAAAATTCAAAATATCACAACTCGGTAAATTTCTGTCGTAAAAAGAATGGGACTCTTTTATTTTTACTTATTTATTTTTGCCTTTTTTTTAACTTGCTAGATAAAGGATAATATTTTCTAAATATAACTTGTAACTAATATAACATAAATCCAGGGTCAGAATAAAAAATTATATTTCGTAACTTTTACAAAAAATAATCTTTGGGCGTAAATGGCATTTCATATGATTGAGAGCACATTTGAAACATTTTTACAACTGTAAGTATACCTCTAAAACTTGCAGTTTAGGAATTAACTAATGGCTAGCAATAAGTGGGTCAATTTCTGTCGTAAAAAGAATGGTACTCTTTTATTTTCACTTATTTATTTTTGCTTTTTTTTTTTAACTTGCTAGATCATGGATAATATTTTCTAAATATAACTTGTAACATAAATCCAGGGTCAGAATAAAAAATTAAATTTCGTAACTTTTACAAAAAATAATCTTTCGGCGTAAATGGCTTTTCATATGATTGAGAGCACATTTGAAACATTTTTACAACTGTAAGTATACCTCTAAAACTTGCAGTTTAGGAATTAACTAATGGCTAGCAATAAGTGGCTAAATTTCTGTCGTAAAAAGAATGGCACTCTTTTATTTTTACTTATTTATTTTTGCTTTTTTTTTTAACTTGCTAGATCAAGGATAATATTTTCTAAATATAACTTGTAACATAAATCCAGGGTCAGAATAAAAAATTAAATTTCGCAACTTTTACAAAAAATAATCTTTGGGCGTAAATGGCTTTTCATATGATTGAGAGCACATTTGAAACATTTTTACAACTGTAAATATATCTCTAAAACTTGCAGTTTAGGAATTAACTAATGGCTAGCAATAAGTGGGTAAATTTCTGTCGTAAAATGAATGGGGCTCTTTTATTTTTACTTATTTATTTTTGCTTTTTTTTTAACTTGCTAGATCATGGATAATATTTTCTAAATATAACTTGTAACATAATTCCAGGGTCAGAATAAAAAATTAAATTTCGTAACTTTTACAAAAAATAATCTTTGGGCGTAAATGGCTTTTCATATGATTGAGAGCACATTTGAAACATTTTTACAACTGTAAGTATACCTCTAAAACTTGCAGTTTAGGAATTAACTAATGGCTAGCAATAAGTGGGGAAGCCGTGTAAATGCTTATTACTTATCCACAATCACGTTAACCCGGGAGGACGCACGCCGGGCCTGATAGACCCGGAGTGCGTACGGTTTTTACAACTGTCACCACTATCTTTTTAAAAGTGATCTTCAACTTCATTTACCGCAAAATTGTCTCCGACTGAATAAGGTGACGATTATTATGATATTTGTATTTATTGGTAACAAAGTAAAAACCATTCATACCCTGGGTATGCGCGCGTTCTCCTGGGTTAATTATTAGGATATTAAAATTGGATAAAATTAAAACTGTTTAGAATTTCTTAGTGTTTTTAATTTTCGCCATTGATAGATAGATAGTAATTAAGGGATAACACCACATTGGCCCCTTAATTTTAAGTTTTTTTCGAGATTTTTTTAAAAAGAAATGCGGAATGTTTATAAAATCCCTTTTACAATAAATTACACATATATTAAGGTAGAAAGCTGTATTTTCTTAAAGTTGATATAATAAAAAATGACGGTTTGACTGCTCATGGGCGGGAGCGCTTCGAAATAAAAGGTTCAAGCGGATACTATAACTCGGATACTATAACTCAACGCAGACTTAACCCAGAACAATGTGACAGAGATAAGTTTAATTAACCTAAAAGCTACAGAAATACATTAGTCGTTAAAAAAAAAAGTGTGTAGCTTTAGTGAAATAACATCCATTCAAAGTAAAATTTAAATTTTCAACCAAAAATTTCGTTATTTTCTTTCTGCTGACCAGGGCCCTTAACTTTACAACAACCCTTTAACTTTAAAACAAACCGCATGAAAAGTTACTATATTTACCTGAGGAATATTTTCAAAGAGAGAACTTTAAAGTAATTTTTCTCCAAATGTGATGCTGGGGTATTGCGCGCAAGGTAGTTAAAAACTTTTCAATATTTTTTCATGAAATTTTCTGAATATATAGTGTAATGGTAGGCTCTATAAAGTGAACCTACATTTGTATCCTTTTGTTTTCTAAAAATACTTCTTTCTAGGTTTTATATTGCTAAAAATTTGAAACATTCTCATAAGCAAGATGCAGTTTTGTTTTTAAAAAATAAAAATGCTATAAATAAAATTTTTTTAGTTTCAGTATAAGCACAAAATTCTCATGTTTAATTAGGTGCATTTTTTTCCATACAGAAATTCTTTTGTAATCATATGCGTAACATTTTCCTGCTCAATAAATGTGTAAAAGTTGAAAAAGCCTTACAAAAAGCTTTCTCCATTATTATTGGGAAAAATATGAAATGAGAGAAGAAATGTGGTATCTATTTACTGACTTCAAAAATTGTGTTTTTATAACGTATACTTTTTGATATAAAATGACAAAAATGGTTATTTTTACGTTTTTGACATTTCACGAGTCCTAAGTCCCATCTTGCCCCAAAGATAGCCAGAAAGAAAAAGGTGCCACTGTTTTAAATCGCATGATCTTGGTAACCAACTGATATTACCATTTCTCAGTAATTATCACGTCGATCAGAAACTGGAAGCAATTTAGAGCAATGGCCTAATATGCTATGTAATGCTGTTGCACCCTCCTGTTGAAAATAAACGTCTGGAAGGTCTATTCCATTAGGTTCACGAAAGAAAAATCTTAAAACAACAACAATATTAAAAAATTATCGACAATATTAAAAATACTGATCAACATATACTAATCAACAATATTAAAAAACTAATTTATGATGCATTAAATCATGGTTTTCCTAAAAAATATATTCTTTAATATACAAGTAGTACGTACATGATCTTAAACACAAATTAACATGAGTTAAAAAATTTATAAAAAAATATATAAAATAATAAAATATTAATAAAAAATTAAAAATGCAAAATAATAATAAAAAATTATCATAGGACGGATGGGTGGCCAGATGTTAGAGTACGGAGGAGAATGGAGTTGTCTGTATAATACGCAATTTTTAAGTTGAAATAAAAACGAAGGAGGCATTTGATTTATAAATACGCTGATTTAATACAGTTTATAATGTTGATTCGATACTTTTATATGTATATTTGTGTAGTTATATTTATATATTTATTAAGTCAAATTAAATTTATTTATATTCATTAATCATTAATTTATAAAGTTAACGCTTAACTTGTAATCAAATTATTAGCCCATTGAGGACAATATCATATTAATTACTAATACTTAGTATATTATATTAATGAGAATAAAGTGCACGTTTTAATTATAAATTGGTTTGTTCAACCCTCTCCCCTTAATCTGGTCTATTTAATTTTTAAGAGTTTGTGGACACATTAAACGAAACTAATTAATTGCAAAATTTAATTATTATTACTACTGTTATTAATACTAATTCCTTAGCATCATAATTTTAATAATTTATTTATTTATATTTAATTATATATCTATGTAAGTGTTGATGCACTGTAGTCAAAGGAATTTAAATAGTGATATGACTTGAGATTTTACGATGTGGCTTGCTGTGGATCCAGGCGCTCAAAGCTTGTCGAAAATATGTTTTTAATGGTTTGAAAAATGAGTGATCGAGTGTCTGTAAGTACTGGGTCATGTGATTTGGAAGACAGAAAATAATTAATTTTTGTCTTCATTTTAGCTTATTTCTGAACCGAAGCTAACGAAAAAGACAGGCTACCGCGGTGAATCCCAAGTGTCTTTTCTTACAGACCGCTAGAGTGACGTGATGCTCTTTTCGCACACCTTCATTGGTGCATTCGAGCATCACGTGACTCCAGCGGTCTGTAAAAAAGATACGTGGAAAGCACTGAGGTAGCCTGTCATTCTCGTTAGTCTTGTTCTGAACCATGTTGCATCTTCCCCCAAGTACAGGGGGAAGATGCCACACACACTTATTTCCGTATTGCTGCAAGATTATGACAGCTTCTGCTTGATTGTGTGTGTAACAGAATGTGGAACTCACTTATGTTGCTAATATCTCATTTAAAATAAAGCATCCGTTTATAAACATTAAATATGAGCAACATAATATTATAAGGGCTTTTCTCATTCGGTTAAATGTTCCCAAGATCCAAAAATGATAAAGTAAAGTAAATTCACAAACCACATGCACACGAGTTTGTGAATGTTTTGTGTGACGACTTGTGTGACAAGACTCGTCACACAAGTCGGTCATTATTTGCATCTGTTGACACACAAATGTACTAGGAACAAATTTGCGTTTCCCCCCGAATTACCTTATATAATACCTTTGAATCAAAATTTAGCTTACAAGTTCATATAACGATATTAACCAAAATTCTAAATGAAGATGGCACGTAATAATATTATACATTAATCATTATACTAAAATAATATTAAAGTAAAGCTAATCGGCATAGCGAACCCACTAAGAAATCTCAAAATATTGAAAAATCTAAACAGTTAAATATCATAATATCGAAAATCCTATTATAAAAAAAAGTAGAAAATTGTAGTTTCAAACAGTGGAGGAGCAATATCTGTAAGAGAAAAATTTTACTAAAAGAATACAAATATGAATAAATATTATGAACAGCAAGAATAGGAATAACATTTATATTGGGGAATTCTTCATCAGAAACAATATCCCAGAAATATAAGTAAAACACAACTGATTTCTAATTGTGAAATTCTCATTGCAATTAAGAGCTATTTCTCAAATTGCACAATCAACTGTGATGCTAAATTTACAAGTAAATTAAAACAAAGAAAAATAACAAAAACAAAACAAAACTTTTAAATACCATGAAATATAATTTAAAAAAATTGAAGAGCTAAGTGGAAGAACATGTTAAGTAACAAAAATTACATTTGAAGAAATTTGACGTGAAAGTTTTTGTTGTCAATTTTAATGATTTATTTTTTGATCGATACCATGTGTTTAAAATATTAACGAGTGTGGTACTAAATTCTATCAAAAAAAACCTTATTCATATTTAATTTTTAAATATTAAAAAATATTAATATCATTTGCATTATTAAATATTAAAATATTAAATATTAATGAATAATGTCTTAAATCTTCAAGGATAAATAGAACTTTTGTAATTTAGCTTTACCATGTGATAGAATACCTGATAACACCTTTGTCCAAAAGATAAAATAATTTTTAAGAAAATGTAGCATAACATGTTCTTCCACTCAGCTCTTCAATTATGAATAGAGAATTGATATAAAAAATTATTTACAAACCAATTCCATTTATATATATATATATGATGAACAGAGCGGCATCAAAGCAACGTGATACCTTAAATCTGAGAAGCACATGGAATTATAGTAAAGTTACAGTTTGCAGTTAATTTAACCAATTGTAAATAAGTATAAAAATAATTAAATAAATAAAATAATAGATAAATACACTCACAGTATATATGTTTATATATACATACATACAGGGTTCTCACCGGATTTTGACTAACCTTAGAAATTTGACTAATCATCGAAGAAAAATTGTAGCCAAATGAAAATAATGTTAGCAACAGATTCGTCGTGAAACACTGATTCTAACATTGATTTTTGAACACCATAACGTACCGCCTTTTCCCTTTTCAATATGTTTTCCATTTTTTTGTAATTGTCTTAAAGAGTTACTAATCTAACTTGACCTATCGGCTATAGAAACTAATTATACAAATGTATTATTAATCCTTTTCAAAGTCGAGAGAAAAAAACTTCTAGCTTGATTTATTTCTACATAGTTTTATAAAACAAAACCCGAGTTAACTCGAGATTCGAGATGACATGTTAGTGTTAAATAATCTATATATATAAAAGAAAGTCTGAATTTTGTATTAATCAACGCGCAGCCCAAACTACGGAACCTAAATTCTTGAAATTTGGGGTAAAAATTCTTCTTATGACATAGAGTGCCGCTAAGAAAGGATTTTCTAAAATTCCACCCCTAAGGGGGGTAAAAAATCGAACGAACTTTAAAAAAATTCCTTAAAAATCTGATTTTATAGCTTTTTTTCAACTGATAACATATTTTGGTGTATTTTTGTATGCTGAATCGAATGGTGCTAACTAAATTCTTTTAAGCCCAATAGTTCGCGAGATATTTCATATTTTTCTAATTTGGCGATGTCTTTGGTGCCAAAACCTCGAAATACCTAACATTACAAGTGATAATTCATCCATATTCATTCATCTTATACATCTGTTACTGTAGCAACGGAAGAAATTCAAATTAAATCTTTTTGTTAAATCTTTTGGTTAAAGAATTGAACCGGCTATATGAGTTTGAAATAAATAAATAAATACAAATGCCATGAAAAACAGAAGAAATACATTGATTTTATTTAAAATACAAGGAAACGATCCACTTAGAAATTAACATTATAAAACGAAAATATTTAAAAATGAAAGCAATGTTTGTACGACTTTAAAAATTTTGTGGTACTTACATCCGGGCCATGTCAGATACAACTGCGCCAAGCATGGCAATTACATTAATTACAGCAACCTTTATTTTTTGTCATTTGATAGTTTATTTAGTATAGTTTTAAATTAATTTTATTATTGTAATTTTTTTATTATTATAGTTTATAGTATGTAGTTTTATGTTATATATTTTATTTATTTATTTACTTAAAACAATTTGCCATTTTTAACAAGGTTATTCATTTAAAAATATTAAATTACTTTTTTGAGCGTAATTGGCAAACGATAAACAAGATTGGCAATTGTCAATCATTTTTGGCGATCTATCTTATGGTCCCAATAATGCTTAAGTATTACTTTTTTCAATGGAAGAAAATGAATTGAAATAATACATCGCGATTTATCACTTGCTCCTGGATAAGAAGAAAAAGTGGGTACTTTTATGTCATCCGTATCCGTATGTAAATATCGCCATTAGTATTTTTAAAATTGCCAATAGCAGTAGTTACATTTCGCGTATGTAAATTAAAAACAGTTCTTTGTTTTAAGTTATGGCATTATTTCCTATTGTTTTACTTTTCATCTTTTTCAATGACATTGTAAAGCATGTATTATAAATGAAATGAGTGAAATGTTTATATTTTGAATGAAAATAATAAAATAAGAATAAGATATGGAAACAATCTTTGTTGATTTATTACTTGCGCCCGGCTAACATAAAAGTATCACAAAAGCCATATATTCACTGGGTAGTTGTTCAGGGAATTTCAGGTTAATCTTCCGTAATCGGATACGTCTTCAATCGGTGTATTAATTACAATGTTGAAAGCATCGTTTATGTATGAAGCGAAAACTTCATGATGAATTCTATTACAGAAAATCGTATCATCACCATCTACTACGTATTTAAAACGGAAATTTGCATTTTATTCCTATTCTTTATAATATTTTGATAGGCTATGCCACTATTAGTTAGGTAATGTTTTTGGGACGATTTTTATGTATACACACAGTGTTCTGCGTTGCTTAGTTTTAGTTATAGAGCTATTGGAAAAGCTATACAGAAAGGTGAACGCAACTATAAAAGATACATCTACTGTAATTATATAAAATGCAAATTTGCTTTTCCTTCCACCCGTTTATAGTTTGAGTTTTGCTGGATGTAGTTTGATGGGAATTAACTGTTAGATTAACTTTTGTGGATGGTTGGTACTTCTTGCATGGATGGTACTTCTCTGTAGTGAAGTTTCCTTCTGGGTTATTATTTCTCTGAAGCACAAACTTGGCAACAAATCAGACTGCAGAAAATTAGATTACAAGAGAAAGTTCCAAAATTAGGTGAACCCGAATGTGACAAAACATAATGTTCTACGTTGCTTAATAAAATATTTATAGGTAAAGATCTAAACCAGATGAACCCAATTTCAAAATATTGGCTTTTTTTAAGGTTCCGCTGAATGAGTTTTCACGGGATTAAAACTGTTAATTAGATTATTTTTATAAAATGTCTCGGTACATTTTCCAGTTTAAAAGATCCTGCTAAGTCGATTTCGATAGAACTTTTTCGGTTAGTTAATTTTTCAGTGAATGTTTTAGTATAAAGCACATATCATTCGCTTGGTGTTGCTTGGTCGTCAGGTTGCTTGATTATAGAATTAAGGCTGAATGCTTTAGAATCAGTCGAACCAAATTATGAACGATTAGCCTTTTCAGTATGTCCAATTAACAGATTCTGATGAGAATTGCATTGATAATTTTTCATTAACCCTTTTAATATATTACATATTGTTCTATCGTTCTTCACCGAATAAATGATCAACTAAAGAAGTTGGTCCTTAACAGCCTAAATTTTGTATGGCTCAAAAGATATAATAGCGAATTAACGTTCATATTGTTTTCACCAATTAGACTGGGCATTCCGGGTAAATGTCCATATTGCTTTAAAACGCATGATCAAATTCACAGATATATTTTGTTTGATTTAAGGTTACTTTAGAAAAACTGACCAGCGTAGCGGACGTTAGACTGCTAGTAATAAATAAATATTAAAAATATGAGAATGAGTTCTGAAAATATAAAAACACAAATAATAAGTTACACAGAAAACTTTGAATCGCACAATAACATCACTGAACGTGTCGCTGCACAGTGTAAGATTTTGCGAATCTAGCGGGTCAAAATTCAATTTATGAAAATTATCAATATTAAAGTAATAAAATTGATCTTACTAGAGATAAAATGGTTCTGCATTATGAAAAAAATATATCTTTACCCATTACATTGCACAATTTACGTCATTATAATTCCATCATCACAACCATAATAGAAAGGTGTTTTGTCCTTTTCATACGTTTGCATTTGCGTAGTGATATTTTATTTAGTGCAGATTTTTTTTAAATGTAGTACTTATTTATTTTTAAGAAGAAGAAATTTCCTGTATTAAAAAAATAGTAATTAATTTATTACATGCTGCCATAGCTACCAATGCTACCATAAAGTGAACCACTGTCATGTTTCGTTGTTTGTTGTTATTTTATTATTTTTAGATTCGGTGACCGTATAAATGTTAAAACTTCAGGGTTAATTTCAGCTTTCTATAATTTTATTGAGTTTTTAATGTCATGATTAGTAATGCTTAAAGGTAGATATATTTATCTCGTATCCACATGTCATGTAAAATTACATAAAATAGCTCAATAAGAGTTTGATCAACACCTGTTATGCTAGCGGCCACACAGCAGCATCCTTAAAAAGTCTTCTTTTTTTATTTTCTACAGTACTATTACATCGTCCTTGTTTTTGGACTTTCTATACTAATTCTCTGTCACATCTAAATTTTTCAACTATATTTTTTCTTCCTGCGATACTTCATTTTACTTCAGGCTTTCAGTACTGCTGTATATTAATCTATAACTAATATGTCAATATGTAAGAGGTAACCAACAAATCTTAATTATGCATGTAGTGCCGATAAGCCCCAAGAACATTTATGAGCATTACTCGTATATCATGCAATAATTTTCAAGTTATTCATCACCTTGGATTTTCCATTACAGGCATTGCATTTTTAAGCTGCTTTATTTGCAAATAGAATGCTGCACATTGTGCAATCTATCATTGTTTCTTCAAATCTGTGCTCTATGTCATATATCTAAACATTGAATTCTACTATAATTGGAGCAACAGCTGTAAAGATTTAATTTCTGGCAATTTCAAATTCTTCTGTCATTGACTGTTCAGTTCCCATGATGAATTTAAACTTGATGGGTACAGAATGGGTACCGTATGTGGATGACGGGAATGGAATTAGCCCTTATAAAATTTTGATTTTCTTCATTACATTCCTTTTTTATATGACGGACATCCTGATTTTTGAATGACTTTTTCAAATTTCTTTGCTCTTTTAGGACTTTTAGATATTTCCTTTAACGCAGCATCCCTTCGTCCACACTGTCTCAGTTTTAAACAAGTGGCACGTGCTAATTCGTGTTCCAGGAATAGCGATTTCATCTTTTTTCTTTTGATTTCTGTCCACTTAAACAAAAAATTTTCTTTGGTCGTCCAACTTTTTTCGGGTAGTCATTATTACTTCTGTCCTGTAAATGTACTTATTGTAATATTTGAATCTAACCATCTCTTATTTTACTCCAAAAAACTTTCTCTAAGCGATGGCTATTTCTCCATCTTCGGTTACTGTCAATTATAAATGAATGGATCAGCCGCTTAATCTGGTCTAACATAACAGATGAGCAATGTTGAAGATTATATTTGTGTAATACATAGTCTATCGGGATATTTTTAGAATTCATGATTCACAGGGAATTATTCATGTCCAGTAACATCATTTTGCAAAATCTCATACAATTCTCTTTTCGAAATTAACACTTCCATGCCTGAAAAAAATTACTTATATTGAAGTGTTGCAAATAGTTGCAGCTGAAATCGATTTCTTTTATATCTATATGTCTACATAATTACAAAAAAAAAGTTATGTTACAATGTACCAGTGTATAAAAAATTTTTGACAGCTTTTTAAAAATTATCATATGCTATTAAATTTTCAAATATTTTTTATATTTACTTTTAAATCTATTTTTTTTAAATAACTCTTTTAAATAACTATCGTAACTGTAAAATACAAAGCATCTACATTGTTCTAAAGATTCTATACAATCATAAAAAAATATTTACAAAATAAGTATTTTTTTTAGCCATAAATATCAATGGCAATTACATCTACAGCAATCGCCATTCTAAAAAGATTTTTAAAAAACCTGGTTTTTGAGCCGATTTTTGATGGTGTTGTTGTAGAGTTAGGCTGTTATCACTCTATAATTTTTTTCTCCAATGGTTTAGTTATTATTTCAAATGTCTAAAAGTGAAATTACTGCAAGTCGATTTTTGGACTTTTTTTCAGCTAGATTTGCAAAACCTTACTCTGTGCGCCGAAAGAAAGAAGAAACAAGTAAGAAAAAATCATGCGTCAAGCATAGATTATGAAACACTTTCCAACACACTCAGAATAATGTAACAAAACTGCACTGTTTAAAAAATTAAAATATTACGCCTAATTCAACCATGTGGAAACGCATAATACATTTCAGAACCCAATTTCAGCTGTTCCCATCCACAATCGGAAAATTATGCGAATTGCAGCCCTGTATGTGATTTATAGATTTCAATCTATTAGCTACATGCAAGCCAAAATTTTGTTCACTTAAGAGCTACATATACTTCAGTTGAAAATTTACCTTCAGCAATTTCTATAATAAGGAGAACGGTACGTGAATACTTTTGTGCAGCCCTGTATTTGAGGTATAGAATTTATACATAAAGGGTAAGATGCAAAAAAATAATTAAATTTAAAAGCGCATGCCGAATTTTAAACCGTGCACTCCAGCCATTATTACTCAAACACAGTACTGTACTGTAACCGATTTCTTTTGTGCGTCCCTGTAAATGAATAAAAAATGCTATGAATGTCCTGTTCTAACGCGATCGTAGTTAAATTCAGTGATTTATATCAGTTTCAATGCATTTGAAATAGCATAAGGTCATTAAAGTACTCTGCAAACGATTTCCCCCCCCCCCATATACCATAATGTAATGGAATACTTTTGAGTGCCACTGTAAATGAACGATTAATCCTACATACTTCATATACAATACCAAACATGCTTTGGTGACCCTAAATAACCTTTATCAATTTCCTGAAAATCCGAGTATATTTACGGAGTTATTCCCCATATTCCATAATGTAATGGAATACTTTTGAGTGCCCCAGTAAATGAACGATTAGTCCTACATATTTCGTATACAATACCAAACATGCTTTGGTGACCCTAAATAACCTTTATAAATTTCATGAAAATCCGAGTATATTTACGGGAGTTAGAGCGTGGACAGACGGACAGACGGACTGACGGCCAGACAAACCGAATGCATAAACACTTTTCAACTTTGTTGGAAAGTGTTAAAAATGAATAAATTATCTCTCTCAATTTGGCGATTTTAAGTTTTCGGTTTCTCGCCAACTGAGATATTTTGTCGCTATTTAGCTCAATGACGTTCGACATTGTGAACCCTGTAATTATTTTCTAAAGTAACTATAGTTACTAGCAATAGTAAATATCAACGCAAGTTAATAAAAGGTAAGAAAAGAATCAATCCTTTGAAGTTGGTTTTATTTTTTCTTAATAATTACTTGTAACCTGGCTTTTTATTATAATGTAGGCACTCAAGTTGCATCATGGAGAACAATTTCAATGACATTAGCTTGTAATCACTATCTAATAAAATTATTGGGTGTTTTACTCTTTTAAACAGATTTTTTTGTATCAACTTTATTTAATGATATGTAAACCATCTTCCACATTACCTTGTTGTCCTGAACATAAAAGTGAACTTAAAAATACCTTACGTTTTCTTAAACACAAATTACATAAAATCGATATAAATATTTACGCCGATTTGATTTAGTTATATTTTCAACCTTGTCAAGATATTTCAAATACATACTAACTTGCACCTTACAGCATTGAATTTAAAAACTGAAATACTGACATCATTTCAAAAGCATTACATCATTAAACATTTAAAAAAAATCCTTTAAAATATTTATTTTTATTTTGAAAAATAAAAAAGGGCAAGCAACTATTGATTTCAAACAATACAATTATTACATGAAATATTGGAAATGACTAAGAATAATTTTTCCGAATCATTAAGATATTCATTTTTTTTCTTTCTTTTTTTAAAGTGGAGTTCTATGTCCATTATTTATGAAAGTTATTCATGTTTTTTTCTTTTGAAGAAATTTTTCAGACAATTTTTTAATGTTACTTCTATTGGTAAAAGGCACTTTTTTAAATTATTGCGAAGTTAAATGAGTGAAACCAATTTAACATGAGCTTTTCAAGATATTCTTCGCCCATTTTTAAGATACAGATTTTACTGAATAATAACAACATTGTTTAAATATATAAGTAATCTTTATAAAGTTAGCATCACCATCAAAAAATTCAATATAAAAATTAAAATATAGTCATCTAAGCCTTATGGGTAAGGCGCCACTCCCTCGAGACATCTGGACCAGCATCTCTTACGCGAATTTTATTCGGTTACTATCAATAATGTCTGTGTTAAATAAATTTTTAAATAATTTTGTTAACCCTTTAATGTGTGGGTTTTTCTATTGTGGAAGGAAAAAAACAATAACCTTTGAGAAATGTGAAAGATAAAAAAAATAATTTTAAGAATATAACTTCAATTTTTATGTCAAAATTTGAGTTTTATCCTTGGTGACATAATTGGCACAAAATGCACTTTCTAAATTCAAAGCAGTTTCACAGATAGGGCACAGATCGTACTCAAATTAATAAAGGCAGTTTACTAACCAGATATATATTTTTTAATTACTATTTTCGATTATTTATAAGTGCAAATAGATAAGTAATATTTTCCTTGATTCCGATTAATTAGGTTTTGTTAAGAGAGAAAGAAAGAAATAATACGGCAGTGCCACCGAGCCAGAACTGGTGTCATTTCATTAGATTAATTATTCACACAAAGTTTTCATAATTCGTTTTCATAAATCTATGGCACATCAATAAATGTGTAACATTTAATAGTGTGCCATATATGATACGCATACCTAATATTACCCATTAACTTATCACCCTGAGCATAAAAGTGAACTGAAAATTCTTCGTTTCCTTGAACACACATTGCATAAAATACCCCAAAAATAAATACTTGCGCTGATTTAATTCATAAATTTCTGCCTTCAAGTGTTGAATTTAGACTTTTTTCAACGGATAGGATTTGTGCAGCGTGAGCGGGAGAGGAGAATTTACACGTCTAGACCTTATTTAAACAAAAAACCCAAACTTCCGAGAGGACCATTTCAATGCCCCCCCCCCCCACACACACACACACCGACCGACCACCACCTGAATTCATCAATGTAGTAAAGGGGTAAAGCCATGTCCGGGCATAAAATGTGAAAAGTATAAGTGTTTAAAGATTTACAACGTAATATTTTGTGTATAATCTTAAAGAAGTATTATCTTCCGCGAATGCATTAAGCTTCAGCATGATGAAACATACCACGTATAAATCTAACACTCCTCCTATTAAGCTTAGAACGTGTGACGTAAGTTAAGTGCAAAAACAATATATTTTTCTCTTATTTTATTAATTTCTTTCAGAGATTACGCAGATAAATATCTCTTTTATTTAAACAAAATAAGTTAGCTGAGTTGTAGATGAACCCTAACTCACACAAATATTTGTTCATATGGTCATTGTCAATGTCAAATACATGCAAAAAAAAATATTTTGAAGCGAAACTGATATTCACAGGGCAGAAAACGTGTGGCGATAGAGTGAAACTGAATATTTCAAGTTAATGACGTACGTATATTTGTGAAGATTCGTAATCTGTAGTCTTCCACGGATTTTCTCGTGATATCAGATTTTTCTTATCTGATAACCAACCACACTGCACACATATGCAAAGTAAATAGTTAACTGGTTATCGATAACTGTTATCACAAAGGAGTATCTTATCGGCAAAAAATATGAATGGTTTAATTTCCACACGTGCGAAAGATAAGATTTCATATGTTTTTGTTACAAGAACAATAAAGAACAAAAGTAGCTTTTAGAAAGCGTAGCGTGTAATCCAAAAAATGGTCTACGCTTGTTTCACCTGAGATAATAGTTAACACTAAAGGAATAAATAAATAAAAAAAAAAAAAAAAACAAAAAAAAAAACAACGGGGGATGTAAAATGAGTAGAAAGACTGTTTGCTATGCTTTTGATTACAGTTTTCGATTTTTTTTTTTTTATGAAGTTATGTGTAACACACAAGCTTGGAAATAAATTGATAAAAAACGAGCTATTTCTAATAGCAATTTGAAAATTAGAATAAAACTTAAAGGAATTAAGGTTATAGAGGGATTATGGTAGGCATTAAGATTATGTTGATGAAATAGTCCAGCCATTGATTTTCAAAATTTACACTTTTAAATTTTTATACGGTCCCCAAGTCCTATATGTTATGAATATGAAAAAATTTTCCCGTGCAAGTAAAATAGAAAAGAAACAAGTAAAATAAAACAAGTAAAATAGAAAAGATTCCATTCTTTTAAAATCAAAACTCACAGAGTTTTAATACTTTAAATTTTCAGAAACTCCGGAGCTTTCCGGCACACACACACAAAAAAGACATCATAGTGCCGGAAAGCTCCGAAATTTCACAAGCTTCAAAGTTTCACAACTCACTGGATTTTGGTCGTAAAAGAAAAGAATTTTTCCTTTATGTATTTTTTCTTTCAATAAGTACACTGCTTAAAACAATTAAAGGATATTGTAAGACTTATATAAAATAACGGTATAAGCGGAAATTTTTTGCAGAAAATGGATGAAGAGAGTCACAAATGCAAATTTTCCTCATTTTCAAATTTCGGAGTATGGAAATTTTGAGTCTGACGTCAAAAACAACGCTTTAGCGGCAGCGAATTAAATTTGGCTTTCAACTTAGTGAAAGACAAAGCGGAAAACAATAATCGACATTCAGTAAGTGCTTTATTTCGATGAGTGCGATGTCTCAACGAAGTCATTTAACCGAATCAGAAGCTTGGAGGGTTGTTGTTCGGTTAGAAGGGGCCAAACACAAACCGAAGTATCAAAAGCCACTGGAGTTTCACAAAGTGTGATTTCCAGGATCTGGAACCATTTTGTTTTTGGAGACTGGAAATGCAGGCTGAATTCCAGGGCAAGCTCATAGACGTGCAACAACGCCCAATGAAGATCGATATTTAACGCTAACTGCTCGGAGGCACCGATATATGAATGCCACTCTTCTGCAACAACACCTTCGCTCGGCAACTAGCATCAAAGTTTCGACTCAAACTGTCCGAAACTGGCTCCACAATGTAGGCCTGTATGCTCGCATATCAATGGTATGTGTTAAGTTAACATCAAGGCACCGTGGTGCCCGCAGAGAGTGGGCAACAGAGCATGTGAACAGGAGAAGAAAAGAATGGCGCAATATTATTTTCTCTGATGAGACCCGTTTTTCTGTTTATCCTGTTAATAGGCGTATTTTCATCTGGGGGGAACGTGGCAATAGAAACATTTCTGCGTTCCTGCAAGGAAGTCTCAGATTTGGCGGTGGGGGAAGCTCTGACTGGCCAGCAATATAGGTATGAGATCCTCAGACCTATTAAGTCACTTACGCTGCAGCAATTGGAGATGACTTCATGTTAATGGACTACACTCGCAGGCTACATCGTGCTCAATTGGTGGATGATTTCCTTTTCGAGGAAGGAATCAGATGACTGGAATGGGCAGCGTGTTCTCCGGACATGAACCCAATAGAGCATAGTTGGGAGATTCTAGGCAGACGAGTTGCTGGCCGTCTACCACCTCCACAAATTCCCCAATAACTGGAAACGGCTCTTCTAGAGGAGTGGGACAGAAAACCCCAGCTCCTCAATAACAGCCTCATTGAATCCATGCCTCAAAGGTGTTGAACATTGCTGGCTGTCTGGGGAAAGCATACCCTCTACCAAAAACAATTTTCTTTGAAGAAAACACCTTTTTTTATTCGTTTTTTCTCATATGCACAAATTATGTTTTTTCCTTTTGTACCCAAATGCTCAATACAATGCATTTTTTTCTGCCAAACATGTGTATTTTTTTTCCATATAGCCTACCACGTCTATCGATCATGTATCAATTATCTAAACAAATCCCCAGCCGCAAGATCCACCCACAACCTCAATAGCCTTTAATTGCTTTTAGAAGTGTATATTTATTTTTCCTTTAAAAAATACATAATATGTATAATATAGATAAATTTTTCAGTACTCATTACAAATTATGTTACTCAAATGACTTCATTTTCAAGGAATGTGACAAGATAAATATAAATATGGAAATGTTACATAATTTTAATTTTTTGTAAAATTCCTATTAATGAGATAGAAATATCAAAAAAAAAAAAAAAAATGCTAGAAAAATGTCTTATGGCCTAGATAGGCTATCAGTTTTTAACACTTTCTGACATAGTTGAAAAATGTTTATGAATTCGGTTTGCTTATCTGTCTGTCCGTCTGTCCGAGCTCTAACTCGCGTAAATATACTCAGATTGACATGTAATTTTTATGTGTTAATGATGTTCACTATAGAATGTTTGCTATTGAAAATGACATAATGAACTACGTAGCATCCATAGTTCTTTTACACGGACACACAAAAGAATTTCGTTACATTATGGTCTATGGGAAAAATCGTTTGTGGTACATTTTAATTGAACTTTGTATTTAAATATCTCATTTAATTGTCTAAAATAAATGAAATTTCTTAGTAATATTCTGTTGGCACTGGAAAGTGTTTCATATATGCCTGATGCATGAGTTTTCGTTCCTGCTGCAACTTAAAAACGAACTTTACATTTAAAGCTAATGGATTTTACTACGACATTTTATGTGGCAAGAAAAATAATTTTTTCCTGTTTCTTAGAAATCATTTTCGTGAAAGTATACAAAAGAGACTTTAATGAGGAAATTCTTTCTGATTACGTAGCGTAACATACATAGCAGAATAACACAGAATATCATAACATTTGTACATTAGTTATTACGTTATCCTATTAACTTTATTTTCATTTCCGGTAAAAACTGACATTGTATATTTCAGCTTAGCATTTACAAAGTAATAATGATAACAGTGAAAGGGGGAAAATATTATTAATCTTTCTCCTTCGAAAAATCTGCTACATGTTATTATTTAATTTGCTTAATTCTCCATTTATAAAAAGTCTTTTGCCCTTCTATCTATATTATAAAGGACAAATGTGTCCGTTCGTAACGCTGACATCATTTTGATGATGGAAACGGCAGCCAATTAGATTTGACCTTTACCAAATTTGACTTTTTTATTTCACCCCGTTATTTTTTAAATCAAAGAAGAGCGTTTGGGAACGTTATTTCTAAGAGCAATGAATATGTAACGGATAACCAACTGTTTCTTGCAACCTTTCTTTTGATTTGCATACGGGAAGGTATTGCAATCAAACTGAACTCAAATATTAGTCATTCAGAAAATTGCAAAATCTGATAGCGATTTTGGTTAGAACAGAAAACACAACCTTTTATTTTTGTTCCCTTAAAGGGAACTTTGTAACACCATTAATTCGTACCCCGTAGGTAGTACCATTGACCATTTTATAATGGAAGCATTGGAAGCATCAAGAAGGAGTACACATCACATAGAGAAAAATCATAACATAGTCTGTATTCGAACTCGTTTCCTCAAACACATACCAGCAGTGACAATCATTTTCTACAAGTAGTCTGTATCAATCTATATAAAAATTAAATAAAAAATTAATAAATATTAAGGAAAAATACTATTATGCTTATAACAATTCAAAAGCTTAAATTCATGAAAATGCCTATATATGACTTGCCATGAATTAACATATAACACACACATACACTATATGGCGAATGATGATTGTTCACTTGCGATTTTAGACGTTTTGTTAAATATCTAGAAAAATATATGAGGAATTATCCTGAAACTCCAGGTGGGTAAACAGAATAGTATAAGTCATATATTTCCGCGAAATTTGTTTTCCGAAACCCTATAGGGGACCGTCAACAAATTGAAAAAGAACGAATATCTTTTGGATAACACTGTAAAAACTAATGTAGCAAAAGCGTTCAAACAGTAGAACATGATTAAGAGGCTTGTTGTAATAAACTGTGCTCATTTTTATGACGATAGCATGTATACTAGTAGAGAAATTAAGGTTTTTATAAAAAACTGTCTCAAATTATGCCAAGTTTTTTGCTTATGATTTCCAGAGTTCTTAATACAAAAGAAAATGTTCTTTTCAGAAACTATGACAAACAGCATTGTACACAATACCCTGCAGTCATAATAAAAAATAATAAAAAATGGATAAAAATGAGCAGGTTTAAAAAAAAAATGTTTCACTGCGCACGCGCGAATGCAATCAAAATATAATGTGCATAATGTATTAGCTAAGTGTATAGAGCAACTTTTGTGAAAGTCTCAAAAACATAGCTTGAAAATTCTGAAAATTATCGTCGATAGAATAAACTCGAAATCCGTTATTCCTAAAAGGAAGCAAAAAGATGATAGTCCAAGAGCCCACAGCTCAAAAACCTATGTTATCAAGCACAAGAAAAAACCTTTACTTTATGGAAGAGTAGAAGTAGCGGAATCTTATGATCCATGTCTGCCGGAAGTGAAGTGGTGTATAAGCCAAAATTAATACCACCAGTGGTTCACTCGTAGGTTTATCATTGTGTTTGTCCTACAAACAAAGGTATGAAAATATGGAGGACGGGGAGCAGGAAAATATAATGATAAACCTACGAGTGAACCACTGGTGGTATTAATTTTTAGCTTATGCACCACTTCATTTCCGGCAGGCATGGATCATTAGATTCCCCTACTTCTACTCTCCCACAAAATAAAGGTTTTTTTTCTTGTGCTTGATAACATAGGTTTTTGTGCTGTCGGTTCTTGGACTATGAGGAGCTGTATCCAAATATCTGTTGATTAGTGCCAAGATAGCATACACAATATTGCACGTACGTATATTTGGATACAACCCCTCATCTTTTTTGCTTCCTTTTGGTAACAACGGATTTTGAGCTTATTCTATCGACGATAATTTTCAGAATTTTCAAGCTATGTTTTTGAGACTTTCACAAAAGTTGCTCTATACACTTAGCTAACGCATTATATTTTGATTGCGTTCGAGCATGCGTAGTGAAGTATTATTTAGTAAACCTGCTCATTTTTCCTCCAATTTTTACTATATTTTAATTCTGATTGCAGGGTATTGTGTACAATGTCGTTTGTCATATTTTCTGAAAAGAACATTTTTTATATTAAGAACTCTGCAAATTATAAGCAAAAAACTTGGCAAAATGTGGGACTGCTTTTATAAAAACCTTAATTTCTCTACTAGTATACATGCTATCCTCATAAAAATGAACACAGTACATTACAATAAGCCAATTATTAATAATCTCGAGTTTGAACACTTTTGCTACATTAGTTTTTGCAGGGTTATCCAAAAGATATTCGTTCTTTTTCGATTTGTTGACGGTTCCCTATGGGGTTTCGGGAAAAAATCTTCGCGAAAATATATGATCTATACTATACTGTTTACACACCTACAGTTTCAGGTTAATTCCTCATGTATTTTTCTAGCTATTTAATAAAACGTCTAAAATCGCAAGTGACCGGTCACCTTTGGCCATATAGTATATATATATATATATAACCATTATAAAATATTACAAATCATCATCTATTTCAAATATATATAGATATATATACTAGCTGACTCTCACGGCGTTGCCTAGACCAGTGGTGATAAACTTAAATAAACCTCAAATCTGTATGACTTTATCTCTTTAACCTGAATTTGTAAAAAATCTTTCCAAACGAATCTTGTACCGTGAATTCGTGGGCCCCGCAATATATGATGTAATGCATATATATTAACACTAGAACGCCCGGAAGGAGTCGATCCGACTCCGACCATATGATTAAATGTCAACTGGAACCAGAAATTCTTTCGTAAAATAAGATAAACTTAAAACACGCAGATTTACGTTAAATAAATCAATCAAATAATTTTAAATAAAAATTTTGGTGTCAGATATTTTTATGAAACTTCAGTAAAATTTCCGGGCGTTCTAGTGTTAAAGTGAATGTAACCGAGCGGTGTTCCGGCTACTCTGAGTGTTTTGACACTTTTATACGCAACTCGTTGTATTTTTTCATTAATATCTCGGTTAATTAACAAAAAATGAAAAATCTGAGCCTCGGGTGCAAGACCAGCCAAGACCTGCTTGGACTCTCCTCATTCAAATTTTCAGAACACAACGTGAAGTAGATTTTGCTAGCCACCGCAGACACACACGGAAAAACATCGTTCTTTTATTACATATAATATAAATACAGGATGTCTCAAAAGTTTGAAACGCTCTTTAATTTTTTAGCTTTTGGAGATACGTAGGTAACGTAAAATGCAATAATTTCCAAAATAAGGTAGGAATTATGATTGTGTTAATGAAATAGTCCTGCCTTTAATAACAAACAGTTACACGTTTTAAATTTGCTTACGACACCGAGGTCCTATATGTTATATTAGTTTTTTTTTCTCCATCTCTTACAAGTACACCAATAAAAGTTCCATTCTTTTACGATCAAAACTCGAGTTATGATACTTTGAAATTTCGGTGCTTTCCAGTACTAAAAACAGAACAACGTCTTTTTAGTGCCGGTAAGCTCCGAAAATTCATAAAATTCAAAGTATCAAAAGTCGATGGATTTTGGTCGTAAAAGAATAGATTTTTTTTTTTTTACTTATTTGCTGGTCAGAGTATGAAGAAAATATTTCTAAATATAACTTATAGGACCCGGGGACCGTATAATAATTTAAAAAGTGTAACTTTTCGAAAATTAATGGCAAAACTACTTTACATACATATTCTCAAACCGTACCTTATTTTAAATAATTTTGCATTTTTCATTGCCTGCATATCCAAAAGGTAAAATATTAAAGGGAGTTCAATTTTTGGGGGGCACGCGCTCTCTCACTCTCTGTATATACAGTATGCCCACTAAAGTCCCTTGCCAGCTTCTTAACTTCGGAACGGTTGCTGCTATATTCATAAAAGCGGTGTCGTATAGTAAAGTAGCCATGCGTTGCTGAGTGAAACAACCTACGGTGCCACCTGGTGGAAAACTGCGGATTTAGCATTCCTATCTCGAAAACGGAAAGAGATAGGGAAAAAAGTGATTTACAAAGTTATAGAGCATCATATATTTAGTACGAAAAGACACCTTGTGGACATTTATGCGAAGAATAGAATGGTTAAAAGGCACATTTATTTTTTCGTGATTTCCAACACCGTGACGTCACGAAACTTGAACGAAAGTAGAAATGATTATCTTTCGAACGAATGTGAATTCGTGCATCCAAATGTTCATTGCAGCTGACGGTGAGAAGTTTGAACATCTCAAGTAAAGGTATATTATTATAACTAGCTGTTGTTTTTTCTTTCTAAGATTGTTTTGTCACGTCACAGTGTAGGAAATAACGAAAAAACAAATGTGCGTTTTAATCGTTTTATTCTTCACATTAATGTCCACAAGGTATCTTTTCGTACTAAATCGATAACGCTCTACAACTTTGTAAATCGCTTTTTTCCTATCTCTTTCCACTTTCAAGATAGGAATGCTAATTCGGAAGTTTTCCACCAGGTGGCGCCGTAGACGGTTTCATTCAGTAGCGCATGGCTACTTTACTATACGACACCTTTTTATGAATATAGAAGCCGCCGTTCCAAAGTTAAGAGGGTGGCAAAAAACTTTAGTGGGCATGCTGTATATGTGTTGAATATAGAAATTTCAGCTTAATCGCTTCCTGTATCCAAACAGAAATCATTTGATTTGTGTGGCATTGTGACTGATTGCCCTTGATAACGTGTTTCACAATATAAGTTTTCATTTCTTTATTGCATTTTTCTTCCCTTCTCTTTTCAATTAATTTTTTATTATTACTACTTTTTATTAATCAGTGCATTTAAGGGGTCTCGGGACTCTTAAAATTAAAAAAAAATGAAAGAAAAAAAGACCATTTTCAACATTTAATATCTTAAAATGTATTGGGTGAGTGCAAAATTTCTACCCGTTTTTTAGGGAAAACAGAAGCACGGAGAACACAAAAAGTTAAGCACCTATGAATTCACGCAAGCACCATAATTATGTATGACCTCTTGCCATCTGTCTGGCAATAAATGAATCCCACGCCGATAAAATACTGTTGCAACGCCTTTTTTATAGTCTCCACATCATTGAAAGTTTGGCGAACGAAGGCGTTGTGTAACGATCAAAAAAGGTGATAAATCGCAGGTGCAAGGTCGGGGAGCTATAAGCCTTGTGAGGTAAAACTTTCCAACCAAGGTCTAGTAATTTTTGCCAAGTCCTTAAAGCAACATGAGGCCTGGCTTTACCGTGATGAAAGAGAACCCCTCCGCGATTGATGAGTGCTGGCCACTTAGACGTGCGTTATGCCCACAGTCTGTCCAATTCTTGGCAGTAGATGTCTGCATTGATCGTTTGGTTTGGTGCGAGGACCTCCTACTTGGTTATTCCCTTGGCATCCCACCATGCACTGAGCAAAACATTTTCGGGATGAAGTCCTTCTGTTTAGGTCGACGAAGTACCCTCTGCAACATCGGTACACGGTGCTTCGACGCTTCACATTGCGATACAGTACCCACTTCTCATCATCCGTTACAATTTGGTTCAAAAATTGTTCCCTACTGTTCCAGGAAAGCAAAGAAACACAGGTGCTGATCCTCTCTTTTCGTTGCCTTACTGTAAGCTGGTGTGGTACCCACTAATCGATCTTGGTGATGAAGCCAAGTGGATGCATCAGTCTTTCGACTGTTGTTCTGTGTACAGAGAATGTTTCAGTTAATTTTTCGACTGTTGGATGTGGGGAATTTGTTATGGCTGTGTTAAGATCCTCATCAGAAACCTCTGATGGGCGTCCAGAATGGGAATGACTTTTACAGCTCCTGTCTCCGTCCCGGAATTTCCTAAACCATAGGCAGCAGGTGCTATCGTCCTTGGCAACCTCCCCATACACTTGAGAAATGCTGCGACAAGCTGCGGCTGCTGTAACGGCTTTGTCATACCCGTACAGTAAAAAATGTCTGATGTGGTCTTTCTTGCTTGTCATGTTGTTTCCCGTCCGGCATGAGTTCTTCTGACAAACGTTGTGCCTATGCATACTCTACTACTCTACGCGTTATAGGGCACTTTCCTGTCCTCGAAACGTCAGCTCCACGTCTATACTCCACTGGACTAATAAATATCTTCAAAACGGGTAGAACTTTTGCACTCACCCAATATATGATATTAAAACAGAATTTTTTTGGAGGGATGAAAGATATAAGTAAGTTCTTTCATTTAATGTATTTAAAAAAATGCACGATGCAGAACTAGCATTTATAGGGGTCTCCAAACTGTCAGATATTTGACGAACAGAAAACTGGTATAACAGCTTACGCGCAGAATTATAAAACAAATTTTGCAACTAGAATGAAAATTTCGGTGCCTACTTATACTTCAGATTGTAATATTTATCCGGAACCTATATAAATTTGTATTTAAAGCATTTTTATATTTTTAATACAAAGTTGTGTTTAGCTAAGGCAAAATTTTGAAAATTTCAACAGTATAATCAGATAAAAAAATAGTTTTTTGAACAATAAAAAGGGAGTTTTAGGTTCAGTTTATACAGACTAACATGAAACATGTGTTTTAAAAATTTCATGAAAAATATTCAGAAGTTTTTGAGATATCGTGCGCGTTATGCCCAAAAAAGTCATTTGCAGAAAAATGACTTCAAAATTTCGGAAACGCCGCTTCAGCTATTGAGCGGGCATAATTCTAAAACACATAATTTCGGTTCTAATGGGAATTTCAAGGAAACAATTATATCAAAATGTTCAGAAAAGATAGGCGTTTAACATCTAAAAAAATTAAAATTTCGAAAATTTTGAAGCTTACCCTTTAACTATACTGGATAAACGTTATTTTCTAACGCATTCTAATAGATGGTTAATTTATATGGGGTCGATTTTATATTGTGATTTAATAGTCATTTTATTTGAAAAGGGTTTTGATATACACTATATGACTATCAATCACAGGACACTTCCAATTTTAGACATTTTGTCGAATATTTAAAGATATATTTGTCAGAATGTTGTGGAACTTCAGGATTATGAAGAATATGTTCGACTTCATATTTATCAATGGTGATTTGATCAGAAGGACAATTAGGGGGCCAACAAAAATTCAATGAAAAATAATAATGTTTAGGATCACCCTGTAAAATAAAATGCACGAAATGATCTACGACTTACAAATGTATGGATGTTGTACAATATATGTATTCATTTGTGAAAGAATAGAACGTATATTCATGGAGATATATCGATTTCTTTTTTTAAGTTAAAAAAATTCTTGCATATTTTTTGTTTATATCATGCAGAGCTTTTACCAAATTTATTGCCAGTTTCAGAAAGTATAACAAAATGTGGTAGAAGTAATATAGTGCAATTGGAATGTAAATATATTAAATATTTGTCAAAATATGAGCAGTTTTATGAAATATTTTTTATCTGCGCATGCGAACACGATATTTTTTTATGATTTGATAGCCAACTCTATGGAACAACTCATAAAAAAAAAGCCAGTCATTTGTCGGCAAAATTCAGAAAGATATGGGCAATATAGTGAGCTGATTTTTAGTTGCTCTTTAAAAGCTGCTGAATGGTAAGGGATTTTCCACAAATTGTCATTTTTTATTATCTGGCTTTCAGCAAAGCAGTTTGTACATGAATGTCAACAAGTAGATTTAGAAGAAATGCTTAGGTTTTGATACTTCTTTTTCTTCTTGGAATGGGGTTGTTCTGGTGGTTTTACAAGAAGAACTAAAGCATCCACAAAAAATTAAAATTAAGAAAAAAATTAAAATTAAAAATTTAAAAAAAAATTTAAATTAAAAACGACAATTTATGGAAAATCCCTTATCCTTTATCTGTTTTTAGAGAACAACTAAAAATCAGTTCAGTCTATCACCGATATCATTTTGAATTTTCACGATATTTGACTGGCTTTTTTTATGAGTTGCTCCATAGAGTTGACTATCAAATCATTAAAAAAATATTTTTTATCGTGCGCACATGAGCAGATAAAATATATTTCATACAACTGCTCATATTTCCTCAAATATTTAATATATTTACATTCAAATTACACCATTTTATTTCTACTACATTTTGTCAATTTTTCAGGAACTGTTGTTAAATTTGGTAAAAAACCTTGCATGATATAAACAAAAAAACAAAAAAAAAAAACAAGAATTTTTTAACTTTAAAAAAATCGATATATCTCCATGAATATACATTCTATTCTTCCACAAATGAATACATATATTGCACAATATCCATATATTCGTAAGCTTTAGCGATAGATCATTTCGTGCATTTTATTTTACAGGATGATACCAAACATTATTATTTTCCTTTGATTTTTTGTTGGCCCCCAAATTGTCCTTCTGTTCAAATTGCCGTTGATAAATATGAAGACAAACATATTCTTCATGATCCTGAAATTCCAGAAAAATCCGATAAATATATCTTTAAATTTTCGGCAAAATGTCTAAAATTGGAAGCGTCCGGTGGTTAATAGCCATATAGTGTATATATTATACAGCATATATAATTTTTTTCTTCACTTACCAAATTTATGGAAATATTTTCTCACATGTAATTTCATTTTAATAGCTATATAAATTTTATCTTATGATTTAATAGCAATTTTATTTACAAAATTTTTATCGTATATATTAGGTGGATTAATGAATTTTTTTTCACGAGTCATCTAGTAGTTTTAAACGAACGTATTTCAATAAACGCATTAAATTTCAGAAAAATTGCAAGCGAAATTATTATGCATATAAATAAAGATAAAAACTACAGATTATATTTTATCGGGCATCACACCATAATACATATTTCAAAATGTATCCTTATATTTTATCTAAAATGTAACATCTTATCATAATCTATATCAATCAAGGAGTTTCCTTTAAAAACAAGTAGATTAATGTAACAGTTCAGAGCACGAGAAGTTGTAACACAAAGATTTTATTTTTTAAGTTTTTGTATTCTTTTGATTATCAATTACTAATATACAAGCCTTTTTTACTTTTTCTTTTAATTTCTTGGTAGCATTCTATTGCATTAAAACTTATTTTTGACAGAGAAAAATATTAAAAATCTTTACAATTTCTGTAATGAATTAATTAACTTTTTATAACTCTTCGCGAGTAAAAAGAATGATATTATCACAATAACTAGATCATTAATTAAATTTTGTAGGGAAAACATGTCAAACCGAAAATGCCAATATTTCTGCCGAAATATACTTGTAGCTGTGGGTGCACAGGGGAAGGGGGGAACCACCCCTAAATATTTTATAAAAAGTAAGATAGATGTGTTGTTTTATTTTAAGTACTGAAATAATGTTGTAGGACCTTGAGTAAAGACGGGTAGCGTAGGCGTCTTTCGAAGGCTTTGACACAATTTATAACAAAAAATTACTTTATTGAATAAATAATAAAAACAAACTTCTTGATTAAATATCAGTCAAATTTACAACAATAAATTAATGTTGATGACTGGGAACGTTATACGACACACGACGATTGCCGTGAGAGTTTTATAAGTCCCCAATAAGTAGATGCATAATGTCCCCAAAGTAGAAATTCACTACTTTAGTCTGAACCGACTAATAATATTCCTTTCCCCGATGGCTGGAGAACCGCACGAGATTTGACAGCCGGCCTCGTCCTAGACTTCTCTCTTATGATCCGGAGGAAGCTAAAGTTTTCCCTCGGAACACCTCCGAGATATTTGCTTCGTAGAACTGAGAGACAGATTCTCTCAACCAGGTTAAACTACCTGTCCTTCTCAGGATGAGAACTAAACACTCAATGAATCTATCTCTCTCATCAAGGATCTCAGCCTCTCGATCCTTGATTAGAAGCAATAGCACCTCTTCAGACACTAGAAGTGTTTGGTTTATGATGCCATATTTAATCTATCGTTTGATAGGTCATGTATGTCCCTGCCCCGATTTCTGTAGCACAGTTTCACTTCCCTCTTGCCCGTGGGAACTTTTCTCTAACCCGCTCTAGTTTCACTTTTGTGGCGTATCATAGGAATACCAGTCCGGCTTTTCTATACAACTGCTGTCGGCGAAGTGTCATCTGCGATGATGAATTTAGATGGATCGACTTTGTTTGATCCTTCCGGCAAAACGCAGGACTTAATTAAAATCACAGGCTGTTTTCACAAACATATGGGTTTTCCCATACCAGCCAATTTCTATATATTTAAGGGGTTTCTTTGGTAAATCAGTTCAATTTGTTACAATGTAAATATAAAAGTTGTTTGCGATTGTGATTAAACTGATTATTCTATGACTGCAATTACATTGTGCCTTTGGACTTTATGAAAGCGCGTTAGCTCAGGATAACGAAAATCTGTCATTTTAGTTGAAAGTTCAGCACTTGTACTCAATGCACTGTGAAAGATTTTTAAATAATTGCTAATATAACTTTCAAAAAATTAAATCGCAGTGCGATGCTTTTAGTGTATTTGAATTTCATTTTACATTTATTATTTATTTTATTAATATTTTTCCATTATTTTGAGAAAATAAATGCAGTTTTTCTTAGATTTTCACGTAAAATTATCAGCCATCCTGTAAATAAACAACATTATTTTTCTCCATTATTCTTGTTTCTTATACAGTTCTGAACAAATGTAACTAATAAATTTTTTATATTTTTGAATAGAAGATATAACAAGAAAGAAACATTATTCTTCATTCATGGATTATGAAACCTTTTCCAACGCATTCAGATTACTGTTAAAAAAACTTCACATTTTAATAAGTGAAAGATGATGTTTAAGTTTAAACGTTGTTTTCAAATAAGCGATTCAAGTAGTCTGAATAAAAAATAATAGCTCAACTGGCAACACTGCGCCCGAAAAGAAAAATAATACTACAAAATAGCTAAATATTTATTATTATAATTTCTATTATTATTTCACAATAAAATTTACATGTGTAAACATGCTTATTTATAAAATGTAAAATGTCTTATCAATAAAATGTTCGGTGCAAGTTTTGGTCACTCGAGAAGAGAATAGATTATTTGTAGCTTATATTCAATCTGTAGGCAATGTTATACTTTACCCTAGACAGCACCAGACGCATAACAAATCTGGATAGGCGCATGAACTGAATGTGAATTGTTAACAGGCTGATGATAATTCTGATAACCTGCTTATTATTATTTTAATGATTATTTGTAATTTAACAGATTTGCTCTTCTTATTATGTAATTAGTTTCATCTTTTTATTATACGAATATCGATTTTTTTGTCCACACACATACGCGCATGAGCTGTCACGTAAACATGGCGGTAGGCAAAGGAATCTATCCCCCATACACCGAGGCTAACTAAAAGATTTATCGTCTCCAAAAATTATGAAAAGTTAATATTTTTAAAGATTCTTAGGAAAATGAAAATTTTAGAAAATACCGACATTGACTCAAAATTTTTCCCTAATTTTTTTATTACATTAACTTAAAAATATTAACACGTTTAATATTTGCTAATTAAATAACAATCTTTAAACATGTTGCAATTAAAGAAAGAACGGAGTTTATAGATCGAAAATTTTATTTTTATCACATTCATTACTACCATAATTTGAAGTAGACTGATCGAGTAATTTAAGCGATTGATCATTTAACTATGAATTTATTTTATTAGAAATTGTTGCAACATGCGACTATTTTTTTAAACTGTATTCGTAGCACTTAAATAAAATCTTTACCGTACACTCCTATGACAATTTCAAGAGAAATGTACCACAAATAAAAATATTTGTAAATAGAAATACGAATATTTACTAATAAAAGAAAGTTCCACTCTGTTTGTGTGTCTGCCGTCGGCGATGATTGGGTAAATCGACCGCACGTACAGGTACGAAAATTTAGATAATGATAGTTCAATACACCCGGTTCTAATACACCCGGAGCTCAGATTTTTCATTTTTTTTGTTAATTAAACGGGATAGTAATTAAAACTATAATGCACACTGCAAAATGGCGTGCAAAAAGCGCAGCGATGCTGCCAAGCCTGTTCCGCAGATGAGGTACCGAGAGTCGGAAAACGCAAATTATTTTTTTTGTCTTTTGCAGCGCGCATCCGTTTAGTTCTTCAAATTCGACAAAACAAAAAGCACACGCTTAAATTTCGTACTTTAACCTTTCTAATGGTGCTATCTGTTCAAAAATATATCAATGTTAACCCTTTCAAAAATTATTTTTAAAACGTCTTTTTCATGTTATTTGACTCTCGTTTTTTGGAGCCCGCATCGGGTTAACTATTCTAAATACGAGAAAACAAATAATACCATAGGCTATATCTACATACTCTGGTTTTCAAATGGGGTAATTCATTTAAAAAACATTAATATAAACCATTACAAAAATAAAAAATCAGAGAACCGTTTCAGCGATTCGTATTTTCAATATTGGTGTTAGGAACACGACCCTGGGACGTATTCCTAGGTTTCTCAAATGTGCTATTGCTTTGCAGACTTGATAATAAAGAAAAGGTATTCACAAGTCTTCGTCTATTATTGTAAAAGTTGTGAAATCGAAACCTGTATAAAAGATTCCTTTCTCAAATGAAAAAAAAATTCAAGTTTTGATGAAAATAACACTACACAGTTATACTTGCTAAGACCGACAGATATTCCTAAAATGGAACATATTTCCAGTCTTTTTCGGCTCCTTCTTTGCAGGTGTTACTATCTGACAGTAAAACCTGCGATTTATAATTTTATATAGAGCAATTTCATCAATTGCTTTAAATCTTCTGGCTGGAGGTTAAAAAAGGAAGTTTATTGTTGGACTGGTCATTTTTCATTATCTCTCAAAATATCTGCAAAACCTGAATATGATTTGCCTTTTCCTCTAAAACGTATTGATGATGTCTTTTCAACGAAGTTTGCGTGAATCAGTAAGCAAGGAATAGCAGACTGATGTTGAAAATTTTGCCGTTCAAGATAGAAAAATCCTTGGCTAAAGGAAATTTTACGCAGTTCCTTGTCAAGTTGGCCATCAGACGAAGAAGGATAATACATCCAATGACAAACCTGAACAATATTTCAGACCAATTTTTCTTTCTTCCTTGACTAGTTGTACTTCTGCGCTCGTTGATCGCTTTTAAAGAGCAGAAACGTATCATCAAAAATGGAAAAACTTAAAAGAAACAGAAATGGTTGTTTTAGACATTGTAACTTCCCTCCCTCCCCCCAAAAAACAAACAAAAAATACGTCAACTATTTGTTGTGTCTTGTGTGTTCTTGTTCTTGTGCATTACCAGTTCTGTAGCTGAAATTGAAAGATCTTTTTGTTCTTTAAAAATAATAAAATCTCGTTGAGAAATAATATGAAGAATAAGTAGTTGACCGGATTGGCACTTATGTGAAATCATTATACAGAACCTATTACCGCAGGAGAAGTTCTTGTTTAAATGACAAGAAGTAGAAAAAGAAAATTGCTGTTAAAAACTTAATTATTTTAACTTAACTATAATGTAAGCATGTACTCATGTTTTAAGAAACGTGATTTAAATACTCCGTTTAATTCTGCAGTATGTGCTCAGAGTTTTGTATATTATAGTGATTGTAAAATCTTTTTTGCCGGTAAATATTAATGAAACTTCATTGTAATATGATGCCGTTATAAATATAGATCTTACTTTATTTTACACAAGCTATTTTCTTAAATAAGAAATTGATAAGGTTATACTTCAATTCTTAAAATTTATTGAAACACTCCGGTTACACATTACATATACACGTTGTAAATCCTGTCAAGGCAGACTTGCAAAAGACCGAAAAAAGTTCCGTTTTACACAGATTTCCATCTAAATATGTATAATTTGTATGGTGCTCTTTTTAAGGTATCCTCTTCTGAAACTCTCCTGAAACTCTTCCGTTATTGACAAGTCCCGTTTTCAGAAGTTTTACCGTACATATACAGTATAACTTGTGGAAACACAATTGCAAGGGACCGTTTTTTGTCTTAGTAGGTATAACTGTATAGCAATCCTTCAATCGGAACCATGAATTGTTTCGGTTTAAGGGTTTAAGAAAAGGGTTCAATAACAGAATACTCTGTTATTGAAAGGTTCCGCTTTGAAAAATATTACTGTACATATAACATGAATTTATATGAATATTGTAAAACCAGTGTAAAATTGGATCTGCCTACAATGGAATCCTGTCTTAAAAGGAAAAATTTCTCTGTACCGTCCTAAAAACACCATACATTTAAAGCTACTAAGACAAAAACCTATCTGAAATGGATTTTTTTATCTTGCGATTCTCTCTTAGCAGGTTTTACTGTAAATACACTGGCCTCCAAAAGTTAAGATACAGCCAATTTTTTTATGCTCACCATTAAAAGAATTAAAATAAAGATAAAAATATGTTTTATATGAATGTTCATAAGTATATTCGCTAAAGCCTTATGAAACAATTATATCCACCCTTTTTGTTAAAAGCAGAATTACACTTATACGGCAGTCTGAGGGAACTACGAATATCTCACTTTTGTCCTTTGTGTGAATTTTTTTATGCTTGTTGATCTTCAATTGTTGGCATTATAAGATATTGTTGGACATGTGTCTAGGAGATATCATTTACCTGATTCGTTAAGATGGCGGGCAATCGAATGTATGGAAATGTGGTTATCACAAACGGATGTTGCTAAACGTCTTAATGTGCTTCGTATTATGGATCTAGAAACTGGGTATGAAAACTGGGGTCAGTTTGAGTCCAAAAATTCAGTATCAAGAAGACCTGTTCCAAGCCGCTCACAGTTTACAACTCCTGGGAAAGGTCGTTTTCTAGTTCTCCGGTTTGCATCGGAGGGTGATTCAGGTCGTGTGCCGATCTAAAGAGAACAAGGCATCAGATGCTACCAATGTAACATTGTTGAAAGACACACTTATAGAGGAGGTGGAATCATAGTTTTGACTAAAATAGTTATGTGTGGTCACATTGATCTGCATGTTTGCCATGGATGAACTCTGACTACTCCGAAATATCGAGACAAGATCCTTGCTCTATGTCACAACATATGATTGTGCTATTGGTGACGAATTCATCTTAATGAATGATAATGCTCTACATTACCGAGCTAGGTTTGGAGATGAATATCTTGAGGACTAAGGTTTGGAGCGAATGGAATGGCCAGCTCAATCTCCGGGCTTTAATCCGATAGGGAATCTTTAGGACTACCTCGGCAGGCGGATGGCAGACTTAAGTTCTCCTCCAAGGTCGTTAAATGAGCTAAAACAAGCGTTGCTCCATGTACGGGCGCTGTTTCTTATTCTAGTGTTCTACAACTAAAAGCACAATTTTTCTAAATTCCATGTTTTTACGTTCATTTGTTTTCAAATTAGAAACAAAAGATGTGTTTTTGGAGTCCTTAATTTTTGGAGTCCAGTGAATAATTTGGAGGAAAATTCTGCCTTACGTTCATTTGTTTTCAAATTAGAAACAAAAGATGTGTTTTTGGAGTCCTTAATTTTTGGAGTCCAGTGAATAATTTGGAGGAAAATTCTGCCTCCTATCCTCACCGAAAAGAAACAATAACTAAGCCACTGTTTGAAGGGGGCAAAAAATTCTTTTGATCTTGTTGTGCAGATCTGAGAAGCAATTGATACATATTTATTCACATATGTACTTTTTAATTAACCAAAATACTTATTAATGATAAATGTGTATCATTTTGAGAAGAATGCAATACCAAGTCTTTCCTAAATATTATTGATAGTTATTAATTTCTGTACTTAACGTGTTTATTTAATGATAATATTTTTTCTATCGTAGTCAAGTTATTTTAGCTTTTGTGCAATTCTGAATTAAAAAATTGAGGTTGAACTGTTTAAGACCGATACATTCTTAAATATCGAATTCCTTGGGGGTTTTTTTTTTTTGGGGGGGGGGGGCAAACGCCCCTTATCCTTCCGAAAATAGCGGTCCTAGTACACTGCTGAAAGCAGTGGGGTTCCTAACATCTTCGTTTGGAAATATTTTCGTTGAAATATATAAATTCATTCAAAATTGATTTTAGGTATATTTAAAATTATCACGGGACCGAACTACGCCAATCTTTTGTTTAAAAATATAAAATCCAAACATACCGGAGCGTGCATATTACGTCCCTTGTACACTGCCGAAGGCAGAGGGGCTCCTAACTCTGGGCTCTTTCAAATACATTTTCATTTAAAAATATAAAATCGCGCAAATTCACGGGTGTACGCTGCCAAAGGCAGAAGGAACCCCACCTGGACCCCAACCGTGAGGTTTACTGGAAAATGTACCGGGAGAAAGTTCCCCACCGCCATCCAACGGAACCACGCCAGAGCAGCAGGCCCTGAACACAACGGCATATATTAAAACCATAATCACGTAATAAGTAATCTGTTACATAAATAAGAGGTAACAACACCCACAGTCAGAACAAAAAAAACTAAAATCTAAACTATTACCTATTTACAGACGACGAATATATTCTATACTAATATCTAGTAACCTTATTTACAACACACAAAACATAGATGACTATCACATGTTGATAGGAAACTACTAAAGAACAAAGGCAACTGTATTGAAATCCTTCCGACAGGCATTACAGACGACCTTCAAACAAAATGTCCAGAAATAGCTCTAAATGTTCAACAAGTGTCGACAAGAGTCAATATGTATATCTTATGAAAGATAAATATTCGTTTAAAACTTTATAATTGTCCTTTAACAAGTGGTAATTATCAGGATTAAGCAATGTTCGCTTAAGATTTTGTCTCCACGTTAATTCATTATTAAAACGAAAATGATGCAACATGAGTCTATATCTTCCGTAAAGGTAATGTTTCACATCGCCGTGGACACCATAAACACACAGAGATGAAAGCCTCTTGCCAATTTTGCAGAGAAATGTCGGAAAAGATACGTGAGCAGTTATGTAAAACTGTACAATTTCGCTGGAGCAAATATATTCACTGTTCACTTTATTAAAAATGACGAAAGTATCGCGGCCAACGTCGGAGCTTGACCAATGTTCTTGCCATTCTAGCATAAGGTTCTTTTTCAGTTGAGCATTCACATACGATACCGGAAAAAGCACCATATCATTATAATTAGGTCAATCATAAACAGTAGTTGCTTTTGCGTTAGCATCAGCTCGCTCATCTCCTGTCAGACCAACATGGGTCTTAATCCAGCCTATAAAAGGAGTTTTCCAAGGCTTTTTAACCAAAAGGTCAAAAATATTTCTTACAATAATGTTCACCAGAAAAAGTCTTTGTAAAGACAATACCGAAGACAAACTGTCAGTGTACAGTCTAGCATGTGAATATTCTGAGTCAATGAACCACTTTACTACGTATTCAATAGCAGTCAGTTCTACCTGATATACTGTATTGTAGGGTTGCAAACGTATTCCAAAGTCATGAATCACCTTGTCACCACTCATTACAGTGAAAGCAGAGGATGTTCCCTGGTCCATATTTGAATCATCAATATAAATTGTAGGATATATTGAATCTGGAACTCTGTCATTTACATCCCGAATAAAATAAAGATTCCTAAGACTATTATACTCAGGAAATTCAAAAGTCTTTAATTTCTGCGTTAAGTTGTCTCTCTTAATGTCGGGGCATTCCACATCAAATCAGGCAGTAAAATATCAATATGTAACCTACCATCACAGATTTTAATGAAACTGCGTGTGTTTGTTCTTACTATTAAGATATGATCACCAGTATTTTTTTTTTTTTTTTTTTGCTCCTTGGTCAAATAGTTTCTGAGAAAAAATTGGCAAAATTTTGAAAAATTGCCGTCAGTTGGCAATCTTGACTGCTCGGGTTTCAAATGTAGCATGTCATAAATATAATCATATTTCAATATCTACTCTACAAATCATCTTCAAATAATTTATGCATAATATATAGGGTACGTAGTTTATGAAAAAAAAATACTGTTACGCTTATAACATTTTAAGTGTGACTAAAAAAATGTTTAAACTTTGAAGTCGTGAATTTTTTATGAAAAATAATGCATTAACAAAAAAAAAAAGCATTATCAACAAAAGGCGGTATTTTTATTAAATTTATTTTTTGTGGGGGATATACTTAAAGGTGTACTTTACCTGATTCTGAAATAAAAGGTAGTGGGATTGTGGGTGTTTTTAGTAATATTTCCTATTTAAAAATATTTTGAGGCGCATTTCAAATCAAATCAAGCAGAGTCCATGTCAATTCCCCTAAGCCATTTAATTCACTGTCACAAATTTCAATGAAACTGGGTATGTTTATAGCTCATTTTAAGACGTAATCGCCTTTAATTTTCTTGATCCCAAGTAAAATATTTTTTTAAGATAAAAAAATATCAAAATTTTGAAAAATTGTTTAATTTTTTTTTATGACAGTTCTATATTCGAAGACTGCATTAAAAAAAAGTAATTTCAATATAAAATCACTAAATAAGTTTCAATAGTTAACTAAACTCTAAATAAGTTTCAATGTACATGTGACAAATAATGTAGGCAGATTATTATTTTTTGTTTTTTGTCATGTTTAAACATACTAAGAGAGTCTTTAATTTTGTGAATTTTTAAAATCAAGAATTTTGTGAAAAATAATGTGTTAATCAAAAATGTATTATTAACAAAATTTATGGCAGGGTGTTATTACTTTTTTTAATTGTACGTAAAAATATCTTTTAAATGGTTATAAAATAAAAATAGTGAAAATATGAGAAAAAATTATCAAAGTTTTGGAAAATTGCCACGAGTTGCCATTAATGATTGTTCAATTTTCAAAGGCATCATTTTATATATAAAATCACACTTCAATAACTAATAAAGAAATCTTCTTCAAATAATTTAGGCAAGGTAAATAAAGTACGTAAGTACGTTGATTATGAAAAAAAAATAGTGCTGTAATGATAAAAAATATATAAATATGTCTAAAAAATTGTATAATCTTTGAAATCAAAAATATTTTACAAAAAATAAGGAAATTATTAAAAAAGCTTTATCAATCAAAGGCGGAGTTTCTATGACTAATTTTTTAATTTTAAGTTGTACATAATTCTACATTATAACTGGATCTGAAATAAAAATAGTGGGTTTTTGGTTTGTTTTAGTAGTATTTAAATCATATTTAAAATTATCAATATTTTCAGATGTAAAATTTATCCAATGTATCATCCCTGGAAATATTTTTATTTGTACATTTATTTTATTTTTCAAATTATCTTTTATGTTCTTTTCTTAAGAAAAAAAAAAAATATTGTTTTTTAGTAAAACCTCTAGGGCGAAGAGCAATTATCCCTTTCCAAAAAAGAGAAAAATCACTTGCTCCTCACCGCCAAATAGTAATTTTCAAAATGACACTCCTAATCTTTAAACTCATATTTGGATTACATTGAGCTGCTAATATTGAAAAAATACCAAATTTCACTCTTTTGCAGAAAATTTTGACATATAGAATTTAAAAATATGCAAAAAATGCATAATCCATTATATTTATACCCTTTAAATAACTATATCTAAAAAAATATTTAAAACTAAATCAGATGCATTTTTGTAATTTTATTCAGTTTCCAATGATATTTAATTTGATTTATTTCATCACAATATTGCTGAAAGATTTATTTTCAACACATATATATATATGTATATGTATGTGTGTATATATATTCCTGTTTCCAAATAAATTATTTAAAAATTATTCATTTACATAAAGCATATATATTGCTTATACACTTATAGAGAATACATATGGTAAACTTTATGATATTATGTCAATAATATCTAAAAGTAAAGAACTTATCTAACAGTATGTAATGAAAATTTAACACCTGGTGTAATGAAAACAAAATTTTATAATAGTTTTACTTAATTTGGATGAATGAAAAAGCTTACATGTTTATATTAGTAGGAGAGCTGTTGAACATTTTAGGGTAGGTATTTGAGGCACTATGAAAATTTGCGTAACACTTCTTTTTCAATGTCTGAATGCAAAACTGAATGTCTGGCTGAAGGATCGTGGAACTTAGCCCACCCGTAAATGTTTAAATTTCGAAAATTTTCGTTGCAAAAAAATATCCTTGAGGCATTTCGAAATTTTAATGCCTTCAAATTTAAGATTTAATGAAATAAAAAATATAAAAGCCAGACACTTTAGCCGGCCCAAAAACTGTGCCAGACACGTGTCAAGTGCCATTTTTTGACTACCCAAAAAAGGTATTTGAGGCACGCTGAGATTGAGACAGAATAATATTTATGCTTAGAAAAAAATATTTTGAAAATGACAGACACTTTAGTTGGCCCCAAACTGTGCCAGACACGTGTCAAGTGCCATTTTTTGACTACCCCAAAAAGGTATTTGAGGCACGCTGAGATTGAGACAGAATAATATTTATGCTTAGAAAAAAATATTTTGAAAATGACAGACACTTTAGTCGGCCCAAAAACTGTGCCAGACACGTGTCAAGTGCCATTTTTTGACTACCCCAAAAAGGT
The DNA here is from genome assembly GCA_963932465.1 of Maratus speciosus. NCBI lineage: Eukaryota > Metazoa > Arthropoda > Arachnida > Araneae > Salticidae > Maratus > Maratus speciosus. Next base: position 302,831,384 of record OZ010796.1, on the reverse strand, counting down.
ATTTGAGGCACGCTGAGATTGAGACATAATATTATTTATGCTTAAAAAAAATATTTTGAAAATGACAGACACTTTTGTTGGCACTTTCTACTTGCCAGACAACATAGAATGTTAAACGCGAGTGTCAGTAAAGTTGGATTTGCAGTGCCTCGCTGAAGATCCATTTACTGACTTACAATGCAAACAAAGCGTAAATCGCGTTGCATCTTAAGATGAATTTTAACTAGATGCGTGCCAATGAGCCCCCAAAACTAATCAGTGAAGTTCCTTAACATAATAAACCGATATACCAAATTCGGAGCAAATCGAATAATTCTGCATGAAAAACCCATTTATCTGAATTAAGGGGGGTGGACTAAAACCCCTTTTCCCCCTTTTATCCTTAACCAATGAACCCCCAAAACTAATCAGGGAAGTTCCTTAACATAATAAACCGGTATTCAAATTCGGAGCAAATCGAATAATTCTGCATGAAAAACCCATTTATCTGAATTAAGGCGGTGGACTAACACCCCTTTTCCCCTTTTATCCTTAACCAATGAACCCCCAAAACTAATCAGGGTTCCTTAACATAATAAACCGGTTTACCAAATTCGGAGCAAATCGAATAATTCTTTATGAAAAACCCATTTATCTGAATTAAGGGGGGGGGGGGGGGGGTAGGACTAACCCCCCCTTTTTCTCCTTTATCCTTAACCAATGAGCCCCCAAAACTAATCAGGGAAGGGCCTTATCAGAATGAAACTAGAAAAAAAATTTGAAGCAAACGGGATTTTTGTATCAAGAGTTATCGTGTTACGCACATACGTACCTTACATACAGAACCGGCGGTCACATAAGCTCTGAGGCTTTGATAGCCTGTGAGCTAAAAATAAAATATTTTCGATTATTTGGCACAAAAAGACGAATATGCACGTGATTTGGCGGGTAAAACTTTTCCTCACGAAACGCGAATATTTTAATGCATCTGAAAATTGCTTGTTAAATGATTATTCGAATGCGCGGTACTTAAGGAATTTAAATTTAAACAATGAAATATTTTGTTATTTTTTCTATAAGCTTATGTAACACATACAAGTTGCGCGTTGCTGAAGTTATTTAATTTTCGGACGGTTTCACCGACTGGATAAATTTAAGTGCACTTTAAATGTAACTGTCCGATTAAGAACTATTTCATTATATATTTCGAAATTAAATAAGTCGTTGTTTCTATGGCAACAGTACTTTTTTCATGTTGTCTCCGACACTAACACTATCGAAGACAAATCGACAGTGCTCAGAATCGGACCTTAATTTTGATTTTAAAGCAATTTTAATCAGTTTAAATTTTGTACTAACCGTCATTAAACGATCGTTAAATTTCATTACATATAAATGTATATGACAAAATCATAGTTGTAAAAGTACATTTATTTATGTTAAACTTTCTTAAACTAGTTCCGTATAAAGAGTAGACAAAGTTTTTTTATTAAAGAGTATTTTTCATAAAAGTTTCCGAAGTTTTCTGGGTATGCACTTATGCTTACCTTCCTAGTTAAAAGTTTCTAAATTATATGATGTTAAAAAAATATTTGGTGTAAAATGTTTCTTTACATTCATTGAGGCAAAACTATTGAAATTCATGCAGGTAATCAATTCGTAGACGAGCTAATGCTACAGCCAGTGTTGCCAGTGGGCTACTTTTTTTTATTCAGATTTCTTGATTGCCACCACTTTTTTGAAACAGTAAAATTATCTTTGTTTTCGCCTTAATTAATATGTCATTAAACAAGGCGCATTTTACCATTTCAAAAAAGTGGTGCCAGTTAAGAATCTGAATTTTAAAAAAGTAGCCCATCTGGCAACACTGGCTACAGCTATTGTCTTGAGCTAAACAGGTAAAAGGTATAAATAGTACACATAAATATATTCTATAGTTCGTAAAAAGAGTATTTCATCTATCCGATAGTTGGTTGGTTGGTTGGTTGATTTTTGACGGCCGATTATCTACTCTAGAGATATAGGCCCAAGGGGGAAGTGCCCTCCATGGGGGTCATTCTAAGGGAACCTAACCCGTATTTACGCATGGAAATCCATGGCTCGAAGAAAACCACGAAAACTCCGAACGATTAGTAGTCCAGGCAATAGGGAATTTTACCTAGCAAAACTAATGGTATTACTGGAAATCGGCTTTCTAGATGTTTTTGGGGTCGCTGAATCCGAATTTTTTAACTTCCCACCAAAATTTCCCCCGGCAACCTCCCCAAATTTTGGTAAAAAGCCCCCCAAAAAAGGTTTTTATTAAAAAATTCCATTTTTTTTATTGTTTTAGAGAAAAGGTATCTAGAAATTCAGAAAGTAGACAAAATTTCCAACAAATTAGATATATGACATTATGACTTAGGATGAAGGGGAAGGGGGGATCTGCCTCGGAACATGCGCGCGGTGCTGCGTAAACTAAGTTGCGCAATTCCACTTAACCACTCACACGTTTACATTCGCCCTCCCATCTCCCCTCCGAACTTTCTCTATAATGTTTACTTTAAGTTTTTTGGGTCGCGGAATCCGAATTTTCTACTTTCCCCCAAAAATTCCCCCCCCGAACCCCCCCCCCCCCCCAAATAGTTGTTTTTAACCTAAATTTTTTATTGTTTTAGTGGAAAAGCATTACGAAATTCAGAAACTAGACAAAATTTGCAACAAACAGGATAGATGACATTATGAATTAGGATGAACGGGGAGGGTGAGGGCTGCCTCTGAACATGCACTGCGGCTCTACGTGCACTAAATTATGAAGTTCGGGCAATTGGGGATTTTATCTGGTAAAATTAATACTAGTTCTGGATTTCGACTCACTTTATGTTTTTTGGGTCCCTGAATCCGAATTTGTAACTTCCCACCAAAATTTCACCCGGCAACCCCCCAAAAAATGGATTTTTTGAAAAAATTTGTTTTTTGAGAAAAGCGCTCGGGGAATGTTCCGAGGCAGCTCCCTCTCTCTCCGTTTATCCTACGTCATAATATCATCTATCCTATTTGTTGCAAATTTTATCTAGTTTCTGAATTTCGTAATGCTTTTCCCCTAAAACAATAAGAAATTTAAGTTAAAAACAACCATTTGGGGGGTTTTCGGGGGGGGGGGATTTTTAGGGTAAGTTAAAAATTCGGATTCAGCGACCCAAAAAACTTAAAGTAAACCTTATAGAGAAAGTTCGGAGGGAAGATGGGAGAGCTAATGTAAACGTGGGAGTGGTTAAATGGAATTGCGCAACTTAGTACACGCAGCACTGCGGCGCATGTTCCGAGGCAGATCCCCCCTTCCCCTTCATCCTAAGTCATAATGTCATATATCTAATTTGTTGCAAATTTTGTCTACTTTCTGAATTTCTAGCTACTTTCCCCCTAAAACAAAAAAAAAATTAATAATAAAAGAATTTTCTAATAAAAACCGTTTTTGGGGGGCTTTTTACCAAAATTTGGGTGTGTTGCCGGGGGAAATTTTGGTGGGAAGTTACAAATTCGGATTCAGCGACCCAAAAAACATCTAGAAAGCCGATTTTCAGTACTACCATTGATTTTGATAGGTAGAGTCCCTATACGGTCTCTATTGCCTGGACTATAGGCCAACGGGCGCGATTGGGTTCGAACCAGCAATTCAAGTCTACCAGCTTCGAGAGCAGAGCCTCTCAGCTACTGGTGGGGCCATCTATCCGATAGACAAGATTTATTTTAGTCAAGGACTATGAATGTCTTACGCTATTTGTGAATATATTATTATGAGGAATAAAAATAAAATTATACTATACCTAATGAAGAAGAAGGCACATTGGATATTCCTGAAGCGTTGTCGACCCCGTATTTGTTCATTAAAGCGATGAAACTTTTGTAGCAATGTCTATGATAACATTCTTTCAGATTAGCATTGGATGGTAAAATAATATCTTTATATTTTAACATATGTTTTTTCCGAATTTTCAATACTTCACAACATTTTTGTAACGTTTTTTCAGTAAAAAAAGTGATTTTTTCTTCGCTTTTTGCGCTAATAACACATTTTTTTTTTTACTTTTCATGACTACTACTCCAAAATTTTCACAACAACTGCATGCTTACTATGAGTCACGTGGTCTTGAGAGAGCCTATCACAGTTAGATTTGTTGTGATTGCGCACGCATCCAGTTGAAATTCATCTTAAGATGCAACGCGGTTTACACTGTTTTTGTATCGTAAGGCGCATCCCACACTGAGAAGACAAGCGACATGTAGCCGCAACATGCAGCGCAAAAACCGGTCGAAACAAAGGACGAAGTTGTTTCAAACCTGTTTTAAACCAGTTTTTCAAGCGAATTCAAGCGACATGTCTTATGTGTCGCCTTAGTGTGGGATGCGCCTAAGACAGTAAATGAATCTTCAGCGAGGCACCGCAAGTCCAGCTTTACTGGCACTCGCGTTTAACATTCTATGTTGTCTGGCAAATAGAAAGTGCCAACAAAAGTGTCTGACATTTTCAAAATATTTTTTTCAAAGCATAAATATTTTTCTGTCTCAATCTCAGCGTGCCCCAAATACCTTTTTTTGGTAGTCAAAAAATGGCACTTGACACGTGTCTGGCACAGTTTTTGGGCCGGCTAAAGTGTCTGCCATTTTCAAAATATTTTTTTCTAAGCATAAATATTATTCTGTCTCAATCTCAGCGTCCCTCAAATACCTTTTTGGGGTAGTCAAAAAATGGCACTTGGCACGTGTCTGGCACAGTTTTTGGGCCGACTAAAGTGTCTATCATTTTCAAAATATTTTTTTCTAAGCATAAATACTATTCTGTCTCAATCTCAACGTGCCTCAAATACCTTTTTGGGTAGTCAAAAATGGCACTTGTCACGTGTCTGGCACAGTTTTTGGGTCGGCTAAAGTGTCTGTCATTTTCAAAATATTTTTTTCTAAGCATAAATATTATTCTGTCTCAATCTCAGCGTCCCTCAAATACCTTTTTTGGGTAGTCAAAAAATGGCACTTGGCACGTGTCTGGCACAGTTTTTGGGCCGACTAAAGTGTCTATCATTTTCAAAATATTTTTTTCTAAGCATAAATACTATTCTGTCTCAATCTCAGCGTGCCTCAAATACCTTTTTTGGGTAGTCAAAAAATGGCACTTGTCACGTGTCTGGCACAGTTTTTGGGTCGGCTAAAGTGTCTGTCATTTTCAAAATATTTTTTTCTAAGCATAAATATTATTCTGTCTCAATCTCAGCGTGCCTCAAATACCTTTTTTGGGTAGTCAAAAAATGGCACTTGACACGTGTCTGGCAGTTTTTGGGCCGACTAAAGTGTCTGGCTTTTATATTTTTTATTTCATTAAATCTTAAATTTGAAGGCATTAAAATTTCAAAATGCCTCAAGGATATTTTTTTGCAACGAAAATTTTGGAAATTTAAAAATTCACGGGTGGGCTATGTGCCACGATCCTTCAGCCAGACATTCGATTTTGTATTCAGGCATTACAAAAGATGTGTTGCACAAATTTGTAGTGTGCCTCAAATACCTTCCCTAAAATGTTTAACAGCGCTTGGACTATATTTTATTGAAGTACAGGTGAAATTTTCACAAAGACATTCCTATCGCAACAACATCTGAGTATGTCACATTTACACTACAGCTGATTTTTTCTTTTTGATCTTTCGGGTTTGATGGCAGATGGTCATGAATTAATTAATTTTGTTAGAAGTGTCATTGCAATCAGCATATTAGGTTCACTAATTTTTTTTTTATAATTCGTTTTGATTGACTCGAGGAACAACAACATTTAAAATGACCATTTCATATATTTTCAATTAAAAGCTGATTTATACATTCATTATGTTGTTTAGTTATTATTCTCGTCTTAAGATAATAAGATGGTATTTTAAGTTTTTTAAATGTAGTTTATTTACTATTTGAACAACTGAAACTATTTTTCAATAAGAGTGGGCTGTTTAGCAGTGTAGCGTTGGTAAAGGGACCTGGACTATGTGTCATAAAAATAGCTGTACACGAGAGGTGATATTATACAAAAGAATCCATTGCAATTACTGGAAAACAGACTTTGCCTCTAAGGGGTGGTGTTTTTAAATATTAGGTGTTAAAATTGGTATTTTACTGGTACTTATGAAAGAAAAGCTATGTTCTATGCCATATGTTCGTGCGACAATCACTTTACTGAGGGGATGGTAATTTCAAAAGATGAAGATGAGTAAAAATAAGTAAAATTTGTGCATCCATAAAATCCTGCGAGAATATTTACTGATCCCCAGAAAAGAAAGAAGATGCATTGCATATATCTTTATCTCAATTGATTTCTTGTGTTAGCCATTCCTACATCTAGAAAAAAAGGAAAAATGTATTAGTTTAACGGAAAGAAAATACTTTCTGCCCATAAACAATTTAATTTGACATGTTTAGAAAGTGAATTTTCCTACATTTATTATTTTTACTGTAACAAGAGTAAGCCTTTTGAATATTATTTAATTTAATTTTTATCGCTGTAAATAATATTTGTTATTTTAATATTGTATATATTAAATTTAAGCAAGAGTAGTATTACACTATATCTTAGTCATTATAGTACATCTTAGCATGAAAAGCTTCAATATTTATGATTCAAAATTCACATTTTATGACAATTTTGTTAAAATTGCTCATATTTTCACTATTTCTATTTTATAGCCATTTAAAAGATATTTTTACATGCAATTAAAAAAGTAATAACACCCTGCCTTCGGTTAATAATAAATTTTTAATTAACACATTATTTTTCACAAATTTCTTGATTTTAAAAATTCACAAGATTAAAGATACTCTTAGTGTTTAAACATGACAAAAAACAAAAAAATAATAATCTGCCTACATTATTTGTTGCATATACATTACTTGAAACTTATTTAGTGATTTTATATTGAAATTACTTTTTTTTAATGCAGTCTTCGAATATAGAACTGTCATTAAAAAAATTTTAAGCAATTTTCCAAAATTTTGATATTTTTCTATCTTAAAAAATATTTTACTTAGAATCAAGAAAATTAAAGGTGATTACGTCTTAAAATGAGCTATAAATATACCCAGTTTTATTGAAATTTGAAACAGTGAATTAAAATGGCTTAAGGGAACTGACATGGAATGACTCTGCTTGATTTGATTTGAAATGCGCCTCAAAATATTTTTAAATAGGAAATACTACTAAAAACACCCAAAATCCCACTATTTTTTTTTCAGAATCAGGAAAAAGGCACCTTTAAGTATATCCCCACAAAAAATAAATTTAATAAAAATACCGCCTTTTGTTGATAATGCTTTTTTTGTTAATGCATTATTTTTCATAAAAAATTCACGACTTCAAAGTTAAGATATTTTTAGACACACTTAAAATATTATAAGCGTAACAGTATTATTTTTTCATAAACTGCGTACCCTATATATTATGCATAAATTATTTGAAGATGATTTGTAGAGTAGATATTGAAATATGATTATATTTATGACATGCTACATTTGAAAACCGAGCAGTCAAGAATGCCAACTGACGGCAGTTTTTCAAAATTTTAACATTTTTTTTTCTCAGAAACTATTTCACCAAGAAGTAAAAAAAAAATACTGGTGATCATATCTTAATAACAGGAACAAACACCAGCAATTTCATCAAAATCTGTGATGGTGGGTTACATGCCTGTTTGAACTGACATGGAATGACTCTGTCATGATCGCCAATCATAATACTTCGCTTACCATGGATTAATTCATATCTTTTCAATATTATTTTCAATTTTATATGCAACGTGGAACACCAGTGATTATGCAAAGTGAGTCTGTTGACACGCTCCTATATGACTGCTAAAGGCAGTGCGGCATCCCACATTAAGTTCGTTTGGAAAGACTTTTTATTAAAACTGATTTTAGATATAATTAAGGTGATTATCACGGTCCCGGCCAATGCCGAGCGGGTCAGCTAGTAAAATATAAGAAATAGTTGATAGTGGCAGCCCTGCTATTGGTCCGTAGGAAATATATGTTTTTCCGTAGTCAAATGCACAAAAACAGGGTGATTATAATTAAAGTTCAACTTTTAAAAAATCAGTAAAAAAAGAACCACTGGTCAGAATGACCTGAATATACGCGAAGACGGGAGAAATTGTATGGCTTAAGATTCTTACAAATTATAGTTCAACACAACAAAAAATACAAAACAAAATACGAAACAAATACGAAACAAAAAATAGTTCAAAATTTTAGCAATAGATGGCGCTTTACTCATCATAATACGCAAAATAAAAAACGTGTCATGCGCACCACATATTGCATTTGTTATAAAAAGGCGGGTTACCTGCCTTTTCTCTCACGCTGCGTCTCAGAAGCTTGTCATGACTCGTTCATTGAAGGATCGCGCTCTGCTTGTGAAGCAGTTTTAAAAGAACGGTGACTGTGTGGCAGTAGCACTGAAGAAGTTCCGGACAGTAAAGGGTATGAAAAAGGCTGTGGTCCGATGTCTGACAACGGTCTGGAGAAAATGATTAAGAAATTCGAAGACACGGGTTCATTTGAAGTGAAATCTGTCAAAGAAAGGAAACCAATTGCTTCGACAACAATAGAAGATGTGGCCACAGCATTGCAGGAAAGACGAGCAGTGGCACGAGAAGCTGCGGGGAATTGTACGATCGTTAGATATGCTTGTGAGAACGATGCATAAAATTTTACGAAACCCTGCATTGTTATCCATTCAAAATTACCCAAGTTTAGAAGTTGCATCCAGTTGAACAGCTAGCACAACAAAGTTTTGCTCTAGAATTTCTTGCTCTCAATGAAGTGGACAATGAATGGTCGTGGAACATTTTGTGGATAGACGAAGCCCATTTCCATCTCCAAGGGTATGGCAATACTTAGAACTGCAGAGTATGGGCAACGGAAAATTCATTCGAACTTGAATTAGTACATCTTCATTCTGTGGTGCGGGTTTATGGCATCTTTGCCATAGTGCCATTCTTTTTCTATCAGATGGGTCCTGCGGGTCCTCTTACCTGTATCATTAATGGTGAATGCTATGAGACTGTTTTGTTCAACCACGTCATTCCAGCACTTCAACAGAGTACATGTGTGGGTAAGCATATTTTTTATGCAAGATGGCGCTCTTCCACACATTGCAAATCCAGTGAACCAGCTGCTCAATATGAATTTCAGATATGATAAAATTATCAGTCGTCATTTTCCAGCAATCTAGCCGCCAAGATCAACTGATCATAATCCTTATCATTTCTGGTTGTGGGGTTATCTGAAAAAAAATTGTATTCTGTGGTCCGATTGCCAATTTACCTGAATTGAAGACACGCATTGCTCAACATATTCAGAACGTCATCACTGATACACTCCGATCTGTTGTGGAACATGCTGTTTCTTGGTTTCAACTTGTGGCAGAAAACAGTGGACAGCATATTGAACATTTCTTGGGGAAGTCTCTTGACAATTAACACTATGCCGTCAAGTGGCACCACGTTGGTGCCATGCGAAAACAATCGGGTAAGTGCCGGTGGCTCCACGTTGGTGCCATTGGAAATTATTGTGCAAGCTCCGGTGGCTCCACGTTTGTTCCATGCGGAAATTATTGGGCAAACTCCGATGGCTCCACGTTTGTGCCATGCGGAAATTATTGGACAAACTCCGGTGGCTTCACGTTTGTGCCATGCGGAAATTATCGGGCAAGCGCCGGTGGGTCTATTGTGGTGTTCAGAACTGTTGATTGAGAACTAGATAATAGATTGAAAATACTACTAGATATTAGATTAAACTAGATAATAAGATAACTATATAATAATAGATACTAGATAGATAGGCAATAGATACTAGATAATAGATTGAAAATAGAGGGACATGGCTGAGAACTTATGGGAACTGACGATAAGATCAGTAAACTCGACGATTTATTGTCTCCCAAGAACCTCGAAAAACCGATAAGCGAAATGATGATCAGAAATGATAAGCGATTTCACTGTTGCTTTTACTGCGGTTTTTGGCCTCAGGAAAATTGAAAATCGATTTCATTGTTGTTTTGTCTGCGGTTTATGGCCTCAGGACAATTAACAACCGATTTCACTGTTGCTTTTGGTCTCAAGACAATCAAAAACCGATTATTCCCATCCGATGTGGCAACACTTTGTCGAGGTGGATGTGTTTTCCACTAAGAGTGCCACAACTGCTGAATGACTTGGAAATAATTTCTTCAAGAAAAAACTGATACAGTCATGCACATTGAACAGTACAATTGGTTTAACCTGAAACTCACGCAATAGCCATCGCATTGGGATACTAATGACACTGGTAGCCGAACCCATTTACGTTATGACGAGTAAAGCGCCACCTATTGCTAAAATTTCGAACATTTTTTCCCTCATGCATACCATTTCCCTCTTCTTCGTGTATATTCAGGTAAAATTACAGGTAAATTTGACCAGTGTTTTTTTACAGCTTTTTGAAAGTTGAACTTTATAATCACATTGTATATTAACAATTATCTTTGACTAATGTTTTTTGTTTAAATTATCAGAAAGAAATCAACAATTTTCTCCATGGAATTTTTTTTAATTGCTTGTTTTTGCATATTTGAGTTGGCTCTCGGCTGATCACTGATCGCCTGCTCACGAAATGTGACGCGTAAATGTGAAAAATCTACATAGACCAAAATTATCAACCCCAAGTCATAGAAAGCTGTCCTGATACGTTGTAAAAGCTAAAAGCTCGGTCCCAGCCTAAGCAGAGCAAAAATAATTAAAATCAGGCCCATCCGGACCCGACTCAATTTCTAAATAAATTGCAGTATTTCTTAGAAAATATTTCCTACAACTAAAATTCTTTAATAGAATATTGGATGCACATTTAAGCAAACATTTTAAAGTACAACACTTTTCAGATTATATGTCCACTAGCCATGGTATGCGGAATTACAATACATTGCATTCAAATGAAAACTGATTAAAATTAAATACTTTAAAAGGGAAAAAAGGAGGATTATAAAAATCCTAATTTTGAAGATCTATAAATAAAAAAAGATTTTTAAAAGTATTTCTCTTTAATTTTTTAAGCCAAATAAATTTCTAAAGATTCCATTAACAAATTTACACTCCCCAAAAAAGAAAAGACAGGGTACGTCACATATTTTCAATTTTAATCGCCAAATTGTCGCATAGAGATGCGAGAAGTACCTTTCCACTGCGAATTTTGTTTACTTTCTGAATATGAATATAAATTTTCAAATAAAGGCTGCCTACATCTAAATTTTCAACTGATAACACCTACTTTTACCACTTTATTTAAGTTCCTTCAATGAAGGCAGCTCGGAAAATTGTTTTTTTTTCTTTTTTTTTTCTGAGACAATTTGGTGCCAAAATTTATTAACCTCTTTCAAGACGAGAATGTCCAAATTATTTTTTCACGTTAAAAGTCTATGTAAACCACAGATCAAAGTTTTACGAAAGCAAAATGAAGCCTGTCTGTTTTGTCTAGTCATTTAGAATTTGTCCCTGGAAGTTAAAATAAACATGCTTTTTCTACTATTGGTACGATAAAATATTATACCGAACGCTTTTGCACTCCTGAAACATTTCTGCTGAATAGTTACAAATATAGTTCTCGATTCTTCTAATGTTGTTATGACAAAAACCTACTGTGTAGAATACAGGAAGAAAGGAAAGATCATTTTAACGTTTTGCTGCATATTGTATTTTGAAACTACTGTAGAAATATACTGCACTTTGTTATTTCGAAGACTCGGGAAAGAATGACTAATACGTCTAGAGCTCTCGTTAAAAATGTATAAAGTGAATAATTTAATTGTGATATACAGGATGCGCTATATTAGAGGGAAAATTTTCCAAATTAACTGTTGATAATGATGATAAATTAAAGAATGAATGCCAATTGTGTAAAACAAGGTGTACCGTTATAAGTGGAACTTTTGAAACTGCAACTGATTTTAAAGCATATTTAAAGATTAGATTTTTAGTTTTATACTGTTACAGATCGATTGAAACATTGATACAATGAAACCAAAGAAAGAAGAAACAAAGTTCGCGTATAATTTATCCAGTGGCGTAGCTGGGATGGGTAATACCCGGAGCGGATGTAAATGGTGCCCCCCCCCCCCCCCCCAAACTCCGTAAAAAAAAAGTATGAAAATTGAACGTATGAAACGTGCTTTGCTTTATATTTCATTTTTACTTTTTTCTTTCTAAAGAAGAAAGTATTGTAATAGAGATTTTTTCCGACGGATTTACACATTTTAGGTGTCAGAGGTGTTTATAAAAAATGTCTGTCCGTCCGTCCGTATATATGTATGTCCGCTTTGTATCATCCAAAAGTTCATGAAGTTATGCATACAATTGAACCAAAGTTTTTGTGTAAGTTTCTGGCTATGGCCAGCAGATCCTCCTTGAATTTGGAAATATTCCGCCGGAAGGGGGCGCTATAATAGCAATTTTTGTGCCATTTTCAACAGTGTATTATCGAAAAGCGTATGAAGTTATGCATTGACTTGAATCAAATTTCATGTGTATGTTTTTGGCTATGGCCAGCAGGTTCCACGTGAATTTAGGAACAATCCGGTTGAAGAGGGCGATGTAATAGTGATTTTCCATAGTTCTGTTGTACATCGGTTTTTCGTACAGCGAAGGACAATTTGCAACCAGCTAATCCGGCGATTCTCCAGCCGCTGATGTACAACAGAATAAAGAAAAATATTGATTTTATTAAATATTATGATTGACATTAATTCCTTTTTACTCCGATTGGTAAAATTAAGCAGAAACTTAAGATAATAATACCACTAAAATGATAACACTGAAAAATTAACATGTATAACAACTTTCTGAAATACTAATATGTATGAGAAAGAAGAAATTTTGGGATTGGCACATCCAACTAGTTAATGTGTCTATTAGAAAACCGTTAGGCGTCTCAGAAATGTTAGACCCCATTCGTTTATCCTCTTAAGACCCAACCCGCACGATCGTGCGGGTTAGACATTCATTTAAATTTTTGCTTCTGAGTCGTATGTAATAAAAACTCAAATCGAACGATAGTTCTGGTTTGCAGATAGAGTAAAGTATCATTTTTTATAAACAGGTAGCGATTGCAATCCATATTTTACGTTCTATAGGCATGAACTTCGTTTACAAATACATCGCGTCTTAAAGGGCTATACTGAGTTTTTCCTTTCTAAAGGCAATTTCTTTTCTAGTACCAGCAAAATAAAAATATTTTTAAGGTATATGTTATCACTAACACCATTTAAAATGCGCATTTATATTTTCCATCAATAAAAATCTTGTAAGCATAACGCATAATTTTATTTTCATTCCACATCAAAAGGCGATAACTAGCCAAATAAGGTAATCCTAAATCAAATCGCTTTTTGGAAAAGTTCTCTTCCCATTCCTCCGTTCGCTAAGTTGCTGAAATAAACTTTTCTGACCACACGTGACTCATATATGACAGCCGCCTTCTCCTGAAGGTTGAATATTACAATGCTTGTGACAGGGCTTAATTTCTAACAAAAAATGTACCGGAGCTCTAATATTCTGAAGTAATAATAACCGCAATCTATCCCTCTCTCTCCACTCCAGATTTATATTTTATACATTATTTACAAAATATAAAGCAATTTTGTCTTCAGTAAAAGAAATTTCTTATATATTTTGACAACGTTTATATCATTTATTTATAATAAAATACAATAAATTAACAGAGCAAAAGCTTTATTATCAGCAGTGGAGAATTTTCAGAAACACTATTAGCCAAGGATTTCTTTATAGAAAAACATAACACACAGCCCTGCTATAGCGTTTAGAATAGATAGTGTGGAAATCGGCTATCCCAGTAATATTTAAAAAAGCGCTAAAATATTGAATCCCTTAAATGTATAACGACATTGAAACCCAAAGAGTCGTTCGCAGCCACATCTGCAGGATATTTTCTAAAACTGCAAGACAATTGCTAGTCTAGGAGCTGTAATAATATTATGCTTACATTGAAATCTGAAAATATCCCACAGATGTCGCTGCGATCGATTCTTTGGATTTCAGCATCATTGCACATTTAAAAGATTCAAATTTTTAACACTGATTGGCAGTGCCTGATTTATGGCAGGGCATTCGGCACACGGGCTCAGGGACACTGATTTCCTGGGGCCCCCAAATGCTGCTGAAGGTTTTTCAATTATTGTCCTAAATCTGATGTAGTTTTAATATCTAATAGAATTTTACATTTCATTCTACATTCTATTGTTTTCATATTGTATTTTTATAACGTTGTATATTTTGTCTGAAACATCCATTTATAATTACTTTATTCTAGTGAATATTTTCTTTTATCTTTATCACTTTAAAAATATATTGTATTTTTAATTCTTATTTGATCCTGTTCCTGTTCTCGTCAGGTTATTTGGGGGTTGGTGAGCGTAGCTTGCAAGCAGTACAGCCCTTCCCCCCTAATATTCAAATAGTTGTTGTTGGTCGAGGTGTTGACGAAAATTTATTATTAGTTGTTGCATACTTTATCTTTCCAGATATATGGACTTGTATAGGAAAAGATAATCAACACCACACAATTTATTATAAAACGTCTACTCATTTAAATTTAATAATTGTGAAATAATTATTTTAAAGTAAATTAATGATTATTATATTTAATTTTTAATGGATATTTTAAAGTAATTATTAAAGTCAATAATGATTATTTCATTAAGTACCTTTTTATAATTTTTTTTTACTCGATCCCTTTGTAGGTATCGGTGCAAGGGGGCCCCCGTAAGCACCTGTGCCCAGGGCCACCAAAATTCGTAAATCGGTCCCTGCTGTTTAGACACTATAGACATAGACTATAGACACTATGCATTTTAGATGCTGTAGCCGTGCTCCGAAGTGCTTCGGTGCTCTGTATTTAAAAGCTCTGGTGTGTTCCAATAATATGCAAATATTTATTTAAAATAATGAGCTCTACTGAACTTCGGCGCAAATTAAGAACCGTGTAGAGCTAAGAAGTGTATTGGTAAAAATATTTTATAAACACGAACAACAAGCAGCGTGTAAACATAGCACGACTCCAAGTAAAAATGGCAGATAAAGTTTAATTAATTCTGGCATTATTTATCGCCATCATTCGGAAACCATTAGGGCACCAATAGAACAAAAAAATCATTGATTCTACACTTGCGAGCGGTAGATAGAACTATTCTCCTGCGTGTGCTACACGCTGCGTACCATACGTAAGAACTGTTATGAAAGAAAGTAAATAAGTGGAGATGGTTGCGCAAGGAAAAGATACTAAAAGACTTTGGTTTTTCAGAAGTGTTTTGCTGGGCTCTGGAGCGCAGTATTTATGAGCTCCGGTAAATTCTAAACAATATTTAAATATCCACTAAAATAAAAAGAGCAGCAGAGCTGAGCTCCGGCGCAAATTAAGCACTGGTTTGTGAGCAGGAACTCCATTAGTTTACAACTAAAGTATACGCTTTCCTGAAATTCAATGGTACAATCTTCTACACTGCTAAAAACCATTAATGGATATTGTAACTCTTATATAAAATAACGGTATAAGCAATTTTTTTTTTTTTTTTTTTTTGCAGAAAAGGGAAGAAGAGAGTCACAAATTTTTCTCATTTTCATACTTCGGAGTATGCAAATTTTGAAATTGACGTCAAAAACGATGCTTTAGCGGCAACGAATGAAATTTGGCTTTCAACTTACTGAAAGACAAAGCGGAAAACAATGATCGAAATTCAGTAAGTGTTTTATTTCGATGAGTGAGATGTCTCAATGAAGTCATTTAGCAAAATCCGGAGCTTGGAGAGTTGTTGGTAGGTTAGAGAAGTGCAAAAACAAGCCGAAGTAGCAGAAGCCACTGGAGTTTCACAAAGTGTGATTTTCAGGATCTGGAACCGTTTTTTGGAGACTGGGAATGCAGGCCGAAGACCAGAGCAAGGTCGTAGATGTGCAACAACGCCCAATGAAGATCGATATTTAAAGCTGAGGCTCGGGAGACACTGAAATATGAATGCCACTCTTCTTCAACAACATCTTTGCTCTGCTCGTGGCACCACAGTTTCGACTCAAATTATCTGAAATCGTTTCCACGCTGTAGATTTGTATGCTCACAGACGAATGGTATGTGTTATGCTAACAGCGAAGCACCGTGGCACCCGCAGGGAATGGGTAACAGAGCATGTGAACTGGAGGAGAAATGAATGACGCAATATTATTTTCTCTGAAGAGTCCTTCATCCTGATAATAGGCGTATTTTCATCTGGAGGGAACGTGGCACTAGAAACAATCCTGCGTTCGTGCAAGGAAGTGTCAGATTTGGCGGTGGGGGAGTGATGGTCTATGCTGTCATCACCACTGATTGGCGCACCAACCTCCACATCATTTGAAATGAAGCTCTGACCAGTCAGCAATATAGGGATGAGATCCTCAGACCTATTGTAGTCCCTTACGCTGCAGCAATAGGAGAAGACTTCATGTTAATGGGCAATAATTGCAAGCCAAATCGTGCTCACTTGTAGGATGATTTCCTTTTCTAGGAAGGAATCATACGACTGGAATGGCCAGCGTATTCTCCAGACATGTTTGGAGAGAGCAATGTAGCATTTTTGGGATATTCTAGGCAGACGAGTTGCTGGCCGCTTACCGCCCTAACAATCTCTCCAAGAACTGAAAAGAGCTCTTCTGGAGGAGTGGGACAGAATACCGCAGCTCCTCATTAACAGCCTCATTGACTCCATGCTCCAAAGGTGTTCAACGTTTCTGGCCGTCCGGAGAAACCATAACCTCTACTAAAAACGATTTTCTTTATAGAAAATACCATTTTTTATTTGCTTTTCTCATATGCACAAATTGTGTTTTTTTTTTCCTTTGTTCCCGAATATTCAATTACAATGCATTTTTTTCTGCCAAACATGTGTAATTTTTTTTCTCATATAGCCTACCACGTCTGTCGATCATGTATCAATCTTCTAAACAATTCCACAGACGCAAAATCCATCCACAACCTCAATATACTTTAACTGTTTTGAGCAGTGTATATATTCTATTGTCTGTGATGTTGTCTCTTTTAAAGAAAAGGCAAAAGAACCCAAGGCAGCAATAGCACTGGAAATGACCACACCATTCCTTTTTTTTTTTTTTGTCCTCCCACATAAGAAACCACAGGGGTGACTCCTCACTCATCCCATAATCCGCAAAAGTCAATGCGGCGCCTATATGTAGAAAAAAAAAATTTCTTTTAAAGTTTGTTTTTATTAATCATATTTCATAATGCATTAAAACATGATTTACTTTTCTTTCATTTCGGGTTCGGGTTACATACAACCCGACCTGTGCCTCTAAGGAGGACAATTCTATTTAGCGAACACTCTTTCAATTCCTAAAATTTATATATTCGAACGCCTATGTCTCTAAATAGCGGGCACCTCTCACGCTACACACATGTAACATGTGTATGTGTACATAGACTATCAAAAATACTATACATGTGTGTTTATCTGTATAAAAAACAAAATGTTGATAACATTTTTCATATTTTGAAAGAAGAAAAAATGGTTCAGAATGATCGCATTTCTTATACAGGGTGATTCATAAATATCGAAACAATAGGCTATCTCCTTAAATATTGCCCCTAGGCACATACTTCCAATTGCAAAGTTTCATAAAAAAAGGTGCAAAATTTGATGAGATAACTTTCAACTCCATGGGAGGGTCTATATGAAAAAATATAAAAATTAAATTTTTATACGGCCCCCGTAGATTAAAATTCCCAATTAGGAAAATTTTCCTTATCCATTCCTGAATTAAATACAAAAAAATTCATCTCGATATCTTCAAAATTCGCAGAGATATAAAAATCCAAAATTCGTGACTTACGCCATTTATCCATGCCTCTGAGCGACGAGTTTTTGACTCAATCTGAATGTAAGATAGGGATCATCCACAAATTGTACATTATTAAAAGTCGATATAAGACAGTGCTTCTCCTTTGGACATAAAATAGGCAGTGTATAGCTTTAACGTTAAACCTGTTTTCAAAGTATGCTGGTGGTCTGCAGTGGCGTAGCTAGAGCATTTCGTTTGGGGGGGTGTGAAGATCGAATTTACCGAATGTTCATAGTAATTTTTTTTTTTTTTTTTTTTTTTTTTTTTTTTGTATTTACAGTACAGGACCTATTACCCAGTATCCTCGGAACCGAAGGCTTTCTGGATTTTGGAATTTTCCAGATTTCGGGTCCTCTCAAATTTCACGTTTTTTTCGCGATCCTTTGACGAAATTTGCGTTTTTTTTTTCACGATCCTTTGACAAAATTTGTGGGGGTTTTTTCGCGATCATTTGACAAAATTTGAGTTTTTTCGCGATTCTTTGACAACATTTGCGTATTTTTTCTACGATCCTTTGACGAAATTAGCATTTTTTCGCGATCATTTGACGAAATTAGCGTTTTTTTCCCGCGATTCTTTGACAAACTTTCAGATTTTTTTACGATCATTTGACAAAATTAGCGTTTTTTCGCGATCATGTGACGAAATTAGCGTTTTTTCCGCAATTCTTTGGCAAAATTAGCATATTTTTTCTACAATGATTTGACGAATTTACCGTTTTTTCACGATCATTTGACGAAATTAGCGTTTTTTCCGCGATTCTTTGACAAAATTTGCATACTTTTTCTATGATCATTTGACGAAATTAGCGTTTTTTCGCGATCCTTTGACAAAATTAGCGATTTTTCCGCGATTCTTTGACAAAATTTGCGTTTTATTTCAGGATCCTTTGACAAAATTCGCGTTCTTTCCGCGATTCTTTGACAAAATTTGCGTATTTTTTCTACGATCATTTGACGAAGTTAGCGTTTTTTCGCGATCATTTGACGAAATTCTTGTTTTTTTCGCGATTCTTTGATAAAGTTTGTGTTTTATCGCGATCCTTTGACGATATTCACGATTCTTTGAAAGACGTTCGCATTCTTTTACGAAATTCGCGTTTTTTCTGTGATTCTTTGACGAAATTCACGTTTCTCTGCAATTTTTTGACGAAATTAGCATTTTTTAACGATCCTTTGACGAAATTATCGTTTTTTTCGCGATCCTTTGTCAAAATTCGCATTTTTTTCGCGACTCTTTGACGAAATTTGCATTTTTTTCAGAATCCTGTGATGAAATTTGCGGGTTTTTTGCGATTCTTTGACGGAATTTGTGTTTTTTTTTTCGCGATTCCTTGACAAAATTCGCGTTTTTTCTGCAATTCTTTGGAGAAATTGGCGATTTCTTCTGCGAACGATTGACGTAATTGATTTTTTTTCGGCGCCCATTTGTCGAAAATCGCGATTTTTTTTATGTCCGAATTTTCGGACTGAAGACCAATTTTTTTTTTTAATTTTCGGAAAATTCAGAACAGAATCAATCACCCCCCGGTGAAATATCTGACGATTTTCTTTTTTTAACGAATCTTAATATAAATTAATTTTATACTAAAATTGGAGAGAAAAATGATTTTTTCCTAATGTCGGGGGAAGGGGAGGACGGCTTCGTGTTATCTGGCGGCTGAAATAACATATTTTAGTGGTTACACGTCGTAACACAATGGATTGAAAAAAAAATTAGGAATCGGTAAAATTTTCAAAAAATTTCAAAATTTTAGTACAAATTTAGAAAATTTTCAAATAATTATTTTTTTCGGATTTCGGGTCTTTCCGGATTTTGGAATTCCGGATAATGGGTCCTATACTGTATTTGTATTTATTTGTATTTTGTATTTTTTCACATTGTTTTCTTTTGGGCGAGGGGGGGGGGGGATTAGACATTTATTTATTATTTCAGTAATATATAAATAAGCAGACCAAAAAATTTTAACAAAAAACTAAATAATTTCAACCATTTAAAATTTTACAAACTGGAGGAGCGAGGGTAGTAGAAATTATGAATGGAGGGAGTGAAATAGATAACTGCTGATTTATTTATCGTATTGCACAATTACAAATAAAGCAGAGGAAAAAAGTAATTTTAAAGACTTTAACCCTTAACTGATCAGGTAAGGTGTTTTCCACCCCAGAGAAATTTCATTTATGAAGAAATTTTTTTTGTGGTATTTAGATACGTGTATTTATATGTATATGTATGTACACTTACAGTACTTTTTCAGTTGTTTTTATTCAAGTAAATAATGCAAAATTCACATGAGATTTTCTTACTTTAATTCGTAAATTTTGTTGAGTGCACAAGACAAGAAATCAAATTTTGGGGTTGTATACACACCACCTCACCACGTTATATATATATATAAAAATCACCTCATCACTTAAGGTTTAAGCTTTTCGTGCTCGATACTTCAGTGAGGGGGGAGGGGGCAAAGGTAAAAGGAGTAATTTGGGGTGAGGTGTAAAAAGACAGATTTAGATTGATTATTTATTATTACAATAAAAATAAGTTTAACAGAAAATATTTTTAAAATAATTATTTTTTTCTTTTATTTATAACTCAAAGTTTGAAATTTGCAATACTTTTTAAATTTTAAGTTAGAAGTCTGTACGGGTAGAAATTTTCAGGCCCGGGCCAGGCCGACCCATAGAAAAAAAGTCAACCCGGCCCATTATAAAAGATAGGCCTGAACTCGGCCAGACCTGTCAAAAAAATTATTGGCCTGGCCCGGCGTTATAGCAGCTAAAAGTTCAGCCTGAGACCATTCTGGCCCGAAAAAAAAAATGAAAATCTCGACCCGAGCCTGGCACGGCCCGAGTGAATTTTTACAAAACATTGATTTTTACGTCGATTTGGTTAAAAATTTGTCTGTACGAGGAATCTTGATCAAAAATACTTAATCTTAGCTTTTTTTTTTTTTTTTTTTTGTAATCTTTATTTTTATAGAAATGCCGTAGGTTGCGATATTTTTTTTTTAAATAAATCTCTATTTGTTATATGCAAATGCTTCGACTATCATTATTTTTGTTAATCCATATTCCATGTATTAGAGACTTAAAAATCTAGAAAATGCTATACAGTGAAATCTTCTAAGACGGAATCGCACTGTAAAGTAAAAAAATGCATTACAGACAAGTTCCCTTCTTAATAGGTGTAAATGTATTATATATCCTTTTCTCACATATTATTATATTAATTTTGCATGGATCAACACCTTTTTCAGTTTAAAACAGGATTACGCATAGGCAGGTTCTTTTTCACACGCGTTGCTATATTTTAATTTAGCTTTATTTTGCTACCAGGCCACGCTCAGACAATGATTTTCATACGGGTTGGGTGAAAACCGGAACTGAAAATTTTGGCCCATGAAGACTTGGAAGAATGAAACCAGTCCCGGCTCTGTACAGAAAACATTAATTAGGCCTAGTCAGGCCTTATTTATGTTTTGCCAAAGCTGACCTTTGTAACAGATTTTTTTAAAACGTGGCAAAAGATCATTATGAGGTAGCAATTGATTATAATTTTATATGTGATACATTTATCAGAAAATTAAAAAAGTCTATTGGATTTCAAAGCACTTCATGCCTTATGCCTGCTGATTTCATGCTTCTGGATTAAAAAAATGTCTACTTAAATGTGTCAGAAAATTTACCATTCGTAAGAGGAGTAAAAATATTTTTTAAGAACAAGTATTTTTTTTTGTTGTTGTTTGTTTTTTTTTGTTTTTTTTTCATAAACGTGGCATTTAATTTGAAGTTAGAAAATTATTTAGTTATTTCAAATTTTAATCCGTGTATGGTATATTTGATAATTTTGATGATATGTGACAGAAAAATGCACAATATAAGAATAGGAGGATTTTTGGATTTTATTTTTTCTTTTCTTTTTTTTTATTTCTCTTTTTCCATAAATATTTATCCAAGTAAAAACGTAAGATAAAATAAGAAAATTAATAAAAATTAAATAAAAATATATGAGAGAATTGGTTGATTAGTAGTTTTTATTTTCTCTGGTAATTAGAATAAGGATAATTGTTGCAGATTACTTCAATGAGAAAATTTCAACTGTCTGCCCCCCAAAGCAGATCAAAGGACCAAAACAAACTACAGAGAACGACGGAAACATTTAGTAGACAATGTTGCATAAAACCGGACAGAAGAATTTTTTTACTTGGAACTTTTTTACAGAACGTTTTTACTTGGATTTATAGAAAAAAGAGAAAGAAATAAAAGAAAAAAAATTCAAACCCTCCTATTCTTATATTGTGCATTTTTCTTTCACATATGATCAAAATTATCAAATACACACCATACACGGATTCAGATTTGAAATAACTAAACAGTTTTCTAACTTCGTATTAAAAGCCACGTTTATGAAAAAAAAAAAAAAAAACACTTGTTCTTAAAAAATAGTTTTACTTCTCTCAAGAATGTTAAATTTTCTGACACATTTAAGTAGACATTTTTTTATCCAGAAGTATATAATCAGCAGGCATGACCGCATGAGGTATGAAGTGCTT
This sequence comes from Maratus speciosus, assembly GCA_963932465.1. Taxonomy (NCBI): domain Eukaryota; kingdom Metazoa; phylum Arthropoda; class Arachnida; order Araneae; family Salticidae; genus Maratus; species Maratus speciosus. Next base: position 302,808,917 of record OZ010796.1, on the reverse strand, counting down.
TGAAATCAAATAGCACTTTTAAATTTTCTAATAAATGTATTACATATTAAGTTATAATCAATCGCTATTTCATAATGATCTTTTGCCTATTGTCATGTTTAAAAAAAATCTGTTCCAAACGTCAACTTTGGCACCATTTTCTGAAAGACCAGTTACCTTTATAGGAAAAAAGAGAAACGCTATTCGTTTACGAATAAGAAAGAATATCTGCAAATTTCGTGCATTTAAAAATGAAAATTTCTTCACGAAAGTGTAAAAAAAGATACAAGTTACGATTTCAGATCAGCTTTAAATAGTTTTTAAAAACCACAAAATGTGGCTAATCAAACCTGCACTTTATTTGTAGGATATTTTTTCTGTTGAATTTTTAAGCTGGAACTCGTAATATAGAAAGTTATCAGAATTGAAATAGTCAAATATCATGTTGAGCAATTGAGCATAAGTATACAAAAATTAAATATTATTTTAATTTGCAATAATAGAAAAAGAGTCTTGAACACAAAAAGAATTTTTTTAGATGGAGAAGGGGAAGGGGAGAGAGAGTAGACAGTGTGGAAAATTATTTTGTGTTCTGCAAAATTACTTTGCTTGCATTTTTTTGTGAGCTGTAGCGTTGATTCTATTACACGAATTAGCCTGATTGAAGTCAAAGGATTTTTTTTAATCAATTTAAATTAACTTTGAGATCCCTTCATTTCAGAAAACAAAGAAAAAAATGGCTTTCAGTTTTTTCAGCAGAATGTAAATGTATGTCTCAATACGCCAATTAGAAGAAAAATTAATGTTTTATCATCAATGCACTTGCTTTATATATCAATACAACTGATGATTTTAAAACAAGTTCAAAAACATAAATAAAAAATATCTTTTCGAACTGAATGACAAGAACCAGTGTTGCAGTCGTAAAAAAACAAAGGGTATACGCTAAAGTCACGAACATTCATGGATACAGTATACGCCAATGCTTTATTTGAGAAGCAGAGGGTATGCGGAGCTTCTTAAAAAAATCCAGAGTGAGGGTATACGGCGTATATCTCCGTATACCCTCCACTACTACGTGACAAAAACAGATCCAGATCTTAAAACATATCGTCGGTTTATATTAAGTTACAAAGGAAAAAATTCAATATTTTATAGTTCTCTGTCTTATATTATTTTTCTTTAAAGCGGTTCTCGAGCTTCCTACTGAACAACGCAAAAATTTTTCTGACACATTTTCTGTCTCATTTTAAGCATATTGGCAGGCTTGACTGTTGAAGCGGAATACAATGGAAACTAGTTTTACATTTTTTTGATAAAACTACTTATCACGTTATAAGCAAATGTTGTCACATGACGACAAGTTTTTTGCCTTTCTCGAGCTGCCGTGTCTGAATTTAGGTTCAAAACGTTAACTTTGAAAATATTTTCTGAAAAATCTTTTGCGTTTACCAAAAAATGGAAAACGTCTTTCGACTACATAGTTTCTGAATAACAACACCTGCCAATTTCCGAACAAAAATGAATTCAGAAATGTCTCAGAAAGTAGCTCTTCTGATTTGAGAATACCCTTAAGGATTTTTTTCCCGCATTTTTTTTTTTAAATAAGTTTTTCAAGAAACTTTTAGTTTTTCGAAGATACAATATACCATTATATATAGTAGCTAATAGGGATGTAACGAATATTCGGTATCTATTCTGTATTCGGCCTTTTCGGCCATATTACCGAATAGTCCGTTAGGCCGAATATCAAGATATTCGGCCAAACCGAATACTTAAAAAAACTTTTAAAACATTTTTAAAAATCTTACACAATTTCTACTTTTAGCTGTCAAATTATAAAGATGTTCATAAAAATTAGAAACAGAATCATATTTAAGTAAAAGAGAATATTTTTACATTATTTGCTTTTTGTAAAGTATTACTTAAGAAAATTAACCATAATGGAGATTTTCATAGGAATTAACAATGTAAAAATGCAACTTCCTGAACCTTTTCTAGTAAATAATCGGTTTCTTGCTTTTTCACACAAAACTGCGCTTCTAATCGAAACAGAAAAACTTTCAGGGTTGATAATACACATCAAGAAAGACAATTTTTGCTCAGAAAACCACAATCGAAATCCACTTATTCAGTTATAAATAAAGTGTATCTCATCTCATTCGAGGTCAAACTTGGATTTTCATTTGTTAACCCTAACGAAGATATCATAGCTATATTTTTTAACAAACTTGCTTTGATTTCTGTGAAATATAATATCATGATGAAGAGTGCTGGAAATTGCCATTTTTCATATTTAAACAACTATGAGGTAGACATTCCTTTATTCAGAATGCAATTTATAGTATTTATACTGTGTCACTGGCCAAAATTCAATCATTTTCAATGATATCATCACATGTAATACAAACTAAATTAATATGAAACAAATCTTGCTAAAATATCTTCATTTACTGATAAAGTTGTGAACGAAAATTCAATTTCGGCTTGTAGTTGCACACCCAGAATTTTTGACTAAATATATTGTAATTTTAATGAAATAAATGGAGTGAGGTGTTGTTTTTTGTTCAAAATTTTTTTGTCTTGACCATATTATCTCTGTTTTTTTACAATTTTCTAGGAACAATGTGTATGTTTATAATCTCTGAAAATAATCGCCCATTCGAAACACTGATCTAAGATGCATTTAAAAACTTCCTTGCTAAATCAAAGACAGTAGAAAAGTTATTTTTGCTGAGTTGATTGTTTTAGAATTTAAATATATATATATTCACTTGGTTTAATTCACCAGAAGAAGCAATGAAATATCAAACTTTTTTAATTAATAAAATTTTAAAATTCTCTTCTTAAATAATACAAAGATTTTTTTCATGTATAAAGTTTACTTGTAAAAAGTTCTTGTTTATCAATATGTAAATTTCTGCATTAAATATTGTGTAAAATTATTTTAAAATTTAACATTTTAATGCCTTTAATCTTTGAAATATAAAAATATTCGACAAGCCGAGTACTTGGTATTTGGCCGAATAGTTACTACTCAGCTGGCCGAATATTCGGTACTCGGCCTAACAGTTAATTCGGCTAACCGAATATTCGGTATACGGTTCGCTTGTAGGCCGAATATTCGGTAGAAAAGCTATTTTTGCTGAGTTGTTTGTTTTAGAATTAAAAAATATATATTCCCTTGGTGGTTTAATTCACCATAAGAAGCCATGAAATATGAAACTTTTTTAATTAATAAAATTTTTAAATATTCGACCAGCCGAATATTTGGTATTTGGCCGAATAGTTACTACTCGGCTAGCTGAATATTCGGTATCCGGTTCGCCTGTAGGCCGAATATTCGGTATTCGGTCAAAATCAGTATTCGGTACATCCTTAGTAGCTGATGTAATTTTATTACACCGTTTTAATTTTCTTTGATAAGAAAAGATTCCCTGTTCTCTCTTATTTTTTGCTTTGAAAAACAGACAATACAACAGAAAAAAATATGGCGACATCCTGTCCACCGAAAAAACCGCGAAATATCAACCCCCGATAGCTTTCAGAGTCAAGCAAAACGAATTTTAACGAACAAGAAGTCTGGCCTTCTAATTTCATTTGCATTGGTCAAGGAGTGTACGCATTTACCCTCAAGGCACTCTTCTCCAGATTCCTTTCTTGAATGAAGCGAAGATATTTTCTACCCTTATCTTCTAGCTTACAGGGACACTGCATAGAAATAGGAAGAAGCTATACTTAATCTTCTAAGTGATACTGTAACCTGGACCCCTCTCCCTCCCCTTCTTACACCCATGGAATAGTTAAAAGGTGAAATTGCAATCGACTCCCAGCGAAAAAAAAAAAAAAAATACATAGTGCAGAGAGAAAGGAAGTTTCTAATTAGAAAATCTATATATTTAAAATATTTAATAATTTCAAATATGGTTTGACATTGTTTTCTGTTTTGCAATACATTTTGTAATATGTTTTTAAAAATTCTTAAAAAAAAAGAAAAAAAATCAGAGCCAAATGATGCAATTTTTGAACGAAAGTGAAATTACCGAATGTATATGAGTTTACCGAAGTGGGGGGGTGTCGCACCCCCCCACACCCCCCCTGTAGCTACGTCCCTGGTGGTCTGCATGGGTCGAAATATCTAGGTCCGGTCCCAAACCGACCCATAGGGAAAAAAGTTCAAATCATAGCCTGGCCCAGCCTGATTCAATTTCTACATCGATATGGTTAAAAGTTGTTTCGTATGGAGGAGTTCTGAGCAAAAATACTTATTATATTTTTTCTTTTTTCATGTTTATAATTATTATTTTCAAAGAAGCGCCAAAAGCTGTGATTATTTGTTTTATTAAGGAATCTCTATTTGTATGTAAATGATTCACTTCTCCTTTATCTTTAATCCATATTCCATGTGTTGGAGACAATTAAAAATGCTATAAAGTAAAATCTTTTAAGATGGAATCACATAGGAAATTAAAAAAAAGCGTTATAGACAAGTTTCCTTCTTAGGAGCTGTAAATGTAGTCTATTTTTTCTCAGGTATTATTATATTCATTTTCCATGGATCAACAGATTTTTCCGCTTAAGAAAGGATTCCGTCATAGGCAGATTTTTTTTCACTTGATTTAAGTGTATTTTAATTTTTTTGCCCTAAAATCTACTATCCTTTAAAAATATGAATTTTATTGTAAAATAATGACCATTTAAAAATATATACGTTTGTTGTAAAAGTTTTTGGGCTGAGCCAAATTTTAGTTATTTTTGCACGGATTAGGTCAGTCAGAGATAATGATTTTAATACGGGTTGTCCTGAGACCGGGACTGAAAATTTCGCCCAGGGGAGACATAGGAATAAGGAAGCCAGTCTCGTTTCGGTATAACCAGTGGCCGAGAGATTCTGCTCTCAAAGCTGGTAGACGGGATGTGCTGGGTTCGAACCCAATCGCGCCCTTTGGCCCAATCGTTCGGAGTTTTCAGTGGTTTTCTTCGAACCTTGGATATTCTTGCGTAGTATCCTTTGGTTTCCTTAGAAATAAGGTCACGCCGCCATTTAATTGTCGGTAGGAGAAGAACGATTGGCCACGGCGCGTGGGCAACGATCTCTCATTGGTCAAAGTGGGAAACAAAATGCTTGACGATTCAGCCTGTATTATAGGAGCCCTACTTAGAAAGACCTCCACGGAAGGCACTCCCCCTCCCCCTCGGGTCCATATCCCTCTTGTAGATAATTGGCCGTCATAAATCACACCAACACCCGGTTCGGTTTGAAAAAATATGAACCTGGCCTGACCGAGTCTTGAGAAAAATGTCGCCAATCCCGGGTCTGGCCCGGCCTGGCCCAGCCCCAGAATATAGACTGTTTTAACGGCCTCGCCGGGACGATAAAAAGCCTGAATTTGTGAGGGCTAAAGTTATGAAAAACTCTTAATTGGTATGTTAGAAAAAAAAATGTTTCAAATTACACATTTAACATTTATTTATAGACATTTAAATAGTACAAAAAGCAGGTGGAAACAGCAAAAGTTAAACTGAATCTGAAGTTTAACTAAAGAAAGAAGTTACTTTTTCACGTGCAATTTTTTAAAAAGCATTTAAACATTTTATTAGGAGCCAATGTTTGTTTAAAACTTTAAATGCGTTTTTCTGCATGATGTTTTTTCACTTTTCTTTTTACCATTTCTTGTCTTTAAATTAGTATAAGTCAAGAATCATAAATAAAAAGGTGCAAACTTGGAACATGTCTTTTTTTATTATTTTACATTAATTTTGTTTCGGCAAATTTGAAAAAAAAATTTACTTTTGAAAATATGATTTTTTTTTTAAAAATAAGTTACATAAATTTTTAAATAAATATTTTTAATATTTTTTAAATTAATATTTTAAAAAATCCTGAAACAAAACTAAAATTTTACTTTCCTTTTTAATTAAGTGAAAAAAATTTGAAATCCGATTAATAATGTTTCGAGTTATAAAGATTTTAAATTAAATCCGCTTAAAAAAATACTAATCATTTAATATTTTTTTAAAACTTTATGAGAAATATGTGATTTTGTTTGCAAATCACATGGTTAACCATCACAAAAAAAGAAAAAAAATCAAAATTCTAACTCAACAAACATATTTTTGTTTCTTGGATTACACGCATTTCAATTTGTGTCTAATCCCTTAAAACCTCATCAATTATTTAAACGGCCATAACTCTGCGAGTTTTTCAGATATGAAGATGCAATTTTTTGTGTTTAATTCAGGAATGGATAAGGAAAGTTTTCCCGATTGGAATTTTTACACTACGGGGGCCGTATAAAAATTTAATTTTCGTATTTTTCAAATTGGAGTTGCAACTTATGTCATTAAATTTTGCACCTTTTTTAAAGAAACTTTGCAATTGGAAGTATGGGTCTAGGGGCAATATTTAAGGAAATAGCCTATTGCTTCGATATTTATGAATCACCCTGTATATATTTTATTTCTCATGCAGTAAATTGAATATATCCTCATACGTATTTATCATTTGAAACATAGTTGTGCTTAAACTTTTCGGGAAAATCTCAAAAACCTGAGAGACAGAACACCTATATATGACCCACAAGAATACTTCGACTGTGAACTCGACCAAGAGGAAAAAAAATTAGATTCATTCCGAGCCGGAAAAACAAAATTCGGGATAACCCGACAAGATCTCTATTCAATGATCCCGAGGTGTCCGCTATTCAGAGGTTTTACTATATTTGCATACTAAAGAATATAGTTTTGTTGTTCATTCTTTTAACATAAAAATGGTATTAAAGATAGAATTATAGATTATTTTCCATAATGGCATTAAACATGATTTACTTTCCTTTCATTGCGGGTTCGGGTCGAGGACTTCTTTTTTTGTCGGATTCGGGTCGGGTTGATTTAAAATGGAATTTGTGGCCGATCCATGCAGGACTCTACCTGTTATACTCCAAAATTAATAATAATTTATTTGATACATTTAAGATTATACATAATTGGTCAAATTTCAATTCAAACTGTCTAACAAAAAAAGCTAGAGTCCGAGTGTTTTTTAGTGACTCCGACTGTTTTGCTCAAAAATGAGTCCAACTCCGCAGCCCTGACGAAACCTGTTTAAAACATATCTTTCATAAATGAAGTCACATAATCTGCTTTCTTAATACATTTTGTTATTGTTTTGATTTTTGTAAAAGGTACCAAATTTATTTCTTCCGTTTATTTAGTCTTGAAATATTCGTGCCTGGGATATCAGTTTTAAAATATATATATATACTACACTCGCTTTAAGAAACACATGCCCCCAATCCTCCAAATGACCGGAATATGATCCCTGTTGTCTCATTTTGCACACAAGAGGGGAATTCAAAGAGTTCAAACTTCAGGCTGGAGGAAATTTTTGTTCAGAGGTTTCTTTCAGGAGAATTGGCATATGATCATCTAAAAAGATCTGTACGGCCGGAGTCCCGTACCCAGTGAAATGAAAAACTTTTAAACAGCCTGGGCCAATAAGAAAAAAAAAAGGTTCTGTGACTATCTCTGCAGATTTTCACATCCGGAAGCTCTTGGTAAAGCAATAGCACATCTGGGAAACTTGAATTACTATCGAGAGCCCGGCATTCCTATGAATGTCTGGTACACCCGAAGCTCCCGGGGGACTCTGAGATGTGATCCTCGAACTACGCCGCTACGGGACGCAAGGAGAGTGACGCGCAGGGCAGTGCTCTTATTTGGCCGGTAGAGTCATGGCAGCAAGACTCTGGCTAACGCCAGCCCCCCCCCCCCCTTGATATCATGCACATAAGGACTCCCCCAGAGCATAGACTGGCGAGGTGACACATTCGCTTTATACCAAATTTAAAGAGATCGGACTAAGCTGACGAAATATATGAACAATTTTCAATGGATTTGGCGGGGCCGAGAATAGGTTGTAAATGTGTTGCACGATTTGCTGCTAGTTTGACAACATAATATACAAATTTAACATACATCCTGTCTTAGCCCAGGCCTAATTTTTCCTCTTGACTCGGGCCAGGCTCACGTGTACATCTTTCCTACATACTCGATCCGGGCAGGACCTTGATGTAATTGTTCCTTGGACATGTCGGGCACGCAAATTTTTTGTAAAAAGAACAGTGGTAATGCAATCCTTGGAAATACTTTAATGAATTACAAAGAGATACTTTTTATGATTTTTTTAACCTGTTATCCTTATTCTAAACTACGTTTATTTTTTTAAAGAGTCTTTATTTGAATGTAAAAAAATCTACGTGTTCATTAATGTTGCTATTCTATGATTGCCTGACATTTACTGTAAAAATTTCGCACAAACATGTATGCAGTATTCTTTAAAAGAATCTTAATTATATGTTAAGAAATACCCTAATTTATGTATTGAGCCGTTCTGGGTTTTTAGTTTTTAAAAGACTCCGGGTGTAAACTTTTAGTGTTTAAGACTGACTAATATAGATTTCTTTTGTATTGGGGCGTGCCCAGCCGCTGCCATCGAAATACTCAAGACCAGAGAACACGAGTGCGACGCCATCACTAATCGACGAACTTCTTACTAGTGTTGGAATTCACACCGGAAAATTTTGAATAGCAATTTATTTTATTTGTGGAATATCTATCATCTTATAAAACAATAACCAGTAGTGCAGCCAGAATTCGGGTCTAGGGGGTGTTTTGAGATGTTGATAATGGTAATCGCCCATTACTTGAATCGCCGGTTAATCGAATCAGTTGAGGCAAACTTTAAGAGATGGAAGAGCACTGTGCAGAAAAAAAATGTACGGAAAATCAGGAATCCATCGTTCAGTCAAAAATACACAGGGTTTCACTCCAAGACAATCCTGAATTCTTGTTCCTAACTTAAAAATTAATGAAACAATTTTAGCAAAATTTTCAATAGACTTACCTTGCTTTGTGTCAGATGTAGCAATATCACGAGAATCAGCGAAATTTATCATCTGTGTCCAAACAGAACTGAATTTTAGAATGTAGTCGGCATATATCCGTGCAAAAATTAGTCAAATTTCGCCTGGTCTTTATATTCATGAAATGGCCTTGGGCCACGATTTTCTATGCTTCACTCATTTTTTTTTTCAGTACCATATTTGTCAATAGCATTTTTTTATAGGGGGGGGGAGGTTTCTTTAATTTTTATATTACTATATCTAAATATGTTTTGTATTTTATATTAATCAGATAATTAAAATTTCTTAATCAGAACCACAACTTTTCTGGATTTTTCACGCCTAAATTAAATAAACTTTATATCTCGATAATGGGCAGATGAGAGTTAGATTTATGTGTCAAAAAACTTCACTATAGTCTTTCATTTGCTGCTGGCTTGGATGTATTATTACTACTACTACACCAGGTCGTGGCTTCCAGGTAGAGGTCTGTACGTGCCCGGGCTTTGCCCGTACCCGGCCCGGCGGAATGAAGGTGAATTTTCAAACGGGTCGGGCCTCAGAATTAGGACAATTTTTTCAACAGGCCGGGCCGGCAAAAAAATTAATCGGGCCTATCGGCCCGATATAAGAATTTAAGCGAAGCAGATAAAACAGGATGGCAGCGCCCCCTAGTGGCGAAATTTGTAAGATAGGCACTGCAAATCAAAAACGAAAAGAGATAGAGCAAAATTTCCAATTAGAAAGTTTTAGAGCATTAATTAATTAGTACTAAACGACATTTGGTTCACAAGGGTAAGATAAATCGTCACCTGTATACCCAAAAATGTCCAAAAATGATGCACTCTATTTCATGTAAATGTCTGAATGGAATAGCCAGAAGTATGAAGAAATACGCACAATTCATGGTATAAATATGCTTATCTCAATACATTTTGATAACATCACATAAAAAACAAAAAAGACAAACGTTCTCACAGTGATAAAAAGTTAATATTCAATATGTTTGAAAAGTTCATCATTGCTCACGATACACATTTGTATTCTTGAGAGTAAGACTATGGGCCACATTTCTCAGCATGGAACGTCTATTGCTAGTCTCTTCAATACGACGACATAGATTTAACCCTTTCAAGGGCCGTGGCTAGACGGTCTAACCACCTAATTTTAATTCCAAAACTGACAAATGGCAGCAAGAATAAAATTTTGTTTTTCTAGTGAAAATTAGTGAATTTTTATTTTCTAAGAAATTTGTTTGAATATTCTGGTGTCAGTAAATTACTTCATCAGTTTACAAACAGAATTCTTCTGCCCCTGAAAGGGTTAATCTAAAATTTTAAAAACATTGGAAATTAAATTTTTACAGACATTACAACATCACAATCTGAAATTGTGCACTACTACATTTACGGAATGTGAATATACAAAGTAGAATCGTCTCTCATAGATTTCTAACATATTTGGGTATACAGGCGACGATTTATCTTATCCGTGTGAACACAATGTCGTTTAGTACTAATTAATTGATGCTCTAAACTTTCTAATTGGAAGTTTTGCTCTATCTCTTTTCGTTTACGGTTTTCAGTAGCTATCTTCAAAATTTCACCACTAGGGGACGCTTTTGTCGCTTGCATTAAATAACGCGTAGTTACTTCACTATACCGTTACCTCACTTCCATAGCTGTAGCTCTCTCCGTTCGCAAGTATTTTATGGTTAAAGGGACTTTCCTTGGCACACTGTATATTTTTTTCATGTTCGCGTGACCAGCTGACGAATAACCCACCACTCTATAATCAGCTGACTTTTATTTTTCTTCAAGATATTGGGTTAGCTATAATTTGACAAGTTTTCAACTGGGAGGAAATGACTGAATTTTTTTCCTTTTTTTACATGTTTGGGAGGTTACCACTGCTCAACCCACCCACGGAACCGCAGCTGACATTCACGGAGCTTGATGATACAACTCTCTGAAGCATTTTCAAATTATCAGCCGAGAGGAAATAACTCACGAAATTTGCACCTAGCTCGGGGACTATATGGTTTCTGGAACAAAAATTATCCATCTTGATACCTATTATCAACCATAAAAGTTTTCCCATTTTGCTTAGAAACTCTTTTGTGAAAAAGCAAGAAACAGGTTATTTTACTAAACAAAATTTAAGAACTTGCATTTGTACATCATTAATTCCTACAAAAATCCTAATTAATCATTTTAAATCCTCCTCATGGTTAATTTTCTTAAGTTATATTTTACAAACAGCAAATAAGTAATCTAAAAATATTCTATTTTATTTCAATATGATTTTGTTTCTAATTATTTTAGAGTATAAGTTGACAGTTAAAAGTAGTTGTGAAAACTTTTTAAAAATGTGTTTTAATAGGTTTTTTTTTAAGCATTCGGTTCACCGAATATTCGGCAGGTCGAATAGGTTGATATTCGGCCAAGCCTAACAGAATAGTTTGATATTTGGCCTAACTGAATATTCGGTAACATGGCCGAATACCAAATATTTGGTACATCCTTATTTATAATTAAACAACTTATCCAAACGACTTTAAATTTGGCATCTAGGCATAATTTGAACCAAAGGTCTTGTCAAGATTGGGTGTTGCCATTGAAAAAAAAAAGTGTTAGTTCCTTTCACCTGCCCCCCCCCCCCTTTCAACTGTACCTTTGGTTGTGCTACTTTGTACTTTTGACTGTACCTGTTACTATTCCTCATTTAACCTCTATTCGCAAAGAGGCACATGTAACAATACCTCTAAAGCAACAGTTTTTGAGCTGTGGCAGGCATAACCCACTACAACAGTTTCACAAAGAAAAATAAAACGTACCAAGGACATAGGCAATATGACTTTCAAATAGGGAAATAAGAGTCAGTTAGGAACAGATTTCTATGATCATAAATGTTTGGGCACAGATGCTCTTAACAATAATTTGCATTAAAATAATAAAACTTTGTAAAAAATTCACCATAAAAAGTTTCGAGCTAAGAACAAGGGACCTTGTTCACTTGCGGATACGTGTTTGCTGTAGCTGATGACGAGCTGTTATGTTTTTAGCTCAAAACGCGTCCTGTGTATTATTTTATTTTTATGGTGATTTTTTTTCTTTACAAAGTTTTATTATTTTAATTGCTTCAAATTGCCCGTTTTCGGTGCTGTTTCGCTATAATTTGCATTGCATCAAATAATGCAATATTTTACGGCTAAAAAAAAAAAGGCCTATAGGTAATTTTCTGAAAACTCTTCCACCAACAGGACAAATACATTACCTGAATCATACTACAATTTGTTGGACAAGGTATCTGGTTTGTTGACAGCAGTCTCAAGATTAAGACAAATCCTGTTTCAAAAATAGTCTTCAATATGAAAATGAGATCACAACTTGAGGCACTCAAAGGTTTAACGTCATTTTTCAGTTTAAAATACATGATTTAAATATTAAATACAGGAATTTTTCACATTGTTAACAAAGTTTAAAACTAGTGTTGCCATGTGTCCCACATAAATCAGGGTTCCAAATGCTCTGGACAACTAACTTCTTACAGTTTATTGTACCATCTTTAATCACAGATAACTCTGCCATTACATAAGTCGAAGAAATTATATTGGTATCAGTATTTGGAGTCCCGATTTAATTGGATACCTAGCAATACGACTTAAAACCAACAGGGGGAAAAATACACGATTTGAATTTTTATATATATGAAAATTATCTACCGGTTATTTCAGACTAATTACAAAATTTCAGTATAAACTATCAGTGCCAGTTATATAAGAAAATGACTCAATCCTTTCATGATGAGCATCATGCTTTTATCAGATATTATCTCATGAAAATTTATATATATATATATATATATATATAAATATTTTATGCTAACACATATGGCACATAAATCGCGATTATTTGTTATTTTCTAATGGCAATGCTCGAGAAACTCATTGGTTATTGTGTAAAAGTCCTTTGGCAGGATTTAGGTTGATCGGGTTTATTTACACTTCGCCATGGAGGAATCCATGATGTGTCGCTCTTTCGCTGCAATTAGAGCTTCAAAATATCACTTGAAATGCCCGTAAAAGATCGACGAATGCTTGAAAGTGAAGAAGACGAATTAAGAACAGAAAATCTAAATACATTGCATGGAGAACAGGGATAAACACAGAGCATAAGCAATCGCTAAAACAGGCTTAATAACCATAGCATGCACGCGTTGCTTCTGAAATCCAAATTACCGATTTAAACGTTCCGGGGCATAGCTGTGGAACTGAGTAAAACTTTCAATTTCTGCAAAGCACTGTATTAGAAATGCGAATTAATCATCAGCAAAAAATTTACAAAATATTGTCCTGAGGTTAAAGTAATTTTGTTTAGCCCCCTCCCCCTCTCTCTGTACAGACCTGCGATACAAATTTCAGGTTCATTTAAGAATATTAATACGGGCCCACCAGAAGATACAATAACACCTGCTTAGACGGAGAGGAAAACGACCTGTGATAAGTTCCATTTTGTGCAGGTTATTTAAATTGAACAAAGCATAATAACATTTTTGGGGAGAGAGGGAGCTGGAACTTTTTTTTTAGTTTATTGCCGGATTCCCTTATAAACAGGGTTTACTCTATTAGAAAATAAAATTTGCTGGATGGTACTTAAAAAAAAAATCTATATAGTAATATTTGCTTACAATTTTATTATTTATTTTTCAGTATTACAGTTTATGTTGTATTTGCAATTGCATCTAAAGATTTTAAATAAAAAATTTTGGAATAAAAAATGTATGAGACATACACCATCTCCACCTACCTCCCTCTGTACGGACCTGCGGAAAAAATTTCACATTCATTTAAGAGCATTATTACAGGCCTGGGCAATGCCGGGTGGGTCAGCTAGTAAGAGTATATTTTTGGTCAAAAGAAAACTAAAAAAAAATATTTTCAATTTTTTAATGCAGCAGGTGATGTTAAGCTTACAAAAAATAACAAGCAAAATATTGCAAAATAGTACATGCAAAACCATAGATGGCAAGATATTTACAATGAAGTTGTGCACTACAAAAAAACAGCATACAGGACTGTTAGAGATGTCATACAAACATCTAAAATAAATAGAAAGCATTGTTACATTTAAATAATGTACAAATGGATGTGAATGTACAAAATGAAGCAAGAGGAAAATTCATTAAATATTTTTTTTCTTTTTTTATCAGACAGAAAATTAAATATTCAAGTTCATTGAAAAACTTACGTACATAATTTAATTTTATAGTGAACAGCTGTAAACTAAAATATTTTAACAAGGGGAATTCTAAGGAGTTATTTTCTGGTTAGAATTTATTTTTAGAAAATATTTGCAATACTTTATCAATCATAAAGGCTACTTATGCAACAAACACTATGAATTTATACCAGAAAAATAACTTTTGTACCTTAAATGAAAAAATGCAACAGGAGTGAAAGGGAAGCTAAAATACCTTACAGAGAATTGAAGAATGGCATCAGTGTGGTCAAAGATAAAGTGTCTTATTACTATATTATTTGCAATATACAACATATTAGAAACAGTGCATAGTTCATCCAGAAATAGTTTGTTGACAAGTACAAAGAAAAAATGAATAATGTTTTAATTATTGTATGCAATGTATAACAAATAAAGTAAAAGGAATTTCAATATTTCAAAGAAACAAAATAGAATTATCACTTAACACTTAGTAGGTGGCGAGACTGATCACAATTCTAAATAGAAATAACCTTCAAAATGGGAGACTACTAATCTCAGTTTTGAAATTATTCCAAAAATCATACCAGAAAATTTTATTTTATTCACAGAATGTCTATCATTATATTAAGCAAAAACAATCATTAAAATTTTCTAGAGAGAATTCTGAATTTCTAAATACAAAATCAGCCAGATTTTGCAACACTGCTGATAAGTTAGATTATTCTTACTGTGATCATGAACTTTTAAATGTTGACTAAAATAACTCAAGTGACATTTTTCTCATGAAAAGACACCCTTGTATTTATCATTTGACTAGTGGTGATTCAGAAGCAGGCTATTAAATTTATTCCTATGTGCAATAACTGGATTTGTTTGCTATGCATTCAAAAATATTTCAAATGCCATACACCTACAAAGTGTGTGGATCTAAAAAGGATGGGTAATTGGAAATAAGTGTCATCCTATGCAAGCCACATGATTTAAAAAAAAAAAAACTTAAAAATAACAATATTTGGATTTCTTTAAAATCCCTGTTGCATTTCTTCCGACAAATTGAAATCCAGTCAATAAGAAAGTTAAGAGATCATTCTTTTCTAAGACTTTTTGGACTGTTAAAATATTTCATAAAAGTAGTTCAGGGAGAACTACTAGAAATATAGCATTTTAAAAAATGAAAGTTACATTTAAAAGTATAAACATTTAAGCCATCTTAATTTTGATTTGTCTTCCAGAACACCTAAGGTACACAAGCAAACTAAATATCAGAGTTATGGATATGAGGTCATCTGTAAATTACATCCCACTCCAAGAGGACAAAAAGGTCCTACAAAGTAGGACAGGGAGGAGAGAAATAACATGCTACATTTTACAATAGGAAAATAAAATATTGCTTTTGCAAGTAACATAAATTAGGTTCATATATTTTCAGGAAATATTGGGTACATTATTCTGCAACTATAACAACTTGATGTAAAAGCATGCAAAATCTTGATTATTAAATTCGTTCCAGTACAGATAGCATATTTTAACAGACTAATTAGGTGGAGATGAATGTTGAATAAAATTCTCTTACAGTAAATATCACAAAATATCACGGCTGGGAGTCAAACCTGGGACCTTAGCTATATGTACCAACGCTCTGTATCACTGAGCTATCCAGATAGCAGACCAAACAATCTAGTTAGTAATTAGTAGACCAGACAATTAAGTATCAGATCTGCAGACCCACAACATTATCAATGAAAACATGTTACAAATGGAAACTAACACATTGTGTCAGGCCAAGTATCATCTGGGAAGGTGAGTGGCAGAGTTATTTGTGCACACATCAAAAGGTCCCAGGTTCTAATCCTCACCTACTTTCCACTCTGTTATAAAAATTTATTCAACTTTCACATCCACCAATTATTCTCAGTTATAAGGGTTGCTTTGCATATATCATAAATAATTACAAAGTTTTAATCAAAATTAACTCTAAATAACAGTTGCAAAAAATGTGACATTACAAGAGTACTGTCCAAGTGCAGGATACAAAAGGACAAAGAAAACACTAACTTTGCACGATGTAATAAATGGATGGCCCTATACTTTAAAAACATTTTTCCAATACTTTAAAAATTTTAAAGTATTGATATCTAGTAAACAAATGTTTAATTACCAATGTACAAATTTGTATTTAAGATTTCATAATGCATTTTAAAAGTCGGGGGGGGGGGGGGGGGGGGGGAATATTTAACTAAAAAGAAACAGAAATAGAGAAACAAATTCAAAATAAGTTAATATATGATCTTGACTACACTACTTATTTTAATATATTAAATTCATGTGAAAGTCTCATATTTCATAACCAAAGCCCAAATACAAAAAAATTCTTTAAGAACAACTTAACTATTTAAGAATTTGCATCAATACGTCAAGCTACAAAATAAATAATTCTGCAAACTACTTAAATAGATTAACCCTTATAAAATCCATTCTTAATAAAAATTAAGACATCTTTCTAGTTTATATAAATTAACACATAGGTTAAATCATTAGCTACATAAAAAAGGTAATAAAAACTGCAATTCATTTTATCTAATAAATTAACATAAATGACACATTTCAATTCATAATATTGCATGTACAATTATTAAACAGATAATATCTTCAATTACACTTATAAATTTGAACAAACTGCATAAATTCAATCCTTTTTCAAGGAAAAATTTACTTTTGAAAATGAAAATGAAAAGATGACTTATAGTACAAAAAGCCAAAATTATGGCCATCAGTCATGAAAAAAAAAAAAAGTTATAAAAAGTAAAAACATTTTGTCAGGTTCCCTAAAACATGTTTACCATGAACTAGGGCTTATTGCATTTATATCAAAATTCGATATCACAAGTTTAAGACCATCTTTCTTTTGTTTAACGGGAGACTTTACCTTATTTGGTGAATCACTTGACTTATCTGCTTGTTTTATTTTATTTACTTTGTTGTTAATTACATTCAAATTTTGTCCTTTAGTATTTGGATCAGGTTTTTTGAAGTTTCCAAGATAAAACCACTTTCCAGGATTTGTCTGCACCGAGTCTGGCTGCATCTGCCCACTCAATCTTCTGCGAATAACAGGAGATGGCTCTGGAGTAGCACAAGGTGTAGTATCAGGAGAGGAACACATTTCTTCTTGCCTCATGCTTTCTATTATTGATAAAGATGCAACCTTCTCTGTCGCTTTAGCCAAAAGATTGGGAGCTGATTTTGATGCAGAAACTCCTTTAATATCTGAAGTAATTTTTGGTTTATCCTCAGAAAGCTCATTCAATATCACTAAAATTGAAAAAAACTATATTACTACTGCTGTCAATAAAAGGTAGCATTACAAAATTAGAAGTAAACTGTAATAAGTATGCTGATAGCAAAAGATGAAAAGAAATGCTAAACTGTATGATAGTCACTTGATTTGCAAGTCAGTCTAAGTGTAGTTTATCAGAACAATAGAAAAACAGTTTTATTGAAATTAAGTCACCTGAACAGCACAATCTACAGTTTCACTTTTATGCATCCTTTATTATGCAAATTTATTCACAATAACAAGTTACTATGCTAAAAACTTGTGATTAAATAAATCAGCAGATTAATAATAGAAATTTAAACGTTATTTTAATCATAAGCCAAAAAACTTAAATCTAACTAAAAATTGTAAGATATCACAAAGGTAGCAAGGTTAATAAAGAAACAATGTAGGGGTAAGGTGCTGTACCTTGGACCTACATAATTTTTAGCTGTATCTAATGGATTTGTATAAAACTAATCAATGTAGTTTTGATATATACTACTAGAGGTCACTTTAAAATAATCAGCACATGATTTAGACAATTGTTAAATGATTTGATCATCAAAAAGTAAATTTTTTTAAAGTTACAACTTTTCATTATATCTCGTTATCAACAGCTATTTGTTTTAAATTCAGTTATAAACAAAAAAGAGTATAATGCATTATGAACATGAGTTTCAAATCATTTTAAGCCTAACTAGAAAATGGATAAGAAGTCATTTTTCAAGTCACCAAGTATTGTACAATGAATCGGTCCAAAGTACAACACAATTGTATATTATTCTATTAAAAAGCCAACAAATGAAAATGTTATTTCACGGAAGTTTGTTCTTATATCATTAATGAAAGGAATACGAAACTCAACTCTATATGTACACCACTTGCGTACAAAAAATATGCATAAATGATGACAATGGTGAAGAACAGATTGTGTCCATTAAACGTTCTAATTGCATTAGAATAGAATTCACACTTAGGGAAAATATGTTTTTCAATCAGTTGCAAACAAATCGTTAGCATTTTTTACCAGAACCTAGTCTTATTGTAAGAGACAGAATAATTCTTTATGCATTTCCTGATATATTACCAGTTTTTGAATAATCTTAGTTTTTTAGACAACTGTTTTCTGTTAATTTTGCATTGTGATAAAACAAACATGCATAAAAAATATAAAAATGCGATAAAGCAGATAAAAATGTAATTGATATTTATTGTGGTTGGAATTATCCCCCCCTCCCTTCTCCCTCTCTAATTACACCTATTTTATATTAATTTTAAAAGCTTTAAAATAAGTATCTATGACAAAACTTAAATATATTTTAATAATTTATATCCAATACATCATAAAAATGTTTCGTTAATTTTTTTAGATTTTTTATAGAAAAATAATGCATGGTCCATGGTACTACATTGTTATACCTTGGTTCTAAAATTAATGTTTAATTAAAAGAAAAACTACAATAGGCTAAAAGAAAAACTAAAATTAGAGTTCAAGAAAATAATGAGTGAAGCAGAGAAATAATTAGCAGAGCAAATACCATTCATTATTTACATATTTTAATTAAATTAAGAATTAAAATGTCAAGACTGAGGTACATGGCCTTCCCCAAAGTTTAAACTTTCTGGGAAAACAAATGTTTTGTACGACTTAACATGCATTATGCAGAGTTTCCTCCCTCCCCCCAGCATTGAAAAAAGGGCAGGGCACAGCTGGAGTAGAAAGGACACTTTTTACATTCTTCAGGGTACTATTTTTAAGGGAGCTTTTATAGTGTTGACTCTAGGCCAAATTTAGCAAGGCCCAGCACCTGGCAAACTTTTTTAACATCATAAGCATCGGACAGATTTTTAAACATATTTTTATGAACCTGGAGAAAGTGCCTTTTTTTGACACGGTCATTTGATTCATTTTTTTTTCTAGTGGCGAAAGGGAAAAAAAAAAAAAAATCACAAAATACGTCCATTGATCGCAGGAAATAACTTGCAAATTTCATCATTCGAATGAGGGGAAAAATCATGAAATTTGTCAATCAAGTGGTGCAAGAAACAGAAATTTAACAGTGAATTATGGGAGTAAAAAAACAAATTTGTGCATTGATCGCAAGAAAAAAAACGTGAATATTGCCAGTAAGTCTGTCGTGTAGGAAAAATCTGGAACTCACCAATTTTTCATGGGGAAAAAAAAAAAATCTAAATCCATTAATTGTTTGGGGGATGGGGGGGGGGATCTTTAAAGTGGTCGATAGGCTGCATGAAATAAAGTACTTGCGAGTTTCGCCAATCAGTTGCAAGAAAACTAACAACAAAATTTGAAAAACTAGAAGAAGCAAAATAACGAGAAATTCGTCAGTAGGTTGGGAAAACCAGTTGCGAGACTTGCATTCAATCGTCATAAAAATCGTGAAATTCGCCAGTTGACCGCAAGAAAAAATTCTTGAAATTTGCCTGTCAGATGCTGGGGGGGGGGGGGGGGGGAGCAAAATTCGAGGTAAACAACAATGATTTTCGCAAATCAAAGAAAATATCTAAAAAATTGCCAGTTGATAGAAAGAAAATAGAGAATTTATCAATCAAATCAAGGAAAAAAAAACCCCACAAAATTATGTGGTCGCTGAAAAAAATCCGAAACTTGTCAATTGATTGCTGAAAAAACCCACACAATTTTCATCATTCAGTCACCTGAAAATGTTTGAAAATTTGCCAATTGGTAGAAGGGAAATATTGTGAAATTTGTCAATAGGTCCCGAGGAAAAAGTCGTGAAATTTGACGATCGATCATGGGAAAAAAAAGCACCTGGCAGCTCTTTTTTAACTATTTTATGCATCGACAAAACTCATTTTTTCCACGGCTCTTTGACAAAACTCATTTTTTCCACGGCTCTTTGACAAAACTCATTTTTTTCCACGGCTCTTAACTTATTATATATATTGTTTTTTGCATAGAGCTGAATACCTCTGCCAAAATCATAAAAAGCCAACGCACGTTGCTAATTAAAAACCCTAGTTAAAAGAATGGAAAATGTTCATAATTCAACAAGAGCTCCGATTTTAATCAAATAATGATTTGCTGTCGGAAGCAACGATTATTTCGAATTCTCCGGGTTGCCACAGTAATAGCAGGGCATCCAGATGGGAAACTGCATCAATAAAGTGAACTGGGGCTTTGCAAATCACGTCAAATCTCAGAAACTACTGGGCTGAAAAACTAAAATTGAACAGATACATGCAGAAAAAAAAATCTACTTTCAGAAATTCTAAAAATTATTCAGATGCATTCGGTAGAAGCGAAAAAAATCCTTTTATTTCATTCGAAAGAAAGTCAAATTGATTTCATTTCAGAGCGAGCTCAGATGTTTATCTGCAGACGCTCGGTGGCATCCTATAGTGGAGGTTTTAAAATGAACGTAAAGCTTTTTTTCGCCGATTTCAAGTATGTTAATTTCATGATTGTGTCTAAATTAGGTGTAGAGATATTTAATTCAAACTGTCATTTTAATATGCCCACAGGTTGCCAGAATGAGAAAGGGCTTCCAAATGCAGAAGTTAAGCAATAAAGGGTAGCAGGGGTTTTAAAAGGAGCCCCCATCTCAATCTAAGGGTGTAGGCATAAAAGCTCTAAACTTGTACAGTCCGGCACAAAAAAAAAATCTTTCAGAATTTCTAAAAATTATTCTGTCAATTACAAGCTGAGATATTTATTACTAGTGTAAATGCCCGTCCTAGGACGGTAGGTAAAAACATTTTTTTACTTAAAACTTGAAAAACTAATAAAAATAATTGAGAGTATGGAAGCATTTAGATGAGCAAAGTTCAGCTAGTTTATGTTCTAATAAACACACTATTAGCATTTACAATACTTCTGGGTAAACCAGGCTTCCGGCTAATATACCATAACAAAATTAAGATTTCTTAATAAAACAAAAATGTAACAAATATGCAATAAAAGTGCGTACCATAATTTCTGGCGTATAATCCGCAGACCAAACAATTATGTTTCGACCTAGAAATTATTTTAAATAAAATGTAAATTTTTAGATTGTGGTAAATATTTGTCTTCGATTACTGAAAAAAAATTCTGGGTCAAACAGAATTGTTTGCTCTGCAATAATCCACATAAATTACGGTAATTAAAAAAGTCTGCTACTATTGAAACACCAATTTTTTTTTTTTAATAACACTATGTATGATTAATAAATAGGATATATTTAAACAGTTTCTGTGTGTTTTAAATCTGTCAATAAAACTTGCAAGCAAAAGACGAAAGCTATTTTTATTCAAGTATAAGAATAGTGTTTCGTAACCTTAATTTTTGGTCGATAGATATAAGTCTTGCTATAAGTCTTGTTAACCCCCCTTTTTCACAAAATCATGAGTTGGTAAAAAAGTGAAAACGCATTTCAAAATATTTAAAAGCATTACAGTAGACGCTCGATTTTACGAACTCAAAGGGACTCTTATGTTTTCTTAAAATCGAAATTTCGTAAATGGGAGTAACATTAGTTCAATGGTATGATGGTTGGGACCAGTAAATCAGTTCGTAAAAACGAAGAATTCGTAAAAAAGAGGTTTGTAAAAATTGAGCGCCTACTGTAATATGCTACAAAGAGCAGAATTAGATGCTATTACTATTATTATTTGTGAAACGCTGCAAGAGTCATTCAGGTTAATTTATTTCTGGATTTGGAATTTGCAGTTCTAAGTGACAATAGTCTCGTTTGCTTATATCTGGTTATCCGTTATTTTTGATATAGAATTTAAAACATTAAAATTGGATAGTTTTGAAGGTTTTAGAGAAAAAGAATAGATGCGATACAAAGCAGATTGTGTATATTTCCTTAAGTTGAACAATTGGCAAACTTACGGTTTCTTGAATACTTATGCCTAACATGGTCGCGATACTGTTGCTTTTCTCAAGGATTGGTATGAGCCGGAATCGTTACACTGTGTTTCATTATATAGAGATTTCACCAATTGGTTTATTTCTATTAAATGCTCATTTTTAAAAGGCAGTTGCATGATTTTTAATAGCAGCATTGTTTAGAATGGTGTCACATTTCTAAGAATGCAGCATAAATGTTGCTTATCAATATAAAAATTTCATTAAGTGTTGATACCCCTATTTTCGAATAATAATTTCAGCAACTATCTTAAATTCTTGTTTAAGACCATTTTGACCATTGTAGTGTTAGATCGTTTTGCATACGTTATTTTTTTTATTTTTATTTTTTAAATGGCATAAGAAATATTACTTATTCAATATAAAATCTTAAGTGTTGATACCACTATTTTAGAATAGTAATTTCAGCAAATATCTTAAAATTGATGTTTAAGACCGCTACCCCCTCAACTAATGTATCTACAGATAAGTTGTACAAAGAAGTTTCGTTCAGATACACTTTTGTTGTGGTGAAATGTGGACAACACTTACCCACTTGTTTCATTGCAGTAGTGGATCAGGTTTGTTCCGTTACAGGTTTGGATCCATTTTAGGTTACATTTTTATTTTTGCAAGTTGGGATTGGGTTTACTAGATTCTTCAAAAGAAAGTCTGAAAATACCGATTCAGATGGAAAACTATATTTGAATATGAGGAATTCTTCGATTCCTTGCAATTCTGTCTTTAGAAATTATTACTGTTTTTGTATTCATGACTCAGTAAATTAATCTCTCGTTCCGAGGAGGTTTAGATTCTCCCATTCCCTCCCTGGCTGTGCCGCTGACTAAGCCCCTCTGAAGATTTTGAAAACTCTACGCCTATGGTTGCATGCAACTATTTTAGTGGATGGAATATTTTGGAATGATAAGTAAAAGATTTTTTTTAATAAAGAGTATCAGAGGAAGTAATGATTTCGATTTCACTCCGTTTTTAGCAGAGTGTGTTGTAACCCTTTTTGACATAGTTTCTTTGAATTTAAATGTAAAGGGATATTAAATAGAGTTTGACAGTTTTTTTTTTTTTTTTTTTTTTTTTAAATTCTGAGGCTAGAATTTTTCTGGGAGAGGGGAGCATGTGTTTTTATTTACTTTCTCAATACTGTATTTTTAAAAAATAAGAGCTGGAAAACATGTTTATTTCTTTAATTTTATTTTAATAAAGACTATAGAAGTGCATTCTTTGTGCAAGCGCTTAACTTTAATATAATTGTAACTAATTTGAAAAGCGTAATGAAAATTTTGTTTGGATTTGGATAAATTGCTATTGATTAAAAGTAAAAATATTTCTTTGTTCTTGTGGATTTGCTTTGAACATGTGTCGATAAATATGGCTGCAATTAAGTGAGGATAAAAAAAATTTTTTTTTTCAAAATCATGTTAAAGCAGCATTTATTTTTATACACATATCTTTTCTTATTGTTTACCAAAAACTAATTTCTAAACCATTTGTTTTAGAGGTATAGTTCTAATTGCAAAAATATTTCAAATTTTGTTCTGCATCAAAAATCCATTTACGTTAAAATAGCTGCTTTTTAAATAGTTAAGAAATTAATTTTTTTTTACAATGTCTGGGTTTTATAAGTTTCTGAATGCTTTAACGAGTAAAACAGTAAAAATGTATTCTTGTATGACCAAAACTTAGAGTTATACTTGCAATTTAATGAATTTCAGTGTTTTAGGTCACCAAAATTGGAAAAACGTCTTTTTAGTATTGCACTAATAAATTGCAATGATAATTTGCATTTGCTAAAAGTGCATAAATAATATATTTCATATTCTTGTGAGGGTTCACGTTCGCTATGGATATGCATTGATAGATACGGATGCAATGAAGTCTGAAACCAAATTTCATTTTATTACAAATCATGTTAAAACTATTTACACAGGGTATCTATCATTTACCAAAAGCTAATTTCTAAAGTGTATATTTCCTATTGCAAAAATGTTTCATATTTTATTACGCATCATTTAAAAATCAATTTATGTTAAAATAGGTACTTTTTAAAATATAGTTAAGAAATTAAAATTATTTGACAGTGTCTGGGTCTTATAAGTTTTATTCAGAAAAGGTTTCTCCATATTCCAACAAGTAAAAGGGTACAAATGGATTCTCCTGTAGCTAAAACTTACTGAGTTATGATACTTAGAATTTTACAAGTTTCCAACCTTTCAGTCACCACAAATGGGAAAGAGTTTAGTGCCAGAAAAGTTGAAAATGCATAAAATTAAAAGTATCATAACTAGGCAAATTTTTGTCCTATAAAAATTAAGTTAACCTAAAACTGATTTTAATGGTGTGGATTCATCAACAAAAAACAGCGTCTATGCTTACATCCCAAAATTATTTCAAACATTTAAAGACCTAATTGAAACACTTGACAGCATGCAGAGTTAAATATACACAATGGTGCAAGAAGTCCATCTAAGTCAAGACTGAAAACTTTTCCGAGTATTAGGAAAAACCAAATGAAAATAGACTAGACGATTTCTATGTCTTGCATTATGGCTAAAAATTGATTTCTTCAATAAAATAAAGTGCTTAATAGTAAAATTGCCATAATGCAAGTATATAAAGTAGAATTTACTATCAGTCAAAAATATGTCCAAGACTGATAGCAGTCATAAGACTGAAGGTCTTGCACCCATGGATATAAATTACAAAAATAACATGTTGAAACCTGTTACTTGTGCAAGTGTGGAATGATGAAACCTGTTAATGAAAAGTAACTATTTTCTATCTAGTTTACAGTCTAAAATTCAGAAACTAAAAGTAAAGGGATTAGATCACAATTTCAATTAACTTCTGAATGTTATTAATAAATTAAAATAAATATTGCTATTAAATTAGTAACATTTTTAATTAAAAATTATGGAAGCTTTTCTTTACAGCTATTATATCCCTACCAAATCAGAATTAGTAGCGATCTGTATTAATAGATGGCAGCACCATACACGGACAGTCTGGAATTGAAAGGCTTTGCACGTAGCCGAGAATATTTATGTGCAGTTGTAAAATGTGACTTGTTCTGAAAGCTGCGTTTTAGCAGCTATTGTAAATATGTATAATAAACTCCAAGTAATCTTATAGTTATGCTTTCTTCCTTAGTTAAGAGTAATTAGTTATAATAAGAGAGCAGCAATATAAAAACAGCTATGTTAAAAAAAATATATATATATCCAAGTCAGGAAAAATTACAATGAAAACACAGATTTAACATTTACTATAGGTTTTCTTTCTGCAAAAGTTTTGAAAACATATTTGCATGCCTGCGTCAAAATTATTTGAGTCATAACTTCGTACGTTTTAGTACTTAATATCTTTAACAGTTTTTCAGCTTAATATTTAGATATCGGCTATTCAGACTTAAAGGATTTTGTATGGTTATTTTCAAGTTTAAAAAATATTTTTATGCATTTCTTTTTATTGCTTATAAAAAAGGCAACAGGCACCCATAATATTTATCCTTCATACTTATATCTATATACTTAAAAAAAAAAAATTTACTTACCTGGTGAGGGAGACTCGTGAAAATCAGAGCTATCAATATTTTCTGTAAGGAAACCTTCATTTTCAGGAGGACTGCATGCATATTGCTCAAAATCTGTAGAAAAATTTAGACGCTCTATATTGTTTACCATCCAATTTGGCAA
This sequence comes from Maratus speciosus, assembly GCA_963932465.1. NCBI lineage: Eukaryota > Metazoa > Arthropoda > Arachnida > Araneae > Salticidae > Maratus > Maratus speciosus. The sequence continues at coordinate 302,782,908 of OZ010796.1, read as the reverse complement.
ACCAAATTTCCGATAACGGGTTGTAGCATCTATACCAGATTCTTCTTTTGCTTCCATTTTTGGAGGTTGCCTGGAGAAAGAAGATATTATAAGGAACATTGTCTGGTGAACTGAATGCTGCAGAATTTATGAAAGTGGCCTAATTCAAATTCACACTGATAATTTAATGAAGCATTTTTCAATCTTTTACATTACAGCATACATAAACACAACATGGTTAAATTTCTTAAGTACACTATTGATGGTAAATAAATTAAAATCAATGTACTTTCATTAATATGCTCCAGAGGAGAAAAAAAAGAAACTATTCTAATTTGTATACAGGGTGCACCAGCATACATATTTATAACAAAAAATAAGGAATTTAAAGACAAGAATTTCCAAGTACCTTTTGGACTGTTAATCATCATATATAGCTTATTGTATTAGACTGTATAGTGATAATCCTATTAGTTTCAAATGAGAAGAAGCTCATTCACACAAATACTCACTATTCAGCTGCCAAAGATATGCTATTAATTATTGTTCAAAACAGTTAATAAAAAGTTGGTGATGTCAAAACAACCACATTACCCATGCTTTTCTAACAGAAGGGCCAGTCACAAAAATGATTGGGTTGTCGAGTGCAAACAGAGTAATTGTAAGAGATTACAAAAACTAATTGCACAGTAATAAAATTTTGGTTTTGAAATAATCATAATCAAGAAATTTTGCTTCGATTGCAATCATAATCTGTATTGAAAAGCTCCAATTGTAATCAGTAGTGCTGACTAAGCTGTTTCAGCAGGGCACAGTGCCCCATTTTATTTCTTTTATGAACCTGGCAGCCCTTTTAACCAGGGTTGCCAGCTTTTAGCCAGGCCAAAAAAAGCTGGCTGTTTTTTTTTGTTTTAACCACTTAAAAAAAGCCGGGTTTTATTTTTAAAAGTTGGTATAGAGCTAAATCATTTTAAATTTGGATCCATTTTTAATACTTAAATATTTTCTACTAAAAAAATTATAAATTTCTATTAAATTTTGTCAAATAAATAAGCTTTTATGTGAAGGCATTATGTTTGAAAAAAATATAAATATTGAAAAGGATAAGTTAGACTCCAAACTGGCGTTTTGAAATTCTGTATTACATAGCTCCAGATATACTACACATTTTAAAGATTATATTTAATTAAACAATGACAAAATGTAGCACATCAAAATGGAAACATTCTTGTGTGTCCATATGGAGAGATTAAGTTATAAATCTTAAAAGAGAAATTAGAAAGGATATATTTGAGGAGAGTTTGGTACGTAGTACGTACATGTATAAAAAATTCAAACAGGAAAACAAAATCTCTAAATAAAATTTTGAAAATCTTGTTACTAAGCACATTCATGCATATGCTATTCATGATGTTTTTAATAGTGAGACATGGTGTTTTTATTACATGACTATGTATAATTTTAAATGTTTACTAGAAATAAAATAAAAAGACATTAATAGCTCTTAAAATGAATTAAGTAATAAAATATTTAACTAAAAAACCATTGTCCTCTTCAATTTTATAAAGCAGTAAAAATGAAAAAAATGGGGGTGGGGGTGGGGTTAAAGGTCAGTGTAAACCATATAAAGCAGCTGGTATGGTCCTTTTAAAATTTAGCTGGCGTATTTGCAATTCTGACTACAAATCACTAGCAAAAACGTACAAGTTTTATTCCAGTATTAATGCCTTCATTATTCAGAAATTGTGTTACTTAAACTCTAGATCAATTAAATGTCATTGGTGTTTCCCCTAGGCGTTTTTGTGAGGACGCAGCACCCTGCCCCCTGCCCAGTATTTTTATAGCTGTAAATGTGCCCTGCCCGTTTTCATATAACTGCAAACGCACCCTGCCCATTTTGGGTTTGCAAAATTTTGCCCTTGGCAATTTTAACAAATAGGTCATAAAAAAAAAATCTGGAAATTTGCAATCGGCCGTTGGATCTGAAATTCTAGAATTGATCGCGGGAAAAATATCACAAAATTAATCTATCGATCATGGAAAATATTGTGAAATTAGTCAGTTGGTCACAGAAAAATATCGCAAAAAGTCTATTAATCGCAGGAAAATATTGTGAAATTCATCAATCGGTCGGAAAAAACTTACTCTTTCAGCTGGACACTGGAAAAAAATCATGAATTTCGTTAATCCAGCACGCGAAAAACTAAAAAAAAAATTCTCCAATAGCAAAATCTGTCGATCATTCACGGGAAAAAAAAAAAAAAAAAAAAAAAAATTAGCATAATTCCTTTACGTTATCATGGGGAAAAAAAAAAGACTGCAAATTCTGCCAGTAGGCCCCGGAACTTACCCAATCAGTCCAAAGAATAAAACCCGCAAAATTCGTTAATATGTAGCAGGAAAATATTGCCAATTATGTTAATCGATCACAGAATTCTTATGTAGGTCACGGGGAAAAACCTCGAAAATAGTAGATTGATCGTGGGAAAACCACGCATAATTCAACAAAAAGTTGCTAGAAAATGACGTGAAAATCATCAATCAGTCACAAGAAAAGAAATCGCGAAATTTGTAAGTCACTCGCAGGGAAAAAAAATTGCAAAATTCTTACATGATAGATTGAAAAAAACCTCCAAAAATTTGCCAATCGGTCCAAAAGAATAAAACCTACAAAATTCGCTGATAGGTAGCTGAAAAATATCGGCAATTATGTTAATCAACTGCAGGAAAATAATCATGAAATCCTTCAGTTACACGCTGTAAAATAGCCTCGAAAATCATCGATCGATCACGGGAACCCCCCTCCCCCTCTAAATTATTAAATAGATCACAAGAAAAACCACAAAATGTCCCATTAAGTTGCTGGAAAATATCACAAAAATCGTCAATCGATTGCAAGAAAAAAATTAATTTATCCATTGGTCAGGGGGACGAGGGGGAGAAATGCAAATTTCGCCAAAAGGTTGCATAAAAAGTATCACTAACCTTGTCAAGATTGCGCAAACAAACATCACTAATTTTGTTGATAGGCTGCGATAAACGATAGCCAATTTGATCAATCAGTCGCAAAAAAAGAATCAGCCAATCAAGCGAAGCAAAAAACACTAATTTCATCATAAGAACACTGGGGAAAACGTAAATTTAGCAAAATGATTGTGGAAAAAAATCGTGAATTTAGTGAAACGATCTGGAAAAAAAAAAAAAATCGTTACTTTCGTCAAATGGTCGCAGAAAATATAGTTGAAGGAATTCTCTAAAAAATTTAAGGAGGAATAAATTTATTGTATTGGGCTAAAAGCTTGAAACCGATTCTTTTTGCTAACATGGAAAATAAGCTGCGAATTGCCAAAAGCGCATAAATTTTTTTTTTTTTTAAATGTACGGTGCAGCAACATTTATCCAGATTGGTTGAAGATACATATTTTGGTTTTTTTCTGTGGCTCTTATACAAAATTCATGGTTTTTCATCGATCTTTCGACAAAATTTGTGTTTCCTCTCCTCCCCCCCCCCCCCCCAAGATCCTTTGATGAAATTTGGTTTTTTCTGCAATCCTTTAACGAAATTAGTGTTTACCTTATCCTTTAACCGAATTTGCATTTTCCGCGATCTTTTGGCAAAAGTAGAGTTTTTTCTATGATCATTTAACGAAATTAGTGTTTTTTCCCCCCGCAATTGTTTGATGAAATTCGCATTTTTTACATGATCATTTGACAAAATTCATGCCTTTTTCCGCAATTTTGTGACAAATGTGTTTTTTCCACAATCTTTTGAAGAAATTTGCATTTTCCCCCCCGTGATCATTTGATGAAATTCATGCTTTTTCATGATCTTTTGACGAAATTCGCGGCAATCTAAACAAAAATTTCAAAAACCCTTTTCTTAAAAAGTACCTTTTTTCTTCTGTTGAAGTTCCCTTTTGAAGGAACACCCTGCCCTTTTTTATTCTGGGGGAAACACTCATTAAAACTAATTAAAAACACTTTAAAAAGTGTAGTTTATAATTACAATGCTTTACTTTATAAAAGCCAATTATGGCCAAAAAGGCCAATTTTGGCCAAAAAAAAGCCGTTAAAACCAATAAAAGCCACCGGCGTGGCTTTTTTTTAATTTTAGCTGGCTTTTATGCAACCCTGCTTTTAACCCTTACGATGCGCCTGGCAACCCTTTTTAATACTTCCTATGAACTCAGTGGCCTTTAAGAGTGTTTCACAGTGCCTAATTTGCTCTTTATAATCAAAATCTGCAATTTTCTTTTCTTCTATCAGCATTTGCACGAAAGCAAGTGCATATTTTTCTGCCCGGTCCTATTCTTAGCAATGTGATAAGAATTTTGAGCATAAGACGTGAACTAATCAAGAATTGGATCAGATTCTGAATTTTATAAGACAATTTTCCCGGCAAATTTACTTCAACTCTTCAGCTTTTGCGTGAACACACTACTGAGCTACATGGTTCGCTCTAGGAAAAGCGATTTTTGCTCAAATGATATCGTGAAACACTACAGTTGAAAGTCGATGCTGTTCCTTTAGGCCTGACTGCTTTGTCATGAGTAAAAGTGACAGTGAATGGTTCAAAATTATGCGCGAAAATCATGTAACAGTGAACTGCGGGAGAAAAGGGACAACCCCATCAAATCATACAATGATGAATGACTAAAAATAGAAAATTTAGATTTTACCTAAATAATTTTGTATTTCTTATTTTCACATATTTTTTTCTATATAATGCAATTCTCATTGCGAATTTAAAATATATATACCATCGAAAATTACTCAAGTTGTATGGCTATGCATGTTTGCTGGGAAGTTCCCCCTCCCCACCTTTTGAAAAATAAGAATTGGGCTACTAAGATGTCTGCCATCTGTTTAAAGTCTTGAATACATGGAATATGGATTAACAATATTAAATAAGTAAAGCATTACAAAATAGGGATTCATTAAAAATTATATCATAGCCCAGAGTTCATTCTAGGTGTTTTTCGCGGGGCAGGCCGCCCTGCCTGCCCTTCTTTACAAAATTTGACGCCCAGATGCTAAAGGTCAAAATTAGCACTAGCCACTGGCCCAGTAAATGAGAAAAAGTGGCTAGTGAAAAATTGTCTATCAGCGGCCACCTTCCGGAAATTTTTTTACAAGGAGAGAATAAAATTTTCCATTTCATCAAGGATTCTACTTTTTTTAGTTCCACTATATTAATATATTTATTTGGGCTATCCACTTTTAGATGAAGTTATAGAAATTTACTGTTTAGTATTTTTAAATAAAAAAGTGGCCACTAGTTTAAAGAAAGTGGCCACTTAAACTAGTTCTACCGGCCAGTGGCCGGTAATGAAATTTCCCAGTTTTGACATATATCAGATGGCCCCACTTGTCCAAAATCCCCGCCCCGCGAGCCCTATCACTCAGAAAATCGACCGAGGGAAAAATAACACCTTTTAAGTTAATTTCATAGCTTATTTCAAGCAAACTCTAAACTATTTGTAAACATTAGGTATATAATGTCCTAGCCCCATTTCGCTCCTAATCTGTTCCTTCCCCCCCCCCCCCCCCCAACGTTCTCATACAGACACCAATTATTTTCAGTAAAATTCCAGCACCGACACAGTCATAAATTTCTCTCTGTCTCTATACCCCGTTTCTCGGCTACCGTGAAAATTCAGCCGAAATAAGAAAAAAAAAAAAAAAAACGGAAAGGTCCTTTGACGAAATTGGCATTTTTTCGCGATTCTCCGACGAAATTTTTTTTTTTTCGGCGAACATTTCTCAAAATTTGTGATATAGTTCATGTCCAAATTTTCGGATTTATGACAGATTTTTTTTTTTTAATTTTCGGAAAAGAATCAACCCATACACTGCAAAGTGTTATGAATGGGGTAAACGGGTAGTAGTAAAGACTTTTTAGGGGGGTGGGGTCAGGAGTTATTAGTTGATATTTATCATTACATTAATGTGCCCTTTTATGGCAAAGTGCATCCTGCCTGCCCTTGATCCTAGATTGAACTCTGTCATAGCCTTTGGTGCTTCTTTAAAAATGAGGATTATAAACATGAAAAAAAGAAAAGCTAAAATAAGTATTTTTGGTCAGAACCCCTCCATTCAAAACAATTTTTAACCATATAGATATAAAAAACTTTGTACAAATTTAGTCAGGCCTGGCCGGGTTAAGATTTTAACTCTTATCCAGGCTGGACCGAACTTTGACTATGGGTCGACTCAGGACCTTGCCTGGATATTTTGACCCATGCAGACCTACAGCATATTATGAAAGAGCGTTTAACAAAAAATCTATATGCTGTTATTTTATGTCCAAGGGAGAGGCACTGTCTTAAATAGACTTTCAATAACGTACAATTTGTGGATGATCCCTATCTTGCATTATAAATGAGTCAATAACTTGTCACTCAGAGGCATGGGTAAATGGTGTAAGTCAAGAATTTTGGATTTGAATATCTTTGAGAGTTTTGCAGATATAGAGATGAATTTTTTGGTCTTTAATTCATGAATGGGCACGGAAAAATTTTCTAATTTGAAATTTTACTCAATAGGGGCCAGGCCGCATAAAAATTTAGTTTTTGTATTTTCTCAAATGGAACCACCATGGAGTTAGTTGCAACTTATGTTATTAAATTTTGCACCTTTTATGAAACTTTGCAATTGGTAGTATGTGTTTAGGGACAAAATTTAAGGAAATAGCCTATTGTTTTGAGCGTTATGAATCACCTTGTATAAAAAAGACAACATTTAACATTTCTAGCATTAAAAATAATCAGTAAAAATTTAAGATATAAATCAGTATAAATGAATTAGTGTCAAATCCGTTACCAAATGTCAAGTCTTACCATACAAAATTACTAAAAGTATTCACCTTTCAACTTACTTAGTGACTTAAATGCTAAATTTCAGAACAAGATACTTATCAATAATACTTAAATTTAAAGGAGAGGCATATTTATAGCCACAAATTTTGACCACACAGAAATTTATATAAGAACTTTTTCTAATAATATATATTAATGTAAATTGTTTAATTTTAATAAAATCATATCTATTTCTTTGTTGAAAGAAAAATAGAATGGTGAAAAAAAGAAAATTAAATATATTAGAAAAAGTGTGCGGTAACAGATTTGACACTAATCAATTTTAAACAGATTTATAGCTCAAAAAGTTAAATACTTCTAGCATTAAAAAAAAAAAAAAAAATCTAATATAGCCTTCTTTGTATAATGCACAGCTCAAATTAAACTTTAAATATTAATACATGTTTGAATTTTCTTCTTTTTCCTATGGGACAGCATATGCAAGTTAATTTTGAAAATGACCCATAATTCCCCCCCCCCCCACCACCACCACCACACACAGGTTCACAGCTTCTACTTATTTGTAGTTTATTTTAATTGTTTCATTATAAAAAGCTAATAAATACAATGTGTAATTTTTTTTTGTGTGTGATTTATAAACAGAAGTATATTACAATAAACTTGAAAACAAAATCACTCAAGACTTGGAGGGGGGGGGACAGTTTTGACAGGTTAAGTTTAGCCAGGTAAGTTACGGTATTTGTTTGCCAGGACAAATGTTTGTTTTATTTAACCATTTGATGAGCACTATCACGCTTCCAGATTTCAAGTCCAAAAAAAGCTAAGTGGTGCTATTGCACTGTCATTTCAGTACGAGTCTATCTCTGTGCGTGAGCAAATATTTTGCCGCTCGTGTTTTCATAACAAAACTGTCTTTTAAAGCATAAATAGCGTTTTTAATTAGTTTCCATTAAAAAAAAAATAATAAAATTTTCAGTAAAAACACATTTTTTTATTTTGAAATATCCAAATTATCTATAGCACTTTTGGAATCATGAGGATTTTGATGGATAGCTGTCAAACGGTTAAGAGATAGAGGTGAAAATTAGCAACTGCCACATGGCGATTAAAAAATCAGCCATCGATCGCCACTCGTCAAGGAGGCGATTAAAAAAAAATCTTATCGAACTCCAATTGAAATACAGCTTTTTTTTCATGGAAATATGCATATCTACTTTGATTACATCTAATTAGCAAACTGGTTAAATTTTTTTTCCTACTGGATGCAAGCACATTTCAACGACTTAACTGTATTTCCAATATTTCGGCTTTTCACCATGTGCTTTCTCTTCAGTTGGATTACTTTTTCAAGAAATACAGTTTTACAAAGCAAAATATATTCATCAGGATTCCACATGCATTTCAAGTGATTTATTCCTTTTATTCTCCCAATCAGATGCAAGCGGACATTGCAGTATCTTCAATATTTTGATTCTTGCCACATGCTCAGCAGTTAGATTATTTTTCAGCAAGAGATACTGTTTAATCCTGCAAAATACACTCACCAGTGTAGATTTCAAGTGTATGTGGATAGTGTGTTTAATAACGCATTTATTTAATGAAATAAGCTCCAATTAACAGCTATTGTGTCTTATTCATTATATGCAGCTAGCTGTTAGAATTTGTTATTTTTATATATAAAGAAAGTAATAGTAATTTGATTGATAATTGTGTTTATGAACATTTACAAATAATCCAAAAATATATTCTAAAAAAAAATTAATGTGATAACACATTGTGATTTTAAAGTAAATTTCTTGAATTTTGACTGCTTCCCTATTCTTATGAATTGTTGGCTGGTATAAAACTGATTTATAGAAAAATATGTATATAGTAGATTTCCTCTAATCCACAAACACCTATAATCTGCACTACATTTCAGATGCAAACAAACAGTTTAAATCTTTCTTTACGTAAGATATTGTACACTTAAACCATAAAAAAAGACTGATCTGATGAATTTAAGAAATTTAATGGATTTTGCATTCATTAGAAGGAAATGTTTTATGTATTTTATAAATAACTATTAGGCTTATATAGTCTAACAAATGCATTCAAACAAAATATAGCAAAGATAAAATTGCTTTTGAAGAGGTGTTAGCTCTGGGAGATAAACATCTTAGTTTTTAAAAAAAACAAACTGATCAAGAAATCCCAACTCTTAAAAGGCTTCAAGATTAAATAAGAGCAAAAAGCAAAAAATATAAAGGAAATCACTATCACTGTAACAGAGTTTCCCCTTGATTTAAAAAAAGGCAGGGTGCTGCCAGTGAGAAAAGGGCACGTTTTGGATTTTTAAGACCACTTTTTTTTATTTTTAAAGTCACTTAATATTTAAAACTTGGATATCTCTTTTATAAACAACATTGAGTCAGATTTTACTATGCAAGTAAATTTTTTAATGCAAAAAAGAAAAAATGCAATTTTTTTTAAATAAAGATGCAAGAAGGGTGCTAATTCTTTGGATGAGGGACAATAAGGGTGCTATTTTGTAAACCAAAGGGCAGGCGGGACGCAGCACCCTTCTGAAACTGCCTGGGGGAAACTCTGCTGTAATGTTTGATAGATTTAAAAATAGAAATATTTTCTATTAATTTTGTATTGTATCATTTTAATGGATTTCTAATGTTCAATAGTTTTATTATTAAAAAAAGAATTTTATTTCTGTGTTATTTATTTGCAGTGTGAATCTGAATACTATATTTGATGATAAATTCCAAATATTGGAATGTAAACAAAGAAATGACCTATAATCTACAAAATTCTATAATCTGCAAATCCCTTGGTCCCGGCCTGTGCAGATTAGAGGGAATGTAGTACTATATATATAAATAATGATTATAGTTTATCTAGACATCAAGAAAATTTTAAACATTATAGTGGCCACTAATGAAACAGTCTACTGGCCACTGGCTACTAATTCTATTTCTCAGTTTTCACCTATATTAAGAGAGAATTCTGTTAAAGACAGGTTCTATTTTCACATGTCAGAAGGAATATCATACAATTATACCTGTTACAATGGAAACCTGATTAAAACAACTTTTCTTTAGTCTCTTAGCGACTCAGTCTTAGCAATTTTTATTATATTTTATTGCCCCCCCCCCCCCCAATACCTCATTATGAAATAATTTTAGCTCTAGAGAATTGAAAAATAATGCTGCGGATTTTTGTAAAACTAATAGTTTTCTAAATATTTCAAAGCAAGCATTAAGATATCCTTAATTTTCAAAACAATTTCATTAATATTTATCCAGTAAAATCTGTGAAACAGAACCAGTCTTGAACGGAAAAATTACATGCTCTGGACAAAATGTATTTCATACAATTTTACCTGCTAAGTATAGGTGAAAACTGGGAAATTGAGTTAGTAGCCAGTGGCCGGTAGACTCAGTTTATATAGTGGCCACTTTTTAAAGTTAGTGGCCACTATAATGTTTCAAACTTTCTTGACATCTACATAAACTATAATCGTTGTATATACAGTACAGAACCATTTATCCGGAATGCTTGGGGTCAGATGTATTCCGGATAACTGGTTTTTCCAGTTAACTGGTTGTGCATTAAAGCAATATCCATTTGATAAGTTTTGTGGAATATCTGTGGTTGTGGCATTATTTCTGTTTTTAAAATTATTAGATTACTTGGATTAAAAATCAATGCAAGAAAGATCAAAAGTTAGCCAGAGTTTAAAAGAAGGCAATCTATGGGAATCCCTTAGGAACAAAAATTCTTCTGTTTCTTCTGAATATAAACTAAAACATCTAAAATGCAACTAAATTTGATGACAACAAATACAAGATGTTATCAAATTATACATTTGTTTCAAGCAAAGCTTATGTCAAACTGCCAGTGTATGACACCTTTTTGTGCAAAGATTCTGAAATCAATCTATCAGAAATATCATTCCGGATAAATGGTCCCATACTGTATACATATTTTTCTATAAGTCAGAGTTTTATACCAGCTAACTATTCATAATAAGAATAAGGAAGCAGTCAAAATTCAAGAAAATTACTTTAAAACCACAGAATCGGTTACTTTTTTTTTAGAATATATTTTTAGATTATTTGTATAGGTTCATAAACACTATTATCAATTTAAATTACTATTATTTTCTTTATATAAAACATAACTAAATCAAAATTCCAACAGTTAGGTGTATACAATAAAAAAATAATCAAATAAAGCACAATAAAATGTTATTTGGATTTTATTTAATTAGTAAATGTGTTATTAACATACTACACACATTACATACAGCTGAAATCTAAGCTGATGAGTGTATTTCGCAGGATTAAAAACAGTATCTGTTTAAGAAAAATAATCTAACTGGTGAGCATGTGGCAGGAGTCGAAATATTGAAAATACTGCAATGTCCTTAAAATCCACTTACATCCAGTGAAAAAAAAAAGAATAAATTATTTGAAATGCATGTGGAATCAAAGCTAATGAATATATTTTGCAGAATAAAACTTTCTTGAAAAAAATAATCCAACTGAAGAGCAATGGCGAAAAGCTGAAATATTGAAAATACAGCTAAATTGTTGTAATCTGCTTGCATCCGGTAAGAAAAAGAATTAACCAGTTTGCTAATTAGATGTAACCAAAGTAGAGATGCATATTTCTATGAAAAAAACTATATTTCACTTAGTGATCGATAACAGATTTTTTTATCGCCACTTGGCAAGTAGCGACTAAGGTGGCGATCGATGACCGATTTTTTAATCGCCACTTTTACAACTTTAATCGCCACATGGCGAGTGGCGACTGCCAATTTTCACCTATACTGCTAAGATAGAAAACTGTCAAATAGAATTTTTTTTTTAGTCCCACAGCGATTCTGTTTCCACAAGTTTTACTATGTCATAACTATTTTTTATTAGAATTCTTTATGAAATAATTTTAGTTCTTTGAAAGTAGAAAATGTATCCTATGAATTTGCATACAGCTAATAATATTTCTTGAAATGTAAAATAAAACCTGAAAACAAACTGTCTTGCGTGATGATTTTTCCCAAGAAAGGAAAAAACAGTTTAATTGAGGCAGAAGCAGTTGTTTAGGAAGAGTACAGTTGATTGATGAGGGCCTATCAGTAATCAAGTGGGTTCAGAAAATACTGTACTATGATACTGACAATTGGGAAAAATGACATCTTCACTCATTCATGGTATCTTTTTTAAAAAACATTTTGCATTAAAAAGAAAAAAATTCTACTAGCTTTTCATTATAGTCAAAGAGCCGACAGCACAAAAGCCTATGTTATCAAGCACAAGAAAAAAACCTTTATTTTATGGAAGAGTACAAGTAGGGGAACCTAATGATCCATGTCTGCCGGAAATGCAGTGGTGCATAAGCAGGGTTCGCAAAAACCTGGGTTTTTCTGAAAAAACCCAACCCAGATGGGTTTTTTCATGAAAAACCCAATTTTTCCCCGGGAAAAATCGGGTTTTTTCAAAAGTATAATACATGCGTAATTACATTATTGTATACTATATTTTCTATATATTATATACACTATACATAACAAAAAATACATTGTTCCCTTATATACAATATAATTGTAATGCTATTTTACAAGTTATAAATTGTATAAATTATATGAATTTAAATTAACTAAATGTCAGTGTTTCTCACAAATAAGTTTGAAATGTAATAGAAGATATAAAATTGTTAATTTTCTTTAAATCAAATAATGAATAGAATATTAAAATTTAAAATATATAAGTAGGAAGAAAAAAAGGGGTAAACTAGTTGGATTTGCCAATTTCAAAAGTTTCTTCTATCTCATACATGTTAATAATTCAAAATTCACTATCACAGTGCCAAAATTAAATGACAATTTATGCCCGTCATGAGGATTGTAAAACATAGACTTGTTGAATTGGATGCATTTAACAAGGAGATATAAGTATCAGCTGTTGTGTAATTTACAACAAAACCTGATCAGTAACAATTTACGTCAACATCTCACTGAATCTGAAGTTTGATGAAAATCCATGCATTATTAATTCTTGAGTTAAACTATTGCAAAAGGTGAAATAAATGCAGCATAACAGCGCTGCTTGGGCGACATACACCAAAAACAACACCAGTTTATATCAAGGTTTAGGTGAATCTAAATTTTTATTCAAGTCCGTACATTAGTTCTTGAGATAAGAGTTATTGCTGAAATCGCGAAAAATGCAGCATAGCAGCTCTACCTGTTGGGCGATATGCACCAAAATTCAATAAGCAACAACTTAACTTGTAACTGAATCTGAAGTTTTATGAAAATCCGTGTATTAGTTCCTGAAATAAAGCTATTGCAAAAATTGAGATAAATGCAGCATAGCAGCGCTACCTGTTGGGCAGTATACACCAAAACTAATCAGCACCAGTTTACATCAAGGTCTAATTCAATCTAAAGTTTTGTAAAATTCTATGCATTAGTTCTTGAGATAGAGCACCCAAAAATTTTTTTTCACATACAGTCATTTTCTAAAAATTATCAAATTGTCTTCAGGACCTTTTTAAAACGTATAAATACATCATCAACTGGAAGTTGAAATTTTTCACGAATCCAGTACTTTCTTCTTGTAAAGATAGAAGAAAGTAAAAATACATATTTTTTATTTCCATGAGTATAGTTTATTTGAATTTTTTATATAAAGACATACCTATAATTATGTACTACGTATGTTGCCTACTTGGTTCTATGTTAGTAAAGTATTTCAAAGTGCTGAAATACATTTTTATTTTACTTCAGATGTGCATGTAATGGCTTTTATATATCAATATTTTTTCAAAATTAACTGAAATGACTTAAATTCATTAAATGTATATGTTGTTTAAATTTTTAAATTATATCTGAAAATTGAAAAAACCCACTTTATGGGTTTTTCAGTGGGCTTTTTCAAGTGGGCCCATTCTGAAAAAACCCACCGGGTTTTTTCGAACTGGGCCCAGCTTTGCGAACCCTGTGCATAAGCCAAAAATGAATACCACTAGAGGTTGACTGAGTAAGTTTACCATTGTGTTTGTCCTACAAACAAAGATATGAAAACATGGAAGACTGGGAGCAGGAAAACTGATAAACCTACGAGTCAACCACTGGTGGTATTAATTTGGCTTATGCACCACTTCATTTCTGGCTGAGATGGATAATTATATTCCCCTACTTCTTCCACAAAAAAGGTTTTTGTCTTAGTGCTTGATAACAGGTTTTGTGCTGCCGGCTCTTGCACTATTATAACATTGATTTTGATGTATTATAAAAACTGATGGCGTAGGTACCGTTCAAAAACCATTTTGGAAAGGGCAGTGGCTCTTTACTTTTGCACCTCTTCTCCCCCACAACACATTAAGCTAAAATTTAATTAAATTTAAAAATGCAAACCAAGTTTAGAAAACTTCCAACAACTGCTGCTCACACACAATATAAATTAAGTACTTTTGCCATGTCCATGTAAATGAACAATAATATGCACTCGATACTTTACAGTAAGAATGCACTTCAGTAATTTATAAAAACTTCTTTATGTTTGAAATAGAAAATAAAATAACATTAAAATATGCTGCAAATGCTTTTTCTTCCATAGACCATGAAGTAATTGAATTCTTGTGCGATCCTGTTTTGCACTAAATATCCTACACAAACTCTCACTAAAACCCCTTAGTGCACCTCAAAAATGCATATCAATTTCATTATGTTTGAGGGAGTATCATTAAAAGCGGCAAACTATTTTCCCCTGTAGACCATGATGTAAGTGAATTCTTTTAAGTATTTCCGTAAACGAAGTATAAATGTTTCCTATTTAAAACTAAATATGTAGCAAATCACCATAAACGGCGGTAGAATTGATTAAAAAAGTCACTCGTCCCAGGGACCAGTAAACATCAGAGTTTACTGGCCCACAGACATCGTCCTATGCCCACCTACATAAAATTCTATTAAGTACATTTAACCCTTTGAGTGATACCCCCACCCTTCTTCCTAGAATATAAACAAAACTTCCTTTCAGTTACCCAAAATTTTTGGCATAATAAAATGTAAAATTACATTTTGCTAAAAATTAAACAGTACATAAAATATATAAAATTAATAATTATGTATTATATTTCCAATTATTTATTTGAACTGACTAATTTTTAATGCAATTTTTTATTTTTTAAATAAAATAAAATTCTGTGGTTTGTGTTTGGTTTTCTCAGAGACAGGAAAACTGAAGTTTACCTGTCAGAGGGACAGGGTTGTTATGATTTTGCCCGACCCAAAAAACCCGGGTGGGTTTTTTCTGAAAAAACCCAGGAAAAAACCCCAAGTGGGTTTTTTCAAAATTTCAACTTTAAATTGCATCATATAATATATTTATATTACATATATATTGTAATATATTTCTTAATATCAGTACACCACTCAAAGTTTATCACCATCACCCCCATACCACAAGGAAAATAATGTCCCAATTATACCCATGACAATTTTTAAAAGAAATAATTGTTACTTAATTTTCTGCAAGTATGTGTCGTGACTATCACAAACATAAGCAAAGTTTTTTAGATTAAAAAAATACTTTGATATATAATCCATTTTATGTTATACAATGGAAACTCATAACAAAATATATATGCTGAGCTGAGAATCCTAATTATGTAGACATGGTTTATTCTATTAATTAGTAATAATAAAAAATACTTTACAAAAAATATTTTTTCCCGGTACAATGAATTTTGTTATATGCAGTTTCAATTGTATAAAACTTTGCTTAGCTTAATTAAATATAAACTACCCCAGCAACTTAATTTAATAACAACACAAACTGATCAAATAATCATTAATTTATTCACATTCATTCAATAAAAAACAATTTCATTTATCTCAATCACCATTCTGTCTCAACACCTTTTGACTTTAAATATTTATACACTTTTACTAATTTTTTTGCTTTTTCGCAACCAAGTTTATTTCTGAGTTTGGACCACACCAGACCAAAAGTAGAAAAAATTCTTTCGATTGATGCTGATGTAGTAGTGTGGAGGTCTTCTAAAAATTTGCAAAAATCTGTATTTAGAAGCTTATTTTTTTTCAGATTTACAACCCATCAATTTCCACCACTTTTTGGCTTCAATGGATTCAATGACACTTTGAGAAAACATAGATTCTGGATAATAATCAGTATCTTTTATTTGGAACATCTTGAAAGAGACATCAAAAGCAGGATTCAATTTTTCTATAAGCTGTTTAGCTAAATTTTCTTGCTGCCGTGTCAATCTTTTTCCTTGTAAGGCAGGATCTGTAATATTCGCAATAAAGTGAAATGGAGTAACAGCTTCTTCAAATCGATGTTTTATGCAATCTTTATATGAAGACAGTTCTTTACTTTCCATTACATCAAGCCAAATTTCTACTGTTTGCCCAAGAGTACAACTATCAGTTTGCAACTTATCAAGTGCTTTAGCAATAACAGATAACTGTGCCTGAAGGTTTACATACTCTCGATATAACCCTTTGTTATCCAAAAAAGTTAAAATATTTGTATCTATATCATCTTTATGTTCAATTGATATTTCTAATAGTTGAATATGAATGATGAATGGCAAGCTTCTTCAGAATTCCATCTTGTTTCATTGGGCAGTTGCGGTTTGTGCCCTTTTTTCTCAATCAACCACCCATGTGGTCTATTGTGGTTTCTGAAAAATTTTTTGAATTTCAACTACATATTTCATCAAAGTTTTAGGAGTGATTTCTAAACAAGGTTCATATAATGTGCCGAGCAACCAAAGGCTAGAATATGCGGATGTTTTTCAGTTATCATATCTCGAAATTTGTTCATTTTATTTTCATTATCGCGGCATACAGCAAATATATTTTTATCATACTTTTGTTTAAATTCACTAATAACCTTTTCAGCTATTTCTGCACAAAATTTAGCAGTTTTCTTTTCGGATCCACAATCTATAGCGTCCAACAAATGTGTACTTTTGCCAGTATGAATACTTACTGCAATAATGGAATCATTACTTGTGTTGGACCACCCATCCAACATTAAAGTAATAACGGCATTTGTTAATTTATCTTCCATTAGCAAATCAATTGACTTGTTAGCCTCATCCAATAATTGTCCAGCTAACCTTTGTCTGTTAGGAGGAACATACCCCGGACGCAAAGCACTAATCATTTCTTTAAATGCATAACTATCAGCCACATTAAAAGCTATATTAGCATTAAAAAATTCTGATATTTTCTGATCAAGAATTTTCTTTTGATGATCTGATGTTTTAATTGCATACTCGCCCATTGATCTTTGGCGCTTTGGTTTTGATGGCTGAAGAATATCAACATCTAGACCATCAGAATCAGTGGCCTCGAGAATGCCATCTTCAGATTTCCTTTTCCTTGAAATAAATGTATCAGCAATTAATGAAAGTTCATCATTATCACCAGGGATGCCGCGGACGCGCTATAGCGCGTAAATTACGCGAAAAATCGGAGACGGGATGCAAAAAAACAGCTCTTACGCGTCCCGTAGGACGCGTAATTTCGTCAAAAAATCGCGGAAAAAAGCCGATTTTCGTCAAAGGATCACGAAAAAAAGCACAAATCTCAAAATATCGCACAAAAAAAAAACGCAATTTTCGTAAAAGGGTTGCAAAAAAATAGCGTATATCGTCTAAGGATCGCAAAAAAAAGCGAATTTCGTCAAAAAATCGCGGAAATAAGCGCAAATTTCGTCAAAAAATCGCGGAAATAAGCGCAAATTTCAACAAAATATCGCGGAAATAAGCGCAAATTTCAACAAAATATCGCGGAAATAAGCGCAAATTTCAACAAAATATCGCGGAAATAAGCGCAAATTTCAACAAAATATCGCGGAAATAAGCGCAAATTTCAACAAAATATCGCGGAAATAAGCGCAAATTTCAACAAAATATCGCGGAAATAAGCGCAAATTTCAACAAAATATCGCGGAAATAAGCGCAAATTTCAACAAAATATCGCGGAAATAAGCGCAAATTTCAACAAAATATCGCGGAAATAAGCGCAAATTTCAACAAAATATCGCGGAAATAAGCGCAAATTTCAACAAAATATCGCGGAAATAAGCGCAAATTTCAACAAAATATCGCGGAAATAAGCGCAAATTTCGTAAAAGGACCGCGACAAATTGGCGTATTTCGTCATAAAATCACGAAAAAATAGCGAATTTCGTCAAAAAATCGCGGAAAAAATCCGATTTTCGTCAAAGAATCTCGAAAAAAGCGCAAATCTCATCAAAATATCGCGAAAAAAATCGCTGAAATAAGCGCAAATTTTAACAAAATATCATGAAAAAAACGCGATTTTCGTAAAAGGGCCGCAACAAGTTAGCGTATTTCGTGCAAAAATAGCGAATTTCGTTAAAAAATCGTGGAAAAAAGCCGATTTTTGTCAAAAGACCGCGAAAAAAGCACACATTTCACCAAAGGATCGCGAAAAAAAAGCCGATTTTTGTCAAAGGGTAGCGAAAAAATAGCGTATTTCGTCAGAGGATCGCCAAAAAATAGCGAATGTCGTCAAAAAATCGTGCAAAAAAGCCGATTTTCGCCAAAGGATCGCGAAAAAAAGCACGCATTTCATCAAAATATCGCGGAAAAATGCGATTTTCGTAAAAGGGCGGCGGCAAAATAGCGTATTTCGTCAAAAAATCGCGGAATAAGGCCGAATTTTGTCAAAGTAATGCAAAAAAATACACGATTTTCGTGACAGGCTCGCAAAAAATAGCGAATTTCGACAAAAGGCTCGCGAAAAAAACGCGAATTTCGTCAAAGTAACGCGGAAAAAACGAATTTAGTCAAAGCACCAAAAAAGATGCGCAAACTAAACTTATAGGTAGAAAATTCATAAAATGGGATTTAATTTTTTTTTTTTTTTTTATGAGATTCTTAAAAATACAGCATGATTTCAGTGTACTTTGGTAATGTATTCAGGGGGTGGACCAGTGAAAAATCCCCCCCCCCCCTCCTTCTTACTGCATTGAAATATCTACCGCATTTAGGAACATTTAGGATTTGATACTTATTAATGATTTAGATGTAAATTTCCCTTCCAAGAAAAATGTCCGATTCCAACACAGATCTATGCTGACAGATAATTCAATGGGAAGTATAATGAAAGCACCCGTTCATTCAACAAAAAGTACAGCTTTACTTAAACATAAGTATTCTTTTTTCAGCAAAAATACCTTTTTCAATAAACCAGTCTTGCCCCTTTTTAAAAGAAAGCGAACATTAGCGATACTTGGTAGTGGAACTTCGTATCTTCTACTCTCAAATAAGCGTTATTTTACAATTAAAATTATATCTTGCATTTTTACTTTTTAAAAAGTAAAGAAAATTTCTCTTACTATTTAAAAAAATATATATCTTATTTGAGTGCAAATAATACTGGTTTTAATTCATTAGTTATTAAAACAATAATTAATGCATTTATTTTATATTTTCCAAATAGCCAAGTTTCGTTTATTCCTTTAAAATATGAATTATTGATGGGGACCCGCTTTTGTAAAAAAGGGGACCCAGATTTTTGGAAATCCTGGGTCCCGGGGACCCAGGTTTTTTCAAGTACAGCGACATCACTGATCACTATTACACAGATGAGAGGAATTGGCTTCAAATTTCTTGCACTTACTTATATGAGAACGAATTCTTTCAATTTTTGTGCTTATTATACTATCACAGTTTTTACAAGTCACTTTGTATATTTTTGTTGTCTTATTTACCATTGTCCACTCAACAGATTGTTTTCTTCTACTTCCTTCTGCTTTTCCATGGTTAAATATATATACTATACTATACCTATATAAATTATATAGAAGTTTGATATTTAAAACACACACACACACAAAAAAAAAAAACTGAATTTAATCAAAATATATTTAACAAACAAAGTAGCCAAATGAAACTGTCACTGTAGCAAGACTTGGAAGATATTTTTTAGTCAACTGAAAGTGCAAGTAAATTCAGACCAGTTTCAGAGATTGAAATGCAATAGAAACCTTTCAAACTAGTTACTCCAGTTTCAAAAGAAAAGGGATTATGGAAGGGGAGTTGGAGATGTATGATACTGTTCTGTTCTGTTCTTGGAAATTCCTCCTCATTGTCCTGAAGTATAAGAAGGAGAAGACCAGTACAACTCAAAGGGGAGGGAGGGAAGTTTATATTGTTATGTTCTTGAAAATTCTTCCTTATTGTCCTTTCAGTTTTTCAGTAAGTGGGGGAGAAGAATGCTTTGAAAAGAGAAAATTCCTATTTACCCCAGGCTAAGGGAATGTTACTATGCCTAAGAAAGAGTATAGCAACACAAGCACTCGCCAGTCGCCACTCGGCGACTAAACGTGAAAAACTGGCGACTAAAAATATGGAAGGTACCGGCCAAATGCAGGATTTCCCAAAGGGATTTCGTCAAAGAATCGCGGCAAAAAACCCCGCGAATTTTGTCAAAAGATCGCGAAAATACCCACATATCTTCAATAGATCGCGAAAAAAAGCGAATTTGGTCAAAAGATCGCGAAAATACCACACATTTCGTCAAAGGATCGCAGAAAAAACCGAATTTCGTTAAAGGATCGCTCAGAAACCCAAATTTCGTCAAAGGATCGCGAAAAACAAACGCGAATTTCGTCAAAGAATCGCGAAAAACAAACGCGAATTTCGTCAAAGAATCGCGAAAAACAAACGCGAATTTCGTCAAAGAATCGCGAAAAACAAACGCGAATTTCGTCAAAGAATCGCGAAAAACAAACGCGAATTTCGTCAAAGAATCGCGAAAAACAAACGCGAATTTCGTCAAAGAATCGCGAAAAACAAACGCGAATTTCGTCAAAGAATCGCGAAAAACAAACGCGAATTTCGTCAAAGAATCGCGAAAAACAAACGCGAATTTCGTCAAAGAATCGCGAAAAACAAACGCGAATTTCGTCAAAGAATCGCGAAAAACAAACGCGAATTTCGTCAAAGAATCGCGAAAAACAAACGCGAATTTCGTCAAAGAATCGCGAAAAACAAACGCGAATTTCGTCAAAGAATCGCGAAAAACAAACGCGAATTTCGTCAAAGAATCGCGAAAAACAAACGCGAATTTCGTCAAAGAATCGCGAAAAACAAACGCGAATTTCGTCAAAGAATCGCGAAAAACAAACGCGAATTTCGTCAAAGAATCGCGAAAAACAAACGCGAATTTCGTCAAAGAATCGCGAAAAACAAACGCGAATTTCGTCAAAGAATCGCGAAAAACAAACGCGAATTTCGTCAAAGAATCGCGAAAAACAAACGCGAATTTCGTCAAAGAATCGCGAAAAACAAACGCGAATTTCGTCAAAGAATCGCGAAAAACAAACGCGAATTTCGTCAAAGAATCGCGAAAAACAAACGCGAATTTCGTCAAAGAATCGCGAAAAACAAACGCGAATTTCGTCAAAGAATCGCGAAAAACAAACGCGAATTTCGTCAAAGAATCGCGAAAAACAAACGCGAATTTCGTCAAAGAATCGCGAAAAACAAACGCGAATTTCGTCAAAGAATCGCGAAAAACAAACGCGAATTTCGTCAAAGAATCGCGAAAAACAAACGCGAATTTCGTCAAAGAATCGCGAAAAACAAACGCGAATTTCGTCAAAGAATCGCGAAAAACAAACGCGAATTTCGTCAAAGAATCGCGAAAAACAAACGCGAATTTCGTCAAAGAATCGCGAAAAACAAACGCGAATTTCGTCAAAGAATCGCGAAAAACAAACGCGAATTTCGTCAAAGAATCGCGAAAAACAAACGCGAATTTCGTCAAAGAATCGCGAAAAACAAACGCGAATTTCGTCAAAGAATCGCGAAAAACAAACGCGAATTTCGTCAAAGAATCGCGAAAAACAAACGCGAATTTCGTCAAAGAATCGCGAAAAACAAACGCGAATTTCGTCAAAGAATCGCGAAAAACAAACGCGAATTTCGTCAAAGAATCGCGAAAAACAAACGCGAATTTCGTCAAAGAATCGCGAAAAACAAACGCGAATTTCGTCAAAGAATCGCGAAAAACAAACGCGAATTTCGTCAAAGAATCGCGAAAAACAAACGCGAATTTCGTCAAAGAATCGCGAAAAACAAACGCGAATTTCGTCAAAGAATCGCGAAAAACAAACGCGAATTTCGTCAAAGAATCGCGAAAAACAAACGCGAATTTCGTCAAAGAATCGCGAAAAACAAACGCGAATTTCGTCAAAGAATCGCGAAAAACAAACGCGAATTTCGTCAAAGAATCGCGAAAAACAAACGCGAATTTCGTCAAAGAATCGCGAAAAACAAACGCGAATTTCGTCAAAGAATCGCGAAAAACAAACGCGAATTTCGTCAAAGAATCGCGAAAAACAAACGCGAATTTCGTCAAAGAATCGCGAAAAACAAACGCGAATTTCGTCAAAGAATCGCGAAAAACAAACGCGAATTTCGTCAAAGAATCGCGAAAAACAAACGCGAATTTCGTCAAAGAATCGCGAAAAACAAACGCGAATTTCGTCAAAGAATCGCGAAAAACAAACGCGAATTTCGTCAAAGAATCGCGAAAAACAAACGCGAATTTCGTCAAAGGGTCGCGAAAAACAAACGCGAATTTCGTCAAAGGGTCGCGAAAAACAAACGCGAATTTCGTCAAAGGGTCGCGAAAAAAACACTAGAATTTCGTCAAAGGGTCGCGAAAAAAACACTAGAATTTCGTCAAAGGGTCGCGAAAAAAACACTAGAATTTCGTCAAAGGGTCGCGAAAAAAACACTAGAATTTCGTCAAAGGATCGCGAAAAAACACTAGAATTTCGTCAAAAGATCGCGAAAAAACACATTTCGTCAAAAGATCGCGAAAAAACACATTTCGTCAAAAGATCGCGAAAAAACACATTTCGTCAAAAGATCGCGAAAAAACACATTTCGTCAAAAGATCGCGAAAAAACACATTTCGTCAAAAGATCGCGAAAAAACACATTTCGTCAAAAGATCGCGAAAAAACACATTTCGTCAAAAGATTACGGAAAAAAACGTAAATTTCATCGAAGGATCGCGAAATAAACCCAAATATTGTGAATGGATCGCGGAAAAAACGCAAATATCGTCAATAAGTCGCGAAAAAAACGAGAATTTTGTTAAAAAATCGCTAAAAACCCCAAATTTCGTCGAAAAATCGCAGAATATGGTCAGTGGATCGCGGAAAAACGCAGAATATGGTCAATGGATCGCGGAAAAACGCAGAATATGGTCAATGGATCGCGGAAAAACGCAGAATATGGTCAATGGATCGCGGAAAAACGCAGAATATGGTCAATGGATCGCGGAAAAACGCAGAATATGGTCAATGGATCGCGGAAAAACGCAGAATATGGTCAATGGATCGCGGAAAAACGCAGAATATGGTCAATGGATCGCGGAAAAACGCAGAATATGGTCAATGGATCGCGGAAAAACGCAGAATATGGTCAATGGATCGCGGAAAAACGCAGAATATGGTCAATGGATCGCGGAAAAACGCAGAATATGGTCAATGGATCGCGGAAAAACGCAGAATATGGTCAATGGATCGCGGAAAAACGCAGAATATGGTCAATGGATCGCGGAAAACGCAGAATATGGTCAATGGATCGCGGAAAAACGCAGAATATGGTCAATGGATCGCGGGAAAACGCAAAATATCAATGGATCGCGAAAAAAACGCGATATTCGTCAATAGACCGCAGAAAAACCCCCAATTTCGTCAAATAGCAAAAACAAACGTGAATTTCATCAAAAAATCACGCAAAAAATGCGAATTGTCAAAAATCGCGAAAAAACGCGCGTTTCGTCAATTGATCGCAGAAAAAAACTCGAAATTCGTCAAAGAATCGCAAAAACGAACGCGAATTTCATCAAAAAGTCACGAAAAAAGTGCGAAATTTGTCAAAATATTGTGAAAAAACGCGATTTTTGTCAGAAGATCGCAGAAAAAAAACCCGAATTTCGTCAAAGAATCGCAAAAACAAACGCGAATTTTATCAAAAAAAAAATCACGAAAAAAGTGCGAATTTTGTCAAAAGATTGCGAAACAACACAAACATTGCCAATAGATCGAAGAAAAGAGTGAATTGTGTTAAAGTATCATGAAAAAAAGGCATTAGTTCCAGGAGAGACCCCCCCCCCCCCTTTACATTTCAGAAAATTTGCTATAAATTTCACATTTTTTTATTTTATTTTGAAAAGTACCAAAGTATAGTGTACTTTTGTAATTAGTTATATAAGGATGTTACATATAACTTTGCTGTTAACTTAATTTAAAATAGATTGGAAATTAGTATATCAAGTTTATTCAAAACAATATGAATTACTTATTTACTCTAAACTTATATATTTTTTAATTAAATATTCAGTGACATAAATGTACTTACTGGCGACTGAAGAAATTATTCTCACTAGCCAGTAATTGGCTACTAAAAAAAAAAAAATCAACTTACCGGCCAGTGGCCACTAAGCAAAATTCCTTATTTTCATCTTTATCCTGAAGTATAAGAAGGAGAAGACCAGTACAACTCAAAGGGGAGGGAGGGAAGTTTATATTGTTATGTTCTTGAAAATTCTTCCTTATTGTCCTTTCAGTTTTTCCAGTAAGTGGGGAGAAGAATGCTTTGAAAAGAGAAAATTCCTATTTACCCCAGGCTAAGGGAATGTTACTATGCCTAAGAAAGAGTATAGCAACACATTTTGGAAGGCAAACAATTCAAAAGAAAAAAAAAACTTTCTTGCAATCTATCAGTAATCAATGTGTTTCAAAATTCAATTTTGAACAAAAATTAACTTTTTCTAGAGAAAATAATTATATATAGGCCATCACTTCAATTAAAATGAATAAAAATACTTTATCCTTAACAAAATATTAGTTTAAAAGTTCTGATTCAGCACTAGTTTTAGTACAGTACTTTAATGATAGTTTTATTGTTAAAATTATTACTAATAATCAATTTATCTAAAAGCAAAGCATAATTTTAATTATTGCCATTAATTATATATATTTGTAATCAATTAGCTACTATAAATTTAGTAGCAAGTACTTTTTTTTTTTTTTTTCAAACATTCTGAACCACTTCCTATAACACCAAAAAACCTGCAAAACCCCCCAAAAACCCTGAAAAAACCTAGTGGGTTGGGTTTTTTCTGAAAAAACACGGGCTTTTAACAACCCTGCAGAGGGAGGGAAAAATAATTACTGGTCCTGCGGACCACTAAATTTTTTAAAATTAGTGGAATGATTGAATTTTTAGTGGTCTCTGGTCAGCAGACCACCAAGGATTTCGAATGCTGATAAATCTTAACGTATAAATCAAAGCATATTTATGAAAGTTAGAGTGCAGACAGACTGATCAAATTCATACCCACTTTTCAACTATGTTGGAAATTGTTAAGAAAGTCTGCTAGCCAGTAAAACAAATGAAGTTTGCAAGCTGCTACATAACGTACGTAATGAAAGGTAAATTAAAGGGGAGAAAGTGGCTCAAACTCTATTCACTCATCAACTTATTCTGACAGTTCAATAAAAAACAAATTAAGATTCATAAGAAAAACAAATGAAAATGTTAGAAACTTCCAATACCTTAGGGCAAGGTTTTAAAAATCAATAGAAAAAACTTTCCCTCGGATATCCGCATTGATATATAGTCATTTCTCTTCCCAATCAAATGTATAGCAAGTCAGTCAAATGTTGTTTGAAAATGAAGACAAGATTCTGTTTAATTTTCCATAATGTTGAAAAAAAAATCTAAATCTATGCAAGTTGCAGGAACAGAAAAGGCAGGGAGCTGTAGGATCCTTTCTCATTAAATTGAATTTTGTGAAGGAGCAGGGATGTAGTGGAGGGTATACGGGGGTATACGCCGTATACCTTCTGGATTTTTTTAAGGAACACCGTATACCCTCTGTTTCTCAAAAAAGCTATAGTATATACACTCTAGGGTATACCCTCTGCTTAGAACGTATACCCTCTGCT
This sequence comes from Maratus speciosus, assembly GCA_963932465.1. Classification (NCBI taxonomy): domain Eukaryota; kingdom Metazoa; phylum Arthropoda; class Arachnida; order Araneae; family Salticidae; genus Maratus; species Maratus speciosus. The sequence goes on along the minus strand of OZ010796.1, from coordinate 302,757,069 downwards.
TAGAACGTATACCCTCTGTGTTTTTTACGACTATACCACTGTGAAGGAGCCCTAAGTAGGCCCAACATTAACCTGGATTGACAGGATTTTATGCGGGCAAAACATGATCAATTCTACGTAAAGCATATGCAAATATTTTTAGTATGCACTAGTATTATCCAGTCGAAATAAACAGAAATAGGACAAAATTAGATAAATTAACATCAAGCTTTTAATTCAAGCCGCCGGAGATGAAATAGGACATGGTCTTCACAATACGTGTGATACAATAAAAAATAGGTGGCTATTTGAAAGATACACACAAAAAAAAAATACATATAATGTAGTAGAACGTACCTTGCACAAAGTTAATACTTAACTTCAGAGCCTATCTAAACGGATACACAGAAGAAAAACATTACACTCACTAAATCATTATTGCGTCATTTTACCCTTATACTTCCTCTTCAAGGCTTAATAGCACGTCATATATTGAAACTGTTGCCATAGTTGCTTTAAATAAATCATGAAACTATTGGCGTTTCAATACGCCATCTGTTGGAGAAAATAGCTTCCGGAAAATCTCCTGCAGCGCATAGGCGTAGCGTGACCAGAAATTTTGGGGGGCAACAAGGTCGTGCGAAGTAAAAACGGCGCCCCGAGCGAATTTTCAATTTTGCGCCCCCCCCCCCCCCCTCAAAAAAAAAAAAAAAAAAAACTTTCTTTTTGTGATACGTAATGAAATTGATAAAGTGCAGAAACAAAAATGAATTCTATCGAATAAATATTTCGCAATTATTTGGAACTTTAAAAGGTTTAATTTTAATTTAGGAATTCAGAACAACTAAATAGCATAAAAGAAAATTGCACTTATTTCTTAGAGAGTTCATGATGTTTAGCGACAGGGGAAAAAATGGTCAAGAGAGAAAAAGAAATTTCCCGAAAAATGGATAAATTAACAAAACCGTAGTTTGCAGCGTAAATTTCATGCCCGGGGCGACCGTTTCTTTAACCCGCTCTTTGCACGCCCCTGGGGTGCACACTAGAGGTCTGCACAGACCGCCCAGGCCCAACCCGGCGAGAAAATTAAAAGTTCTACCCGGGCCCGGCCCCATATTTTCACAGTTTACGACCAGGTCCGGCTCGTACAAAAAGCAATAAAAACAAGCCCGGCCCGTGAAAAAAATCAATTAAATCAGTTCCGGTTCGGCTTCACACAATTTCTCAAAAAAAATCCGATTTTTCTTAACATAAAATTGCAGGGCCGCCACTTGCTGCTAAAAGCTACTATATTCAGCATCCGGTGGCTATGGCGACTATTTTAGACCGAAAACCATTAAAAAGCGGCTATTTCAAGAAAAAAGGCGACTTTTCCGGATTTCAGTGACTATTTTTACTGAAAATATTTGATCTTTTTCTTCAAAGCACCTATGAAGTCATCTTTCCAAACACACTTTTTTAACAGTTGTTTGAAGAGATTCGCGATTTTTTCCGCGACGAATTCCAAAATTCTCGATTTCGCAACCCCCCCCCCCCCCTCCAATCTATTGACGAAAATACTTACTTTTTATTACTTTAAATTCGTGATTTTTTGCGCGATCATTTGGTTAAATTCTTAAATTTTTTTTTGACCAAATTTACGTTTTATGCCCGCGACCATTTGACGTATTTTGCGATTTTTTTGTGATCGTTAGACGAAATTCGCAATTGTTTGTACATTCTTTTGACGAAATTTGCGATGATTTATCCGCGACCGAATGACGAAAATTTCCATTTGTTTCCGTAACCTTTGGTAAAATTCAAGATATTTTTTACAGTTGTTTGAGGAGATTCGCGATTTTTTCCGTGACGAATTACAAAATTCGCGATTTTTTCCCCCATCGATTAATGATAATAGTTATTTCTTTTCGCTATCTGTTGCTACGATCTTTTGAAGGATATTTCGCAAAATTTCCTATGACCTATTGCAAATTTCTCAATTTTTTGGGAGCGATCGTATCACGGAACTCATTTTTTTTTTTTTTTTTCGTGATCCTTTGTCAAATTTCGCGTTTTTGTTTCCGGCGATCGTTTCACGGAATTCACGATTTTTTTTCCGCGATACTTTGCCAAAATTCGCGAATTTTTCTGCGACAAACTGGGGAAATTTTTTCTCCGCCACTACTTTCGAAATTCGCGTTATATATTATTTTTATTTCCGCGACCGATTGATGGTGCTCGCTGTTTGTTTCAGATATCATTTGACGAAACTCGCGATTCTTTTCCGCGATGGTTTATCGAAATTCGTGATTTTTTTTTCCAAAACCGACGTACGAAATTCTAATTATTTGTTTAAATTCTCGATTTTTTACGCGATTATTTGACCAAATTTGCGTCGTTTCAGTGGTGATTCTGTTCTGAATTTTCCTAAAATTTAATGCATTCGGTTCCGAAAATTTGCAAAAAATCGGTCATCCATAATAAAATTCGGGCATAAAAAATATCGCGAATTTCGGCAAATGGTCGCCGAAAAAATCAATTTCGACAATCGTTCACAGAAAAAAGTGGCCAATTTCTTCAAAGGATCGCAGAAAAAAACAAATTTCGCCAAAGAATCACGGGAAAAAAGCACGAATTTCTACAACGGATCACGAAAAAACGCAAACTTCGTCTGGGAATCTCGAAAAACACACACATTTCACCAAGGAATCACAAACAACGCAATATTTATCAAACGATCGCGAAAAGTGCGAATTCCTTCAAAGGACCGCGATAAAGAAACGCAAATTTCGTCAAAGGATCGCGAGAAAACGCGAATTTTGCTAAAGGACAGCCGAGAAAACGCATAATTGGGGCCGGGAGATTTCCCCCCTTTCCCTCTTGTGCTGTAACCTTTCAAAAAATTTACTGTGAATTTCAGATTTTTTTTTATACTCAGAATCACCACTGTCGTCTTTTTGACCGCGACCATTTGACGAAATTCGCAATTTTTTTCTCTTGGTCGTTAGACGAAATTTCGCGATCTTTTCGACGACGAATTACCAAAATTCGCATTTTTTTTCCGCCGATCGTTTTACGGAATTCACGATTTTCTTTACACGATCCTTTGACAAATTTCGTGAATTTTTCTATGACTGATTGACGAAAATGATAGTCTGTATTTTTGACGAAATTCGTGATATTTTCCACGACTTTTTGTCGAAATTCGTCTTTTCTTTTTTCGACTGACTGAGGCAGTTCAAGGGCAAGGAGGCAAAAAGAAGTGAAAAAATCATTTGGGGGATAAGTGCAGGGGCGTAATTATTAGCCATGGCACCCTGTGTGAGATTTTTTATTGTACCACTGCAAATGCTATACTATTTTTTTTCTTTTAAAGGGTTTTACTAAAGCATTTTACTTTGTGCACTCCTTCCAGGGCCGAAACTAGCTATATTTTTACCCGGGGCAAACATGGATTTTGGCGCCCCCCTCCTTCCTCCGTAAAGTAAATTTACGAAGAGAAATTTACGAAAGTTTCTATTAGAGGACTTATTTTAAAATTTAAAATGTGTAACAGTACGTAATAATATTGAAATATATAACCAGCTTTGTCAAATATTTATTCATTAAAACTTGTGAAAAAAAAATCGAAAGGAAACGGAAATAATTCCGCTTTATACAGGTTTCCGTCTTAGCAGATATAACTGTTGGTATTATTTCTGTTGGAACCATGCAGTTTTTTTTTTAATTTAAGACAATATTCCATTATAGACATATTTCATTTTTCTAGATTTTACTGTTGTTGTAGCATTAAAATTATTACAATTGAGGTACTTTAATGTCATTGTGATATGAGTCACATTGTTTCAGGAACTAAAAAACCAAGATTTACTGTACACATAAAAATAAATTCCAGATTGTAAAATATCTTCCTGTACTATCTACACCAATTTTGTGGAATTATCACTTATATCACTCTTCTTATTTATAGATTGATATGTCTACATACTTTCCTCAACTTTTCAAATTTAATTTTCAAATTTATGTGTGACTCAAAACAACAACAACAAAATTAATAATTTTTTACTTTTCATTTTGGGAATTTTCGACCGCTTGGTTTTTATTGTCCCAGTCAGTCACCTGACCTCGCCCCATCTAAGGTCAGATATGGTGATATGCATATAAAAAAGTAATTATAAGAAAAAGAATGGAGTTATTCATTTGCTGTCTTGTATACTGTAGGGGAGTCTTTTTATCTATCCGACAATTTTAATACACTTTACTCAGATTTTCTTTTTGATGTTTCATCTAAAAAATATTTTTTTACACAAATCTCACACGCACATATATATATATATTGTATAAAACGGTAAGCCAAATTTTCATCTGGAGCCCCCTTCGCGTGGCGCCCAGGGCACATGTCCCCTCTCCACCCCCTTACTTTCGGCCCTGACACCTTCTCCCATTAGTTTTTATTGTCCCGGGCAGCCTGGGTGGGGTTTGTTGAGCTAAAGCCAATTGGTAGGCTTCCTCACCAAGCCACCCGATCTCGCCCATATCAAGACAGGAAAAATGAAAGCTCAACACTGCTCAGGGAAAGAGAGAGAAAAAAGTCGAACAGTCTTCATGGAATCTTTTCATCAGAAAAGTCAGAGTCAAACAAAATCTTCATTTGGCGCCCCCCTCACCTTTCGGTACACTTGGAATTGGAGGAAGAATAATGCCTAAGAGAAAAGCTCCTTTTTCCAATTCATTTATAGTCTTCTATTATAAATGAATCTTTTTTATATATTTGTAAATTTCGATGCATTTGGTTTAGTTTTACTTTTGGATTTTCCGGCTGTAAGATATTTTTATGCAAATTCAATATAAATACATATATATTTTTGTATGTAAAGACAAAAAAATCTTCATTTGGCGCCCCCTTACGCTTTCTGTTTCGGCGCCCTGGGTGTAGAAGGTTGGGGGGGGCGCACGCCCCCCCGACGCTACGCCTATGCTGCAGCGCATTGCATTTCACGCATTATTAACTTCTTCAAAATAAGTAATATTTTTGCTACATTCAACTCGATAGGATGAACGCATTGAAAAGTTTTCAAAACACACAGTTACTAGAAATTTCAAGAATAGACTTTACCCGAGGCTAACGAGAAAGACAGGCTACCGCGGTGGGTGCGATTCTTCTTTTTTTACAGACCGCTGGAGTCACGTGATGCTCGAATGCACCAATGAAGGTGTGCGAAAAGAGCATCACGTGACTCCAGCGGTCTGTAAAAAAAGAAGAATCGGACCCACCGCGGCAGCCTGTCTTTCTCGTTAGCCTCGACTTTACCCATGTGACGTCATGTCACAGGTTTTACCATGTGACCTCAGCCGCGGGTAAACGGAAGAAAAACAACAATAGGCGTGAAGAGCATTTTAACACTGCTCCCCCTTCGTTCAATCAGTGGTGTAGTCGAGGGGGGACGGCGTCCCCTCACTTTTTTATTTTATCTGGAGCGTCCCCTTACTTTATATTTTCAAGGGAGACGCTAGAGACGCGGGAGGACGCAGACTTTCGAACTTTTTTTTTTATATTAATGAACACACCAATAAATTAACAATTTTAGAAATAAGGTACTGATTTTTAATACTTTTCAACGAAGTTGAAAGTGTTTACTGTGCTGGTTCGCCTATTCACATTATAACTTCCACAAGTTTTGCTTGGATTGCAGCAAAATTTTATGTATATTTTTGAGGTTCAATCCCATACAGCACAAACACGTCCTGAGGACATACAAAAGACGTCCTATGCAGTATATTGCCTCGTCCGTCGGACGTCCTACAATATCCCATCGTTATCCGGCGGACGTCCTCGGGTGAGCAGAAAGACACACCTAATCACGTCCTTCGGACGTCATTTTAAGCCATTCATAGGATGACAGTAGGACGCTTATAGGACCAGATAAAACAAATAGAGTTTGCATCCGCTACTCGTCCGGCACGCGGCATTCATAGGATGCTCTTCGGATCAGTAGCGGACGCTTTATATAAAAAAATAAAATAGGAAGGGAGGGCAATTGCATCACCCTGTTTTTCCTAGATGAGGCTTCAGATTTCTATTAATTTTAACTTAAACTGAGCGACGGTGCACACTGAAAGATTTCTATTAAAAAATAGTGGTAGCCTGGACAATTGTTGTCCAGGTTACCACTATTTTTTAATAGAAATGTCAGTGTACAATAAAATTAATAAAAATCAGAAGCATCATTTAGAATGGACAGGTGGGGCAATTGCAACCCCCCTTCATTTTTTTTTTTTTTTTAATCTTATATTTACATTATTGAAAAATATATTTTAATAGATTTATTTTTGTATGATTATTTTTCCTGTTTTTCGCAAATATAGGAATCCTTCAATATAAATAAATTATACTAAAAATGTTTAAAAATAAGCATGAAAAATGAAACGAAGAAAATACTAGTTCATTTCAAGAGAAAAATTATTTATTATTTCTGTTATCAACATCTCTTTTTTTTCAACTAATAAGTAGCATACGATGAATGGGGTATCATTGGATAGGATTCTTCGCCCATATCTAATATAACAAACTGAATTTTCTTTATACTATTAGATTAATATCATCATACACATTTTTTCTGATTTCAACATCCTTTTTTTTAGGTAAATACACAAAGTTGAGTTGGATTTTATACGAAAAGCTTTTGACATAGTATTAGTATTAGTATAATTTGTTTGGTTCAAAAAAAATTTGCAAATATAAATGTAGGAAAACTGCACTTTATTTACAGTAAAGATTACAGTGCGAAAGCCTTGCAAGGGTCTATTGGTCTAGACTTAATATACTTTTCTAACAAATGAATTTTACTCCTAAGCAAAATCTGCATTAAAATTAGTGATGAAAAAGTAACCGAATTGAAATTTTTGAAAAATAACAAATTTTATCAGTAATAGCTGAATGCATAAAAAATTCCTCATTTTCTTAGAACGGTTTAAAAAATTGTTAAATATTGTTATCGGTATTGAATTCAGACCTCTCGGGGAGGGATTTCTGTGGCTCCAGGCAGGGGAGGGGGGTGTATTTTAGAGATCTGGGAGTCAAATTGCACTTTCGTTCATTAAAAGGGATAAATCTCAAACCTTCTATATGGGGAAGAGGAGGATTCCCTCCTGGGCCACCCTCTGAATTCAACACCAATTGTTATATATGTATTAAATAAATTTAATTTCATTCTTTTGATATTCTTCATACTTTTCCACAGTCATTTAAATTCATAAATACATCAAATTTGCAGTTTTTTTTATTTAATATAGGTAAAAATAAAGTTAAATAGCAATTTTAATATTTCTAAAAAAATAAATAAATAAGAGTGTAAAATCTTTGTTTTTTAACACTGTCAAAATTTTTATTTTAATCAGATTTTTGAGATACAACAGTGGAAAGGCCACCATCGAAAACATCGGTTACAACTTAATACAGACCCTACTTAAAAGAAATAAAATTTCGTATTAAAATAATGTCTGCAAACTTTATATGTGTACGTGTATTTAGACAACCACAATTTAAGACATGTCTCATTTGAGAGAATTGAAAAATGTAGTAAACTTGTTTAAAAATTTCATGTATTTAGTTTCAAAATTGAAATTGTGAATGTGCAAGAAGTTTTCATTTAAAATGAAAAATTTGAGTATGCACTAAATGACATTTTAACAAAAAAATTCTCAATTTTTATCGATTCTTCTGCAGTATCAATTTTCTCATACTTTTTTTTTTTTTTTTTCATCATTTATAAAAACAGATAAAGAACATTACCTACTCCATGGCGAAGAAATAATGAAAACTCAGAATGAAAATACTTCATTCTCAAGTAACAAATATGTTTTGTATTTGTTATATTTTTTTTTTCTGAACTAATTACATTTCTTTAAATTAAAATTCAAGAGAAATACATTACATTTTTTAAAAGTATGTAAGCATTTAGCTCAATATTTACTGTTAATAATATATTAATAAGTTCTGTTAATAATTAATTATATATATTACATTTACTTTAAACAAACCAAAATTTTTTAGTATTTAATTTTTAGGATAAATCAAAAGAAAATAATGATAACATTTTATGATGTCAGATTTTAAATATGAAAGCAATTAAATAGGCATTCTTTTCAAGGGCAATAAAAACTTCTATTTTTAGGTAGGGTAGAATTAGGTATATTTTCTCTTCCCTTTAGCTTGAAGTAAAAACACACAAGATCATAAAAGTTTCATATTTATACCATTAGATTCTATTATATCTAAAACTTCTTACCTGATAACTTGTTCTGTCAAGTTTTGGTTTTAATGAAATAATAAATAGTACATTCAATCTAGTTGTTCTGTCTGAGATCCATTGAATTCCTTATTATTTTTTATAGTAAATAAATGAAAAGCTTGCCATTAAACACATAAAAAATATATATTAAAATCACTTCGCATCATGATATTCTTTACAAAATACTTAATAAACTCCTGTAACTAAATCTATTTACATCTTCTATTCCAGTATGGATGTAATATTTTTAAATAATTATACAATTATTTTACTTGCTGCTTTAAAATGCATGAATTTTAAGTTTTAAACAATGCAATTGCTGAAGTACAGACGTTTTAAATCACTGTTAAGAAAGAAAAAAATACTGTAAAATAACAACACCAACAAATACATTTAAAGTACTTTAATTTACATTTATAGACTTTTTTTACATAACATTTACGCTTTTATACATGTTGTAACTATGCCTTTAATACTCTTTCAATGTGTGCCCTTGATATAAGTTTCTTTCTGAACAGCATCTGAAACAAATAATTTTCAAAACATTAAAATTCAGAGTAAAATATCATTATGGCTAGAGGAGTTAAACAAACTTTTGTGTAAAAGAAAATAAGAGAATTTTTAATTTCTAACTTGGAATTGGTACTACTTTTATGTTAGTATATCAGGTGATAAATTGACAAAAAATCCTTTTATGGCCCTACTTTGTGTTGAATTCATTTAATTTTAAATATAAACCCTTCACTTATTTCATTTTAAAATACATAATTTTCATTAAATTACATACATGCCTTTTACTAATATCAGTTAAAATACAGAAAAAATAAAAAAAATTCTCACACTGTCTTTTTAAAGAAGTTTTATAAAAACAAAAATTTATAAAGAAGACCACAAAGCAAAATATTTAATTTCATGATCAAAGTATTATTTCTAATTTCCATAGCAAAAAATAAAAGCTGTCACTGACGAGAAAAAAAATTGCGGTTGGCAGGATTTGCACCTGGCAAACATAAAAGTTCCCAATCTTTTTACTTAAATAAAAAAAAAAAAATGTATGCATAAAAAATTACTTGAGAATTAACATATGTAAGAAAATTTGAATTGCTTTGACATATTTAAGGTTATTCACATAATCAAATTTATTATGCTTCATTAAGGCTCCCAGTTAACGTGCATTTTCTATTTCCCCCCCCCCCCCCCCCCTTGATTGGAACTTTTATCTTAAACAGTTTATTTGTAAGTTACGTCATCATGATCATAATTAAAATTAATTAAAAAAATATAAAATATTAAAAACTTTTTTAATCTAAACAAAGTGATTTTCACTTTACATGAATGTAAAAAAGAAGAAAAAGCCAGCTTTTAAAAGTTTAGCCTTTCAGTCTCAGAATTTTGAGAGTAACTTTTCCAACTTAATTTAACACCAATGTTTGCAATATATCATGTCTCTGTTCAAATTATTTTTCAGTTGCATTTGACTATTTTCCAAAACTAGTTTTAAAAAAAAATACAAAGAATTTTAATTAATAATCCCTGCAGTTAAAAAACAAATTTGGATTGTGTTATAGATCCCATCTACATAGTATTTTTTGTGAAGTATATAAAGGAAGCAATTTTAAAGGAACAAATTATTGTGGTTCTGGCATTATTATAAATGTTATTTTTAAATCTTTCATTCTACAAAAATTGGTAATTTTTATAAAAAATTAGCAAATTACCCCCCCCCCCCCTCCTGGCTTACAAAAGACGCTTTAGTATGATGTCAGTATTAACATTTCGGTCAGAAACTGACTTCAAACAACATTTGCTCTGTTTCACTTTTTCTTAAATATAAATCATAGATTTTGGTCTCAGAAATTTTTTATAAAGTTACTTTCACTTTCTAAACCGGTTCTGAAAATGAAAGTGTCATTCTAAAAAATATCTGCAACTCAAATTGAAAAAGTAAAAAAGGTGCGATGTAGAGATGGAAACTCGGCTATCCAATACAAAAAAAATTATATTAAAATGTCGAAATGCAAATGAGATATTAGAAAAATCCCTCCCCAAATGATTCACATTAGCTCTTGAGTGCCTTCGCTGGCAGGGACAGGAGCCTTAAGGTTCCCAGTTGACGTACATTTTCTATCACTTCCCCCCTCCCCCCTTGATTGGAACTTTTATCTTAAACAGTTTATTTGTAAGTTGCGTCGTCATGATCATAATTAAAATTAATTAAAAAAATATAAAATAAAAACTTTTTAAATTTCTCAAAAAACAAAATGATTTTCACTTTATATGAATGTATTCTAAAAAAAAGAAGAAAAAGCCAGCTTTTAAAAGTTTAGCGTTTCAGTCTCAGAATTTTGAGAGGAGCTTTTCCAACTTAATTTAATACCAATTTTTGTAATATATGTCTCTGTTGAAATTATTTTTCAGTTGCATTTGACTAATTTCCAGGAGAACTAGTTAAAAAAAAAAAAAAAATAATACAAAGAGTTTTAATCAATATCCCTGCAGTTCAAAAACAAATTTGGATTGTGTTATAGATCCCTCATCTACATAATATTGTTTTTTAAGTATATAAATGAAATTTTAAAGGAACAAATTATTGTGGTTCTGGCATTATTATAAATGTTATTTTTAAATCTTTCATTCTATAAAAATTAGCAAATTACCCCCCCCCTACCCCCACATATAATATTAAAACACTTAGCTGTGAGATATCAAAATAGAAAATACAACATCTAGCAATTGTTTGTTTAGAGTAGGTTTCTAACAGGGCTGCAAAAAAGCCGGCTAAAATTTTAAAAAAGCAACGCCGGTGGCTTTTACTGGTTTTAACCGGCTGTTTTTGGCCATAATTGGCTTTTATACAATGAAACATTGTAATTATACACTACACATTTTAAAGTGCTTTTAATTAGTTTTAATGACATTTAATTGATTTAGAATTTAATAAGTAACCCAATTTCTCAATAATGAAGACATTAATACTGGAATAAAACTTAGATGGTTTTGCAAGTGATTTGTAGTTAGAATTGCAAATATGTTAGGTAAATTAAAAAAGCGCCATACCAACTGCTTTATCTGGTTTACACTGACTGACCCTTAACCCCCCCCCCCCCCACTCACCCCGAATTTTTTCATTTTTATCGCTTTATAAAATTAAAGAGGACAATGGTTACTTAGTTACATGCTTTATTATTTAATTAATTTTAAGAACTATTAATATACAAGTCTTATTTTATTTCGAGTAAACATTTAAAATTATGCATAGTCATAATAAAAACGTCATTTTCTCACTATTAAAAATATTATGAATAGCATATGCATGAATATGCTTAGCAACAAGCTTTTCAAAATTTTATTTATTTTTTTGGAGTCTAACTTATATTCTTTTCAATATTTATGTACATATTTTTTCAGACATAATGCCTTCACAGTTGCTTTCTAGCAGTTATAAAGACTTATTTATTTGAGAAAATTTAATAGAAATTTATAATTTACTCAGTAGAAAATATTTATAAACGTATTATAAATTAATTGATCCAAATTTAAAACGAATTAGCTGTAAACCAACTTAAAAAAATAAAAACCGGCTTTTTTTCAATAAAAGCCAGCTTTTTAAAAGTGAACCCCCCCCCCCCCCCAAAAAAAAAGCCGGCAAACCTGGTTTCTCACCAAAATGACACCACAATTGAATCATATAATATATAATTTTCAATTCCCTAGGACTGGGCGATGTAGAAATTTCTTAAACCGATTTATCATCCATCCAACATCGCGATTTAGTGCTAAATCGCGATTTAACACCGATTTTACATTTTAGAATATGGAAGCCTATTTTTTAATTTTTAGTAACAAAATACGATCTTTATATGCCCCCCCCCCCGATCTTTATATGCTCCTGTATTATTTAGTATACTTAGCTTTTAATTTGTCAAATAATTTTGAAAAGAGGTATATTTTACACATAAAAAAGCTTTGAATGTGCCAAAACACTAGCTTTTTTTTTTCCCATTTTAAAAATTAGTGACCTATTGTAATAAATTTTATAAACTCATTCTATAAGAAGTAATATAAAAAAAAAATGATTTTTTTCTTTTGTTTGACTTGTTATGCATGCTACAATCTAAATTCCTTAAGGGGGTGGGGGGGGGGCTTCCCTAGCCCACTCAAATAGCACTTCATTGCTAACAGCCTACATACACTTTTTTTTTTTTTTTTTACAGACACAGATTTAAAAAGTTACTGAGGTAAAACAGAAGCATATTAAAAGACTTCAATGATGAATTTAACTATTCATTTACCATGATGAGAAAAGTAGTAAAAAAAAGGGGGGGGGGGGAGATATGAGAAATAAGGTGCAATTTTATATCTTTTTAACTTTTAGATTAAAATAAGATTTGTTTAACATAAATGCTGACATTTATATAGCGGATGGAGAAGGATTGAAAGTGTGACCCTTGGAGCACATCACTGAAATTGCTGATTTTTTTCGTGGTTGTTGCCATCCTTTAAGATTAGTAATAAAATATAATCTTAAAATATATCTCTTTTTAAGGATAACAAAATGTCAAAAAAGCAAAAAATCGCAGATCTGCAGAAAAATCTAATGAATGCCTCCTCCAGCCCTCCCTCATTCTGCTGTAAAAATAAAGTTACTTGACTCATTACAGAACTTTATTAAAGTATTTTTAATTAATTACAAAATAATAATAAATTAAAACTAAAATATTCCCATAATACCTAAACATATGAAAATTAATTTTTCATGAAAATAATGCATAAAAATATAAACTGAAAATGGATGAATTTGGATATAAATAGTGAATCAATTTTAGCAAGATACTCAATCCATGTGACTGGCATTGAAATCGGATGTCAAATCTGATGCATGACTATTTTAAAATGTTTTAATTAATTACAGAATAATAAAAAATAAAGAATATGTATTAAAATATTACCCAAACATGTGAAAAATGAATGTTTCATTAAAAGAATGCATAAAAATAAAAACTGAAAATCGATGAATTTGGATTTTAAACATGAAACTTTATTCTTTTTTTTCCCAACCATAAATACTCAATCAATTTCAGGAAAAAAATATTAGTAGTAAAAGAAAAATATTTCATGTGGATCACGGCCAAATAGTGATACACAAAACAATGCATGACTATACCTTTAAAATAATTTCATTAATTACAAAATAATAGAAAATAAAAAATAAATGTTAAAATATTACTAAAACATGTAAAAAATGAATTTTTCATCATAAGAATGCATAAAAGTATAAACTGCAAGTCGATGAGTTTGGATTTTAAATATAAAACTTTATTATTATTATTTTTAATCATATAAATGCTGAATGAATTTCAGGAAACAATCTTTTGAAACAATGCAGGATTCTACTTTAAAACATTTTAATTAATTACAGAATATTGGAAAATAAAAAATACATATTGCAATATTACTCAAATATGTGAAAACTTAATTTATCATCAAAAGATTGCATTAGCATATAAATTGAAATTCGATGAATTTGGATTTTAAGATTTAAACATTACTTTTTCCTTTCAACTTTCCACTATATAAGTTCTTAATTTCTGAAAAATACACATTCCAATCTCGTAAACTCTGAATCTTGTTTACAAAATAAATAAATAAATATCAATTCTTACTTAAATCGCCTTTTTCTTAAATTGGATCCTGCTAAATCGATTTAACACCAACTTGCCTTGTTTTCATTAAATCGTCTTTTTCTTAAATCGGAAAGCATGGAGGCTTGCGATGTTTGCTTAAATCGGATCGTCCTAAATCGATTTAACACCAGCTTGCCTTGTTTGTCTTAAATCGGAAAGCATTGAGGCTTGCGATGTTTGCTTAAATCGGATCCTCCTAAATCGATTTAACACCAGCTTGGCATGTAAGTGGTAGATACATCAAAGTAGATAAATCGGTTTTCCGATGTTAGCTCTGAATCAGTATTTTGTTTTAAATCGATTTAAAGCCAATGGCTAAATCGCGATTTAAGACAATGGCTAAATTGCGATTTAAGATAATGGCTAAATCGCGATTTAAGACAATGGCTAAATCGCGATTTAAGATAATGGCTAAATCGCGATTTAAGACATTGGCTAAATCGCGATTTGACATTAGCTAAATCGCGATTTCCGATTTTAGTTTAAATCGATTTAAGACCAATGGTTAAATCGAATTTCCGATGTAAGCTTTAAATCGATTTAAGAGTTAAATCGATTTAAGGCCCAGGCCTAATTCCCACATATTTAGTTTTGATATAACTGCCAAGTCTAAACCCAAACCAAAACTACATTTTACTTTAAGTTTTAGATTCTCAATAGGGTCAGGTGGGGTGGAATGGGTATAAAAATACAAATTTTTGAAGTGATTATGGAATCATTCCTAATTGGAAAGGAATTTATAGAAAGCAATGGTTCAGTGTTTACATTGCATTTATAGACATTTTCATTGTAATTGTTTTTCAAAAGATTATTTATTAATGTTAAAAAAGTTTTTCTGATGACTGTTCTTTAACGGGTAACTAAGTTTAAAAGGCATTCAAAGCAACCAATAACCCAAATTCCAGTGTATTATATATTTTATTACATCAAAATATTTATTGACAATTATATTGGCCAATTTTTTTCTCATTAAATACATAATGTCCCTGATTATTAAGTGTTGGTTGGCTAAGCTTTCTGAAAGTTGTTTATTGTCGATTTCTACCTTGTCATTTTGTTAGGAAAGGTATAGAAATTTCCTATTGATGATTTATGCAGGAATTTTACAATGTAAGTATGAGGATCTGACGATTCAATCACTTGGGCATTAAAATATTTTTTAGATTTTGTTTCCTAAGTATTTTTTCCCTAAGCCTAATCATATACCCATTTCACCCCACTTTACATTTTTAATTATAACTTTTAAAAAATAAAGAATTTTTCTTACATGTTTGTTTCAGTCAATAAAGGACACTGCTATGTACAAACTATGCAGTAAAAAAATTATTTCTGCAATAAAATAAAAAAAAAACACAATAAAGTTAATGTAGCACTAAGTGACGTTGACATTCCCCATGTGCCTTTCAAAACTGATTCTAAATGGGTTAAATGTTGCCAATATTTTTTTCTAAACTTAAAATGGAAGTTGAATGGTTAATAAATTATATACTACATGATTTACAAATTTTTTTTGTACATAGTATGATTTTAATTAAGACACAAAACAGTATTACCCATTCCACCCCACCTGACCCTATACATGTTAATAAATAATAATTAATTTTCTCAATATATTTATTAATGAAATTTATAAAACATGGATTTTCACTTACTTATAAAAGTTGTTTTCGACTAAATTTGTTGCAAAAAATTGTTTATATTTTCTTTGTAAAGTTTAATTTAATTAATATATAGATACATTTGAACTAAAAATAGTTAAATGTTTTTTTATGATTATCATTTGATTACATTAAAATTGCAGTTATGTAAATAAAAAAAAATCAATTGTAATTTAATTATAATCAATTAAAAAAAAATCAATAAAAAATATCAATTATAATTTTGCTGCAGAAAAGTATAATTAAAGAATATATAACAGGGAGATACAAATATGCATAGACTTGATATGAATTTTTATTGTTATGGACTCTTATTCAGAAATACTTAAAAAAAAAAAAAAAAAACTTACCAATTTTGAAATTTAATTTCTTTAACATTTTATGTAGAACTGAGCTTTGACTGCTGGATGTTTGCAGTATCTTTTTAACCTTCATTTATCCATGCTGGGACTTTTTGGATCCTACAGTTTGTGCCTACAAAAAATAAATAACTGAAGATACAAAAGTCAAATCAATTCAAAATAAAATTTAATATAAATGATCACACGTGGCATTAAGCAGCTTCTATTATCTTTACATTCGATCTAAACAAATTCAAAGAAATTAAAGTACTTCTGCATTATTCCATCGCAGGGTTCATTTATTTTAAATCAATTTAGTTTTAATCGTGATTTAAATCAATTGATTTTTTTTAAAATTATGTTTAAATAAATTCAAGATGTAAACAAACATATTAATGTTTTTAAATATATTTAGTTTTATATAATACAGATAATGGATCAGTTTTTAGAAAGATAAGGCTTTTAAGCTTTATAAGATTAAAATTTTTGTCAAGTAAAGTACAATGTAATAGAAAAAATGGTTTCAAATTTAATTTGAATCAAATTGTAAAATAAACTAGCAACAGTAAGGAAATCTAAGCAGGAATATATTAAATATAGGAATATTTATTTTGATTACTTAATATAGTATTTAGAAAAACTTCTGGAAGTTTAAGTAAAATAAAATTATATGACTTTGCTCGTTACAAACAAGCATTGTGACTAACAGATTAATTATCCCATCTTTTGCATTATGCAGGAGAGAAACTAACAAGCTGTGAGAAAATAATCAACATTATTGTTTGCTTAAAAGAAATTCTTGACTTTAGTGATACCTATTACATTAAAATTTGAACCATTAATTTTCATGTCTGTGTATATAATTTTATAAATAAAGTCGTAAAATAATAATATTGTGTGAGGTTTAAAAAAATAAATAAATAAAAAGCTCTACCCGTTGACAACTTTTCATTAAAAAAAAAAATAATAATAAAAAGTATTGTATCTTAACAAACTGTATGTAATGCGTAATAAACAAATGGAGGTACTTTTCCGTTACACAGACACCACTGTCGCCAAGCATAATAGTTGGCACAAAATGAAAATCACGTGAATTGAAACATTTGAAAAATTAAAAAAAAATTGATAGTACAGTGAGCATTTTAAAAATATAACATTTGAAAATTACAGACTTTTTCAAACTATTTTATTAAATCACAAATATATACTTAAAATAAGTGAACAAATAACTGTTATTCAATAAAGTAATAAAATAAAACTCATATTAAACTTCTGGCATAAAATTACAAATATCTTAGAAATATCGCATGGTTATTTTCAATAAAAATCCCTTTCACGATCAGGGTTGAAATAATTGGCGCATTGGAAAAGCCACACTTTTTAAAGTGTCAGCTATCAGTAATTTTAAACAACAAAATTAATGAAAACAGAAAAAGGAATCTTGGATATTTGACCCTTTTCATTAAAATGAAAAAAAAAACTATTCTATTGTAACAAACTCCAATTTTAAAATTTGTAATACACAGTAAACAAATGGAAGAATGAAGCCATTGGACCCCCCCCCCCTCTCCCCTGCACAAAAAAAAACAAAATAAAACAATAACAAAAAATTTGGAAAAGACTCACTCACTAAAGTTTCAGCTATCAATAATGCTAAACAATAAATTAACAATATCTTAATAACAGAAAAAGAAATCTTGGATATTTATTTGTTTACATTATTTTCTTAATTATCTCTATCGGCTGGTGAATGTTTGTAATGGTCAGTTGAAATGGATCTATTGTAGGTAACTATGAATCACAAATTTTTCAAGCTCTTTCTCATTTAATATCATAGTGCCACCATTTAAAAGCTTTACTCTTATGTTAATTAATGAAATAATTAGTAAACCAATAAAACACCATTAAAAATACAGAAAAAGGTCAAATTAAAAATTCCCTGATGACAAACACATATAAGATATCACATATAAGATGACATAAACACATCATATATAATATTATGGATTAAAATAACATCTGACATCAAGTGAATGTAATGCTACAATCATATATCTTTGGCATTTAATCCTATTTTGTATAGGTCAAAACTGGAAAATTTCATTAGTGGCCACTGGCCGGTAGAACTAGTTTTTTAAGTGGCCACTTTTTTATTTAAAAATACTAAACAGTAAAATTTCTATAAGTATTCATCTAAAAGAGAATAGCCCGAAATAAATATGTTAATATAAATATATTGGAACAAAAAAAAAGTACAATCCTTGATGAAATACAAGAAAATTTTATTCTCTCCTTGTAAAAAAGTGGCCGCTGATACACAATTTTTCACTTAGCCACTTTTTCCCTGTGGCCGGTGGCTGGTGCTAATTTTGACCTTTACTATTTTGGCCAAAGTTATTTTTATTGAAAGCAGTCGACAAGATAATGGAGGAGTACCAAAAAAGCTACCATCAAACTATAAAATTGAATGCCAAAATTACATGATCGTAGCGGCACATTTACTTGATATCAAATGTGTTTATATCTGTTTTTAATGATGTTTTACTGATTTATTAGATATTTTGTTGATTAAAATAACAATTATGTTCTTAAAAAGCAACAAAATGATATTAAAAGAGGAAAAACTATTGAACAAATTTTATGATGCATAGTTTCATATAATAGATTTGTTTCAATTGATATCAAAACATTCATCAGACGAGAGGGATAGTTAAGAAAAATAATGTATTAAATATCCAAGATTTTTATTTCGATTTTCAATAACAGTATATTATAAAATATATCGTTTAAAATTGATAGTTAGCAAATTAGTAAACAGAGCTTTTCTGATTTTTTTTTTTTTTTTCAATTTCAATGGTAACATTCTTATTTTTTATTTATTAGTTGTTGAAATTTTTTGGCAATAATTTTTTTTTAAGAAAAGTGATTGATGGGATAACGGAGAAGAACTGAAATTAATAATGAGTTTAGACATCCAGTTTAAATTATTACAAAAGTACCAATAAAAATTACAAAATAAAAATGTTATGTCTGAAAAATGGTATTATTTACTTTTAATTTTAAGACCATGTACACTTGCTGACCCAGAAGCAGAATTTTCTGCATCAGTCTGCAGCAAACTAAAATTTTTCTGTGACTCAATAAGCCTACTATCATAAGAAATGACAAAAACACTTAAAGTAAGCAAAATTTCCATTTAGAAAGAAAATATAATATAAGGATACAATAAATACTATAAATCTAGCGATTTTCAGCTATTTTTTAACCCCAGCATTTCTTTTTAACTTGGTGGATTAATCTGCAAGGTTTAATATAATCTACAGTGCCCGCTGCCGTGCTGCATTGTTTCTATTACTGGGCTTGCAGAACTAACCAAATATATGGGATGGAGCAAGAATTTGAAAAAATTTTGCTACCAGGCCTAGTGTTTACTGTAGACGGAAAATAAATACAGGGAAGAATACTTTAAATAAAATAAATAAAACAATGTGATTACACAATTCAAAAACATTTATTATTAAACAGGTGCAAATATTTGCACCTACATGATGTTTCAACTTGAGATATAGAGTGTTTCTTATATTTTGAACTATTTTTTCAAGAGAAATTTCATTACCATGTTTAGCAGTGATTGCTTAAAAAAAAAAAAAAAGCGATTTTTATGTAATGGTAAACAAAGAAACATTAACTTTAAATGATTTTATGGATTAAAAATTTAAAAAACACAATTGGATTACAATGATTGAATAACCTGTTTTCCTAAAGAAATAAGGAAGTTCTATAATTTTTGCAAGCTCTAGGGCACACGGATTTTGAAATACTGCAATTTGTTGAAGAGTTTTATGAGATATTTTTGCAAAAATAAGGGTACATTTCACTATATTAAAAAAAAGAAGGCAGGGTGTATTTTGCCGATTTTAAAAAGACAGGTGCTGCGTCTTTAAATAATGACTTAGAGGGAACACAGACAAGGCTAAAATGTTATTTATAATGAAAAACAGACAGATGAAATAAGCTATTCTAAAAATCTTTTCTTTGAAAATGCAAGACAGATTTTAAACACATCAAAACAACAAACAATACAGAAATGTAACATAAAAACACATTTTTTAAAATGAGGAATTAAAACAGCGTACTTTATCTTTTTTTCAGGGGTTCTGTATGTCTCACTGAACCCCCCCCGCCTCCCCCCATCCAAAAAAAAGCAAGCTAAAAACCCGCTAGTATATACATACTTTTTTAATGCAGTATATATGTATAAATGAAGGCAAATTGAAGCTGCTAAAGTGTCACAGAGGGGCCCCAACTGGATCTTTGCTATTGGGCCACATGTAGGCTTAGTTAGAGAATTTAAAAATCCGTATCTTATACAAAATTAATTTTATAAGCAGGTTATTCTTGAAATAAAAATATACTTTACGAGTATTTTTATTAGATTTTTTAAAGATAAATAAATCTAATAGTTAAATAGATTTAAAAGTTGAATTTAAAGCTTTATGAATATTTTTACTTGTTCGTCATCAACAAAATGAATGTTTAATGTATTTTTATATCTAACACAACACCCAAACAATGGGTCATAAACAATGTTTTGGTGACTTAGGAAATATCTATCTTTAAAAATAATACTATTTCAGTATAAATATAATGAACAAAGGTTTGTTTTACGATCATACAACATTATTATTTCGAGTATTTATATGAAAAATGCTTATAACTGTTTATATGTTTTCTATGAAAATTTGCCTGTCTCATGGTATAGATTACGACAAAAGCCTTATATTTTAGTGCAAAATTCAAAAGTTCACTCTAAAAAGTTAAGATTCGAAAGTTTACTTACTAGGGATGCACCGGATATTGATTTTGCCGGATATCGGATACCGGATATCCGAAGCTCCTTTGCCTGCCGGATTCGGATATCCGGCACTAGATACGTTTTTAGTTATATGGTGAATTATTTCTTTATATAACGCCATCTCAGAACAATAAATTACAAACATGTTTCATACATCATTAAAACATTTTAAATGTATTGAAATATAATTTACAAAAACTATATCTCTTTGAACATCAGGGCTTGAAATTCAAGTTTTCCCAAGAAGGGGAGTTTCCCAGCCAACATTTAAAAATACAGGGGAGTTGAAGTGTTAGAAAGGAAAAAAAAAAATCTTTAAACCCCGTTATTTTTTATGTGCCACTTAAAGAATTACATTTATAGACATGACAAAATACCTTTGAAATAATTTAAATTAACAACTCAAGATAATTTATTATAAAAAAATGTTTATTTTTATTAAAACAAAGGAACAGAATCAAGTTTTATATATACCATGTCTATTTTTCAACTTTCACTTAATGTTATGGGCAATTAACAATTGGGTTGCTAGATGAATTTCTTAATTTAGAATTTATTCCATTTTGCATGTTTTAGCCTCTTTCACAAGTTACACTTTTGACAAACAGCACAGACCAACTTTTATAACTTTAGAAATTATCGGAAACGCACAGTTATGCTCTGTTAAAAAATTTTAGAAAACTTTGCAAAATTTGATGTGCAATATTTTTTAACTTACTTGCATGAATAATGCATATCAGTGATTCTATTGTCAATACCCCACGGTGATTGTATGTCACTTCTGAACAAACTTGTTTTATTATATCCTTAATGGAATTATAGTCAAAACTGTAATCCCTGGTATTTTCATTAAAATTGAACTATGGAATTTTAAATGCATTCAACATGTCCAAAAACACTTCAGTGTATATATTGTCATCATTTCTGTTCACAATTTCAATGACATCAGTTTCTGCCGATTGCAACTGTGTTTCAAAGACTAGCAACTCAACCTTAGGCCATAACTTATGTTAAAATGTTACTAACGTTTTAATTTTAATTCACTTTCATTCACTCCCATCAAGAATTTAACCAGTAGTCAACTTTCTTCATATCCACAAGTTTTAAATTTTCAACAACTTCTGCTCCATCAGTCAGTCCTTCAATCAAAAACTGTATCAACCTTTTCCTGTAATGTCTCTTAATTTTCTCAAGGAGCCATTCTCTGCTCCAGAAGCTAATGTGTAGCTTGGCAATATTTCATTATTCAAATCTGTTTCATTGCAATTATAGATGGGGGGGGGGGGGGGGGAGAAGGCTGAGAAGTGGCATCTGGTAGGGTAAATAAGAAAGCTTCCCATTTATCTGAAAATTCTTATGGAACCCCAGTCAACAAAAATGTTTTAGTCCCATGCTTTTCAGATAACCGGAGTTTTACTGTACTTGAAAGATTAATGAATAAATGTTATGCTTATATTGAAATTTTTTCAATCTATTGAGTATGAATTAATAATATTAAATAAACTCCTTGTGAATCCTTCCTATTTATTTATTTATTTTTTTGTTAAGAAATACTTTATTTTTGTAAGATTTTAAGAAACATTTATTTCCTCAAAGTCATTTCTTTTGTTAAGGGGACATTACAGTGAAACTGGTTTTCTCTTCTCAAATCATGAAATTCTATATTAACCCATGGGAAATTTTAGCAAGAACAAAAAATTATACATTAGTCATACATTATAAAACACTTTCTAACACTATCATAATATTGTTACCAAATTATTTTTTTTTTCATTCACATCACACAGTTAAACACTCAAGGGGACCCTTCACTAACTTGAAAATGGCCATTCCGTAACGTTAAACCAATGGGCAGGGTTTTTTTTTAATTGTTTAAATTTGAAAAGTTTTAAAAGATTCTTTTTGCATAAGATAGCTGAGCTCGATCTTTCATACGGCTGTTTTTTACTTTTCCGATTTCGGTTGCAGATTTTTTTGCATGGAATTGCAATGCATTGGAATTTTAAATCCATATCCAAAGTTTAAAAAGGAAATATTCAATTGATTTCTTCTATTACACGATAAAAGGTTGATTTTAAAAGTCATGTCCTAATTTCTGTGAATTGCAAAAATCAACTAGTTTGTTATTTCTAAACATGTTTTTTTTTAAGTTCACCAATTTTTTTTTTCTTCATGTGTGCCACAAGTGTAATCTCATTTTGTTTAGTGATGACTATTGGCCAATTTGGTAGGGCTCAGTCTCTGGTGGCCATTACTGCCCTTTTAGTTATTTCCTATTTTGGAAACAAAGAAAAAACATCGCAAAATACATAAATCGGTAATAAAAAAAATATCGCCGATTTCGTCAATTATGATGAAAATAAATAACAAAATTTGTCAACCGGTCGCAAGAAGAAAACTGAAGTTCATGGGAAATCGGCAGCGGGAAAATATCACAAAATTCGTCAATCGATCATGGAAAAATATCGTGAAATTTGCCAGTCCGTCATGAGTAAATATTGTGAAATTCCTCAGCCGGTCGCAGAGACAAAACGCGAAATTTTTCAATCGGATGCAAAAAAACAATCGTTATTTTCATCAGTATGTCGCAAGAACAAACAGGGAAATTTGCCAATCGGTCACATAATAAAATTGCTATATTTGTCAATTGATCTCGAGAAAAAAAATTATGAAATTCACCGATCGGTCTCTAGAAAAAATCGTGGAATTCGTCAGTCGGTCGTGGAGAAAAAGCACAAAATTTTTCAGTCAGATGCAGAAAAACAACTATGAATTTTGTCAATCTGTCGTAAGATAAACCTGTGAAATCTGCTAAACAATAGTAGAAAATATCACGAAATTTGTCGGTCGGTCCTGAGACTTGATCGTTGTTTTACAAAGAAACATTTTCGGAAAATGATTTTTTGGAAACAGGAGCCACCCGCCCACAATAGGGCATAATAAATAGGACACAATAATAATCTTTAGGGCATGAATCTTGCCATCCCTTCTCGAAATTCAAGCCCTGTATCTGCCATTCAAGCCCTATAATATATATTAATAATATTGCATAAAAAATGTAATTTAAACATTAAAATATTCTGTTTATTTGTACAATGAAATGCTGATAATTGCTACTGGATTTGGATATGGGATTGACTATATTGATAATTGCTGATAATTGCTAATAATTAATTAATTTGTACAATGAAATGCTGATAATTTGTATAGTAAATTTTAACCAATTAATATGCATATAATTGTAGAGTATTTTCACAAAGAAATACTACATACTTTCTTTTTAAAATTTAAACATAAAATATCTACTAATATACCCATGATTACAGAGTTATTTTCTCCAAACATAGGTTTAATTGATGCCCTTTTTCTGTTTTAATTATTTAATATTGTTTTTGCTCTAAGTCACGTTTAGTTTTATTTTAAGTTAAATTATTTTGATATTTATAAGTAAAAAGAAAATTACTTTTAATTTTAAATATTTATAAGGAAGTTACAAAAATAACTAGTTAGATTTGCCAATCCCAAAACTTTCTTCTATCTCATACATCTTAATATTTCAAAAAGTAGTTCCAAATGTTACCATAACATAATATTATTAGTTCAATATTATACCAACTTTGATTTTGATCTAAAATTTATGCTCCAGTCAATTAATCAGAATAAGTTAATCTCGAACATGATATTTATTAAAATCAATAATTTTTTCGTTATTCTGTTGTACATCAGCTGTTTGTGAATAGTCAGCTTAGCAGGATGTGAAGTTCCCTTCGCTTCATGAGCCACCAATATACAGCACAAAAAAAACCTGCGAAAAATCGAGAAAATTTTACAAAAATCTCTGTTACAGTGCCACCTTCTGGTGGAATATTTCCAAATGCAAAGAGAAACTGCTGGCCATAGCCAAAAATATACACACAAAATTGGTTCAATTCTATGCTTAGCTTCATACACTTTTCAATGGTAAAATAATGAAAATAACACAAAAATCCGTATTATAGCGCCCCCTTCCAGCAGAATATTTTCAAATTGAAGGAGGACCTGCTGGCAATAGCCAAAAACATACCCCCAAAAATTGGTTCAATTCTATGCATAACTTCATACACTTTTCGATGGTACAAGAATAAAAGTGGCACAAAAATCGCTATTACAGCGCCTCATTTTGGCAGAATACAGTAGACTCCCTCAAATCCGCACAGCTTGGGACCAGAGGTTGTGCGGATTTTAGAATTTTGCAGATTTCTGGTCATTGATTTGTTTACATTTTTGAAACATTAATTAAATTGGTAGTTAAGCAAGGGAAATTATAATGAATGCTTACAATAAAGTGAAACATTAAAATATGTAAAATATTAAAATAATTTATTAGTTTAAACGTAAGTAATTATTTAAATAATTATCTAATATAAAAATCTAGAAAAATATTAAATTATTACTGATGAAATCGATTCAATTCGATTCCAAAAGTCCTATGCTGCCATCTAGTGGTAAAGCAATTGTAAGATCGATACGCCATCATATAGATATGCTAATTTATATCAAAATCAAAAGTAATGTAAATTTATTTAGTTATAAATCAGCTGTAACAACCAAAAGAGGATGATTAATAGAAAATTTAGTAAAAAAAAAACATTGCGGTAGTTGCTGATTTCGGCGCCATCTTGAATTTTGTTCCTGCAACTTAACTGTAAATTTCATTGTTTACATCTGAAAAAATTCGTGGATTTTAGGCGTTCGTGGATTTTAGGGTCGCGGATTTAAGGGAGTCTACTGTATTTCCAATTTAAAGGAGAACCTGCTGGACATAGGCAAAAACAAATACAAAAAATTTTGTTCAATTATATGGATAACTTCATACACTTTTCGGTGGTACAATAATGAAAATGGCACAAAAATCACGATTACATGGCCCCCCTCCTTCTAGTGGAATGTTTCCATATTGAAGGAGGCTGACATCTAAATCCGTCGAAAACCGGAAAATTTTCTATTACAATACTTTCTTCTAAAAATAGGCCTGTTTAATTGTTAAACTTAAAAAAAAGAAAGAAAATTAATAAAGTCATACTTTAATAAACAACTTCAAATTTTATTTTGCATTCTGAAAGTAAAGGTACAATTTTCTGAAAGAAGTAAACATAAATTCTTAAATTTATTATAAAGAGTTCAAATATCAATGTTAGGAAAGCTGGCAATTCTTTAAACTTTTGAGAATTACCTTTTACTCATATATAGTGAACTTACTTTCATATTTTGTACTATAAACAAAATTGTTCGGCGAGTTTTGCAGAAAACAGGCATACAGGTTTACCTGGAAGTTAGTGACCTACGTCATCAATGACGTAGGTCACTAACTTGGTAACTTGGCGATATTTTCAGCTTGGCTAGCTAAGTCAAAGTTGCTGTAGTGGTTGGCTGTAGTCAGTGCTTATCGTTATCGCTTCTATAAACGTGCTTTTAAGCGCGCTGTTTTTTCATTTTTTTACTAAATTTTATTTATTTTCAATATTTCCATGTTCTGTTTATTTTCAGGTAAGATTGAATTTTTTTAAACATAACTTTTGTTAATTTATATATTCCCCCTGCACTGTTTCTTAATTTTTTCTATCCCTCCTGCACGTGCTATTGTTTAATGATTGCCTCGAGTATACATTTTGTTTTAATGAGAATTATATTATTTTTTATGGATAAATGAGGTCTTCATTTTATTATTTCTTCTTTCTTATTGTTTTATATCGCGTGCGACTCAAATAAATCTTCTGTTTTTCAGATATGAAAAAATTTCTGACTTTTCTAAATGTGATTTTATTTTTACGATTTTATTTTTCTTTGTCCCCCCCCCTTCCCCTCTCACGTACAAAATTTAACTCTTTTTTTTAAAAAAAATGTTGTGTTTGTTGTTTTATCTTTTTTTTATCCTCTCCTCTTTGCCAAAGTTCTGCCCTCTGTACCTTCCTCAGCGAACAATTTAAATTCTTTAATCTTAATTTTTTTTTAATTAACCTGTTTTTTTTTTATTTGTATGTAGAGAATCACCCGGAGTAATTCCTAGTCACTGAGTTTCTGAGGTAATTCATGTTAATTTTCATTTTTGTTATCAAAATAACAATTTATGAAACTTTTAAAAAATCTGCAAAGTACTTTGAACCCTTTGCTTTGCAATGCCTTAATTTTTCTTTTAGCTGAAATTTTTTATATTTTGTAATAATAAATTCGAAACTGCTACTCAAATTTCTGCAAAACAACATTTACCTTGATTTTTTCACAGGGTTGTTTGGTTTAAACCAAATGTTTTTTTTTTTCACTTTTTCCCTATTCTTTTCATTTATTTTACACATTATTGAAAAATGCAAAATCCTACTTATGCAGAAGCTACAAGCAAAGCTTTAGAAAAATGATGAATTAATAAATTTGTAAAGTGATAAACATTTTTAATCAAACTTTTCTCATAATCTTTAAATCCACATGGCAGACTAATTTTTCTGAAATTAGCTGAGAAGAAAAAAAAAACAAGTAGTTAGTTTTCTTTCTTCTTTTTTTAAAATCATTTTATTTAAAAAAAAATAGCCAAAATGGCAGATTTGAGCTAAAATTACCAGTGACCCGGAGCCGAAAAATTTTTGATGCTCCAGCTCCGCTCCAAGATAAAATACCATGGCTCCGGCTCGGCTCCGACTTCACACTTCTGAGTTGCAGATTTTAATTTACACATTTAATTTTTGCTCACAAATTCTTTCTTCCTTTACCATTATTAAAGATCTGACAAAATATATTTTTCTTCTCATCAAACTTGAAATGCTTGTTCAGAAAATATGACATCTTTTAGCTTTTGCTTTTAAAATAGAAAGTTTGGTAGAATTTTAAACACAAGAATCTTAAATTTCTTCTACACTTTTCAAACAACGAAAATTGTACAACTACACATGTAGGCCACAGGCGGCCATATTTTTCAAATAGTGTTATCACCTAGCTCAAGTAGAAAGTAGAAGTAAAGTAGTGATAACATGTTTTGAGAAGTTTTCTATATCTAATTTTAAAAAACCCCTAAAAAATGATATAATTAAAATACTGAATAATGATGTAATAAAAATATGTTAAGCATGGAAATTTAAAAGACTGAAAAAAAATTAATTTAAAAGAATATTAAAAACTAAAGGAGACCTGGAGCAGGGGAAAATTTAGAGCTCCGGCTCCAGGGAAAACACAGCTCCGGAGCGCTCCGGCTCCAGCTCCGGGTCCCTGAAAATTACACTTCTACTATTTAGATTGCATGATTAGTTAAGATTTAGTAAGGATTAGATTATGCCTCAATGATGACATAATCATAAGTAACTCTCTCCATTGCTACTCTTTGTTCTGTATGCTAATGAATGATGACTGAGAGTTTTCTCTGCTGTATCATGGCTATTGGGTTTAGTAAGCCTTTGTTTTTCTTGCATTTCTATATTGGGATTGGGGTTTTGCATTATGATTTTATTCTGTTACCAGCAGGATTGACACAGGTTTAAATCAATTGGTTAACCAACTGGTTTTTTCAAAAAAAATCTAATTATAATATTTTCTCATGTTTTGTAATTTGTGTTTCAAATTATTGGATATAAATAATTTCTACTTTTAACAGTCTTATCCCAGCAGTCACTGTGAAACATAGTGAATCTAGGTTATATTTGTAAGCATGTAGAATGCTAATTGCATGTGTTGATGAACATATCTGAAGCTCTAAAGAAAAAATTTAAAACATGTGAATTTAGCAAAGATAAAATAGATTAAAAATATTCAATATTTTTAATAAAATATTTTCCTTTGAAAAAATGCAGATTATTTACAATTAATAACATAAAATGACCTTTAAGATTTCAGTCAAGTTGTAAAAGAAAATGTTCTTGATTGGGGAGATTATCTTTTAAGGGTGTTCTCAACTGCTCTACTCAACAAGTGAAAAACGCTTTGACACATTTACAAATTAATTTTTTAACGGAAAGATATAAAATCGGGAGGCCTGACTAGAGATGTAAATTTTCCGGAAAAGTTGAAGTGGCGGAAAAAACCGGTTTTTTTCCAGTTTTTTTCTGGAAAAATAGGAAAAGTTGGAAAAATTGATTTTTCACAAATGTTTCTCCCAAATAAATTATATTTCTTAAGAGAATATTAAATAATAAAAAATTGTTTAATTTATCAACACTAAAATCAAATTATTTTCACTTTATATTATTATATTGCAAAAAAAAAAAAAAAAAAAAAGGCAAGGCCTGCTTTTAAAAGTTGTTTTTCAGTCTCACACCTTTCACAGTGGCATCCAAACTTTATTTAACACTATTGTTTATTATATCATGCCTGTGTTGAAATAATTTTTCAGTTTTATTTGTTTATTTACCAATAGAGCTAATTTAAAAAACAAATAAAAAACCTCATAAGTTTCAGCCAATATCTCTACAGTTTGAAAACAAATACGTATTATACATCCCATCTACATTATGTTGATTTTTAAGTATATAAATGATGCCACTTTAAAAGAAACAAATTGTTGCAGTTCTGTCATCATCATACATATCATAATTCAAATTTTCCTTTGTTTAAAAAATGGTATATTTTTACAGTATTACATCTTCCTTTCTTACTGTTATAATTTTCATTTCCTGTAAAGAATATATTTAGTTTCGGTATAGTTTATCTATCTAAACTAAAATCAAGTATAAAAAGTTTTGGCAAAGTAAAGCAACAACTCTCAAGTTACCGAGTAAAACAAGATGGAATGGAGTTGTAAACATGTTTGGGAGTCTGGAAAATGGAAATCAGTCTCTTCAAGAAATTGCTATAATGAAAGACGTAAATATGGATAAAGAAATCCGGCGGTTAATATCAGATAATTATGTGTTCTGGGTACTGTTGCAAAACTCGTTAAAGATTTTAAAGCCTATACCTCTAGCTATAACAAAATCGGAGTCAAATCATGCTTTGCTGTCTGATGTTCCTCAACTTTGGTCGAGTACAGCAGATGCAATAAGTAGTAATTTAACTACTTCACCCTTAAATTCCCAGGAAGAAAAAAATGTCATGGAAATTTCAGAAAGAAGGAAACTAATTTCCTGCCAAGAAATCCATGCTGCAGCAAATTTATTAGATCCACGTTATAAGGGGCAGTGTCTGTCAGATGATGACATTTATAGTGCTTTTGATTACACCACAAAAAAAGCAGATGATCTTGGATTAGATATCGGAAAAGTTATGTCCAATGTGGCAGAATACAGAATTTCGTCTGTTTTTTGGAGCAGAAAATCAATATGAGAATTAGCCAGACACATTAGTCCTACTACTTTGTGGTCTGGACTTTGCACTGCACAACCACTCAACCCACTTGCTTCCCGGTTACTACAAGTTCCACCAAAATCAGCAGCATGTGAAAGGAATTGGTCAGCATTTGATAACATACACACAAAGTTGAGGAACAGGTTGACTACAGCAAATGTTGAAAAACTGTAACTATCCGCTGGAATTCAGATCTATTCAATGAGGAACCCATTATGCAAACAGAGTGGTCATCTACCAGCAGTGCAGAATCAGAAATTCAGATTCTGACTCAGAGTGAAGAATTTAATAAACATAACTATACGTTTTGTAATAAGTTCGTGAGTTTGGATGGAAACTAAAAAAGTTAGTTTTTTCTCTCTTTAATATGAAAGTTATAAAAACAAGTGTATTTTTAATAAAATTAAAAATTGCTTTCAAAAAAATTTTGCACTGGAAATTGCTTAAATTTTTTTTTTTGATAAGTTTATTTAGTATATATTTATATATATATATATATGCACAGTTAAATAAGTCTGAAAATCTATATTTAAGGAAAAGAAAGAAAGGAAAAAAAAAAAGTAAGTAATTTCAAATGCATGTTGTTATTAAAAAAATTTTTTTTTCTAATTAGTTAAATATTTTTATCTTACCATCTGATTACATGATTAATAGCAGCTATGACGTGAAAAATAAATGCACGTTTCAGATTTTATGTTAAATTTTCAACTTTACCATTTCCATTAATTATTATTTAATTATTAATTATTATTTCCATTAATTATTATTGAAATAATTTTGGCACATGAATTTTCATTTTTAACAACAGAAGTTGCATTTAATTATCTTACCAGGAATCTGTTTAGATTTTTTTTTTTTCATGCAATCCTGTTTTTGTTAGATTGTGAACTTTTGTATATACCTGTAAAAATGTAATCTGAATTTGGTTAATTAGAAAGTATCATTATATTTAGGTTCCTATTTTAGTTAATAAAGTCTTTCATACATATATACAACTAGATAAGTTTCATCGGTAATGTGGTCTGTTATATGTTGATTTTTTTCCCTTGAATCATTTGTGAAAGGTTCAGTTTGGAGATTGAAAAATTTTCTGAAATGTCTATTTTTAAGAAAAAACATTTTGTGAAGTGTCTTGTGTTTTAAGGTGAAAAAGTTGTGAAGATTCCTTTAAAAGACTTGAGTTTTCTCAAACAGATTTTTGCTTAGAGATCAGATCTTCCACATTAATGTTTTCATGTGGGACACTTAACATAAAAATAAAAAGTATAAAAATATAATAAAAAGTATCAGAATGTAGTTATTACAAAATTTTGAATATATTATTTTGTAAATGAAATTTCAATTTTTCCAATTTGGAAAAATTGAAAAATAGCCCTTCGGAAAAAACCCGAAAAAAACCGGTTTTTTTCCCAACTTTTCCGGGTTTTTTCCGAGCATTCCCATCTCTAGGCCTGACTATGGAAGCGATTTGGAATCGAACTGTGTTTTCCATTTTTTATAAATAAATTACCTATTGAGTTATAAACAATTTTGATCATGTGACTATGACCTCCCTTGAGTGGTTATTCTTCTTTCACACAGAAATTTGGTTCAAAACGCCCACTTTCAGAATATTTTCTGAAAGATATATTGTATTTGCCAAAAAAAAAAAAAAAAAAAAAAAGCACAGTTCCATTAAATAGGTTCTGAACAACATCATCTGCTAGTTTCATGCATTTCCTAACAAAAATAAATTAAAACTTATGTCATAAAGTTGCCCTTTTGGATTTGAGAACAGTCTTAAAAATAAAAAAGAAACTCAAGATATGAAATCGAATAAGAGGACATGTTTACTTTTAACTAAAATATGCAATATAGATATATTTAAATCGTCTATTGCATAATCGAATCCACTATTTAGATCTGACAAAAAAAAAAAAAAAAAAAAAAAAAAAAAAAAAAAATGGGGGAAAATCGAGATAATGTTTGCTTGAGCTTGAGACATATAATAGAAAAAAGTCTCATAAAAATGCCTAAAAAGATATAGTATTAATTTTTAGTTTAGACATTTAAAAGTAGTATGTAGTATAACATAGCTTAGAAAAAAAGCCTGTGTATTAAGTCTGATGGCTGTTTAAATGTTTTAGTGGATGACAACTTTTATAAATCTACTTTCCATTTTAAGATCAATGTTTTCAGTAGCAGTCTAAAAAGCTGGTAAATAGGTATTTCTGTTTATTTAACTGCCGCCTTTCTTTTTTTTCTTTTTTTTTTTTTTCCTGGCAGTTTCTCAGGAGAAGTGTCAAATGGCAATACACAATACTTCTTGAAACGTGTAAAGACTCTAATGCTAAATTCAAACCATTTCAGGAATTCTTTATAAAAAGCTTTACTTTCAATAAAAGATAATAATTGTTCAGGTAGTGTTCTAACAGAAAAATCGGATATCTCAGATTGCAAATATTTCAAAGAAATTACTTTGAATAGCCATGGGAAAGTATATTATATTTATGAAACTATATCATATATTTATTTATAATACTAGTAATCAAAAGATTGTTTATTAAGATTTTCAAGGTATCGGTGTTTCACTATGTAGAGCATTTTATTCATGGAACATATGACATAGCTTTTTTTACTAAAAATGTTTCAATTTTTATATAATTGATTGCAATTATTTAATTTAAATTATTTTTAAATGAAGTTGTATTACTTATATATCTGAAAATGTTTATTTTTATCAATAAATGTGCATGTATATGTAATAGGAAAATATAGTTAAAAATCCCGGTTTAAACCAAAAAAGCCGGGTTAAACAGCCTAAGATCCGTGTCATTTTTAAAGTTTTAATTATTTTATTTCAAATATGACATGTTTCAAAAGTGATTACTATAAAATTTTCTTCTTCTATATTAAAAACTTTGATATGAACAAACCGAAACTAAGCCCATATTTGTGTGGTAAATCCTGGTCAGTAATTTTTCAATATTAATCCTTGGTATTTTATCTATTGACCCGTCTGCCAAGAAGGGTTATGTGTTTCACACGTATCTGGGTATGTTGATTTCTTTATACCCTTGAAACATCCCAACAGCTGGATGGATTTTAATGAATGAGGTCTCTGTCGATTCGTTTTAACTGTCCGATGGTTATAGGCTAGATTTTGTTTTTAATTCAAAATGACGGCCGTAAAATGCAAAATGGGGTAAATGCAGGGAAAATTTTTTTTTATGCACCCTATTGAATGGCATATCATTGGATAGGTCTTTGAAAATGAAGACGATGCTTCATTGACTATTTTAGTCAGAAGCTCCATTTAAATATCACACAACCTGAAAGTGGTGTAGGTAGGAACTCTAGCTTTACTGCAACTCTAACCATCATAGATACCTATCGGCCTCATCAAAACCATGTTTATAGATAGGAACTAACAATTAAACACAACTTAAAAGTCATCAATACAAGTAAATAAAAAAAAATAGGTAAGTAATATAAAAATAGTTTAACATTGAAGAGAAATAATTATTAGTTCGCTTTTTATGCAGTCGGGTTTTTTGATTTTTTAAACTTGATTTTTACTTGTTTAACTGTGCATTCTAAAAGCATTACAACTATTTTTTAACCATACCTGTAAAGTATCATCCTTAATTGTAACTGTAAAGGAGGAAGACAGTAAATGCTTTAAGCGTAACACACTATTTAACTGATCAATTAATAGAAATACTACTTCATTGCAAAATGTCAAAATAGTGCTTAAAAATATTACAACATTGATTCTGCTTACCGTATTTTAAGGAAGAAACGCCGCACTCCTCAAATTGGCCTGAATAAGCTTTAAAATATCATAAACGCCGCATCCATCGGAACACTACTTTTGTCGACAGTGTCACATTCACCTAGCTTTAATCAAAGTTTTCTGAGTAGTGTAGGATGCCTCGTTTTTAATATCTTAAGATGTCTGAAGTTTTATTTAAAATATTTAAATTCGATTTTAAATATTTTTAAGAATTTTTAAATTAAGGAAACTCAGTTGGAATTTTAAAAATATCGTAAACGCCACACTTGGGAAAAATTAACTTTTAACTCGTAAACGCCACGGCGTTTCTTCCATAAAATACGGTATTTTGTTACTCAGTCCTGAAAATTTAATTTTACTATTTTATTTACATCAAAAAGTATGTTGGCTCAGATGTTATATATGCCCCATATTGGCGTGATTTTCTTCTGACGCCAATGTCATATACGCAACGGGTACTTAACTTACTGGCGTCAAAGTGTCATTATTTTGCTTGATATGGTAACCCAGATGTTGTTGATGTCTTCGCCAAATTGGCACTGGAAAAAAATCGTGCCAATATGGGACATATATGACATCTGTGCCAGGCATATATATATATAGGGTAGATGTGCCAGTAATGGACACCCTTAACGAATTTCTTTCAAAATTATTTTTTATTAATAGTTATAATTATTATATTCCAGTTTTTTCAATATTATATTAACCTATCAACAATATTTAACCATTCCTATAGTCACATTTCCCAATATGAATCGAAATTTAATTTTAAATAACAGAAATATATCATAACATACCCAAAAGCCCAGTAATGGACACCCAATAAAATGTATTAAATATAATTGTTTGTATGACTGTATTTAGAACCAGAATTTAATGAATACATACTAATGAAACAAAATAGTTATTTTCAAATAAATTTAACAATTAGGATACCAGTGATTAATAAAATATTTGTGATAATCAATTACTGTTCGCATTAATTACTGTAATCATCAGAAGATCAATGTTTTAATTATTTTACGTGGATAGTTTAAAATACTAAATATCGGGTAATGACAGCTATCAAATTATTGAAACAGTGTGGTATTTAAAAGGTACTAATTAAAAGAAAAAAGTTTGGAATATTAGTGCTTAGTTTTGTCTCACTATTTTTAACAATTAATCTTCCAGAGTAGTATACTTGATATATCATTTATAATAATTAATATTACAAATATGAAACAAATATTGTGAGCTGAATATTTTAAATACTAAATAAAATAATTTTAGTTTCATGGATATTACCTATAACTTTCATTAATATTACTTTTTTTTGGGGGGGGGGGGGGAACACTACAGACCAGCATTCCAACATACGTCCATTGTGCACCACATTGTCAATCATCTAATTTGCATATTTCTTGTGCTAACATATCAGCGGAAGTGCAATTTTGAGTTCAATAGTATTTAAGTAACATAAATAATTGCATGATTGGGCATTGGTTGCAACATTAACTTTGTGAGCATATTTTTTCTCATTGTCCTTTAATTTTGATGACTGGTGTATATCATCAGTGACATTACTTATTTGTATTATTTAACTTCTAATTTTATAAAAGATCTGTTTTTCTCTAATGTTTTACCTTTTTAATCATTTACTGTGTCTTTTCAGGTCTTCGTGTTTGACACTTTCACTGAATTCAGTTAAAATGTCATCTGCTGCGAGTCCTTCTTCAAAGATGTCTTGTTTCTTTGAATCACCCTTTTCTTCCTCCCTGCTTGGCTTTCCTGATTATCTAGGAGGGCTCTCCTATGCCGAGGTGGTGGCGAACCGAATTGATTCAAGGGTATATTGGCGATCATCAACCAAGTTTCAAGACAAGGTAGGAATATCATCGAACATCACTGCAGTAGATAAGGGTATGTATAATTCATCTCATTCTAACCCTTTTCTTTCCCCTTGTTCTAATTCTATTCCATCATCTCACACTAACTCTCTTCCTCCATTTCGCATGAACTCTTTTTACCTTCATCTCACACTGGCTCTCTTCCATCATCATCTCGCTCTGTGTGTCCCATTATTCCAGGTGTAGAGCGCGGCTTGCTTAGTGTATCTGAGAAGGCAGAAGTTCAAAATTTTGTTAGTAAGCTTAATGTTAAAGGCTCTAGGGTGGGTAAGTACGTAGCTAAACGTTATGAGTGGCTTTTTGCAGATAGGAGTTATAGATATGGGAGCAGATTGATTGAGCCATGTGCGGCCTTCTCAGAAGTAGGACATCTGTGTGAGGGGGTTGTTAGGGATTTGCAGCTAGCTGCACCTAATGCTTGTCTGTTGGTATACTATCCAAGAGGGTCTCCAGGTCTTAACCTCCATAAGGATGATGAACCTATCCACGCATGTGACCAGGTCATTACCTTATGTCATGGTGTTGGGGCTACTCTTGTGTTAGCAGACAACAGTAAGCAAGAGGTTGCACGCAAGTGGTTGAAAGGTGGGGATTTTTATGTCTTCAGGGACCAGAGTTCGTTTCACCATGGGATTGATGGTGTGGAATCTACTGGCAAAGGAAGGTGGGCTTTTACTTTTCGTGTATTTAAGCCATCATCGGAAAATGTCAAGTTTGTTTCAACACCTAAATCAATGGAGTCGATCTCTGGGGGTTCTTCTTCTGCTCTTCATGTCGCATCTCCCCCTGCTCTTCCCGTCGCGTCTCCCCGTGTTCCTCTTGTCGCATCTCCCCGTGTTCCTCTTGTCGCATCTCCCCGTGTTCCTCCTGTCGCGTCTCCCCGTGTTCCTCCTGTCGCGTCTCCCCGTGTTCCTCCTGTCGCGTCTCCCCGTGTTCCTCCTGTCGCGTCTCCCCGTGTTCCTCCTGTCGCGTCTCCCCGTGTTCCTCCTGTCGCGTCTCCCCGTGTTCCTCCTGTCGCGTCTCCCCGTGTTCCTCCTGTCGCGTCTCCCCGTGTTCCTCCTGTCGCGTCTCCCCGTGTTCCTCCTGTCGCGTCTCCCCCCGTTCCTCCTGTCGCGTCTCCCCCCGTTCCTCCTGTCGCGTCTCCCCCCGTTCCTCCTGTCGCGTCTCCCCCCGTTCCTCCTGTCGCGTCTCCCCCCGTTCCTCCTTTTGCGTCTCCCCCCGTTCCTCCTTTCGCGTCTCCCCCCGTTCCTCCTTTCGCGTCTCCCCCCGTTCCTCCTTTCGCGTCTCCCCCCGTTCCTCCTTTCGCGTCTCCCCCCGTTCCTCCTTTCGCGTCTCCTCCCGTTCCTCCTTTCGCGTCTCTCCCCGTTCCTCCTTTCGCGTCTCCCCCCGTTCCTCCTTTCGCGTCTCCCCCCGTTCCTCCTTTCGCGTCTCCCCCCGTTCCTCCTTTCGCGTCTCCCCCCGTTCCTCCTTTCGCGTCTCCCCCCGTTCCTCCTTTCGCGTCTCCCCCCGTTCCTCCTTTCGCGTCTCCCCCCGTTCCTCCTTTCGCGTCTCCCCCCGTTCCTCCTTTCGCGTCTCTCCCCGTTCCTCCTTTCGCGTCTCCCCCCGTTCCTCCTTTCGCGTCTCTCCCCGTTCCTCCTTTCGCGTCTCCCCCCGTACCTCCTTTCGCGTCTCTCCCCGTTCCTCCTTTCGCGTCTCCCCCCGTTCCTCCTTTCGCGTCTCCCCCCGTTCCTCCTTTCGCGTCTCCCCCCGTTCCTCCTTTCGCGTCTCTCCCCGTTCCTCCTTTCGCGTCTCTCCCCGTTCCTCCTTTCGCGTCTCCCCCCGTTCCTCCTTTCGCGTCTCCCCCCGTACCTCCTTTCGCGTCTCCCCCCGTACCTCTTTTCGCGTCTCTCCCTGTTCCGCCCGCCACATCTTTCTCTGCTGTTCCTGTTGCGTTGCCTCCTGCCATGACAATGGTAAATGTCTCCCTGGTTAATGCTTCTTGTAATCATGTTAAAGGGTCTGGGTCTTATGTTTCTAATGCTGTTTGCGAAATTTGTTTATTATCAGTTAATGTTGTTGGGAATTCTGTTAGGTCTGATAGCAATGTGAATAAGAGTTTTTCTGATAGGTTTGTGTATAATTCTAGTGCATCTTCAGTATTTAATTATTTATATCAGTTTTTTTCATATTCTAATAACCTGTTTCAAATTGAAAGTTCTTTGTCTTGTTTAAATGAATGTGTTTTAGTATCTTTTAATAGGTCTAATTCTTCGAAGCCACGGAAGGATATCGCTGGTTCATGTTCTGCTTTTGTAAGTAAGGTTCCAAATTGTATGGAGATTAGTAAAACAAAAGTATTGCCTTATGATAAGCTCAACAAAGCTGATTGCTCTACAGTGGGTGGTGGAACTGAAAATTGTGAGAATGGGTATATAACTAGTAGTAATATAAGTATGTATCCCAGAAAATGTAATGACTGCTTAAAAATTTATAAAACAAAACAATCTTTTAGTCAGCATAAATCTAAATGTAAGCAACCGAATTCTAATGTGTCATTTAGGTGTGATATTTGTCTTAAAATTTATAAGTCAAAAGCATCGTTTTATAACCATAAAAGTTCATGTAAACCAGTTAATAGTGAAAAAAAAATTGAAGTAGTAGTATTATATCCCCGTAAATGTGATAGATGCAGCAAAATATTTAATTGTAAGCAGTCATTTTATAGACATACAAAATCTTGTTCAAAAACTTTAGCAGTAGATACATGTCAAAAATGCAATTTATCATTTCATCACAGAGAATCATTTCTAAAACATTCAATTAATTGTTCTAAATTGAAATGTCCCCAGTTTGATTGTATGTTGGGGTGTTCATTGTCATTCGGAAAATTTTCATCTTTAATTAAACATTTACTAATTGTTCATGAAGTTGGTTTCATAAAATATTTAACCTTTGATTCAGTTAGTCTTTTTCAAAATTGGTTTGAATGTGAAGCTTCATCAACTTTTACTTTTTTTAAAAAATATACAGGAACAAAGTATAGCATGTCTAGTAAATATTATTATTACAGCTGCCAGTTTGGAAGGCCTCATACTAAATTCGCGCCAGCTACTAGTAGGAAAAATAAAAAAGGAACTATTCCAAAAAACATAGATTGTCCTGTTAAAATATGTGTTTCAGAAAAGCAAGGAATTGTTAATGTGGTATATTTTTCTAACCATAATCATCCCCTAAAATTTGAAAGCGTCAAACATCAACCTTTAAAACTTAGTGTAAGAAATTTGGTTAAAGCTCATTTAAGATTGTCTGTCCCTATTTCTAAAATTAAAGAGATTTTACAACATACTGCTGGAATGAGAGATAATAGAGATAGTTTACCACACAAAGAACATTTCATTTCAAATACGGTAATTAGTGCTTATAAAAGACATATGTTTAAGGCATTGTATCCGGAGAGTGATGCAATCTCTGTTTCATCTCTGGTTGACAATTTAAAAAAAGAAAAATATGATCCCATTTTAATTTATAAACCTCAGGGTATGACAACATTGTGTGGCCCCTCTGATCTAGATGTTTTACCAAACACTAATAAGTTGTTTGCATTAGGAATTCAAACATTAGAACAAAAGAATATGATGATAAAGGGCTGTCAAGACATCCTTTGCATTGATTCAACTCATAAAACAAATCAGTATGATTTCTACCTTATTAACTTAATAGTTCCAGACGAGTTTGGGTGTGGGTATCCTGTTGCGCATTTCATTATAAATTTTGCTGATATTGATACAGTTTCATGTTTGCTTAAATCTATACAATGTAGAATTCCCGAACTTAGTATTAATTGTATAATGACTGATGACGATAATGTTTTTTTTCCTTCTTTTGAAAAAGTTTTTGGTACAGGTATAAAACATTTATTATGTTTGTGGCATGTTCGACAAACATGGACTCGACAGCTGCATAACAAAGTAAGGGTGAAAGCGTTAGAAGATGAAATGCTTTTGAAATTAACAGAAATACTTTACGAAAAGTCTGAGTCTAAATTTCATTCTCTACTCAATAAATTTTTAAAAGATTATTCAGCCATAAGTTCTGCATTTATTGATTACTTTCAACGTTATTATTGTAATAGAATTGAGGTCTGGTCTACAGCTTATAGAAATTTCCCTCATGCTGCTACCGATACTAATATGTATTGCGAATCGTTTCATAATAAGTTGAAAACTTGTTATTTTCATCGTAAATTCAATAAGAGAATTGATAAACTTATACTGACTTTGTTAGATATTGAGCGTAACACTTACTTAAGTCATCAGTATAAATTATTAATAGGTCATCCCAAGAAAAATGTTTCTATTTGTAAAGATCGGCATAAAAGAGGATTACGAATTCCAGACTCTTCTATATCAAAATTATCGAATAGCTCTTGGTTAATAGCCTCTCAGTCTGTGAAGATGCAATATTACACAGTAAACAGAGTAACAGATACATGCTGTTTTGATTTGTGTTTTTATAAATGCACCGAAATGTCATGCAGCACTTTATGTAACCACCTATACACTTGTGATTGCCCAGATTCTGATGTTCTTTGTAAACATATCCATAAGATACATTCATATTATAATAGGAATATAGATTTTGAAGATAAAATTTTTGATTTTGAAGATAAAATTGATAATAATGAAAATTTAGATTTTGAAGTACAGCCAAAACCTCTAACATTTAAAAATCCTCATAGTGTTGAAAAGCAAAAACAGTCTTGCAAAGATTTAGCATCAGAATTACTAATTTTGATAGAAAACCCTACCGTGCAAAATATTCTTCTCAAAAATATACACACAACTTTAAATTCGCTAGTTTCAGAGTGTAGAGGTGTCATACAGTGTGATAAAAGTGAACAGATTCTAACTTTAACTAATCATAGTGTACCCCCTAATCAAAAATTAATTCGCCAACCTAGACTTTTCAAAACTAACAAAAAACGTAAGGTAATTGATTCAGGAGATGAAAATATAAATTCTAGTTTGATTAATTATGATGTAGATGAACCTCCATTTAAACAGCAAAAATTGAATACTCCAAAAAGTAAAATAATAGAGTATGATCATAATATCTCTGTTAATTCATTTACATTTCCACT
This sequence comes from Maratus speciosus, assembly GCA_963932465.1. Classification (NCBI taxonomy): domain Eukaryota; kingdom Metazoa; phylum Arthropoda; class Arachnida; order Araneae; family Salticidae; genus Maratus; species Maratus speciosus. The sequence goes on along the minus strand of OZ010796.1, from coordinate 302,716,199 downwards.
AAGTAACTTTCAAGATTTTTCAAAACCTATTTTTGAAGTTAGTTGTTATAAAGTAAACATAACAGACCTAAAATCTTTAGATCCTTTTCTTTCTGCCTCTGAAGAAAAATCAATCAAGTTGCAATCACAGGATTTCCAAAAAGGTTGGCTTTATGATTCTATAATAGATTTTTATTTTTATAAACTTTTGTTTAAAAGAACGGACATACATTTTGTAAGCTCTGCAATTTCATACAGTATACACTCTGGCATTTCAGAAGCATTGGATCTCCCCTATCCTATCTCTTCAATAAATCATTTGTTTTATCCCTCTTTGCATTCAGTCTCACTGGATTCTTTGTGTGGCCAACCTAAAGGAAAAAAAAAATATCTGTGTATGATTCATCACCTAATGATGTCAGGGATACTTGTAACTATAATTTTAAAAACTGGACAAATATACTTAATACAATATTACAAAATAACAATTGTTGGCAGATTGAATATCCACCTCATGTAATGCAAATAGATAATAGTAATTGCGGTGTTTTTGTGTGCTTTTATGCACATCAGATAATGAATAAAGGTAGTGTGATTCATCCGTTCAGCACTATACTTTTTCGAAAACACATATATTATTGTATAATTAATGATTTTGTTAATTTTTCTTCATATAAACTTAAACAAACAGTGTTTTTTGATATGAATTTGAAAGATTTTAGTAATAAAATGATGACATCACCTTATGTAAAAATTAATGATATAGAATTGACAGCTTATATGTTAAAATCTCTAGATCCTACTATAAGTGATGAAGAGGAAAAGTTATTGAAATCGTATTCAGTGGTATTTAAACGGGGATGGTTATATGATGCAATTATAGATTCATTTTTGTTTAAACTTTTACATGGCCGTGATAATTATATGGCTATTTCTTCATTTTTGGTTTCTGAATCTAAAGAGATAAATAAAAAAATCTTGGATAGTATAAGATGTAAAGAATATTTGTTCATTCCACTTAATCTTAAATCGCACTGGATGTTGATTGTAGTTGATTTAAAAAAGCATAGATTTGAATTTTATGACCCATTACATTTGCGTTTTAGCGATTCTTCTTATGAAGCTGTTATTCAAAAATGGTTCAACATCTTAAAAAACTATTTTAATTCATTTGATAAATGGCCAATATATTTCCCTCCACATATTTTACAAACAGATAATATGAATTGTGGTGTTTTTGTATGCTATTATGCATATCAAAAAGTTCAAAAACTGAATTTAAATGATCCATTTGATCCCAGAATTTTTAGAAAATTTATTTTTGAAAATCTAATATTACAAGTGTAAGCACTAATACTTAAATACCAAACATCATTTAAACATTGTTACATAGGACTGTGCTTTATCATCGGTTATTTTTTTCTATTCCTTTCATTTTTATTGTTAATCTGTACATGGGTGTAAATGAGAACAATTCTGTGTGTATACTTGCCAACTTATGCACTTTCTTTTTTTTTTAGTTTTTGTCAAGTGCGATTTTTCTTCTCTTAAATTATTAATTACTTTGAAATTGCTTTTAATAACATTAAACGCTAAATTATAACAAACTTTTAATATTGTTAACAAAATATGTTCGTTTCATTGTATGGAAAATAAAGTCATGTTTTGAATGTAGCCAATTCCACAGAAAATAATCATTTTTTTTTGGGGGGGGGGGGATAAAATTTGTAATATGTTTAATTTAAGGGTATGATTGGGAAAACTTGATATTTTAATATTCTATAATAAAATCCTAATAAAAAGGCATTGTAAATTACTGTTTACAAACTCGATTAAGTACCATTATTCTCTTTGTAAAGTCGTAATATTACGTCAGTTACACGTGTAAATGCAATTTTTTTCTTTATTCAGAAATTAATTTTAAAAGTTGCTGTAATAATTTTGCATTACTTCATGTTATTGAGAATGTTAAATCACTTTTTGTAATGGGATAGTTTTGATAATTTTAACTGTTCAATGAAAGCAGAAATTTTTTTTTTATATTTTATGTTATGTCAGTTACAAAATTTTGAATTGCAATTTTTAAGACTAAAAGAGAGATTGTAATAATCTGCAGGTGTTTGTGTATTAAGTCCTTAGTAAGAAATATTTTAAATTGTAAAAATTTGTTCTAGTTTTATTAGTAAATTTTCTACATAGTTTTGAAAACAAAATTCGATTATCAAATGTTACGTCAGTTACGATGGAATTGCCCATATGTTTTTGCTCACTTGATCTTTAAAAAACAGAAATTAAATTTTAATAAAAGCTATGTGTATGCTTTGATAACTAATTTCCTAAATAGTTTTATCTACTTAAACAGCCTAAATATGTTTGTTACTTAAAAAATGGAATCGTATTTCTGAAAAAAAAAAAAAGTGTTAAGTATTTTTTCTTTATTTCCATTTTCAAAATTTGGCAGGTATGTATGTGTGCGTGTGTGAATGCAACTCCGCCAACGCCGGTCCCAAGCCCGGGTGCAAAAGGAGGAGGGGATTTAATTTTTAATATTTTCCATGTCATACAAAATGTGGTAACATCGATCTGAGATCAGATAAGTGTTTTCAGGGGCTATCAAGATTTTTTGAGAGACCAACAGATGAATGTTTTGATGCTGTAATAAAAATGGAAAAAGATTTAACCAATTTCGTTGAACTTTTATTAACCAACAACCGAATGTTTTTCAGATGTTAAAAGATATAATAAAAAGTAAATATCCGGTATTTGATGACTTTGTAGTCATGACATTTGTAAGAACCAGGACTTTCATTAGAATGAAATGTAAAATTAAAAATAATTTTAAGTTTAATATGAACCAACAAAGAAAAAAATGTGAAGAAAATTCTACAGTAGTGTTTAACGACAATATTCATAAAAATTCTGTTTTTAAGAAATGTATATATGTATATAAAAGAAATTCAATAATGTATGAATCAACTCAATTTGTAAAATATGTATATAATCTGAAAATATTAAGTTGTGTCGAATACAAGACATATAATAGTTTCGTTTGTTCAAGATTAACGAATTTTAGTTTACAGAAGGGGTCATTCCATGTCAAATCAACACAAAAAACACACTTAATTTAACTTGCGCATTTTCTTCATCAGTATCAATCACACAAGCTATCCACCACTATTTATCGTATATAGCAGTGACAGTTAATCTAAAATTTAAATAATTAAATCCATATTGTTATATGCGTATAATATAACAAGAAATTTCTGAACTGATTATACTTGCTATATTTTGTCATGTAAGTTTATAAGAAAAAATAAATAGACAATACAATTTTTATAAAATATTCAAAGTTCATAGCAATACTGTATGTTAACTGTATAACATTTAATTCCCCAAACCTGCCTGTCACTATTAAAAACATCACTTCTATCATCTTAAATAAATAATTGCCAGGTGCACTAATCGCTAAATATTAAACAATTATTTTTTGCCAATAATTTTATTTTGCATGATGATCTCATTAATAAAAGATGATTTAAATAAAAGCTGGCATAGGTGTACAAATATTAAAAATAAATACAAAATTTTAACAAAAATCCATTTTTATATACATATAGAATGAGTTCGTGAACTCATTATATATGAATATATAATTTAATGCAAACATTTTGTATTTTGTTATTTTATATATGATCCATTTTGAAACTTTGTACACATCTAGTTAAGGCATTTTAGTATTCAGAAAAAAAAAAAAATTATGAAAATTGAAGAATTCGTTTTTTAGTAATTCAAGGTTAAAGGTCAAGCGCCATGACCTTGTAACTTAAAAAAAGAAAAAAATGTGTTTGGTATCATATAAAAGGTCATTTCAAATGCTTTAAAGTGATACCAAGCCCATGTCTGTATGTTAATTAGAACAAGAGTTATGATGATTTTAGTGTTGCCATCTGACAGTAAATTTGTCTTAGTCGGTCATCTTTAACTGGCTATAATTAAAAAACTAATAGCCTTAGAAATCTGAAGTTGCAGATTTTTTATTTTCTCAACCAGTCTAACTAGTTCACCAAATTTTGTAAAATTCGGAGATGGTGAGGGAAACGTCTGTGTTGATTTGACATGGGACCCTAAGGGTTTTTTCCGTATCACAAGTCTATATGGCCTAAGCTTGTGAGAGCCTCTTTCCCTTTTTTTTAAAAAAAAAAGAGTGACCTACGAAATGGTGGAAGAGGTTGACGTTCCTTCGTAGGCTTTATACAAACAATCCACCGGCCATTAAAGAAAATCAAAATATGGTAATAGAAAAGTGAAAATGCGTATGATTTTTTTCTTCTTTTTGTTTGCCTACTCGGTTTAGAAGTTAGTGTATTTGCGTAATAAGATTTAAACTAGCACAGAAACGGGAATATTCAGATCCCTTTGCCTTGAAAAGTCCAACCCAAAATAGTTCTGCCAAGCAACATGTTATTTATCTAATAAATCATCCAAACTTTTTTTTCTAAGTGATCAATGAGTCTGTCAATATGCTTTTAACATATTCGTGAAAAAACGAAAATAATCTTTTAATGTAATAAAGTTGTCATTAAAATTTTGCTTATCGCAATGTTTTACTATTTAAAACTAAATTTGTGCTGCTTTAATTGATAAGCAATAAACGTACATTTTATTTCATGATATAATATAAAGTATTTAAGTCGCTTTATATTAATATATATATATCTTGTATATATATGCATATAAATATAATTATTCAATTCCTTGAAAATGCACATAATGGGAAAAATGCATGCCGCACAAAACGTTTCAAAGGCCATGGATCGTGCCCTATATGACCCTAGGGCAGGGGTCTGTCCAGAATTTTCTCTCGGGGTCCTGTTTTTGTGAAATTGTAAAAAGCTTTTTTACATTTGTGAAAAATATAGTCCTAATTTTGTTAATTAAAAATGATCATTATATTCAGGTTCTTTTTTATGTTTTTAAGAAGATGTATGTATGTAAAATACATATATTTTCTTTATATATGTAATAGAGTCCGGCCAGATTTCACTTCTAAATGATTAAATTTGCGAAAAGTTTAGATTTCATCTAAAAATTTTGTACATGGCCTATTTTTCAGACAGAGAATTTTGTGAAGGGTCCTTAGGTGAAAAGTTTTGTGAAGGGTCCTTTAAGGACCCAATTTCTTCTTAAAGAGATCCCTACCCTAGGGTGCCCAGGATTTTAACTGAATTCTACCAATGGGGGGGATAACTAAATGGAAAAGTGGTTCCAGATATGAAGATTGGATTAAAAGGGAGAAATTTATTAACAATTTATGGTGCAAAAACTTCAAGAGCTTCAAAACTATTAGGCCCCAAAGTGTCAGGGGGGCATTCCACATCAAATCAGGCAGTAAAATATCAATATGTAACCCACTTTTTAAAATCACAAACCATTCTTTTATTAGTCTGGAACTCGCTAAGTATGAAGATCTTGCCAAGGAGTTGTATGAAAAATTGCACTGCTAAGGTCGAAGCGATTGTTGCTGGCTCTCTTCTATCCTGGAACCCTTCAAATGATAGAGTGTAGAATGTGTGCTGACAAATATGCTTAAGTGATGAGACGAATAATAGTCAACGAAACTATCTTCTTTTCACAGGATGTCTATTTTGAACACACAAGATGAATTTTCCAGGATTCAGGGGGCCGTCAAATATATCCAATATCCACTGTTCAGCCAGATAATTTGCATTTTTTAACTTTATTGTGTTTTAAACCCATCGCTTTTTATGTGGTGTAGTTTGTATTTGTATTTTTGTATTGTTTTTTAAATAAAGTTTGTTGAATTCACAAGGTTCTGAGATAAAGAACCGCAGACTGACTTAGGCCACATGGACACACAAGTTTTATAAGCACGCTTAATATAAACCTCCAGGCCCACATTGTTTAACATTTTCCGTAGTTTCCCATGACAATGAAAGAATGACGTACAGAGGATAGATGTGTCCTTCAGAAGCCTATTGAAATTATATGGAGTATAGATGGGTCATGGATGCGTGCAAGGCAGGGCAATTACCCTGCCCTGGATTATCAAATTTAATTAACCAGGTTTACTTTTTCTCTCATGATTTTGAAAAAAGAAGAAACGTTTATTCTTGAGTGATTTAAAATTAACACTAAAACAGTAAGGAATAAGAATTTTCCCTTAATCTCCTGTGGAATAGTTTTGATTTCCTCGATATGTTTTTGTGTTTGTAAATTATCTTAAACCGACCCGACCCTCGGGTCGGGTTGACCCGCTTTTTTAAAAGAATATGGAAAATATTTTTCCCATTATAAGCCTATATTTTCTGTAGTTTCCCATGACAATGAAAGGATGAAGTAGAGGTGTCCTTCAGAAGCCTATTGAAATTATATAGAATATAGACGGGTTATGGGTGCCTGCAAGGCAGGGCAATTATCCTGTCTTTCATTATCAAATTTAATTAACCAAGTTTTCTTTTTTTCCATGATTTTGAAAAAAAAAAGGAAAAATTTTTTGTTGAGTGATTTCAAATTATTAACACTAAGACAACAAGGAACTAGGAATTTTCCCTGAATCCCCTGTGGAAGACAATTTTTAGTTTTGATTTCCTCTATATATTTTTGTATTTTAAACCCCATCACTTTTTATGTGATGTAGTTTGTATTTCTATTTTTGTACTTTTTATTGTTTTTTTAAATAAAGTTTGTTGAATTCACAAGGTTCTGGAATAAAGAACCACAGACTGACTTAGGCCACATGGACACACATTTTTTATAAGCATGCTTAATATAAACCTCCAGACCCACATTGTTTAACATTTTCTGTAGTTTCCCATAACAATGAAAGCATGAAGTAGAGAGGGTAGAGGTGTCCTTCAGAAGCCTATTGAAATTATATGGAGTATAGACGGGTCATGGGTGCCTGCAAGGCAGGGCAATTACCCCGCCTTGGATTATCACATTTAATTAGCCAAGTTTTCTTTTTTTCTCATGATTTTGAAAAAAAGGGAAAAATTTTTTGTTGAGTGATTTCAAATTATTAACGCTAAGACAATAAGGAACTAAGAATTTTCCCTGAATCCCCTGTGGAAGACAATTTTTAGTTTTGATTTCCTCTATATGTTTTTGTATTTTAAACCCCATCACTTTTTATGTGATGTAGTTTGTGTTTCTATTTTTGTGCTTTTTATTGTTTTTTAAATAAAGATTGATGAATTCACAAGGTTCTGGAATAAAGAACCACAGACTGACTTAGGCCACATGGACACACTTTCATAAGCACGCTTAATATAAACCTCCAGACCCACATTGTTTAACATTTTCTGTAGTTTCCCATGACAATGAAAAGATGAAATAGAGAGGGCAGAGGTGTCCTTCAGAAGCCTATTGAAATTATATGGAGTATAGACGGGTCATGGGTGCCTGCAAGGTAGGGCAATTACCCCGCCTTGGATTATCAAATTCTTGTTCAAAATTGATCAATCTGCATGATCTTATCATTGGATAAAGTTAGCTGAGTACAGTTAAAAGACACGAGAATAGTGCATTTATAGCAAGGGCGTAGGAACTGGGGGAGCTGTGGCTCCCCCTGGAATATTTCAGACGGGCTCAGCTCCCCCGGGAGAAATTCTCGCACCACATCTGTTTACGATATATTACTGAATTAAAAAATCAAGTATACTTTTTCTAGGAAATTCACACAATAAACAACAAAGAGAAGAGAGAGAGGGGGTGGTGAGCACACTTGTTTGTGGCTTCACCCTTTTTCGCATTGTTTACAACCAGTGGCGTAGCCAAGGGGGGGTCCGGACACCTCCCCCCCCCCCCCGAAAGTAGAACTGGTTTACTGAATCATGGATACAACAGTAAAAACTGCTAAGACAGAATCACAGAAGGGCATTTGAATTCTGCTTCCATGATGACCAAGGCTCATTCATGAGTAATGTCCAGTGAGCCTAGGGTGCTTCTATATTCGTGTGCGACATATGGGATATAAAATTTGATTGATTGAAATGACTTTGGACGAAAAATTAATAGCCAAACATCTTAGAGACCATTATCACCAAACTAATAGTCACTCGTCTAATCGAAATCATCCAAATATTGCCATTCTGGGTTATTAGTTTGGACAAAAACTTTTTGAACACGTGTCCTGCGCATATGTCCCCACTCTCATATAGACATATATCATATAGATCTTCGCCAATAGCACATTTTGGCCAACTGTGGTTAGAGGGTCTCTATAACATGATGGTGACTAAGGGAAATAAAATTTTATTAGTCAAGACGATTTCGGACAAAAACTAATCACCAATATCGTAGGCACGTGCCAATATTGCTAAGTTGATATTTATTGAGATGTCGAACTCGTTCCACGTTCTGGCGAGTTTTGTCAAGTTCTGGAATATTGTTTAACATAGTTTGGACAAAAAAATTAGCCTGAGCAACCGCCTTGTGCGTATATCGCCACTGTTTTATAGGTGTTGGTATTGTTTATGACAGCCGTTTATGGATTATCTACACGACTGATAGAGGCACGAAGGATGAGTGCCTTTCGTGGAGATCTTTCTAAGGGAACCTAACCCGTATTTACATAAAGTTCGAAGAAAGCCACGGAAAACTCCGAGCGATTAGACCGACGAGCGTAATTGGGTTTGAAGGCAGCACCTCACCTCTGTCAAGTGGATCATCTGAATACAGAATTCCCCTGTCATCTAGAATTGGCTAGCTGTATTTCAAGAAATACTGCGCGGATTTTCATCAATCTTCAGATTCAGTTACACGTTGGCATAAGTTGTTGTAAGTGAGATTTTGGTGTAAATCGTGCAACAGGTGGTGCGGCTATGCTGCATTTTTCAGGATTTATTCGATTTTAGACATACTACTGGCCACACAAAATGCAACACCAAGAAGGAACAGGGATATCACAGCGAAATTTATTTGGCAGATAACATGCTGTACAAAGATCAAACGATCAAAATTACAGCCTCTTGTGACGCGTGGATGATGACAAAATCAGTAGTTAGAGTAGCCGCCATTGTTGGCTATAACCGCGGCCACACGCCTCGGCATAGAATCAAAGAGGCTTTGGATGTCTCCTTGGGTACAGCAGTCCATGCGGCTTCCACATATTGCCAAAGTTGATCTGGTGTAGCAGCGGGTGGTGTATCCCGGGCCAGTCGTTGCGCAAGCATGGACCACACGTTTTCGATTGGCGATAGATCGGGAGAACAAGCAGGCCATGGAAGCAATTCAATCTGATGGGCAAAGAAGAACTCTTGAACATTGCGTGCCACGTGTGGTCGCGCATTATCCTGTTGGAATATGGCTGATGGCAATCGCTGAATGTATGGGAGGACCACGGGCTCCAACACCTCAGAGATGTAGCGCTGGCTGTTCAGTGTACCGGCAATACGTACTAGAGGTGTGCGGCAGTAAAATCCGATACCACCCCAAACCATGATACCGGGTGCAGGACCAGTGTTGCGATGCATAACGCAACAGTTCAGCAGCCTCTCACCACGGTGCCTCCAAACTCGAATCCGACCATCGTGATGTTGCAGGCAGAAGCGGGATTCGTCAGTAAACACAATGTCGTTCCATTCCGTTGTCCATGTCCGCCGTTCCTCGCACCATTCACGGCGCAAACGCCTGTGGTTTCCAGTCAGGGGTAAACGAAGCAATGGACGCCTTGCGGACATTCCACTCTGCTGCAAACGGCGTCGAATGGTACGAGCGGACACCGAATGATGCGTAGCAGACTGAATCTGTTGTGCTATGGTTCGTGATGTGGCTGCGCGATCCATCACTGCCATGCGCACAATCCGCCTATCATCACGGGCAGTGGTGCAATGAGATGGGTGCGATTGGCCCCGTCGGTCCGTCGTTCCCTCCTGCATCCAACGATTACAGATCCGCATCACAGTTGCTTGGTTTCGTCCAACACGTTGACCGATTTCTCTGAAGGATAATCCGCAATCCCTATAGGCTACTATTCTTCCTCGGTCGAATTCCGAAACTTGGTCAAAAGACGCTCGATGTCTTCCACGAGGCATAGGTAAACAGCTTACGCAAAAAAAACGCACGAAAAAACAATTACCGTACTTCAAATCGCCAATCTGTTCTCCCCTTATATAGCGCTTTCGAGTGGCGCTACGGTCGTCTATGATGTGCGTCTGCGCTGCAATGCTAATGATTTGCATATTTCATCGCCGCAAATGCATGATGTAAATTTCACATGAGTTGCATACTTCCTTCCGGGTGTTGCATTTTGTGTGGCCAGCAGTGTAAATAGATCCTTATTAGGGTTGTGTGTATACTGCCGAACGTGCTTCGCTTTTATGCTTTTTGAGTTGTGAGTTTTGGTGGCGGACATATAAGAGGGTAGGTGTCGAAATAAATTATTTGTTTGAAAAAAGCAGTACTTATATCTCTTTTTTAAATGCACACAATTTGACAAACCTATACCTGTAGAATCCTCATGATGAGCATAAATTGTCATTTAATTTAAGCATTGTGATGGCGTATTTTGTAGAATTAACATGCATGTGTGTGTGTCATTTATGATGACCGAGGGATATAGGCCCAAAGGGGAGTCCTTCTAAAGGAACCTAAACTGTATTTGCGCAAGGATATGCAAGGCCTGAAGAAGACCACGAAAAGCTCCGAACTATTAAGCCGACGGGTGCGTCTGGTTGCGAACCAGAGATGATTCTGTTCGGAATTTTCTGAAATTTTAAGGCATTCGGTTCCAAAAATTAAAAAAATCAGTCATCAGTCCGAATATTCGGACATAAAAAGATCGCGAATTTCGGCAAATGGTGACCAAAGAAAATCAGTTTCGTCAATATTCTCAAGAAAAAATCGTCAAAGGATCGCGGGAAAAACACGAATTTCGTCAAAGGATCGCGAAAAAAATGAAAATTTCGTCAAAAGATCGCAAAAAATGCAACTTTCGTCAAAAGATTCCGAAAAAAACCTCAAATTTCGCCGGAAGATTGCGAAAAAACGCGAATTTCGTTAAAGGATCGTGGAAAATGCGAATTTCATCAAAGGGCTGCGGGAAAAACGCATACTTAGTGTCGGGAGGGTAATCCGCCTCCTTCGCCCCTCTGCTGTAAGCTATCAGAAAGTTTAATGTGAATTTCAGGAAAAAAATTTCTGCTCAAAATTACCCCTGTTGCGAACCCACCACCTCCCGATTAAAGGCGAATACCATATATGTATGGTCAAATGCAATTTTTTGGACACATAGTTTCATTTTGGGCAAAAATTTTTGTCTTAGCAGCGAGTTTGTGATAGATCTAGTGAGGTAAGTTAAGAAACATTAGCTTGGCGATAAAAGCAGGATCGCCATAATACTTCGAGTTTCGCTAATCAAATTTTATATCTTGTAGTTGGTTGTTTGTGTTTATGACGGTCAATTATCAACACGAGGGATATGGGCCCAAAGGGGGGAGAGTGCCTTCCGTGGGGGTCTTTCTAAGGGAACCTAACCCGTATTAACGCAAGGCAATCCAAGGTTCGAAGAAAAAGACGGAAAACTCCGAACGATTAGGCCGACGGGCGTGATTGGGTTCGAACCCAACCCCTCCCGTCTACCAGCTTCGAGAACAGAACCTCTCGGCCACTTTATATCTTGTATGTTACCACTCTCAGAAAAAAGGTATCCTATTCAGATCAGTACCGCCTAGTTCTAGAATGTAGGTTTGTAGAATGTCAGCGTTTGGTCGGCGCGTGAATAGTTCTAGAATGTCAGCGTTTAGACAAAAATTTCGGCGAACATGCGCAAACAAAATGAACTGAGGGTAAAACAATCTTTCCCGGCAAAGCGAATAGCCGCGAAGCGTTGAGCCTTCGTCCAACGACATATGCTTAAAGAGCCGTAACTACGCAGGTAAGGCCTGATCAGCGAGATCAGGCGAGACATTGCTCCGGGGGGGAATGTCCCCCCCGGAGCAATGAGATATCCCCCGGAAGATTTGAGATTTTGCGTTTTCAATGGTCAAAAATTGCAATTCCCCTCCCCCGGAACTCTATAGTGCCCCCCCCCACCGGAGCTGCAGAAATCCCTTCCGGAGAAAAGTATCTGAATTCAACACTGGGCGAGATGGTCCGCGTGCACCCGCTAGCATTTGTGTCCCATGGACAAAACCACGTGAAGTCGCTAGGAATAACCACTGTCATCAAGGAACATGCGCTTCCCCTCGCATGCTACATGACCTGAGCACCATGCACCATTGAATGTCTGATCATCACGAACAACAAAACTCCCAGCTTCAAGAGGGGAACGGTTCTGAGTTTGACCCTAGCCTCAGGTTGTCCGCCCATTCAAAAGGAGACCGGCCCGAGACTGTAAACCCGAGGTTCCCCGGTGCGCAGTTTCCGAGCACTCAGATGCTTCTCCCCCGTGCAATGTGCCCCCTATCAGGAAACCGTAGATGCTACGTAGTGATCCCGGAAGTCCACGGAGCTGACCGACCCACCAGCCAGTGTAACAGTTCATCGGGAAAGCAGTAGTAGCTTCCTTTCTTATCAGTTAGAAGTTCTTTGGGTAAATTACCGGTACCACGTGACTTTTTTCAGCCTCGAACCCAGATTGGAATATAGTCCATTAGTTGCGTTAAATCACAGCCTCGAACCCAAAGGGAGAATAGGGTCAATATCCTTGTGCTACCTGGGCAAGAGATCCTGCATTGCGTTCCTGCGCACCGTGTCGACACTAGAGAGTTTCTGAGTCTTGCTCTACAGAGTACACAATGCTTCACTATTCGCCGGCCGCTATCTAGGAGGCTGGGATTCGTACATATCCAGCCACGACCAACGGCAAAACAAGACCAGTTCATGACTTACCAATCACCGTGTAAAGATGATCCACTTCGTGTGACGTTTTAAAAGTCATGAACTGGCCTTGTGTATCGTTGGTCGCGATCCGGCGCCTCCGTCAAGTTGAAAGCTCTTCCGGCCTCCAGGTTCTCTCCCCCACTCAAGGGGTCGATTACGGACAACCGGGAGGGGACGAACTTCGTACTAACAAGGACTTATCTTAAAGAGATTAGGTATGAGAGAAGTGACATATGCGGTATCATATTTGGGATAGGATTATGGTACTTCGTTAGTTTAAATCTTACGCTCGTTCGTAGGATAGGCGCACTTACGATCTATCTTAGGGCACTGCAATCTCATTGATTCTGATTGTGAAAAAAAAAAAATGCCTAGGTTTGCAATAGTCTGAACATCAAATATCGCCATTCTTATATAGGGTCATGCACAGACTTCTCATATAAGTAGACTCAGAACTGGTCACCTTTTCTTAAGGCATACATCTCTGCCCACCGTTACGTGATGGTGGGTATGGGTGCAAGAAGTCCATCCAAGACAAGACTGAAAAGTTTTCCGAGTACTATTAAAATAACCAAATGAAAGTGGGTTAGAAGTTTTCTATGCGTTGCATTTTGGCTAAAAATTGATCTCCTGCAGTAAAAGAAAGTGATTAAAAGTTCTTGATGGTAAAATTGCTATTATTTAAGTATATAAAGTGGAATTTAGTATCAATCAAAAATCTCTACAAGACTGAAATCAGTCCTGAGACTGAAGGTCTTGTACCCATGATGATGGGCAGGGGAAGCGCGCCAAACCGATTTTTCTTCTGCAAAAGTCTACTCGTAATTTCCCCTCCGGATTCTGGCCGAAAGTTTATTGCGTCAGCATTTCTCTTGAGTTGCTGCACTTTTGCTTTACTTTATATTTTCCGGCCGTGTGTACTTTTAACACAAATAAACTCCTGCAGTAGTTAACAGCACGACAGCTCGACAGCTCGTAGTTTCACTTTCGCTTCTATATTTACGGTTATTTTATTGCGAGAATGTAATCTGAAAGTTCATTTATTATAGGAACCGATTTTAATTTCTCGAAAGAATTCACGAGCCGCCATTGTATGGTGCACCATTGTTCAGGTCCGAATGGATGATTCCTTTTCATTTTCCGATTCCAAAAACTGATTAACATCGTCTTCCGTTGACGCAGGAAACGCAGTCAACGAAAAGATAGGAAGCTCTAACCCATCACTTGTTCTAGATCTCGATCAATTTTTCACAATCATCTTGATCTTGTTTACAGCGCTTTTATAAGAGAATGGAGACATAGGCACAGAGCCCATCACGGGCTCTGTGCCTATGTCTCCATTCTCTTATTCTATGTCTCCATAAGTTTTTGTCCAAAATATCACAACTCACAATACAGAACTTACCATACATGCATAGGCGTAGCGTCGGGGAGGAGGTGGCGCATGTGCCCCCCCCCCCCCGTTTAGTACAATTCTTTTTTGCATTACTTTTGGTGCAATTCTTTTTTGCAACCAACCAAATCCATTCTTAGAGGAGTAGAGCTTGGGCGACTGCTCGTGATAATAATAATAATAAAAAAAAAAACTCACCCAGCGCGCCATGGCTAGTAAAAGCCGCAATTGTCCCTGCCTTTAGTCTCCCAAATTATTTTTCTCGTCCTTTTACCATTTCTAAGTAGGCACCAACTGAAAAATTCCGCCTATGGCCTTTTACTAAAGTTACTTTTTTTAATATCCAGATCCAGCCTCAAAGGGCGTGAGGGCCGGCCAATGACACTAAAGACTAAGGGGTGAAATATATGCAAGATAAAATAGTAACCCTCTTTTTTTTTCCTTTTTTAACAGTATAATATTTGTAGAGGGGCAGGGATGGACATTCATAAACTCATTTCCATTTCGAGTAGCGTTCTCTCTTTTCCCAATTCGAAGCAGCTTGATTTAACCTTTTCGAGGGCGGTGTCCTTAAAAAAGGACACATAATTTTAATTCCAAAACTGACAAACGGCACCAAGAATATTTAATTAAAATTTTCCTATTGTAATATACGTAAAAATAAGCAAGCTCGTATTTTCTAATAAATTCATTTATAAATTCCGGTGTCAGTCCATTATTTCACCAGTTTATAAACAGCATTACTGCGCGCCAGTAAGGGTTAAAGCGGATTACTAAATGGATCCGTCTTATAATTGTCAGCCTTCGAATTCGGAAATCACAAGACCAACTTTGATGTTATTTTATAAAAAAAAAGTCTGAATTTTTTAGAAAAAAAACCTTATTCTAAACAAAATCATAAGACGAAATGCAATATTTCAGTTTGATTGTAACTTTATTCTATTTCATAGACTCGATAAATATACATAGATGTCGGATAATCGGGAATCTACTGTTCCATGATTATGTTTTAAGAAAAGGGTTTCTAGTGTGATATTTGCTTTCAAATCGTTGTAAACTTCAAAAAAAAAAAAAAAAAAAAAAACTCCTTGTTATTAAAAACAAGTCTAATATACTGATGATAAAACAATTTTATTTTTGTAAGATGGATTAATGTATCCATTATCATAGAGATTTAAAAAAAGGAAGCATTATTAGATTAAATTTTTTTTATTAAAAGTAACTAATATTAACCTCATTGTAATCCCTGATAATTTTAGGAAGAAATGTTTCTTATAATATTCTTATATCAAGATGAAATACTCTGACTCATTTTTAACTGTAAAGACATTAAATTTACAGGCTTGACTATTGAAGCGATTTTGAATCGAATAGCGTTTTCCATTTTTTTAAATAAATAAATTACTTCTCTAGTTATAAGCGATTTTTATCACGTGACGGCAGGTTTTTCCCCTTTACCAGTGCTATTGCGTCTTGAAATTCGATTCAAAACACCAACTTTGACAGTATTTTCTGAAAGATGTTTCGACTTTAACAAAAAATGGAAATAGCCTTTCGATTGCATAATTTCTGAATAAGAACACAAATATATTTTTTTTTTGGGGGGGGGGGGAGTTGTGCAAAATTGAAAATTTATTCCGGGCACAGTTTTTACTTCGCACGGCCCTGGTGCCCCCCCCCCCCATTCAAAGTTTCTGGTCACGCTAAGCTTATGCATACATGCTTAAACAAGTAAAACATGTAAACAAACATTAGCTTGGGAATTTCCAAGCAAGTATTTACAGATTTTGATTCTGTTTCTCAGTGCTGTAATTACCGCACGATTCTTTCGCGACATGAAAAACCAGGTTCCCCGAATTTTTCTCTCGCCTCTTACACCTCTATGCGCCCTCCGAGAAAAATGTAGTCCCAACTAACAACACACACAGACAGACGTTTACCAACATTAATAGTATAGACTAGCTGGCTTCGCCCGCTAGTGGGCCCCTCCTTTTTTGTAAAATCTCGAAGCGAACGAACCTCGAACCGTGTCCCTGCTGACTACGGCACCGTATAGCAGGGGTGCTGCGCACGCACTGCGCGGCCCCTCCTTTAAAACGAATCTGTAATGTATACGTAAATCTCGAACCGAGTCACCGCTGCCTACGGTACAGTATAGCAGGCGTGCTGCGCGCGCACGCACTGCAAAAATCTTATAATCCACATTCCAGGGCTTTCCAAGGATATATCACATGAGGGTGTCTACAAAATTTAGAAAAATGCTCCCCTTGGGCAGAAAATTGGGGGGTATGGACACTGGAGTTGCATATTATGATTAAGCGGTCACAGGCTTTTCGTACGATATATCACATGAGGGGCGTCGGCTAAATTTAGAAATGTAGCCCCCTGGGGGGGAATGGACACCGGAGGTCCATAACATGATTCAGTGGTCACAGGCTTTTCCAACGATATATCACATGAGTGGTGTCGGCAAAGTTTAGGAAAGTGCTCCCCGGTAAGGAAAATGGGGGGGGGACACCAGTGGTGCATAACATGAATAAGTGGTCACAGCCCTTTCTAACGATATGTCACATGACGTGTATCATTAACATTTCAAAAAGTGCACTCCCCGGGTGGGCAAAATACGCTTCCCCTCCCCCTATTTTTGATGCGGCCTCATTTTTTAAATTTTTGTTATGTGTTATGATCTATTTTAAAGTTTCAAACAGATCGCCTTGTTATAATTCCTAATTTCTTTCACCCTCCTCCCCCTCCCCCCACCCCGAAATATGATGCGCTATTATTTTTTATCATGTTTTATAAACTATCTTAAAGTTTAAAACAGATCGTCTTGTTTGATTTCCTAATTTTAACAAAATCGTGTTCTGTTAGTTCCACATTTCACCACCACTGTATTCTTAACAAAACTGTACCTGAACTAAACTCTGTTAAACAACTTATCAGTAGACATGTTACTCGAGGGGCTTGCGGTCTTAAGCAAGAGTTTAAGATATTTGCTGAAATTACTATTCTAAAATAGTGGTAGCTAAACTTTTGACATTTTTATATTTAATAAGTAGCATTTATCTCAGGACTCCATAAAAAAACCCGCACCTAAACGGTAAGAAACGCTATGGTTTAAAAAAAAAATTCTAGCATCCTCCCCCCCCCCCCCTTACCTGAAATTTCACGTGCCATTCTTTTAAAAACTTTTCTTACGTGTTATAAACTATCTTAAAGTTTCAAACAGTTTCTTGTTTAGATTGCCTACTTAAAATGAAATCGCAGTCTGTTAGTTCC
Source organism: Maratus speciosus (assembly GCA_963932465.1). Taxonomy (NCBI): domain Eukaryota; kingdom Metazoa; phylum Arthropoda; class Arachnida; order Araneae; family Salticidae; genus Maratus; species Maratus speciosus. Next base: position 302,698,705 of record OZ010796.1, on the reverse strand, counting down.
ACATTCCACCAACAGGTAGCACACTCTATTTTTAACAAAGGTGTATCTGAAAGCAAAACCTTTAAACAAACTATCCGTAGATGCATTCGTCAGGCGGTGTCGGTCTTAACCAAGAATTTAAGATATTAGCTGAAATTACTATTTTAAAATAGTGGTAAGAAATGATCCAATTAATGATGTAATGATAGCTGATATAATTAGTCATCACAATCTTTTTAGCAGATACTTTTTCTTCTTCAACTCCCCCATTTTTTTCTTATTTATTTATTTATTTTATTTATTTATTTATTTATTTATTTTTGCTGTAAAAATTGGCCCTATCAAAAACTTGTCAACATAAAAGTTGTAGATAGTATTAAGAAGATTTATAATAAGTTAAAGTGAATTTGATATCTTAAGAATTGATGAAGTTATGATTTTTTTTCTAAATAAAATCCTGTTTTTTTCGCCCCTTGAGCCCATTTTTTATTTTATCAAAAATTTGTGATACATAATTTTTTTTAACATAAAAATTTTAACATAATTTTTTTTTTACATAAAAATCCTTTCCCTAGAAGTAATAATAACTTTAAACTGATTTGATATGTATTATAACTAAGAAGCTATGGTTTTTTTTTTTTTACCTTTTCACAAAAACCCCACCCTATTTCCACCCCTTTGGTCCAATTTTGCCCATTAACGAACTTGACCAAGATTTTCTGCCCATTGATTTTATATATCAGTTAGGAAGATATTTATGCAGAATTGTGGAAGTTATCGTGTCCATAAAAAAGTGATATAGATACACAGATAAAGATTTGAACTGTGGGTGGTTTTGGGTTCTTGGGGTCATGTATCTGCAAAAAAATTTCAGAAATTCCAACATAGGGGAGAATGTAATCGGTAGTATTTCTTACGAAATCTACCTAAAAAGGAATAATTCGCAGCTATACATTTTTATGAAAAAATGAAAGAAATTTACAGAAATTAATATTTATATTCTGAAGAATCTAACAATTTTTTTCAATTTCCTATAAAAGGTGCATATCTTAAATTGTAGTCGATTACTTCCGCATAACAATCTTTTGTGATGAGCCCCTGAAAATTAGATTAAATTAGATATTTGACACTATTATCGGAAAGATTTGATGCTTTTATAGAAAAAGGGGAAACACTGCTCAGTTGCTTTCTATCAGAATATGGCAATTATTTCTACTTAGAAATGAAAAGGATTTCGTAAATGTGCAGAGCAGAGCTTTAGCAAGGGCAGCGTTCATGATACAAAATAAATAGAAAAATCACTAACGTGATTTTTATTCTCGTGCGCAATAGAAGACAAAAAAACCTCGAACAAACAAAATCTTGCTACCTAATAACAGAATATATTCTTTTCAAATTAGATAGTAAATTAAAAAAAATAAAAATAAAATTATCCTACTGTCACAAAAGAAAATCGAACTGAAAGCAAATTCATTGTTCAGTCTCTTGAGTGGCGTTGTATCAATGCGCGCTGACATAAATTTGCAAATATTATTAGAATAGAAAAATAGGATTTCTGTTTTCCCTTCATTTTCATTCTGATCAAAATAGCATTAACATGATTTGAAATAGAATAGAATACGTAATTTTGAAGGAGGAATTTTTTTTTTCTATATTTGAATAAATAAAATTTTTAAACAGAGCTGGGCTCCGGCGCAAATTAATCCCTGGTTCCATCTCTAGCAATTTCTTCACAATTAGTTGTTTGATTGTTTTTTCTCACTTTTTTTTTTTTTTTTTTTTTTAGCCTCCACTACATCCTGCTTTGGCGTTCTTAGATACATCATAACTGGAAATTGCATGAGCTATTACATTTTCACTTTCACTTGAGCTAGATGATGAAACTGCATGATCATCTGGGACAATAAATTCAGAACCGCTAGATCAATGGTTCCCAACGTGGGGCGTATGCCCCACAGGGGCAATATGACTTTTCAGGGGGGCAATTTCAAATTTCTTATTAACAAAATTTCTGTCATTTTTTTTTCCTAATGAGAGGCCCTAGTCTAAAAATAGAAATAATAGATGAAAAAATTTGAAAATAACTGTATAAAAATTAATTTTTGAAACTTCAAAATACACTGACACCGGAATAGTTATGAGATTTTTTTTACATATATTATATATATATATGTTATATATATATAAATATATATTACATATATTTTTTTTTACACACTTTTATCTATTAAAAAGGACACTTAAATTTTTGTGGTTGTAATATTATTTTAGTAAAACACACCTCTTTTTATATTATGATTTTTTTAACTTTTACATCTATTCATAATACAATATACTCCGTGAAGGAACTTCCACATATGAAATTTTGTAGGATATATCTAAAATTGACTATTTGGACATGTTTAACCTAAAAAATAGCCCCACCAGTGGCCGAGAGGTTCTGCTCTCGAAGCTGGTAGACGGGAGGTGCTGGGTTCGATCCCAATTGCGCCCGTCGGCCTAATCGTTCGGAGTTTTCGTGGTTTTCTTCGGACCTATTTCCAAGTGTAAATACGGGTTAGGTACCCTTAGAAAGACCCCACGAAGGGCACTCCTCCCCCCTTTAGGGTCTATATCCCTCGTGTTGATAATTGGCCGTCAAAAATCAACCAACCTAAAAAATGTTTTGAATTAGCTAAATGAGCTACTACTTTTATGAAATTAGAAAGTAAGCTTCTTATGGTTCTTCTGCAAACCACATACACAATATATAAACATGATTCATGACATATCCATTTTAAAATTTAAAATCGGAGAAAACATGGTGTCCAAATAATAATAATGGAAAAAAGAAAGCCCGCTATCAAAGAAGCATGTTATGAGGAGAAAGAAAAATAGTTACTTAAAATGGCATAAAAGCGCGAATCCTGAAATGTTACTTGTGAATTATGTTATCCAGGCAGTCTTGGTAATAAACAAATATCACTTTTTCGTAATGAAGTACTAAAATCCATTATAAAATGTACCAATTCTATCAGATGTAATACAAAATGTGAGAGAGATTTCAAGAAATTTTACGAAGATTAAAATGTAGACTATTTATCACTTTTAAATTTGAGGTAAGATGAAAAAATAAATAAAACTTTTGAAGATGTAAAGAAGAAGATCCATGAACTCATTGAATAATAGAGTTATGATAAAAACATACTTGCAATAAAAAATATGATTTCGATAAATTAAAGAATATGAAATCACTTATCAGTGTTAATGCTATTTTCAAATTCTTCCAGGAAAACAGAAGTTTATTTTTGATATAAAATTAAGATTTATATGATAGAGAAGTGAAGGGGGGACATCATGATTTTACAGATGCTTAGGTGGGGTGCGGCCAAAAAAAGGTTGGGAACCACTGCGCTAGATGTATCACCTGCTTCTTTCTCTATAACATTATTATAGGTTTCAGACCCAGAATTGGAATCAGACATCTCTTGCATCAATTTTCAGCTTTTAGATTTTACTTAACTGTTTATTTACAAATGGCATATTGTTGAATTTACAAAATATTAAAAACAATTAAGTTAGCAACAAAGAATGAGATTGAAAATTTACATTAAAAACCTGGGTAGTTACTTGCTTTTAATATTGTAACATAGTCTTTTTAAGTCAAAAACTCATAGGTTGCCTGCAACTAAAAAGATTTATAGCAACAAGTATAATGCAATGATTATTCCATCTAGTGGAAGAGTCATAAATTAAAAATAAAGCTTATTTTAAGAATTATTGCAGGTGTCCCATCCAGTGGTGTAGTCCTGGAAAAAAAAGTGGGGGGACGCTCGTAGTTTTGAACGTTAGGGCGTATATCACCCATAGGCAGATACTTGATTTTGAATCTTGCTTTTCATTTTCAACTGCATGGAAATTTAAATGAAAAATTTAAATTTAATTAAAATTAATTTAATTAAAGTTCCTTTATTTGTTGAATAGCTTACTGTAGAATTAAAAAAAGAAAAAAATGTTTTTCATGTTTGAACAAAAGAAAGAACAAAAGTGATTTTCGGTCGTGTCAGTGAACTAAATTACTGCACTTTTTAAATATCTTTAAAATTTGCGGTCCTGATTAGCTGGTCAAAAAATTGCCTATTTTGGTGCCTATTATTACCCCTGAAAGTTTTTTCCATTTTGTTATCCTGTTTTCGAAAAAGCAAGAAAATGATTATTTACTAGACAATGCTCAGGAACTCGCATTTGTATACAGTATTGAATTCAGGGGGAGGCCGTGAGAAATCCCCCCCCCCCCGGAGCCACAGAAATCCCTCCCAGAGAAAAGTGTCTGAATTCAACACTGTATTGCACATAATTAATTCCTATGAAGGTTGCCATTAATGGTTAATTTTCTTAAGTGAAACTTTTAAAACAGCAAATAAATAATATAAAAGCATTCTCTTTTATTTAAAGATGATTCTATCTAATTTTTCTGAATATCTTTATTAATTGACAGTTAAAAGTAGAAGGTGTGTAAGGCTTTAAAAAATATTTTTAAGAGGTTTTTTAAGAATTCGGTTTGGCCAAATAGTTTGATATTCGGCCTAACCGAATATTCGGTAGTATGGCAGAATATCGAATAGATACCGAATATTCGGTGCATCCCTAGTTTCAATAGTTTTATAAATATGTTCTGATTAATTAAAATATTTATTTTTTAACTTTGTGCAATTTAATTCGGCATTTGTCATAAAAAAATGCAACAGCTGTTACTACATTTCCATTTAGTAAAATGAATAAGTATTGCGCCTCCTAGAAAGCACTAATAACACATGTTACTTCAATTTTAATTTTAAATATCGTATTATAGATAAGATTTTCTTTAAAAATTTAAAAAAAAGTACATATTGTTTATATAAATAATTAATTTTTTTTGTACGCATTTATTCAAAATGAAAAATAAATTCATTAAACGTAATTTATGTTACAACTATTTTTTTTTCTTTTACTCCAAATACAACTTTAACTATAATGAAAAATCATGCGTCATACATAGATTAAACATTTTCTAATGCTATCAAGAACATTCTATTATAATTATTTTTTTTCATACCAAAAACAGTGATATGTAAATAAATATCTTAGAAAATACTTAAGAAAGTTAAAGCCTTTTCCAGTAATTACTGTCTACAGACATTAAGGGACTATTTCACTCACAGGAACTGAATCCGCTTGCTAATGCTAAACCTAGGTGAGAATTTTTTTTAAATATCTTGTTTTACTTTGTGTTTTTAAATTATTATTTTTTTCCTTAAATAGATGAAGCCGATCTCTACAATGCCCGTTTTTTACTTTTTCGATTTTGTTCGCAGTCTTTTTTACTTTTTTAAAAATTATTTATGAGGATACGTTGACTTTCGAAACCGGTTCCGAAAGCGAAATTATCAAACTTGAAAAAAAAAAGTGCAAACAAAATCGAAAAAATACGTAGATATCGGCCTCATCTATTTAATGATAAAAATAATAATTTAAAAACACAAAGTAAAACAAGATATTTAAAAAAAATTCTCTCATAGGATTAACATTAAAAAACGGGTGTTTTCGCGTGAGTAAAGTAATCCCTTAAGGCTGTTCTTAACTGCTCTGCTCAACAAGCGCAAAACGTTCTGACACATTTACAAATTCATTTTTTAACAGAAAGGTATAAAATTGGAAACCCTGGCCATGGAAGCGATTTGGAATGGAATTGAACTGTTTTTTCCATTTTTTTATCAATAAAATTACCCATTGAGTTATAAGCGATTTCGATCACATGACAAACCCATTTTTCGCCCGCTCTTGAGTGATTTTTCTACTTTCGCGCGGAAATTCCGTTCAAAACGTCCATTTTGACACTATTTTCTAAAAAAATCTATTGCGTTTGTAAAAAAAAAATGGAAAAAACAGCTTGATGACATAGTTTCTGAACAACAACACCAGCTAGTTTCATGCATATTCGAACAAAAATAAAGTAAAACATATGTCAGGAAGTTGCCCTTTTGGATTTGACAACAGCCTTAACATGCAATTCTTTAGTGTATAATCTTTGTATTTTATACATACCACCCAGAAACCTAAAAGTCTAATTAAAGCGGAAAACGCATAAAACAACCAAAAAAAGTTTTTCTGGCAATTACCGTTTATTGACGACAATAATTTTGTATCCATATCTTTTGTGAAGTGCAGTCCTATATCTGAATTTATTTGTACTATATTCGCACAGTAAAAATTAGTTGCGCTAAGAAATACATAACACTCTTAAAAATGCATTTTCTTCTAATCCCGCACACACAAATTAAATAATTCGAATTGTTGCACTACATATGCTTTATAGAATTCATTTTTCATAATGTAATAAAAATTATTTAAGATTGAAAACGCACATCATGCAGTATTGCTCATACACTATTAAAGAAAATTGATATACATTCTCTATGTTTTCTGTGGATGACGTTAACTCCCTCCTCAATAATGTATATCAATTTCACAAAACGCCTTTCAAACAATTACTATATACCGAAAGTAATGCAATGTAATTTCTTTGAGTATCCCTGTAAATAAACGATAGAAGCTACACAATTCGTATTCTATATTAATCATATAGTTATGCATTACATTTATATCAATTTCATTATGTTTGAAGTAGTGTAACATCATTAAAATACAATGTAAAGAATTTTCTTTCCGTAGTGCATAATTTAATGGAATAGTGCTATGTATACCTGTAAACGAACTACAAGTGCTACATACTTAATTTTCTTTAAAGAATCTCTATTGTAAATAGTAAATAACGATAATATATATAGATAGTGTGGCAATCAAAAATTAAAATGTTTTATTTTAATCTTGTACTTTTTATGCTGCTGTGAATTTTATAGAGATTGCAGGCATTCTTAAACAATATTGCAGTAATTTCAATAAAATCTGTATTTTATTAAAAAATATAATTTAGAAATAAACAAATAAGATGTATATTAAAAACCCAAAATTAAATTTCTATTAGTTTTTCTACAAAATAAACTAGTGAAACAGACTGATTTTTTTTTCTTAACACCCGATGTATTTTAATCGTGTGTTTAGAAATAAAATACACAAACGTAAAAGAAAAACAGAACTAAAAATAGTCTTTTACGGGGCTTCAGGGAGATAGACCCTCTCCCTGATGAATAATTCTTGGTTATCCTTTCTTTTACTGTTGAATTACTTTAAATCCTCTGAGAATAACAAAATTTATTATTTTTTGAAAATTTCGAGCGAGAAAGAAAATTCAAAAAGGGGCAATTCTGTTCAACTACCATTGCTTGCGCCCATGTTTCTTTTTCACCTTTTCCTTTCCATCCCGTTCAACAACAGACATAGTTATATAACACTAAATTTAAAAAATCAAAAAACCCGACAGCGTAAAAAGCGAACTAATTAATTATTTCTCATCAATGTGAAACTATTTTTTTTATATTACTTACCTATATTTTTTATTTACTTGTATTCATGACTTTTAAGTTGTGTTTAATTGTTAGTTCCTATCTATAAACACTGTTTTTATGAGGCCTATAGATGTCTATGAAGATTAAAGTAAAGCTAGAGATCCTACCTACACAACGTTCAGGTTGTGTAATATTTAAACGGAACTTCTGATTGTAAAATAGTCAACGAAACATCCTCTTCATTTTTAAAGACCTATTCAATGATATGCCACTCAATAGGGTGCGTAAAACATTTTTTTCGTCTCTACCGCCATTTTGAATTTATAAAAATAAAACCTCGCCGATAACCATCAGACGGTTAAGACGAATCGATAGACACTTCATTCATTAAAATCCTTCCAGCCGTTGGAATATTTCGAGGGTATAAAGAAATCCACATACCCAGATACGTGTGAAAGACATAACCCTTCTTGGCAGTCAGGTAAAAACATATTGATATTTGGAAAAAATATAACCCTTATCAAAAATTCCTGTTATAACGTAGCATACAATTCAAAATATTATCGATCAAAACTCAAAAGATACTTACAATTCTCTTGGATCGGATTTTTGATTTTCAATTGCATCTGTTTCTGTCCGAGAACGTTTGGAAGAAATTATAAAGCTTTCCAATTCTGGCTGCCTATATCGTTTCATTGTTTTTTCCATAAGTATTTGAAATTATGATACAAAATACTTATGACTAGAAAAAAAGAGTTAACTCAGAGGTACTCGATACTGGCTAGAATTTAAGGTAGTCCAATTCTTGTAGTTTTTTTCTGTCTAAAGAGGTAATCCTTGTATCTAATCAAGAAATAATTATCAATGTGAATGATAAATGGAGATGGGAGAAGGGGGGATAATGGTTATGGGGGATTCTCGCACTCCACAGTATATGGAGTTGCTGGTCTGCATTGATGTCCTTTTTGGTGATTTATTCGGTATTTGACTGCCGACACCATACCAGCCATCTGAGGACCCCTACTAACCAACAGTATGTGACAGCTATGTCAATTACCTTGAATGTCTTTAAAGACCCTTTTTACTGACTAATGGAAACATGCTGTTGTTAATTGTCATGTGAGAAAAACATGACCAGGTTTTCAAAACTGAAACATTTGGATATTTTTTAAACTGAGACTGCGGTGTATAAAGATCGTTTTCGGAGAGCTTGTGTGGTTTTTCTGTTAGGCACAAGAGGGTATTAATAGTTTTCGATTAGCGAATTCCCTGTAAAAATAATGTATGCCTCCGAAGGAACTAACGTTAGCGCGGTATTTCACTACTGATGATTATGGTGGATAAGAGCAAGTAAACATCCCTTTCTCACCAATTCCTTTCAACTTGTTTTTTGAATGCCCCTTGTTAAAGAAAACTAAAATAGTTTAAAAAAATCAATTCTTTACTTCATAAAATTGTTAATTTATCAATATATTTTTTTTAAACATTTTATAAATCAAGAAAGTCTCCGTCCCTTCGCATCCTTAGCGTCCCCCTTGAAAATAAGAAGTAAGGGGACGCTTGAAATAAAATAAAAAAGTGGGGGACGCCGTCCCCCCGCGTCCCCCCTCGACTACACCACTGGTCCCATCCCACCCTAGTCTCCCATACATAAATTGATATGTCTAACTTAAACACATATAAAGCAGAATGAGTTATATTTAAAGCATTCATTTGGACAATTTATTAAAATATTATCAGGATATGAAGACAATATTTGTTCTTAAAAATAATTTTTCTCACTGTGCTTCTCTGAAAAAAAAATTAAAAAAAAATGATTAATCATTTAGTGGAACATAGTAAGCCAACGAAATAACTACCAGTTTTACTTATAATTGATGTGCATAAGACACATACTAGCAATTTAGAACTCATTGAATGAACTAGAGCCAGTCATGTGCATATTCTTGCCAAAGCTTGTTCCAGAAAAGGTGGAACTGAGTGAAATAAAGAATGGGGGATTTTCTCTTGAGTCACACTCAGATTAAGGTCCATGTAACTAAGAAGCAGTTTGTTAGTAAAATGATTTAGTTACCTCACAAAATGCATCATATTTTTTTTTGTTTAGTTAAGTTCATGCGACCACACAGACAAAAAAAGATGTTTATGTGTGGCCTATAACTGATGATATAAGTCTTTTATACTATACAGAGATACAGGAAAGGTGTGTAAAATGGAAGAACTCAGACATGGACAGATTTGTTTCTTATGTGGATCAGCATAATTATCACAGAACTGCAAAAAATCATGTAAAAAAGCGAACTTGTTTATATTTCACTTTGCCCTATATTGGGGGAGGGGGGGGGGGGGTAAAGTGATAATTTTTTACTATTATGTTACATCTTTAATAATACATCACAGAAACTCAAGAATAAAAATTCGAAAAAAAAAAAAAGTCAATTATTATAAATTGTGTAGTGTAAAATTTCATATAAAATTTCGGAAAATTGCAATTGTCTTTAAGTACTTCACTATGCCCCCACATTTCCCAACTACAATTTCTATTTTATACAAGCAGTTCCATAAAAAAGCAACTTTTTAAATTAAAGAAAAAATATATATATTATCATTTGATACGAGTTTTTACTGCTTTTAAATTGTGTCACATTCTAATATGAGAATGGAGAAACCTTTATCATAAATAATTCAAATAGCTAAAAATATATACATAATACATAAATTAAGTATAATTAATATATATGTATGTGATCAAATATTGATTTTTCTTCTAAGCGATATCAGTTTTAAATTCATTTAATAAATGTGAAATGAGATTTAATAACAAACGTAATATGGAAATGTAAATAAAAACATATCTTGGTTTTATCTGGTCGAATTCGAATAAAACAGTCGATTTGGAACAAAACGAATTTATTAATTTTACATAAACAAAATACGTTTGCGCCAAAATAGCGATTCCTAACAGTATCTATCAACCCTACTACCTTACTGCTGCAGCCCAGTTGTCATATAGATTATGGCAACTTCTCGAGGTAACTAACCTACCGGGTAAACCTGTATTCCTATAATGTAACGGACTCATTGTTCGGCATTGTTTGGGGTCAAACTATTTCTGTTATCCTTATATATTCACTTCGCTGCGCTCTGCCGGATATCCGGCAGAGAAGTCGGATATCCGGTGATTGTGATCCAGATATCCGACGGTATTTCGGATATTGAAAAATCTGCCGGATATCGGATATTTGCCGGATATCCGTTGCATCCCTATTACTTACCCTTAGGATTAGTGGCCGCCCCTCCGGGTGGTTCCGAACCGACCCCTTGAGTGGGGGAGGAGACCGGAAGCTCGGCAGAGTTCGTTGTGTACGAATGCGAGGGGGCCGGATGGGGACGATTCGCCACCTCCAAGTGAGACTTGCGGTCGACAGGCCAAGAGTCCGGTGGCCACGGTTAGCGGAGGTCGTGCATGGGTGGACACGGTTTTGATGTTGACGTGCTTTCACCCCCGGCAGCCGGGTTCTCTGGCCAAGCCGGATAGCGACACTCCATAGTCTGATCCCAGAGTCGGCAGTGGCCGGGTGGTGACTCTGGGCAAAGGATAGCTAAGGCGATAGGACCCCATCCACCAATTGACTAAGAGGGAGCCTGAAGTATGAGTGAGGGCTTTGTAGTGGAAAGTCCTCGGTGCTCGCTAGTGACGACGGGGCTCGCGGGAACGCCATGCAGGGACTCCCGGAGCAACCGAAGGGCGAGGGTTACGGACAGTGCCCAGGTTACTTTTTGACTTGGGTGGCTCATCCCTCCGAGGACCTCAGCTGGAGCAGTTGTGAGTCGACCCTTAGGGTGGTAGGGTTTGGCGGTGCCCCCGTTGACCAAGGAGCGGTCGCGTGGGGAGGCCAGTGTGGCTCTGGTTGCTCCATGTCGTGCCGTGACCCTTGGGAGGGGGTCGGCCGGCAGGTCCACCATCGAACGCTATTCCCGCAGGGAATCGGGCCGGAGGCTCGCCGGTAACGCGGCGGCTCATCGTGCCTCAGGTGAACTCTTGGTCCGATCCAGGTCCTCCGTGTCTATGCGGTACCGGAGTTTGCCTCGCCTGGTGATGAGGACCTAGAGGTGTCTCCACCTAACTTTCGAACGCACTAACAAAGGTAGCGGTCGGTCACTGCACGGGGTCAGGGGTCTTCGGGCCTGGGTACCCTCGACGGCCGTGAGGTAAGGTAGTGGTGGGCGGGCTTCTGTCGGCCTCCGCTGGCTTCTCTGTCCTAGGATGGAGTCGAGTCGGCGGGGGCTGGCGGGACTCCGTTCCATCCAACCCCCTAGCGAGGCGGAGTCTATTCCGTCTAGGTGGAGCTTTCCGTGCCCGCCTGGGGTCGCTAACGGCACCTAGTCTGGGCCAACTGGCTCCCGGCGTGATCCGCGAGGGGTTCCGTCGGTCGAGCCGGGTGGACTGGGCGAAGAGCCAGGAGCTGGGTCGCTTTACGGCCGGAGGGATTTTCCCCGTCCTCCCTGGTTTTCAAGCTAGGGGCTCCTCACTAACTTTCCGATCGGCTGGCCCACAAAAATGTCTCTGCCGGAAAATGGTATCTGATCTTGGGGGCCTGTCCGTAAATCAAATTCGGGTCGGGAAGCCTCGGTTCCGCCCGTGGGCCCAGCGTCTTTATAGGCGTCTGGTTCCTGCGATGGTGTGCGGGGTCTACCGGCTCGAGTAACCAAGTTTAGGGACCACTTGGTTTTTCTAGCTGGGTGGTGAGGACTGTCGTAGCGGCCGTTCGTCTCTTCTTGGGAATAGCCGTCACCGTGTGCGCTGGGCAGCGGTGTCGGTTTGACCGGAGTTGGCGCGGGGTTCCGCTCTGTTGGAGCTTGTCTGGCGGCGACCTTCGGGACGCGCCGCGGGGCTTGTTTCACGGGTGGTTCCTTGTGCCGACAAATGGGCCTGAAAAGGGCCTGGGACCGGAAGATGGACCCCCCGTCTTACCCTTAGGATTAATTCAATCATTATTAAAAGAAATAAGTAATAGAACACAGTTGTTTAAAAGATATTTCGTTTCAACAACAAACGGACAGAGCAGTTGAAGTCAGAATTTCTTGCGCATGCGTACAGGTGACACGGATGTTCTCCGGACAACACCGGACGATCGTGGATGGTTCGTCCGGATTCTGGCGTCCTGCGAATGTCCAAATTATGCTCTGTACAGGATCTGACGGGTATCGGACCGCCCGGCTCTATATAGGACCATATAGGACGTCCGGAGGCAGTCTTTGGTTGTATGGGATGTAGTATATCACTATTGTAAATGATGTGTATAGCATCATTATTTCGTTTACGCGAAAACAAAAACAGAGTTCTTTCATATTAGGCTTTATTGGCAGAAATTGTTTGAAATATGCATTAATGAAGTTATAATATTTTAAATATAAAGAAAATGACATTTGAAATTCGTTACATTTTCCCTATCGGAAATAGCTCGGAATGTGGTTCGGAATATGGTTTCGTTCGGAATAAAGGAAATATGGTTCGTTTACAGGGACATTAAAAATATTTCCAAACACCATGATCCTATGATAATTATTTGAAATGTATGGAAAACTATGGGAAACAATAATATGGAAAACGGTGCACGAAACATTTATAGTACATTTACAAGGCCACACAAAAGAATCCACCACATTGTCATCTATGGGTTCAGTTGCTGAAATTTGTTTTCGATTATATTATTAGGGCTCCCACACTGTTAAAAATATCGTGAAAAATTACCTCTGTTTTTAAAGGCTCTCTATTTCCTGACCAATGAAAACGCTACATTAACACATAAGAAGCGTTCTCATTGGTCAGAAAATAGATAGCCTTGAAAAACAGAGGTAATTTTTCACGATATTTTTAACAGTGCAATACATTTTAGTCCCCGAAAACTGGGAAGGGAGTCATTTTTATTTTAAAAGGGGGCTTCAAGGAACCATTTATATTAAAACGGGGGACTAAAAGGGGCCATTCGTCAAAAGATACTCACCGAGTTTTCCTAAATATGCAGGCAAATTTTTTTTTAAATACCCTAGAAAATATGTTAATTCGTTATCGTTATAAAGATGGTCATTAAGCAATGTAAGCAACTTTATTTAAACATACTTAAATATTCTACTGCCAGAAGATAGAAAGTGTACAATATTGAGAACTCACCTTCATAATTGTCCTTAAAGAAGCATGAACTTTTAATTCAAATTGTTGAGTATTAAAATTTTAAATTAACATATATATTGTTAATTATTAACCTTAAACATTAAACATTTTAATTTAAACTTTAGTTCCTTTCTACACAAAAGCTAAGATAAGCTATGATGTTCATCAGAAAAAGCAAAGTATGGCAACGCCCTCTGGGGAGTGATCAAAAGCAATATTGAATCAAAAGTTATTCATAATCATCTAACATATTAAATTTGATGATATTCCATCCCAAGCATGCCGAGATCTGACTATCATGGAAATCGTTGAAAATTCAGCACAGTAGCAGCACCTGTTGGGCGAAATACACCAAAATCGAATCAGCATCAATTTATGTCAAGGGTAAAGTAAATCTGAAATTTGGGTGAAATTTCATACCAGAGATGATGAGATATAGATATGTAAATTGTGAAAAATGAAGCATAGCAATGTCACCTGGTGGGCCATATACACCAAAACCTGATTAGCACTTGTATATGCTAAGGTCTAATTAAATTTGATATTTGATGAAATTCTGCGCTTTAGTTTTTGGAATAGAGTGGCTGCGATCATATACAGAGAAATTTTCAAAAAATTGTCAAATCATATTCAGGTGAACCTAAAACGTGTAAATCCATCAAAAAGATTCCAATATTTTCTTCTGATAAAAATATATTTAAGAAATATAAAAAAAAACAACAAAAATAAATTGTAACTAAGTTTTCCTTTAATAGAGAGAGATATGCTTCTGCATCAAAATCGAAAACAAAACTAAATCTATAATAATAAAGATAGAGGTTGGTCTACGTGGTCTGTGAGCTGAAAAGACTGCTGCACATACAGTTACAAGATGGAGGCGAGGTACATCTATATTTAAAATTATGCACTTCGAGGCCAGTTTTCGGATTGTATTTTATTTATTTGCGATTTTTAGCAAATAATTTTTTTTTCTTTACCGTTGACGGTGATTTTTTGCAGATTAATAAAAGAAATTGTTTCAATTTTTTAGTCCAATTGTAGTAAATTTTGTCCTCTTTTCAACTTTTTCAATAAAGTTGATTCAGAATTTGTACAGTGATTTATTTTTGGCGAATTTTTTAAGCGAATTTCAGATTTTTTTTCGCGTTTCGTTTCAATTTCATGGCATACGAAAATGGAATTTCGTGTATAATTTATGTTATATATTAATTCGTATAATGTTTATTCGTTTTTATTAATCGTTATTTCGTAATTTATATATTAATTCGTGTAATGTAATAGATTTTGTCCTTTCGCGATTGCGTCCTCAGATTGTAATTTTTCCGAATTTTACCTTTTTTTTTTTCATTCGCGACGATTTTTCACATTTTTGAAAGTATTCCAGTAAAAATGTTTTAGCCTACTTTAGTAAATTTTGTCTTTTGTGATTTTTATGAATTTTTAGCGCTTTCTCGGTGATTTTTCGACATTAGTAAAAGGAATCCTGTTTAAATATTTTAGTCCCATTATAGAAATTTTGTTCTCTTTTCAATAAAGTTTATTCGAAATTCACACAGAGATTTTTGAATCTTTCGCATTTTTTATGCGATTTATAGAGTTTTTTTGCCTGTTCCAATCTTTTACTGCAGTTTAATATATTTTATCCTATTTTTAATACATTTGTTTCGGAATTCGTACCATGATTTTTGAATTCTTTTGCTAATTTTTTTATACAATTTTTAAATTTTTTGTGTTTTGCGGCGATTTTTTGTCATTCGGTTTCAATCTTCTGGTAGTTTAATGTAGTAAATTTCGTCCTGTGCTATTTCTGAATTTTTTGTGATTTTTAATGCGATATCCATTGAGTTTAACGTTTTTCCGCAATCCGTGGCATTTTTTTGACATTTATAGAAGAATTTCGGTTACATTGCTATTACTATACAAGCCCACTATAGTAAATGTCGTCCTCTACGATTTTTAGAGTTTTTTACATTCTGTGGCGATTTTACCACATTAGTTAATTATTATTATTATTTTTTTTTACTCACCGAAAAAGGACAAAGTGGACCATAGGGGACCTTTTTCTAAAAAGGGAACTTTATGAGCGAAAGGGCAGTATTTGGAAGCTCATTTTATATATTTTTTATATTATGCTGAACAAAATATTAATTAGGTATGTAAATGATATTTCTATACAGAGTTGCACAAAAAATTTCAAATACACTACCATCTATGGCCGGATATTTATTGAAATGCGTTTTGCAGCTGATTTAAACTTTATTGTGCTATTTATAATTAGAGTAGGTTTTATTCTTGTTAATAATGTGGTAACATTCACTGCGCCGATTCACACATTCAATTTTCAATCCTATTTTATTCTTTCAATCAGAATAACTAAGCATTAACAATAACTTCTAAGTCAAATTTAAAGTTTCTAACTCTGATAGTTTCAGAAGAATAGCAACTTTAAAAGGTTTTCAGCTCATTTGTTCACTTAAAATTTCAAAATTTTTAAAAGCCGTTCTTCGCGAGCATCTACATGTTAATAGTTGGCACTATATTTATTTTCAAGTTTCTTGTAAAAAACAGCTTCAGATACACCGTGATCAGACGATTTTAGAGGACTTTCCCATCAATTCACCGTATAAAAAAAATCCATTAAAAAAAAGTTTTAAGCGCGCATGTAAGTTCTGAAAATACATGTGCCATGTTTTAAGTTTCTTGAGAAATCGTGATGAAACTGAAATTTTAGAGTGTTCCTTCCGCATTTCACACAGTTAAAATTCTAATTTATGAAAAAAAAAATCAAGTATTGAATTTACACATTAGATGTAACCTACATACACTGCTCAAAAAAATTAGGGGAGCAAGCAAAAAAGTGAAGAGAACAGTGCAAGACAGCCATGTATGGGCATAAAATGGATAGTACACGTGTATCAATGCGCAATACAGAAAAAAAGACGCAAAAAAATGAAAGTGAGCTTTTATTCTTTGAAAAGATGAAAATAACATGAAAAGGTGGTTTAGGGCAACAATTTGGTTTCATGTAAATTATAAAAAAAAGTATTATTTAGAAATGATGCAAGATTTTTAATATGGCGTATGGTCTGCTCGAACAGCTAAGACTGCTGCACACCTGTTTTCCATGGATGCGATGAGGTTATTGATAAGACTTTGGGAAATACTGTTCCACTGCTCAAGAATTGCAATCTTCAAGTCCCGAACAGTAAAAAGAGGCCTCGGTCTCGCAGCAATGCGTCGTCTGAGTATGTCCCAAACATGCTCGATTGGATTTAGGTCAGGAGAGCATTGCTGGTAATTCCATACGCTGCATTGTTTTAGCTTCAAGCGTGTTTTCCATAAGAGGAACTGTATGAAGTGTGGCATTATCATGCATGGAGAAAAAGAAATCACTAATTGTTGCAACATAAAATACGACATAAGGTTTCAGTATCTCGTCTGTATAACTTCGGATCGTCAAAGTGCCATTCTGAATTATATGCAGGCCCGTACGCCCACCTACGCTGATTCCAGCCAATAGCATCAACCCACCTCGACAGTAATGTGATCTTTCACGAACGAATGTGGGATTATTTTGAGTGCCTCTTTCTCTGCATGCCAAAACACATCAGATGTCACATCCAGACTGAATCGGGACTCGTCTGTAAACAGAATTTGACTCCAACAACGTTGCCTCCAAACTCGATGTTCAGTTCCCCCACCTTCTTTGGGCCGCACAGTGGCCTGAGATCAACGGAATACAGACCATTGGCTTACGTGCATAGATACCACCCTGATGATGACTATTTTGGACTGTTTGACTGGACATCCTTCGTCCTGTGGCGAACAGCTGTGTTTGCAGATGAGTAGCACTGCCCGTTCCGTCTCGACGAGCTGTTAATAGGATATATCGGTCAATCGGTCATCAGTTTCTGTGTTAGCACATTTTCGACCTTGCACTTGTCGATGACTACCATTCCATGTGTCTTGGAATTGATTTCACAGCCTTTGATAGACACTTCTTGCGAGTACAACAGCGTCCACTACACTTCGTTGTGTTTTTCCAAATTCAACTGTCCCGATAACACGCCAAGCCATGGATTGCGGTAATTCCTGTTGTTGTGACATTTTCAAGCCACCTTTTCTCAAAACACAAGCTGAGCAATTGAATTTTACAACTGAGGTAGTGAAACAGACGTTTCTGCAAAATCCCGATTTCTGCAATTATCTTCTTTTTCTAGTTTTTGACGTCATAAACTTTAATTTACATGTGAAGTTTTCTTTATCTATTTTCTACAGCACTTTAAATTATGGATGTTTTATTTTACTTTACTTATCGGTGTAAATATTTGCGCAATTTCGTTAAAACCATGTGCTCCCCTAATTGTTTTGAGCAGTGTAGTTACTAATTTAAAGTTTCTATTTCAAATTTTTTTAAAGAAATATCGATGAAACGGAATTTTTGTAAATGTTCTGTAGAAGGATATTTATCTATTTCCCATCTTTAAAATTCATATTTAAAAAAACATTCGATTTGGGCCCCCTTTGAGTACTAAACATATTCTTCGGACCAATAAAAAGCATTACTTATCGATTATCTTCGGCCTTGGTCACATTTTTTTTATATTTTTTCTCCCGTAAACAGTACTTATTTGTTACTTCTGGTCAAAAAATGGTTTAAAAATTGCCTAGATGCGAAAAAAGTGTCGAATTTCTCCCAAATTAGAGTTTGGGTTGTGGCATGTAGTCTCAGAATGTAAAATACTCTATTCATCATGTATAACATACTTTCAAAATTTGAGCAGAGTCGAAAACACCGTTTGAACGCTATAATGTTCAAACACAAATGGAAAAAAAAAGACTTTGGGAGTCTGAAAGGAAATACCAATATACACACATGTACACACATACATAGAGGATTGTTGTAAATATAGGAAAAGTGGATTCAGGTGGCCTCAAAAAATAAAGATATATCAAAATTTCACAGTCTTATTTTTCTTTTCCATGATTACAATAAATTCCTTGCACTTCATTTGACCAAAAAGTAAAAATGCACTAAATTTTCAATGCTCTTAGAGGAAAACATTTTATAACTATTTCAAATGTAAATAACGCAAAACAAATTCTAATAAATATTTCGTTGCTTGAATTAGTGTTACTGAATTACGAATTCTATTCCAAAAATTTTCAGTCACGAAATAAGGTTTTAATTTTTTTTAATTCTATAGCAAGCTATTTAGTGTCCAACAGATAAAAAAAAACTAATTAAATTAATTTAATTTTTTAATTTAAATTTAATTTTTCAATCACTTTTCTCTGCAATTGAAAATGAAAAGCAAGATTCAAAATAAAGCTTGCCCTATGTGTGATATAGACCCTAATGTTCGAAACTATGAGCGTCCCCCCACTTTTTTTTTCCAGAACTACACCACTGCGTTCAATAAACAGTCTTTTTCGGAGGGTTTTCCCCCGCAGAGGCGTGGCTGTTGCCATTCGTGGGTAAAGTCCATAGAGCTGTGCAAGGGGACGCACAGTGGGGCAAAATCCCAAAAAGCTGGCCAAAAGTCGAAAAATAAAGTTACTATTTAGGAAATTCTGACTATACAGATGACTAGAATAATGTTTAAAGGGTCAGAATCTGTATTTATTAAAAAGTTTTCATTTTTCTTTGGCAACCTGTATCATTTCAAAAGTGACGCTTGGAGGATTATCATCTGAGGCGAACACAAAGACCAAAACAATGGTTCTTCTAAACACGCGCTACATTTTTCCATATCATCCGATTTTAATGCTCTAAAATGAATTCACACGATAATAGTATGTACTTTTTTTGCTCATGTTACAAAAATTATATTAAGTACATAAAAATTAATAATTTCATGATTATTTCTGATAAAAAAAAATTTCAAAAAATATTATTTTTTTGCTTTCAAACATCAAAAAGTTTAAAAGTTCGACGGTGTTCCGAAACGAAATTTAATGGAAATAATAGCCTGAACTATTATCTAATGCATCATGAAAAACCAGCTGCCATAAACTGCCATTCTGCATTTCGTGCATATTTTTGCAACCACAAGTAAAAATGTCAATTTTTTAATCGCTTCAAAAATTCTGAAATGTAAACTTTTCACAGTAATTTAGCTGGCGAACATTTTTGAAATTTTTAGATTATTCAGCTTTGTGATAGATTATTATGTATTATGTTACAAATAGATATTGTAATCATAAGCATAAATGAATTTGATAAGCATAATTAGTAGAAAAAAATGAAAATTATTCTCCATCATAGATCCGACAGAAATACATTTTGTTAACTTTATAGCTAATAATTTTGTGTATTCTATCGTAATTAGAAGAATTATCTTGTCAATTGCAATCTTTGCTAGATCATACTACTGAACGTATTTTATTAGTGCAAACGGAAATTATTAAGAATCTGACTTCCGAGAACATTAGCAATCTGAATTCGATTTGCAAGTGGGGATGTGATAGTACATCTGGTCAAAGTACTTTTAAACAAAAGTTCAGAGTTGATGATGGTAGAAATTTGGTTCAAATAACTTTTTCACTTCTCTAGTGCCACTAGAACTCGTAAGTGTTGCGAATAATTCAGATATCGTTATCTGGAAAAATAGATCTTCATCTCCTCGATTTTTTAGGCCCATCAGATTCCATTTTTTTTGCACGAAAATATGGAAGCTACTGTCTGTGAAATGGATTATATTACAGATCAGGAGAGTAAACTTATTCTTTTTAAAACAATCATTGATAGAAAATAAGTAGGCGTTAATTACAAACTAGCTTTAACGATGATTGATTGTAAATTTTTAATGCCATTACTAGTAATTTGTCAACTCAACATTGACTCAACGTCAGGCAACTTCAAAACAGTTTAATAATCTTGATGACATTTTCAAACTAAAAGCGAAGGAAAATTCTTTACAATTCGGGATGTCCACGTTACATGCCTGCATAAGATGTTTTGAGTGTAGCTTGCATTTGGCATACAAACGGGATATAAAGGAATGGCAAGTGTGCACTCCTTACGAGAAGAAAAAAATTAAAATTGCAAAACAAAATTTACAAAATAGATTTCATTTACAATTAGGATTTCTCGTTGATAAATCAAAGTTCGGATTTGGAAGCACAAATGATTACAATACAGCTCGTCGATTCTTTGAAAACCCAACTACTTCTGCTTTCATAAGGAGAGTGACAAAGATTTGATAAAACGATTCCACGTCATATTACAAATAATTTCTTAAGACTCATTTGACCAGTTTCGTAGATTATAGATCACAAACAGCTTGTAATTTCGTCGAATTGTATTCCTAGTCCTATATGCCAACTTCAGTGGCACAGAAATAATAGCTTCCTCATTATTGCCTGTTCGGCAAATGTCGGGAGACGCTCAAGAATCGTGCAACAAATTGATCAAAAAATATCGAGATTTCTCCCTAAAATGCAGTAGGACGTAAACAATTAAAGATTTTTTTGCGGCTTTTAATGTTATGAGATCCCTTCATTTCAAGCTTACGTAAATTACCATTCAAGAAATTCATATCCTTGCCCCTAGATGCACAGAAACTTCTGTAAAATATTTCGACCTCCCTTCTGAAGAGTCTACTTAGTATACTACAGATGATTCAGACGATGAATTTCAGAATATCCTTTCGTTTTATTTTAATAATATATAGAAATTAAACCTTGTAGTATTTTATTTTTCATTAATGTACTTAATTGTATTTCATAAATAAATATTCATTGTTTAATTTCGGTTAAAAATATCTTGGTCCTTGAAAATACATTGCAACGTTTAGCCGCGAATATTTTTAATTTCGAAACTCGAAATATTTTATTTAAATCTAATTGTTTTTATTTTTAATTCGCCATTTATTAAAATTTAATTTTTTAATCGTACTTAGTATCCTTAAAAGTACATATATACGAAATTTCATAGAAATTGAATAACTTTCAAAGCATTTTAATTGTATGTCCGCCATATTGGATCCGCCATTTTGTGTTTTGGAATTTTAATTTTAGAATCGAGATAAGCATCCTGAGAAACACCTGTGTACGAAATTTCGTGGCATTTAAATAACGTTTTCATATTTTGGCCAGCTTTTCGGGATTTTGCCCCACTGTGGGACGTCACGAACAGGTGTTTTCTGCTGCTATAGGACAGCTATCGCTACCTTTATCGATGCTTTTCTGTTTGTGTGTCCTACAGCTCTTTTCATTGTTCTTCGGTAAAAGTCACGTGATGTGAACAGCTCTATAGGTGTGAAGAACATTTTAACACTGCTACCCCTTCGTCCAATAAACAATCTTTTTCGGAGGGTATCAACCCGCAGAGGCGTGGCTGTTGCCATTCGTGGGTAAAGTCCATTTCCGAAAACGAAAGGAAGGGCTTCTTGGGAAATCTTCTTTTGGTTTCAGGCTACATAAAATAAGCGGTTTGTGAATAGAGCTGTGGAAGGCGACGTCACAAAAAGGTTTTTGCTGCTGCTGTAGGGCAGATATTGCTACCTATATTAATACTTTTTCTATTTGTGTGTCCTACAGCTTTCTTCATTGTTCTCCGGTAAAAGTCACGTGATGTGAATTGCTCTATCACTATAGCGCCTAGAATACATAGTGTGGAAATCGGCTATTCCTGTAATACTTAAAAAACCGCTAAAATATTGTATCCCTTAAATGTGCAACGATGCTGCTGAAATATGAAGATCGCAGTGACATCTGCAGGATATTTTCTACAACGGACTTTACCCACGAATGGCAACAGCCACGCCTCTGCGGGGGAAAAACCTTCCGAAAAAGGCTGTTTATTGGACGAAAGGGGAGCAATGTTAAAATGTTCTTTATGCCTAATGATGCTTTTCTTCTGTTTACCCGCAGCTGACGTCACATGGGTAAAGCTCGAGGCTAACGAGAAAGACAGGCTACTGCGGTGGGTCCGATTCTTCTTTTTTTAACAGACCACTGGAGTCACGTGATGCCCTTTTCGCACACTTTCATTGGTGCATTCGAGCATCACGTGACTCCAGCGGTCTGTAAAAAAAGAAGAATCGAACCCACCGCGGTAGCCTGTCTTTCTGGTTAGCCTCGGGTAAAGCCCACTGAAAGATATTGCTAGTCTATACAATGTAATACTAGTAATAAGAAAATCCTGCAGATGTCGCTGCGATCGACACTTGGGATTTTAGCAGTATCGTCGCATATTTAAGGGATACAAATTTTTAGCACTGTTTGGATAGCATATTTTCACACTAGCTATTCTAGACGCTGTACTATAACTACGGGGAATCTCCTAGAAGTAGCATGAACTAGGGATGTAGTGGAGGATTTTTTTAAGGAACACCGTATAGTCCAAGAGCCGGTAGCACAAAAACATATGTTATCAAGCACAAGAAAAAAAACCTTTATTTTATGGAAGAGTAGAAGCAGGGAATCTAATGATCCATGTCTACCAGAAGTGAGGTGGTGCATAAGCCAAAAATTAGTACTACTAGTGGTTGACTCGTAGTTTTAGCATTGTGTTTTTCCTACAAACAAAGATATGAAAAGATGGAGGACTGGGAGCAGAAAAAAACAATGATAAACCTACGAGTCAACCACTGGTGGTATTAATTTTGGCTTATGCACCACTTCACTTCTGGCAGACATGGATCATTAGATTCCTACTACTTCTACTCTTCCATAAAATAACGGTTTTTTTCTTGTGCTTGATAACATAGGTTTTTATGCTGTCGGCTCTTGGACTAGTATACCCTCTGTTTCTGAAGAAAGCTATAGTGTTAATACACTAGAGTATACCCTCTGCCTTGGGCGTATACCCGCTGCCTAGAGCGTATACCCTCTGTGTTTTTACTACTATACCACTGGCATGAACCCAAATCGATCGGCGAAAATGCGGCATTTTTTTCCGTGGAAGTTTCATTAAATGACATGTATCATTAATGATACAAAAAGTCATAGATGTATCATTAATGATACATCTATAACATTTTTATCCTTCTCAACAGCTTTCAAAAACTTCCATCCCCCCCCCACATTTGTCTGATTAAGAGCTTATCTTTGGACTTTTGTGCTGGGGGGGGGGGGGGTCGTGGGTGAAGATCAGTACACAATAGGCGTTTGTATTTGAAAACTTTGGCATTGTTGGTGGGGAAATTTCTTCTGACATTCTATAAAATGATATTTTTGCAATTGCAAGTCTAACAGAGAAAAATTTTGGTTTCACCAAAACAATAATTTTAAATATTTTCCAAAAATAACGAAACTTATCTCGTAATTTGTTTAATTTTTTTGAGTGATTCGCACCAGCTATATTAATTTGAGTTTCCTTTACCTTTAAATGATGTCACAGAAATTGTCACATAATTAGTGTGAAGCGGTCTGTGAGACCACTCGATCGAAAGATGAATAAAAACCGCGATTAACTCATAGGATGTTGTTCTTGTACTAAACTTTTTGTACAGGAGTGTTATAATTAATATTCACCTATTCAAAAGTCTCTGGTGTTAGTACTAATGCTCCAAACGAAACAAAATTTCAGTAGTGTTTGTAGATAAACCGAAATTTGCAAGTTAAACAATGAAAATTAAAAAAAGCTCTGGTCTGTGAGACCGGTAACATCAGTTAAAGGTTAATTTTTATTAGAAATGTTATTAGTATTTTTAAATGTTATAAAACAAGAAATATTATTGATATAAGAAATTTCTCTTTACTTTCATAGAATTTTTATTAAAACGTTTGAGTTGTTTTCAGAGGTAGAAAATATTTGATAACTAATATAAATAGTCGTTGAGCCAGGAGCTTGTATGGTTTCATGTCAGCGGATTTGTTAAACCGTATATTTTAGGATTCACCACAACATCAGCATGGCATTTATCCATGATGCTTTCAAAACCAGGGTAGCTAATGGGCGCCATATTGGAAAATGGCCGCCGTCGTTGAGCCAGGGGTTCGTGTGGTTTCATGTCAGCGGACATGGTAAACCATACATTTTTGTATTCACCATACCATCAGGATGACATTTATCCATGATATTTCCAAAAACAGGGTAGTTAATGGACGCCATATAGGAAAATGGCCGCCGATAAACAGGGAGATCGGAAAGCTTTTCTTGGTTTTGCATGCTATTAAATTAATAAGGCGATTGAAGAGACAATAAATGAAGATATGCAGGGGTCAAAAGGTACAACGAAGTTCAGTCAAAGACCTGCCGCAGCTGAGGGATATTTCTAATATGAGGAATGAATTTCTTCAAATGATTCGTGAAAGAACCAAAATCAGTTCTTTGGAAATATCGGAAAGACCTCTTTTACATCCAGATCTCTCTTTGAGCAGGATCCCGAAAGATGAACCTGATATCTCAGATTTACAGAACATAATTATCAATGAATGGATAAATCCAGACATGGTCACAAAATCAACTGGAGCAATGCCAAATCTAAAAATTGTCGAAGACATGCTAAAAGCTCATGATGTGGACAGGGGCGCCATTTGAGGGGGGCTGGGGGGGGGCAATAGCCCCCCTAAGGAATTTGATTTTTCAGAAAATTTATCAACCATCAATTGACACTCAAACAAAAATTTACAAAATTCTCAAACTCTAAAATAATTTATCAGATTTGATTGCAATAAAAACATATGCATTAAATAAATGCTTTATGCATAGAAATTAATAATTATAAAAACAATTTCCTATTCGAACTTTCTTAAGGTGAGACATGTATCTTACTTTGGCTAATTTAAAAAATACATTAAAGACCTTTTCTTTTATCAATTGCTTCTCAGCTATGTACAATTTGATCATAGGAAAACTAGCCCCCTCATTGCTAGAAATTCAGGGGTAGAGTTTTCTCAATTTTTTTTTTTTTTTTGGGGGGGGGGGAGGTTGAAGGGAGAGTATAATTCAAACTCTTGCAATGCTATCAAATTATTCAATTATTTGCTTTATTAAATCGTATTATTATATATGGTACACTCTCAAAATTATTCAACGCCTAGGAATGGAGTCTGCGCGCAGCCGAGAAAAACAATTTCTTCAATCCAAAAACCAACAGCCAACAAATCAAAAAGTAAAAGAAAATTACTCCATATTACTCCGACCGAAAGAGATAAAGCACAACCCGAAAAACT
The DNA here is from genome assembly GCA_963932465.1 of Maratus speciosus. NCBI lineage: Eukaryota > Metazoa > Arthropoda > Arachnida > Araneae > Salticidae > Maratus > Maratus speciosus. The sequence goes on along the minus strand of OZ010796.1, from coordinate 302,673,001 downwards.
TAAAGTGTATCTCAGTCGCAATGAAGAAAATACGTCAACCTATCCTGACGCAAGACTGTAATTTCATGTAAATACGAAAACCGCTAAAAAGGTTTCCATTGAAAGGCGACCCGACCCAAAATGAAAGAAAATTTGTAAAATAAATCTACAATTATATCTTTAATATAAACTTTTTATGTAGAAAAAATAAGATGCATATATAATATTCATTAATGTTCAAATATGTAGCTTTTTCATCTGAAAATATTCAGGATTTCTTTGAAAAAATGTATTAACACGAACCCACCTCAAAATAGTGAAAACGCAATCCGAAACAATTAACGCCTTACATTACCTTCACTTGCAGAAAATCACTAACGAAAATTTTCTTATCGCTATAGATCACAAAGGTTGTAAATTTCGTGACCTATTCATGACGTTCGTGGGCTGATTATCTCATGACTGATTGAATTTCATGATTCTTTTTTCGTGATCATCTGACAAAACTTGCGATTTTTTCCGCTACCGTCTCACGGAACTCACGATTTTTTTTTCTGCAATCGAAATTGATTTTTTTTCTCGCGAACATTTGTCGAAATTCACAATGTTTTTCCCGCGAACAAATGACGAAATTCCATATTTGTTTCAGCAATCTTTTGACAAAATTCGCAATTCTTTTTCACGATCATTTGTTGAAATTCGTGATTATTATTTTCCACCACCGTCTAAGAATATTTGTATTTTTTGCGCGATAGTTACACGAAATTTTGTATCTTATTTCACGATCGTTTGGCGAAATTCCCCTCGATTGTTTGACGAAGTTTTCGTGATGTTTTGTGCAATCTTTTTACAAAATTCGAGATTTTAGTTTTTACAATCATTTGACGAAATCTTCATTTATTTTTGCAATCTCTGATGAAATTAACAATATTTTCTACGGTTGTTTAGAAAAATTAGCAATTTTTTCCGCGACGATTTGGGGATTTTTTTTTCAAAATTTGGAAAATTCGCGATTTTTTCTGTGACCTATTGACGAATTGATTTTGCGGAATTCGAAAAAAAAAATTGTGGGCTTTCACGAAAATAAAAAAAAATCATTGAATAATCACATGTCCGTGAAAGAAGTTAAGGAGACAAAATCACGCAGAGCTTTTTTTATTGTGTGGGATTTTCCCATTTTCTGTGAGATTTGTGTAGTTTTGCACGTTGTGCAATTCTGCACGTTCCCTGTTTCTCAAAGAAAAATTTTCCTTGTACTTCGACAGGAAACTCTTAAAATGGCGCCCATGTAGTAAAACCTGAAAAAAAGAAGTCGAAAGGGACTAGAAAAAAGTTCCATTTTAGACAGGTCTCTGTCTTAGCAAGTATAATTGTATGATGTTTTTACATCGAAATTTGATTTTTTTTCCCCTTTGAGAAAGTATTCTGTTATAGACAGACTTCGTTTTCACAAGTTTTACTGTAATACATCTGTTTTCAGAGCTATATTATAGAGTGGATGGTTTAACAGTCTTTGAGGATATCTATAAAAATGGAACCTATAATAGAATCCTGTCTAAAAAGAAAATTTTTCATATTCAATATATCGAAATTTTTCCTGCTAAGACGTAAACCTGTTTAAAACGAAATATTTAATTGGTTCTTGAGTTTCCGTATTCAAAGTTTTTACTGTTTTTGTAAGCATGATTCAGTTTACGTTTTTCGTTCGGAGGGGGGGGGGGAGATGGCTGGATCCTACCCTTAGCTATATAACTTCCCTCAAAAAATCTTTGCTCCCCCCAAAAAAAGTTCTCAAATTGCGCCCCTGGATGTGAGTGAAGAAGCTTACCAAACTTTCAAGAGAGAATATCTGTCTGAAGACTCAAACCCAGAAGGGTTTTTCAAACCTCCAAAGAAAAAGAAGCTAAAGCCATTTTCTGACTTGAAGAAGAAAAAGGGTGTAAAGTTTAATAAATCAGAGTTTGCTGTCAAGGGAGAAAGAAATTTGTTTGCTCAGATGACGAACATTGCTAAGCGAAGAAATTTTGATATGAAAACAGTCTTTTCCTACCATCAGGTGTCCCTAGCAATACCTGATGGTTCAAGGCAAAAAACTGCAAAATGAAACTGATGGATGTTATGAAAAAAGACTGCGACTGCTGAAAGAATTCCAAATGATGGTCTTGTTAACATAATTGGCGGAATGTACTTTGTTCAAAAGCTACCGCAGGAGCTACAAGCATTTGAACAATTAGCAAAGAATCTGTTTTATAAAATAATACAAGAATCTACATCCTCTTAAAGAATAGATGTTATATTAGATCCATACATGCAGGTGTCAATGAAAAGTGATGAAAAAAAAAATGAGCTGTTGGTGATGTTATAAAAGTAATATAACTACTGAACATCCAGTACAAAAATGGCAGCAGTTTCTGTCTGATAAGGAGAACCAGTGGTGTAGTCGAGGGGGACGCGGGGAGACGGCGTCCCCTTACTTTTTCATTTTATCTAGAGCGTCCCCTTACTTTTTATTTTCAGGGGGGACGCTCGAAACACGGGAGGACGCAGACTTTTCAATGCCATTAATTATTTTAAAGTATGAGCACACCAATAAGTTGACAATCTTAAAAAATAAGGCATTGATTTTTAATATTTCCAACAACGATGAAACATGTTTATGGTGTAGTATCGCTTGTCTATCTCCATCTGTTTGCATTTAACTTCCGAAAGTTTGTTTAAAGCGCTACAAAATGTTATGCATATTTTTGAAGTTCACTGTTCACTGTTTCACTCAATATTGTAAATGATCTGTAGACCATCACTATTTCGTTTACAAGAGAACAACAACAAAAAAGAGTTCTTTTATATTACGGTTTATGAGTGGAACTTTTTCGAAGTACACATTAAAGAAGTTATAATATACTTTAAAAATAACGAAAATTACATATGTATCGGAATTCCTTACAAAATGTTCCCTATCGAAAATAGCATTTATCGGTCGTTTACCACAACATTAAAAAATATTTGAAAACCCATGATCTATTAATGGTAATTTTTTTAAATACATTTTAATGACTTAACATTTTTCCAAATTGAAAATAATTCATGTGTATGTCAGAAAGGACCACTGCTGCATGTTTTCTGTGGAAAACGGCGCGTGAAATATTTATTCACGGCCACGCAAAAGAATACGTACACATAATCATCTATGGTTTCAGTAGGTCTTTTAATTGATAACAGTAAATTAATTTTAATGAAAAATCTGTTTAATATTCTAATGATTATTATTAAACTGTGACAGAATTGAATAAATTGCCCATGTTTTAAGTATCATTTTCCCTTTAATTTAAATCTAGACTAATAAAAGAATGTTTTGCTATGTGCGTATATCAGCAATGGCAAGCGAAATCTAGCTCACGTAGAAGTCTGAAAATTTGGGTGCGGGTAGTCGAAGGTAGGTCCTGATAGACCGGGAGCCGGAGCAGCACAGATAATCACGTCATCGAGTTCACGGATGAAATTCTAGGATTAGTTAAATCTGGATTCGCGTATTAAAATCGGTCTGCCAAGTCATATCTTGGTGGAAAACTCCTAAAAACCCGATTTTAGTAGCTGTCTCTTAGGTTTAGCATTGTGTTTTCCTGTACCCAAAGGTATGAAAACATGGAGGACTGGGAGCAGGAAAACACGCTGCTAAACCTACGTGTCAGCCGCTAAAATCGGGTTTTCCGGTGTTTACCACCAAGATATGACTTGGCAGACTGATTGCGTTTTAATATGCGAATCGAGATTTAACTAATCCTAGAATTTCATCCATGAACTCGATGAGACGATTGTGCTGCCGGCTCCCGGTCTATGGTGCATCTGAGGCTCGGATTTTTATTTTATTTTTATAATTAATCGAGATATTAATTAAAAATCACAACGAACTCTTGCCAAAAACTCGTCTCTTTCGTTCCACTCAGAACCCGATTTACACAGCAGAAAGAAATTAAGAACTGAGCGCAGAGATTTTTGGGTTGTTTGTCATCTTTTTAATTTCCACCGGCCAAAGCGTTTAGTATCGAAAAACAGAAGACATGTCCTGAAAGATCATACTTTGCGTCTTAAACGCTATCAGTCTGAAAAAGTATTCCTTTAACCCTTTGAAAAACTATTTTCAAAGAGGCTCGTTTTTGCAGTTCTCATTTTCTTTCGTATGGCATGCTTCCTTAGGGTTCAATTTCAGAGGTAACGGTTAACAAAAAATACGTATGCTGAGACCTTGTATTCAATGATGCAGTCGGTTTTCAAAAATTGTTCTTCAAAGTTTAACTCTTTAAAAAAGTTTATGACTGTAGGTCACTTTGCGCCTTACGGAGACCCTCTTTTTCTCTAAGGTAAAAGTGACTAAACGACACAATTTTTGAGCATCTCTGCAGACCAGATTTAAATCATCTACAAAAGAACATTCGAATGACTAGAAAACTAGTACTTTTAGAAAACAAAATGTGTGACAATTTCGACGAAAATGCTTAAAACCGGGATGTTTCGGCGTGGTTTCGCTCGCCTTCAGCTCCAGTTTCACTGTTAAATATACATAGACATATACTATCACGAAAAATTAAAAAAGGCTCGGATATAGTTATATTTATAATCTACTAAAATTTTAGAGAATTCGGACGATAAAAACTTTTTTTTTGTTATGCTAACGGAACCGAGGAAAAAAAAAAGAAAAATAGCCAGAAGAAAACATTTTTTTTTTTTTCAACTAGACATAGACACATGCACACGCACATGCAAAGAAAATAGAAAATCGTTGTAAAAATAGGAAAGACGATTCAGTGGACCTCAAAAATTAAAGATGTGCCAATATTTCACAGTTTTTTTACTGTCGTGATTTCAATACTTTCCATAAACCATACATGTCCGTAAAGTAAAAATGCAATAATTTTCAATGCTCTCAGGGACAACAATTATTCTACGATTATTTTCAAAATAAATAATTCAAAACAAATTCTAACAAAAATCTCGCTGCATAAATTAGTGTTAATGAATTACGATTTCAATTCCAGAAATTTTCAGACACGAAATAAGGTTTATATTTTTTTAATTCTGTGGCAAGTTATTAACGACCAATAGAGAAGAAACTTTAATTAAATTAATTTTAATCAAATTTTAATTTTTTAAGTTTTAATTTAATTTTTCAATTACTGTTAGTTCTCAGGAATCTATACTAATAAAATAACAAATCGCTCTGTCTGTCTGTCTGTCCGTCTGTCTGTCTGTCTGTGTGTCTGTCTGTGTGCGATGGCTAGCGAATTCTACCGCACGTAGAAGTCTGAAAATTCACGTGAGGTTAGCCCAAGACAGGCCCTGATGCACCATAGGCTCAGATTTTTAATTTTTAAGGGTCAGGGCCCCTGGGCCCCTTTAAGTTTGTGTGCACTAAATTGTTAATAACATGCCTCTTTTGTATCCGATCTTCTTCGTTTTTGGGGTAAATTCTCCTTTTAGTTGCTACCCCATTTCTACATTTAAGTTAAGACCCTCTGGCACGCTTGCAAGGAGCCTGGTTACAGGGCCCCTTGAAGTTTTAGTGCACTAAATTGTTAATAACATGCCTCTTTTGTATCCGATCTTCTTCGTTTTTGGGGTAAATTCTCCTTTTAGTTTCTACCCCATTTCTACATTTAAGTTATGACCCTCTGGCACGCTTGCAAGGGGCCCGGTTACAGGGCCCTTTGAAGTTTTAGTGCACTAAATTGTTAATAACATGCCTCTTTTCTATCCGATATTCTTCGTTTTGGGGGTGAATTCTCCTTTCAGTTTCTACCCTATTTCAGCATTTCAGTTAAGACCCACCCATGCAAGGGGCTCGGTACAGGGCCCCTTGAAGTTTTAGAGCACTAAATTGTTAATAACATGCCCCTTTTCAATCCGACCTTCTTCGTTTTTGGGGTGAGTTCTCCTTTCAGTTTCTGCCCCATTTCTACATTTCACTTAAGACCCTGGCACCCTTGCAAGGGTCCCGGTATAGGGCCTCTTGAAGTTTTAGTGCACTAAATTGTTAATAACATGCCTCTTTTCTCTCCGATCCTCTTCGTTTTTAGTGTGAATTCTAATTTCAGTTTCTGCCCTATTTCCATTTTTCAGTTAAGACCCTGGCACCTTTGTAAGGGGCCCAGTACAGGGCCCCCTGAAGTTTTAATGCACTAAAGTGTTAATAACACGCCTCTTTTCTATCCGATCTTCTTCGTTTTTGGGGTGAATTCTCCTTTCAGTTTCTATCCCATTTCAACATTTCAGTTAAGACCCTGGCATCCTCGCAAGGGACCCAGTACAGGGACCCTTGATGTTTTTGTGCACTAAATTGTTGATAACATGCCTCTTCTCTATCCGATCTTTTTCGTTTTTGGGGTGAATTCTCCTTTCAGTTTCTACCCCAATTCTACATTTCAGTTAAAATCCTGGCCCCCTTGAAGTTTTAGTTTACTAAATTGTTAATAAATTGCTTCCTTTTTATCCGATCTTCATTTTTGGGATACTTTCTCCATTTAGTTATACTCTCGTATCTACATTCCAGTTAAGACCAAGGGCCCGTCTAGGGTCCTGTAAGGCCCGGTCCACGGCCCCTTAATTTTTTTGTGTGCCATGTGTTTTTCACACCCTAATTTTCTCACCTTCGCTAAGCGTAGTTTTAAAGTTGAGTCTTGAACTCTTCTCCTTAGACCAACAATCACATATATTTATTGGGGCCCTAGGGCCTTTTTTTAAGCATTTCCCCAATTTTTTACACATTTCTTTTAACTTATGTTCTAATGATTAATTCGTATCCTATGCTTAATCTCAACTAATCGAAGAACTAAAACGCTAAGTACTAAAACGTTGTAACCTCTTTTCATGTTAGGGCCTTTTCTCAAGTATCAGTTGGCCCCTTTTGGGTCCCCTATTATAACTACCTTAAAAATAGTCCGATTCACTAGCTTTTTTTTTCTAACAACATCTTAAGTTCTCCAGCTATTACATGAACGACAAAAAAAAAAAAAATATTTCAGGCTTCAACTACCACCAATTTTGAATATAAATCGTCTTCTTAGGGCCCTTGGTGCATCTTCTTTTAAAAATGATCCGAATTCCTTGCAATTTTTTTTACCATAGTTCTAGCGTACTCAGATTATATTAAAAACTACTAAAAAGTGTATTTATACCAAACTACATGCCACTTAAGTCCCTTCCCCCTTGGGACCCGGTACAAAGCCCATTGAAGGTTTTGCACCATAAATTATTAATAAATTGCCTCTCTTAATCCGATCTTCATTTTTGGAACCATTTTTCATTTAGTTATTCTCCAGTTTCTATATTCCAGTTAAAATCCTGGGGCACCTTAGGGTCCTGTAGGGCCCGATCCGGGGCCCCTTGAACTTTTTGTGTGCTATGCATTTTTTATACCCTAATTTTCTCACCTTCACATTGCATGATTTTAAAATTGCGTCTTGGACTCTTCCCCCTAGACCAACACCCCCATATTTTTAATGGAGCTCTAGGTCCCCTTTTTAAGCAATTACCCCATTTTTTCACATTTCTTTAAAATATTATTCTAATGATTACTTCATACCCTATGATTCATTTTGACTAATTGAAAATCTAAAACGCTAAGTACTAAAACATTTAAACATGTTTTCATGTTAGGGCCCTGCTCTCAACTAACAGTTGGGCCCTTTTCGGCCCACTGTTATAGCTCCCTTAAAAATGGTCCGAATCACGAACATTTTTTTCCTAACAACTTCTTAGGTTCTCCAGCTCCTACACGAGGGACAAAAAAAATTTGCAGACTTCAGCTACCACCAATTTTGAATATTAATCGTCTTTTTGGGGCGTTTGTTGCAGCTTCTTTGAAAACTATACTATCTATATTATACTAACTATAAATACTATATAAACTATAAAAACTATACTATATATTCTATACTATGAAAACTATACTATATATTCTATTGCAATTATCTTTAACATAGTTTTAGCGTCTTCCAGCGACTTTAAAACCCCTAAAAATTTCTCTCATACCCAACTACATTCCAGTTAAGACCCTGGCCCCCAGGGCACGGTCTTTCTTTATACCTCAGCTACCACATTTTTCGAACATTAATCTCCTTTTTCAGCATCAACATACGTCTACTCACTACAGTCGTAAATTAAAAATCGCGTTACTTTAAAAGTAACTTTAGATAAGGGATTTCATCCGTTTTTAAATATTGTGTTAATGCTAACAGTGATTCATGAAATTTACAAGGCGAGGAGGCATCTTCCACCGCTTGGTGGCGCATTATTCCCTCGGGTTTAAGGGCCCAATTTCAACGGGATTTGCTTCCTTCAACTTAGATTACAATTCAGCTACTTTCTGTATTATGAAATTTTATCTTAGACTTTAGTTACCAACATTTTCTAACATTAATGGCGCATTCTTTTTTTTTCTTTTTTTTTTCGGTTTCTTTGGGCTTGATTCTAACGAGGTTTGGCACACTCAACTTGGTTTTCGATTGTCTCCGGCACGTGCGGGCACTTCCGGTAAATGCTGCCATATGTAGTGGAGATCTAGATTACAGGTTCGTTCGGAAAGAAGTTTGATGGGAACACAGTAGACGCTACGGAAGGCAATGGAGCCTCCGAAATTAGGTTCATTTAAAAGAATTTCCAAAGATATAAAATCATACAAGCTTAAGTTTAGTTTAAGGTTATTATTTATAAACCCCGGGCAACGCCGGGCGGGTCTGCTAGTTCAAAATAAAAAGTAAGATTCAAAATCAAGTTTGCCTTATGGGTGATACAGATCCTAATGTTTAAGACTATGAGCGTCCCCCCACTTTTTTCCCTAGGACTACACTACTGAGGAGAACAAAAAAAAAAAATAAATGTACAATTCATTTCACAAGAATGGCAAAATGAGCATTATCTAAAACGGTTGAATACACAACGTATGATATACGTTACCTGCGGAGAAAAATGCTATAAATTCACGAAATAACTAGTGGAAGAAGCCACTAAATTGACGTGTTTTCAAGAAGAGGCGGATAACCGACTTTTATTTCACGCACACCATGCTTTAGCGTCTGGATTTAGTAATATTATTATTATCTCTATAGATACTGATGTGGCAGTTATCACACTGTTTTCTTTAGAAAACGATATGAAAGACTACAAAGGGTTGATTTGTAAAATGTGGATCCAATGACAAGGTAAAGAGAGTAACTTGAGTGAGATGAATGGACTTCTAGATAAAGAGGTATGTAATGGGTAACCTGGAATGCATTCACTGTCAGGATGCGATACGGTAAGTTCTTTTGCAGGCAAGGGACAATGATGATTCAGAACACTGAATTCCGAGATGCTTTAAGGGGTCTCAGGACTCTTAAAATTGGAAAAAATGAAAAAAAAGGACCATTTTCAACATTTAATATCTTAAAATGTATTTGATATTAAGACAAAATTTTAAATGGGAATGAAAGACACAAGTATGTTCTTTCATTTCAAATATTTGAAAAATTGCAAGATGCATAATTAGCATTTACAGGGGACTTCAAACTGTCAGACATTTGACGAGCAGAAAATCGGCATAACAGCTTATGTGCACGATTACAAAATAAATTTTGCAACTAGAATGAAAATTTTGGTACCTACTTATACCTCAGATTATAATAATGACACTGAACCTAAATAAATTTGTATTTAAAGCATTTTTATATTTTTAATACAAAGTTGTATTTAGCTAATGCAAAATTTAGAAAATTTCAACAATATAAACCCTTAAAAAATATTTTCTTTTTACAATAAAAAGGAAATTTTAGTTTAGTTAATACAGATTAACATGAAACATATGTTTTGAAAATTTCATGAAAAAATATCCAGAAGTTTTTGAGATATCGTGCGCGTTATGCCCAAAAACGTCATTTGGAGAAAAATGACTTCAAAGTTTTGGAAACACCGCTTCAGCTATTGAGCGAGTATAATTCTAAATGCCATAACTTCTGTTCTAATGGGAATTTCAAGATAACAATTATATCAAAATGGTCAGAAAACATAGAAGTTTAACATCTAAAAAAATTAAAATTTCGAAAATTTTAGAGCTTTAAGAGTCCTGAGACCCCTTAAGGCCCTTGGTACTGAAGCTGATGTATCAGAGGAAACAAAGGAACAGCTTGAGTCGTATGTTTGCCAGCTCTGTTATGCAATGTAAAAATACTGTGACATCAATGAATTGCGCTGTACTATTTTTTCTGCAAAAAAGGGGTCGGTGGAATTGCATCGCCTTCCGCCATGTAGTAAGATACTCTACCTATCGGTAATGAAATCTAATTACCAGGGTCTTGTTCGGAAGAAGTGCTTACAGGATGATCCAGATCTTCCATCCCCAGATAAATATTGTTGGATTTTTGGAACAGATAATGAGGGAAGAGGTTATCTAGCCCTCTAAGTGTTTGGGGCGTAATATTCCGTTCACTAAGCTCCAGGTTTCACAGCAATACAAGCAATATTTAAGATAATATAATTCTGTAGATTTAATGAATTTTAAATACATTGAAGAATGATTAATACTCTCAAGGATTACATTCATATTTGTAATTGAGTATTTTTTATAATGTTGAAAGAATCATATTTTCTTAGCATTTAAAACAAAATGCAAAGAAAACAACATTACAAATTTACCCTATTGCAAGACGTTCGGAGGACTAGAAGTCCGGTGGAATGGAAGTCCTCCTGCTCCTGAAGTTGTTTTGGAACTGATGTCATGTTCTTGTTCAAGAACATGTGTCATGCCATCATGTGTGTGTATTTTTAATATCCCCAGATGTACAAGCATATGCAGCATACAGAACTATCCAGCTATGACAATGAAAGTGATTTGGACACAGGAATGTCAACCGATGATGATAGCAATGAAGAAGACTAAGATTTCTGTTATTTATTAATTCTTAAGAGACTGGGTACAATATTTTCACCAGTATTAATTATTTCGTGGATTGCTGTGCCTTATCCACACGAAAATTGCATTAAAATGCAAAACAAGATTTCGGTTTTCTTTCATTGCAAATGTCTTTTGAATTGTTTATCCAATTGAAAATGTTAATAAACATAAAGTTAAATATAGCTATAAACATGGTGTTAAAATAAAATCTTAATAAACATACAATTTGTGTAACGTTTTATGTTCAACAATATTTATTCTTTCCATTTCTTTTTTATTGAAACCTCTTTAATTATGTGATAATGGCAAAAATAATCATACGTATCTATGTGTGATAGATGACGCCCATCTTTTCAATATGGCGTCTATAAGCTACTACAAATTTCATAGTATCATCATGAAATGAACATCTTGGATCATTGTGAATCCAAAACGGTATATATCATCAAGTCGTCAAAGATGAAACCAAAAGCACTAATTTTGACTTCAGGCTCAACCATTTAAATAGGAAATAATATTTTATTGCGAAAACAATAATTTATTATTTCATGTACTTCGTGTTCTATGAAATGATCTACAAAAATCTTCATAAAAAAATATTTTTTCACATTTAAGGGGGGTATTGTGCCTTTTAACCAATTTATATATATATATTATTATTATTATTATTATTATTCTCGTATACTAAAGCTGTTCTCAATTTATTATATTGACACATTCCTGAATTTATTTTGTTCTTAAACGCATAGAAGTTGCAGGTGCTCTTTTTCAAAATCCATGAAATCTATAATAATAATTGCGAGTGTGTGTGACGGTGTTCTAAAGAGAACCGCTGCACATAGAGCTACAAAATTTGGTATGAAGATACCTCAATGTATCTAGTTTCGCACCTCGAAGCCCGATTTTGAATTTTTAGATTGAAGTTTTTTTCAATATATATTTTCAATGGGATTTTTAGCGCTTTTTTTTTTTTTTTTTTTTTTTTTTTTTTTTTTTTGTCGTTTTTTCTATATTAATAAAAATAATCCAGTTTCAATATTTTAGCTCAATATAGTACATTTTTTCTTTTCAATAAAGTTTATCTGGAATTCGTATAGCAATATTTGAATTTTTCACGAATTTTTTATGCTTCTTTTAGTGTTTTTTCAGTTTGCTTCGAGAATGCAGTATTTATAAATGTGAAAATAAAATTTAAACTGCTCACACCTGCTTGGATCGTCAAAAACGTAAAGGAGTTGCCAGAAAATCCAGGTTTCTCAGAAAGATAGAACAGTGAGAGATTTTTTGGACACATTGAAAATTGTAAAAATATTTCTGGTGCGGATTTCAAAATGGGCATACATACGCAAAAAATATTCTTTTTCAGAAATTGAAAAAAAAAATCCGTGTTCAGACACTGCTGAGATATTAATTAAAATCTCATTAATTAAAAGGATGTCATTTTATTTGAGCAGTAAACATGTAAGGAGTCGTATTGAATTTACTTCCGCTTCGGGAGATACATATATTCAACTTCTTTCCGATAAGAAAGATATTTAAAATCGCTAGACAGGAATGTTTAGGCATATCGAAATTTTTAAAACTATTTCAGGTAGGAATTTGAAAATTGGCAATTATACGCAAAATAATATTCTATTTCATAAATTTGATAAAAATACACCAGTAACTGTATATGTTATCAAAAAACTGATTTTTATGCGGGAAAAAATGTATTCTGCATCTAATCCTATGGCAAATTATTTAACACTTACTGTTTTCTGCACTAAATATCATTATTTTAAGTCAGATTTTTTTATGGAACGCCTCGGTCTCGAAAACATATTTTTTATAACACATAAACACATCAACTTTCACCACTATTTCCGAATAATAATTTCTCAAAACATGGAAATTATTTAAATCGTATATTGGCCCCTAATTATCTGAGCCCCTTATATCGCTCCATTTTGAAAACTTGACCAAAAAGGTAACTGAATCTGTTTTTGCCTTTGGTTTGCCCCCAAATTATTAGTGTCTTAGTTGCATCGACCCCTCTTATGTACCCCGCCTCCCTCCTCCCATTTGTCCCTAGGTTTTTTTCTCTTATTTGAGTCCCCACTCCCTCAGCTAATATATGTTTAATATAGTATACATTGTGTTTTCCTGCACTCAAAAGTACGAAAACATGGAGGAGTGTGAGCAGGAAAACACAATAGTAAACCTACGAGTCAACCGCTAAAATCGGGTTTTCAGGTGCTTTCCACCAAGATATGACTTGGCAGACCGACAGCGTTTTAATATGCGAATCAAGTTTTAACTAATTCTGGAATTTCAGCCGTGAACTTGATGAGCTGATTGTCTGTGCTGCCGCCTCCTTCTCTAGTATGAAGATCTGGAGGGAACGTGGAACTCGCTTTCACCTGAGAAACATAACGGAAAACATAATTTTCGTTCAGGGGGAGTTATGGTGTGGGCAGGCACAGTGGTGGACGTCGTGGCGCTCCCAAGGGGGGGGGGTAAGAGGCCCTGCCCTCACCCCCAAAGGAAAAGGGAGAAAACACTAGAAAAAAATATAAAATTTTTACGTGACCAAAGTTTTTATTTTGTATGTGTGTGTGTGTGTGGGGGGGGGGGGCAGATTCCGCCTGTCTCCAAATCTCATTGGCCCAGGGGTACCTGCTCACTATATTTAAAATATTTAAGACCTGTTTCTACCCCTTTTTGGCTCATCTTCTTATTCAGGCCTATCTCTCTTCTCTCTTGTCTGTCGAAAATCTATGAATACATTCTGACAAGCCATCTGAATGAGTTTGTAACCGCCAATTCGATAATTATTCCCGAGCAGTGTGGGTTCCGACACAAACTCTCGACACAATACCAGCTTTGGCGTTTTACTGAACTTATTCACGAGGGCTTCCTTAGAAGAGAAAAAAAAATTAGAGTTGTATTCATAGTCATTACCAAGGCATTCGACAGAGTCTGGCATAAAGCTCTCATCTATAAATTAATCTTATTAAATGCTCCACCTCAACTCTCATCATTTGGAACTACCTAAATGTTAGAACCTGTTCTGTCAAAGTTAATAGTTTTATCTCTTCTCCTCACAATATCGAGACTGGCGTTCCCCAATGGAGTCTTATACGTACCTGGCTCTTCAACTTATATGTAAAATGATATCGCAAAGATTCCTCGCATCCTTTTAACATTATATGCGGGTGACACGGTCATAATTTACAGTAACAAACAGCTACACATTGTGGTTGAACAACTGTAATCCTATCTTCAGATTCTTTTTATTTGGCTTAGAAAATGGCGCATCAAGGCAAACGCAGCAAAAACTGCTGCCATGATGTTTTTCAGAAGTTCCATCTTCCCAGACACTAATCAACGATGAAGAAATCCTCTGGGTCACCGAATATAAATATCTAGGGTTTTACCTAGACTCAAAATTAAACTGGGCTAGGCAGACACTGACGTTTTCGCCAAGACTGCCGCAGCCCGAGACTCCCTCAAATCTCTTTCAGCTAAATATAACTGTATGTCTATTCCTAACCAGTTACTGCTGTATAAATCCTTTTTCAGATACACCATGACCTACGGTCAGTCGTATGAGATATAGCTGTGAAACTCGGATGCAGAAACTTCAAATTGCACAAAATAAAATTTTACGTCAGATTGTAAATGCAACTACGTTCGTCCGGAATGACACCATTCATTTTGATCTCAGTATTCGGCTTATCTCGAAAGTCATCAAAAAACTTGTTCAAAACTTTCACAGAGGTCGTATTTGAATACACAACGATGCGTTGCGGTCTATTAGACAATATAATATAAACAGCACAGCCGGTAGGAAAAGACAGCTTGTCTTCCTTAGTCGAGATAACGGTTTCGCATCCTCTTCCAAAAGAAGCAGGAGGGAACCACCTTAAAAAGCATCGCTGGGGGCATTTCAAATTCAAAATTGCTGTTTTGCTTATTTATTTCTGGCACTCTATTTTTAATTTTAATTTTTTTCATTCTGATTTATGTCATCCAGCCTTTACGTTTGGCACCAGTTATAATTCGCCTTTTTAACACTTATATTTTTATATCATTTTATAATTTATAGCTTATTTAATTGATTAAACTTTATTATTGCATTAATTCATATAAAAAATTTGTATGGCCCAGTCGGCATTTCCCCTTTCCCCGAGTGTTTGCTTGACAAAACTATTGTCACTGCACGAACTTTTTTGCAAAGTTCACCCTCTGCTCAATCCTTCTACGCACTCCCTTATCGACTCAACAACATCGAAGAGAAGCTAACGAAGACATTACGACTTGCATAGGAATTCAAGTTATTTTGCATTGGTCATTCTCTTCCTGGCCGCCGGTGAGTGAACTTTCTTCTCGTGTGAACCCGATCAGTAAAGGGCTTTCATCTTTATATGTTCATTGTGACTCCCATAGTTTAAATTTAGCAATTCAAAATGCTGCATCTGTGACAGAAATAAGAAACTGTATTGGCATAATTGAAGTGACACACAATTTTTTGAATACACCTAAAAGACAAGGCGTCCTCCTCAACAATATTGACAAACATACACCGGAAATTAATAAACAAAAACGACGAAAAGTTTGTCCAACTATGTGGGTGGCACGCCATGAAACCATCATGACCATGGTAGCATTATATGGTACAGTGATTTATAGCCTCGAAACAATTGCAACTTGGGAAAACAGAGAAGACTAGTCTTCTAAAGCAAAACTTTTGAAAAATTCATTATGTGAATTTGGTTTCCTAACATCTTTATTTAGCTAGAGAATATATTTGCATACAGTTTACCATTGTCTAAATTATTTCAAAAATTGGACAGGGTCTTTTAATTGCCTTAAATTTCGTTGAAGATGTTGTGGCTCCCTTAAAAATACTATTCGCAAATCCCCAGATATTTCTTTCAAGGATATTTATCAGGAAGCTTGTATGAAAGACAGTAACTTTCATATTGACATTAAAATGCCAAGAACTGCATTAAAACAAACACAAACATCCAATATTACAGCCGGTTCTATAGTAGAGTATTTCGGGAGAAATATTTTTATTCCTTTCGTTGATCAAATGTTGACTCAACTTAACATTTCACTAGGTACCGCAACACTTTGGAAATATTTTTTTCTTCTTCTACTCGATGGAAAAGATGCTCCAACAGCAAATGGAATGAAAGATTTTTGCCAATTGTGTGAATTTTATGCGCATGATTTACTTCCTACAAATTCAGATATTTTGAACACCGAATTCAAGTTGTGGTACAGAAAATTTGAAATATTGCTTTTCATAACTTGATGCAAGAATGCCATTAAAACATTTTCAAAATGTGACAAAATGTTGTAATCCCCCTTCTACAAATTACTAAAAATATTTGCAACGCCTCTTGTTACAACCTGTGTCAGCGAAAGGTCATTTTCGACCTTACGCATTTTAAAAACTTTATTAAGACCCATTATGACAGAATCAAGATTAAATGGGCTGGCTTTGTTATATATATACCGAAAGATTAATGTAACCGCAACTGAAGTAATTCAACAGCTTTGCAAATATATATATATTAGGGTGTCCCAAAAAAATGAAAGTCGTTTTATTTTTTCGCATACCCTCTCATTTTTTTTCCTTTTATGTCAAAACAATTGTAAATAAAGTTTCAAATGATTTGGACCACGGGAACCCGTGCCGACTTGCATCTAAATGTCTTAGTCAGTACTTGTGTACTTAGCGAGCGAACGCTGACACATGTCACCCTGTCACGTGTCTGTAGTGGAGCACCCAGCAGTTGCAAATGAAAAAGATAAAACAAAACAATAAAAAGAAAGGTTTTGGAATGCTTGTGACAATGGGCAACCCGTGAAGGAACAGTGCGAAACGTGTGAAACATGTCAGTAGCAGTTTAATCAGCACAGCGTACGTCTATGTGTCAATGTGCGTATAATTCCAAGTCAGTCTTTTGTTAGTAAATGTCTGGATAGTTTTTAATCAGTGAGCAGAACATGGCAGTGGAATTGTGTAGTTCTAAAAAAGTGATATTTTTAACAGGGAAAATTAAACATCAAATAACGGGTTCAAAACTTCCGTCTAATGAACAAGTTCTCGCAGTTTTGTTTTACAATATTCGAGAAGTGAATTTAACTGTTAATGAAAATGCAAATATCGCTATTCGTGAAAGTATTATCATTTGGGAAAAGGGACACATGCCTAAGAAATCGTTGCCAAATTGTGTGAGGAAGCTTGTTTTATGTATCAAGTTTGTAGAGACTTACAAAAGAATGCAAAGAAATTGCAAGATGTATTCAAGCGGCGACAACAAGAATTTGTAACTACTTTAGACAATTGGTTCGGCATTGCACACGCTGATGCATTTCAAATAATGAAAATAGAGGAAGATAGGATGTTTTTGCAGCGCTAAAAAGAGCCGAGCCGGTCAGTTATGTAGAGGGGATAAAAAGATGGCTAAAAAAGAGGAAAGGGCCCGACTTCGAGTTGTCAAAGAAGAAAATTGGCGAATCAAGTATGGTTTCGATTCAACATCCTCAGCATCATACGAACCATTGGAAGAATATTCCTCTTCGAATCCTAATGAAAATATGGATAAAGAAGATTTCCCAACACTGATTGAAAGCTCAGAACCTGGGACAAGTAAATCAGTAATGAGAAAAGATTTTATTATTAGAGTTAGTTGCTGCATTAGACAAGCGTCAATTAAGTATGTGAAATTATGTGTTTATTCATGAAGCTACTATTGGTGGTGGGGGGGGGGGGGAACTTGGATTTAACATTGACAAATTTCCGTTAAGTAAGTCTTCAATTCAAAGAATCCGAACAGAAACACGGAAAGAACGCGCGGAAAATATAAAAATTAAGTTCCAAAACGAGGTACCATATGTAGTGACCTTACGTTGGGATGGCAAACTGTTGCCTGCTTTGAGTGCTCGAAAATCGAAAGAAGAACGCTTGCTTATAGTTATTTCATATGAACTTAAAGAACCCCTCATTGCTGCATCGAGACATTATAATTATACAGGCAAAGAACAAGCGCAGGCTATTTGGAAGGCTATCTTAGATTGGAATCTCGAAAACAAAAGTCCAAATTCTTTATTGTGATACTATGGCTTCGAATACAGGTCGTTTTAATGGTGCCTGTGCGCTCCTCGAAAAAAAAGGTGATAGGAAATGCTTTTCTTTGCTTGTTGCCATCATGTATACGATCTGGTATTAAAGGCTGTATTCGAAGCGAACATTAAACAAGTGACAACAAGTCCCGATATTACACTCTTTAAAAAAGACAAAGAGAATTGGAAGAACATCTATCCCACTAAAATACAGGGCTATTGATAAATAGTGGAATTGTTCTTGGCAATTTGCTTGAATTTTACCGCTCTGAACTTTAAAATGTTATGATCAGAGAAGATTATCGAGAGTTGATCAAAATTTCTGTCATTTTTAGGTGGAGATGCAGAAAAAAAAATTAAATCAGACCTTTGGGCGCTATGTACCAAGCAAGATGCATGGCCCGAGCGGTTTACTCCATAAAACTCTCGTTATTTAGTTCTCATCTGAAATGAAACACCAAGGATAAGAAATCACTGTTGAACGTCTGCTTGTTTATCGTGACAATCTATGTTAAACATGGCTTCAATACATTTTGAAGTTAAAGAACCCTAAAAAGGTTTGTTCTTTTTGAAATCTGAAAATCTACGAAAATGTGAATGAAAGTATCTCGAAAGCTGCTTTACAGAAATTTCTCCAGCATTTATGGTATTTGACTGATGAAATAGCAGTATTAGCACTTTTTGATGATGATGATGTTGACAAAGAAACAAAAGTAAAAATGATGAGAAATTTACATAGCGAAAAAGACGATCTCAATGCTCAGAGCAATGAACAATACAGCTGGAATAGCGGTAAAATTGATGCAGGACTTTCATGATTTAATAACGGTGACGGAGGAACAAAAACAATTTTCGTTATGTTACGTACAAGAACACATGAAGGTCTATCCCAACTGTAAAAAGAAAACATTGAAATGAAAATAAGTTCAGTAATGTTTCTTTTACTGTGATATGTTAATAAATATCTTCTTTGAATAAAATAGTGTTTTATGTACCGAAAAAACATACATTTTACAATCTTTCCATAGAATTCCCCATACAAGATTTCACGTTCAAGTTTGACCTAAAGTCGGCACGGGCTACCGTTATCTGATTGCAATAATATTTTTTATTTATGTTTCTCAGGTGAAATAGAAAAAAAATAGAGGGTATGCGTATTTGATTTTGCAAAAAAAAAAAAAAAAAAAAAAAATTACCTTGTATCCTGGGACACCCTAATATATATATATATATATATATATTGTGTTCTGATATTTTTAATTGAATTTTATTGAATTTTTTATGTAATTTTTTTATCCGTTCAACTCGGTCCCATAGTCGGTTGAGCCACGGGAGCAGTAGGGGCAGCTGCCCTTTCCAAGACTGCAGTTGTCTTTACAAGAATTAACTGTGATGCCCAAAATAGATTAAATTCTCTATTAGTTTATTAGTTTCCATAAAATTCTGACTGACGTGTAAAATTTAAATGAAATAGCCTCAAGGCTATGTTGGATATTTTCCTTTAAACTACAATATGTCTGACAGTCAGATAGAAATAAATAGGAAATTCTATAAATGTTTGTTTAAGAGCTCTTTAAATACACTTCTGGCTATTAAAATTGTTACACCAGGAAGAAATGCAGATAACAAAATGATATTTATTGGACAATTATATTATACTAGAAATAACAAGTGATTAAATTTTCAAGAAATTTGGTTGTGTAGATCCTCAGAAATTAGTACCCAGAACAACCACCTCTGGCAGTAATAACAACGCTTATACTCCTGGGCATTGAGTCAAATGGGGATTGGATGTCATGTACAGGCACAGATGCCCATGCAGCCTCAACACGATGCCACAGTCCATCAACTGTAGTGACTGGTGTATGGTTTCGGGCCAGTCGCTCGGAAACCATTGACCAAACGTTTTCTATTGGTGAGAGATCTGGAGAACGTGCTGGCCAGGGCAACAGCCGAACATTTTCCGTATCAAGGAAGGTCCGTACAGTACCGGCAACATGCGGTCGGGCATTATTCTGCTGAAACGTAGGGTTTCGCAGGTCTCGAATAAAGGGTAGAGCCATGGGTTGTAACACACCAGAAATGTAACGTGCACTGTTCAATATGCCGTCAATGCGAACAAGAGGTGACCGAGACATGTATCCAATGGCACCCCATACCATCACGCTAGGTGCTGGGCCAGTATGACGATGACGAATGCACGCTGCCAATGTGCGTTCACCACGATGCCGCCAAACACGGATGCGACCATCATGATGCTGTAAACAGAACCTGGATCCAAAAGAAAAAGTAACATCTCGCCATTCGTGCTCCCAGGTTCATCACACCAGGTTGATCACACCATTGAAGGCGCTCCTGTCTATGACGTAGCGTCACAGTATGCCGCAGCCATGATCTCCGAGCTGAGAGCCCCTGATACTGTAAACGTCGTCGAACTGTTCGTTCAGACACTTGTTGTCTTGCAAAGGACCCAATTTCTTGACTCAGGGCTCGTGACGTGGCTGCACGATCCATTACGACCATGCGGATATTACGACCATGCCTGTCTTCTCGGCTGTTAGTGATAGAGGGCCGTTGAGATCCCGAACGGCGTTCCGTATTACCGTCCTGAAACCACCGATTCCATATTCTGCTAACAGTCATTGGATCTCGATCGACGCGAGCAGCAAGATTGCGATACGATAAACCGCAATCAAAATAGGCTACGATTCGACCTTTATCAAAGTTAGAAGCGCGCTGATACGCATTTCTCCTTCTTACACAAGGCATCACAACAACTTTTCACCAGGGAGCAACGTCCAAATGCAATTTGTGTATGAGAAACCGACTGAACAATTTTCTCATTTAAACACGTTGTAGGTGTCGCTACCAGTGCCTGCTTTGTCTGAATATGCTGAACAGCTAATCATTTACATATCACAGCACCTTCTTCCTGTTTTTTAAATTTCACATCTCTAGCATGTCGCCTTCTTGGTGTAGCAATTTTAATGGCCAGTAGTGTATTTAACTTCTGCACATTCAAAAATAGTAATATTTTTAAATTATTAATTTAATTAAATTTTAAGTATAATAATTTTCATTTTCTTTAAAATAAATAACTAATTATTAAATACTGAATTAATTAGGGTAATCTGATGATTAATTAGTGTCTCCTTGTAATTTCCTACTGTAATCATAACTAGAGAAATTTTGCCCACATTAATTTTATTTCGTTTCGAAGCTACTACTCGGCTCTTCCCAAGATAAAATACTGGGTGCGCCACTGGCTGGACGGCCGCACAGACCTCCACATCTTCCACACGGTGTCTGTTATTACTGTAAGTTACAGAGATGAAATCCTTGAGCCTTACGTTCTCCGGTTTCGAGGTGTTGTCGGTCCTGGATTTATATTAATGGGTGAAAATGCATGTCCTCACCGTGCGGTCATCATCAACGACTTCCTTGAAACTGAAGATATCCAGAACATGCATTGGCCTTCTATGTCTCCTGATTTTATTCCGATAAAGCATGTGTGGGATATACTTGGGAGACAACTTGCAGCCTATCAGCACCCACCAGGCACTGTTCCAGAATTGAAAAATGGGCTCCATCAGGCTTGAAACTCTTTGAGCACACAACTCATCAATTCTCTCATCGAAAGTATGGAAAATCGTCGTGCGACATGCATGGTTGCCAGAGGTCACTGCACACTTATTAAGCTGTAGCATTTCTTTTTTTAAATAATTTTTTGCGCTCAATTTCAAACTACTGATTTCACCATTTCTTGCAACCCTGTTATTTCGATAATAAAAGTCAATATTATCCTTGTTTTTCACTGATTTATTTTCCTATAACCCTTTTATACCCACATACTATTTTTCTTTTAATTTTGATCTACAATTCCTTAAGTTTGCACATAAACATCTATTATGCTTAACTTTTGGACACGAGTGTAGTTTCAAGTATCCAGAAAGATCACAAACGCGAAGTTATTCCTGGGAAGACTGGCATTTCCCATGGCGGAGAATATAATCTCGGCCAATTTAATGAAACGCATCGCCGTAAACACGAGTAATATTCCTTTCATAACAAGAGTTAATTTAGCTGTTTGAATAAATAATATACATGTTTTATTTTCATTATAATTAAGGTATCAATAAAAGATAATGGGATATTTAGTTTCTTCTGTATTTAATAAATATAACGCCGACTTTGGTCTACGTACGCTGGTGTAATATATATGTACAGTAAAACCTCGTTGCAACAATATTTTAGTGCCCAAATAAATATATTGTTGTAGAGGGATGTATTGATATATATTTTGGGATTTTAATGGGGGTTTTTCTTTTTAGGCATATACCACTTAAAAATTTATATTTAGAAGAAATTAATTAGCAGAGCATTAACCCTCTCGCTGCGCAAACCGAGATTTCCTCGGTCAACGTAAAAGTAAGAAAATTTGCGCAACCCGAGATTTCCTCGGGGATTCATTTTTTCCACTGGCGACTATTTTTTAATTAAACTCGGACCACTTTTTAAATACAAAAAATACATATAGACTTTAACAACATCTACAAGTGAAATATACTACAAAATTGATTTTCTTAAAATAGTGATGCGAGAATATAAAAACAGTCGCCAGTGACAGCCCTGATTTAGCCTGATTTAAATGTAATGCGCGAAATTTTTGAAACTATTTTGATAAAAAAAAATTCTCAGCGAGAGGGTTAATAGTAGTTCTTAAATACTACAAAAATATTCAAATAAATTCAGAAAATAAGGACAGAAATATTCATATACCTGAAAACCCTTTTTATTGAAGATAATCCAATATTTTAGTTTGTTTATTCATTATTTAACTGTTAAGTCAACCAACAAAGTATCCATTGAGTCTAGTGCACGAAAATGGTCTTCATTTGTCGACGAAAGGTTTGAAAAAAATTGTCCGTAGAGACTTCGCAGATTGAAGAACTTATAAGGATTGACAATAAGGATTTTGATGGACCCGTGTAATCATCTTCATCATCCTCTCCATCATTATTTTCTATTTCATCAGTAAATTTAGAGGCAATATCTTCATCAGTAACTCCTGCGAAAACCATAAGGTCGTCATCTGCTGTTAAACAGTCTTCCATGCTAATTCCAGAATTTTTTCCGCTCTTTTTGGAGGTTCAAAACACATTCTTGGTCATCTGAAAGATCACTGTCTGTGGAATTTTCATCACAACCAGATATTTTATCTTCCATGACACAAAGACCTGCTTTTTTCCAACAATTACAAATATTTTTTCTGTTACTTCCCACCAACTTCCAGCAATATTGTCACACGCTTTCTTATCATTTACAGATTAAAAAGGTCTCCTACTTTATTTTCAATGTTTACAAGTATCGACTCTACCAACCGTTTTCTGTAATATCCTTTAAAACACTTAATTATACACATATCTAGCAGGGAAAAAAAAATCGACATTTTGTAGTTTTGGAAGTGAGGCGTGAGCACCGCAGTTATCTACCAGCAAAACGATTTTTTTTTCTTTCTCTTCTTCATTTCTTTATCTAACTTTTGTACTCATTCAAAAAAAATTTAGAATTCACCCAAACCTTTTTATTGGCTTTATATTCTACGGGAAGACTTTTCACGTTCTTAAAGCATTTTGGCTTCAATGAATGACCGACAAAGAAAGGTTGGATTTTATGTGTGCCTGTGATATTTGTACACAGAAGAACAGTCAGTCTGTGTTTCGATTTCTTCCCTCCATAACACTTTTCACCTTTGAACGCCAATGTTCAATCGGGTAAGAGGTGCAAATACAGTCCAGCTTCATCTGCGTTATAAACGTCTTCTGGAGCATACATTATAAACATTTCTTTCATCTTGTTTTGCCGCCATTCATTGCCATCGTTAATAGGAGCAGACTGCGTGTATTTCCTGGAAAGTTATTCCGTGATGATCCCGAAAACGCATTAGCCAGCCATTGCTATCTTTAAAAGTTTCGTTCCCTAGCATTACTGCAATTCTCCGTGCTTGTGCACATAAAAAGGATCCATTTATTGAGACATTTATTGCCCTCATCTCTAGAACCATTTTAAAATAGCAGTATTAATATTTTCATTTGTCGCAACTTTCAGTCGTTTTCGCTCTGGGTTAATTGCATTTGAACTTACAGCATCTTCGATCTGCTTCCTCTCCTTTAGGAACATTACAACTGTAGCGTGCGATAATCCGTATAGTCCAAGAGCCGGCAGCTCAAAAACCTATGTTATCAAGCACAAGAAAAAAACCCTTTATTTTATGGAAGAGTAGAAGCAGGGGAATCTAATGATCCATGTCCGCCGAAAGTGAAGTGGTGCATAAGCCAAAATTTAATATCATCGATTGACTCGTAGGTTTATCATTGGGTTTTCCTGATCCCAGTCCTCCATGTTTTCATATCTTTGTTTGTAGGACAAACACAATGATAAACCTACAAGTCAACCACTAGTGGTATTAATTTTTGGCTTATGCTCCACTTCCTTCGGGCAGACATGGACCATTAGATTCCCCTACTTCTACTCTTCCATAAAATAAAGGTGTTTTCTTGTGCTTGATAACATAGGTTTTTCTGCTGTCGGCTCTTGGGCTAGTATTTCTTAGCTGGCTTCAACCTGCTCCATTCTCTCATCAGTATTGTTCATAACGTTAAGTTTATCTCGAAAGGGTAGTTACTTTCGCCCTGCCATCTTAGGGAAAATACACTCGTCAAAGGAAGAAAATAAAAAAATCAAATGTTTCCTTTAGAACTACTCATAATCGCTAAAGACTCTAAAATCGTCCAGATCCACACACCTTTTAAAAGCTTCGAACTCACTTTTCAGTTGACACTTATCAGTACCCCTCCCCTCTTCGCCTAGCAAATGGAAGATGACTAAACCAAACGATTTGGCACCTGTTCCGTGACAAGGGTGATGTATGCTCAGACACACCCATCTTCTCCTGAGGGAAGACGCCCGCTCTCCATCCTTATCGAGATTACAAAGCTCAGTGCTGAGAAGTGAAACTACACATACATTTTAACTTCTCCATCAGACTTCCCCCCATCCATTCCTTTGAAGGGCCTTAAGTGGTCTCCACCTGTTTTGAAATCTGAACAATAGCCATTCCTACATTAAAGGGAAAAGTTAAAAATCAAAAGTGAGTCTTCTGTTGTCAGAATAGACGGAAAAAATGGTGAAAGATGATAAGATTTTTTTCAGTATATGAAAACCAAAATATCATTATAAAGAGAGAAAATAACGCTGAATTTAAAAAAGAAAAATCGTTTTACGGGAGTTTTATTGTTCTAGAGAATATCGCAATATTGAGGGGAGGTTAATATTATAGTCCAAGAGCCGACAGCACAAAAACCTATGTTATCAAGCACAAGAAAAAAACCTTTATTTTATGGAAGAGTCGAAGTAGGGGAATCTAATGATCCATGTCTTCCGGAAGTGAAGTGGTGCATAAGCCAAAAATGAATACCACTAGCGGTTGACACGTAGGTTTATCATTGTGATTGACCTACAAACAAAGGTATGAAAACATAGAGGACTGGGAGCAGGAAAACACAATGATAAACCTACGAGTCAACCACTTGTGGTATTAATTTTTGGCTTATGCACCAGTTCACTTCCGGCAGACATGGATCATTAGATTCCCCTACTTCTACTCTTCCATGGAATAAAGGTTTTTTTTCTTGTGCTTGATAACATAGGTTTTTGTGCTGCCGGTTCTTTGACTGTTAGTTTATGGGCAAATTCCGCGGGACCACGAAATATTATTGTAGTAGAGGGGTTGTTGTATCGGATATCGTTGTAGCGAGAGTTTACTGTATATATAGTGAAATCCCGATTTAACGTTATTCAAGGGACCATAAAGAAATGACGTTATATGTGGGTAAACGTTAAATTGGAGCAAGACAAACATAAAACACAGAAAATAAACACTAATTCAGGTTTTAAATAAACTTTTATTTCTTCATTTACAATGGTTTAAACATCAGTTTTCTAAATTATACTTTAAAAAGAAATTGGTTACTTTACTTTGCGTCTTGTTTTTGGGAGCTACATCACATACGCATTCTCAATGTATGTGAGATTTTTGCAAGTTTTTCTCAGGGTCTTCACTATTTCAAAAGAACGCTTTCATTGTTTTCGAAGCATGAATGGCTCCTGTCGCAGAAGTGATTGTTGTACCCCATCATCATCTTTTTCAACAGGGACTCCGGCTCGGGGTTTAATTGACTGAAAATTAGTTTGAGACACTGCTTGCCCTCATCTTTGGTCACAGAAAGCTCCAACAGCATATAGACATGCAGGGCTGATCAGTCCAAGGCGTCAGCTTAGAATCAAGCGCCGCCGCGTCAGTCGGCGAGCCTCGGTCCCGGTTCCAGGAGGAGTGAAGTTCGGAGAGGCGGATCTGTCGGTCGACCCCCGACCAGGGAAAAATACACGACATTGTGCATTGTACAACAACAGCCACCCACCATTACCGCCCTCTTGTCGTACATCCCTCTCCGTATACTTTTGGATCGGCTCACAACTGCTCTAGATGCAGTGAACTCTATGAATAACTTAGTGGGGAGAGCCCGCTAGGCCCTGTGCAAGCATTCTCCAAAGCTGGCATCGGTAGACACAGCATGGCGTTCCCACGTACCGCATTTGTACTAGGAAGTCTTTGAGCGTTGTTCTGCAGAGCCCGCTCTATCTCCACATTGACCCCAGACAAGTGTCTGGATAAGGTCCTGTCTCATTAGCCAGTCTTTGCTCAGAGTCCCTATTCGACCAGAAAGTCTGCACTGAGATCTACTTACGAACGTTACTATCCCCTTTTCCCTAAGAACCAGGGTTGTGGGGGTGACGAAGTAGCCAACATCATCCTATGCGCCACAACGTCACCTAAACACAACGTTTGTACCCCGCCGGCAGCCATCTTGGAGGCCAAAATTCGTCCGTATCCGGCCCCAGTCACGTTAAACGTCACTGCGTACTGTGCCGGGCTCCGGGTCACCCCACTCAAGGGGTCGATTCGGCAAGCCACATTTGTCGTGTTTCTAGAAAATCAGTTTTAAAGGTTTTGGTGAAATCCTGAAATCAGGTATTGGTTGTTTGATGGATGATTTAATAGAATAATTGTCTAGTAGGCAATTGTGCATCATATAGTTATAAAAGAAGATTAAAAATATTTTTTGTAATAAATTTATTAACAAATATTTGTAGAAAATGTGGCTTATAACCTTCTTTATTCAAATTAATGATGCAAAAAGAGCACATTTTATTACAAGGTATGCTTTAATATCAATTATTATAACTCTAAACTATTGGTTCAAATAAAAAACATCCGAGAAAACTGTCTTTTTTCTATTAATCAACTTCAAAATTTAAACTGCAATTTCCATTTAAATATTCCCGTCATCCTGGTCTGCAGTTTCTAGAATATTCAGCTCCACAGATGCCTCGAAAATAGCTAAATAGAAACTCTGGTTGGTAGGAGGTATATATTGAAGCAGCTTTCTTAAATTGAGAGCGTTTTTTGCCGTTAAGCTGCACAAGTGCCTTGTATTTATTGTTCAAGGTGTTGAGAACCTTACTGGACTGAAGACACAATTTTTTATCTCGTTTTCCAACATTAACTTTCTTTAACCCACACATTTTGTAAGTACAAAGGACACATACCACTATGGGAACCAAAACAAATTTTCAAAGACAACTTTGAAATAAAAAACGGCATAAGTCTTAATCGGAATTTAAATAATTATCTATAGTCTAAACGCGAATTATGACATGTTTATGGTAAATAAAAGGTTAGATGTTATTTCACTATTTGAATATGTGTGTAAGTCGCCGAAACTAATAAAAACAGGCTAAAATATGAAAATTATTGTATTGAGTAATAAATGTCTCATGCCACAGTAAAAATACAGTAACAACGTTGTAAGGCAAAAATTTTATTTCTAATCGATACATCCTCTTCTGATGAAGAACTGAAATCCTAACTAATCCGTTGCTGTCCTTTACACTATCGTCTGAATCAATGTCATTTTCAATTTCACTGCTATTTGAATCACTTTCAAACACTCTTCGTTTACGTTATATCTATGTGGGTTGCCCATCCGGGTGGATGGTGCCCATCCGAATCGGCCTCTTGAGAGGGGAAGATGACCGGAAGCCGTGAAGAGAACGCAATAGCGTTTAACGCGACGGGGATCAGATATGCACGAATCTCTGCCTTAAAGATGGCACCCACAGACAGTAAAGCGTTGTGTTTGGGTTCGGATGGTGCGCATCTGCCCGGACCCCTACAGGCTGGTTTTCGTGGTACGGTGGGCAGCGACGTTTAGTAGGTCGATCTCGGTGCCGACTTTCCGGTCGGACGGTGACATCCAATCACTTGTCTGGAGTGAAAACGGTGGTAGAGGTGCTCTGTAGGGCAAGACTCAGAGACTTCCTAGAGTGGGCGAGGTGCGCGGGAATGCCATGCAGGGACTCCGGGTGTCAACGTCGCGGATGGCTTGCACAGAGCCTGGCGTGCTCTTCTCCGCCAGGAGGCTCATCCTATGAGTCAAATGCAGCTGGAGCAGTTGTGCGCCGCCCCTAAGGTAGAACGAAGGAGAGAGGCCAGTCCCTACCTCAGAGGATAGCAGTGTAACTGTTTCCCTGGGGAGAATGGAATTGCGGTCCATCTCTTGGATAATTTCTCCGCTGGGAACCGGGCTGGAGGCTCGCTGACTAACGCAGTTTCGCTCGAATAAAAAAATAAACTTCGGGTTGATCAGCTCTGAGTGTCTATGAGCTGTTGGAGCTTTCTGTGGCCAAAGATGAGGGAAAGCAGTGTCTCAACATAACTTTCACGCTACTATCCCCTGAGCGGGAGCTCCCTTCGGGGAGGGTTACCACGATCTAAAAAAGGTGCCGCGATTGGCGTCTACGGTTTCCTGGTAGGAAGCACATTGAACTGAGGAAATGGCGCTTCGTGTCTCCGTGGTAGAGGTAATTCCGAGAGAGGAAATCGGGTGGCCGGTCTCGCGAGCTCAAGGGGGTGTGGAGGGTCATCTCGCATGCCCGTACGCGTGGCCCGCATCTGCCCGCAACCTGAGCGAGGGACTGTCTTTGGTCTTATGAGGAAAGTTTTCACGACTCCCCTGGTTTCGCGAGTGGCGTCTACTTCTTCACCCAATCAGCTGCCAGCAAAAAATGTCTCTCATGTAATAGGATCCGATCTTCGAAGGCTCCGCTAAATTAAAAGTGGCTCGAGGAGCTTCGGGGTTACAGTTTCAAACAGCCCTTCTTTTGGATGGTCAGACAACCCGACGCTTTTGGGGTGAACCAGGGTAAGAACCCCGAACTGGCGCTAAGAACCATTTTAGACCTGGGTGTTTTTCTCGAAATAACGGCCAGTCAATGGTTTGGGGCTGTGGCCGAGTGACTTGCGCTGGGCAGTGCTCGGTCTTGGACAACAGTGGTTGGAAATGGTGGTCTCATATGTCCGGTCTCTGGAACGCAAGTCCCGGCGGGTGTAAGCTAACAATCTCGTCTGACATACTGCGCAGTTGTGTGGGGCCCTGAGGTCCTATGTCGTCCTACGAAGGGTCGCCGCGTTGCGGGAGACATAGTTTTACATTACATCTATTGCTTGTTTGCCATTGTGGATTTTGTGTGGATTGTTCTATTGTTTACTGAAACAAACTAAATATTTCATTTTGGGAACAACAACTTTGACGCATAATAGCGCAATCTCTCGTTGTATTTTACTAATATTTTTATGTGGTTAGGGACATTCCTAGAACATGTTCTCATTAAGATACTTAGATTTTTTTGAAAATGTGGCTTATCTATCTTGTTCTCCCGAACGCTTCAATTATGCAACAAACATTTCGGGCAGGCGAGAGAAATCGCAAATATATCACTTAGTTTATTAAAACCCTCTATGAAACATATAGAGCTACTAAATATACTAACCCTTTTGACTTTGAAGAAACGAAACATTTCGAAATCTCATATCCCATTGCCGATTTAGAAGTTTATAAATCTAAAGAAGTAGTGAAAGAGAACGAATTAAATGCTAGATGCACGACAGAGGCATTACAGAAATTGGAGGAGTTGTTAGATCGATATCGTGAGGTATTTTCTAACGATCCATTTTGAACGGATTTAAAAGAGCACGATATATAAATAATTGAGGAAAACCCGATAAGAATGAGGCTGTAGAACATGCGCGAGACAAAATGAAATACTAAGAAGGGAGATCAAAATAATGATTGAGCTAAACTTCATAGTGGAGGGAGAATCGGATTATATTTCTCCGATGATAATAGTAGAAGCCCCGTGAAGAGACTAGCCTACCCATCTAGATGATAATATAGTGATTTTTTTCCAGACACCTGGGAAGACCACATTAAAAATTTAGAAACGGTTTTGAAGAGGATAAGAGAGGCAAAACTAAAAATCAATGCAGCGAAATGTTAATTCGCGCAAAAGATAGTGAAATATTGGGGACGCGCAGCAGGAGAAGGGCGACACAAATCTGCAGAAGCTAAATTACTGACACCGTAAAACAAAACAGAAATCAGGAGGTGCCTAGGTATGCCAGATTACCAATTCAAGGTATATAAAAAAATACGCAACCGTTGTGGAACTTCTAACGCGGGCATTGAGAGAGAAAAACGAAAGAAGGAGAACCGGTGTGGAGTGAAGAAATGGGCAAAGCATTTGAGTTACTGAAAAATAAACTTTATGCGAAGTCAATTATTTGTGCACCGGATTACGAGAAAGAATTTGTAGTACAAACGGATGCTTCCAATAAGGGAACTGAGCTGTGTTAGCACATAGGTAGTTTCGGCTATGAAAGGAGGTCGACCCAAGTGCTAAAGCTCAAAAACCCACCCAAGAAGGAGAAATAGCACAAGGAGACGGCTCAAAAGAGCATCCAATCCTATTTCTAAGCCGAAAGTTTACGGATTCCAAGAGAAGCTTTAGAGCTTCTAAAAAAGAATGCATTATATTTGCCATAAAAAATTGAGGCATCATAAAGATGGACAAAAATTTTAGATTGAATTTTCCTCTCGTATTTCTTAAAAAGAACGCAGATTATAACCCCAGATTACTCAGATAGGTTTAACAGTGCAATCTTCATGTTCATTATGTCTCTGATAGGAATCGGACACTGTTCACCCTTTTGACCATGAGATACACACCCATAAAAAGCATTGTATATAAAATTTGTGTCAGTACCATACAAAAGTAAAGATTCCCTTTACTCAAAATCTAGACGTGATATAAGAAAACGGATTGCAGATTTGAAATCAGCTTAAAAATCTAGTCTAGAAAAACATTACGTTAATTCAAACATTACAAGAAAAACGTTACTCATTTATCTGAAGCAAATAGTCCAGTAGTCATTATCTAGAAAAGTTAATTCAATCTGACATTTATTGCACTTAAAATCGACATAAAATAGCCCAAAAAGCTTAAATTTGCATAAACTTAAATATGCAAATTTCTCAAAAACTGGGCCACCTCTAGAGAAAAACAGAAAGCATATTAGGAATCAGCGCAAGAAACTCATCTAGAATCAACTAATTTCAGTTTTGTGCCAGAACCATTGTTGTCCAGTGATATGAGAGCGCCGTACTCCAAAAATCTCAGCATAGTTTATTATTGCCGCTCTAACGTATAAGCATGCGTAACTACTTTTTTACAGTGATTTTATGGCCTTCACTCGAAAAATCGTTTTGAAGAGCATGTGTGAAAAATCCAACGAAATCGCACAAGAAAGGAGATAAAAACCGGGTATAGCAATTCCTGTATAAAAACGTCTGAATGAAAAATCAGGAAAAGTTCAGTTTCTCATGCCGAAAACTTTAAAAGATTCCACTGATCATTATTTTTGACATAAAACTGGCAGGGCGAAGAATACTCGCATCCGTGAAAGGTCCATGCAAAGAGTGAAACATTCGAAGAATATCTCCCGAAAATGCAATCGTAAGGCCACCGGAAATTCAAGGCAAAAATGATCCCGGACGTGCATGCAATTCCTAACTCTCCAATGGCTGAGAAATATTTTTGTTATTATTCAGTTAGGGGTGACCTTATTTTTCCCTGCTCCAGAATGAATGAGCAAAAAGACTTTCATCTTCGTCGAAAGAGGGGAGATTTAAAAAGAGAAAACTAGGGAGGACGAGAAGACATCTGATTCAATTTTTAAGCTTCCTATAGACATATCATTATACTTGCGGTCACTCGCGGTCTGGCCAGTCGGCGCTTTCTTGTGATTACGTGGCGTTTTTCATCTTTTATGGCTTTACAAGTAAATTGCTGGATGTCCTGCAAGAGGAAAGAGCTTCCTCCAAGTTCGATCCAATCTTACGTCCTGACTCATTGTTGAATCCATTGTGGATTCCCCGTCCTTTTCTTAAAAACCACAAATGGGGTTAGAAAAGAAAGGTTTTATTGCTTTAGCATGACAAGTGAGCACTTTTTCTTCTAAACGCAGCCTTAATGTTGACTTTGGACTTTGGAGAAGGGCTGATCTTAGTCAGTGATGCGGAGGCTGTACGTTTCAGCCGGACCGAAGAAGAAAGAGTTCCCCACGAACTGAAATATTGTTAATCAAAGTGATAGATCATCATTGATCTTTAAATCTCAGCATGAGGAACTCTGTTCATTTAAAGAGAGATATCTATATAGAGTAATTTCGTTAACATTGTAACCTTCCGTAAAACTTTATCTCAAATTAGACTTAAATATTTCCAGTGACTTAAATATCTCTAGTGATTCCGGAACTACTAATTATAAGTTGATCGTACACATATTTGTTGTGTCTTACCACAACAAAATCAATCCCACAACTCAAATTGAGAAAATAAAATTGTAAAAAAGAGTAATGTTGTGATAAAAAACAACACAAAATATTAATTTAAACTATTTCCATACTGTCCTGAAACTTATATCCCATAAAATATACTTTACTTCATTAACTTCCCGAAAACATTATTTAAACAATTAACTTATCACATTAAAATCATAATCCCTTATATAACACTTGTTCAATTAAACATTAATCCCATTTAAATCATAACTATTACCTTCTTAACTATATCAATTTAAAACATCCTTTATTAAATAGTCAAATAAATTAAAATTCAATAATTAACAAATATTAAGTATTGAATGGCGTTGTGAACATTCAACTCTAAAATTGAGAAACCCGCAATAACTAGGTCCTAGTCTAGAGATCACTATTAATTAATTTATTTAAATTTTCCCGAGTCATGCACTTCACATGACTCCTTAAGATAATTAAAATTACACCCAAATCATGTACTCCACACGATTTCCTTTAAAAGATAAATTTACTTCAATCTATTCTAAGAACTCAGCAGAAACAATTAAATTCAAGAAAATAATGAATAATCCTAACTTATTGAATTACTTAAATACCTTACAAAAATTAACAACAACAAAATGCCAAAATAAAACTCCAAAAACAACATACATTAACTTCAAGAATAAAATTATTTCTGCATAGCTGCCAACCTTTACGCTTTCTTCCTACCACTAAAATTTTCTTGTAAATATTGCCTTATTTAATGGTCGAAATCTCATGATTAAATAAGGGGGAAACCTTTTCTAAATTTTTGTGGTAGTAAAAAAGCGTAAAAGTTGGCAGCTATGTTTCTGCCAAGTTATTCCTAAAAAACCTCCACCCGAATGTGAGCAAACCCACTTGCATTACCTGAAAAAAATATAGTTTATCCAAACAAGAAAGTACACTGCAGTTGAAATAAAGATAATTAAAAGTACACAGGAAAGAATTTTATTCTTAAATAAGTTTACAAGTGTAATGACTTTACTTAAAAAATCCCTTTCATATCTCAATGACCCATTTAGGCCGTATATTGATAACTCCCAGTTCACAATTACAATTTTAAATCATAATTATTGAATCACAAAATACATTGCATTAATTTAACTCTTTCTTCATTTTCTTATTTTCATCATATAACAAATTGGGTTGTAGTGGAGCTACTGGCGGCCAAAAAAAAAAAAAAAAAAAAAAAAAAAAGTGGAATCCTTACATTCCACTCTTAAATTGAATAACTAAAATATACCTTAAAAATGTCCAATAAAAACGTTAAATTAAATTACCTCGCGAATGTTAGACATGCAATTCAGATTAGACAGGAAAATAGAAAAGAAAAATTAACTTAGCAACGCCGGGGCCCCAAGCCATCTTTCAACATCTCACAGCTATGTTTACTTAAACCACCTTCTCAGATCACTCCTGCTTCTCCAATTGCCGAAAAATCACTTGCTTCCTGCCTGACACCTTTTACTCCCTTTTTTGTCACATATGCGCGCAGGGTAAAAGTGCGATGAAAAATGACACTTGATCTGTATAATTATTCATATATTTAACTACTTGCATAATAAATGTGAGAAGCCAGTTACAAAAGCTATGGACATTCTTGAGAAAAATACTGATTATGTTGATTTGTTGTTATAAAATTTAAACTTCGTTGAATATCCCTGCGCGCAATTTGGGTCACGTGGTGACGCTGGTTGCCTTCCTCTGATGTCATCTAAGCGGGAAAGCATATACAACGCTGCGTCATTCATGGTGTTGCAGTTATAGTTAAAAATGAAGGAATGAAAATTAAGATTGATTGAACAGAAAAATAAAATAATAAACCATTAGTTTGAATTACTTTTAAACTTCAAAAATATTAAAATAAATACCAGTAGCTCCAAAATAAAATAACCTCGCTTCCAGTAGCTCTATGGTTGATATTTTAAACATTGATTCCAAAATATTGAAAAATTAATATTATCACAAAAACACATTTCATGGTTGATAAACAATTTAATTAGCCGGAAATGCATGCACATTCTAGACATTAAACACTGACGAGGAGAAGTTGCGCAATCTTCAACTCATCAATTGCCAATCAATAAAATTATGACTTCCACCAACCAATATGCCTTCACAGTCAAACAAACATACAAAAATATTTAATTTAAAATGAGCTTTGTGGACAGTGTGAATTCATCCCAATAGTTTCATAAAATTATGTGCCAATAGTTTAACAATAATACCTTATAACACTTAATTATTTACTTTTAACTGACTTAATTTACCCAAAACAAAGATTCTTATTTTGTAAACAAACCGACCGCGACTGACAACAAAACAAAATTTAAGTAAAAACATTGTTGAAATAAGTTAATATATAACAATTAAATAATCCATAAATTATTAATATAGTAATTTTATACTTTTAATTGCCGTGCTGTGTTACGACATAACATATTTTTTGTTTATTGTAATATCTAGACAAGTTTTTTTTTTGTTATTTTTTTAAATAAAACTTGTCTTAGTTTTTATATGAATGGCGAATTATTGAAATGGATACCGTTTCAAACCAACATCTAACTCTCATCACAACATTATTACTTGTAATTGTGTAGGTGTAAGCCCTGATTTCGTATCTTATATTAAAAGAAATTCTTTCTATTTCCTTTTTGATTTATAAATGTTTTTGTATTTACTTTGCATTTTGCTTGTTGGTTTGAGGTTATTTTGTCAATTGATTTAAAAAGAATTTCGGAGGAGAGAAAAATTCAGTTGCATATTATATAAATGGCGAATATAAGCAAAAGTTAAATTATATACATACGAGGGGATATCGTAAAGTTTCAATTACAAGCGACTATTTTTATATTCTATTCGCACCGCTATTTAGAAAAAAAAAAACATTTCGTAGCACATTTTTCTTGCAAATGTTCTCAAAGCGTATGTAAAAGATTTTTGTTTTGAAAATGTGGTGCGAGGTAGCATAAAAAATATTCCTCTGTAATTGAAAGTTTACGACATCCCCTCATACATATCTATACTAATAAAATAAATTTTTGCTCTGTCTGTGCGTGTGTCCGCGATGACTAGCGAAATATACATACAAGGCTGAAAATTTTAAGTGAGAATAGGTCAAGATATGTCTGAATGCTTCTGAAACTCAGAATTTTAATTTTCTGATAATTAGTTAAGTTATTAATTAAAAACTCATCGAAAACGCATTCTTTTTTCTGGAAATTGGAAGCACACCCGCGCATACTCAGTTCGATGCAATTTTTTTTATCTGAAAATAAAACACCTGCTTTTATTTTATTACTTTTATAACTGTTAAAAATTTCAAAATGTTTGAATAAAAAGTATTTTTTTTAACTATTAAATGACCCGATGCGAAAAAAAAAATATTCGTCAAAGCGCCTTTGCCACTAAATATCAATATTTTCAGGAATTTTTTTACACAGGCTATGAAAAATTTATATTTTTGACTCATAAAAATTTCAAAGAGTTTGGACGATAAAACTACTAAAAAAACGACTGTTTTTTTTTAAAAAATCATTTAATGAACTCGACGACCTCCCACGCTCCCTCCCCTTTTTCGGCATACTTCAAAGTTACGCATCGGCTTGGTGAATCAAAATACGAAAGAAAGAAATGTACCAAACTGCATGTAAGTTTTTCTTGTTAAACAGTGCAATTCATTTGAAAAAATACGAATTTTAGTCATTTGTCGCTTTTTGTGAACTTCGTTTTTTACTATAAGATTTCGATGTGAAAAAAAGTGAGAAGAAAAACTCTGCTTTATAACTAAATATCAATATTTAACACGAAAATTATTTTAGGTATATTGAATATTATTATCACAGACTCGGGCAACGCCATGCTGGTCAGCTAGAGCTAGAATAATGTGTGTATGTACTTGTTATTGAACAAAACTTGTGTATAAACTTGATATTTTTTTGCATTATACCTTCCCGACACAAAAATATATGTTCAAAATTACCCCATAGTCTTTGGGGGAAATTGTGAACAGGAAATTTTAAGTACTTAATTAACACCTCACAGCACCAATAACTGACTGTAATTGAAGTTTATGTGTGAAACAATAGCTTTATGGCGATTTTACAAAGTTCTACATGTATTATGTGCTCCTTAACCCCTTGGGGACGAGCGACACGTATACGTGCCGGAAATAGGCCTAAGAATCCTGATTTATCCTCACCAGTAAAATTTTACTGTAAAATTTGCCTTATTTAATCCGAGCATTTTCCCGATTTGAATAGGCACAAACTTCTGTTTTTTAAAACCGGTAGCAAAGTAATAAACATTTCGTAAAAGGCTCTCGTCGCGAAGGGGTTAAAGCTGTCAGTAGTTGAAACTTTGTTCACAATTACCCCAATTAACCTTACATCTTTTGACGATTTATGAACATTTTATTTATTCTATTTATTTATTTATTTGTTATTGTAATTTTTATGCTAAGTGAAATTTTCCATGGAGACCATTTTAAAATTGTACAAATAGGAGTTTCACAAGAAGGTTTTAAGCAAGCCTAAATATCCCCATTTGTAAAAAGTTAATTTTTAATTTATCTAATGTTTTAAAAATATTCTTTAAATACCTAGGATAATAATTAATAAATCAAATTTATACTGGCTTAAATTGTACAAACTTTTAAATCTCCGAAAAATATCGTAAGATTTTTGTGAATTTGGTTTGAACATTTTCGTAATATTTGAAGTTAAAGTATTCTATTCTTTTAAAATCCGGGCTTCGAAACGAATCGATGTCAAAAATAAATAGATAAATAAATAAAATAAAATAAATGTAGAACACAATCAACATAATTAGTGCCATTAAAGTAGGAAAAAATCTCCGAAAAACAAACAAACAAACAAACAAACAAAAACAACCACTCTAGTTTTATTTACTGAATCTTGCTCGCCTTGTGAATGTTGGATGTTTTCATATTTGAAACTACTCAAACGGCTGTATCATTTTAATTTTATTTTCTTCATTTGTATTCATCTAAATATGATAAAATAAATTACTCTTAATACTATCGTCAAAGCTAACAAGATTGAAGCTCTCTTTTGATGATATTGATAGTGATGCTGCTCCATTTTTTGCAGATATATTTAATAGCAGTAATTAATCCTTAATCCCTTTAGCCGAATCTCGAATCAAATGGCATAAACAAAAACTTTATGACTGTGTCAAACTTAGAAGAATTTAATGTATTGATACTGCGTTGGATTTATTTCTTGCAATGCAATCGCATGTAAGCTGTATTCTTTTTTTGGAAAATTTTGAAAGCATCGTGAAATCAGGAGTGGGATCTTTGATTAATAAAAAATAGTAGTACATATTTACCATGAAATAAAATACCAATCTGAAATTTTGAAAATTGTCGTGATTTTCAGGTGTAAGAAAAATGAACTGTAACTGTATTTCATACAACTATTTCTTGATACTCGTGGAGGAAAATTATGTTACCGTTATAATTCTCCAGTAGGAAAATTCGTTTGAAAATTGGTATAGTAATCATGCGTGTACTTAAGAATAAGGGAAAATATTATCTGATTTATTTGGTCATTTTAGATGAAGTCTTGCATAAAACAACAACAATAACAAAACCTTCCTCATTATATTAACCCATTAACCGCCGAAACTATAACATAGGGATCTTCAATTTTTTTTCCAGAAAAACGTTTGACATCACAAATTTTGAAAGAAAACCTTCGTTTTATATAATGATCAAAGTTTCTGTTATTAAATGAGGCAAATTTTTTAATTCAAAAATAGTGGTAGCTAGATAGTAAATTTAAGGATGGCATTTAAATTTACTGTTGCGTGAACGCAACGGGTTAAGTAATGTATATGGGTTCCAAAGCAGTCAGACTACAGTTTAGGTTGGAAGGTAAATTTTACTCACCGACTTTTTTCTCGATTATTCGAGTTCCAGGTTTTCAAAACTCTATGACTTCCGATGTTTTGAAGGAAACACACATAATGCCTTTTTATAGTTTTACTGTGGACTTAGAAGCCTACCGTTTCTGTAGTCATCCATGAATCGTAAAATTTTACCAGATATTTTATTATGAGGCCTGAGAAAAATGGGAAAAAAGAGGCCTGAAGATGATGAGAAAATGGGGCCATATCCAAGGCCTATATTTTCTTCTGGGAAGCAAGATGACACATTACCATAATCATGTTTTCACTGAGATTCGAGACAAATTCCAGTGGCATAAAAGTTACTTCCATAACCATCTGTACCATTTAGAGGAAGCACAGTAACCAATGTTCATAGCAAATGTAAAATGTTATGTTATAGAATCAGAATTTTATTTTGCTGTAATAAGATTTGTATAGAAATCCTAAAATGAAAAAGATCCAAAATATGAGAGGTCCAAAAGTTTTAATTTAAAAATGAAAAGCACCCACCAATTAGTATCTTAATTTTTAGTATTTAAATCATCACTTTCCAAAAAATTTAAAATGAAAAATTGATGCCTCCTTATACATACTTTGGAGCCCCTACTTCCTCTTTAATTGTCTTTTCAGGCACACCATGCTGGTGCAGGAATGCGAATGGTGCTCTAATTTTTGTACGATCCTACCACTTATTCCAAATAACATGCTTTGTCTCATTTGATCGCAGATTGCGATTAAATAAGACGAAATTTATTATATTGGAAAAGTGGTAGAAATAGAAACGTACGAAAATTGGAGCAGCATTCGCATTCCTTTTAGTGGTAAAGTTGACTGAATCAAGTAGAAATGGCTAGAAATGTTTCTTTCCCTCTGAAAATACCTCTTTTTATAAGTTGAATTTAAAAATATTTTGTTAAAAAATTGTGAACTTGAGAGACAGAATTCGGTAAACAATTCTGATTTATTGTCTAGGTACCCAAATAATAATAATAAAAAAATAACGTAATTTCAGTTAAAAACAATTAACAGGAGAATTGTACTTTATTCATAATAGTTGCGGTACTTAAATAAGGAAGAGTAGGATTCATACATCGTAAGTTAAAAAAAAATGTGCGCATACTTAAAAAAAAAAAAAAAAAAAAAAAAAAAAAAAAAAAAAAAAAAAAAAAATTAAAAAATAAAGGAAAGAAGTCCAAAACACATTCTTAATTTGATGCACCCCCCCCCCCTTTGCCCCACCCTAGCCATGTTACTGATTAAAGTTACTCCGTAAACAATTTTCCCCCAAAGATCATAATGTAACGGAATTCTTTTGTGTGTCCTGTAAATGAACTATAAATCTTACACACACTCATTTTCCATAGGTTTCTGTGGTAAACCCAAATAACATATACTAACTCATGTTAATCCAAGTATATTTATCCGAATTACATCACGGATAAACAAACAGGCAGTCGGCAGAGGGCCAGAACCCAGAAGACCAGACAAACATTCCTAAACATTTCATTAACAAGTCATAAACAAGTCATAAACAAGTCATAGCCATTTTTAAACTATTCAAATTGAACCGCTTCTAATTCGAATATTTTCATGCGGTTTGGAGTATACGATTAAGAAAAGTTCAAATGTTTGAAAAGTACAAAAGTTGTTGTTCAGACCAGTGGTGTATTCGTAAAAAAAGCAGAGGGTATGCGCTCTAAGCAGAGGGTATACGCTCAAGGCAGAGCGTATACCCTAGAGTGCATATACTATAGCTTTCTTGAGAAACAGAGGGTATACGGTGTTCCTTAAAAAAATCCAGAAGGTATACGGCGTAGCATTCAATTCTCTGTCTCTTTAATATTTTAACCGCAGCGCACTACAGTTAAAAGTAAAGAAATCATTTCCTTTTCTCGCCTAATAACTGGATTCTAATTTTCATCCTTCTGCCTTAGTTTGATGATATGCAGAAATTAGTCAGACATATTACTTCTACATTTTTAGCCGTTGGTCCAGATGTTAGATAGATGTGTCATTTCAGTTATTAACCCTGTCTTTATTTTGTTTTTGTTTTTTTAACGTGCTCTTTCGGCCGCTTCAATCCCATGAGAACTTTAGCAACCCCTATAGAATGCGGTTTATGAGCTAGAATTCCTTCACAGCCATTGGCGTTAAATATTTCTTATTAATCTTTTACATTCTCCATTCAATTTCAATTATTGTACTTTGACCACATGTCTTCCTCTCTTTAATCTCGCCATATAGTGTATATATTTGGCGAAGTTGTGTATGTAAGCTTGCCAACACTCCAGATTTCGAAAAAGTGTATTTTGAATGAGACTAGCTTCTGAACTCGCATGATGTGAATAAAAAAAATTGTAACTCTTCGCTCCCTTCTCCAACATTGGCCGTGTAATTCTCGGCGGTGGTGGAAACGATCCCGGTGCACAATAAAGACCTTCAGAAAATTCCTGCCTTTTATTATCTCAGCATTTCCCTGCCTTCTTCTTAAAATAATTAACAATTGATTTTTTACCTTAGAGTCGGTATTGAAGCTTAGCAAAATGAACCACCTGTGCAACAACAAACAACTACTTTACAAATACTGGATAACTCCTTTACAAGGTTCCTTTTGAACAGGTGAGATTTTGAGAAAGTTAAAGGAAATCTCAATAAAAGCAAATGATTTTAGAATCAAAGGAGGGCAAGAATGATACAAATCTAATCTGTGTGTGCAGTAAAAGGTCAACAATGAAATTGTCTGTTATGAGAATTAGGGTGCGATCAGACATATGAGACATACTATGCTGGAGCTTAGAAAGAACAGAGAATTTTTCATCACGAATACGAAGACGAGCATCCCTGAAATTGAAAACATCGGTTCAGTTTTTTCTTTTTAAATTTGAAAAAGCAGCATAATTTATACTGAGAAAAAGATATAGATCATAAAGTTCATTCAGAATTTTGGAGGGATTTTCTCTAGTATTTTGAATAACAATTTGCGTCTAAGATTAGAAAAACGATTGACTTTGGTTTGAATCGTAATGGACGACTAACAGAAAAAAAAAAAAAAAAAGTTAAATTATAAAATATATTAAGCATAATGAAAAAAGTAAGAGAAAACATTTAAAATAAGCCAAAATATAAAATATATTGGTAGAAAAGAACAGACTTACTGGGAAGTATAGCAACAAATCCAAAAATCCAAAATTTACTGAAACCTAGAGTAAGGAACAATTCGTGGTAATATAATTAATTAGAAATGAAAAATATACAGAAGTAGATTTTCTCCCCCATATAGCGTAGAAAAAAATCTGATAATATAGCTAAAATAACCCCTAATTTTTTGTCTCTATAGTTCTATATTCTTCCTTTTTATCAGTAATTAATAAAACTTTTCCTTCTTTGTTATTATCATGGTCCTGTTTATTATTTCTGTCTGGGTCAGTTTTCTAAATGTTTTCTGGATCTCTTCTTTTTCACCTCCCCTTGTGTATGCGTGTACAGAAATGGGAATGCTCGGAAGAAACCTGGGAATTTTGGAAAAAATACAGTTTTTTTCGTTTTTTCCCGAAACGTTTTATTTGCACTTGGCAAAATCGAAAAATTTGAGATTTCATTTTTGAAGTATTAATTATAAATATTCGTAATAACTATATTCTGGTGTTTTTTCCTTCATAGTTTTATCATCTTAATGAAAACATTCCATATCCCAAGAGAAAACATTAACTTGGAAAATATAATCTGTAAGATAATTGCATAGTACTTATCTCATTAAAAGTTAAAATTCATATGCAACATTTTAATAATACCAATTAGTCAGAATAGTAAAATTGATAACTTAATATAACACAGTATCATTTGAAAAGTTCATTATTTTTTATTGTTTTATATGCAACTTTTTATATCCTTTAAAGGCTCAGCCGTCACAATCAATATGGTCTGTAGCATTACCATTTTGTTGCTTAATACGTTTGAAAGGTTTTAATAACCATCAATAGTAATTGTAAGAGTCCTTCTAGCTTCATAGTTTAAAATTTTGCTGCCTTTATTCCTTAAAAATTTTATTGTGTTTGAACAATATTTCTAAGTTCTGAAAACTTTTGTTTTGTTTATAAATTAAATTATTCTTGGTTCTTAAAGAGACAATCAGTTAGTAATTATCAGAAATTATTTAACATTATCACCCAGAATTCTTGGAAAAATTAAATATATTTCTTCTTTAATAGAAGGCAGCTGGAATTACTTACTCTTTTCGTCTGCCTTTACCTTAAGTACATAGTTTTAGACTTATTGCTTTTAATATAAATGCATGTAAATAAATTAGTATCATGAAGAGCTTTCTTGACAGCATTTATATACTAAGTAACAGAAAATATAGTAAAACGTCTTAATACCAGACACCTCAGGGCCACAAAATTTGTTTGCTATTCAAAGATAAAACTACACAAATATGTAAGTGTTATTCAGTAGAAAAGTGTTTGCTGAATAGAGGTGTCTGCTCTTCAGGTACGTCTATTAAAGAGGTTTTACAGTACTGTGTAGATGGGATGTATAATACAATTAAAATTTTCATTCAAACTGTAGTGATAGCAGATGAAAGTTATAAGATTTTTTTTACCCTTCAAAATTTAAAATTAGTTTTATTTGCAATTTAAACACAAAAATCCAGTGAAATTATTATTTTAAAAATTGAACCATATATTACAAAAAATTGTGTTTAATTAATTATGAAAAACTTACGTGGAAACTCTGAGATTAAAAGACTAAATTTTTAGCAGATTTATTTTGTAACATATTAAGCGAAATATAAATATATAAAG
This sequence comes from Maratus speciosus, assembly GCA_963932465.1. Taxonomy (NCBI): domain Eukaryota; kingdom Metazoa; phylum Arthropoda; class Arachnida; order Araneae; family Salticidae; genus Maratus; species Maratus speciosus. The sequence continues at coordinate 302,629,407 of OZ010796.1, read as the reverse complement.
CGAAAACAATGCTTTTAGTGTGCATAATACTAAAACGTGTTTATTTCATGTTTTCTAAGAAAAGTAATTGAAAGAAAATCTTTTATTTGTACAAAATTTTTTCTCCAAATTTTCAATTTTAGCAGAAGAAAACGGGTTTTTTTCCACCACTTCAAAATTTCCGGAAATTTTACATCTCTATGTGCGTATGAGTGTCGATGCTTGCTCCTGTCATGCAGTCCCTTGAACACTCTGTCGCATTGATAGTTTGTTACTTGGGGCGTTTACGCAAGTAAAAAAATCCCCAAGTAACCCCCTTTTCGATTTAATATTTACATCAAAGAATCAAATGTCTCCTTGCAGAATACATTTTTATCCTTGCTGGATAAAAATATACTCTCTGCTTTTAATTATCTGATGATGAGATTTTATAATTAATTGCTCTCGAAATTGCACTTGTGTTTTCAATAATTATACGAAGAAAAAAATCTACTTCTGTATATACAGCTCATATTCAAAATATTAAGGTACTTCTTTAGCGTCACCGCATACCTCGGCGCCAACTAAGAATTGATTCCGCCAACGCAACATTAAGGTACTTCCTTGGCCACCAAACTCACCAGACCTTAATCCCATTGAAAACTTATGATATATAATGAAGTAAAAACTCCAAGAAATTCCTCCTTCCAGCAAAACTGAGTTAGTGGTACGTATAAAGTCTATTTAGGCTAATATTGATAGAAATGTTTGTAAACACCTTGTATATAATATGCAAGATCGATTGTACGCTGTTATCAAAGCTAAAGGGGACACTACAAAATATTAACTACAATTTACTTCATATTCATAAGGTAATATTGTTGCGTAAAATAAAATATTCTAATATTTTGAACCAATCTAAATTTTATTCTAATATTTTGATGTGTTTCAGAAAGCTGTATATCTAATTTATTGTACTGTATTTTATATTTTGTAAGTGTTAAAATCTTATCTAAACATTCCAGATTTAATTTATAAGAAATTTAATTGTATTTACTTAGTACCAAAAATAAATAAATGAAAAATAATTTTTTCTTATTACTTTTTCTCAATTATTCTAATATTTTGAATATGAGCTGTATTTTTCAGTTAAGTGGAAATTACGCTGTCAGCCTTTCCCAATTTCAATCAATGTATCCTAATTTCAATTTTTCTAATATGAGGAAAATATCTTGGAAATGAACACTGTTCTCTAAAAAAAAGGAGACATTTATCAAGCTATATTATATTTGTAGGAAATTTTGTATTTTGGGTAACTGCAATGTTATATATATTTTTTTAATTATAAATCGTTGCGGTGCTGCTATGGGAAAATTTAAAACTGATATCAAAATAATTACGCAAAGGACCCACTATGTTAAAAAAAATCAATATTCTAAAAGTGTAAGGTAAAGAATTGTGTGAACATTTGGTATGAATAAGTCATGTTTTGATCCAAAACTGACCCTATGTGTTTGCGAGATATTCTATCTTATCAAGGTCCGTTTCTATCTTATCAAGTAAATTTTTTGTTACCGAGTGTGTGGCGATGAAAGGAATTGACACGGAGAAGAAACCAGTCGTGGTGTCAACTTTTGAAAAAATATTGGATAGGCTCAAAAATGTTTGGTTAAAATGGCAGGGGCAGTTTTTCTCTAATTATTTTCCCTTAATTATTCCCGTAATTAATTTTAAAATAAAATATAAAAATGTAATTTTATTAAATTATCTGCATGAGTTCTTCCTTATAAAGAAACTAATATTTACCATAATCTGACAGTAAGCTCAAAAAGCTGAGCATTTCAGTCACCTAAATGCTTTATGGATGCCAAAGCATTAAAACAAATAGTCATTGACTAATACTTACTAATAAAATATGCGGGAACAGCTATGTTTACAAGGAAATATAATAATTATACTTTTTATGAAGGCATTTTTAGTGATCCTTTGTGTCTTTTACTACTGTGCTTACAGTTTTCAAACAAAAAAATATCGTAAACATCAACATAATGTAAATTTCTTTCAACAATTCAAAAGTAATAAATAACAAAATAGCACGATGGGAAATGTGTGGGTTGGTACCAACAAATTATTGGGTGGGCTTGGGTCCCGTGGGCCCATATAAGTTGGTGCCACTACATTAGTGTATACAAATAGGATTAATTGAGTGGTTGTGGTTGATTGAATAGTTATTTAAATTAGCTGACCTGAGTATGTCAGTGTTGTTTTGAAAATCACCTCCCTGTGATGTGGATGTTCTTTTTGAGTTTAGTTTTGTAAGAATTGCTTAGTACATTAATAGATATTCTGTAGAGTTCACGGTGTTCCCGTATTAGTAAAGTGAAGTAGTTTTTGATAATGTTATCGATTTTATTTAAAGTATTGATTTCAATTTAATTCTGACTTGAATTTGAGTTGAAAAAGATTTTAATGGCTAAATCAAATGGATATCCACGTAGTCACCTCCACACGGCTTTATTTAGATTTGCAATAAATTTACATATTTTTAACCAATTTTGTGTGTTAAATTTGATCAGGAGCCAAGTATCACAGTCGCAAAAAGAAGCGTAATTTCATCTAATGACACCTTTCATTAAATTTTAATACGAACGATTTGCGAATAAGGACGGGTGTGCCGCTTTTATGTACAGGACTGTACGTTTGAAACACCCCTAATAACAAAGTCAATAAGTGTGAATTCACTATGACGTCACAAATGATTACATGTTTCAGAATCACAACAGTGGCCAAAACGTGTGGCTTCTTTATTTATTCACATTATGAGACTTAGATAACTGTCATTTTGGAACTCTACTGTGAAATGACCGTGACTGATTTTTTAGTTATATGTAACTCGCCACAAATGTGACACATCGACGTCACATTCATATGGGTGTGACTCATCTTCTACGTCTCGTGAAGACAATTACGCCAATAATAGTCGCATTTTAATCGCAATCCATTGACATAGTGATTATAGAGGGTAGTTTAAAAAGAGTGACTCGATTACAAATGACAATAACATTGTTTTAAACAAGGATTGGAATAAACGCTTTAAACAAAATACAAGGGAATGATCAAAGTTTTGTTTACGTACTTCATAACTGTTCTGTATGACACTTTTTAGTCAGAGACCAAATATCCATTAAATCTATAAGTCAGTCTATTTCGCGCCAAAGATTGGGAAGTGGCACGTTCATATAGACACTGATGTCAGTGCCAATCTACACCTTCAGTATGTTCACCGTTGTAAGCAAAGAAGGAATGTAACCATAAAAGTCAGTCATCAGGAATCATGACAATGCATTCATAATATCTGGCATGAAATGGACTACTATTTGGATGTTTTCTTTGTGACTAATAGGGACCACTTAGAAGAGTTATAACGATTGAAACTAAAACTTCGAGTTGCATTCTGTTTTATATTTAAAATGTTTCTTTCGGCAATTTTTTACAATGAAATTATGGTCATTTTGGGTCGATCTTTTTGAAACGCTTTGCATTTTGGTCACTATTTCTTTTTATTTATAAACATATAATATTCCGGGTGTCCCAAAAATGACTGATGGATTTTAAAATTCCATAACTTGCAAACGGTGACAGATATTAAAAAAATTCTTGCAGGAGTATTATGCAAGATGTCAGGAGTTTTTATGCTGCGATTCTCAGTTTTAGTTACAAATAGTATCGATAGATGGCGCTGCAAACAAAATCCTAAATCCAGGCTCGATTTTTCGGCCGCTCTCTTCTTCCATGCCAAAAAAAGGAGATTAAAATGTATTCAATTGATCCCGAAGCACCAAAAATCGGGTCTGGACTTAGCGCCTATTGCTTTCAGCGCCATCTATTGTTTGAACTAAAATCAAGAATCACAGTACAAAAACTCCTGACATCATACATAACCCTCCTGCAAGAATTGTTTTAATATCTGTCACCGTTTGGAAGTTATTGAATTTTAAAATCCATCAGTCACTTTTGGGACACCCGGTATGTAGTTTTCATCGAAAGCATTGTACGAAGTAAATGCAGTTTTTATCTATGAAACAGAGAATTCTGTAACACAAGAAAAAGGTTTATACTTGCTAACATTTGAAAGAACTCGTGGACAACATATCTTTTTCTTTAAGTCAATGCCAGATGTTTTCTAGTTGTCTGAGTAGTGATAATCCAATGCTTAGTTACAACCTGCACAAGGTGAATAGAAAGAGGGTTTTAGAGTTAAAAATATTATCAAACCATATAATTTAGAGCATTTAGAAGGAACTGATGACGTTTCCCATTAAATATTAACCTCCAATCAATTGGTGTGAATCTTCATACGCTTTCAATGTAAGTGAAAAGACACAATTAGATGATACTTCGATGCTTTATTTTAAACACGAACATACGGATTTGGAAGAAAATAATAATATCCATCATAAATTTTGCCGCGAAATAATTGAATTTAACAAAAGAAAAAAAAAGAAAAAAAAAGGGGGACCTGAAATTGGTTACAATAGACTAGGAATAACGTTATTGCGGCTATGCAGAACTATGCAATGTAAGGGTTTTACTTTTTACAGACGAAAGATCTTTTTCAAAATCGAATGCAAAAAAAATAAATAAATAAAATAAATAAATAAATAAATAAATAAATAAATAAATAAATAAATAAATAAAAAATAAATAATAAATAAATAAATAAATAAATAAATAAACTCCTACTTTACGATGGATATTTAAGACTTTCTTAAGACACTTTGAGTGTTCGATATTTTACTCCTCACCTAAAGTAATTATAAAACAGTTATCAGGAATAAAAACCAGATCACTTTCGTTACTTATGCATTGCACCGACGATGTATAACATTCATTGCCATGTATTATATTAAAAAATTATGAAAATATGTCTTTTCACATTTAGATTTGCGTTCACGTTTAGGGTTTACTATACATGGTGTCCCAAAGTGATTGAAACGTGCTTAAATTTTTTACACGTTTTAGATCAATATAGGCAATGCAAATTGTTAAAGTGTTGAAATAAAGGTAAGGAATAAGATTATATTAATGAACTAGTGCTGACACTAATTTTAATAAAATCACACCATTTAAACTTTTATAAGACTCCTCTCGACAAAATGGTTCATTTAGAATTTTTTTTCCTTTTGCTGCAACAATATCATAAAAAAGCTGCACATCTGTGCCTTTAAAATTGAATGCTTTAAGGTGAGTTAAATATTCTGCATTGTGAATTGGAACTATATATCAAATTAGAACCAAGAAAAAGGAAACACGGATGATAATAAATAGGCAGTTGAAAGGTTGGGGAAGCACATTAGAGACATAAAATTCAACCGACCATCAATGGCACTATCAGGATTACATCTAAGCCAGAATATAAAATTAGATTTAGAAAATGCAAAAATTATAATATGTACATCGAATTATTATACTTCAAAAATTAGAGAATCATTAGAAATTTTGAATAAAAGGAATAGCACATGTAATGATGTTTTATCTTATGCCATACCTGAGATGTAGTTCAATATTTTGAAAATATCAGACTTCAGCATTTGAACGTACGAACTTAATATACATCCCCAACGATTAATAGACTGACCCTTGGTCCAAATTGATACATAAAATAGCACAAGCGACATTCTAGTAAAGGTATCCCCTTGAAAATGGTCACGTTTGTGATTGAAAGACTTCGGGGTTAATGGAACATCGTTTTACACATGTTTTTAACATCAGAATTGAATGGTTTTAAGTTTTTAAGACCAGTTTATATGTAATGGAATGGTTTCAATAAATTTTAAGCACATTTTTAGTAAATTAATAATTATTTTATTTATATTAAATAGAGGTGAATATGACATTCCGCTTTAAACACTTTTTTAAGTTTTGTTATTATGCAGTTGACGTTACACAAAAGACAATCGATGTATGCAATCACGTTAGTGATGAACAACTACAAAATATTTACAAAAGAATTATTAAAGAGGCTAAGTTATGTAATGGAGATGAGAGAAAGCACGTTGAAAATGCTTTGTGAAATTATTTATTTTTTTAATTATGTTTCTAAGGTTTAAAACTATATTTGTCTCTTTACATGATAACTGACAGTTTTATTTAGACGGAATGCTTTCATTAGGGGTATTTGTTATGTTTTTTTTTTTTTACATTTGTTGTTATATTTTAATATACCAATATCAAGAATACCAATATCAACACCTAATTTCACTTATAAAACAGTATTTTAAATATTACGAAAAAGTGCTATTAGCCAGCTTTTTGTCTTTTTCATAATTTAGTAAGTTTTTCTTATGCAGGTGCGCGATTTATTGGAAAGATCTTGTTGGAGCAAAAGAAAAAAAAATCTAATCGACCCTATTTTGTCTCGGATGTTCGCATAAAATTAAAAAGGTGGACTTTACTTTTGAAAGTAATTAAAAGACCTATTTAACTAATTTAATCTTTTTCCCCTCACTTTTAATGAACGTTTTTGTAATTTACATGGCCTACTTATCTTAAATAGGTAAACAATCAAAACGCGTTTCAACTATTTTGGGGCACACTTCGTATTGTCTTCTTCGACTAATACTCTTTGATTATATTTTTTCCTTTTTAATGAATTTATTCGCATCTATGGGACAATTATGATTTTCCAGTAAAATTTCAAATTTTAGGTACTAAATTTCAGTTTCGAGATGAAAAGAATGAAAGCCATTTGGTTAAAAATTAATTATCACTTCAGATTATGATCCTAAGAACTTCCTAAATGTTTGTATCTAGTATTTAGTTGTTAGTGTAAGTGTCGAATTTTTAGTCATGTCAGGATGTTGCTGTTGGAACAAAAAGACTATGCTAATACGAAAATCTAGGGTTTTTTGTCATTTTTAATGCATAGTTTATATTTTAACAATTTATAAGTTAATATATATAGGTATTTATGAAAGTGTCTCACAAAGGACTTTTTTCGCTTTTCATAGAATGGCCCTGGAAAGGGGCAGATTATTTAGGTTTAGGGTTTAATGATTATTTAGGTTTAGGGTTTTTAATGTGGAGATTTTTAAAACTATTATAAACGGGCACATTACTTAGGTCTACGGAAAAATGTGGAGATTTTTAAACCTATTAAAGGGACATTCCATATCACGTGTGGGATGCTTTTCTAGATATTACTGCTGTTTTAATAATGCTATTGTATCCTAAAATAAAAAGCAACCATGCTTCTCAAGGGGTTCGCATCAGATGGTGGTTCTTCGGGTTCGCTGAAAAGATGATTAAAAAAACTCCAACATATCGATGAAAGTACAATCACTTATTTATTTAGGTTCAAAAACAACGGAAGACATCTCATAAAAATGGAACTTCGGATATGAAGCAATACAGAAGGACACATTAAGTATCTCGATGTGTATAAACAAATTCGTTTCTTCACTGCTACGCATCGTCACAGAAAAGAAAAAAAATAACAGCGGTCCTTTAACGAACCTTCCAGTCAGGCAGTCAGGGGCGAACTCCGTCATAATGCGTACTGAACTCATATGTCTTGGCATATTGTATTATCGCCAACTAATCAAGATTTTAATGCCTATATTACAAGGACAAAGCATTGGCGACAGGATTAGCAGACAAATTACGTAGCAGCCCCGCCTTTCGGCGCAGCCACAGGATGTGAACCAACCCTACATGTTTCAAGACTAAGAGCGACAACAAGTCTCGATTATGTTTACATTAAAAAAAACAGATTGCAGTTAAATGTGATTGAGTAATCTTTAATCAATGTATGTGAACTGTAGAAAGTATAATGATAATTGGAGATATAATTTATAACTGCAATTCCAATAAATACATCTTTTCTTTATTTCATTTTTTTTTACCCGTCAAGTTCTAATAGGAAATAAGAGTAGTTTATTTATAGCGCAAATGAAATACGTTAAAGAAAAATGAATGGTTAACGGAAAGTGAGCTGTACGGAGTTATAACTGCGCACGATTGCTGAAACTAAAAACCGTTAGGAAGGGAAATAAATAAATAAATAATCGAGCATGAGAATTTCGAATAAGTGAAACAAAATATCTGAAACCACAAATCTTTATATGTGTTGAGAAAAGTTCCTTGTGAAAGGAAAAGAAAAAAACTAAATGAATGTAAAAGTATGAATTGTTTTAGGAAAAAGAATTACTATAATGAATTTACTTGTTTAAAGTAGATTTTGAGAAACGGGGGGGTGAAACTGATATGTTGCAGATAAATCTGCCTCATATCTCACCGGGGCAACCGAGAAAAAGCTGTGACGATACGTTGCAGCTTTATAGAAAAACAGACAAATTGTCCATCTTCAAATTTTAATTCTTCAAACACAGTTTTATAAAATAACACATTAGGAAAATGGTTATATATGATCTTGCAATTTGAAACGAAAAGAAATATATGTTTAACAGTTATATGCATGTAAAGCTTACATTCAAATAGATTGCTTAAGTCTTTGGATCCAGTGCAACTTTAAAGTCAGTGAGCAATCATTTTTTCTGTCCTTGGTACCAAGACTCACTTTTTAACATTGATCCTATTTGGGATCAGCCATGTAATACACATTTGTAAGCATGTAAAAGAAATAATAAAAGCACAATTCAAGTACACTAAAAATAAAAATTGAAAAATATATAAAGTATGAGTAATTGTAGCAAAAACTTAAATGTACACAGGAAGAGAATAAATGTAAAAATTGAAAATTCGTGCACATGGCACAGGACCACAAAATAAAGAGGTGCCTAAAGCACGCCCATAAAAATGGGGTGGCCCTAATTCTTGTATGTCAACAAGTATTATGGCTTCGGTATAAGATCTCAGCCCTAGAGGAAGAGGGAATAAAAAATACGACTCACATTGAGCACAACATGAGCCTCCTCGCTCTCCAGTAGATCACAGTGATCTGCGAAAGGAGCGTGATTCAGTATCTCATATAAATTCTTTGTAAGTAATTTGAATTGGAAAACCAATTCACGTGAAAGATGTCTCTCATCACAGTGTTGCGTGAACCTTAGGGCAACAATTTTGAACGGTTCACGACTTCTTGGGGGCAATGATTATAAAAAGGGAAAAAAATATGTTGTAAATATCAAACTTCTCAAAAAGGACAATCCTAAAGTGGTGAGAAACGAAGTGTCATAATCTTGTAAAATTATGTTCAAGTCATGTAAGCGGGTATAATTTTTTTTTTTTTTTTTTTTTTTTTTTTTTTTTTTTTTTTTTTTTTTTACATTTTAGACATAAGTGACCTGTAAAATTATAACCTTTCTTTTTTTTGAACGACAAAAGAATATCTAGCTAGACTTGTTACTGTTAAGTTGTAACTAAAAGTGAAAGCATTTAAAGTTAGCTTGTTTTGCTTAGCTTACGTGCGTAAAAAAATATATATAGAGAGAGAAAAATGCAAAGTGACACAGAATATTGTTCACACATGATCTTCGAAGCAATACACTCATGGACCAGCCACAACATTGTCAAAGATCACCTATAAACAACACATGTATAATCTTGGCCGGAGATTAACAACATGGTGTCACAATACATAAATTCAAAATAAGTCTTGTAAATAATAAACGATTATCTTTGTCTTAAGTTATAAGTGTGTGGTTGAAAGTTACTAGTGAAATTACTGTTATTAACATGACTTGAAGGATCAAACAAATGTCCATAACGAGGTGGTGCAAGTAGTAATCTATCTATGTGCACACGAAAAGCTGTATCATCGGCAGCACGTAATCTTTTTATCGAGAAAGACACAGGTGAATGTTTATGTGTAACTATGTATGGTCCTGTATATCTAGGTTTAAATTTGTCAACTGTTTTTAAGTATACAATGTCTTTCAAACAGATGTTTCTTAATTTAGCTTTTCGACTGTACATTTTATATCTTTTATCTTGAGCAGTTTTAATGTTAGAATAGGCTTTTTCATAAATTTTGTGCAAGTATTCTAGTAATTTATAAATTTCAATATGTTTATCTAGAAAAGGTTGATTACAAGAATGATCAAAAGTGTCAAAGATTAATGAAAGTTCACGACCAAAATGAAGCAAATTAGGGGAAAATAATGTAGTAGAATGTCTTGAACCATTGTAAAGAGATTTGTGCATAAAAATTGCATTTTCAAAAGAATGACCTTCTTGTAACAGAGTAGTAACAGAGTATTTAATTGAGGTGTTTATACGTTTCGAAAGACTGTTCGACTGGGGGTGTGAAACAGAACTGTGTAGAACCTTTATACCAAGAGTATCATTAAAAATATTATATACATGAGCAGTATACTGGGGTCCTAAGTCAGACAAAACCACAGCAGGTCTGCCGAAAGCAGTAATGTAACTGAAAAGACATTTAACTATTTTAGAAGCAGAAGTATCGTTAAGTGGATAAAGTTCTACGTGTCGTGAAAAATGATCAGTGACAGTTAATACATGTTTTCCATTTGAGAAAGGTCCAACTAAATCTGTGCTTATTGTGTGGCTAGGGTATCTGGGCGTGTAAGTGGGTTGTAAAGGTGCAGGGGGAGTGCGGTGATGCTTTGCTTGTAAACACTTGATACATGAGACGACAAAATTCAAAGTGTCAACATACATGTTTTTCCAAAAGTATCTAACAGAAAGAAATTTATATGTCTTATGGAAACCAAAGTGAGACAGATGTGAAATAGTTAGGACTTTGCTTTTTAGGGTATCTGGAACAACAATATGATAAGAAAAGGAGTTGTTGTTCAGGTCCTCTTTTTTCATCATTAAAACTTTCGAATCAGGATGAATGAAATATTTAGGGAACTTTTCTGAAGATCCTTTAGTTAAAATTTCATTGTAAATTGAAGACAAATTAGGGTCGTTTTTCTGTTCCATGCAGAAAGTATCATTAGATATTTCTAACAATGGATCACGTTTTGTTTGATTACTAGTTACAAGATAGTTTACATTATGAGTGTTGATATTTGACGAGTAGTTGTTAGATTCTGTTGTATCATAGTCCACAATAGGTAATGGTTGAATGTCATGTAGAAGTTCAGGATTAGTAAGCAAAGTTTATTGATTATTTTCAAAATTGCAACGAGATAAATAGTCAGCCGAATCATTTGTTGCACCAGGAATGTGTTGAAAAGTATAAGAATATTCAGAAAGTTCAATAAGCCATCTAGTAGTTATATCAGCAGGATTTGCTGTTTTGTTGTATTTTTTTAAAGGCTTACTGTCAGAAAGAATTACAAAATCCCTGTTGTATAGGTAATATTTAAAAGCAATAACTGATTTGTAAATTGCCATAAGTTCTAGCTTTAATGCTGGGTATTTCTTTTCTGAAGATTTTAAAGATTTAGAAAAATAAGCAACAGGTAATAACTGATTGTCATGTTCTTGCAACAAGGCGGCAGAAATGGCAACATTTGAAGCGTCGGTGTTTAGATAGAAAGCTTTATCCCAATCGGGTAACCTTACCATAGGCGAGTTAAAGAAGATTTTCTGTATAGTTTCAAAAATATCCTGGTGTGTCTTTGTCCATTTAAATTTAGCTTTAGGTGTGGTTAAGTTTATCAAAGGTTGTACCAATTCAGAAAAGGATGGAATAAGAGATTTGTAAAATGTGATTACACCAATGAGTCTTTTTAATTCCCTTTTTGTTGTAGGAATGGGGAATGAAGTTATTTTCACAATGTTCGACTTAATTGGTGACACAGAGTGATTTTGAATGTGAAAGCCCAAATAGTCGATACTGGTTTTGTGAAAACTACATTTATTAGGTGAAAGTGTTAAGTTGTATTTAGTTAAGATGTTCAGGATTTTGTCAAGTTTTGTATACATTTCCTGAAATGAATTTGCACCTAACATGAAATCATCTTGGTAGGTGTATACACCTTCTAACTGTAACTCATCCAATAAGGAGTCCATTAGTGCTTGAAAAATAGAAGCACTGGATTTCAATCCGAAAACAAGTCTCTTGTACTTATACGAACCAAACATGGTTGGGAAGGTTAATTGGTTTTGAAATTTTTCCGGTAAATCGATTTGATGGTAGGCCTGATGAAAATCGAGAGCAGTGAAAAATTTAAAAGATGACAGATTGGAAATAATTGTTTGAATTTTAGGCAGAGGGTATGAAGAACCTTGTATTATAGTATTGATCATGCGAAGATCAAGAGCGAGGCGATACCTTCGTTTCCCAGTAGCATCTAGCTTTTTCTTAACAAGTAACATAGGACATGCCCATTCGGAGCAGTTACGCTCAATTATACCAGCTTCTAATAGTTGATTTAATTGCTCTTGAGCATCTTTTTGCAGAGACTGAGGAAGGGGAAATGGAAGGGTTTTGATAGGGTATTCATTAACAAATTTTAAGTCTGGAATTATTTTGTCAGTGTGACCTAAGGTATTTAAAGATTTTGAAAATGCAGCAGAGTAATTGAGTAGTAACTAAATTAAAGTCTTTGGCACTTTAGAGTTTAAGTGCTTCAAATCAAAATCATTAGGTGTTAAATCTTCTTTTCTTTTTTTTAAAGTTTCCTTAGATGCCTGTAGAAGATTAATAAAGTGTTGTTCCGAGTTATGATGCTTTTCTGAATTTTCAGGAGAGTACTCCAAAATTTCTTCAACTTCAGATAATTCACCAACTTTTGTCTTTTTTTGCAGGTGTATGACAGTATTTTAATTGTTTTTAACCAAAACAGTAAAGAAATCATGCGGTTGAGCAGTGTTAGTTTTGCATTTAGGCTTGTTATTTATTTGAACAATGACGTCAAATCCTACTATGTCTTTTTTAAGTGGCACATACTTAAACAAATAACTTACGGATTGCTTGTTGTCATTTTTATTGGTGTATATAGATATCCATTTTTCTTCATGTGGTTCTAATGTCACTTTACGTGTTAGAAGAACATCTTGAATTTTTGTGCTAACAGAGTGATTGTTACATTGTGTTAAATTACTGAGAGTTGCCTCAGTATCTGGACACTCTAATGGAATAGTTAAGTTGTTATTTATGTGTACACATTTGTTAGCTGAGTCTATTATGATATTGAATTTGTTTATAAAGTCATATCCGAGAATACCTTCAAAAGCCGAGGATTCAAGAATATCTACAATATAAAAATGGTGAGAAAAAGACTTATGTTGTAATTTTATTGTAGCTCTAATGCATGCAGAAAATTCAACATCTGAATTTACTGTTTTGATGCATATGCCAGTGAATAGTCGTTTGTATTTAAGTGTAGTTTTAATATCGTTAAACAACTTTTCTGACAAAAGTGGTATGAGACAGGGTTACCATCTTCCGGTCCCAGGCCCTCGAAAGGGCCATCTGTCCACGCAAGGAACCACCCGTGAAACGAACCCCGCGGCGCGTCCCGAAGGTCGCCGCCAGACAAGCTCCAACAGAGCGGAACCCCACGCGAACTCCGGTCAAGCCGACGCACTGCCCAGCGCACGTCACGCCGGCTATTCCCAAGTTTGGTGAACGATCGCTACGATAGTCCTCACCACCCAGCTAGAAAAACCAAGTGGTCCCTAAACTTGGTTACTCGAGCCGGTAGACCCCGCAAGCCATCGCAGGAACCAGACACCTACAGAAACGCTGGGCCCACGGACTGAACCGAGGCTTCCCGACCCGAATTTAATTTACGGAAGGCCCCCAAGTTCAGATACCATTTTCCGGCAGAGACATTTTTGTGGGCCAGCCGATAGGAAAGTTATTGAAGAGCCCCTAACTTGAAGACCAGGGAGGACGGGGAAAGTCCCTCCGGCCGTAAAGCGACCCAGCTCCTGGCTTTTCGCCCAAGCCACCCGGCTCAACCGACGGAACCCCTCGTGGATCACGCCGGGAACCAGTTGGCCCAGACTAGGTGCCGTTAGCGACCCCATGCGGGCACGGAAAGCTCCACCTAGACGGTATAGAGTCCGCCTCGCTAGAGGTCGGACGGAACGGAGTCCCGCCAGCCTCCACCGACTCGACCCCATCCTAGGACAGAGAAGCCAGTGGAGGCCGACAGAAGCCCGCCCGCCACTACCTTATTTCACGGCCGTCGAGGGTACCCAGGCCCGAAGGCCCCTGACCCCGTGCAGTGACCGACCGCTACCTTTGTTAGTGCGTTCGAAAGTTAGGTGGAGACACCTCTAGGTCTTCATCACCAGGCGAAGAAAACTCCGGTACCGCATAGACACGGAGGACCTGGATTGGACCAAGAGTTCACCTGAGGCACGATGAGCCGCCGCGTTACCGGCGAGCCTCCGGCCCGTTTCCCTGCGGGAATAGTGTTCGATGGTGGACCTGCCGACCGACCCCCTCCTATGGGTCACGGCACGACATGGAGCAACCAGAGCCATACTGGCCTCCCCACGCGACCGCTCCTTGGTCAACGGGGGCACCGCCAAACCCTGCCACCCTTAGGGTCGGCTCCCAACTGCTCCAGCTGAGGTCCTCGGAGGGATGAGCCAACCAAGTCATAAAGTAACCTGGGCGCTGTCCGAAACCCTCGCCCTTCGGTTGCTCCGGGAGTCCCTGCATGGCGTTCCCGCGAGCCCCGTCGTCACTAGCGAGCACCGAGGACTTTCCACTACAAAGCCCTCACTCATACTTCAGGCTCCCTCTTAGTCAATTGGTGGATGGGGTCCTATCGCCTTAGTTATCCTTTGCCCAGAGTCACCACCCGGTCTAGACCGGCTCTGGGATCAGATTATGGAGCGTCGCTATCCGGCTTGGCCAGAGAACCTGGCTGCCGGGGGTGCGCTGGATCAAAAGGCGAAACGCACCCATGCACAACGTCCGTTAAACGTGGCCACCGGACTCTTGGCCTGTCGACCGCAAGTCTCTCGAGGAGGTGGCGATTCGTCCCCATCCGGCCCCCTCGCATTCGTACACAACGAACGCTGCCGAGCTTCCGGTCACCTCCCCCACTCCAGGTGTCGGGTCGGAACCACCCGGAGGGGCGGCCACTGACAAAAGTGATATGGAACTTCCAGAATCTGCTAGAAAAGTGACAGTTTGTTTTGCCACAGTAGCTTTAACAAGTGGAAGAGAAGGGGTGTCTTTATTTACATTACAAATTAAGTGTGTTCTGTTGTTGTCTTCAGTTTGTGTCGCTATGCAATTAGCAATAGTAATATGCTCTCTGGTTTGAGAACCAACAGAGTTAACTAATCCTTCTTTAGAAATTTTGGGTAAGTTTGGGTCACAAAAGAAATTAGCTGATGTGGAACTGTTAATGTGAGACACAATACCATCAGCAACATTGCGTCTCTGTTCTAGTTTTTCTGATTATGACGATTGTTAGTTTTATAATTATTTTCTCTTCTCTGAGTATTTGCACGTTTCCATTTGAAACAAACTTGGGCGTCATGGCCAAATCGGTTGCATAGTTGACAAGTTATAAAATTTTTTTTATGAAATTTACGCGGAGAAAAATGTCTCTCATGTCTTTGGTATTTGAAATTTTGTCTGTAACGAAAACTGTTCGAGTTGCGATTAGATTTCTCAACAGATTTTTTATTTATGTCATCTTTATTTGATTCCTTAGGTTTAAATGTTAATGCATTTATCTTTTCAGAAATTTCGCGTAACTGTTGTTCAACATTAGATTCTGATTTTGGCATAGAGGGTAAAGCATGTAACACTTTTTCATTATGCAGAATCTCGTATAACTGATTTGCCCTTTCAACCGTGGCACGATAATTAGTAATTCCTTCTTCCTTAATTTTAATTCTAATTTGAGAAGGAATCGCTTCAAGAAATTTCATGTATTTCATGGAATCCCGCGCTTTGGGATCCTGTATATCCTCATAGACTTTTGCTGCCAAAACATTTAAGCGGTGAGCCAAATTCTTTATGGTCTCGGCAGGCAAGAGGGATAAGTTATTTAACTAGAGATTGGCTTCAGATTTACTTGGTGGGGAGAAGAAAGCCGCGAATTCCTTGCGCAAAGTTTCCAAATCTTTTACGTTTTTGAAATCAGGGTTCTGCGCGAAACATTTTTGCGCCGGTCCTCGTAATTTACCAATGAGGAACGAAATAGCTGTTTGCTCATTATATTTATTAATTTCGGCAACAGCTTTGACCTGATCAAAGAAAAATTGCAATAATTCGGGGTCCCCGTCAAATTCAATAACACCAATTGGGATGTTCTTAGCCATTGTCGCCAAAGAATCAATTTAAGTAATGTGATAGCTGATAATTACTGAGTTTCTGCATAATACCACATATAAAATAATAATACAATCACTGCATAAAACCAGAGCATATCAAATAATAAAATGCAATTTAAAATTATAGCATAATCAAATATAATATAGGATAATTTAAAGAAAAGAAAAATTTTCTCCTTTTAACTTAATCCAAAAATAAAAATAAAAAGTTTTAATGTAACTTCTTTAAGAGTAGAAAAAATCTATATAAATCATGCCAATAAATCAACTAAAAAAATGCATAAGCAAATAGCTCTTTTTAATAGAGGAATGTAAAAAAATAATTCCGTAAAATATCCCTACAGTTTGTCAAAAATCACAAATTTAAAAATAAGGGATTTAACTTTATACTGAAAATAATGCCCTCTTTTTTTTAATTAAAAAGTAAATCAATAAAGAGCATGAAAGTCAAGGCAAAAATAATATAAATCATTTCAATCACATATAAATAAATATATTGTAAAATATTCTTTCATGAATACGAAAACTGAATTAAATATAATTCAATGCAAGCATTTAATGTGACTTCAGTAAATTACTGAAAAGAAAAAAAAAATTGAAACAAATATTCAATTCTCGTATTCTATATATATGTGTAAGGAAAAAAATAAGCAGTTTTCTTTTTACTATTTACTGCCAAAAAATTTTGTGTTTTATTAAGGCATTTTTTTAGCCACTTTTCACTATGAAACGAAAATTTTCTTCAGGTTTTTTTTTTTTTTTTTTTTTAACCACTTATCGAATCACCAAATTTCACAAAAAAATTGTAGAGTCCTTGAAGGCCAACAAAAACTGAAGACACTCGATACCTCACAAGCCTTTTTTTGCACTTCAAAATTAGCCTTCACACACTTTGCACACTGTCACAACCTTGAAAATTGACGCACTAACATTTCACTTTTTTGCTGGAATCTTATGTCACTTTTAAACATATGTCACAAAAAAAAAAAACCACTGGTGACACAAGTGACGCATAACGCGGTTTTCACAACACAGAACTTGTGCACAACACTGGTGATTTTTTTTTTTTTTTTTACTGAAGAGTTGGAGGGAGCATACGCGAATTCACCAACCCACTGAAGAAACGAAACGATGACCAGAGGGAAAAAAACACAGAAGAAGCCACTGACGAACTTCGACGAAAGAAGGGGGAAAACACAGCATCGTAAAATGTCCGTCCAAGAGATGAATTACCTCACTCGGAAAAGCTGTCTCCAGAAACAGAACAGGGGATTTCCCTTTTCCGCGCGACAAATGAACTGCCCGTCATCTTACGCAGGTCACAATGCTTATACGAAAATCAAGGAGATTTTGTTACTTTTAACGTATAGTTTATATTTTCAGAACTTATAAGTTAATATACAAGGTGGCCATGATTAAACTGACAGTACCCAGAATGTTCAGTAGCGCGATCTAATTGAGAGAATGGCACCAA
This sequence comes from Maratus speciosus, assembly GCA_963932465.1. Classification (NCBI taxonomy): domain Eukaryota; kingdom Metazoa; phylum Arthropoda; class Arachnida; order Araneae; family Salticidae; genus Maratus; species Maratus speciosus. The sequence goes on along the minus strand of OZ010796.1, from coordinate 302,611,784 downwards.
ATTTTGTAAGAAGATTAAACAAGGCGGGGGACGAAGGATTCCGCGAAAAAAAAATTTACTTCCAAAAGTCACCGCTAGGGGAATATGTGGCGCTCTGTAACTGAAAAGAGAGTTTAAAAAAATGCAGAATCAATACTAAAATCGTTAAATGTGATAAATAAAAGGTAATTTCATTTCAGTATTGATTCTACATTTTTTAAAATTCTCTTTTCTGTTACGCTGCGCCACATATTCCCCTAGCGGTGACTTTTGGAACTAAATTTTTCTTTTGCGGAGTCCTTCGTCCCCCGTCTTGTTTAATCTTCTTACAAAATTTGGCTTCATTCTGTCAATTAGATCCCGCTACAGAACATTCTGAGTACTGTCAGTTTAATTATGGCCACCTTGTATATAGGTGTTTAAGTAAGTGTCAGGTGCAGGCCATTTTGACCGTTTTTCTTGGAATGACCCTGTTGAAGATGTAAATATTTGGGTGTAGTTAGATATAGGACATTAATCAGCCATATAAAAAAAGTACACACCCTACTAACTCTGTCGCGAATCCTCGTATAAATATGTGATTAGTAGCAATCGATTAGTAATGTTTACTAATTATTGCATTACTTAAATTTTATTTACGAAATCGTAAAAATACTTTGAAAATTTCAATACTGATACCTAATATTGACATCATATTTGTATTTTTCAGTAAATTTTACATTTGGATAACAAACGGGAAGTCGTTTAGGAATTATACAGATTTATAGTTTGGAGCTCCTAATGTTAAATTTATTTTTAATTGTTGCAAAACAGATTGCAACGTGGGCAGCTTTTTAAACATAACTCAAAAACTACATGACGGAAGGAGCTGTAATTTTTAATTTGTATATTTGAAGACTTTAGGAATCATTTTAGGGTGAAACCCCCACTAACGGACACCTTAAGGATTTTTTCTTGTTCAAATCACTATCACAAAATTTTAAATATATTTTATACTCATTTTTCTTTTTGAAAGGATAGTAAAGATATACTACCAAATTACTGTTGACAAAATTCTCAAAAAATTATACATTATATTAGTAAAAATTATTTTTTTCATAAATATCCAGTAACTGACACAACACCATTTTGAAAAAACAAAAACTGACCCAAGGTGAACCAGTGTCTGACAATTCACTTGCAAAGATAAAAAAAAAATATTTTATATTTCCAGGAATTTATGCTTTAACAATACTTTAATATTTATTATAAAAATAAAATACTTAAACCTTATTTATATATGATACCATGCTACAGATGAATATCTCCTTTTTTTTTCATGTTTTAAATTATTAGAAATTCAGATATCCAATAACTGACATTTATGAACCAGTAACTGACAAATGGTGTCAGGCCCTGGTAGAACAACTTAAACTTTAATGGTGTTGACTTACAAGATAAATTTAATTTATTATGTTTTTTTAAATAGTTCAAGTAATATATTTCAACTTTCTTTAAAATTACCACTAATTAATACGTCTGTCGGAGACTGGTGAAATAAAATTACTGGGACTAATAGCTGGCACCCCCATTAAGCTAAATTAAACAACTATAAACTAGAAATCATGGGACTAATGTATCGTAGACATATTTTAACTAATTTCTACAAGTATAATTTTAAGAAAAAGTTTAGGATGGTTGTATTACAAATAGATTAAAAAACAGAAACACTACCTTAGTTTTAGAAATAAGATGGATACCTCAAAATGGTACTTTTTGTGTTCTCATAAGTTTCTTCCTCATTGAAAATATTCCTGGCCTACTAATGGTGAATAAATTGCACCAAAATAAAAAAATAAGTGTCTAAGTTACCGCTAGAGGACACTGCTTTGCAGAATTTTACAATAATATATTTATTTAAGTTAAATTTTGCTGAAGTGTCAGTCAATAACTGGGGGGGTTTACCTATCAAAAAATTCATATTTTACAATTCATATCTTTTTCAGATGTTAATTTCAAATAATATATATTTTGAATTCGAAAAAAAAATATGAATTTTGAATATTGATAAAAAAGTAAGAGTTGTTGCACTCACGAAATCTAGAAGTTTTTATGAGTTATCGTGACTTCAGATGTATTTAAGTGTTTTGAGAGTGAATGAAGCTGCTGCTTTTAGAAAATAGAAAGTGTTTATTTAGACTTTTATGAAAAGCTAGTATTATTTGAGAAGATATATTTTGGCGAGACTTTAAGTTTAGTTTCGATAGTTTAAAATCCCTGTAACTTTCACAGATAACTTCTTGTTCCATTCAATATATTGTTCTGTTGTTCATTAAATATATATCTGAGCACTTATTTGAAGTCTGCAGTATGAGTCACGGTCGTACAAGTACTGTACTGTAATTTGATTCTTCTATGTGGAACAACGAGTATGAGTAGCATAAATACCTTTATTTAATTCTATTTTGCCTGTTTAAGAAGAAACAGCTTGGGTTTTTGCTGATTATTTTCTAATTCACATTGGGCTATGATAATTTGTGTTGGTTTTCTACAGTTTGTGTGAATTTCTTGCAGTGTGTAATTATAAGATTATTTTTCTTTACTTTTGATTTTCAATTTAATTTCCTATAGATCAAATGTTTCTTTTTGAAGCATCACAATTCGAAGCATATTCCTGTTTTCTCAATATTATTTAAGTAAATTATTAATACAAGAACTGTATAATTTCTTCAAGAGAAATATAATTAAAAAAAAGAGAGCAAAGTAAATATTTATTGAAGTATGAAGTAATTCAGCGCGTATAACTGAAATGAAACCGCATTGTTATTTTTAAAAACTGTTTTCAGTTTTTCCTTCAATATTGCCCAAACTGGCCGAGACCGAATTAAATTTCTCCCCCAGGATGCGTAGAGGCGCTCATTATTTTAGACCCACTATTTTCGAATAACTATCTTCGAGTCACTGTAACGCAAAATTAATGTGTGGAGTAATGCAAAAGTAATGTGAAGATTACTATTCGAAAAATGGTGGTAATCCAAAATCGACATATCTTTGAAAATCTGTACTCTCTTCTATTGTTCAGAAAAATAAATTGATTAATGTTAGATTGGGTGAAACTGTAGATCAATAAAAACCTAACACTTGTATTGTTTATATCTATTTGCACTTTGTAAATATCATAACAAAAAGAAATATTAAAAAACAAGAATTGTCTATTATTATTTTTTATCTAGTTATGTAGTAAGTTTCCATAAAATTAAGTGTTCCATATTTCACTTGTCATTTTCTTTAGCAAAGAAAGTGAAACAAATTAAGAACAGTTTCATTATCTATAGAATGATATTTTCTTTTATATTAATATTTAAGGTATTTGATTCTTATTTTATAATCTTTTTATTATTTTATTAACAATTTCTTTCAGTTGCAAACAGAAAACTTGAACCGGAACTCACAGTTTGCTATCTTGAACCGGAAAATTGTAATTGCTTTAAACGACCTTGACATTTAGTCTGTCATAAATTATTCTAACTTTCCTTACAGATTAAGCAAACGTATAAGATGAAATCACTCGTGTGGAAATTAAAACATATGAAGAATTTAAAAGGAATATCTAAAACTTTAAAAAGCTTTCATTAGCCTTGTAAAAAAATTAGTTTATGGCCATCCAAAAATATGCTATTTTCATACATTAAACGGTCAAGTACAGTCGTTAAAAAAAAAAAAAAAAAAAAAAAAAAAAAAAAAAAAATAATAATAATAATAATAACACCCCTACTAACTCGGAAACTAATTATAATAGAAGAAAGTTACTGGTACCAATTGATTGGAAATAACGTCTACTTTTATATGATGTATATAAAAATTGCTTAGGGGGCCATATACAAATCAAAACCAGACCAAACTTTGTTTCAATGGCAACAACCAATTTTGACAATATATTTTAAATCTTCGGTTCTAACTATGCCTAAAAATGAAATTTCTAGTCATTTGGATAATAAGTTTTTGATTTATAAACATTCAAAATTTAGAGCTTCTAGTGTTAAATTATATTTTCATGTTTTTATTAATATCTCCTGAAATAATAATCCTAATGTGATAATTTTGTGTGTGGTTATAATACTAAAAAACCCAAACTTAAATGCATTGCATTTGTAATTTTAAAAATTTTGTAATATGAATTATTAATTATAAAATTAATAATCGAAAAAAATATGAATTGCAACCTACAATTTTTTTTGATAGATTTATATTTAGTATGTCCTGCTTTATGTAAATCCTCAATTTCAACTTTTTTTTTCAAGTAGTTTACGAATAATCTATAAAAACCCCCCCATCAAAATAATGGTTTAAGGAGCCGTCTAGGATATGCAGAAAAGTATAATTTGAAAAAATATATTTTACTCATTTTATTGAAATACTTGGGCTGGCAATAGACGAACCATATTAAGCGAGTGAAATGGTCCCATTGGCAAGAAATAATACATTAATAGAAGTGACATAGTTATTCTGTAGCACTTGAACAAGCGAGTACCGAACTTCAATTTGGATACAGCCCCTAAAGTAGGTTCATTTTTAAATAATTAATTTCTCGGAAACTAATCGTACGAATTCATGAAAATTTGGATTCAGGCTAATTGAAGAGTTTAGAATTTATTCATGGTGTCAGACTTGGTCAGCATTGCTACTGAGAAAAACAAAGTTTGGGTTCGTTTTTTTATATATAGATGACCCCCTACGCAAATTTTTTATACATCATTTAAAAGCAGACTTTATTTCAATTGCTTGGTACCTGTAACATTCTTCTACGATAATTTGTTGCAGAGTTAGCAGGGAGTGTTTACTTTTTTTCCGCGACTGTACCATTGAAATGCAAAAAATAGCAAAAGTTATAAAACTTGTTATCATAAAAATTATTAGGCCCACTTACACAAAACTAAAATAATCCTTAAAGAACTCTACTATTTTTATTTTGTCTTTTAAGAAATTAAATCTATTTAATTTTTAACACTTTTAAGTCATATATTTTTTCAGCAATTGATGCACTGGGTAACAATTAAGTAACTCAGTTGTATGAGAGTATTTTAAACATTGTAAATAAATATATTAATAACAATAACAATGTGTCTAATTAAAACGTAATACTATCTAAATAAAACTTGTATTTTGTCCGTAATAAAATATAAATATTCCATAAAAAATTGAAAATATGGAAACATTTTAAAAACATAAGCAACCATATTTTAGGAATATTAACTGAAAAATCAAACTGATGTGTAATTTTACGACCACATATTTACTATAAAAGCTGTTAAGATTTTATAAAAAATTATGTAGGCATTTTTAGGAAATGGTATACGTAAGCTGCAACATAAACGTTTTGAATAAAATGTCTTTAAAAATCAACATTTCTTATGCCATATATGGCCATAACTAAACTTCTTATTGCCGTAAACTGTTGATTGAACGCAAGATTTTGAATTCGAGTTTGTTTAAGATACTGCCCTTTGTAAAGTATCATTAAAAAAACTTGTTATAAAAGTCATTTAATACATCGATTAGTAGTAATACAGTTTAGAATGAGTTATAGATACTTTACTTTATCTTGTTCCAAAAGCATTATGGGTTGCACAAAATAAAAATATTTTTAAAAGGATGGTTTCTTTTTCATCTGCATCTTTTCAGCTTTCTTGACGTTGAAAGATTGTGGAGAAAAACTTTTTGTTCGGAAATCTATATATATATATATATGAGCCGTTCTTTGTATGTATGTCCTTTATACAAATCTTCAATTTTTAACCGATTTACACGAAACTTCATGTACATAGGCTTTAGAACGTGGAAAAGAGCGCTGTTCACTTTAAAACATCATCAGACCAATATTTATCCCTTTTTTATACCCCCTTCCATTATTCAACATTATAGAAATATTTCGTTTTTTTTTTAAATTTTCAAATTCAATTGTTTCTTTCCTGTTGCCACGCATCTAAAAAACTGCTCAATAATAATAAAAAAAAATGATGACTCGAGTACATTGTTTTATAAGCCAATAAAACTTCAGATTGTCTCACTATATTTTTGCTGTTTTTGAAATTGACGTCATTCAAAGAAGAAAATGCACATTTTCCATATATATATGTAAAAACTTTAACAAAGCATGTATTAAAATGACGTAGCACCTTATTTGAATGTTTCTGAAGTTAAAAAATCTATTTTAATGAAGTCGTTTCAATATCAAGAAATCAATTCAGAAAAAAATATAACAATAAAAAAATCGTTTGCTAGATATGACGTCAATTTCGTCAATATGATTTCAAACTGGTTATAAAAACCGGCTTCATACAATTTATTTTCTACTTATTTGTAATGCTGTATCTTCAATTATATCATTTAGATAAGTGTTTTCACACTTGAAATGCCGTGATAACATTCTACGATTTATATCGAATACGGTTATTTAAAACACGATTTTTCTATGATTTATATTAAATAGAAATTATAACATAGCTACTACTTTTAGGATACGGTTTTTTCTCTTTAAGCAAATCTTCATGACTGACATTACGATTGAACACTTTTGGAAATTACGTCATTTTCATTTTAACGGCTGTAAATTTGGATTTTATGAATGGAAATATGAGTTTCCATTTAAACATTATCGGCAGTGAATGTTTGTATACATGTGTTAAAGATGCCTGATGTACTGCCCGTTAATAGAACATAAATAAAAATCATTTTTAATTTGAAACACGGATATATTTTTAACCTTTAGTATATTTGTTAGATTTCTCAACAACTAAAGGGAAAAGAATTTTTGGTATTTTCGTTTTAGCGATCACTTATTTATCTGAGTAGCACATTTCGCCCGCTACGGTGGTCGGTTTCTCCGAACAAATCTTGAATTAAAGGAAATATATCGGTGAATTCGATCTTCCATTTTAAAGCAATATGTATCTTTATCTCAAATGTCCTTCCGTATGGCTGAAAACAATACGATCATCACTGCGCTATTATATATTCTAATGTGTAAGACAAAATTTCGGCTGTTAAGGACCAAATTTTTTAGTTGATCACTTACAGTAGCATTTGGTCGAAGAATGATAGACGGATATGCAATATACTAAAACTATTCCACAAAAATATCAACTTATTTAAAAGGCTAATCATTTAGAATTGGTTCCACCTGATTATAGAACGTTTCATCTAATTCTATAACAAAGCATGTACAACAAAATGTTATATACTAAAACTATTGCAGAAATTTCGGTCCAAAGTAACAGTGCAAATTACATCAAAATCTGTCCAGTAGAACTTTTAAAAAAGGCTAATATTTTATAATCGGGCTCACCTGACTATTGAACTTTCTTCCATAATTTTATATTAAAGCGACGTAAAACTATATGCAGTATTTAAAACCATCCATGTAAAATTATCTAACGAACAATGCAAGTTCCAATGAAATCCATTCAGAATTTTTAAAAAGACTAATCTTTCATAATCAAGTTCCACATAATTATGGAATTTCCCCCTATAATTGTATGACTAATCTGCTTATAACAATGTTACGCACCAAAAACTTAACTAAAAAAACTAATAGTGCAAGTTGAATCAAAATTATTTCAGAAGAACCCAAGTTATAAGCAGCCGGAATGAGATTCCGCCACATCAAAACAAATACTGAAATTTGCCAATTTAGTTACGTAAAAGTACACGAAAACAAACAAATACTGAATATTTTACAATGTTTTTGAGCAATTAAGTTAATCTTTTGTAACTTTTGTAACAGGCATATTTAAAAAAATTCAAGCTCGAAAATTACTTTAAGAAACATAAAAAATCTGTAAATTGAGATAAACTTTTCAAACAAATTACTGAAAGTGTTTTTTGTTTTCTATTAGACGTTGAAATAATCGGAAATATGTTGTTTACAGATCTAATTGCAGCAAAAGCGTAATTTATTGGTTAAGCGGTTAAGTTGTTGCCACCAACATTATGATGATAGGCGTTACTCAGGGCCGGCCCAAGGCGTGTGCGAAGTGTGCCACCGCACGGGGCGCCAACCAGATGAAAGGGCGCCTACAAGAACACCGATAAAACTATTTTATATTCTGCGTTTTTTTTCTTTTACATTTTCTATAGCTAGGCTGGGGCCGGTTCGAGAAAGGATTCTTCGTTGCGTTAAAAAATATATTCAACGGCGCTGAAATTTTCTCATGCAGACATCGGCTTCTTTTCTTTATAAGAATGGAACTGCCTTCAAGCTAATATTGCTCAAATTGCTTCGTCGAACTGAGATAAGAAACAGAATCACGAACCCCAGGAACCACGTGATTCAAATCCACTTTCCTTGCGGGATGCTAATTAATCTCGACTTTGAGCCTTTGACAAGTTTATATGGTGAACTATATCACTTCCGGCTATTTAAGCGCATTATTGTAGAATCATCTTATTCCACAGGGAATCTGAAACTGGCCACCAGATGACCTGAAAAAAGAAAGCATTAAGAGCTTGAAGGTGCAGAAATTTTAAAATGAAAAACAGACGTCTTTGAAAAAGTTTTTTTTCTAGCAGTGTCTTCTGGATATGAGCTTATCTTCTGCTAATAGTCAATAGGATTAAGTGTCAGAAATTTTGAAGAAAATTAAAAACCAAAAAAGGGCATAAAACCAAAGATATGTATGGAAATAATTCCTATTAAGATGACTGTAATATCGAGACAATACGATTCGGTCGTTCACTAATTATTTTATTAAACTGCTGTAAATGGAATATTTAACCTTTAACTGATGTCACGCGGTCTCCCAGACCCCGCGACTCCCAGCTGTAAACACTTTTACAGCTTTTTACTTTTCTGTACTTAAGTTAAATAATATGAATAAAATACTTTTTTCATGCAATCTAATTCACATGCTCCTAAGAGAAGTACAACGATATTGTTAGGACAAATTTTAAGTAAATTCAACCATTTGAGTTATTTTTTTTTATTCATTTTATTCGAGGCGTCTGAGAGACCGGATCACATCAGTTGTGTGACAAATTTTAGTCACATCAGTTAAAGGTTAATAGGTAGAAGTGAATCAAGCTAAAGATTTTTCAAGTAACTTCATTCATTTATTTATTTCGTTTAAATGAGTAATTTTCATGCGGATATGAAACATAGTAGAATATTTAAAGTTACAATGCATGCTCGTAGTATTTGAAAGCTGTCAGTTCTTAAAATTACGAAGGACGTTGTGCCCTAATCTGAGAACGGCGGAACTAGAGTCCAACTAACCCTATATAATGCGCCCGGGTAACTGGGGTAAAAATCCAGATGGGACCCCTTTAACACGCTTTTAACCAGAATTTCTGTTAATCAAGGAGGGGTTTTGCCTGTAAGGCCGAAAAAGGGGGATTTCTTTAGCAATTTTTTTGCAATAGGAATGAAGATTTTAGCGCCGGGTTTTTTTAGAGTTATTTGTTATCATTTGAAGAGCATTTAAAAAATTTTAAATAAAAAATTGATAATGTGGCTCCAGTGGCGTGGGTGGATGTCCTAGTATGCGCGCCGTGCACTTTCAATTGGGCGGGATCAGGTAAATCGCCCGAGTCGCTTGCAATCAATTTCCTTTAAGGATTATGAAAGAAGATAATATTGCCTGGAGCTTCAACCACTTTGAGATTTAAAAAAAAAAAAAAAAAAAAAAAAGTTGAAAATCAACAAAATGTCAGCGCTTTGAAAAAAAGATCTATTTCTGACCCCTTTTTCGCACTTTGGCGTGGTTTATTTCTTATATATTTATTTTTTATAAAAGTGGCTGAAAGTGGTCCAAGTTCCAATAAATTATCACCATTAATAATGAAAAAAAAAATAGCAAGATCGGTTATAGTTTTTCGTTCTGGTTCCGCCCACTTTGAAATAAGTTATTTTGAGTAAAATGCGTTTATAATGCTGGAAAACATTGTAAGCCTACGGATGCGTTGCGCTAAAGCACTCAATAACTACGAAAGGTCTTCGGCCAAATTGCTGTACACGGATAATCTACAGACTGTAGAAAATAGAAAAATCTAAAAGAAGGAAATCGATTTTTTTTCAACCGAAAATAAGAAAATTCCCTTAAAAAAAACGATTTTGGTGTTTGGGTTGGCAGGGCATTTTAGAGTGGAGAGCCTGGGCAGCTGCCTCGTTTGCCCTTGCAATAATCAAACTCTGATCGGAAAAAAAATGTTTTTAGGCGCATATCGTGGCCGGCGCAGCCCCCCCACCCCACCCCCCTTACCTGGGAAAATTTTAGTGGAATAGTACAATTAATGAACTGCATTCTAAACCTTTAGTTTATTTTTCTTTTAGTGTTTAATTATTCCAATATTTATCATCTTAAGCGCGGGGAGGGGGGGGGGGGGGAGAGGTCGGTGTGCCCTTGACGAAAAGAAGATTAAACTATTTCCATTCTTACTAAAGGCACACATTTGCTCCAAAATATCTCACCTTCAGGGATTTCGTTCAGCCAGTGCCCATATTTTGAATTTATGTACTGCCCCAGTTTTCCGAGACATACGATTTGAAAGGAACACTGAGCTGAAAGCCAGTAAAAAATAACGTCATAAAAATATATAATTGCGTTATAATGATGCACTTTTTCATTCATCAATAGAGATTATTTATTATTGGAATATAGTCTTTGGCCCATTACAAAATAAATATTTCGCATTACTGGAATTTAAATAAATGAAATTTTATTAATTGAAAAATAAAAATTGCTGGAAATTTGACTGCTTTTTTGTTCTTTAAAGAGACTTTTCTGGAATCAGATTATGTATTTGATACTGAGTTAAATTTTGTCTAAACCGACAGGGAATTCTATTCAATATTGCAGAAATTCTTCATTATTTTGCGATACTTTGCATCTTAAGTACTGGAAGAACGAAATCTACTTAGGGGTAAGGTTTCTTTGGGATAATATTTTGCTAAGCCTTTTTATAATATATACAGACTTATGCCCAAGCACAATTTTTCTCTTAGTGATTTATTATTTAAAATCAAGCGGAAAAAGTACATTTTACGAACTTTTTTAAAAATCATCCAAGATAATGAGTTTTTTTTCTTCTAAACAGTGGAGCAAAAGCCCTTCCTTGCCCCCCCCCCCCCCATCACACCGGTGCCTATGACAAGCACTTTATTATTTGCTGATCTAATAAACAGAAGTCGGGTAGACTTACTTGATTTCTCATTAACATGAGCTAAGTGCTCTAACAAGAATAAATCAATAAAAGCTTAACAATATGTGAAACTGGACCCTATTAAATAATAATAATAATAATAATTTATCTCCATATAAATTTTATTTAGTAATCGTCATGAGAAAATCTTTCATTCAATACATTTATCGTTAAAGAACTTTTTTTTTTCTCTTTAGCGTCCACTATATTGAATTTTTTTCATGATCATTTGATTTCCTACACCAATACTCTATGATTTAACTGGATTCATACAATTATAATGACACTTTGTTTATACAATTTCAGTGCGGCGCTAAGACTTAAATTCGCAATACTTAAACATACATAGGGGACTTTCTTTGGAATGGTTTGTTTAGTTCAGGCGTGGGCGCCAGTAGAACGAAATCCAGGAAAGGGTAAACTTTTTTGGGGACATTTTTTGTTAAACAGATTCCTTATTATTATAAATACAACTCTTATTCTCAATCATAGTTTTCTCTTAATGTTTAAATATTTCAGGTCACTTAAAAAAAAAAAAAATACTATTTTTATGCTTTTTGGTTAAAATTATCACATATAAAGAAAATTTAGTTTTAAAAGAAGAGAAGCAGAACCATTCCAAAAATGAAAAGAAAGAATAAGAATATTTATATTTCCGGGATTCGCTGAATAGAAAACTGGGTTTTCCCATTTTTCAACAGTTTCTACCATGAAAAGTGAGCCCTTTACGAAAACAGATACATTAAATATAAAATGTATTCGTACTTTTTATGTACTAAATAACGAGACACCATTACAGTCTTCATCTTACATAGTTGCTACTTACTAGTAGTTCCACTTCTTTAATTACCCGACTGAAAAGAAGGGTTATGTGTTTCACGCGTATCTGTGTATGTGGATTTCTTTAAACCCTCGAAACATCCCAACGGCTGGATGGATTTTAATGAATGAGGTCTCTATCAATTCGTCTTAACGGCCCAATGGTTATAGGCTAGGTTTTGTTTCTATAAATTCAAAATGGCGGTAGAGACGAAATAAAAATTACGCACCCTATTGAGTGACATATCATTGGATAGGTCTTTCAAAAGTAAGACTATGTTTCATTGACTATTTTACAGTCAGAAGCTCCGTAAAATATTATACAACCTGGAAGTTGTGTAGGTAGGATCTCTAGCTTTACTGCAACTCTAACCATCATAGGCATCTATAGACCTCATCAAAACAGTGTTTATAGATAGGAACTAACAATTAAACACAACTTAAAAGTCATCAATACAAGTAAATAAAAAAGATAGGTAAGTAAGGGGCCGTTCAAGTATTACGTAAGCATATTTTTAGTCATTTTGTACCCCTCCCTCCCCCTTGTAAGAAAAAATAAGCAAATACTAGACCCCCCCCCCCCTTTGCTTACGTAAAATTTTATGACATTCTAACATCAACTCTATTTGCCATAAAAAATTACAGTTAGCGATAAATTGCAGTATTAATACAGCAAATTTACATAAACAGACACATAGGGGTTGTGGTATTGAAGGAAAAAGAAATCGCACTGAACAACAACAACAACAAAAAAAAAACTTTAAGGAATACAACCGGCCCTAACTTATTTAGGCACATAACTAAAAATTTTAACAAGGATCATAGGAACATTATGTGTTTGGCGTTCACATTTCTAGTCTGGTGTCCAAGATCTTTGAATCCGTGTTTCTGGATTGTCTATTTTTAAGTTTTCATTGTAGTGGTGGACTGGAATGATCCTCGTTTCCAGTCCTTGTTTACTCCATATCTTTTTTCTCAAGTTGTTCAACATCCCCAGAACGCTCATCTAAATCATGCTCTTTTGCTTTTGTTGTTAAACTATAGTTGCTTCGTTATCTAATGCTTACATAAGAATTTTCGTGACCCCCCTCTCCCCCTTGTCAGCAAAAATAAGCAGACACTGGATGCCCCCTCCCCCACTTACTGCTTACATAATACTTGAACGACCCATAATATAAAAAAGTAATATAAAAAAATATTTTATAAAAAAAAATATTTTAAGTCAATTCCTACTTAGGTCAATAAGATAATTTTTTTCCTCCCATTCTTCTTTCCTCTTGAGTGGCGCTTAAAAGGCCTTGATCAAGAAGAGGGCTCTCTCGGTCTTAAAATAACATGATCAAGAAGAAGGCTCTCTCGATTATTGAAAATTAATTAATTTAATTTAATTAATGAATTAATATTTGAAAAAACTGGATTAACATCAAGTGTCATCCACTACAAGTTTTTAAAAAATTATTTGAGATTGATTGGAGGAATAATAAGTCTTTTATTAAAGATTGAAAATTTGAACAAGATATATATAGCGAGAGTGTGAGCTAATAGTAGGAATTGAAAAAAAAATAGTTTCATATTAATGTGAAATAATTAATTAGTTCGATTTTTACGCGGTCGGGTTTTTTGATTTTTTAAATTTAATTGTTTATTGTCGAAGTATTCCAAACAGTATTCTTCTAACAAAGATTTTTTTAAAATTAAATAACTTATTATTATTATTATTATTATTTTTTTTTTTTTGTCCAATACCATGCGTTGTGTTTTACTTTTGGATCGTAACATGTTACACATTAAGAATGGTAATTACTGTAAAATTGAAATTTCCTTTATGAGACTTAATTTTACAATTTACCAAACTCAAAGATGGGATTAAAATTAGAAATTTTATCAGGTTTTGATGTACTTTAAATTAATATCTTAAATAATTAATAATAGTTCGTATAAAAATTACTAATATTGAAAAAAAATTAAGAACACAAGTAATTTTTCTTGTGTGTGTGTGTGGGGGGGGGGGGGGGTGGCGGGCGCCCCGATGGGTGCTCGCACGGGCGACAAAATGTCCTTGGGCCGGCCCTGGCGTTACTCATAGATATGCTTTTTCTTCATAATATTGCATTAATAGCAAACGGACATATCTTTCTTAATTGGATTGCAGGTATATTTAAAAATAGCTCCGTCATTGAAAATTAATTTAAAATGGATAAACAATCTGTAGATTGAGATAAGCTTTTCAAACAAATATTACTGAAAGTACTTTTTGTATTCTATTAGACGTTGGAATAATCAAATGTGCGATGTTTAAATTTAAAATTGCAGTAAAAGTTAAATTTATGGTTGGGTTAGGTTGTTGCCACCAACAATATGATGCTAGACTTACTCATAACAATGTCTTTTCTTTATGATATTGCATTAAGAGCAAACAGGCATATCTTTCGTCATTGGGCTGCATGGAAATTAAAAAATATCCATGATTGAAAATTACTTTAAAATCCATTCAAATGAGAAAATTGAGATACAATTTTCAAATAAATTTAATTTGAAAGAACTTTTTTCTATTCGACAGTGTGAAAAACGAAATTGTATGATGTTCATAAATTGAGAAAAATTTCAGTAAAGGCACAATTTATGGGTTAGGTAGTTGCTATCATCAGTATAATGTCAAAATTGGCATTGTGTTTGTAGTTTTTTGTATATTCTGAAGATGACTCAATGAAAGAGACAAAGCATGTAAATTTTTAGTATTTTTAATGTGTTTTTTTTTATTGAAATGACGCCTTTTAAGCAAATAATTGTATTTTAATATATGTTTTGACATTTGTTTGGAATATGTATAATTATGGTATAGTTAATAGTAGACGTAATTAAAACTAAATTACTTATATTTATATTTCTGATTGGCCTTTTTAACGATTCGTGGACGGGAATGTACCAATCTCAGTTATTGTCATTGCCGTATTATTTCATTTTAATGTATTTTATCCGGAAGGATCCTTATTATTGACACAGGCGAAGCCGGGTAGTTCTGCTAGGATTTCTATATTTCTATTGTGAGAGCATTATATTTGTACATTTCCTAATTCTATAAAATACTAAAAAAATATTTTAAATAAAAGATTTGTGTGGATTTATAAATATTGCACAAAATCCCTATAAATTCTAATTTAATTAATTAATTTTAATTGACAAAATTCTTCTAAAGTTTATTAAGTGATTGTGTCAATCTTTTAATGTAGTTTCAAAAATTCAATAAAATTGCTTTAGAAGATGAAATTTTCATAAATTCATAATTTGGGACATAAAGGTTTAAGTAAATTTCAATATAAGTGAAAAGAAAAAAACTGTTTTTTTGCTTGTTATAAAAATACCCAATCCCTTAAAATATTATTTGATTTGACGGTTTCTTTCACTGTAGCTCTTCGAAATTGTATTTTAAATGTCAAAGAATTCATACATGGAACAAGCAGAAGGAATAAAGTCTTCTTATTCTTATTATACATAATTGATCTCTGAATTTTATTAAAACTCTCTCTCTCACATATTTTGTTAAAAATCAGAGAAAAAAAATATTACTCTTTGGATTGGCATAATTAAAAAGCTATTCTAGATTGGGTATAAATAATTAGCTATAACATAGACCTGGATGTTTAAAAGATATCACCCAAAATAAAATTTAGTCGAAAACAGATTTTTAAATACTGATTTTATCATTTAAGTTAGAAGCCTCATATGAAGAACTTCTAACTCAACTTTTATATGATCGAGAGCGAGTTAATAGAATTTTGATTTTATTATTTATTATTTTTATTTTTTACATATTTGCTAAAATTTCACCAATATTATACATGTTATTTTATGAATTAATTAATGGAGCGTACACTGTACAAGTTTGGAAGTCAAAGATCGATAAAAACTTTTGAAATAAAATCGAAACATACATAAGCAAAACATAAATCACAACGATAATGTTTTTTGAAATATTTTATTTATCAAAAAATATTCAATCTCAAAAATAATACAGAAATAACAATAACAACGATGATATAAAATTAAATACATAAATATGACCACGCACAGAAAAGGCTTCATTGGATAAACTTTACGCATGCAATATAACAAATATTAAAATTAATGTGTACAACTCATTGAGACAAATCTATTATTCATATAAAATATGATTGTTTTAAATTCTTTTCAGGAAGTTAACAATTGCATTTCGTCGGCTTATTGCATTTTCATGGCAAGTGAATGCGTTCATCAACTCAACTAACACCTTACTATGTAAAAAATGTTGAAGTGGCATAATTTCTACATATCATCAGATGGGTATGAAAGTACTGCATCATGAATTGCTCTAGCTACGTAATCCACATTTTTATCATTCAAGCCACAAATGTTTACACGCCCAGCTGTAGGGAGATATATGTGATACCGCTTGATAAGATATTGCACTTGTTGCTCTGGAAAAGAAAATATATCATAAATTTATACATTTGGAAATTATCTATACATTAATCAATTAATTATTATTATTTTTCTTTTGCTCGCATTCAATATCTCTTTTTTATGTTGAGATTTATTGGTATTCGTGTGCTGATAATAGATAAATATTTGTACTGATTAGGTAATTAAATATTTATGCTGGTAGGTAGCATTCCTTTATCAATTTATCCTACGACAAGTATCAATTGAATTGTCTTGGCTTCCTTTCTTCATGAGTCATGGTCTACAGTATGGTCCAATTGCTTCCCGCGGAGTCTCGATAGTGCTGCTATTTTCTAACAGTAATTTTCGCCTTATTTAATCACATAAATTCTGAGATTACAAATAGTTTTGCCATCAAGCTCCTGCGGACCGCAGTCGTATCACATTGCTGTACATAGTGAGATCTTATGCTAGAGCTTGATTTAGCCGCTAACTACTGTCACAGAAATTGTCGCGCAACTACTATGAGCGATCTCTGAGTCCGGTTAATCGAATGATAAATGAAACGATCCATTAACTCATACTATACTGTTCTGCACTAATATTTATGTACAGGATTTTTATAATTAACAATCACCTACTCAGAGAAGTCTTTAGCAATACTGCTGTGCTAGGGCCCCAAACGAAACAAATTTTTTTTTCTAGTAACCGTGGTTAAACTAAATGTTACAGGTTAAACTGTGACAATTTGAACTGCTTCAACAAAATACATTTTTAGAAGAGTTAAATAATCGTGATTAAATTAAAAGTTAAAAATACAATGAAATCAATTGTTTAATTCCGTTACGATGCATTCAACACTATCGGAACTAATAAAAATCAGATGAACTCATTTTATTTCATATTCTAGGTTTTGAAGAGATATAATACTTATATAAAATAAATACAATCAAAATGCTGTAATTCTTAGATAGGTAACCGTGAACATACAAAAGTCGAAATAAAAAAAGGGTACTGCCGGTAAAATGTTAAAATACGAGAAAACATACGAATTATAAATTAATATCGACGATGAAATCCCCATGGCTTTTAGTAGTTTCGGGCGTTTTTCTGCAGTAAAATATTTCTAAATAATAAATCAGAATCTTCTGATTATAATATAATAAATTTCTAGATGGCCTATCCTATACCTCAAGCAAATATCATAAGGATAATAGTTTAAATACTTATATGTTGTCACTTGTAAATTGCTAAAAAACCCCGATAAAAAATATTATTAGTTTTAAAAAAGTTGACTTTAAATATTCTGAAATGATAAATAATTCATGAATAACAATTAAAAGTTGATTCCCCATTATAAAATTTTCTTATTTAATTTAATTGAATACGTGAAGAAAACAAAAAGCTTCAATACTACTTATATTTCACATAAATTTCTTTAAAATACAACACTATACCAATTTATTAATCCTTTTTTACGTACCTGTGAGGCCAGAAAAGCAAAACATTCCAATCTGCCTTGTGATGTGATCCCATGATCCTGGAGTACCTAATTCTTGAAGTTTATTCCTCAAAGCCCATCGCATTCTTTTGATCCTGATAGCAATTGTCTTAATTTGGTTCTTCCTAAAAAAATAAGTACACAAAATGTAAACAAAATCTGTTAGAGGATTTAATTTGTAAGTGAATGTGCCTTTTGAATCGACAAATTTCAAGCCATCCCCTGATAAAGTTTCTATATGATAATTATTTTTTTCCATTCCTAGTCGAAAAAGATAAATTTTATAGATAGCTCGTCTTGTTACCAATTATTCATATTATGTAAAAAACAGCTTTTATAACAAATAGAATTTTTTACACATACGGAATTTTTAGCATGAAGGGTACTGTTTGCGTTTCACCCTCTCTTGAAGATGAATATTTCAACTGCAATTGTCAATACATCAGGCAACAAAGAGCAATGTATTAAATATATTAATCTAACATTTTAGAAAAGAACCCATATGTTATTAAGGTAACAATAATAGTATACGAATAGTATCTAATATTGCAGAGTAGGCAATAATCAATTTAAACAATCATACTTCGTGCATTTTCTGCGGACATTTAGCTGTTCAAAGAGATCGACTGGTTATAAGCTGCTGCGACAAAAGATTCCTTTCAGCTATTTTGTCGATTAAATAACCACATTTCATGCAACTCCTGTAAACACATAGCATCTCAAAGAGATTGGCAGGCTACGTTTCAAGCTGCTGCAATAATAGATTAGTTTTAGCTATTTTGGAGATAACATGCGCCTGTTCCAAGGCAGGTGTAGTTGAATAAGCTTTTGAGGATTCATGTATTCAATGAATTTCTCTATCATCTCTATTATCAAATGTGAATCCTACCAAGTTCTTGTGAATGTAAAGAATGGTTATATTCTATATTGTATGATATCTAGCAATTTATTAATTAATATGCCATAGTAGGTAATGAATGTACGGTATTTGCTTAATGAATTATCTGAAAATTCATTCGACTGCATACAAAAGAAGTATTAAGCAAGTCACTGAATACCTTATGCCACATGATTTATTTTCTGTTTTTATTCACGGATTGTCTTTAGTTCAGCATATTACATTCTTTGATAAAAGGCAACGTTTAAATGCTCCAAGATCCCCTTTCTGATTGGAAATTTGCGCCCAATTAGCCCTATAGGAAGTTTGATTTTTTAAAGACATTTTACATTAGGAAGATGTTTTTACTTAAGTTGAAAATGCTGCTATATATCGTCAGACAACGAAAGCGACAGAACGTGATGCGTCCACCTCTCTTGACTGCCACGTGGTGAAGATAGGCTGATTTTCAGCAATTGTTGAACTATCATATGATAAAGGAAGTCTGAGAATCAGTCGAGACCGGCTGAGTGCCGCGGAATGTCTCTTCCGTTGGCTGCACTATTATACCCTAGAATAGATGTCATTTTCCCTTATCTTTTACACATCTATCGTTGCGCACACAGTCATTTTCCTCGATAAAATTCAACCATTCTCAATTCTGTCAGCTGCATAGTCAAAATACATTTCTTGTGCACACATTTTATAAAATCAAGATAGAATAAAAATAAATAAGGGATTAAAATTCTGCATTGCTTTTCTGTAACAATGTCGAGTAACAACTGCACGGAAAAAAATTTGATGCTTTAAAAAAAGAATTTATCATTTTCAATTATTAAAATGTACTTTTATGAAAACATTTTTACTGATTACTTTTTTTAAATCTTACTTTTTTAACATATCATTTTTTTTTTAATTATTGCTTTTGAATATACACATGTCATAAAGAAAAAGTATCAAATAAATATTTAGTGCGCGCGAGTTAAAAGCTCGTATAGAAATTTCGTTATTTTTATCTCTTTGAAAATGTCAAAGGAAGTTTTACGGATTCAACTTACTTAATAACTTCTTTAGAAAATAAGTTGTTTCATAAGTGAACGGAAAAAAGATCATTCATACAGCTGTTTGAAAAGGATTTGAATAAAACAGCAAATACGTAATAGTAATAATAATAAAAGAAGTGTCTATGCATTTAATGTATTACTGAATGATCTAAACAGCTGTAAATATAATAATAATAAAAATAGCTATAATAAAAATAGCTATAAAAGTTTTGCAATGTATATACTCTGTTACTGAAGTAGGTAAAATAATAATGTAAATGTTTTTAACTTATCATAACCGTAGTTTGAATTACGACATAATTTCAGTTTGGCGTTGTTAGGGTAAGAATTAAAAAGAGTTGGAACTTCCTTCTAAATTAAAACAAATTTGACAAATACAAATCCTAGAAAAAGAAAGAAAGTTTAACAATTTGGCGAGAAAAAAGAGATAAGTATGCCATGCATTAATAATATTATAAAGTTGGCTTAAATAATAATGAAGTAAATGTCATATTTTAACTGAAAATATAAATGTTGACCTATAAAAAACTAATTTCACTTTGTAACTGAATGCTTTGAGAGAAATTTGATTATTTCTAAAGAATTCATGGGATGAGTCTTCTGATGTTTATTTTTGGTCCAGTTTACATTTCGACTAATTTAATATAAATTACCCAAATATAAATTATTAGAAATCTATTAATTTACAAAATTAATTTTTAAAACAAACACCTTGATAATCATTTAATATCCTCAACTGAAAGCTCATTTAATGAAGAAATTTTGTGTATTCTTGATAAAGGTTTTTTTTTTTTTTTTTTTTTTTTTTTTTTTTTTTTTTTTTTTTTTTTTTATTCTTCTAGTATCATAATCTACAGTTATTTAAAAGAGTTTTATTTTTATATCTTCCATTGAAAGCTCTCCTCTCATTTAATGAGGCAATTTTGTCTTTTCTTGATAAAGATTTTTTTTTTTAATTCTACTTGTGTCTTAATCAACAGTTATTTAAAAGAGTTTTATTTTAATATCCTCTATTGAAAGTTCGTTCCTGTCAATTAATGAGGAAAATTTGTTTTTTCTTGATAAAGATATCTTCTAAAGATATATATCATATTTCTTAAAAATTGTACTAGTATCTTAATCTACAGTTATTTAAAAGAGTTTTGTTTTAATATTTTTTATTGAAAGTTCGTCTCTGTCATTTAATGGAGGAAATTTTGTCTTTTCTTGATAACTTTAAAAAAAATTCTACTAAGTATCTTAATCTACATTTATTTAAAAGAGTTATGTTTTAATAACCCCTATTGAAAATTCGCCTCTGTCATTCAATAAGGTAATTTTGTCTTTTCTTGATAAACATATATAACACATTTCTTAAAAATTGTATTAGTACCTTAATCTACAGTTATTGAAAGAGTTTTATTTTAACCCATTTGTGCCTAGAGTCCCATTTTTGGGACGTTTCAAATTTTAATGAATAAGTATATTTTTCTACTCCTTCATAACATGAAAATTGTATGAAGTAATTGTCTATAAATGTCTTAATCTATAACTGAGAGATGACAGCATAAGGTGGATATTTATTTGCTTAAATGAAGGCTTTTTTCGGTGTTTATAAATTTTTAATTTTTCCAGATGGCGAAATGTAAAAAGTAAGTTTATTTGTATTTTTTCTATCAAGAATCCAAAAACCTAAGTCATAATCTCAGCTTGTAGACTTTTCTGAAATACGTATTGTTTTTAATTGAGAAATTAAATGTTCAAGCCTACTTTTTATGCCTTTTTGTAACGTCCAATATATAGGGTTCTAGGCACAAATGGGCACATATTTTTGTTGGACGTTTAGGAGACAGTTATTTATGTAATCTCCTTTTGAAGATATTTATGGAATAAATTGTTTTTAAGTCAGCAATACGATTATTCTTATTTTATTATTAATAATAGTTATAACGTTATTAGTCTCTGTAAATAAATAAATATATATTTTTCGTAGCTCATAAAAATACTAATTATCGTACATAATATACAATTTAAAAACTTTTCAATATAAATGTAGACAAAAAATATAATTATGCGTGTTACTCTACTAGAAATATTCATATGTAGTTTTTTTACATTTTATTAAATAAATACAAAAAAAAATTAAGCGTAATTTTTTTTAGTATTTTTCCAGTTCATTTTACAATATTTTAAAGTGATTTTACCGAAGCATTTGAGAAAATAAAAATTCAGCCACAAATGGGTTAATATCTTCTATTGAAAGTTCGTCTCTGTCATTTAACCCATTTTCGGCCAAAGGTGCGCAAACGCACCATTTCAATAAATATTTTTTTATTAACACTGCGACGAATATTTTCACTAATTTTACCTTTCTGCTATTTTTAAGGGTTCTGGATACAGCTATAAAATATCAGTAATTCAATTGGAGAAAACACTTTTTGTTGAGAAATTTTCAAAATACGCTAGTCTTAAAATTGAAAGGGTTACTGACAAATTCGACTTTTTGAAAATGTATAATTATTCCACATGAGATTAATCATATGTTTTTATATTGGATTAAAGTTGCAAGTTCTGTAAATAAAATAAGAATAAAACAAATGTCATAAAAAACTTAAAAAAAATTATTGATTTTAAATTTAATGGTGCGTTAGCGCACCATTGACCAAATGCAAATAAAACATTATTTTTCATGCACGAAACTTTTTTTTGTCTTAATGAATGTAATTTAAGTATATGTCAATGAAAATAATACCACATTTTATAAAATTTCCATGCTTGGCCTAAAATGGGTTAATGAGGAAATTTTGTCTTTTCTTGATAAAGATTATTTTTCTTTTTTTGAAAATTCTATTAGTATCTTAATCTATAGTTATTTAAAAGAGCTTTATTTACATAATTAAACATAATTATACATATTTACATAATTAAAAACGAAATCAACTTGAAGTAGAGTACCCATTGTTTAAACAAGTTCAGTGGTTTACAGTACATATACATTTAACGTCTGAATTTAAAAACCATTAAAACACCAAATAAAATAAACTAAGACAGACTTGAGTACAGTTAAAAAATAAAATTTATAAAGACAATAAAAAACAATTAAAAATACAATATGTAAACGTTTCGCCAAGCGACACGCAAGGCATCATCAGTACAAAAAATATCCATTGCATTTCAAACGTCAGAACAAATCAAGAATAGTTACAGTTAGCTATTTTAAAAACAAATAATATTCGCTAGGGACAGAACGAGCATCATTCAGAGCATGCGACCGCAATTCAGTGAACCAAGCCTCAAGGAGCAATCTACCATGGTAGTTGTTGCAACCAGATTTCAAAATACTGGCGTTCGCAATGAGCGGAATTTGATTCGTTTGAAGTGAATGCTGGACAATTTTTGAATTCAAATTACTCTTTTTTAAAGTACCAGTATGTTCTTTTAGGCGAATTTCCAATGATCTACCAGTTTCACCAATATAAACACTATTGCAATCTTTACAAGGAATAATATAAACAACACCGTGTAATTTAGACTTATCATATTGAAATTTATGCTTATTGAAAAAGGAACTCAATTTACAGGGTTCGTACGGGTACCGTTATTTTCAAGGACCAATATCAGAATTTTTTAATAGAAAAATAAATGTAGTTCAAGCGGATGAAATTTCGCATTATTTCAGGGGAGATTTTCCATAAGAAAATACTGGTACCGAAGAATTTCTTAGTAATGAAATTCAAGCACCCGTACGAACCCTGATTTATTAATAGGTTTAAAAGAAACCCCAATATTGAATGATTTCAGAATGCTAGAAATTTTTTCAGAAATGTTCTTATAATAAGGGATACAGATAAAGGAGCTAGGTTTACTACGTTGAAAAAATTAGCCTTTCAGCCATAAAATAACCGTTATTAAGACTTTAGCCTTCAGAGCCATACAATATTGCAGTTCCAGTAATGATTTTGAAATAGAGAAATGTAAAATTTATCGTGATTTGGTTAATAATAGCTACCCTATTGGTCTTGTTAAAAAAATCTTTAAAAATACTTTAAATTTTGTAAATTCTACTCCCCTTTTCAACGTACTAAACCTAGCTCCTTTATCTGTATCCCTTATTATAAGAACATTTCTGAAAAAATTTCTGGCATTCTAAAATCATTCAATATTGGGGTTTCTTTTAAACCTATTAATAAATTGAGTTCCTTTTTCAATAAGCATAAATTTCAATATGATAAGTCTAAATTACCCGGTGTTGTTTATATTATTCCTTGTAAAGATTGCAATAGTGTTTATATTGGTGAAACTGGTAGATCATTGGAAATTCGCCTAAAAGAAAATACTGGTGCTTTAAAAAAGAGTAATTTGAATTCAAAAATTGTCCAGCATTCACTTCAAAC
This sequence comes from Maratus speciosus, assembly GCA_963932465.1. Classification (NCBI taxonomy): domain Eukaryota; kingdom Metazoa; phylum Arthropoda; class Arachnida; order Araneae; family Salticidae; genus Maratus; species Maratus speciosus. Next base: position 302,587,577 of record OZ010796.1, on the reverse strand, counting down.
GAATCACATTCCGCTCATTGCGAACGCCAGTATTTTGAAATCTGGTTGCAACAACTACCATGGTAGATTACTCCTTGAGGCTTGGTTCACTGAATTGCGGTCGCATGCTTTGAATGATGCTCGTTCTGTCCCTAGCGAATATTGTTTGTTTTTAAAATAGCTAACTGTAACTGTTCTTGATTTGTTCTGAAGTTTGAAATGCAATGGATATTTTTTGTACTGATGATGCCTTGCTTGTCGCTTGGCGAAACGTTTACATATTGTATTTTTAATTGTTTTTTATTATCTTTATAAATTTTATTTTATAACTGTGCTCAAGTCTGTCTTAGTTTATTTTATTTGGTGTTTTAAAGTTCATTGGTATTTGAATTCTCTATCGCAGGTTTCTAAAAAGTATGCTGGTTAATGTGATCAATAATGCGTGTAATAGTAAATTTTCATTGAAAATTTACTATAATTCCTTTTAACAACTTGCTTAAATTTGAAATGATTTGAGCATTTTTACGAAATTTAATGTTCAGGTGAACTGGCAAATTTACCACCATCATCATAGAAACCTGAAGAAAATTTGAAATCTCTTTAATTGAAAATCTCATTTTAAAATTTCCAAATCATATCTTTATTAAAATTTAAATTGCTTTATCTTATCCGCTAAATCATGAAAAGTAATTTTAAACACAACTATTGAATAATTTTGAGCCTTTTCTATGACGTAAGCTTTATCAGGTGTGATATCCGAATCAGAACCGAAATAAACCCGCAAGAACTAGTTCAAATCGAAAGATTCTATTTTTAAAACTTAGTTATGTAACAAAAACCTTTTTCTATTTACCTAATCTCTTTTCGCTTTGTATTTATCAATCATAGAATCAAAAAATATTAATCATGGTATTTGTATTAATTTTTTTTTTCAAATATAAGTTGTACTGTATTCATCAGTTTTTTTAACCCTTTCTGATCCGATTATTTATTTAAATTTTGGGGAAAATTACTTTTTGTTTAAAAAATTAAAGATAGCTCTCCAAAAGGAAAACAAAATTAAGATTTGCTGTAATCTAGCCAATATGACACTAGTTATTTTGTTATTATCGTTAATGTGACAATAAGCTATGAAAGAATTTTTCAAGACGTTTGAAAATTTTTCATTATTACTACACAGACATTAAACAGATAAAACTTTGTAGTGATTTTCCTTCTTTTATCATAAATTATTTTTCATTATTTGCATCAGACAATTAGATTACATTTTTAATTTTAAAAGTATGAAACAAAAGTCTCAGTAACGGTTTACGAAGCTTAAAACGCACCATTTTTTCACACTCCCTAACAAAGTTGAAAAGTGTTTATGAATTCGGTTTGTCTGTCTGTCTGTCCGACTCTCCTTGCTGAACTCTCGTAAATATACGAGGATTGCCATGTAATTCTATATGTTTTGGTTTAGTATAGAATTTTTGGTACTAAAAATGAAGTGTGCTGCAGTTATATTTCGTTTAGAGGTACACACAAAATAATTCCGTTACATTATGATCTACGGAAAAAAGTGGTTTACGGTGCATATTGTTGATGTTACAATATTTAAAACATATAGAGATTGACGTGCATCATCGATATGGACAACACCATGCTTTATCAGGAGTGCAGAATAAGTAGCATTTACGGTTCATTTACAGGGACACACAAAATAATTCCATTACATTATGATCTATGGACAAAAATCGGTTGTTTTGCATTTTAATCATGTCATGATACTTCAAGCATAATGAAATTAAAAAAGAGCGCTGAGGTGCACAACAGCCTATCTTCTATAGATTATGGAGTGCGTAGCACATATCGTTAATTTACAGAGACGCACAAAAGAATTCTCTTACAGGACTGACTATGATCGACAATTGCTGAAAGTGGGCTTTCGGTTGTGGTATGTTTTTTTTAAACTTATGTAATTGCTAATGTATTACGTGGTACATATAAATTCTATAGATCGTATACCAGGCTGCACGACAAAATTCGTACACATTACTGCATTTTACCGGTTTTTAAGTTGATTATTTAGAAATCTCATTTCAATCTATAAAAAAAGAAATTTCTTAATAATATTCTCTTGCTGTTGGAAAGCGTTTCATATTCTATGCCTGATGAGTGATTTTTCGTCCTTATTTCAGTATTAATTCTGTAAATGCTGATACACAAATGAAGGGCAAACTAAACGATAAGTTGCTATCCAACTAATGTAGCCAGGTGTCCCGCATAAATCGGGGCTCCAAAAGCTATGGACGCCAGTATTTTAAAGCAATTTTCTTCGCCTTATCTAATGGCAGAATTATCTGCGATTAAAGATGGCGAAATAAACTGTAAGAAATTAGTGGTCTCCAGCGCATTCGGAGCCCTGATTTATGAGGGACACCTGTCCACACTATAATCCAACATACAATTTACTCCGAGATTTTAAACAAAGATGTAAAACTTAAAATCACAAAAATAAAAATTTATCTCGACGTTTCGGGTTATCTTTAAAACCATCCTCAGTTTGGTGTATGGTAGTTATGGAGCTTATCTTTATGGAATTTATCTTTAAAATTGGATCCCGAGGATGGTTTTAGAGATAAACCGAAACATAGAGTATAATTTTTATTTTTGTGATTTTAATTTTAACATCTTTGTTTAAAATCTCGGCGTACAGTGTATGTTGGATAGAAAATTATCGATTTGTTTTCACATTTGAGTATACAACGTATAGTCCTTATTTATTACTATGAAAATAATAAACATAAAGACATTTGGTACTATTAGGATACAGGCACGAAAGGTTAATGTAATTGTCTCAGTTCAACTGTCTGTTAATGTAACTGTCTCAACTCGTTTTCCAACTGCGAATAGACTTTAAAATTTAGGAAATGCTAATTAATAAGAAATGCTATGGTTTCGAACTTTATGACGTTTTATTATTTTTCAAGCAAATGAGGTATGCATTCTTCCTTAACGTAAAATAGGGAATCATCCGGAGAAAATTCGGGATATCTTAACCAGGATTACTCATTACTTTTGAGTTCCTGATATGTGTAAAAACAAATATGGACTTTTTTTTTCACGTACTCTCGCATTTTTCCAAATCGTGCAAAACTCCTGAAAAGAGATATATACATTTATTATTAAAGTACTGGTACATATCAAGCGGTATATTTTTGTATGTTCAAGTATGTTTTTGTACTGAGATCTGACACATATAGATGTATGTTTATGAATGTTGTTAGGCGCTATGTTTCGATCTGTATTTAATCGTCAGAGTTATTTATGTAATTTGCATAATTAATCCTTACAAAAGTAAAGTAATTCTGTTACTGTAATGTTGAAAACTAACCTGAATTTAAGAACAAATTTCTTTGAAAATAAATAAATGCCACTTTTTTCAAGTAAATTAAAAAAAACAAAATTTTATTCCAAAATTCCTGAGACAAATTTGGGCATTTCGAGAATAAAATTAAATAGTATAAGTAATATACCAGTGCCCTTCAGAAGGTTTTAAGGCTCGTGTTGCATTTATTATGTCAGCCGTTACCAACTAAACAAAAATAAATAAGTAAAAGCTCATCCTCTTAAAGTGTTTATGAAAAAAGTAAAACTCTTAAAGTAAAGCTCATTCTTTACATGACTGATTTAGAGTATTTAGATCAGTGTTGTAAATACGCTATTTTTTTTTTTTTTTAATTCAGATAGCTCAATTGCCACTACTTTGTTGAAGTAGTAATATTCACCTTATTTAGTGACAGATAGATCGAAAATAAAGTGAAAATAAGGCATTTTAAACTATTTCAAAAAAGTGGCACCAAACACGCAATCTGATTTTACATTTTAGGTAGATTTCGTAAGAAACACTACCTATTACATTCTCCCCTATGTTGGAATTTCGGAATTTTTTTCCCAGATCTACGCCGATCATGGCCCTTAGAACCCCAAACCACTCTCAGTTAAAAATTTTATCTATCTATCAATCTACCAATATAACTTTTTTATGGACACAATCACTTCCATAATTCTGCACAAATCGCTTCAAAACTGATACATAAAATCAAGGTGCAGAAAATCTCGGTCAAGTTCGTTAATGGGCAGAATCAGACCAAGGGGGTGCGAATAGAGAGGGGTTTTCTGAAAACCAACCCCCCCCCCCCATAACTTCTTAATTATAATACATATCAAATCAGCTTAAAGTTATTATCACTTCTAGAAAAAGAGCCAAAAATAGATGTATGAAAATTTTTTGATAAAATTAAAAATTGGCTCAAGGGGCGAAAAAACTGGGTTTTAGGGAGAAAAAACTTCGCCAATTCTCAAAATATCAAATTCAATTAAATTTATTATAAATCTTGTTAATATTATCTACAACTTTTTGGTAAAATCAATTTTTACAGCAAAAAAAAAAAAAAAAAAAAAAAAAAAAAAAAAAAAAAAGAAAAAAAAATTTAAATTTAAATTAAAAATACATAGAAGTTGAAAAAAAAGTTATCCTAATAACATGATTCTGATAAAACCAGCTCTTACAGAAAAATGAAATTAAAAACTCGTCAAAAGCGGCCAGATAAAATTGTTCAACTGGGTTTATCTCTAATATTGATTTAGTTTTTGTTGGTGAAATTAGTACTTGACTTCGAAATTTACCCGCGCTTGTAGGCCGAGCCGGCAGGGATTTTTTTTTTTTTTTTTTTTTTTTTTTTTTTTAAGTAGCGGATTGGCAATACTGATTTAGATTAGAAATTTTTTGGTAAATTCTCATAAATTTTGGCGCATGAATCTGCACTCCAGCAGTATATAAAAGTTACGAAATATGTAAAAAAATGCTCAGAATTTTTTTTATTTCTAGAATTTTTTGTATTACTGAAAGGTGAACACCGTTATTTTTTTTTAAATTTATCAAAATATGATGGGAAATAAATGTTTAATATTTGAAAGCTAAAATATAACAAAATAACTATAGCATTTTTTACAAATAATACCGGAGATTAAAAATATTCTTAAAGGTGAAAAGTATCCAAGAGGGTTTTTAAATTCGGGAATCGGTAAGGCATTATTGGTCTAGTGCTCTTAAAACAAAGTCGGTACACTATGGGGGTTAAAATGTTCATTCTAAGGTACCACCGCTATTTTAGATGAGATATTTCCAACTTCATAGTTTAGTTTCGTAGTTCCAATTCCAGAGTTAAACCGGAGGATTTGTAATCGTCGAATTTGTAATATTTTTCTGCGATTTAATAAGGCTAAAAATTCTTTTCAAAAATTGTAGCAGAACTGTACGCACCTTCAATTAAAGCACTGAAAAGTACAATAAAGTTGTATATTTCATCCAGAAAAGCTTTTCTTTTAGGTAAAATAGTTTATTGAGTATTTGTTTTCTGAAAAATCTTTTTACATTTGTGAGGGGAAAAAAAACGAAACAGTAGAACGACTTACATACACATACACACACACAAAAAAAATATTTAAAAAAAATTACTTTGTTCGAAAATACAAAATTTCACAAGTTTAATACAGTATACCTGATTAATCAATTGAAATGTACTTAAAACATCAGGAAGACTTTTCCACATCAAATAATTTTCGACGAAAGTAGAAAATTTCACTATTTTATACAGATATTATATTAGATATTACTATTTTATAGATTATAAATGAGCTCAAAATCCCCGGAAACTGTAAGAAGACTCTTTCACAAGTATTTCTTTCTCTGAAAGTATAATTTTTACCGTTTTAATACAGTATAGTTAATCAGATAAAAGTAGTTCGAAACAATAGGAAAACTCTACCACAAAAAATTACTATGTTCGAAAGTAGAAATTTGTTCGTTAGTAGAAAGTAGCCGTTATTTTAATAGTACGTAGCTAATTAATAAGCTAAAAGTTACCCGGAACAGTGGGAAGACTCTCCCGCAAAAAATACTTATTCAGAAAATTTCACTATTATAAAACAATATAGCTAATTAATCAGATTTATTAAATCTGATTTCACATGTGAATGAACTAGCATATATACGAGAACTTTATACATGTTCCTAACATTTTCTCTAGACTATAAAGGAGTGTCTGATATCATTTTTTTATTCGGAGAAATCAGTCTGTCTTAAAAAAAAAAAGACTAAGAGTTTTAGATAGGAAGATATACATGTAACTTAACAGTGCACAATCACTGGATCTCTGCCAAAAGAGTAATTACGTCAATGCAATCCTACAAAGTATTTAGAAGCTATGGCCACGTGATAATGTCACCTTTCGATAAAGAAGATGCTATTTACACTGTCATTCATTTTCTCATGTACTGAGTATGTTTTGGAGAATGTGTTTATTGGAATAAGTTAAATGGTCCCTATATCTCAAAGGGAAAAAAATCTTCTGTGCAGATTATCATTATATTTTCTAGTAGATTGTTATTGGGAAAATCCTACTGAGTCACCGTGAAAGTTGTTTGTGAAGATGTTTCTTTGGGCCGTTCAAGGAATTATTCACTTATGAAATTGGTTTCTTAAAAAAAAAAGTTGCATTAACGTTTTCAAAAATATTTGTCACAGTGTATTATTAATACATACTTTTTTTTATCCTAAAATGTTTCACATTTGATGATAAACACAAACATAAAATAACCAAATTTAAAAAATATTCTTTTAGGGAAAACAACAGGATTTGAGAGAAATAAAAATATATCTAATGACTATGTATATCAAAATTATTTTAAGCCTAGTCGAACAAACATTCATCTAATAATCTATCAGCCCCTGATCTGACTTTCGAAATATCTCTAACACAGGGCTCCTACTGGTCCGTTTTATGAAGTATTTTTTAAGAGAAAAATTGAAGGTAGTTTTTTGTAACAATGTTAACAATAGCTCAAGAAAAACGCCTATGGAAATAAGTTTCAACGAAAATTATAAAGAAGATTTTTCTTTGAAACAAAGTGGTGTTCAAAAAACAGACAGACTGGGAGCCCCGTCCTAGCAGCATTTCTGTTAGTCAACTAAGTCATGCGGGATGATCACATTCTTAATGCATATTTCTTAACCAGTTTGTAATAAATAAAGGAGATCATTTTTTTTATTTACTCAGCAATTTGCGATCTGTATTTAAGTTTAATGATCTAGGGTTAATAATTATTTGAAAAAAAATATGATGTTGTATATTAAAAGAATCATAACAAGTGTTAACGTTGCAACTGAACGTTCTTTTTCGAAAAAAAAAAAAACAAAAAAAAAATCTCTGTTGATGTATATTCGAAATGATTGAGCAACGTATAATTTAGAGTGCCACAAAACCCAGGTTTTTACCACATGTTTGCGTTTGATCATATGAGTAAAGAGGTTTAGGTAACTGTTTAACTTTCAGTTGATCTTAACCAACTTGGATTTTTCCTTGTGGAGGAATGAATCATTCCAATACATTAGCCCTTATTATATGACGCTTCCGTATATCGCTCATTCTGATATACGATTCTTTATGTATATGAAGGAAATAAGTTCTACCTTAACAGCTCTTTTAAATGACTTTATATGCCCTTTTCATTAACTGGAATTCTCAGTCTTTGACATTTTCAGATAATTGTAATATGCATATAAGATGATGTTTAGGAGATAGGTATAAAATATTTACTCCTAGGTTGTCTTTTTCCTTAATTTATTTAGTTGCGCTTTTTCTTGTCTCTCAGCATGCTCGGAATAACTCGGAACGACAATACTTAAGACTGTTCTTAAGTATAAGTCTTCTGCTTTTTACCACAATTATGAAATAAATTTTATTCGCACATGTGTAAAAGTTTCAGATATACATATTCATATTTCAAATAACTGATTAGTTTTTTTGTTTGATTGAAAAGTACTATATTTTCCAAAAGATATTGCCGAATTTGTTGTTATAACCAATTTTGGAAGCGTGATAAAAAGCAAGGATGTGAGAAAATTACAGTAGAAAAAATTTTGAAGCTCCTGACAGGTTCCTTAAGAAAAACTAGATTAAAATTCCGTAAAAGTATTTAGTTTTACAGTGAAGAAAGTCTTAGAAATATATTTGATAAAACAGCCAGTAGTAGAGGTATAAGCAAAATTAAAACAATTTTATCGTATATCGTATTCAAAAAGACAAAAACGTAACATTTTATCTGCTTTAAAATTGCACTATAACTCTAAATAATAACAACAATAATAATAATAATAAAAGATAATAATAATAATAATAATAATAATAATAATAATATTAATAATAATAATTACTATTATTATCTTTTTTATTAGTTGTTTTTCACGATAAACGTATTTTTTTTGTTCAAAAATATCGAGGAAAAATGTGAATCCCATTTTAATGCAAATTAAGTTTTTCCACATGTTACATTATATCTACACATAAATAAAAAAATTTGGTGTAATAAAGATTAAATTGGCTACTACAATGAATAAATTTGGATGAAATCTCGTTGCTTTTACTTCGTACCTCCATATCGCATTTGTAATAATGTCTTTTTTACACGATTATTTTTTTAATATTTCGATAAATATATATTTTTGTTGATTGAGTGGTATCTGCTTTATTTTTTTTTAAATTCTAATAGGTTAATAAAAAGTTAATTGAGGACCAAGAATAAAGAAAATAAAAAAATTAAGGTCATGTTAAATTAATCAAAACAATGGTTAATTTAAATTGATTAGAAAACTGAATTATTGCCTGGAATGCGATAGGAAATGAAAGCTAAAAAATATGGAAAGTTACGCCTAACTTTTTTCTTAAGCTTGTAAAACTGAATTATCACTGTCATGAAAGTAAAAAGAAATGAAAGTGAAAAAATGACGAATTGTACGTAATATCTGTTTAATGCTTGAAGCACTGAATTATTGCATTTAACGTGGTAAGAAATGAAAGAGAAAGACACATGAGTTGCTCATAACAACCATTTAACGCTTGAAAATCGCTGAATGTCTTGAAAGGAGGTTAGAAATGAAAGTAGATAATTGTCGATTTAAGTATGGCACATGTTTTGATGCAATTACGCACTGAAGCTGACTTATCTGAGCTTGATAAAAATAATTTTTACATGTTACTATACCATTTTATCCATTTTCATACAAAATATATTGATTATTCAAAAGTTTATTAAATGATGAAGGATAGCTGATTTGTGCAGGCTACTGAATTGTTGCATCCGAAATTTTAAATAAAACAAAATTCTAAGATTTTATGAACCCAACACTAATTAATATTTAATTTAAATATATTTTCTGTAATTTGACTATCCTTACGCTCCTTTTAAAATTAAACATGGTTAAATATGGTAGCTCTGTTAAATATTTATAATAGTTGTTAAATATTTATATTGTTGTATAACAGCTCTGTTAAATATAATAGACTTCTTATTCTACTAAATGAGATATTCCAATGTTTGTTGATTTAAAATATTACGCCTACAAATATATTTTGGAGAAAAAGGTTTTTGTCATATTAAAAAAATATGTACGTCAATAGTTTGGAAATTGTAAATCGCTTGAGAGCTAATATACATTCCATAAATAATTATATTTAAAAAATTCAGTGATTCTAACATTTTATATTAATAACCTTACGTACTTTATACGAAAAAAAAGGAAAAAAAAAAGGAATTATTTTTGCTGAGGGCTCGTTAGCGAGTGGCTCTAACGCGTATAGAGAAGATTTTTGAAAATAATTTTTTTAGTGATTTCTAATGTGTAAAAAGTGCATTAACCAGTCGAAAAATGTTTAAAACTGAGTTATTCGATTTAGATTGAGCCTTTCGGGACCTTGTGATCAGAAACAGTTTTTTTAGGGGGGGGGGGGGGATTCTTTTCCGAGGTGACGTGTACAGGAACAGCATTAACTTCATGGGTCATCCCAACGGATATAAAACTTCAAAAATTTAATTTGATAGAAGAATTCAGAGAAGAAATGCACGGATAACTAAAAAAAATTATCCTGAAATTAAAGTATTATCTTGGGTAGAAATAAAGTTTAGATGTTTAAATATATCAACAGTTTTTTCTTTTCCATTATGCATGGACTTAAATGCGACCTTGTCACATGAGATAATTATTACTAACACTGTTATCGTGGGTCATTCCCTGATCAAACTTGAGTCTTCTTACTGTATTTCACCTGACAGCAGTTCGATTGTCTATTTTCTATGGCAGCATACACATTCAGGGAAAAGTCACCCTGGGTGACATACTTAATGTTTAATGCAAAAAAGGAAAAGATAAATAAAGCAAATAAAATAAAATAGTGTCAAACAGCAAAATTTAGTTTCTTTTTAAGTGTATGAAGTGAGAATTTTCTTGCGTTTCAGCTTTTGACACATTCAGGTGATTCTTTAAGGGGGGGGGGGGGGGGGACACAAAAATCTTCAAATCTTCAAACTTTTTTATTGGATTAAAAATTTCTCTGCTGTTTTCTGCTTAAAATGACATTTAAATCATGTTTCTATCTTAATTAGAACAGGAAATATTAATTTTTTCGTTTTGGTTTGTTTTCAAAATGTACCTTTCAAGCTATGGTTGTCATGGAAACGATTTCTTGTGAAATTGCGTTTTTCTTCATGATGGGTTTTTTCCACCATTACTCGTATTTAAATTGTTATAAATCAAGAACCGTTACACATTGTTACATGTTCAAACTTCGAACATGTCTTTTTCAATTGCTTTACTTTAATTTAGATTCAGAAAAAAAAAAATTACTTTTAAAAATATGATTTTTTTAAAAAGGTACATAATTTTTTTTTCTAATTTTTACTTTAAATATTTTTATTTTTTTTAGATGCTGATTCTAAATTAAAACTTATATATTTCTGTTTATTTAAATGAAAAAAAAAATGAAATTCTACAAATAATATTTCGAGTTATAACGATTTTAAACTTCCCTACTTTTTTTAACGAAATTAAAAATTTAATTAAAAAATTATGAGAAGTTTTATCATGTGATTTTGTTTACAAATGATATGGTTAACCATCACAAAAAATTTCAAAGTTTTAATTCAATAAATAAAATTTTTTTGAAAATGTGTCCCGGACCCGGAATGTCACAATTTTGAGACTTTTCTGAAACAGTCTCATTTCTAAAATGCGCATTTCTGAAGATTTTAAAAATAATGTAAAAGTATAATTATGATAAAATTTCTTTTATTACATTACTGCATATTTTTATGACATGTAAAAAAGTGGCAAATTCAAAACATATCAAACAGACTACAATTTATATATTAGTATCTGTGCTCTGGCGATCGGAAATATGAAGCATGGTCTGCGTTCACATTTATACAAAGAAAATACTGTTAAATTCAGGATAGCCTAATTGATTTTATAAAGAACGCAACAAGAGTTTTTTCAAAGTGATGCAGGTACTACTAACTTGCATTACTAATGATCCGGTCCAAAAATTTCTTAAAAATACGCATTTTCTAGTAGTATGATGGCTTATTTAAAAAAATTCTCAAAACTTTGCTATATATTTTATATGTGGTAATTTGTCTACCAATTTCCAAAAATTTCAATTTATTAACATGAGTTAGGTAAAAATTGATGTAAAAACGCCTTTACCGATCATTTAATATAAGTTTTGAGGATGTTTTCAGATTGAAATTAGGAAAATAATAAAACAACGGATAAGGATTTAAAGCAATTATTTAATCTTCCCAAAAGACTTGATCTCAACCATCAGTATAGTGTGTTACGAAATGAGTTTTTTTCTTTATATATTACTGAAACTAAATCTGTGTATTTAAGATCCATTAAGGCTCAGCGCCTAACCCTGTTTTCTTGACTCTCGGACCCGAGGTGCTATACATCATATGTCCGGGTCAGGTGGTCAGCCTAAAGCAGGACCATCAGTGTTTAGTTCCCAAGCTAGCTTGGTATTCATTTTAACAACCTCGAAGGGATGAAAGGTTAAGTGAATCTTGCACAGACGGTAATTGAACTCTTCAATCTGTAGCGTGGTAGACAGGCGCGCTGACCACTATGCTACTGGGTTTCCTTCATGTATTACACAAAAAGAGAATTCTCGAGCAGAAAGACCCCCCTTTAAGCGTTTAAGCAATAAAGTTTTATTTGATATTTAACCCTTCAATAAAGGTATTTGGCTTAATTTAAAATTGTTGCATGCATCTTGCATAGTTTATAATAGCTTCAAAGTATGTTTAAAATTTATTAGCAATTTACAGTAAACTCTCTCTAAGGCGGAATCGGTTGGGACTGAGAAAATTTTCCGTGGTAGACAATATTCCGGCTTATGCAAAAAAGCTCCCACACCCCCCTCAAAAATCTCGTTTTTTGATTATTTTTTATTGATTTTCCTGACTCGAAAATCGATTGAAAACTGAAGTTCTGAAAGATCCTTTGTCTTTATAGGTAAATGAGAAACGCTATTCAATTTCTTAGTACTGTTGTAATACATGCGAAATGGAGGTTTACACACGCAAAAAGTAATAAACTTCGAGAATGAGACAGAATGCTATAATTTTTAATTTGAGTACAACCTTAAAATATAATATATTGTACTTTAGAAAATATGTATTTTCATAAATTTGCATTCTACTAGAAATAATAACTTTTAAATGGAATTTTGTATAGGAAAAATTGTCATCAAGAATTCCTTAAAATTTAAACAGTTTCTGCTCTTTTGAATTAACCTTTTCAAAGTGTTACGGCATTTAAGTGACATCCTCGACATGGAGTACTTGACTTAATAGTTTTAAAGTTTGATAAAATGAATGTTTTAAATTTGAAAATGTTGAAAAAAGTTTGAAAATGAGTGCCTTTCATTTTTAAAATATCTTTTTTTCCGCCTTATGCAAAATTTTGGTTTCGATGGGACCTTAAAATCTTTTCCGTTTCCGCGTTAGACAGATTCCGCCTTATGCAGCATGAGTTAATGTAATTTTCTATGGGTTCGCCGGGACTTGAAGAATTTTCCGCGATAGACAGATTTCCGGCTTACACAGAGTCCGCCTTAGGCAGAATTTACTGTATTTATTTACGAAATTTTTTTATAAGTATAGATTAATATACACTGAATCACACTAAAAATATCGTAAGATGAATGTTTGGATCAATATATTTTCAAATAGTTTTAATAACGCGATCTTTAGTTTCTGTAGTAAAATCTGGACAGAGAGAGAGTGCTGATGTAAATCTCCTGTCTTATGAAAATCTCTTTCTATATTATAAGAGTCCACTGAGGAAAATTTGAGTTCCCTAAAAATATAAAGGGCTAATTTGAAGATAAACTGATAAATTAGTCCTCTATTAGCAATTATTTAAAAATATTAACGTCACATTTAAGGAAGTAAAGGCAATCACAAGCAAGATTGTAAAAATGGTCTAGAAATAAGCATATCATGCAACAACAACGAAAAAAAAAATCGTGTAATAAAACCAGTAAGAAACAGAGTAATTTTCCACTAAATCTAAAGACTTCAAACTCCAATATCACTTAACGTGAAAGCTTGTTATCATGTGAAATTGCGTATTTTTCAAAGATTCAGATACGGAAACCTGTTATCAAGAATGGAAGATTACAAATTATTTTATGATTCTTATAGGAAAAATAAAAAGTTTCTGAAAATAAAATATTTAAAGTATATTTAAACTTTTAAAATATTGATCAGATTTTGATGATGCTTTTTTCTAATAAAATAAATGAATCATTTACTTGGTGCAGCATCATGTATATATGTTTATTTTATGTTAATTAACAAACTGTAATTTCATCTTTCAAAATCCTGCATTTTCGATCACCTTACGTTATCTGGCAACAATTTATGCATTTACGATATTTATTATCAATATTTAAAAGAACTTTTTAAAAATTAAATTGTGAATAATTTGCATTCAATCTAATGATTATAATAATAGATGTTTGAAATTTATAAATGGTAAAATTTAATTTTCTTAACTTGAAACTGTCAATAACTGAAGATTCTCTACAGATTGCGAAATTTCTTTGTTAAAATTTCCTTGACGTTAATCTAATCCTAAACTACTCTGCTTAATTTTAAATTTTGCACATCTTATTTATCGAAAATGGTATCTTTTAAAGGCAAATCTCAGTTGAGCGGTTGATAACCTCATTTCTTTTATAGAAAGACTTTTTTTTTTTTTTTTTTATAAGCAAACAAGCTATTTCTTAATTAATTTTTAACTTGTTCGTAATCAAAGAGACCGTTTAGAATGGAAAGGAATGTGATATAAACAAAGGCAATTCGACCTTATGCTCGAACTTGTAAACAACTGCTCACCATAAACAAGTCACAAAGGTTACAGCCTCATAGCATAACTGTTTTTATTTATACTGTTGAACAAAAATTTCTCATTAGGCAATTATGCACTTTTACTCCATTTAATTTACTTGTATAGGTTAATTTAAATTACATGTAATACAAACTCTTTTAAGAAAAATCATTAGTTTGAAAAAATATAATGGGAAAAAAAAGGAAAAGGAAAATAATGAATTTACCTCAAATAATAGAAATCAGAATTACAGGTATAGATGCACTGCAAGAGAATGCTTAAAAAGTGCTGCAAAATTTGCGATTTTTTTTTTCTTTTGCTATAAATTAACAGCAAAGTAGGCCTTAAACATTGTTTTTTAGATTTTACAGTAAAAAATGCTGCAATTATGCTGCAATCATCAATTTTGTTGCAAAAAAGGAGAGTAATCATGCTAAAGTTTACAGGGGAAAAGAGCTGGAAATTTTGGTAAATAAAATTACAGTAAGTTTTGCTGTATGTTCTGCCTTTTTCTTCGTAAACTATATCAGAGTTTTAAAAGTGATCCAAAATTGCTTATTAATATATCAGGGGTTCACAATCATAGGAGACCAAGTACATTTTGAAAAAAAAATGAGATAGTCCGTTTAGAAGTCCCTTAGAAGTCCTTTTAGATAGTCCCTTTCTCATATATGACATCTGTTTATAGACTTGGTTCACCGAGGGAGTGAATATAATCGATTTTATGCACCTTCTAAATAGTATAAATTCAAAGGCAACATTAAAAACGCCAGAATAAGCAAACATTCAGCAGACTAGTTTCGGTAGCGTTTAGTGTACCGTCCTCAGTGCAAAGAATAACGGAAACTTGCTCACTTATATAGAGGAGAAGCGGATTCAACTGAAAAGTTCATTAACCAATGGGGAAACAGGAAAATGCGGGTACAAACCAATAGGAGAATAGTATAGGTAATGCCACCAGAAATGTGAAAAAAAAATTGGTAGTAATTAAGCAGAAGAGAAATTTATGAAATATTTCCAGCAATCTGATAAAGGGGGAATAGCGAATACACTATTAACAATATTGTCATAATTTTTGTAGATATGAAATGCTTCAAGAAAATTAAGTTCGTGTATAGAAGTGGGTTTAGAGATGATTTTGGCTGAATTAAAATCAAAAGAGGGATTCATCTCCCAGCAATGTTTAGCAATTGAAGATTTATTGGTTTCCTGTTTTTGAATATATTGTTGGTATTCTAAATGGTCTATATAATTTTTTTTCAAAATGGGCTTAGTCGATTATGGTTGTGAGCCCCTCATATATTAACGCATTGTTAGAACTCTACGCACGCAAAATATCAAGTGTTACTATTTTATTATTTAAATTTTTATCAGAGGCTTGTTGACAAGAAAAAATAATCTAGCGATGAGATGCATTAAAAAGGAAAATATTGATTCTAAGCTCTCTAGTACATTTTATGTTTCATTTGATAAGCAAAACTGTAACACACCGATGGCCTTGCAGTTAGAAGAGGAAATTCAGAAAGAAAAAGATAGGAACAAGGAAATTCTCCGTATCGAATGTGACGTTTGTTTGAAAGTAATTGATACTTTATGACCATTGAACTATAATACTGGGACTTTAAATATAATCGCAGGTTCAGTTCGATACCCATAAATAGCACTTGATACGTATTAAAATAGACATTGATATAGAAAATTTATGTGCGCATTTAATTTGTTACAACAAACATCACTGCGATTTTACAAAATATCACAAAGATTAAAAAATGATTTTATAAAACTAAAATAGATAATTCAAGCGATACAAATTAGAACTGTTTCGTTTCTCAAGACTACAACGCTCTAGAGCAATGGTTTTCAACAACTCAACCGCGGCCCGCAGAGATTCCAGTAAATTATTAGAGTAATGTTTATATGATTTAATAGAAGAAAGTGAATTCAAATGATGCAATTAAATAAATTAAATAAGGCGAATTTATTTTACAAAAAATATAGCCCATGACTAGTGTTGCCAGGTCCAGTGTCGCAAAAGGCAGGACAGAGAGACAAAAAGAAAAAAAAAAGTGGGACAGCGGCTTCGAAATAGGAACATAAAAATACAGTAAATCCTAAGAAAGCATGTAACGGAATCCTATTTTAAACGCTAAAATTTCATAGTATCTACGATAGGAATGCCAAACAATTATGCCTACCAAGACGACAGCCTGTTTAAAACGGTATTTTTCTCTTGTCCCACGCAATTCCGTCTTAGGAGGTTTTATTATACTAAACAGACACAACAATCTTATACAGTAAAACCTGCGAAAGCAGAATCGCTATGGACTGAAACTAATTTCCAATATGGAAGGTACAATTGCATAGTACTCCTATTGCAGGGACAATTGAATTTTTACTTTAAAAATTGAATTCAGTTATAAACAGGTTTCGTTTACACAGGGTTTTCTGAACAAAGTACAGTTAAACTTGTGAAGTTTCCGTCTAGGCAGGTAGATTTTAAGGTATTCCTTTGGAAGGGATTATGGAAATTTTCCTTTTATATATAGATTCTGTCTTCACAGGTTTTACTGTGTTAAGTTCCACTTGATGCAGGCTAACAAATAACATGGAGCTGAAAGAAATTTAAAAGAATTTGTGGATCATGAAAAATCGGAACTTTTGACGTCCCGCTAGTAGTTACAAGGGATAGATTACAACGCATTTACCTATGTGCGTATTGCTTAGTTACGCCATAAGAGAATCTGAATCGGGACATCTCTGAAAATCGGGACACCTGACAGCACTACCCATGACTGCGGCTACAACTGCGGCCCACGGCTGAATTATTGGAAACAATGATTTTCGCCAGCTGGGCCCGAAAAAATTGAGGTGCCGTGAATAAGGTTGTACTTATGCATAGACGTATTAGGTGGTAGCTGGGGTTACGAATAATTGGATATACAACAATGGACGACTTCCTGAACTGCTATTTAAATGTCTGAAAATTGCTTGATGTATTGTGGGGCCAGGAGCAATTTAAGTATTGTAGGGCTCCTCTAAAAATCATATCATATTTATCAATTAAAAAAAGGTAATGTAACCATCGGTATGGACAGCTAACGCTCCGGCCCCACAATTGGGACGCCGGGGCGATTATCCTACGAATTCGACGTTTCTGTTGATGTGTTCTTTATTTTAATATTTTTCTTTACATTTTAAATATTAAAGCTACTTTTATGTAAAAAAGAAATACTTTATTTATTTATTCTTTTTTGTTATAATTAAAGTTTGATTAAAGCGGTTTAGAATTTTTAGGCAGGCCGCACATTGAGGCGACTCAATATATCGTGCGTCTTAGGAGAAAAAACAGGTTAGGTTTCTTCTTTGTTTCAACCTGTTGCTTCTCCTAAGATGCACGATTGCTTGAGTCGTGTGGGTCGCTTGAGTAGCTTGAATCGCCTTAGAAGAGGCTGGAAACCTCTACCTGCAATTTATGGTTTTAAGAAAAGATAAGGGCCAACACTGTACGTTCGGTCTATGCCATAAGAAAATAATTTTAGTTATACTGCAAAATATTTTAAATGTTAATATTTGAATTACCTTTTGCTCACGGTTTTGTTTCCGAACATTGCAAGAATGAAAAAAAAAATAGTAATATAATTTTTTTTTCACTATCAAAGTCATATTTGTGAGAAATGAGCTGCTTTTTTTTTTATTACAAATTATAATAATTTGCTTTTTTTTAAAATTTTATCGTAATGGAAAATTTTGTTTATGTAATCGCTTCTCCCCCCCCCCCCCCTTATTTTTCATCATCACAAATTAAATGTGCTGTGAAAGTTAACTATACACTATAAAAAAAATAATACCAGTTTTCCGGTAGGAATCGGAAAAATAGTTGCCCTTATCGTACCGGAATAATTTCCAACCCAGCTCGGAATAAAATCCGTAAAATATCGTTTTACTGACTATTTCCTTATTTTTACTGATTTTATTCCGAGCTGGGTCAGAAATTATTCCGGTACGATAAGGGCAACTATTTTTCCGATTCCTATCGGAAAACTGGCAGTATTTTTTTTACATTGTAGGTTCAAGTATGCCATACAATAAAAATGATGGACAAATTTCTACCCTAGAGAGTTATCCGTCGTTTATCTGAATTAGATTTACATATTTAAGTTAAATAAAAGGAAATGTGCATAAAAATGTTTACGGTTAAGAAACCACAATGTTAAAAGATTTTAGTATTTGGAAAATAGACCTTTTAATATTATTGAGAAATATAGAATGGTTATAAAATTGGAAGAAAACAGATCAAGCAATTTAAGCGCTTTCATTAAAATTATTTCAGTTAAAGACACCATTTAAGTCTCCTATTAAAGACTTTGGCAGTGCGTCAAGAGGGTCGTCTACCGTTTCCGATCATAATTGTAATTGATACAAGTGCTGTTATACAAACTAGATTTTGAATTTTAAAGCTACGTTATGTGATTTATTTCAGTCTTAGTATTTTCATTTTTTCACTAATCATTCGAAATCAGCTGTTTAATATTTTAAGAAGTTACTGCATTTCGTCCTACTGTGGATAAATAAATATGGATACCAGAAACTGCTAGGATTATATCCGATATACAGTGGTGCTCCTTTTTATGTTTGGGTAGTAGCCCTAACCGTTAGTTTTAGAAGTATAATTGTTTTCAATTGCGAAAATATTTTAAGTGTTGTTCTGCATCACATGAAAATCCATTTACGTCAGAATAGCTATTTAAAAAATAATTTCGAAATTTAAATTTTTATATGGCTCATGGGTCGTATAAGTTATATTTAAAAAAACGTTTTCCATGCTCTAAAAAGTAAAATATTAAAAATTCCATTTTTGAACGAACGAAACTTTTCGAGTTATAATACTTTGAATTTTATGTGATTTTTTAGAGTTTTTCTGTTTTAATGCCAGAAAACGTCATAAATTCAGAGTATCGTAATTCAGTAAGTTTTGCTTGCAGACGAATGGAATTTTTACTGTTCTATTGTTAAAGCATGTAGAAAGGGTTTCTAAATGTACCTTATAGGACCCAGGGACCGTATAAAAATTTAAATTTCGTAATTAAAAACAACTATTACGAGATATTTGCGCATGATGAAGTGCAACATAAAGAAAAATGTTATAGGACCTTTATAATATCTCTAAAACCAATGGTTTAGAAATTCGTTATTAATCAGCTATAAGAAGTAACAGCTTTTATTAAGTACCGAGCACCTGTTTTAAAAATCTTGCCAGTGTTTGCTTATTTTTTATGAGTGTTACTTTTTTATTATGAAAATATTTTCTTATCTGTTTTATTTGACATAATAAGAAAGAACTCATGTGCACTGATTATTATTTATTATGATTTTCATGATTTATTATGATTTTTTATGATGAAAATATTATCTTATCTGTTTTATTTTACATACTGAAGACATAATAAGAAAGAACTCACGTGCACTGATTATGCTTCAGATCGAAATTTCCGATTTTTTATTAATTTTTATACATTTTAATAGAGATGCACTTAAGTTTTCCTTTTATACATAAGAGATACAGGTTTTATGTTTCAATCCATATTTTTTTCAAGAACTTCGTTTTTACAACAAACTATTAAAGTTAAAAAAATCTTCAAATTATTATGACGAGGGAAAAATTCAATTTTTTCGTTAATATTAAGGACTTAAATGAACTAGTTAAAGACTGATAATTAGAACCGATGTTACCAATATTATTCTTTTTCTTTATTCATTTACTTCATGATCCTATTTTGCAAAATCCAAATCCTTTCTGTAATTTAATGGGACACCAGTAGGACATTTGTTTTACATCACAATCAGTAATTTAATACCGAGTTTCTCAGATTTCACGAGTTTTCTCTGCTAATATGACAGAACCGCGTTCTTCGTATAATGTTTATGTATACGCAATGGGAAAGGTAATGCAACCAACGGCATAAACAATTCAAAGAACGACATATGTTTCTTCTCGTTTAATATAATTGTTTAATGAATTATTTAAATAAAAGAGCTTGCGGTTAATTTTTTAAAGCATAAACAGTACCAATATTTTCAGATTTATATCATGTAAGAAAAGTTAATTAAAAACAAGGAAATACAAATAAAATTAGAATACACTCGCCGTACTGAATCAGACCTTTTCCTACGAGGTAGATTCTTTATATTTCAAAGGGGTCATTGTCTTATTGCGAGGGAAGATTTCCTTTCTAGAAGAATATAAAATTTGAAATCTTGGCGGGATATTTTTAGATTCTGTTGGTGGGGGGATTCCGTCTTCGACTAATCTCTTGAATTGATCACTGAAGACTCATGCATACATTTTCGTACCTTTAATAGACGGGACGGTACGAATGTTCACGAATAATTGACGAGACGAATATATACAGTTCAAAAGAACTATTCATGTACTTATAAAAATATGTAAAATGAAAAATTAAGACAAAAACCTGACAGTACGTGGTATTCCCTGGTGGTTATCCTCCCAAGTATTAACCGAACCCGATGATGCTTCACTGCTATTCGGACAAAAACCGGTATTCGAAGCCTGGTATGGCATTTGCAACTTACAACACTCTTATTACTTTATTATAATTTCATTATTTATTATATTTTACATGTTATTAAATTATTTTAATATTATTTTTATTTCTAACTTTCATGTTTTACATTCCCAATCATTCTATGATCATTAAAAATATATTCCCGATACATCTAAAATCTCTAGAAACTTCTAAATTGGAAAGTTAAACTTAGTATACAATCGAATTCTATTAGCGTGAAATCACCTAGTCCAAGGAATCCGAAATTTGTTTGCAATCTCCGTCAACAATTTACGAAATGTATAAGAGAAAACCATAAAGAATCGTTGTAGAAAAGAGAGTTTTTTTAAATGCTTTTTTATTCTATTAAAAAAATTTCCAATGATTAGTATGAAATTTTTATTGATAGTCCAGTTTAATTCATAAGATATATAATCGTATCTCAAATCCTTATACTATTTCATAAATATATATATTTTTATCCTTGGTATAAAATATTATAGATTTAGATTTTTTAAAACATAAACATACATAGTTTACAGGAGTTTAATATACTTGCTTTAAATTTATTACTTAACAAATTATTTTGTAATAAGTCCCCCTTTCTATTTCACATAGATGTATTTTCAGCAAATAAGTTTTGAAAGCTTAATGATATTTAGGATAATGAGAAGTGGAAGAAAATATGTCAGCGAGTGTCGTGATGTATGAGCAATCATAAATCGTTAAACATATTCAAATATACACTGTAAAAAAAAAAAAAATACGACCAGTTTTCCTGTAGGAATCGAAAAAATAGTTGCCCTTATTGTACCGGAAAAATGTCCGGCCCAGCTCGGAATAAAATCTGTAAAATCGGAATAAAATCCGTAAAATACCGTTTTATTGACTATTTCCCCTTTTTTTACGGATTTTATTCCGAGCATGGTCGGAAAAATTTTCCGGTATTATAAGGGCAACTATTTTTCCGATTCCTACAGGAAAATTGGTCGGATTTTTTTTTACAGTGTAGATATATTTCAAAACATGTGTCATAGTTCCCTTGTCTGTAATGCGAGAGCTGAAAGAGATCTTGAAATTAAACGCAATAGAAGAGGGATATAATATTTGGATATAATATTGGTTTTACTCACCAGTCATCAATGAGTTTGCTGTCATTCAAGATTCTTGTTGCAATTCCAGCTCCATGTCTTGGGGGATTACAATAGTTACCTCGAATCATCATAGTTATATGAGATCTCACATTTGGGATTACTTTTGGATCTTTAAAAACAAGTGTCAAATTTCCTACGCGCTCACCTATCAAAAGAAGTAACAGTTAATAATTTTCCAGGGAACAATTGAAATCCTTTTCATACAGGGTGGGGCACAGAAACCTCCTTCTTTCTGAAGGCGAAAAAAAAAATTATTGTTCATAGAAAAAAATTATTTTTTTCTAATCAAAGAACACAATATAAAGTTTTAAATCACGCAATCGTGAATTTTTAAACAAAATATCTTGAAGGTGGTGGCTAACGTTCTCTATGTACGGATGCAACCGATTTCTGAAGTCCCCTCTACACGGTTCAACATCACTGTAAAAAAAATAATGGCATTTTTACGGATTTTATTCCGAGCTGGGTTGGAAATTGTTCCGGTACGATAAGGGCAACTATTTTTCCGATTCCTACTGGAAAACCGGTAATATTTTTTTTACAGTGTGTCCACATGAAAGCGGTCAATTTTTTGTCGAATAATAAGGTTTATGGAGTGGTACACCCAAACCTATGCCTTGAAGATTTCCATAAAAAGAAAGAAAAACACAAGCCGTTAGACAAGGTGAGTACGCCGCCCACGGAATATCCCCACAGATCGAGATGAACGGTTGTCCGAAAAAAAAAGGGTTAGACCTCAAACACACATTGCTCCTTCATCCAATTCATGATTTTACTGAGTACGAGGTTACTGAGTAGAGGAGACCAGAAACTTCAGCTACTGCTGCGTTTGCCAACACATCCCGATTTGTATATGACCTCTTAGCAATTCGCCTTAAAAAAAAGTAAGTTTCTGCGCTCCCCACGTACGATGATGTTTTAAAATTGCAAAAGAAGGCAATTTTGATAAGTGAAATTAAGAGATTGCCAGTGGGCTCTGAATGTATTAAATCAACTGGATCTGAAATTTAGTCTTTTCTTCTAAGCACACCTGTGCCTATGGCAGTTAATGTATAGCTTTAAGAAAGGGGTTAATAATTTCTCGCTTTACACTATCACAAACTGGACTGAGAAAACCGTGCTTTTGTCATGCCAATCTTTCAATTCCATGTGTCCTTTTCTACAGGAATTAAAAGTATTAAGATCATAAAATGTACATTGTGTTTGCAATGATATGCTTAGTAAAATTTGACAGCCATTTTCTTTCCATTTTGAAATTTTAATTAATAGACAATTTTGAGGATTACATTATATTTTGCCTTTTTCAATAAGTTTAACTTCTAAAAAAATCTATTTTTTAAATGAATATTAATTAAAAAAAATTAAAATATGCAAAAGTATAAAACACATTTATCAGCAAAATTTTAAATTGCTAAGTTTTACAGGAAATGAGAAAAACGCAAATGAGAAAATCCATATTTTGAAACAGACAGGCTTGAATAATTTCTCCCCACGTCAGCTGTGGGGCCATAATTTTAGACTTTCACTTTTACAATTAACTAGTGCGATACATGGCTGGAAAAACGATCTTCTGTATTATATAATAGCAACAACATAAAAAAGGAACCGATTTTTGTGTTCATGGTTTCCTTAAATAAAAGAAAACAAGCTTCACGTTTCATGCTAATTAGTAAATTTCTATTTATTTTGAAAGAATCCATTGAGTTAAAAATATTTTTTTCATCCCTTTTTCAACACATAATTCTCTATAAGATCTTTAGTTATCAAGGCACTTTTATATGTTTTTAATCAATAGAACAGTATACTATTCGAGTTTTTCTTAATATTTGCTTTGTTATCAGATTTTGGTTTTTATTTTAGCGTTCGTTATCCATTCCTGTTTATTTAAATCTGTCATGATCAAGTTCTTTGAAATGGTTTTATTTATTTTTACTGTCTTTTATTCAAAGGAAGTTTACTAAAATTTGAAGCTAGCGTTTACTTAATAATATACGTAGTGTTTGACTAAAAAGTTTTAGTTTTTTTCTTTTTGCACCTGAAATAATACCCTTACATAAACTATGTGGGAAACTTTTCAACAGAAATTTAATAACGAATATAGAACAATAACAGATACCCCAAATTGCGATTTATTTTTTCATTAAGGACTTAATATTCCACGTATTACATGCAGTGAAATAATAATGCTACACAATAATAATTATTATCAAAATATTTTCCTTAAACAATTCAGTGAAAATTTTTTCGATTAGTTCTGGCAAATAAATCAAAAATATATAAAATATTACTAATTAACATCAAGCAGATTGCAGCTTAGCATGTTATCATGTAAGGTGAGAAAATTTTGTTGTAGTAAAATAATTCAGTTGTTTACAATGAAGCCCAAAGTAAATTTTAGAGCCTGAAATATAATAAAATTATTGCATACAGCACTAAAAAAGCAAAACTTTCAGTAAAATTCTAATAAATTTCTTTTAGTGAAGTTAATGAATTAAGTTTTACACAAAATAATATACACACACACGTAATATATATATAACATTTAATTATCAAATTATTATAGAATATTAAAATATAAATAAAAATAACAATCATATAATCAAATTATCTAAATACTTGATCTAAATACTTACCGAATTGTTAAAGGAAATACTTTCAAAATATATAGATGAACTTTGCTGTCATTTTTTAAAAGGAAAATTATCAACTTATAAATCATGAACACGCGTTTAAGATTATCTTTACTACACTGAAAAAAAAAAAAAAAAAAAAATGTGTCAGTTTTCCGGTAGGAATCGGAAAAATAGTTGCCCTTATCGTGCCGGAATAATTTCCGACCCAGCTCGGAATAAAATTCGTAAAAATAAGGAAATAGTCAGTAAAACGGTATTTTACGGATTTTATTCCAATTTTACGGATTTTATTCCGAGCTGGGTTGGAAATTATCCCAGTACGATAAGGGCAACTATTTTTCCGATTCCTACCGGAAAACTGGCATTATATTTGTTACAGTGTACTAGCTATTACATGATTGTCTTGTAAGATCTCCTGATTCCAGAGTATAAATGTTTCAGAACAAAAATATATTGCGACTATATAAAGCAAATATTTCTATTTTGAAATAGTGGTACTCAAATATCGGGAGACTTCGGTAACTGGACTATTATTTTTTAATTTGTTTTCATTTATTGTATCAAATATGAATCCATATATCATTTGCATTTTCCTTTAAAATGTTATTTTTGCTCTCTCTTGCGCAATGCATTTAATTTTTAAGTATTTTTTTAGTTAATAAATTATGTACTTTAAATTTGTAAACAGATATTTTTATGCAATCGTTGACATATAAGAATACTCAAATCCTTAATACTTGTTGCAATTACTGGATGATATATTTCTTGAATAATTCCTATTTAAAGCTGATAAGGAATATCTTAATTAAATTTATTGGAAAAATGGAATTAGGAAAAAAAAATGGTTAATAAAACCTGCTAGAACGTAATCACGAAGGACCAGAAAAACTCTTTTATAGATATATTTCCGTCTTAGAAGGTACTATTCCTCTTTTACTTATCTTTTGTAATCGTATTCTGTTTTGTAATCGTATTTCCCGTCTAAGGCAGGATTCCTTTGAATACAGGTTCAATTTATATAAGCTTATTGTAATAAATTAAAAATAACGTGGCGGGATGAAATCAGTTTCCAAATTAAAAAATATATATGTATTATAAGTGGATGTGTGTCAAACAAAGCGTTATTTAAATTTCAAATTTAAATGTTTTGTTCTCAGGACACTGAAAAAAAATCTTATTATTATTTTTTATTACAGTTTAATTATTAAACTAGAAAAAAGTACTTTAATTTAATAGCTAAAATGACGCAGATGAAAATATTTAATTGAGAATATATAGCATTCTAAAAACCTATATTCCGGTTTGAGAAAACTGATTAAACTATAAACACGGAAATGTTTCCGAAAATCAGTGGCAAAAAATGAAATTATTCTTTTATGAATGTTTCTTTAAATCTCGAAAATATAATTGTTTATGAGGTTTCTAAAGATAAGGAACACTTTTCGGAAACATGGGTAACTCGAAAAATGTTATAGTATATTTTCGTTCACGGTTATAATATATTTTTGCAGATTAAGAAACATTAGTCTTTTTTTACGATGTAGGTCACCAACAACCACTATAAGGAAAATAAACATAAAAATAATAAAAATAATGAATTGATATTTAACTATTACAAATTATTATTATTTTGATATATGCATTATTTTTATGCATTCTCGTAAGAATAGCAGGTATATTCACGAACATATAAACGTTTCTTTTAAAAATTTCAATTTTCTTCGCAAATTTTTTGCTTATAACATGCAGAGTTTTCATCCAAATTTAACGAAATGTTAGGAAAACTTGATAACTTTATCTAAAATTTGCAATGAATATGACGGATATTAATTGAATATTCGGTGCTTATATCTCATTGGATATTCGATGAGATATGTGGATTTTTTTTTTTTAAAAAGGAAAATACATGTAACAGCTGCGCATTCGCAAAATACAGCTCTTTTCTTTTCTTTCGTAACTTAGTAGCCAACAGCATAGGACAAATTATCAATTTTTTTTTTCAATATCATGGATATTCAGAAAGATATTAGTGAGTTGCATTTATTTTGCTTTTAAAAAACTTTTCTTTCACTTATTTCTTTAACTTTCTTATTAAATTTGTTGTTGGCCCTCTAAATCCAATCTAGGCTGAAGTTTCCCTGGAAAATATGAGTTCAAAGTGGTCCTTTACATTGCCGAAAATGAAAAACAATTCGTCTGGTACTTCTTAAAAATTTGCCAAAATGTCTGAGGTCGAAAGTTCACCCATCCGCTCCTAATATCCTAATTAATTTTCACACTACTGCATGTAAGGAAAAATAATGCTTTTATACGTTTTTTAATTAAATATATAACAAATCCAAAAGCTCAGAGATAATATACTTTATTAATTGCTAAAAGCTGTTAAATAAAAACCACAAAAACGGTAATTTTTTTTAATACATAAACTACCTACATGCAAAATAACGTAGTTAATCTGAGAGCGAACGTAAAAAAGTGAATGATGGCGTTTCAAAGTCATGCACTATAGATCTTGCAAGTGTAATGAATTATCATTTGTCTCAAAAAGGTTTCGGTGAAGCGGAAACATGCAGAAAGTTTATATGAAGCGTTTGGGGGAACAAGGTATATAAGCCGCATTTCCATAAAAATCTAGATATCTTCATTGGAACATGCCACAAGTAAGCCTCTAACCACACAACAAATATTACTAAAAATCAACAAGAGATTGTGCAATTATGCCTCAAAATTGTGTTCCCCAAATGAAATATTTATTTTAAGTCAATAACGGCACAAACCACTCAAAATCCACAATGGCGAACAAGCAACATATATCGTGTAAACGATGAGTGTTTAAAAGTTATTACCCAAAACAATAATTGTTTTAATACATAAACTGTCTACATGTAAAATAACGTAATTAATCTGAGACAGAACATAAAAAAAAAACGTGAATGATGGCGTTTCAAAGTCATGCACTATAGATCTTGCAAGTGTAGAAAATTATCATTTGTCACAAAAAGGCTTCGGTGAAACCGAAACATGCACAGAGTTTTAATGAAGCGTTCGGGGGAACAAGGTACATAGTCTCATTTTCATAAAAATCTAGATATCTTAATTAGAACATGTCTCGAGAAAGTCCCTATGCACTCAACAAAAATTACTAAAAATCAACGAGAGATAGTGCCATTATGCCTCAAATTTGTCGTTCCCCAAACGAAATATTTAGTTTCTTTTAATACATGTTTTTTGCGGTCTGTCACTTGAGCGCGGACAACGTAAAAGTATGTTTTTAGTAGACTTGTACTGGAAAGCTTTCATGTTTACTTTACTATTCAATATTTACCTATTTGAAAAATTTTGTTTTTTTAAACAATAACCATAGAGCATATATTTGAGTGTAAAAGGAAAAAGTTTCGGTGCGAAAAACGGAAGAGTTTTTGATTTATTGCGCTTTTAAAGAATGACTAAATTCCTATGAAATTCACGAAAAAACTCCCGCTACATGCATAAGTCCACGGCAAGATATACTGGCATGCAATGTGCTAAATCAACAACGGCACAAGCCACACAAAATCCACAATGGTGAACAAGCAATAGATGTCGTGCAAAGTAAGAGTGTTTGAAAGTGATTCAAATAGCATTGAAAGTTATTCAAATAACATTTAAAGTGATTCAAATAGCATTTAAAGTGATTCAAATAGTATTGAAAGTGATTCAAATAGTATTGAAAGCGAAAATGACTTTGATTCAGACGATAGTATAAAGGACAGAGGTTATTCTCCAACGAATTGTAGTTCTAATTCTTCATCAGCAGAGGATGTATTGATAAATAATTAAAATTGTGGATTACAACCTTGTTGCTGCATTATTAGTATGACATGAAATATTTATTACTCAATACAATAATTTTCGTATTTTAGCATGCTTTTTATTAGTTTCGGAAACTTACGCAGATATTCAAATAGTAAAGTAACACCTAACCATTGGTTTACCATAAATATGTCATTTGCATTTTGACTGTAGAAAATTATTTAAATTCACATTGTCGTTTATTATTTTGATTTTGATATATATATATATATAAATATAATATATATATATATATATATATATATATATATATATATATATATATATATGTTAGCGATATGAGGCGCAGTTGCCTGCTACACTATTATTCTATAAAATCATCGATCAAACAACCAATACCTGATTTCAGGATTTCAGCAAAACCTTTAAAACTGATTTTATCAAAATATCCATATGTGGCTTACGTACCTTGTTCCCCCGAACACTTAATTTATAAAAACTGTTTTACTACGTTATTGTTTTATTTAACACCTTTTAGTGATTAGTAAAGTACGTTATTTAATGTTTAAGAAATACAATTTTTTTCAGGTGAAGGAGAAAATTTTTAAATAAAGAATTTTGAGGATTTATTAAAGGTTAATATCTTCAAGTGAAAAGAGAAACATTTTTTTTTTAATATTTTTAAATGATAAGCACCCGCTCTTTACTCTGTTTAAAAAACAACCCAGCAAAGGACATCAAACAATGTGTATAATACTTACTGTACAATCCCATATTTTTGGAAAATGATTGAGCGCAGAGTAATTCAAATCCTCTTTGTACGAAATAACGGACAGGCCAAGCATCCTTTTCCAAGTCCCCGGAGGCAATTCCTTGATAAGCGCAATCGAAAAAGGGAAATAAATTTCTTTCCTGTAATGAGAGTCTTAATGAGAGGCATTTCTTACAGGAGAAAATAATTCATCAGCAGAAATCAATAGAAGTACACTCCAGGAGTAAAGTGCCTTTGTAAAATTTTAAGAAGGCTAAGAGACACATAATTCCTTTTAAGACATTCTTTCTCAAGATCTTCGAGGCTTATTATTTGCGACGAGATACTTCAAAAGCCTTTTTAAAACGTGATGGTTATCAGCGAGTAAAAACTTTGAATTTTCCAAAGACTTTAGGATATTTTTTATTCTCAAAAAAGGTTTTTTTCTTTTTTTTTTCAATATATAAAATATTTATAAGCATTTACATATAAAAAAGAATAAAAATAAGAGAATATATTTAAATAATAATTTAAAAAATCAAATAGCATTTAGGCAATTTTAAATTCTCATAGTGTTGTGAAGATAACAGCTAAGATAATCAAATTTTACTTTTATCTGCTTTTACATATGTGTTTTTTCATGTAAATTTCATTTCCTTATCTAAAATTTTTTTATCTGTAATTTTTAAGAAATAAAGATTAGTTTTTACTTACACACTTATACAAAAATTATCAATGCATTGAAAAAGTAATTTAAAAATCGAACTCAATTTAACCCATTTATGCCTAGCGTCCCATTTTTGGGACGCTTCAAACTTTAATAAATTTGTATAATTTTCTTCTTCTTTATAATATGAAAATTGTATGAAATAATATCTATAAATGTTTTTATCTGTTACCGAAAGATTTCTGCATAAGATGGATATTTATTTGCTTAAAATGAAGGCTTTTTTCGGAGTTTATGTATTTTTCATTTTTCAAGCTGGCGAAATGTAAAAAGTAAACTTATTTGTGTTTTTTCGACCAAAGATCCAAATAAAAAAGTCATAATCTTAGCTTGTAGACTTCTTTGAAATACGTATGTTTTTAAATTTTGAAATTGTATGTTCAAGCCTACCTTTTATGCATTTTAGTAAAGCACAAAATATAGGATGCTAGACAAGAATGGGTACATATTTTTTATTAACCATTGAGGAGACAGTTATTTATGTAAAGTCCTTTTCAAGATGATTATGAAACAAATTGTTCTTAAGCCTTAAACACGATTATTCTTAGTTTATTACTACTAATACTTATAATGTTATTAGTCTCTGCAAAGAAATAAATATATTTTTTGATTAATTCATAAAAATACTAATTATAGTGTATAATATACAATTTAAAAGCTTATTTTATATAAATATAGACAAAACATATAACTATGCATATTATATTATTACAAATATTATGCATATTTCCATATTTAGTACGTTTACACTTTGTCAAATAATTACGAAAAATTTTTAGCGTAATTTTTTTTTAGTATTTTTTCTGTTCATTTAGCAACATTTTAAAGGGATTTTACCAACAAATTTGAGCAAACAAAAATTCAGGCACAAATGGGTTAAACGTTTTATACTTTCCTTACTATTGTCTGGATAATTCATAATTATAATTATTATTATTATAATTATTATAAATTATTATTATAACTTTTACGTATTTTTTAAACGTAAATTTAACTATAAAGATTGTTGAAGAATGTTTTCAAAAAATATTTTAAATATTTCGATCTTCAAAGTTTTGATAATCAGGTTCCATATGTGTCGTTACAGCTATAATCTATACTATAAAATTACCAAGAAGGAGTAATCGCAATGACCTTCTTCTCATAATTAATAGAAAATTAAGTCTATTTCATATTTGAATTTTTGCAGTTCGGAATGGAAAAGAAATGAGATTCAAACTAAAAAAAAAAAAGAAACCACAAAGAAGCCAGAAAATACCACATGCGACAATTCTTAAAATGCCTTAAAATTTTATGTCTGGAACATCTCATACTTTGATTAAAACCCACACACATATGGTTTTGCTTAGTTAAGAACACAAGGAATATGAACTTGAGTGAAACAAGGTAACAAGTATTATAAATTCAGAAAAAGCTTAGGCAAAACAATTAAAGTTTCGAATGCAACTATAGCTACATTCATCAAGTGAAGTAGGATATACACTCTTTTTAACACTTTGCAACATAGCTGAAAAGTGTTTATGACTTCGGTTTATCTATCTGCCGTTTGTCTGCCGTCTGTTCGTGCTCTAACCGCGTAAATGTCGTCCGATTGCCATGAAATTCATAGCTGTTATTGGCTATCACTATGGCATGTTCGGTATCGATAATGAAGTGTGTGGCATTTACGGTTCATTTACAGGGAGCACTCAAAAGAATTCCGTTACATTTAGGACTATGGGGAAAAAAAGTTTGCTGTGTAGTTTAATTATATTAAACTATTTTAAACATACTGAAATTTAGATATATCATTGAGGTGTACTACACGGCGCTTACTGTAGAATAGGGTGACTATAGAATTTATCTTTCATTTACAGGGACATACAGAAGAATTTGGCTACAGAAAAAATTGAACAATAATTGATCTATTGAGTCCTATGAACAATAATTGCTGGAAGTGCGTTTTCAGTTATGGTACGCGATTTTAAATTTCTTAATATTACTTGTTGTGTATAAATTCTATAGATCAGGGCTGCTCAAAAGTTCTCAAGTCCATTTCCGTTTATTCATGAAAATTGCTGAATGGAAAATCTCAGCTGTGCTATTCGTTTAACTGAACCAACTGTTAGCATACTATGCAGTATACATACAAAAATTGGTTTTTCAAATGCGTTATGTGGTTTCCAAATTGTTTATTTAGACGTCACATCAATAAACTGTGAAGTTCTTTTACAGTATTCTGAATGTGTTGGAAAGTATTTCATAATCTGTGCTGAACGCCTGATTTTTCGTTCTTGTTTAGAAGATAGAATGAGAGCGACGGCCGGAATAACCTGTCTGCTAGTTTGCATCACTTACATATGCAGTATATTCTGGCATATAACGCGCTCTATCTATATATCCGTCCTACAAATTCAGACTACATGTTGTTTGTATTCAAGCATATTCACTGCAATACGTGCAGTCCATTTTCTTTCAACGAAACTTTCATGTGATATATAATAAAAAATAAAATAAAAAAACTTTGAAAAGCAAAATAACTAGTACAGGGTGTTTATTTTAAACTGGCGATATTCAGAGCCATTTGTAGCTCGTTCTAATTAAGCGGAATGGCGGTAAATTGGTAAGAGGACTAATGACGTCATGGGAAAAAGATTCCTAGAAAAAAAAATAGTTCAAAACACTGCCGATAGGGGAAATGCGGCGCTATTGCAGTCTACGGAGCTGAGAATGAGCATAAAGCATGGTTAACAAATTCGAATGCAAATTTATACTTATACGTATGCGACAACAGCGCCAATAACTTGGGCTATACGCGCGCTGAAGTAAGACTCATATTCAATCTGAGCTGAAAAATTTTCTCGAAGATTTTAGCAATCGTAAGACCAAATTAACCGCGCTGCTATCGCATACGTAGGGATAAATTTGTATTTTCATTTGTTATCTGTGTTTTATGCTAATTCTCGGCTGCGCAGATATCAACAGCGCCACATTTCTCCCTAACGGCGATATTTTGAATTTTTTTTCGCGGAATCGTTTTTGCCATGGCGTCATAAGTCCCCTTACCAAGTTTACTGCCATTCTGGTCATTAGAATGATCTACAGATGGATCTGAATAGCGTCAGTTAAAAAAAAAAAAGATACCCTGTACATTTCATTCAATCTGACAGCGAACAATATTTTTTTTTGTAAATTAATAGCATACCCATATAATATAGAAATCTCAGTGCATATGATTTTTAATCTTTCATTTTTATAAGTGGCATATAACGGACACCTGTAAATTTTGATCAGTTTTCTGGTATCAAAAGTACGTGTTATACGCCGGAATATGCGGTAATTTGTGATTTGCTTTAAGTTTAAAGGTAAGAGAATGTTTTATTTCAGCAATAAATTAGTGCCTTCTAAAATAGTAAATGTGATTCAGGACTTGCTAATTATGTTCTACAAGTTGTCCACACTCAACGGTGTCCAATGGCTAATTTCTAAGCTGTTAGTCATAGACACATAGTTCCAACTACAAAAATGTTTTAACTGATGTAAAAAAATATTTTAAAAGTCGTTTTGATCAATAAAAACATTAAAAAGTTACGAAATTTAAATTTTTACACTGTCCCCTGGTCCTATAAGTGATATTTAGTAAAAATGTCCTATTACACTAAACAAGCAAGACAAAAAAAAAAAAAAAAAAAAAAAAAAAAAAAATTCCCATTCATCTAACACTAAAATTGATCAAGTTATGAAACATTGAATTGCATGACTTATGCCAATTTTCTGCATCTGAACACAGATGAGTTGGGCCATGTTCTTAAGGATCGTACACAAAGTGCTTAAAATACTAGAGGGACTTATTTCGCGTGTACATTCTGCATTGCAGCCGAAGGGAGTCACTTCCTGCAAGTTTTGAGATGACTTTATTTTTTATTAATTAAGTTTTACATTAATCTAATAACATTTTAAAATATATATAATTTTGTAAACAGTTACGACTGTTGCTTTTCATTTAACTAAATTTCTATTATTTTTTAACTTATATTTTTAGCACAAGTTGTTATTTTTCTTTAATTTGTCAGAATGAAAATAGATTTCAAATTTATATTGTAACGTTAATTTTACTCTCAACTATTATTTTTTCTATGTATGACAATAATTTAGAAATGTTTTTAATGACCCAAATCAGTTTTAAAATACTTCTTTACCTCATTTAAAACCTTTTTGTAATTGGAACTATATGTCTATGCCTAACGATTTAGGAATTGCCCGTTGGACACCGTGTATACTGAAAATGCGAGAAATTTTGTCTGTTGTACTTTTTTATTTTTAAAATAAAAGTATGTACAAGGATGTGTTATTATACCATTATGGTGCATTTATATATATTTTTTTAATTAAGGTAGCTTTTATGATTTACGCTACTAAATATATAAAGAGAAAATATTTTTAGAAGTTTAAAATATATAAATTTGCAAATCTGTAGTACAAGAATGATGATCTTTATAAAGTGCTAATATTTGAAAAAGTTTAAAGAAAATTACTTGTGGTAATTTTCTGTAATTGTTTTAAATTTTCAAGGTTTTGTTCTTCTTCCATGAGAAATACTTTCGTGTGTAAATGTTTGTAGCTTTACTGAAATAAATCTGTATAAATTTTAAGAATGATTTAAAAAAGAAAATAAATCCCACATTGAGATTCTCTATTATGCGTAGGTTCAAAGCAGAAGTGTAGAATTTTCTACATTCGTTTAACGTATTAAATAACAAAGATTCATCCAACTCTAGTTTCAGGATCTTGAACTCTATACGTAATTGATCGAAATATGTAGTTCATGCTGACCTAATAGAGATTTGTAGAAATTCTAAGAATTGCCTGGCCCAAAAGAGGTCATTCTTGTTACACCATATTATTAGATGTATTAAGATTCTTTTCCTTCTTTATAAGTAGATATTGTGAAATTTGTTTCCACCACATGCTTTTATGAAAAATATTGTTTTTAAAATCCTTGATAAGATTTTGGATTAGTGTTTTTTTTTCTTTGTACAGCGAAAAATATATTTTCACAGAGAAAGAAAATTACTGTAATACCGAAAATATTTGAGAGAAAATATAAAATACATAAACAAAAGATTTTTTCCAGAATAGTCGTTAGAAAATATACCAAGTTTTTCTTTCCCGTTTTTTAAACCTTTGAATTTTAATAAGATGCTACCAATATACCAATAAACTTTATATGAAAATTTATATATTCAAAAAGAGCTACAGTTAAACTCGGTTATAATGAGGACGAATTGGTATTTGCCCTTATAACATAGTTCTTGCAATAATCAAGTTTAAAATTTCATACAATGAAATATAAAAATTACATAAAAACTCGGTTGAATTATTAAAAACTACAGAATGATCAATCTTATAGGGGACATTTTAAGTTTATAAATTAGATAATGAAATTAAATGACAATTGGTAACTTCACGTTAATTTAAACATTTTTTCAATTCTGAATTTATAAATAAAAAGCTCTATATGAAAAGATGAAAATTTAAAAAATGGTGTTTGCAATTTTATTTTATTAATTTATATGCATAAAAAAGTTATTTTCTTTAAGATTTATTATTATAAGTGGTGGAAAAGATGCGCAATAGTGGGCCAATTGTCACCACTAAAATTTAATAATATTCTTTGCCTTATTTAACGGCAGAATATTTGAGATTTGATAAGACGAAGTGGGGACAATCGGCCCACTGCAGCGACTCTTTTCTGCCACTGTTATTATTATTATTATTATTTTACTATTATTTATATTTACATTATTATAATTTTGCTACATAGTATTTCTTTTCTAATTTATCCACTGAACTCATAAAAATATAGTACGATTATTTGTTTATTTGTGGAAAAGAAGCTAAGTCAGTTGAGAAAAATTATACCGTAATTGCTAATCTTTTCGAGATGTAAAGACCTAAAGATGTTACCAACCTATTGCATTAAAAATATAGGAAATACATGAATTAACAGATTTTTCTTAGCAAAATTAAAAAAAATCCAAATTTTTTTCAAGTTTGCAAAAATTTTGCTGGCTGCATCCAAGTTTCTTTCGTTACAATGTAAGTTTTTGCAATATATTTTTATATTAGACCAACCATTTTCTTTATTTTTGCTCATTAAAACGAGATTCTTTTTAAATTCGAACTCGCTAAAAAGAATTTAACTGCAATGCTTTTATGAACAAAATTTTCTTAAAATTAAATAATTTTTGCTGTGATACAAGAAATAGCATAGTGTTCTTAAAGATTCATTAGTAAGAGGATTATGTAGAAGAAGTGTCTGAAATATATTTTTAACTTAGCATTAGTAAATCACATTGTTAGTAAATAACGCATGTGCTTGTGATGTTAATGAACAATATTGTTGTAATACAAATCTCTCTTTCATCTAATGATATGTACGACCGTACAGAAATACCGTATGCATGCGGTTTCGTGAAATTGAGTGTGCAAACAAGTAAAAACTAAATTTAAAAAATAAAAAAAACTCGAAGTAATTAATTATTTCTCATCTATGTGAAACTATTTTTTATATTAGTTAACCTTTTTTTTATTTACTTGTATTGATAACTTTTAAGTTGTATTTAATTGTTATTTCCTATCTATAAACGCTGTTTTGATAAGGCCAATAGATATCTATGATGGTTAGAATTGAAGTAAAGCTACAGATCCTACCTACACAACTTCCAGGTCGT
This sequence comes from Maratus speciosus, assembly GCA_963932465.1. NCBI lineage: Eukaryota > Metazoa > Arthropoda > Arachnida > Araneae > Salticidae > Maratus > Maratus speciosus. The sequence goes on along the minus strand of OZ010796.1, from coordinate 302,550,990 downwards.
GTAATATTTAACCGGAGCTTCTGACTGTAAAATAGTTAATGAAGTATCGTCTTCATTTTGTAAGACCTATCCAATGATATGCCACTCAATAGGGTGCGTAAAATTTTTTTCGTCCCTACAGCCATTTTGTATATTACGGCCGCCATTTTGAATTTATGAAAACAAAACCTAGCCCATAACCATCGGACGGTTAAGACGAATCGATAGAGATCTCATTTATTAAAATCCATCCAGTCGTTGCGATGTTTCGAGGGTATAAAGAAATCCACATACCCAGATACGCGTAAAACACATAACCCTTTTTGGCAGTCGGGTAATTAGATAAAAATTAAGAAATACATACTCGGGAAATCCTTTCTGGAATATAATATCTTGAAAATATCTTAGATATTTCTTTTCTGAATGTACTGAAATGTCTATCTCATACAAATGTACCTAATGTTATACAAACGTAAACTAAAGGTAGTTTCCGCATTAATGCAAACCATTTGATACTAACTCGACATTAACTTAAAAAAAAAAAAAAAAAAAAAAACTTTATGGAGACATATTTTTCCTTATTTAAAAGAAAATGGCAGGAATATGTCTAAATATGTGTTGACCCGGGGAATCAGTCATATTATTTATAAGAAATTTTTGACCAAAATCACTCTTCACTCAAAATAATTCAAACATGCACAAATACATTATCAAGTAGCATTTTGTTTAATTTTACCTCCATGACATCAGCAATTCTTATCCACTGTTCTTTTGTAGGATCGATTCCAGTAGGATTATGGGCACATACATGAAGAATCACAACAGAATATTGCGGCGCATCCTATTATTAAATAATAATATTCATTAGTTTAAAGGAATATTGTATATTGAAAATACAGGGTGTCCATAATTAAACGACCCTACTTTAAAGTTGTCTACAGACGAAACTGGTCAGAAAATTGCGAAATTTTGTGACAGGCATGATGAAGGAATGGGAATTTGTTTGAGCGAAAAAAAAAAATAGTTCAAAATTTCGCCACCTGGTGTCTTTTTAGAGAATTACACATTTTAAAAAGTTTTTAAGCTTTATTTTTCTCATATTAAATAAGACAAATATACAGACCGCCCCCTGAAAAAAATAAAGCGTAAAAACTTTTAAAAATTATTGGTGTTCAAATTGAACGGACCGTACAAACTCTGAAAAAGAAAATCCGCCTACACCAGCCGCCATTTTTTTTTCACAGAGCTCAGGCCTAGTATTCAGTGAACGGTGGCTAAATGTGTAATTTATTAAAAACGCCCTCTGGTGGCGAAATTTTGAGCAAATTTTTTTTCGCTCAAACAAATTCCCATTCCTTCGTTATGTCCGTCATAAAATTTCACAACTTTTTGACCAATAGTTTCGTATTTAGACAACTTTAAAGTAGGGTCGTTTAATTATGGACACACTGTACTTATATAAATATACGTATATGATAAAAGAAGTGAAAAACTTATAATTTTATTATTATAAAACACAGGAAATGCTCAATACCATTTAAAGAGATTACGGATAACTTTCACCAAAAAACATTTTAAATTTATCTTTCAAGAAAATTTTAATTCAGAAGAATTCTTCATAAAATGTAAAATATAAGCAAAATATCTGGACGTGTATGATTTGATTCATTAAATTCTACATACATGATAGCTGTAAGTATTCAAACATTCTTTAACAAATTGTTTATTATAAAAATCCATTTAAATTGACCTTATTATTATTTTAAATCTTGAAAATATTAATATACACTGCTCAAAACAATTAAAGGATATTGCAGTTTTAGGTGGATTTTGTATCTGGTAAACTGTTTAGCTGATTGATACATGGTCGACAGACATAGTAGGTTATATGAGAATAAATTACACATGTTTGGCAGAAAAAAAGCATTTTATTGCACATTTGTGTACTAAAGGAAAAAAACACAATTTGTGCATATGAGAAAAAAAGAATAAGAAAAGGTATTTTCTTCAAAGAAAATCATTTTCAGTAGGGGGTATGGTTTCCACGGGCGGCCAGCAACATTGAACACCTTTGAGGCATGGACTCAATGAGGCTATTAATGACGAGTTGGGGTATTCTGCCCCACTCTTCCAGAAGAGCTCTTTCCAGTTCTTGGAGAGTTTGTGGGGGTTGTTGGCGGCCAGAAACTCGTCTTCCCAGAGCGTCCCAAACGTGCTCGATTGGATTCATGTCTGGAAAACACGCTGGCTATTCCATTCAAACGATTCCTTCCTCGAAAAGGAAATCCTCCACCAGGTTTGCACGATGTGGCCTTCAGTTATCGTCCATTAAAATGAAGTTATCTCCGATTGCTGCAGCGTAAGGGACTAAAATAGGTCTGAGGATCTCATCCCTCTATCGGTGACCAGTCAGAGCTCCATCTCGAATGATGTAGAGGTCAGTGCGCCCGTCAATGGAGATGCCACCATACACCAACACTCCTCCACCGCCAAATCTGATAGTTTCGTGCACGAACGCAGGATTATTCCTACTGCCACGGTCCCTCCAGATGAAAATACGCCTATTATCCGGATGCACAGAAAAACGGGACTCGTCAGAAAACAGAATATTACTCCATTCATTTCTCCTCCAGTTGACATGCTCGGTTGCCCACTCCCTGCGGTCGCGACGATGCCTTGATGTTAATCTAACACATACCATCGGTCGACGAGCATACAGACCTACAGCATGGAGCCGGTTTCGGACAGTCTGAGTTGAAATCGTGGTGCCTGTAGCCGAGCGAAGGTGTTGTTGGAGAAGAGTAGCGTCCATGGTTCGGTGTCTCCGAGCTGTTAACGCTAAATACCGATCTTCATTGGGCGTTGTTGCCCGTCTACGACCTTGCCCTGGTCTTCGGCCTGCACATCCACTCTCCAAAAAACGGTTCCAGATCCTGGAAATGACACTTTGTGACACTCCAATGGCTTTCGCTACTTCGGCTTGAGTTTGGCCCCCTTCTAACCTACCAACAATTCTCAAAGCTTCTGAATCTGTCAAATGACTTCGCTGAGACATCGTACTCATCGAAACAAAGCAATCACTGAATGCCGATCATCCTTGTCTTCATTCTCTTTTATCCAGTTGAAAGTCAAATTTCATTCGCTGCCGCCGAAGCGACGTTTTTGACGTCGAACTCAAAATTTGCATACTCCACAGTTTGAAAACCAGAAAAATTTGCATTTGTGATTCTCTTCTTCTATTTTCAGCAAAAAAAATTTCGTTTATATCTTTATTTTATATAAAACTTCAAATATCCTTTAATTGTTTTGAGCAGTGTATGTTCTCAAAATAAATAATTCATTCGTCATATATCAAAATTAAGTTCTCGTCAACGAGAGTGAAACATAAATTTGTCATTACGCGTTGCGATTGCAGTCATCACAATGGTTTTAATTGTAATTAAATTTACTTATTAGAAAAGTAGTTAAAGGTTTGTAAGATTCTTAGATGATATTTTTAAAATGTAGCAATTTCATCTAAAAATGAAAAAAAAGGAGTCATTTAAATTCTGGGATAAAAAAATACCTCCTTTAAAGTTGCATTTCTCGAAGAATGCTTTATAACCTCCTGAGACCTGAAGTTAAACTAATACTTTACATATACATTCATTGCTTTTGCACAAACAAAATGACACCATAGATGAGAGAAAGGGCACTTTTTCTGAAATGGATACTTTAGGGAACTAATAATTTAGGTTAAAAAATATAGATCTAAAATTACAAACCCCCTTAAGGGGGGGGGGAGGGGGAGATCACCTTAAAAAATTTTAAAAAGTCAAAATTTTTTTGTCTATTTTTAAAGAATAACATGTTATGTTATTCATCACTAAGTTAATGTTGCAACCAATGCCCAATGCTGCAATTCCTTATGTTAATTAAATACTATTGAACTTAAAATTGCACTTCCGCGCATACATTAGCGTCGGAAATATGCAAATTAGATGATTGACAATGTGGTGCGCAATGGACGTATGTTTGAATTATGGTCTGAAGTGTTGCTTAAAGTGGATGTGATGTATGAGTGTGATCAGTATTCATTAGTTATGGCTCAAATGCATAATTTAAGATAAGGTAAAAAGTGGCGAATAGTTGGTAGAATCGAGGAAGGTCAAAATCAAATGGGGGTCGCCCAAGATTTGAATATCCCTCAAAGCGTCATATCAAGACCTTCGAGCCTCTTTTAAGCTCTGGATCCGTTTATAGACAGCCTGGTTAAGGGAAACCAAGAGCAACAACTGCATCTGAAGGCCGTTTTTTGTTATTGTGGCCCGAAGAAACCGCGAAGCGACTACAAGAGATTTGGTTTCTGACCTTCAGGCTGCCACAAGAACTCGAATTAGCCGCTCTACTGCTACACGAAGGCTTAACGAGGATGGACTGTATGCGAGAAAACCAAAAGTTTGTGCCCCACTCACTCCAGCTTCCAAAGGGGTCTATTTAAACTGTTGCTGTCGTCATGTTCAATGGAGACAAGAAGACTGGGCTAAAACCGGATATTTTGCGGACAAGGGAAGGGCAAGTTGCGTCTCCCTTCATCTCTCCAGATCAAAACACGTCTAGAATCAGTGTTCAGACTATACCTGGACTCGTCCGTAAGCAATATTTGAGCCCAGTCTTCTTGCCTCCATTGAGCTTGACAAGGGAAACAGCTTAAACGGGCCCCTTTGGAAGCTGGAGTGTGAGGGACACAACCTATTGGTTTTCTCGCATAGAGTCCACCCTTGTTAAGCCTTCGTACAGCAGTAGAATGGCTAATTCGAGTTCCTGTGGCTGCCTGAATGCTTCAAATCAAGTCTCTTGTAGTTGCTTCGCGGGTTCTTCGAGCCACAATGACAAAAAACGGTTTTCGGATGCAGTTGTTGCTCTTGGTCTCTCTTGACCAGGCTGTGTATCAACGCATCCAGTGCTTAAAAAGCGCCTAGAAGCTCTTGATATGACACTTTGAGGGATATTCAATTCTTTAGCAACCTCCATTTATTTTTGACCTTCCTTGATTCTACCAATTATTCGCCACTTTTGACCTTAACTTAAATGATGTCTTTGAGCTATAACTAATGAATATTGATTACATTCAGACACCACATTCCCTTTAAACAACAATACAGACCAGAATTTCAACATACGTCCATTGCGCACCACATTGTCAATCATCCAATTTGCATATTTCTGACGTATGCGCGGAAGTGCAACTTTGAGTTCAATAGTATTTAATTAACATAAATAATTGCAGCATTTGGCATTGGTTGCAACATTAACTTAGTGAGCATATTTTTTCTCATTATCCTTTAATTATGATGGCCAGTGTATATATATATGACAATACTCCAATTAGAACTGGTTTTATGATAAACTATGTGGAGCGATACCTATACAAATAAAAATAAATTTGAAATTTAAAGTCATTTTTCTCAAAATAGATGCTTTTGACATTATGCGCATCCTATTTCCAGAACTAAGTAACACAGAAACTTAATATTTTGTATTATATTGTATTTTATATAGTTTTATAACTTCTACCCATTTTTAAGTAAGTAACTTTAATATATTTATTTATTTTTTCAATTTTTATTGAAATTTTATCATAAATTTTGTACTTTATGGTTTAATTACCTGAAAAATTATTTTCATCTGTAAACTTGATTTCTATTTTAGATTGAAGTTCAAGTACAATATTTATTTTAAGAATGTATATATGTAATATAAAGTTTTATTAATTCTGTGCGCAACACATGTATGTCAAATCACCTTGAAAAACCTTAATTAGTATGTCTTAATTAAAGTAAATTCTAATTAATTTTCATTAAACGTATTTAAAGGAATACGCAAACAAAGATTTGTACAATTTACTCTAAAAAATTATTTAATTTGAAGAAAAATTTACAGCTCCAAAATTTTATTAATATTGTGTTGAAATCAAGGAAAAACGAGCCGCTGAAGGTGTTCTGTCCCCTTCAAATATGAATTTAATTATCAATAACCCAAGTTCATGCAAAAGAAACCTTAAGGTCTTTAAACAAGTGAATGATCTACGAATTCTAAATTTTGTTTAATTGTGAAGTGTTTAAGTTAAGTAAGTATGTAAATTATTTACTTTCTTGGCCACACTGTCTTGAAGGCATTTTGCAAACTTAGATGAAAATAAAACTTATTTTATGAAAAAATAAATATCAGTGTTGACATTTATAGCTTTTATTTCAAAGCAAAAAACATTAATCTGTGTGCAAGTAAAGTAAAAATGTAAAAAAAAAAAAAAAAAAAAAAAAAAAAAAAAAACCAACAAACAGTTTAGTTTTTATGCGAAAAAGAATAGAGGTCCCTATTTGCGAACCTCAGATCTGAAGGGGATAAGCAAATAGAGTTCACCTCTAATTGTTTTCACCCCTTGAAGGGCGATGGTTCATTTCCGGACCACTTAATTTTAATTCCTAAATGCCACATTGGCACCAGAATTTCGGTATGAAATTTTCCTTTTATGAAGTCCGTAAAGAAAATCTTTTACATATTTTTAAACAAATTTGCAAATTCTGGTGTCATTCAAGAAGTTCAGCATTTTACAAATAGTGGTACTTTGTCCCCGAAAGGGTTAAGACATATTTATTGTTGTTGTTTTTTTAATTCGAAATGTATTTGAGAATAATAAGAAGAAGCTATAAAAGCTGCTAGCAATACTGTGGAATGTTTCATCATTTGTAATTTAATCTAATTACATAATTTTAAATCAAAAGTAAAATCAATTCGAGGTTATGAATCTGAATAATTTAAATGTATTTAAATGCAGTGTTACGCAACAAAAAACGTAAACACTGTATCATAACAGTTTAAGGTGGATTTTTATGCGTTTCTCAATATCATAATCTTCAGAGTCTGCATAATTCTCGTGTAAGTCTTTTCGCGAGTTACATCAGCTTCTGATGCTATCGAAAATCTTTCTGGATCTACTTCAGATTTAAGAAACGATATTTCTTTTTTTATGGTTATGTACAGAATTCTCGAACTGATAATCATAAGTAGTTCGATAATATACTTTATTTGTCAAAAGTTCTTATTAAATATTAGGTAAAACTGAGGCGAACTTAAAAAACAGTAATCTTGTGTTTGGATGATAGAATTTCAAAACAAAAACAGCACTTGATTAAAATTGAAAATTTTCAGAAGTGTTGTTTCTATGGGGCAACAAAACTTTCTTGCCCTACAACGAGAACATGAGTTGTTTTTTAACTAGATGGTTTCATAGTGTTTTAGTACCGTTGAGATAACAATATAGTTCACTTTTAGTTCATTCTTGAAATTTTTGGACAAGTACTGTTTTTGATAAGTTTTTGGATATTTTTCTTCAATAATTTTACTAGCTCAATTTTAGAGAAAAGGCGTGATCTTCACGTTCTTTAAGCAAGATAATTTTAAAAACGCTGGAATAATTAATTATACATAATAAATGAAAACTAAATAACAAATACAGCTATTTCTTTTTAAATCATCTATTTGAGCTTTTTTCTAGAATAAAAGTTTCCACGGCCTTCTTAATTTGCAAAAGTATCTTTAAGTGCGTTATTCAGAGAGATTTCAACTTCCACTCGCTAATGTTAAACATATGGGCGTGGAATGCATTCGTATTTTTAAAATATCTCTTCAGAAAATTAATATTTTTAACTTCTTATTTCTGGCTACTCTTCTTAAAGGATGTCCAGGGGTCTGTCCAGACTTTTTTCAGACGGTACAGTTTTTATGAAATTGGCGAAATGATCGTTATATTCGGGTTCTTGATTACATTTTTAACACGGTCCTTTATACATTTAAAAGCAAGATAATAGGTTCTTTGGCATCTTCAGATTTTACTTTTAGATTATTCAATTTTTGAAATGTCGTGTTTGGAGAAGGAAATGTTTTCTGAAAGGTGTAGTTTTAAGACAAAGAATTTTCTGAAGGGTCTAGTTTTAAGGTGAAAAGAATTGTGAAGGGTCCTGTTCTGAGAGGAAAAAAATTGAGAAAGGTCCTGTTTCGAGAGGAAAAAAATGTGAAGGGTCCTGTTTTGAGATGAAAAATTTCGTGAAGGGTCCTGTTTTGAGATGAAAAATTTCGTGAAGGGTCCTTTAGAGGACCCAATTTCTTCCTAGACAGATCTCTGATGTCTAATTTCTTTTAGTTGTCAATATATTTCTAAAATATAATATGCTTAATTTAATAGTTTATGTGTTAAAATCTTAACGAATCTGACTAGCTATGAGTAGGATTTTAACGCTTAAAAAATAAATAAGTATATATTTTAGAAATATTTTTTCAACTGAAAGAATAAATAAATGAATAAAAATAAGATAAAATATTCCTTTCTTGAAGAGATATTTTAAAAATACTAATTTATTACACAACCATTGGTTTAACTTTAGCCAGGAGAACTTAAGGTCTCACTGATTAACATCCCTAAGTTCATTAATTTTTCTTTAAAGGTGCGCATAACCCCTTAATTCTCTCTCCCGTAATATTCACGGGCTGCGTCTTTTATTCATTTTATTCTTTTTTGCTTGATTCCCACCAGTTTTATAAAATAGTGTAATTGGCTTTATGATGGTATCATTTTACCTGTCCTTAAATAACGTGAATATTTCTTTTTGAAAAAAGTGGTGCCAATAAGCAATTTGAATTTTTAAACCGTAATTTAATGCGACCGTTAAGGGGTTAAAGACATAGCAAATACTTACTCTCAAATCTTCAATAAGACCTTCAATGTCCAAACATTTTTTTAGTGAATGCCAGTATCTGTATATCCGACAAATTGCAAATCCAGCATAAGGGAAAACAAGATGATGGCTTGCTAAAGTAGAAACAAATTAAATAATGTATAATTAGAGAAAAAATACCAAATTACTAAAATCTACTTATGGATAAAGAAAAAAGAAAAAACTTTGAACGGATAGTGAGTTATTTATAGAACCGGAAAAAAAATTAAAGAAATTTGGAAATAGAATAATTAATGTGGGTGTCTCTTAAACTATACTTGGAAATTCGAAAGCGTTGTAAATTATCGTAGGAGGAAATTATTTTGTAAGTGATTTTAATAAATTACTTATCACTGAATTTTAAATCAATAACAAATCCTGTTAAAACTTTTGCATGATTTTTTATTTTTTTTCTAAAATTAAGGTAATTAAAGTTTTAAAATACATCCTCATCTACACGTATAAATTCCCTATATATTGAAAAGGGGGATTTATATGATGATTTCGATCATATTAGAGAAGTTTTTCTAAGATAACATTAAGGCCGTTGGTTAAATTTCTTACCGAGAGCTCTTAACCCGGGAGAACTCGCTGCATGAGATTTTCTCTCACAGCCGTACTTTTTTAAGACTCTTATTTAAATCATTTTTCATTTTAATTAAAATTTCAAAATGTTTTACAATTATTTTACCTATTTTGTGAATAAAAGTACTAAGCCAACCAAAAAAAGTTGATATTATATTAATGTAAAGTAAAAGAAAAGCAATTGGGCATTCTCACTAGCGAGTTCTCCCGGGTTAATAGTCCAGGCAATAGAGACCGTATACCTAGCAAAATTCATGGTAGTTCTGGAAAAAGGCTTACTTTATGTTTTTTGGGTCGCTGAATCCGAATTTGTAACTTCCCACCAAAATTTCCCCCGGCATCCCCCCAAATTTTGGTACCCCCCCCCCCCCCCCCCAAAAAAAAAGGTTTTTATTAAAAAAGTCAATTTTTTTTATTGCTTTAGGGAAAAAGTGTCTAAAAATTCAGAAAGTAGACAAAATTTGCAACAAATTGGATATATGATATTGTGACTTAGGATGAAGGGAAAGGGGGATCTGCCTCGGAACATGCGCGCGGTGCTGCGTGAAGTAAGTTGCGCAATTCCACTTAACCACTCACGCGTTTACATTCGCCCTCCCATCTCCCCTCGAACTTTCTCTATAAGGTTTACTTTAAGTTTTTTGGGTCGATGAATCCGAATATTTAATTTCCTCCCAAAATTTTCCTCCACGAAACCCCCCCAAATACTGTTTTTTAACTTAAATTTCTTATTGTTTTAGGGAAAAAGCATTACGAAATATAGAAACTAGACAAAATTTGCAACAAATAGGATGCATGACATTATGACGTAGGATGAACGGGGAGTGGGGGAGGGGGCTGCCTCTGAACATTCACTGCAGCGCTACGTGCACTAAATTATGAAGTCCAGGCAATAGGGGATTTTACTTGGAAAAATTAACACTAGTTCTGGATTTCGACTCACTTTATGTTTTTTGGGTAGCTGAATACGAATTTGTAAGTTCCCACCAAAATTTCACCCGGCAACCCACCAAAAAATTGGTTTTTTGGAAAAATTTGGTTTTTGAGAAAAGCGCGCGGGGAATGTTCCAAGGCAGCCCCCTCTCTCCCCGTTTATCCTTCGTCATAATGTCATATATTCTATTTGTTGCAAATTTTATCTAGTTTCTGAATTTCGTAATGCTTTTCCCCTAAAACAATAAGAAATTTAAGTTAATAAAAACTATTTTAGGGGGGGGGATTTTGGGGGTAAGTTAAAAATTCGGATTCAGCGACCCAAAAAACTTAAAGTAAACCTTATAAGGAAAGTTCAGAGGGGAGATGGGAGGGCGAATGTAAACGTGTGAGTGATTAAGTGGAATTGTGCAGCTTAGTCCACGCAGCACCGCGTGCATGTTCCGAGGCAGATCCCCCCTTCCCCTTCATCCTAAGTCATAATGTCATATATCTAATTTGTTGCAAATTTTGTCTAATTTCTAGATACTTTTTCCCTAAAGCAATAAAAAAATTGACTTTTTTAATAAAAACCTTTTTTTTTTGGGGGGGGGGTTACCAAAATTTGGGGGGGTTGCCGGGGGAAATTTTGGTGGGAAGTTACAAATTTGGATTCAGCGACCCAAAAAACATAAAGTAAGCCGATTTCCAGAAGTACCATTAATTTTGCTACGTAAAATTCCCTATTGTCTGGACTATAAAGTCACCATTTAGGTTATACGTGAATAAGTCTTCTATTTGGCTCTTTTAAAAAATATTCGACAAAATCTTTAGAAATCGTTCTACATAGGAATAATTATAATATTATTCTGAATTACTGTATATAGCGGAAGAACGAACTTTGATCGTTAATTAACCTTTCAGTTAAATATGTTTCTTGTCTTAGTTAATTTGTTACTAATGTTGCATCACTTTATTGTGTAATTTTCTTTTAAACGTTCTTTTTGACGTCAGTTAACCTTCCTACCCTAAATGGGTCTAATCGACCCACTTCTATAATTCATTTCATTCGATTCGAACCAGAAATTTTTTCGTAAAGTAAGATAAATAAAAGGCACCGAAAACTAATATAAATAAATATATGAAATTGTTTTTACAGAAAATTCTGGTTTGAAATGTTTTTGTTAAGGTTGAGTAAAATTTCAACAGAGTAGGAAGGTTAAAAATAAGTGATTTTTTTTTCTGTACCAAGCAGAGAATCGTGTTTCAAAAAATGTCTCAATTAATTCTATTGAAGTCTGGTTTTTAAAAGGTATATTTTTCAGTATTATTCGGAGAGGTAAATTTGATTATTTATTGCTAAATCGTTAGATTTTCTTTACAAATACAATTATTTAGCAATATAAACGAATAATAAAAAATAAAAAATACATTTTCAAGCTTTTAAATGTTGATTGAAAAATTATATAGAAACTATGAGGCTTGCTTGCTAAGTAACCGTCGATTTCAAATATGTCGAAATAAATTATGTGTTCAAAAATTGTGAAAACATCAACAAGTAACTTGGAATTTTTATGCACTAATTATTATTTTTGCCTTAATGTCATAATTATATGTATATAAAATTATGTTTATGATTAAGGTTTTACTTTCATGAATCACATGAAAATAATTGTTGCGTTTTATGAAATCATTGTAATAAAATATGCAATAACATCTGAAATTTATAAAAAAGATCAAATGTGAAAAGGCAATGCTTTGGAGATATTAGAAACATTTTAATTAACACATTCATGACAGCATGTTTTCTCATTGTAGTTTTTCTTGTAATTTTTACTATTTAACAAAAATATTTTCTGTATTCACGTTTACATTACAAATGGATAGTAATAATGCTGTTTCCAATCCATGTATTTATTTATATAGTACGTTGATTGAAAAAATAAGAGTATTTTGTATATTTTTGAGAAAAAAATGCAAGATATAAATGTAAAAGAAATGTCCGTAGGGGGGGGGGGGTGACAGACATCCAAATGAATTCACGTCAGCGGTCGCGAACGTGTTAATACGAAAATCACACTGTAAGTAACAAGAGAAACTTTATAAAAGTATTTTTTTCTATGTACTTTTCTTGAACACTATTTTAATTTGTGTGAATGATCTTCAGCTCTAGACAGAAGTAATTATTTTAAATGTTTTATCGTTAAAATACATAAAGTAGTTTTATAAATAATAAAAATATGACATTAAAAATGTTTTTCTGCTAATAATCTAGCGTTAAAACACATAAAGTAGCTTTATTTATACGAAAAATATGATAACAAAAAGTTTATCTGCTAAAATTTTCTTTATATACAGGGCTCTCACTGGTCTGATTTTTGAAAACCAGTATTTTTTAAGAGAAACATTCGTGGTAGGTTTTGCAAAAAAAACTCCTTTCAATGTAAGTTTCGACGAAAATAATAAAGAAAATTTTTCTTTGAAAAAAAGTGGTGTTTAAAAAATGGACCGAGTGGGAGCCCTGTATATACTACATAAATACTTACGCCAACAAGGATCAGCCATGTAAAAAATTTTCAATTTTGCACATTTTACTAAAAAGTCTGCTCCCACTCGCAGAGCTCCAGTTCCGCCGACTGTTTGTACGCCAAAAGCCTAAAAGAGAAAAATTGAGAAACATTTATTTTTTTATAAAATTAATAATCATTCAAAATCCAGCAAATCAACGATAGTTCTTATTCTGCTTTCTCATTCTGTTCAGCAGAGAATAAGAATTAGAAGCTCTTGTATGTTATATAATTTTATTTGATGGATTTAATCTTTTATATTTCGAAATAATTTCTTTGATAACTGTTTGTTCTTGCATTTTATTATACAAAAAGCCAAATAAAATACTTTTAAAATTAAACTTGAGAACGGAACCTCAAGCATATTTTCTGGCATAGTAGGGTTATTTTTTCGCAGAAAAGTTTTGTGACAAGTATATAATTATTCGTATTTTGAAATAGACGCTTTCAGTCGTGACGTCAGATATGACGTTTTGCTTGGATACTGACTCCAAACAAACTGTTGCTATGTTGTGTTTTCTATTTTTATTATATTTTATAGCTATATTTTGCAGCTATATCTCATAGATATATGTTTTAATATATTAAATGCAGTGGTAACATTTTCTACAATTTATATTTAATAAGAAATGAAACATAGCAACCGTTTGTTTGGAGTCAGTTTCCAAGCAAAACGTCATGATTGACGTCACACTGAAAGCGTCTATACTCGACTAAATAAATACGGCTTTAAACTGTAAGATTTATTATTATTTGTTTATAAATATTTTTTGAAGCTCGGAAGCTCAATGGTTAGCGTATTTTGTTGTCAAACTGCAAGTTTTAGATTCGTCCCCGGTCTTGGCCAAAATTCACTTAATTCACTTACTTCACTCAAATCCAAACTGGCTACTTTCTGACAAATTTCTGAATTCATTTTTGTTTGAGAATGTTTGTTTTGTTTGCAGGTGCCCTTATTCAGAAACTTTGTAATTGGACTGTTTTTTCTTTTTTCAGTAAAAGGAGAAGATATTTCAGAAAATGCTGTCAAAGATGACGTTTTGAACCGAATTTTCGGACGCAATAATGCGAGAGAAGTAAAAAACTGTTGTGAAGAAGCAATAATTGTTTATAACTCAAAATATATTTATTACATGTAACGAAAAATTGGAAAAAAAAACTTTTCGATTACAAATCAGTTCAATAATCATGCCTGCAAATCTCATGCTTTTACGTCTAAATATGTGTCAGGAAGTTTCGTGTTATTAAGCGGGGAACGATATTTTTTCGAGAACCAATTTATCTGTTAGGAACTAAATACTAGATACTGAAACTCCCCGATCGCGAAATCTCATGTTAACCTATCGGAAAATTAAAAAAAATAACGCAACGAAATATTTTAAATGATTTAATGGAAGACAAGACTGGGTGCAATCCTATGGGATGTATACGATCTTTCTATCCGTTTCCTCGGAAACTACCCGAGCGATTTTGATGAAATTTGGAATCCATATTCACTGGATTTTGCTCAAGACTTATGGCAGACAGTTTTTTTCTGCCACTAAAGCTTTTTATTTTAGAGCAATGGCAATATTTCAGAAATTTTCCATTTTTAGGAAGATTTTTTTCTGAAACTATTTAATTTTTTTAAAAACTGTCTGCTCCATATGATCTTATATTAATACTCTACCACGAAAAAAAAATATCAAAATCGCTCGAGTACTTTATGAGATAATGGGATTTTTGCCTGAAAAGTACGATTTTTCAGGAAAGTCAAAAACCTTAGATATTCACAATTCCCGGTCTTTGCGAATGACAAATCGAGTTTTCTGGTTACGTATCGACAGAACAGACATTGGGAGTGTCGCTAGTCGGTCAAATGTTTGTAAACCTTTTTAACCCCTTCAAGGGTTGTAGTTCATTTTTGGACCACCTAATTTTAATCCCTAAATGCCGCATTTCCACCAGGAAATTGGAATGAAAAATTTCCTTTTATTAAGTACGTGGGGGAGGGGGGGGGGAAGGCTTTTGCTTATTTTGAAATAAATCCGCTTGTAAATTCTGGTGTCAATCACTCATTTCAGCATTTTTCGAATAGAAATACCTTGCCCCTGAAAGGGTTAAATCTTTCTTATTGTTCATTCAAATGATGCCAATTTTTTGTACTTTGTTTGAACTGTGATTTGTATTTTTTGAACTTGTACTTTGTGTTACAAAATGACAAAGCCGGAAAATGTTTTTGAGGGAAGACAAGACTGGGTGCAATCATAGACTAAATACGCGAGCTTTAAGACCCGTTTCCTCGGAAAATACCAGACCGATTTTGATGAAATTTTGAATCCCTATTTACTAAATTATGCTGAAGACTTATGTCAGACAGTTTTTTTTTTGTGACTAACTCTTTTTTCTTTTTAGAGCAATGGCAATTTTTCAGAAATTTTCTATTTTCAGAAATGTTTTATTCTGAAACTAATTAAAAAAAAATTTAAAACTGCCTCCCACATATGATCTTATATTTATACTCTAACACAATTTTTTTTAAATCGAAATCGCTCGTGTACTTTAGGAGTTAATTGAGTTTTTAGATGAAAAGTATCTTTTTTCGGAGAGCTAAAAAACTTACACTTCTAACTTGTGTTAAGTTCTTGCACTGTTTTATCAAACACATGAATTAAAGTATATATAAACAGTTGGATAAAATTTAGTTACATAGAATAAATGAATTTAAAATGTTAGAGAAAAATTAATGTGAGTGGGCGTGGCGTCCCAGTCTTCCCTTCCCTTGAACTTTTAAAATTATTTCTAATAGTCAGAAAAAAAAACTGGGCATACAAATGGATTCAGGAAGGTTCAAAGAATTTTTTAAGCCCCCCCCCCCCCCCCCAAAAAAAAAGAAATAAAAAAAAATCACTCATGTCACCTCTTAAGTGAGTTCACCTATGAACAATAAAATATTTTTTTGAATATCCATATATTTGTTGACAGTTACTTTGTTCACACAAGGAACTTTTTGTAAAAAATACATTATACAGATTTGTACAAAAATGTCCATAAAAAAGTTATTAGCGTTGCTACATTTTATTGTATTAGCTGAGCTTATTTTTTTTTTTTTTTAAATTCAGAAAGCTTGGTTTATGTAAATTTATTTCTACAGAAGAAGATAATAACCATGAATACTTACTTTCCCCAAAGTTTCCAGTAGGGAAAATCAGTTTTAAGTCTTTAATAAACAAAAATATACTTACCCAAATATTCAATAAAAAAAAGGTGTTTAAACTTACTGACTTAATCTTACCTGGTTGGAATTGCTATTGCGATATCATTGGCAAATAGCAACATCTTTTATTTTCATTTGAATAACTTAGTAAAGTAAGTTTTGTTTCAATAAAAACAAAACATCTGTTTTTTATTGCGTTAGAACAAAGCTAGCTTTAAAAATAAAACCCAAAGACGGTTCTAAAGGTGACTTTATTTTTTCTTTTCTAGTTATGCTTCGCCGCAGTTTCCCATGTCGCCGTCTGGAGAATTTTTAACATTTTCTTAAGATTCTTAACCCTTTGCACTCGTATGTCTAGTCTGACTAGACATTATCTTTCTTTGCAAAATTTGTTTTTGGCACCAGTAATAAAGGAAAATAAAATTTGCCTTATTTAATTAGAGCATTTTTGAAATTGTGTACTTGAAGGAAACTTCTTTTAAAAAAGTGGTGTCAACCGAATAAAATTTGTGTGAGAGACGCCCAGGTCGAAAGGGTTGATATACCTTTTATAAAAAAACAGTATTATTTTCATGATAGTGTTTGTACTTGAATTATAGAAACAGGGTATATTTCAAAGGCACATTTGATTGTAAAATAGTAAATAAATTTTACACCGAAAAACATTTTCTTTACGTAGTTTTCTTTTTTGTACAAATTTCGTATTAAGAATTTAAAAATATATATTCATGCAGTGTAGTATATTTTCGTAGAAAATTTGTTAAATATATGCTTACACTTTGATTGTTGGTCACTTTAATATTGAGTGAATTTCTGTTTTTATTGTTCTTTTTTTATTTTTTCAAAAACAAACTTTATTAAAAGAAATGGAATAGTTATTAGCATAGTTTCCGAACTGGAAGGATTCAATAAAAGTAACATTCAAAACATAAATTTGAGCATAAAATACACATAGTATCTATTCAGATGGGGAAATAAACATTTCGTGATTTTCAAATTACGTTTTAAAATTATGCTACACAATAGGGTGCTTAAATATTTTTTCGTCTCTACCGCCATTTTGTATTTTACGGAAGCCATTTTAAATTTATAAAAGCAAAACCTATAACCATCGGACGGTTAAGGCGAATCGATAGAGACCTCATTCATTAAAGTCCATCCAGCCGTTGGCATGTTTCGAGGGTATAAAGAAATCCACATAACAAGATACGCATGAAACACATAATCCTTCTTGGCAGCGGGGTAAAAAAGTGCGTTACATTAGCATTAAAATTTGCAATAAGTCGTTTGAACTTTAAATTTAATTAATTTCTTTGAATTTGTTTAAGAAATGTAACTTCAAGTACTTTGAATTATGTTTTAAAAATAAAAATGAGTTTTCATACCCGATTTTCTTTTAGAGCATTACAGTCATTTCCAAGTAAAAGTTTAGTAGCTGCTGTGCTTAAATCTTCTAGACCTAATTGTCCTAAGTATTCATGAGTTAGATTGTTTCCAGAAGTTATTTCTTCTTCAACCTTTCTTACTACGGGAAGCACCCATGGTCTTCCTTCTTCATCTCGGTATGCTAAAGAAAAGGAAAAAAAATATATATTAAGATGGATATGTTTTCTAAATTAATATTTTATGAACTATTTTATAAAAATGGTAAGTAATAAGTTTAGCTACATGAATAACTAATATGAAAATCAACATGAAATAGATGATAACAGAATGATATAGGGAAGTAATATGTTATTTTTCTCCATATAATGATTGAGAACCACGACTACAGTTTTGAGAGCAATTCATTATCTGCTCTCATCTTCAGCAATTACAAATACAGTCGAATTTCCCTTTAACGAAATTTTCAATTTAACGAAATTTTCTGCTGAACCTTGACTTAACACCATTAGCATGTAAATTAATCTCCATATTACGAAAGTTATATTCTATATAACGAAGTTTATTCCACTTTTGTGCGTGTACAGCAATAAAACGGGGAGGTTGTTGTTGCGACGTATGTATGAATTTATTTCAGCGAATTGTATGAAAATGAAATTATTTATTTAATCATTTCCATTCAAAAGAAGAAATTTAAAAAGCCTTCGATACAAGAAGAAGGGGATTCCAGTTTCACGAAAATGTTACAGATGAATTGTTCGGATACTTAAAAAAGCGGGAAATTTTTTTATGAAAAGTGTATTTTTTATAAGAAACTTGTAATAAAGAAATATTAAAGACATTTTAAAAGTTAAGGATTTGAAATACTGAGAAAAAGAGAAAAGTTACGCTACGCTTCAGTTTTTGTTTACCTCTCTTTATTATGTGATTTTTTAGACATTATTCTAATAAAATTTTTCTCATGTGTCTATATTGCATTAATAATAATAATAAAAAAATACTGCTTGAATTATATTGCCTGAATTATATAATACTGCCTGCATTTTCCCAATATTTCCATTTTATGTCTATTTTTTATTTAATGCATATGTATTTTATTATACAAATTTCATGAATTTGAGTTGATTTCTATTTAACGAATTTTCTTCATAACGAAATCTTTAAGTGGAACGACGAGACTTCGTTAAATGGAAGTTTCACTGTACTTCAATCGAGATGGTGGCATAAGATGGGTTGGTTAGTCGCCAAATATAAAATGACTAAGCTGCCCTATTCCTGCATTTTTTTTTTCTGAAATGACTAAGCTTTCTTTAAAAGTTTAAAATTAAGCCTTCTTTTGAATTATTTAGTATAGTGATCTCAAAGTTAATGATTGACGTAGTCCCTATTATTTTGAAAGTTAAAGTATATATCGGCACAAGACAAGAACAGTTACACAGAAAATTTCCTTTTGTTTGACACATATCTCCATGTTTGTGACACGGCCTTGTTTATTTGTAGATATATGTAATGAACAATAAATATTAATATCTTCCACATTTATGAGAATGATTATACTATTGGAAACCAACATCTTAACGCTTGTATGCAAGACATCAGAAGAAATCCTATGTAAGTGCATTGATGTAATTTACAATTAAATTACAATTTTGGTAATCAAGAAAACATTGTTGTGCTGTTAAAAATATGCAGCAAACGGATCAGCCATTCTACCGTTTTTGTACAAAACGGTTACATAACCGTAATTTATTTCTATTCTGTCAAATGAGAACGCTTCATAATATGGCCAAGCAGCCGTTATCTATAACAACGGTTGAATGACTATAAAAAACAGTGTGCTATACCAATAGTACGCTATACGTCATACGATAGTGCGCTATACCGATGGCCCGGGTTCGAGTCCCGGCATAGAATGTTTTCACTATGTTGGCCTTTGCGCCTCTTAACCAATTACTTTGAAATTTGATTTCCATTTGAAATATTGTATGCAAGGCGAATGATTCTCTCTGGAATAATTTCCATGTATTAATATAGTTTCTATCGATGCTGGATTTAATAAAGTTTTCATGTTCGCCCCAGGTCGGTGGCTCACGATAAATATTCCATCTTGTGCTACGTTTGTGGCCTTGCCAATATATAATAATGAGAAATTTTCCAGGCCGGGAATCGTTCCATGTGGTTTAGTCGGTAGTACGTCGGTGCGCTATACCAATGGCCCGGTTTCGAGTCCCGGCATAGAATGTTTTTCACTATGTTGGCCCTTTGCGCCTCTTAAGCAATTACTTTGAAATTTGATTTTTATTTGAAATATTGTATGCAAGGCGAATGTTTCTCTCTGGAATAATTTCCATGTATTAATATAAAAAACAGTTAGCCACAGATTTTTAAGAGCGTACTGTTACATGTTTCAATCTTCATGTAACATCTGTGTTGTTAAACTTTAATTATTAAATTCTGAAAAAAAATATGCTTTATTTTGGCACACAGTTTTAACTGGACAAATGTGTCTAAAATAATGATTAAACAACTGAATTTTATTCTCATGAATTTCGTTAATAGCATTTGATAAATTGTATGTTTGTTCCGACGTAAAGGAAATTAGGCGTCAAATGTAAGTTTTTAGAGCCCCCTAAAATGTCTTAATGTACAATAATCCCTATTTTAGACACCTATACTTCGATTTGACTCAATAAATTAGCCTATTCTGATTAAATACCTCTTTTAACACTGATTTTTTCCGCGTTCAATAACAATGTTTCGAGAAAGAAATGCAAAAAGCACTTCACTGTAAAACGATTTAATATTTTTTCAAGTTTTAAAAAATGTCAAGAATAAAGAGTTAATAATAAATTGTTTTTATTTATATATATCAATTCATTTTTTAAAAAGATAAAAAAAAATTAACACACATTTTAATGCTCTGTTACTAAGATATAGCTCAAAAGGTCGAGATAGCAGCATTTATTTATTTCATAAAATAATCAATTTAAGTGTTTTTATTGTATACTATCCTATTGTAACCTTAGTGTAACCTTGACAGCGCTTTCTAAATTTAAAGACGTTTGGGTTATCACCTGTTTTCATTTTCAAAGCTACGCATGTCTGTTTATATTTTATTTACACTCGTTACTAGCCGCATTAACTGATTGATGACAGAAATCAATGATTGATAACGCTCCGCTGAACGATATACACATATTGTATAAATTTTTACGTTTTAAAATGAATTTTCATCATAAATATTTACGAAAAATTAATAGCTTATAACTTAAATTCTTATTATATGTAAAAAGTTAATCCTTAACTGACATATTTTTGAAAAACATGGAAATATTTAAGTTTTATCCTATTTGTTTGAGTGTTTTCAAAATGAAAGGAATGATGTCGCTTATTAGCTGAGATACTGCTGCCATCTGGAAGTTATTTTCACAATTTATTTGCTTAAGAATTACTTCTAGAGAAATATGTAAAATTAATGAAAGGTTTTAATCGTATATTTAATTTATAAAAGAATTCTCTGTCTAGATGTTTTCTGCGAATTTCTGCCACCGATGTTAAATTCGTTCTCATGCTTTTACTTCCTTTTTTAAAAATGACAATTCATTTTGTGATTTTTATTTAGTTGCGATTTTGTTGCCATCTCTTTGTAAATTATTAAATTTATGTTTATTTCATTTACCTTTCTTTTGTTACTACAGAAGTATTACTCGAGCAAAAGTTCGTTACATTTAAAAATTTGATATCTTCCTCTTACTCTTCATTTTAAAAGTAAAACTTTGTTCACATTTTGTAATTTTTCATTTTATACAACCAACCTCCATTTCGTTATTTTGATGATGACAGAACGGAAAATTAATGTTCTTCATCTTAGAATAATATCATAATAATTATCATAATAATAATAATCATAAAGAAATATTCAAATCGTAAGACAAAATAATAAGCTCTAATGATACTTTACTTTTCCTTTTTCTAAAGGTTATAATAAAAATTACACAGAAAATGTAAAATGTAGAGGAAATCGTTCTTTTATTCGATAGATTGGCGTAAATTTTTTTCAGTTTTCCAAATAAATAAATAAATAAATAAATAAATAAAAACACAGGACGTATAATTTATGAGAAGTATTATATAAGTTTCCCGGAGAATCAGTTCTGAGTAACAATAAATTGGTTGAAGTAAAATGATGGATTGAAAGGACATTTTAGAACATCAAATATTTCCTAATGCCCTGATACTGTTACTTAATTAATGCTTTCTGGATCAAGTAACTGAGTTTCTGTATTGTTGCATTCACAGCAGAATTTTCGAAAAAATTTATTTGAAAATAAGAACATGGAATTTTACTGCTCTTTTCTCCAAATTTACAAAAGTAATTTTTTTTTTCAAAAATTCTGGCGCAAATTTTGATTCGAATTAAGTGGTATATAAAATACCGCACCGCCTTTCAAGGGGTTAAGTGAAAGAATCTGTAACTGACACCAGATAATTTTAGTTAAATTTCATTTGGTAATCCGAATTTTGACAATTTCTTTTTTTCACCAGCCCATACATACAACTAAGTAAATGGCATTTTATTTTTTCTAGTTGATCATTTATTATTATTGTTATTTAAAGGAAAGCTTTAATATAATAAGAGGTTATAAATGACTCAAAAATTAGAAAGGGATTGTAGGATATAGAAACCGATCTTTTATTAATTGTTCATACATTTTTTTAGTTATCTGCAAAATTACTGACCGGATTGGAGAGGTAACAATAAATAACTTAATGTTAACTATTTTTTTCAACCTTAAACTTGAAAACCAACAATCCTTACATCGGAAGCTGATTTTTTTTCAAACACAGACTCGAAGAAAGTAGGGGGGAAAAAAACCCCTCGAATTTTGTAAATGTTGTTCTTAAAAATATTGATAAATTGACAAATAGTTATTTACACCAGAATTGTTTATGAATAAAAGTAGGAAAAATTAATATATATTTTAAGGACATTTTTTAATTTTCAGAATGTTATAAACACGGAGGACGAATTATACTAACCAGTAGTTATAAAAAAATTCCAATTCTAATTCTGTTATAGTGCTGCCATCTGGAGATTAATAATTGAAAAAAATATTTCATTGTAATTTTACGATAGCGTCTAAATCTTATTTTAACGATTAAAAGCGATCTCGAGGGAGTATCAAACAAAAGGGTATTTCTGTATATTTTAAATAAATATTCCAATCCAATTTTGTGATAGTGTTGTCATATAGACATTACTTTCATCTAAATATATTAAAAATGGTTTTATGATGGTACTTATTAATTTCTTCCGGTATCATATCATTTAAACATATTTGATTCATATTTCTATAAACGTTTTTACATTAATTTTTTATTCAATTACAATACCATACACAAAATTTCTTGCTTTTCACATTTTAAATAATTTCCTTATTACAGGTAATAGTAGAAACTAGTACTTGAATTTAAAATTAGAAAAAAAAAATATATATATTAATTTTCCCCCAAAAGCATATTCTAACAGAATAATATTGGGTGTATCTATTAAGGACTTCAAAATTTGCTAGTGTTTTAATGGAGAAGATGTTTTCTAAACAATCAATTCTCGCCTAAATCAATATAAAAACTTATACCCACTTCTTTCATTCATTTAATTTTTTGCCGACGACAAATATTGTCCGAATAAATAAATTTTCTTCTCAACCTGTAAAGTATGTTGAAATCTTCTGTTATAGACAATTTTAATCGGCGTGGAAAGAATGTGATTGCAATTAATAGTGATCTAAAATGGCAAATAGTTGAAAATTTAATAAATTAGATGTTATTTGATGAAGGGATCGGTAAAAAAGGAATCCATTTATAATCACTTTAACAAGTTGAGTGCCACGGTGACTGACACTGAAGGTGAAAAAATTACAATGTTTTAAGTAAGTATAATCCTGTAATAAATAAACGGTAAGTAAATTTTAAATAAATTTTCAGTAATTACTTAAAACAATATATATATTTTTAGTTTTATATCATATTTTCGGCTGTCAGTCATCGGTGAAAAACGCGTTCTAAACGGAAAGATCAGTGTCAGTCACCGGTGACGGAAGTGGCGCTTAACGCGTTAATCAACTATAATTATATTTACCTGCATTTTGTTAGGATTATCATTAATTTAGTATGTTATGTTTAACTTTGATCGATAGACACTATATACCATAAACTGTTTATTTACTAAATTAACGCAACCTTAAACTATAAACAAATATAAACTATTTATACCATATACTGTTTATTTTTATATGTTTCATGCTTTTGATAGACTTTGTGTGATTGGTGCTAGAAAAGGAAGCCGGAAAAGGGGAAGAGGTGGTTCCAAAGAGGGGGAGATTTAGGTGATTGATTATTGATTGTTTCAATAAAGTAAGAAAAAAATAGGACAGAAAATTTTAAAATATTAAAGATTTATGGATTTGTGTGCTCCGTGTAGGCAAAAAAGAAAGATTTTTGGGAGAGGGGAAAGAGCGGGGAGGAGTTATTGAAACTTTATAAAAAGCTGAAACCCGGCGAAATACTGAAGATTCTCACTAGAAATAGAGATGTAACTCTTAATTTACTCATACAATTTTTTAACGAATCTGCGAATTTCTTTGAATTTCTAATTCGACGTTCGTGTTCATTATAATCTTATTAACACTAGAACGGCTGGAAATTTTACTCAAATGTTATAAAAATATTTCACACCAGGTTTTTTATTTAAAACGATTTAAATTATTTACTTAACTTATTTCTGCGTATTTAACGGATACGGGGTTCGTACGGGTGCTTGAATTTCCAGACTAAGTAATTATTCGGTACCAGTATTTTCTTATGGAAAATCTCTCCTGAAATAAGGCGAAATTTCGTCCGTTTAAACTGCATTTATTGTTCTATAAAAAATTTTTGATATTGGGCCTTGAAAATAACGGTACCCGTACGAACCCTGAGATATGCCAGAAAAATACTAGTTAACCCTACTTTTCATAGTTACTTTGCATAACCATTTGGCAACCCTTCTTATATTTTGAATTACGAAAGTAACCTGCCATCTTGGTAAGTGAAATTATTTCTTTGGATAACCTTTAAAGTTACCTTTAACGATAAAAATGGATCCCCGCCCCTCCCCAATAGATTGCGTTACATCTTTTAGGGTTAGTTTTAAATATAGTAAATGAAGAAGGAGAAGTGCCGAGATATTCTGATTTTGTTCAAAATTTTTTACTTAAAATTTGAGGTGAGGAAAAAAAATTGTTAAAGAATACATTTTTGCACTAACACTGTTGTACATTAGAGTGTTTTAAATTACCTGTTGTTGTCATTTGACTACACTGTGCAATACATAACTTCAATACAACTAAAATTTCGATTGCTTTCCCTCTAATTAATGGTAGATTTGCTGATTTTTATTAAGATTTAAAAATTTATACTACGGCAAAAATTAATAAATAAATAAACAAATGGCCACTTTTCTATGAATTAGATTATGGATCTAGTAGTTATATTAACATAACTACTATATCCATAATCTAATTCATAGAACGACAATTGTCGTTTAACAAAGCCGAACAGTGTATCAATATATGAATTATAAACAACATAGTGATAATTACTGTAGTACTATAGATTTAATAAGTTCTTTAAAAATTAAAAGTATATTAAAAGATACCTCTGGCCCCAAAACTACCTGGGAAATATACCGGGGAAAAAAGTGTGGGTCATCTTTTTTCGTGAACTAGATGATGGATTTAGTAGTTATGTTGTCGTTCGATAAAGTCAAGCAGTGTATCAATATATGAATTATAAACAACATTTTGATAATTACTTTACTTCTACAGATTTAACGACTTAGCGTATATACCCGTGTATAAGACGACCCCTAAATTCTAGAAAAAAAAAATGTGTTGCGTACCAGTATTTTCCTGCAGCTATATTCGCCTTTTTTAATATCAGCAAATTCTGCATTTAGATAAGACGAAGATAACTTTTTAAAAATACTGGTATGAGTCTGTCCTCTCGAATTTGGGGTCGGTTATACACGAGTATATACGGTATTCAAAAACTAAAAGAATATTATATTTTCAACTCTAATGCAGAATCACATTCGAAATTTCAAAATATCGGCAAAAGAAGTGAGAACTAAATTTAGAAGCACAATAAAAGCATTTGTCGCTAGATAGACGCAGATGATATTTCTAATGTTATCCATATTTGAAGGCACAAATCCTGTGAAAAAATGTTAAATATATGATGATATGAAACAAAGAGTGGAATGACTGTTAATTGTTACCTTGTAATCATCATAACTTATAAAAAATATATAACGGGGGTGGGATCTTTAATACAGAATACTTGGATGCTACAAAACTACATTTTGATAAAAATAATCTGGTGCTTTTGTTTATTTTATCATCTTCAAAAATTATAAATGCCAGTATACTGTACAGACGTGCGCATAAAGATGAAGAAATCAAATAAAAGTCTATGAAATTATCTGAGTTCAGTGCTCAACTGGATGCCAGTCTCTATTCTTATGGCTAAATGAAGATTTTTGAAGCGTGGAAAACCATCCAACGGAATCAAAGATCTCAAAAGAAAGACAAAAGCAAGTTGCACCTCCCTCCTCCCCTGAAAAATGAGTTAGGTATAACTCACTGTTTTAAACACTGAGATAAAATAAAGATGAAATATAGAATCTGGTAAATGTTGTGCAAAGATGAAATGCTTAAATTGTGATATTCCATTGTGCCTAAACAAAAGTAATAATTGTTTTGTGAAATACTAGTTACCATAATATATATGTATAAGATTGTGCAATAAGTAACAAGTTAATAAATCCCCAGTACTTTTATTTTTTAATAGTAAAACATGCATACAATTATTTAATATTTTATTTTTAGGAACCAAAATGTTTTTCTTTAATACAAGTATATAATTATGAATATTTGTATGGTGTAGCTATGTGGCACACTTTGTATTTTTCACAAATTTCGGAGAAAAGTTCTCATGGTAATTTTTGAACTATTTTTACAGCTATGTATGCAATTATCAGAATCACATATCATCATTATATCACCATTGATACATCGTAGAAAAATGAATTTTGAATTTTTATTCATTAATCAAGAAAAAATAGACAACAGAAAAGTGTGGCAGCAAAGATTCATATAAAAAATAAATTATTTTATCAAAAGTTACTTTTTAATTATAATAACGAGCTATTCAAACCTTAAATTTATGCATATTTGTTGAAATATTTAAGAAAGAATGACCAGGTTTTGAATTGGACATAGAAATCTCAACTCTGAAGAGGGAAAATTTATATTTTAAGGAAATATGTATTGAGATGTAATAAAAATGTGTAAAAAGTTAAAATTGTTTCTTTATTTTTTTTAAAACAGTTTTACATTAGCTCTGGCTCAAAATATTTAGAAACGTTGAAAAACTCTGACGTGATTCGAGCTAGATACGTTTATTAGTTTATAATCACTGATATTAAAAAATCTGCTATATTTATTAGTTTATAATCACTGATATTAAAAAATCTGCTGATGTATGAGGTTTGTTTAATTATTTTATTTTATTAACCAAAGCTTAAAATTTTTGTTTTATCTATCATAGCTCCTTACTGAGCTATGTGTTTCATCACTTACTTGAGAAAAGGCATGCTGCTACATAGCTGCTAACTTTTACACTTTTTTTGTAATGACAATTTGATAATTGCAAAATTTGCCTTAGTAAATCGAGAAAATTTACGATTAATTAGGCCAAATTTTCCTTTTCAAAAATAGTGGTAAGAAAAAAAACCCGTTAAAGTTGGCAGCAATGCTTCTAAAGCAATCAGCGTATCTTAATTACTAATGTTTTATTTGGCTTTAATGTATGGAAGTAGCCGCCAGAGGTGAGAATGGGAAGAACACAATAATGTGATGTATCTCCGATGAAAAATAGTCTTGAAGACATTAAAAGATTTCTGAAATCGTAGATCGCTTGAACACAGTATATCTCATTCGTAAAATCTTCTGCAGTTTAATCAAAACAGAAAATGTAAACCAAATATTTAAGCAATTTGAACTTAACAGCACTTTGTTAAATTAGTTGAAATCTTTTTAACCCTAGATCTACCGGGAATTTTATTCAAGTTTTAATAAAACGTTCTACACCAGAATTTTTATTTAAAACTATTTAACTTATTTATTTACCTTATTTTTGTCTGGTTTATATACTTAGTTTATTTTAAAGAAATTTCTGGTTTGAATGAATATTTTGTATGTACCTGTCGGGTCCAATGGACCCGTCTGGTAGACGGAGGGTTAAGGGGTTTTCGGAGTTTTTCAGCTTGAAAAATAAGCATATTTTATGAAGTGGCTTTGACGTCTTGGAGCGAGGCAGAAATATGTAGATTTTTCGCATAAAACTTTTTGAGCTAAACACAAAAACTAAATTTTTGTTCATTTTTCTTGAAAAATGTGCCTTTTGGACTCGCTTTCCCCCCATGTTCCGTGGCCCGTAAGTATTCTGCGGTCTTTAAGGTTTCTCTGAGCGGTTTAGTCGGAAACAATTGAAAATAAAATCACGTTAAAATATATTTAATTCCCCTTCATAGACTTTTTTTTATAAATTTCATTTTAAACAACATGGCGGACTATCAAACTTAATTTGTCAGTTTTCAACAAAATATCCAATTTTGTTTTGTTTTTAAAAAACGAATTACAGAAAACACAACATCAGCAGGGTTGGCGAACCCGCGTGCCAGTATACTATTTGCCACCTTTTTTCATGAATAATTTTGCAAGCTTATTTAATCTCGGGATTTCTTTCATTAAATTAGTCGAAGAATGGTTTCAAATAGTGGTGGCAATTGGCCTTCAGGACCACGGGTTCGTCATCACTAGACTAGGGGAATAAATGAGCTTTCATTAACCCATTAAAGACTGACGTTGCATTTTCGCAATATTATGTTTGTGATATTTTTAATTTTATTGCGAATATTTTTTTCAACAAATTTACTATCCCATATTGCATATATGACTTTTATTTTCAAGGAAAAAATTGTTAATTGATACGAATTGTAAAAAATTAGAAATATGAATGAAATAGTACGGAATGTTTTGAAATTTTTTATCGAAATATTTGGGATTGTGTTCATAGATGAGCTTAAAGAATGAAATAAAATTCACCAATTCAGGATACGTATACTGTAGTTAACTATGTGTAGTAAATGTAATGTACCGCTGCATAGTAAAGGCTTTAAAACTTTTCATATGGCAAGAATGTCGTTGATTTGTACTGGCGTTGCGTTTTCGCGACATTATCATATATCACATAAAAAAAAAAAAAATCAAATTGTGATATCGCTTTTGTTCTCTTCATTAGCCGTTAATATGTATAAAATAA
Organism: Maratus speciosus; assembly: GCA_963932465.1. Lineage (NCBI taxonomy): Eukaryota > Metazoa > Arthropoda > Arachnida > Araneae > Salticidae > Maratus > Maratus speciosus. The sequence goes on along the minus strand of OZ010796.1, from coordinate 302,522,188 downwards.
AATTTTATTTCATTTATGTAAAGTATAAGAAGGTGAAGACCTTAATGGGTTAAATAGAATAATGAGTTAAAGAAAAAAGAGAAATCGGTTTATCCTTTGATGATATATTTTGGGTATCGACTTAAAAGACATTGTTTCGAGAAAATCTCATTAAAAGATTTGCAGCAAGTAGCGCTCGCTCATGCATTGCGACATAAGAATGGCTATATCTTCCATATCTGTTAGAATTGTTAAAAACAGCTTCGAAAGAATATTTATGAAATGTTCGCCTTTCAGAAAATAAAAAGAAAAAGAAAAAAGGTCAAAATGAAACAAAAACAAAGAACAAAGAAAAGAAGAAAAAAGAAGAAGAAAAATGGATTTTTTGAAGCCACCATGCCCCCTTTAAATGATGCCATCTTGCCCAATATCGTAATAATATTTTATTTAAAATTTACATAAAGAATATTTATACCCTCAGGTTGTAACCGAAAGCTGAGTTGACTTATAAGCAGAATGTTAATTTTCTAGAATTTTTCTAAATATTATGACTTGAAATCGGTAGAACCTTTATGAGCTGATATTTATCTGAATGTTGTTGACATTAAACTAGGTATATTATTTCAGAATTTTTCTTTTTTGCAGTTTTAACCTTCTGTAAGTAGAAAGTAAGTCACCTCGATACCAGGAATTCCTCGTTAGGTGTCTATGTCACGTTTAAAAGATGTGTAAGTTCACATGTCCTGAGGAACATGAATCAGACGTGGGTTTAATTCTACTTTCTTTTTGACCTATAACCGAGAAACTAGCAGCTCTACTTTCACTTTTTGATGTTTGAGATAAAAGGGGTGGGGAAACCCTTAACTTCAGAAGAAAAATGAATGAAAATTCAGAGGCAAAGTTTTAACTTAACCGTTTGGCCCGGTTAAAGTTGAGACGTGTATAAGTGTAACACAGTTACAGAAAAAAATAGCTCGAGATGCCTTATGAATTAACTTTTACTCCAGTAACTTGTTTGAGAACATAATAAATAAATTTTTCTCAGACTGTTATGCAACTTGTAAGTTAAATTATTTAAAATTTCACGGCACAACGCGGAATTATATCATAATTTTCATTTCAATTATTAATTCCTATTTTTTTTAAACTGCATTACTGTGAACAAAATAAACTGTTTGAGACTCTTAAATATTTAGAATTATTTTATCCGGTTTGAGAAATTTTTGAATAAGTTTATTTTAAATTAAATTAAATTATTATTATAACAATTCTATTATTACAACAGGTATTTTGTATAAAAACTTTCTTAAAATTCTTTATCTTTGTGAACGGTTAATTCAGAATAATTATTAGTATTATTTTTGAATTTTGAGTGGAGGTACGCAAAGCGCAAGGTTGCACAGTTACATTAAATACAAATAAAATCGAATTCAAAAATTAATGTTTTGAACATTTTAAAAGAAGAAAATTATTATTTTTCCTTAATTCTTTAACCGCTAGAATGATAATAACAAGGAATATCTCATGTCTTTCATTAAGTTATAACACCAAAACTGGAACAGTAAATTTTTAAAATCTTGGAGATCAAAGGGAAAATAAAAGAAAGATTCGTTCCATTGAACGATATAAAATTTGCACAAATTTAACTGATAACTTTTAATTTTCTTTTACAGAACGGTGAGACATTGAAATCGTAGATGGAAAATGCACAAAAACCAGAGTAACATTTCAGTGAGCTACGAAAAAAATTATAAACAAATTCAAGGCATTGATTTTGCCAATAAGAATTTTTTTCAATAAAGATAGTTGCATCTTTTCTATCTTTATAACATTCGTAGAATTATATATATATATATATATATATATATATATATATAAGCTTCTATTAAAGTAATAATTTTAATTTTTTACACCAGGTGGTATTTAACGCTGAATATTGGCAATATTGTAAAATTGATATTAAACAATTTAAAATTGTTTTTAGGTATTTTAAATAATGTAATTATTTTCTATTTATATTATATTAATTGTATTTATCACGTTATTTCAAAATGAATTAACTGAATCCATAGGTTTTAATTTCTGTGTTAACTTAACTGTTTTATTCACCTTAATCTTATCATGCTTATGGATTCCATGTGCGGGAATATATTTTGAAAATCTACTGGGAATTTATTCGGTAAGTTGTGTAAGATTTCTATTGCTATAAATTAAATATTTAATGAGTTGTAGTGTTTTTTTTCATTTCATGCCATTTGATAATGTTCTGTTTTCATCTTGAGACTATTCTTTTGGTTCTATTGGTTGTTCGGGTACAGGAGAAAAAAATTTCAGCTTTTAGCTTTTTTTCTCACAGAAAACAACCGATTTGCTTATATATTTGAATTCTGTACTCTTGAAAACGTAATTCACTATATAAGATTTTAAATATTTTCAATATTTTCAATTTTTTCGGAATCCATATTCTTCTTTTATTCTTCCTTATTAATTCTTGTAATTAAGTATAATGTACTTTATTTTATACATACAGTTCTATATTATAGGTTTGTGGCATCCATTTGTATTGTCAATTCATTCACAATAATGCGGTTTTTGATGATGGTCGGTAATGTTTAATTAATGGTTATATATATATATATATATATATATATATATATATATATATAGATATATATAGATATGTACATTATATATATATATATATAATGTACATGTATATATATAATATTATCATCATCATCAACAACAACCGTTTTCAATCCACTTATGGAGGTAGGTCTTCCCCAGATTTTTTCAATGTTTTCAGTCTAGTCATCCAATCAACACCGGCCACTTTTCTGATTTCATAACTCCATCTTACTTGAGGTCGTCTTCTTGGCCATTTTACATCTCTGGGATACCACTGTAAGGTGTTTGTGCCCCATCTATTTTCTCGTCTTCTTGCAATGTGCCCAGCTCATTTCCATTTTAGCAGTTTAATTCTTTCAATGATATCAAAAACTTTCGTGTGACTTCTTATCCAGGTTATTCTTTTTCTGTCTCTTCTAATTATACCTAGCATACATCTTTCCGTACTTCTCTGTGTTGTTTGTAATCTTTGTACCATTCGTTTTGTTAGCGGCTATGTTTCTGCTCCATAAGTTAGTACAGGCAAAACACATTGGTTAAAAACCTTTCTTTTCAAACAAAGAGGCATGTTACTCTTCAGAATAATTTTGTTCTTCCCAAAAGCACTCCATCCATTTCATGTAATACACACACACACACACATATATATATATATATACATAGACACACACACACACACATATATATATATATATATATATATATATATATATATATATATATACATATATATATATATATATGATGACGTAAGTTTCAAAACTCGCCTTATCCAGGAAACTAAATTTTGGGAAATCGCGAAAAACCTCTAACTGCATCCATTGGTTTTCATTGTAAACGAAGATTTTACAATGCCAGAAATACCGGATAAAACTATTTTTTTTTTTGCAGATTATAGTGTTTTTCGGTACAGGTTTAACGATAGAATAGATTTATGTAGAAAACACGATTTTTTAAATTTTTGGTAAAGCGAGATTGTAGTGTTTTTTCGGTACAGGTTTAACGATAGAATAGATTTATGGAGAAAACACGATTTTTTAAATTTTGGGTAAGGCGAGTTTTGAAACTCATGTTCTCATATGTAATATATAAGAAATAACAAAACATTTATTTATTTATCACCTGTATTCTGCATTTGCACATGATATTAGCACTAATGTTAAGACAGCTACTTTAAGAAATACGCAATTTTCAACATTAGTTTTTACAGATCATTCATATAAGGAAAAGATAATTAGATTTGATTCAAATTCTTACTATCAGAAAGAAATATTTGTTTTGTTATTAAAACATTGTTGAGCATTAGAAGTTTTTATTAGCTGAGTAAACTATTCAAAATCTTCGTAAAGGCAGATTTTTAACTCGCCTGTGGAAAACTCTCAATTTTTTTAATTTACATTTCTATATAGTTACTTCTTTTTTCCTGTTTTTGAAATGAATAAAAAGGACCAGTTAACTGGTTTAAGTTCTCTTTAAGGTGTGTCCCACCGAAATAAAGCCACCATGATTATGTGCTGTAACTGGGCACGAAACAAACCAATAAAAATGAAACAAATATTTTAAGAAAGTCTATTTCCAAATACATATTTACAAGGAGTAGCTCACTCCCTGCCCCACTTGGGCAGGGAAAAAAAAGAATATGTAAAAAAAAGAGGGGGGAAAAGTGTCCCGCCGAAATAAAGCCACTACAGTTAATAGCCAATATATCCGCGATGTTCATATATGACTTGGTATATACGATGTGGCATACCATTTACCAATTCCTGGAGCACAGTAGTATCAATATTATCCCAGGCTTCAATGATGGCGACCTTTAATTCTGCCACAGATTGAAACTGTCTGCCATTGGCATATACCGCCCTACTGAGGATATCCCACACATTTTCTTGAGTATTGAGACAAAGGGGAAAGTGCAAGCCGTTTCATGACATGCACCCCATTATTCAAAAACAATTTCCAGGCAGATTTTGAGACGTGAATGGCGACATTGTCCTGCTGGAAACCCAACTTAGGGCACCAATTCTCTCTGCAAATGGCAGTAAATGAGTTTCTAGCATTTCCTGGTATTTGGTAGCCTTCATGCGGTCTGAAGGAAGAGCCAGGTTAAGTTTACCGCCATAGCCACATCCTCCCCTCACCATTAATGAGCGTCCATCTTACTGTCTTTCGGAGAAAATTTCCTCTTCTTTCCTCATGTTATGCCAATATAAAGCAAGGCCGTCTAAGCCATCCAAATTAATTTTTTTCTCATCTGAGAAAATAACACCATGCCTCTGGTCCTTCCAGGTTTGATTATATTGGGCTCAATCGATTCTCCTTAACGTATGGATAGCTTTCAACATGGGCTGCTGTTTCCTTTTCTTATATCGTAAATTGCTTTTACGTTTTTCAATTCGTGGCAGGGTTGATCTTCTCACTGGGATGTAATCCTCATTGGCCAACAATATTAGGGAAATATCACTTCGTGAAAGACGACGCAAAACATCTCTTTCCTGCCTGGAAGTCATTTTTCTGCATCTGCACCTCATTTTTTTAGACCCCTACGCAATGCCCTGATTAAAAAAATTATCTATTACGGTTTTAGATCGTTTGATTTGCTTACATATTAGTCTATGTGAAAGACCTTGTTCCTTAAAAGCTGTTTTCTGAACTTTCTCGAACTTTGATAGCTGGGTTTTCTTTACCGATTCAATGCTGAAGGAGAAATAGAAAATACAACCTTCTAAAGTCTACACAAAGTTCCAGAGGCACAAAGCAAGTATTTGACAACATCCTGATGTCATAAACATGTTGAACTGCAGCAGCTGGAATGTAGACAGTTTCCAATAAATACTAATATTGGCAGTGGCTTTATTTCGGCGGGACACTGTTTCCCCTCTTTTTTTACGTATTCATCTTTTTCTCCTGCCCAGGTGGGGCAGGGAATGAGTTACTACTTGTAAATATGTATTTGTATATGGGCTTTCTTAATATATTTGTTTCGTTCTTATTTGTTCGTTTCGTGTCCAGTTACAGCACAAAATTACGGTGGCTTTATTTCGTTGGGACACACCTTATATTAATAATAACAATAACAGAATTCTCGAGGTTCTATTCTCTTAATCGATACTTATATCAGCATGGTGCTGTTACTGCTATCAATTACTTGTTGGTATTGGAATTTGTTATATTTAATTCAGGATTAAAAATAAATTAAAAGATATTTTTACCACGAGATGTTTTAAGAAAGATGTTCAAGTTATAATGAAGAAGCGCGAAATAATTTTCATAGACCAAAGCATTTCAAAATTTCACATTTTGCATGTTTGTTAACACTTTACAGCTAAGTTGAAATGTGTGTTTGAATTCGGTTCGTCCGTCTGCTCGTGTTCTAACAAGCGTAAATATATTCAGGTTGTCATGTAATTGGTATATGTTACTAATGTTTACCATGGCATATTGGACATTGCAATTCAAGTGTGTAGCAGTTATAGTTCGTTTACAAGAACACTCAAAAGAATACCGTTATATTATGGGCTATGGGGGAAAAATCTTTTCAGTGTATTTTAATGATGTTACGCTATTTTAATCATATTGAAACTGATATACGTAACTGGGGTATATTACAAGATGCTAACTGTAGAATATGGCGTGCATTGCATTTACCGTTCATTTACAGGGACGCACAAAACAATTCAGTTACAGCACTGTCTATGAGTAATAACTGTTGAAAGTGCGTTTTCAATTGTGGTATGCGTTTTTTAAATGTAACTAATTTTTTAAATATTACTTGGTGTCTATTAGTTCTATAGATCGTATATAGGGCTGCACAAAACAATTCGAGTATATTTCAGCTTATTGATGAAAATTGCTGAAAGGGTTATTTTCAACTGTGTTATGCTTTTCCCAACCGAACTAAATATTTGCATACTATGCATTATATATACAGATCTATAGCTAACATAGAGGGCTGCACAAAATATTTCAGATATTTTTCCGGCTATAGATCGTAATTTTTGAAATTGGGGTTTCAAATATATTATGCGTTTTCCAAATTATTTACTTAGACATCATATTTCATCTTATAAAACGGTGAAGTTTTATTACAGCATTCTCAATGTGTTGGAAAGTGTTTCATAATATATGCTGGATGCATGATTTTCCTTTCTTGTTTGTATTTTAAATAGTTTCTCAAAATTTTTTAATACAGCAATTGCACAGCTCGTCTATGTGATTTTAGAAAATATTTCTGTTTCATGAGAAATCTTTAACTTATATTCATACATTTTTAAAAATATTCTCTTTATTTTTTTTAATATGAGAGATGCACTATAGCGTATAAATAGTACAAAAAAGGGAAGAAAATGAAATGAAGAAGGGACATAAAAAAGAAAAAGAATATGAGATGCAACTTTCAGAATCATAATTTTTCTTTTGAAAGGAATATAATTTCTGGTAAATAATTTTAAAGGAAACATATTTTATGATAAATAAATCGGATTTCTCTTATTAACAAAAAGATAATTCATTTTTTTCCATACACACAAACATAAAAGGACCTAGACTTAAGATATTTTTATTTTTAAGCACCTGGAATGCCAAAAGCCTAGCAACATCACCGAATATCTTGAAATTAATTTAAGTGTGTATAACAAATGGGATTTTTGAAAAACACTTGCTGTGTATGCATACGAATTAATTACTTTACAACAATCCTTTATGAAGCATTATTAAATTTTATGATTGTAATTTTTTGTGAATTATTTTAACAATACCTTTTTAGAGTTTAATGAAATTTTTGTTTAGAAGTACGCCTAAAGTAATATTTTTTATAGAGAAAAAATATTATTGTATTGCAGGACCTATCGCTAAAATTTTATGTTGATGGTAGGAAGTTTCTGCCATTTTCAATCACAGAATTCAATGAGCTTGCCGTTTGAGGGAAATTTCAATTTTCTTCAGTTATTCACAAGTATAAGATATACTCAAATACCATTACATAATTTAGAAAATGGAATTGAGCACATATTTCAAATTTAGATTGTATGATTATATACTTTATTTTTAAGACCGTTATAACTATGCTACTGAATATAGAAATTTACTATTGAAGTATCCATAAATTGTGCTATCAGTGTTATTAAAATAAGAAATTGCATTCTTTAATAAAATGAGACTGAACAATACATTTACTGAAAATCACAATTTAATTTCACACAAATAGTAACTTTCTCTACAACTGTTACGCAAAAACAAACTAATGAGTTCTCAGTACATTTTAATGCATTATATAATATGGTAGTGTTGGCAATAACATGCATCAAAATATTAATTAGAATTTTGCCAGATATCAAAAGATACATTTCAAGGTTATTCTTCTAAGGTTAAACATATAATCTTTATCTTATTATTTCGTATGTCAGTAGCGTTCCTTCCAGACATTCATGGTATTTCCTTAGTGTCCTTATTAAATCACATCTTCTTCCCTCCTTTAGATTGAGGTTGATGGCAGTAATGAATTCATTTTCGCACACTTATTTTATTTTTGTTTTTAAATCCTTTTAAAAGAAACCTCCAAATAAGTTATACATCTTAGTTTTTAAACGATTTTTTAAAATAATGTATAATTTGTAATAATAATAATAATGTATAATTTAAAATATATGATTGCATTGTAATTTTACTCTTTAGTTTAAATATAATTAAAACGAATGTTTAAAGAAATTCAGAAGCCCTTTAGGGTCCATTCAGACCAGTGATTAGAAACCTGGCCACAAAATGAAGAGGTTGGGTTGGTGTTCGCGGGTTCGAAGCCAGCGAGGCGGCTTTGCAAAGTTTTCAGAGTTTTCCTTGAACGATAATTCGGGCCGATTTTTCTTCAAAAGTTTTCCCCGAAAGCATCCCTCTTATAGCAATTACGGCGAAAACTGGTCGATGCTTAACAAAATCCCATACCAGAAGCTCTTTAGGTTTGCATGCTGCCGATTTTGATCCGTTGTGTTATAGCACGTAGTTTCCTTACATGAAGAGGAAATTTGAGGAATTATGTAAAAAATATATTTTTTAGATGTTTATAACACACCATGCGTATAAAAAGAGGGAAAAAGATTTTAAACGCCTAGAGGAGAAATACATTTAAGAAATGTTTTATTGTGGTACAACAATATGTACAGTCGGGAAAAAAAAGTAAACACGCCCTACTAACTCCTCAACAAATTATCGTAGACGAAATTTACTGGTACCAAACGATTGGAAATAAAGTCTACTTTTAATTGATGTATATAAAAATGTCTTAGGGGGGCATCTACATATTAAAACGAATCCAAACTTCATTTTTTTCAATGACAATACCCAATTTTAACGAGATATTTCAAATCTTCGGTCCAATCAATGCCTAGACACCAAATGTCAAGTCATTTGAATGATAAGTTTTTGAATTATAAACATTCAAAATTTAGTGCTTCTAATGTTAAATTACATTTTCATATTTTTATTTATATCTCCTGAAATTATGCTTCTAATGTGCTATTTTTTTTGTAGCAATAATATTAATATACCAAAACATAAATATGCTGAATTTGCAATTTTTATAATTTTATGATATGAATTATGAAATTAATATTCGAAAAAAAATATGAATCGCAACCTACAATTTTTTTTTTATGGATTTAGATTTATTAAGTCCTGCTTTATGGAAATCCAAAATTTCACATTTTTCTTCCAAGTAGTTTTAAAATTATGCTTAAAAAACGGCAAAATGATGGTTTAAGGGGCCGCCTATGATAGAAGTGAGTAGATATTTTGAAATTTATTCTGCTGTCCTGTAATCTAGCAGGCTTCATTGACTCCTTGAGTGGAGTTTAAGGTGCTTTGATCAAGAAACGGGCTCTCTCGGTTAACGAGTACGGAACTTCAATTTGGATACAGCCCTTAAAATACGCTCGTTTTAAAATAATTAATTTCTTAGAAACTCATGGTACGAATCGCATAAAAATTTGTTTTTAGGCTAATTGAAGGATGTAGAGTTCATTTATGCTGTCAGAATCGTGTACTGCTATTGAAAAAAAAAGTTATGGTTCGTTTCAATATGTAGATGGCCCCTAAGCAAATTTTATATACATTATTTAAAAGCAGACTTTATTTCTAATCGTTTGGTACCAGTAACTCTCTTCTACGATAAAATTTGTTGAGGAGTTAGTAGTGGGTGTTTACTTTTTTTTTCCACGACTGTACATGCATTATTAATTTTATAGCTGATATCTCATCAGCATGTTTAATAACGATTACATCGGTATTTGTATAAATAACTCAAAAAATAATAAACTGTTTACACATCAGGGATGTAAGGATACTGCATAAAACAATTCGCAAAAATTACTAAAAATCTTTTTCTGTCAGTTGAAAGGTCATTTGTCATTTGACAAGATACATGTTTACTACTATTTGTTTACCAGTATATATTATATTTAAACCTGATTTTATTTTAATGAAGAAAATAACTTCTGCAATGCTTTTAAAACTTAGTACAAATCTTATATTAGCTTAATTTTATCTTCTGCACTTTTATTTTGAATATCTATTATTAAATATTCTTGTCTTCCAAATTAAAATATTAAAAGAGAATATGTTGAAAAGTTTACGGGTTAAAGCATTAAGAAAGACAACCTTCTTCAAAATGATTTCCAACAAAATTAAATGTTTAAGTCTGTTTGGCTTTTTTTTTCAGATTAAAATTATAATATTTATGCCAAATACAATGCCTTTACAGAAATATACAAAATGCAGCTTATGTCGTAAAAATAAAAATGATAAACAAATTTATAGTAAAAATTTCAAAGCCTTTTAGAATGCGTTTTAGTGTTAAGCAACAACTTTCAAGATCTATAATTTTTATAAAAATATTTCAAGAAGGGGACATGATTTTATAATGCAAAACTTTATTATTTCGAACTGTTGCATGATAAGTTTTATTTTTACAGAACTTGTTATACTTTCGATGAAACTACATTTTATTTATATTTTAGTTTAAATATAATTTAAATGGCTACTTAAACAAATTCGAAAAATCTTCTGGCATGCTCTTGAAAATCGTAATATAGAATATTTCAGAATTCTAATAGTAATATGAACAAAATTTAAACATGGACCTATGTATATCATAGCTGCCAGCATGGCGATATTTTCTGGAAAGCTGTGTCAATTTGATCCAAGTAAAAAAGAACCGGAAATTTTACTTAATGCATGAAGTTTTAAATTGCCCCACAAAGGAACAAGGCACATTTTATTCAAGCATTTATTTCTAGTTCAAAACATCTTTATTTGGCTTGTATAAAATTAACACATTATTGCAGAAATTATTGGTATGTTGTTAAGTATCGTTTCTTTCAACTATCGCTTTTCATTGAACTATCATTTATTTCAACTATCACTTCTCATTGAACTGTCATTTCTATCACTGTAATTTCTCATATACTAAAAAATGATGCCTTGTAAATTCAAAGAAGTATATTAAGATTGTATAAACGGTGTATATTTAGTCGTTATATTACTGAGAATATTAAAAACCATTTCATTATGTACAATATATAGGGCGTCCCCCAGTTAGCTAATAGCTACTTAATTCGTATTTCGTTAGCTTTAGGGAAATAGTTCCAATTACAAAAAATGTTTCAAATAATTTCTTTTTCATATCAAATGCCATTTTCGTGAAAACAGTTATTTTTTAAAAGTTACGAGAGTAAAATTTTTATACGCATCCTAGGTCCTACAACTTATAGTTGGAAAACTTTTTCCATGCTGTAACAAGTAAAATAGTAAAAATTCCATATTTGAATGACCAAAACTTGCCGAGTTATAATTATTTGAATTTTACGAATGTCCAGCGTTTTTATGTTTTTAATTCCAAAAAGCATCGTAAATTCATAAATTTAAACTATCATAATTCGGGAAGTTTTGATTCTAGAATTGAATTTTTACTTTTTTTTTTGGTCAGAGTATGGAGAAAGTGTTTCTAAATGTATCTTAAAGGACCCAGAGACCATATAAGATTTAAATTTCGTAAAGTTTTAGAAAAAAAAACAACTATTTTGAAATATTTTCACATAATGAATAAGATTTGAAATTTTTTTGCAATAGGAACTATACATCTAAAATTAACGGTTTTAAAGTTACGAATCTTAAATTTTTATACGGCCCCTGATCCTGTAAGTTATATTTAGAAAATTTTATTTCTGTGTTCTAACGAGTAAAACATAAAAAATTCATTTTTGTACGACCAAAACTTACCGACTTATCACACTTTAAATTTTAGACATTCCCAGAGTTTTTGGAGTTAAAAACTGAGCCACATATTAGAAGACGGTAAAAGTTCTTCTAAATATAACTTGTAAGACACAGGGATCATATAAAAATTTAAATTTAGTAGATAAACAAACTATTTCGATGTAAATGGTTTTACAAAATGTAATTATGTAATGGTTTTATATAATGGTGGATAGAACAACGTTTGAAACATTTTTGCAGATGGAACCAGGGTTTCCAGTTTGGCCTCCATTTTTTATCCGAATATTTAAATTCATACCGGAATTCCCAAAAGAAGAATTTTTACCTTATGTAATCACGAAGTGTCTGTAATTAAGTAAAGCAAAAAATTCCCTTCTTAAATTTTGGTATGAACTCGGAATTTCTAATAAAAAATGAAGCCAAACTGGCAGACCTGGATGGAACTATATTTCTTAAAGTTACAGCTCGATAATTATCTATTTGTCAAAGACAATAACGGAAGCCACATATATTAACCATCATTATTTGCATCGTTAGGGGACATCTCGAGAATTCCTTTTTATTCAGATATTCCGAACTTATACCAGAAATTCTGAATGATAATTTTTGCTTTATTTAATGACAGCCGTTTCCTGATTACTTAAAGTAAAAACTCTTCTTTCAAAATTTCCGGTATGAACTCACAATTTCTGAATTAAAAAGAAATTCTTGAAATGACGAATTTATGCGCGAATGATGCAAATGGGTTAACCCCTTGAATGGCGGTGGTATATTATATATACAGGTTCCGCAGTGTAGGGTAACCCACCAATTGGCATAGGCTTCTACATCCTGCACATTTTATATAAACAACTTAATTTTAATTCCCAAATGCTACACTGTCACTAGAATTTTGGAATGAAATCTTTCTTCTTATAATGTACGTAAACAGTGTTGCGAGTGGGTTACTTTTTATTAATTCAGATTTCTTGACTGGCACCACTTTTTTAAATGACAAATTTCCCCTTGTTTTCGCTTTAATTAATTTGTCATTAAATAAGGCGAATTATACCATTTCCAAAAAATAGTGCCAATCAAGAAAACCGAATCTAAAAAAGTAGCCCAATGGCAACACTGACGTGGAGAAAAGATTTATTTACTTTAAAGTAAATTTATTGGTAAAGACTGGTGTCATTCAGTTTTTTTTCAACATTTCAGAATCAAAAGTACTTTGCCTTTCAAAGGTCCAGACAAACTTTATTTATTTGAATTAAAACAAATATTAACCAAACAAACAAGTCAAAAAACTCTTGAATAATTTCAAATGCCACATATCAAGCATACGCGTAACATATTTGAAATAAAAAAATATGTACTCAAACTGTCATTGGAGCACGTAACGGTGGCTTGTAAAGCAAATGTTGCTCGTATCTCATTCCAGCAGAACGATATATCTCGTTTCGCTTCAAGTGCAAAAGTGAGAAGGAAACAACACCCTATTAAGCAGGTTAAGTTGTAAGATTCAAGGTAAAATTGACTTTCTTATCCGATGTTTCGCTGCTGAGACAGCTGATTTGTTTTCAACAAGTGTATGAGCAAAAAACGATTTATTAAATTACATATAGTAACTAATTCAATTTCTGCAATCGACATTTGGTAGGAAGATGTTATGTGACTAAGTTATATAATGGTCATCCCTTCTTTCTTTTTCTTTTCTTTCTTTTTTTTCTTTCTTTCTTTTGTTTTTGCTTACATAACGTAATTATGAAATCAAAAATACCGCTGAAAATTTTAAGTGAAGATAAATTTGTCCTTGGGAGAAAGCGACAATCGAATATTTCAGGTGGTATTCTTAATGAAGAAATTTTTCGTCATGTATTAATTCAGATTTTTAACGGAATTTATTTAAATTCTGTATGGAAAAAGTTTTTCACATTTTGATTTGAATTGATAAAAAAAATTATAAAAAATATAAAAATCATTAGATTGATTAAAAAAAAAAAATGATAGCCAGAATGATTGGCATAGTACCTTATCATTGCAGTTATGAAATATTTTTTAATGGACATGGTATAAGTTCGACACAACTGTTCATCTTTTATGAAAATAAATATTATTTTATTATTTACTTGAACAAAAAAGCAAAGTATAGTTTTAAGATAAAAAAATAAATAAAAGAAAATTTCGCCTTTTTGACTAAGGTGATAAAGGAGGTGATAAAGGAGAAGAACAAAATATAGAATTTTATATGAATAACGAAGTTGGAATGTATAAAAAATCGAGATTACTACTTAAAAAATTATATTACTGGCAGTAAAACGAAATAAAAAATAGACTTTCTGACAAAAAAAAAAATATATATACCAATAGAAAGTGGAAATTTATAAAAGATCGGGATTAATATGCAGTAAAAACTTTTCGATTTTCTTGTATTCGATTTGAAGGCGATTTTGGTACCGATTCAAAATTATTTACTTTGAATTGATAAGTTCTTTTTTGAAAATTATAAGTATAAATCAATACAAATATTTGTGTAAAAAAAAGTTAAATACATTCAAATTCAAATGAAATATAAATTATTTCTGGTATCTATTACAGGCTCTGCTTAGATGAAGATATTCGTTTCTAAGATAAGGTGAAAATGAGATAAAGAAATGTATTTCTTATTTCTTAATTGACAAATTTAAAAACGTAAACTTGATTTTCCTTTTTATAAAATTATTTTGATGGGAAAAAATCTGCTAAAATTATTTTAAAACCGATTCCTTGAAATTTAATTGTGGTGGTAGGGGATTAGCGGGGGGCGGCTTTCTTTAACGAGAATTATATATTTTTTAATCAGAGCATATGCCCCTATTTGTAAGCACCTATAAATAAACTTATAAATGTTTAAAGTTTAAAAACAAACTCCTAGCGCATTTCTGAAAAACGATTAAAAGAAATCTGATTGGCTGAAACCCTTAGCTATAACTATCCATAAGACTATTTGGAATAATTGTTTTATTCTGTTGGGGGAGAAGTTTATTTTCTAGAGTGTCTTTAAAGATGGATTATTTAGCAAAATGTTATCGGTTTGTTTAAAAGTTTTCATTTAAAATATTGTTTCTTAAACAGTATTTTTTGCATCGTTTTGAAATGCCTTTTTTATATTTAATTATACTCAAAATAATTTGTTAAAAATTCCTCAAACATAAAAACAAGATTTTTCAGTAACTTTGAGGCGTGGCCCACTTCCGGGCCACTATTTCTTAAATTGTACTAATAGTGGGCATGGGATCCACTAATGAAGATAATTCTACATTTTAATTGATTTACATTAATTATTTTGGCATTCTAAACCTTTTTTACATAATTTCTTTTGCTCATCTAAACCCATAATGGACCAGGGGGCTCACTATGGGCGAACAAGTTGCCCACTTCTGGAGCAGCGAAAGTGTAACTTCACTAAGCTATCAGACATATAATTGTTAAAAGAAGTTAATAGCTGCAATAGTTTATACTTCAAGGTTGGTTAAGTGGCTAGTTGGTTGAATGGTTAAACTTTTATAGTTTTCAATGAAATAGCTATACCTATCAAATCGTATTGGCTTTTCATTGCAATAAAACTTTTTTCACTAAAATTTAGAATTAGTTTTTCTCGTGTTCTACTCACGTGGAAAAAAGCGGAATATTAAATAGCTTATCACTTTTTTCTACGTGCAGAAAAAAATCTTAACATAATTTGAATCAAACTCAATCATAAGAATTTCCTTTAATTGGGTTTTGTTACAGGTGTAGAAAGAGATTCACAAGAATAAAAATATGAACCAATAAAATGTTTGTAACAAATTTGTAACAAATCTTATATTTGTTTAAGATAATAAAAAAATATATCAATAAGAAACATTATGTTAAATTAACCATTTAAACGATTGTTTAAAAAAATATTTTTTAACGTTCATGAAGACCCTTTAGCAGGAATTTACTATGCTTTCTGCGACAAACTTCATTAACATCTAAAATCTGTCTTCAGGAATATATTCTCCATAATCGCAAAAATGCGGCGAAGGAGTGAGGCAGAAATTTGGTAAAGACAGGGTTTTAGGTGATTGTTCATGTATTTCTTGTCACTTAAGGGTAACAAAAGGGCAGCGAAGATTCAAAAACGAAAACAATTTCAAAGAATTAAAACTGTTTGCACCGACAAAGGCGGGATTGAAAATTTCGTTGGGGGAAGGGAGTAATTTACATTGATTATTTATTTTATGTTAATTTCAGAGTAACAAATATGACAATTAGGACACCAGGGCAAAGCAACAAACAAACAGGCCAGAAAATGCTTAAAGATTTTAAACTTTGTGTGTTAGACGGGGCAAGGGAGGGGAAGTAGACATTTCACAGTAGATTTAAATAATTGATTACGTCTGTAAAGTAATATATCGGACAAATTTAAGAAAAATCAAAGAATTTGAAATATTTTAAAATTAGTTCTGGGTGAAAAAGAAGTAAGCAAAAATTTCAGGGAAGATAAGAATTTGGATGATTGATGTTTAATTACACTTACATCAAAGTGATGAATAACACAGAACAATTAGAAAAATAAAAAAAATAGTTTTAAAGATTTTAAACTATATACTGTGTGGAGAAGAGGAAGGATAGAGTTTTTCTCTGTTTTTTGGAAGGGGGTGTTGGGTCATTAATTATTTGTTATTTTAAAGTAACAATATACGACACAGGGACCATATAAAAATTAAACTTTATAATTAAAGAAATAATTATTTTCATTTAAATGAATTTTTATATGATGAAGAATACCACTTGAAACATTTTTGCGATTGGAACTATAGCTTTAACGGTTTAAGAATTAGCTATTTAACAATGATAAATAGGAATACCCTGTAAACAACCTAAAAATTCAAATTGAAGATTGTAGGATAATAGGTATTGTGTAAAGTAAGATCAAAATAAAAATAATTTTGTTAAATGACGTTGAGGCCTCTGATCTGCAGATTTATTACAGAAATTATGCAATGTAGCCATGTAAACTTCTAAATACATTTTTTATCGTGTATATTTAGTTTTGAGACTATAAAAAAAATTATAAATTCTGTATGGCACAAGTATTGAGTGGCTTACTTTTGAGGGCCCACTATAGGTGCATCAGAAATTTAGTATGCCCACTACTGCTGCAGAGAGAAAGGTAAACGTATTTTTTATTTTTCATTTATTCCAAGGCATATGTTTTGCATCTTTAAATGTTTATTTTTATAGATAAAGATTAGGACTGGGCTAAAACATTATTATATCTTTCGGAGATCACTAGTTTTAATGATAAAATCCAGTGGTGGAAAATTGGCGCAGAGAAGGAGTCTACTGACACCACTAAATTTTAGTAGTATTTTTCGGCTTATCTAATGACAGAATTTCTGTGTTTTAATTAAGGTGAAGAATACCATAAAATATTAGTGGTGTCAATAGGCTCCTCCTTTGCGCCAATTTTCCACCACTGATAAAATCAGATAAATGTTCTTAAGCGGTCCACTTTTGGTACATTTAAAAACTGGCGCAACGACACTATTTGGCGCCTGGTGCCAAAAAATTATTTCTTTTTGTGCCAATCGTCCGTGCATCAGTGGTGCTAACTGACGGAGCCAATCAAGCGCCTATCTTGCTTGGCGGCTGGCATACTAACTTGAAGTGGATTTGCATTTATATTAGTATTAATTTATTTTGTAATTGCCTTTGTATCTCCTCATTAACATGTTAAAAATGTGAATTATCATGTTTTAACATAAATACAAAATGTATTGATTATAATATTTTAAACGATAGATATATGCTTTAATCAAATTTGAAAATGAAATTGTAAGATATATTTTGGAAAAGTAATTCTTATTAATTAATTATTATTAATTATTAAAATAAAGAAATTATTACTAATATTAAACATATTTTAATAGAAAAATAAAATATAAAAAAAAATTGGAAATATTATTTTAATTATTTTCTCTCTTTTGCAAGAATTATATGCGTAATAATATTCAAATATTGAATTATGTAAAACAAAGTATTTACCTCCTATTGTGAGATCAACTTTCATGGCATAGTTGTCTTCGTGATAGGCTTTATGTAGAGCAAATATTTCTACAGGGGGTGCAGGATCTACAGTAGAGAACAAAGAATCATCTCCTCCAGTTCTGACATCCGGATGACCATTTTCGTAAGGATAGATCATTTGAGACATGGTCTTGTCTAAAAATGACGCTCTGTACGTTTGATGAATTGTAACTTCAGACTTCCTTGGTTTATAAACATTTATAATCTCTCAAGCTCATTTTATCCTCGCGCGTCGAGCTTAATCTTGCGTACCGTTCGTCCACCTAGCTGGTGACGTTACAAAGAAGTTGAATTCTGGTTGGTTCCGGCGCGACCTTCTGCTTACACCACCGGCCCAGAATTTCACTTTTTGTTGTCGCTACTTTCAAAGTAAGGTGAAAGTGTAGTTTACATGAACGGATTAAAAAGAGGGGAGGAGGAAAGGAAAGGATAATAACTGACCAGTGCAATTAATAAATTTTTTTTTGATTGTCAGTTAAGATGAAATGCGTAATTAAGATTGTGAGTCTCGCTCACAGTTCATTAAATCTGGTTTCGGTACTTCCGTACCAATGTTTTTGATGGGAATTTCAACGTGAGATATGTTGACCTTTATGTAATATATTCACTGCACGATTATGTGAATATGACTTGCAAAAATTTGAAAAAATATTTTGTCCTCAGCAGTAGGTTGACTGGAACTGTTTAACTGTCATTTTTAAAGAGGAAATTCATTATTAATCATGCCTTCAAATTAATTGATTGATTAAGTTAATTTATTATAAATATATATTTTTATTTATAATAAATTTATCATAAAATATATCTTAAATTATATATTTTCCCCCAAATTTTTTTATATTTATAAAAATATATGTAAATTTCTTTGATTCATAAATTTCTTCAAACTGACGTAATTGGTAAACTGTTCTATAATATATGTTTCTAATGTGTGCTTAAAGCTGTACAATATAAACAATATAAAAGGAAATATTTAAGAAAATTACAATGTGGATGAAGAGTATAAAAATGGCAATAAAAGTAGCGATCTGGCGTAACTTTTCTTAATAGTTATATTTTTTCTTTTAGTTCGCCATTCTTTTACACCTCAGACTTTCGGTTTCATTAAATATTAACGTTCTCCGTTAATTCAAATTTTAGATAAATTAAATAATTTATGAATAATTTGTTACTATAAAATCATATTCAATAATATTTCGTATCTAATATTTCACCACAATGTTCCAATTATATGTAAAAATTTGCCCTAATGCCATTAAAAGCCAACATAAATATACGTTCAAATTTTATTAATATTCTTAAAGTATGTGAAAATATACCATAGTAGTCGCTTACTTTGCAGTACCTAATATATTAACCCGTTACCCGCTGGTGTTGCATTCACGCAACAGTCACAATAAATGCACATATTTAAATTATTTACATACCCACCACTATTCTTAACACTTTGCAACAAAGTTGAACAGTGTTTATGACTTCGGTTTGTCTGTCCGTCTGTCCGCGCTTTAACTCCCGTAAATATACTCGGATTGTTCTGAAATTTTTGGATGTTAGTGACCTCTACCATAGCACGAACTCTATTTCAAATGAAGTTTGTAGTATGCTTAGTTCATTTACAGGGACAGTCAAAAGTTTTCCTTTACATTACGGCCTATGGGAAAAATCGTTTAAAATGATTTTTAATGATGTTACATACTTTCAAACATAAGAAAATTGATATGCATTTATCAAGTGCACTAAAATATGCATTTTAAAAATTATGCGGTGCAAAGAATAGTTATTATTCATTTACAGGGCCACACAAGAGAATTCCGTTACATAATGATATAGGGCGAAGGGAATGTTTTCCGGCGTATTTTAATTATGTTAAATTATTTCATGTATAATCAAACTGATATACGTCAATGAGGTTTACTATAACTTATTTCATGCATAATACGAAGTGCATAGCATTTACAGGGACACACAAAAGATTTCAGATACTATATTGTATCCGAAGTACTGTGCAGTAGAGCTCTGCACGGACCGAGATTTCCAGGCCCAGGCCCGGCCCGACTCATAGAGAAAAAATTTCAGCCCGGCCCGGTGGAAAAGTTAAAAGTTCGACCCGAGCCCGGTCCGGCCCGTAGAAAAAAAATTATTGGCCCGGCATGGCCCGGTATAACAGCTAAAAGTTCGGTCCGAGCCGGGCCCGGCCCGTAATACAGTTAAAATCTCGGCCCGAGCCCGACCCGGCCCGGCCCGAGTGAATTGCTAAAAAACATTGATTTTTGCGTCGATTTGGTTAAAAATTTGATACTTAGGAGGAGTTCTGACCAAAAATATTTGTCTTAACCTTTTTTTCATGTTTCTAAACTTCATTTTCATATAAGTGCCGCAGGCTTAGATATTTATTTTTTTTAATGAATCGCTATTTCTTCTATGTAAATGTTTCAGTTATAATTAATATTGTTAATCCATATTCCATGCATTGAAATGTTAATAATCTGAAAATGCTATACAGTAAAATCTTCTAAGACTCAATTACATAGAAAAGAAAAAAGAATGCATTATAGACAAGTTCCCTTCTTAGCAAATGTAAAGGTATTATATATTCTTTTCTTAAGTATTAGTATATTAATTTTGCTAATGACGATTCAAAAATGTATGCGTATTTTGCAAAAATCTTTGGCCAGGCTTAATTTTATTGACCTTTGAACGGACAGGTCACGCCGAGACAATGATTTTCATACGGGCTGGCTCAAAACTAGGACTGAAAATTTTGGGCCGTGAAGACTAGAAAAGAAACCAGTCCCGACTCTATACATAAAAATAAGTTAGGCCCGGCCCGAGCCCTCACAAAAAAGTTTGGCCCGGCCCGGTCTGAGTGCCGAAAATGAAAATAGGCCCGAGCCCGGCCCGCGGGCCGGGCCGGGCTTGGGCTTCGGGCCAGCCCGTGCAGATCTCTACTGTACAGTAGCGGTGATTGCTGGAAATGCATTTTTAATTATGTTATGTACTTTTATGTTTCACTATATTTGTGCATTGTATATGGTGTGTATAAATGCTGAAATTCGTATACAGGGCTACACAAAGGAATTCGAAATGGTTACTGGGTATGATTGTAAATTGCTTAAAGGTGGTTTTTAAATGAGTTATGCATTTTTACGCTGAACTGCATTTACTTTACTAAGAAATGTTTGTAGAACATAGATAAAACGATACACAGGGTCACGCAAAGAATTGGATACATGGCCGTCTATAAATGATAATGTCTGAAAATGTGATTCCAGTAGTTTTAAGAGTGTTTTACTTTGAATTAAACTTTAGCTAAATAGTGGCGTGTAATAAAGGTAATAGGTTAACTACAGAGTTCTACAAAAGTATACTAGTATGTTTCCATCCATTTTTATAAATTGCTGAAAGAGAAATATCAACCTGTTATGTGTTTTCTTGCTAATCTAAATTTCCCCATTATATAGTATATACATCAACCTACAGATCCAATACAGGGCTGTTCAAAAGAATTGGAATACATATTTGCTATGGACGGTAACTTCTGAAATCAATTTTTCAAATGTTTTATGCGTTTTTCTAAAACGTTTACTTAGTTCTCTTATATACCTTATTTCCTTAAATAGCGAAGTTTTGTTAAATCATTCAGGAAGTGTTGGAAAGTGTTTCATAATCTATGCTTAACGCATGATTTTTTTTACTTGTTGAATTAAGAAATTGGCCTTACTTAAAGACGTAAAATTTGAAGACCACATAAAGCGGAAATCATCTTTCAGTGTTTGCGGTGGCAAACAAAGTTCAGCTAAAAATTTGAAAATTTCAACCTTATGGTTTTGGCGGTTAATGGGTAAATTATTTTAAACCAAGACAATATATTAGAGTTAATGTAAGTCCGCTTAAGGCTTATTGTGTTACTGCAGGGGGTGTCAAACTGTGGCCCTTCTGATTCCACCAATTTTTTAAAGAAGTTGTCGACTTCTTGAATCACAGAGGTTCGATGATTACATAAAGCAGTGATTTCTGTAACATTTTAGTGGTATCCGGCGGGCCAGAGTTTGACTCCCCTGTGTTACTGTATGAACTTTAAAAAGTTGAATTTTTATGTATTAAACGATATCATAATAAAAATCCCCAAAAGTGCTTTTCATTGCATATAACATGTAATACTAGCAACTATCATGAAAAAATTTGATATTAATTGGTTTCGGCTCTTTTTGAAACTTTTATTGGGTGTCTTAACCTCTTAACGCTCGCATTAAATTACGGTTTAAAAATTCAAATTTCTTATTGGCACCACTTTTACGATAAAGAAATATTCACCTTACTTAATGACAGGTAAAATGATTTCATAATAAAGCTAATTACACTATTTTATAAAACTGGTGCGGATCAAACAAATCTGAATAAATCTAAAATAAGACACAACCCGTGAATATGACGGGAGCGAGAATTAAGGGGTTAATCTTGTGTAGGTGATGATAACTCTTCTATTACCTTTCTTCAGACTGTAAAATAATCAAAAATGACGCGGGAATTTCAGCATTTTTTACATTGTGCAAAGTTGCCCTCGTTTTATTACTTAACTCCCACCAATCATCATATAATGATAAAAAAAAAACCAGTTAATTAAGTTTTTATAGGAACGATTTAAAAAGTTTTAAGTTTAGTTAAAAATTTTCATACATAAGAAGGACATCTTCTATTTAAGTTGTTTTTGTTAAGTCTTTCGTCAGCAAAATACGACCTTTTAATTAAAAGAATGTCAAACAGTACAGATATGTTTAGAAAACGATATTAAAAACGGAAGGTACATCGTAGGAAAAATACACGGTGATAAAAGAAACATCTTTTTCGCGGAGTCAAAACTGGTTGGGAATATTTATTAGGATGGTTGTTACTAGGTAATATGGAATCTTTTTGAAATATGGGTGTAAAACTAATTTCTGTA
Source organism: Maratus speciosus (assembly GCA_963932465.1). Lineage (NCBI taxonomy): Eukaryota > Metazoa > Arthropoda > Arachnida > Araneae > Salticidae > Maratus > Maratus speciosus. The sequence continues at coordinate 302,499,303 of OZ010796.1, read as the reverse complement.
AGGGCAAAGTTGCTATTTATTACTGAATGTAATTTTTTATTACATTTAACAATTTTCACTAAATTAATTTATTGTTAATTAAAGAAAACATGCCAAACCTTATCATTATTTGGATAGATTGATATCCAAATAAATGAAAACATCTTTTGCCTGTCTTGTAAAAATTCGCGAATCATCATATCAATGATTTAAAGCAACGATAATGGTAATAAAGGTTTTTGAAAATTTTAACGCATTAGTGCGCAGCTTTGCATATATGCAAACAACAGTGTTTTGATTTTAATAGATTTTTTTATTCGCATATACCTAATTCACACCAGAAAATTAAAATAGCAATATTTGCTTTAATTAAAAAACAGACATTCCGTATATAAATAAAGCAAAATTAACCATAGAAGCTTTCTGGTGTAAAGTCAGATTCTCTGAACTACGTAATTTCTAAAACGTATTCTATTTTGGGAATTAAAGGGTTAAAGGTTAAGTTTTATAAAATAAATAATTATATAAAATAAGGTATTTGGAGACATACTTATTAAAGTATTTACTAATTTGCATTATTTTAGCGTAAAAAAAGGCCACACGACAGTAGTTTTTACTTGTATTGCTCATGTGCAATAGAAGAAAAGATTAACGTATTATATGAAAAATATATATCTGATTTTTTTCATTATTTTTCCTGTTCAATAAACCTTTCAGAGAATTATATATAATTTTTCGAAACAAAATAAAAAATCGCGCATTTAAGGGTTAAAGATCTGCATATTAATCTCGAACATTGTGTTTCTGCGTAATATCTTTTATTTAACAATATCAAAATTATAGAAAATAGCGTATTATCCTGAGATTTTCGGAACTAGAAATCTGGAGATGATATTCCTTAGATTTATTGTAAGTTTTACTGCTTGATGCCAAGATGGTAACAAAATATTACTAATTAGCTGGTTTAGGATAAGCAGGACTGATATTTAATTTAAGTTTGCTTAAAAATGGAGCAAAGGCTACGAATTGATTAGTCGAAATCGTTAGGGTAATTCTTTTGCAGGCATGGTTATAGACAGGTTGGTAAAATACAGAAATTAACCCCTTGGGTACATTTGACGACTGAGACTCGTCATGCATTTGTCCATTGACTCGATTTTTTTATATTCTATTCATACCGCTATTTTAAGAAAACTTTTTTATAGTATATTTTTTTTGCAATATGTCGCCAATGAGAAAATTTTGTTTAAAGAAAGTGGTGCGAGATGGAATTTAAATAAAAAAATACCAGTAGCCAACCTGTAACAAATAAGTATCCAACGGGTTAATAGAGAGTTTAAACCCTTTAGTGCGAGGCTTCGCATATATGCAAACAACAGTGTTTTGAATTTAATAGATTTTTTTATTCGTATATACCTAATTCAGACAAGAAAATTTAAATAACAATTTTTGCTTTACTTAATAACAGACATTCCGTATTGAAGTAAAGCGAAATTAACCGTTGAAACCATCTGGTGTAAAGTCAGATTCTCTGAACGGCGTAATTTCTAGAGCGTATTCTATTATGGGAATTAAAGGGTTAAAGGTTAAGTTTTATAAAATAAATAAGATATATAAAATAAGACATATTTATTAAAATATTTAATAATTTGCAATATTTTAGCGTAAAACAGTCACACGACAGTAGTTTATACTTGTATTGCAGATGTGCAATATAAGAAAAGATTAATGTATTATATGAAAAATGTATCTCTGATTTTTTTCATTATGTTTCCTGTGTAATAAACCTTTCAGAGTCCTGTGTAATAAAACTTTCTCACCATACATAATTTTTTCGAAACAAAATAAAAAATCGCACATTTAAGGGTTAAGCTTGATTCCCAAAGTGGTATTCCCGTTCAGCCAGTATGTCTTCATTCTACTAGAGAACCATTATGAAGAAAAAAATAAAACAAAGAACTAACAATTAATTAAATAAATGGAAAACGGAAATAGAGAACGATAATTCGGGAGTCTGAGATCGCAACAACAGTAAATATCTCATGAAATAATTCTTCTCAAAACCTTCCACATCCGTAAAGTTACTCAAAAAGGAGAATGGTAAGTGCTTTTTTCCCCCTATCGGCCATGCCACATGGCTTTATTTATTCCAGGTAGTCTACATCTGGACATGTAATTAAAAGATAGTTACCTGCAAAAATATTTTTATTTTTATATAAAAACAAATAGTTTTAAATTATTATCCAAAAATTTCTCGACCAATCAATTTATACAGTGCCGAATTCTCCGAAGAATAAAGATACTCTACCTGGATGCAAATAGACATTAACACTAGTGCAAACCCATCAAAGATTTCGTTTTATTTAGCACTGGCTGACCAGCCAGGCGTTGCCCGAGCCCTTAAAAAAATCTCACAGAAGGCGAATAAATTCTAAAAATCGCGAAAAATTTTAATGTAGCTTCACGAATTCCGAATAAGCTTTATTGTAATGAGAATAAAATGTACTATATTCGGCTTGAAGATATAAACCGGATTTCTTTTATTAAAGAGGGAAAATCGCAGCAAATCGTGGTAAAAAACGCTAGCATTAAAAAAATTGCAGACGAGAAAACTTACAATATTGGACTAAAAAACTAAAACAGGATTCATTTTGCGAATGTCGAAAAATCTAGCCGGAACACGGAAAATCTCTATAAATTGCATAAAAAATTTCGCGAAAAATTAAAAAATAGCTGTATCAATTCCGAATTTAATCTTATTAAAAGGAGGACAAAATTTGGTATATTGGGCTATAAGTTTAAATTCGGATTTCTTTCTACTAATGTGGAAAAAATCGCTGCAAAACGAACCCCCCCCCTCCGGCTAAAAAGCACCAAAAATTCAAAAATCGCAGATGACAAAATCTAGTACAGTAGGGTAAAACATTGTAACCAGAATTCTTTCACAAATGTAAAAAAAAAGGCTAAAAATCGCTTTGAAAATCACTAAAAATCCTGAAATCGCGGAAGAAAAAATTACTATATCACAGAAAATGTTTAAAACCGATTTATTTTTACAATTATTAAAAACTATCATGAAAACGCAAAATAAAGCTGAAAATCGCATTGAAAATAACAATAAAAATCGTAAAACTTCAAAGATCATGGAGGACAAAACTTACTATATTAGGCTAAAAGTTTGAAACCTAATTCTTTTACGAATGTCAAAAAACCGCTGCGGGACGCGAAAAAACGCTAAAATTCACATTGAAGACATTGAAAATGGTATTAAAAATTGCTAAAAATTCAAATTTCGTATAGGACAAAATTTACTGTATTAGGATAAAAGTTTGAAATTGAATTCCTATTACGAATGTCAAAAAATCTTCGCGGAACGCGAAAACACGCTAAAATTTGCATTAGAAATCGCTAAAGATTCAAAAAATCGCGGAGTACAAAATTTACTATATTAGGCTGAAAGTTTGAAACCGAAATCTTTTTATCAATGTCAAAAAATCGCCATAGAACACATAAAAACCGTTAAAAATCGCACAAAAAAATTTGCGAAAAATTCAAAAATCGCCGTACGTATTCCAAATAACCTTTATTGAAAAGAGGACAATATTTATTACAATTGCAAAAGGTTGAAATCGGATTCATTTTAAGAATGTAAAAAAACTGCCGCGAAACGTGAAAAAACGTTAAAATATGCATAAAAAATTAAATTAAAAAAATCTAATGAAACAACCAAAATTCGGCTTCGAGGTGCATAACTACATGCATAACTTCCTACTAAATTTTGTGGCTCTCTGTTCAGCGGTCTCTTCAGAATGCAGCCTATAGACAGACAGATAAACTTCTTTAAATATTATTATAGATTGAAGGACTCAATGACCCAAAATAAGTTGACCATTATTTAAAAGCTCAAATAATTTGCTGTAAAATGATGTATATGCGTTTTTGGTTCATGGAGTTTTTTGAATCAACACTTGTAATAAAAGTTTGAAAACAAAGTCGAAATATAGAAAAAAGTGCCACATAGAAATTTAAAGATATTTTCTTGCAATTTACTCTTGTTTTCATACTTAAAACTTATACAGACCTGAAGATCATGTTCAGCTATAAAAAGATAACCATTATTGATTTTAAGGAGAACATTTAATTTTTATGAAGTCACGGGCGAAAATATACAGCTTGTCCTGTTAGGTTATAGACACAATCTAATTCTCTTTTAAAAATAAGAGTAACAAAAATATAACCAGATTTACAGAATTTTTTTTCGAACATTTCAGCTTTTATAATCTTCCATTCTTGACAATGTCTGATGGGAGTTATCTAAAGTTATAACATTTCTTGAATGCAGCAGCATTTCTTTGTATGTAGTTTAAAAGAACATTGATAGTAACAAGTAGATACTATGTTAGTTTGATTTTCTGGCATCTGAAAATAAAAAAATAAAACAAAGTTGCTTATTAATGAACGCGTATTTTGTTTTTATTAAGGTTTTAAATTTGACTCAAATAGTCGATTTAACATTTTTGTATGTAGTTGTGTATTGTGTAATTTAATTTTGATAAAATAGTTTACATTTAAGTATTCATGAAGATATGCATAAATAACGTATTTTTAAAATGTGCATTCGTTAAGAGTAAGTGCGTTTATGAGTATTTTTAATAAAAATTTTCAAAAAAAAAAAAAAATACAAAATATATATTAAAAATATATATGTACAAACTGAAGCAAAATGCTCAAGTTAAAGTGCAAAACATCTAAAAATGTCACAAAAGTGTGGAAAAGTGGCACATTTTAAAAGACGAAAGCAGTTTTTTAAACACTTTCCAACGTAGTTGAAAAGTGTTCATGACTTCGGTTTGTCTGTCTGTACGTGCTTTAACTCGCGTAAATATAGTCGGATCGCCATGAAATTGATATATGTTATTTATATTCACTCTGGCATGTTCGGTATTGAAAATGAAGCTTGCAGCAGTTACAGTTCCTTTACAAGGACATTCAAAATAATTCCGTTACATTACGGCCTATGCGGAAAAAATCGCTTGCGGTGATTTTCAATAATGTTTCACAAATTCAAACTCATTGAAATTTACATATATATCTGAAGTACACTACAAGATGCCTACACAATATGGTATGCATCCCATTCATGTCTCATTTACACTCAAAAGAATTCTACATTACGGTCTACGGGAAAAAAAACCGTTTGCGGTGTATTTCATTCATGCTACACTATTTCAAACATATTGGAATTGATATATATCTCTGATGTGTACTGAAACGTATTGACTATAAAATATGATGTGCAAGCATTCATCATTTATATGCAGGGACACACAAAATAATTCGGGTACAGTACTCTCTATGAACAATAATTGCTGGAAATGCGTTTTCTTTTGGTACGCGTTTTTAAATTAAATTTAAAAAAAGGATTCTTAGCGTGTATGAATTCTACACATCACATACAGGGCAGCACAAAACATCTGAAGTACATTTCCGTTTATTGATGGAAATTGCTGAAGGGAAATTTCAACTGTGCTATGCATTTTCTAATTGAACTAAATTTTAGCATACTACGTATTACATGATAAATCTATAGTTCGTATACAGGGCTGCGCAAAAAATTCAGATTTTTTGTTTTGACGTTTGATAGGAATTGATGAAACTGTGTTTTCAAATGTGTTATGCGTTTTACAAATTGTTTATTTAGACATCTTTTTTCACCTTATTAAACTCTGAAGTTTTATTATAGAATTCTGAATGTGTTGAAACATGTTTCATAATCTATGCTTAACGCATGATTTTAATTTCTTGTTTTCTTTCCAGGCTGAATTTATTGTAAAGCTGGATATGCTGAAAATATGAAATCTAGCGTGGTTATTTTCAGGAGTGAAAGAAAAACAGGCTTTTTAATTTTCGATGAAAATGAGCCGGTGGAGAAAGTTTACGGAAGGAAATTATGGAAATTTTAGGACAATTCGACAAGGAATATGTGAATGTCCTTGAAATCTTGCAAAAATAAAAGTGGAAGTACACAACAAAGCGAAGAATATTTTCTTTAAAAATTAAATCTCAATCCAATTATTCAGTTAGATATACAAAACATAATTTGGCATGCCTCACTGATTACATGAATGTTTAAACAAAGTGACATTTTCTTCTGCCTTAAAATTTGAGTGTATTTTTAACATATTTCATTAAAAGAATGACGCATTCTTCTGACGATACAATTGGATCTTAGAAAAGAGAAAGAAAAATCATACGTCAAGCATAGATTGTGAAACACTTTCCAACACATTCAGAATAATGTAACAAAACTTCACAGTTTAATACGAAAATTGTGTAGGCTATATGATCGGTATAATTTATTCTCACCAAGTAATATGCAAAAGAGTTGTTAAGTTTAAAAACGCCTACCAAATTTTTTGCTCACACGCAGTACTGTAACCGAATTCTTTTGTGTGTAAATTCCCTGTAAATGAAAGATAAATGCAATGCACACACTGTAAAAAACAAGTTGGAAATTGCTCGTCAAACGTGGCAAATGAGGTACGTTCGTACTATAACTAGTTTAAAAATTATTTTTTGCACCCCATATTGTACTGAATGTATAATTTTTTGCACTTCATAACGTGCATAGTCTGATACATCATTAAAATGCACTTCCAATAATTTTTTCGGAACACTTTTGACTGTCCCTGTAATTAAACTATACATCCGATTTTCCTAAAATTTGAAATAGCTCAACAAAATTTTGCAACAATTATATCTTTAAAATTTCAGACCATTCGGAAGGCTGTAATATCATTAAAATGCACTTGCAATAATTTTTCCCATTGGCCGTAATGTAAAGAAAAACTTTTGGCTGTCCCTGTAATTAAACTATACATCCGATTTTCCTAAAATTTGAAATGGCTCGACAAAATTTTGCAACAATTATATCTTTAAAATTTCAGATCATTCGGAAGGCTCTAATACCATTAAAATCCACTTGCAATAATTTTTCCCATTGGCCGTAATGTAAGGAAAAACTTTTGACTGTCCCTGTAATTAAACTATACGTCCGATTTTCCTAAAATTTGAAATGGCTCGACAAAATTTTGCAACAATTATATCTTTAAAATTTCAGATGATTCGAAAGGCTCTAATATCATTAAAATCCACTTGCAATAATTTTTCCCATTGGCTGTAATGTAAAGAAAAACTTTTGACTGTCCCTGTAATTAAACTATAGATCCGATTTTCATAAAATTTGAAATGGCTCGACAAAATTTTGAACCAATCACATATTTGAAATTTCAGACTATTCGGTTGGGTAGTTTTTGCTCTGTTACATGCGGACAGACGGACGGACAGACGGATGGACGGACTGAACGACGACTATAGGTGCTACGTATTTATATAATTACGAACGCACCTAAAAAGGACTAAAAAACGGATAGAAAAGAGAAAGAAAAATCATACGTCAAGCATAGATTGTGAAACACTTTCCAACACATTCAGAATAATGTAACAAAACTTCACAGTTTAATACGAAAATTGTGTAGGCTGTATGATCGGTATAATTTATTCTCACCAAGTAATATGCAAAAGAGTTGTTAAGTTTAAAAACGCCTACCAAATTTTTTGCTCACACGCAGTACTGTAACCGAATTCTTTTGTGTGTAAATTCCCTGTAAATGAAAGATAAATGCAATGCACCATATACTCTATAGTAAGCATCTTGTAGTACGCCTCAGTGATGTATATTAATTTCAATATATGAGAAATAGTGTAACATCATTAAAATATACTGCAAATGATTTTACACCCATAGACCATAATTTAACGGGAATCTTTTAAGTGCTTCTGCAAATGAAGTATAAATTCTATACACTTCATTTTAAATTCCGAACCTGCCATGGTAAACCTCAATAACATATATCATTTACATGGCAATCCAAGTATATTTACGCGAGCATTGACAGACAGACAGACAAACCGAATCCATAAACAATTTTCAACTGTGTTGGAAAGCGTTAAAAAGAATGAGAGAGAAAGGGAAATATTTTTAAAGCACATAACTCACCCAGAAAAAGGAATTGATTAAAACTACAAAACAGGTATTGTCGAGTACATTTTGGTTGTTTTAAGCAAAATTCTTAGTTGAAGTAAATAGTTGGTTTTGTTGCTTGGACAAAAAAATATTGTTAACACTTTTACAAAATTTCATCAATTTTACTTGAATTAACAAAATCGTTTTTTTTTAATTTTACAATAATTTTGTGATTTAAATTTGTAATTTCAGCAAAATTTTGTTGTTTTTGCAAAATTTAAATTATTGCGTAGTAGCCATAACTCTCACGTAATTTGGTTTATTTGACTTATATAGATACATAATTGAATGATTAATATAATTTTTGGATAATTAAAACTTTTTAAATTGGGACGGACCAAGTTAGTTTTAAAAATCTCCCTCTCCCATTTATTTTTCTTGATTTTTTATTAGAAATTGAGTATTTAGATTTTAAATAGTTCAGAATATTTAGCAGGTAAATTACATCAAAATGATGTGTACTGTACATAGTTAATTCTTTGTTGAGGTCTTAATTTTAAGAATAAGAAAAAATAATACAAGACAAAAACATTTTTTTAGGAAATAAAGTATTTGCCGTATTAAAAAAAACTAAGTTAGTCTGAAATATTTTATTACTGTACGGATTTCATTTATATTCTAGCCGGTCTTCGCCCGTATAGCCGGGAGTCCCCGTTTCCTTCGGCTGTGCGTTTCCCGGGCACCTTCAAAGAAATCACTTCATATTTATAAACACCTCCAAAATTTCCTTCTCATTCGGTAAAGTAGGTCTCAAGAAAAAAATTAATCAAAAAGAATCACGAAATGTTTATGGAAAACAGAAAAAAAATCTTAAATCGTCGGCTTTGCGGCTATTTTATGAATCTTTTTGAAAATTTTTGACATCTCTCAGTCTGTGCTGAAAAAAAATAATCGAGAATTTTTAACGAAAATTCCCGGAATGAAAAAAAATATTCTATCGGATTTCGCGGGTTTTTTTTTCGAAAATCGCATAAAAATCTGTATTTGTTTTTAAAATTTGGTATCGTCTGAAAGAGTAAAACATTACCTTTATTTTGACTTAAATTTGTGGCATTTCAGTTGAAAATTAATGGAGATATTCAGTATGTGAAAAACAGAAAAAATCGTAAATTGCGCGATTTTTATAATTTCTGGTAAAAATTGTATAGACTGGCTTTATAATCCAAAAAATTAATCACGATTTTCCAACGAAAATTTCTGGAGGAATAAAATATTTTATCGGAAAGATGGATTTTTGCGATTTCTTTCGAAAATCTGATTAAAAATCCGAATTTTTAGAAAAGATTGAAATAGTTTAAAAGAAAAAAAAATCTCTATTATGACGTCAACTCCGCGCATTTCGGATGAAAATTTTGGGCGGTATAAATATTTAAAGAAAACTGGAAAAAAAAATCAATATCGGTCAGAATTTGGAGCATTTATTCTTTTTATATTTTTATCAAAGTTTGAATTTATTTGGGACTATTAAATATATATTTTTTAATTAATGGGTTTTATATACAGGGTCATAAAAAAACTTCCCCTATATATGTACCCCTAGCGACCTAACCGCTCAACCAATCGAAATGAAATTTCAGATTTAGTTATTTGAAGGTATGCGCTCGAGATCGTGATTATTTAAAACAATAGAGCTCTCACGATTACGGTTACAGTGAAAAAATTTCGAAATTTTCGAATGGCAACACTATTTGTTTTCCTGCGCAAATTCATCAGCGCATTGAAAAACCATAAATGGCGTTGGAACTATACATGTATGACTAAAATTGCCGGTGTAATATTTTGACACTCAATCTTAATCAGTTCCTATGAAACGTAATATTCAGCACTGTAAAACAAATGATTACATTTTTATTTTCACTATGTGTGCGCAAACACAACTCAAAAACACATTTTAAAACAAATCTTACAACATTACTCAGTTCACAAGAGAAAAAGAAAATCGGCTACTGAAAAACATGTCTCCGTTCCTCACAATGGTCTTTCAGGTAGCTTTCATTACAAAAAGCTACCTATTGCAGCCGTTCGGAGGAAAGCGATTTCAAAAAATTTTGGTATATTTTCATCGATCATGACCCCCAGACCCCGAAACCACCCTCCGTTCAAAAGTTGATATATATATATATACTTGTAAACCCCGCGGCTTTGCTCGCGTAATAGTTGGAATATGGCAAGTGATATTTGCATGACTATTTTTTATTAGAAGAACACTTGAAATAATTCAAAAATTACAAATTAAGCCACAGTTTCACTAAACTTTATTATAAAAGTGTAATAGGCAGAAATGAAATTGTAATTAATAAGAAGAACTAAAACTAATTCCAAATAAATGATAATTTTGAAAGTATTTTGAGACTTTTATGCTCATTTCAGTATTCATTTGAAGTTTTGAATTTTTTAGAAACCATCTTAACACATTTACATCTTAAAATTAACCATCATGTCAAATTCCAAGCTTTTTATCTAACAGTCTACCATCTCTCTGGTATCAGTGGAACCTACATAAAATGTCGAAACAGAGTTGAAATAGAATGTCTCGAAAAATATTGAAATAGAGATTGTCACCATTAATTTGCCAACATTAACCTAGAAATCGGTCGGTGTTTCCTAATATTCTATAGAAAATGGAATTTAGATGTTTTTAAATGCTTTCTTGTTGTTCCTGCTAACCAGGTGGTAGTGACACCGGCATAAAATATAGCCCATATAGGATAAGGGACTATCACTCTTGATTCGCACCAATAACTTCTGTAATCGGTTTATTATTTCCTGAGATTCCATGGAAATCGTAATTTAGGACTCTTTTAGAATGCTTTTCGCTCCTTCCCTTCGCTTCACCCCTTTTTAATTTCGAAATTATTTTCGACTATTCTTAGCGGACATTTATATTTTATAAGTAACTATCGTACTATATTTAAAGTTTCTAGCCTCTTTAGTACCGCAGAAATCGCAATTTAGAAAGTTTCTTTTTGCTCCTGCAACCCTCGACATAAAATATAGTTTATGTTTGAGCAGGTTCTTTCACCATCAATTTGTAACCATTATGTTTGAAATCGGTTTCGTATTTCATACGATTGCATAAAAACCGTAATTTAGAACGTTTATACAACGCTTTTCGCTCACTTCATCCTTTTAAATTTGGAATTTCCTTTCGACAATTCTTAGGAAGCATTTGCATCTTTGAAATAATTACCATTCCAAATTTAAAATGTTAGACCCCTTCAGTAACACAAACAAACGCAATTTAGAACATTTTTTGCTCCTGTAACGCCCATGTGATAGAGACAATAACGTAAAATATAGGCTATGATGGAGGGGGACTGTCACCATCAGTTTGAAACCATTACTTCTGAAACTGTTTTATATTTCCTGAGATTGCGTAGAAATCACTATTTAGAACGTTTTTAGAATGCTTTTCGTTCGTTTTCACCCCTTTTAAATTTCAAAATTTTAAGGAACTTTTCTCAGAGAGTATTTACATCTCATAAGTAATTACCATGCCAAATTTGTAGTTGCTAGCCCCTTCAGTATCGCAAAAATCACAATTTAGAACGTTTTTTAAAATGCAGCAACAAGGTGGTAGTGATGCCGACATGAAACAGTTTCTGTATTGGAGCAAGGACTGTCATCATCAATTTCCAACCATTACTTTTGAAATTGGTTGGGTACTTTCTGAGATTGCGTAGAAATCGACATTTAGAACGTTTTTTAGAACACTTTTCGCGCATTTTCACCTCTTTTAAATTCCGAATTTTTTAAGAAATGTTCTGAGAGATCATTTATATTTGATAAGTAACTATCATTCCAAATTCCATGTATCTGGGCCTTTCAGTAACAAAAAAATCGTAATTTCGAACGTTTTTTTGCTCCTGCACCCCTTTTAGGGGTAGTGACACCGACATAAAATGTAGCCTATGTTGGAGCAAGCGTTGTCACCATCATTTTGACACCATTATTTTTTAAATCGGTTTGGTACTTCCTGAAATTGCATAAAAATCGACATTTAGAACGTTTTTTAGAACGCTTTCCGCGCATTTTCACCCCTTTGTAATTTCGATGTTTTTAAGAAATGTCCTTAGAGATCATTAGTATCTGATAAGTAATTACTATTCCAAATTTCACGTTTCTTGGCCTTTCAGTAACACAAAAATCGAAATTTCGAACTTTTTTTGCTCCTGCACCCCCTTTAGGGGTAGTGGCACCGACATGAAATGTAGCCTATGTTGGAGCAAGGGTTGTCACCATCATTTTGACACCGTTATTTTTGAAATCAGCTTGGAACTTTCTGAAATTGCGTAAAAATCGCCATTTAGAACGTTTTTTAGAACGCTTTTCGCGCCTTTTCACCCCTTTTTAATTTCGATTTTTTAAAGAAATGTCCTTAGAGCTCATTAGTATCTTATAAGTAACTACCATTCTAAATTTCATGTTTATAGGCCCTTCAGTAACCCAAAAATCGCATTTTTAGAACGTTTTTTGCTCCTGCACCCCCTTTTGGCCAGTAGCACGGACATAAGATATAGCCTATGTTCTAAGTTGGAGTAACACCATCATCTTGATACCATTACTTTTGGAATCGGTTCGGTAGTTCCAGAGCTTACCTCGTACAAATAAACAATTTTTACCTCTTTATAATATTACTAGCAAACCCCGCGGCTTTGCTCGCGTAATATTTGAAATATGCCAAGTGATATTTATATGTCTAATTTTTATTAAAAGGTACTAACTAAATTTTTATTTTATTAAAAGGTAATATTTTATTTTATTGAAAGGTACTTATTACTTTTAGGAATAATTCAAAAATTACTATTTAAAACACAGTTTGATTAAACATCCTTATTACACTGTATTAGGCAGAAATGAGACTTAAATTAATAAAATGAAATAAAAATAAATAAATGATAATTTAGAAAATATTTTGAAACTTTTATGCTCAATTAATACGCTTATTTCAGTATTCATTTGAAGTTTTGAATTTTTTAGAAACCATCGTCTTACATATTAAAATTAACTATCATGTCAAATTCCATGTCCTACCACCTCTCTCAATATAAAGGGCTATGTTGAAACAGGAAATGTCACCATTAATTTGCCAACATTAATTTTGAAATCGGTTTGTTATTTCCTAATATTCCACAGAAACGTAATTTAAAAAGCTTTTAAAGCCCCTTTTTAGAAAGTTTGTTGTACCTGTGAACCCCAGGTAGTAGAATCACCGGCATAAAATATAGCCTGTGCAGGATCAGAGACTGTTACCACTGATTCGCAACTATTACTTTTATAATCGGTTTATATTCCCTGAAATTGCATAGAATCATAATTTAGAACTTTTTTAGAATGCTCTTCGCACCTCCGCTTCGCTTCACCCCTTTTTAATCCGAATTTATTTTGGACGTTCCTTCGAGTTCATTTATATTTTATAAGTAACTACCATGTCACATTTAAAGTTTCTAGCCTTTTCAGTATCACAGAAATCAAATTTAGAAAGCTTTTAGCTCGTGCAACCCTCTGGTGGTAGTGGAACAGACATAAATTATAGCTTATGTTTGAGCAGGTTCTATCACCAAAATTTGTCATCATTATATTTTTAATCGGTTTGGTAATTTATAGGTTTGCTTAAAAATTGTAATTTATAACGCTTTTCACTCACTTCATTTTTTTAAATTTGGAATTTTCTTTCGACTATTCTTAGAAAGCAGTTGCATCTTGTAAGTAAATACCATGCCATACTTCAAAGTGTTAGACCCCTCAGTTGTGCAAAAAACGCAAATTAGAACATGTTTTGTTTTTGCAACCCTCAGATGGTAGTGACAGCAACATAATATATAACCTACGCTATAACAGGGACTGTCACCATTGATTTGCAACCATTACTTTTGAAATAGCTTTGGTATTTCCTTAGATTGTGTAGAAATCGCAATTTAGAACTTTTTAGGACGCTTTTCGCGCATTTTCACCCCTTTTTAAATTTCCAATTTTTTCGAAACTGTTCTTAAAGATCATTTATATCTAATAAATATGTACCTTGCCTAATTTTAAGTTGCTAGCCCCTACCGATCACAAAAATCGAAATTTAGAAGGATTTTTTGCTCTTGCAACGTCTCAGTGATAGTGATACCGACATAAAATAGCGTCTATGTTAGAGCAGGGGCTGTCAGCATCCATTTCCTACCATTACGTTTGAAATCAGAATCATTCTTCCAGAGATATTGCCGACAAATCGGCATTTAGAACGTTTTTAGAACGCTTTTCGCGCATATTGCTCCTGCATCTCCTCTGGAGTAGTGGAAACAGATATAAAATATAGCCTATCTTGGAGCAAGATCTGTCACCATAATTTTTACACCATTATATTTGAAATCGGTCCAGTACTTCCTGAGATTCCATAGAAATCGCAATTTAGATAGTTTTTTACAACGCTTTTTGCGCATTTTGACCCCTTTTAAATTTCGATTATTTTAGGAAATGTCCTTAGAAATCATTGATATCTTATAACTAACTACCATTCCAAATTTCACGATTCTAGGCTCTTCCGTAACGCAAAAGCCGCAATTTAGAAAGTTTTTCTCCTGCACTCCTTTGGGGTAGTGGCACCGACATAAAACATCGCCTATGTTGGAGCAAGGGTTGTCACCATCATTTTGACGCCATTATTTTTTAGATCGGTTTGGTATTTCCTGAGATTGTGTAGAAACCACAATTAGAACGTTTTTTAGAACGCTTTTCGCGCATTTTCACCCCTTTTAAATTTCGAATTGTTTAAGCACTGTTCTTAGAAATCCTTTATATCTAATAAGTAGCTAATATTTCAAATTTCATATTTCTAGGCCCTTCGGTAACGCAAAAATCGCATTTTTAGAACGTTTTTTTCTCCTGCACCCCCTTTCGGGTAGTGGCACCGACATAAAACATAGCCTATGTTGGAGCAAGGGTTGTCATCGTCATTTTGACACCATTATTTTTTAAATCGGTTTGGTATTTCCTGAGATTGTGTAGAAACCACAATTAGAACGTTTTTTAGAACGCTTTTCGCGCATTTTCACCCCTTTTAAATTTCGAATTGTTTAAGCACTGTTCTTAGAAATCCTTTATATCTAATAAGTAGCTAATATTTCAAATTTCATATGCTAGGCCCTTCGGTAACGCAAAAATCGCATTTTTAGAACGTTTTTTTCTCCTGCACCCCCTTTCGGGTAGTGGCACCGACATAAAACATAGCCTATGTTGGAGCAAGGGTTGTCATCGTCATTTTGACACCATTATTTTTTAAATCGGTTTGGTATTTCCTGAGATTGTGTAGAAACCACCATTTAGAACGTTTTTTAGAACGATTTTCGCGCATTTTCACCCCTTTCAAATTTCGAATTGTTTAAGAACTGTTCTTAGAAATCCTTTATATCTAATAAGTAGCTAATATTTCAAATTTGATATTTCTAAGACCTTCAGTAACACGTAAATTGCATTTTTAGAACATTATTTGCTCCTGCACCCCCTTTGGGGTAGTGACACCGACATAAAACATAGCCTATCTTGGAGCAAGCATTGTCACCATTATTTTGACACCAATATTTTTTAAATCGGTTTGGTATTTCCTGAGATTGTGTAGAAACTACCATTTAGAACGTTTTTTAGAACGCTTTTTGTGCATTTTCACACCTTTTAAATTTCAAATTGTTTAAGAACTGTTCTTAGACATTCTTTATATCTTATAAGTAACTAATATTCAAAATTTCATATTTCTAGGCCCTTCAGTAACACTAAAATCGCATTTTTAGAACGTTTTTTGCTCCTACACCCCCTTTGGGGTAGTGGCACCAACATAAGATACAGCCTATGTTCTAAGTTGGAATAACACCATCATTTTGATACCATTACTTTTGGAATCGGTTCGGTAGTTCCAGAGCTTACCTCCTACAAATAAACAATTTTTTCCTCTTTATAATAGGAGTATAGATTACTAGCAAACCCCGCGGCTTTGCTCGCGTAATATTTGAAATATGCCAAGTGATATTTATATGTCTAATTTTTATCAAAAGGTACTAACTAAATTTTTATTTTATTAAAAGTTAATATTTTATTTTATTAAAAGGTACTTATTACTTTTAGGAATAATTCAAAAATTACTATTTAAAACACAGTTTGACTAAACATCATCATTACACTGTATTAGGCAGAAATGAGACTTAAATTAATAAAATGAAATAAAACTAAATAAATGATAATTTAGAAAATATTTTGAAACTTTTATGCTCAATTAATACGCTCATTTCAGTATTCATTTGAAGTTTTGAATTTTTTAGAAACCTTCTTCTTACATCTTAAAATTAACCATCATGTCGAATTCCAAGTTCTACCACCTCTCTCAACATAAAGGGCTATATTGGAACAGGAACTGTCACCATTAATTTGCCAACATTAATTTTGAAATCGGTTTGTTATTTCCTAATATTCCACAGAAACGTAATTTAAAAAGCTTTTAAAGCCCTTTTTTAGAACGTTTGTTGTTCCTGTGAACCCCAGGTGGTAGAATCACCGGCATAAATTATAGCCTGTGTAGGATCAGAGACTGTTACCACTGATTCGCAACTATTACTTTTATAATCGGTTTATATTCCCTGAAATTGCATAGAATCGTAATTTAGAACTTTTTTAGAATGCTTTTCGTACCTCCCCTTCGCTTCACCCCTTTTTAATTCGAATTTATTTTCGACAGTCCTTCGAGGGCATTTATATTTTATAAGTAACTACCATGTCATATTTAAAGTTTCTAGCCTTTTCAGTATCACAGAAATCGCAATTTAGAATGTTTTTAGCTCCTGGAACCCTCTAGTGGTAGTGGAACAGACATAAAATATAGCTTATGTTTGAGCAGGTTCTATCACCAAAATTTGTCATCATTATTTCTTTAATCGGTTTGGTAATTTATAAGTTTGCTTAAAAATTGTAATTTATAACGCTTTTTACTCACTTCATTTTTTTAAAATTTGGAATTTTCTTTCGACTGTTCTTAGAAAGCAGTTGCATCTTGTAAGTAAATACCATGCCATACTTCAAAGTGTTAGACCCTCAGTTGTGCAAAAAATGCAAATTAGAACATGTTTTGCTTTTGCAACCCTCAAATGGTAGTGACAGCAACATAAAATATAATCTATGTTATAGCAGGGACTGTCAGCATTGATTTGCAACCATTACTTTTGAAATAGCTTTGGTATTTCCTTAGATTGAGTAGAAATCGCAATTTAGAACGTTTTTAGGACGCTTTTCGCGCATTTTCACCGCTTTTTAAATTTCCATTTTTTTTAAACTGTTCTTAAAGATCATTTATAGCTAATAAATATGTACCTTGCCTAATTTTAAGTTGCTAGCCCCTACCGATCACAAAAATCGAAATTTAGAACGCTTTTTTGCTCCTGCAACGTCTTGGTGATAGTGATACCGACATAAAATAGCGTCTATGTTAGAGCAGAGGCTGTCAGCATCAATTTCCTACCATTACGTTTGAAATCAGATTCATTCTTCCTGAGATATTAACGACAAATCGGCATCTAGAACGTTTTTAGAACGCTTTTCGCTCCTGCATCTCCTCTGGGGTAGTGGAAACAGATATAAAATATAGCTTATCTTGGAGCAAGATCTGTCACCATCATTTTTACACCATTATATTTGAAATCGGTTCAGTACTTCCTGAGATTGCATAGAAATCGCAATTTAGAAAGTTTTTTATAGCGCTTTTTGCGCATTTTCACCCCCCCTTTTAAATTTCGATTTTTTTTTAGAAATGTCCTTAGAGATCATTGATATCTTATAACTAACTACCATTCCAAATTTCACGATTCTAGGCCCTTCCGTGACGCAAAAGCCGCAATTCAGAACGTTTTTTGCTCCTGCACCCCCTTTGGGGTAGTGGCACCTACATAAAACATCACCTATGTTTGAGCAAGGGTTTTCACCATCCTTTTGACGCCATTATTTTTTAGATCGGTTTAATATTTCCTGAGATTGTGTAGAAACCACCATTAGAACGTTTTTTAGAACGCTTTTCGCGCATTTTCACCCCTTTCAAATTTCGAATTGCTTAAGAACTGTTCTTAGAAATCCTTTATATCTAATAAGTAGCTAATATTTCAAATTTCATATTTCTAGGCCCTTCAGTAACACATAAATCGCATTTTTAGAACGTTTTTTGCCCCTGCACCCCCTTTGGGGTAGTGACACCGACATAAAACATAGCCTATCTTGGAGCAAGCGTTGTCACCATCATTTTGACATCAATATTTTTTAAATCGGTTTATATTTCCTGAGATTGTGTAGAAACTACCATTTAGAACGTTTTTTAGAACGCTTTTTTGCGCATTTTCACCCCTTTTAAATTTCGAATTGTTTAAGAACTGTTCTTAGATATCATTTATATCTTATAAGTAACTAATATTCAAAATTTCATATTTATAGGCCCTTCAGTAACGCTAAAATCGCATTTTTAGAACGTTTTTTGCTCCTACACCCCCTTTGGGGTAGTGGCACCGACATAAAACATAGCCTATGTTCTAAGTTGGGCGAACACCATCATTTTGATACCTTTACTTTTGGAATCGGTTCGGTAGTTCCAGAGCTTACCTCCTACAAATAAACAATTTTTTCCTCTTTATAATAGGAAGTATAGAAGATATAGATAAGTATAGAAGTATAGATATAGATATATATATATATCTGATCTTTGTCCCACTGTAACTCTCGTATTTATGAACCGATTTGGATTAAACTCGGTGTGTACATATTACATACCGATGTCTCGACCGAGTTTGTTGGCCAGCTTCATCCGCCATCTTGTTTCAAAATGGCGGCCATTTAAATTTTTTTTAAAAATTTAAAATATGAAATGTGGGGCCAAAAAATTAAAAATTGAAAAATATTTTTCTCTTATGTATTTGACTTTGATACAAAAATTACGGAGCAGTTTTTGTTTTGTCTATATCTTAAAAAATAGCTGAGTTATAGCACTTTCAATTTCTAGCGTGGTTGACATTTTGAAACGACCTGATTTTTGTCACGCGATAACAGTCGTATTTATGAACCGATTTAGATGAAACTCGGTGTGTCCTTGAAAAAATAACAGTTTATAATTTTTCTTAAATCTCCATAGTTTGAGGATGCTAATGTTACATGTACGTGAAAAACTTTAAATTTATATCTTCCTAAAATATAATCCTTTTCTAGTGAGATACAATGGATAGACCCAAACATATTCTAGTCATTTTTTCGATAAAAAAATATATTTTTAATTATGAAAATTATTAATAAATTACTATTATGAAATATGAATTATGACCTACTATGATTAAAATAATAAGTGTCAAGAAAAGCATGGTATGTGAGTTTACAGCTCATTCTTTTTATTTGTTTTCGAGAAGTAGAAAAATTCGATGGGATCTTCTTCTGGTATAAAAACATCAGCAGAAAAGAAAATCATAGAAAGTTACCGTACCCTTTTTTTGGAATTGTCTTTCATATAAAGTGAATTTTATTTTTAGAATATCTGTATTTACATAAATTGTAACTAATTAAGTGTTCTCGATACCTTTTCTTTTAGGATCATATTTTACTTTTCGAATTTTATGGAAAAACGAAAAATTTGAAAATTTTTCGTTCACAGATTTAACATCAGCTTGCGATTATCTTGTGATTAGTGTAGGCTCTTAAAATGCAAGTCACTTCCTTCATTTCTAAATGTAAAAAATAAAAGAAAGACTTTCGTTTTCACAACTAATATCGTTGAAAACATAACAATGGTTTAGAAATAATTGCAAAGAATAATTACAGGGCCAACGGGGCAATTATCAACGGGGCAAACTTTCACCAGTAAAAATAAATAGATTTTTTCCCGCTTATTCATGGCAGTATTTTTTTATGAATAGGGCGTTTAAAAAAGAAAATTTTTTAATTAAAATTTACGGGTGGAATTTTGCCCCATTGGTAATCAGGCCCTGCATAATTAGTCATACATAGAGTAAAACGAAATGTTTTAAAACAAATTTTTATCAGAAGTCTACAGGTTACAAATTTTATTAAATTTTACAATCTTCATTTTGCAGAGGCCTGCAGTAAAATAAATAAATAAATGCACACTCATTTCCATTTAATTAATTAACAATATTTTTTGGCATAAAGTTCATTAAACTTTTTTGTTGTTCAAATTTTATTCAATCTATGATTTAAACACGAAATCAGAGACAGATTAAAGAGATTTATTTTGAAGATAACTTTGAGCTATTTCAAGGCAATTACAAAGTAAAATGCAACGGTAATGAAAGAAACTAAGATGGAAATTTTAATTACAGGCTCTATTTCATTAAAAAAAGCAAACAAATGTTTAGATGCTTTACACATTTCACAACATGCCCTTGAAGCTCAATCAGCGTGAAAGAGATCAAAATTGTTTCACTTAACCATACCAAAGCCAGTCAGCCATGGTTGGTTTCCTTTGTATTGATCTTAAGTGACATCAAAATGTGATGACGGGTTTAAAATTTTGTTTACGTTTTTCTATGATTTTACTATTGATTTGAGAAATCAATTTATAGAATTAAAAATTTCTTGAAACAAAGTGATTTTAAGAAAGATACAATCTGAAACAAAATCTCAAATGTCATCGAACTTTCTTTTAAAAAGATTTTATTAATTTGACTTTATTTTATGAAATCAAACTATTTAACTTCACAAATTAAAAACATATCTCTAATCGTGTCCCCAGGTTTTTTTTTTTTTTTTTTTTTTTTTTTTTTATTAAAGAAAGCAGAAATAGGGAGAAAATACATTCATATTTTTACATACTCTTTCTCTTTTTAAATATAATTGTTTTATTTGGAAATTTTAGAAAATTTTCGTAAAATAAATATTGCATTTAAGACTTATATTGTAGGTTAGCGTATAATGCATTCTTATTTGTGGGAATGTCTAATGCATGTATTATGTTCCAGAAATGAAACGAATAGCTTTGTCTTTTAGCCAGGTATAACGAACTCATTTTAGAACAAAAATCATTTAAGAATAGAATAAAACTCCCCCAATCTGTACTTTGAAAATTTCAAGATCTCTTTTTTGATTTTCTATTGCTATCAAAATGTTTTTTTTAATTTTGTGATAATGAGGCGATGAATACTCACAGTATTATTCTAAACTCCTCATCTGCATTTGTTTACTGTGTTGTAACTAACGGCTTGATATCCAGATCCGACTCTGTACCTGTAGTTATAGAGAAATAAGTGTTTTGTTTGTCATTGATTACATTCAGACATAGACAATTAGGACATATTCCACCTATTGTTATTTAGCATAGATAATAGGAGAGCTCCATGTTTGTCTTTTTGTATTGAAATATCTCAGCATAAAAATTGAATCAGAAGATGTATTGCATATATCATTAAATTGTTCAATGTTGATATTAGACTTCTCAGGATGATAAAGATTAATTAGGATAAATGAGTCTATGCACTGTAAAAAAAAAATATGTAACGTTACTCCATAAAATTAGCGGCAACATGTTGCCTCCAATTTTATGGAGTAATTTAGCTTATATAATGGTGTAATTTAAACTGTTATAACTGGAGTAATATTACACATTAGTGTAACGAAACACCAGATATAGGTTAAATTACTCAATAAAATGGAGGCAGCATAGCTGCCACCAATTTTATGGAGTAACGTTACATACATTTTTTACAGTGTAAGGAGAGGAATTTTCAAGGCGCGTATCTTAGTTTTTGCTGAATATTAGTCACTTATAAGTTCAATTACCTTATATTTGATCGATAAAAGGAAAGATAATCTGTCGACACGTCTGTTTATTCCGTCTTCTTAATCGTGGTGTAGCCTTTAATTTTAAAAGTTAGATAGTCATTCAATCATGTCTCTTGAAGGCATACGATGTGTAGATTATTTTCTAACGAAAGGCTATGAATTTAATTTCACTTTCACTGTATTCCTTAGATGTTAAGTCGGAGAATATTTAATGTACAAGTACACTTATAGCATACATCCCCCCCCCCCCCGACTGCAGAGCTAGACGTATCGGTTACCCTCTACGGGGTAACATTATCTAAATTCTGTTTTTGAGGTACCATGGAAGAACGATTGCTAGAGCCTCAAGAGGTTGGATATGCCTGTTGGTCCGCGGAAGATATTTTATTTCCATTCTACTAACCAAAAGAAATCCAATAGAGCCATTCTCCATGCGACAACTAGGGGCGCTCTCTCTAGTGCTTATAAGCTCCCCTACTCGAATAGAGAATTAGGAACTTCGAAAAACCTACTGCTTTACTCTTAAGGGGGCTGGTCACTCAGCTTCCGATTTTCCCTCACTAATGTAAAGTCTATGGACGTTTGATGCATTCGTATATTTAAAATATCTCCGCGGTAAATTAATATTTTTAACTTCTATTTTTTGTGTGCACTTCCTGAAAGATGTCTCTTTTGTTCTTAGTTCTCAAAATATTTCTAAAGTATAGACTTAATTTTATATGAAGTGTTAAAATATTACTCACAAATCGCCCCCTTTTAACGCATAAAATATTAAATTCAGCATAGATTTTAGAAATATTTTGAGAACTAAGAAAAAAGAAGACATTCTTTATGAAGAGTACACAGAAAAAAGATGTTAAAAAAATTGAATTTCCCGAGAAGATATTTTAAATATACGAATGCACTAAAAGTCCGTAGATTTAATATTACGGAGAAGAATTCCGAAGCTGAGTTATCAGCCCTCTTAACTAGCAGTAAGAAAATATCCAAAATAGTACATTTTATGCTTTTCTGAACAATTTCACGTCTTTCTAATGTTTTTCAATGCGTAGAGTTCAGGAATTCCGAACTTCAGGCTCAACCAAAAGTTATGTGAAAATAGAGTATGTTCCTCAAGATAAGGTTTTTTCACAAAGTGAGAATGAAGATCTAAGAAAACCACACAGAGGATAAACCAGAGGAAAAAAAGGTACCAACAAAATACTTAAAAATAAGCTGTATCTTACATTTTTATTAATTTGTTATTTTTGTTATAGTTACCATAAAATCCAAAATCTTTGTAATGTCTCTTATTCTGGAAGCTCCGTTTATCCCCTTAAGGATCACTTAATATACATAAAAACCATAAAAAAATGCATATTTTTTATTGTAGAAATTGAGTAATTATAAGATTTCTAGATAAAATATGGAATAAGTTGCATGTTTGCGATGAAAAAAAAAAGCTGTTATAGAAGAAATTCACATGTGCTGAAAAGCCATCATGCGGGAATTTTGCACCTTAATGTTTGCTTTCCAGTATACAAATTAATACGAATAAGATCCTTATTTTTAAAATTTTTACTACTTTACAAATGTTTGCAAATAATATTTAAAATAATACATACATGCATAAAATGTTGACTATCAATTAAAGTCAAATTATCATCAGAAATGCTTGATTCATGAAAATCTATAATTTACTCAAGCATAGATCGTGCAAACTGCAAACCAAACTCGAACGCGAATTTTCAGACTTCATATGGGAATGCCAGTTAAATTTTTCTGGTTACAGAAGTTTAAGAACCGGCAATATCACTGGCGCGAGAAATAGACAACGACACCTCAGCCCCTCATATTGACGGGAGCGAGAATTAAGGGTTTAATACTTTTTCTCTTGCATGGCAGAATGAAGCTGCTCCCTATGCAGTAGTTATCTTCTCTCATGTTGATTCGTTCCTGGTGTATTTATGACTGAATTTATGATTTACAAATTGTAAATTTGTGTGTCTTTGTAACTAAATTTATAATTTACCAACCATAGAGAAATTCTCTATTTGCTTCAAACTATGATTAATAGAATTTTATGAGTACTTTTCCAAAATTTGTATAAAACAAATCGTTCCAGCTCAGTTGGAAGACTAGGTTGATTATTCTTGCTCTTTATTTTTTAAGGTACAGTTAGTATAGATACAAAAAATATACAGGGTGAAAAGGAAAGTCCCTTTAACCTGAAAATACTTGCGAACAGAGAGAGCTATAGCTATGCAAGTGAGGTAATGGTATAGTAAAGCGACTACGCCCGACCTAATGCAAACGACATCAGCGCCCGTAGTGGCGAAATTTGGAAGATAGCCATTGCAAATTGAAAACGAAAAGAGATAGAGAAAAATTTCCACTTAGAAAGTTTTAGAGCATAAATTATTTAGTACGAAACGACATTTGGTTCCACGGATAAGATAAATCGTCACCTGTGTACCCCAAAATGTCCGAAATCCATGAGAGACGATTCTTCTTTGCATATTCACATTTCAGAAATGTAGCAGTGCGCAATTGAAAATTGTGAAGCTGTCTGTAAAAATTTAACTCCCAATGCATTTAAAATTTTAGTTTAATCCTTTCAAGGGCAGAAGAATTCTGTTCGTAAAATGATGAAATAATTGACTGACACCGGCATATTCAAACGAATTTTTTAGAAAATAAAACCCCGCTAATTTGCATTGTCATTACAAATGCAAAATTTTATTAAAATATTCTTGGTGACATTTTTCAGTTTTGGAATTAAAATTAGGCGGCTAGACTGTCTAGCCAACGCTCTTGAAAGGGTTAAATCTATGTCGTCGTATTGAAGAGGCTCGCAACAGACATTCCGTGCTGAGAAATGTGCATTCAGATTTACTCTCACGAATACAAACGTGTATCGTGAGCAATGGCGAACTTTTCGAACATACTGAATATTAACTTTTATCACTGTGAGACAGTTTGTCTTTTTTTTTTTTGTGTGATGTTATCAAAATTTATTGAGATAAGTATGTATTTATACAATAAATTGTGCGTATTTCTTCATACTTCTGGCTATTCCGTTCAAACGTTTACACAAAATAGAGTGCATCGATTTCGGACATTTTTGGGTATACAGGCGAAGATTTATCTTATCCATGTAAACCAAAATGTCGTTTTGTACTAATTAATTGATGCTCTAAAACTTTCTAATTGGAAATTTTGCTCTATCTCTTTTCGTTTTCGATTTGCAACGTCTATCTTCCAAATTTCGCCACCAGGTGCGCTGCTATCGTTTGCATTAAATCGGCCGTAGTCGCTTTACTATACCGTTACCTCACTTTCATAGCTGTAGTACAGCGCTAAGAATATCTAGTGTGGTAATATGCTATCCAAACAGTGCTAAAAATTTGTATCCCTTAAATGTGCGACGATACTGCTAAAATTTCAAGTGTCGATCCCAGCGACATCTGCGGGATTTTCGTATTACTAATATTACATTGTATAGACTAGCAATTTCTTTCAGTTGTAGAAAATATCCTGCAGATGTCGCTGCGATCTGCATATTGCAGCAGTATCATTGCACATTTAAGGGATACAATATTTTAGCACATTTTTAAGTATTACAGGGATAGCCGATTTCCACACAATATATTCTAGGCGCTATAGCTGTAGCTCTCTCCGTTCGCAAGTATTTTCAGGTTGAAGGGACTTTCCTTGGCACCTAGTTTACCTGCCTTCATTCGCAGTCTGTATACGATACAATCACATCAAAAGTGTCATTAGACGCGGAATATTAATGAAATGGTTGAAATCGGTGTCGTCCACGTATTAAAAATTGCACAAACTTCGATGATTTTTAAACGTTAAGACCTACTTTTGACAATTATTTGTGTTCCTCGGATCAAATCAGCCCGGAAAAGTATATAGTTGTTACGTTGGTTTCTGTGTAACACTTTTTATGTTGTTGGGTCCTGATTTATTTATTTTATATTCGTAACTAATAATTTATAACACTAATTGTTAATTACTCCGATTGTCTTTTGTTGTCCGAGACAAAAGTCAAAAAATTTAAATAACTCTTTTATGGACTAAAAATTAGCATAAAATAATTCCCACCTGTAACCAAATGTATATTTCAAACAAATAATTAATAATTTTGAATAGTAAGTCTGTAAGTAACTATCATATTTAAGACAATCAGGATAATTAACTGACGCAGCTTTTTCTATGAGATTCTGACATATCATAATAGTGCCAAAATAGGGTTTATAAATAAACACTTATCAAATAAACATTTAATTTAGCATTTAGTCGAATATAATGTTAGTTTAAAGGAAATTATTTAAAAGAAGGGGGGTGGGGGAGGTCGGAATGAAGCAATGAGTATGAATGCCAAAGTCTAACGAAACTGCATGAACATACAAAAAATGTATCTTTACTTTGTGAAAATTTTCGTTGTGTGTATTTTAAAATTATTATTATTATTATTTTATTTCTTCGTGCCAACAGTTAATATTTAATCGTTTCCTGAAAACCCGATTATAATTTCAAATTATTAATAATTCTCTAAACTAACAATCCCAGACTATTATGAGGTATGTTACCCTAAATACTATTTAGGTATATTTTCAAACCTGCAAATACCCAAAATAAATAAAATTATTTTATGTTAAGAAAATTGAAAGGGACAATGAGGTCAATAAAATTAATCCAGTTAATAATATTCTTAGTTTATTTAAGGAGATTTATGCTCCGACATAACATCGACAAGTTTCTCGTCTACAAACAAAAGCCACTAATTAAATCATAGTACGAATATGCAATTTATTTTCCTTTTTAATCCCCTCTTTAAGTAATAAATATCTATATTATTTATACATGTGTACTTATATATGTTCGTATGTACTGTCATATACTGTTCGTATTGTTCCTTTTATTGCTTCATTTTTTTTATATCTATAATATTAAGAAAAGTGAAGAATATAAAGGATTCTATAACTTTGAAATCAAGCTAAACATGATTAAAACTGTTGACAAATTATTCAGTTATATAATGCAGCTTACATAAATATTACATTTAATACAAAAATTCACTCACCAATCTCTACAAAGAATATACTGCTAAATCTATTACCTGATACACAGAAACGGGACGTCTCACCGAATGATTATCATTACTAATGTTCATCGCTATAAATAGTTTATACCGCTAGTAAGTTCACTGCATCACTTGGTTGATTTCCAGTATCGCATACGGGACATACTCACCGGCCTCGCTCACTCTAATACTCCTTTGATTACATCGGCGTTTAGGACATGTTCAGCAGACTCTTTCACCCTAGCCTTCCGCTGAAACTCATCTTCGCTGAGCACAGAAGAATCATCTAACATCTCTCTTCGAAGGGTACTCACGGGTGTCTTGTGTACTAATAACAAAGGCCTATATGAGCTCCACTATCGACTTGTCACCAGAATAACTATTTTCAGCCTTTTCCTAAAGGCAAAAGTTGAAGTGAGACAAAAGAAAAAACAACATGGGCGGACGAGAGGGAATAGCCAGTTTTAAAATATCAGCGTTTGCCGAGAACCTTGGGTGATTCT
This sequence comes from Maratus speciosus, assembly GCA_963932465.1. Taxonomy (NCBI): domain Eukaryota; kingdom Metazoa; phylum Arthropoda; class Arachnida; order Araneae; family Salticidae; genus Maratus; species Maratus speciosus. The sequence continues at coordinate 302,471,867 of OZ010796.1, read as the reverse complement.
CCTCTTTGCTGGTCATCCCAAAAACAATCATCATATCTTAATCAGCACTGACTCACGTGACATTCTCAAACATTGTAAAACTAGTAGTTCCCCAAACGAGAGCCGAATGGCCCCCTGCGGTCCTTCAGAGGAGATCGCATAGAGATTCCCCGTCCCTCAAGGTATTAGGTGATGCCCAGTCTCTACGAAAACAACGCACCAGTCGAAGCAGCTGAGCGAAGAGACACAAAGCCAAACCACAACAAAGAACTTCGTAAAATCTGTGCAGCAGCCTGATACTTACGCCCCGCGGAATATTTTGACGAATCCGTGATACCAGGAGACATCTGCACCAAGGGTGATGCCGCAACACACGCACCGTGGCAGATAAAACTAACCATCCTCGTGGCCAGACAAAGCAAAGCCAGCGCAACAACGTCCACTACTGAACAATGGATACCGTCAGATCGACAAGATCAGCATATTTCAAACTTTCTCACCATCTGTCGCTAGCGTTACACCTCAAGGGGTCACAACTACTCCCTCAGGTACACAAAGTGGCTCGCTCAAAAGGTACCTCGCTTAGAGAACAACACAGATTCCATGTTTTAATTTTATCTCACCAATTGTCTCTAGCGATACACTTCTAGGGGACGCGACTACTCCCTCAGGTACCCAAAGCGGCTCGCACAAGGGGCACCCCGCTTAGAAGACCAAATCGAACAGGACGGATCAATCGCTTCATCATGCCGACGGTACACACATGTTAGACTGTCTTCTTTTTTCAAACATTTTAGGGGGGGGGGGAGGGGTAGAGGTCTATTTCCTAACTGCCACGTCCGCGTCAAATCATATGTTGTCTCATGTACCAATTCGCCTAAACTTTTCTCCACCCTCTGATTTATAACATATAATTTAAATATCATAGTAACGCCAGACCAGGACCACCTAATTTCAGACTAATATTTGTAACAATTATCTTACTAGATTACCAGTGTCATAGACTAATTCATCTGCACTGATTTTACTTCTCCACAGGTTAAAGGGAAATGTCAAAGAAGTCTGATTTAACTTCTAAACAGTAGAAAGGTTTCGTCTCAAATAGGGGCCCCAAATCGCTATACCACCCTCAAAAATCTACCCCGGGGAAGATTTTCACATATTTATACGACACATATCGTATATATAGCAGTATAACATATATAGTAGTACAAACATATATAGTAGTATAGTATTTATCGTATATATATCGTATATATAGGTCGTATATATATTTATACGACCATCTCACAACGACCGGAAATCCTGGACTATTTTCACGTGTGCCCCCCCCCCCCTGCCAGACTTTTTACCCTGATCAATGACCCTTCTGTTCCTGAGAGAAAACTTGCCTATTCGAACTATTTCTGAAAGCCCTTTTACGAAGTCTCTATTTTCTAATTGAGACAAACTTGAAAAAAACTATAAATCTTTAAGCAATATAATTATTTAAAATAAGATTTATTTTAGTTATAACGGTTAATAGTTTAAATCTTATTATTTATACTATTATGTTTAATTTTAATTAATTATTCATTTATTTGTGAATTTATCACTTTCCCTAAACACTGTAGCATAGTTTATGTATTTTTGTTAATTCTTCCTGGAGTTAATAAGAGGTCAAATCTTAAATTCATATGACGAACTTTAATTAACATCTTACCAAAAAATCATCCGATTTATAATTTTTGATTTTTGTAAGATACATTGAATGGACATAAAGATATTCTAGGCTTTTTAAAAAAACTAAAATGAATAATTTTAATTAGAAAAATTATTAATAAATTCATTTAAAAAATATATGGGTTAAGGTTGGTTGGTTGTGTTTATTGCGGCCAAATATCAGCACGAGGGATATAGGCCCAAAGGGGGGAGTGCCTTCCGTGGGGGTCTTTCTAAGAGAACCTAACCCGTATTAACGCTAGGAAAACCAAGGTTCGAAGGAAACCACGAAAATTCCGAACGATTAGGCTAACGGGCGCGATTGAGATCGAACCCAGCACCTCCCGTCTACCAGCTTTGAGAGCAGAACCTCTCGGCTACTGGTGGGGCTCATATGAGTTTAGACCTACATCAATTTTTACATACACATAATGGGTATCATCGAAAACATGGATGTGTATGTTTATTCTAACCATGTTATAGTTTATTCTTACCATTACTTTTCGATATATAGCAAAATTTTACTTTTCGAAGGTCTACAAAGACAATATTCTCCTAGGGTCAATCCATTTCAAGTCGTCCAGCACTGGTTGCTCGACGATTTTTTAAAAATCTTAAATTTTTTGTACAACAATCCTAACATGATGGAAGTTCAAAATGACTATTATTTTAATTTTATTAATTTTCGTTTGTGCATGGCGGCCATCTTTGTTTCATCGTCTGCAGCAATTTTCTCACATGAAGGGTTTACGGAATTGTAAATAATTCATCGTTTATTTCTCCAATTTAAGTGCGGATTAAAGCAATTTGTGCAGAATACATTGGGCTAAAAATCTGGTAATAGACTAGTTTCCGAAACTAACTGCTTATTGGTGAAATTTAAGCATAAAGTTTCAGTTTTTTTCCAAAATTTGTCCGTTTACAAGAGGAAATTTTTCTAGCAAGGAAAACGGTCAACATGACATAAATTCTTTTACAAATAGGCTGAAAGTACTTGTACTCACACGCCAAGTTCCAGATCTGGGACTTGCTTTCTCTTCGCTAAAAAAAATCGCAAATTTTTCAAAAATGTCAAAAATCGTACTTTTGAGGCTTTGATATCTCTGGTGGGGCATGAGATAAAAATCTGAAGTTCTGGTTTCTGAGAGTATTGTATGATAGTGTTATGCACAAGAAATTTCATGATGGAGATTTGACTGCAAACTGAGATATGGCAAGGGCAACATGTCGAAACAATGCTGCCAAACTATTGTTTTGTTGTAGTCACAGGTGTATATTTATCTCAGAGTGTCATTTAAATTTATTTTTTTTTGATTATCTTTAAATAATAGTAACAGAAAATAAAGCCTTTTGCAAAGCTTAGCAATTAAGTTAAAAAATAATTATGCCTAAGGCCTACATTTTGTATGGTTTCAGTAATTTTTGTTGTAATTTTAGTAACTAAAAGAAACCTCAGCACTTTTACATAAAGAAAAAAATTATTTTTATACAAGACCTGAGACAAAAACAGAACAGGGAAAGAGAAATGCTGTTAATGTTGGCATACTTGTTGAGACATAATCAAACGTGTCAAAACACATTCCTCCTTGTTGGTTTAAAAACCACAATTTTAATGCTGCTTGCCAGTCCCTGAAACTTGTTCCTACCATAAGTATGTTCCTGTAAATGAAACATTACATGATGTTACCATGCATCAGCCTCAAGTAATTTTCAGAAAGTAAAGATATCCAAAGCCATTTCAAAATTTATACTGCAGAAAAATGACATTTTTGCATAAGAATTAAGCTAGGAATTATTAATAAAGTGAGACTTGCTCATAGTGATTTCAGAGATTATTTCTATGAGCCACCAGGACCAAGATCTTCAATCAAGTTATCAAGCAATGACAAGACTTGGTTCCTATAAATAAAATTTTGAGAAAGATCAAAATTGTGGCTTTTAAACCAACAAGAAAGAATGGATTTTGACACGTTTGATCATGTCTCAACAAGTATGAAAACATTATCAGCTTTCCTCTTTCCCTATTTTGTTTTTGTCTCAGGTCTTGTATAAAAATTTTTTTTTTCTTTATGTAAAAGTTCTGAGGTTTCTTTTAGTTACTAAAATTACTTACAACAAAAATTACTGAAATCATACAAAACGCATGGCCTTAGGCCAGGGATGAGATTTCCGCATTTTGGAACACCAGTATTTTGTTAGAGTAAATGATACTTCATTTAGTCGAACACTCTTGCGATTTAAGAGAACAAAAGTTTCTCTAAGAATATACCGGTGTACAAAAACGCGGAAATCTCATCCCTATCTTAGGCATAATTATTTTTTTAATTAATTGCTAAGCTTTGCAAAGAGTTTTATTTTTTGTTACTATTATTTAAAGATAATCAAAAACATAAATTTAAGCGACACTCTTAGATAAATACTTAGCTGTGACTACAACGAAACAATAGTTTGGCAGTATTGTTTTGACATGTATGTTGCCCATGTCATATCTCAGCTTGTATTAAAATCTCCATCCTGAAATTTCTTGTGCATAACACTACCATACAATACCCTCAGAAAACAGAACATCAGATTTTTATCTTGTGCCCCACCAGAGATATCAAGCCCTCAAAAGTGCGATTTTTGACATTTTTGAAAAATTTGGATTTTTTTTTAGCGAAGAGAAAGCAAGTCACAGATCTGGAACTTGGCGTGTGAGTAACAAGTACTTTCGGGTTATTTGTAAAAAAAAAAATGCCCTGTTCACAGTTTTCCTTGCGAGAAAAATTTCCTTTTGTAAACGGACAAATTTTGGAAAAAAACTGAAATTTTATGCTTAAATTTCACTAATAAGGATTTAATTTCGGAAACTACTCTATTACCAAATTTTTAGCCTAATGTATTCTGTACAAACTGCTTTAATCCGCACTTGAATTGGATGAATAAACGATGAATTATTTACATTTCCGTAAACCCTTCTTGTGAGAAAATTGCTGCTGACGATGAAACAAAGATGGCCGCCATGCACAAACAAAAAATAATAAAATTAAAATAATAGTCATTTTGAACTTCCATCATGTTAGGGTTGTTGTATAAAAAATTTCAGAAATTTTAAAAATGGTCAAGCAAAAATGGTCAAAGTTAAAAATGGAAATAGATGATTTTTCTGGACCACTTGAAATGGATTGACCCCTTACGTTCAATCATATATAAGAAAATAGAAAACAACAACCAGAAAATTTATTTAAAAAATCTTAAATCAGATTTGGGATAAGAAAATTTCTTTTTGTTTATTTTATACATCGATTACTTCTACAATTTTACTGGTTCGAATATGCAAGTTTTCTTTTGAAGATCCCAATTTAATTTTTCTAAGTTTTTGGTGTCCCTCTTAATATACTTTCTTTTAAAATCCATGAAGATTTAATAAAGCAGTATATAAACTATGCCTTTTTCCGGGCTGCCTTGATCCGCAGAACTCAAATATAGTGTCAAAAGTGGCTGTTACTATTTTAAAAATTCAAAGTTGTTGCATTTTTAAATATGTAGGCGAGCCCTATTTCAAAAAATTGCATTCATATTCTGAAGGAAGATAATATTTCGAGTCTAATGACACTTTTGTTGTTATTTGATCGTAAACGATCTGCGAATAAAGACAGGTGTACCTTTTTTTAAAACTACTCGTTACATACACCAGATTTAATATAAATCAAACAAATTGGCCTTACTCATTCTATGTTCGTTATTTGGCTAATAAAGGTAATTTGTAAGAAAATTTTAAATTTGGCTAACCAAATGTAATTGAATGGATATGTGGTTATTATATCAAAAATGCAAACAAATTGTTGAAATAATAGTTTAAAAATCACCCATAGGTTATATTTTCTATGCTTAAACGAGGTTCGAACCCAAACCACTCAATGAATACGAACAAAATTCTTTTACATGTCTCACTAACCAAAATAAATAAATCATAAATAATTTATTGAAGCCGAAAATATTTAACATGTTTTAATGATGAGCTGTAAATATAGCCTTATTGACAGTAATGTTATTTTTAATTTTCAAAGGGCTGTTATTTTCGAACGAATTACCCAATCTTTTTATTTAACGAACTCATCCAAGGTATCTTACCTTCAAGAACTAAAGAAATTAAACCTGTGTAATGTAATATCCTTAAAATGCACCGCAAATAATTCTTTTCCATAGGCAATAATGTAACGGAATTATTTTTAGTATTCGTGTAAACTCATTATAAGACCTACGTACTTGATTAACAAACTCATTCAAGATATTTGCGAGCTCAATATCTTGCAAACATAGTACCAATCAGACTCGAATCGGTTCAGTATTTTGGGCGTTATCCTGATGACAGATTTTGCATTATCTATCTATCCTATATATATTATAAAGGACAAACGTGATCCGTGCGTGACAATGACGTCATTTTGCGAGTGGCAAAACTTTGAAATTTTGGTCTTGCAATTTTTTAAATTTCTAAACATAGCACATTTTCAATTTTTAAACCTTTATATAGGGAAAAACATTTACTTTCAAATGCAATTTGTTTCAAAACTGTATCTTAATTGTCTGATTTAGTATGGCATTTAAAATAATTTTTAAGCAGGCATTTTTTAAATCTTTCTCCATTGCGTGCAAACTTCATTACGAATCAACCCATTTCCACAATATAAATAGTCAGCATTTGACTCTGGCTAATTTTTCATAAAGAAATTAAAACTTCACCAATCTAGTATATTACTAGGTTGAGCAAAAATTTCTGGGAAATTTGTGAAAACATTTTGCAGCCGAAATTCCTGAACTCCTATTGCAGGGCTCCCAAATGGTCCGCCGCCGCCCCACCAGTGGCCGAGAGGTTATGCTCTCGAAGCTGGTAGAAGGGAGGTGCTGGGTTAGATCCCAATCGCGCCCGTCGGCCTAATCGTTCGAAGTTTTCGTGGTTTTCTTCGAACCTTGGTTCTCCAAGCGTTAATACGGGTTAGGTTCCCTTAGAAAGACCTCCACGGAAGGCACCCCCTCCCTTAGGGCCTATATCCTACGTGCTGATAATTGGTCGACATAAATACAACCAACCAACCAAATGGTCCGCCAACTGAATACCAATATTATTTTAGAAAAATTTTCTTTTTGCATCTTTCTTACAAACCGCCCCGGAATCACCTTTGAAAGTTAATTCTAGCGCAAACCTACCATGAAATTTTCTGTTAAAATTTATTTGTACTCAGTTGGCGGACCATTTGGGAGCCCTGCTATAGATATACCACTAGTACGGTACAAATTCTGGTAACTATTAGATTAAAAATTTCCCTGAATATTTTGCTCAACCTAATAAATAGTGACTGTCCGTTTGTATTTCACAGCTACTACTCCTAGAACATGGAACGTTCGGCGATCAAATTAACGCCAGTTTTTCGCATGGATCCGTATATGTCAAAAGTGGTCTTAGAATTTAAAAATTTGAATTAGTTTTAGAGATACAAATTTTTTCGTTCTTTTTAATGACATTTCTTTAATGATGGCAACAAAATTGCTCCGTTTTTGTGCATAAAAGGAGGAAAAGGGGAAACGATAGGGATCATCAGATTTCTCTGTTTGAGATCATTTTCAAATTGAAATTAACTTTTATTTGAATAGTGAAAATAACATTGTGATTGAATTGTATTTTTCAAGAAAATTTCAAGAAATACAGACTTATTTTCACATAATCAATCTTCAGGAATCAGAAAAATAGTCTGAAAGTAAAGAAATAGTCTGTATACTGGAACTTTGAGATAAATTCCAGTGACGTAAAGAGAAAAAAATCCACCGTAGCTTTTTGAATTTAACTTAAAGTAGAAAAACAGATTTTCAAATATTTCCTTATAGTCCAGGGGAAATGTCGGGTAGAAGATTTTTTTTTCCGACTTGTATATACTGTGGCCAGCATGGAAGAACCGAATTTTTCAACAAAATTTCCCAAGGGAGAATTTTCTGTGGCAAAATCAAGAAAATCTAGGGACTTTTTTTTTTTTTAAATATCTCGAGACCCGTTGCCGTAGCGTATTATTTGTTAGTTACAATCTTAAAGAAGACGAAATTCTCTACAACTTTCATATTTACAACATTTTTATACACTCAATAGCAAGCGCAGTACGGAATTAAAAAAATAACACATATTTTTAAGTTTCCTTAAAATCGCGGAAAGCGTAGTTTTGTCCCGATTATGCAAATTTTCCCCACAGATACACTATATGGCCAAAGGTGACCGGTCACTTGCGATTTTAGACGTTTTGTTAAATATCTAGAAACATACATAAGGAATTAACCTGAAACTCCAAGTCTGTAAACAATGTAGTATAGGTCATATATTTCCGCGAAGATTTTTTCCCGAAACTCCATAGGGGACCGTCAACAAATTGAAAAAGAACGAATATTTTTTGGATAAACCTGTAAAAACTAATGTAGCAAAAGCGTTCAGACTGGAGATTATGATTAAGTGGCTTATTGCAATAAACTGTGTTCATTTTTATGAGGATAGCATGTATACTAGTAGAGAAATTATTTTTTTTATAAAAACAGCCCCGAATTTCATCAAGCTTTTTGCTTAATATAAAAAAAAGTTCTTTTCAGAAAATATGACAAACAACATTGTACATGTACATAATACACTGCAATCAGAATTAAAAAATAATAAAAATTGGATGAAAAATGAGCCTGTTTGCTAAAAAATTTTCCACTGCGCATGCGCGAATGCAATCAAAATATAATGTGCCTAATATATTAGCTAAGTATGTAGAGCAACTTTTGTGGAAGTCTCAAAATCATAGCTTGAAAATTCCGAAAATTATCGTCTATAGAATAAGCTCGAAATCCGTTGTTCTCAAAAAGAAGGAAAAAGATGAAGTTTATTTGTACCAAATATCTGTTGATTAGTGCCAAGATAGTGTACACAATATTGCACGTACTACTTACTCTATTTGGATATAACCCCTCATGTTTTTGCTTCCTTTTTGGAACACCGGATTTCGAGCTTATTCTATCGACGATAATTTTCAGAATTTTCAAGCTATGATTTTGAGACTTTCAGAAAAGTGGCTCTATATACTTAGCTAATACATTATGCACATTATATTTTGATTGCATTCGCGCATGCGCAGTGAAACATATTTTAGTATACCTGCTCATTTTTCATCCAATTTTTATTATTTTTTAATTCTGATTGCAGGGTATTGTGTACAATGTTGTTTGTCATATTTTCTGAAAATAACTTTTTTTTTATATTAAGAAGTCTGCAAATTATAAGCAAAAAACTTGGCGAAATTTGGGACTGTTTTTATAAAAAACCTTAATTTCTCTACGAGTATACATGCTATCCTCATAAAAATGAACACAGTGTATTAAAATAAGCCACGTATTAATAATCTCGAGTTTGAACGCTTTTGCTACATTAGTTTTTACAGGGTTATGCAAAAGATATTCGTTTTTTTCAATTTGTTGACGGTCACCTATGGGGTTTCGGGAAAAAAATCTTCGCGGAAATATATGACCTATACTATACTGTTTACACCCTTGTAGTTTCAGGTAAATTCCTCATGTATTTTTCTAGATATTTAACAAAACGTCTAAAATTGCAAGTGACCGGTCACCTTTGGCCATACAGTGTATAATAATATACAGGGTGATTCATAAATATCGAAACAATAGGCTATTTCCTTAAATAATGCCCCTAGACCTATACTTCCAATTGCAAAGTTTCATAAAAAAAGGTGCAAAATTTAATGACATAAGTTGCAACTCCATAGGGGGTCTATTTGAAAAAATACGAAAATTAAATTTTTATACGGCCTCCGTAGTGTAAAAATTCCAATCTAGAAAACTTTCCTTATCCATTCCTGAATTAAGCACAAAAAATTGCATCTCCATATCTGAAAAACTCGCAGAGTTATGGCCGTTTAAATAATTCATCAGGTTTTAAGGGATTAGACACAAATTAAAATGCGTGCAATCGAAGAAACAATGTTAGTTTAAGAGTTCTAGAAAACATGTAAAAAATATATTTGTTGAGCTAAAATTTAGATTTTTTTTTCTTTTTTTGTGATGGTTAACCGTATAATTTTCAAACAAAATCACATCCTAATATTTCGCATAAAGTTTTTTAAAAATTTAAATGTTTAGTATTTTTTAAGCGGATTTAATTTAAAATCTTTATAACTCGAAACATTATTCATCGGATTTCAATTTTTTTTTCATTTAATTAAAGAGGAAAGTATAATTTTAGTTTTGTTTCAGGAATTTTTTTAAGTTTAATTTTAAAAATATTAAAAATATTTGCTTAAAAAAATATGTAACTTATTTTTTAAAAAATCATATTTTCAAAAGTAAATTTTTTTTCAATTTCATGAAACCAAATTAATGTAAAATAATCAAAAAAGACATGTTCCAAGTTTGCACCTTTTTAATTTACGATTTAAAAAGCTTTATGCAGAAAAACGCATTTAAAGTTTTAAACATTGATTGGCTCCTAATAAAATATTAAAATGCATTTTAAAAAATTGCACGTGAAAAAGTCACTTCTTTCGGTAGCTTAAACATCCGATTCAGTTTAACTTTTGCCGTTTCCACCACCTTTTTGTACTACTTAAATGTCCATAAATAAATGTTTAATGTAGAATTTGAAACAATGCTTTTTCAAACATGCCGATTAAGAGTTTTTCATAATTTTAGCCCTTACAAATTCAGGCTTTTATCGCCCCGGCGAGGCCGATAAAACAGTCTGTATACAGGGGCCGGGTCAGACCCGGGATTGGCGCCTTTTGTCTGAAGACTCGGCCAGGCCGGGCTGATCGTATTTTTTCATACCGAAGTGGGTGTTGGTGGGATTTATGACGACCAATTATCTATACGAGGGATGTGGGCCCGAAACGGGAGGCGCCTTCCGTGGAGGTCTTTCTAAGGGAACCTAACCCGTATTTACGCAAAGATATCCAAGGTTCGAAGAAAACCACTGAAAACTCCGAACGATTGGGCCGAAGGACACAATTGGGTTCGAACCCAGCATGAGAGCAGAACCTCTTGGCCACTGGTTATACCGAACCGGGACTGGCTTCCTTATTCCTAGGTCTCCCCTGGGCGAAATTTTCAGTCCCGGTCTCGAGACAACCCATATTAAAATCATTATCTCTGACTGATCTAACCCGTGCAAAAATAACTAAAATTTGGCTCGGCCCAAAAACAAATGCATATATTTTTAAATGGCCATTATTATATTCAAATTTTAAAATTCATATTTTTAAAGGATAGTAGATTTTAAGGCAAAAAATTTAAAATACAGTAAAACTAGTGAAAAAAATCTGCATATGACGGAACCCTTTCTTAAACGGAAAAATCTGTTGATCCATGGAAAATGAATATAATAATACCTGAGAAAAAATAGACTACATTTACAACTCCTAAGAAGAGAACTTGTCAATAACGCTTTTTTTCCCCCTTTCCTATGTGATTCCATCTTAAAAGATTTCACTCTGTAGCATTTTTCATTGTCTCTAACACACAGAATATGGATTAACGTTATTAAAGGAGAAGTGAATCATTTACATATAAATAGAGTTTCATTAATAAAACAAATAATCACAGCTTTTGACACTTCTTTAAAAATAATAATTATAAATATGAAAAAAGAAAAGATATAATAAGTATTTTTGGTCAGAACTCCTCCATACGAAACAACTTTTAACCATATCGATGTAAAAAAAACTATGTATAAATTCAGTCAGGTCGGGCCAGGCTACGATTTTAACTTTTTTCCAGGCAGGGCCGAACTTTTTTTCCTATGGGTCGGTTCGGGACCGGACCTAGATATTTCGACCAGTGCAGACCACCAGCATACTTTGAAAACAAGTTTAACGTAAAATCTATACGCTGCCTATTTTATGTCCAAAGGAGAGGCACTGTCTTATATCGACTTTTAATAATGTACAATTTGAGGCTGATCCCTATCTTGAATTCAAAATGAGTCAAAAACTCGTCGCTCAGAGGCATGGATAAATGGTGTAAATCACGAACTTTTGATTTTGATATCTCTGCGAATTTTAAAGATATCGAGATGAATTTTTTTGTGTTTAATTCAGGAATAGATAAGGGAAAATTTCCTAATTGGGAATTTTACTCTACGTGGCCCGTATAAAAATTTAATTTTTGTATTTTGTCATATAGACCCCCCATGGAGTTAAAACTTATCTCATCAAATTTTGCACCTTTTTTTATGAAACTTTTCAACTGGAAGTATGTGCCTAAGGGCAATATTTAAGAAGATAGCCTATTGTTTCGATATTTATGAATCACCCTGTATATACTTCTACAAATTGGTAGCAGCAAATTATCTATTATTTACAGACCCTCTTCTTTATTTTTATAACAACAGACATATTTTATATCCAATAAATCTATGTAATTTAACAAACAGGCGAGAGTGCGGATAAATAAAACAATTTTCATGTTTAGACTGTAACTTTAAGTGTATACAATTGTTAATTTTAAAGCATTGTTTAAACTAATACTTCCATATATAATAACGTATTGGTACGTTAGTTTCACTAATAAAAAATATTCTTTTCTAATTTTAATAATTATTTTTATAATGCATACATTATTTTCATCGGATCAATGGGATAGGTATGAAAATTTGCGAAAAACATATTTTATTCCATAGTACAATGGTATATTTTATTTACTAATTATTGATAACATATTTTTTAATGTTTTACTGTTTTAATAATAGAAAATATTGGTTTATAATTCCACATAAAAGGGAAATTCAAAAAATAAGTATCTTTTATGGAAAAATACTTTAACCTTTTAAATTATCTACAATAAAAGTGACAACAGATTATTTCATTAACTAACGATTTTATGTCTTTATATCTCTTTTAAAATTTAAAAATTCTATCAATAAAATATTTGAGATCACTATTTTCATAAAAATGTTCAAAAGATTAGTTTTAGTAAATATCGTCAATATTTTTCTACTTATATTATACAATAAGCTAAACCCGAATTTTCGTTCATAACTTTAACAATGGTGAAGATAATTTTGAGAGATTTTCATCATATTAACTTTGTATGAAATATGATGAAATCATTGGAAGTGACTGAATTTTTGTCAGTAGCACAATATGTATCGCCACCGTCAGCTGCATTTTGAACAATGGAATGTCTAGCTGACTGTTTGGATGTGAATTTTGCCAATTTCCAGCACTTCTCGACCTATACCATGATGTTTATCATAAACAAATCACCACACTTTTTTAAAAATGCTTACAAAAATTCAGAAATATTACTTTTAAAAGTATACAGATGATAGATACTCATGTATTCAAAACAGTTGAAAATTTAATAAAACTTGCAAACAAAATTTACGTTCATATATTGGGCCATTTCATCCCGTCCAAGATAGTTAATAAACCAGGCCGTGGACAGCAAATTTGTTTTAACCCTTAAATGCCTGATTTTTCAAAAATCATTGTATTAATGTTTTTCGGCTTTCATTTTTTAAATAAATCATGGGAAAAATACTTAAAAAATCATATTTTGTTTTAAGTATAGTTTATGGCTAAAAAACACTTTGTTACTAATCGGCAATACTGGTGTTTAATTGAAAAAATAATTTCCCTTGATAAAATTCTATAATATTAAACACACAAGAATTTTAGGAACTATAATAAGAAATAAATTTTACTTGCTCACTGCAGGTCAAAATAGGGTATTTCGCAAGCTCCCAAACAAAACAAAATGAACAAGTAGCAACAATTGAAAAAATAAATCTATCTTTATTCTTAAACAACACAAGTGTTGCCATCTACATGGTGAAAATCGATTTAATAATATTTTCAGAATGTATTTTATTGACAACATTAGGCATTATAGCTTCAATATTATTCTAATAGTATTTTAGGGCCTAAATTGGGTATGTTGCCGAAAAGCAACACCAGGCATTTAAGGGTTAATCTGGACAAGATATTAAAACCAAATAAACAAGTTCCCCCCAGATCTGTTAAAAAATTATTACTATTTCACCAAACTGAGCCATGGGCTGATTTGGTACCTGAATTGGTATTTTTGCTGAATTGAAATTCTACTTTCTAATGTAAGATTCTATGACAGTTGAACTCGGTTTGTTTTGTTCGTCATTAAAAATCTACTTTTCTTCGCAAAATAACTACTAGAGCAATATAAATTCGATATATTATTTATTAATATTAAATATTTTAATATCAAATAATTTAAATTTTACTAGCTGATCCTCCAGGTGTTGCCCTGGCCCATGGTAATAACTTTAAATATACCTTAAATAAATGTTGAATGTTTTTATACATTTAACCGAAAAACATTCTAAAAGATCATAATGTAAAGGATCTCGCACTTTCAGCAGTGTATCTGTAAAATTTTTTAATTTCAAATGAAAATCTATCCAAAGGAGGCTAGAGTTGGGATCTCTATTACCTTCAGCAGTATACATCGGGCGTGCTCAGCACGCTCCAGTCTGTATTCATTGTATATTTTTAAACGGAAGACCGGCAGAGTCCGGGGTTTAAAGGTACTTAAAATCTGTGTTGAATGAACTTATATGTTTAAGAAAATCTTTCCAAACGAACGTAGTATTGGAAGGCGTTTTGCAGCTAAAACGTGTTTTCTTTTGACACGCATTGACATTTTTGAGTAATAAATATAATAATACTGAAGCACACGAATAATTTTAATGCTAAAATACTCATATCCAGTTGTAAAAAGTATCGTTTTCTTCTACCCCTCACCCTTTTTTTACACTTAGAAATCTTACGGGAATTTTTATTTATTGATTTATTTTTCAAAGTAAATATTTTACCCCTAAATGTAAATTAAGTGTTTACTGAAACAACTAAAAGATTAGTTTAGGGCATTAACATTTTAGCTCAATAGCGCAAAAATAAGGTTAGGTTATAACAGTAAATAAGCATATGCAATATTAATCTTATGGGAAAATGTTTTATTTTCTAAAAGAATAGTTTTCTCCATAAATCTCAAAATTTCTAAATCAAATTTATACTGCACCATTATCTAAATGGTTAGTATATTGCTTTAAAATTTCAAAGCGATTGTATAAAGTGTTGCAAATCCTATGGGAAAAAGCGAAAAAAAAAAAAAAAACGAAATTCGGCAAAAGTGACTTTCGGAAAAGAACTCTTTTCAAAGAGTTAACAATCGTATTTTTAATTTTTTAAAACCGAAGACGTCTTTCAAAAGTTAAACTATCGTGCCAATAAGTTACTAAATATTGAAATATTGGTTTAAACAATGCTTTAAAATTAACATTTGTATACACTTAAAGTTACTGTCTAAATAGGAAAATTGTTTTATTCATCGACACTCTCGCCCATTTGTTAAATTACATAGATTTATTGGATATAAAATATGTCTCTTGTGATGAAAATGAAGAAGAGGGTTTGAAAATAATATAAAATTTACTGCTACCAATTTGTAGAAGTATGTGTATGATTATATCTGTGGGGAACATTTGAATAATCGGGGCAAAACTACGTTTTACACGGTTTTTAGGGAAATTGAAGAAATTGTCTTATTTTTGAAATGCCGTACTGTGCTTGCTATTGAGTGTATAAAAAAGTTGTAAATATGAAAGTTGTAGAGAATTTTGTCTTCTTTAAGATTGTAACTAACAAATAACACGCTACGGCAACGGGTCTCGAGATATTTAAAAAAAGTCCCAAAATTTTGTTGTTTTTTTGCCCACAGAAAATTTTTCCTTTTGAAATTTTGCTGGAAAATTCGATTTTAACATGCTGACTTCAGTATATACAAATTGTAAAACTTTCTACCCAACCTTTTTCAAGGTAACGCCTTTTTTGGTACATTTTCCCTGGACTATTATGATGGCGATTAAAACTTTTCACAAGGACGTTAAAAACAAAATATTTTAGCGAGAAAAATTATATTTCTCTAAGCATTTATTTTAATTCATAAATATAAAATGCGTCATTTTTGTATAAGTTCTTCCAAATGACGCAATCTCTACCAGCTCCGAAATAAGAAACCAAATGTTGGAAGAACGAAAAGCTTTTGGTAAATAAAGTTATAGAATGTCCCCTGCATTTTTATTGGGAAAGCTTTTGACTTAAATTGTAAATATAATTTATTATTTGAAATATTGTATTTAGTAATAAAATTAATACTATAATTGCCTTGTAAATTTACAATAAAGATTTCTTTTCCCCCCAAAAGAATCGAATGATCTCATGCAATTCAAAAGCAGCACATCGGGTTGTCACTCAACTAGTATATACAAAAGACCTGTTTGCAAAAAGCCAATTTCTAAAGTAATCAATCTAAAATTTATAAGAACAACCCTTTACTTTAAAGAGAAAAAAATCATAACAGACTTATATGCAATTTAAATTATTGATATTTTATCCCTGTGCAAAAATAAATTAATGTATATGGTGAGTGCACCAATAATAAACCACTGAGACACAAAACTCTATAAAATAAAAATGAATGCATGCATACGTTAATTTTGATTTGTATGCCAACCAAATGTCACACATCCATACATTATTTTTTGTTTTATACAGTTTTGTGTCTCACTGGCCAATTACAGGCGAAGTCAATTACTGATGCAATCACCTTAAGGGAACCGGGTAAGCGAAATTCAACCAAAAAAACAATTTTTACTTTTTTTTTTATCATTAAATAGTTTAAACTTTTATTTTTGAACGATGTATTACACATGTTTATATATAAAAAAAAGTATTGGATTTTTTCATTCTTTCTAAGAGCACTTCACAGCAGTGGGCTACTAATTTTTTTATAATTCAGATTTCTTGATTGGCACCACTTTTCTGAAGTGGTAAAATTCCCATTGTTTTCGCCTTAATTAATAAGTTATTAAATAAGGCGAATTTTACTATTTCAAAAAAGTGGTGCCAATCAAGAAATCAGAATTTTAAAAAAGTAGTCCCCTGGCAACACTGCTTCACAGCTTTAATTGACTTTTTCTCAAAACTTCGATTTTTCAGGTTTGTGTTCCCTTTTTTCAATATCTATTAAACTTAAGAACTCAATTTTTTCTAAATACTTATGTTATAGTGCATACTTTATCACAGGGATTTAATGATTTGTAGATAATTATTTTTTAGGCAGTGAAATCTTACCAAAAATGCTAATTTAAAAATGTCTTTCAATAAATAATTAATAATTACTTTTCAGTTTCACTTAGAAAGAAAATGGTCTGTTAAAATACGGAAGTATGTTATTCAAACTACTCTAAAAAATCTAGACCTCTATCTTTCACAATTTCTGAGAAAATGTACATAAAGTTGGTGTATTTTAACATGGCCGAGATAGAGCTTATCCGGTCCCCTTAAATTTTTTATCACGGTGAAAATGTGCTTAGTTTTTAAGCAGCTGTTATTCGGTCAACTTTTGTCGTAACGGAATCAAAATATAATTTTTTGCCTGTTATTGTTTGAAGACTTTTGTACGAGTATTAAATGTAGTATTTATAGGATCGTGGAGCTAGATAAAATTTAAATTTCACACCTTTTTCCAAAAATGTACTAATTGAGTCAAATACCTTCTGAGATAAGTCTTTACTGAATATGAAATATTTTATTAGAGGAAGTATATATTTTCGCTTTCGAATGACTGTTTAAGTAATATTTAAATAATATTTAAATAATACCGTAATCAGTAAAAGTAATTAGTAATATAAATAGCAAAAACACACTTCAACACAATTTTAAAATTATAATTTCTTAAATATTAATTTATGTATTTATAGAAATGTTTATTTCGTACAAATGACGTCAACTTCATACTTTTCACATTTGGCACCCTAGTGGTTCGAGCTTTGGTAGGGAAATGGACTTCGAAAACAAAGTTCACTGGTTCGACACCAACGTTGTCACTGCTGGATGGCTGCAGACATTTTCTTCTGTGGCAGTAAAAATTCGTGTTACTTTCCTTCTAATTAGTCCCCTCCTCCCCCCCCCCCCCTTCGAATGATCTTCTTTCTCAGCAATATGGTCCAAAATAGCCGTCTCTGAATAAAATAAAATCTCCCTTTCCCAATATATATACAGAGTGATTGAACACTGATAAACAAAAATTGACTTTTTTATTTGTTTCTTAAATTTAAAGCTAATATTCCAATTATATACTCTCTTGAGTAAATAAAAATGATATTGGAAAATTTTACTTGGTTCTTATTTTTTTTTTTTTTTTTTTTTTGAACGAAGGATATGTATTTATAGGTTACTAGCAAACCCCGCGGCTTTGCTCGCGAAATATGTCAAGTGATATTTGCATGACTATTTTTTATTAGAATTACACTTTTTGGAATAATTCAAAAATTACAAATTAAGCCACAATTAGACTAAACTTTATTATAAATGTGCGATAGACAGAAATGAGATTTTAATTAATAAGAAGAACTAAAACTAATTCCAAATAAATGATAATTTAGAAAATATTTTGAGTCTTTTTTGCTCATTTCATACGCTCATTTCAGTATTAATTTGAAGTTTTGAATTTTTTAGAAACCATCTTAGCACATTTACATCTTAAAATTAACCATCATGTCAAATTCCAAGCTTCTTGTCTAACAGTCTACCACCTCTCTGGTGTTAGTGGCACCAACATAAAATGCCTAAATAGAGTTGAAATAGAATGTCTCGAAAAATGTTGAAACAGAGACTGTCACCATTAATTTGCCAACATTAACCTTCAAATCGGTTGGTATTTCCTAATATTCTATAGAAAACGGAATTAGACGTTTTTAAAGGCTTTCTTGTTGTTCCTGCCAACCAGATGATAGTAAAACCGGCATAAAATGTAGCCCATATAGGATCAGGGACTATTACTCTTGATTCGCAACCAATAACTTCTGTAATCGGTTTATTATATCCTGAGATTCCATAGAAATCGCAATTTAGGACTCTTTTAGAATGCTTTTCGCTCTTTCTCTTCGCTTCACCGCTTTTTAATTTCGAATTTTTTTCGACTGTTCTAAGAGGACATTTATATTTTATAAGTAACTACCGTGCTATATTTAAAGTTTCTAGCCTCTTCAGCACCGCAGAAATCGCAATTTAATTTTTTTTTCTCCTGCAACCCTCGAGGTGTTGTAGCACCGACATAAAATATAGCTTATTCAGGTTATTACCATCAATTTGCAACCATTATGTTTGAAGTCGGTTTTGTATTTCTTACGATTGCCTAAAAATCGTAATTTAGAACGCTTATAGAAAGCTTTTCGCTCACTTCATCCTTTTAAATTTGGAATTTTCTTTCGACAATTCTTAGAGAGCATTTGCATCTTTGAAGTAATTACCATACCAAATTTAAAATGTTAGACCCCCTCAGTAACACAAAAAACGCAGTTTAGAACATTTTTTGCTCCTGTAACCTGCAGGTGGTAGTGACAACAACGTAAAATATAGGCTATGTTGGAGCGGGGACTGTCACCATCAATTTGAAAGAATTACTGCTGAAATTGGTTTATATTTCCTGTGACTGGGTAGAAATCGCTATTTAGAACGTTTTTAGAACGCTTTTCGTTCATTTTCACCACTTTTAAATTTCAAATTTTTAAGGAACTATTCTCAGAGAGCATTTACATCTCATAAGTAATCACCATGCCAAATTTGAAGTTGCTAGCCCCTTCAGTAACCCAAAAATCACAATTTAGACCGTTTTTTAAAATGCAACCGCAAGGTGGTAGTGACGCCGACATGAAACAGATCCTATACTGGAGCAATATGTCATCATCAATTTCCAACCATTACTTTGAAATCGGTTGGATACTTTCTGAGACTGCATAGAAATACAATTTAGAACGTTTTTTAGAACGTTTTTCGTTCCTTTTCCCCCCTTTTAAATTTCGAATTATTTAGGAAATGTTCTTAGAGATCATTTATATCTTATAAGTAACTACCATGCCTAGTTTCAAGTTGCTAGCTGCTGCAGTATTACAACAAGTTGGAAATTGCTCGTCAAACGTGGCAAATGAGGTGCGTTCGTACTATAACTAGTTTTGTAATTATTTTTTGCACCCCATATTGTACTGAATGTATAATTTTTTGCACTTCATAAAGCGCATAGTCTGATACATCATTAAAATGCACTTCCAATATTTTTTTCCCAATCCCCGTAATGTAACGGAACACTTTTGACTGTCCCTGTAATTAAACTATACATCCGATTTTCCTAAAATTTGAAATAGCTCAACAAAATTTTGCAACAATTATATCTTTAAAATTTGAGACAATTCGGAAGGCTGTAATATCATTAAAATGCGATTGCAATAATTTTTCCCATTGGCCGTAATGTAAGGAAAAACTTTTGACTGTCCCTGTAATTAAACTATACATCCGATTTTCCTAAAATTTGAAAGGGCTCGACAAAATTTTGCAACAGTTATATCTTTAAAATTTCAGATCATTCGGAAGGCTGTAATATCATTAAAATGCACTTGCAATAATTTTTCCCATTGGCCGTAATGTAAAGAAAAACTTTTGACTGTCCCTGTAATTAAACTATGCATCCGATTTTCATAAAATTTGAAATGGCTCGACAAAATTTTGCAACAATCATATATTTGAAATTTCAGACCATTCGGTTGGGTAGTTTTTGCTCTGTTACATGCGGACAGACGGACGGACGGACAGACGGACGGACAGACGGACGGACGGACGGACTGAACGACGACTATAGGTGCTACGTATTTATATAATTACGAACGCACCTAAAAAACACAATTTAGATCGTTTTTTGCTCCTTCACCCCTTTGCGGTAGTGGCACCGACATGAAATACAACCTATGTTGGAGCGAGGGCTGTCACCTTCGTTTTCACACCAATATTTTTTAAATCGGTTCGGTACTTCCTGCTATACCGTAGAAATCGCAATTTAGGAAGTTTTTTAGAACGCTTTTCGCTCATTTTCACCACTTTAAAATTTCGATTTTTTAGGAAATGTCCTTAGAGATCATTTGTATCTTATAAATAACTGTCCTGTCTAATTTCAGGATTCTATGCCCTTCAGTAACACAAAAATCGCAATTTAGAACGCTTTTTGCTTCTGCAACTCCTAGGTGGTAGTGACACCGACATGAAATAAAGCCTATGTTGGAGCAAGGGCTGTCATCATCAATTTCCTACCATTACTTTTGAAATATGTTGGGTACTTTCTGAGATTGCGTAAAAATAGCCATTTAGAACTCTTTTAGCACATTTTCACCCCTTTTCAATTTCGAATTTTTTAAGAAATGTTCTTAGAGATCATTTATATCTTATAAGTAACTACCATTCCAAATTTCATGTTTCTAGGCCCTTCAGTAACACAAAAATCGAATTCTCGAACGTTTTTTTGCTCCCGCGGCCCCTTTGGCGGCAATGACACCGACATGAAACATAGCCTATGTTGGAACAAGGGTTGTCACGATCATTTTGACACCATTATTTTTGAAATCTGTTAATTACTTTTCTAGATTGCGTAAAAATCGGCTTTTAGAACATTTTTAGAACGCTTTTGGCTCATTTTCACCCCCTTTTAAATTTCAAATTTTTTAAGAAATGTTCTTGGAAATAATTTATAGCTAATAAGTAACTACCATGCCATATTCCATGTATCTGGGCCCTTCAGTAACACAAAAATCGCAATTTCGAACGATTTTTTGCTCCTGCACCCCCTTTTGGGGTAGTGACACTGACATAAAATGTAGCCTGTGTTAGAGCAAGGGTTCTCACCATCATTTTGAAACCATTATTTTTTATATCGGTTTGGTACTTCTTGAGATTGCGTAAAAATCGCCATTTAGAACGCTTTTAGAACGCTTTTTGCGTATTTTCACCCCTTTTTAATTTCGAATTTTTTAAGAAATGTTCTTAGAGATAATTTATATCTAATAAGTAACTACCATGCCAAATTCCATGTATGAGGGCCCTTCAGTAACACAAAAATAGCAATTTCGAAAGTTTTTTAACTCTTGCACCCCAATTTAGGGATAGTGGCAACGACATAAAATGTAGCCTATGTTGGAGAAAGGGTTATCCCCATCATTTTGACACCATTTTTTTAAAAATCGGTTTGGTACTTCTCTTGATTGCGTAAAAATCGCCATTTAGAACGTTTTTTAGAACGATTTTGGGTCATTTTCACCCCCTTTTAAATTTCGAATTTTTTAAGAAATGTTCTTGGAAATCAGTTATACGTAATAAGTAACTACCATTCCAAATTCCATGTATCTGGGCACTTCAGTAACACAAAAATCGCAATTTCGAACGTTTTTTTGTTCCTGCACCTCCTTAAGGGGTAATGGCACCGACATAAAATGTTGCCTATTTTGGAGCAAGGGTTGTCACCATCATTTTGCTACAATGATTTTTTATATCGGTTTGGTACTTCTTGAGATTGCGTAAAAATCGCCATTTAGAACGTTTTTAGAACGCTTTTTGCGCATTTTCACCCCTTTTTAATTTCGATTTTTTAAAGAAATGTCTTTAGAGAACATTAGTATCTTTTAAGTAACTGCCATTCCAAATTTCATGTTTCTAGGTCCTTCAGTAACACAAAAATCGCATTTTTAGAACGTTTTTTGCTCCTGCACCACCTTTTGGCCAGTGGCACGGACATAAGATATAGCCTATGTTCTAAGTTGGACTAACACCATCATTTTGATACCATAACTTTTAGAATCGGTTCGGTAGTTCCAGAGCTTACCTCCTACAAATAAACAATTTTTACCTCTTTATAATAGTAAAAAAATAAAATATATATAGAAGTATAGATTACGATATATCACAATTTAGGAGATCATACAATAATGATAATAATAATGCATAAATGTTAAACTTACCAGCAGTATACTTGTACACTGTTTATACACATTCTCCACACATTTTACGAAGCTGAACAATTTGAGTGTATTAATTTGAGTACATTAGTACCTATTTTTGCGTTTATATTTATGTTCAGTATCTTCTGTCTTGATGAACCAACAGTAATCAGCAAGCATTGCTGCATTCTATTGCGATCGGTAATAAGACTCCATAGAAATTTGTTGGTGAAATCGTTCACCACCATGCTCTTCGCTAATTGCTCCCATATTATATGGGAAAAAGTCAATGTGAGATTGCAAGAAATGAATCTTTAATGACATGTGACAATTTAGCTTTTTAAAATTGTTTACCATATTTTTAACTATACACTTGTAATTTGTAGCTTTGTTATTCCCTAAGAAAAAGAAATTATGCACAACATCCTTGAATGAAAACCATAAAACTTTAGATTCAGGTATGCCTTGATAAATATAAGGCTGATCATTTTTTGGTGTAAATCGCCAAACAGGTGACAATGCTATGCTGAATTTTTTATGATTTCCGCAATAGCTCTATCTCAAAAACAAATGCACGGATTTTCATCAAACTTCAGATTCTGTCACACGTTAACAAAAGTTGTTGCTGATTAGGTTTTAGTGTAATTCCCCAACAGGTGGCGCTGCTGTGCTGCATTTTGTAGGATTTGCACTATTTTAGCAATAGTCATATCTCAAGAACTAATGCCCGGAATTTCATATCTTTAGAATCCTCCTGACGGGCATAGATTGCCATTTAATGTTGGCACCGTGATAGTGAATTTTGTAGTATTAACATGTATAATATAGAAGAAAGTTTTGGGATTGGCACATTGACTATTTTTTTTTCGTCTGCTGTATTTCTTAAAATTTTCTAAATTTCTACTGCCACACACTGAAATCCCTCCCACCATTCCCGGCCATTTGAATGTTTAAAACTCGTATTTACAAAAATGAAACCTTTTATAAAAAAAAAAAAAGGCATATTATAATTTATTAGTTTATTTAATTTCTAGGTCCTTACATTTTTCATTTTGGTTCTTGAAAATCCTTAAAAGTCCTTGATTTTTATTTAAAGAAATGTGTACGAACCCTGTATTATTATATCTATATATATCTATTTCTGTTTTCTCCTTCCCCTGTAAAAAGTATACAAATTTAAAATAATCCTTCATATGAATTGGTGCTGATTATGTTTTGGTGTAAATCGCCCAACAGGTGGGGCTGCTGTGCTGCATTTTTCACATGGACGAAACACATGTTATTGGCGCCTAGATGTATTACAAGTAGCAGATATTTGTTCACTTTCTAGGTTATTAGATTGTAGAAACAAAGTACTTTAAAAGTAATAAAATAACATAATGAGATATAGTTAAACACAAATATCTCTGAAACGGAAACCAACTTCACCTTTTTGTGAATATTTCCTAAATTATCAAGAGTATAGTTACTTATAGTTACTCTGTTAAAATTTTCCAAGAAAAAATTTCTTGTTTATCAGTGACATAAAATTTATTGCACTTATCACTGAAACAGGTGATCATAGAAGCGTACTTTTCCGTTATAAAAGTATACAAATCAAGTATAGCTTTTATATATAACACTTTTTTTTTTTACAAGGAGCTATATAAATATTAAAATATGAAATATAATTTTGTATACGACCCACATTTCTTTAACTGCTATTTAGCAAAATGTTGCAGTGCTTCTAAGGAGGATATTAAAAAAGTCCCATTTTTTTTACGAACAAAAACCACCGAGTTATGATACTTAGAATTTTAAGAATTTTCCATGTTTACAGGCAATAAAAACGCTTCTTTTCGTTTTTAGTGTCGAAAATAATGACATTCATAAAAATAAAACTATAATAACCTGGTAATTTTTGGTTGTAAAGGAATAGGATTTTTTTAATGTCCTTCTTAGAAGCAGGGTAACATTTTATAAATATCAGCTCCTGGAAAAGGGGACCATATAAAAATAAAATTTTAAAATGCATACAGCCCCTTGTAACATATATACCATACCTAAAAACTACATTTATTACATATATTTATAGATTGAATACAAAATGTATCAAAAAAACTTTGCGCGCATTTCGTCGTTATTTTACAGGCGTACGAAAATTAATCTGCGTTTATACTGTATTATATTTAGAATAATTTCGATTTATTTATAATTTTTTTACTCTTCATCATATCATAGAAATTGCATACAATTTGATAGCATACATCTTCGGTCAAAGGTCTATTATTACCACCCGACTAATTTCTTTAAAATTACGTGAATGAAAATACTAACATCAATTAATGTATCATGAATGGACGAAAAATTTATCCGCTTGGATACTTCGGCAACTCAAGCTCATATGCTTCACTGCGTCACGGTAGGTGTGACAGATAAAGGTCGTAAATGTTCTCTTTGTGGTTTTGAATAAATGATGGGATATTCATATTCATAAGCTGCATGTTGCGATCACCTAACTTTTATCTGTACCAGATAGAAATTGTAAATATATTTATGTTTATCTAATGTGCCTGTATTAAAATGTCATAACATGCCATCATAATGAAATATTCAGTATTTCCAGGAACTAAACCTAATAAAGTTATTTATTTCTCTCTGACATATGTATGATAGAATATATCTCCCACGAAATCTATAAATGTAATAAAAATATATTTAAAAAAATATATAAGACAAACATTAAACAATATGTATATTATGAATCAAAAACATGCCCATGAATAACATGGGCTTCATATTGACGGTGGCATCACCTGACCAATAATTTATTTTTTAACTGCGGTATTTTTTACTTCTAAACATCGCACAATTTTAATTTTGAAGAACAACGCTCTTTTAAATGCAATTTGTTTGACAGATGCATCTCAATTTACTGATTTTTTATAGTTTTAAAAATAATTTTGAAATCTATCTCCATCGCGTGCAGTCCGATTACGAAAGACTGTGCACTTGAAGTAATATAAATAGTTCAGCATATGTTTCCAGCTAATATTTCATAATCTTTTATCTGTACCAGATAGAAATTGTAAATATATTTATGTTTGTCTAATGTTGTCTGTATTAAAATGTCATAACATGTCATCATAATGAAATATTCAGTATTTTCTTTCCAGGAACTAGACCTAATAAAGTTATTTATTTATCTCTGACATCTGTGTCATAGAATATATCTCCGACGAAATCCATAAATGAAATAAAAATATACTTAAAAAATGTACAAGACAAACATTAAACAATATCTATATTATGAATTAAAAACATGCCCGTGAGTTACATGAACTTCATATTGACGGTGGCAACACCTGACAAATAATTTATTTTTTAACTGCGGTTTTTTACTTCTAAACATCGCACAATTTTAATTTTGAAGAACAATGTTCTCTCAAATGCAATTTGTTTGAAAGCTGCATCTCAATTTACAGATTTTTTATAGTTTTAAAAATAATTTTGAAATCTATCTCCATCACGTGCAGTCCGATTACGAAAGATTGTGCACTTGAAGTAATATAAATAGTTCAGCATATGTTTCCAGCTAATATTTCACACAGAAATTAAAACTTCATCAATACATAATTAAATTGTATAAATAACAGACATGTAATCAAATTAGGCGCGTAAACCATAGAAATTATCAGAATCAAATGGGTTTTAGTAAGTAGCGAAATCGTTGTCGATTTCTTCGGCTATTAACTAATACAAAAGCATCGCTTTTAATAAATTTGAAAACTTTATCTGAATACATAATTGCTATTTTTCATATAAAAATGCTTTTTGGTATTGTTGGTGGCCGTACTAAAAAAAAAAAAAACAAAAAAAAAAAAACTATTAAATGATAAAAAAATGTTGGAGTTTTCAATGAAAGAAATCTGTTTCTTGGGACGCCCGGGTTGGGTCTCCAAGCTTTAAGTAAATGAAAAATTTTCGATTTATTTATATTTTTTAGATGAAAAGAGAAAGTACTGAAAATAGAGAAAGGGATACTATCATATGAAAACGGCACTTTCAAATAAAATGCGTATAATATGTACGGGTAGATTCTGAAATATTATTAATTTTGCGAATAGTTATGTTAGCTATTGTTCGAAATTTTCCAACGATAAAAACAATGCCTTTGTATGCATTCAAAACAATTTTAACAAGGTCGAAAGGCGTCTTTTAATTCAAAAACGTTTTACATGATTCTAGCAACAAAGCTATCAGAGGTAAAAAAAAAAAAAAAAAGCAGAAATAAGTGAAATGCATGATTTTTAGAAGAATGAAACTGAAAGCCAAGGCAGAACAAGGTTCGTGAAGGAGCTTACGGCTTTCTAAGCTTTCAAATTCCAAAGATACTTAATTATATATAATTATATTTTATTAATATATTATATATAATATTAATTATTACTAATTATTATTAATAATTAATTATTATATAATTATTAATTAATTAATATTAATTAATAATTATATTAATATATTATATTATATTAATAACTTCTATAGAAGTTATTAAAAATAAGTGTGAAATGCATTAAATATAACTAGGGTATCCAACGCGGGCTTCCTGGGTTGCAAAATATAGATGAAAACCACATTTTTAAAAAACTTTAATTGTTTTTTTACATTTAATATATATTTTTTTAAAATTGACCACTACTAACACCAAAAAAGCATTTTTATATGAAAAATATTAATCATGGATTCAAATAAAGTTTCTGAAATTTATTAAAATCGATGCGATACATTCGTATTAGCCGCATGCCAGGACATTATAGACGAAGAAATCGCCAACGATTTCTCTACCTACAGAAGCTTTTTTGATTCTGATAATTTCAGTGGCTTAAGTAGTCAGCACCATTGAAACTGACAAATCCCATGTAAAAGTGATTCTAATATGAATTGAAAAAATTCCTCATATGGTTAATTTTTGGATATGAAATTCTAAATACAAAGATATGTGCTAACAGTTAATGTTTTATTGAAAAACCTAGATGGATATAAAGTCAACCAATTTAATTTCAAATTTATTATTTTTTAATAAATGAATTCTCCTTATATGTCTTGGGCGCATGATTTTTCATACACATTTTAAAAATCAGTATGCTATCATTTAAAACTGGCACAGCAGATAAATTTTAAAAATATATAATTGGAAAAAAATAAACAAATTAATAAATTCCCCATGTGAAGTATTGTGTTTGCATGTTTTTGGTTTGATTTCAAGGTAAGTGAACTTATAATTTTCTTGAAAAGTGTACCTAAGTTAGTATTAGTATTTTTTGTTCATGCATAAATGCTTTATTATTTAATTAGTATTCTAAAAATTACTCATTTACAGAATAATTTTTAGATTATGTATAAATAATAGAGGAGAAGGTCGAAATACCGGCCAGGGTCCAAATACCGGCTGATCTGTGTTCTAAGAACTGTGCGCAGCGCAGCTTAGCGGCGATAGATCGAAATTGTACCATTAATCGAGTGAAAAAAATTACGAGAAGTACGCCTCTGAAGTCTATCTCATCTAAAATCTGTAACAGCCAAAGTGTCGAAACGACAAAATCTGGGAAGTATAGGTTTCCCTTTTTTTTTTTTTTGTTTAATACTGATCGTATATTGGATTGAATTGATGATTAAAAATTTTTCTAGGCATACTTAGCTCTCAAATGCCGCACGCACGTTATTGGTATTTTACTATATGAATGATTAATACCGCTTTTAACTTAAACATACAAGTGGTCCGAATCCCGCCGGTATTTAGACCTCTCTGGGTTTGGTCTACTTGAAGGGGAGGAAAATAAATTAATTTATGGCGTCACGGACGCCGTATTGCTTCGATGTGTCATTTGACTGTTACAATGTGTTGCTTAAACGGAAAAGGTTTTTTCCCCTTTTTGGAATGTCTAGATGTTATTATTTACGTACAAAAAGAAGAGAATTTAAATTAAAACTCGAAACAGTCTATCGTTCAACATTTATTCGGGTTTATTCGAAAAAATGAACAGTACGGCATGTACACTTCAATTAAAGGGAAGAGTTAAAGCCATCTAATAACACAGACTGGAAATAATTTACATTTTTATACAATTTGAATTTTTTTTTAATTCGCGAATACACAATTCGGGGCTGGTTTGATGTAGGTTTAGATTTTTTCAAACATAACTTAGAAACTTTCATTACTTTTAAAGCATAAACAACACTAACTATGACATAGCTGCGAACATCTTACGCTTTTTCGTACCACAAAAATTTTACAGTAAATTTTACCTTTTTAAATCGCCGTAATCTGCCGATTAAATAAGGCAATATTTTCTATTAAATTTCTGCGGTACAAAAAAGTGGAAGCGTTGGCACCTATGCTATGAGCAACTTATTTAACATTACTCACGAAATATCTCGAATTTGTTTCTGTATTTTTTAATCCAGTGTTTGTGCTAATTTGTTGGTGGGTAAGAGGGCAATATTTGTACAGTGGATACTCGCATAATGTCCATTTTTCATACCAAGTGCGGACATTATTACAGGCTCCCATAGTTGTGATTTAGAATTTGTTGATTGCATAAGTCAGTTGTTAAAATGAATATTTTTTTCCACATAGTATCTCGTCCGAAACCTAAATACGTCTCCAAAAATCAAAACTGAAATGGGATGAAGAGGAGATGAAAAATGTCATCACGGTTTTGAGGGAAAAGAACACTGTAAAAAAAAATGGTAACTTTCCATGTAAAATCCAGGAACGTTTCGCCTTTTATCAGGTTTTCAGAATAATTTAGCTCTTTCCTGTGAAATTCTGGTTTTCTTATCTGAAACGTTCCTGAACAAAAGTTGGAAACAGCAAAACGCTGCGGCCGCCATTTATTATTTTTTTTTCCCTATAATCCGTTGCTCGCGCGCGAGTGTCGAAAACGAATTCCTTAAAGGAATGTAAAAAAATCAATATGGAATGCAAATAAATCAATAGACGACATAATCCTTTACGTCTCTATTATCAAGATAATTCAGATGAAAATACAATACCTCTGTGACATCACTAAGAAATTATCTCTCGTACTTGTCTGGGAAATCTTTAACGAGCAGACTGTGTAAAAAAAAATACACCTATTATTTCGATCTGCATTAACCAGGGGACAATCAAAT
Organism: Maratus speciosus; assembly: GCA_963932465.1. Taxonomy (NCBI): domain Eukaryota; kingdom Metazoa; phylum Arthropoda; class Arachnida; order Araneae; family Salticidae; genus Maratus; species Maratus speciosus. The sequence continues at coordinate 302,442,166 of OZ010796.1, read as the reverse complement.
ATGATTCTCACCTATTTTGATTAATTTAAAGTATGTTTTAGAGTTCTTATCTCTAATTATTCATGTGAAAGGATTTCTTCAAATGGGCCTTAGATTTTCAGAAATTAGATGCCGAGTTTTAGCATACGTTTCAAATACCCATTAGTTTGCAGCTCTCAACGTGTCTTTCGTGGTTTGGGCGCAGAAAGCTTGCACGCCACCCGTACGGCCCGGGTTCGATGCTACCTCTTGACTTTTTTTCTTCTTTTTTAATTAATTTTACATTTTAACACTTTATTACAATTTGATTTAAATTTGACATATATTTGATACTTTGAATTGCTGCAAATTTGAATTTTTTTTTTTTTATTTTCGGAAAAAATATACAATTACGTTTAGGTTTTTTTTCATGAAAATTTATATGTATTTTATCTAACTTGTAAACTAACATAATCACTGACGAAAATCCAAAATATTTTATGTCTAGATTTTTTTTCTAATTATTATTTACATTTATATATTTTTATATTTTAAGCAAAGTTCAGAAACAATATATCACATATATATTTACTTTATTGAATTTTAACTGAAAATTTATTTTTTCGTGTAAATTATAAATAATAATTTTGATGTCAATTTCAAAATATTTTTTCATTCTAACAAATAATGATAATAAAGCGAAAATTGTCAACTGGAAATGTAAAAATCGTCTGCGGATCCCGCATGTTGTGAAATGTCAGTAATGTCATAATGAAGTGAACGAACATCCAGAGTGAATTATGTCAGCCAGGTATCGGTCCGGATAGCCTAACAGGTAAGGCATTGGCACGGCACGCCAAGTATCCAGGTTCGATCCCTGGTCTGGACATTTTTCGCTCTTGTGCTACTCCAGCCTTGAATATGTCAGTAATGTTTTGCTGTCAACAGAAATATTCCTGGTATTTCGCAGGAAACTTACTGGCATTTCTGTAGAAAGTTTTTAACATATACAGTAAAGTACCAGTCATTTTCAAGAAATGCTTCTTGGAAATAATGGGCAACTCAGCTGCCCATTTTTTCCCAGGAACGTTGCGGAATTTTTTTTACAGTGAAGATCGGAACACTGAAGGTGTCGAAAACTGTTCATGTGCCGCGACCAACACTTCAAGATTTAGCAAAACGAATGCACCTAACTTCAGCTCAGTCGTAGCGTCCTAAATGAGGAAGAAAACCATGCCTATGACCATAACTTGAAGAAGAGTTTCATGCTTAATTTCAGAATATTATGAATAGACACGTAATGATATGAAACATATGGATTATCAACTTGCGGTTCGAAATAAGGTTAAAACTCCCTTTAATCCAGATAAAGTTGGACGGTTTTCGGCAGATCTTTTTCTAAATCAACACAGCGGACGTCTGTCGATTCTCAAGACAACTGGAACATCTTTTGCTAGAGCCATAGATTTCACAAAGGACATAAGACATCCATGTCTTCTTTACATCCATAATTTCTCTAGACTCTTGGAAGAAACCTAGGAAGACAACAATATTACGCCTGATAGAATCTACAACATGGATGAAACAGGTTTATACATAATCAAAAGCAAATTCGCTCTTATTGTAGGACGGAAAGGGAAGATAAAATCGCAGCTTTAACTTCAGCGAAAAAGGTGAACCATTATTACGATGACTGCCTGTATGAGTGTTGCTGGACATTTTCCCCACCTTTTATGATCTTTCCACCCAGAAACACGAGGGGCTTTCTGATGAAGGGTTCTCCACCAGATTCACTTGGGAAGGTTAACCCTCCTGGGTGGATATAAAGCAACCTGTTAACCAAATAGTTTACACATTTCATTGAGAAATTCAAGCCGACTGAAGACGAACCCATTTTGCTTATTTTGGATAGGCACGCAGTCACGTCCGAAATGTCTAAATAATTGACATGGCCTAGAATAAACCTTGTGACAATCATCTCGCTACCTCCTTATTACACGCAAAATCTGCGACCGCTTGATAAAACCTTTATTGGTCTCCTTAAAGGCCACTACAGCGAAGAAATCACGCAGTATTTACGCCGTACAAGCAAACGTGTTACAGCCTATGATGTGATAGAACTACGGAAAAGTCTACCAGAGAGTTGAAACTGGAGAGATCGCTGTAAACGGCTTTAGAGTAACTGTAATTTATCCTTTAAAAAACAACATTTTTAGTGACGCCGATTTCTTAGCTACTCATATTAAAGCAGAAAAGACATGCAGCAGTTTTGTGGACCCGACACATTTCGATACTCCGATCATGTGATCGCTGTGGCTATCCTTGCTACGCTTATCTACTTGAGTTTCCGAGACTCACTTCAGAACTTGGAAGTCGATGAATTCTGATGAAATAGTTTCAGTCTTATTTCGTAAAATAAAAGAAGCAACTGTGGCCGAAAGTCTTGCGAAAAGACACTGTTTATTGGATCACTTCTCAAAAAACCCGCTGTTGAACACTGCAAAATTGCCTGCAATAAATGTGAAGAGAAAAATAAAAATGACAGAAGAAAATTGAAGAAAAAAGCTGGCGAAAGATGCAGAAATTGGATATAAAAAATTAAAAAGGAACATATTCAACAGAGGAAGATGATGCAATTTGTCTTTTCGGCGAGGATGCTTCGTCTGCGGAAAAAAGGGTGATATCTGGTATCGATGTTTAAAATACAGTATGTGGGCCCATAGTGACTGCACCGACGCAGAGAGTAATTATTATGTTTGTGATTTTTGTCTATAAAGTAATCTACATTTCAAGCAGTAACATTTTTTTTGTTGTTTTACGCGCTAAAAACAAAACTAAAAACAGAATGGAAAGAAGACTGTCAGAGATAGTCGTTAAGATTTTATTAAATTTAAAAAAATTCGTGTTTATTAAAAATTAAATACTTTGTTTGTACATAAGAAATGGTATTAATCAATAAAATTTATTAAAACCATGTTCTTACACCTTAATAACTGAAATTAGCACTATTTGTGTGATTCGTTTGGAAAAAAACTTAGGTAGCCGGTATTTAGACCCCATTTTCAAAACTCAAAATTTGCAGACTTTCAGAATTTTGCTTTTTTAAATAGAAAATGCCTTTTTAAATGATTTTTTCCTAAAGAGGTGTAAAATATATAAGGTAGCATGCCGTGACTTTTCCCTTTACCAATTTTCAAAATTGTAGGATCTAGATTGAAAATAAAAGTGGTAACCGGTATTTAGACCTTCTGCTCTATTTATGACATGTTTGTGGGTGGCTTTAGGCTAGTTTACTTGTACAATAACTATTAAAAGTAGAATTGTGGGCAGCTTTGGGTTAGCTTTTATTATTGGCAATTATAAGTAGCATTGATACGGCGAGCTTCTGGCTAGCTTTTATTCCATATGATCATTAGTGGCTTATATGTGGCAAGCTTTCATTCATAATACTCATTAAAGGCATAATTGTGACCAGTTTGACAACACATTACGCGTTTTATGTTACCCGTTAGTGGCATGATTGCGGGTATCTTCAAGCCCTTAAGGGCATTTGTTATGCGGTCTCATTGTGGCCGGCATATCAGTTTTTGACAAACATTAAGGTTACTCATAGTGGGCTCCTCTAAAGCACACTGGACCAAGGTTTACGTAGCTATCAGTGGCCCACAAGATCTGTGTTTGTTGGAATGCCTGCAAGGTTGATGGTACTCAGTCGGAAGTCTGAGAAAAAGAACTATTTTAGCTAAAATATTATTATTATTATTATTATTATTATTTATACTTGGCTTAAGACTGCTAAGACAACTTGACCTACTTACATATAAATGTTTATACAATTGTCTTATGCCAATAAGAGTAATGGTAGTACACATTAAAGATTAAATGAAATGTGAGTAAGTATATAAAAAAATTATAAAAATTGATGTACTTACATGATCTTGTTTATAACTTAAAACCGCAGTAGAATATTTCTAAAAATGTTTTGTGCACAAGTTTTTAAACGTTCATAATGTAATATTTACTTGTAATGTCCCTGTGACGATGAGGTCTTCGCACAGGTGGTTCATTTTGATGAGATTCCATACATAATAGGAGGTTGCAAATCAACTGTTAATTATTTTAAGAAAAAGCCAGGAAACTTGAATTAAGAGGAATCCAAAGTAGAAATTATCTGAATATCTTTATTGTTCACCGGAATCGTTTCAAACACAACCGAGTAGGCGGCTAGCGCCGGTTGGAGAAGGGGGCAAAAACATTAAATTTTTTTATGCTCACAGCATGAGCGTCAAGAAGGAAGTGATACAATTACATTTTCTCAAAATGTTCGAGTGTTGGCAAGAGTACATACACAATTTCGCCAAATACATATGCTATCTGGCGAGATTAAAGAGAGGAAGACATGCGGTCAAAGTACGATAATTTACGATAATTTAAATTGAATGGGGCATGTAAAAGAGTAATAAGAAATGTTTAACGCCAACTAATTGCGTAGGAATTATAGCTCATAAACCGCAAAAGAACATTCTATAGGGTTTGCTAAAGATCTCATGGGATTGAGGCAGGCGGCCGAAAGCGCACGTTAATAAACTAAAACAGAATAAAGACAGGGTTAATAACTGAAATGACTAATATATATTGCATCTGGACCAACGGTTAAAAATGTAGAAGTAATATGTCTGACTAATTTCTGCATATCATCAAAACTAAGGCAGAAGGATGAAAATTAGAATCCAGTTGCTAGGCGAGAAAAAAAAATTATTTTCTTTTCCTTTTAAATGCAGTGCGCTGCGGTTAAAATATTAGAGATACAGAAAAATGACTGCTTAATTTATGAAGGGAAAAGAGTGCTAGAAAAAGAATTGAATCTAAATGCAGACAGATAATTAAATTTAAGAATTTAAAAGGTATAATTTTAAAGGGGGAAAAGGAGAAACTATTAATATTAATATGTGAAGGTAGACGCCTTCACAGTCCCTTTGATGTGCTATTTTTGTAGAGTCCTATAGCACAAATTTTGTGAAACACAATGTAAAATTTCAAGTAATGTTCAAGTATAGTAATTTCTGCTACAGAATATCAATATAAGCTATTTTGATAATTATTCAAAATATATAATTATTTATAAATTTTCAAAGATACAAAATTAAATATATTCAAAACTCTTATTTAAAAAACACGATGCCAAATTTATAGTTGGCAATTATTCAAATATGTGTAAAATAAGGAATAAAAAATTTAAAGTACAATACAATATTAACAGATGCAACACAATAATATTAACTACTCTACAATATTCTATTATCTTCAGGACAGCTAGCTGCGTCCTAACTACGGCGGGGTTTATTTCTTCACCGAATAAAAAATCAATAAAAAATTCAAAAATATGCTGAAGTGTTGAAAATTGCAGCAAAAAAATTTAAAAGTTTTAAGATTATCAATTTTCTCTGGATAATTGGTTTAAAATTCTATGTGGACTAGAGCATGTTGGATTTAATTTACCAGCACTGGGATAATGAAATCCTTCGTATATAACAGTATTACGAACTTTAAATTTTGCAGGAAGAAAGCGAGCATTATATCGAACGTTACTTTTATTTTCTATGCACCAACTTTCCCTGGATAATAGATTTAAAATTCTATGTGGACTAGAACATGTTGGATTTAATTTACCAGCACTGGGATAATGAAATTCTTCGTATATAACAATATTAAGATCTTTAAATTTTGCAGGAAGAAAGCAGCATTATATCGAACGTTAGTTTTATTTTCTATGTAATTGTTAATTTTTTAGCCAATTTTCTAGCTCCATCAACAGGAGGATAATAATAATTATGTGGAAAGAGAGGATCATAAGGGAATTTTTCCAAGAGTAAATAACTATGTGTAAAAAGGTTTACAGAATGTGGAGTAGCATTATATTGATTTAAGGCTTCATCTAACAATTTAGTCCATGGTATTAAGGCTGAAGAAAAATTTACTTTACATTTTAACTTAGTTGAAATAGTTTGATTTAAACGTGCAACCTTTCATTCGTTTTGGAATGATGATTGCTACTACAGATATGGTTAACATTATAATTGCGCAGAAATCTCTTAAACCATGAAGATGTAAAAGCTGAATTTCTGTCAGTTAGCAATTTTTCAGCTGCGTGTATTTGAAATATATGTTTCAACAAGTTTGCATAAGTTTCAATAGTTACACTTTTCGAAAGAAAACCTCACACAGAGAGTTTGATCTACGACTAAATGCAAATATTTTTTAGTAGAATTATAATAATTAAATTCTCCAACAGGCGTATAATGATAAACATTCAAAAGGTTAACTTGTTGGGGCAATCTGCTGCAATACACCAAATCTCTTTTCTTTACATTTTTTGTTTACTTGGGAGGTATGACAATGTTTTACAAAATTTTCAGTATCTTTATTGGTATTAGGCCAATAATACTGAAAAGTGGTGAATTTATCATCTTGTAAATTCCAGGATGCCAAAATTGTGTGCAGAATTTTCTAAGAGGGGTAAACGTAAAGGGACAACAATCTTATGCAAACTTCTTTTTAAAAATTACAATAACATTTCTTTCAGTATACTTTTTTGCCATTAACTGTTACAATGGACCAGCAGGAAAGACGCCCTATTAAGTTTTTAACATTGTTGAAACAGGTAAGAGTCATATGGTCGGTATGGATGACAAGTTTTTGACCATGTAAATAACTATACAGTGTGATTCATAAGTATCGAAACAAAAGGCTATTTCCTTAAATATTGCCTCTAGACACATACTTCCAATTGCAAAGTTTCATAAAAAAGGTGCAAAATTTAATGACATAAGTTGCAACTCCATGGGGGGGTCTATTTGCGAAAATACAAAAACTAAATTTTTATACGGCACCCGTAGATTAAAATTCCCAATTAGGAAATATTTCCTTATCCATTCCTGAATTAAACACAAAAAAATTCGTCTCGATATCTTCAAAATTCGCAGAGATATTAAAATCCAAAATCCGTGACTTACACCATTTAACCATTTATACATGCCTCTGAGCGACGAATTTTTGACTCATTTTGAATGCAAGATAGGGATCATCCACAAATTGTACATTGTTAAAAGTTGATTTAAGACAGTGCCCATCCTTTGGATATATGGGCCCCACCAGTGGCCGAGAGGCTCTGCTCTCGAAGCTGGTAGACGGGAGGTACTGGGTTCGATCCCAATCGCGCCAGTCGGCCTAATCGTTCGGAGTTTTCGTGGTTTTCTTCGAACCTTGGTTCTCCAAGCGTTAATACGGTTTAGGTTCCCTTAGAAAGACCTCCACGGAAGGCACTCCCCCCTCAGGGCCTATATCCCACGTGCTGATAATTGGCCGACATAAATACAACCTACAACCAACCTTTGGATATAAAATAGCAGCGTATAGATTTTACGTTAAACCTGCTTTCAAAATATGCTGGTGGTCAGCACTAGAGGTCTGCACGGGTCGAAATATCTAGGTCCGGTCCCAAACCACCTCATAGGAAAAACAAGTTCGGCCCTGCCTGGTAAAAAGTTCAAATCATAGTCCGACCTGCCCTGACTGAATTTCTACATAGTTTTTTACATCGATATGGTTAAAAATTGTTTCGTATGGAGGAGTTCTGATCAAAAATACTTATTATAGCTTTTTTTTTCACGTTTATAATTATTATTTTTAAAGAAGCTCCAAAAGCTGTGATTATTTGTTTTATTAACACGGCAGTAGTCGCGAGTCAGTCTTTTTGCCGCCCATATAAATTATCTTGCCCTAACTCGTATCCCCCTTACAAATACAATAGAGAACTATCATGTAGCTGACTTTAAATGTTTCTCCATCGCCATAGTGAGGTATCAAGACATCTCTGTTTTTCTTTCAGGTACATTTTTACAAGCAAAGTTGAAATACGTGGAAAAGTCTACGCAACAATCCCTAGTGTTAGTTCATTTTTACTTTTTCCTATTATTCCAAATCTCATGAATAAAATGTATAATTTAAGTAACCTACAAATTTATAACTTCATTGAAATGTAATATTCAAATATTAAGTAAAAAATGTTTCTTATTTTACATTTTCTGTATGCGGGGTGCCGGCGGCAAAATGACGCGACTAATAACGTTCTGATAAAAAGACGCGACTACTGTCAGTTTAATGAACTTCTATTTATATGGAAATGTTTCAATTGTCCTTTAATATGGTTAATTCATATTCCATGTGTTGGAAACTTTGAAAAATGCTATACACTAAAAGCTTTTAAGACAGAATCACATACACTCTAAATTAAAATGTCTGAAATTCAGACACTTAAGTGTCTGAAATGGAGTGTTCAATTTTCAGACATTTTAAAATGTCTGAATTTTTTCAGACACTTTTTGCGTCTGAATTTCAGACACTTCAAACGTCTGAATCGCATCCATTTTTTTTGTAAGCATCATACGTAGCCATGTTTGACCACGTTGAATCCTGGAAAAATATTTGGCTGTGGTCCTGCCCCTCCCCCCCCCCCCAATACAGCCTGATTTTTTTGGTGCTCTCAGTTTCGGTATACAATTTTCGTTACGTTGATAATTTAAATCTTTTACGACATTGTACTGATTATAATCAATATCTTGAACTTCAGGAGTAGAACAAGATTAAAAAACAAAAAATATTTATCTAAATATTAGATTTTTTTTAATTTATTTTGTTTTTAACCTTATTTTACTTTAAAAGTTCAAAATATTGATTATAATCAGTACAATTTCGAAACAGATTTAAAATATAAGCTTTACAAATATTGCACATCAAATTTGGGGGCACTACAGTCGTAGGGGGACGGGGCACTTCCCAGTTTGCCCTTCCTTTAATCAAGAAGTACTTTTGCAAAAAACGCAACCCTGCATTATAGTTGTCTAAATTGAGATGTCCGATATTCGGGAGTATCCGTTGTGGAGGTTAATGAACATTCTCGAATAGCGAACACCTCTATTTAACGAATACTTTTTTAATCAGCAGACATACATATTTGTATATTTTTACCTCAAAAAAGTAGACATCTCCAATTATCGGACAAATTCCGCGTTCCCGAAGTGTTCGCTATTAAGGGCTTTTAAGGTACATAGATAAATATATATATATATATTTTATAATCTTGTCGTACTCTAAAAGTTCAAAATATTTATTACACTCGGTTGAATGTGGAAAAAGATTTAAAATATCAGATGTACGAAAATTGCAAAAATCTCCCCCCCCCCCAAAAAAAAAATGAAAATATAAAAAAATATATTGCCACATAGGCAATTTTACATATACATCACTTGATAATCACAACAGCCATTTAACTATGAATAATGAAAATAAATAAATAAATATTCTACTTTAATAACATTGGGGAAAAAATGACTTTGGTATTTTGTTAAATATATTTGCGTTTTTAAACTTGTCCTACTCTAAAAGTTCAAAACTTTCATTATAATCAGTGCAAGATTTAAGATATCAGCTTTACAAAAATTCATGCAAAATCCCCCCCCCTCCCCCCCCCCCAAAAAATGAAAATACTTATTTAAAAATTATGTTTTTAAAAAATTTATATTTCCACATGGGCAAGTTTTTATGTAGATCAGAGGGTACTCACAAAAGCTATTCAACTATCAATAAAAACAAATAAGTACATATTCTATATTAAAAACATGAGGAAAAAATAACTTATGATTTCCAAACTTCTTTCGTCTTAAATATATACAGTAACATCTGTCATTTTTGTATTTTTCGTATAAGTGCATATAAATAAAGTTACCACAATTTTAAATACGAAATCTAGTTAGAGGTTTTTACTTTTTCCCATTATAAATTTCAAATTACTTTTTTATTAAAAATAATAAAAAAATCAGTATTAGAGTTGATTGCAAATCAAATACATATGTATATTTTTACAGGCAGCTTCATATAATAGACGAGTCTCATTTACTTTATTTATCTTTTTTTAATCTGCGGTTTTATGCCAGGAAGTAAGAAAGCATTAGGTCATCTTTCAAAGTTTTTTTTTATCTTTACTTCCTTGTGGCCGTCATTTACTGCGAGATAAAAATCATCCATTGAAACTAAGAACTGACATTGAATATATAATTCGTAATAAAAAAGAACGTCATAAGTTTAAAAATATATACTTCTAGAATTAGTGGGGTTTTTTGCGAACAGATTCAAAACTAATTAAATTTCATGCAGGATTTTGTTTAGTACAATAAATAAAATCATAAAATACACTAATTTTACTACTATAAAGAAACTTACTTGAGTTGCTGCAAGAGGTAAGAAATATTCCTCGATTTGAAATTTTAAAAACTACCACAACCACAGTGAGGGAGAAAGACTTTCATCAGTTTAAAAGGTAATCCATAATACATCCGACTAGCCATATTTAAAGGATGAGATGTTTCATCCTAAAAACAGGACCCGCCAGACAAAAGTTTCTCTTTTTTTTGCCAGCTTCGACAGGACGAAGATGAATAACACAATATTATTGATATAAATTGATACGAGTTAACACTAAGCCCATTGCACACGCTTTGTAGAATTTCCGGGTGTAATCTTCAACCGTCGCCTACTTCTGTTCTGTGTCTATCCCGCCCTTGTATCGACGACAGCTTCTAAGAGACATTTGATGCCGAGCACACACGTCAGATGTATGCATTCAATAAATACATAATCCAAGTTAATACGAATTAAAATCACAGTACTTCACATTTCGCAAAAAACGAATTAAAATACACGCGTACATAAAAACAAACTTTGTTTGAATTACAACGTATACCACTTCGAACGAAGACATCTAAAACGCATGCGCAACTGGGAGTGCTAGTGCCCCCTGGTGGTTATTGCGTCGGAAGAATCAAAAATTAAGACACGTTTAAAGCAATGAAGTGTCTTAAAATAAGACGTTTGCGGATATTTTAGACATTATTCTCAGTTCGTTTACACCATGGTCATAGTAAGACGCTTATGTATCTTAAATTAAGACATCTATAGTGTCTTAATTTTCAGATTAAGACACTTAAGTGTCTAAAATTCTTTTTCAGTCACATATGTGTCTAAATTTAAGACGCTTCTATTTGCAGTGTAGGAAAGAAAAAATGCGTTATAGACAAGTTCCCTTCTTAGGAGTTGTAAATGCAGCTAATTTTTTCTCAGGTATTATTATATTCATTTTCCACGGATCCACAGATTTTTCCGTTTAAGAAAGAATTCCGTCATAGGCAGGTTTTTTGCGCTAGTTTTACTGTATTTACTTTTTTTTGCCTAAAAATCTACTATCCTTTAAAAAATGAATTTTAAAGTTTTATTGTAAAATAATGGCCATTTAAAAATATATGCATTTGTTGTAAAAGTTTTTGGTTCTGAGCCAAATTTTACTTATTTTTTCACGTATTAGGTCAGTAAGAGACAATGATTTTAATACGGGTTGTGTCGAGACCTAGGAAGAAGGAAGTCAGTCCCGGTTCGGTGTAACCAGTGGCCGAGAAGTTCTGCTTTCGAAGCTGGTAGACGGAAGGTGCTGGGTTCAATCGCGCGCGTCGACCTAATCGTTCGGAGTTTTCCCTGGTTTTTTTTCCGAACTTTGGAAATCCTTGCGTAAACATGGGTTAGGTTCCCTTAGAAAGACCCCTACGGAGGGCACTCGCCCCCCTTTGGTGCTCATATCCCTCGTGTAGATAATTGGCCGTCTTAAATCACACCACACCCGCTTCGGTATGAAAAAATACTTAAGCCCGGCCTGGTCGAATCTTCAGGAAAAAAGTCGCCTGGCCTGTCCTGGCCCCAGAATACAGGCTTTTTTTAACGGCCTCGCCGGGACGATAAAAAGCCTGAAGTTGTGAGAGCTAAAATTATGAAAAAACACTTAATCGGCATGTTAGAAAAAGCATTGTTTTAAATTACACGTTTAACATTTATTTACGGACATTTCAATAGTAAAGAAAGGAGGAAGAAACGGCAAAAGTTAAACTTAATCGGAAGTTTAAGCAGCAGAAAGAAGTTACTTTTTCTCGTGCAATTATTTAAAAAGCATTTAAACATTTTATTAGGAGCCAATGTATGTTTAAAACTTTAAATGCGTTTTTCTGCATGATGTTTTTTTTTTACCATTTCTCATCTTTAAATTCTTATCAGTCAAGAATCGTTAAATAAAAAGGTTCAAACTTGGAACATGTTTTTTTGATTATTTTGCATTAATTTTGTTTCGGCAAATTTGAAAAAAATTTTACTTTTGAAAATATGATTTTTTTAAAAATAAGTTACATAATTTTTTAAGTACAATATTTTAATTATTTTTTTTAATTAATACTTAAAAAATCCTAAAAAAACAGCAAATAAAATTATACTTTACTCTTTAATTAAATGAAAAAAAATTTAAATACGATGAATAATATTTCGAGTTATAACGATTTTAAATTAAATCCACTTAAAAAAAAAATACTAATAATTTAAAATTTTATAAAACTTTATGTGAAATTTTAGGATGTGATTTTGTTTTCAAATTATATGGTTAACCATCACAAAAAAGAAAAGAAATCAAAATTCTAACTCAACAAATATATTATTTCCTAGGACTCTTAAAGTAACATTGTTTCTTGAATTGCACGCATTTCAATTTGTGTCTAATCCTTTAAAACCTGATGAATTATTTAAACGGCCATAACTCTGCGAGTTTTACAGATATGAAGATGCAATGTTTTGTGTTTAATACAGGAATGGATAGGGAAAGTTTGCCTAATTGGAATTTTTACCCTACGGGGACCGTATAAAAATTTTATTTTCGTCTTTTTTCAAATAGAGCCCTCATGTAGTTGCAACTTATGTCACCATATTTTGCACCTTATTTTATGAACCTTTGCAATTGGAAGTATGGGTCTAGGGGCAATATTTAAGGAAATAGTCTATTGTTTCGATGTTTATGAATCACACTGTATAACATATTTGAGGCATACACAATAGCCAAATATTCTAATTCTGTAATTGCATATTTTTTCATAACCACGGAGGTTTGTAGAATTATATGCTACAGCGTGTAAAATTCCATTTTCATCAATTTGTTACTCAACACATCCCACTTCATGACTTGATGTATCAACAAATACATACGTCAAGGTGTTTTAGGATCAAACAATCTCAAAATAGTTTTTCAGTTAAAGTATTTAAAATTTTTCAAACGAATTTTGACAATTTTGATCCTGTATTTAGGGAAAATATTTCTACAAATTATTTTGCTAGGATCTTATTATAGACATTTATAGATCCCAAAAAACGTTGTATCTCTTTTACATTGGTTGGTGTATATGTAATTATTTTACAGTTTCAATATTTGTGTTGTCAGGGTCGATACAACCATTAATAACTTCCTATCCAAGGAAATTAATATTAGTTTTCACAAAATTAATATTAGATATTTTTAATTTTAGATTTTCTTGTACACAAATGTCAAATAACATTTCTAAGTGTTGCAAATGTTTCTCCTCATCTTATGAAAATACGATTATGTCATCAAATTAGTTACAAGCAGAGTCTATTTTATACTTATTAAGAGTTCTTCTGAAGTAACGATTAAAATAAGCAGGGGCGTTTTTCAATCCAAAAAATATATACAACCATTCATAAAGCCAAATGTAGTAGCAAATGACAATTTTTTTGAATATTTTCGACATCTTTAGTGTGAATAGGAATGTGCCAAAATCCACTTTACAAATCCAGGGATGGGGAAACTTGACATTGAGCCAATTTTCATAAAAGGGTATCACATTTAAGTAAGTTTTCGGCATCCGTTTTTGTTACGGCATTTAATTTTCGAAAATCTACACACAAATGAGATTTCTTCCCTTCGTTACGTATGATATTACGGGTGAGGAATATGGGGAATAACTTTCTTTAGTAGGGCAACTCTAGGATAGATGGCCATAGTTTTTAATGACTTGATGTATCAACAAATACATACGTCAAGGTGTTTTAGGATCAAACAATCTCAAAATAGTTTTTCAGTTAAAGTATTTAAAATTTTTCAAACGAATTTTGACAATTTTGATCCTGTATTTAGGGAAAATATTTCTACAAATTATTTTGCTAGGATCTTATTATAGACATTTATAGATCCCAAAAAACGTTGTATCTCTTTTACATTGGTTGGTGTATATGTAATTATTTTACAGTTTCAATATTTGTGTTGTCAGGGTCGATACAACCATTAATAACTTCCTATCCAAGGAAATTAATATTAGTTTTCACAAAATTAATATTAGATATTTTTAATTTTAGATTTTCTTGTACACAAATGTCAAATAACATTTCTAAGTGTTGCAAATGTTTCTCCTCATCTTATGAAAATACGATTATGTCATCAAATTAGTTACAAGCAGAGTCTATTTTATACTTATTAAGAGTTCTTCTGAAGTAACGATTAAAATAAGCAGGGGCGTTTTTCAATCCAAAAAATATATACAACCATTCATAAAGCCAAATGTAGTAGCAAATGACAATTTTTTTGAATATTTTCGACATCTTTAGTGTGAATAGGAATGTGCCAAAATCCACTTTACAAATCCAGGGATGGGGAAACTTGACATTGAGCCAATTTTCATAAAAGGGTATCACATTTAAGTAAGTTTTCGGCATCCGTTTTTGTTACGGCATTTAATTTTCGAAAATCTACACACAAATGAGATTTCTTCCCTTCGTTACGTATGATATTACGGGTGAGGAATATGGGGAATAACTTTCTTTAGTAGGGCAACTCTAGGATAGATGGCCATAGTTTTTAAATATTGAAATAACAATACTTAGAATGCAAATACAAGAAATACTTATGTATAGTTAAAATTCTTATACATATACTCATCATATTTTGGGCAAAAGATAATTAAATATTGAGAACAAAAGCGGGAAACAAAATTGAAATTAAAATAGCAGATAGCCATCTCTCCTTGAAGTCGAGAAGAGATGGTAACCCAATACAAGAGAGAAAAAGTAAAGTTAAACAGCAAAAAATAACACATTTCTATAGTTAATCATGAAAAATATATATCAATTTGTAAATATGCAATTATATCATGGAAAATAAGTGAATAAAACTCAAATAAACAAACATTTGAGGTATAATTTCAATACTTCGCTTTTCTTAAAATCTTACACATTTTTGGCAAAGGTCTTGATATCTTGTACGCGTTTCATGGAACCACTTCAGGCGCATTATGCATTGTATCCAGACATCCTTTTTGGTTGTGATATTATATTGTACTCCTCAACCAACACAGTGATCCTCATCCAATTCTATTCTTTCAAAATCTGTAAAATCTGATAATTCAAAATGTATTTCATCTTCTTCGCTGTTGAAAGTGTCGTGTTTTTGTTTTTTTCACGCGTTTATTTTAGACTTTTCACGGTTTTAATTTTATTTATCAACTGTACCTGTTTCTGGGATGAAAGTTTCTGACGTTTTTCAATATTTCAATAATTTCTGAAAAAAAAGTTGCATTGTTAGGCCCTATTATATTATTATTATTGAAATATTTATATTAGTTAAAATTTAAACAATTATATCAATTAATATAATTATAAACATAAAAGTTATATAATTATTTTAATTTTAATTATAGGTCATCTCTCCTCGATTTCATGTGGCCATCTATCCTGAAATTGAAGGACAGATAGTCTACCAATTTAAAGCGTCTCTCCGCCATTGTACGCCTTTATTTTAGGCTTAGAAGCAAAGATTGGATTATATACAT
The DNA here is from genome assembly GCA_963932465.1 of Maratus speciosus. Lineage (NCBI taxonomy): Eukaryota > Metazoa > Arthropoda > Arachnida > Araneae > Salticidae > Maratus > Maratus speciosus. The sequence goes on along the minus strand of OZ010796.1, from coordinate 302,426,450 downwards.
ACCTTAAATGTTCGTATAGTAAAAAAATACATGACGTACGTACTGCAAAACATTCAGATACCTAACTCAACAAAAAAATTCAACCACTAAATTAAATAAACATTAAAATTACACTTACTTTTTATAATAAAAAAAAAACACAGCTGAACGTCGCAATGAAATCGTTGAACTACGTCCTACGAACAAAGTTTATACTGCAATGTATGATCAAGATCGGGAAATATTTAGACTGGTCATCTAACCTAGAGTTACCTAATACTAGCCTGAACAAATTTTGAACTTCATCTATAATTTCTTCTTCTGCTTTTGGGGAGGTAAGATAAGCTCTAAAATTTTGTTGCTAACTGAAAGTGAATAATATTTATAGAACTTCCTGAATCTATCAAATAAAACAATGATTCTGAATTTAATGTGCGTTGAGCTCTTCTCTGACATTTTCAGCTTGTTTTGTGTTTGGTACCCTTTTTAGGGTTCCGTACTTAAAAAGTAAAAATGGAACCATTATAAGGTCACTACTGTGTCTGTCCGTCTGTCTGTCTGCCACAGGCATTTTACTCGTAAACTATGGAGCGAAGAAAGTTCAAATTCGGGGAAGTAATAAAGACCATTGACCCACATATTTTCAGATTAATAAATATTCATAAATATATTTAATAAAAAAGTAGAGGGGCTAATTATGCTACTTGAAAAAAAAAATCTTTTCTTTGTATATCATGTGGGGTATTCTGTGAAAGCTTTTGTAACGCTGAACTCAAAAATACATTCCTTTTAATTTTAGGTATTATATTTTCAACGATATTGTTGAAAATGTAGCGCAAAAATATGTTCCCCCCATCTAATTCCGAATCTACTGAAACTAAAATTATGAAAAAAATAGAGGTAGTAGACGTTAATATAAACCTTGCAGGAAAATTATAGCGATTACCCTAGGTCACATAGTTTTTGAGTAATTAGAATTTTTCTGTTATACACAAATCTCGATTTACGGGCATTCAGAAAAATTGTTGAGCATCGCTGAATATACCTATCGTTGCAGAAGAATAAAAGCATTGTTGATAATGATTTTCGAAAAAAATCATCGGTAATTAGCCGAGATATTAACCCTTAAAGGTACGGTCAGTTTGGACATACACAATTACAGGGGCGGCGTACTCTATGCCTAGTTAACAACTTTTAATGATATATATGTGTAATGTAATGTCCAGTAACAGTATACAAGCAATAAACGTCAAATTGTTAAAAACATACTAATTTAAGGGGTCCGGGACACATTTTCAAAAAATTTTTATTTATTGAGTTAAAATTTTGAATTTTTTTGTGATTTTTAACCATATCATTTGTAAATAAAATCAAATGATAAAACTTCTCATAGCTTTTTTAAAAAATTTTTAAATTAAAAATTTATGAAAAAAGTGGTATAACTTAAAATCGTTATAACTCGAAATATTATTTGTAGAATTTAAGTTGTTTTTCATTTACATAAACAGAAATATATATATTTTAATTTAGAGCCAGGATTTAAAAAAAATATTAATTTTTTTAAAAATTAAAAATATTTAACGAAAAATTTACAAAAAAAGTGGTGCAACTTTTTAAAAAAAAATCATATTTTCAAAAGTAAATATTTTTTTCAAATATGCTAGCTCAAAAGTAAAGTAAAATAATTGAAAAAGATATGTTCCGAGTTTCAACCCTGTATCTTTAACGGTTCTCGAGTTATAAGAATTTAAACATGAGATATGGTGAAAAAACCTAACATGAAGAAAAACGCAGTTTCACAAGAACTCGTTTCCTTGAAAACCATAGCTTGAAAGACAGATTTTGAAAACAAACCAAAACGAAAAAATTAATATTTCCTGTTCTAATTAAGGTAGAAACATGATTTAAACATCATTTTAAGCAGAAAACGGCAGATAAATTTTTAATTCATTAAAAAAAAAAATTGAAAATTTGAAGATTTTTGTGTCTCGGACCCCCTTAAGGGGTCGTGGGACCCTAAACAGTGGAAAAAATGAAAAAAAGACCATTTTGAACATTTAATGTCTTAAAATGTATATGATTTTAAAACACAATTTTAATTGGGATGAAAGATATAAGTATGTTCTTTCGTTTCATGTATTTAAAAAATTGCAAGATACAGAATTAGTATTTATAGGGAGTTCGAAACTGTTAGACATTTGTCGAAAAAAAAAATTGGCATAACAGTTTACGCGCAGGATTACAAAATAAATATTGCAACTAGAATGAAAATTTCGGTGCTTACTTCAGATTGCGAATGCAACTTCAGATTGTAATAATTTCCCTGAACTTAAATAAATTTGTATTTAAAGCATTTTTATATTTTTAATGGAATGTTGCATTTAGCTAATACAAAATTTTGAAAATTTCAACAGTAAAATCACCTGAAAAATATTTTTTTGAACAATAAAAAGGAAATTTTAGTTTCTGTTTATACAGACTAACATGAAATATTTTTTTAAAAAATTTCATGAAAAAATATTCAGAAGTTTTTCAGGTATCCTGCGCGTTATGCCCAAAAAACGCCATTTGGAAAATAATGACTTTAAAGTTTCGGAAACGCCGCTTCAGCTATTGAGCGGGTATAAATCTAAAAGCCAAAACTTCTATTCTAATGGGAATTTCAAGGAAACAATTATATCAAAATATTCAGAAAAGATAGGAGTTTAACATCTAAAAAAATTAAAATTTCTTAAATTTTGAAGCTTTAAGAGTCCTGCGACCACTTAATCCTTTCCAGCACGGAGTAATTCTATTTATAAACTTATGAAATAATGAACTGACACCAGAATTTATAAACGAATTTATTAGAAAATTCGAATTTGCTTATTTTTACGTACATGATAAAAGGAAAATTTTAAATCAATATTCTTGGTGCCGTTTGTCTGTTTTGGAATTAAAATTAGGTGTCCGTTTTTTAAGGACATCGCCCGCGAAAGATTTAATTAGAATGAATCGGATAAATACTGTGAGATTCGCGATAGTTTGCATTGATTGTATCTCGCAATACGCCTCGAGTGACTTTAAAAGTTAATTAAACACCTATCTGGAAAAACGCGGCACTGACCAAGGCGGCTTTGCAATTTTGAGACCTCAATTCATAGCGCGCTTAGCACAATGCCAAATTTAAACTTTGAACAAAAGTTTTGTTTTAGCTACACAGTAGAAATGAAGGTTATTGCTAAGCTGAATTTAGTTTCATGAAATGCCAAATGACGTTTAACTATGCACTGCTTTTATTGTCAGTACCGAATTAAGTTCATCATAAACAGATTAGGATAATATTAAAAAAAGTGTTATACGTTTAGCTATAGTTGATATTATTTAGGTTCCATATTTCTTTGAACTTTCATGGTATACCCGATTATACTTTTCTAATACACTGCTCAAAACAATTAAAGGATATTGCAGTTTTAGGTGGATTTTGTATCTGGTAAACTGTTTAGCTGATTGATACATGGTCGACAGACATAGTAGGTTATATGAGAATAAATTACACATGTTTGGCAGAAAAAATGCATTTTATTGCGCATTTGTGTACTAAAGGAAAAAAACACAATTTGTGCATATGAGAAAAAAAGAATAAGAAAAGGTGTTTTCTTCAAAGAAAATCATTTTCAGTAGGGGGTATGGTTTCCACGGGCGGCCAGCAACGTTGAGCACCTTTGAGGCATGGACTCAATTAGGCTATTAATGACGAGTTGGGGTATTCTGCCCCACTCTTCCAGAAGAGCTCTTTCCAGTTCTTGGAGAGTTTGTGGGGGTTGTTGGCGGCCAGAAACTCGTCTTCATAGAGTGTCCCAAACGTGCTCGATTGGATTCATGTCTGGAGAACACGCTGGCCATTCCATTCGAACGATTCCTTCCTCGAAAAAGAAATCCTCCACCAGGTTTGCACGATGTGGCCTGCAGTTATCGTCCATTAAAATGAAGTTATCTCCGATTGCTGCAGCGTAAGGACTACAATAGGTCTGAGGATCTCATTCCTATATCGGCGACCAGTCAGAGCTCCATCTCGAATGATGTAGAGGTCAGTGCGCCCGTCAATGGAGATGCCACCATACACCAACACTCCTCCACCGCCAAATCTGACACTTTCGTGCACGAACGCAGGAATATTCCTACTGCCACGGTCCCTCCAGATGAAAATACGCCTATTATCCGGATGCACAGAAAAACGGGACTCGTCAGAAAACAGAATATTGCTCCATTCATTTCTCCTCCAGTTGACATGCTCGGTTGCCCACTCCCTGCGGTCGCGACGATGCCTTGATGTCAATCTAACACATACCATCGGTCGGCGAGCATACAGACCTACAGCATGGAGCCGGTTTCGGACAGTCTGAGTTGAAATCGTGGTGCCTGTAGCCGAGCGAAGGTGTTGTTGGAGAAGAGTAGCGTTCATGGTTCGGTGTCTCCGAGCTGTTAACGCTAAATACCGATCTTCATTGGGCGTTGTTGCCCGTCTACGACCTTGCCCTGGTCTTCGGCCTGCACATCCACTCTCCAAAAAACGGTTCCAGATCCTGGAAATGACACTTTGTGACACTCCAATGGCTTGCGCTATTGCGGCTTGAGTTTGGCCCCCTTCTAACCTACCAAAAATTCTCAAAGCTTCTGAATCTGTCAAATGACTTCGCTGAGACATCGTACTCATTGAAACAAAGCAATCACTGAATGCCGATCATCCTTGTCTTCATTCTCTTTTATCCAGTTGAAAGTCAAATTTCATTCGCTGCCGCTGAAGCGACGTTTTTGACGTCGAACTCAAAATTTGCATACTCCACAGTTTGAAAACCAGAAAAATTTGCATTTGTGATTCTCTTCTTCTATTTTCGGCAAAAAAAATTTCGTATATATCTTTATTTTATATAAAACTTCAAATATCCTTTAATTGTTTTGAGCAGTGTATATACAGTTATACCCAACCCTACGTTGTATAGTTTTTTTACAAATTCTTAGTATTCTTTTAGCAACTTTTTTTTTATATAATACAATTACAAATTCATATATTTATTGTACGGAACCCTCTGTGCGCGAGTAATGCTCGCACTTGACCGTTTATTTGTTAAGCGGGCGGACGCAAGAAAACGTCAAATATTACCATTACTTGCTCAGTTTGGAAAATCACTGCCAGCTTGGTCAGGGATTTGCTTTCCTTCATTAATATTTTCGGTTGGAAGATTCACGAATTGATATGATTCAAGGTTTGCTTTCTGAAGTAGCAATTTCTGTTCCGGCGATAGGCATTGGAAATGCTCATGTTAAAATAAACTTTGTTAAGATAGTTTGGTAAAGTTCCTTGATAATGAACATTTGGTCCGTTTTGTTGGATCTGGGAAGACCTGTCATGTCTTTAAGAATTTCTTTCATGTTTAGGAACAAAGTGTCTACTTATGAAACTCTATAATTCTAGAGTTTTGACTGAGTGTTTCACCTTCTAGATTTTGTCGCTGAGGATGCCATTGTCCATGCGAAAGGGGGTTTTGGTGAAACGTTTCCTCTATATTTTTGCTTTCAATGTTCTTCATTGTGTTTTGGAGCTTGCTAAGTTTGAACACCAGTTCTCTCCATTCAGTTATTGTTCTGGAGGCATTGGTTGCTACCAGACTTTTTCATTTCTAAGCACAATCCTTCTGTTAACCATTCTAAAATAAGTACATTATTTTATAAAAGATCACGCCCAACTTTTTTTTTCTGTTAGCAGTCATCCAGTTTGTTCACCAATTTTGAATCTGATATTCAAAAATGTGTTAAGGATAGTTCACCAGGAATGGAGTAGTTTTCTAAAAATAAATCTTAGACCAATGTAATATGTGCAAAGAGTTGCAAATATAGAGGTAAGTGCATAATTCATAAAATGTTTATCGATGTGGCGTATTTTTCAAACATCTTTATTTTCCTCAACACAAATGACTTCAAAATATTCCAACAATGGAAGGCATTCCGTTCGAGATTTGGGAGAAAAAAGGATTATTTTCTGCTCTCTATTTATCTTTTTCTCAATCATATTTGTAGACTTTAAGATAGTAGCTTGGTTTGATGGAATGCGAACACTTAGGGATAGTGACTACCTTTTTTTGAATTTACCGGGCTATCTATATGGTTAGAAATTTTATTACCAGGGTTTTCGCTAATTGCCGGGTGTTCTGAAATTAAAAATATTTCAGCCTGTCTGTGTGTGTACTAATTTCAGGACCAGCCGGTTGGCTTCCTTTCCCATCACTTTTATCCAGATTTGACGTGTCTGAATTACTCATCATAATTTTTAACACTTTTCAACTTAGTTGAAATGTTTATGATGTCGATTTGCCTGTCTGCCGTCTGTTCGTGCTCTAACTCTCGTACATATATTCGGATTGACACGTAACTGATATATGTTATTGAGGTTTGCCATGGCATCTTCGGTATTGCAAATGAAATGCGTAGCATTCATTGTTCATTTATAGGGGCACTCAAAATTTTTCTATTACATTATGGTCTATGGGGAAATTTATTTCCCATGTATTTTAATAGTGTTACGCAATTTTAAACATAATGAAATTTATATATGATACTTTGGTGCACTAGAAGATGATTAGTATAGAATATGTTATCTGTAGCACATACAGTACTCGTACAGGGGAGCTCAAAAGTATTCCGTTACATTATGATCTATGAAGAAAAATCGTTTGCGGCGTATTTTAATGATGTTACTCAGTTACAAGAATGATGAAATTGATATGAATTTTTGAGGTGCGCTAAAACATGCTTTCTGTATAATACGGGGTGCAAAGCATTTATCATTCATTTACACGGTCACACAAAAGAGTCGGTTATATCATAATCTACGGGGGGGGGGGACTATTCACATTGTATTTTAATTATGTTGCACTATTTCAAACATTATGAAATTGATACACATGACTTAGGTTCACTACAATATGCTTGCTGTAGAATATAAATATAATGTGCATCACATTTATCATTCATTTACAGGGACCCGTAAAATTTTTTGGATACAATACTATATCTTAAGTATCATCTATTAGGGATGATTGCTGAATGTGTTGTTTCTGTTATGGTATGTGTTTAAAGTTCAACTCCCTTTTTGCACACTACGTGGTGTATATAAATTCTATAGACCATATACAGGACCACACAAAAGAATTCGTAAGCATTACTGAGAATGAGCGTGAATTCAGTACTAAAAATAAAAAACGCTAAAAATTAAAAAAAAATCAAAAATATTCTTTTTTTTTTGCGAAAATATGTCTTAAATGTGAAGCTTAACAAACAGGAGAACCCTTGAAGGGCCAATCCTAGTAGAAATAGTTCAAAAAAGAGTAAAAAATGTCGTTGGGTGAATTTACCACACGAAATGAAGTGGAGAACTCTGAATGTGACACAGGAAGTGAAATGGATAACGCTGAATGTACCACACGAAGTGAAGTAGAGAACGCTGAATATGTCATACGAATCAGAGCACGTTGAATGTGCCAGTGATAAGATGCGCAGCGACTGATGGCACCATTACAGAACTTGATCATGTTGTTATTGTTTACATCAATGGGATATGTTTAAGCAAGATTAAAAATATTAAATATATAAATAAAAGAATTGTTTATAAATGATAATATTAGGTATTTAAACACTAAACGAAAGGAAGCTAGGTACCTACATTTTAACGTATTGAACTAAGAGCCCAAAGGGAGTGGAGTGGAAAACGCTGTAAGTAGGGGAGACCGCTAGTAGATGCAGTTTTTAGTTATTAATTTTTATTTATTTTTTGCTTAAGTTTTTTATAAAACTTTAACTGTACTTTTAAAAAACAGGCAGAATCACCCAACCGGAGCACCCACCAAATTTGGCATAGGTTCTATTGCTCCGGCGGAAAACCCTATGCACCACCAAGAAAAACCACCGCTAAGAAAACAGGCCCAGAAAAACCAGACGGCAAATAATTAAACATAGACTAACGTTCAGTAGTGAGACCCGCACAAGAAATAAAATCTACATATGTAAGGTTACATAATTTGTAAACCAAAATAAAATTTAAGCAAAGAACGAGAACACCTCTCGCCAAAGACCAACAGAACCAAAACAAAAACATCACAGATGCCCAAGTCACTGACTTGAAAACTTACACAAAACTGGAATCACATATTGAACTAAATTATAAATTAAATTGACCTGCAAATATACAAATTGCATTAGACTAAAATAAACGAGTCCATCGCCAAAGTCCTACAAAATAATTGTTCGTATCATAGTTCCTAAGAAGGACACCACATACACTCTGAAACACAAAGTCTGTAGAAAGTAGTCCGAAATGTTCGTAAACAGACATAATAATGTTATTAAAAAGTTTTTAAAAGACCATCATGTGTAGCTGCACAACATGCCAATCACTGTTAGCACCGAAGATAAAAAGATAGTTCCGACCAGCAGACCAAGTATTTCAATGTCACAATAAGGGCACAGCTTTACTTTCACCAGCTTGCAGTAAAAACCACAAGAAGTAGACATTCAAAACACATATTTAATAAATGAAAAATTCTTATTTAACGTGTTATAGATATTTCGTAACTTATTATAGTTCCCACGACAAGCAAGAACTCTTCTGATATTCCATGCCACTGGACGGTTCCTAATAAAATCAAATTTCTCAGCAGACACTTGGCATGAGTCAAATAAAAAATGACGAACATCGCCCCTAGTACCACACCTGCACTTATCACTCTCTGCTTTTCCCATTTTTTTAAGATATGCCGGAAAGGCACCATGCTCTGTGTAAAAATAAACACATATCTGAGAATAACATACATAATCCAAATTAACTTTACTTAATAAGTCATATGTAAAACGACCTTTTTTACTATTATTCCAATCAGTTTGCCAATCACAAATAAGTTTTTTAGACAGACCGGCTTTTAACATGCAGATCGGCATAGGAATGTTTTCTTCAATATCATACTCATCGTTAAGAATCACTGATTTAGCAAGGAAATCCGCTCTTTCATTTCCATAAGTGCCAATATGGGCCTTAACCCATCCTATGTTAATAATTTTATCACTCATTAATCTCAGATTATCGTAAATTCTCATTAAAAGATCATCGTTAGGGAAAAGACGCTGGAGAGAGCAATACGATGAAAAACTATCCGTAAACAAATAGAAAACTGAAAACTGTGATGACCTGCACCAATCTATTGCATCAGCAATTGCAACCAGCTCTGCCTGATAGATCGAATTATAATTCTTAAGTTTTATCCTTTTTTCAAATATAGAGTCATGGCCCCTGAACACAACATAAGCTGCAGCAACCCCTTGATCCATCTTCGATCCGTCGGTAAACAGAACTGGGTGACCAGCAAATGTATTATATTTCATCATTGGACGAATAAAATTAACATTATGAGGAGAATAAAAATACGGATAATCAAAAGTTGGTATCCTTTTTACTAGTTTATCCGAATCCATGCGACAGCCACTCAATTCAATAGACGTTCCGCCACGCAGCACATTGTATTTTAAGGCTGAGATCGAAAGCTGAAGAAAAATTGGAGGAACACCAGCTAATACACAAAGCGCATCTGTAGAAGTTGTCCGATAGCCATGAATAAATGAGAACAAAGCCACTCGCTGATAAGAGGATAAACGCTTAATACCGTGATACTTCAAGTCCCCCAGCCAAATCTCATGGCCATAACTTATTTGTTTCAGGAGAACTGTTTGATACCACAATTTAAGATATTGAAGAGGAGTACCCCGGTCACGAATCCTCGACTTCTTGATGTTACAGGAAAAATCTGTTACTTTAGATCTGACAACTTCCAAATGAGGGAGCCAATTAAACAGGTTATCCAAAGTAAAACCTAAGTATAACATTGTATCTTTAACAGGAATGCTGTTATGTAAAATTTTAAAGATTGGTCTTCTTTTCTTCAACGTCTTTGTGCCAAACATCATAGCAACAGTCTTTGATGGATTAATGGTGAGATTCAAATTATTACAAATATTATTAAAATTTTCCACATGATTATTCATTTTGTCTTCAAGCGACTGTCTTGTATCTGCACCATCAACAACAACAGAGTCATCTGCATATGAAATCAAATCCATATGCACCTTACGTGCGTTCTTCAAAATCTCGTCAGCCACTATCGTCCAAATCAAAGGGCCGAGGCATGATCCTTGCGGGCAGCCTACAAATATCCTGAACCATCGGATGCCTCTCAGAAAACGAAAACCGATTTGCCGATTAGAAATGTAACTCTTAAAAGTATACTTTATATAGCTGTAAATCGGTAGGTCATCAATAATCCGAGAAGCAACCAACCAGTCCAGGACATCGAAGGCCCCCGCAATATCAAATGAAATGGCAGAACAGTACTTGAATTTCGTAAGCTTTTCTGCAACCAAAGTCTTGAGAGAACTTAAAGCTGTGAGCGTTGACCTAGTCTCACGAAAGCCATGTTGATTGTTATCAAGAAAATTCAGAGATTCTAACATAGTTAGAACTCGCATCTTCAAAAGACGCTCGAAAACTTTACCCAAAATGGGCAGAAGAGTAATAGGCCTATATGACTTCGGAAGATTCGGTGGACGGTTTCTCTTCCTGAAAAAAATAATAACGCCTTTCTTCCAATTCGCCGGGAAATGGCCAAACCTCAGACAAGTATTAAATAACATTAACATAAGAGATCTATATTTTGTGCACATATTTTTTACTACCAAAGCATCAACGTCATCAGCTCCCGGAGCTTTATTGTTGTTCTGACACTGTAGAGCAAAGCGTAATTCACGTCGGGTAAAAGGCTTATAATCAGGGTGATCCAGAAAATCCTCATCACTAACAAAATTATGAATCTGTGCTGGAGTATTCGTGATGCCAAAGTGCTCGTTCATAAGTCGCTGTTCATAAAGAACAGGCATTGGGCTATAAATACCCGGAGTTTTGAGTTTGTAGCTTTTGTAGTTTATGTTTAGCGGAAGCCTAAAGTAAAAGGAAAATTGTGCGCTAACCTACCCCTTCACGGGGCAAGTTGCCTATACCTATGGGGTAAGTTGGCACAGGGTTTATAAAAATTTAAATGAAGCTCAAATAAGACATGCAGTTAAACGATATCAATTTCATTATTACCAGTAAGTTTAAACAAAGGCGTACAATGTAAAATCTAAATTATACACACATAAAAATAATGAATAAAACATTAACATTGAGAAACTTCTATCCTACTCTATATCATCACCAGAGTTACAGTTGTCACAAATAAAAAATCGAGTGTCTCCGTTTGGGAAAGCCTCGTGTGCCCAAAATCTTGCATTGCAACCACTTTTCCCGTTGTTTGCTGTTTTTCAAGCTACCAGCATACACCAAACACTGAGCCAACTTGCCCCGTGTTCAATGCGCCTACTAGCCCCATAATAAATTTCTACACAAAAGGGACACGTAATCCTCTAAGCATAAATAATCCACGGAAATCACATATGGGGTAGGTACAGTTAATCATACACTAAGAAAAACTGCACAAGTTAAATTGCAATTATTAGGATAACTATTAGAAATTAGAAAAAGAATGAAGCAACAAAAAATTACTTATGAGTGCAAAAAACAGAAAAATCGTGATAAATGTCCACTGCATGTAGGTAACGCTGCAAAACTACAATGGACATCGTAAAAAGCAATAAGAAAGGTACTCTGTGAGTAGTTGCGTAATCTATCCACAAACAGGCGATTTATGAGGACTGCGCCTACTTACCCCAGTAGCCAACTAGCCCCGGTCTCCCCTACCAGAAGTAGGAGTTTTTTTTTTTTTTTTCGCTCTCTTCAAGAATTTACTCTTTTGGACTTTCAGCGTTTTCCATTTTTTGTCCTCAATTGTTTTAAGGTGTTTTCTTAATTTGAGTTATGCATTTTAAAGATTAACTACATTTAGTATACTCAGAGATGTTTATGGCATATAAATAAAATCGTATTCAGGACTAAGCAAAAAACTGGATAAATCTCCGCCTATCGTTAGTAATTCCTGGAAGTGTGATTTCAGTAGTTTAAATGTGTTTTTGCCTCAATTAAATTTCCGCTTAACATGTGGCTTATATAAAAGTCTTTAGATAATATACATGGCTGTAGATACATATTCAAGTACGTTTCCGTCTATTGGTATAAATTTCTAAAAGTGAGTTTTCAATTGTATTATGCGATTTCTAGCTAAAATAAATTTTAACATACTGTATAGAAAATATACATATCTATAGATCATATGGAGTACTTTTCCAGCTATGTGTAGTAATTGTTGAAACCTGGCGTTCAAATGTGTTATGCGTTTTCTAAAATGTTTTCTTAGGTATCTTCTTTAACTTATTAAACGAAAAAGTTTTGTTAAAGCGTTCGGAAAGTGTTTCATAATCTATCTTTGAAACATGATTTTTCTTTCTTGTTTTTTTTTTTTAATATGTATGGTACATACAAAATTGTGAAAATTTAAACAAATAAAAGTCATAAAAATTCAACCAAATAAATATCATTTTCAATTAAATTACCACTACAATTACAATACAATACAACTAGACTTCAATACACAGAATTACTCATCATCAATTTTTTCTCAACATGTATGGTACTACATGCAAAATTATGAATATCTAAACAAATAAATATTCAACCAAATAAATATCATTTTCAATTTTGTTAATACTACACAATTAATCACCTCTATTTCTGACTTCGGAGTCTCTCCTTGCTAAATGTAAGTCAGCTCCGGAATATGAAGTAATATTGCTTCACGTTTGTATACGTTTGAAGTGCTTGTGTGAGATACACACTGAGGCATACTGACGATTTTTATGCAAAATTTTCAATAAATTCTTCGAGACGCAGCGGTACACGTTTACAGTTTTAAACATAAATAAAAAATTCATCTCTTGCAATCAGATATCTGGGATATTTCCTACTATTCAGGATCATCATCGTCATAATGGCACCAGAATCCGTGAAGGATTTTGGTCTCCCTTACAATACCCTGCCAGACCTTTGGTTTTGCCTAAGGTCTTTTCTACCTGCACCAACTATCTCTCTCTAGGTTTTACAACTCTTCTTTTTTCCATTAACTTTCCTTTGATGATCTTCTTTGCTCCTTTACCTTTACTAATTATAATTAAGTTGTCAAGCGAACGCATTCTTTGCGCTTTAAGTGCATTTATAACGTACGTTTCATTAGAAAGGTGTTCAATTTCCAGATTTTTCATACATTGCCATTCTTTACTGCCCCGAAAATTTGTCTCAATATCTTTCTTTTTCAAATTATTAAGTAGTTTTTCATCTCTTTGTCTTGTGATCCTGGTCTCACTGCCATACATTTCTATAAGTTTTATAACTGTTTTATAAATTTTATGTTTAGATACTCAGGAAATCAGAGATGATTATTTTCTACTAGTAGAGGAAAATGTATGGGATTTGCAGAAGATGTGAAATAATGATTGAAATATTTGAATGAGATTGAAACATTCATATGACTTGCAAGAACTTGCTGAACTGCAGATTCGATCGTTTATAGGCGCAATTTCTGCTACTCATTTCAGACTTATTTACATCTAATGGTAAGCATATGTTTATCATCATAATTTTAGTGCTTATGATGTGATTTTATATGGAATTATACAATTATGTTAGATTATTTTTATTGCAATTTGCATAACTGCCATGCTCAAATTGCTCAATAATTTATAATGTGTATTACATGTCATTTACCATCAGATTTAACTTTGAAATTAAATAAAAGTTCTTTTTAAAAGCGATTTAATTATTCACTCTACGAAGTAATTTAATATTTTCCCCTTAAGAGTGGTATATATATATATATATATATATATATATATATATATATATATAACCATTAATTAAACATTACCGACCATCATCAAAAACCGCAATATTGTGAATGAAATGACAATAAAAATGGATACCACAAACCTATAATATACAACTGTATGCATAAAATAAAGTGCCTTATACTTAATTACAAGTATTAATGTGGAAGAAAAAAAGAAGAATACGGATACCGAAAAAAATAATTGAAAAACTTATATGTTGAATTACGTTTTCAAGAGTACAGAATTCAATGATATAAGCAAATCGGTGGTTTTCTGTGAGAAAAAAAGCTAAAAGCTGAATTTTTTTTTCTCCTGTACTCAAACAATCAATATGACCAAGAGAATAGTTTCAAGATGAAAACAGAATAATATCAAATGGCATGAAATGGAAAAAACAATACAACCTTTTAAATATTTAATTTATAGCATAAAAAATAGAAATATTACACAGCATACCGAATAAAATCCCAGTTGTTTTCAAAATATCCTCTTGCACATGGTATCCAAAACCACAAAAAGATTAAGGTGAATTAAACAGGTAACACAGAAATTAAAACCTATAGATTCATTTAATAATTACTATTAAATATGAAAAATAATAAATTAATAAAATGAACAGGAAAAAAAATGGATGTTTATAGAAGATTGTCAAATTCTGAAATTTCCAATTGCCTAAAGATCACAAATATAGTGTGTGGATTATCTTCATATTAGCCATAATAAAGCTAAAAAATATGATTGTGACAATCAAACACATTAAACCGATAATTAATCATGGAATACAAAGTTGAAAATAAAACAATATTAAAAAGTATATATAAACGTAAAGCACAGTAATCACCAACAAAAAACAAGATAAATTCATGTGAAATGCGCCAAACAGCTGCAGTAAAACACATAAATTAAATATAAAGCAGTATAAGATTATATTTAGCCTGAACCAGCGCACACCCCCCCCCCCCCCCCTCACAGAACAAGAAGAACAAGAAAAATATCTATGTAAACATTAAAACTTTAACAAAAACTAGGAAAAGATAGGCTGATGCCTCATCGGCAGTGGGTTAGGTTTCAAAAGCAGCCGAGCATTCGATAAAATATACATTAGTGGCAGTGGGTTTCGGCCAGAACAGTGATAGCAAAATCAAATGTTAAAACATTCGATGGCTATTATCACATGCTCCCCCACCGGACCCTACGCCAACAATATTAAATGAATGCCTCACCTGGAACACAGTAAAAGATGCTAAAAATATGTTCGTTGAAAAAACCACACTCAACCAACTTAGCCACATTGCCACAACCCAAATATAAAACATAAAACAAACTAAACAGAGCAGAATCCAACATCCAATCAACCAATCCTAATTCTTTCCAGTTCTGTTGCCAATCGACGCAGCACATCATCATAAAACCGTCCTTGAAAAGGCTTTAGGAAATATGAGTCATTCACTGACGTCGAAAAGCAACCGATCAGTAATGAAGAAAATCTGCAAAATCTGAATATTTTTTTTATAAAAATTAAAGGTATATTGTTTTTGTAATATAAATTACTTTTAAAATTAAACAATTCCTTCTTAAACAGATGTTTATCTGTATAAATTCTAAAAAATCGAAATATTTGACTAATAATTATATTAATATAAATGCGTTTGTAAATATTGGAGGACCAGTGAACGAGTTGATTAACCTGAAATTGAAAACTATTACGTTTATTGTAAATTGAAATATGTACTTTGTTACTTTCTAAAATTATTTTTAAATCAAGGTAATCAGCCTCTAAACCATTATTGTTAGTTTTCTTTAGTGTCAGGGAGTCAGGATAAATTTCTTGAGAAATTTCATTAAAATCATTATTGAAGTTTAAGACGATCAAGTCGTCTATGTATCTGTAAGCCAGGAACTGGAGATCAGCTTTATTAATACTGTACTGAAACTCATAAAAAATAAAAATAAGTTAGCAGCTGTGGATGAGTAACTAGTACCCATACCAATTCCATTGATCTGTAAGTATACTTTAGAACCTGTATAAACGTAATTGTTGTAAAGGCAAAAACGACATAATTTATTAAACAAGTTAGAGTTGAAATCTGTAACATCTAAAACCAGTTCCGCTGTCTTTAAAAGTGCCTCCTTTAAACTATTGATAGGAATGGTAGTGAATAAATTTTCAAAATCATATGTTTGGATAGAATTAATACTATTGCTTTTTAATTTTTCAGCAATTTCGAAGCTATTAGAAATAATCCAGAAACAATTACTATCTTTATATTTATATTTTAACATGTTCAAAACTTTTTTAAGTAGATCCTCAAATTTCCTATTAAAATTATTGCCTATACTGTTGACATTGCTGCAAATAAATCTATATTTTGTAGGAACTTTATGAAATTTAGGGGTCAGAAAAAGAAATGGAAATGATAGGTTTTTACTACGAGGAAAAGAAATTTTTGTTTGCTTCGAAAAAGCCAAATGCTTATTAATAAGTGTCTGTACGGAAGATTTACATACTTTGTAAGTCATACTATTATTTAACTCTGCATTGAGCATTTCAGCATAAAATTTTTTTCATATGACTGCAAAATTTCCAGCTGCTTTATCTACTTGACAGAAAACAAACATCCGCTTCAAATTGGTTATTTCATTTCTGATATCCATACTAAAATTATGATAAGTATAAGAAGAATTAAGGAAACTACCCTGAAACGATTTAAAATCGCTTAAAATATGTAGCTTCCAATCTGTAAAGAGGGGGATTGGTGTATTGTATCTGTAACTTAAATTTAAAATAAAAGCATTCAAATCAGCTTTAAAAGTATTAAAACTTTTAACTGAATTCAATTTTTTGTTAATACGGAATTTGGTTCCGAAATTCAATAGATAACGTAGATTATCATTTTTGATAATGTTCAGATCTCCTGTTACGATATGTTGTCCGGTATCGTTTAAAAACGTTGAATTTTTATAATCTTCGCATTTACATTCCAAATCCAGGTATGATTCAAGTTCTTGAGAAACTTCTCTATAATTAAATAGAATACTGCCCAGTGTTTTTGTATATTTGTAAGTTGATATAACTGCAATATCCTTAACTGGAAATAAGCTATTGTAACGTGAAATTATTGAGCTTAACTGTAAATGATCAAAACTTTTTTGTTGAAAATTGCATACAAAATAAACTTTTTCTATATCATGAGGCCTACATTTGCCAATTTTATATAACAAAATATCATTAACTAAATCTTTAAACTGCAGGTTTGTACAATTAAAATTTCCTATTTTCTGTTGCAATCTTCTCAGTATCTTAAACTTTAAACCAAATAGAATTATTTTAATCTGTCCAATATTGTAGCTATTACAAAACAAATTACAAAGATCCTGTAAAATAATTGATGGATTTATGTCAAAATACTTTCTTTGTAATAATTTATCTGTATGCTTTCCACGTTTACCTCTTTTATATTGGAATGACGGTATAAATACAGATGCAAAAATACTGCTCTGTTTAGTTTGTTTTATGTTTTATATTTGGGTTGTGGCAATGTGGCTAAGTTGATTGAGTGTGGTTTTTTCAACGAACATATTTTTAGCATATTTTACTGTGTTCCAGGTGAGGCATTCATTTAATATTGTTGGCGTAGGGTCCGGTGGGGGAGCATGTGATAATAGCCATCGAATGTTTTAACATTTGATTTTGCTATCACTGTTCTGGCCGAAACCCACTGCCACTAATGTATATTTTATCGAATGCTCGGCTGCTTTTGAAACATAACCCACTGCCGATGAGGCCGCAGCCTATCTTTTCCTAGTTTTTGTTAAAGTTTTAATGTTTACATAGATATTTTTCTTGTTCTTCTTGTTCTGTGAGGGGGGGGGGGGGTGCGCTGGTTCAGGCTAAATATAATCTTATACTGCTTTAAAAAGTATATATATATATATATATATGTATGTATATATATATATATATATATATGTGTATGTATATATATATATATATATATATATATATATATAAGTGAGTTAAAGGAAATTATTTCTCTCATATGTAATTTCAGTTACTTATCACTTACTTGTAAAAAATATGAGAAACTCCAAAAACTTCATTTGATATGAATAAATTCATTTTACTAGGGTTTGCTATGTTATTTGAATAAATTTGACTATGCATCGTGATTTACATAATAATAATTTGTAATAGAAAATTGCAAGGGTAAAAAAATTCGTTTGATGAATAACCTCCAAACTTCTGTTGACTGAGATTCAGCCTTGACTTGATAGCGATTGAAATTTATACTTAAATAAAATATTTATTAGAATTTATTTCCTCTTTATTTTTTTTTTTAAATTATGCAATAATTTATTTTTATAAATTAAATGCAAATTTCGAATAATCAGTTAGATTTTTTTTTTTTTTTTTGAGAACCTTATGTAAGTGTTTCGATTTATGTCGTAGATAACGGAATTTGTTTAAGTGTTAAAAAAGCGTAAAACGACCATTTAAAAAAGGTAAATTTTGACTAAAATAAAAAATACAGTTTTATTTTATTCTTTTTTTTTTGAATAGGTCATTTATTAAGCTTAAAAAACAGGTTCTTTTCTGTCTGTATATGGATATATGGAATCGAGAAAATATATAACTCATTAAAAAGTATGGTATGCATATTATTCTTGAAATTAATTTTTAACAGAACTATATAATTTCAAAAAGGAGTACTAAATTTACTAACATACGCGTGCGCTCTTCTTTTCATTTTAATAAAAAAATCCTCGCACAGGCAAATCAATTGTCAGTGTTGCCAAAGACCATTTTTTAAAAATTTGTATACTAATATTTCTTAAAAATATTAATCTTAATATTAATTAGAAGATTAGTAGAAATTTACTGTAAAGATTATTGTTTAGAAATAGTTGTAGAAAAAAATTGCCTGCGGCAACCTATATTATTCAAAGAGATTTTCTTTATTCTTATTTATATTACAAATGAATGTTTATGATATAGCGGCAACTTTTCTTCTTGAAATCTTGATATAAATGGTACATTGATTATTTAAATATGAATATTTTGGATTTTTTAAGAAGTAATGTAAGGTATATAATATAAAAAGAACGTCCATATAGAGATTTATAAATCCATTATTTATGGATCCACGTATAATGTCTTAGGCCTTATTTTGCTGAAACTTCGTGAATATAATCTGTACGAGATTTTTTTCCATCTGAAAGAAAAATTTCCTGGTCAGGAGTCAAATCAAGGACCTTTGGCTTAAATTTTCGATGCTCTACCAGCTGAGCTACCTGCATGGAAAACGGGCAACTCAATTTACTCATAAAACATTTTTGGTAATAACATTTCATCTGCCATATCAGACAGCTAAGTAGAATTAACCACATATAAAGTACCACCAATAAATGAAGGATACGTATTTACATTTTTTTTAAAAACTCAATAATACTGATTTGCAAAGAAATCATACGAGTTAATTTTTATTTTCCAACAGTAAAAATATTTCGAGACCAGGAGTTGAACTCAGGACGTTTGGAAATTCAATCCACAGGTCCTGGGTTCCACTCATGTTCTAAACATTTTTTCACTAAGTTCGAAAACATCAATTCGTATGATATATTTTCCAATCAGTATGAATGAGTTAAAAATAATGGTTTCTTAGAGCATGTATTGTAATACATGCAGTCATATCACATCTGCTAAGAAAATATGGGACACAACTTAAATTTTGCAAATTTCAATATGAACAAAATATCTAGTTAAATTTCAAATGCTACATACTTTACTGTGCACAATAAAATTACCTATAAAGTCATTTAATTTAAATTAATTATTTAATGATCACAATTAAAAAATATATATAACCCCCCCCCCCCCCCCCCCGAAAAACTTTGAAGAGTACCGCTTGATAAAAATGTATGCAAATCAATATGAAATCAGTAAGCCGTTTATTCTAATAATCTCAAGACATTATCATCCATCTTATTAGATTTTAGAATTTATCTAGTTAGTAATAAACTATAAATGATATAGTATTTGTTGAGAAAATGCTTCCATATCAATAATTCCATGTCCATATCTAAATCCTTCAAACCTTTAGCGACTGAAGCTACTTTTAGCTTCTTGTTTCGAATTACGCTCGTACTGTTGTTCAAAATTATAACGCTCTCATCAACTAAGGTAAACTTTTTTCATTTTTTGTCCTTTCACATTTTTAGCCCATTCAAATCTATTCTCTCTCTATGATGCTTATTTCTTTTTTATTAATTCATCTGTGAATGGTCTTTTCATGTAGGTTTTCAATTATACTTTAAAAGCAGATTAAATAATGTATTTGTAGACAAAAATTTACAAAATTTTGAAATTTTATTTCCACCATTTCTTACATTTATTAAAATCTATTACATATTCCCTTTCTATGACATCCTCTCTTTCTATTACATCCTCTCTGTCTATTATATTCTCTCTTTCTCTTACATCTTCTCCCTACAACTTCTCTTAAAATCCATTAAATCTTCTTTTAATTCTCTTAATTCTTTAAAAAAATCGATAAAATTTGTACTTGAATTAGGCAAAAACACATAAGAGATATTATAATGCCGTTCTATGTTTCACCTTCAGTCGTCTGATGCAACAACTCTTTTTGTTAAAGAATAACCAACATTTAACACTATATTGACCGGTGACTAACATCATCAATAATATGGCGTATATTTTAATTCAAAACTTCTACCTGAATTTTTAAGTAGTAATGTTTACTTTATTGCACGAAAGTTTGTCATTAAAACTGAAAATTATTTCTGGAAATTTCTGGTAGATATCATGGAAAGAAAAACCGCGCTAAATTGGCAACACTGAAAGTCAAGAACGTGTTAAAAGATTAGCTTGCTTTCACTTAGCTCCATTATTAACATTCCAACAATTAAAAAATGCAATCAAACAGTAGAATAAAAAATAGAATGCTAAACACGATGGTATTTTAGTTGTAAAATTAATATATCCCGCCTGGTATAATTTTGTAATATATTTTAAATATCCATCAGTTACTTAGATTATCGTTTTTCTGAGTTTTGTCATTCAACAGCATTAAAATAAGTAAAGTTGTAGTTTAGTTTATAGGCCAGTATTCTCAATTAGAAATATCTAATTGAAAAATCATATAAAAATTAAACTTCTTTCATTCTGATAAGAAAATCTAGCACATGTAACTGAAAGATGTCTTGAATTTTCGAAACAGAAATTACATTTCAGCATGAAAGTTAAAATGCACAGAAAATCATAAAAATGCCTTTTTTTGCTCTTTTACACAGCGCAAATCTTAAAAATAAAATAAAATAAAACCATTAAAAATTTCTACATTTCAGTAGGCTAACTTAAAATGATTTACTGAACTAACACATTGCTGAACACATTTTTTCATTTTTTAAGCATTTAAACCCCGTAATGGACGTTACTCTTGCATGTTGCATTATTCAGGGTTCGTACGGGTGCTTGAATTTCATGACTAAGAAATTCTTCGGTACCAGTATTTTCTTATGGAAAATCTCTCCTGAAATAAGGCGAAATTTAGTTCCTTCAAACTAGATTTAATTTTCTGTAAAAAAATTCTGATATAGGGCCTTGAAAATAACGGTACATGTACGAACCCTGATTATTTAACAAGAGGATTTTCTGTATTCATGTTTATATTACAAATGAGAATATATAATAATGATACTATTTATAATAGATATATTTAAATATACATATTACTTATTATATACATTGTACACCGATTGTATAAATGCGGTTGGGTATCTGAAAGACATTAATTCACGTTCCAGCGAATCTGTTTAAAGCGCATAAGAAATGCACTTGTCCTAATTATTTAAATTATTATTTTCCCAATTGGAAACATTGGTGACAGATTCGCTTAGAATGGAAGATTAGTTCACATTAAAAAAAAATCTAGTATGCTTTCCATAGAATATAGGTATAAACATAAATTATATGACTTTTTGTCCAAAAAATTATTTTCATTTAATTTTACAAATTTTCAACCCAAGTAATCATGTCATTAGAACCCATTAAAGACTACCGTTACCATATGGTCACAGCCTACCTGACAATTCTTTTTTCTGTTTGAATACCAGTAATTTAGAGAAAAAATTTTCATTTTCTTTAACCCCTTAACAGTGATATTTGTTTTCTTACAAAGAAATTAAAAATGGGGCTGGACACCACTTTTTCCATACTAAAATACTTACCTTACTTAATCGAAAAATATCTGACAATCAATAAAGATAAATTTACAGTTACAAATTAGTGGTATAGAAATGCTTTTAATAACGAAGCAAGCAAAGTGTTCTTACCCGAATCCAGTTCGGGGCCACACTGTTAAGGGGTTAATGGCAGAAGCTCTGCGATAAAATCTGATAAATATTTCCTTTCTGAAAAAGTGGTACGCATTGAAATTTTTGCATTTTAAAGAGAAAAAATAATTCCGTCTTTAATGGGTTAAAAAACCCCATTAAAATTTCTTATTATTTCGCTTATAATTTAATCTACACATCACTGTATTCAATTTTTAAGTGTTTTTTTTTCCAGTAAAGAGACAACACACTGTAAAAAAAAAGTAAATATGTCTTAACACTAGAACGTCCGGAATTTTTACTCAAGTTTCATAAAAATATTTTACACCATTATTTTTATTTAAAATTATTTGACTGATTTATTTAACGTAAATCTGCGTTTTCAAAATTAACTTACTTTGTGTAAGAATTTCTGGTTCCAATTGACATTTAATCATATGGTTGGAGTCGAATCGACTCCTTCCAGGAGTTTTAGTGTTAACACTCTCGCTGCGTAATTGTTTTATCAAAGTAGTTTCAAAAATTGCGCCTTTAATTCGTTCGCGACGAACGTCTTTTAAGAATTTTTGTTCTTTTGTCACCGGTTTTTCGAAACAAAAAGTTTCGTCCGATTTAATCGGGAAAATGCTACGATTAGATAAGGCAAAATTTACAAAAAAAAGTAACTGTTAGGAATGATCAAGGAGGGTTAATTAGACGAAAAAATGCATCCCCGATGAAATCTCATGTTGCGCAAATTTTGGTACTTTTACATTGCCCGAGAAACTCTCGGGTTGCGAAGCGAGAGGGTTAATCTACGAAAATATAATATAACCGCACACGAAAATATAAAAAAAAATTCCGAATTACCAATGATTTCAAAAATCATTCCGTTACCTTTAGAAACCTCAGAAATGAATAGACTTTTGAGATTTATAGAAACTTTTATAATAAAAAAAAAGTTTTTTCTTACTGCCCGTAATTTTTGGAAACGTTCCCGAGAAGTTTATGCAGTGTATTAATAAGTTTTTTCAACCGGAAATGCAAGTATTTCAGATACGATAAATTCTCAAGTAAATATTTTCCTGTTCGAAAAACATATATTTATCAGACAAACAGCTAAATTACAAGCATTAATATTAACACTATTTTGTTACTCTTGCATGTGTAAATTCAATTACGCAGCTGAAAAAATATTTACTTGAGAATTGAAACAACCATCTGAGAAACGAATATTTCGATTTGAGAAAGCTGGTTTGAAAATATCGGTTCTTCAGACGTAAACATTTTCATGCTCAACAGACAAAATTTCTAAATTAACAGCATAAATTGAACATTAATATGTTAGTCTTGCATGTATAAACTCTATTATTGAGCTGAAAATGTTTACTTGTGAATTGATAACAAGAGCAAGATTAATACGATATAAACAAAGGGATAAGATATAAATAATATAATGCATAACTTAATTTATTGCTTTATGAAGCATCATATTGGAAATATATATCTGAAAGTCTTGTTAAAAATGTGTGTTTGTTACACACGTTGTTTCTCAGTGTAAGTTTTTTTAGTGGGGGAGACGTGATTTATTTTTCATCGAGTATTTTTAAAAAATTACTACTATTTGAATATTTTAGTCATGAAGAAGGTTTTAAATATCCGGAACCAGAATGGACATTTCTAAATTTCGGCGAGAAATGAGTTATTGTCATAAGTTATTGTATCGTTGATAGCAAAATAGATCGGCAATTAGAATAAAATTTTCTGTTTTATCACTTCTCTGAAAAAAAGCTCTAATTATTTGGTGGAAAAATTTTTGTTAAAATTATTAGTGCCACAACGGATGTTGAAAGGATTTCACATTAGAAGATTTCATGTAATGCAGCTGGAATGCATTAGGTCAACGATATTGGGTTAAAAGGAAGAACTGGTTTCTTTTGGAAAATTTTGCATAAGTTGAAAGCATCAAATTAAACTCTAATATAATTTAGCAATCAGTATTTCATAATTGGTAAAAAAAAAAGATTTTAACACGGAAAGTGATAGGCTTTCTATAAATGAAGTCTTTATTACGAAAGTAATTTGTGAGTTATACTTATTAATGTTGAAAAGTAAATTTTTCATTGGCGATTAATCATTAGCGATCCGTATACGCTACGTGAACAATTTTAGAGCAAATTGTACGAAATACATTTAATTTTGTGATGTATAAAAGATAAATTAAATCCTTAACTGTCCTTTTGATATATTTGTACACTTTTCTAGTTTGTTCTTCCACTTTAAAATGCCACGAGTTTGTGTAATATAACAATATATTATGTGGTCCAAATACATGTCTGAAGCGTGTGAGTAATGTTTCTAAATTATGTAACTAAGAGAAAAATAAATATATACAGTGGTGGTTAAAAATTGCCGGCCAATTAGTTTCTCTGATTTGTTTGCCAGAAAGTTTCAGCGAAGAAGAAGCGCAATTGCTCCAAAAGTTAGGAATATGCAAATGACCTCTGACTACGTTTTAGTCATTTTGACTAAATACTGAAGACACTTGTTGCAAAGGGGAGGAATTCGATCGTGTGCAAAAGTTTTCGGCCATTCGTCATTCATTAGTTTTTGCTATCGGTAAAGTGTTTTTTTTTTTTTTTTTTACCGTGTTTGTTAATTAATCAACGCTAGCGAATAATGCTGTTGAAATTCAAAAATAAAAAGTTCAACAATTGTTGTTTGTAAACGAGGGATTTGTGTGCGAGTGAATTGTGACGCGTGTTCATCCTAAAAGTTGTGTTTTCTAGAAATATTTTGTGAGATTTTTTTCAGAAAAAATATATCATAGAAATTTAAGTAAGTAGGTTTTAAGTAATGCAGAAAATCGAGCTTTCATTCCAGGCATAAAGATTGTACAGTAAGTTAGGCTTAACATAACAATGTGCTATTCTTTAGAAAAGGGCGATGTGGGGAGGCTTGACCCAGTCATCGGGAGGAATGACCAGATGTTCAAGGCTCCCTTAATTAATTGGTTTTGGAAATCTTTTTATTATACACTGTGAATAATGAAAGGTTAATGCTTATATATAAAAAAGAATGTAAATTTATTCTGTAAAGCTATAGTAAAATGGGGTGATGGAAAAGAAAATGTTTAAAACTGATTAAAGAAAGATGTGAAAAATTGCTATAGTATCATTGAAAAAAAAAATGCGATGAAATATAAATGGGAAAGCTGATAGGAACTTTTTTTCCATTTAAATATTACTTAAAATAGGTAAACAGAAACAGTGGAAAAGACTGATAAATATGAAATCAGCAGTCTTAACCCTTTCAGGGGCAGTGTTATGTTTGTGAAACCACTTAATTTTAATTCCCAAACGCCACAATAGCACCAGAATTTTGCATATAAAGATATTTACCAATATATAAACTTGGGGAATCTATCTAGAACACCGATTTACAAAATATTTTCACAATAAGGATGAGCTTCTACTGTTTTAAAATTCAGATTTGATAAAAATTGCCCGTCGGTAATGCGTTAATTAAGGGGTTTTGGAAATCATTTTATTATACACTGTGTATAATGAAAGATTAATGGTTATATACAAAAATGAATGTAAATGTATTCTGCAAAGTTACGGTAAAATGGGGTGATGTAAAGCAAACGTTTAAAACTGATTAAAGAAAGATGTGGAAAATTGCTATGGTATCCACTGCATGAAAAAAAAAAATTAATGAAATATAAATGGAAAAGTTGATCCATTTAAATATTACTTACAATAGGTAAAAAGAAACAGTGGGAAAGAATAGAAAGGACTAGAAAGTACGAAAGCAGCAGTCTTAACCGTTTCAGGGGCGGTGCACTGAAAAAAAATGAACTATTCAAAAATGAGTATATCAATGTACTCATACCGAATTCAGTATGTTTGGATCAAAAATGAAGGTATGCCTTCTCAATTTTGAAACATCACATTTTATCAAATCAAACAAAACGATAATTTTGTACCCTCTAATGGTTTATTTCATTTATGGCGGCATAAAAGATGTTTATTAATGTAAATATTAAATTATGCACAGTATTTTAAAATAATTTAAAAGTGCTTGGAAATAATGCTCTTGTCATAGAAATATTCGCTTTGTGTATTTTGATAATAGTTTTGCTATTTTTCTTAATAAATAATCATTTAAACGTTTCTTGTTAATAACTTTGAACAGGAAATAAAGCTCAGTACATTTTTACTTTAATTTGTAGGTTCAGGGGGGCAGTACATAGCGATTCATATTTGAACACAACCATGGAATCAAAAATGAGTAAACGTGTTTCTCATTTTGAGTACATTAGGATCGGAGCTATTTTGAGTATGTGACGTATTTAAAATTGAGTACTTTTTACTCAATTTTGAGTACCCATTTTTTTTCAGTGTGGCATGTTTATGAAACAACTTAATTTTAATTTCCAAACGCGATAATGGCACCAGAATTTTGCTAAAATCTTTTCCATTTAATATGTATGTGAAATATAGCCTTTTTCTTATTTTCAAATAAATTCCAGTACCAGTCATTTATTTAAACATTTTAGTACTGGAAGTAATTTGCCCCTGAAAGGGTTAAAAGATGTTAATGATAAGTTAAGTGCTCACACGGCTGCAAAAGAACATATCATTGATTGAAAAACTTTAGGAAGGTATGTAGACACATTTCACCAGGATGAATACAGTGAGATGAAGCCAAATTATGTGACAACTAGAGATGTCAGTTCGAGTGTCACAAAAATTAGGACAAGGCGATAAAAAAAGCGGGACATGACTCCTAAATCCGGACATAATAATACATGAAACCCTAAGAAAAGGGAACCTGTCTCTAACGGAATATTTTCTTAAATGTTAAACTTTCATTTTCCCTGGTGTACAATTAATCCTGCTGAGAAAAAATCCTGTTTAAAACAAAATTTTTCTCCTCTAACTTGTGATTGCGTCTATACAAGTTTGTTTAAGCATCATATTTTCAAATATATATTTTTTTATAATAATTAAAGCATGTAGCATTTATTTTGCTCTTTTTTTAAAAACTGATTTTATTTCTCTTCACAAATATTTCAATATAAAACAAAGCGGGACAAACCTCCCATATAGTAGGTAACTCTCTCATATGAGCCTTGACCCATTATTTTCTCATGATTAAAATCAATCAGTTTTCAAATTTCTTATATTACACTTATGTAGCAATTATATTTTGAAAACTGTTTGTATAACGATTAAAAATTATACATAAAACTTTATTCTACGTTCAATATTTAAAAAATAAAAAATCATTTTGTAAAATGTGGGTCAACCCTTTCTAGTCTCCTCTAGATGTTAATAAAAGAAGATAATTTAAATACTTTTGGTAATGTATTCATGCCAATTTATAAACCTAGGAGCAATGGATATGCACAATTATAAATTTTGATTTTGGCTGTTGAAAACGGCTGTCTAAAAGTCTGGCAATATCTATTTTAAGTGATACTGCTAAAATATTCAGGTTTCGCATGTGGCATACGTTACTTTTTTCTACAAAATATAGTTAAGCATTTTTATTGTACCATTTTAGAAAATTATTTTTTTCTGTGATTTTATTATCATTCCAAAGCGGACGGTTAAATTATAAACCACTCTTTAAAGGAACGAATATTTAAGTATTTTAATGTTATTTTTAGTTCTGATTTCCTTTTAAAAATATGAGCTGGCAAAAATTTAGAAAAGGATATTCTCGTTAATGAAAGAACATAAAATATTATAATATATTGTCAGAAATGAAATATTTAATCATTTACAAATCAACAACTAAAGAAATAATGAGAGAGCTGTAAACAATAGATTAGGTTAACTGAAATGCACATTTGAAAGATCATTCAACGGTAAAGTAAAGGGCTACGGTATCTTTAAAAGTGCCAAAAATAGCTTTCCTATTTTAGCTTATTCTCATTATTTGAACGTTCCTGAATTGTAAACAACAAAAAATGCATTTGAGAATTAGCACGTTATTGTACTTATATTCCCTTTAAACAAACTCTACCAATAAAAAAATACTTTCTTTATCTCTTTGAACTTTTACTTTCTTTATTGAGGAATTTTTTTTCGAAACAGTGAACCATGATGCATTTTTGTACTGTTTACATGCTTCAGCCAAAAATAAACTTGAATTTAAAAAAAATAATAAATTGCAAAAAGTTTAGATATTTTTATTTTTATTTTTGTGGTAAGTTTGGCTTTAAATAATATTTTGATTTTCATATAATATAATATTTATATAATATTATATAATAATAATAATTATTATTATTATTATATATTATTATTATTATTATTATAGATTATTTTTATTATTGTTATGTATTATTGTTATTATTATTATTATTATCATCATCATCATTATTATTATTGTTATCATAATATATGTATTTTATTTTTATTATATATTTTTATGTAACATTTATATAATATTTTTACTTTAAAAGGGCCAAAAATAGTTTTCCTGCTTTTAGTTTATTCTCATTACTTAAACGTTTCTGAACTGTAAACAGCAAGAAATGAATTTGAAAATTAGCACGTTATTGTACTTATAGCCCCTTTAAACAATCTCTACCAATACAAAAATTTCTTAACTTTTTGAATTTTTACTTTCTTTATTGAGTCATTTTTAGGGTTTCGTTCATCTGACGAAACCCTATTCGTCTGGCTCCTCTGTCTGTCTGTCCGTCACAGAGCCCGTTCTCAAAAACTATATATGTTGGAGACTTCAAATTTTGCATACTTATAGCTGAACACCTCACATCAAACAAGAAATC
Organism: Maratus speciosus; assembly: GCA_963932465.1. NCBI lineage: Eukaryota > Metazoa > Arthropoda > Arachnida > Araneae > Salticidae > Maratus > Maratus speciosus. The sequence continues at coordinate 302,397,439 of OZ010796.1, read as the reverse complement.
CTAAAATTTTGAAAAAGTCTTATATTTAACCCTCTAGGCTCCAACTTGTGTATTTTAATCTTTTTGTTCTAACTTAAACTTACACTATGTGCAAAATTACTTAAAAGATGACACAGTATTTTAAAAATGTTAAATTATTTTAATACCTTAGAACTTTCAACTATAAAAAACATAGTCTTCTTCAGAGGAAATGTAAGAAATACAACAGTTATTGACGCCTAATTTTCAAAATCCACGTAGATGATGACGAAAGAAGTGAAAGTGGTTGAACTGAGCCCCTAATTCAGTTGAAGGCTTAAAATCTTGCATACTTATATCTGAACACATCACATCAAACGACAAATCATGAAATTTAGAAAAAGTCTTATATTTAACCCTCTGTGTTCTAACTTGTGTATTTTAATCTTTTTGTTCTAACTGAGCCCCTAATTAAGTTTAAGACTTGAAATTTTGCATACTTATAGGTGAACATATCACATCAAACGACAAATCCTAAAATTTTGAAAAAGTCTTATATTTCTAACTGATTCTAACTGAGCCCCTAATTAAGTTTAAGACTTGAAATTTTGCATACTTATAGGTGAACATATCACATCAAACGACAAATCCTAAAATTTTGAAAAAGTCTTATATTTAACCCTCTGGGCTCTAACTTGTGTATTTTAATCTTTTTGTTCTAACTGAGCCCCTAATTAAGTTTAAGACTTGAAATTTTGCATACTTATAGCTGAACACCTCAGATCAAACGACAAATCATAAAATTTTGAAAAAGTCTTATATTTAACCCTCTGGGCTCTAACTTGAGTATTTTTAGCTTTTTTTTTATAACTGAGCCCCTATTTAAGTTGAAGACTTGAAATTTTGCATATGTATAGCAGAACACTTGCAATCGCACGAAAAACCATAAAATTTTCAAAAAGTCTTATATTATTTACCCACCGGGCTCTAACTTGTGTATTTTAAGCAATTTTTCTAACCTCCCCCCATTGCACCCGGTGGGTACTTTTCTAATTTTTGCCAACACCACTTTGACCACTCTTTCATATTATGCACATAGTCATACATATTTCGGTTCCACTTTTTACCACCAGGGGGCGTCTACCTATCTCGGGCGCTATAGACCCGATCCCCTCGACTAATATACCTACGGATAGATTGTAAAACGGAGTTTCGTTTGGATAGAGGTTTGTGTAGAATAGAGTGCGCCCCCTGGTGGCGAAATGTGGAATTAACAGATTTCGCAAAAGGATAAAGTGTTTTTAAAGGAATATTAAACGAAACCCTCTGTGCGATCTGTGATCACACTTAACCACTTGTTTCAAAATGGTGAATCGTGGTGCATTTTTGCGTTGTCTACATGCTTCAGCCAAAACTAAATTTGAATTAAAAAAAAAATTGAAAAATTTCAAAAAGTTATTTTTATATTTGTACTAATTTCAAAATTTAATTATAACCCTTAAAATAAACAATAAAAGTGTGGAAATAGAAACTTTCTATAGCGAAATACTGCCTTAAACGAAAACATTTTCTTCCGTCTAAAATAATACAATTAAATTATCCCTACTAAGAGGGAAATCGGTCAAAAAAGGAATAGTTTTCCAGTCCCTTGTACTTACGTCTTGTGCTTGCATTTTGGTTTTATCATGTAGCCTTTCCAAAAGAACCTAGTTGCAATTTCATGAACTTACTTTAAAAAAATTCAGAGTGACAGTGGAAATCAGTTCAGGATTCATTATTAAAATGAAAGATCCCTTTACTGGGTCTGTACGCTTCAAGGACTTTCAAGGACCTTTTACCAGAATTTTCGTAAAGCAATATATGACTTATTTAATGAAAAAAAAGCTATCTTCAGATATAGAGAACAGTACTTTCAAAAATGTCTTGTACTAAAACACTGAAAATCTCATGAATCCCCTGATGCGTACGAACCCTGCTTTACAGTTTTAATAGTAATGTGGTTCAATTGTAGAGTTGTGTTTAAATGGGCTATATGTCGTATAATATTGCGAATTGCTAAATGGGGTAATCTGCACAGTGTTAATAATTGATTAAAGAATAATAAGAAGTTGAAATTTGAAAATAGAATTTTGTAAGGTTTAAAGTATCATGGTAATTTACGATACAGTATGCCAGCTTATACGATAAGGATTACGATAAAGTATCTTAATTATTAATTTAAAATCAAATTTGGTAATTTAAAATGATGATTCCAATAGATTAAAAAAATAATTCCTTTGATACGATTGATACAGTGTTTCTTTAATATAGAAAATTTTCAAAATAATAAAAAGAAAGTTATTTGCAATCGTCTATCATATCTCGTGACCACCACGAACGCATCCTTGAACATTTTTTAGAAATCGCATGACATTAATTTTGTTTACCAGCTTTTTCTTTGATGGAGTATCATAAATTTAGCCTACACATTATATAATGATACGTGCCGTGCCATTAAAATTTGTATGATCGAGTGACTGATAATTCCGATTTATATAACACAATTTTTCTTTGCGTAGGGAAAATCACCGAGATATTTTAAAGATAAAACCATTGACTATTGAGTCTCACAGATACTTTTAATACAAATGATATTTTCTCAACTAACTATAATCCTGATAAATTCTTCGTCTTGCAGATAGAAATTAGGGAATCTGTTTATTCGCTAGAGGCTGCGGTAGTTTAAATTTTTGATTACCGGTTTTTAAATATATTTAAAAATATGAGTATTGCATATTTCAAAATATGGGCTCTTTTTTCTAACGTTAAGAATATAACTTCTGGCTTCATAAAAAAAATATGTTGGCTATTACAATTCAAAGTTCTTTAGAATGGGCTTATTGTACATACCTAAGGCTGTTAACGGTGTTAAAAAACACGTGAAAACAAATTGCTTTAAATACAATATATATGACGACGTGATTTTCAAAACTCGCCTTATCCAGAAAATCGAATTTTGGGAAATCACGAAGAACCTCAAACTACTTTCATTGATTTTCATTCTAAACCAAGATTTTACAATGCCAGAAATACAGGATAAAACTATTTTTTTTTGCAGATTATGGTGTTTTTTCGGTGCAGGTTTACGAATAGTGCATAGATTGATAAAGAAAAACACGATTTTGTTTAACCCTTAATTGCATGAATTATTCTTTTAGAATTGTGTTTTTTATTTTTATATTCAGGATTAGACACCAGAAATCTTAAGATAGATTTTTAACTTTATTTAGTAGCATATTTTTGTAATTTTTAGAGGATTAATATTTCTATATAAATATAGTGGTTATAAGAACTTAATTTATGTATTAAAATTAAATAAAAATGTGATGGAAATTTACATCACTATGCAATTAAGGGTTAATATCGGATAAGGCGAGTTTTGAAACCCACGTCCTGATATATATCTATATCTATATCTATCTATCTATCTATATATATATATATATAACTACATAGAATTAGCTTCTTCAGGATTACTTAATTCTCAAATATGAAATACTTTCTAAGGATTTTAGACAGCAGATGATATTGTTCGTCCGACTCAATGCCTTTAAAAAATGCGTTGTAAATTTTCAAATATGTGAGTACAATGAAAAAAAAAATCAATTTCTAACTTGAAATATTCTAAGTTAAAAAAATTTTAATAGGGCACAAAAGCAAAAATTAAAATAGTAGTTTGAAAATCCTCATTAGAGTTGCTGATAAATGCCAAGCACTGATTAGAGAGATGATGAAAAGTTGAAGTATATTGCTAAAAGAAACAGTTTTGAGGAGCACAGTGAAGTATCTGAGGAAGTTGTCACAAGATGGAGGCTGATTTTTTTACATCAGATCAACTGTTTCCGATTGCCGGCTAACTTCCACCATTAAATTTTGAATAGAAAAAATTGCCTTATTTTTGCGTCTTTTTCACGAAATTTTTTCTCATAAAAATGGTTAAATTTTCTATTCGTTTTTACTGGCAGCAGTTTGCCCAGGTATTATATATATATATATATTTTTTTACTGACATTGATAGGAGGTTGTCCAGGTTGTCACAATATGGCGGAAACGCAGAGCCTGACTGCCGCCGAAGTAAACTTCTACCAGTAAAAATAAATATATGTTTTTGACATTATTTATGACTGAAATTTTGCATTAATAAAGAGTCTAAATAAGGAGAAAATTTCTATATAAATTTACTGGTGGAAGTTTGCACCGGTGGCAATCAACCCCACGGAAAGCGGTTACAGTTGAAGCTTCACTATTTTTAGTTCCATGGTTAAAAGCAATCAGTGCTGGAATCTTAAAACGTACAAAGCTAAAATGTCATCTGGAATATTATTTCTATGCACAAAAACAAAATTTCTCTTTGTTACTAAATAGAAACATCCAGAAAGTGATAGTTTACTAAAAGTTTGTATTGTGTCTGGATGAGTGGAAGAACATATCACTTAGTTATTAGAGATGGCGGTTTACGTATTTTAAAATGAAATATATGAATGATGTGAGCAAGAACGTGCGAGTGTTCAATGAAATTTAAACTTATTGTAATGACATGGGTTTGAATGACTACATGGATGAGAGCTGTTTATGCTTTACCAAAGCAATAACTCTCGAGCATAATCTTTATGCATTTTATGAAACTATGGTCGAAAGATTTATGCAATAAAATAGTATTATTTAATGGCTTGTCAATATTAAATCCAAATTAATTTCATTCCAAGGTTTTAATAGCTATATTAAATTTACTTATGCAAAATCTTTGCGGGATATGAATAATTATCCTCGGGAAAGTGAACTAAAATGCAAAAATGTAAAAATTTTATTATTTACTGTATAAAATTCTAATGACCATGCCTAGACAAAAAGTATTCTGAATTGTTCCTTAAAAGACCCGTTCGCTAATGCTAATCCTATGGAAGAAATTTATAAAGATATCTCGGTTGCATTTCAATATTTTTAAATGATTTCTTTTTCATTAGACAGCTGAGATCGATCTGTATAAATGTGGTTTTTAACTTTTTCGATTTTGTTTACAGATATGTTTTATGGGGACACTTTCATTTTCGGAATCGGTTTCGAAAGTGAAAACATCCTCATAAAAAAAATCTACAATGTAAATTGAAAAAATAAAAAACGGCCTGCATACAGATCGATCTCTGCAATGCAAAAGAAATCATTTAAAAATATTAAAATGACACCGAGATATCTTTATAAATTTCTTCCATAGGATTAGCATTAGCGAACGGGTCTTTTCGCTTGACTGAAGTAGCGTCTTAAGTTAGCTTGCTAAGTTATACAACTGCTGTTGTAAAAGATGAATACATTGCCTGATAGTAGTTGGATTTTTAATTTTTTTAAAGATAAGTTCAAACAAAATATTATTGAATTTCGCATCGTGTGAAATTTTATTCTTATTTTTAGATTTTCTTGAAATGTGAATTATTATTTTCTTTAAATCTTTGTGTTAAAATGGTTATAAAATTATGCAAATTTTTACCGTATGAAGTCCCATTCTGTATTATTTTTCTATATGCAATGTATTAAAATAATTTTATTTTTCGAAAATTGATTTTTATTATTTCTCGTATATTTTGAGTTGTAAGCGCACATTAGTGGCAAAAATCCCATATTTGTAAGATAGTATGAAATTAAAAAGAAATGAAATCTCAATCTGTAAAAAGAGTTTCTTTGTATTGTAATATTATTCTCTCATTCAAAAAAATTGTTTAAAATTCTTGTTATATGCTTTTTTAGAGATAAAATCTAAAAATAAATTTGCTTTCTAATAATTTTTTTTTATAATTAAAGAAATAATCTATGGAATAACTAAACAGTTATTATTATTCTTTTACATTATTTATTATCATTCAGAATATTTATGAGAAGAGGAAATATCGTTGAAAACTAAAAGAGTTAATCCTATTTTATGTAAAGTATTATTTTTATTTGTTTCAAATATTCCTTCGAACTTCTGCAAGCTAGTAGAATTAAATCAGATGTAATTTGTTTTTCGAAAGATAAAAATTTATAAAGACTGTTCTCTAATCTAATAATCCCTGCCTTCTGGTATACTCACTAAATAATTTTTTTGTCTGCTAAGGCTTAAATTTTGTATATGTCGTTATTCAGAGTGTAAAAAATGAAACAACGTTTATTGTTTTCCTATAATAAAATACTTTTGAAAAATCAATAAAATTTGGCGTTTTCAAAAGGTTTTTGGTATGTCTCGTCAGGTAGAAATTGCCTATAGCTTAAGATGTATCGAATGTCGAGGAAAACGACGAACTTCGTTCGATTCCTTAACCATTTGGATAGGAATGCCTGAAGTTTTCAGGTAAGCAGGAAAAGAAATGTGTTCATGAATATATCAGAATAATATATTAAAAAATATCTACATTTTAAAAATAGTCTTAGAAAATTTATATACTATAAATGTGCAATAAGAACAAGCAAACAACTCTATTACATTAAAAAAATGATGGAAATTTCAGGCAGAAAATTGCGTCCTTCATAAGGTTTAAACCTGAAAGAAAAATCATGAAACACATGTAGAGTGCATAAAAATATATAAATCATATAAGCTAATTTCTGAAATTGGGTGTTCAACTGTGCTGTGTGTTTTCTAAATTGTTTAATTAGATATCTTTTTCCTTAATAAAAGGTATGGTTTCATTACAGTATTCTGGATGGGGTGGAAAGTGTCTCATAATCAATGTGTGAGGCATGAGTTTTCTTCCTTATTTAAACCTTATGAAGGATTGACACAATTTTCTCTCCGAAATATCCATTATTGTTTGTATGAATGTAATAGAGTTGTTATCACGTTTGTTGTTATTACATTTATAGTAAAAGAATGTTTAAAAATTTTTTTTTTCAGCTCAACAACGCACAAAGTTTCTGACATATTTGCGCATGGAGCTAACTTTTCAATAAAAAAAAAAATGAAAATGGTATCTCTATGGGAAAATGCAAATATTTGAAGTGAAATTTCGGAGAGTTAGGATTGAAGAATAAATTTGTTTTTTTATGCTCAGGTAGAACTTCATTTCGTTGATTTCCAATCAAATTTTGGTGTAAATCCGACGACAAAAACTCAAACCAAGAAAGTTACAAAAATGTATGATCTAATTTGGCTAGATATAAGTTCACGCTTTTGAAGTAATAATAAAATTACATTTAAAAAGAATACTGGCGTAACATACGCTAGAAATAAAGCGTCTGAAACGTTATCTCTATGGCAAAAATGCAATCTATTCTTTCCTATTTCCAATCGTTCCTATTTACCTGAAATCTTCAGGCATTCATAAGCAAATGGTTAAGAATCGAAGAAATTTCTTTGTTTCGGAAAAGAAGATAGCTAAATAAACAATTTAGAAAACGAACAACACAGTTCAACATCCAATTCAGAAATTAGCGCTCATAGTCGCTAAGGCATTCGAATTCTTTAAGCAGTACTGATCTATAGGTTTGTATACACACTACATGGTCTGTTAAAATTTAATTCAGTTTATAAAAACATAATATATTTAAAAAGTTACTTTTAATAATTACCGCCCATAAACGGTAACTTAAAAATTTATGTAGCCCTGTATATGACCTAGAGCTCTTTGTACACATCACATATTAAACTAAAATTTAAATCAGCTAAGAAACTTATAACATAACTAAAAATACACGTTTAGCAAATACCATTCTTAGACGGCAAAAGATACATATTTTTTTTTTCGTAACCTTTTATATGAATGTACAGTAAACTCCGTCTAAGGCGGAATCGATCGGGACCAAGAAAATTATCTGCAGTAGACAATATTACGCCTTAGACAAATTTTGCTCTATGTCTATAGATCGTAGGGACTTAAAAATCTTTACGAGTTAGACAGATTTCCGTCTTACACAGAGTCCGCCTTACAGAGAGTTTACTGTATTTATATTCTACAAACATATCTTAATGTACCTAATATAGTTAAGCTGGAAAATGCATGGCAGATTTAAAAAACACTTCTAAGCAGTTCGCGCCCATACATAGCAATGCTTACGAATTGTTTTGCGCAGTCTGTATATAGGAGCTATAGAATTTATACACATCAAGTAATGTACTAACATTTGGTTACGATTAAAAACATATACCAGATCTAAAAACGCCCTTTCACTGATTATCAATCACAGACATCACTCTAATCGAACTACTTTTTGTATCGCTGTAAATAAACAAATGAATGTTATGCACTTTATAAACTATAGTAAGCATATTGTAGTGAATTTCAGGATTATATGTTATTTTTTTATGCTTGTAATAGTGTAACATCTTTAGAAATCACTGCAAATGATTTTCTCCATAGGCTGTAATGTAACGGAATTCTGTGTGTTCCTGTAAAGGAATGATAAATGTTATGCACTCCATATTCTACTGAAAGCTTGTTGCACTAGACTTGCACATCACTTTCAAGTTTGAAGCATCGTACTCTGTAATAAAACTCCGTCAGCGATTTTTTCCCCATAAACCATAAATTAATGAAATTCGTTTGTATTTCCCTGTGAACGAACTATTAATGCTGCAGACTTCATTTTCAAAGAAAAGTTCTTGTGGTAACACCACATAATATATATAAATTATATTAATCCAAGTATATTTACGCGAGTTAGAGTAAGGGCAGACAAACAGACGGCCGGAGACGCCGAATCCATAAAAAGTTCCAACTATGCTTGAAAATGTTAAAATTCCGTATCGAAGGGTGGATGTCGCGCCGTAAGGATTTATTAAACTCAGAGATACCTTGTAACCTGGAAACACGTATTTGAACAATGTAAAGGATTGGAAAAATTGCTGGTCTGAAACGGGCATCTTTGTTATTCTTGTTTAATAATGTCCTTTGAGAGTTATTAGCATTTTTAACTTGACTACAGTTTACTTAATGCTTTTTTTTTTACATTCCATCAGTATGCTGAATTCGAATTTCTAACCCACTTTTAACTTCCGCTTCTGGTTATAACATTGAAGAATATCCGAACAATTTTATAAGTATTCTGTGGCGAATTTGATACATTAAGATCAGTGACATTGTTTTAGGTATACCAAATACTATTCGAGGCTGTGTTATAACGCAAATCATTTCAGCAAATGCGGATAAGTCGTGCATAATAAAATATATTTGCATATTGAAGCGAATACAGCTACAACATTTTGATAGAGGACAAAAACTTGACGTCCTTGAAAACAGTTACAAGGCTTGAAGGAAAAACTTTTTGTCTTCCGGACCTACGTACGAGAATGGACTTTTTCTGCATTTAATCTGGTTTTAACTGAAGCACACCCTGTTAGAATACCTACAATTTTATCGATATATTCTCAAGGATGTAAATTTTTTAAAGAAAGCATTCGGTTGTAAAAATTTTCAAGGTATTTGCAAATACAAAAAATCAAAAAAATTGTGCCGATATTTAACAAACAGTTATGAAACGAAACAGAGGTATGCCATCTAACTATATTAAATATTTGAAGCTATGCTGATATCACGGCTTTTTCATAGCTTATTTGCCAATAAAGCGATATAAAAGAACCTACGCAATCAGACAATGAGCTGTTTCGTTTTAAGGCAAGCGTATTGCTAAAAACGGAAGATTTAATTTTGCAAAAAAATAAACAAGTGTTTTGTAGAAAAAAATTAATTTAAACAAATAAAATTATCTTGCCAAAAAATATTGTTATCTATGTACACTGTTATTATGGTTATATCACTGTTATTTTTATAGCTTATTTTCAAATGAAGCACTATAAAATAACATATAAATTATCAAGAATCTATAAAAACAGATAATGAACTGTTTCTTTTTAAGACAAGCACATTGCGAAAACCAGAAGATTTAATTTTGCAACAAAATGAACAACTTTTTTGCAGAAGAAAATTAAATTTAAACAAAATAGCCAGTAAATATATCCAAATAAAATTATTTTTCCATAAAAATTTTGGTAGGTACATTGTTATTTTTGTACAGTTCACAGTTCATAGCTTTAATAAAGAACTATAAGAGTTTCTTTTTAATCCTTGAAAGGCGGTGGGGTTTTATATATCCCACTTAATTTTAATCCTCCAAATGCCCCAGTGTCACCAGAATTATGCAATAATTTTTTTCTTATATAAGGTCAGGGAAGAAAAGCTTTATTTATTTATTTTTTTTTAAATTGTTTGTAAATCCTGGTGTCATTCAATCATTTCAACATTTTAGCAACAGAAGTACTTTTCTCCTAAAAGAGTTAATACACTTGTTCCTGAGAACGTCTAAAAATATGATATTATGCACTAGTTCTTTTATATTATTTTAAGTTATATTAATAAAAATACAAGTTTAGTTCTGCAACAAAATATTTAGTCTGTTGCACAATAAAATTTTATTTAATGTTTGTTGTTTTGTAATATTGGAATAAAGTTCAAAATAAAGGTTAATTCAAAAGGTAAAAAGAATAACATACATTTTTGTGTGTATAACAAGTGTAATAAACAAGCTTAAAGAACGGTTCTCAAACTTTTAATGACATCTGTAATATACAGTCGAAATTTTATCATTGTAAAGATAGGTTAAATATGTCAAACCAGGAGGGCGTAATCGGACTCTTTTACACATAAATTAGCTTTGTATTTAAAGTCATTCAGACAAAGTTTTAAATTTAATATTTTTATATTTACCCAATATTTATATATTTACCCAATATTTATATATCGTAATATAGCAACATCGATTTTGTGAACTCCAGTTTCAGTGTTGCCAGATTGGGGACTTTTTTGTCCCCAGATTGTTGATTGTCACCGCTTTTTTGAAATAGACATATTCGGCGTTTTTAAAAATAGATTAAAAATTCTGAAAAATAAGGCGAATTATACTACTTAAAAAATGGTGACAGTCCAATAATGTGAATTAAAAAGTCTCCAATCTGGCAACACTATCCAGTTTCATACATAAAAAAGAGAATTTTCATGTGTTCGGGTGTAGTGTTGCCAGGTCTTCCGCATAAATTGGGGCTCCAAATTCTTTGGATACCAGTATTTTAAAGTAATTTTCTTCGCCTTATCTAATAGCAGAATTATTTGTGATTAAAGATGGAGGAATAAACTGTAAGAAATTAGTGATGTCCAGAGCATTTGGAGCGCCGATTTACGCAAAACACCCTGCAACACTATGCGGGTGTGACATTGGTGTCACGTCCTCAACAGCAACAACAAAAAATTAAATATAAAAATTATTTAGAAAATCGGTGCTGCTCTTTTACAACAGATAAATATTGTATAAACATAAAGACATTAATTTAAAAATTTAGGTTTTAAACCACTTAACTCAGGACTCTTAAAAGTGGAAAAAATAAAAAAATGACCATTTTCAGCATTTACTATATTAACATGTATTTGATTTTAAGACCCGATTTTAATTGTGATGAAAGATATGAGTATGTTCTTTCATTTCATGTATTTAAAAAATTTCAAGATGCAGAATTAGCATTTACAGGGGGCTCCAAACTGTCAGACATTTGACGAGCAGAAAATCGGCATAACAGATTACGGGCAGGATTACAGGCCTCCCAAATGGTCCGCCAACTGAATACCAATAAATTTTAACAGGAAATTTTATGGTAGGTTTGCGCTAGGTGTAACTTTCACAGGTGTTTCCGGGGCGGTTTGTAAGAAAAATCTGAAAAGAAAAATTTTCTAAAATAATATTGGCATTTAGTTGGCGGACCATTTGGGAGCCCTGGGATTACGAAATAAATTTTGCAACTAGAATGAAAATCTTGGTGCCTACTTAAACTTCAGATTATAATAATTACCCTGAACCTAAATAAATTTGTATTTAAAGCATTTTTATATATTTAATACAAAGTTGTATTTAGCTAATGCAAAATTTAGGAAATTTCAACAATATAATCACCTAAAAAAAATTTTTTTTTTGAACAATAAAAAGGAAATTTTAGGTTCACTGTATAAAGACTAACATGAAACATATGTTTTGAAAATTTCATGAAAATATATTCAGAAATATTTGAAATATCGTGCGCGGCATGCTCAACGTCATTTAGAGAAAAATGGTTTCAAAGTTTCGGAAACGCCGCCTTCAGCTATTGAGCGGGTATAATTCTAAAAGCCATAACTTCTGTTCTAATGGGAATTTCAAGGAAATAATTATATAAAAATGATCAGAAAAATAGGAGTTTAACATCTAAAATAATTAAAATTTCGAAAATTTTAAAGCTTTGAGAGTCCTGGACCCCTTAAATACAAAGCTAATTTAGCGTAAAAGGGTCAGAAATACCCAAAGCAGTACGCAGGAATTGAGGGGAAAGCTAGATTTCGTCATCAAAATTATTTTCTTTAACAAAGCAAAATTTTTAGAATATTCAGGGATAACATTCTAGTTTTTAGTAAATTTATTGTAAATTTCACAACTTAAACACACGCATTTGCACATTTAATCGAAATTTTCAAAAATATTTTTCTTTACTCTTTTTCGTTTTTGACATTTCCAAGGTTCGCACACTCTTTGGAATTTCGAAGGAGTCTGGCACTACTATTAATGATAAGAAATTTTGATGTAATTTTTAACATAGAAAATTCGTAACCCAGTTGGTTTATTCACAGCATTTGCAATATATTCCTGCAGTTAACCACTTACCAGATTTGTCCGTACCTCACACTGGCCCCGTATTTTCGCCCAGCGTTATTTGCAGGTGCTGCGTACGAGCATCGCATTTTTTAGGCTTACATTCTTGTTTATCCGGCATATTTCAATATAGTTGACAATTTCACTCATATATGGCATTAGTCGTCTACATATATGTCTAGCTGTTATCTAGCTTTTGAATTCTACGCGAAACCCGTATTAGTTTTAGAAATAGTGTGTTGCGTTTGCTGACGTTTTTGTGAACACAGTGTTCAGGATTACATTCTGTACATAAGTTTGTCTTTTTATTTCAGGTAACGTACTTCCATGTAATTTTTATATTATTATTCCGAAGTTGAATTCTAATTTTGCATGTAAGGTTTCTGTAATAGCTACATGGATGACATTGAGATCAGTGATTACGAAAATTCTGATTTCAGTGATTGTGAAATTTCTGTGAGTGAATCTGATTGTTCTTCGGTTTTTTGACACGGATGTATCGGAACACAGTTAAAATATTAGTAACTTTTCCAAAATTCGACTAGATGAAGAATGCAAGATACGTAATGAAAGCTTTCCTCTCATCCTTACGTGTATACAAAAAACCAACATGAAGGCGGAAATACGAATTTATATATATTTTTCGTATGTGGCGTGAAAATTAGGCTGAATTTATAGCTTGCTATTTGGCAACAACCAAAGCGAAGATTCTCAGTTGTTATTTTACGGTCACATGACCCGACCCATTCAGCAAATCAAAATTCAAAGAGAATCTGTTTTTAAAGACAGATCGTTTGACCGATGTACGAATAGCAATTCCATTGGGTCATTTTACGATGACGTGTACTTTCAGCGAATCAGCTTTCTGATCAATATTGTCTTTTAGACACAGCAGAAAGCGTTTGTTTACATTTCGTTCGAGTTATACATAGCGTGCCCGTAGTGTTTTTCGAATAGTTTTAAATGAATTTAAGCCGTGCTGTGCAATATAATAGGCGAAAAAATGAATTTTTATTTGCATTTGCACCGAAGTTTTCCATTATTTTTTTATGCATTAAAAACATTATGGCTAGAGTTGATGCAACAGGGGCGAGCGGGCTAAGCGAGCTGGGATTTCGTAGCGGTCCCAATGTGAATTGCGTTGCAATTCTCGGGGGTTTGCGAGCAGGGGGCTGATCCCCTAGTAAATTTATATTTGCATATATAGCCTGTATTTTTAATCTATAATTTTTTTTTTAAATTATATTTCGTTTAAAAATTGCATGAAAATATGATTTTTGCAATTAAAAAGTAGGCATTTTTTGAAAGTTTCTTTAATACTAATAAACTTTAAAACTTCGTTAAATAAGGCAAAAGAAAAAACTGTTAAAAAATTGTGGTAGAACTATGCGAACCATAACCATTCTCCATTAACTTAATTAAGCACAAATTTTCTTTCAAACAAATTTTTTCCTTTATAACTTTTCTAAGTACTTTATCAGTATATTTTAAGAAAATGTCTTCAAATATTTCAAAATTATTTACACAGCTTAGAAATTAATTAAATGAATGCTAATTACAGTAAAATAAACACGTGAGATAGGATAAAATATTTCTATTGAATTTAGGCTAGTGATGGGACAATTCGAGACCATTTAGGAATCGAAACATTCGGTTTCAAGTACTTTTTAGAATCAAATGGTTCATTAGAATACGTTACATTCGAGTGTTTAGCAATGAGAACTACTCCAGATTTCCAACAAGATGAGTGGTGGCAATTCATTTCTTTTGCTCATCAAATGTTTATTCTACGCATTCTTAATTTCAAATTCATATACTTTTTTTATTATAATCGTTGTCTGAAAATTAATTTCATATGCTCGATTTAAATAAAAACATGTGTAACTTAGCAACATTCATAACGCACTTAAAGAAATAAAACAAATTTGAAAACTAAAACAGCCCTGCTCATCCTACAAGCCGAGAGATTACCGAGAAAAATCGTCAAACAGCGCCGAATAGTCTATGGTCAAAAACTGGAATTTTCGTCGGCTAAACGAACGTCAGCTTTATTGTATTCGAATAATCCTGTCTGACATCAAGATTACTTGAGAACTTGGCTGAATCGAGAACTCAGAATTTTACATTCGAATACTCCCGTCATTAAACATTGTAACCTAGCGACATTATTTGCTAATCTCGCTTAAATTTCTTTTCATGAATGCGGTTTAAAGTAAAAGCTTTCGAGTACGAGTGAAAGTTTATGCAGGGGTCGCAGCATATAGGAAAAAAACTTATTGATCTTATAACTATTTTGAAGAAAAATTCTTAAAATGTTTCTTTTGCATGCATTAAATAATATATCCTGAAGATTACTGATTTGGGATGCTGGTAGGAACAATAAAAATTTCCCTATATGATGCAACCCCTCTTTATTGTTACATGTTTAAACATAACATACATAAAGTACCTGTTTAAACAGCATAAATTGGTATGTTAGTTCATTCTGTCTCTTTTGTGCGTCAAAGTTACCGAAATAATTTTCATACCATGTATTTAAAGTAAAATTTAAATCTGTTGTTTAAAAGGATTATGTAACAAAAATGTGTAAAGCATACGCTTTCCGAAAATATTCTTATTATTTTTTTATAATCAGCCACAGTCATGGTGAAGATAAATTTTCAGATGAAACCTAAGTGTATACAATACTTAACGCGAAAGAAACATTTTTCGAGATATTAATGTAGCTTTAATTTTTTACTTAACCATCCCCGCAAAGAAAGAAATAGTGGTCCATCAGCTGGAAAAAAGATGGCCGCCAGCACTGCCATCAGCTGGAAAAAAGATGGCCGCCAGCACTGCCATCAGCGGTAAAGTGCAATGGCACCATTACTTAAATCAGTACAAAAGTCTCCGTGCGGAAAGCAGCTGGCCATCAGTGATGGCCAACAGCAGGCCAGCATTGGCGTGTCATCACATTACTTCAATCCGGCATTTTTCCTGCAGTGCTAGCACCTATCCTACTGCTATTTCTTTGCTGGCCCAGCACTTTCCCTTACAAAAATTTCTGATAGAATTCTAAAAAAAAAACTTATAGAAAAAATATTATCGAATAATGGCCTATTTTTCTATGAGCTAGTTTCACCAACAGCTATAGAAGTGTCTTTAATAGAAATGTCTATAGAAATATTTGAATTGCAGCTGTTTCCATGTGTTCACTCTCCCAAGTTCTAACCGCTCTGGGTGCTGTTTGGTTTTCGTGATAGGACAAGAACAAGTTCTTTTAGCGTATTCTACTACCGCTCGTTGCTTCCACCCAGCAAAGAGAAAATTGCTGGCCAGCAGCAAGATAGGTGCTGGCAACGATGGAGAAGTGCTGGCTGATGGTCTACCACTGCATGACTACTGCTGGACAGCTTCAGTCAAATTTGCTGTTGGAAATCATCAGATACAATTCTGGTGGGCATCCATTTTATCTCATGCGCTGGCCCACCACTACATGGAAGTGCACTAACTTTTGCAGTATTATTGCTGGGAACTCTTACGCTAGGTGGCACTGCGAATACCGAAGACATTGAGTACTTGAACATAAATCTGAAATGAATATCTTAACACAATTTAAATGTGAAGCTATTTTTTTTTTGAAACTGTAAAACATATAGCACCACTGCCACCAACAAAATAAAAAAGTAAATGGATAAATAAATAAATTCTTTATTTCAACGAATTTTTTTTTCTCCTTAAATCTGGTTTTACTAGGTTACAAAGGATTTCAGTTTTTATAATTTACGCAGTTCAGAATCAATAATAAAAAAAAGCGTATAAAATACATAGGATTTCTATACAATAGAATAATTTCTATACCAGTTTAATGATTGGGAACGTAAATCACAAAAGAAACAAACTTGAAATAGTGTAATGAGAGTTTGAAATGTACGTGCAGTCGTAGCGTACGCTGAAAGCACTTGTTCATGTCCGATCACGAAAACCAAGCGGCATCGAGCGCGGTCAGTACATGGGAGGGTGACCACATGCAGTTCAAATATTTCTATAGACATTTCTATTATAGACACTTCTACAGATGCTAGTATAGCTCTTGGTGAAACTAGCTTATAGAAAAAAGAGCCATAATTATATGATACTTTGTTTTTTATAGAATTCTATAAGAAATTTTTGTAAGGGAAGTGCTGGGCCAGCAAAGGAATAGCAGTGGGATACGTGCTAGCACTACAGGAAAAGTGCCAGATTGAAGTGTGATGGCATGCCAATGCTGGCCTGCTGTTGGCCATCACTGATGGGCCAGCTGCATTCGACTTGGACGCTTTTCGACAGGTTTAAGTAATGGCACCCTTGCACTTTACCGCTGATAGCACTGCTGGCTGCCATCTTTTTTCCAGCTGATGGCCCACTGTTTCTTTCTTTGCTGGGCAAGCTCTCATTACACTATTTCAAGTTTGTTTCTTTTGTGATTTGCGTTCCCAAGCATTAAACTTGTATAGAAATTATTGTATTGTATAGAAATCCTATAATTTTATACGTTGATTGATTCTCAACTGTGTAAATTACGAAAACCGAAATCCTTTGTAACTTAGTAAAACCAGATTTAAGAAGAAAAAAAAAGTCCGTTGAAATAAAGAATTTATTTATTTATTCATTTACTTATTTATTTTGTTGGTGGCATTGGTACTATATTATTTAGAGTTTCAAAAAAAAAAAAAAAAAAAAAACAAACAAACAAACAAACAAAAAAAAAACAAAAAAAAAATAGCTTGACAGCTTAAATTGTGTTAGATATTCATTTCAGATTTGTGTTCAAATTCATTAATCTGCCGCGACGTGATAAAAATAACTCTTATTTTAATATAGACTTGACAAAATATTTAAAAGTCTAATAAATTATTATTTGTTAAACTTGAAACGTAATTGTTTAAATATTTTTATATTTCAAATTAAAATATTTGAATAAAAATTACAATAAGAGATTTTTTTTTTTTTTACTTAGATGAATTACGCCACAGAGCGTGAGTGTTCCCAGCAATAATACTGCAAAAGTGAGTGCACTTCCATGGTGTGATGGGCCTGCGCAAGAGATAAAACGGAGGCCCATCAGAATTTTATCTGATGATTTCCAACAGCAAAGTTGACTGAAGCTGTCCAGCAGCGGTCATGCAGTGGTAGACCATTAGCTAGCACTTCTAATGGCTAGCACCTATATCTTGCTACTGGCCAGCAATTTCTGCTTTGCTGGGATGTATCCGTTGATAAATTATGCAAGAATGGGAGAAAAAGTATTTCAAAATTTGAATTCATAAGGCGATACAACCTGGCCTACGAGGGTTAAAAAAGTTTGATATAGCGCCTCGGTGTACAAAACTTAGATAAAAATCCTTTTCAGCTCAAAACTCTAATAGATCTTTAGATTTAGTTTCTTTATATTGCGCACCAAGTACACCAAAAAGCATGTTTGGTACTTTTGTATCAGCTGCAAGCCAGAGGTTAATTGCAAAAGGCTTTTGTATTTGTAGAAACGATTTTATTTTAATTGTTTCGGTGTTTAAGCGTGTAGATAGATTGCATGATTGTTAAGTTTTATTGGTTTATTTATTTATTTGCAAAGTTTCAATTTCGTTTGGCAAGATAGTTGCGGTATATTACATGGAAACAAACAAATGCTGAATTATTTATATTGATCTATGTGCAAACAAGTTAATCTTCCGTAATCGGGTTGCGCGTGCGTTTTTGAGATATATTTTTAAAATTCATGCTTAAAAAATATTTTAAAAACGATGAAAAATCAGTAACATCAGATAGTTTTCAGAGAAATTAATTTTCAAAGTACATTTTTTTTTTCTATTTGATGAAATAAAAAATGAAATTGCGCGATGTTTAAAAGTTAAAAATGTGCGATAAAGCAAAATTGATTGGTTAGGTGGTTGCCAACGTCGCGTAGATATGAAGTCAGCGTTACGCACAGACTTTTTTGCTTTAAAATGTAGATTTCATGTGATCGCTAACCCGGGAGAACCCGCTAGTGAGAATGCCCAATCGCTTTTCTTTTACTTTACATTCATATAATATGAACTTTTTTTGGTTGGCTTAGTACTTTTATTCACAAAAGTGGTAAAATAATTGAAATAACATTTTGAAATTTTAATTAAAATGAAAAATGGTTTAAATAAGAGTCTTAAAAAAGTACGACAGTGAGAGAAAATCTCATGCAGCGAGTTCTCCCGGGTTAACTTGCTTAACACCAGAACCACGTTGTCCTGTCGTTTTGATCCGTACCAAATCAATAAATGTCGAGCCACAAATTTCTTCGTAAAATATGTTAAACATACACTGCATAAAAATAATTTAAACGCATAAGTTAAATAGTTATAAATAAAAATTCTAGTATCAAATATATTTTTTCAACTTCAGTAAAATTTTCTGGGGTTCTAGTCTTAAAAGTGCAATGTACTACCGAAATTTTTCATTATTTGTGAATTCATTTTAAAATAATATATGGAGAATTTTTGGGACCCAGCTCAATCTATAATGCACAGCTAAAAATGTTTCGATTTTTAAGTATCACACATTTCCGAATAATCATTTTCGTCTTATTAAATCGCCAATTTCTGTCATTAAATAATGAAAATATTTCTATTCAAAAATTGTAGTACACAAAAATCGGAAGGTTTCTTAGGTATGATAATGTAATCAGTATAAAAGAGCAAAAAAAAGGAGAGAGAAAACTAACTTTCCATTTGCGGTTGTCCTAATTTAGACTGAAGTGAACTTTCAATTTTCTTTTTCCGCCGTAAACTGTAAAATTAAAAATTTAAAACAAAATGTTTAAAAATTCAAAATGCTAATAGTTTTTTCGTTTTATAATATATTTGTTTCCGCTGGTAAAGCTTCAAATTACGTCTTGTTTTGGAATCTAGTTTAAACGTGTTTTACCTGATTTATGACCTAACGAAAATTACGAAACTAGGAAATGCCGTTTGAATACACGCCTGAAATATTAATTGCAGTTACTGCTTATGGAATGTTTATACTTCTTGCCTTTCAAGACATTCAGTTTTCTGAAATTAAAATTAAATATTTTTTAATTTCCATTTTTATTGATTAACAGATGAATTCTATACGTGACTGAAAAAATATTTGAGCAGTGGGTTGAACTATTATAACCTAAAGTTTAAAATTTAATTAAAAAAATTAAATTTACCGCAGTCTTATGGAAAAAATCAACTTTTATATAATCTGTCACCTTTTTTATTTATTTTATTTTTTATGTTCATGAAACTGTCACATGGCACAAGTTCATTTTTGCCTAACTGTATTAATTTAACCCTTTATCTACTAATGGTACTTATTACCATTAAAATAACTTGTTATAAAATTCATCTAATACATCGATTAGTACACTGGGTTTCAAAATGATATGAACACCCAGTTTTTCAAGCAAAAAAAAAAAAAAAAAAAGAAGAAAATGTTACAAAACAAACTGAAGTCTAATCAATGTTTGAAATAGAACAAATCGTTTTATTTCAAAACAAAATATAATTGAAGCAGCGATTTATACATAAAATAAACAGCATTTTTACATTTTGAGGTGTTTCATAATGATATGAGCATTGGCCAAAAGTTTAGATTAATAGCCAGTGTATGCACCAGATCTTTTAATTAATGTAAAAACGCGATAAGACATGGAATGGACAAAGCTTTTAATATATTATGATCGATTTCATTCCAGTGGAAGATGATAGCAGCTTTTAATTCTGAAATTGTGGCATGTTGTTTTCCACTTGCGTAAACAGCTCTAACCAGCAGGCTCCATACATTTTCCATAGGATTTAAATCAGGAGAAACAGATAGCCATGGAATTACATGTACACTATTATTAAGAAACCATTCCCAAGTGCTGCTTGCCGTGTGGATGGATGCATTGTCTTGTTGGAACATCCAGAAAGGTCCGCCCATTACCTTAGCAAATGGCAGCAAGATTTCTTTAAGTAGATCTTGGTAGGTTAATACACCCATTCTGCCTTGTCATTGTCAGAGGGAAACGCGACGTTGGTCTTACTAGGAAATCTAAACGCAACCCAAACCATGTAAACCTCCACTCTGCTTGCGTTTTGAAAACGTTTCTGGTATCTTGTGCATATTGGACCAATAATAAAAAGAAGCTGTCCGGATCATCCAAATTGATTTTTTTTTTTTTGTCGAAAAATATTACTCTTTCAAATTTTAACTTCCAGGGTATGTGATTTTTTGCCCAATCCAGGCGACTCTGCTGATGTATTTTAGTCATACGTGGCTGGGGCTTTCTTTTCGTGTACCTAATCATCTTAGAGCTCTTGACTACTCTAGACAAGGTACTTTTTGACACTGCTACCAGTGGATATCTTGAAAGTTCGTCTAAAGATGTTTTCCCATTGCTCATTCTATTTATAATGGTTCTTTTTTCCCTTTTGGACAGCTTTGGCGGACATCCCGGAGACTTCTTTGCTCCATAATCCTCTTTTAATTGAAGAAAATTTAGTATTACACCTGAAGATCTTTTCAAATTTTTGGTGATATCTCTGGCCGATAGTCCTTGATCCTTAAAAGGCACAATTTCTTTCTCAAAACCACTTAAAGCACTTTTACGACCCATACATCCAGATCTCACTTTGCGATTCGGTTTGGAAATTTCCTAGTGTGCGAAGTATCTGTATATGCTAAACTAATTTGCATATTTCGGTTTCTTCTTCTCGGAGTGGCATTCAATATTCTGGTACAGTTTTTATGCTCGTTTAGTGATAATTTTGATCAATGTTCATATCATTTTGCAACATCCTTTTTTTAGATAATTCATATTTTCAATAAATTCAAAGTTTGATATTCCTTTTACAACTGTGCAGGATGCAAAGGTGCTGTATTTGTCTCTAGAATGGAGTTTTCTGATAATCGTTTATAATTTTTTGTCAGGATATCAAAAAATTACTAGGTTTTCATATCATTATGAAACCCAGTGTAGTAAAACAGTTTAGAATGAGTTATAGATGCATTACTTTATCTAGTTCCAAAAGCATTATTCGTTACAGAAAACAAAAATGCTAAGAAAAAAAATTTAAAATAAAAGATTTGTGCAGTGTTGCCAGATTAGGAACTTTTTAAATTCAGATTATTTGAATGCCACCACTTTTTTAAAATAGTATAATTTGCCTAATTTTTCAGACTTTTTAATCTATTTTAAAATAGGCTGAATATTTCTGTTTCAAAAAAGCGGTGACAATCAGCAATCTGGGGACAAAAAAGTCCCCAATCTGGCAACACTGGATTTGAGTGGGGTTATAAATATCGCACAAAATCCCTATAAATTCAAATTTAATTAAATGATTATGTAAATCTTCTAATGTAGTTTCAAAAATTTACAAAAAATGCTTTAGAAGATTAAATTTTCATGAATTCATAATTCAGTACATAAAGGGTTAAAATCCTAAAATCTCAGATTCAAGATGTCCCACGAACGTTGAAACGCCGTTTACTGTTTCATCTATGTTAGTAAGCAATGTAAATTGCAAAAAGTTCGAAAAATGTAACAAATAAAATTATATTACTGAAATAATACTGCATAAATTGGTCAAGTGGAAAAAATTTCTCTTTGCTGCAACAAGAATATTACAAAAAAAGGGGAGGGGTTGTATATTTCTGCCTAGGGTTTAAATGGTTGCTTACTTTTGAATACATCTAGTTATTCCCTAAAACAAATTTTTTTGGTTATTTAATTCCAAGATTCAGCTATTAAACAAATCGTAGATGACTTTTTACCCGACTGAAAAGAAGGGTTATGCGTTTCACGCGTATCTGTGTATGTGGATTTCTTTATACTCTCGAAACATCCCAACGGCTGGATGGATTTTAATGAATGAAGTCTCTATCGATTCGTCTTAACCGTCCAATGGTTATAGGATAGGTTTTGTTTTTATAAATTCGAAATGGCGGCCGTAAACTACAAAATGGCGGTAGAGACGAAATTTTTTTTTTTACGTACCCTATTGAGTGGCATATCATTGGATAGGTTTTTCAAAATGCAGACGATGTTTCATTGACCATTTTGCAGTCAGAAGCTCCGTTTAAATATTACACAACCAGGAATTTGTGTACTTTGGATCTCTACCTTTACTGTAACTCTAACCTTCATAATAGACATCTATAGGCCTCATCAACACAGTGTTTGTAGATAGGAACTAATAATTAAACACAACTTAAAAGTCATCAATACAAGTAAATAAAAAAAAAGGTAAGTAATATAAAAAATAGTCTCATATTGATGAGAAATAATTAATTAGATCGCTTTTTACGCAGTCGGGTTTTTTGATTTTTTAAATTTAAAATATTTATTAGAAATAGTAGTATTCAAAATTAAGTACCCACACCCACTGGTATCGTTAAAATTGAATGAGTTGTTCTTAATTAAAATTTGACCATTGTGAATGGGGGATCATACAGGGTGCAAAGGAAAGTCCATTTAACATGAAAATACTTGCGAACGGAGAAAGCTACAGCTATGCAAGTGAGGTGACGGTAAAGTAAAGCGACTACGCCCAATTTAATGCAAACGACAACAGCGCCCCTAGTGGCGAAATTTGGAAGATAGCCATTCCAAATCGAAAACGAAAAGAGATAGAGTAAAATTTCCAATTAGAAAGTTTTAGAGCATCAATTAATTAGTACGAAACGACATTTGGTTTACATTGATAAGGTAAATCTTCGTCTGTATACCCAAAATGTCCGAAGTCGATGCACTCTATTTTGTGTAAACGTTTGAATGGAATAACCAGAAGTATGAAGAAATACGCACAATTTATTATATAAATACGTACTTATCTCAATAAATTTTGATAACATCACACACACACAAAAAAAAAGACAAACTTTCTCACAGTGATAAAAAGTTAATATTCAATGTGTTCGAAAAGTTCGCAATTGCTTACGATACACATTTGTATTCGTGAAAGTAAATCTGCATGCACATTTCTCAGCATGGAACGTCTATTGCGAGCCTCTTCAACACGACGACATACATTTAACCCTTTCAAGGGCGGTGGCTAGATGGTCTAGTCACCTAATTTTAAATCCAAAACTGACAATGACACCAAGAATAATTTAATAAAATTTTGCTTTTGTAATGAAAGTGAAAATTAGCGGCTTTTTATTTTCTAAGAAATTCGTTTGAATATACTGGTGTCAGCCAATTATTTCATCATTTTACGAACAGAATTCTTCTTCCCCTGAATGTATTAAACTAAAATTTTAAATGGATTAGAAATTAACCCGAGATTGCTCGCGCAGGGTATGTCATACCCAGGCTGGACACGGTTATTACATTTCATACCACTAATTTTCGAAAAGTAATCGTCAAATTATTTTTGTGAGCAATGTCAACGATTCAATAAAATGACGATTTTTGTTTGAATTTATTGGTGGCAAAGTGTTAATCGTTCATATCCTGGATATGCGCGAGCATTCCCGGGTTAAGTTTTTACAGACATTACAGTACAGTACAACGTCACAATTTGCAATTGCTCACTGCTACATTTCCGAAATGTGAACATGCAAAGTAGAATCGTCACTCATCGATTTCGGACATTTTTGGGTATACAGGTGACGATTTATCTTATCCGTGTAGACCAAATGCCGCTTCGTACTAATTAATTGATGCTCTAAATCTTTCTAATAGGAAATTTTGGTCTATCTCTTTTCGTTTCCGATTTGCAATGACTATCTTCTAAATTTCACCACTAAGGGTGCTGCTGTCGTTTGCATTAGGTCGGGCGTAGTCGCTTTACTGTACCGTTCCCTCACTTGCATAGCTGTAGCTCTCTCCGTTCGCAAGCATTTTGGTTAAAGGGACTTTCCTTTGCACCCTGTATATCAAATCTGAAATGTAAATCTGTGAGATATTGCAACGAAAGAAAACACGGACTGTACTACATATGCAGTTGACCTTAAACAAAGGATAACCAACGCTTGCAACAATGCGTCGAAGAGCTCTGAAATATTTACAGAAGCATTATTAGATGAGCTCTGTTATTTAATGGATAAGAGAAAAATACTTTGAGACTGCTTTGTAAATTGCTTTTTGAAAATTATATTTCTAGGATTTAACCCATAATATATTTGAATGGCAGGATTTCCACTAAAACAGTCTTGCTAGTTAAGCAGGTTATTTAAAATTCAGATCGCTTGAATTCTACCAGTTTTTGGAAATGCTAATATTTTTGTTATTTAATGCCGTGTTAAGTAAATCAAATAGTATTTTTACAAAAAAAGTAGTAGCAATCAAGCAATCTGAGTTAAAAAAGAAATAAAGAATTATCGAAACAAATGTGTAAAAAGCACGTTTTTCTTTGTTTTACACGATCTCTGCCTATTTAATTCTGTATTTTGGTGTACTTGGGATGCAATTTTTTCATACTTGTTTACGTATTTTTTATATAACAAACGCCATCTTGAATTTATGAATGGTCCCTATTTTTACTGCTGTAATTTCATTTTAAATGGTAAGAAGATTTGATATAAATTAACTTCTTTAATTTATTTTAATTCATATAATTTTAAAGATACTGGTATATAGTTTTTCACAATGCTATTTTGTTGATAGACATGCATATATTATTTCGTAAAATAGAATTGGGAATCGTTTATCATGTTCAACTTAGCTCTTTATAGCACTTCAGTTATACATCCCAGCTACCTCTCAATAAGATTTACTTTTATTATTACTGACTTCTATGTATGTGGAGCTTGAATTTTTGCACATCCCTTATCGTTTCTGTTTGCAATGTTAAAAAGGAAATTTAATTTCGTAGATAAGTTGCTTTTATATATTTTTTGAATGAAGCATCTGTTTCTGTTATGTGCATTCTTTCTCATTATCTAAACTGAACTTTTTTCCTAAAAAGGAAAGTATGAATAAATGTTTAATTATTTACCAATTTTACCTTCACTATAATAGGTTACCGGTGCTCCAGTTATGGAATGTTGGAAAATTCTTGGTATTCGTATTTCAATTCCTCTAAAAGGACATTTACAGTAAAAGAAAGCTAATGTATGGCCGGGTAAATCTTATAAAGAGCATGAAATTAGTAAGTTTCATCCTGACGTGGTCTTTTTCCTGTCCGAATTTCTTGTGAAGATTTCATTTGGTAAATTTAAAAAGACAAATTCATAGGGAGTTAGGAAAGAATAAATTAAGTTTATTTGAGGTAACCTGAGATATAAATTTTTTTTGTCGTTCTAACCTCTTCACCTGCGAGTGGACTTGAAAACTGCTCTTTTAGGTTAGTTGAGGCAACTGGGCCATGATTTTACAATGGGACTCTGGAGCTTCTGACAATTCCGCTTCAAAACGCTAATGTTCATTTGAATTAAAGTCTGAACTCCTGTAAATGTGTTCAGTTAGGCTCCCTCTATCAGACAGAAATGCTCAAAATTACATTTTAATATTTAAAAAAATAAAAATATGCATTTTTAATCTTTCTTTCCTCATGGTTCCAGTTGCCCCATTAAAATAGAGTAAGTGGACCCGGAGGGTCTATGTTCCACACGCGTTTTTTTTTTTTTTTCTCATATGGGATATCAGGTCCTGTTTGAAGACGTGTAGACAACTTAAAAAAATTTAAAATAGGCAGATCATGTAAATTATATATCAAATAAAGAGCGTTATAAGGGAAATCCTTGCTGTCAATGTGTCTAAAAAAGCACTAAAAGTGAAAATATTAGATTTATTTATGCCAAAAACATAAAAATTAAGTAAGTACTTATGTACTTTAATATAGGTAATAAGTATAAAAGTCACATGGGTATTTTATGGGAAAAAATAGCAAGGCAAATCTATGAACAAACGGCTACGTAAGTACTTAAGCACTTTATCTGTATCCAGGGCTCGCATTATATAGGGAAATTTTTATTGTTCCTAGCAGAACCCTTAAGGAGTTACCTTCATGATCATTTTATTTAACATATTCTAAAGAAAGGAGCGATGAAGATATTATTTTCAAAATAGTGGTAGGAACAATAAAAGTTGCGCAGAAAAGAATGCGACCACTGTGTATCGTACAATTTCATGGTTTGGCTATCTCGTTTTCAGGAACAAAGTACTTGCATTCGTAAAATGTTGAAATAATTTCCTCACACCAGTATTTACAAGATAATCTATTAAGTACGCGAAAATATACTTTTACTTGTTTACAAATAAAGGTGTAATTTTCAACATAAAATTCCGCTGCCAATGTGGCAATTAGGGATTAAAATTGTGATGCCATAACGGCATCACCGCCTCTCAAGGACTCAAGAAATTTGGTTTGATACCACCCAATATGCTTTTTTAAAATTTTATTACGCAATTTTAATAAGGAATTCTATAATTTTCTTTATTGTGAACAAAAAACAATGGAGAAATTTATTTCTCGTACTAAGAGCAACTCAAAAAAAATTATTTATAACTATTAGGGTAATTGGATCCAGCATGGTCCAGTTACCCCGAATACATGTCCCAGTTATCCCATTCTTGAAAAATTTATGGGGTAACTGGGACACCGGGCTTACATTTGAAACATCAAGTAAATGTGTATAGATAGCTAATAATATTAATGTAGTTATATGCCTAATCCTTAAAAAAAAGATTGTTTAATAAAAGTACTTACAGTATTTTAATAAAGAGTCGAGGAAGTTCAACCATATTGACGTTCTTTTTAAAAAAATAAACGTAAATTTTTGACAATCTATCATAGCAAAGTGAGAGTTATGATTGAGTTGACACACGTTGTTTTAGGAAGTACAGATTATGGTGCACTGTTCACAAAAGCTAAAACTTAAAAAACATCAACAGTTTTTTATAAAATAACCTATCACCCAATTACCTCGTTGGTCCAGTTACCCCAACTAACCTTATGTGAACAGTTTGATTCATGACTCAATAAATTTTAATCCCTCCCATACACACTAACATTAATAGACGGGCATCTTCAAAACTATAATTTTACTCTTTTCATGCTGATTTAAAATCAGCATGAATAAATCACCAGAACTATATATATAATATATATATATATATATATATATATATATATATATATATATATATATATATATATATATACGCGCACACACACACACATACACACACATGTATATAATTGTAATGATAAGTGTGCTGCATTATAACGCTTAAAAAAAAAAAAAGGATATTCGTTATTTTATCATAATAAAATGTTTAAGCTGCAGAACAAAATTTGAATATTACTTTGAAATATGTTGGAATTGGGAATTATTACCTAGAAATATTTATAATAAAAGCATTATAATTCTTCAAAATACTATAAAGTTAGCACTTAGAAGTTATTGTAAATATTCATAAATGACGAACTGTAATAGTAAAGAATAATTGGTTTTGCGACCTTTGCTTTGCCTTTTATGTTCTCAGGTATACTTTCTCTAAAAACAAAAATACCGATATTCCCCATCATTTCTAAATTCCATTAACATTTATGTCACTCTTCCTTAGTTCGAATATCTCGGTAAAATATTTCACCTTGCTTGTTATTTATACGTCGTATCCCTCATAGCATGCATGGTCACGGTGACGTCGTTGTGACGTCACTGTAAGTCACTGTGGTCACGTCACATCTGTGACCAAAATGCCACCACTCAGTGATGTCACATTGTGACTGAGATGTGAACTTCTTAGAAAACTTTAAAAAATTGCAAAAATTCTTTAAAACATGTTATTTACTGTAAAATTATATTTTTCTGGCAATTAAAAGAAAATTGTGACGACACTATTATGTCACTGCATGTAACGTATGTCACGTCACATATGTGATAAAAAAACCACCATATTGTAAGTCACAGTGTGACAAAAATATGAACTTGAAAAATCTTTGAAAATGAAGAGAAATATTTTAAACAGTCCCGAGTTACAGCGACATAAGGAATGAAAATATATTAGTGGATAGCAACTAGTAAATTCTGTCACGAAAGGGGGAAGGGGCATAATAAATAAAATGCACGATAGAAGCATTAATAAACTAAATTTTCATGTTATATTTTATCAATTTGATGAATTAAGCGGTCTCACAGACCGCTCACAATAGTTATGCGGCAATTTTTGTCACATCAGTTAAGGGTTAAACAGTATTTTAAACAGTCCCGAGTTACAGCGGCATAAGGAATGAAAATATATTAGTGAATAGCAAATAGTAAATTTTGTCACGAAAGGTAGCGGGGGAGGGAGGGGACATAATAAATAAAGTGCACGATACAAGCATTAATAAACTAAATTTTCATGCTATATTTTATCCATTTGATAGATTAAGCGGTCTCACAGACCGCTCGCAGTAGTTATGCGGCAATTTTTGTCTCATCAGTTAAGGGTTAAACAATATTTTAAACAGACCTGAGTTACAGCGGCATAAGGAATGAAAATATATTAGTGGATAGGAAATAGTAAATTCTATCACGAAAGGCGGGGGGGGGGGGGGCATAATAAATAAATTGCACGATACAAGCATTAATAAACTAAATTTTCATGCTATATTTTATCAATTTGATATCTAAGACAGTAAAAGTATTCTTTTTTCATGATTTCAATTTTATCTAGCATTGCAATTTAATATAATAATCCTCCACTGATTGTTACACTCTCATATAATTATTGCGCATTTCAGATTCAAATCAGTTGTTTACAAAAACAAATAAATGATAAAAACACACCTGCTCAAATCGTCTGCTTCGCCATATTACCATAGAATAAACAAGAGAATACGCGGGAAGTGACTTCACTCTACTGTTTAGAACACCAGCACGCCTACAGCACTTCTTTTAATATAAAAGAAAGACATCTGCCATTTTAAGATATTAAAAATATACGGATATTATTGATGAAGCATATATGTAAGTCTTATTTAATTTAAATATTTTGTTCCTGTTTTGTATATATTATAATGATGAGTTAAGTAGTTTTATGTTACACATATAGAAAGAGACTGGTCTGTATTGTTTTCAGAAGGATATTTTTATTCGATTCTGTTGTATCTTAATCTGCCATCGCTCGAAAAAAAAAAAAAAAAAAAAAAAAAAAAAAAAGCTGGCGTAGAGACTGATTCGTGCCTACATTCATAGTAGTGTAAATATTAATTTTTAGTCTCTTGAGATTGAAAATGTGTTGAAACAGTGGTGTGGAATTTTTTTCGGCTTTTTAATGTTTTCTAGTTAATAACACTTATAGCATCATTATTATTTTGGAGTTAAATATGAAATTAGAAATTGTTTCAGATTAGAAATTAACATTATGTAAGCATTTTTTTTTTCTGTTTGTGATTTTAATCAAACATTTAATTGTAGACACTCAGAATCAGTTATTAAATTTTCTTCGATTGTAAATTCATTTTCTACGTTTTCGATATAGGGCAGACCGGGAGAATGCCGCCAACCCGGGTTATGCCGCCACCCCACCTAGTTTAAAAACTAAGGGCAGTTTGAGATAGTGAATGTGCCTGCACTATAGCGGCCAACAATATAAACAGTGATTAAAGTGAGAGTGACTTTGCTGTACGTAGTTCGTTTGTTCTAGTGAAAAATGTAGTTTTCATCAAGTTGCTTATTATTTTGGAACTTTAAATGAGTAGAGATAAGCACCTTTTATTGTAACATTAGGTATTTAAGATAATATGACCCGTAATCTACATGAATTCGCCGACATTTTGATGAAATGTGTTGAACAAGTTCGGTTCTTCTTTCGGCTTTGCTTGGGGATTTCCCCCATATTGTCCTCTTGGGGTAATGCCGCTGCCATGCAAATCGGGTGAGAAATGGCCTCATTTTAATGTAGTGGAGCCGATTCAGCAAAGTGACTTTTGCAATATGAAGTAAATTGTAAGCTTAACCATTATTATGCTCAATTACATTGCTTTCTAACTATTTATAGTAGGTTGTGTGTTTCCTAGTATCCATTTGATGCATGTACTAGGTCATTAAAGAGTGGCGGCATTACCCCGGTACAGTGGCGGAATTACCCCAGTGTCCTGGGTAATCCCGCCACAGTGCACAGGTTTAAAAAATATTTTTTTATGTATGCTTACTTTACAGTTATGATTATGGATAAATTTATACAGATACTAAAGATCATGATTCAGCTTTAGAATTTTTACTATTAAAAAATAAACATTTTTTCGAGGTGAAAAAATTTAAATTCCCTTAAGGTGTCGCCATTCCCCCAGTCTCCCCTATGTAATCACTGGAATAAAAAAACTAAATATATTTAAGCATTGAAATAAAGTGTTTTTCATGCCTGTGATAACAAGTTTATAGCTTAAACTGCTTTAGTATATTTTTTAAAAAGTTGGTATGTACTTTCGTAATATAGGACTGAATATTTTTTTAAAGCGATTAATAACTACTTTCTACATTAAAATGTTTTTTAAACAATAAAAATAGTTAATATGCAATCATTTATTTTACGTTTATATGTTCTTTTTAATACTTTTCAACAAAGTTGAAAAGTGTTTATGACTTCGGTTTGTCTGGCCGGCTGTCCGCGGTCTAACTCTCGCAAATATACTCGGATTGCCTTGAAATTTTTGGATGTTATTGACGTTTACCATAGCACGGCCCCTATTTGTAATGAAGTTTGTAGCGTGTTTAATTCATCTACAGGAACAGTCAAGAGTATTTCGTTACACTACGGCCTACGGGAAAAAATCGTTTCAAATGATTTTTAACGATTTTACACGCTTTCAAACAGAATAAAATTGATATGAATTTATGAAACGCACTAAAATATGCATTCTGAAGAGTATGTGGTGCAACGAATAGTTATTGTTCATTTACAGGGCTAAAAAAGGGATTCCAATACATTATTACACAGGGATGGAGGGAATTATTTGCGGCGTACTTTAATTATGTTAATCTATTTCATATATAATGAAATTGATATAAGTCGCTGAGGTTTACACACTATACATTATTTCATGATAATACGAAATGTATATAGCATTTACAGGACACACAAAATATTTCCGATACAATATTGTATCCGAAGTTCATTAGGGATGATTGCTGGAAATGCATTTTTAATTATGATATGCGCTTTTATGATTCACTATATTTATGCATAGAGTATGGTATATATAAATGCTATAATTCATATACAGGACTACATAAAAGTATTCGTAAGGGTTACTGAGTATATGCGCAAATTGATTAAAGGTAGTTTTTAAATGAGTTATGGATTTTTACGTTGAACTGCATTTAATTTACTTAGAAATTTTTGTAGAATATAGATAAAATGATATACAGGGTCACGTAAAGAATTGAATACATGGCCATCTATAAATTATAATTTCTGGAAATGTGATTTCAGCAGTTTTAAGAGTGTTTGAATTAAATTTTAACTAAGCAGTAGCGCGTAATAAACGTTCTAGGTAAACTACAAGATTATACAAAAGTATTCAAGTATGTTTCCATATATTAGTATAAATTGCTGAAAGAGAATTTCAACCTGTTATGCGTTTTCTTGCAAAAATAAATTTTCCCATTATATAATATGTATATCAACTTGCAGATCAAATGCAGGGCTGTTCAAAAGAATTAGAAAACATATTTGGCTATGGACGGTAAATGCTGAAATCAGTTTTTCAAATGTTTTATGTGTTTTCTAAAATATTTACTTAGTTATCTTATTTACGTTATTTCCCTAAATTACGATGTCTTGTTAAAGCATTCAGGAAGCGTTGGAAAGTGTTTTATAATCTATGCTTAACGCATGATTTTTCTTAATTGTTTTTTTCTATTTCGCAGATCAGTCTTTTTCTATAAAACATACCAAATCTATTTAGCTCATATTCACAAAATACAATATACACGGGAATAAAAAATTTAAATAAATATGGCTTATCATGTCATGTTTAATAAAGCAATGACTAATCACAACACATTAAAATTTTACACATTCTTAATATCAAGCTTGAACTCAAGATAAAGCTTAAAACTTAATAAAAAAAGATGTCAGTTGATAAGCATTGTTTTTTAAGTGGAAAAATTTAAAATGTTTTAGAAGAATAGGACTCCAAAATAGCGATATTTTGCTAAAAAGTACGGTAAAAAGATAAGAATTTATATTTCAAACAAAACTTTATTTTAAAATTGTGCATTTTAAAATTCATCACAATCACAGTGTTTATGGCAAGAACCATCACAATATTAATACTCAGAATTTTTTCCAGAGAGAAACATTCGGCTTGCATACAATATTTCAAATGAAAATCAAATTTCAAATTATTTGCTTAAAAGGCGCAAAGGCCAACTTAGTAAAAAAGATTCAATGCCGGGAATCGAACCCCTGCCATCAGTATAGCGCACGGACATTCTACCGACTAAACCACTTGGAACGATACCCAGCCTGGAAAATTTCTTGCTATTACATGTTGGCAAGGCTACAAAAGCAGCACAAGATGGGATATTTATCGTGAGCCACCGACATGGGGCAAACACGAAACTTAATTAAATCCAGCATCGGTTGAAACTATATTAATACTTAGAAATTTTTCCAGAGAGAAACATTCGCCTTGCATACAATATTTCAAATAAAAATCAAATTTAAAATTAAAATTACTTTTTAAGCATGTAATTTGAAATTTGATTTTCATTCGAAATATTGTATGCAGGGCGAATGGTTCTCTTTGGAAAAATTTCCAAGTATTAATATAGTTTCAATCGATGCTGGATTTAATTAAGTTCCGTATTTGCTCAATGTCGGTGGCTCACGATAAATATTCCATCTTGTGCTGCGTTTGTAGCCTTGCCAACATGTAATAGTGAGAAATTTTCCCGGCTGGGTATCGTTCCATGTGGTTTAGTCGGTAGAATGTCAGTGTGCTATATTGATGGCCCGGGTTCGAGTTCCTGCACGGAATCTTTTTCACTATTTTGGCCTTAGCGCCTTTTAAGCAATTAATTTGAAATCTGTTTTTCATTTAAAATCATCACATTGTTTATGACAAGTTCGTAACAAATGACACATATTTCACAAATTGGTCACAATGTGACTTCAAAGCATTGTCGCTTTCGTCACATGTTCGTCACAAAGCTAATGCCAAAATAGTCACAAATGACACACTTTTCACAAATTAGTCACACCGTGACTTCACAGAGTGGTCACAATGTGACGTCACAAACGACCTCTAAAACGGCCATAACGACTTCGCATTGTAGTCACTGTGACGTCACATCGACGTCACGTGACGTCACATCGACGGTCACAAAATCACGGTGTGACTTCACAACGACGTCGCCGTGACGTCACCATGCCTTACGGGATATTTCTAGTAAAAAAGTGCAGATGTAAATGAAAAAAAATTAAGACATTCTTCACCCGAGTTTTCTAGAAAATTTTAATTCTTTGCGACGAGCGGCACGAATACGTGTCGTTTAAAGGGTGTATAAAATCCTTGAATTTTTGAGCACCAGTATTTTTGTACAGAAAATCTTGCCCTATATACTTTTAGATTTTCTGCGGTTAATACATCGAGGAGGGGTCAGCAAGGCCGTAGACAGTGGGAGGATCACTAGGGTTTGATCCCCTTCCGAAATTTCTGCCAGGTCGACTATATGACTATAAATATTCAATTAATTTTAAGTCAAGCCAATCAAGATTCAAAAATCTAAATAATAGGCTATCATCTGTGTATTGTGAGATTCCATCAGCATAAAATAAAAGTCTATAAAATTATAAGAATTTTTGGGAATGAGACTTTAAAAGCTGAATTTCATCGCTGCAGAATAAAATGGCACCAATAGATATATGTAGATCGTCCAGCTTATTCAACCGAAACTCTTGAAAACTGCAGTGAAAATTTTATTTCCAAAAATCCGTAAACTTTCAAAAGGTTTAGAAAACTTAGCTGTTCTGAAATATGCTCCTGAGAAGCCATTTCTTACGATAAAACATTTGAAAACATGTTTAGAAAATCCAGAGAACATTAATTTGGTCAAACTAATGTCAATGAATCGGCGAAACAGTATCACTCCAAATTAGATTACAAATTTATAATATTTACAATTAAGAAAGCCCAGAGAATAAATTTTCTTTTATAATTATGTTATTAAATCATTTAAATTTAAAATGAAACATAATAAATTTATAAGCACAAGTCTTTATGAAATTAGTATAAAATAAATTTAAAATAAATTATTAGATTAACACTTTGAGCTTACAAATCCCCCTCTGAAATATTTTTCTGCCTACGACTTCGGGTCACGTGAATTGACGTTTTCGGGGATTGATGGAAAAAAATATTACAGGTACCGGAAATTTTGTAAGGATGAGTAAAGAAGGTGTAATCCAGGCATGTTTTTGATTGTCTGTGAGCAGGTTTTAATTTCTAACGACATTTGTAAACGCAAATTTCGTGCTCGTTTTCAAATAAATGACCCTGCTCAATGAGTTAAATAAGGAGAAAATTACATTTTGAAAAAAAGGGTGCCGAAGAATTATAAGAAATCTAAAAGACGCTCGTAAGAGAAGATTTCGAACAAGCTCTGAATAGTTAGCATTCTTAGATTTCTTGGGAAATCTTCGACAAACAATATAAAGATTTGTCATCCAATGTCCAGTGCTTCTTGAAACGCCTAACTACAAAATTCTATGTTTCTGCATTATTATATACTATGTAAATATCTTGGAAATAATATTAACTAATATAAAAGTTTGTACGATGCCTCAATCTTATACTTATTAGCAAGGAAAGATTTTTTAAAAAAGGGCTCTGTATATTATTATAAATAAAGGCCTTGTATAAATAAAGGCGCTCTAATATTATGCATCCCGTATAGCAGGGGTCGGAGCATATAGGACAAGTTTCATTGTTCTTACCAGTATCTATTATCAATATCCTTCATGATACATTCCTATTGCATATCTTATAAAAATGTCTTTTGAAGATTATTGATAAAAGATACTGGTAAGAACAATAAAATTTGTCCTACATGTTCCGACCCCTGCGTCTGGTCAAACATACCCAGTCTTTCTTATTTCTTGTTTGTACCATGAATTCCTCCACATTTTCTTAGAATGAGATAAACCAAAGATTTTAATAGAGTCTGTTACAATTCACTCATTTCTATAATACATAAAATATAATTATTTTAATTGAATTATGAAAAAGAGCAGGTTTTAATTTCTAACGACATTTGTAAACGCAAATTCCGTGCTCGTTTTCGAAAATGACCCTTCTCAATGTGTTAAATAAGGAGATAATTACAATTTGGAAAAAAGGGTGCCGAAGGATTATAAGAAATCTAAAAGACGCTCGTAAGGGAAGATTTTGAACAAGCTCTGAATAGTTAGCATTCTTAGATTTCTTGAGAAATCTTCGACAAACAAGATAAAGGTTGGTCATCCAATGTCCAGTACTTCTTGAAACGCCTAACTACAAAATTCTATGTTTCTGCAATATTATATACCATGTAAATATCTGGGAAATAATATTACCTAATATAAAAGTTTGTACGATGCCTCAATCTTATACTTATTAGTAAGAAAAGATTTTTTAAAAAAAGGCTCTATATATTATTATAAATAAAGGCTTTGTATAAATAAAGGCGCTCTAATATTATGCATCCCGTATGGGAGGGGTTAAAGCATATAGGACAATTTTTATTGTTCTTACCAGTATCTATTATCAATAATCTTCATGATACATTCCTATTGCATATCTTATAAAAATGTCTTTTGAAGATTATTGATAAAAAATACTGGTAAGAACAATAAAATTTGCCCTACATGTTCCGAACCCTGCGTACGTTCAAACATAACCAGTCTTTCTTATTTCTTGTTTGTACCATGAATTCCTCCTCATTTTCTTAGAATGAGATAAACCAAAGATTTTAATAGAGTCTGTTGCAATTCACTCACTTCTATAATACATAAAATACAATTATTTTAATTGAATTATGAAAAAGAGCTATTTTGTAATAACTAAATAATAATATTACTTAAAACTGAAAGAGTTGTTTACATCGCTGTTTGTGTTGATTTGTAAATAAGGAATTATTATTCGAATCACTTCATTTCAAAGGGCAAACGGAGAAAACCGGAAATCCAAACAGTAAAAAGCAGTTTTCATTGCTCAACTACAAGATTTAAATGCGAAGATTATTTCCAGACATGACATACAAATAGAAATTTTACATGAACTGCATGAATGAAGTCATATTATTCTAATCATGAACATCGTGAACTTATCTACATATTGAGATTTTTAAAATAAACAAAGCTTTGGGATGGATAATTATTGTTAGTAAAAAATTCTGGAAAAAAAATAATTAATAAATAAATATTATGCAAATTAATCGTTCGCTTTATTCAATTGCATTTAGTTACACATTAAAAAGAAAATTAACATCAAGTTTTACGTATAAAAACAAAACGTCAAAGAAAGTTAGATATGAAAGAATAAGAAATATTAATATGTAAGTGTGATTAACAATTAACAAATTATTGATTAATATTTAAACTACGTGATAAAATTAAATTCATTGAGTTTTTTAATATGTTGAAAAACAATTTAAGGCCAAATAAATATTTTTAAATGATAAGAAGAGAAAGGGTGTTGATTCAGAATTTTGAAAAAAAAAAATAATTATGTGAGTTATTACACGTGAAAAAATTAAAATAGCTTGCAAATGAAAAGACTATATTTAATTAAATTAAAATAATATGATTAATTATTGCTTGGAATGAATTTCGGATTGAAATATTTTAATTAGTTTTATGATTACTCGAAAATGTTATAACCAATACCATTATAAAGTTCAGTCATAGTTTTATTGACCTATTTCTTTTTATATCTTGTCATTTTTTCACCAAATAAATAAAAGTAAGTCATATATGAAATTTGTTTATTTCAAACTCTTGAAAAAAGTTAATACTATCCAGCCATAAAAGTCATAATACCTGCATATTAAAATTAATTTTGTTATCTATGCCAAACTGATATACTAACAAATCATGAGTCTATAAAATACGCCATTCATCTACAGAGTGTTCGTAATTTTTTTTGAAAAAATGAAATGGGACAAAATTTCATTTAAAAAACTAAAGAATAATGAGAATGATATTCAATAATGAGAAATTCTTTTTAGCTACTAATAGAAAACTATTTTAAATAATTGTCTGTCAAAAAATAAATAAAGAAAGAATCAAATCCGTGAATGATATAAATTATACTTTCTACAGTAAAAAATACAAAACATGTCTCATTAGTTTTCAGTCACCTTCATATACTTTTAAAGATCCTATGATTCTGCCACTATATTTTTCAATTTCACTGATTCTAACATAGCTTACTCACTCCATATGGCTGCAACACAAATGAGTTGCGATGAAAATCTGAGTCGTGTGAGTGGTAGAAAATGATAATGGGGGAAATTAGTAGATCTCTCAGGAAAATAAGTTAAAGTGCATCGGGTAGGTCGATTGAAAAGCGATCTATAAATGTAAACAAGAAGAGTTCTATTTTTCTCCGACTGTCAAGAAGGGTTATGTGTTTCACGCGTATCTGGGTATGTGGATTTCTTTATACCCTCGAAACATCCCAACGGTTGGATGGATGTTAATGAAGGAGGCCTCTATCGATTCGTCTTAACCGTCCGATGGTTATAGACTAAATTTTGCATTTATAAATTCAAAATGGCGGTAGAGGCGAAAAATTTTTTTTTACGCACCCTATTGAGTGGCATATCATTGGATAGGTCTTTCAAAATGAAGACGATGTTTCATTGACTATTTTACAGCCAGAAGCTCTGTTTAAATATTACACAACCTGGAAGTTGTGTATGTAAGATCTCTAGCATTAGTTCAACTCTAACCATCATAGACATCCATAGGCCTCATCAAAACAGTGTTTATAGGTAGGTACTAACAATTAAACACAACTTAAAAGTCATCAATACAAGTAAATAAAAATATAGGTAAGTAATATAAAAAATAGTTTCACATTAATGAGAAATATTTAATTAGTTCGTTTTTTACGCAGTCGGGTTTTTTGATTTTTAAATTTAATTTTTACTTGTTTAATGTTAAAAATGAAGGGATTACAAATAATTTTAGTGTTCTTTTAGTGTGATTCTAGTATTATGGCTGATCTATAACAACGTTTGCCATTGAAAATTCTATCATTTGTTTATAATTTTTGATTAAACCTTGATGAGCCCTCTAGGCAGATCTTACTTATTATACCATATTTTATATGAGATATGAGACATGATCAAACCTTAATTCTAGTTTTTGGAGGAATAACGTTGAAATATCAAGTTATGGTTACGGAAATTATTATTATATTTTTGAATATTCTTCTTACTTTGGGAAAGGCATAAATAAAAAAAATATCAATTTAATCATTACATTTCTCATATTGTGGTGATACTAATTTTCGGAAGCATGACTTCGAAACACTCTTTATTGGTTATAGAAAACGGTAAATACATTTTTGAAATTACTTTTCCTTTTGGGAAAGGCATAAATAGTCAAATTTATTCAATGGAGCAAAATGCGTATCAATCAACATCTCGTAAAATCAGTTAAATAAAAGAAAAAAAATATTCTTCGGTTCATGAAAATACTAGATCCCTTATAAGCAATAGATATTATACAAATTTACTCTACCGTAATCATCCTCTTCAATTACAGGCATTTATGCTGGCTTCTGTATTTACTATGGTTATTACAATTAATAGGTCTGACGACTCTGTTAATAAAATGTTTATATATTTATTCATATTTATTTCATTAGATAAATTGTACAAATGCTGCTTCTATGAAACATACCGGGTGTCCTAAAAATGACTGATGTATTTTAAAATTCAATAACTTGCAAACGGTGACAAATATTAAAAAAGTTTTTGCAGGAGGGTTATGTATGATGTCAGGAGTTTTCTTACTGTGATTCTTGATCTAAATTAGAATTTCAAACAATAGATGGCGCTGCGAGAAATACGTGCTAATTCCGGACCCGATTTTTGGTACTTCGGGATCTATTCAAATCATTTTAATCTCCTTTTTCGCATGGGAGAAGAGAGAGGCCGAAAAAGCGAGCCTGGATTTAGCGCCTATTGCTTGCAGCGCCATCTATCGCTGCTGTTTGTAACTAAAACTGGAGATCGCAGCATAAAACTTCCTGACATCTTACATAACCCTCCTGCAAAAATATTTGAGATATATGTCCCCGTTTGCAAGTTATTCAATTTTAAAATCCATCAGTCATTTTTGGGACACCTGGTATTTTCAATACTGTCCCAGATAGTTAAAAAATGTTTATGAATTCGGTTTGTCTGTGCAACTGCCCGTACTCGCGTAAATAGTCTCGGATTAACCAATTTGTATATGTTAATAAGGCTTACTGTAGGACGATCCCTATTGAAAATAAAGTGTGCAGAATTTTTAGATAATTTACAGGGACACACAAAATAATTTCGTTACATTATGTTCTATGGGGAAAAATCATTTGCGAGCATTTTATTAAAATTGCTTGTATATATTTCATTTCATTGTACGAAAAAATGAAATTTCTTAATAGTATTCAGTTAGTGTTGGAAAGTGTTTCATACTCAATGTCTGATACATGATTTTTTTGTTCTTGTTTCATATCTATATTTTGTCTTTTATGAATAATTTGTAAGATTAATTATTTACACTAACTAAAGATATTAAAAATAATCCATTTTTAACAGGCTTAAGGTCTATATGAAAAATTGTTTCGCATCGGTGACTTCGTTTAGCCGAAATAAAACTCTGATCCTGCATAATCTCGATATTGCGCTTGTTGTAGAGTAATAGCAGTTCACTCATCCGTAATTTACTGTTGTTTTAACGCATGAAATGTAACAGATTGAAGTGTTTTATGTCTTGTACTGGCGTAAATAACATTGTTGACACAAAATGAAATGTTATTCTCAGTAATATTGACTTAGTTTTCTTCAATATGCTTTTAAGTATCCCTAGGAATAATATACCATGGAAATAGACGATCTGTATGATAGGCATGATTATTTTTTATCTTATTGCCATAAATGGCCTTCATCAACGGATATTACTAAATCTAGTAAAATAAAATGTTTTGACACTTTTTTTTATAAATGGTATTTTTTCTATCGTGACACAAAATTATTTCTTGGAATTTTTTCTCCACGTTGTTTCAATCGGCACGTTCTTGTTTACAATAAAAAAGTCTTTTTTCTGCAACTTTTATAGATGTGAGTAAAAGTTGTTTATTTCTATTATTAATTCATATGAATTTAGTCCACCGTAATCCTCCATTTCAATTACGGAAATTTATATTAGCTTCTGTATTGCATTAAGAGGTTCAATGACTCTGTTAATGAAATTTTGTTGTGCGATAGATATGAATAATCAAATATTAATTTGCAGATATCTCTTTTACAGAAATATAAATGAATGTTTAAGTTTATTTGTTAACACACTGTAAAAAAAAGAAAAAAAAAAAAAAAAAAAATGTTGATTTTACCGTATAATACTGGCAGCTGGGTTGACAGATTATAACCATAACCACAAAATTAACAATAATAAACAGTAAGATAAGCAGTAATATACCATTTTATAAATTAATTAAACCGCATGTTACTGCTTTTTTACGGTTTCTTATTTTTGATTTGACGGTATAATATTGGCAGATGCAGTGCCAGTATTATACCGTAAAATCAACAATTTTTTTACAGTGTATAATGGTTTTCACTAGTATTATTTTCCATGTAATTTTTTTTTTCTATCTTGAACATGCTATGATCGCTATTAAGTCAGTTATAAAGCATTCAAATATTTAATAGCATTTGAGTCTCAATGATATATTTTTATATAAAAACATATTTAAGAAAAAATTTATCAAACCATGCTTATGATACAAGAGTTTCTCGATTATTATAATAAGAGCTGAAGAGTTTCCTTGTTACAGAGTCAACAAAGTTTCATCCTTAAAGAAGATATATTTAATAAAAACTCTCAAGATTAATCTCGCTTCTATGCAATCCAATTCTGTTGTATAGTTAAACTAAAATTTACCAGTTATATGAACTTTATGATCTTTATAAACTGATGCTATTATTTCATTTATAAATATATATATTTAAATTAATGGCGTTGTCAATAGTAGAAACATTTATATATTTTAAAATTCTGACATTTACAATCCCATATTTAAAATATGAAATTGTAAAGTCATATTAAAATAATGTATTTTTTACCCGTAAAAGTTTCAATAAATCGAGATTCTTTCATGGCTGGTCTTCACTGGGTTACCTGGGAATAGACAGATCCTCCCTCCTTCGCTTTAAAGATATTCCTAGCTTTAAACCCTTTGAGTCGGCCGCCCAGGAAAGTGTCTCCTGTAAATTTTGCTTTAACCCTTTATGCATCTATGACATTTTAAGTACCTTAATTATCTTTAAAAAGTCATCTAACACACTGGTTGGCATCAATGCAATTTACGATGATTTATTGATATTTTACTTTATCATATTCTAGAAACTTTATTCTTTGTACAGATAAATAATATTTTAAATCGATAATTTCTTTTCAAATATAACTATTCAGCTTTCTTGACGTTGAAAGACAGTGCACAGAAAAAAAAATTACATAATTTACAAAAAGGCATTATAACGACGAACGAAAATATAATACAACATCTTCCGAGAAACTCACGATTATTTAAAGCGTACATTTATCTTTAGAAGCCCCAGAAAACAGTAGATTTTCCAGATTAAAAGAAACGTTTATAAAAAGAATTCTCTGTTGTTGCCCGTAATTTTCGGAAATTTTTACGAGTAGTTTTTTTGCTCGCGGGCTATCAAAGCATGCGAGCTAATGTGCCCGCAGGTTTTGTATGTATGTAACGGGATAACTCTGGATAGAAATACCCGATTTGCTTTAAACTTTGGATATAGGTTCATTCTGATAAGGCGCTTCTCTTATTAGTTTTGTGGGTTCATTGGTTAAGTATAAAGCGAGGAACGGGGGCTAATTACTCCCCTTAATTTATATAAATGGGTTTTTGATGCTGAATTATGCAATTTGCTTCAAATTTGATGTACCGGTTTATTCTGATAAGGCGCTTCCCTGATTAGATTTGGAGGTTCATTGATTAAGTATAAAGGGGGGAAATTCAGGAGCTAATGCCTCCTTAATTTATTTTTTGAGGGACATTATTCTTTTTAAATAAGAGTATAATATACAATTACAGTGAATAGCCTGTGAGCTCAATGCCATCAATTTAACAGGGCGCTTTTCTTTTTATTTACAGTGTATTAATCAGTTTTCTCAACGCGGAATATCGGTTTTTCTACATGTTACCAATTCTCCGGAAAACGTTTTCATCTGCGTAACTGAATTTATGCATTGAAGTGAAGAAAATAATATGAATTTTAATATTAGTGTTAACGCTGTAAATTTATCATGCGTGTCTGTTAAGTATGTTTTTTGAACAGTAATATATATACTTGAGAATTGAAAGTAACCGAAAAATCTACATTTTGGGTTAAGAAAATAGTATCTGCACTGAAAAAAAATGACATTTTTACAGTACAAAGTACTGTTCATCTCGCGCACAAACTGGATCACAATGAATGTGCTGTATCTTTCTTTGGTTTCCTGACTATATTAACATGGATAATACAGTAGTTGCGTAAAATTAACAGCACAATGTGCTGGCAACTTGGACGCCAGCAGTTTGTGCTGTAAAAAAATGCGTCCAAATTGCCAGCACATTGTGCTGTTAATTTTACGCAACTACTGTATTTTCCATGTTAATATAGTCAGGAAACCATAGAAAGATACAGCACATTCACTGTGATCGAGTTTGTTCTGGCAAATTTACAGTGGTTTTATTACAGTGTGGAATATCGCTTCTAGATATAACCAATTCTCTATATTCTGGACACAAAAAGAAAAATTCACGAACTGTCAAATGTCAACAAACTAAATTTTCATGATATATTTTATCGATTTGTTATTTAAAACAGCGAAAATACTTTTTTTCACGATTTCAATTTTACCTAGCTTTGCAAATTATTATAATAATCCTTCATTATTTTTTATTATTAAAACAGTTTCTCGGAAAATTAGTACATGATGTGGTAATTTGGATATCGTATTTAGATTTACGAATATTGAATCTGTACAGTTCCCATTTTTGCTTTGCGGGAAGGAAAAACTTTTATTTTTTTGCCAACCAGTATAATTTGGGACATAAAAGATTAATTGTAAAAAAGCTTTATATTGTTAAAAATCAGTACCTTAAATTAATCAAAATGCTGCCATTTTTTAGTATTTTCTCGGCTTATAATAAAAACACACGTACTCAATTATTTTTGAGTACATCAAAATAAATCTAAAAAAGAGAAGAAGACTGGGGATGCTGCGATCATTTTTTGTACACGAGGTCTAAACCACAGCACCTAAATTTTTGCCTTGCGCACTGACTTATAAATAGCTTTATGACTTATAAATAGCTTTTATGACTTATAGTAGCTTTGGTAGGCCTATTTTTTAGGTGATTATATGGTCTCTTGAACTAAAATTCCAACGTTTTATAACATAAATTTTTGCTTTAATTTTCTGCGATTAAATAACGCATTTTTGTTTTCGAAAATAGTGGTACTCAAGTTCAAGAAACTGTACAAAATCTGAAAAGTTTCCGCCTGCGACAGCTGGCTACTTTTGAGTCAGCCTGTAGGCCCAGTATTCAGAGGACAACAGCTAAACGGACCAGAATCTCAGGATCCTTTAAAGTTGTGTCCGATCCATCACTGACGTTAACAGGGTTCGAGCACGTCTGCAATTGATGCGTAGCCAGCACCTTAAGGGAGTTCTGAAATCCAAACTGGCTACTTTATGACACGTTTCTGAATTTATTTTTTTCGCAAACGCATAAAATGGCTGGTGCATTTATTCAGAAACTGTGAAATCGACTTTTCTTCCATTTTTAGGTAAAGACAGATATTTATCTTATTAGTATTAAAATTTGCTTATAATTATTTTAAAAATCTACCTACGTATAATTATTATCTTTTAGAAAATACTGTCAAATTTGGCGTTTCGAATCGAATTTTCGGACGC
This sequence comes from Maratus speciosus, assembly GCA_963932465.1. Taxonomy (NCBI): domain Eukaryota; kingdom Metazoa; phylum Arthropoda; class Arachnida; order Araneae; family Salticidae; genus Maratus; species Maratus speciosus. Next base: position 302,352,678 of record OZ010796.1, on the reverse strand, counting down.
AACAGCGCGGGAATTAAAGAAAACTGCTGTTATAGTGAAACAATAGCTTTTAACACAAGATGTAATTCATTTAACGAACAAGTGGGTAAGTGTGATCACAGATCGCACAGAGGGTTTCGTTTAATATTCCTTTCAAAACACTTTATCTTTTGCAAAATCTGTTAATTTCACATTTCGCAACCAGGAGGCGCACTCTATTCTAAACAAACCTCTATCCGAACGAAACTCCGTGTTACAAACTATCCGTAGATATATTAGTCGAGGGGATCGGGCCCGTAGCACCCGAGATAGGTAGGCGCCCCCTGGCGGTAAACATTGGAACTAAGATATGCACGGCTATGGTGCATAATATGAAAGAGTGGTCAAAGGAGTGTCGGCAAAAGTTAGAAAGGTGCACCCCGGGTGAAAAGGGCGGAGGTTAGAAGAAATGCTAAAAATACAGAAATTAGAGCGCCCGGAGGGAAAATAACATGAGACTTTTTGAAAATTTTATGATTTTTCGTGTGATCGCAAGTGTTCATAAGAGTTCAATAAGTATGCATAATTTCACATCTCCAACTTAATTAGGGGCTGAGTTAGAAAAATTGCTTAAAATACACAAGTTAGAGCCCAGAGGGGTAAATATAAGACTTTTTCAAAATATTATGATTCCTTGTTTGATGTGAGGAGTTCAGCTATAAGAATACAAAATTTCAAGTCTTTAACTTAATTAGGGGCTCAGTTAGAAAAAAAGCTTAAAATATACAAGTTAGAGCCCATAGGTGTAAATATAAGACTTTTTCAAAATTTTATGATTTGTCGTTTGATGTGAGGGTTTCAACTATAAGAATCCAAAATTTCAAGTCTCCAACATATATAGTTTCTGGGAACGGGCTCTGTGACGGACGGACAGACAGACAGACAGAGGAGTGAGACGAATAGGGTTTTGTCATATGAACTGAACCCTAAAAAGGAAAAAAAGCTGTTCGATTTCAAATCACTTCAATAATCATGTTTGTATTTGTCATGCTTTTGCGTTTAAAAATGAGTTCGTAAATGTGTGAAGAAGTTTTGCGTTGATGACTGGGAAAAATATTTTTTTGAGAACCGCCTTAACAATTGATTTGATTGGAACTTCTCTGATAGCAGAGATACCACACCTACCATAAAATATAATTAGTTAATTTTGAACCAAACTACTTTTATTGTTTAAATTATTCTGAGTAAATATTTCTGAATTGTACATGAAAGTTTAGTGAAAAATTTCTCTTGAAACGTGTATATATAAAATGGAGTGATTTAAGATTATATTTATTGGCAAAGTTTAATTTTGAATACCAAGTGGTTACTTGTTTTTAATCCTGTCATGCACTCGTAAATGATGCAATTGTAATAGTAACGAGTAGGTTTGGGTTCTCATCTTTTGAATAGCATTTTTTAAAACAGTGTAGATAGTTAGTGTTTTACCTGTACTTAAAATGACTGTTTTTCTTATCATTGCGACTTATTTTAAATGAATTCTAACGAGAAATTTAACAAGAAAGAAAAATAATGTGTCAAGCATAGCTTATGAAACACATTCAGAATATTGTAAAAAAAAAAAACTTCCCCGTTTATCAAGGTGAAAGGTGATGTCAAAATAAACAATTTGAAAAACGTATATTGTATTTGAAAACCCAATTATATTCGGAATTTCCCAATTATATTCTCCATCTATTATAGTCGGAAAAAAATCCGAATTATTTTGTGCAGATTTGTATATGACCTATAGATTTGTATATATATTACATAGTATGCAAAAATTTAGTTCAGTTAGGAAGCGCATAACAAAGTTGAAAATTCCCCTTCAGCAATTTCCGTCAACAAGCTTAAATGTACTCGAATTCTTTTGTGCTGCCCTGTATATGATCTATACAATTTATGCACACAAAGCAATACGAAAATATTCGTTAAATTTGAAAACGTATATCCAAATTAAAAACGGGCTTTCAGCAGTTATTGTTCATAGATAGTACTGTTATCGTATTCTTTTGTGTATTCCTAAAAATCGATAAATGCTATGCACACTCTATCCTACAGTAAGTACCTTGCAGGGCACCTCAGACATGTATATCAATTTCAATATGTTTGAAATATTGTAGCATTAATAAAACATACCACAAACGATTTTTTTCCACGACCCTAATGTAAATGATTTCTTTTGAGTTCCCCTCTAAACGAACTATAAATGCTACACATTTCATTTCTAATAACGAACATGCCCAGGTAAATCTCAATAACATGTTTCAATTACATTGAAATCTTGGATACTTATGCGAGTTAGAGCACAGAAAGACTGACAAACGGCCAGAAAAGCCGAATTAATAAACACTTTTCAACTGTGCTTGAAAGTGTTAGAAATATAATTATGTGTTAGAATTTTAAGTTTCATTCATTTACAAACTAAAAATAAATATTTTTTTAATAAATATTCAATAAAATATTTATTTTATTTAGTTGACTTCTTAATCGCCAATAATTGAGGAGTTCAGAACTTAAGTGAATGAAGTTAACTTTTTGTTCAATCGGTGAAAATTGGTTTGAGATGAATTCTTGCTCTATACACAATAATTTGTTCGGTGTCGTAACAAACCAAGTCCCAGATTTAAAATATGAGAGACAGATAGTGCTAGTCTCGTACGATTCTGGATAAAATGAATGAAAGCCGCAGCCAATGAAATAGACAGGCCGAGATACTCCCACTCCTCTTGGCTGTCATGTGATGAAAATAGGCTGATTTCCACCAATTGTAGAACTGCCATGTGATGAAGATAATCCGAAAAGCAACCGAAATCGTTTGAGTGGCGCTGCCTGTTTCTTGCGCTGGCTGTTCTGTATAATGTTTTATGGAATTGATACCCTTTGATTCTCAACGCCTCAAATAACGATTGGTTTTCTAATCTGAAAAAAATTTCTTGAAAAAACTTGAGAAAACGAAATCGCTAGGCACCGGAAGAATATTCCCTTTTTGACAGCTTTCCATCTTTAGCTCTTTTACATTACATGGTACTCCTACCGTCATGACCACTAAATTTTTTGCTTAAGACAAGATTCTGTAATAGACAGCTTCCATTTCTATAGGTTTTACTATATAAATCTGAATATATTTGTTATGGATAAGCTGACTAAACGTCTTCGAAATTCGCGGACGTCTTCAAATTAGTGATGGGCGACGTCCATATTTTTTATCGATTTAATCGATACTGTGGCCAACTCGATTATATCGATATCTCTAGTCAATAAATTGCTATTCTTAACCGACATCAGATCCGATTTTATGAAGAATTGCCACAAAAAAATTAAGATTAGTTTTGCTGTTAGATTACTTTCTAGTAAAATGACTAATTTTGCTTTAACAGATCCAAGTCACCTATTGAAATCTTGGAGATTATATTTAATGTTTTTAAAAAGCCAAGGGAGGCGAAAAGCAAGCTTTTTAGCTTCCCTCAGCTCTTTAAGAACTTTAAGGAAAGCTCCGTTCACCGAAAGCCCATCAAAAATGGAAGCTGAAGACAATATAAAAGCCAATACAGAAAATTTCAGCTCCCCCTATCAGAGAGAACCACAACTAAAGTGGTGGGGGGGGGGACAAACACGAATGGTCCAAGTTGTGTGAGAATCGGACCCATAGAACCTGAGATATCGAATTAAGAAGAGTACACTATTCAGAAGAAAATACAGGAAATTGTAGCACCTCTAGGGGAGAGAACCAGAATTCTAATATTGGTGTTATTCGTGGGAAACAAACCAAGACGAATGGTCCAAGTTGTCTGATAATCGGGCTCATCGAACATGAGATATCGAATAAAGAAAAGTACACCATGCGGCAGAAAATACAGGAAATTGCAGCACCCCTAGCGGAGAGAATCAGGACTCAAATGGTAGTGCCGTTGGCACAAAAGATACCAAGACGAATGGTCCAAGTTGTGTGAGAATCGAATCCATAGAATTCGAGGTATTGAGTAAAGATTAAATATACACTAGAGATCCTTTCCATAAGAATCGTAAATTTGCATTCAAGTTTTGCATTCAGATCGGCATTAAGATAACATCGATTCGGGACAACATTGATTCAGCATTGTTTCGAGTAGAATCGCTCAGCTTTATTTTCGCTCAAATTGTCACTGCAGTAGAATCGATACGGGTAGTGTAGTAGTAGAAACGTTCATTTTACTCTTTTTTTAAATCGTCATAGTGCCTCGATATGATCGATCTATACAATTTAGCAGCCAGTTAGATCGTCTAGGATCGATCTGTCTGGATCGATTTTAGAAGTAGAGTTTCTGTCAAATTTTGTATAAGGGATTTTTAAACTGTTTACTGTCGAATTTAGCATCAGCTCCCCGGAGAGGGTTAGAGGAGGGAGGATTTTTCAAAATTATTTTACCCCTCTCATGTAATACCTTAAAAAATTTGTCATTTCATAACTTTTCTAAATCCGCTTTTCTTTTGGAAATGCACCGATAATTTCAGGCCCCAGTGCCTAAAATGCTTAAAAGGCAGGCACCTAGCAGCGGTTTTTTCGTACTCTAGTACATTATATTTCATTCATGGGAAAATTATGAAACTTATATCAATCTGTGTCTAAATTCGAATAAAAAAATATTGGCATATTTTACATAATTTTAACTTCCCTTTTTTCGCCGCAAGAGGGCGCTTTAAAGTTTTATTTCTTTAAACATTTTGCCTGTTTTTTGTCCAAAAATTATGAAATTCATAACATAAAAACTTCTCATTTTCCCCTACCTTCTCATTCTAGTTTCATCTTTATATCACCAGGGGGCGCAGTCTTTTGAAACTTTCATATTTGGCCTCAGGCTTTTGACATTTATCACCCGATTTCTGATTTTTTTGTTTCATTGTTCCTTTCAGTCATTACTAAAATTCTCTAAGTTCTTGACCCATTCTGGCCATTAGGGCCCTCATTCTGAACAAGCTTTGGTCACATACGGCCTCTCTTTATATCTCAAGCACTAATCATACAATTAACTTGGTTCTTTTACAATTCTCCTCATTTCACCCTTAAGGGAATGGTGAACGTTAAGATTTTTCTTTTATAATTTTCATCATAGAGATATGAAATTTTGTGCAAATATACATTTTACCGTAAGTATATAGAACACTTTAAAAGAAATTCCAAATCTCATTATAATTTTAAGATTTTTTTTTTAAATTTAAAAATTTAAAAACGAAATTTTAAAGTGCTCCATGCGCCTTAATTTTTGAGATATTTCCTCGATTTTACATTTTAATCACTTAAGACTCTATTTCAAACAAATTTGTGTATCGAATTTTTAATCCCTTGCAAACTTACTTTTTTAGAGATTTTTTTCTGAATTCCATATCGATTTTCATCAAAATTTTGCCTTTTAATAAGTTAAAAATCAAATTTAATTACCTTAATGAAATCGAATTTTAAAATGTATACACAGTTTCATTGTAAGTAATATTAGGATTCTTCCTCATCAATTTCATGAATTTTGATAAAAAATTAGGGACTCATGGAGCATTTAAAAAATCTAAAAAGTTTGAAAAATCAGGTTTGAGTAAAACAGATTAAATTACATTAAAGGGCCAAAAAATGTTTGTGTACAAAATTAAAACACTTGTAACTTTGCGAGAAATCATTCGATTGGTCGATTTTTGCTCAAATAAAGGTCCACGGTCCCCTTAAACTTCTTATTCATCTAGCCAACTTTAAACCTTGGTCTGCCTCACCGTCAATTTGGGGCTTATATGACCCGCTTGGGGGCAGTTTTTCAACCATCCCCAGACCCATCATGTAATACCTTGTTAAAAAAGCCTCGGTCCCGTCTCCCCATAATTTCGTCTCTTTGGTTGTTCTATTTTCAAACCTTCACCAACGGTATATTTGACGTTGCCAAGCGATTTATGCCCTCGGTAAGCGCCCCATTTCATTAGGGGCTTAGGAACTTATCGAAGAATCGATTCTAGAACATCCGATACTAGAATTTGGGAATCGATTCTTATTGTGATCTATGATGTTTTATGCGATGTCGATATTTATAAATACTCTATATTTCCAGAATCGTCCATCACAAATTAAAATTTTGCGTCTGTAGTTCATGCAGTCCCCGTAGTTTTTGATCTAACAAAAATATAACTGTGAAAAAAAGGAGCAAGTTTCGTATAAAAAAAGGGATAAAAAAACTGCCAAGAAAAGAAGTAACATGTAAGTGGGTGCCACGTTCAAATAAAATTAACTCAAACTTATCTACTGAAGTATTGTAGCATTGCTTTAAGTGTTTAAAAATAAAAATTATTGATAGCATATTAATAATAAATCTATAACTTGCAAGTTTTTACCTACGAGTCATTTATTTTATTAATGGCATTATTATATCAAAACTTGATATTTCATGTTTGGATGCCTTAATTTGAGTGTATTGAGGCTCCTGAAAGGGGTGGAGTTAGTAGAGTGATAACCATCGTCCAAGCCTATGTGTCTTTGTCAGGCATTAGTTTGTTTGTAATGATGTTTCCGGGGGGGGGGAGGGGAGGGTCGCTAATGTGATAATCAAAGACGAGCGGAAGTGTACCTGTGTGTGTATTTGTTTATCAAATCTTTAACATGACTCATTTGTTTATTATAATAATAATATTGCAAATTGTTATAATGACATTGTTATTAATAGTATCATTATCATTTTATTAAAACATGAAAATGATAGGCATAACATTCATCAAAAACTTGCCAAATACTAGATTTATTATCAATATGCAATCAATAATTTTTATTTTTAAACAATTAAAACAATTCTACAATACTTCAGTAGATAAGCTTGAGTGAATTTTATTTGAACTTGGCACCTACTTACATATTACATGTTTTCTGGCAGTTTTTGTTTTATTTAGACACTTTACTTAATTCGTTTTAATGTGCTTACATGTGACCATTTTATTCACCAAGCAACACTCAATTTTAATTTAAATTTCCTACAACAAAGTATTTGACTGTCAATTTGCGGCAGAAATCTATATTTTAATACCTCTTTATTCAATGCATGTTTTGAAACGAAATGTATTGATTCGCAATTTTTGTTATTTCTGAAACAACAATAATCATATTGATAATTAAATAAAATTATAAATTAATAGACAATTTAAAATAAAAAAAATTGTAAAATTCAAAAATAGGTTAAATTTAAAAACAAAAAATTTATTAAAATTATATAAAATTTTTCTTCCTTTTCTTTTTAATGAAGTCGCTAATTTGTAGATACAGTTAATAATCTTATTATATAAATCTTCTCTCCTCTGAAATTTTCACTTCGCCATCTTTCTCCGCCAACATATCATATGCAAAATTATATATATATATATATATATATATACATTAAATATTTTCTTCTATTATTTTTCATAGTAATATAAATTAAAAAATCTAGATACCCTACCTCATTATTTTTTAAACATGAAAGAAAAATCATGCGTTAAGCATAGATTATGAAACCCTTTCCAACACTTCCTGAATGCTTTAACAAAACTTCGTTATTTAGGAAAATAAGGAAGATAAGATAACTAAGTAAACGTTTTAGAAAACGCATAAAACATTTAAACAAGGTTCATATCGTTGCATTTTATCGCAATCTTTTTAATGCTTTCAAAATTATTACCGACAAGCCGATTTCAGTTAGGGGGATACACCCTGTATTTGTGACTCAATAAGTGGTTTCAACCACATGTTCTACGGTAATTATTGCTCGTATGGGTAGGTAGTATCACCCCTCTTATTTTGAAACAAATTGGAAATTGCACGTAAAACGTGGCAAATAATGTGCGTTCGTACTATAATTAGTTTTAGAAAATTTTTTTGCATCGCATATTGTACTGAATGCATATTTTAGTGCAGTTCGTCAGTGCATATCAATTTCATTCTGTTCAAAAGGCTGTAACATCATTTAAATGCACTTGCAACAATTTTTTCACATTGGCCATAATGTAACGGAAAAATTTGACTGTCCCTGTAATTAAACTATACATCAGATTTTTATAAAATTTGAAATGACTCGACAAAATTGTGCAACAGTTATATATTTAAAATTTCAAACCATACGGTTGGGTAGTTTTTGCTCTGTTATATGCGGATAGACGGACAGACAGACAGACGGACTGAACGACGACTACAGATGCTACGTATTTATATAATTACGAACGCACCTAAATACTGATTTCAGCAGTTACCGTCCACAGCCAAATACGTATTCCAATTCTTTTGAACAGCTTTGTATTTAACCTGAAGGTTGATATATATACTATATAATGCAAAAATATAGTTTAGCAAGAAAACGCATAACATGTTGAAATATCTCTTTCAGAAATTTATACTAATAGATGGAAACATACTTGAATACTTTTGTACATCCCTGTAGTTTACGTAGTATCTTTATTAAGCGCCACTATATAGCTAAAATTTAATTCAAACTAAAACACTCTTAAATCTATTAAAATCACATTTACAGACATTATCATCCATATACGGCCGTGAATCCAATTCTTTGCGTGACCCTGTATGTCATTTTATTTATATTCTACAAACGTTTCTTAGTAAACTAGATGCAGCTCAGCGTGAAAATGCATAACTCATTTAACACTAGAACCGCCGGAAATTTTACTGAAGTGTTATAATTATATTTTACACCGGAAATTTTAATTGAAATTACTTAACTTATTTATTTAACTTATTTCTCCGAAGTAAATTTTAAACTTATTTTAGAAAGAAATTTCTGGTGATAATCGAAATATTTTTATTTGCGAGCGGTCAAAGTGACCGCTACGGCGGTTCTAGTGTTAAAACCCACCTTTAAGCAATTTTCGTTCATACTCATTGTACCCTTAACCATTATTTTGTTTTTGTTCCTGCATATGAATTACAGCATTTATACACACCATATAGTATGCATAAATATAATGAAACATAAAAGCGCATATCATAATTAAAAATGCATTTCCAGCAATCATCGCTAATATACAGTACTTCGGACACAATATAGTATCTGAAATCTTTTGTGTGTCCCTGTAAATGCTATGCACTTTGTATTATATATGAAATAACTTTAGTAAACCTGAGCAACGTATATCAATTTCATTATATACGATATAGTTTAACATAATTAAAATACGCCGCAAACAATCACCCCCCCCCCCATATCATTATGTAATGGAATTCTTTTGTGTGGCCCTGTAAATGAGTAATAACTATTCTTTGCACCGCATATTCTACAGAATACATATTTTAGTGCACTTCTCAAATGCATATCAATTTTATTATGTTTGAAAGCGTGTAACATCATTAAAAATCATTTGAAACGATTTTTTCTATTTGGCCGTAATGTAACAGAATACTTTTGACTGTCCCTGTAAATGAAATAAACATGCTACAAACTTCATTTGAAATAGAGATCGTGCTATGGTAAACGTCAATAACATCCAAAAATTGTAGGGCAGTCCGAGTATATTTACGAGAGTTAGAGCGCGGAGAGACAACCAGACGGCCAGACAAACCGAAGTCATAAACACTTTCCAACTTTGTTGGAAAGTGTTAAACATAGCAGAATTATATAGAGACGTAGAGAACCCCGCCCACGTTCCCTTTCTCATTAGTTATTAGAAATTATCTTCTTTCTGTAGAAATCCCTTTTGCCATCGACCCCTAATTTAAACGAATTTTCAAATAAATAAATAAATAAATAAATAAATAAAATAATAAAAAAAAAACCCTACTGAAATACAGAAGATTCTTCCCATTCTCCGCCCATCCTGTCTAAATTCTCTATTTTCATGGTTTTCGCCAAACACAATTCCTTCCTGACAAGAAAAGTCACTTTGACGTAGAAAGCTTTGACCAATCAGATAAGGAGATGGCGAATCATGATTGGAAAAATATATGCTTGCTGCATGTTTAGCCCAGATTTAACATTTGGCGCTTTTTTTGACAAATTAAAATTTCACCTAATAGACGTAATGTTAAAGTAAATATGGACACCCCCAAGCAGGTAATTAATCGATTTTTGCAATTTGTTTTAATTCCTTACAAGGAAGGTCTCCTTACTGAACATACTCAGAATATTTTGAAAAAAAATACCAATTAAACTACTTATGTATTTAATAAAGGATAAGTCAAATTTAGCGGCGGAATTACAGTAGAAAGTCTTTAAAAAAATAAAATTCTTTCGAGTATTTGGCGCAAAAAGACGAAAGCGTCACGCGATTTGGCGAGCAGTACTTTTCCTCGCCAAAAGCAAACGATTTTAATGCACTTGAAAATTGTTTGTTAATTGATATTTAGAATGCGTGTAAAAAGTATTTAATGAATTTAAACGTAAACAATGAGAGGGTTTAATAAACACATTTTTTCGTATTACATATTTATGTTGATTGTTATTTAATTTTATTACTTTAAAAACAATTTCATATATAAAAAAATACTTTCATATATTTAAGCGTATTCCAAAATAAAGGCAAGATTCAATTCATTTATCAGTTATTCATTTCAATAATCAAAGAATTCGTCGTTTCCATAGCAACAAAATCGAATCGACAGTGCTCAATTGGACTTAATTTTGAGATATTGAAGCGATTTTAATTTATTTTAACAAAACTATAGTTACTAAAACTATAGACAATACTATAGTTAAATCAAACTAAAACTGACAAAACTAAAGTTATTTACATTAAATTTATTTCAACAAGTTCAATATGAAACATATTAAAGAGTATTCGACATAAAAAAGCATTTTTCGAAATTTCATTTCATCGCCAGCCGATAATAAATCGCCAAATAAACGAAATTTTCATTATTTTTTTACGAACGTTCAATCGAGGTTCCGCCAAAAAAAATTTATAAACATATCTATCCACAGGAGAAGAACACTCTGTATTTTTTTCAGATTTTTCTGAATATTCCCGTATGGAGACCTTCCTTGTTAGTTTTATAATGTAAACGAACTTGGCACCAAATTTAAAGTCTGTAGGAGCAGTAGATATATGAGATTTTTTTTATGAGTGAGTGAGTCAGTCAGTCAGTGATAAAATTATCGATTATCAGACATTTTCAAATGTCATTATCTCGGAAATTAATTATGCGTTATTTATAAAATTTTGGATTCTAGTAATTAGGGTGACTTTACTACGTATTTCGTATTACTAGTACGTAGGTCACATAGATTTTCAGTAGTAGAGTGTCGAAATTTTGTGAAAACAGCTCGAAATGGTTTGTGTAATATAACAAACATAGTATTTCAGACGAACTTGGTTGGCACACTGTCGTGTGTCTAGATTTTATATACTTATTACATTTTATTAAGGTGGACAAAAAATATATGCAGACAAAAATATTCGTGGGACAAAAAAATATATGCAGCTTAACAGCTTATAAATTTTAAAAGTTATGAAATCTTTAAAATAGTGCCGATGTAAAACCGGTATAAAATTTGGCCCTCTTAGTTATGGGAAAAGTGTTTTGCATTTATTTCAGGAGCGTTTCTCCGAATTTAATATGTTAGTTAAATACTGTCACGTGTAAGAAGATACTTTTTGTATAAAAGGCAACTCTCTGTAGGATAATGAAGTATTTGACCTGATAATGTAAATGCTTTGTTGATCGTTTCAAAAGTGGAACTTTATTAAGAATTGTTTCAAAAGGATTTCTACTACACTTAAAATAGCTGAAATTATAGCGTAATAATTGAAAGATTTTGGTTAATCGTCAAAATTATCGATTTATGATATTGTTTTCACTAAGTTCTCTTAGATTTGTGTGTAAATGCCAACATATATGTCAGACTTTATTGTACAGAGGAAAATCACTTACAAATATTTTCTCAAAATAAATTTAAAAGAAGAAAATCAACTGCATTAATGTATAACTTTCGGAGGAATATTATCTTTTTTTTTTTTTTTTACATTTACGTGATATTTGTACTGTTTATTGTAAGAATTATTAACAGATATTTGGTTGAATTTTATTTTTAAATAATTTATCAATTTTAGGTATTTATAATACTATATTGTTAACATGTTTTATTGTATTGTATATTTACGTTAATAATTTATTTATAATGTTATATAAGTATGCTACTATTATTTCTTATATGAACCATTCTCTTTCTTTTGATTGATTTGTTAAGCTATTCTTACATTTGACATAAATTTAATTAACAAATAGAAATAGTGTTTTTATTCTCTGTTCCAAGCCTTAAAGGCATGGATGATGAAAAAGTCAAGTAGGTCTTCGTCAAACCAGCGTTTTAAAAATTGCAACAGTGAATGCTAATGTTGACCTCTCTATATTCGTATATACATGAAGCTGCGTCAAATTTTAAGTCTTTTAGAGTCCTCGAAAATATTCCATGCATCATGAGAATTCCAAATAAAAAGGAACCAGTTTTTAACGTCACCTTCTGAAGTGTACGCAATTAGACTGTAATTAAAATTCACGAAGAGTAAACATTTAGGGAGACACTTTTCCTTCGTTGTTTGTATTTAAAATTCATTTTTCTCCAGAATTTAAATTTTAGGATGCTGTTGACCTTGTTTTCACTTACACTGTAAAAAAAAAGAAAAGACAAACATTTCTTAATCTAGTAAAATATAATATAAACACAAACAAAAATATACAACAGACTCTTCCAAGTTACACACTATTCCGAAAAAGGATCTTCATCTTTAGAAAACTCAGAAACTAATATATTTTCTATATTTAAAGAAGCATTTAAAAAAAATATATTTCTTTTGAATATATAATATGTGAATTATGACGCTGCTAACGAAGCGTTGAACCAACAATGTGAAAATGTCCAAGCCCGGAATCGAATCCGAAATTCTTGGAATAGCACTCCAAGTGGCTTGGAAGGCTATTCCAAGGGTTCCGGGTTCGATTCCCGGCTTGGACATTTTTCATATTGCTGGTTTTACGCTTCGTTAGCAGTGTGATAATTCACATATTACATATTCAATAATTTCGAGTGTCATTTCACTGTTGAAAATTAATTGAAAGATTAATGGAATTTATATATGTGTTCACCGATGTGGGTTTGTTTGTGTCTCATGTTTCGCCGCAGGATTGTGTGCTTACGAAGACTATTCCATCTCGTGTTGCAGTTGCATCCTTACCAACTAATGTGTGAAATGCTAAGCTGGGCATTGGCCTCGTAGCATAAACGGTAGAGCACTTGGAGCGCTCTTCCAAGGGTTCCGGGTTCGATTCCCGGCTAAGACATTTTTCAGATTGTTGGTTCTACGCTTCGTTAGCAATATGATAATTCGCATATTATATATTCAATAATTTCGAGCGTAATTTCGCTGCAGAAAATTAATTGAAAAAGTAATTAAAATTATAAATATTTCTTTTGGTGTCACTGATTTTCGGAAACGTTTCCGAGTAGTTTTATGGTATATAAATCCGTTTTCTCAAAGTGGAATATCAGATTTTGGATGTTATCAATTCTCAAGTGAACGTCTTCATGTATAATAAACCTGCTTTACAGAAAACATGATAAATTAACAGCATTAAAATTAATATTTTTAAATTTAGTTAGCTGAAAATGTTTAATTGAGATTTCATAGCTTCATAGAAATCGATATTCCGGTTTGGGAAAACAGATGAATGCAATGTAAAAACCACTCAGAAACATTTCCGAAAATCAGTAGCAGCAAGAGGGAGTTCGTTTTTAAAAATGCTTCTTTAAATTTCGAAAATATATTGGTTTCTGAGGTTTCTAAAGATAAAGAACGATTTTTGGAATCGTGGGGAACTCAAAAGAGGATATTGTATATTTTCGTATTTGGTTATTGTATATTTTTGTACTTAATATATATTATATTTTCGTAGATTTAGAAACAGTTGTCTTACAATTTTTAAGATAAATTAAACAATAAAAATAAAATCGCATTCTCCATAAAAAGAAGAAATATTTAATTTGATTATTTCATTTAAGGATCATATGACTAATTGGTCTTATCTTTATATCGTCTTATCTTTATATAATTCGATCAGGTTTGCGAGTTTGGCCTCCAATTTTATTTTGAAATTTCAAATTCACAATGGAAATTTTTAAAGGGGGATATTTACTTTAAGTAATCACAAAATTTCTCACTTTAAATAAAGCAAAAAATGCTATTTTAAATATCTGACACTAATTCGGATTTTCTGAGTAAAAATGGAGGCCAAAGTGGCAACCTTGAATTCGATTAAAATATATATATATTTACGAAAGAGCAATATTGTTAAAGCATTGGATATATATATATATATACACAAAATTACCTCAATTATGCTATGTTAGAAAAGTATTAGGAGTTCGCTGTAAAAACTATTTCAAACTGATTAATCTCAAAATGCGCTTTATTATTTCTTTAAGTGCCTGCAAGAAATCTCTCGAACTGTTTAAAATTCGCAGATTATAAGTTATTTCAGTATTTTAACATATATATATATATATATATATATATATATAATAAATTCCAAGCAAATTTGTTCACGTTTCACTAAGAAAATCAATTGATAAACTCCAATTTAGAATATATCCCCCTGAGACCTTGCATCCATTTAAATGGATGTTTTGTTTTAGCCTACTAATTACATTAAATATTTCTTTGGGAGCAAGTCCTGATACTACAATATAATATACACTTCAAAGATTACTTTTAGGTTTTTAGAATCCGGCAATGGCTTCTGGTTGTATTACGTTCTTCGTTTGTATTACATTGCAGTGTGTGAGTCAACGCGGTATTCGACCAGGTGCTAGTAAGTTTATATTTTTCTTTACTAATTTTGTTTTTTAACACGTTAAGCGCCACGTCAGTCACCAGTGACTGACACTGAACTTTCTGTTTAGAACGCGTCATTCACCGATGACAGACGGTCTAAAATATCATATAAAATTATATATATATATATATTGGTTTAAGTAATTACTAAAAATTTATTTAAAATTTTCTTAGCTTTTATTTATTACAGGATTATACTTTCTTAAAAATTCCTTAAAACATTGTAATTTTTTCAGTTTCAGTGTCAGTCACCGTTGCACTTAACATGTTAAGCATATTTTAGAGTGTATATGTTAATTTTAATGTTTTTGTAGTACCCTAGCTAGTTTTTAATTATAATTTTGATATATTTATTGCTTTAATCCTCCGAGCGTCTTGCAAAAGGGTAAAATTGTAATGTTGTTTTCTTTGTATTTTGTTTTAAATGCTAAGAAAATGTGATTCTTTTAACATTATAAAAAAACTCAATTACAAATATGAATGTAATCCTTGAGAGTATCAATCATTCTTCAATGTACACTGCTCAAAACAATTAAAGGATATTTGAAGTTTTATATAAAATAAAGATATAAACGAAATTTTTTTTTGCCGAAAATAGAAGAAGAGAATCACAAATGCAAATTTTTCTGGTTTTCAAACTGTGGAGTATGCAAATTTTGAGTTCGACGTCAAAAACGTCGCTTCAGCGGCAGCGAATGAAATTTGACTTTCAACTGGATAAAAGAGAATGAAGACAAGGATGATCGGCATTCAGTGATTGCTTTGTTTCGATGAGTACGATGTCTCAGCGAAGTCATTTGACAGATTCAGAAGCTTTGAGAATTGTTGGTAGGTTAGAAGGGGGCCAAACTCAATCCGAAGTAGCGCAAGCCATTGGAGTGTCACAAAGTGTCATTTCCAGGATCTGGAACCGTTTTTGGAGAGTGGAGTTTGCAGGCCGAAGACCAGGGCAAGGTCGTAGACGGGCAACAACGCCCAAGGAAGATCGGTATTTAGCGTTAACAGCTCGGAGACACCGAACCATGAACGCTACTCTTCTCCAACAACACCTTCGCTCGGCTACAGGCACCACAATTTCAACTCAGACTGTCCGAAACCGGCTCCATGCTGTAGGTCTGTATGCTCGCCGACCGATGGTATGTGTTAGATTAACATCAAGGCATCGTCGCGACCGCAGGGAGTGGGCAACCGAGCATGTCAACTGGAGGAGAAATGAATGGAGCAATATTCTGTTTTCTGACGAGTCCCGTTTTTCTGTGCATCCGGATAATAGGCGTATTTTCATCTGGAGGGACCGTGGCAGTAGAAATAATCCTGCGTTCGTGCACGAATGTGTCAGATTTGGCGGTGGAGGAGTGTTGGTGTATGGTGGCATCTCCATTGACGGGCGCACTGACCTCTACATCATTCGAGATGGAGCTCTGACTGGTCGCCGATATAGGGATGAGATCCTCAGACCTATTGTAGTCCCTTACGCTGCAGCAATCGGAGATAACTTCATTTTAATGGACGATAACTGCAGGCCACATCGTGCAAACCTGGTGGAGGATTTCCTTTTCGAGGAAGGAATCGTTCGAATGGAATGGCCAGCGTGTTCTCCAGACATGAATCCAATCGAGCACGTTTGGGACGCTCTAGGAAGACGAGTTTCTGGCCGCCAACAACCCCCACAAACTCTCCAAGAACTGGAAAGAGCTCTTCTGGAAGAGTGGGGCAGAATACCCCAACTCGTCATTAATAGCCTCATAGAGTCCATGCCTCAAAGGTGTTCAACGTTGCTGGCCGCCCGTGGAAACCATACCCCTACTGAAAATGATTTTGTTTGAAGAAAACACCTTTTCTTATTCTTTTTTTCTCATATGCACAAATTGTGTTTTTTTCCTTTAGTACACAAATGCGCAATAAAATGCATTTTTTTCTGCCAAACATGTGTAATTTATTCTCATATAACCTACTATGTCTGTCGATCATGTATCAATCAGCTAAACAGTTTACCAGATACAAAATCCACCTAAAACTGCAATATCCTTTAATTGTTTTGAGCAGTGTATTTAAAATTGATTAAATCTATAGAATTATATTACCTTAAATATTGCTTGTATTGCTGTGAAACCTGGAGCTTAGTGAACGGAATATTACGCCCCAAACACTTAGCCGGTCAAAGCTCAATTTAAAATCATTCCTTAAAATGGATGTTGAATCTTACTTGAATAAAGTTATAGTTAGTTTTAGCATTAGTTTTGGTTTTAATCATGTGCTAGATTTCCAAATTTTTTATGTTTATCTAATCCCCCTGTAATGTTTTATTTACTTTTTAAAAAAGAAACAGCAAATATTACATATTTTTGTATTTTATTTTAGCCAAAAGATTAGCAACATTAGAAGCATGAGAAATAATAAGAAATGGGGATGACTCTGATCTTGATTCTAGTTATTCTAGTTATGAATATTTCAATAGTAATATAATTTATGAAGATTCTTCTGAAACTAAAAAAGAGGGTACTAAAGAGTTAGTTAATAATTTTGTTGATTGTTCAGTTAGCCAAACTAACGGAAGCGAATAGCGAAATATTAAATGCCCACTTTGATTTCGAAGAGATCTTTAAAGTAAGTTCAAGTTAGGAATTATGTACATATAAAGATTTTTAATATGTAAATTTAGTTAATTATTTTGGCTAACTTTTTCTTTTGTTAGAAATTCATAAATATAAACAAACAAATTAAAATAATACGAGCTTGAGTTTAATATAACAAACAAATTAAAATAATAAGCTAGAAGAAGCAAGGGGTCGTCGGGTAGCTTCATCGCCCCGGGCCCTCCCTTCCCGGTTTTCGGTGTCTTTAATTTGTGTAATTTCCCTTTTAAATTTGTTCGGTTTCAATCTTTGAATTTTTTTTTTCAATATC
Organism: Maratus speciosus; assembly: GCA_963932465.1. Classification (NCBI taxonomy): domain Eukaryota; kingdom Metazoa; phylum Arthropoda; class Arachnida; order Araneae; family Salticidae; genus Maratus; species Maratus speciosus. Next base: position 302,334,963 of record OZ010796.1, on the reverse strand, counting down.
GCTTTCGCTAGAGAGTCCCTTACTCGAGACGTGACTGGGGACCTAAGAATCTAGCTTCGGCAAAAGAGTCGGAATAAAAGATTTAATTCAATAATATTAATTAAATCAGCCGCCGCGGCGAGCGGCCCATCTTCGTCCGCAACCCTTTATTCTTCTACTCTACTCCGACTCTTTTGCGGAAGCAAGATTCTTAGGTCCCCAGCCACGTCCCGAATGAAAGACTCTCTAGCGAAAGCCAGATTGAAAAAAGAAAAAAAAAATCAAATATTGAAACCGGACAAATTTAAAAGGGAAATTATACAAATTAAAGACACCGAAAAGCGGGAAGGGTTGGGCTCGGGGCGATGAAGCTACCGAACGACTCCGAGCCACTTCTAGCTTATTATTAGTCACTAGAATTGACCCTATTGATAAATTTGACCTTTCCGGTGTTTATATCATTCCTTTTCTTAAAGAAGGTGGTTATAAAAATTATTATATTGGCATGACTCAGAGAAAATTCAAAGTGAGATGTAAAGAACACATTGCTGACATAAAATTTAATAGAGGTAAAACCGCATTATCTAGGCTAAATAAAAAAGAAAACATAAATATTTTATTTAATGAAAGTAAATTAATTTATAGGTCAGATTTTTATTTGCAACTTTTTATTAGAGAATCTATTGAAATTTACGTCAGAAACTCAATGGTCTGCAACGATTCCTTGTCATTTCAAATCCCAAATATTTGGATTGAATTGTTAGATAATTTGAAAATAAAATAATGCAACGTGAAACAAGCTAAAATATTACGCGCGTGATTTTTATTTATTTTTAAATTTCATTTGTAATAGTTTATTGTCATTTTCCATCTTAGTGTTTATTTGTTTTTTCTGATGATGACTGAGTAAATTCAATCGAAAAATGTCAAATTATTAAGATCTTTTAATGTATTTTATTAACATTTGACGTCCTTTTTAGCAATTAAATGTTTAATATATATTTTGAGTGTGTTTTTAGAATATATATTTTTGAAATAAAATAATACAGTTAAGAAAATTTTACTTTCACAATCATAATGAAATCTGATTTTAATTAAGTTTCCTTTTCGGTTTGCTCAAGCATTCCAGATCCTCCTGATATTTCACAATAGATAGAACAAGAGGCACAAATGTATATAAAATTTCAAGTACAGTCGTGGAAAAAAAAAAAGTAAACACCCCCTACTAACTCTTCAACAAATTATCGTAGACGGAAGTTACTGGTACCGAACGATTTGAAATAAAGCCTACTTTTAAATGATGTATATAAAATTTGCTTAGGGGGTCATCTACATATTAAAACGAACCCAAAACTCATTTTTTTCAATAGCAATACCCAATTTTAACGAAATATTTCAAATCTTCGGTTCAAACTGTGCCTAGACACCAAATTTCAAGTCATTTGAATGATAAGTTTTTGAATTATAAGCATTCAAAATTTCGTGCTTCTAATGTTAAATTACATTTTCATATTTTTATTTATATCTCCTGAAATTATGCTCCTAATGTGCTAATTTTTTGTGTAGCTATAAAACTAATGTGCCCAAACATAAATACGCTGAATTTGCAATTATTATAATTTTATGATATGAATTATGAAGTATGAAATTAATATTCGAAAAAATTATGAATTGCAACCTACAATTTTTTTGATGGATTTAGATTTATTAAGTCCTGCTTTATGAAAATCCAAAATTTCACATTTTTCTTCCAAATAGTTTTCAAATTATGCTTTAAAAACGGCAAAATGATGGTTTAAGGGGCCGTCTATGATAGAAGTGACTAGATTTTGAAATTTTTTCTGCTGCCTTGTTATCTAACATGCTTCATTGACTGCTTAAGGTGCCTTGATCAAGAAGTGAGCTCTCTCGGTTAGCAATCGAGTACCCAACATCAATTTGGATACAGCCCTTAAAATACGCTCGTTTTAAAATAATTAATTTCTCGGAAACTTATGGTTGGAATTGCATAAAAATTTGTTTTTAGGCTAATTGAAGGGTGTAGAGTTCATTTATGCTGTCAGAATTGGGTATTGCCATTGAAGAAAATGAAGTTATGGTTCGTTTTAATATGTAGATGGCTCCCTAAACAAATTTTATATACATCATTTAACAGTAGAATTTACTTCCAATCGTTCGGTACCAGTAACTTTCTTCTACGACAATTTTTTGCGGAGTTAGTAGGGGGTGTTTACTTTTTTTTTTTTTCCACGACTGTACATCATTATTTTAGAAATTACATTGATAATAATATGTATTCACAAGAAAACTAAATTTAGATGTTCAAGTTGCAATATGTTTTTGTGCATTACCAGTGAAAGAAGTTATTTCAAAGATTTTCATTTGGATTAAGTATACGTAAAATAATTCAGTGTTGTTCCTTAAATTAATAAAAATCCCTGCCGGCCCGGCCTACAGGCAGAGGTAGATTTCGAAGTCAAATATACTAATTTCACAAACAAAAACTAAATCATGATTAGAGATAAATCCACTTTAACAATTTTATCTGGCCGCTTTTGACGAGTTTTTATTTTATTTTTATATAATATCTGGTTTTATCAGAATCCTGTAAGGGCGGTATTAAAAAAAATACTTTTCCATAGTCAACAACTCGAAATTTTCTGGCATAATTCCAGATTCATTTGTTAAAAAAAAAAAAAAAAAAAAAAAAAAAAATATATATATATATATATGAAACTTGCTGACGTGATTTTTGAAGCGATTTATAAGCGACCTGTGTTTTTATTTTTTGTTCAATTAATTGAAACTTGATATATAAACAATTATTTTCTCAGAAGGACAATATTTTTCGTTTCTAACACAATCGCTTCAAGAAATTCCGTTCAAAATGCCCACTTTGACATAATTTTTTGAAATATATTCTGCCTCTATCAAAACATCGATCATTACGGTACATTATATAGTTTCTGAATAAGCGAATGTACCAATTAAATACGTTTGAGAGCAAAAATGAATTGTAAAATGAGTCAGAAAATAAGCAGTTTGGATTTGAATACACCCTTACTAAGATGATTTTTTTCTTCAACCGCTATTTTTTTTTTAAATTTGTTTTTGCTGTAAGAATTGGTCCTATCCAAAACTTGTCTATGTAGATGTTGTAGACAATATTATGAAGATATATGATAAATTCATGGGGATTTTATATCTTTTGAATTGACGGAGTTATGGATTTTTTTCTTCTTCAAACCCCCTTTTTGTTTTCGTTTATAATTTTTTTTGCGGTACGAATTAGTCCTATCAAAAACTTGTGAATATAAAAGTTGTAGATAATGTTAAGGAGATTTATAATAAAATTAATTGGATTTGATATCTTGAGAATTGACGAAGTTATGATTTTTTTTTCTCCCAAAAACCCTATTTTTGCGCCCCTTGAGCCCATTTTTAACTTTATCAAAAATCTGTGATACATAAATTTTTGGCCCTATTTTTAGAAGTAATAAAGACTTTAAACTTATTTGATATGTACAAAAATTAAGAAGTTATGGGCGGTTTTCTGTTTTCACAAAACCCCTCCCTATTTCCATCCCCTTGGTCCGATTTTGCCCATTAACGAACTTGACCGAGATTTTATGCCCATTGATTTTATGTATCAGTTTGCAAGAGATTGGTGCAGAATTACGAAAGTTATCGTGTCCAGAAGAAAGTGATATAGATAGATAGATAGATAGATAGATAGATAAAGTTTTTTACTGAGGGTGGTTTTGGGTTCTAGGGGTCATGATCGGTGTAGATCTGCAAAATGTTTTCAGAAATTCCAACATAGGAACGATCCCAATAGGTAGTATATCTACATAATAAATATATATATGTTTCAATTTATTGTTAATTTAGTGCTTTTCAGTATCACTTTACATGTGAAAAGTTGAATTGCACTGTGTTTACATTTCATCATACTTAACACTTTCGCTGCCGATCCCGCGACAGCGCAGGATGAAATCCCGCGCTGGCGCGGGATCAGCAGCGAAAGTGATCAGCAATTTTAAATTGATACCGGAAATTTCGAAGGAAGATATTTTATTTTATTTACTAAAAGACATTTAGCGATAACATAAAGTGCAAGATACTATTCTTTGCTTCTGGTATGAACATTAAATTTTCGGATAAAAATGGAGGCCAAACTGGCAGATCTGTATGGTGGCACTCAACGTATTAAGACCTCAACATCCATTAAAATGGATATGGTCCTTAACAAACTTAACAAACTAAAAAAATTAAAATCTTTAAAAAATGATATATATATATTTTTTTTACCCTTTTGATGAAAATAAAAATTTTTTAATAAAATTGTAAAGAGAAAGATAAAATGTTTCAAATTTTCTTGGGTCTCAGGAAGTTAATTATATATGTAATATACCAATTTTATTTTTTTTAAGATATTATCCCTTTGTGCACAGTTTTAGGCTCAGAATATGAGTCCTAAGTACAGCTTCGAAAATAGATTGATAATGAAAGTCTTTCTGCTAAATTTAAGATATTTTAAATAATCATGCTTCCATTTCCCAATTACGAACAAAACGTTAATAATCGGTTTTAACTCTTTTACAAAGATATATTTTAATACCCTAAACGCAATAAAGGTATATCTAAAAGCATACTTTATCTTATTATCATAATAATAATAATACAAAAAATCATGGCTCTGTAATATGTGCTTTCTAAACTATGAATTGTTGAAAAATAGGAATTTTTTGCATTTATCGACCTTTTATCAGTCCTAAGACTCTTTCTCTAGGAATATATAGTATATATAGTAATAGTAATATCACTGTAAAAAAAAAAAAAAAAAAAACGCAGATTCTACAGGCAATCTAGACGTCAGTACTATTTCCGTTTTTTTACGGAAATTTTCCCCCATAAAGTACACAAAAATTTCCGTTTTTAATCAGAAATACGGAAAAGAAGTACAGTAAAAATACAGAAATAGTATGGCGTCTAGATTGCCAGTAGAATCTCCGTTTTTTAGTCCCTTTTTTTACAGCGATAATAATAATATTAATATAGCAATATATAGTGATTAAAAAATTTCAAAACAATGTTTACTTTCACTGGAATTTGTATTGTACTCAACGCAATTTAAAAAAACTTCCTGTATTAAATGAAACGGATAAGTTAAACACATCTTTCAGGTCTCCCACATTGTGAAAAAGACATATGTCTCTTAATCTACGGAAATATAATATAACCAAGATAGACAATGCACAATAACTCCTTTCGAGTTACTCATGATTCCGAAAAGCGTTCTTTATCTTTAGAAACCTTAGAAACCTATATGTTTTCGAGATTCAAAGGAACATTTATATAAACAAATTTTCTTCTGCCAATTGATATTCGGAAACGTTTCAGAGATTTTTAAGAGTGTATTAACCCTTTAATGCATGGTTTTTTATTTTGTTTGGAAAACTGCATATTTGAGTGTATTTTTGTTAATTGTCCACTAGAAAAATAATGAAAAAATTTATCTATGCTTCTGTTGGACATAATGTCGTAATGTCACTCCTGAGTTACATAACAAAGATTGCTCAAAAAATTATAATTTTAAATTATATACTTACTTTAAAGTGTTTACACTGCATAATAACAGCTATTCAACGATATAATAATTTTTATAGTGCTTTTAAGAGTTTGCAGAATTAATAAATACTACCTTATAAAGATAGAGAAAGAACGCAAGTCGAGAACGTTGCAAGGAGTCTCAGCAAAAGATGTTATAACCTACCCGTGATAACAAATCAGAACAAAACAGACTTCACGACCTTTAATGCATATTACCACACGTAAGTAACACATAATAGTTCACCAGAAGACCAATAGAAAGCGCCAAATCTAAAAAAAAAAGGATCATGTCATTCCTAAGTTACACCATGCATTTAAAGGGATGCATTAATTACCCTTTCCGACGCAGTGATCCCACGTCGGGACCACCTAATTTTAATACCAAACATACAACGGCACCAAGAATATTTTAATAAAATTTCGCTTTTACAATGAAAGTTTAAAGTAACAATCTTTTAAGTTCTAAAAAAGTCTTTTGTAAATTCCGGTGTCACTCAATCATATTTCAAATGAAAACAAATTTCAAAGAATTGCTTAAGAGACGCAAAGGCCAACATAGTGATAAAGATTCCATACAGGGAATCGAACCCGGGCCATCAGTATAGCGCACTGACGTTCTACCGACTAAACCACATGGAACGATACCCAGACTGGAAAATTTCTCACTATTATATTTGGCAAGGCTACAAACGCAGCACAAGATGGAATATTTATCGTGAGCCACCGACATAGAGCAAACACGAAACTTAATTAAACCCAGCATCGATAGAAACTATATTAATACATGGAAATTATTCCAGAGAGAACATTCGCCTTGCATACAATATTTCAAATAAAAACAAATTTCAAAGAATTGCTTAAGAGACGCAAAGGCCAACATAGTGAAAAAGATTCCATGCCGGGAATCGAACCCGGGCCATCAGTACAGACTATCAGTGGCAGTATCTATACTGATGGCCCGGGTTCGATTCCCGGCATGGAATCTTTTTCACTATGTTGGCCTTTGCGTCTCTTAAGCAATTCTTTAAAAATTGTTTTCATGCTACACTGATGGCCCGGGTTCGATTCCCGGCATGGAATCTTTTTCACTATGTTGGCCTTTGCTTCTCTTAAACAATTCTTTGAAATTTGTTTTCATTTGAAATATTGCATGCAAGGCGAATGTTCTCTCTGGAATAATTTCCATGTATTAATGTAGTTTCTATCGATGCCGGTTTTAATTAAATTTCGTGTTTGCCCTATGTCAGTGGCTCACGATAAATATTCCATCTTGTGCTGCGTTTGTAGCCTTGCCAACATATAATAGTGAGAAATTTTCCAGTCTGGGTATCGTTCCATGTGGTTTAGTCGGTAGAACGTCAGTGCGCTATACTGATGGCCCGGGTTCGATTCCCGGCATGGAATCATTTTCACTATGCTGGTCTTTGCGTCTCTTAAACAATTCTGTGAAATTTGTTTTCATTTGAAATATTGTATGCAAGGCGAATGTTCTCTCTGGAATAAGTTCCATGTAATATTATAGTCACTCAATCATTTCGTTTTTCTACGAACAGAATTTTTCTGTACCGGAAAGGGTTAACCGGTTTTGTCAACCTGGAATATAGCTTTTTCAGATGCTACCCATTCTCAAGTAAACATTTTCGTGTTCAACAAACATATTTTGCAAACAAGCACGATAAATTTACAGCATTAACCTTATCATTAAAATTAGTATTATTTAATTAATCTTGAAACTATGAAGTCTATTTCGCACCTGAAAACGTATATTTGAAAATGGTTAGCATCCGAAAAACCTATATAACGGAAACTGATTAATACACTCTAAAAACGACTCGGAAATGTTTCCGAAAATCAGTGGCAGCAAAAGAAACTTTGTTTTATGAAATGATGTTACTAAAACTGATTAATACATTCTAAAAAGGACACGAAAAAGTTTCTGAAAATCAATGGCAGCAAAAGAAACTTTGTTTTATGAAATGATTATTTAAATCTCGAAAACAAAATGCTTTCTGATTTTTCCAAACATAAAGAGAGCTTTTAGGAATCCTCGGTGACTCAGAAGAGTAGTTATTGTACAATTTCGTTTTTGGTTGCATTATATTTTCGTAGATTAGGAAACATTTGTCTTTTTTACAGTGCACTGGTCCGCCTTTTTTTATATGAAAAAAAAAAAATACTAGTATTTCTGATGAAAAATTTTCGTGCTACGTTTTTACAAAATTTGCGACAAAGGTATGTTCCAGATAGATGTTTGCAAAATTTTTAAGAAAATTTTAAAAAGAATATTTTACTTAGAAAAAAGTGGTATTCAAAAAACGAACCGAATGGAAGGCCTGGTATTTCAAATCAAATTTATTTAAAAATGCACCTTTTCGTTTAACACTAGAACTACCGGAAATTTGAGTCAAGTTTTATAAAAATATATCACGCCAGAATTTTGATTTAAAGCAGTTTAACTTTATTATTTAACGATTTTCTTCTTTGTATTGTTTAAACTTATTTCATAATCAAATTTCTGGTTTGAACGGAAACATATTCATATGGTAGCCGCCAAAATGACGGCTCACGACAGTTCTACAGTGGTGGTCAGAATTATAAGAACAATTGAAAATTGCACAGAATTTCTTTTTTTTTTTCTGAACTAAATAAAGTGAAATTTATACATGAAATGCTTTTTTATGCTATAAATCATTTTAGAATGCAAAACATTGAAAAATGCAAAATATGAATGTTTTGCCATAATTAACAAAATATGCCATTGTAAAAATTGGACAAAATTATAAGGACAATAAATGTTTTTGCGTGAAATACACTAATAATTAATAATCTCCCCCTTCTTCTCAATCACTTTGATCAGTCTTGACGTCATGGAGTTTGACAGTTCCTTAAGAACTTTCCTGGAAATTTTTGACCAGGTTTTTTTCGATGGAGGACATGAACTCTTGCTTGTTTTCATATTGTATACCATTTTTGTATACTTCGTGTGCCAGAATACCCACAGATTTTCCATTGGATTCAGATCAGGGCTTCTTGCCGGCCACTGAAGTAGTTTCACGAAATTAGCATCAAACCACGATTTTGAAGTTTGGGGAGCATGTATTGAGGCATTGTCCCGCTGGAAAAAATAGTCTCCACTCGTTATTAACGGTGCTTTCGGTAAAAGATTATCGCCCAATACATCAACATAACTCTCAGAATTCATTCTACCCTGCACAAAAGCTATTGGAGTAGTTCGACCAGTTGCGAAACCTCCCCAGACCTTTACTGAGCCACCTCCAAATGCACGCTTTGAGAAAATTTCTTTTTCTCTACGGAGATCATACCAGAAGTAGCGAAAACCATCTGGTCCATCCAAATTAAACTTTTTCTCATCTGAAAAGACAACGTCATCCCACTTTTTTCCCCATAGTAATGCATTTTTTGGGAAACTCCATCCTCAGTCTCTTATGAACTTTTGTAAGAGGCGGCCGGGACATATGCTTACCATAGCGAATCTTTTTTTCTTTTTGTAAAACACGTCGAACAGTTCGAGCACTGCATTCTAAGTTCAATTCACGTTTTATTTCTGTTGACGTTTGTTTTTTGGAGCAAGTTCCCCTTATTATCATTCTTTTCTCCCGTACAGAAACAGAAGATTGCCTAACTGTATGTCTTTGCCGTCCATATTTACCGGGATTTTTAAGATAATTGTAAATAACCGTTCATGATCTATTTAGCTTTGCCGCAATTTGGCATACAGAAAGTCCTGAACTTTTAAATGCATCCACTTTCCCTTTCTCAAACTCCGAAAGCTTTGTACCTAGCGGCATGACTGAAAAACAGAATATGACGATCCCAAACGCTTACTGCGTATTTATATCGTCGCTGAGTTCCATGTCCAGAGCAAAAATCATGCAAATTTTACTTTATAGAACACACAAATACAGTTGTTCCTATAATTTTGTCCATATCAGATGGTTGTATAAATCCATAATACATTTTATGAATAAGAATTTTCCACATATTTCCATAAAAACTTATAAAAATATTCCTCATTTTTCTTTTAGTTTCCATCCATTAAATTTGCATAAGTTTCCGGCCAAATGTAACCACGATTTGGCGAATTTTGCCTTGTCCTTATAATTTTGACCACCACTGTAGTGTTAACACTAGAACGTCCGTAAATTTTAGACAACCTTATTAAAAACTTTTTAAAACCAGAAATTTTATTTAAAACTATTTCACATACTTATTTAACTGAGTTTTCTCTAGTTACGATTTAATTGATTTTACGAAATAAATTCTAGTTCGAATCGACGTTTTATCATTTCGTCGATGTGGAATGGACACTAGCTGGACGTTCTAGTGTTAAATAATTATTATGCTACATTTCTAAACTGTGAAGAAAATGCTGTCTTATCCTGAATTTTAATTATTTTGTTTACTTTATGATTACATCGCTTCTGTAGACTTGCGTGATCTGCTAAACAACACAAAAAATAATTCATCCGTGTCAGTATACTGATGAGCCAGAGTTTGTTATTTTGAAACCGTGATAATAATTTTCTCGTCACTCAAAGCAATAAATGTCTTACTTTATTGTTATATTTTTAGAATAATTTGGTGTTATTTACCTTAGTTTTACTCATTGTTCATTTACTGATTTTACACCATTTTAAAACCGTCTTATAATAGGTTAATGAACTTCGTTAAATAGTTGACAAACTTTTGCAAAAGTAAACAGGAATAACAAGTATTTAACACACGCTCAATAGAGATGTAAGAAGTTTCTTATTCATTAATTTATTAGTGAACAGAAATTCTGCTTGGACAGAAAAAAAAGTTGGACTTACCTTTAATAAGACGTTAGATTTAGGTTGAAGAAATTTAATCAAATTTATAATAGACTAAAAATATTTTAGTCATTGCATATATAAATATGGTTATTAGAGCATCTTACATATCAAAAGTATAAATACAGACATAGAAAAAGGAAGAGTAGCACACTCACTATCTCCCTATCTTTTTACACCTAATAGTAAGGCAGTGAGTGACGTTTGGATTTTTGAGCAGTCATTTATGAACGCTTTAAAAGGTCAAAAACTCATAAATCGAGGGTCTAAAATTTGTAGCTGTTATGACGTGTTAAATACATGAAAATGGCCCCTATCCATGGGCGCTCATGTCTCAATGATATAAAAGCATATAAAAGAACATATAACGCATGTTATAGAGTAAACATAATTACGATGCTACGTAATTAGAAAAGGGTTTCACTGTGTACCAGTCTTCCATGTCTTCCAGTGTACTACGTTGATTTGTTGAAAGAAACGATTACAAACTTCTTTCTTCAGCTTTGTTAGAGTTAACTGCTTGGTATTAAGTGACGCATATGTTTGATATTCAAACTGAAGTTCCACGTACAATATAAATGAATATATAGTTGATTCACGTTATAACTTAGTCGGTCATAAAGTAGTTTTGATTATAAATTAGTAATTAAAATTTTTGGGTAGCCACATTTATTTCTTACTAGCTGATCCCCTCGGCATTGCAAAGCCCGGAGATAATAACCTTAAATACGAGTATACTTAAAAACAGTGTTAAATTATTATTTTCATTTTTAAACGAACATCTTTTCAAACGAATCTGGTGATGGGAGCCTCACTGCCTTTGGCAGCGTACACAGGGAGATGACTCTGTAAAATATTGATGACAAAATACTGATATTTAATAAACGGGTTTGAAAAAATTAAAACGGGAGGGGGGTGCCAATTTAACTTTTTAAAAATGTCATACCTATCTAGTCCATACATGTTTAAAACTGGCGACAATAATGTAATGGAATATATAGGCATGAAAAAAAGAAAATTGAAAGTCAAAGAACTTGAAGTAGATGTTAAATTTTGTCCCCCATCTACAGCTTTAAATTGTAAACTGAATATTATAACAGATTTGGATCAAGCTAAAATCGTCTATCCAACATCAAATTACTATACATCTATTATCACAGAGCCCATAGATATTATCTGTAAGGGTAGTAAGTATATAACGCTACAGTGCCATACAATGTACCTATTGTTCTAAATAGTGTTTAAATATCCTAAATATTATAAAGACCCAATAACTTTTTTACCCTACACTGTTATGTTTCAAAGTTTAAAAATTCAGTCTACTAAATCCGGGCAACTACTTCATTCAAGGAACATTGGACTCCCACACTTCAAGCGAAGCGAAGCGTTATACGAACAAGACATTCGTAAAGGAAATTTTCTCTCTGATGAGGTTTGCTGGTGCAACCGAATGTTGTCGGAGGTTTAACCCTCTAATACCCACGGTAGAAGGCGTTATAGATATTCGGTAATTTAGAGAATCTGAATTAATATTAAAAAATATGAATGGATAAATTTCGCTTTATTTCATGACGAAATGTCTGTTTTTAAACAAAAAAAAAAAGATTTCTATTTTAAATTTCTGATATGAATTAGTAATGTCTGACTAAAATAATCCGTTAAATTGAGAACACTGATGGTAGCATAAATGCTATCATGGGCATTAGAGAATTTAATAAATATGTATCTTAGAGTTTTATATTATCATCGATGGTATTTTAATGTGACTTTTTAAGCGAGCAATGAATGCTTTAAGTTCATGTTTTATTTATGATATAATGTATTATTAGTTCAAAAGAATGATTTCTGCTTTCTTACTCTAAAGACAAGAGATGTGTTTAAACTTTGTTACAGGTGACGAGTTCATAGTAAAATACACTGAAGTGCAGTTGAAGAATTAGAGATAGTTGGAGTTATGCAAACTTGGAACTGTAGGTGGACGTGTAAATTGAAAGAATATGATCCAAGCCTGGATCCAACAATATAAGGAGTGCTGCGTACGCTATCAGTAATAGTCGAATGTAGTATGGATACGAAGAAGTACATAAGCGCATTTGAGCGTGTGAAAATTGTTGGGGCACGAAGAATGTATCATTCATCTTGGAAGTCGTGCAGGCACTGGGATTTTCACGACCCCCTGTTTTAAGGGTGTACCGCAAGTGGGTCGATTCTGGTAAACTAATCCCTGTCAGGTCCAATTTTTGCGGACAACAGCGTGTGGATGAGTGGCGTCATCGACGGATACCTCGCATTGTAACAGCGGATAGATGTGCCATAGTGAAACAGATCACTTTACAATTTAACACTGGGGCACAACAACGTGTAAGCAGCTACACCATCCAGAACCTTGGCCTTCCTATAGAGTACAAAAGTCATCGTCACACGAAGTTACACCTGCAGACCGCACATCACAGGGCCCAAAGCTTAGTACTGGCGTTAGAAAATTGCCACTGGAAGCTAGAAATGTGTAAAAATGTTGCCTATACTTATGAGTCGAGATCCACATTGGTACATGCCGGTGGAAGAAGATGTGTAGGGCGTCAAACCTTTGAAGCTGTTTATTTGTCTTGCCTAAAGGCACTCTTGAAGCTGGTGGAGGTGGCATCCTAGTGTAGAAACTGTTTACATGGACTGAAATGGGACCCATGTTACGTTTGACATCGTCCGTCACACATCACCGTTACCGATATATGCTTGAAGACCAGTGCTCCCGTTTGTGTGTCTTAGTCCAAGAGCTGTCAAGCATTTTAGGGAAGGTATTTGAGGCACCCTGAAAATTTGTGCAACACTTCTTTTATAATGGCTGATTACAAAATCGAATGTCTGGTTGAAGGATCGTGGCCCAAAAAGTGTGCCAGACACGTGTCAAGTGCCATTTTTTTGACTACCCGAAAAAGGTATTTGAGGCACGCTGAGATTGAGACAGAATAATATTTATACTTAGAAAAAAATATTTTGAAAACGACAGACACTTTAGTCGGCCCAAAAACTGTGCCAGACACGTGTCAAGTGCCATTTTTTGACTACCCCAAAAAAGTATTTAAGGCACGCTGAGATTGAGACAGAATAATATTTATGCTTAGAAAAAAATATTTTGAAAATGACAGACACTTTACTGGCACAGTTTTTGGGCCACGATCCTTCAGCCAGACATTCGATTTTGTATTCAGGCATTACAAAAGAAGTGTTGCACAAATTTTCAGGGTGCCTCAAATACCTACTCAAAAATGTTCAACAGCTCTCCTACTATCTGCAAAATCCCACTGGAGTCGTCTTCTTCAACAAGACAATACACCGTATCATCGTAACGAATTGTATTCAAATGGGCGGATGAACACTCCGCAGACGTCAACTTGCTTTTCTGTCCAGCGAGGCACCCGACCTCAATCGCATCGAGCACATCTGGGATGCTATCGAAAGCTAAATTTGAGCCTTTGACCCCCATATTCATCCTCCATAAAAACTTCATGAACTGTGGAAGATTTTTCAGGTGTCGTGGATCTGTATGCCTCCCAATGATTCCATGTCTTGTCGAGCTAACGCCATCAAGGTAGACGAAAGGTGATTCTACAACGATACTAGACAGGTATCTCTAATTCAACTGATCTTCAGTGTATACTTTGGATTATTTTGTGCTGTGAATCCCATCTTTGAAAAAAATCATAAGCATTCATGCATTCTTTGGTAGGAATAAATGGTACCAACGAAGAAAATTAAAAACTTGATAATACAGTATCTAATATTAAAAATCTAATATCTAGGTTATCAGTTTGAAAGAAAGATTTATCCTTCCTCGTGCTAAAGGCAGAAGGTATGATTGCGTACTCAGCACAATCTGCTTTAGAGTATTTTATACTCCTCGTGAAGTTTTTATTAAAAAAAGACTAAAAAACACCTTTTTCATATAATGTGGCGTACCATTCGAGCACGCTTTCGTGTTACAAGGCACGTGTGTGTCATCATAACAAATTGACCACAAACAGCTATTTTGTTTTACAATTTAAGGTAGGTAGGAAGTGAAGTGGTTAAATTAATTAAATGACTCTAATTTAAATCAACTATTAAAAGAATTATGAGGTGGAAAAACCTTTCCCACCCTTTCTAAATTACCAACTAACTATAAACTCAATTTCAGAGTTTTCTCTTTTGGTTTAACGATGGGTACACACTTAAAGTTTCTTTCTCTAGAAACATGAAGAACTTAAACACTAATATTTTCTGAATCTTAATAACTCAATTATTCAGAACGCAATATCATGAAAGTGTATGATTTGAATCTTGACTTACTTTTATTGTATAAAAGGAGAATATAAGAACTGTAATAGAAATATGTTTTTAAGTAGCTAAAAAACTAATAAATGTTATTTAAAACTGTTATTATTACATAAATGTGCCACTGAAATAATTTTATTGTTCTTTAAAGTATACAGCTGTATCAGTGGCGTGGCGTCCGGTCATCGCTGGATGCGGCGATGACCAAGCAATATTTTAAAACTCTTAATAAGCTTTTAAAACTCTACGATCCAGTTTTAGCAGAACATTTGGAGTTCATGTATAAGTGAAGGTAAGATTTAAAGTTTCTTTTTTGAACATTCAACCATTGAATTTTAGAGTTAATAATTTTTCACCACAAACTTAAATAATTGCGATGACCACCGAAAATTTTCACGCCACGCCACTGAGCTGTATACACTATACAAAGTTGCAGAAAGTTTTACTAATGTAGCAGAAACGCTTTCGAAAATTTAATGCAACTTATAGTTAAGCAAGATTCCAGAAACTTTTCTCGTATCTTCCGAAATCAATTAAAGAAAAATTAATCGGAGACCTAAGAAACATGTCTGAAGTACAAGAACTCCTTTTTGCTGTCCACAAATTTCAGATACGTTTTTCTTTAAATTTTGGAATCCTACTAGTTTGTGAGGCTATTTGTTGGTTCTTCGCCTAGTGGTTATGGAAAAAAGGAGAAAAATTTAGATTGTAACAGCAAAGTTACGGTGAATTTTTGTAAACATTCGTTCTTTATTTGGAAACGTTTCTGCAATTTTCATGATCATTAAGCAGTTCGTTTTATTGCTAAAATACTGTAGTTTCTTTACTGTTATAATAAATTCTACTATGTTTATTTTGATAGAAAAAGTATTCTATTATCTATTTTAATCGTATAAATATGTACTATTATTTTATAAAATTTTCCTTTAATACCGACATCTGAGAATTACATTTAGTGCGAATTAAGGGGTAATACAAATTTGGTGTCCTGAAATTTAATGCTTTTTCGGAAATCTTTTTAAAGAATTCAAAACCTTTATAAAATTTTATTTACATTATATTATAATACATATATTAGAGTGCAAAACTATTTCGTTTAGTTGATATGTTAAAAAATCCTGACTTGAGAGCTGATGAGCATGATCTCTTCGAAAAGAAGAGATCAAAGGTTAGGCACGATAACTCAACGTAGATTTAACCTAGTACAATGAGACAAAAAAAAATGTTTTCTTTGTCCCAAAGCTAGTGAAATATGTAGCCATTTTAAAAGGTATGCATTTTTTAAGGAATTGCACCAATTCAAACTAAAATGTATACATTCAACCAAAAATTTCCTTACTTAAAGTTAAACAGAAAAGCAAGATACCGTTATTTCGAAAAAATTCTTATGTATTTTATTAGAAAATATGTGAAGATTAGTTTTGAAAAAGATGACGTTGATTTGGAAGTTGGCATACCAAGTGTGTCCACCTATTTTGAAATGCTTTTCTCAAAAGCACACCTTTAAAGGTTTCGGTACTGTTTCGATACAGTTTTATGTGACGTGCTCTACTTCTATAGTTCCAAAATCGCCCGTTCCTTTTGATATCGATATCTAACTAATAAAATATTATTTTTGTGTTAATGAGTGCTGTAAGAAACAATAACAACGACAACAAAAATCAAAATTTTGAGACGTTCAGAGTAGTTTTATTTCTTAATACTAGAACCGCAGAAAATTTTACTCAAGTTTAAAAAATGTATTTGATACCAGAATTTTTATTTATAACTATTTAATTTATATGTTTAAATTACTTTAATGCAGTATATATTTAACCTATTTTACGAAGAAATTTCTAGCCCGAATTGACATTTATTCATTTGGTAAGGGTCAAAATGAGCCGTCATCGCGGTTCTAGTGTTAAAAATATTTCACTTTACTATTAGGCTGTTTGTTGCATGTGTTATAGCAATATTTGGTTTAAAGAGGAATATTTTTAATGCATCATTAATTATAATTAATGATGCATTATACAAATGAATATGGCAATAATGCAGTAGTGTAATTACCATGCGATGCTGATGTTATCATATATGTCAATGTTTAAAAAGTAGGGGAGCTGGGGGATGGATGGAACATTCTCAATATTTCAGGCAATAAACATTTTTTTATTTGCTTTCTATTCCCATATATGGCACTACCACAGTGTGATTTAGAACCAAACGCAAAACTACATGGCTGTTTTCCTTTTTCTTCAAAGTTGCATTTCCTGAAATTCTGCTTAAAAGTAATTTTTCTTTACATTTGAAGTTGCCAAATATCTTATACAATATAAACAATTAAGATATGTTGTAATTATTTATTTGAAAGTTCAATATTGGTAATTAAAATGAATAAATATTACCCATTGTGACAAAATAATTTCTGAGGCTAAATTTCTGACAATTGAGTACATGCATCATGGGGATGATTGGGATATTTCAAATGGAGATGAATGGGACTGTCTCATTCATCCCTGGAGAAGTTGAAAAAAATTATTTATTCACTAAATAATATTATATAGGTTGATAAATTAATATTTTATGTTAATTATTAGTGTGAAACAATACTCGTATTATATAGGTTGTTTATTATTAAAAAATATATTGAATCTTAATTATTGTAATAAAAGTTAAATCGTTGATCAAAAAATTTCTAGCTAAACTTTATCAAAATAGATAAAATATTATATGTTTATTGATCAAATGGGGGAAATTATATTGAATTGTGAACTTTTGATTAGATAAATACCCGCTCCCCAAACAAAAATTCAGTTGCGCACGATATCTAAGAAATATTTAATTAATATTAATTAATAAGTGGTGAATGAAAATTATTAGCTATGCCGTATTTCCAAGAAATTTTTCACTTTAATTTCGTATCTAAAATGTCTCGTACGTGAGTAAAATGAACAGATAGACAGCCGGAGTTTGTATTACAAGTTAAAACTGCAGTAAAAGAAGTGATTACCAACGCTGAGATATAACGGCCATATTATATGACATATATTACAAATATAATTACATATAAGATTATAATTATAAATTTTAATTACGTAACATTGAATACAAGGAGGAAAATAGTGTCCCATCCATCCCTATTAGTGACTCATTCATCCCTGCTATGGGGATGTTTGGAACAGAGAGGAACTTTTTTTAAATTTTATAATATTTTACTGTATAATAAAAATCTAAAATAAATATTGTAGTCAAATACCTAATGTATGAAATGTGATATGTAATATTGATAATAACTTTAAAAAAAGTATTTAAAATAAATATTTTTGTGAAAATGTCCCATTCATCCCCATCTCTCCTACTAAAGACCATAGTACTGTAAAATATTGGTTCATTACTTTTCTAAAAATTTGCCAATAACCGATTCATTCTTATTATTTTAAGAACATATCTCGTTTTTTACGAGTAAATCTAAATTTTGTGTGTACAATATTTTTCGTTAAATTAGTACACGAATGTTTCAATTTTGAGAAACATTGTTAATGTTTTATACTTTGTTTCTTAATTTCTTTCAGTAGCTATATTATTCTTTCGTTTACTCAATTAAAAATGACCCATGCCCTTTTCTTAAACGTGTGTGACATTTCACAAAATACGCAAAATTGTTTAGCTACAAAAAAAAAAAAAAAAAAAAAAAAAAAAAAAACATACAGACCTTTTCCTTTTCCGAATAACTTCAAATCTCAACAGCTACAAATATTAATTTGACTGTCACACTTGTTTTTCTGAAGTAATTTTGTTAATTATTCTAGAAAGCAATTACGGAATTAAACGAGTTCATATGAAATTATATTTAGTTTTGCTTTTTTTTTAGACTCGTCTGATGCAAGATCTTCTAATTTTGAGAGACGATATCAGGGAAATGTCTACTGGAAAAATTCTCACATAACGTCCTCCAGCATTCCCATATGTGACCTTGCAAGAACTTTGAAGTGACATTATGAGAATCTAATTGTGGAACTATAAGCTGAATATTTTACTACTTGTACTAAAGAAATATCTAATTTTATCTTTCGCCAAAATTATGTAATTTGAATCTCTTTTATAGTACTACTTATTTATTTAGTATATATTATAGCTATGTTTCTCTTCATAAATAATTAAAATTACTGCAGATAAAAACAAGTTATTGATTTTGTTTCCGTTTATTTAGTAATTTTGTTTAACAACTGGATTATATTTTTGACAAATGAATGTTTTTATAAATTGCGTTAGCTTCAGTAGTCATTTAGCAAAGAATGGAATGCTGATAATTTTATATTTTTTATGTATTAAATTTAAATGTACAACATTTACGTTGATATTTTATGGACAGACTTATTCAATAGTTTCCTACAACAAATGTAAATGCGAAAAAAAAAAAGAATGAAGTTGAATTAAATAATTTTAATTTAGATATTTCTATTGAAATAAAAAATAATTTTGTTATGATAGCTGTACGAATCGGTGATATTATTTCTTTTAATTTTATAACGATTATAACTGGCATACTCTAGGCTAAAATGCGTAAAAATTAGATTCTTATTATGCATCTACTTGTTTGCTGATTAGTGCACTGCGTGCTGGACAAGAGCTGCTGGGTTGGAATCCTAATTTAGACATGGATGTTTGCAGCGGGTCGGATTCCACATTAAACAGGAGTCCCAGTCTGTTTAAGCAAAAGATGACCGTATGCAAAAGATGACCGTAGGGCCCGTAGAAGATAATCAGATTCTTATAAAACATGTTTACATTTGCAATCCAATTTTGAATGGTTAAATGTTGTAGAATATTTGCATAACCTATTTTCTTGTAGTCTTTATTCCAGTGGTATAGTAAGCAGTTCTCCCGAAGAAAAAAATCGAAGAATTAATCAAGATGCCTAAATTGAAGTGCAGTTTAGATGAAATAGAATAATGGTAAATATTGGGATTTTTTTTTTTAGTCGACACTGATCGGTAAACTGACATAATTTTAATCACAATTTTTTTAGTTCTTTAGTTCTACCAATATATAATTCACAAAAACACAATAATGTATTCAAGAATACTACAGATAAGGTTTTTGGCCTTATAAACTATTTTAGACTAAAACTGTAATTTCTATTCTCTTTCAAAAAATTATTTTCTTTTCTGTGATTGAAACTTTTATAATTTAAGAAGATACAAGAAAAAAAAAAGTGTGGTATGTTAGTAGCATAAAGTTTAATTTTCTAAATTTCAATACTTCATTTTTTAAATCCGAAATTGCAATATCTAACATTAAAGACATATTTGTGCACATATTAATCGCAAACTGTAATAAGAAGAAAAATCGAAAAGTGCTGCATGAGAAAAGTTTTAATGACCACTTTTTTACTTCTGATTGCCACGTTGTGAGCGGTAGCACATTCAGTCTCATCAGAATACCCCCTCCCCCTCCTGTAAAAGTAATGGTCTATAATAGGTGCGTGCACATCTTGCAGTTTCTAGTGCACAGGTATTACAGATAAGAACATTTCTATTTAATATTTTAATCGCAGAATATGAAATCATCTCGTTTAATCGTATATTTTGATTTTTTTTGCGATAAAAAAAGGCGCAGAAACCTTTTAAAAAATTGTGGTTGAACTGTAAAAACGCTGAACTTATAGATTTCACGTTTCTAAATCAAAATATAACATTCCAATTATTCTGTTCCGTACCATTTTTCAAATATTTTATCTCTTAGAAAAACACTAGAGCTAAATATCAAAATAATAGTATAAATAAATAAATATATATGTATGTATGTATACATTAAATAAATATGTATATGCAATAAAACTTTTGGTAATTCTAAACCATTTAAACAAATGAAAAATCGTTCCAGAAAAAATAAAGCATTATAACAATGTATATAATATGTATATATATATATATATATATATAGGGGACACTAGGGAGGATTGACCCACTTTTTACAAAATTATTTTTTATTTTCTAAATACTGAACGTAGAATAGAGTTTTATATATCATTTTATTCGTTATACAATTAGTTATCAAAATAAAATTGCTACATAAGTTTAACATACAAGACATTTGAAAAATTATAATTTTAATGATGAAAAAATGGGTCAAGGCTCCCCACATGTGGGAGGGTTGACCCACTATATGGCAGGCTTAACCCACTTTGTTTTATATTGCAATATTTGTGCAGAGAAATAAGGTCAGTTTTAAAAAAGCAAAATAACTTTATGCTACATACTTTAATTAATATAAAAAAATATTTTTAAAACTATGATGCTTAAACAAACAGACTCAATCGCAAGTCAGAGGCGAAAAAAGTTCTGTCTGAGCAGGTATAATTACAGCAGGTACAGCAGGGAAAATGAAATTTTAACATTTAAGGGTGTATTCTGTTAGAGACAGATTCCGTTGTCATAGTGTTTCATGTTATTATGGCCAGATTTAAGAGCCACTGTTCTGCTTTTTTGTCTCCTTGTCCTATTTTTTCTGACACTCGACCTGACAACTCTAGTTGTCACATAGTTTGGCTTCATCTCACTGTATTCACCCTGGTTAAAGTTGTCTACATACCTTCCTAAAGTTTTTCGATTGATACTATGTTCTTTTGGAGCCGCATGAGCACTTAACTTATCATTAACATGATTTAAACCTTTAAGGTTCAAAGTACTTTCAGTACTAAAATGTTGAAATAAATGACTGGCACCGGAATTTATGAAAAAATTTAATTGGAAATAAGGAAAAGGCTCTATTTCACATACATATTAAATGGAAAAGATTTTAGCAAAATTCTAGTGTCATTGTGACGTTTCGGAATTCAAATTAAGTGGTTTTATAAACGTTCCACTGCCCCTGAAAGGGTTAAGACTGCTGCTTTCATCCTTTCTAGTCTTTTCTAGTCTTTCCCATTGTTTCTATTTACCTATTGTAAGTAATATTTAAATGGGAAAAAAGTTCCTATCAGCTTTCCCATTTTCTAGGAGTTTTTCACATCTTTCTTTAGTCAGTTTTAAACATTTTCTTTTCCATCACACCATTTTACTGCAGCTTTACAGAATAAATTTACATTCGTTTATATATATAACCATTAACTTCTCGTTATGCACTGTGTATAATAAAAAGATTTCCAAAACCACTTAATTAAGGGAGCCTTGAACATCTGGTCAACCCTCCCTCACATTGACTGGGTCAAGCCTCCCTACGTAGACCTTTTCTAAAGAATATCACATTGTTTTGTTAAGCCTAACTTACTGTACAATCTTTATGCCTGGAATGAAAGCTGAACATTGCTTCATTACTTTAAACCTACTTATTTAAATTTCTATGATATAATTTATCTGAAAAAAGCTTACAAAATATTTCTAATAAACACAACTTTTAGGTTGAAAACGCCTCACAATTGATTTTTTCCACACCTATTTCGATTATCTCTGTGATACGAAGGCTGTTGTTTGAGAATTCCAGTAGCTTTAGTTGACACTTATTGATAAAACTCTGAAATTCTTTTAAATATGAAAATTGATGGGTAGGTTAAGCCTCCCGTATGGTCAATCGTTCTTAGTCCCCCCTATGTTATATGCAAATAATATACAAATAAAAACATACAGAAAATTAGCATTTATCATAGGCAAATGAAATGAAAATATATTAAAACAAGAACAAAAAATCATGCGAACAGCATAGATTATAAAACACTTTCCAATATATTCAGAATACTATAACAAAATTTCATTGCTATTATCATGATTAGTCGTTAAACTATACGATTTTTTGTGAAGCCCTGTATATTATCTACAGATATGTATGTATACTGCATGGTATGCTAAAAGTGAGTTCTGTTAAACGCATACCCACAGATGAAAATTTCTACTCAGCAATTTCCGCCAATAAACGGACGTTGTTGAGAACTTTTGTGCCACCCTGTATATGATCCATATCTATAGAATTTATACACACCAAGTAAAATTAAAAAAATAGTTAAATTTAAAAACGCATAGCACAAAACTAAAAACGCAGTTCCAGCAATTATTTTTCGTAGACTTAGTTCAATTATTGCTCATGTTCTTCTATAGCCAAATTCTTTCGTGTGTCCCTGTAATTGAACGACAAGTTCTATGCACATTATATTCTGTAGTAAGAACCTCAATGATGTATATCAATTTCAAAATGTTTAAAATACTGTAATATCACTAAAGTACACGGCAAACTATTTTTTCTAATAGACCGTAATGTAACGGAATCGTTTTGAGTGGCCCTGTAAATGAACTGAAAATGCTACACACTTCATTTTCAATACCGAACAGGCCCTAATAAACCCCACTAGCATGTATCCATTTCATAGCAATAGGACTATATTTGGGTCATTCTCTGAAAAGTGGCTCTTAAAAAAAAAAAAATTGCGGCCCAATAAAATTGCCTCAAAAATCTCGAAATTTAGCCTACCTTACTGCTATATTTATCAAAAAATAATATGAACCAAACTTTACCTGATAGATCTTCTGAGATTTTAATTTCAAAGCACTTTCATTGCTAAAATGTTCAAATAAATCGTTGGCACCGGAATTAAAGAACAAATTTATTTGTAAATAAGAAAAATGCTGTATTTCATGTACATGTTAAATAGAAAAAAGTTTATAAAAAGTCTGGTGCCATTGTGGCTCTTAGGAATTAAAATTAAGTGGTTTCATAAACATACCCCACCTTTGAAAGGGTTAAAAAAGAAAAGACATTATAATTAGAAGTCATACTGTCAATAAATAATATATTTTTAAAATTATTTGTGTATTTTATTCCATTAGATTTTCTTATTTTACTGTTTAGTACATATATAAATGGATTTAGATCATTCCCTCATACATTAAAATTATAAGGGAATGATTGTGAGGGAATGGTGAAATACTTCTGAAAAACATTTTATACAAAAATTATTAGTCTAATGTATATTTTCAGTTACTAAATATCTTTTGAAACACATTTCTAATAATATAACAACATACAAAAGACATGTCATTAGTTTTTATTAAATTTATAATAGATGAGGGAATGATGGAGAATAAAAATACTTACTTTTATCTAGTATTTGAAAGCCATGTGCTAGCTATTCAGGAATGTTTTTGAGCAAACAACAAGATAGCTATTTTACTTTACTCATGTACAAACTGTCTTAGACATATATGAAGCATGTGCTGCTTTCTACTATGTAAATAAGGGTAAATTTATAGTTATGTGAGGGAATGATAACAAATACTAGGGACATCATTAAAAAGTGCCCTAATTCTTTCATTATATAAAATACAAATATAATTAAATGGTTAAATATTTATTTAAGTTTGTTTAATGGATTGAGAAAAAAATAATTATAAACATACGTGCTGCAATGCAATGAAAGCATTTTCTTTCCTACCTATATGAATGGAGATGGATGGAGGGAATGATATTTGCATTAAAAAATACATTTAATTTATCATATTTCAATTTCAATAAGCAAATTATTGCAGTTTATATGTATAACTGATCACCATTGATAGTTTAAATCACTTTTTCTTTTTGTAATTTAAAAAATATGTCTTCAAGATCCTTGGGACATAAAATTGCCACTTTTCAGAGAATGACTCATTTACGCGAGTTAGAGCACGGAGAGACATACAGACGGACAGACAAATCGAATTCATAAACTCTTTTCAACTATGTTGGAAAGTGTTAAAAATTACCGCTAAACATTTATAGAGAGCGGAACCTACAGCACAATATACACGAAATTGAAAATCAACAAAATCAATTTTGTACGACTATTTATTACGACTAATTTTGTACACGTTATTATTTGTTAACCTTTTCACTTCTATTGCTAAAATGTTAAAATAAATGAGTGACACCGGAAATTATGACCGCAAATTTATTTACAAATAAGAAAAAGGGCGGTATTTCGCATACGTAACAAATAGAAAAAAAAATTATATTAAAATTCTGGTGTCATTGTTGCATCTCGTAATTAAAATTTTGTGGTTTCATAGACAAATCACTGTCCGTGAAAAGGTTAACTGAGATAGCGAAAATATATTTTTCATGTTTTAGTTTTCATCTAGCAATGTAAATATTTCACATTATTAATATTATTTAAAAATTATCTCTCATAAAATTGATAGATTGTTGCGCAATTTGAGTGACAAGCCGGTTTCAAATCCTCACCTGAATTCCCAATAAAAGTGATATAAGAGTGCATGTCCAAAATTTTCAATATTATCATATAAAAATGGGTTTGTTTTTCATTGATCGTTTTTTGGGTTTGTTTTTCTTTGATTTTACTCTTCAGTTAAATTTCTTGTGCTTCATGCCTGAACCACAAAAGATTTAATAATACTAATACTAATACTAATAATAATCACATATCATTAAAGTTTATTAAAAACACTAACAGATAAAACAACATATTACAATTTTCTAAATCAGTAATTACACGAAAGAAAGGTAAACGTACCAGATGACAAGTAATTTTTAAAAAACAAATAAAATTGACTTCAAGGGATTATTTCTTACCTTTATGTTTTAGCATTGGAGTCCTGCAGAAGTCGAGTTATACTCGATCTGAAGAAATTAACCCGAAACCGGAGATGAACCTGTCATCCCGAAGGCAACCCGAAATGAAAGAAAATTAACCATATTTTAATGCAATTATGAAAAAATACTAAATAAAAATGCGTCTAATATAACTTAATCTTTTATGTAGAAAAATGAACAAATATTTATTTATATTCGGATATAAAGTTTTTTTTTTTTTTATTCATCTGAAATAATATTGCTGTTTTTTCTTTTGAAAAATGGATTATTGTTACCAGGTGTCCAGCGTAAGTCGGGGCTCCAAATGCTCTGTACACCAGTATTTTAAAATAATTTTCTTCGCTTCATCTAATGGCAGAATTATCTGCAATTAAAGATTGTGAATTAAACTTAAGAAATTAGTGCTGTCCAGGGCATTTGGAGCCCTGATTTACGCGGGATATCCTGCAATATTAGCCAAAATCCAAGCGGAAACGGAAAAAATGGACTTTACCCATATCACGTCAGCTGCGGGTATCTAGAAAAAAAAAAAAAAAAAAAAAAAACACGAATAAGTGTGAAGAAACTCTTGACACAGCTTCCCCTTCATCCAATAGTCTTTTTTCGGAGGGTACCTACCCACAGAGGCGTGACTGTTGCCACTCGTGGGTAAAGTCCATTAGAATAAACCCGACTCTAATCCTACCCACGACCAAAAATACTAGCGCCGAGTTGCTCCGACCCACGGATCGGATCGCTTTAGGATGAAATGGAGCGCCCGACCCGATGCATGACTAATTCATATTTATTTTTATTCCCTTTGTTGAAAATATCGCTCATTTTGATGGAGAGTAGATTGTGATTGAAATTTTTGAAGTGTCCATGTAAAAAAATATGCACGATACGATGACTATTTTAAACGCGTAAAGTAGTACTGTGTATCTTAGCATATATTAAAATTCCGTGACGATACTTTAATTTTCATGAAAGTTAAAGCATAGAAAGTCAATAAAAGGTTAGAAAACAGACAGACAGGCAAATATATTATTGCTAGATCCCGATAATATTGTTAAGGTTAACATTTGTGACCTGAGACATTTTCAAGAACAAAAAAAAAAAAAATACATCAGATCATGCGTTGAAGAATTATGCGTGGAAAAACATAAAATATATACGAACCAATTGTATAATCTCCTTCGTTTTGGAATTCGTTTAAAAATAATAGCGATAGTTTTAGAACCGAAACAAATTCCGAGAACTATTTCCACAGCAATTGTTATTCAACAAAGCTCCTTTGACACGTAGCTAGCTTCGTTTTAGCTTCTTTTTAAGGTACTGGAGAAATTTGTTGTTAAATGTTGAAACTGACAAGTTGTCATATTAGTAGCATTGTCAATATTACCTTCAGCCACCTTATTAATTATTTCAGTTCAGTCGTAGATTACTAGTACTGTATCAGTCCTCGTATATACAATCGGTTTCATAAGGACATGACCACTATATTTTTCCTTATAAACAAAGAGACAATGAAATTTCAGCTTGCTTGGAATGTTCAATATAAAATTATATACAAAGGGAAAGTAAAAGGATTAACAAAATTAAATACAAAGGGATGACAGCAATATTTCATAAAAATAATTTTATAATAAATTTAAAAAAGAAATTACGAAAAAATAAAAGTTTTTCATACTCATATTACCACTTAACAATATAACTTAAAATATCGCAAAATCCCATAAAATCGACATATGTCAATACTCTAGATCATTTTTCAGATATTTCACTTTATAAATGGAACTTGAGTTGCATATCATCATCCATATAATGATTTTGTATGTCTAATATGATGACCGACGAAATGCTTTAAATGAATGTGAAACAAGCAAAATTATATTTTACAAGCAGTGTGATCTGTTAACGAGAGCAATAGTTGAAAAGCTTGTATGATCTCATGGAGCTGTTTATAAAAAAATTAAGCTGGAGAAATCAAATGTTGTGAGGAAGTAATCTGGCTCACCTCAAAAACGCATTTCAAGAAAGAAAGGAAATGTTGCAAAGTATATTTAGCAAGAAAAGCTACAATTTGAAAATTATCAAGTCAAGCAGATTTCCCTATTTCTACAGCAGCCATATACCGAACAATTATAATTTCAGAAAATTTGAAATATTTAAAGAAAGTGTCAAGGATGACAAAAATACAAAATTCAAGGTTGCATGAGCTATTGAATATATCAAGAAATACAGAAACACAAAATTCAAAGGTTGCATGAGCGCCATTCAGTATGTCCTGGAAGCCAGAATTTGAACGATTTATCTTCTTCGATGAAAAAATTAACGGTTCAGATGAGTGGGATCATAACTGGCATGACATTCGAAAAGAACTTAGACATTTCTCTATAATGCAAAGAGACTGATGGTGTAAACAGGATTTGTGTGTACATACTGGAAAAACATCCATACCATTTAATATAGTTCAGATGAAATCTGTGGAATATTAAGGCCTTCTGGGGGCATTGGGGCGGAAGAGAACTTATTGTCACTTGCTGAAAATATAGGGGGATATTTTTGGATATTTCAATAATATAATGATTTATTCCGTGCAGCTAATAGCCAAGGTATAGATTGTGAATAATGGAATTTGCGTAATGGACTGGCCGTCAGTTTCACCAGATTTAAACTTCATGTAGAGATTTTAGAATTTATTAGTTCAAGCAGCAAGTCATCGCTCCAGTGAAAAACTATTCTCAAGTATTGCCAAAATATTGTCCTGTATAATTTGAGAACGGTAAAATATTGACCAAAAAATGCTTAACATTTTTTTTTTCACTCATTGCCATAGCGTATTTTTGATATTATTTAAAATTCTGGTGGGTATCAAAGAAAATCGTTTGATATTTATAAAACATTAAATTTTGTAAAAATTTACAGATAATCGCTTATTACATCCTTTGATTAGAAACAATGGCTGATTGCTCTATTTTTTAAATAAAATGTGAAACTTTGAGGAAAATTCTTTTTCTGCTTTTCTATTCTGAAAAGATAGGGTGCTTATATTGTAATACATATTACTCTACTTTCAATCTACCACACGTGAAGATATATCTATTCGTTATATCGTTGACTGATATGCTGCCACCACCGGTATAGATGCATGATACCTGAAACGATGTAAATTCGAAAATCACTTCACTAAGACACTTCAAATAAATCTTAAATTGAACATTTATTTACGGTACGCTTCTACAGTTACAACAGTTATGTGAAACACAATATTTATGATTACAGGCAAAGATATAGCAGACCCTGCCATATGTTAAATCACACTTCGGGATACCATCTACGAACTAGGTTATAACACTATAACACACTATCCCCGTCTCTCTTGAACGTACACAGCAAAGATTATTCAATACTAAAACTGCACAGGTCTATCCAAAACCTCAGCAGATACATAGACTTTTCTACACGACGCTTCTCCAAGAAAACATACTGTTCTCACAGCACTACCATCACCTTTATTCCCTAATCTCATTTTCCACTCTCTCGCTTCATTCTTTACTCGACCTTCTTCCGTCAAATCTCTAGGGTCTCACCTCTATTTTCACCGTAAAAACAATTTGTCGCTGTTGACCTCTTGCCCCGTGACAGGTCATCAAACAAGCTTATCTTTTGCTCATAAACTCTTCCTTCTATTGCTACATACTTTCCTCTTGTAACACCCATGTTCCAGTAGATAGTAACCCATTTTCTCTAATTTTAGGTAGATTTCGTAAAAAATACTACCTATTACGTTCTCCCGTATGTTGGAATTTCTGAAAACTTTTTGCAGATCTTCGCCGATCATGACCCCTAGAACCCAAATCCTACCACCCCAGTTCCAAACTTTAAGTATATATATATATATATATATATATGGACTTAATACTGAAATATTCAGTAGACCTTTCATCTATTAATAACACCATTTATTATTCTCCAATTTATCCCACTCTTAATCTTAATTTAAATCGTAAAACCACACGAAACAAGCGAGTTAGGGGTTCTTTTTCAATTATTGTTTCCAAAAAATATATAACTAAACAAATAAATAATCTTCAAAGTAATTATTTAAAGTATTATAACTGGCTATTAATTCGAAAATACATCTTTTCTATTAAAAAGAAACAGCTTGTACAATATTTAAATGTATTTCTTAGTAAGTGATACTCTAAATATTTCTTCGATATTCTTTTTGATCTTATTATGACAAGAGCTAAACTTTTCAACATAAATTTAGAAAAAAAACCCCATAAAATTCAAAACACAAATACTCAAACGATAATCACTTTTTCAAATTAAATCTTTAATAAAATCAATATTAATTCTATAACTCATGACAAAAACTGTAAATTTCCTATTAATAATTTTCAAATATCAAAAATTTTTAAATATCCAATTACTATAGGAAGAAAGATTTTAAACTATAACCCATTTTCAATAAATACATCTGCAGCAAGTACTTTTCCGTGTAAATGCAATGACCCCTCTCTACAAAAATACATTAATAATGATCATGGACATATATTGATTGGAAATCTTAATATTTTGAATGATTTTACATTGAAAAAACGAATGGGTTCTGGAACTAAATATAGACTTCCCTCAAAATTTAACAGGAATTTCATTTTAAAACAGTTTACATATGACATAAATATTTTTATTTATAAAATTTCAATTTCATACAATTAACCTATTGAATATTTTAATCAATGCAATATATTGGTAACTGAAAAATGAACTAATGCATTAACGAATAAAGTTTCAGATCTGGTTTCTATTAACACAAAGCATATTTCCCAACAAAATGCTAATAAAAAACATGTTATTATATATGTAGAGAAACTTCCAAATAATTATGCAGTTGTATGTAATTCTTATTGTCACCAACTTATTACATCCTGTATTGTTTGTAATAATACATTCCAAAAAACTAATGAAAGCATAATTGTAAACAATCGTAAAGTTCATAGTTATTGTAAATTACTTAATATTTCATCTACAAACTGTATTTATCCTTATTTAATTCTTATATCCAAATTTCATAAGAAACCAATTAAATTTAGAACTGTCAGTATTGGATGCAATGCATATCATAATAAATCCAAAAACTTCTGTTAAGTATTCTTAATGAAATATATACACTTACAAAAACAATAGATAATACACATTGCGTAAAAAATAGCTATCAACTGGTCAATATTCTAAAAATTCTTAAATAAGTAAAACATATAACATTTGATTTCAAAGATTTTTTTAATAATATAGATCTATTTGATCTACATAATATAATAAATACATTGTTTAAAACTTAACAACTCATGCTGCATCAAATTTATTGTAAATTAACGGCAAACAAATAAACAAAAATACGGCAAACTTACGGCAAAGTAGTAATCTTTCCACGCCCAACTATCTGTTTACGACTATTACACTATAAGTTTAATCCCTTCGGGGGGAGGTTCCATAGACCTGATCAAGTCTATTGATGCGAACACACCGTCAGAAGGTGCATGCACCGTTTTCATCACCATAAACAAGTTAAGGTAATATTTGTACTTTTCAATACGAGCCTTTTTTGGTATTTGATAAGTATAGCGTTTAGAAAAAACGATGCTAACTGAATAAAATTTCTGCGATTTCTGCGTATGTACTGATTGTCTATTCTCTCAACAGAGGGATTTTTTGCCTTCGTCTCTTTCGGGAATTAAAGATAGTATTGCCATCAGTTTCACAACAAAATACTCATGCAAGTAGAGGATGGTATACCTTGGGGGAAATTTGTTCCGAATTTCTCAATTCAAATTTGTCACGGCAAGATAATGTCAGAAAAAATCAAACTTGCTGCTAATGCTTATTCTATCTGGGTTTGATTTAAAAAAAAAAGATGCTTATTGCTGAATACTTATTTTCAAACAAAAATGAGCTAAATCTGATCTTGACAAAGCTATGACATTAGATCAGCAAAATCGTGCTTTCAAATAAAACAGAATAGTCACGACGAGCTTTCGAACTTAGAGAAAGTTCGAAAGCTCGAAACCGTAGTGCAACTTTTGAAACTCCTGCGCAAACTAACTGCGCAAATGGCTACTTTACGGTCACAATTAATCGACACCTCTGATTTTTTACGCCAAAACTAGTACGAATCTCGAAAATACAGACATTCAGCTACCAGTACACGCGGTTTTGTCAAATTCCGAGATAGTCGAAAAAATGGATTTTGTCCACCTAGATCATCAAAAAGTCCCACTGTTCGCTCCTTCCAAGGAGATCCCGGAGCGATTCCCCGTCCGAAAAGGCACGAAGTGACGCCCAGTCGCCACAAAAACAATCCGCCAGTAGACATAGCTGAACAAGGGACATACAAAGCCACACCACAACAAAGAACTTCGCAAAGTCTGTGCTGCGGCCTGATAATGTTCGCCCCGCGGAATGTTGTGACGATTTCGATACTCTAGAAAACGTCTGCACCAGGGGCGGTGCCGCAACACTTACGGCAAAGTCAAAACTAGCCCACAACGGGGCCAGTCAAGGCGAAACTAGCGCAAGGTGTCTACTACTGAAAAAACCGATATCGTCAGACCGACAAAGTCAAATCGGCAAGTACTTTGTGTTTTTGAATCCTGCAATAATGCCGCTAGTCTTACCTCGAGGGTACGCGGCTACTCTCTCAGGTACCAAAGGTGGCTGGCTTAGAGGATCATTTAGGCATCCGTGTTTCAGTCTACAATCATAAAACGGCATTACGCCTCGAGGGGGGGGTCATCATGTGCCCCCTCAGGTACCGAAACAAGTTCGGCACCAAGCCTAGAGGCCTAAAAAGCAGAACAGGGCGGTTTCGCTTCTCAAGATCACTAGCCAGGCTCCGATCTGCAACGCAGCCTCCGATCCGGTCGAACGTGCAAAAAAAAGTTTCCCACCTAGACACGAAGTTCTAACAATCAAGTACGGCATTACGTCTCGAGGGGTTACCATGTGCCCCCTCAGGTACTGAAAAAATTCGGCACCCTGCCTAGAGGCTTACGAAAGCGAAACGGGCGGTTCATAGCTTCTGAAGATCATTACCCGGACCCTGAGCCACATCAAAGCCCCAATCCCAGCCAGACATGCACTTGCACATCCAGTATTATATGTCTCCCATCAAGACAAGAGTTTCTTGTTATTAGGAGTGACCTCTTAAACATTGTATATTCTAATGTATCATTTTTCAAAGTTAGAAAAAAAAAAGAGGTAAGGAATTTGACTTACCTCAAAATGTCGCAGGGTCCGCCCCGATCCTTGGTTTAAACTGCTTCATTGAAAATCTATGCATATGTCACATGAAAATACCTATAGTTTATAAATAGAATATGTGTTGCATACTTGAGGACAGAAAAGCTGATTTCCTTTCCTTTAAAAGATTTAATGATATTTCTAGATTAAATGTAATTAATAACACAGAATGGAGGGAGAGGAAAAAAGCACCTCTTCCCTTCCGTAACAAAACATGACAGAGAGAGAAAAAAAACGCGCGAAAAGCCGATACATATACATTTGCCAAAGTCCAACATCAACCGCAAATATGCTGGGTTGGGCACAAACGTGTACTCATGAGACCCTGAAAAGAAAGTAACAGAAGATGAATTAAAATAAAAGTCATTAAAAGTCTGCGATATTATAAGAGTTTTTTTGTTTCAAGGATTCTGGCACATAACACCCCCGCTGAAACGCCGGAACAAAAAGATGTTTTACAGGTTTAATAAGGTTTTTCTGTGAAGCACGAATCGAGGCTTGGGCAGGTGTTTTGTCAACAAATCGGCAGTCATTGCTGCAGTTTCAAGGTAAGTTATAGTTATTGTCCCTTCCTCCCGACAAGGTTTCTCAATAAATGATAACGAAGAGAAATATGCTTGGTTCTTTGATGATACTTGTCGCTTTCAGCAAGTTTAATGGTGGACTGGTTGTCCTCAAACAGTTGTATAGATAGTTCTTGCTCGAGGTCCAGTTCCTTCAGGAGTTGTAGAATCCAAATTGTCTCTTGTGCTGCACAAGCGGCAGCCACGTACTCTGACTCAGCTGACGACATGGCAATGCAAGCCTGCTTTTTTTATGTCCACAGGAGCGGGTTATTTCCAATTATAAGTAGGATTCCTGACACTGACTTTCTGTCAGTAGTATCATTTGCCCAGTCTGAATCAGAATATGTCCTCAAGACAGGTTTCTCTAAATTAGTGTATGTTAATTTTACGTCAATTGTAGTTTTAAGATATCTGATTGTTCGCTTAACAGCTTCCCAATCCTTAGCCCTTGGACGCTCGTTTCTGCGACTTAAAATATTTACAGCGGCACTAATATCTGGCTTAGATACAGTCGCGATGTATAGTAGAGCTCCTACGGCTTGTCTGTAATTCGTATTATTCGGAAGGAGATTTTCATTATCCGCTAATTTAACATATCCTGGTTCCATTGGTATATTAGTTGGTTTCGAGTTTTCTAAGCCGAATTTGATTATCAAATCATTAATTTTATTAATTTGATCAAGCGTCATGGTATTTTTGTCAGGCCGATTTATATTTATCCCCAGATAATATTTTGCTTCACCTAAGTCAGTTACAGGGTATTCTTTGTTTAATTCGTTTACAAGTTTATTAATGTTCTCATCTTCCACAGCTATGGGGAGATCATCTACATAAACGATTATGTAAGTCGCTGTGTTATTGGTTGTTTGTTTATATAAACATTTATCGATCCTACTTTGGTGAAAACCTAAATTAGATAATGATTTATGTAATGTCAGGTTCCACGCTCTGGCGGCCTGCTTCAAACCATAAATGGCCTTTTTGAGTCTGCATACCTTATGCTCCTCTCCCGGAACTGCATAGCCTTCAGGCTGATGCATATTCACATTTTCTAGCAATTCCCCGTGAAGGAAAGCGGCCTTGATGTCTACATGTCTTAAGTTCAGATCCTTATACAATGCCATTGCTAAAAAACTTCTAATTGCCGTATGAGACGCGACTGGTGCAAAATCTCATCATAATCTACCCCATATTTTTGGGAAAAACCCTTTGCAACCAGCCTAGCCTTAAACTTTTCCAGCAAACCCTGGCTATTGTATTTAGATTTGAACGACCCCTTGCAACCGATCACTTTCGTACCTGGTGGGACTTCGACCAATTCCCATGTATCATTTTCGCGAAGAGAATTCATTTCTTCTAAAGTCGCTTCTATCCACTTTTCCTTTTCAATCGGGTTTTGCATATTTTTTATATCGTCCCAACTTTTCGGATCTTCTACTTTAACGTTATTTGTTAAGAACGCAAACCTATCGGGAGGAACTCCCCTGTTCGGTCTACGCGGGACGTTCTGCGTTGTATCCGAATTTGCATTTTGATTTTGCGTTGTATCTTCCGCGCTGTCAATATTATCCTCGATTAATTGTAATTTCGGAACCGGATTTTCAGAATTCGGTATTTCATTGGTTTTATTTGATATGCTATCCTCAGTTATGTTTTCACTTTTAGTCTCCAGAAATTTTACGGTTCTACTTATTACGATTTTCTTACCGTCCGTACAAACTCTGTAGCCCTTACTCCTATTGTCGTAACCTACTAATATCCCCTCTATGGCTGTATTATCCAATTTTCTTCTATGAGTCTTTTCCACATAAGCAAAGGCACGACAACCGAAGGTTTTAATATTTGAAAGATCTGGTTTGCGACCAGCCCATTTTTCGTAGGGAGTGCAGTCGTTGGATGAAGTCGGGAGGCGATTTTGTATGTAAGTTGCGGTGCAGACGGCTTCGCCCCAGAATGAGTTAGGTAAACCACTGTCTTTAAGTAGGCAGCGAGCCATCTCCATCAAGGTACGGTTCTTACGCTCCGCAACCCCATTTTGGGGTGCGGAATACGGAACAGTAAGTTGATGGTTAATTCCCTCACTTTTTAGATAATTTTCAATTTCCTTCCCTGTGTATTTCCCTCCGTTGTCGGTACGGATAGCACGCACCTTCCTGCCAAATTTATTCGCGGTCATTGCAACATATTTTTTAAATTTTGGGAAAACTTCATCTTTGGTTCTCAGTAAGTACGTTATGGTAAACCGGCTAAAATCATCTACAAAAGTCAAAAAATAGTATTTTCCGCCAACCGTCGCTGCTTGCATAGGCCCGCATAAATCGGAGTACACTAGTTCTGTGGGCTTTGTAGCTCGAAAACTAGCGGCTTTGGGGTATGGATCACTAGTGAGTTTAGAAATTATGCATGTTTCGCATGTATCACCGTGTTTACATTTGTCAATTTTAATTCCTAACGCTATATCATTATTTACTAATTCCTTAATATGATTAACGTTTCTGTGGCCCAATCTCCTATGCCACTTGCGTAGACAATTTTTATTTTCGCATTCATTTATAATATTTACATTGTGAGACATATTTTGTTCTATTTTACATTCATATAAATTATTGTTTACATAGCCCTCGAGGTACGTAACACATTCGTGAGTTATCTTGCAGGATTGTTTTTCAAATATGGCTTTACAACCATTTTCAGTAGCCCTTTTTATAGAAATTAAATTTGTTTCAATTTCGGGTACATACAATACATTCTTTAGTGTTATCGTTCTGTGTGCATTATCCGACATTAATGTATTTAATTTTATAGTCCCGTAACCCTCAGAGCAAAGCTCTTGACCGTTTGCGATTGTTACGCTAGAAGCACTGTTATGAAAATCATTAAACTTGTTTTTGTTATTACAAATATGAGTTGAAGACCCTGAGTCAATCACCCAGAGATCTTTTACATTATCCCCAACAAAAAATGTAACATTTCTATCATTAGGTGTTTCTTTTTCAAAATTCCTATTTTTGTTAGTATTCTCATATGCGCTGCCTTGAGAGCATATAGCCAATTTTTGTGACTGGTTGGGAAAACGATTAGGGTAATGATACTGCTTAGGATTATTTTTATTTTTATTTTTCAAGGTCCAACAATCATCAACGTTGTGAGAATTCTTTTTGCAGTACCGGCAGAATTTATTTTGTTTGTTTTTATGGAATTTCACCACCTTAAAATGCGGAGTGACTGTTCTCACTTTCGCGGTTATTTTCAATTATTTTTGAATATTCGTCTATTAATTTTGTTCGAATAAAACTAGCACTAAGGTCACGCTCATCCCTTGCCTCCAAAGCGGTAATGAGACCGTCATAACTGGAAGGGAGAGAGCAGAGCATTAAAGCAGCAAGGTGTTGATCACTTACGTTTTCGCCGATGGCTGCTAGCTTATCGCGCGTTTCATAAATTTTGGTAAGGTGATCAACCATATTACCACCTTCGTTTAATTTGGTGGAATGAAGTTTTCTTAGAAGAAATAGTTTACTACTTAGATTAGAACGTTCATGAACTTCCTTTAAAGCAAGCCAACACTCTCGGGCGCTTTCTAAATTCTTCACATTAATAATCTGATCGTCATCGATCAACAAATTTATAATTGCACGCGCTTTCCTATTTTTGTTTCTAAAATCATCTGTCATTGGATCGGGCGGATCCTGACTGATAGCACTATAGAGGTCCTCCTTCTGTAAATACATTTCTAATCTGAACTTCCAAACATTATAATTGCTTGCGTTCAGTTTTTCTATCACAGTATCCTTTAAAATACTCATTTTTCATATATAGATTACGATGTTATATATATATATATATATATTCAAATTATATGAGTAAAAATTATTTAAATAATAATGTTTCAATAGTATTGTTAAGTTCCTTATGCTTTTTTAGGCATAGCAAAAATACTTATTATAAAACATTTTTCTAAAGCTTCATATGATATCAAATTCTATATTTCAAACATTTTCAGATACTATTCTTGAAGAATAAAGTAGTAATAATTTTCAATTTCCTCTGTAGCAATGCGACAAATCATGTTACATAATCTGTTATTAGGAGTGACCTCTTAAACATTGTATATTCTAATGTATCATTTTTCAAAGTTAGAAAAAAAAGAGATAAGGAATTTGGCTTACCTCAAAATGTCGCAGGGTCCGCCCCGATCCTTGGTTGAAACTGCTCCATTGAAAATCTATGCATATGTCACATGAAAATACCTATAGTTTATAAATAGAATATGTGTTGCATACTTGAGGACAGAAAAGCTGATTTCCTTTCCTTTAAAAGATTTAATGATATTTCTAGATTAAATGTAATTAATAACACAGAATGGAGAGAGAGGAAAAAAGCACATCTTCCCTTCCGTAACAAAACATGACAGAGAGAGAAAAAAACGCGCGAAAAGCCGATACATATACATTTGCCAAAGTTCAACATCAACCGCAGATATGCTGGGTTGGGCACAAACGCGTACTCATGAGACCCTGAAAAGAAAGTAACAGAAAATGAATTAAAATAAAAGTCATTAACAGTCTGCGATATTATAAGAGTTTTTTTGTTTCAAGGATTCTGGCACATAACATTTCTTACAAGAAAAAGAAGAGAGCTGCTAATCCGACCGGCGGACGCAGTAACTCTCGCCTGCGAATTTAGGGTAATCAAGGTAATTGGGGCTTGAGGATTCTGCCTTGGTTCCCCAAATTTCTATTTTTCCAATGTTTACTGTGTTTTCAATTCCATGTTGCATTTGTCATGGGGATCTGTTTCATAGGCTTTTATGGTGGTTTAAACATCATTTTAAATTTCAATAACTTCCTTTGTAATTCATAAATTCATATCTGTTGTTGATCATTTGCATTGGTTTATAATGGTTGTATATACGAGGATGGTTCAATAATTATTGTCTAGAGTGTGTATAAAATATTTGTACTGCGATAGTTGATGTGGAATATTGAAGCCTAATGTCTTAGATGCCTATATGCTCAATTTCAGAACCGTAGCTGCTATATTAACATATTTTTTTTTCGTTTTAGGTGGGAGAGGTGGCACCTAGCTTGAAAGGGGTGTTGGGGTGGGGGAGGCTGGTTTGGAGCTCATGGGGCCAGACCTGAAGCAGTTCTGTGATAGATTTTGGACAGTGAATGAGACATAGCTATTGTCGTTTGGATTCGGGATCATAGGGATGTACCACGTCTCATCCACCGTCACAAATCTATCACAGAACTGCTTCAGGTCTGGCCCCATAACAGCTCGAAACCAGCCTTTCCCTCCAACCCCCCTTTCAAGCTAGGTGTCACCTCTTACACCTAAAACGAGAAAAATATGTTAATATAGCAGCTACGGTTCTGAAATTGAGCATATAGTCATCTAAGACATTAGGCTTCCATATTCCACATCAACCATCGCAGTACAAATATTTTATACACACTCAGGACGATAATTATTGAACCACCTACATATATATATATATTGGATCTTGTCATAAATCTTTATTTATAATTACTTCATTTAATACTTTGTTGTTCCAGATTTAAAATTTATAATGTTTGAATCTTTTCTTGAAACTTAATTTATAATTTATATATTTAAAATAGATGATAATTTGTAATATTTTATGATGGTTATATATATACATATATAACTTTTTTATGGACTCGAAAACTAACTTCCAAAATTTTTTGCAAATCTCTTCCAAACTGATACATAAAATCAAGGGGCAGAAAATCACGGTTAACCCTTCACAGCACGATTTTTCTATTTTTTTGAAAAAAATATTTTAAATCTATGTATCGGTCTAATAATGGGTAAAATAGTAAAAAAAAAAATAAATTTCAAATTTCCAGCTAAAATTTGATATTTTATGGCGTGTACCCTATGTACACAATTAGGGTTTTAAAATATTGTATTAAATTAATTAATTTTATCTGCTTAACACTCTGTAAACTTTTTTTTATGTTAATATTTTTAAGTATTCAGTAAAAATAATGAAAGTAAATTTTACCTTAAAAGCTTGATCGATTTTTTTTTTTTTTGTTTCCGAAGAAGAAATTCTAATTTTTTGCCAAATGCAGACATCTGACATGGACAAAATAAGTGTTAATCCATTCTATGGCCTGTTCTTGATCAGGGATAGAGATCATATTGGACAAATTAATGGCACATAATAAGAATTACAGTGTTTTTAGGTATGTGCCAGATGTGGCACGTGTTGCAGTGAAGAGTTAAGTTCGATAATACGCTAAATTGGACCAAGGGGGTGGGAATGGGGATGTTTTTTGTGAAAAAAGAAAAACCATAACTACTTAATCATGATACATATCAAATCAGTTTAAAGTTATTATTACTTCTAGGAAAAGGGCCAAAAATGTACGTATGGCAGATAATTGATATAATTAAAAATAGGCTCAAGGGATGCAAAAATAGGGTACAACTTTTATATTGACAAGTTTTTGATATGACCAACTCTTACAGCAAAAAGAAAAAAAAAGTAAAATAAAATAAATAAATAAATAAAGCAAAAAAAGGGGGAAGGGTGAAGAAGAAAATATTCACAACTTCGTCAATTCACAAGCTATAAAATCCACTTAAATTTATTATAAATCTTCTTAATGTTATCTACAACTTTTATCCTGACAAGTTTTTGATATGACCAACTCTTACAGCAAAAAGAAAAAAAGGGAGGGGGCATTGTAGAAGAAAAAAATCTCATCCTTGTTAATCTGCCACTAAGGCGATAAAAAAGTATCAGCGGCGTGATTTTTAGCTGCCATCAGAGATACTGTATGTAGTGTTGCATTATTAAATGCGCCTGTGTCTCAATGAAAAGATTATCA
Source organism: Maratus speciosus (assembly GCA_963932465.1). Lineage (NCBI taxonomy): Eukaryota > Metazoa > Arthropoda > Arachnida > Araneae > Salticidae > Maratus > Maratus speciosus. The sequence goes on along the minus strand of OZ010796.1, from coordinate 302,294,952 downwards.
GAATTTAAAATATAGTGCGTGGTTCATTTAATGAAACATCACCTCGCGGTTTAAGTTTATGATATAAATCTTCTTAATATATCTATAACTTTTGTAGTAACAAGGTTTTGATAAGATGAACTCTTCTAATGGATGATATTACCAAAAATATTCTAAAGGAATGAAAAAATAGGGATTGAAGAAAAAATTATCGTATTAACATGATTATGATAAAAACAACTCTTACAGAAAAATGAAATTTAAAAATCCTCAAAACCGGCCAGATAAAATTGCTTAACCTTGCTTTATCTCTCTGGGTTTTTTGTTGGTTAAATTAGTAGTAAACTTCGAAATGTACCTGCGCCTGTAGGCTGAGCCGGCTCAATTTTTTTTCATACTTTCACTCATTTTAACCTCGTAGATGTGTCTATATCTCAAGTACGTAGATAATAATACACAGATAAATATGAAAAAGAAAGAAAATAAAATTAATTAAACTGTAATTTAAATTAAACATACGTCTCATTAACATCAGAAACCTGATACATATATTATTATCAAACGCAGTGTCAGTTTTACCTCAGTGCTGAAGATTCAGTTTAAAATGTTCGTGGAGGTGATTTTCTATGACTACCACGATTTCTAATCTTTTCATTCCTAGATTTAAGTATCCTATTTCTTAAGAATTCCTATTCCTAGATTCTTTTCATTTCTTGATTCTGTTAAGATCGAGTTTACATTACTTTGTTTCTTAAATCCATTCATCAATTGAAATTACGAATCAGCATTGCACTTGGGTTTAGGATTTATTATGGAAAAGATGCGGACAAACATGTGGCAAAAACAGATTTACCGATAGGACATTTGCAGATCACCAAGTTATCAATTATGTTTACTCACGTGTTCATCTATATAACAGTGTATGATAAACCCTTCATTTTTTCAAACTAATTTATGTTCACTCTGTTATAGATCAAACAAAATAGCATAGCACAATTATGTTAATGCATATTTTTTAAAAAAATCCAACAGTTTAGGATAGCTTAAAAAAACATTGTCTAATTATGGTAAAACATTTTTCGGTGCTCGCAGAGTATATTTTTCTAGCTTCCTACTGTGAGGTGGAAGAGTCACACTTTCCCCTTTTAACAGTTTTTAAGCCATTTGTTTCGAGAATTATCTTTTTAGATTCTTTTATTTTAAGGGATCTCGGGACTCTTAAAATTCAAAAAAAAAAGGACCATATTCAACTTTTAATATCTTAAAATGCAAATAATTTAAAGCACAATTTTCATTGGGAAGTAAGATATAAGTATGCTCTTTCATTTCATGTATTTAAAATATTGCAAGATACAGAATTAGTGTTTATATTTGGTTCCAAACTGTCAGACATTTGTCAAGCAGAAAATTGGTATAACAGCTTACGTGAAGGATTACAAAATAAATTTTGCAACCAGAATGAAAATCTTGGTGCCTACTTATACTTCAGATTATAATAATTACCTTGAACCTAAATAAATTTGTATTTAAATCATTTTTATATTTTCAATACAAAGTTGTATTTAGCTAACGCAAAATTTAGAAAATTTCAACAGTATAATCGCCTAAAATATTTTTCTGAACAATTAAAAGGAAATTTTAGGTTCAGCTTATACAGACTAACATGAAACATATTCTTTGAAAATTTCATGAAAAAATATTCAGAAGTTTTTGAGATATTCTGCGCGTTATGCTCAAAAACGTCATTTGGAGAAAAATGACTTCAAAGTTTCGGAAATGCCGCTTCAGCTATTTATCGGGTATAATTCTCAAAGCCATAACTTCTGTTCTAATGGGAATTTCAAGGAAACATATCAAAATGTTCAGAAAACATTGGAATTTAAAATAAAAATAATTAAATTTTGAAAATATGGAAGCTTTAAGAGTCTCGAGACCCCTTAAACCTATGACTCTTTCCATCCCCATCTATATTTAATGCCTGACCATATAGCTGGCATTTATTGTTAAATTATTGGTTATTTTTTGCCTGGCAGAAACACTTGCCAGTGAAAAACAGCACAGCCAAATGATGTGAAAGTTCATGGGAGAACAATAAATTTAATAATTAGACTTTATATAGAAAATAAAGATTAAATTTAATAGCGGACAGTTAAAAATAAGAAGCAAAATTAATTGCTGTCGCTTTTACTTTCCATGTATACGACATGGATACAAAATCAGTATTCGTACGGTTTTAACTTTTGAACACCATTATTTTAAAATAGTAATATTTTCCTTAATAAATCGCACATTTCTGTCATTAAATAAGACAAAAAAATTACTTTTCGAAATTAGAGATACGAATACTGAAACTATATGTTGGCAGAATATCCTGCCAAGCGGAATAAATGGGTTACAATTGTTATTAATGATGTTTATCAGCACCACAAGAAAGGGGAAAAAGAGCAAAATTTTTAAAATGGTTATTGTATTAAGAGACTTTTGTCTCTTTCTACCGTAGGAATAAGAAAATGCGGTATGATAAGATATATATGGCTAAAAGTACGTACATATATATATTTAATAATATGGGGTAGATGTGCCAGTAATGGACAACCCTTGATGTTTTTGGTTCATAAGAAAAATAACTAATAAATATTTAGCTTTAATTATTTATTTATAATTCCCCCTTGCATGTTTTATAAAACAGGGTTATTGTTGATACTTTTAATCAAACCAATCAGGAAGTAGAAAATAATGTTTCAAAGTTTCGCTGTTTTCCTGTGAAAATCTTAATGAAGAGGCTAAGAGCTCGCTTCGTTTAATTAATTTATACATTATTTATTTCCTTGCAAAATGTGAATGTTTTTGTTTGAGCAGCAAAGAAAACTTAGAATTTTATATATTAACGACCATTTACAAAATTTCATTTATTTTTAATGTTTTAAGAGGAAGTGTCCATTACTGGGATGGTTAATTAGTCATTTACCAGTAATGGACACCCCATGTAGCCATTGCTAAAAATGCAATTTCAGTAATGTTTGTAGTGCATAAAATATTTTGACATAACTGCAAAACTAAATAATCAAATTTAATTTTTAAATTATACTTACCAAAATGTAATACACCAAACTTTTATAAATAGCTGCTTTTAAGTTATTTTATGTAATTAATAAAATTTCAATATTTTATTCTGTTATTTATTTATGATTTTTTCAAATGTATATGTACCTTGCATATTTTATAATATGGCAATCAAACTAGCCAGGAAGCGGAAAATATTGTTTGAGAGCACAGTCAAACAGGGGCTCATAGGACTTAATCCCTCTTCGCTTAAATAAAAACAATTAAATTACAGAAGCTATTAAAAATCTTATTTTCTATCTTAACTGTTTCCTTATTCACCTCTGACAAAAAGAAAAAAAAAGAAAAAAAAAGAAAACATAAACGTAATGTTAATGAAAGTTACAGGTAATATTCATGAAACTAGTAAATCTTCAGATCGGTGCCCTCAAACATCCTTTCTACGATTTTATTTTGAAATTAGTTTATTTAGTATTTAAAATATTCAACTCACAGTATCATTTCTTTCATTTTATAATATTAATTATTATAAATGATATATCAAATAGTATCTGGAAGATTAACTGTTAAAAGTTAAAAATAGTGAGACAAAACTAAACACTAATATTCCAAAAGTTTTTTTTTAATTACCTTTTAAATCCCCTACTGTTTCAATAATTTGATAGCTGTAAGGTTATTTGGGGCACCTGGGCCATGATTTTACAATGCGAGTCTGGAGCTTCTGACAATTCAGCATCAAGAAGCTAATGTTCATTTGAATTAAAGTCTGAACTTCTGTAAATGTGTTCAGTTAGGTTCCCTCTATCAGACAGAAATGCTCCAAATCACATTTTAGTATTTAAAAATATAAAAATATGCATATTTCATCTTTCTTTCCTCATGGGTCCAGTTGCTCCATAAAAATGGAGTAAGTGGACCAGGAGGGTCTATGTTCCACAAGCGTTTATTTTTTTCCTAATGGATATCAGGTCCTGTTTGAAAAAGTGTAAACAACCTAAAAAAATTTAAACAAGGCAGATCATGTAAATTATATATCAACAAAAGAGCGTTGTAACGGAAACCTTTGCTGTCAATGTGTCTAAAATAAGCACCAAAAGTGAAAATATTAGATTTATTTATACCAAAAACATAAAAATTAAGTACTTATTTACTTTAGTATAGGTAATAAGTACAAAATTCACATGGGTATTTTAAGGAAAAAAAATAGCAAGGTAAATCTACGAACAAATGGCTACGTAAGTACTTAAGTACTTTATCTGCATCCAGGGTTGCATTATAGAGGAAAAATTTATTGTTCCTCCCAGAACCCTTAATGAGTTACACTCATGGTAATTTTATTTAACATATTCTAAAGAAAAGTGCGATGAAGATATTATTTTCAAAATAGTGGTAGGAACAATAAAAGTTTCCCTACAGAATGCGACCCTTTTAATATTGTAAAATTTTAAGGTTTGGCTATCTCGCTTTCAGGGACAAGGTACTTGTATTCGTAAAATGTTGAAATAATTTACTGACACCAGTATTTACAAGAGAATCTATTTGTAAACAAGTAAAAGTATATTTTCGCGTACTTAATAAAGGTGAAATTTTCATTATAAAATTCCGGTGCAAATGTGGCAATTAGGGATTAAAATTATGTGATGCCACAACGGCATCACAGCCTCTCAAGGGGTCAAGAAATTTGCTTTGATACCACCCAATATGCTTTTTTTTAAATTTTTATTACGTAATTTTAATAAGTTATTCTGTAATTTTCTTTATTCTCAATTTAATTTTATTAATTTATTAATTATCAATTTTATTAATTTTCTTTTTCTCAGCAGAAAACAATGGAGAAATTTATTTCCCGTAATAAGAGAAACTCAAAAAAATAATTTATAACTATTGGGGTAACTGGACCCAGCATGGTCCAGTTACCCCGGATACATGTCCCAGTTACCCCATTCTTGAAAATTTTATGGGTTAACTGGGACACTGGGTTTACATTTGAAACATGAAGTAAATATGTATTGATACCTAATAACATTAATGTAGTTGTATGCCTAATCTTAAAAAAAAAAGATTGTTTAATAAAATTACTTGCAGTATTTTAACCCTTTGAAGGGCGGTGATGCCGTCACGGCATCACATAATTTTAATCCCAAATTGCCACATTTGCACCAGAATTTTATGACGAAAATGTCAGCTTTATGAAGTACGCGAAAGTTTACTTTTACTTGTTTAGAAATAAAATATCTTGTTAATTCTGGTGTCATCAAATTATTTGAACATTTTACGAATACAAGTACCTTGCCCCTGAAAGGGTTAATAAAAAGCCGAGGAAGTTCAACCATATTGACGTTGTTTTTAAAAAAAGAAACGTAAATTTTTGACAACCTATCACAGCAAAGTGAGAGTTATGATTGAGTTGACACAAGTTGCTTTAGGAAGTAGAGATTAAAGTGCATTGTTCACAAAAGCTAAAACTTAAAAAACATTAATAGTTTTTTATAAAATAGCTTATGGCCCAGTTACCTCTTGGGTCCAGTTATCCCAACTAACCTTAATTGCCAGATATTTAGTATTTTAAACTATCCATCTAAAATAATTAAACATCGATCTTCTGTTAATTACAATAATTGATGCTAACAGTAAATGATTATCACAAATATTTTATTAATTAATGGTATCCTAATTGTTAAATTTATTTGAAAATATTTTATTTCATTAGTATGTATTCATTAAATTCTGGTTCTAAATACACTCATAAAAACGATTATATTTATTACTTTTTATGGGGTGTCCATTACTGGAACATAGGGTGTCCATTGCTGGGCCAGAGGATGTTCTTTTAAGTGTTTTGATATATTTCTGTTATTTAAAATTAAATTTCGATTCATATTGGAAAATGAGACTATAAGAATGCTTAAATATTGTTGATAGGTTAATATAATATTGAAAAAACTGTAATATAATAATTATAACTATTAATAAAAAAATAATTTTTAAAGAAATTCCTTAAGGGTGTCTATCACTGACACATCTACCCTATAAAGTGGAACATGGAGTTAGCATGTTATTAGTGAAAAACTGGCATCTGAAATCGTAATCCACACTTTTACATTAAAAAGTTTTATTCCGAAAATGTCTTGAATCATTATCAGCGGTTCAAACCATAGTTTTTTTTCTTTTGCAAAACGATATATATATGTTACCGGCCAAACACGATTTTAGGCCAAACTAGATTGGCCTAGGCCAAACTAGTTTATCCTAACGCGCATAGGATAAACTAGTTTTTCCTAGGCCAATATAGTTTATCTTAACGCCCATAGGATAAACTAGTTTTTCCTAGGCCAAACTAGTTTATCCCAACGCCCATATCATAAACTAGTTTTTCCTAGGGCAAAGTAGTTTGGCCTAACACTCATAGAATAGACTAGTTTAGCCTGTTATTCATTGCTCCGAACTAGTTTATCCTAGGCCGATCTAGTTTATCCTAGGCAAATTCAATTTGGCGTGATTTTATTGATCCCAAAGACCACCCCAGCACAAACCTTCTAGTTTATCGTAGGCCGACCTAGTTTATCCTAGGCCAATGCAATTTGACGTGCTTTTATTGATCCCAACTACCGCTCCGGCGCCAACCTTGTGCAAAGTAGTATTGCCATCACCCCTGTATAATATATTTTATTCGATGGGCCAGTGGGATATTGTCCCCCTATCTTCCACGTTTCATCGCCCCGGTGGTTACAAAATATGTTCCATATGACAAATTGTGTGCTGGAGGACCAAAGAAAGGAATGAGAGGTTATCATAAAATTTAGGAGAGGAAGAATTTAGAGGATTGATTAATAATGTACAGTATAACCTCAAAATTCCGGCGAAGTCTCGGAATACATATATTTTTAAGCTACCATTATTCCATAATTAAAATTCTCTTTAAAGAATAGTACATATACATTTATACGGATGGGGATACAGTACTGTAAAACCTGTTAGAAGAATCTGTGTATTAAGAAATCCTGTTTTAAACGGATTTTTTTTTTTAATTGGTGCAAACTGAATATAAATAATCCGTTTGAAAAAAAAATTTAATATATTTGCTAGAGACGACGGACCTGCTAAAAAATGAACTTAACTATAACGAAGTTTTTTTCTCTCCCATGTGATTCCGCTTTAGAAGGTTTTTCTATATAAAATTTTTCAGATTTTCAAGTCTCTAAGCCGCGTAAAAAAATTATTGGTATTAGTAATTATTCAGATATATTTTCATACAAATAGAGATTCATTAAAAAATCAATATAGTTTACAATAAAAACATTAATATCCTTAATCAACATTCTATGGTTTGAAGATTTAAATTTTTAATTTTATACAATAAAATCTTCTACGACTGAACTGCATGGGAACGAAGAAAAATCCTTTATAAGCAGGTTCCCTTATTAGAAGGTTCATCGTCTGTTCTAAATGCATTATATTCTTTTTATAAGTACTAATATTCTCATTTTACATAGATCAACATATTTCTTTTTGCTAAAAACGGGATTCCGTCATATGCAGGTTATTTTTCTCACGTTTTACCGAACTTTAATTTGATTACCTAAAAATGCATCTACTCATCTTACAAATATATATATATATAAATTTTAATTGTGGAATAATAGAGAATTTAAAAATAGGAGCATTAAAAAAAAAAAAAAAAAAAGTTGGGCCGGGCCAAATGTTACGGATATTTTTAATTGAACAGACCAGAGATCCAGCCGGACCAAATGATTTTCATATGAGCTGGGTTGGAAATTGGGCTGAAAATTTCTGCCTTTGCAGACCTCAAGAAGAATGCAGTTCAGTCCCGACTTAAGCCGTAAAAATATTGGGTCCCGTTCCATTTTGTTCCGAACGTCTCGAAACAAGTAATCCCCAAACTAAACTCCGGACCGAGTGTTGGGGAGAAAAATTGGGCGGGCCCTTAAAGACCCTTACATCGAATAACCAAAATATTAGCTCATAATATTTTGTAAATTTGGACGCTAAACTTCTATTATATAAATAAATAAATGAATAAATAAACGAGTTTTTAATGAACTTCGCTCACTTCCATAGTTGAGTTGATCGGATTCGTTTGAAAAATTTTGAATTTGAGAGTGAACTTGACTCATTTTTGAGAAATTGAATTTGAGTTTGAATTGGTTCGTCTTTTTGTTTTTTCTTTCTTTTTTATTATGCGAGAGTGCTCAACACTGCTTGTGGCTTCAATTAAAGCCCGTCAATTTGAATTGGCCTAGAATAAACTAGATTGACCTAGGATAAACTTAAAATATGGCGCCAAAGCGGTCTTTGGGATGAATAAAAGCACTCCAAATTGAATTGGCCTAGGATAAACTATATCGGTCTAGGATAAACTAGTTCAGACCAATGAATAACAGGATAAACTAGTTTATCCTATGAGCGTTAGGCCAAACTAGTTTGGCCTAGGAAAAACTGGTTTATCCCATGGGCGTCAGAATAAACTAGTTTGGCCTAGGAAAAACTAGTTTATCCGATGCGTGTTAGGATAAACTAGTTTGGCCTAAAATCGGGTTTGGCCGGTAACATTTTACTGGAGAGGTAATAATAATTTAAGGATAAAAATTCTATTTAAACATGTATACTTATATGTACATTTTAAATACATATTTAAGGCACTTCCTTTCATCCCCGTCCTTTTTTAGGATTTCGTTCATCTGACGAAGCCCTATTCGTCTCGCTCCTATGTCTGTCTGTCTGTCAGTCACAGTGCCCGTTCTCAGAAACTATATATGTTGGAGACTTGGAATTTTGCATACTTGTAGCTGAACACCTCACATCAAACTACAAATCATAAAATTTTGAAAAAGTCGTATATTTAACCTTCTGGGCTCTAACTTGTGTATTTTAAGCTTTTTTTTTTTTTCCTAACTCAGCCCCTAATTAAATTGAAGACTTGAAATTTTGCATAATTATAGCTAAACACTTACGATCACACGATAAATCGTAAATATTTCAAAAAGTCTTATATTTACTCCTCCGGTCTCTAACTTGCGTATTTTAAGCTTATTTTTTTCTAACTCAGCCCCTAATTAAGTTGAAGACTTGAAATTTTGCAAAATTATAGCTTAGCACTTGCGATCAAACAACAAATCATAAAATTTCGAAAAAGTCTTATATTTAACCCTCTGGGCTCTAACTTTTGTATTTTAAGAATTTTTTTTTCTAACTCAGCCCATAAGTCTTATATTTATCCTTCCGGTCTCTAACTTGTGTATTTTAAGCAATTCTTCTAACTTAGCCCGTAATTAAGTTGGAGACTTAAAATTTTGCATACCTATAGCAGAACACTTGCGATCACACGAAAAATCATAAAATTTTCAAAAAGTCTTATATTAATTACCGTTCGGGCTCTAACTTGTGTATTTTAAGCAATTTTTTATCCTCCTGGGGGGGGGGGGGCACGTTTCTAACTTTTGCACCCTTAGACCGCTCTTTCATATTATGCACCAAAGATTTACATATATTAGTTCCACTTTTTACCGCCAGGGGGCGTCTACCTATCTCGGGTGCAATGGGTCCGACTCCCTCGACTAATATATCTACGGATAGGTTGTAAAACGGAGTTTCGTTCGGATAGAGATTTGTTTAGAATAGAGTGTGCCCCTGGTTGCGAAATGTGGAACTAACAGATTTTGCAAAAGAATAAAGTGTTTTGAAAGGAATATTAAACAAAACCCTCTGTGCGATCTGTGATCACACTTACCCACTTGTTTGTTCTTATTTTACTACTGTAGATTTTCTTACAGCCTTGATCGTTTTCTGTTTGCCTATGGATGCTTGGCTTGCATATTAGCTCGGCGAGAAGGTGGAAGGATGGGAGTTTTGGTGATGTACAGTCGTGGGGGAAAAAGTAAACACCCCCTACTAACTCTGCAACAAATTATTGTAGAAGAAAATTACTGGCACCAAACGATTGGAAATAAAGGCTACTTTTAAGTGATGTGTAAAAACTTGTTTTTTATTCCCTTCAATAGCAATATCCAAGTTTGAAACTACAAATAAATTCTACACCTTTCAATTTGTCTAAATCCAAATTTTCATGAAACTCGTATGATCAGTTTCCGAGAAATTAATTATTTGAAATTGAGCATATTTTAGGGGTTGTATCCAAATTGAAGTTCGCACTCGATTGTTGAAATGCTACAGAATGACTATGTCACTTCTATTAATGTATTATTTCTTACCAATATGAAAATTTCACTCGCTTTATATGTTTCGGATATTGCCAGCCAAAATGTTTCAATAAAATGAGTAAAATATATAATTTTTCAAATCATGCTTTTCTGGACATCATAGGCTAACAGACTTAAACCATCATTATGAAGTTTTTTACTCATAATTCGAAAACTACTTGGAAGAAAAATTTTAAATTGAGAAATCACATAAAGCAGAACATAATAAATATAAATCTATCAAAAAAAATTGTTTTCATATTATATTAATAAATTCATAAATTTCATAATTCATAAATTCATACATTTTTTTCGAATATTGATTTCATATTTCATAAATTCATACTTTTTTTCGAATATTAATTTCATAATTCATATTATAATTTTTTTAATTACAAATTCAATGTATTTATGTTTGGGATTTTTAGTATTGTAACTAAACAAAGAAATTAGCACATTAGGATTATAATTTCAGGTATTATAATAAAATATGAAAATGTAATTTAACATTAGAAGCTCTAAATTTTGAATGTTTATATTTCAAAAGTTATTATCTAAACCACTTGAAATTTTGTTTCTAGGCACAAATAGAACCGAAGATTTAAAATATATTTTCAAAATCGGGTATTGCCATTTAAAAAAAAACAAATTTTGGTCAGGTTTTGGATTTGTAGATCCCCCTAAGCAAATTGTATATAAAGTAGACTTTATTTCAATCGTTTGGTACCAGTAACTTTCTTCTACCAGAATTAGTTGCAGAGTTAGTAGGAGGTGTTTACCATTTTTTTTTTTTTTTTTTTTTTTTTTTTTTTGCACCGACTGCACCTTCAGGAACCAGAGAATTAGGAGCCCATGATTTATCAACTTATACTCTTATCTTTTAATTTGTTACGTTATATTGTAAAAATTACATTCGTGTTTCAGGTAAAAATAATCAGTATGTGCAAAATTGTGGTAAAATATATTAAAAATAGCTTTTAATAAAGCTTTTAGTTCAATAAGTTTTGCATTAAAAGACAAAGAAACTTTTTTGAGAATTATTGTTTTTCTGACAAGTCTAAAGAAATAAAAAAGGTATATGCTGTACAGTCTACTTTTTATATTTTAATAAAACTATGGAAGCGGGGGGGGGGGGGGGGGGTTGCGGACATAGCAGCTTTCAAACCAGGGATCGCGATTTCTCTTCGCGGATATAATCTATAACAACAACGCACCGGTGTGACAGCTTTTCTCTTTCAGATTCCGTAGTGCTGCCATCTGTTAGCTAAACTGTAAAAGTGTATTCAAAAGAATATCAATACTCATGAGTAATGTTGTCAGATGTTCTGATTTACGCGGGACGTCCCAATTTTCAGAGGTTCTGGGGCCCGTCCTGCGGAACCACAGATTAGGAAGTTAAAAATCTAGAATTTTCATAATTCACATCATATATAAAATAAAAAAAATTACTAAAAGAACACACAAAAGGTAAAACTTTCAAAACATTAAATAAAATTTTAAAAGTCTAAAATCCACAAGTTTCAGCAACTCTGTGGCCATCATCAGGGTCTTACTTCAGTCCAAGAGAGACAAATACTACAAGTATAAAAATACATGTACCTTACCTTTAGTACCTTACCAAGTAGTTTTACCTTTTGTGTGTAATATACGTCTTTTAGTAAATCTTTTTATTTTATATGTGATGTTACAAGACGTAACATTCCTTTAATTTATTTCATAATTCAATTCCTTTGAACTTCTTTTAGTACCATGCCATTTGTTAGTCTGCAACGAATGGAATTTAAATGAAGCAAAACCTATGAAAACAGAACATGTGCATAACAGAAAATTTTTATGATTCCGACGAAAAGAATATCGTTTAAATATAGTTGCTAAAGGGAATATCTGGCTGAGGTGGAATTATTTTCTCTGGCTTTAGCTATTATGTTGTTTCAGATTTTACTGCATTTTGTTTAACAAAACCTGTGAAAACGGAATCTGTATCTGTTAATAACGGAATCCTGTCTTAAACGTAAAAATTTCATAGACCCTTACAACCTCTTCAAAATGAAATTTCATTCATGTCCTTAAAAATTGTTTTCGCATATTTTATCGTATAGCATTATTGTGTTTAGTACGCTATACGAAAAAAAAAAATGATTTTACAGTAAAAAAAATTCAGCCAGTACACCAGGAAAAAAACTGATTTAAAAAAAAATCTGCAAATCGTTTATTTTACTGTAAAATGTTAAAATAATAGCAAGTTCTATTTTACTGTAAAATGTTACAATAATAGCAAGTTCGTAATAAATACACATTTTATTTCGGAGGAAATAGGTAAACTGTTTATTTTACATGCAGAATCTTTTAAAATAACAGAAAATTCTTAATAAATACAGATTTTTTTTCGTAAAATAAACAATTTTTTACTGATGTCCTGCCTGACAGTCTTTTTCCGTAAAATCAATAGATTTAAAAATACATTAAAACCATTAAAAATCCAAATTTTCAGCCATCATATGGCCGTCATCAGGTGATCATTTAAATGTTGTTATTATTTTTCTTTGCGATTATTCGAGAATCGTCTAGAATAGATCATTGTAATTTAAAGGTTGTACGGCAGATAATATGCCAGATGCCTTTAAATTACAATGATCTCTTCTGGACGATTCTTGAATAAGCGCAAAGAAAAATGATAACAACATTTAAATGACCACTGAGGACGTCCGCGTGAAGGCTGAAAAAGTTTTTGATTTTTAATGGTTTTTAATGTATTTTTAAGATCTTTCTAATGTATTTTAAATAATTTATACTATATGTATGCACTTTCAAGTAATTTCAGTACATTTATTTGTGCTTTTTTATATGAATTTCAATTGTCTACTAAAGGTGAATTTAGCATTAGAATTTCAACTTTTACTTATCAATTATTCAGTTTAAGATTTTAAATGGTTTAAATTAAATTTAATCTTAACACTCTTATTTGAGACTCTTTTTGAGCTTCTTAGCCCGGAAAAGGGTGAACTTTTTGTACACACACACACACACACAAAAATCTTCTACAGTTATAAAAGAAAATGTGCTAACGGTTTATCCATAAATTTGAGAAAATAAGGTCTTACAAGAAAATATACCGAAAACACTCCATCATTCACCAGAAAAATTATGCAGAAATTTTAGCGAGACTATAAACTTGCTCGCGATTTTTTTTCTCAAAGTTTTCCTGATTCTCTTTTCTGCAGATCCTTTAATAACAGGAGACAGCTACCCATACCGTTGATAAGTAAAAATTCTCCATAACTCGAAAACTAATGATTGGATTTAGCTATAAACTGACACAACCATATTTTTGACGATTGCGGTCAGTTTTATGTAAAAATTAATGTAGGTCATAATTCATAAGTTTTTAACATGAATTTTTTAATAATATTCATAATAAAAAATGTCTATGATTAAAAAAATGACCTGGAATATGTTTGATTTTATTCATTATATCTCATTAAAATAATTATAATAAAGGATTGACCGAAACATGTTTTTAAAACCGAAACCGAATTTCGGTAATCCTACTACATAATCTACCTACATAAATATAATAATTAATAAGTTATTATACGTGTTTATTAAATGTACATATCTATTAATTAATTATTCGCGTGGCCCAAGTGGGATCGCTGCGCCTCTGACGAAAGCTTTTTTATTTTCATATAAAACAAAATGTAATGAGAATTCATCAACGACATAAAATGATTTTCAAATTATACGAATCTCATCTAATTAAAAAATGTTTTAGGTATACATATTTCGATTTATCTCTTATAGTGATTTTTGTAAATGATCATCTGTTATCTTAGAACTTTTTCAAAAAGTATTCAAAACACTGCTGAGGTTTCAAACTAAAAATTTTCTATTTAAGTTAAGTCTGCAGCTTTTAATGAGCACGTGAAAAGCGTCTTCAAAGTTTAGTCATATATGCATTTCTTGCTTTATAATTTGTACTCACGTCTTGAGCCAGCCATGATTGATAATTATAAACAGTGAAGTTCCATAGCAATAAATAAAGAGTGTCTCATTTTAGCTGGTACAGCTCAAATCAATAAGTTATGTTGAAATTTTCCGAAAGAAGAAACGAGATTTTCGGAATACAGGTAGTTTTAGTCGAGTTTCGGTCCGGTCGAATTTTCGACAGCATTTTCGCTGAAAAATTCATTTTGGGCAGAAAACGAAAACGAAACCGCATTTTCGGTCGATCTCTAATAATAATAATAATTAATTGGATGATTTATTTTTTGGAAGCTTTAAATTTAATTTTGTTACGTGCATTTAACATTAGCATCCTCAAACTTTGACATACTGTAACTATATGAAGTTTTAAGACAAAATAAAACACCCTTTCACTGCTATTTTGATTCAAGGAACTCAAAAAAGTATCGAAAGCAGCTGTTACCATTTGAAAAATCAAAGTTGGCACTTTTTCTATTATTAGACGATGCCTACTTCAAAAATTACATTCATATTCTGATATATGAATATAGAGAAATCATCTCTATTCAAATGAAATTTTTTTAAATTTTCTCAATATGCAAAAGCTTTGATGTGCAAACTTATTTTTAAGATGTTAAACTTTTAGTGTATAAAAATTTAAAGTTGTAGTGCATTTTAAAATTAAAATATCCTTTCTAAGAAAGTGTACTAGATATCAACTTGTAGGGGAATCATTCCCAATCAAATAGCAATTTTGATTTTTCATTGTGGAAAATAGAATTGAAATGAAATCTGAAATGTCTTTTTTGTTTTATCAAAAAAACTTTTACTTTCTTAAAAGTATGCCAAATGTTAGCGCTGCCATCTAATATTTAAAAGATCAAACAACTGAATTTTCAATAGCACATGAATCTTCATCAGAATACATAAGTATATCAGAATGTAGGGCCCGACTTATGCAGGGGCATGCGGGGCAGCTGCCCCGGCCCCCCTTTTAGGGGGCCAGAAATAGGGGGCTGAGAGGAATCAGGATTTTTATTAAAAGATGCCAATGTTTAAAATTAAACAAAAGTGACCAAAATTCATATATTTTCAAACATTTAGGAAGGAAATGCGGTCCCCCTTCCTCCCTCTGCTTCCAGTACCCTCTCCATCCATGCAAAAAACAAACTATATATAAAACTAATGATTAATATTTTATTATTACAACTTAGTATTCTATAGTTTTCAAAAGAAATTCTTTATTAACGTTTTTCTCGTAACGTAGAGAGTTAAAACCATTAATTGTGACCAATTAGAGGCATTTTCTTTTAGACATATTATAACGTACGTATATAAGCAAAGTAAAAGTTTGCAAAGAAATACTCGCATCAAACAATCTATCATTTTTTTCTACTATTATCCTACTAGTATTTTTTCTTAAAGTTGTGACCCTCTTTTGGTGACACTCTGTATACAGATGTAAGCAGTACCGCTTACAAAACTTATGCATATAATACAATATGTATGAAGTTTACTACTAGCTACTTCCACGTTATTCAAAAAAAAAATCTATAGATAAATAGAAGGGGGGGGGGGGGGGCGGAGGGAGGTCCCAGAATAATTCTTGCCCCAGGGCCCCCCCATAGCCCAAGTCGGGCTCTGAGAATGTCATCAAAATCCAACATACTAATTCTCATATTTTGAAGAGGAGCTTTATTAACAACTTCCATGATGATGGTAATCGTATAAATATGTGTCCCTTTGCTTCAGAAGGCGGGAATTGTTCAAGACTTAAAGTTTGGTATAGTTAAAAAACAGACAATAACAGTAACAATTTATTTGTAGTATATTGCATTAATATGAAGAATTAAAAAAACTAAGGAAGCAACTTTCGATGGAAAATAATTCCCATGGGAATTAATAATATAAAAAATTGTCCTGTAAGTTAGTTATTATACAATTTCATCTCATTTTCTTCGAAAGTATACACTCCAAATTTACTAAAATATCATGATTAAATGTAATGAACTATTAATTTATTCTTTTATGAATCAATATAAATGATTGCTAAACTGAATCACAATGGTGGAACTTAAATACCTCCCCCAGATGCCGCATATATATCATAATATTTTATCATACTGCAAATGGCCTCTCAATAAAAGGAACACATTGGTGAGCGCATTGAGCTTAAAAATCATAAATAAGTGTTGAATTGCACCCACCAATAATAAAACACTTTAAAGATCACGGAATAAAGAATAGCTGCATAGCTCGGTTAAGCATACACACATGAAAGGATAAAAAAAGTTGAGGGTTATTAACCATTTCTATGCGGAGAAAACACCAAGATACTTAAAGCATCGCATTACTACTTAATAACTATAAGTAGTCAAAGCTTGATTATTACAGGGGCACACAGGGCACGTGACCCAGGTCCACATTTTCAGGGGGCCCCAAAATGCATTTTATGTTCTCTCTGAAAATACAAATTTTCATTTGTAGTTCAGAAGAAAAATGTATTTTTTCCATTCATGTAAACTATACTATTTCAATATTTTTCACTAACAAGAACATATTCTAACGTAAACTTCGAAATTCCATAAGGAACGGGTATTAAATCTAACATGTTTCATTCTGTCTAATAGGTTTAGAGGTTTATTTACTCTAAACACTGTGTAGTGCAAAACATTTTACCTTCCTATATTTTGTATGCATTTTTACATATGTGTCTATATTTTTTTTTCGTAAGGCTATAATTTAAATTGCAAACTGCACATAAAGCTGTTTGTCAAGATAATAATGCATGCATTTTTTTCAGAAAAGGGGTCCCTACATAGCCTGTGTGCGCCAGGCTCAACATAGCTTTAATCAGGCTCTGTAAGTAGTATGCGACTGCTGCCTCCACTTACACTGCAACGTAAACTACAAAAACATATTTTCAAAATGAAATAATCTTATGAATAAAATGAACCTTAAAATCTTAGTGATTTGTTATTATTATTAGGGTGCATGCTGTCACAGATTCCATGAAAGCTCTGCCGATTCGATCAAACGATCGTTGCCCTTCCAGAAAACCAAAAGCCTGCAGAAAAAGAATGGCTATAATCCTTAGCGGAGTTGTGTTGTGGGCTTTCTTCATCATACCGATGCTTCGGTTTGAAAACTTTGAGCCCATTCATGGTTCTGTAGCAGAAAATAATCCAGATATAATCAGATTAACCCACAGTAAACAAAAAATAACTTACTGTTTTGCCTTTCAATTCACGAATTCAGGAAATAATATAAACCTGATACATGTTGTATTTTTTACATTTAGTTGAAAACGATGGATAACACTCATCAAGTTACAGTAGAAGTCAGGGCACTGTATTCAAGTTCTTCTGGTTGGCTTGTTGATTTTTGACGGCCGATTATCTACTCTAGGGATATAGGCCCGAGGGGGGGAATGCCCTCCGTGGGGGTCTTTCTAAGGGAACCTAACCCGCATTTACGCATGGAAATTCATGGCTCGTATAAAACCACGAACAATTAGGCCGACGGGCGCGATTGGATTTGAACCCAGCACCTTCTGTCTACCAGCTTCGGGTTGGTTGATTTTTGACGGCCAATTATCTGCTCGAGGGATATAGGCCCAGGGGGGAGTGCCCTTCGTGGGGGGTCTTTCTAAGGGAACCTAACCCGTATTAACGATTGGAAATCCAAGGCTCGAAGAAAACCACGAAAACTCCGAACGATTAGGCCGACGGGCGCGATTGGGAGTCTACCAACTTCGAGAGCAGAACCTCTCGGCCACTGGTGGGGGCGCCAGCTTCGGGAGTACAACCTCTCAGCCACTGGTGGGGTTCGAGTTCTTCTGAAAAAATTGCAGTATTTTATCGACTGAATATAAATTACATGTGTATATATATATATATATAAATTTAAAATATTTCTAACGTAGAATAAATAGGAAAAAGGCTTCACTTGATTTATGAATCTTCTTAATTTTCGCTTTCTGAATCGCTGTTATATTATCTGGTGCTGCCATCTGTTGATGTATCACTTATCTAATTTTTGATAATTAAGGGATAGGTTTATTCATTACATTAGATTTATCTATTATTATAAAGTAAATAGTATTCTATTGTAACAGAAAAGTGATACTTTAAAAAATTCAAAATATACATCCTGGAGGCATATAATACAAATATAAATGTACAAAAATGTCTAATCACGTAAAGCATTCAATAGATGCAACGGAAAAGAATAATTGAACTGTAATAAAGCTTTTCTAAATTTCTGTAAGTAACTGGACAAAAATAAAAAAGCTACTCTATTTTTTTTTTAATTAATATGGAAAAACATATATGTATTATATTGTATCCATAACTGTTTATATTTTACTACAACTGATGTTAACCACTAGAAATATCATTTGTGGAAAAAAAGACAGAAGCAAGCACTGCAATATCTATCGAAAAAAAAAAAAGCACTAATATCAGTAGAGAAACTAAAACAAAATATTTAAAGTATTTGTTGTTGCAATAAGAGGATTCAAATCAGTTCATGTGGTATGTCATAGAATATAACTACGATATTTGCTTTGTGTATCAGTTCAGTTAAAAGTGCTTTAATCTATCAAATTTATTTTTCAGTACCTCCTAATTTATTTTAGTCAGAAAAATTTCATGTCTGAATTGAGTCAAAGCCTTCGCTTAAAAAGCTATGCTTGCACTGTTACTATTTTTGACCTGAATATGTTAAGCGACAATATGGCTCCTCGTAGAATCAAACTATACTAAGTGTTTCTCATGGTAGTTAAGTTAAAAGAATTTCACTGTAAAAAGTTTCTTTTCCAAAATATCCCGACCCGCCTTATTGAAAATATTTTCAACCAGGCCAAAATCTTGAGTGTTAAAAATCCCACGCTTTTATACCGAAAGCTGGAGAAAAAAATTACGTAAATATTTGAAGCATTAATTAAACGAGTTGTTTTCTCATTTGAAACAGGTATGGATGTCCTCACAGTTTGCCGATGGTTTAAAAGTATCTTAATATTTTTTGAATTTACAAAATTTTGTAATACTAGCAAAATAAATTCATTCAACATTCAAATTTCATAAGGTTATTTGGGGCAACTGGGCCATGATTTTACAATGTGACTCTGGAGCTTCTGACAATTCAGCTTCAAAAAGCTAATGTTCATTTGCATTAAAGTCTGAACTTCTGTAAATGCGTTCAGTTAGGTTCCCCCTATCAGACAGAAATGCTCAAAATTACATCTTAATATTTAAAAATATAAAAATATGGATATTTCATCTTTCTTTCCTCATGGGTCAAGTTGCCCCATAAAAATGGGGTAAGTGGACCAGGAGGGTCTATGCTCCACATGCGTTAATTTTTTTTCATATGGGATATCAGGTCCTGTTTGAAAAAGTGTAAACAATTTAAAAAAATTTAAACCAGGCAGATCATGTAAATTATTTATCAACAAAAGAGCGTTGTAAGAGAAGCCTTTGCTGTCAATGTGTCTAAAATAAGCACCAAAAGTGAAAATATTAGATTTATTTATACCAAAAACATAAAAATTAAGTACTTATTTACTTTAGTATAGGTAATAAGTACAAAATTCACATGGGTATTTAAAGGAAAAAAATAGCAAGGTAAATCTATGAACAAACGGCTACGTAAGTACTTAAGTACTTCATCTGTATCCAGGAGTCGCATTATATAGAGAAAATTTTATTGTTCTTACCAGAACCTTTAATGAGTTACCTTCATGATCAATTTATTTAACATATACTAAAAAAAGGTGCGATGAAGATATTATTTTCAAAATAGTGGTAGGAACAATAAAAGTTTCCCTATAGAATGCGACCCCTGTGTATCGTACAATTTCAAGGTTTGACTATCTCGCTTGCATTTATGCAAGGTACTTGCATTCGTGAAATGTTGAAATAATTTAATGACACCAGTATTTACAAGAGAATCTATTTGTAAACAAGTAAAAGTATATTTTCGCGTACTTAATAAAGGTGAAATTTTCATTATAAAATTCCGGTGCCAATGTGGCAATTAGGAATTAAAATTATGTGATTCCATAACGGCATCACCGCCTCTCAAAGGGTCAAGAAATTTGGTTTGATACCACCCGATATGCTTTTTTTAAAATTTTTATTACGTAATTTTAATAAGGTATTCTATAATATTTTTATTGTGAGCAAAACACAATGGAGAAATTTATTTCCCGTAGTAAGAGAAACTAAAAAAAAAAATTATTCATAACTATTGGGGTAACTGGATCCAGCATGTCCCAGTTACCCCATTTTTGAAAAATTTATGGGGTAACTGGGACACCGGGCTTACACTTGAAACATGAAGTAAATATGTATAGATACCTAATAATATTAATGTAGTTATATGCCTAATCTTTAAAAATAAAGATTGTTTAATAAAAGTACTTACAGTATTTTGATAGAAAGCCGAGGAAGTTCAACCATATTGACGTTGTTTTAAAAAAAAGAAACGTAAATTTTTGACAACCTATCACAGCAAAGTGAGAGTTATGATTAAGTTGACACACGTTGTTTTAGGAAGTAGAGATTAAAGTGCATTGTTCACAAAAGCTAAAACTTAAAAAACATTAATAATTTTTTATAAAATAGCCTATGGCCCAGTTACCTCGTGGGTCCAGTTACCCCAACTAACCTTACTTTGTGTAAGATAATTCCTTACAGAATATTTTTTTTTCGACTATGTGGAATTATAATAGGGTAAACACGGAATAGGAGCGTATTTTTTTAATTGAATAATTGGATATATTGCGAAATATTAATTGTATTAAACCACTTGAATAATAGACACAGTAGTAGTACGTCTTAAGTATACGGAAGTGATATAAGTGAGCGTAACACGACCATCAGAGCCATATTCTGTACAAGTGCAGCATGTGCAAATTTCTATACGTAAAAAAGAATCGCAATTTTTGCCTTATTTATCTACATATAAATAAGGAAAAAATACTTTTCTTTTTATCTACTCGATTTTACTCGTCTTTCGTTAAATTTAAACAACTTAAGAAACAAAAGACATCATTATTTGTACTTTAACTTGCAACATTGGTATTTATTTTCGAGATCTATAGACCCGATAAATAGAAATATAATAAATGGAAGACCCAGAAGAAAAAGGTACAAACTTCCTAACAAAACCTTAAATTTAACAAGTAAATTGAAAAGGTCGAAGAAAAATTCTACAAAGCTCTTTCATAGTTGATTGTACAGTAAACTCTCTTTAAGGTGGACCTGTGTAAGACGGAAATCTGTCTAACTCGGAAAGATTTTCAAGTCCCTGCGAATCCATAGACATTGAATAAAATTTGTCTAAGGTGGAATATTGTCAACCACGGAAAATTTTCTCGGTCCCGATAAATTCCGTCTTAGACAGAGTTTACTGTATATTTTGGCCTTATCAAATTGTTATTATTATGAAATTCCTGATATTCTTCTTCATCATTTTTTTCATAATTTCTTTTCAAGCATATCTGTTTAGGATCAATTCTTAGTTGAACCTTTCGGACTCCTATGAACAAGAGATATAATGTAAAAATAGTTTAAATGAACAAGAAGCTTCACGAGAAAAAATGAAAGACTGATTTGAATGAACAAAATGGAAGAACTTACTACAACGAATTCGTTGTCCTTTTAAATTTAATGTGTTTACATAGCAGAGACATTCTTGATGATGTCTCTTAACATGTTGAGTGCCACGGTGACTGACACTGAAGCGCTGAAAAATTACAATGTTTTAAGTAATTTTTAAGAAAGTATAATTCTGGAGTAAAGAAAAGGTAGGTAAATTTTAAATAAATTTTCAATAATAAATTTTTTAGTTTTATATCATATTTTAGACGTCAGTCATTGGTGAATGACACGTTTTAAACAGATAGTTCAGTGTCAGTCACCGGTGACCGACGTGGTGCTTAACGTGCTAAGGTTGTTTTATTTTTTCATTCCAGCACGTGGTTATTTTCTCAAAAATTTATAAAACTATTTTTGAACTTTTTTTATTGAAATATTATATCCTGTTATAAATATATATTTAATGAGGTACTACTGATATTGGTATGCGAAAGAAAAGAGTAAAAGAAAGTTTCATAGAGGACCAATATTAACTAGTTGGATGTGGCAATAGTAAAACTTTCTTCTATCACAAACATGTTAATACTTCCTGACAAATGCAGCATAGCAGCGCCAGCGGTTGGATGATTTACACCAAAATGTAATCTGTAACAATTTATGTCAACTTCTAACAGAATCGAAAGTTTGATGAAAATCCGAGCATTAGTTTTTGAGAAAGAGCTATTGCGGAAATCGCGAAAAATGCAGCATAGCAGCGTCACCTGTTGGGCGATTTACCCCAAAAACTAAACAGCATCAATTTATATCAGGGACTAATTGAACCTGAAGTTTAATGAAAATTCGTGTATTAGTCCTTGAGATAAAGCCATTGCGATAATCATGAATAATGCATCATAGCAGCGCCACCTGTTGGGTCACATACACCAAAAAGTAATCAGTAGAAAAATATATCAGGGACTAACTGAATCTGAAGTTGTATGAAATTATGTGTATTAGTTCGTGAGATATAGATATTGCGGAAATTGTGAAGTATGGCAGCATAGCAGCACCATCTGTTGGACGATTTACACCAAAAAGAAATCAACACCAATTTATATCAGGGACTATCTTAATCTAAAGTTTTATTAAATTCCGTTCATTAGTTCTTGAGATAGAGCGCCCACAAGTTTGTGTCACATACAGACAGACAGTCTCACAGATATTTTGTAAAAACATGTTTTTCGGAATCTGTGACCCCTTAAACGTGTAAATCCGTTGAAAACCAGAATTCGAAAGTTTTCACGAATCCAATACTTTCTTCTTGTAAAGATAGAAGAAAGTAAAAAAATCCACATAGCAGAAGATAGCTTTTTTGTTTATTGATTAGTACGCTATGATCAAGAGCTGGGCGTATTTGAATGCCACTTTGACCTTGGATGCTTGATCTGTTTTATTTCTCTTTAAGGGTGTGCTCAAATCCAAACTGTTTCTTTTCTGACTCATTTTTAAATTCATTTTTGTTATGAAACCCATCAAATTGGCAGATTATTTTACTCAGAAACTATATAATGTGCCATGGTTGTCGATTTTTTGATAAAGGCAGAATATATTGCAAAATAGTCTGTCAAAGTTGGCGTTTTGAACCCAATTTCTCGAAGCGAGAGGGCTGGGAACAAAACAAATGGACATACTGAGAAAATAATTGTTTATAAATCAAGTTTTAATTAATTGAGTGAAAAAGGAAAACACATAGCCGCTTATTGCATCTCTTCAAAAATCACGTCAGTAAGTTTCATGTTTTCACTTTTAAAAATGAGACAGACAACGCGTCCGAAAATTTGGAGTTGTTGAGAGTAGGAAAATATTTTTTTGAATTTACTCCAGCACGTCAAGTTTGAGAGATATTGGCATATTTCAATTTATGCAAATTTAGTAAATTTTATACAATTATTTGCAAATTTAAGGCATAAAGCAATATAAGACAGTGTTTTTTGTTTTATGTTATGATTACTACCTAATTTACTTCACAGAAACTTTGTTTTTGAGATTATACTGACATGTGACTGTGAAATATTGTACCTAATTTGCATATTTTTCATGTTTTACTAATAATGTTTCTTGACGTTCAAATATTTCTGCCCCACGAGTACGCTAATAAGTTTCTAAACAAGTTTTTTGAGCTGATTTCAAATCTTGTATCTGTTTTCTTCTATCAGGACTAGTTTTTGAAAAAAGTGAAATTTTAG
This sequence comes from Maratus speciosus, assembly GCA_963932465.1. Classification (NCBI taxonomy): domain Eukaryota; kingdom Metazoa; phylum Arthropoda; class Arachnida; order Araneae; family Salticidae; genus Maratus; species Maratus speciosus. The sequence continues at coordinate 302,270,901 of OZ010796.1, read as the reverse complement.
TTTTTGGTCAAAAAAGCCAGAAATAGCTTTTTATGATATTTTGTATAACAAACTTCAACTAGTTAGGATAGATTCTACTACTTATTTTTTTTTCGATTATATAAATTTTTGTTTATGTCTCTGATAAGAATCTGACCCTGTTCACCTTCTTGTCAAGGAATTACACACCACTAAAAAGTATCTTATATCAAACCTGTGTTAATATCGTTCAAAAGTAGAAATTCACCTTACTCAAAAACTAGACATGACATAAGAAAAGAGACTGCAGATTTGAAATCAGCATAAAAATCTAATCTAGAAAAACGTTACGTCAATTCTGTGACAACTATTTTAAAGTTGATAGTGATGTAAACATTACACCATTGAAAAATATGCAAATTAGGCTTAATAACTGATAAATAAATGTTAAGAATATGCAAATCGTGACATTTGTCTGAAGAAAATAGTCAAGTAGTCATTATCTAGAAAACGTAATTAGATGTGACTATATTGTATCTAAAATTTGCATAAAATAGCACAAAAAAGCTTAAATTTGCATAAATTTAAATATGCAAATTTATCAAAACCTGGACCACCTAGAGATAAACGGAAAGCATATTCGGAATCAGCGCCAAAGACTGACATAGAATCAACTAATTTTAGTTCTAGGACAAAACCACTGTTGTACAGTGTTATCAAATGTAGTTACGAATTTCATCTTTAAAATGTGGTCTATAATAAAAAATAATACGGTAGCTGTATATTTAAAATAGAAGATTCTAAAAGCACTGTATTGTAATATGAATCTAAGAACTTTTTTTATGAAGCAAAATAATGTAAATTATATTTTTTACTATTTTTATAAATCTTAAAAATTAGAATTTAATTGGAATTTTCTTGTATCTTAGCTATTAAAATAAAGTCAATACGTGCAAAGAGTATCAATATAATTTAAACTAAATTTTAACTAAACGCATCCATGTAAGCAAAATTCGTTTTTGCAACAATAGTGAACAGCTGAAAAATAATTCAATTTTTTGAACAATATATGCATTTCATATTGAATATTCCCTCTAAATATTTTTGCAGATTTCACAAAATAGTTGAAAGCGTTTAACTGACACTTCTTTTTCCGAAAACACCATATGATAAAATGTTTGTTCAATTTTATGTTAACCCTTTCAGGGGCAAAGTACTTCTGTTTCTAAATTTGTGAAATGTTTGACTGAGACCAAGATTTTCAAACAAATTTATTTCAAAATAAGAAAAAGCTCTTCATGTTTATTAGAAATGCAAAAATTATTAGAAAAATTCTGGTGTCAGTGTGGCTATTTGGGATTAAAATTAAGTGGTATATATAATATACCGGTGCCCTTCAAGGAGTTAAAGTAGAAATACTGTAAATAATAAACATATATTTTGAACTTTATGTTGTTTAGAGTAATCTCATAGCTAAGCTCGATTCTGAAAAAAATTCTATCTTCAGAAAACATTTGTAGAAAAACTATTTGGAAAGCTCAAAAAACAAGAAAATTTGGTCGTGCATGCAGTCATTTCTGAAATATGTGCCTTTTTGCTAATTGTAAATTTCGGAAACTTATTGATTCCTGACTGGTTATTCTCATAAAGGTTTTTGAAAATAAGGTAAGGCATTTGAAAATCATATGTAAATGCGAGCTTGCATTGATTTATTTATAAGCAAAAAACAATTTTGCAATTTTTTACAGTGTCAGACTATTAATGTAGGGTTTATTTGATTTATCATTTACACAAGAATGCACCACATGAAAATGATAATGTGAATGACACAGCTATACTCAGTATATTCATTGAAGTGGCAAAGTTTTTTTTTCAAGTATATTTTCATGTACACTTACACTTATTCACGTTCTTCCGCCAATATTTCAGATGCATTGGCTAAGATGTTTCCTTTTATTATTTATTGGCTTGATCTATGATGAATAATTCATAATTTTTCTATCGATTTTTTGAAATAAGTCGATCAATAGTAGTATTTCTGATGTCAAATCGTATGTGTAATTTCTAAAATGTTCTTCCATCATAAGTGAAAACATTGAGATCTATATTAATAAAAATTCAAAATGCTGTTGGCCCCAATACCGAAAAGTCGTGTTGATTACGAAGACAACAAAATGTATTCTATGCTATGTTACTGGGATTGTTTCCATGGAAACCGATTTTTTTATATATCAAAATTATATTAAGCTACGATCCTTCTATGACAGATTGGCGATATACGGATAATAAGATTTTGTTGGTGAATGCAGTTTTGGAGTAAGAAGAACTGCCAAATTTTTTTGCGAACCACCTTCCGTTATGACGAAGAAAACGTTTACATTCACTTGTCTCACTTAGGGTTCCTCTGTATGTGAGTGGCGATATTCGCACAGGGCGCATGCTCAGACTGTTCCTAGAACGCGACCAATGATATACAAGGCCAGTTCATGACTTTTAAAACGTCACACAGAGTGAATCATCTCTACATGGCGATTGGCACAAAACAATGGGCGCACCGCTTTATACCAATCACCGTGAAAAGATAATCCACAAAGGAGTCACATGAACTGTCCTTGTATGTCGTTGGTCGCGTTCAAACAGAAGTATTTGTTCAAAGCACAACAAACCTACATTTCAGATATTCAAGATACTAGCCTCGACGAAATTGATTAGACGTTACAAGTTAACAAAGTTTAGTTTTGCAATAAATATAGACTCATGAAGATTTTTGGTGATTCGGTTTTGCCCAATATCGTCTCAACCAATCAAATTTTATATCCTGTATGTCACCACTGTCATATAATGGTACACTATTTTCACTTAATATGCCTCTATAGGAGAAAGGTTACGTACGGCATATAAAATCATAGATTAAATGACATACACTGTTAAAAATCTGCAGCATTTGCTGTATAGTCACTCCACCACTTTTATAGAATACCTAAATTCTGACTAATGAAAATGCTCCATAATATAGTCAAGTTGCACTATGCAGCAAAAGCGACAGATTTTTAACAGTGTACGGTTAGGGCACTTTCATAAGCTCAGTGGTAACCAAATCGCGATTAAAAAGACTCTAGTGAAAACAGTCGCAATTTTCCTGAGAGGATCGCTAAAGTCATTACTTATTTGTAATGTTATCTATTTTATTTTACTATTAATCATCGCACACCGAAACGGTTATGTTTGCTATAGTTTAAAATATCACACATGCTTGTTTGTTTGTTTGTTGAACACATACATCCAACTTGTGTTTTTGACATCAAGTGCCCACTTATAAGCCGTCGTCGATATATAAGGACAAAATAGACACAATAAAATAGACAACACCTGAAGATTATATCCAGGAACTCTACAAAGAGTGTGCAACGGAGTCACCGGGACCGAGTCGAGTGAACCCGGTACCTTTCCTACGCTATATATCAAACATATTTTACTTTATTGTGAAAATACTAGAAATAAAGCAAATAAATTACGCTAAAGATAAATCACCCGCGTTTCTAAAATATTTCACCCGGGAGAACTCGCTAGTGAGAATTTCTCTCACGGTGCCCAATTGCTTTTCTTTTACTTTACATTCACTTAATATCATTTTTTTTTTTGCTTGGCTTAGTACTTTTACTCACAAATAGGTAAAATAATTGAAATAACATATTTAAATTTTAATTAAAATAAAAAATGGTTTAAATAAGAGTCTTAAAAAAAGTACGACGATGAGAGAAAATCTCATACAGCGAGTTCTCCCGGGTTAAGGACTTTATCAGGATAATTTACACTAAGAAACTGATTTCACACTTGTAAGTTTTGAATGTCGCAGTATTTATGAAAAGTATCTTAAAATATCTTTACATTCCACAAAAACAGACAGTGAGCAATTCCTGTCAGTTTTTGTACAGGATTGTGCGGGATAAAAACATGTTTAGATATTTTTAAATAATTAGTTCCAACAAAAACAGTTGCGACAATAGCACTTGTAAATATAAACTAATTACGCTCAAGATAAATAGCTCTGAAAAGAACTTTTGTAAAAACGAAATATTGTCAGCTGTCTGTCAATGTCAAACAAACAAAACTGTCATCATGTGAATTTGAGAGCACTAATACAATGGACTATATTCCAAATCTGGGTTCGAGGCTGAAAAAAGTCACGTGGTACTGGTTTTACCTAAAGAACTTCTAACTGATAAGAAGGGAAGCTAGTACTGCTTTCCCCATCAACTGTTTCACTGGCTGGCGGGTCGGTCACATTGCATCTACGGAGTTTTCCCTTCATTACGCTAGAAGTTTTTACCGTGACCACGTGATCATGACGTAGATGGAATATCCTCCATTGAGAGAACTTTGTTCCCATTTGTTCCCAGTTGTGGCACTGGTGTCGATCTAGTTCTGGTTTTGCTCCACTGTCGTATCTGTATGTCATTTAATATGTGCATAAAATTTAATTTGTTGAGATCATTTTGTACAAAGACGACTTTGAACCAAGTATCTTCTCTAGCCTTCTATTATAGTGTTGACAACACTAGTGTTTGCAACAGGATTAAAGCCATTTTATTGTATTTTAATGTACCTGTATATTATTTATTATTTCAGAAGTATTATTATTATTATTTTTATGTTATTAAACTATGTATGAAAAGGTATTAGATGATTGTATATATATGTAATATATTGAGCTGTTTACGATTGAGAAGTAAACAGGTGGGTAGCTATCTCTAAAGGGGATCTATGAGTTGCTGCCAAGGAGTCGGCTACGGAACAATACATTGACGTTATAGTCAAAAGTATATTTATGACGAGATTTATTGATACTCATAGAACGGGACCACACACGCGGGTAATTCGGTATGCCCGCTTTCTTGCGCCCCCTTGAGGGTGGGGCCCTTGCAGTCACAATAAACCTCATACTATGGAATAAGATGCTTTTGCGGGATGGTCTTTGGAACGGAATAATGATACTGCTTGTTGATTGAAGGAGGGGTTGTTAAGCCCGACCCTCTATTGTCCAGGAGTTTTATTACGAAAAGAGGTTAAGTAAGAGACTCGATATAGATACTTCAGTGTGAGAGATGGATTAGAGACTTGAGAGTCAGCGATGCTAGAACATACTTCAGAAGCTGCGATGCAACGAGTTTAAGTTATTACAGAGATGTAGTTTTCCCTAGGTTTCTCCCTGAGCCCGTATTAATTCCAGTATGTTCGACGCTGATTTTGCAGAATCCGTTATGTCCTAAGTTGGACCGGTCCGCTAGATAAATAGCGGGATCGTTGCAGTATGCTCGATTAAGAGCTATATAAAATGATAATACCAAGCTCCGATCTGGGAGTGAAGAGAAGTGTGTGTGCCAAAGTTTCAATTTAAGGATTTATTGTGCCAAGCCGGAACCCGAGAGGTGTGGGGTCCACGGTGAGTTACATGTTTACGGAAGGTACTGTAATTTTATTATCTTTTGTTTCCTTTGTAGGTGTATGTATTTTTATTGTTTAGGGATTTTTAGTTCACAATTGGTATCCAGTAAATTAAGTAATTGTACGATAAGTAATTTAAAATTAAATTTAGTCAAAAATGATGATTTTGATGTATTACGTAGAGCAAGAGTGTCTTGCGTTAATTATTCCAAAATTGTATATATTTTGTAAATAAACCTTTTATTAATTGTTAAAATTTGATCTGTCATTTTTCACCATGAGTCATGTAAGTTACTTTAATATTAAGTTTTATTTCAGGTCAATTTCTAATTTCGTAAAATTTATTAATGTTTAATTTTGGTATTATTTACTTAATTTTTAAAAGGTCTAAACACTACTTCTTCGGCGAAAAATATTCACAATGCAATTCGGGGCCGTGTTGAGACCAATGTCTTCCGCCCCCTTGGAGATAATTATTTCAGAAGCTAGTCAGGACCAAACGATTACAATTCATTTATATTATTAATTAGCTATTAACACTATGAGCAGTTAGGTTGAGTAATTAGGAGTGGTTGACCTAATTTACTCTGGGGTTTTGGGTAATGGGTGATAGAGTTTCCCCACTCTCTTATGACTTCCCTGTACAGGTTTATTATCTATATCTTTATATTACACATTATGGTTCCCCCCATTCCCCAATTGCACACAATTAAACACTATATGTTTGTGGTAGTTAAGTAGTAGCGCTATAGGAGTCTAGATTGCCACAACATATAGCGGAACTTATTCTTAATCGTCCGACACCGTCTTATAGAATGCCTCAGGATTGTCAACACTAAATTGTAAGACATAGTTGTGGATTGGCCGACTTGTTAATGTGCACATACATTCGCGCTGTTAAATTCATTGTGATAAATTTGATTTATGATTATAAGTTTTTAAAATGGTGCACAAGGGTAATTACAAAACAGACTCTAAATTAGCCACATTTGGCTTTTCGAAAGATAAACAATTGAAAATGAAATGAATTGCTGCTAGTCACCGGAAAGATTATTTTCCAACCAAACAATCTCGTGTTTGTTTTTATTGCTGATTTATGAGTTTTAAATTTTAATTTTTTTATTAATAAAAAGCGAAAGTGGAAGAACCGCAATAACTGAACAAATTGAGTGCATACGATTAATCGTTTTTTTTTTAAATATGTGGGAGGAAATACTTTGAAAATTTTGCAAATATTTCTTCATTTAACATTTCTTCATGTTATGCCCATGTAAAGATTAAAATTTAATCAATAAACATTAATTTCTATGTGGCTGTAACAAAAGTTAAATTTATTTATGATTTTTTGTAAGATAAATAAGAAATATAATAAATAGAATTTTTTTCTTTTTATGCGTCAAATACTCAAGGTTACACTTTTCTTTCCATGGCATTTTTTGTCATGAAATGCATATTTTTGTTATTACAAGTGTATATATATATATATATATATATATATATATATATCAATCTAATATCTATCCAAACTACTTCGACTGTTAAAAATCTTCGACTGTTAAAAATAAGGAAAGGGCATGTTTACAAACAAACACTTCCGTCAACCAATCTACCAACTGCATTTTTGCCATAAACATCATTGCAGGAATAGTCTTGGCGACGTAGGCCAATCATATCAGAGACGAGTTAAACGTAGACCAATCAAATTTTCCCTAGCTCACACGTACAGGCAGGAGTCATAAAGAACGGACAGGTTTTCTTGCTGAACTAACAGTAATTCAACCAACAGTGACGTCAGCTGCCCTTTCCTTATATGCAGCTTTTGCTGAATAGTGACTCCACTGCTTTTACGGAATATCTCAATTCTGACCAATGAGACTGCTCCATAATACAGTCAAGTTGCACGATGCAGCGAAAGCGACAGATTTTTAACAGTGTACGGTTAGGACACTCCGATAAGCTCAATGGTAACCAAATCGAGATTAAAGAGAATCTAGTGAAAGTAGTCGCAATTTTTCAGAGAGTATCGTTAAAGTCATTACTTGTTTGTATGTTATCTATGTTTTTTACTATTAAGTATCGCGCACCGATAGGGTTATGTTTGCTATAGTTTAAAGTATCAAACATGTTTGTTTGTTTGTTTGTTGAACACATACATCCGACTTGTGTTCTTGACATCAAGTACCCACTTATAAGCCGTCGTGGATGCATAAGGACGAGATAGACACAAGGAAATACACAACACCTGAATTTTATATCCGCGAACTCTACAAAGAGTGTGAAACGGAGTCACCGAGAGTTGAACCCGGCTCCTACACTAAATATCAAACATATTTTACTTTATTGTGCAAATACTAGTAATCAAGCAAATAAATCTTCCGTGTTTCTAAAATATTTAACGCCTTTATCCGGATAATTTACACTAAGAAACTTTCAAATATTGAAATATTTTCACGAATTGAAAGTTTTGAATGTCGCAGTATTTATGAAAAATATCTTAAAATACCTTTATATTCCGTGAAATAAGACAGTGAGCAATTCCTGATAGTTTTTGTTCAGGATTGTGCTGAATAAAAACATGTTTAGATACTTTGAAATTATTAGTTCCAATAAAAACAGTCCCGACAATAGCACTTGTAAATATAAATTAATTACACTGAAGAAAAACAGTTCTGAAAAGAACTTTTGTAAAAACGAAATATTGTAAGCTATCTGTCAATGTCAAACAAAGAAAAAATGTCATGTAAATTTGAGAGCAATAAGACACTTGAGAGCACTTTGTTCCCGTTTGTTCCCAGTTGTGGTACTAGCGTCGATCTGGTTCTGGTTTTGCTCCCCTGTCGTATCTGTATGTCATTTAATATGTGCATAAAATTTAATTTGTTGAGATCCTTTTGTACAAAGACGACTTTGAACCAAGTATCTTCTCTAGACTTCTATTATCGCAAAACTTATTCTTAATAAACAATTAAATAAAAAAAAATAAAAAAAAAAAAACGACTGCGTAAAAAGCGAACTAATTATCTCATGAGTGTGAAATTATTTTTTTTTCAATTCCTACTATTAGCTCACACTCTCGCTACATATATCTTGTTCAAATTTTCAATCGTTAATAAAATACTTATTATTCATCCAATCAAGCTCAAATAAAAAATTTTAAACTTTTAGTGGATGACACTTGATGTTAATCCATTTTTTTTTAAATAATAATTCATTAATTCAATTAAGTTAATTAATTTTCAATAATCGAGAGAGCCCTCTTCTTGATCAAGGTATTTCAAGACCGAAAGAGCCCTCTTATTGACCTAAGTACGAATTGACTTAAAATATTTTTTTATATTACTTCTTTATTACCTATTTTTATTATTTATTACCTATTTTTTTATTTACTTGTATTGATGACTTTTAAGTTGTGTTTAATTGTTAGTTCCTATCTATAACACTGTTTTGATGAGGTCTATAGATGTCAAAGATGGCTAGAGTTGCAGTAAAGCTAGAGATCCTACCTACACAACTTCCAGGTTGTATAATATTTCAACGGAGCTTCTGACTGTAAAATAGTCAATGAAACATCGTCTTCATTTTGAAAGACCTATCCAATGATATGCCACTAAATAGGGTGCGTAATTTTTTTTCGTCTCCACCGCGATTTTGTATTTTACGGCCGCCATTTTGAATTTATAAAACAAAACCTAGCCCATAACCATCGGGCCGTTAAGACGAATTGATAGAGACCCCATTCATTAAAATCCACCCAGCCGTTGGGATGTTTCGAGGGTATAAAGAAATCCACATACACAGATACGCGTGAAACACATAACCCTTCTTTTCAGTCGGGTAATAATTCGTCCGACACCATCTTATAGACAATGCCTCAGGATTAGCAACACTAAATTGTAAGACGTAGTTGATGATCGGCCGACTTTTTAATGTGCACATACATTCGAGCTGTTTAATTCATTGTGATAAATTTGATTTATGATTATGAGTTTTTTTAAAATGGTGCACAAGGGTAATTACAAAACAGACTCTAAATTATCCACATTTGGCTTTCCAAAAGATGAACAATTGAAAATGAAATGAATTGCTGCTAGTCACCGGAAAGTTTATTTTCCAACCAAACAATCTCGTGTTTGTTTTTATTGTTGTTTTATGAGTTTTAAATTTAAATTTTTTTTATTAATAAAAAGCGAAAGTGAAACAACCACAATAACTAAACAAATTGAGTATCTATGATTAATCGTATTAAAATATCTGTGTGGGAGGAAATACTTTGAAAATTTTCCAAGCATTTCATCTTTTGACAATTCTTCATGAAATGCACATGTAAAGATTAAAATTTAATCGATAAATATGAATTTTTATGTGGCAGTCATAAAAGTTAAATTTATTTTTGATTTTTAAGATAAATAAGAAATATAATAAATAGAATTTTTTTTTCTTTTTATGCGTCAAATACTCAAGATTGCACTTTTCTTTCCATGGCCTTTTTTGTCATGAAATGCATATTTTTGTTAATCCAAATATATATATATATATATATATATATATATATACCTGGTGTCCCAAAAATTACTGATGGATTTTAAAATTCAATAATTTGCAAACGGTGACAGATATTAAAAAATATCCTGCAGGAGTGTTTTGTAAGATGCCAGGAGTTTTTATGCTGCGATTCTAAGTTTTACTTACAAATAGTATCGAAAGATGGCGCTACAAGCAATAACCGCTAAATCGAGGCTCGATTTTTCGGCCTCTCTTTTCTCTCATGCGAAAAACGGAGATTAAATTTTATTGAATGGGTCCCGAAGTACCAAAAATCGGGTCTGGATTGAGCGCCTATTGCTCTCAGCGCCATTTATTGTTTGAAATTCGAACTAAAATCAAGTATCGCAGTACAAAAACTACTGACATCATACATAATCCTCCTGCAACAATTTTTTTAATATCTGCCACTGTTTGGAGGTTATTGAATTTTAAAATCCATCAGTCATTTTCGGGACACCCGGTATATCCATCTAATATCAAGCCAAACTACTTCGATTATGTCTCTGAGTTCGGCTTCTTTGAAATCAATTTAAGAGAGTTTTTATATCTTACTTACTTCATAAAATGTTTATTAAAATAGCAAAAAACTTACTTCATGAACATAGAAATAGATAAGGACTTCTCCCGAAATAGTGTTAATATCGTATCTCCAATTCGGACTTAAATAAGGCGATGGCAACGGCGTAGAATGGAACCAACGCCTCTCGAGAACAACGTTCATTGGCTGACTTTCAATGATCAAAGATATTATTGGTTGAGCATGCTGAAACAGACGAACCGAGTAGTACCGTGTTACACAGCGCAACCTATTTCACACATTTTTCAAGCAACGATTTTCTTCTAAAACCTATTTCGTGAGACGCCCGTCTCTATTCTATGTTCATGGCTTACTTGTTAAAATGTTAGATCAATAGTAAACGATTACAAAGATTTCAAAATAATTGGGTGTGATCGACCAATCTGCTGTGACGTCAAAGCTCAATTCTTAGGTAGCATCTATGAAATTGTGTTTCTTCAGGCAACACATCCTATATGTGGTTGCCTGCTCTCCAATTTCAACTTTATTCGACTTCTGAATGTGCATGTGTGTGAGTTGGATGCGGGGCATTCAATTGTTCTTTCTTTCAAGCATAACGTTGGAATGTTTGAACTGATTTTGATCATTTCAATTTTATTTGAAAATGTACAGTCGTGGAAAAAAACAAAGTAAACACCCCTACTAACTCTTTAACAAATTATTCTAGACAAAAGTTACTGGTACCGAACGCTTGGAAATAAAGTCTACTTTTAAATGACGTATATAAAATTTGCTTAGGAGGCCATCTACATATTAAAACGAATCCAAACTTCATTTTTTCCAATAGCAATACCTAATTTTAACGAGATATTTCAAATCTTTGGTTCAAACAATGCCTAGACCCCAAATTTCAAGTCATTTGAATGATAAGTTTTTGAATTATAAACAATCAAAATCTAGTGCTTCTAATGTTAAATTACATTTTCATATTTTTATTTATAACTTCTAAAATTATGATCCTAATGTTCTAATTTTTTTGTGTAGCAATAATACTAATATACCAAACATAAATACGTTGAATTTGCAATTTTTATAATTTTCTGATATAAATTAGGAATTATGAAATTAATATTCGAAAAAATTATGAATTGCAACCTACAATTTTTTTTATGCATTCAGATTTATTAAGTCCTGCTTTATGGAAATCCAAAATTTCGCATTTTTCTTCCAAGTAGTTTTTAAATTATGCTTAAAAAACGTCAAAATGATGGTTTAAGGGGCCGTCTATGATACAAGTGACTAAATATTTTGAAATTTCTTATGCTATCCTGTAATCTAACAGGCTTAATTGACTGCTTAAGGTGCCTTGATCAAGAAGGGAGATCTCTCGGTTAATAATCGAGTACCGAACTTCAATTTGGATACAGCCCATAAAATACGCTCCTTTTAAAATAACTAATTTCTCAGAAACTTATGGTACGAATTGCATAAAAATTTGTTTCTAGACCAATTGAAGGGTGTAGAGTTCATTTATGCTGTCAGAATTGTGTACTGCTATTGAAAAAAAACAAAGTTATGGTTAGTTTTAATATGTAGATGGCTCCCTGAGCAAATTTTATATGCATCATTTAAAAGTAGACTTTATTTCCAATCGTTCGGTACCAGTAACTTTCTTCTACGATAATTTGTTGAGGAGTTAGTAGGGGGTGTTTACTTTTTTTCCCACGACTGTACATTTATCAGACGATATTGTAACAATGTCTATGTTTTCCCAAATTAGAAATTATAGCGACTATTAAAAATTATTGTTGCCATTTATTTAAAAAGGGATAAAGGATATTAAAGTCGTGAATTATCACTTTGCTAACTAAGCGTAAACCAACTGAGTGAAAAATGTCCAAGCCGGGAATCGAACCCGGGCCCCAGAAATAGCGCTTCAGTGCTCTACCACTAAGCCACGAGGACGATGTCCAACTTGGCATCTCTCACTCCCATAAGTCGGTAAGACTGCTACCGCAGCTACTAGATAGAAAGGTCATCATGAGCACACAATCTTGCGGCATAACATGAGATACAAATCAACCCAGCATCGGTGAATATACAATTTAATTAATTTTTCAACTACTTTTCAGCAGTGAAATTACGCTTGAAATTATTGAATATTAAAGTCGTGAATTATCACTTTGCTAACTAAGCGTAAACCAACTGAGTGAAAAATGTCCAAACCGGATTAATTAAGGGATAAAGGATCCATAAATTATCTGAAAATGATACCAAATAGCAAATTTCATTCAGTTTTAGCATCTGTCTTCCTTTTTCTCTGTTATTGGAATTACATATATGTATATATGTCGTAGATTAATTGAGAATTCAGGCTCTTTGCAAAGGGGTTGGGTTGATTTTTGACGGCCAATTATCTACAGGAGGGATATAGGCCCGGGGGGAGTGCCCTCCGTGGGGGTCTTTCTAAGGGAACCTAATCCGTATTAACGCATGGAAGATCCACGGCTCGAAGAAAACCACGAAAACTCCGAACGATTAGGCCGACGGGGCGATTGGGATCGAACCCAGCACTTCCCGTCTACCAGCTTCGAGAGCAGAACCTCTCGGCCACTGGTGGGGCGCTCTTTGCAAAGAGCCGGGCTAATTGGAGAATCATCTCTCTTTTTCCAATTAGCCTGTTATTTTTCAGGCTTATTGTAAAGAGCCTAGACAACGTTAGGCTAATTGAAAAATGACCACTTATTTCCCAATCAGGCTGATTTTTTTAGGTTTATTAACCCATAACCCGACCCAAACCTGAAAAATAAATTACAACAGACAGTACCCCGGTCTGAGCAAGACAAAATCATTTCTGTCGACACGCAACCTGAGCAGAACCTGTTAAAGAAAACCCGAAATCTGACCCGAACCAAATACGATAACCGCCAAAAATATTCTAAAGCACCATAACCCAACCCGAGAGTAAGATAAAATAATTTCCGTGAACACGCAACCCGACCCAAACTTAAAAATTCCATTAGAAAAAACCCGCAATCTGACACGAAGCAAATCTGAATCCGACAAAAATATACCACAGAACCATAACTCGATCCGAGCAAGACAAAATAATTTCGTTGGACAGGCAACCTAAACGGAACCTGAAAATTCCATATGAAAAAAACCTGAAATCTGACCCGAACCAAATCTGAATCCGACAAAAATATCCCCCCCCCCCCAAAAAAAAAAAAAAAATAACCCGATACGAGCAAGACAAAATAATTTCCGTGGACACGTAACACGACCCGAACCTAAAAATTCCATTAGAAAAAACCCAAAATCTGACACGAACTGAATCTGAACCCGACAAAATATTCCAAAGAACCATAACCCGGTCAGAGCAAAACAAAATAATTTCTGTACACACGCAACCCGATCTGAACCTAAAAAATTTAGTTTAAAAAAAAACCTGAAATATGACCCGAACCAAATATGATAACCGACAAATATATTCTAAAGAACCATAACCCAATCCGAGCAAGGCAAAATTATTTTCGTAGACACGCAACCCGACCCGAACATAAAAATTCCATTAGAAAAAACCCGAAATCTGAACCGAACCAAATCTTAATCCGACAAAAATATTCTAAAGAACAATAACCGGATCCGAGCAAGACAAAATAATTTCCGTCGGCATGCTACCCGATCCGAACCTGAAAGTTCTACTGGAAGTTAGCTCGAAACCCGAACAGTACACGAAATGAAATACATCAGGCCGTAACCCGATCCGAGCAAGGCAAATTAATTTCCGTATACACGCAATACGGCAGAATCTGAAAATTTCATTTAAAAATAAACTTGAAATTCGACCCGAACCCGATCTGAAAACGACAAAAATATTTTAAAGAACCCTAACCCGATCCGAGCAAGACAAAATTATTTCCGTCGACACTCAACCGGATACGAACTTAAAGGTTCCATTTGAAGTCAACCCGAAAACTGCACATAACCAGGTTTCGGATCGCGTTTCAGATTAAGTTCAATTGGAACTTTCAGGTTTGGATCGGGTTGCCTGTCGACGGAAATTATTTTGTCTTGCTCGCATCAGTTTATAGTTCTTTGGAATATTTTTGTTGGGTTAATATTTGGTTCGGGTCGGGTTTCAGGTTGACTTCAAATAGAATTTTTAGGTTCTAGTCGTGTTGCGTGTCCACGGAAAATACTTTGTCTTGCTCGTATCGGGTTAAGGTTTTTGGGGATATTTTTGTCGGATTCAAATTTGTTCGGGTCAGATTTCAGGGTTTTTTCAAATGGAATTTTTAAGTTCGGATCGGGTTGCGTGTCTACGAAAATAATTTTGTCTTTCTCGGATTGGGTTATGGTTCTTTAGAATATATTTGTCAGTTATATTTGGTTCGGATCATATTTCAGGTTTTTTTAAAACTAAATATTAAATTCAACATTACCATCGTGAAGCAATCTATACTTTTGCCTTCAGTTGCAGTACAGTATAATTTAATATTATTTATGTTTAATCCCTTTTTTAAAAAATATATGTTAATTTTTATTCGTTAGAGCAAACAAAGTGTTTATTATGCTTTTATTATTTGTTTTTTTATTCTTTTTTCTTACTAAAATAGTTCTTTAACATAACTTTATATTTATTAACAGATATCACTCAGTGACATTTATTGTAAAGGATGCATTGAAGAGGTAGAAATGTATCGATATGCCTTGGGTTTTATCATCGTTGAACAATCTATACTTTTGCCTTTAGTTGCGGTACAGTATACTTTGATATTTTTTATGTTTAATCACTTTAAAATATATATATATATGTTAGTTTTCGGTTCGTTAGATCAAATAAAGATTTTACCATGGCTTTATTATTTTTAGTGTTCCGTACTTAAAAAGTAAAAACGAACCATTATAAGATCACTTCTGTGTCTGTCTGTCTGTCACAGCCATTTTACTCGTTAACTATGGAACGTGGAAAGTTCAAATTTGGGGGAACTAATAAAGATTATTGACCCACATATTTACAGATTGTTAAACATTCACAAATATATTTTGGAAAAATGTAGAGGGGCTAATTAAGTTACTTGAAAAAAAAAATCTTTCCTTTGTATATCGTGTGGGGTATCGTGTGAAAGCTTTCATAACGCTGAATTCAAAAATACATTTCTTTTAATTTTAGGTGTTATATTTTTAGAGATATCGTCGAAAATGTAGTGCAAAAATATGTCCCCCCCATCTATTTCCGGGCCCCACCAGTGGCTGAGAGGTTCTGCTCTCGAAGCTGGTAGACGGGAGGTGCTGGGTTCGGTCCCAAACCCGCCCGTCAGACTAATCTTTCGGAGTTTTCGTGGTTTTCTTCGAGTCATGGATTTCTATGCGTAAATACGGGTTTTGTTCCCTTAGAAAGACTCTCACGAAGGGCACTCCCCACGGGCCTATACCCCTAGGAAGGATAATCGGCCGTCAAAAATCAACCAACCAACCATCTATTTCCGAATCTACTGAAACTAAAGTTATAAAATAATTAGCGGTAGTTGACCTTAATTTAAACCTTGCAGGAAAATTATAGTGATTAACCTACTTCACACAGTTTTGAGAATAGCGCATTTTCCCGTTACACACAAATTTCGATTTGCAGGCACTCAGCAAAGGTATTTAGGTGCGCGTGATGTACCTATCGTAGCAGAAAAAAAAAGGAAAGGAAAGGGAAAAAGAAAAATGGAATGAAATAAAATAATAATAAATAATAATAATAAAATAGAATTTTTTTTTTTTTTTTTTTTTTTTTTTTTTTTTTTTACTCTTTCATCTTAGTGTATCAATTTTAAAAGGCAGTAATAAACAGGATGTTTATTTGTTTTTTTTTATGCAGTTACACCGATGCGGGGGGAAAAGGGAAGGAAGAAGGGAAAGGGAAGGAAAGGGGAAAAAGAAGAAAAAAAAGAGAATGCATAACAGCACCCGGTATAGGATATTCAATTATGACATATATCAACACATGTTCAATAACTTCAAATGTAAAATTTGAGCAGAATCACATGCGGAATGTTGTACCATACAATTCAGATCGTAGCCGAGGTCAGGAAATAGGCTGGGCTCCCGGTCTCCTCTTTCCTTCTTTCCCCACTTTCTGTATTCAGGCCGGTGGGCTGATCCGTTGCATGGTGGGCCGCTCTTCGGGGGGGGGGGGCGGGGCTAGTGGTTGTATATCTGCTGAGTCTGCCTGCTTTAAGAAGCATGCAGGTAGCCATTTTGTGTTTCAGCGTCATCCAGATCACGTGGTCATTTGAGCTTGCCCCAACAGCAAGACAGACATTGTCACCTTAATTTGGTAATCAGTGTCACGTGAGGCTAATTAGGTTAATTAACTAACGAAGGGGCTTAAACATTTCTAGTATTTGCAGGGGTTTTAGGTAACTTTAACTTTTTAGCCATTACTAATTAGGCCTTTTTAGTGTTTTTAAGCTTTTAATTTAAAAGGCTTAAACATCTGAACCCATATAAAATAACTTTGTCATTTTTTTTTCTCTTCTTCAACATTAGTAAATCTGAAAAATTTTTTTCTTATTTCGCCAATACTAAACTTAAAAAATTACTGCATTTACTTAAGCTTTTTACATAATTAAGGAACCTTAACTATTTTCCTTCAACAATGTCTCTGACATTGTCTTCCTTTCTTGCAATGTTTTTCGGGGTCTTTGTCATTTTACCAGTATCATAATTTTTGTTTTTTTACCACTTTTTAATCCTAAGGGTACTTATATATTTTTGTTCTAATGTTTATACTGGACTGTCATATTTACTCACTTTTGTTAAGCCTTTCCTTGACTTAGCCAATTTCCCATGCACGTTTTCTCATTAATAATAATAATTTAAAAAAAAGATTAAAATATATTTTTCAAACTTATATCCAAATTGTGTATTAATGTAAATTATAGGATTTCCATCTTCAAATTATCGTAAATTATTTTTGGACTCATAAGCATTTTTCACACACAAAAAAAATTGATAATTCTTTTCTCTTTTGCTGTTTTTTCTAGCATCCACAATATCATCTGGCTTTTCACTAATGTAACTTCCTAACTCCATTGTCACTAACAGCACAATTCTCATCACCGTACTCATCTGAAATAAATGATCATCTTCCGACTCACCCCATAGTGACAAAGACCCTCTCTTCCTGCCTCTCACGTGACACTGTCAGTGCTCGCGGCGGCCAGTAATCTTAATGTTTCTTTTCTCCCCGCTATTCTAATTACCTATCTCACCTAGCATGCGACTTCCTGAAGCGCCCACACTGGATCAAAGGGAGTCCCGTTACCCACAGTCATTCGCATTCATATAATATAAATTTTCTCGTTTCCAAAATTGTCAAATAATTAATGAATCCTTCAATGGAAACCAAGAGTCATAGCAGCAATATGGCACCACCAATGACCAGTTCTTTAAAACGAACATTCAGCAACTCTTCAATAGCATCCACACCATCGGAATACAACTTTACAGATTGCGGTACCACTGTTATAATCGAGCATGGTACAACCCTCATCGAAAACCTTATTGCAGCTGCACAGAACAAACAACAAGTAAAACTAGAAAAGAAATTTAAAACCATAAGAAGGGTATTCAAGGAACTTGAATACAAAGAAGCAGAAAATCAAAAAGAAATAGACAGACTCATGAATCACATCACAACACTGGAAAATAAATTGAAAAAGCATGAAAATGCAGAAGAAGCCCTAAAAAACGACCTAGAAAACATGAAGCACTCAATTAGTGATAAGATACATCAGCTTCCAACTCTAACAGACCTTCAAGATTCCATCCGCCAGGTCATAACAGAAATGAGCTGCAGTCAGAAAGGCGACCTAAACCCCCCACCACCAGAAGCGACACCAGTTGCTCGTGATAACCAGGAGCGCAAGGCTGCCACGCAATCGCATACTCCGAAACAGCGTAGCCACTCGCCTCCTCCGGGGATCGACAGAATTTACAAAAGAACGCTATTAATCAAAGGAGCCCGTAATAAAACCAGCAGCAAGGACATACAACTGAAAGTCACACACAAAAGGTCAAATAACAACAGCAAATGCAATTGAGAAAATCCTCCACAAACAGTTTCATGTTGAAGTCATATGCAAAAACCAAGATAGCGCAGATAGCCTGAAAAGGGAGATGCAAAAAAAAACAAACGCTGAATAGAGACTTAACATTTACAACTAAAACGGCTCACACAGAAAAGATGATACTGCTCTCGGTCCCCTCACAATATGAAGAGAGCAACATCATCCATGGAATTCTGAATAAATACAAGGCATACAGGGACGAAATCCAGATATTAGCTTCACAAAAATCCGAAAGAGACCCGGACAAAAAATATTGGATACTGGTACTACCATTAGATCTGGGCAGAGCTACCGTTACAGGAGGAGTAACCCTAGGCTTCCAATATTGCAAAATTAGGCCTCACACATCAATACAAAGATGTGCAATTTGCCAGGCCTTCGGCCATTCATACTGTAAGTATGAGAATAATCGCTATTGCTTAAACTGCGGCAAAAAGCATGAGGCTGGGGTTTGTAATGACCCCATAGGCTGTGTAAACTGCTTCTTCAACAATAAAGACGAGGGAACAAACTACCAAACAAATCATCGGACTCCTGCTGTCAAGTATATAGACAAATATATAGTGCAGAAAGGGAAAGGTTAGACAACCTTTTCAAACCCCCACAAAACATGGACAATCCATCTCACCCAAATGACCAAGAAAAACCTCCATATGGTCACCTGGAAGGACCATCCCAAACTGGGGACCACAATGGTTTGGCCCACCGACAGAACTGTTCGGACATTGGCCACCTTTTCACCCAGATTCGGGCCACGAAAATATACCGATTGCCAACCGCAGCAGCGGCCACTTCATTCCCCGCAGGCCCACTAATCGTAAGGACTACTACAGCCAGTAGCAGAACTTGGGCTTTCAAAGTAGGAGGTTTTAAACTTTTTATAACATACACAACACAATGTCATCCTCAGTACCGTCTCCCATCCCACCCCTTCCTTTAGGCCGTCTAAATTTTCTCCAAGTAAACCTCAACCACTGCATAGCAGCTAGTGTAACAACAGTCAACCACATGGTAGAGAACGAGATTGACATCGCCCTGCTGCAGGATGCTTACTGCTCCGAGAGCAGCCTCGCAATCTTCAGCAAGGACTGGAGAAGATTCTCCTCTCGAAACCTCTCCGCCCACATCGTCGTTAGGAGCTCGAGTCTTGTATTTACCCATCTCTTTACCGGCGACAATAGCGTCTTCATCTCCATAACGGCGAGGGAGGGCGATATTGTCGTTGGATCCTGCTACACAGCCCCCTCGGCAAACATTGACCTTTGTCTTTCGGAATGGGAACACACCATCACAAACAGGAATGCTTTCATCTGTGGAGGCGACTTCAACGCGAACTCATCTCTCTGGGTATGTCCGCGTGAAGACGCCCGGGGTGACTCCCTGTCAGAACACATAATTATCCATAACTTGGCACTTGCAAACATGCACAACTCTGAAGCCACTTTCGAAAGACGAGATGCAGACGACAGGGTCATAGCAGAAGGCTGGCCTGACCTAACCATTACAAATTCCTCCACCCTTCCACGAATATCACACTGGTCCGTATCAGACAAACACAGTGGCTCAGACCATAAATACATATACTTTTCTTACATGACCTCTCCACTCCACACACAACGTAGACGCTACAACACAACTCGCGGAAACCTTCGCAGATTTAACGACGTCATCAAAAATTATAAGTCATCCCTTTCAGCACAACTCGAAGGGGTGCACAACGAAGACACACTCAACTCCTTCACATCTAATTTCATCGAAACCATGCAGACTGCGGCGAAGGCTTCCTTTCGACTGAAAACAATCCAAAAAACACACACTTTCTCATTTTGGAACAAGGATCTTAGAAAGCGGAGGAACCAACTGACGGCCCTCAGACGCAAGATTAAAACATTGCGCTTGCTTGATCCTATCCCCCCTGAAGTAAAGACCCTTGCAGCACGTCGTACGAGACTTAAAGCAGTTTACAAACGTGAGATTCTGGCGGCGAGACGGGTGGCGTGGAAGAAATAGCAACAATGAGAACTCTTTTGGCATCACTCAAAAATTTCTGACCGGCAAGTTTTTCACTCCGGATGAAATACGTTTAGAAAGACCAACTCACGAAACCTCATGACAAAATAACCTGGAATTCCTGACACATACTCTCTTTGGCCCTTCGGCTTATCCCCAACAAGACAACCAGGATATTCAGTTCACAGCGCACGAAGAAAAACGTTTTATAAAGGCAGAAGTAAAAACAGCACTATACACACTGAATTACAAGAAGGCCCCAAGGCCGGACTCAGTTGATTTCCGGATACTAAAACTTACTCACAAAGAACTTCCACATATATTCACGCGTTGGGCTAACCTCTGCCTCGCCATAAGGTACTTTCCTTTAGTACTCAGGCAGGGAGAGGTGGTTTACTTTCTGAAGCAAGGCAAGTATCCTTCCGAACTTAAGTCATATAGAACCATCTGCCTTCTTCCCATTCTAGGAAAGCTTCTGGAAAAACTTCTGGTTATCCGGTTGACGCATTTCTTGGAGTCAAACAACCTTCTCCACCCCAGATAACTCGGGTTCCGCGAGGGCCATTCATGCGAACTCGCGCTTCATGCCATAATGACTGCCTGTACTGAAAGCATAGCCCAGGGCAAAGCAACATCACTCGTCTCACTAGACATACAAGGCGCATTCGACAACGTAGAATGGCGAGACTTTCTCTTACAACTACAAGCACTCAACTGCCCGGGGAACATAGCTGGTCTCATCGACTCTTAACTCTCACAGAGGAGCGTCCTAATTAATTGGGGCGCTGGCACATCTATCCACCGATTGCAGAAGGGTTGCCCCCAGGGCTCGTGCCTTGGCCCAATCCTCTGGCTGCTGGTAGCAAATGTGCTACTAACAGAACTAAATCGGCTGTGATTTATGCTATTTAACTTCGCCGATGATTTCAGCTTCATTTTCTCTGGTCGTTACAGATAAAAGCAAATCACAGCTGATAAAAAAAATACACACACATTCTTAATGTTTAAATTATGCTTAGAACTCATTTTAAAAAAAGATGTAAGTTTATAAGCATTGTTTTTATGTGAAAAAATGAAAAATATTTTAGAACAATAGGACTTTGCAAAAATAGCAACAATTCACGGAAAAAATACGGTAAAAAGAAATTTATATTCAAATCAAAAATTAAAATGAAATCAAACATTGTTAAACATATAACATCCACCTATTAAAAAGTTATTTATAAAACTTTAAAAGTAATATTTTTATGAGGCATGCAATAAAAGCAAACACAAAGGATAAGATTGGAATAAAATATATTAGTTTATTTCTGTCAGTAATCTAATTTAAATTCATATGTAACTTTAACTGATTTTTTCCTTAAAAGTTCAACTAGTGTTACAAACTATGACTTAAATAAATATTGCTAATAAAGTATTTTATTTCAATCTTTACCACGGTTGTATCTACTTTCATTGCATGCTGTAAAAGATGCGATTCTTTTAAAATGCCCATAAAAGCAAAATAAAAAAAGAAATAACTCCATAAAAAAATGAACACTCACTCCTATGAAAGAGTGACTATTCACTACTGCCAGGGGTGAAAAACCGCACTCCTTTAGCAAGAGTGAGTAGTCACTCCTCGGAAAGAGTGATTATCCACCCCTGTTTACAGTGAATATTCACTTCCCAGGAGTGACTATTCACTCTTTCAGAGAGTCAAAAATTTCACTTTTGCTCAGAGTAAATAGTCACTCTAAAGATGTTGGGCACATTTTGACTCTGCGATAGAGTGACTATTCACTCCTCCGGAGTGAATAGTCATTCTTTTTTATTTAGAGTATAATTGCGGTACAGTATACTTTGATATTATTTACGTTTAATCAGTTTTTATTAAACAAGTATTAATTTTTATTCGTTAGAGCAAATAAAGATTTTATCATGCTTTTATTATTTGTTTTTTAGTTTTTTTTTTCTTACTAAGATAGCTATTTAAAATAACTTTATACTTACTAACAGATATCATTCAGCGACATTTATTCTAAAGGATGATTTGAACAGGCGGAAATTTGCAGATATGCCTTGGGTTTTACCATGTGAAACAATCTATACTTTTGCCTTTAGTTTCGGTACAGTATACTTTGATATTATTTCCGTTTGATCACTTTTTTTTTAAAATATATGTTAATTTTCATTCGTTAGATCAAATAAAATTTTTATCATGCTTTTATTATTTTTTTTCTTACTAAAATAGCTCTTTAAAATAATTTTATACTTATTAATAGATATCGCTCAGTGACTCTTATTCTAAAGGCTGCATTGAAGAGGTAGAAATGCATCCATATGCCGTTTGTTTTACCATCGTGAAACAGTCTATACTTTTGCCTTTAGTTGCGGTACAGTATACTTTGATATTATTTGTGTTTAGTCACTTTTTTAAAATATATGTTAATTTTTATTCGTTTAAACAAATAAAGTTTTTATCATGCTTTTATTATTTTTTCCTACTAAGATAGCTCTTTATAATAACTTTATACTTATTAACAGATATCACTCAGTAACATTTAATCTAAAGGATGCATTGAAGACGTAGAAATGTATCCATATGCCTTGAGTTTTACCATCGTGAAACAATCTACACGTTTTCCTTTATTTGCGGTACAGTATACTTTGATATTATTTAGTTTAATGACTTTTTTTAAACATATATTGAATTTTATTCGTTTGAGAAAAAAATGTTTTTATCATGCTTTTATTATTTGTTTTTTATTCTTTTTAGTGTTCCGTAATTAAAAAGTATAAACGGAACCATCATAAGATCACTCCTTTGTATGTCTGTCCGTCTGTCACAGCCATTTTATTCGTAAAATATGGAACGTGGAAAGTTCAAATTCGCTGAAGTAATAAAGGCACTTGACCCACATATTTATAGATTATTAACAATTCACAAATATATTTAGGAAAAACAGAGAGGCTAATTATGTTACTTGAAAAAAATAAACATTTTCTGTGTATATTGTGTGGGGGTGTTGTGTGAAAGATTTCGTAACGCGGCCGAACTCAAAAATACATCTCTTTTAATTTTAGGTATTATATTGTCAGAGATATCGTCGAAAATGTAATGCAAAAATATGTTTTTCCTCCCTTTATTTCTAAATCTACTGAAACTAAAATTATGAAAAAATTAGGGGTAGTAGAAGTTAATTTAAACACTGCAGAGAAACTACAGAGATTAGACCCTAGATCGCATAGTTTTTTAGAAAATCGCATTTTTCCGTTACACACAAATAAAGATTTGCGGGTGTTCAGCAAAGGAATTAAGGAGTGCAGGTGGTACCTATCGTCGCAGAAATATAAAAGGACTGTCGATAATGATTTTAGAAAAAAAAAATATCAATAATTATCCAAGATATTAAACTCTAAAGACACAGACGGTTTGGACATATATAAAGACATGGAAGGCGTACTATATGCGGTATTGGCTTTTAAAGCCTAGATAACAACTTTTAATGCTATATTTGAGCAATGCAATGCCCACACTGTTAAAAATATCGTGAAGAATTACCTCTGTTTTTAAAGACTATTTTCTGACCAATGAGAACGCTCCACAGGCGTTTATGCACTCAATTTGTCAGAAAACAGATAGTCTTTAAAAACAAAGGTAATTTTTCACAGTGCAGTTAGTAGTTCATATATTTGTTTTACGGAACCCTCTATGCGCGAGTAATACTCGCACTTTGCCGGTTATTCCTTATTAAAATAGCTCTTTAAAATTACTTTATACTTATTAGCAGGTATCACACAATGACACTTATTGTAAAGGATGTATTGAAGAGGTAGAAATGTATCGATATGCCTTCGGGTTTCATCATCGTGAAACAATCTATACTTTTGCCTTTAGTTGCGGTACAGTATACTTTGATATTATTTACGTTTAATCACTTTTCTAAATAAATGTTAATTTTTATTCGTTTGACCAAACAAAGTTTTTATTATGCTTTTATTATTTGTTTTTTATTCTTTTTTCTTACTACTATAGCTTTTTAAAATATCTTTATACTTATTAACAGATATCATTCAGTGACATTTATTCTAAAGGATGCGTTGAAGAGGTAGAATTTTTTTTATATGCCTTGGGTGTTACCATCGTGAAACAAATCTATACTTTTGCCTTTAGTTGCGGTACATTATACTTTGATATTATTCACGTTTAAACACTTTTTTAATATATTTTAGTTTTTATTCGTTAGAGCAAATAAAGATTTTATCATGCTTATATTATTTGATTTTTATTTTTTTCTTACTAATATAGCTCTTTAAAATAACTTATATTTATTAACAAATATCACTCAGTGATATTTATTCTAAAGGATGCATTGAAGAGGTAGAAATGTATTGATAGGCCTTGGGTTTTACCATCGTGAAACAATCTATACTTCTGCCTTTAGTTGCGGTACAGTATACTTTGATGTTTTTTATGTTTAATATACACTACTAAATTATAAAATAGAATCTTAAAACGCGTTATGCAATTTTTTTCAACGATTTTTTATCAAAAATATATATATGTGTGACACTTGTCTGCTGAAACGCGATATTCTATATTTTAATCAATCTGATATAAGATATTACATCTTCTACATAAAATCATCACACTTATGTCGTCAGTTATATTTCCCAGAAAAGGGTTAATATTTTTAACATTTTTCTATTATTTTTTGACGGAATTTTTATACTTGCGCATGAAATAGTGAAGCCAAAATGTTGGCTGAAAATTTCAAACTATTACGTACAATATTAGTAATATTTATAGCGTAAACATATATAGGGGAGACACCATACGGGAGGCTTGACCCACCCATGAATTTTCGTATTTAAAATAATTTCAGAGTTTTATCAATAGGTGTCAACCAAAGCTACTGGAATCCTCACAAGCTACTGGTCTCTGTTTCACACAGATAATCGAAATAGGTGTCTAAAAAATCAATTGTGAGACGTTTTTAACCTAAAAGTTGTGTTTTTTAGAAATATTTTGTAAGCTTTTTTCAGAAAAAAATATATCATGGAAATTTAAGCAAGTAGAATTTAAGTAATGCAGATATATTGAGCTTTCATTCCAGGCATAATGATTGTACAGTACATTAGGATTAAGATAAAAATGTACTGTTCTTTAGAAAAGGGCTATGTGGAGAGGCTTGACCCAGTCAATGTGAGGGAGGGCTGACCAGATGTTGAAGGTTATCTTAACACATTCACGATGGGAAACGAGAATTCTCGTTTTCATTCAAAAAACATAATTGATTAAGGGCGTGGCTTCTACCAATATATTTTATATTAAATTCGTACATTGAAAGATATTTACCGATGCATCAACTTGAGAAACTTATCTAGAACATCAATTTACAAAAGACTTTCAGAATCGAGAGGAGCTTCTACTGTTTTGAAATTCAGATATTATAAAAATTACCCGTCGGCAATGTGTTAATTAAGGTATTTTGGAAATCTTTTTATTATACATTGTACATAACGAAAGATTAAGGGTTATATATAAAACTGAATGTAAATTTATTCTGCAAAGCTACAGTAAAATGGGGTGGTGGAAAAGAAAATGTTTAAAACTGATTAAAGAAAAATGTGAAAAATTGCTATGGTACTGCTCGAAAAAATTAAAGAAATATAAATGGGGAGGTGTATAGGAACTTTTTCCATTTAAATATTACTTACAATAGGTAAATAGAAACAGTGGAAAAGACCAGAAATGACTAGAACGTATGAAAGGAACAGTCTTAACCGGTATGTTTATGAAACCACTTAATTTTAATTCCCAAATGCCACGATTGCACCAGAATTTTGCGAAAATCTTTTTGATTTAATATATAAGTGAAATATAGCATTTTTCATATTTCCAAATAATCTTGTTTGTACTTTCCGGTGCCAGCCATTTATTTCAACATTTTAGTGCTGAAAGTACTTTGCCCCTGAAAGGGTTAAAAGATGTTAATGATAAGTTAAGTACTCAATGCCACTTAAAAGGACATATCATTGATCGAAAAGCTTTAGGAAGGTATGTAGACAAATTTCAACATGATGAATAGAGCGAGATGAAGCCAAACTATGTGACAATTAGAGTTGTTAGGTCGAATGTCACAAAATAGAGCAAAGAGACAAAAAAAAAGCGGGACAGTGGCTACAAAAATCCGGATATAATAATGCAGGAAACCTTATGAAAACGGAACCTGTCTCTAGTGGAATACTGTCTGAAATGTTAAAATTTCATTTTCCCTGCTGTACCATTATACATGTTCAGACAAAATCCTGTTTAAAACAAATTTTTTCTATTCCGACTGGCGATTGCGTCTAAATAAGTTTGTTTAAGCACCATATTTTCAAAAATATTTTTTATAATAATTAAAGCATATAGCATAAATTTATTTTGCTTTTTTATAACTGTTTTTATTTCTCTTCACAAATATTTCAATATAAAACAAAGTGGCTCAAGACTCCCATATAGTGGGTCAACCCTCACATATGTGGGGAGCCTTGACCCATTATTTTCTCATGATTAAATTCATTCATTTTTCAAATTTCTTATATATTACTCTTGTGTAGGAATTTTATTTTGATAGCTGATTGTATAACGAATAAAATGATATATAAAATTTTATTCTACGTTCAATATTTAAAAAATAAAAAATCATTTTGTAAAAAGTGGGTCAATCCTCCCTAGTCTCTCCTATGTCGTAGGCTAATTGAGAAATCAGGCTCTTTGCAAATAGTCTAGGCTGTTTGCAAAGAGCCGGCTAATTGGAGAATAATCTCTCTCTTTCCAATTACCCTGATATTTTTCAGGCTTATTGCAAAGAGCCTAGACAACGCTAGCCTAATTGAAAAATGACCACCTATTTCCCAATCAGGGTGATTTTTTTAGGCTTATTAACCCATAACCCGACCCGAACCAGAAAAATAAATTACAACAGACCGTACCCCGATCGGAGCAAGACAAAATAATTTCTGTCGACACGCAATCCAAGCAGAACCTGATAAAGAATACCCGAAATCTGACCCGAACCAAATATGGTAACCGACAAAAATATTCTAAAGCACCATAACCCGATCCGAGTAAGAAAAAATAATTTCCGTGAATATGCAATCCGACCCGAACCTAAAAATTCCATTAGAAAAAACCTGAAATCTGACACGAAGCAAATCTGATTTCGACAAAAATATTCAATAATTTAATGTTGAAGTGTCTGTTTAATGTGAACAAGTCTAATGTGGTTTAAAATAGTATCAGACAATATGTGAACTTTATATTACTTCATTGATTAAATGACTGATATTGCGCTCCATACTAGTAACTTTTATGAACCATATGTACTCCAAAATTTCACCAGAATCTTTTTTAATGGTTTATATATTTTTTATCTCGCGGCGTAGCGTCTGTGCTTTTACACCGCAAAAGGTATTTTTCTCACTCTTAAAAATGTAGTAGCTCCCATAACACGCATTTTATTAGTACTCCAAAATGTCTTAAATATATAATATGTTAAGTGCAGAAACGAGTGGTTCTTTTCGTCGTAAACCACATAGTAATACTTATTATCTTTCAGCACCAAATGGATACGTCATCAAGGTGTTTTTTCACTGAATGTTGCTTTTAAAATAAAATCATATCATAGCAGTAAACAAATGGATAAATCAGATTAACACCGACTAAGAAAAATCCCTGGGAACGCCGATAATGATTTACGAGCCGCCACGAAACTGGTGAATAAAGGTAAGCGATTTCTTTTTACTTACCTATCAATTATAAATAAGCAGCATCAAGCCACTTTTACACTTCTATTTTTCTACTTTGTTTAAATGTAAGAGAGCACTATCTATCCTACAGAGAGTTTTGGCTTAACACGCCACTTAAACTCCAACAGTTTTTGATCAATGTGACTGATAAACTGCTTATGTTTAGTGATGAGAAATGGTATATACAGTAGCTTAAATTATAAAAATTAAGAGTATTTATAAATGAAGAAAAAGATGCTGCAATAAATTATAAAAGTGAATGTTACTGTACGAGTAATATAAAGGTAAATGAAAAAGAAATTGAACATTTAAATGTTTCTTGAATGAACAATTTGTTGTTTGTGAATAAAAAAAAAGAAATCGAACATTTTAAAGTAAAAAAAAAAGAAAAGAAATAGGCTCGTCACGAGATTAAACAAATAAAGAAGTAAACATGGCAGGGATCAAAGAAACACAAAGAGTCGAGAAATTAAATTCGACTAACTATTCAAATTGTAAGTTCAAGTAAAAATGATTTTAATAAATAAAGAATAGTTTAAAACAATAACACAAAATCCCCCTGATATGGTTACCGTGGATAATTCAAAGAAAGACCGTAAAGCGCGTGCAATCATAAACTTGAGAATAGATGATTCTCAAATCGTGCATTTTAAGCACTTAAATATTGCCAGAGAAACCCAGCAAGCTTTAAAAAGAATTCATGAAAGTTCGAAACTTTCCAGCAAGTTATATTTGCTGAGGCAGTTATACGGAGCAAAACTTCCAGAAAACGGAAATCTAATAAAACAGATTACAAATATTTTAGAAATCATCGATAATCTCTCAGCTATAGGGGAAACAGTAAATGGCTCGCACATATCTGGTCTTTTACATTGTTCATTAACCCCTAGCTACAATACTTTAATCACTGCCCTCGAGGCCCGTCTAAAAAATGAGCTCAATTTTGAGGTTATAAAAGGAAAACTTACCGACGAATACACAAGCAGATTAGAA
Source organism: Maratus speciosus (assembly GCA_963932465.1). Classification (NCBI taxonomy): domain Eukaryota; kingdom Metazoa; phylum Arthropoda; class Arachnida; order Araneae; family Salticidae; genus Maratus; species Maratus speciosus. The sequence goes on along the minus strand of OZ010796.1, from coordinate 302,241,531 downwards.
AACAGATCAGAACAAGAATTTTGTCCGAGGCAAAACGGCGTAGCTGAAGGAAATAACGGGTCATTATTAGATATGAACAGGAGTCTACTCTTCGAAGTTGGCATGCCTCAAAAATTCTGGAGAGAAGCCATAAATACCGCCAATGACCTACAGAATGGGCTACCAATCAAAATAACAAACAAAACACTGTTCAAATCTGGTTAAACCAAAAATCTACCTTACACTACCTACGAACATTCAGCTGTAAAACTTATGCATATACAAACACCACCGAAACAAATTAGATGATAGATTGTAGGAAGGAATTCTTGTGGGGTATGACAACAAAACAAAGGGTTACAGAATATTCACAAAAGACAACAAAATAGTCATAGCGAGAACAGTAAAATTTATAGAAGATATATAAACAAATTTAAGGAAAGCAAAGATGTAGAAAATTCAAATAATGACGACAACTACATTGAACAGAGTTAAGTAACTTGGACGGAAAACCAACCGCGTTCAAACAACCGGACGTAGATCCGAGAAGATCTCAGATATCATATAGAGGAGTACCACACGACAGATACGACTGTCACGTCAAAACAAATGACACATTAGAACCAACCGATTTTAATGACATAACAAAAATGAATAACACAGCATAAAAAGAAAATTCTCTAAATCATTCATCTAAAAATCAAATCATTAAAGAAAAATAAAACTTGGGAATTAGAGGATCCCCAAACAAATAATAAAATTATTGGATGTAAATGGATTATTAAGACATATTAATCAAACATATTAATCGCGAGTAAAAGTGAAATAATTAAAGATGTAATAAAGAAATTAATTGCAAAGTCAGTACGGAGAGAAAGAGTTAGGTGAAATAAGTCAGTATTTGGAACAAATATAATCAAAACCAATATTGGTTTCAAATTGAGTCCAAAATCATAAATTGAAGACTTAGTATGAAAGTTAAATTTCAAGGACGCAAGACCTACTGGTACACCGATGGAAGTAGGTTTTTACAAATTAGAAAATGGCGACAATTTACTTCCAAACAATACAAATTTAGGCAAGCGATCAGTTTGTTCTTGTATACTGCCACAGTCACTCGACCAGACATTATGGCAGCAGTAAATATACTAAGGAGAAGTGCAAAACACGCCAAAAAGACTGGAAAGCAGCAAAAAGAATAAATAGTTATCTTAATTGCACGAAAACCTTTGCCTAACGATATGCAAAAATATACCACCAATTCTTATCGCATATGCTTATGTAGATTGGGCTGGGGACATGCAAAATAAAAAATCAACCACCGGTAATATTATTATACTAGGAGAAAATCTCATTCAATGGAGTACGAAGCTGCAGGTACTGCATATTCTTCCGCTGAGGCGGAATATGTTTCTGCAGCAAACGCAGGCCAAGAAATTATATGGCTTTTAAAACTTCTAGAACATCTTAACTTGCATCAAGAAAAACCAATTTTGCTTTACCATGACAATCAAAGCAGCATAAAGATGATCGAAAATGACAAATTCTCGAAGCGGACAAAACATACTGACATCCACTATCACACCATAAGGCAATTAAAGGAAGATAGAATTTAGAGTTAAAATATTGTCGTAAGCAACGCATGATTGCTGACTTCTAGACCAAACTTGACCATGCCCCAGACGGTTCGGCAACTTCAAAATCAATCAAATAAGAAAAGAACTCAATTATTGTTTCAAAACACTTTAATAAGCCAATTTGTGAACTTTATATTACTTCTTTGTTTAAATGACTGATATTGCGTTACATAGTAGTAACATTTATGAACCATATGTACTCCAAAATTTTACCAGACTCTCTGTTAATGATTTGTATATTTTTTATCTCACGGCTAGGCGTCTGTGCTTTTACGCCGCAAAAAGTATTTTTCTCACTCTTAAAAATGTAGCAGCTCCGATAACACGAATTTTATTAGTACTCCAAAATGTCTTAAATGTATAATATCTTAAGCGCAGAATCGAGACGTTCTTGTCGTTGTAAACACACATTAATACATATTATCGTTCAGAAACAAATGGATACCTCATCAAGGTGTTTTTTCACTGAATGGTGCTTTTAAAATAAAATCATATCATAGCACTAAACAAATGGATAAATCAGATTAACACCGACTATGACAAATCCCTGGCCTCGCCACTGAGGATTTACGAGCCGCAGCAAAACTGATGAATAAAGGCAAGCGATTTCCTTTTATTTAAATATCTATTATAAGTAACCATCATCGAGCAAGTTTTACACTTCTATTTTTCTACTTTGTTTAAATGGAAGAGAACGCGAACTATCCTAGCGAGTGTTTTGGTTTAACACGTCACATGAACTCCAACATCTATTGATCAATGAGACTGATAAATTTCTTATGTTTAGTGAAAAGAAAAGGTATATAACGTAGCTTAAATTATAAAAATTAAGAGTATTTATGCATGAAGAAAAAGATGCTGCATTAAATTACAAAACTGAATGTTATTGTACGAGAAATAAAAAGGTGAAAGAAAAAGAAATTGAACATTTAAATGTTTAGGGAATGAAGAATTTGTTGTTTGTGAATAAAAAAAGGAATCGAACATTATAAAATTGAAAAAAAGGAAATAGGCTCGTCCCGAGAATAAACAAATAAAAAAGTAAACATGGCAGGGATCAAAGAAAATCAAACAGTCGAGAAATTAAATTCGACTAACTATACAAATTGTAAGTTCAAAGCGGAAATGATTTTAATAAAGGAAAAATTGTTTGAAACAATAACTCAAAATCCTCCTGATCCGGTTACCGTGGATTGGTCAAAGAAATAGCGTAAAGCGCGTGCTGTCATATTCTTGAGTATAGATGATTCTCAAATCGTGCATTTTAAGCACTTAAATACTGTCAGAGAAACCTGGCAAGCTTTAAAAACAATTTATGAAATATCGAATCTGTCCAGCAAGTTATATTTGCTGAGACAGTTATACGGAGCAAAACTCCCAGAAAACTGAATTCTAATAAAACATATTACACTTATTTTAGAAATCAATGATAAACTCTCAGCTATACGTAAAACCGTAAATGAACACATATCTGCTCTTTTAATTTGTTCATTATCCCTTAGCTACAATACTAATGAGCTAGATATAATGAGTTCAATTTTGGTTTATAAAAGGAAAACTTACCGACGTATACACAAGCAGATTAGAAAACACAGATCAGAACGAGAATTCCGCAAAAGCGTTTAAAACGCATAAAAAGATTCTGCATGATTACAACAAAAAGGAAAAAGAGTGCACATACGATAAACTAAGAAATCATACGTATAGAGAGTCCTGGCATCTTAAGAACAGAAATACAAATTAACCGTCACAAAAAGAACAGCCGCACAAACCCAAATGTTACTTATGATCGTTGTTTTACGAAAACGCAAACTATAGAGAAAACAAGAATCGTCAAACGGAACAAATTCGTATAAATAAAATAAAGGGCAATTCAGAAAAGGCCACGACGCAGCTTTTCTTGTCCAGAAACCAGGAAAACAAACCTGGATTATCGACTCAGGCTCATCGACATTCATTCTAAACAGTATAGGCGCATTTACTAAGTTTAACGTCACTGTAAAAGCGACCGTCATCATTGAGAATGGAAAAACGTTAAATTCACATGGAACAGGAAAAATGAAATCTATGACAAAAACATCCGATGGAGAGGTAAACACAATCCCATTAAAAGAGGTATTCAACGTCGCAGAATTAGAATCGAACGTCATATCAGTAAACAAGACTTCACAGAATGGTTATGAATTAATTTTCGATAAAGGAAAATGCACTCTGCCTTAACGGAAATATATATCTTGAAGCAAGAATGAAAAATAAATTATATCATGTCTAATTATTAGAAAGCGTCAAAATTAAAAAGGTAAACATTTTATATGAGTGTAAAAATAAAGACTGCATAGAAAGTTTGCACAAACGACTCGGCCATCGGAACTATAATGCGATAAAAGAATTGATAAATAAAAAGGAATAAAATTAAAGAACTGCAATCATAATGAGTTGTGTGAAATTTGTATCTAAACAAAAATAAGTGATGTCCCATATCCGAAATCAACAAACAGACCAAAACAGACAGAGTTCCTGATCTGATACCAACGGACGTATGCAAATCTCTCGGTACACCCACTCTCGGCGGAAAAACAATGTTCGTCACTTTTATAGACATCTATTCGAGGTTCGCAGTAATTTACTTGCTTTCGAATAAAAATGAAGATTACGATTAGTTAAAAGATTATGTAGCCATGGTGAAAACCCTATTCGGCAGATCTCCTAAAGCTGTTAGACCCTATAATGGCGGGAAATATTTAGGTAAACAAACAGAAGAATACCTAAGGGCAAGAGGTATCGAACACCAATTTACGGTAGCCTGAGGCAGAACGGCGTAGCTGAAAGAAAGAATAGGTCATTATTAGGTAAGACCAGGAGTCTACTCTCCGAAGCAGACATACCTCAAAAATACTAGGCAGAAGTCATAAATAGCACCAATCGCATAATAGGCTACCAATCAAAATAACAAACAAAACACCGTTCGAAATCGGATCAACCGAAAACGCACATTACACTACCTGCGAACATTCAGCTGTAAAGCTTATGCATATACACACAAACACTAGCGAAACAAATTAAATGATAGATCACAGGAAGGAATCATTGTGGGGTATGACAACAAATCAAAGGTTTACCGAATATTCACAAAAGACGACAAAATAGTGATAGCGAGAACAGTAAAATTTATAGAAGATATATAAACAACTTTAAGGAAAGCAAAGAGGTAGAAAATTCAAATACTGATGACAACTACTTTGAACAGAGTTAAGTAACTTGGACGAAGAACCAACCGCGTTCAAACAAACCGACGTAGAACCGAGAAGATCTCAGAGACCAAATAGAGGAGTACCATACGACAGATACGTCTGTCACGTCAAAATAAATGACACATTCGAACCAACCGATTTTAATGACATAACAAACATGAATAACCCAGCAGAAAAAGAAAATTGGCTCTAAACCACTCATCTAGAAATAAACCCATTAAAGAAAAATAAAACTTGGGAATTAGAGGATCCCCCTCCAAATAAGAAAATTATTGGATGTAAATGGATATTTAAGGGAAAGTTAGATAATTTAGGAAAGGTACAAAAATACAAGGCTCGCTTAGTAGCGAAAGGGCACAATCAGAAGTACGGCAAAGATTATGATGAAACCTTCCCACCCGCAGTTTATCACACAACAATCCTCACATTTTTAGCCTCAGAGCCTTCTAAAAATCTAACTGTTCAACACGTCGACAAAGATACTACATTTCTTCACGGTGAGATAGAAGAAGAAATTTTCATGAAACAACCAGAGGGTTTTATAGAAAAAATTTTGAAAACAAGGTTTGTAAGCTGATTAAAACTATCTACGGATTAAAGAAGCCTTGGCACAAAATAGATCGCAAAATCATCGAAAAAACATGAATTTTCTGCAAAGCACTGCTGATTGTAGTTTGTTTACTAGAAAAGAAAACGAAAATTTCACATATATTCATCTACGTTGACGATATTTTAATCGCGAGTAAAAGTGGAACAATTAAAGATGTATTAAAAAAATTTCAAAATAAGTACGGAGAGAAAGACTTAGGTGAAATAAGTCAGTATTTATTACAAATATAATCAAAACTAATATTGGTTTCAAATTGAGTCCAAATTCAAAAATTGAACATATAGTAAGAAACTTACGAAACGGACGAAACTTATTGACATCTGCTATCACGCCATAAGGCAATTAAAGGAAGATAGAATTATGGAGTTAAAATATTGTTACAAGGAATGCATGATCGCTGACTCCTTGACCAAACCCACATCCAAACGTCAGCTTCTGTGTCATTGTAAGACTAGAAACGTCTTAACTTATCCATCTGAGGAGATTAAGGAGGGGCGTTGAATTTAATCCCACCAAATGTTTCGGCAACTTCAAAACCAATCAAATGAGAAAAGAACTCAATAATTGGTTCAAAACACTTTAATAAGCCAATTTGTGAACTTTATATTACTTCTAAATATAAATTACGGATATTGCGCTCCATAGTAGTAACGTTTATAAACCATACGTACAAAGGTTCACCAGACTCTATTTTAATGATTTGTATAATTTTTTTCTCACGGCGTGTCATCTGTGCTTTTACGCCGCAACTCACTCTTAAAAATGTAGCAGCTCCGATAACACGGATGGATTTTATTAGTACTCCAAAGTGTCTTAAATATATAATATCTTAGGTGCAGAAACGAGTCGTTCTTTTCTCCGTAAACACATATTAATACATATTATGTTTCAGAACCAAATGGATACGTCATCAAGGTGTTTTTGCACAGGATGGTGCTTTTAAAATAAAATCATATCATAGCACTAAACAAATGGATAAATCTGAATAACACCGACTATGACAAATCCCTGCCCTCGCCGATGACGATTTAAGAGCCGCCGCGAAACTGATGATTAAAGCTAAGCGATTTCATTTTACTTACCTATCTATTATAAATAAGCAGCATCAAGCTTCTTTTATACTTCTATTCTTCTACTTTGTTTAAATGTAAGAGAGCGCGAACTATCCTAGCGAGTGTTTTTGCTTAACTACAATAGTTCTGTATCAAAGAGAATGATAAAGTGCTTATGTTTAGCGCAAAGAAATGGTATATATAGTGGCTTAAATTATAAAAATTAAGAGTATTTATGCATGAAGAAAAAGACGCTGCACTAAATTATAAATGTGAATGCTATTCTACTAGAAATAAAAAGATGAATGAGAAAGAAATTATTTAAACGTTTAGTGAATGAAAAATTTGTTGTTTGGGAATAAAAAAAGAAATCGAACACTTTAAAGTAAAAAAAAAAAGAAATAGGCTCGTCACGAGAATAAAGAATTAAAAAGTAAACATGGCAGGGATCAAACAAACACAAACAGTAGCGGAATTAAATTCGACTACCTATACAAATTGTAAGTTCAAAATAAAAAGGATTTTAATAAAGGCAGAATTGTTTGAAACAATAACTCAAAATTCCCTTGATACGGTTTCCGTGGATTGGTCAAAGAAAGACCGTAAAGCGAGGGTTATCTTAAACTTGAGTATACATGATTCTCAAATATTGCATTTTAAGCACTTAAAAACTGCCAGAGAAACCTGGCAAGCTTTAAAAAGAATTCATGAAAGTTTGAATCTTTCCAGCAACTTATGTTTCCTGAGACAGTTATACGGAGCAAAACTCCCAGAAAACGGAAATCTAATAAAAAAGTTTACACAAATTTTAGGAATCATCGATTAGCTCTCAGCTATAGGGGAAAACGTAAACGGCTCGCACATATCTGGTCATTTACAATGTTCATTAGCCATTCATAAACAAATCATACGTATAGGGAGTGCTGGCATCTTAAGAACAGAAACACTTATTCACCGTCACACACACACACACAAAAAAAAAAAAAAAACAGCCGCACAAACCCAAATGTTACACATCATCGTTGTGTTAAGAAAACGCAAACTACAGAGAAAACAAGAATCGTGAAACGGAAAAAATTCTTATAAACAATACACAGGGCAATTCAGAAAATGGCAGCGACGCAGCCTTTCTCGTACATATACGAGGAAAATAAACCTGAATTATCGACTCAGGCTCATCGACACACATTCTAAACTGTACAGACGCATTTACTAAGTTAAATAACACTGTAAAAACGACCGTCATCATTGCTAACGGAAGAACGTTAAATTCACACGTAACAGGGGAAACGAAATTTATGACAAAAATATCCGACGGAGAGATAAACACAATCACTTTAAAAGAGGTATTATACGTAGCAGAATTAGAATCGAACCTGATATCGGTAAGCAAGGCAACACACAATGGTTATGAATTAATTTTTGATAAAAAAAATGCACGCTGTCCCGAAACGGGAATATTTAACTGGAAGCAAGAATAATAAATAAATTATATCATGTCGAATTAATAGAAAGCTCCAAAATTGAAAAGGTAAACATTACATGTGACTGTAAAAATAAAGACTGCATAGAAATTTTGCACAAACGGTTTGGCCAACGTAACTATACTGCGTTAAAAGAATTGATAAATAAAAACTTAGCAGAAGGAATAAAAATAAATAACTGCAATCATAATGAATTGTGTGAAATTTGTATCTATTCAAAAATAAGTGATGCCCCATATCCGAAATAAACAAACAGATCCACAACAGGCAAAGTGCCTGATCTCATACCTACGGACGTATGCAAATCTATCGGTACACCCACTATCGTTGGAAATACTATGTTGGTCAATTTTATAGACGTCTATTCGAGGTTTACTGTACTTTACTTGCTTTCGCATAAAAATAAAGTTTACGATAAGTTAAAAGATTATGTAGCCATGGTGAAAACCCTATTCAGCAGTTCCCCTAAAGCTATTAGATCCTATAACGTAAGGAAATACTTAGGTAAACAAACAGAAGGATACCTAAGGGTAAGAGGTATCCAACATCAATTTACGGTACCATTTTGACCGAGCCAAAACGGCGTAGCTGAAAGAAAGTATAAGCCATTATTAGATATAACCAGGACTCTACTCTCCGAAGCAGGCATACCTCAAAAATTCTGGGGCGAAGCCATAAATACATCCAGTCTTTTGCAAAATAGGCTACTAATCAAAATAACAAACACAACTCCGTTCGAAATCTATTTCAACCTAAAGCCCACCTTACACTACCTTCGAACATTCGGCTGTAAAGCTTATGCATATATACACAAACACCAGCGAAAAAATTAGATGATAGATCGCAGGAAGGAATCCTTGTGGTGTATGACAACAAATCAAAGGGTTACTGAATATTCACAAAAGACAGCAAATTACTAATAGCGAGAACAGTAAATTTTATAGAAGATATATTAACAACTTAAAGGACAGCAAAGATGTTGAAAATTCAAATCATGACGACAACTACATTAAACAGAGTTAAGCAACTCGGACGTAGAACGAACCGCGTCCGAACAACCCGACGTAGATTTGAGAAGATCAAATAGAGGAGTAGCACCCGCCAGATACGTCTGTCAAGTCAAAACAAATGACGCATACGAATCAACCGAATTTAATGACATAACAAACATGAATAACCCAGCAGAAAAAGAAAATTAGCCTGAAGCCACTCATCTAGCAATCAACTCATTAAGGAAAAATAAAACTTGGGAATTAGAGGATACCCAACCAAATAAGAAAATTATTGGATTTAAATGGATTATTAAGGGAAAATTAGATAATTCAGGAAAAGTACAAAAAAACAAAGTTCGCTTAGTAGCAAAAGGGCTCAATCAGTACGGCGAAGATTATTATGAAACCATCGCACCCGCAATTTAGGACACGACAAACTTCACTGTTTTAGCCTCAGAGGCTTTTAAAAATCTAACTGTTCAACATGTTGACATAGACACTTTATTCCTAACGGGGAGATAGAAGAAGAATTTTCATGAAACATCCAGAGGGTTTTATAGAAAAATATATAGAGAACAAGGTTTGTAAGCTGAAAAAAACTACCTACGGCTTAAAGCAGGCAGCTAGAGCTTAGCACAAAAAGATCGCAGAATCATTAAAAAAATAGAATTTTGTGCAAAGCACTGTTGATTGATGTTTGTTCAGTTGAAAAGAAAAGTAAAATTTCACATATATCATCATCTACGCTGAAGACATACTAATCGCAAATAAAAGTGCAATAATTAAAGTTGTAATAAAGAAAGTAATTGAAAAATGAGTACGGAGTGAAAGAGTTAGGTGAAATAAGTCATTATTTGGAACAAATATAATCAAAACCAATGTTGGTTTCAAATTGAGTCCAAAATCATAAATTGAAGATTTAGTAAGAAAGTTAAATTTCAAGGACGAAAAACCTACTGGTACACCGATGGAAGTAGGTTTTTACAAATTAGAAGATAGCGACAATTTACTTCCAAACAATACAAAATTTAGGCTAGCGATCGGTTCGCTCTTGTATACTACCACAGTCAATCGACCAGACATTATGGCAGCAGTAAATATACTAAGGAGAAGTGCAACACACGCAAAAAAGTCTGGAAAGCAGCAAAAAGAATAATTATTTATCTAAATTGCACGATGACCTATACATAACATTAAGCAAAAACATACCACCAACTCTTATCGCATATGTTTATGTGGATTGGGCTTTGGACACGCAAAATAAAAAATCAGCCACCGGTAATATTTTTATACTAGGTGAAAATCCCATTCAATGGAGTACGAAGCTGCAGTCTAGTATTGCATATTCTTCCGCTGAAGAGGATTTTTTCTGCAGCAAACGCAGTCCAAGAAATTATATGATTTTAAAACTTCTAGAACACCTTAACTTGCATCAAGAGAAACCAATTTCGCTTTACCATGACAATAAAAGCAGCATAAAGATGATCGAAAATGACAAATTCTCGAAGCGGACAAAACATATTGACATCCGCTATCGAGCCATAAGGCAATTAAAAGAAGATAGAATTATAGAGTTAAAATATTGTCCCAAGAAACGCATGATTGCGGACTACTTGAACAAACCCACATCCAAACCTCAACTTCTGTGTCATTGTAAGACTATGAACGTGTTATCTTATCCATCTGAGGAGATTAAGGAGGGGTGTTGAATTTAATCCCCCAGACGTTTCGGCAACTTCAAAATCAATTAAATGAGTAAAGAACTGTATTATTGTTTCAAAACACTTTAATAAGCCAATTTGTGAACTTTATATTACTTCTTTGTTTAATGACTGATATTGCGCTACATAGTAGTAACATTTATGAACCATATGTACTCCAAAATTTCACCAGACTCTCTGTTAATGATTTGTATATTTTTTATCGCACGGCATGGCGTCTGTGCTTTTATGCCGCAAAAAGTATTTTCTCACTCTTAAATTGTAGCAGTTCCGATAACACGGATTGTATTAGTACTCCAAAATCTCTTAAATATATAATATGTTAAGTGTAGAACGAGTCGTTCTTTTCGTCGTAAACACATATTAATACATATTATCTTTTAGCACCAAAAGGATACGTCTCAAGGTGTTTTATCATAGGATGGTGCTTTTAAAATAAAATCATATAATAACACTAAACAAATGGATAAATAATATTAACACCGACTAAGACAAATCCCTGGCCACGCCGATGATGATTTAAAAGCCGCCGCGAAACTGATGAATAAAGGTTAGCGATTTCCTTTAACATACCTATCTATTATAAATAAGCAGCATCAAGTAACTTTTACACTTCTATTTTTCTACTTTGCTTAAATGTAAGAGATCGCGAACTATCCTACCGAGCGTTTTGGCTTAACACACCACTTAAAATCCAAGAGTTCTTGATCAACGAGACTGAAAATGTGCTTATGTTTAGCGAAAAAATATGGTATATGACGTACCTTAAATTATAAAAATTAAGAGCACGAAGAAACAGATGCTGCACTAAATTATAAAAGTGAATGTTATTATACGAGAAATAAAAATGTGAATGAAAAAGAAATTGATCATTTAAATGTTTGGTGAATGAAAAATTTGTTGTTTGTGAATAAAGAAAGAAATCGAACATTTTAAAGTAAATAAAAAAAGGAAATAGACTCGTCACAAGAATAAACAAATAAAAAAGTAAACATGTCAGGGATAAAAAAAAATCAAACAGTCGAGAAATTAAGTTCGACTAACTATTTAAATTGTAAGCTCAAAGCGGAAATGATTTTAATAAAGGAAGAATTGTTTGAAACAATAACTCAAAATACCCCTGATCCAGTTACCGTGGATTCGTCAAAGGAAGACCGTAAAGCGCGTGCCTAAGTATAGATGATTCTCAAATTGTGCATTTAAAGCACCTAAATACTGCCAGAGAAACCTGGCAAGCTTTAAAAGCAATTCATGAAATATCGAATCTTTCCAGCAAGTTATATTTGCTGAGAGAATTATACGGAGCAAAACTCCCAGAAAACGGAAATCTAATAAAATATATTACACATGTTTTAGAAATCATCGATAAACTCTCATCTATAGGGGAAACCGTAAATCACTCGCACATATCTGCTCTTTTATTTTGTTCGTTAACCCCTAGCTACAATACTCTTATTACGGCCCTCGAGGCCCGTCTAAAAAATGAGGTCAATTTTGAGTTTATAAAAGGAAAACTTACTGACGAATACACAAGAAGTTTAGAAAACACAGATCAGAGCGAGTATTCCGCAAAAGCGTTTAAAACGCATAAAAAGATTCCGCATGATTACAGCAAAAAGAAAAACAGAGCATATACGATAAACTAAAAAATCATACGTATAGGGAATCCTGGCATCTTAAGAACAGAAGCACAAATTCACCGTCACAAAAAGAACAGCCGCACAAACCCAAATGTTACACATGATCGTTGTGTTACGAAAACGCAAATTATAGAGAAAACAAGAATCGTCAAACGGAAAAAATCGTATGAACAAAACACAGGGCAATTCAGAAAAAGGCGGCGACGCAGTCTTTCTAGTCCAGAAAAAAGAAAAACAAACCTGCTTTATCGACGTAGGCTCATCGACACACATTCTAAACAGTAAATACTCATTTACTAAGTTTAACGACACTGTAAAATCGACCGTCATCATTGTAAACTGAAAAACGTTAAATTTACATGGAACAGCAGAAACGAAATTTCTTACAAAAACATCCGATGCAGAGGTAAACACAATCACATTAAAAGTGGTATTATACGCAGAATTAGAGTCGAACCTCATATCGGTAAGCAAGGAAACACAGAAAGGTTATGAATTAATTTTCGATAAAGAAAAATGCACTCTGTCTCGAAACGGGAATATTTATCTTGAAGAAAGAATGAAAAATAAATTATATGATGTCGTATTATTAGAAAGAGCCAAAATTAAAAAAGGTAAACACTTCATATGACTGGATAAAAAGTTTGCACAAACGCACAAGCGCCTTGGCCATCGTAACTATAATGCGATAAAAGAATTGTTAAATAAAAACTTAGCAGTTGGAATAAAAATAAATAACTGCAATCATAACGAGTTGTGTTAAATTTGTATCTAAACAAAAATAAATGATGCCCCATATCCGAAATCATCAAACAGACCCAAAACAGGCAAAGTTCTTGATCTGATACCAACGGACGTATGCAAATCTATCGGTACACCCACTATCGGCAGAAAAATAATGTTCGTCACTTTATAGACGTCTATTTGAGGTTCACAGTAATTTACTTGGTTTCGCATAAAAATGAAGTTTACGATAAGTTAAAAAATAATGTAGGCATGGTGAAAACACTATTTGGCAGATCCCCTAAAGCTATTAGGTCCGATAATCGAGGGAAATATTTAGGTAAACAAACAAAAGTATACCTAAGGTCAAGAAGTATCAAACATCAATTGACAGTACCATTTTGTGCGAGCAAAAACGGCGTAGCTGAAAGAAAGAATAGGTCATTATTAGATATGAACAGGAGTCTACTCTCCGAAGCTGGCTTGCCTCAAAAATTCTGGCGAGAAGCCTTAAATACCGCCAATCACCTGCAGAATAGGCTACCAATAAAAATAACAAACAAAACACCGTTCAAATCTGGTCCAACCGAAAACTCACCATACACTACCTACGAACGTTCGTCTGCAAAGCTTATGCATGTATGCACAAACACCAGCGAAACAAATTAGATGATAGATCGCAGGAAGGAATTCTTGTGGGGTATGACAACAAAACAAAGGGTTAACGAATATAAACAAAAGACACCAGAACAGTCATAGCGAGAACAGTAAAATTTATAGAAGATATATAAACAACTTTATGGAAAGCAATGAGGTAGAAAATTCAAATAATGACGACAACTGCATTGAACAGAGTTAAGTAACTTGGGCGAAGAACCAACCGCGTTCAAACAACCCGACGTAAAACCGAGAAGATCTCAGATATCAAATAGAGGAGTACCACCCGACAGATAAGTCTGTCACGTCAAAAAAAATGACACATTCGAACCAATCAATTTTAATGGCATAACAAACATGAATAACCCAGCAGAAAAAGAAAATTGGCTCTAAGTCACTCATCTAGAAATCAACTCATTAACGAAAAATAAATCTTGGGAATTAGAGGATCCCCAACCAAATAAGAAAATTATTGGATGTAAATGGATTATTAAGGGAAAGTTAGATAATTCAGGAAAAGTACAAAAATACAAGGTTCGCTTATTAGCGAAAGGGCTCAATCAGAAGTACGGCGAAAATTATTACAAAACCATCGCACCCGCAGTTCAAGACACGACAATCATCACTGTTTTAGCCTCAGAGGCTTTTAAAAATCTAACTGTTCAACATGTCGACATAGACACTGTATTTCTTCGCGGGGAGATAGAAGAAGAAATTTTCATGAAACAACTAGAGGGTTTTAGAGAAAAAATTTTTGAGAACAAGGTTTTTAAGCTGAATAAAACTATCTACCGCTTAAAGAATGCTTGGCCCAAAAAGATCGCAGATTCATAAAAAAAACATGAATTTATTCCAAAGCACTACTGATTCGTTTTTGTTTAATAGAAAAAAATAGGAAAATTTCACATATATCATCTATGTTGATGATATTTTAATCGCAAGAAAAAGTGAAACAATTAAAGATGTAATAAAAAAATTTCAAAATAAGTACGGAGTGAAAGACGTAGGTGAAATAAGTCAGTATTTGGAACAAATATAATCAAAACCAATATTGGTTTCAAATTGAGTCCAAATTCAAAAATTGAAGATATAGTAAGAAACTTAAATTTCAAGGACGCAAGACCTACTGAAACACAGATGGAAGCAGATTTTTACAAAGTAGAAGATAGCGACAATTACTTTCAAACAATACAAAATTTAGGCAAGCGATCGGTTCGCTCTTGTATACTACCACAGTCAATCGACCAGACATTATGGCAGCAGTAACTATACAAATAAGAAGCGCAATACACGCGAAAAAGACTCGAAAGTGACAAAAAGAATAATTATTTATCTTATTTGCACGAAAACCTATGCCAAACGATAAGCAAAAATAAACAACAAACTCTTATCGCATATGTTTATGTAAACTGGGCTAGGAACACGCAAAATAGAAAATCAACCACAGGTAATATTTTTATACTAGGCGAAAATCCCATTCAATGGAGTACGAAGCTGCAGTCTAGTATTTCATATTCTTCCGCTGAAGAGGATTGTTTCTGCAGCAAACGCAGTCCAAGAAATTATATAGCTTTTAAAACTTCTAGAACACCTTAACATGCATCAAGAAAAACCAATTTCGCTTTACCATGACAATCAAAGCAGCATAAAGATGATCGAAAATGACAAATTCTCGAAGCGGACAAAACATATTGACATCCGCTATCAAGCCATAAGGCAATTAAAGGACGATAGAATTAAAGAGTTAAAATATTGTCCCAAGCAACGCATGATTTCGTACTGCTTGAACAAACCCACATCCAAACCTCAACTTCTGTGTCATTGTAAGACTATGAACGCGTTACCTTATCCATCTGAGGAGATTAAGGAGGGGTGTTGAATTTAATCCCCCAAATGTTTCGGCATCTTCTAAATCAATAAAATGAGAAAAGAACTCAATTATTGTTTCAAAACTCTTTAATAAACCAATTTGTGAATTTTATATTACTTCTTTGTTTAAATGTCTGATATTGCGCTACATAGTAGTAACAATTATGAAACATATGTAGTCCAAAGTTTCACCAGACTCTCTGTTAATGATTTAAATATTTTTTATCTCACGGCGTGGCGTCTGTGCTTTTACACCGCAAAAAGTATTTTTCTCACTCTTAAAAGTGTAGCAGATCCGATAACACGGATTTTATTAGTACTCCAAAATTTCTTAAATATATAATATGTTAAGTGCAGAAACGAGTCGTTCTTTTCGTCGTAAACATATATTAATACATATTATCTTTCAGCAACAAAAGGATACTCCTCAAGGTGCTTTATCATAGGATGGTGCTTTTAAAATTAAATCATATATCACTAAACAAATGGATAAACCAGATTAACACCGACTATGAAATATCCCTGGCCACGCCGATGACGATTTAAGAGCCGCCGCGAAACTGACGATTAAAGGTAAGCGATTTCCTTTTACTTACCTATCTATTATTAATATTCAGCATCAAGCCACTTTTACACTTCTATTTTTCTATTTTGTTTAAATGTAAGAGAGCGCGAACTATCCTAGCGAGCGTTTTGGCTTAAACTACAATAGTTCTGGATCAAAGAGAATGATAAAGTTCTTATGTTTAGCGAAAAGAAATGGTATATATAGTGGCTTAAATTATAAAAATTAAGAGTATTTATGCATGAAGAAAAAGTTGCTGCACTAAATTATAAAAGTGAATGTTATTGTACGAGAAATAAAAAGGTGAATGAGAAAGAAATTTAACATTTAAATATTTAGTGAATGAACAATTTGTTGTTTGTGAATAAAAAAAGAAATCGAACACTTTAAAGTAAATAAAAAAAAAGAAATATGCTCGTCACGAGAATAAAGAATTAAAAAAGTAAACATGGCAGGGATCAAACAAACCCAAACAGTAGCGGAATAAAATTCGACTACATATACAATCTGTAAGTTCAAAATAAAAAGGATTTTAATAAAGGAAGAATTGTTTGAAACAATAACTCAAAATTTCCTTGATACGGTTTCCGTGGATTGGTCAAAGAAAGACCGTAAACCGCGTGCTATCATAAACTTGAGTATAGATGATTCTCAAATAGCGAATTTTAAGCACTTAAAAATTACCAGAGAAACCTGGCAAGCTTTAAAAATAATTCTTGAAAGTTTGAAACTTTCCAGCAACTTATATTTCCTGAGACAGTTATACGGAGCAAAACTCCCAGAAAACGGGAATCTAATAAAAGAGATTACACAAATTTTAGGAATCATCGATTAACTCTCAGCTATAGGGGAAACCGTAAATGACTCGCACACACCTGGTCTTTTACATTGTTCATTATCTATTCATTAAAACATCATACGTATAGGGAATGCTGGCATCTTAAGAACAGAAACACTTATTCACCGTCAAAAAACAACAGCCGCACAAACCCATATGTTACACATCATCGTTGTGCTAAGAAAACGCAAGCTATAGAGAAAACAAGAATCGTGAAACGGAACAAATTCGTATAAACAAAACACAGGGCAATTGAGAAAAAGGCAGCGACGCAGCCTTTCTAGTCCATATAACAGAAAAATATACCTGGATTATCGACTCAGGTTCATCGACACACATTCTAAACTGTACAGACGAATTTTCTAAGTTTAACGACACTGTAAAAACGACTATCGTCATTGCTAACGGAAAAACGTTAAATTCACACGGAACAGGAGAAACGAAATTTATGACAAAAATATCCGAAGGAGAGATAAACACAGTAACTTTAAAAGAGGGTTATACGTAGCAGAATTAGAATCGAACCTAATATCGGTAAGCGAAGCAACACACAATAGTTATGAATTAATTTTCGATAAAGAATAATGCACTCTGTCCCGAAACGGGAATATTTATCTTGAAGCATGAATGAGAAATAAATTATATGAAGTCGTATTATTAGAAAGCACTAAAATTAAAAAGGTAAACACTGCATATGACTGTAAAAATAAAGACTGCATAGAAATTTTGCACAAACGGCTTGGCCATCGTAACTATAGTGCGATAAAATAATTGATAAATAAAAACTTAGCAGAGGGAATAAAATTAAATAACTACAATCGTAATGAATTGTGTGAAATTTGTATCTAAACAAAAATAAGTGATGCCCCATATCCGAAATAAACAAACAGACCCAAAACAGACTAAGTTCTTGATCTGATACATACGGACGTATGCAAATCTATCGGTACACCCACTATCGTTGGAAAAACAATGTTGGTTAATTTTATAGACGTCTATTCGAGGTTCACAGTACTTTACTTGCTTTCGCATAAAAATGAAGTTTACGATAAGTTAAAAGATTATGTAGCCATGGTGAAAACCCTATTCGGCAGATCCCCTAAAGCTATTAGATCCTATAATGGAGGGAAATACTTAGGTAAACAAACAGAAGGATACCTAAGGGCAAGAGGGATACAACACCAATTTATGGTACCATTTTCTCGGAGCCAAATCAGCGTAGCTGAAAGAAAGTATAGGCCATTATTAGATAAAACCAAGAGTCTACGCTCCGAAGCAGGCATTCCTCAAAAATTCTGGGGAGGATCCATAAATACCGCCAATCACTTCCAGAATACGCTACTAATCAAAGTAACAAACAAAACACCGTTCGAAATCTAGCTGAAAGAAAGTATAGGCCATTATTAGATAAAACCAAGTGTCTGCTCTCCGAAGCAGGCATACCTCAAAAATTCTGGTGAGAAGCCATAAATACCGCCAATCACTTCCAGAATAGGCTACTAATCAAAGTAACAAACAAAACACCGTTCGAAATCGATTTCCACCTATATTCCACCTTACACTACCTGCGAACATTCGGCTGTAAAGCTTATGCAACATACACAAACACCAGCGAAACAAATTAGGTGATAGAGCGCAGGAAGGAATCCTTGTGGGTTATGTCAACAAATCAAAGGGTTACCGAATATTCACAAAAGACAACAAAATAGTAATAGCGAGAACTGTAAAATTTATAGAAGATATATAAACAACTTAACCCCTTAACAGTGTGGCCCGAACTGGATTCGGGCCAAGAACACTTTGCTTGCTTCGTTATTAAAAGCATTTTGATACCACTAATTTGCAACTGTTAATTTATCTTTATTGATTGTCAGATATTTTTCGATTAAGTAAGGTAAATATTTTAGTATGGAAAAAGTGGTCTCCAGCCCCATTTTTAATTTTTTTGGTAAGAAAACAAATGTCACTCTTAAGGGGTTAAACAACACACGCGAAAAAGACTGGAAAGCAGCAAAAAGAATAATTTTTTACCTAAATTGCACAAAAACCTATGCCTAATGATAAGCAAAAATAAACCACCAACTCTTATCGCATATGCTTATGTAGACCTGGCCTTGGACACGCAAAATAGAAAATAGACCACCGGTAATATTTTTATACTAGGTGAAAATCCCATTCAATGGCGTACGAAGCTGCAGTCAAGTATTGCATATTCTTCCGCTGAAGTGGAATATGTTTCTTCAGCAAGCGCAGGCCAAGAAATTATATGGCTTTTAAAACTTCTAGAACACCTTAACTGGCATCAAGAAAAAACCAATTTCGCTTGCGTCATGCGGAACGATGTGGTGATCCATGAATGGGCCTGTAGAATCGGAGATGATAACTCTGTATTCCAAGCAGAACTTTTTGCGATTCTGCGGGCACTAGATTGGATCTCTTCCCAACCTCCTTCCTTCACCAGGCTGTACAGTGATAGTCTTTCAGGCTTACAGTCAATCTTCGCGCACAGAACTAAGAACCCTTTAGTCCTTGACATAAAAATTAAGTTACTCTTTCTCATACACAAAGTCGCCCTGGGTCACGTGTCGGCCCACATTGGCATTGAGGGCAATGAGCGGGCTGACAGGTTGGCTAAAGAAGCAACGGCTAGAACATCAATAGATTTTACCCTTCCCCTTCCCCCCTCACACATTCGCAGAAGGTTGAATCAAAAAATCATCTCAGAGTGGCAAATTTATTGGGATGCGTCTACCAAAGGTAGATACACATACGATCTCATACGTATAGTGTAAAGAGAAATGTACTTTCTCTCACCAGCAACTACAGCATTCCTCTCTGGCCATGGACCATTCAAAGAATACTTGAAACGTTTCTATTGGGCCGCCACCCCCTTCTGCGAGTGTGGCGAGGTCGGCTCTCCAGAACATAGCTACTATCACTGCACACTTACCCAAGCCTGGCATATTAAACGCCCCCGCATACTTCCCAAAAATTGGCTTTCCAATATTCTAACAAGACCCCTTCTTATAGGCAAATTAAATAGAATTTATAAATTTCAAATGGAACTAACAAACCTCACCTCATAGACCTGCATGGTGCTGCAACTTACCCACAACCTTGTGGCTACTCCTCCACAATTAACTGGACTTTTTGTGTGATCCAGCACACTCCACGCTCACCCATTCTGCTCACCCGCCCCTTGTCGCGAGGGAGCAGCCTGTGCTCCGGCGGGAGGAGCTTGTATTGTACATATTATTATTATTATTATTCTTTTTTCTTTTTTTTTTGTGTGTTAACGAATCCCCGCGTGTCGGGGAGCACTCCGGGTGGGGCAAATAGAGTCTACATCGGACCCTTGAGGTCTGGTGATTCTGTCCCACTTAGGCAATAAATAAATAAATAAATCAAAGCAGCATAAAGATGATCGAAAATGACAAATTCTCGAAGCGGACAAAACATATTGACATCCACTATCACACCATAAGGCAATTAAAGGAAGATAGAATTTAGAGTTAAAATATTGTCGTAAGCAACGCATGATTGCTGACTTCTTGACCAAACTCACATCCAAACCTCAACTTCTGTATCGTTGTAAAACTATGAACATCTTACCTTATCCATTTGATGAGATTAAGGAGGTGTCTGGAATTTAATCCCCCAGATGTTTCGGCAACTTCATAACCAATTAAATGAGAAAAGAACTCGATTATTGGTTCAAAACTCTTTAATAAGCCAATTTGTGAATTTTATATTACTTCTTTGTTTAAATGACTGATATTGCGCTCCACAGTAGTAACTTTTATGAACCATATGTACTCTTAAGTTTCACTGGACTCTCTTTTAATGATTTGTATATTTTTTATCTCGCGGTACGGCCTCTGTGCTTTTACGCTTTGGGTAAGTCGTCAAGGTGTTTTTTCAGAGGATAGTGCTTTTAAAATAAAATCATATCATAGCACTAAACAAATAGATAAATCAGATTAACGCCGACTACCAGGTGCATTTCACTAGCCCGCCCTCTTGGAGTTAAGGATGCTCAATAATGTCATTTCTTAGTACTCCATTAGTCCCGGTAAGTGCCGAGAGATTTTCGTTTGTACCGCTTCCGTAACGGAGTTATTGCTGATTCTTTAGTTACGAAGCGCGGTCTGGCGAAACATGGGATTTCCTATAGGAAAAAAGTCCTTCCGGCCAGTGCCGGGAGGAAGAGGTAGCTTTCATAATCCTTATTTAAAAAAAGCCAACTTATATCATGCAAACACACGAAGCTCAATTTAGTGGAAAGCAAATATAGGAGATTCAATACTAATTTTTATCAATATAATGAATGAGAATTTCGCGAAATTAGCTTTATCCAAGCTGCTTTTCTTTAAAGTAACTTATATTTGGCTGCCAAATTCGGCAATTTCTTAAAGTGCCTGTCATTTTAAGACAACATGGTGGATGAGGCTAAGCAGTGAGCTTGGTCGAGACCTTGGTAATTGCTGTGCACATGCTCACTCACATCGGAATCGGTTAATATATAGGAGTGCTGTCGCATGCAAAAAATCAGATTTTTCAAAATGTCACCCACAATAGAAATTGAAACTGCTATATCTGAGCCATTTTTTAAAGTGAAAACAAACAAAAATTGCTCCTGAATCCTTATATCAAGGTCAAATACTTAAGAAAGAAACCTTTTTCAATTTCTAATTTTTTTGCACCTCACTTTAAATATATATATGTTTTTAATTTAATGGCCGCCATTTTGAAACAAGATGGCTGATGAATCTGGCCAGCGAACTTGGTCAAGGTGTTGATGTATACTATCCCATGCCTTCTTACATCGAAATAGGCGAATACGTGTGTTATCGCGTGACAAATACAAGATCGTTTCAAAATGTTAGCCATGCTAGAAATTCAAAGTGGTATAAATCAACCATTTTTTAAGATATCAACAAAAGAACAAATTTTCAGAAACAAAAACTGCTCCGGAATCTTTGTATCAAGGCCAAACACATAAAAAAAATCTTTTTCATTTTCCAATTTTTTAATACCTCATTTGAATTTTAAATTTAATTTTTTTTAAATAGCAACCCTATTGAAACAAGATGGCGAATGAATCTGGCCAACGAACTCGGTCGAGACATTGGTATGTACTATGTACAGACCAAGTTACATCCAAATAGGTTCATAAATACGCCTGTTATCGCGTGACAAAAATCAGGTCGTTTTAAAATGTCAGCCACAAGAGAAATTCAAAATGCTATTACTCAGCCATTTTTTTTAGATATAGACGAAAGAAAAACTGTTCCGGAATCTTTGTATTAAGGTCAAACACATACAAAAAAAATCTTTTTCATTTTCCAATTTTTTGGTATCTCATTTAAATTTTTTTATTTTTTTATTTTTTTAAATGGCCGCCATTTTGAAACAAGATGGCGGATGAAGCTGGCCAACGAACTCGGTCGAGATATTTGTATGTACTATGTACACACCAAGGTACATCCAAGTCGGTTCATAAATACGCCTGTTATTACGTGAGAAAAATCAGGACGTTTCAAAATGTCAGCCACGCTAGAAATTTAAAATACTATAACTCAGCCATTTCTTAAGATATAGACGAAACAAAAACTGCTCCCGAATCTTTTTATCAAGGTCAAACACATAAGAAGAAAATATTTTTTCAATTTTCAATTTTTGGTACCACATTTCCAATTTAAATTTTTCTTAAAAATTTAAATGGCCGCCATTTTTAAACAAGATGGCGGGTGAAGCTAGCCAACGAACCCGGTCGAGACATTGGTATGTACTATGTATAAACGAAGTTCCATCCAAATCGGTTCATAAATACACCTTTTATCGCGTGACAAAATTCAGGACGTTTCAAAATGTCAGCCACGCTAGAAATTCAAAATGCTATAACTCAGCCATTTTTTAAGATATAGACGAAACAAAAACTGCTCCGAAATCTTTGTATAAAGGTCAAATACATAAGAAAAAAATATTTTTCCATTTTCAATTTTTTGGTACCACATTTCAAATTTTGAAATTTTTAAAAATTTTTTAAATGGCCGCCATTTTGAAACAAAATGGCGGATGAAGCTGGCCAACGAACTCGGTCGAGAGATTGGTATGTACTATGTACACACCGAATTACATCCAAATCGGTTCATAAATACGCCTTTTATCGCGTGACAAAATTCAGGACGTTTCAAAATGTCAGCCACGCTAGAAGTTCAAAATGCTATAACTCAGCCATTTTTTAAGACATAGACGAAACAAAAACTGCTCCGGAATCTTTGTATAAAGGTCAAATACATAAGAAAAAAATATTTTTCCATTTTTAATTTTTTGGTACCACATTTCAAGTTTTAAATTTTTTTAAAAATTTTAAATGGCCGCCATTTTTAAACAAAACGGCGGATGAAGCTGGCCAACGAACTCGGTCGAGACATTGGTATGTACTATGTACACACCGAATTACATCGAAATCGGTTCATAATTACGGGAGTTACATAGTGACATAGGTCAGATATATATATATATATATATATCAACTTGTCAATATTTTAAAAAATCTTCATTGTGTTTATAATATAACGACATATGACTTCAAAGATCTTTTTAATAATATAGACCTATTAGATTTACATAAAATTATAAATGCATTATTTAAAAAGTATTATAAAAAACTGGAATTACCATCTAATATAGATATTGCATATTTTAAATCTTTAACTAACTTCATTATCTATTATAATTATATATTGCAAGATAATACTTTATGTTTACAGCATGTCGGTATACCACAAGGCGGTTGTACTTCCAGTTTACTCTCAGACTTATACTTATATCATTATGAACGTAATTTTACTAATAATAATCTACATTTATATCGTTATATTGATGACATCATTTTAATTGATACTGATCAATCTGCAATTACTCGATTTCCAGTTGATTATCCCACTAATTTGGAATTAACGGAAAACCTTTTATCTAACAATACATTTAACTTCTTAGATCTTAAAATTACAATAAAAGACAATAAAACAATCACAGATTTATATGACAAACGTAAAGAATTTAAATTCACAGTTAATACATTTACAAATTTTAAATCTTCTCTACATCATTCTGTATTTCGGAATATAATACTTAATCATTTATATAGGATAAAATGTTTATGTTCTTCTCCTCTAATTAACAATAATACTAAAAAACTAATTTATGATGCATTAAATCATGGTTTTCCAAAAAAATTCATATATTCATTAATATACAATTAGTACTTTTCTTACATGATCTATTAAAACAAATTAACACATGCGTAAACAAAATTACAAAAAAATTATAAAATAAAAAAATATCTATAAAAAATTAACAATTGTAAAATAATATAAAAAAATTATTATAGTTTGGTTGGGTTGGTAGATGTTAGAGTACGGAGGAGGGTGGTGTTGTCTGGATAATACGCAATGGTTAATTATAAAAAAGGGGGGGGGGCTTTTGTATTATTACTATATTTTTGTTACGTATTTTATATGGATGTTGATTTGATATTTTATATGTAATTGGAGAATTTCATTAATATTATAATTAGCTTAATTATTGATTAATCTAATTTACAATTATTTGTTATTAAATTTTAATTTACTAAGGACAATATCATATTAATTACTAATAGTATGCCATTCTTATAGTGAATAATATACATATAAGTATGTTTAATATAAATATAGTTATACTGTATGCATTAAAATTGGGTAATTATTTTTATTATTATTCCTCTATTCTTTTTAATATTTATTATCGGTTTAATGTTTTTGAATGTCCCACATTCATACTTTTTGGATTTTTATGGATGTCTGAAAATAATCCACACTCTATATTTGTGCCTTTTAAGTAATGGGAATTTAAGTATCATTTAACCTTCTATATACTTCCACATGTTTTTTATTTCCTGTTCATTTTATAAATATCTTATATATAATTGATTAAAAAATAATTTTTATATTATTTTTAATAATTATTTATATTAATTATTACTGAATTTATTTTGTTTTATAGCATATAGCTATATGCTATATATTATCAAAGTTCTAGAATTATTTAAATTCTTAGTTTAGTTTAAATAAGTTAGCTAATAGAATATATTGTATGCTTTTAAATTTTATTAACAATAGTTTTTAAATACATTGTGTGGTTTATATTAGGTTTATAATTCTCTATATATAAGGATATGTTTGGTTTTGCTGTTTAAACAGTTATTTACATTCAAATGCTTACAAATATTTATCTTGCGACAGTTGTTTAATAAAAGTAATACTAGATGGCAGCACCAAATTTGTCTCTTTAAGATAGCTCTAAATTTTAATATTTCTAGCTCCATTTCAGTTATAATTTAATACACCAGGGGGTATTTTTAGCTAAATTTTGACGATATTGTTAAACAGTTATTAATTAATTTAATAGTGCATTTTAAATAATGTAATTACTATCTATTTATTTTATATTAGATTAAATGTGTTTAACAAGGTATTTCAAATTTTATTTCAAATGTATTAACTGCATCCTTTGGTATCATTTACTGTGATTTCTTAACTGTTTTATTCACCTTAAATGTATTAACTGCATCCTTTGGTATCATTTACTGTGATTTCTTAACTGTTTTATTCACCTTAATCTTTATGATATTCTGGTAGCCATGTGCGCATGGTTTTTTGTAAAATACTGAAATATTAATCGGTATGGTGTTTATTATTTATATTTTATATCCTATAAATATTTAAATACCTTTTATTGATTCTTCCATTTCATATTATTTGTTTCTATTCTGCTTTCATTTTTAATCAATTCACTTGATTTTAATGGTTGTTTGGGCACAGGGGAAAATAATTTTTAGCTTTAGCTTATTTTTCCCACAGAAAACAACCATTTTGCTTATATCATTGAATTCTGTGCCCTTGATAACGTAATTCAATGTATAAGCTTTTCAATTTTTGTCGGTGTCCACTTTTTTCTTTTTCTTCCATAATAATTATTATAATTTTTTTTTTTTTAATATATATATACTTACAGCTTTAATTCATAATAATTGAAGGTGGCAGGTTATGTTTAATTAATGGTTATATATATATATATATATATATCAATTTTGAACGGAGGGTGGTTTCGGGGTCTGGGGGTCATGATCGATGAAAATATACCAAAATTTTTTGAAATCGCTTTCCTCCGAACGGCTGCAATAGGTAGCTTTTTTGTAAAGAATGCTGCCTAAAAAATTAAGTATCTCCTACTTCGCTCAAATTATGTGTGTCGTTATTACTACTTTAGTACCGGTAAGTACCGATAGATT
Organism: Maratus speciosus; assembly: GCA_963932465.1. Lineage (NCBI taxonomy): Eukaryota > Metazoa > Arthropoda > Arachnida > Araneae > Salticidae > Maratus > Maratus speciosus. The sequence goes on along the minus strand of OZ010796.1, from coordinate 302,215,173 downwards.
TTTTTTGTACCGCATCCGTTGCGGAGTTATGGCCGATTCTTTAGTTATGGAGTGCTTTGCTATAGGGAAGAGAATGAAGTTTCTCCGACTTCGCTCAAATTATGTGTGTCATTAGTACTACGGTAGTACCGGTAAGTACCGAGAGATTTTCATTTCTACCGCATCCATTGCGGAGTTATAGCCGATCCTTTAGTTGCGGTGCGCAGGCTGGGTAAACATGGTATTTATTTCCTATTAGAAAAAAATGAATGTTTTCCAATTTCGCTCAACTTATGTGTGTCGTTAGTACTACGTTATTACCGGTAAGTACCGAGAGATTTTCGTTTGTACCGCATCCGTTGTGGAGTAACGGCCGACTCTTTAGTTACGGCGCGCGGGCTGGGAAACATAGGATTTCCTATTAGTAAAAAAATAAATGTTCTCCGATTTCGCTCTAATTATACGTGTCTTTAGTACTACGTTAGTACCGATAAGTACCGAGAGATTTCCGTTTGTGCCGGAATTTATACATTAGTGTTGGGCAAACGCTTTCTTATCATACATTTTTACATAAAAAATAAACAAAATACAAAACATTAATTAAGAGATTTACCTGAGACAAAAGTCGGGATTATATCGCCGTCAAGTTCACCAGTAAAATCTACCAGAAAATTTCCTGTAGAAGGATCATTAGCTCCAGTGGTTGCATATTTTATTGCGTCTGTACCGTGGTATAAAACATTTCTTCCTAACTTATCCATTTCGGAATAGAAATTCACACGTGCCCAGGCATGTGTGAATGCAGCTAGGAAAACATTTGTAATGGTATCTTGTCATACAAAATCTTTTGGCGCCTCCCAGTGTATGGCTGCTACTTCTGGAGCTGGCAGATATATATCCTTTATCTAATTATAAAAAAAGAGGATTGATAATAATAATTAAAAAAAATGCATATGTATATAAGTATGAAAATACATGTATATATGCTATTCTGAAGAAAAAAAAATACTGCTTTTGTGGAATTCAGAACTATTTTGTTAAATTTTCCCACAGAGTCAATGTAAGAGATCTGTCCCTTGTTGCAATTCATTCCTCATCTAAAAAAAGGTAAAATAATTTAAAAATAATATGAAATATGTCATATCATTAAAAAAAAAGAAGAAAAAGGGAAAACGATCAGAATTAAACTTACCGTCCCCAGAGAGTATTTAACGCCAATTTTGGCAACCTGCCGCCGACCTGGGTTTTTTTATTACTGCTTCGTAGCTCAACTTCACACCTTCTCGCTCTTCATAATTTTTTATATAATTGAGACGTTCTCAACAGTTGAACAATCAGCAGGCCAACCAATACTCTACATGCTTTATCTTTAAAAATAAATCAGTGTAGGTGCAAAATAAAGAGTCTGAACTATAATAAACCTAAAAAATCTGAAAAGTAAGAAATATATATATTATATATATATATATATATATGTAAATACTAAATAGGTAGGTACATAGATATTTTGATTAAGGAAAACAGAAACAACAACAACAACAAAAAAAAAATCAGAAAATTCAAAAACTTACTTTTGTAATCTGGTATCCCTTTTTTACTGCTAATTTAACCTCCTCTATTATCCACATGCCAACAATGGCGCGTTCTTCAGCAGTGTGCTGGCACGGTGTTTTTTCAAAAGTTTCTACACAAGATTTGCATAGCGGAAACATCAATTTACCATTGTATTTATATGGCAAAACAGGTAAATATAGATCGGAAGGGGCAAAACTTTACATTTAATAATGTCAAAATAGTCTTCTAAGTTGGAAAAATTCTCAGTTTTGATCTTGTGGTGGCCAACGGGATATCTGCAGTATTTATTTACCTAAAAAAAAAAAGATTAAACACCGAACAAATTCCCTGTTTTGTGAATATATTCATAATCTGTGGGGGAGAAAACTTACTCAGGAATATAATGACATGAAATCTACGTATTTAGCAGGTCCTTCATGGTATAATTTGACAGCATTTGTCCTGCCGTCAAAAAAAGCAGCGCGGGGTTTTAATTGATCTTGTAATTGATGGGTGTGTAAAAAGGATTGTAATGGGATGTTCTCTCTCTCTTTTCTTTAACAAATTCATGTTCCCACTTTTCGTTCACAAGGTACCCTTGTGAACGAAATTTCTGCGTCGTTTCTTCAGTTTTCTTCATTAACGTTGACATTACTAACTCCTTTTTACTGATTAACCGCATCTCCGTCATAGCATACAGAGTATCCATGAAAGAAGCATCCCTGTCGAAATAAAAGTTAAAATGTTTCAAGTACAGATACACACACACACATATATATACACATTAGTATATATATATATATATATATATATATATATATATTAAATAACTAAATATTTATTAAATGAATATAATTTATTAAATAAAAAATTAAAATGTCATACGTATTATATGATTGTACAAATGTAAAGAAAACAGAGAAAAGGAAAGAAACACAACGAAATTAGCTTAACGTGAAATTGGTAAACAGTATTGGTTGCCTCAAAAAAACCATCTACAGAAATACCAGATATTTTCTTCTCCCCAAACCCATTTAAAGCATGGTGGATTGAGATTTCTTCTGTAAACGCAACGAAATCCAACCATTTGATTGAATCTACACTATAGTTTGTGGCATTATAATACTTGATGGACGCCATGCCAATAGCTGTCTTGGATGTGCTTTGATCTGTAAACGGCCATACACGCTGATGTAATAGTAACATAGCTGGAATAAAAAATGAAAAACAAATGAATCATAGAATTACGAAATAATTTTTTTTTCAGAATTAAATTTATTTCATTAAAAGTCATATAATCTATTTATCTATCTACATAAATATATATGCTGATGCTCACCAAAATGGATCCACGCTTGTTATTTCTAAAAATTGCACACGAAATCATTGCAACACCTTGTAAGGATATCCACGTCTGATCTAATAATAATAATAATTAATGTTAGCTAAACAGAATGCAAAGAGTATATGTATTTAAAAAAAATCTTTAAGAAAGTAATACAAACCTGCAATAAGCTAAAATTTCTTCTTGGAAACAAAACGTATCATTTTTATGCAGCTCAAATCATTCCAAAAAAGATTTGCGTCCTGCTTTCGACATTGTACCTGGGCTGTAAAAATTAACTGATGGCTGAGGTCCTACATACATTTGGTTTTCTTGATTGTTGAAAAGGTGTGGGAAATAACCTTTCTTCAATTCCTTTATCCCAAAACAATCGGGAAAATTTTTCCAAAGGTATTGTCAAAAAATTTACCGAATCAATGATGCGTATATCCAGGCATTTAAGTTTTATGGCCATAATCTTGGAACCAGTGAGTATGATTTCCGGTAGATTACCCTGATTAATAATCCAAGACAAAATAAAATAGCCATCAAACCTGTAATAAAAATTAATACATAAAAAAATACATAGAGAGAGAAAGAAAAAAATATATATATTTAAAGAAACTTAAGTAGTAAAATTAACCATAATTACCCTTTCATGTTATGGACCACAGCTGTGAACCCCTTGTGTTTAGCACAGTGGTTCTCAACGTGGAGCGTACGCCTCACCGGAGGACAATTTGCCAATTTACGGGGGCAATTTCAAATTTGTAACTCAGACATTCGCCGTCAGGTTTTTTGGAAAAGTAATTTTTTTAGACTAAAAATAAAAGTAATGCATGCAAAATTAAAATACTAAAAAAAAATTTGTTGAATTTAAAAAAAAAGTTGCGAATCAAAAGCTTAAAATAAAATCTACACCAGAATAATTATAGAAACAATTTTTGAAAATATTTTAAGACTTCTTATCATTTAAATTTTATAATTTTTCGGGTTAGGCTTTTATTTTACAATTTTTCTCAATTTTTTCGATTATTTATTAAATGAGCTTTGTATTTCTATTTGCTTTGCTGTATGCGCTGTATTTAAGATGACAAAACTTTTACTTAACACTAGAAAGACGGGAATTTTTACTCAAGTTTTATAAAAAGTATTTAATACCAGAATTTTTATTTCAAACTGCTTAACTTATTTAATTAACCCTTTTTTACTTTGTATCTTTTAAACTTATTTTATAAAGAAAATTCTGGTTCAAAGCGCAAAATATCCATATGGTTGGGGCCAAAATGGCCCCTCACCGTCATTCTGGTGTTAAACTACTTAAAGGTGTATCTAAATTTTACTGTTTTGAACATTTAACATAAACCGTATAAAGAAAAATTTTCAGCAACTTTTAATACGTTACTGAGCTTTATAAAAAGGGTCAATGTTACCTATTTTAATGTTAATGTGACATTTTCTTCCAGCATTTTGCGAAGATAAAAATGTGAACCGTATAATACTTTCTTTAATATTCAGGTATGTTGGAAATGCACAACAAAACTATTTATGACATAAAAGTGAAGATGTATCGCCTCATTTATAGAAATATGTTTAAAAACATATTTTTGACAGATAATTTATCTCTTTGATAAGTTAAAAAAAGTGAAATGAATAGCTATTGTTAAGGCTCTGCCAGGTTTATTTCAGGTGAATAGAGTTGTCATTTTAAATAATAAGAAATATATGTTGAAGAAAGTGTGTGTGAGAAGTGGGGTGTGGAGGAGGAGACAATCGTGATTTTACAGATACTTCGGTGGGACACGACCAATAAAAGGTTGGGAACCACTGTTTTAGCAGCAAAAGCCATGAGCAAAAATCCTCGCATGCCTTATGTCCCCTAAAAATATTTTCACCTCTATCTACATATTGTGCGACAGCCAAATTAACAATGTGCTCACCGGAAGATTGGTCTGCCTCAAAGTCAAAATAAATCAGTTTATTCGATGGTTTCTCAGACGGAATAACACGCGAGAAGCATCGGTGTTCTGCTGCATAAGTTCCACAAGAGGGGCATTTTGTGTTTCCACAGCAATTAAGTTCAGGAGAGCATTCTGTTCTTATGATCTTGCAACACAGTCTACATCAATAAACCTGGAGGAAAAAGATTTTTTATCTTTTACTTAAATGTACTATAAAAAACTTTCATAAAAAATTAAAAAAAAAAAAAAATACAACTTACTTGATCACAAGTTGAAAAAAATGTGCTTAGACTTATGTTTCCTGAAACATTCTTCGGAGCGACAAACGCGATTGAGATCATGACATCGTCTCGGCTGATCAAGCTCGCATTCTCTATCCAGACAAACGTAGCAAGCACCCTTGCATCTGTGTTCCACCAAATTTTGAAAAGGTTTTTCACAATTCTTGCAGTAATGATTACTAACATAAAAGCCTTTTAAACTTTAGTGTTTATAGTGCAACCATAAATTAATTCGACGCTTCCTTTCTCGATCTTTGTATGAAACCTATAAAAAAGATATAAAAATAATTAAAATTAATGTAATTTTATTTTGGGAAAAATAATCATAAAAACATCTCTCAAGTAACGCACCATATTTAAATTTTCAGAGGAGATTACAACAATTTGAACATCTAAGTAGGATTCAAATTTTTGAATTTCTGCATAAGTGCATGGGCCAAGTGGAACACCGGAATCAACATGAAGCTGTTTGGTCCTGTTTAATAATGCCGGGTGGCGACGATCTCGCATTGCGTTTATCCCTCTTCTACCTTTGTTTAAATGTGCCAGTGCAAATAGTTCTGTTTTTGTACAACCCTGGCCTTGATCGTCGACGGGAATTGATAAAGCAGATTTCTTACGAAGTCGATCGATAGAAATATTAGTCACTTTCTTATTTCCCTTACCACCACCTACGTCTCGTTGAATCGTGATGATGTCCACTGTAAATGCAATATCAAGTCGAATTTCATTTTTCGACGGTAGAACTTTCATCTCTGCACATAAAATCTTTTGCACTGTAAGTTCAGATACCGACATAATACAGGCGGATATTGGTCTATCCAACCCATTAGCCTGAATGTAAAATCTAATAAGATCCGAGAGTCTTATAATTTCTTGAGCTTCTCTCAATCAAAATTTTAAATAATTCTCTTACGGGTTTTATAGCAGCAGCAAGGGGCTACAGACGGATATTTTCAGGAAGGCGATCAGGATCAATTCTTGTTCTAAAAATAATTTCTTGACCTTTGTATTTTTTATTCCGACGTCGGCGTCTCTCCTCAATTATAATAGCATTCCCTATCTGAAAAGAAAAAAATGCATAAAATGTATAAAATCAATGAAAATTTCTTTTATTTATTATATACTTACTGCGCAACCAAATTAAAAATGTAACTTACACCAGTATGCGGATGTGAAGAACCTTCCATGTAAACATGTCCGGTTGTAGACGGGCCTGGTTTGTTCTAAAATAAAAAAAATTGAATTTAAAACAATATACACAATGTAACAAATTACATTAAGAAAAACAGAAAAAAAAATTGCTTACTTCAAACCCTGAACCGACTTGATAGTACAACAGAAGATGCAAAGCATTTTCTAGAAATACTTGGGACGCATAACTTAGAAGCTAAAAATAAAATACCAAGTAAAAAAAAAAAAAGCAACATCGAACATATTTTGCATTTTTTTTACCTCATCGTTTGAATCACTAAATATACACTGCTCAAAACAATTAAAGGATATTTGAAGTTTTATATAAAATAAAGTTATAAACGAAATTTATTTTGCCGAAAATAGAAGAAGAGAATCACAAATGCAAATTTTTCTGGTTTTCAAACTATGGAGTATGCAAATTTTGAGTTCGACGTCAAAAACGTCGCTTCAGCGGCAGCGAATGAAATTTGACTTTCAACTGGATAAAAGAGAATGAAGACAAGGATGATCGGCATTCAGTGATTGCTTTGTTTCGATGAGTACGATGTCTCAGCGAAGTCATTTGACAGATTCAGAAGCTTTGAGAATTGTTGGTAGGTTAGAAGGGGGCCAAACTCAAGCCGAAGTAGCGCAAGCCATTGGAGTGTCACAAAGTGTCATTTCCAGGATCTGGAACCGTTTTTTGGAGAGTGGATGTGCAGGCCGAAGACCAGGGCAAGGTCGTAGACGGGCAACAACGCCCAATGAAGATCGGTATTTAGCGTTAACAGCTCGGAGACACCGAACCATGAACGCTACTCTTCTCCAACAACACCTTCGCTCGGCTACAGGCACCACGATTTCAACTCAGACTGTCCGAAACCGGCTCCATGCTGTAGGTCTGCATGCTCGCCGACCGATGGTATGTGTTAGATTAACATCAAGGCATCGTCGCTACCGCAGAGAGTGGGCAACCGAGCATGTCAACTGGAGGAGAAATGAATGGAGCAATATTCTGTTTTCTGACGAGTCCCGTTTTTCTGTGCATCCGGATAATAGGCGTATTTTCATCTGGAGGGACCGTGGCAGTAGGAATAATCCTGCGTTCGTGCACGAAAGTGTCAGATTTGGCGGTGGAGGAGTGTTGGTGTATGGTGGCATCTCCATTGACGGGCGCACTGACCTCTACATCATTCGAGATGGAGCTCTGACTGGTCGCCGATATAGGGATGAGATCCTCAGACCTATTGTAGTCCCTTACGCTGCAGCAATCGGAGATAACTTCATTTTAATGGACGATAACTGCAGGCCACATCGTGCAAACCTGGTGGAGGATTTCCTTTTCGAGGAAGGAATCGTTCGAATGGAATGGCCAGCGTGTTCTCCAGACACGAATCCAATCGAGCACGTTTGGGACGCTCTAGGAAGACGAGTTTCTGGCCGCCAACAACCCCCACAAACTATCCAAGAACTGGAAAGAGCTCTTCTGGAAGAGTGGGGCAGAATACCCCAACTCGTCATTAATAGCCTCATTGAGTCCATGCCTCAAAGGTGTTCAACGTTGCTTGCCGCCCGTGGAAACCATACCCCCTACCGAAAATGATTTTCTTTGAAGAAAACACCTTTTCTTATACTTTTTTTCTCATATGCACAAATTGTGTTTTTTTCCTTTAGTACACAAATGCGCAATAAAATGCATTTTTTTCTGCCAAACATGGGTAATTTATTCTCATATAACCTTCTATGTCTGTTGACCATGTATCAATCAGCTAAACAGTTTACCAGATACAAAATCCACCTAAAACTGCAATATCCTTTAATTGTTTTGAGCAGTGTATTATCATCGGACACAGTAGTCGTCGAATAGCTTTCAGCATAAAATGGTCCTGCTGCAGAGGAGCCGGGTTTGTTCTAATAAAAAGAAAAAGTATATATTTTTTAATGATAGATATTACGCGATTTATACATATTTTTCGAAAGAAAACAGTATAAACGTATACTCACTTCAAAACCTAAACTGACTTCATAGTTCAACGGAAGATGTATGGGGAGACTTGGAATGAAAGGGACACTCAAAATTTCAGGAAGAAAATAAAATGCACAAAATTTCAATTTTGCCTCAATCGATGACAATACTTGTTCTGTCTTAATAATCCTTATAACTAACATCAGCAATATTAAGTGATGACAGCAAAGCCTGTTTTTGATATAAAAAAGTAAATTTTGATGTTGCTTTTCTTTTTTTCCCTAACAAAGTAATATTGTGTTTAGCATTATAATATTTATGCTATTTAGCACTGTATTGTATGCACTTTATGTGAATATCAGTATATTTTGTTAGGTAAAATACTCTCATACATGAATACATTTTTCATTTCACTAGGTGGGTATGGGGTTGAAAGGGACAGAAACTGAGGGGTTGAAAGGGACATTTCCTATCAATCTTCCTTTAGTGAAGCTCAATAAAAAGAGTTAGCTTCATATTTTCTCAAAGCATCTAATATCAACTATGGTTTGACAACTCGGCATTTGTGTATTCAATTGCTTTGAACTCTCCAAATACGTCTCTATCTTGCAAACAAAGAAGCATGCTGGAATTTTTTGGTTCCAAGATTTTATTTAACGAAATTCATTACTTTCTCTTAAGAAACCTATAGCCATTAGTTTATCAAGAAGTACAAGTTTCAAAAAAGCTAATGTTGATATATTTTTTAAACCTTCAGTTAGTTCTGGATTGCTATAAATTTACACAGAACATAATATACAGGGTGATTCAGCTCGTCGGTGACAAACTTTAAGGATCGATAGAGCACACCTAGACGAACATTTTTGAATAGGGAATGTAGGGTCCCTGACGCGATGGTAAGGCGCTAGGCGCTTTCGAAAATTTGGGTGCCGAAATTCGAAACGTCATAAAAACTAGGGAAATGGTTAGATTTTCTTGCTTGTTGCGTCGAAATGATTCTGTTTGTTTAGACTTTCTTCAGTACCAATTTGATAAGCGTATCTCTTAAAACATGGATAGGGGGCGCTGCAGACTTTGGAGAGCTAGACAACAACTTTAAGCCCGTTATTTTGATAATTTAACACATGCTCGCCAAAGTTTATACTCTAACTTAAAGTTTGAACCCAAAAGTAGAGCCCTGCAAAAAGCGTAAGAGCCGGAATAAAATGTCAAAGTACAGGGTGGTCGAAACTCGAAGGCTCCTAAGAGATAAACAAACAGATTTCTTGACTTATGGCATGCATTTTCATGATTCTGTTTGCTGGGGCTCTCTGAAACTCAGTTGAACGGTACAAAAAGAAACATCGATAGGGGGCGCTTTGGGCAAAAAACATAATTCGTTGACATTTCGGACGCTAACTGGAAACGGGGCGCTACGATCAGTTAGTAATAATGAAAACACATTTTCTACCTCTGCTCAACACTTCTGAATAAATTTAGACCAAAAACATCAATGATACTGGAAATTTATTTACAAAAAATAACACTACAGAAGATGCTCGAATTTCGACCTTGGGCCATGATGCAGGCTTCGCACCTCCGTCGCATTGAGGAGTGTGTGTTTCCAACAATGCCAGGAGTATCTCTGATCTGCCCTGCAGCTGCCACAATGCGCGCCACAAGTTCTTCAGCACTGCTGACAGGTGTATGGTATACCTCGGCCTTCAGGTAACCCCAAAGGAAGAAATCCAAGCAGGTGAGGTCTGGTGATCGGGCAGGCCAGTGAACTGGACCCCCACGCCCGATCCACCGCTGGCCATACCTTGCGTTTAGATGGAGACGCACGTCGTTCGTGTAATGGGCCGGAGCTCCATCGTGCTGGAACCACATCTGGCGACGCGAACCTTCGGGTACGTGCGCCTCATCCAGAAGCTGCGGCAGCACTTGATCCAGGAAAATCAGGTAATTTCCACCTGTCAGCCGTTCAGGTAACAAATAAGGGCCAATGAGGCAATCCCCCAGAATGCCGGCCCACACATTTACTGAGAAACGCTCCTGGGTTGCTCGGCTTCTGGTTTCATGTGGATTTTCATCACACCACACATGACTGTTGTGGGCGTTCCGCATTCCCTCCCGGCTGAAGGTGGACTCGTCCGTAAACAAAATGCTGTTTACAAAACGGGGATCCCTGGATCTCATCGCCAAGTACCATCTTGAGAATTCCACTCGAGGGCCAAAATCCTGCTCTCTGAGCAACTGCACCCGCTGGATGTGGTAGGGGTGCAGATTCCGGGAACGTAAGATGCGCCACGCAGTTGCTTGCGAAATGCCAACATGTCTGGCGATATCTCTCGTGCTAAGACCTGGGTTGTCCTCAACCAGGTTAAGCACAGCCTCTTCGTTGTCGGGGGTGCTCACTGATCGCTCCCGTTCAGGCCTGCCTCCGTCGAAAGATCCCGTTGTGGACAACCTCTGGTGTACTCGAGCGAAGAAGGCATGGCAGGGGAGTTGCCTGTTGGGGTAACGCTCGGCGTACAACCGCTGAGCGGCTCGTCCATTACAACCAGCAGCGCCATACGCCAAATGCATGTCAGCCAATTCAGAGTTTGTGTACCGTTCCATCCTACTACCGATCTGCAGGCAAGTAACCCGAAGCTTAAGTAGGTACCGCACGTTCAAAAGACGTGTCTGCGCATACAACTACGTCATCTCGCGTTGTCGTCTACGCATTACGTATCTTTTGCATATCGATATGGTACGATATCTTTTGCATAAATCAGCAAAAAGCCCCTTATGTAAATTTTATTGCGCGCATTGTGCATGATTGAAACCAGCTATGTTTGTTAAAAAAAACAAACAAACTGCAGTTTTAATAGCTTCTTATGATAAGTAAATTACTCTCTTGTTTTGTTTCTAACTGATCGTAGCGCCCCGTTTCCAGTTAGCGTCCGAAATGTCAACGAATTATGTTTTTTGCCCAAAGCGCCCCCTATCGATGTTTCTTTTTGTACCGTTCAACTCAGTTTCAGAGAGCCCCAGCAAACAGAATCATGAAAATGCATGCCATAAGTCAAGAAATCTGTTTGTTTATCTCCTAGGAGCCTTCGAGTTTCGACCACCCTGTACTTTGACATTTTATTCCGGCTCTTACGCTTTTTGCAGGGCTCTACTTTTGGGTTCAAACTTTAAGTTAGAGTATAAACTTTGGCGAGCATGTGTTAAATTATCAAAATAACGGGCTTAAAGTTGTTGTCTAGCTCTCCAAAGTCTGCAGCGCCCCCTATCCATGTTTTAAGAGATACGCTTATCAAATTGGTACTGAAGAAAGTCTAAACAAACAGAATCATTTCGACGCAACAAGCAAGAAAATCTAACCATTTCCCTAGTTTTTATGACGTTTCGAATTTCGGCACCCAAATTTTCGAAAGCGCCTAGCGCCTTACCATCGCGTCAGGGACCCTACATTCCCTATTCAAAAATGTTCGTCTAGGTGTGCTCTATCGATCCTTAAAGTTTGTCACCGACGAGCTGAATCACCCTGTATAACTGTGATAAAACTGGTTTAATGACAAAGCCCAAACCACCTAATATAGTAGCAAAACGTAGTAAAAAATAGTTTTCTCACGTAACATCAGCTGAACGTGGCAAACTTGTCACACTTTTGTGTTTTGTTTCTACATCAGGTAACTCTGATCAACAGTAATCGTTTTCCCAAGAAAGAGTTTCACGGTCGGAGGTGCCCCATCCCAAAAACTTGGACTTGCTGATCACATTTGGTTAATGACGCAGAAATTTTTTAAAGCAATTGTGAATTAACTAAATATTCTAGTTGTTCCAAAACTGATCCTGCGCTTCTCTTATTCGATAATTATGAAAGCAATATAAATATTAGGACAATAAATATTGCAAAAGGTAATGGAGTAATTATGGTGATAATTCTGTAGCACTGTAGCGACAAACTTCAGAAAAACACTCGTAATGAATTCAAAGTATATTTTTTCAGAATAAAATCATTTTGTATTTACTGATACTATTGACATGAATGATGTGAATATTAATGATATTGTGGTGAAGTTAATTAACCCGTAACTGGTGGTGAGACAGCTAGAGATAAATCTTTCTTAGTCAAGTAGGTCTAAACATGTTATTTTTCTTGTTTATATTTTATCATATGTTGCAATATATTTTATTTTTATTTGCGTATAATTATCTTTTATTTTTGAAAAATGTAATTGCAAATAAAAACAAAAAATGTTCATAAAAGTGTTTTATTTATATGTGTCCCTTTCAACCCCGCACAGTGTCCCTTTCATCCCCTACAATGGGGTTATAAGGGACATTTCTCCCAATTTATAAAAATGCTTATAAATTTATAATTACTGTACTTGAGGATAAGAGGTTTTAGTAGTATCAAAGCAAAAGTTTTAGACCAGAATTAGGCGCAAATTTGAAAGTGATATTTTTTAATGTCATTATTTTATAAGCTTATAAAGACAAAATGTCCCTTTCATCCCCACTCTCCCCTAAAGGATTTTCTAAAAGTACATTAGACTCATAACTTAGAATCTAAAACAGAAATGATTTTTCTTACTTAAATAAAATGCAACATCGAATGCATACACACACACACACACACACACACACACACACACATATATATATATATATATATCCCAGGGAGAAGAGTATTATTTACCTCATCCCGTCTGTAACACTAAAAATATTAGAATCATCTGAATCTCTAAAAATACTAGAATCGTCTGAATCATTAAATGTACATCGAGTACAGAGGTCGTCGAATAGCCTTCGGTAAAAAACGATTCTGCAGTAGAGGGCCGTGTTTGATCTAAGAAAAAAAAAAGGGAGAGAGGTAGGTTTATTAAATACATTATGCACATTTAATACATATTTCCGAAAAAAATAATAAACCAATACTCCAAATTCAAAATCAACCTCAGAGAGTAACACATAATCACTTTCAATAAAAACTTGGGACGCATAGCTTAGAAGCTAAAATAAAAATAAATTAAGCTTAAAAATTCAGTAATAAAAAATTATGTCTAGAAACAACATGCAAATAACAGTATATATATTTCTTTTCACATGGAAAAATAAAGCATTTTATAATCAATAAATATATCTGAAAACAACGATCGATTAATAATAAATAATATTTTACTCTGCACGTGCAAAAATAGAACATTTTAAAATCAATAAATATATCTAAAAACAATGTTCGGTTAATAATAAATAATATTTTACTCAGCACGTTATAAAATAACATTTTAGAATCAATAAAATAAAAATCTTATACCAACGTATGTTTAATTTTGCACTAGATAATCAATATACACATATATATAAATATCTGAAAACAACGTGTGAAGAACAATATATTTTTTATCCGGACGTGGTAAAATAAAATATTTTATAAATAATAAATATAATGTTTCACAACGACTTGCGAATAATAATAACACTTTCTTTGCACGTGGTAAAATAAATAGACTTTTACTGTTAACGCAAAAACAATCTGAAAACAACTTTTGAAAAAAAAAATAGAATTTATTATTAATATTATTTGCGCACGATAAAAAAGAAATGTTAAAATCAATAAAAATTATCTGCAAATAACGTGTGACTAACAATATATATTTTACTCTGCAAGTGGCAAAATAAAATTATTTTTTAATAAATAAATATAGTTTTTTAGAACAACTTGCGAATAATAATAACATTTTTCTTTGCACGTGGTAAAATAAACCAACTTTTACTGTTAACGTAGAAACCACTTGCGAAAAAATAAATAATAATATTTCTTTGCATGCGGTAAAATAAATCATCTTTTATAATTAATGCAAATGCAGACTTTAAAGCAATTAGTGCAAAATAACAATGATTTATTTTTAATTCTACACATAGTGTAAATATATATATAAAAATGTGGTATAATACTATGAAGAAACTATCAAGACTTTACTGTTAAAGTAAAAACAATCTGAAAACAACCTTTGAAAAAAAATAGAATTTATTATTATTATTATTTGAGCACGATAAAAAAGATATGTTAAAATCAATAAAAGTTATTTGCAAATAACGTATGACTTACAATATAGTATATTTTACTCTGCAAGTGGTAAAATAAAATTATTTTATAATAAATAAATACAGTTTTTTACAACAACTTGCGAATAATAATAACATTTTTCTTTGCACGTGGTAAAATAAATCAACTTTTGCTGTTAACGTAAAATCTACTTGCGAAAATATAAATAATAATAATAATAATATTTCTTCGCACGCAGTAAAATAAATCATCTTTTATAATTAATGCAAATGCAGTCTTGAAAGCAATTAGTGCTTGCAAAATAACAGTGATTTATTTCTACTTCTACACATAGTGTAAATATACAGGGTGTATCTGAAATGCTTCAACAAAATTAGGGGAGGGGGATAGTACTCATCAGGACGAACAAAAAATACAATGGAACATGGGGTCGCAAATGACGTTTAAAGGGTGAAAATCGCAAAACTAATAAAAATATCGAAATCTCGCATGCTGCTTTTATGCAGAACTGGCTAGTAGCACGAAGCTGGTTTTTGCTTTCCCTTTGTGCATATCCGGTCAGAAAGAGATAACAAAAACTTGGAAAAAAGCCAAACAAATCAGTGAGCAGGAATCCACGTATGCAGGACTTCCACAGTTTTTGAGCGTGTCCGCTAGTCGTTCCTCCGTAGATGTACTCTGTGTAATAATGTCCGCGGTCGACACTTTGAACAATTGTTGTAAGATATTTGCTTTTTCTGGACATCACGAGCTGTGTTGTACCTATTCTCTGCAATAAATAATTTTCTGGAGTTTCTTTCTTGTCTCTGTCCATTTCCAAACGCATTTTCTCGATTTTCATCCTTTAAACGTCATTTGTGACCCCATGTTCCATTGCATCTTTTGTTCGTCTTCATGAGTGCTATCATCCCCCTAAGTTTGTTGAAGCATTTCAGATGCACCCTGTATATATAAATGTCGTATTATACTATGAAAATCTATTACAAATAATTTTTAAAATATCAATAAATAATGCAATTTTCTTAAAATAAAAACATTAATACATAAATAAAAATATTAAGTAATATGCAATTAAAAAAAATAAATAAAATGTTACTTACCATCAGAAAAATAGTCTTCAGAATGTTCTATTTGTTGATACATTGTTTTTCATACGTCGCGCAGAAAAAAAAGCCGACACACGCAATAAATAATACAAGCAAGACAAGCACATGAATGAGAAAATAGGTGAGACACTAGGAAACACAACTGTTGTCATTAACTTTTATCATTACCGGTTACAGTTAAACGGCATCTTGAGCTAATAAAAGAACTCAACTTTACAGTAGGCTACAGTGAAATATATTTCATGTCAAGTTTTGTATTCTAACATACATGCTTGACGTCACTGCCCACGTGGATAAAAAAAATTAAAAAATCTCTTTTATTTAATATTAATTACACATTAGTTATACTACTTACGCAAAAATCGTGGTAACTGAAGTTCATATTTTTATACACCTATGTAGAATAATGTAATTTTGCTATGTATTTGCTATGTATTGCTATGTAAATTATTTTTCTACGCATGCTTATAAATTATCAAATCTATATCTTAATTTGATTTCGAAAGAATGCGCTGTTGTTCGAAAATGGTGTTAGTTTTATCATTAATGCAATTTTTACATTTGAATATTCACTCTAAAATATTTCATCAGTTATCCTTAATAATAACGGTTTTACTAATTTGCCGACGGCGTCCACCCTTCCCCTCCCACCCCGAATTTCGGACAAACGAATGCGCCATAAATTTTCGAAAATGATTGAGAGTAAAGGCTATATTTATGGAAAATACTTTTAAAAGTAAATAAATTGGGAGAAAATCTTGTGGACAAACTCTTGCTCATACCAACGGACTCTTGCAGCAGAAAGCACTTACACTCTTCGATGAAGTTGATAAACTCTTTTGAATTATGTTTTTAGCATTTGGCGACGTTTAATAATTAATATCCTTTCGTATGCTTTTAATAGGGAGTCAAGTTATTTGCTGAAATGGATATCTTTTTAGCTCAGTTTTTAATGAATGTTTGTCCCTGTCTGGTTCATTGTCTGAAATTTTGTACTGTTTAGTTCGGTATTTTGAAAAAAAAGACAAATTACCAGCCGATTTTCGAAAGCAGAAATTTTTTACGTTTTTACGGTGAGTTTCAAATCGATACAGGAATTAGTTTTCTTAAAATTCGATTATTAGTGAAAATTAAAATATTCGATTGTCTGGGGGTTTGCCCTTCGTTTCCGCTAGAAAATCAAAACTAGATGTGCGATTCTTTTGTGGTTTTCAGAAAAGAATTCTTTATTAAATAGGCCATTTGATGAGTTTTTAATGAATATCTCCGTAATTGCTGGCCGATCTTTACGGATTTGTAATTCCTGATTTCCTGAATTTTGACGAATTTTTTTACATTTGACGCGACTCTCTACTCCATCGGTGAGAAATGTTTTTTCGGGTACAAATAAACAGAGACTCACAGACACACGTTGACAAGCTTTAATATTATAGATTATTTTCAAAAATTTTTAAGTATTAAAATATTTTCATTTGATTCGATACAAGAAAATATTTTCCTACAGGGATTCACCTGTCAAATTGCTAAATTTTGCCTAATGTTAATAATATATTAGGATGAAGGAGCGAATAATTTTTTGCAAAATCTTCAAAAAAGCAGCTGTAATTTTTTAAAGCAATTACATACGATTTTGCACAACGTTTGGATGGCAGAAAAAAAAAAAAAAAAAACACATGCTGGCTCGGCCTATAGGTGGAGGTAGATTTCAAAGTTAAGAACTAATTTCACCAACAAAAGCTAAATCAAAATTAGAGATAAACACAGTTTAACAATTTTATCTGACCGCCTTTGACGAATTTTTAATTTCATTCTCCTGTAAGAGTTGGTTTTATCAGAATCATGTTAAGGCGGTATTAAAAAAAAATATTTTTCCATGCTCAACAACTCGAAATTTTCTGACACATTTTCAGACTCATTTTTAAAAGTAAAAACATGAAACTTGCTGACGTGATTTTTTGAAGAGATTTATAAGCGACTTGTGTTTTTATTTTTCATTCAATTAATTAGAACTTGATTTACAAAGAATTATTTTGTAAGTACGACCATTTTTTTTTTCATTTTCAGCACCATCCCTTCGGGAAATTCGGTTCAAAATGCCATATTGACAGCATGTTTTGAAATATATTCTGTCTTTTTGAAAAAAATCGACCAGTACGGCACATTATATAGTCTCCGAATAAGAAAACCTGCCAAGTGGATGCATTTGAGAGCAAAAATGAATTAAAAAATGAGTCAGAAAATAAGCAGTTTTGACTTGAATACATCCTTAATACTATCATTTTTTTGTCAAGCCCCTTTTTTGTTTAATTTGTTTTTGCTGTAAGAATTGGTCGTATCAAATACTTGTCACTATGAAAAATGTAGATAATATTAAGACGATGTTTAATAAACTCAAGCGGATTGGATATCTTGTGAATTGAGTAGTAAGTAAGGAATTTTTTTTTCTTCAACCTCCCTTTTTTTTTCGTTTTTATTTATTTATTTTTTTTTTTTTTTGCAGTAACAGTTGGTCCTATCAAAAACTTGTCAGTATAAAAGTTGTAGATAGTATTAATAAGATTTATAATTTGTTTAAGTGAATTTTATATCTTGACAATTGACGAAGTTAAAAAAAAATTTCTCCATAAAACCCCGTTTTTTCGCCGCATGTTCCCATTTTAAATTTTATCAAAAATCTGTGATACATAAATTTTCGGCCCTTTTCCTAGAAGTAAAAATAAATTTAAATTGATTTCATATGCATTATAATAAAGAAGTTATAGGTTTTGTTATGTTTTCACAAAACCCCTCCCAATTTCCACCCCCTTGGTCCGATATGTATAAAGTAAAGTCTTCCACAAAAATTTCAAAATTTTAAAATACTTTTTAAGGGTCGCTACCAAGGTTTGAATTTAAAAAAAATTAAAAATTGGCAAATTTTGTAACCTAATAATATATTATTAATACAAATCCATAGTCATTGACAAATTGAGTCATGGTATGATATTAAGCTATAAAGACTCATTTTTTTAAAGTTTCAACATATTTACACGGTCTATTGTCCAAACGCAGTCAGGAGTATTTCATGTCTACACTCTATTTCACCTCAACTTGGCAGCATTGTGAAAGTTGAATCTAACATTCCGCCTTGAAAAATAGTTCTCGTTATTTTTTAATCTTAAATATCTAAAATGCGTAGGTATTTATAAGATAATGTTTATAAATTATAGATTTTGATCTTTTTATATTCGTAAAATATCATACTAAATGGAAATGGCCATATTCTTATCAAAGAGTATCGTATCGAAGGGTATCCTATCATTCGTATCAGAGCACCAAACCTTAAAAAAAAAAGTTTTCGGAAAGCGTTCCTTTGACTGTTCACTGGGATTGCAAAATTTTAGAAGACATTTCAGGATATGAAACTGTAGACAGATTAACCATTATTGTTTCACGTAAAGGTACTGACCATTACCTAGCTGTTCCACAACTTCAATCAGGAACAGGTGATGCTGTTAACGAAACATTGGAGTTGAGGAGATTATAAGCAAGTAAAATGTATGACTTTGATATAACCTTTTTTAATACCTGTTTATAAGGAGAAGCTTGTGCTCTTCTGGATTAGAATATGAACAAAGAAATGATTTGGCTTTCTATCATCACATCCTTTGAATTATGCTTGAGGGAGTTGTTATTAAGTCTCTCGGAGTTTCAAGTGGACCAGACATACCATTATTCAAACTATTTAAAATTTCGTGGATGTCTATCGATTATGGCATGTTTCAGACTCCCATAATTTACAATTTAATCAATGAAAAATATAACACATAATGCGTCCTAAATTACAGAATTTGCTCAAAATCATCTTAATGATTTTCAACCAAGGGACGATTACAAGGAACTGATAGACCTTGCCATCATTTCCTTAGGAGCAGTACACGAAATAGGTATTTACATTAGAGCTCCAGGTGGATTTCATCGAGTTCCATGGATGGTGAAGGTCATATACTTGCTCAAGATTTATTTATTTAGAGATAAGTTTAAACTCTCTAAGCAGGAAGAATCTGGAGTTCCCCAAGTTTGCTCGTTTCTGATGAAAATCTACATTCACAGCTGGTATCAGGCCCAATGATTTATTGCTCTTGAAGAACTTGAAAAAAGACGAAAATGAAATCATTTCTTTGTGTACTTTGAAGAAATTTCTAGGACATTTCTGTACTTCACAGAACTAGTTGCTTTTGCATTTTTCGATGATAATGTCTTTTTTGAAAGTAAAAGAAAAATGGTGCATGCTTTGAAAAATGAGGAAAATTATGAACCTTTAAAACGTACATGGGCTGATCCCGATGCCCTTAGCAAAAAATGACATAGGATTTCTTATGGAAACATATGGTTTTATATGGAAAATCATAACATTTTTATGGCATTATATGTAAACATACTGTATTCATATGGTAAACATTCTTCTTTCTATGGTTTTCCATAGCAAAGTGTGTGGTAAAATTATAGGGTAATGACATTTACCATATATTATATGGTATGCCATAGCAATGTGTATGGTAAAATTATAGGGTAATGAAATTTTCCATATAGTCAATGGTGTTCCATAGCATGATGTATGGTAAAATCATATGATAATTGCTTTTACCATAAACTGTATGGTATACTACAGTATGATGTATGGTAAAATCATATGGTAATTGCTTGTACCATAAATTGTATGGTATTCCACAGCATGATGTATGGTAAAATCATATGGTAATTACTTGTACCATAAATTGTATGGTATTCCAAAGCATGGTGCATGGTAAAATCTTAAAATATACAATACCTTTTGAAAGTTGATAATATATTGATTTTTTTATAACTACAAAAAAAGTTGTGTTGCGTCCTTGTATCTGATTTGGATAAAGACCGCTACACATCATCCATTTAGAGTTTGAAAATGGCAACGCCAGTCATCGCCATGTTTATTTATGTGTACCTCTCCCTCGTCCCTCCGGACTCATTTCCGTAGCGTCGCTCGTGCGTCTGCAAATTCATCTGTTTTCGAGAAAGAATACGAAGTAAATACCATCAAAACATCCTGGCTGTACAATTAGTGGACGTATTCAGGTATTTATTTATCTGTTTTTTACTTTGTGATCTTAATTTTATTTAGTATATATGCCTTTGTCATAACAATATTCTTATCTAGATTGTTACATTTACACGTGGTACGCTGAAATGAAAGTGGATTTTAATTATTGATTGCCCGAACACATTTAAAACTTGTAATGTTCTGTATGTTTGTAAAATATTTGTAAACAACCTGCGATTCCAGCAGGGGTAAAAGTTTTTTCTGTTTTGAATTAGATATCATCTTCAATTTTGTTATGTTGTAAT
Organism: Maratus speciosus; assembly: GCA_963932465.1. Lineage (NCBI taxonomy): Eukaryota > Metazoa > Arthropoda > Arachnida > Araneae > Salticidae > Maratus > Maratus speciosus. The sequence continues at coordinate 302,194,416 of OZ010796.1, read as the reverse complement.
TGAAAAAAAAAAAGAAAGATATTCAGAATAGTGTTTTAGTAAGTTTTCATGTTACTATATGTTTTAGTTTCTAATACGTACAAAATTTAATATATATCATCAAAAGATATTTTTTATATTTTAAAATATATCATAATATTTACAAACGCTGAAGCCTAAATAATATTGGCAATTTATCGGTTTATCACCTGTTACCGGCTAATGCAAAAAAGTATTAATTTAAAATCAAGTTCTGAGAATATTAAAATGATGTACTATCATTGGAAACACATTTGTGTACATATTTTGTGTTATTCTAGCACACCAGATAGTGCAAAATTGATTGCAAAATTCCATCGTTACATTACATAAAACTAAGTTAAATTAGAGTGCAATTAATATTTACTTATAATATTATATTTACTTTGTTGAAGGTAGTTTAGTTACGTTCAGTAAATAGTTGTACTATTATTCCTTTTCAAATTATGAATGTCTACTCAAGGTTTTCTTTAGCATTTTTGTTAAATGACTACTAACATATTTTAGCCTTTTCTTTGGTGAAGAGGGTGGGGTGGGGTCTATTTTTAGGAATTTTGAGAATTTAAATTTAAAGCTGCAAATTAATGTTAAGTGTATTACTTGACTAACATTTACATAAATATACAAAATTCACTTTTCTGTTTGCATTTTTCGTTAACCTTTATTGACATATTTTTAAAAACCTTTTGACGTGTGGAAGAAAAAGAAAGAAATACAGCTTAAAATTTGTATCAACTGTCAGTATCATGGATAACCAATCATGTGTCAGTGAGGTTTGAATAATGTGCATTGCATTATGAAACAATTGTAATATGCAAAAAATGGGCTGCCGGGCTGGGATTTAATAAAATAGGGGTGCATTGCTTTCCAAAATGGCACTCTTGTCCTGTTCATAAAGCTTAGATTTATTTGGAGTTCCCTTTTATCAGTAGAATTTTATAATATTTTTTTGAATGACTGGCGGATTTTGTGGCATATTCCTGAAAACAGTCGAAGAATTTCACGATATTTTCCTGTGACCATTCAATGAATTTTGCAATTTTTCTTTTGTTTTCACAAATGACCACTTAAAATTTTATGGATTTGTCTCTGCGACTTACTGGTGAAATTCGCAGAATGCAACTGAAAATTGTGCACATTTTTTAAACGATGAATGGGCAGATTGATTTTTTAAATGTTTTTTACAACAATTCGATCTGAGAATTTCATTTTTTCCCCCTTGTGTTTGATTGACAAAATCCCCCCCCCCCTTCCTGTTGTAACAAATTTCAGATCCCCCCTCTTCCTCAGCCAATTCCTCAGATTTCGTTATTTTTATTCCCTCGCCCAATTGACCAAATCCATATTTTTTTCTTACAGTTGATTGACATATTTCTTAAGGAAATTAACAGAAAAGGTATATCAAAAAGAGCAGTAAGGATCAAGGGCACATATGTAGTTTGAATAGGGCTGCAGGCAATGTTGGGTTTTTGACGTAAAAAGTTGGGTTTTGACATGTTATGTCAAAAACCCGTCGGAAACTGTCGAAAAGCATCAAAAACCTTATGTATATATTTTTTAAGCCTTCATTAATATTATTTTATATTAAATCAATCTAAAAACTGATTAAATAACAATTTATGTGTTATATAAATTATTTTTATTTAGTTATACTGTATTTAAGTTGTAATAAAATTATATATCATAATTATAATTATTTGTAAATTGTCATGTTCAGAAAAATAGCTAAAAATATTGAAAGTACTATTAATTGCATTTTTCAAAGTAATTTATATCTGTATTACTATGAATTATATGTTCAGTTTGTTATAAAAAAAATTAGCTAATTTATGCTAAAAAAAAAAAAAAAAAAAGCTTGTGTAAAGCTAAAGTATTTACTGACTGACAATAAGTTACACAGATTTTAGGCCGGGAGGTGACAGCACAGGCAATCACCTCATCGAGTTGGAGGCTGAAATTCCAGGATTATACGGAACTCGTTTAGCATGTTAAAATGCAACTGGTCTGCCAAGTCATATCTTGGTGGAAAACACCTGCAAACCTGATTTTAGTGGTTGACTCGTAGGTTTATCATTCTTTTCCTGCACAATTGGGTTTGCAGGTATTTTCTGCCAAGATATGACTTGGCAGACCAGTTGTATTTTAATATGCAAATCGAGTTCTAACTAATTCTGGAATTTCAGCCTCCCAACTATATGAGGTGATTATGTGGCCTGCCGCCTCCTGGCCTATTTTTAATTATTCTAAAAATGTTTTTGTACATAAACATTTACCCCGATTGCATTACAAATGTTCTCTGAGTAATTTAAATGAATTATAATATGAAATTAATATAATTAAAGGTTCTTTAACAGGGGTCGATCCAGGCAAAATTTGGAGCCTATTTAGGGCCCTTTCACAAAAATCTATTTAATAAATTGGGACCCTTCACAAAAATAAATTGAATAATATGCCCCCCTTCACAAAATTCCTTTTAATAAAATAGGTTCTCTACATAACATTCTTTTTCATAAAAACTTTTAAAATGTGTAATTTGTAAATAAAACCAGGTCACGAAAAAAAATAAACTTTAGCAAGGGAATTTAATGAAGTTTTTCTTAGAATTTGAGTAACTGGATTGCAACTTTCATTACAAAATGGGCCCCAAGAATAAAACCTGCATCGACCCCTGTTTAAAATCAATAACTTAAGATGATTTGTTAATTTCAATATTTACACATAATATATATATTTTCATTTTATTATCTTAGTTTCAGTTTAACTATTTGGAACAATTTGTTTATGTTAGATTTTATTTTTATACATTATAAAATAGTTTTAAAAACATTTTCTTATTTGAGCATATTATTTCAAGTTTGTAGCTGTAAGTCTAGCCTTAATCCTTAATCATTTGTTTGTGTGAAAACACTTAATGGGACTAACATTAAAACAATATAAAAATAAAAAGATGTATATTATTTATATGTAATTTTATACATAAATTATACGAGTGTTTTCACCATGTAATTTCATTTTTAAAAATTAAACTATATTTCATAGTCTGATTAATTCATATTTTTAATGCAACAATACTTTAAATTATTTTTTCTATTTTCTAAGCAACTTTTTGAAACCAAAACCATGTTTTGAGTTTTACACAGGATATGTGATTTTTAATGTCTAAAACTGTCAAAAAGTTTATTCAAGTGCCTAAAACTAAAAATTATGAGAAATTGTAAATTTGATGTTCTTGTAAAAACAATTTTAAAACAGTTTTGTACTCAATTTTATGTTTTTAATAGCCACTGTCAAAAACTATGTCAAAAAAGGGTTTTTGACATGACCGTTAAAACTGGATAAAACCGCCAGCCACACTGTCAAAAACTTGCCAACCCTGGCTGCAGGGCATATAAAGTGGACAGGTCAAAGAAGGGCCACTAGGCACTGTGCTCGCCCAAATTGACCTAGAGTTAACACTATGTAAAGAAAATTCTTTTGGTGAATCGATAAATGTCATGTAGATAACTGATTTCTTCATTAGTGCAATATAATTCTAGGCTTTAAAGTTTAAATTTTATTTTAAGAAAAGCAATTAAATCTTTTAAATGAAGCAATTTATTTCAATAAAATGCAAAAGTAAAATAAGGTTAATTAAATATAAGTTTTAAATTGTGTATTGAATAAAATTAAGTTTTTAATAAATATGTGTTTTAGAAAAAAATTGTGAAAGAAAATTTGTTTTTTATAATGTTTGTCGTGTTTTACATTTATGTTTGTAGCTGCTGTCTGCTTTGGAAATTCGAAAAGTTTGTAGTATGCCTCCCGAAGAAACATTGATAAAGAAATGGAAAGCTAATGCTGTTGATTGTACGGGAGTTTATTTAAAGAGGACTGAGCATTTTAGCCTCATGACAAAATCATATGGTAAGAGACTTATTTTTTTCATTTGGCTACTTTCCATGTTTATTTATTTGTGACGATAATGTATTAAGATAAGTGATGCTGCTACATTTATCAAATCATTGGGAAGGGGGATGTGAATTTTTTTGTAAGGTACTTTCAAGTTATGAATGAATAAAAACTTCATTTAGAAGTACTTATAAAAATGTTTATTTTAAAGAAAATAATGCCCTTTTAAAATATTTTACACACCTGACATCCCTTACTGCTCTCTTTGGCAACAAATTATTTCAGTCGCATGAGGCCTTTTATCTCTCTTCTCATGCAACCAACTAATAAATTTTGAGATTTTTGTTCTCAACTGATTGATGAATTTTGGGGTTGCATCATGTGACAGGTAGGCAATATTCACAATCCCCCCTTTGACTTAAAAAAAAAAAAAGTCTTTGTTTCTTACCCCCCTCCCTTGTACAACTAAAAGCTAAGAATTTTTTTCCTTAAAATTTCAAGCTATTTTCATTGTTTTTTAAAAATAGTATTGACTGTGGACTGTTTTGGCAGGGATTAGCACCTAGCAGCCCTTTTTAAATATTTTGCACATTTGACAAATTTTTTTCAGTCGCATGGGCAGGCTTTTTTTTTCTTTTTTTTTTTCTTTTTTTTTCCCTCTTCTAACCAACTGACAATTTTTGAGATTTTTCATTGCAACCAATTCATGAATTTCAGTCGAATGCTCTACCACTGAGCTATATATCGGGTTAGCATACTGTCTAAGTTAGTGATTTTTATATATGTAGTTATAGTGTATATTCTGTGTTAAACTTTGCTTCATTGATCATTATGGATACTTCATACCCTCTAGAACACCAACTAGTAAGTGACATTTCATTAACTTCTAATTATAATACTATGAAGTGCACCTTTATAAATAGTTGTTTGGGCCAATGGCGATTGCACATAACGCAAGTCTATGGCAAACTACGGTTTGTTTACCTTATTTATGAAGCTCAAAATCAATTAATAATTGCTATATATGACATGTATACATGTTTTTTGAGTACCTTAGAGCTTCTACTGTGCTCCGCCACCTTTCGCTTTTAAAAATTTTAATCTTAAGGTGTTCAAATAATTTTCTTTTTAATTGTGTCTCTGATCTTGATAACTGTCATAATTCCCCATAGAGTCAATGGCGCACGTTTTGTATCGCATTCCCGCCTAATGCTCGCATGGGTTGAGGTGTTTTATACTGTTGCCAAGCACGTTTGTTGAGTCCTTTGCAGATCTATCCTCTCATATTTATTCCAATCTCAAGTTAGCTAAATTAAAGTTGCCAACTTTCTATATTATCCATAATTAATTGCATTCTACATTTTAACTTAGATCTACTGTTGATACGCTTTTCAATGTCGCTAATGTTTGAATAAGTGAAGTACGTAACGGAAAGAATGGAGGATGCAATACGATGGAGTAGGCTAAGTTTTCTTCAGCTTCATACCTAAAAGGAGTACCCCTCAGTATGTGATTTTGCCATATGTCGGTAGACAAAGATTGGCTAAGGTAATTTAAGTAATAACCCCTAGTCAGGGTTGGCTTTTTCAAAATTTAGTAAATTGTGCAGGGGCGCATTGGAGGGGGGGGGGCAAAAATTAAAATCTTTCCCAACATTATCAAGTTTGGTATCAAATTGTAGGTTTTGATACACACATTTCATTTCCACAAAAATTTACTCTTTAGCCACCCTTGGGGGGGCAGGGGGGGGAGTTATTTAATTTTTTTTTACACCTTTGTCGAGTATGGAATCAAACTATAGGTCTTGATGCACATATCTCATATCAATTTTTTTAATAAAAATATTTTCCCACCCTGCGCCGATAGAGGGCGCTTTAAAACCACATTTTCGGTTTTTCTCGCATATTAACAGTGCTAGTCTTGTTTTATTTTAATTAAAACTTCTAGCAGTGCTCTTTCTTTCTTTCTTTCTTTTTATTTTTTTATTTATTTATTTATTTATTTTTAATTGTGTAAATTATACAATGGAAGGATGGAGGTTGTTATACGTTGGAGTGGGCTAAGTTTTCTTCAGCTTTCTACCTAGAAGAAGTACCCCTTAGCTTGTGATTTCGCCATATGTCGGTAAACAAAGGTTTGCTAGGGTAATTTAAGTAATAACCCCTAGTCTGGGTTGGCTTTTTCAAAATTTAGCAAATTTGTGCAGGGCGCATTTGGGGGGGGGGGCAATATTAAAATCTTTCCCAGCATTATCAAGTTTGGTATTAACTTGTAGGTTTTGATGCGCACATTTCATTTCCACAAAAATTTACTTTTTAGCCACCCTTAGGGGGGGGGCAGGGGGGAGTTTTTATTTTATTTTTTTTTTTTTTTTTTTTTTTTTTTTTTTTACACGTTTGTCGAGTATGGTATCAACTATAGGTCTTCATGCACATATTTCATATTAATATTTTAATATAATTATTTTCCCACCCTGCGCCGATAGAGGGCGCTTTAAAAACCACAATTTAGGATTTTCTCGCATATTAACTGTGCAAGCCTTGTTTTATATTAATTATAACGTCTAACTGTGCCTCTCTAACTTATCAAGTGTATCATCTTCTGGCAAATAAGAGCAACTTGTTTGTATTTAAATTAACTTATATTGTAAATATATCATATATATGTGAATGTAAATAAAAATCTTTTGCAAAAAAAAATTATTATGTAAATGCTATCCCGACTGCAACGAGGTAATAAGCACTGATATTCAAAATTTCACTCGAATGATCAGAATTATTCAAAATCATCCCCTCTTTTATTTTTGTTATTATTCAAAATTTCCCTCCTTTTTTTTTTTTTTTTTTTTTTTTTTCTTTCTTTCTTTCTTCCTCTCTACAATTTATAAAATTCCCCCTATCCAAACGCTAAATTTATTTTTTAACTTCGTCATTTTTGGTGATAATAATCACCTGCTTTTGCTATTTCTTTCTGTGTCCCTTTCTTTCAAATAACATAGGGCGGGGGCCTAGTGACGCCTAGACCTTTATAATCCATCTAAATTAATATAATTTGTTAAAAAAATTTATTAGCAAGTAAATTAGTCAACTTCTAACCTAACTTTATCACCTCACTTCAAGTAGAAATGGGCAAGTATAGAGATAAGCTTCCTCTCACGACTGGCCGAATGCGACGTTCAGACAGACTCAACTCAATAAAGTCTGATAATACACAACAGACCCTGAAAGATATGTCTATAACAGATCTCCTTTATAAAGGTAAACAGATCGTGATAAAGGGCCTTAAGTGCTCTGAGGACAGTGAGGACGATACAATCCAAAATAACCTGAAAATACTAAAGAGGATATTCATGGCCCTGGTGCCGAAATGCGTGAATTGACAGCAGAACTAGAAAAACAACAAGACCTGAAAAAGTTACAGGAGGAAACCATAGCAAAACAAGAATGCTCTATCGTAGAGTTAAAAAACAATGTTAATAAATGCCTAAGCTCTATACCCTCTTTAGAAGATATCGGCGAAAAATTCAAAACAGTATTAGAAGAGAACTCGCACAATAGCCCAACCATCATACCCCTCCTACCACCAAGAGAATCGCCGGATCTGCCTGTAACTCAGCCAACATTAGTACATGGTCCAGATACAGCTCGCCCAATCAGTATCACGGCCCAAACCCACCCATCGCATGACAGAGCCTATAAAAGAACAGTAATAGTCAAAGGAACCTCAAAGATGCCTGGCCAAACAATACAACAACAAATACTTAAGCATAATGGCCACACTGCAGCTAAAGTAGAGAAAATATTTATAAGACAACACCAAATGGAAATTAAGTGTAAATCCGAAGCTGATGCCTCATACCTCAAAAGAGAATTACAGAAGAACCAGATTCTAAATAGAACTCTAGTAGTTCTACATAAAACCATTCCCACATTTAAGATGATCCTGCTAGACGTACCAGAACAAATAACAGACACACAAATAAAGGAAAATATACAAACCAACTTCCAGGCAAGAGAAGATGAGCTATTGTTTCTCACTTCATTCAAATCGAGGAAGTCACAAAATACAAAGAACTGGATAATAGTCATGCCCAGAGGTTTAGGAAGGGCCATTATAGCATCAAATGGACTAACCCTTGGACTTAAGTCATGCCGTCTGCGACCTCACACAAGCCAAGCGTTTGATCACGACAGGAAACGTTGTAGAAGCAGAGAATACTGCTCTAACTGTGGGGATGCGCATGAACCAAGGGCATGTGACTTGCCACATGGCTGCGTCAATTGCCTAGCGCATAATAATGTTGAAGGGACTCGCTTCAACACCAAGCACGCAGCTTCGGATCCCATCTGCCCGGTTTTCCAAGCAGCGTATGCCAACGAAAGAGAACGCCTTAATAGCATCTTTCTTCAAAGCAACCCAGTCGAACCACCAATCCAGGAATTCCAACACACAGTGGACTCTCAGCATCCCTCACAATGGACTGCCAGGGACTGGACACCTGTCTACCGACACTGGCCACTCCCGCCCCATGAAGATACTCACGACACTCATCACCGTGCAGGCCAAAGAGGTAGGCCCTTTTAAAACTAAACTTAACACTTTATAATTATTTCTCCATTTGGAGTTTCCCCAAGTACTCTATTTATATAGCAATCTATTAATTTAGCAATTATATCAGATGACTTCTTCCCAGGATCCCTCTATTAAATTGCCACCATCTCCCCCTTTTGGCTATATTAAATTTGTACAAATCAACCTAAATCACTGTAAATCAGCAAATGTATCCTTGAGGTATTTCATGATCACATCTGGAGCGGATATTGCAGTGCTGCAGGATGCTTACTGTAACAATGGCAAAGTTCCGGACATTCCGCCGTCCTGGCCAATTTTCTCATCGAAAGCAAATACGGCTCATGTGGTCGTCAAGAACACAAACATAAATTACACACATCTTTTCACAGGTCAACACTGCGCCTTCATAACCATCACAGTCAAGGGGGGTCAGCTGATAGTTGGCTCGACTTATGCTGCACCACGCTTAGATTTTGAGGATACCCTCGAAGAGTGGGAACACCTTATCACACAAAGGCATTACTTCATTTGTGGCGGAGATTTTAATGCGCAATCAACCCTATGGGGTTATGCGCGGTCCAATGCCCGTGAAGAACCAACTAATTGAATATCTGATTAAAAACAATCTAGCCATATCAAATATCGACAACACAACACACACATTTGTCAAAGAAGACAGCACAGGCAGAGTGGTGGCCAGGGGTTTCCCGGATCACACCCTGGTCAACCCTTTGGCCAATCGCAAAATTCGTGATTGGCATGTCTCGGATATTCATAGCGACTCTGACCACAAATACATTACTTTTGGTTTCGAAATTACACCACTTTACACCATGCAACGCAGGTTTAATACCACACGAGGTAACCTGCGCAAGTTTACACACATAATAAAAACTCACAAATCACTGCTCAGCCAACACCTAAAGGATGTCACAGATACAACAAAACTTAATCACCTCACGAGGTCCTCATAAATACAATGCAGATGGCAGCTAAAGCATCCTTTAGATACAAAAATACACATAGGTCTGTTAATTTCTCCTTCTGGACGGCAGACCTCCGCACAAAACGTAACCATCTAACAGCCTTAAGAAGGAAGTTGAAATCACTTCGACCAACACAAGAGGACACGGACAACTTCCGAGCACTAGCAGCACGCTACAAACTGTTGGCAGCCAAATATAAACGCAGTGTTCTTGATGCCAAGAATCAAGCATGGCGGAAATTCTGCAGCAATCAAACCGATCCGAATGGCACTGCACAAAAATTCTTCACGGGTAAATTCTTTCGGCCAGACGAAATTAAGCTTGAACTGCCCTCGTCTAGAGCGTCCAAGCAGCACAATATGGAGTGCTTAACAAAAGAACTTTTCGGACCTTCGGCATACCCAAACAACAATAATGATAACCTAACATTTAATGCACCAGACGACCTCCCTTTTACAAAAGCAGAGCTATCACAGGCATTCAAAACGTTCGATGACAAAAAAGCTCCAGGCCCTGACTGTATTGATTTTCGCATCCTAAAGTTAACATTCAAAATTATTCCAAATATATTCACAAGATGGGCAAATCTTTGCCTATCGTACAATTACTTCCCGCTCACTCTGAGACAGGGAGAGGTAGTCTACTTCCAGAAGCAAGGGAAGAATCCCTCTGAACCCAGTGCATATAGACCAATCTGCCTTCTTCCAACGTTAGGCAAATTACTAGAAAAACTCCTAGTAACACGATTAGTACATTACTTGGAATCCCGCAATATCCTGCACCACAGGCAATACGGGTTCAGAGAGGGCAGATCTTGTGAAAAAGCTTTGTTCGACATCATGTCCTCCGTTGCCCTCAGTCAAGACTCTGGACTCTACACCTCCCTAGTCTCCCTTGACATCAAAGGTGCATTTGATAATGTGGAGTGGCGGGACATCTTACTCCAGCTTATTGCAATCGACTGTCCGGGAAATATAGCTGGAACCATCGGCTCATATCTCTCTCGCCGAAGCATATTAATTAACTGGGGCACTGGCACATCAGTGCACCAACTAGAAAAAGGCTGCCCACAAGGGTCCTGCCTTGGACCAATTCTTTGGTTGCTCATAGCAAACGTAATATTAAAAGAACTCGATAAATTAGGCTTTTTGCTTTTCGCCTTTGCCGATGATTTCAGCTTTATCTTCTCTGGTCGCCGGCGCCTAGATCTTGAAATTGCGGCACGTCAAGCATTCCCTGTTTTCCTACAGCTGCTGACCGACCTACACCTCCAGCTCTCACCAGGAAAATCTCAAGCACTTACATTTGACAAACCCATAGTTCTCAAACGCAACCCTGTGATGCGAATCAACGGGCGCAGCGTCAAACACGTTAAACACATGAAATTATTAGGAATTACAATAGACAAACATCGGAGCTGGACGGAAGACATCAACGCACTTAAATTACGCTTAGCAACACTTCACAATAATAGTTGCAAATTAACATCTAAATCTTGGGGCATTAAGCCCAACATGTTAAAAATGTGGTACCACACAATTGTGGAACGGATCATCTTCTACGGCGTGGGCGTCTGGGGAGGAAACCTCACCAATAGAGTCAAGGACAAACTTCCCTCGCTGCAAAGGATGTTCCTACTACGAATGGCGAGGGGGTATAAAACAATCTCCACAGACGCGCTCGCAGTACTTACGGGTATCCCTCCCATAAAAATAACACTAAATTATGAATACACCAAAAACAGAATCCTTCACCTCGATCACAAACAAACGCAAGACGCGCATTTTCCACAAACAGACATACAAAGGAAAGTCAGCAGCTGGTTCCTGCATCCTGCAAAAGAAACATCACATCTGCAAGTCAACCCTTCTAAACATTCATTTGTACCCTCAAGAGTCCCAATCGTATACACTGATGGATCCCGCACGGAATCGGGCGTGGCGTCAGCATTCTGCGTCATGCGGAACGATGTGGTGGTCCATGAATGGGCCTGTAGAATCGGAGATGATAACTCTGTATTCCAAGCAGAACTTTTTGCGATTCTGCGGGCACTAGATTGGATCTCTTCCCAACCTCCTTCCTTCACCAGACTGTACAGTGATAGTCTTTCAGGCTTACAGTCAATCTTCGCCCACAGAACTAAGAACTCTTTAGTCCTTGACATAAAAATTAAGTTACTCTCTCTCATACACAAAGTCGCCCTGGGTCACGTGTCGGCCCACATTGGCATTGAGGGCAATGAGCGGGCTGACAGGTTGGCTAAAGAAGCAACGGCTAGAACATCAATAGATTTTACCCTTCCCCTCCCCCCCTCACACATTCGCAGAAGGTTGAATCAAAAAATCATCTCAGAGTGGCAAATTTATTGGGATGCGTCTACCAAAGGTAGATACACATACGATCTCATACGTATAGTGTCAAGAGAAATGTACTTTCTCTCACCAGCAACTACAGCATTCCTCTCTGGCCATGGACCATTCAAAGAATACTTGAAACGTTTCTATCGGGCAGCCACCCCCTTCTGCGAGTGTGGCGAGGTCGGCTCTCCAGAACATAGCTACTACCACTGCACACTTACCCAAGCCTGGCATATTAAACGCCCCCGCATCCTTCCCAAAAATTGGCTTTCCAATATTCTAACAAGACCCCTTCTTATAGGCAAATTAAATAGAATTTATAAATTTCAAATGGAACTAACAAACCTCACCTCATAGACCTGCATGGTGCTGCAACTTACCCACAACCTTGTGGCTACTCCTCCACAATTAACTAGACTTTTTGTGTGATCCAGCACACTCCACGCTCACCCATTCTGCTCACCCGCCCCTTGTCGCGAGGGAGCAGCCTGTGCTCCGGCGGGAGGAGCTTGTATTGTACATATTCTTCTTCTTTTTTTTTTCTTTTGTTAACGAATCCCCGCGTGTCGGGGAGCACTCCGGGTGGGGCAAATAGAGTCTACATCGGACCCTTGAGGTCTGGTGATTCTGTCCCACTTAGGCAATAAATAAATAAATAAATAAATTCATGAATTTCATGGTTTCATCCTGTGACAGATAAAAAAAAAATTCACAATTCTCTCCTTCCTTGTTCGACTGAAAAATAAGATTTTTATTTATTTTTTTTTTAATTACTAGCGATTTTCAGTGTTTTTCAAAAATAATGTTTGTTGACTGTAGGTTATTTTGGCAGGACTTAGCATCCGGTAGCCCTTTTTAAATGTTTTGCACATCCAACAATCCTTACTGCTCTTTTTGGCAACAAATATTTTCAGTTGCATGAGGCAGGCCTTTTTTTTTTCTTGTGACCAGCTGATAAATTTTGAGACTTTCCTTTACAACCGATTGATAAATTTAGCGGTTTTATCCTGTGACAGCTTAAAACTTGTACCAACTGTCAGTATCAGTCGGATATCCGGTAATGTGTCAGTGAGGTTTAAATAATGTGCATTATGAAACGTGTTGTAATAGTGTTAAATATGGGGGAAAAAAAGCCGTTGGGCAGGGATTTATTTAAAAAAATAGGCACATTGCTTTCACAAATAGCACTATTTTGTCCTGATCAAAAAGCTTGATTTTTAATCAATCTTGATCAGCTTGATTTTAAACAAGATTTAAATCAACACGGGTTTTCTTTTTAAACTTTGATTTAAATCAACTTTTAAAATAATGTATTTCAAATTTACGTCAAGGTATTGTGTAATAAATATTACTTTTAGCCATAAATGAATTGTAAATTTAAAAAGTGGGAGAGGCTAAGAACTCAAAATCTATGCTTTTTTTTTCACCTAACACCATGGGGACGAGCGATCCATATACGTGCCGTGCCGCATGAAGTGCTCAGGATCCTTGTTTTTTCTCACCAGTAAAATTTGCCTTATTTAATCAGCGCATTTTCTCGATTCAAGAAGACACAAATTTCTGTTTTTAAAAAACGGTGACAAAAGATTAAAAATTTCGTAAAAGGCTCCCGTCTCGAATGGGTTAAATCAAATGTCCCATTTAGAAATAAAAATTCTAAATTAAAAATAAAGATTCTCATTTTACGCTTTACATTGTACACACTGAATACTTTGTGAAAAATATTAAACGATTTATGCATATATATTTACCTATTGGAAAACGTTTAAATCTTATGCGATTTCTTTTAATACAAAAAATGGAGATATTCTGCAAGGATATGGAAAACTTTGGAATAATTAAATATAGGCCATTCAAAAGTATTTTTATTCATATTAATGTAGACATCTCATTATGTCCTTGTGAACATACAAATTGTTAATATAATTTATTTATGGACAGATTTGGAAAATCTATATATTTAAAACGCTAAGTGTTTTCTTTGGACAATCCGTGAGAAGAAACTACTCCATTAAATTACACCAATCTTTTTTCAAATGAAAGATATATTGCCACAGATTTGTTATCATACATTCGTTTGTTCAAATATTTTATGAATTAGCCGTAATTTTAAATTAAAATTCTACAATTGCGCATGCGCAGTATATAAGTACAAGTCTGTCTTTGGTGTGACGCGCTGCACATGTGCAAAGATGCTTGCTCAGTTGAACTATCACATTACAGGTAGAAGTTGTTTTAAGTTCGTCTGCTATTCGATCTTAAGCGTCGTTTACATAGAGCGAGTTTACTAGCTACAAGCCAGCGAATTCACTAGCTGCTAGTAAAAATAAAGATTTCACGGTTAGTAATCTGAATATGTTTATATATTTTTTAAATATAATTTTAAGTACTTATAAATGCAAGCTAATTAATAACTAACTTCTTAAGTTTTTAAAATGTATATACGCAGGGGAAGACGGGGTACAATGAAACAAGGGGTACAATGAAACATTACTTGTAAAATCAATCAAATTTGTCATAGAGAGTTGCAGTTTATATATATGTTGTACAATTATATGTTCCAATTACTGATGTGATTTGGATACATTCACACTTCTACAACAGTAGCAATAGAAGATTATTGATTTTACACTATTGAAAGTAACTTTCTTTACTAAAAGTAATTTTGTTTCTTTTTCCTTGTTGTTATATGTAATAATTATTTTTTCTATACATTGTTATCTTTGGGTTGTTGTCTTCATACCTCCAAAACCAAACTAAAAACAATAAATATTAGAAGTTTGAAAAGTATTTAGTAACCTCAGTGCGGAGTACAATGAAACACTTGCAGACGGGGTACAATGAAACATGTTTTATTATAATAATAAAAGTAGTAAATAGAATATATTAGAAGTAAGAGTAGGAAAACAGAAAAAGAAAGTTTTTTTCTAACCAGGTCAGTAAAAAATGCTCTTGTTAAGCAATTAAAAAATAAAAAGAGAAAAAAAGCTAAGAAGGGATTGTTTTGAAAACAAACTCTGCCTGCTACAGACTCTGATGATGATGATCCAGATTTTTTTTCCAGGCCCAGCTGGTCATCAAGGTACTAAGAATGAGATATCCACGCACAACATGTATGGCACAAGCAGTATCCGTATAAATGGAAACATAAGGAAATATATACCATTGGAGAAATCATACATTTAAAAGAAGTCAAATGTGAAGTACTTGATATAAAAAGACTCCAACCTAGTTTTAATTTTTTTTAGAAACTTGTATTTTTAAAAAAAACTCATTGTGTTGAAACTACCACCACATATTCCTTCAGGAGCAACTGAAATATAAGCAGAAATGCTAATTTTTTAAACTGACTTGAGCCAATTTAATATAAAATGAAAGGTATTTATTAAACTAATAGAATTTTCTTATTTTTCATCTTAGACTATAATATTTTTATAAAATTCCTTATTAATGAAGTTTTGTTTTTGTATTTATCTCATTTTTCATAAAATAAACTATACTGGGTGAAAATTGCTTCCATCATTTGGAGTGTTTTATTGTACCCCAGCATACGGGGTACAATGAAACACTGTAAGACATTTATATTTTGTTATTTTTCAAGCATAAAAATATTGTTTAGAACCTAATAAAAATTTATTTAGATGGGGAAAATACAAGATTAAAAATATGCATAAATTATATTTTTGTGCATGCAAAATTGTGGATAGGAAAAAAAATTAGTAAATTTTGTTTCATTGTACCCCGTCTTCCCCTACAGAACCATTTATCCGGAATGCTTGGGGTCAGATGTATTCCGGATAACTGTTTTTTCCGGTTAACTGGTTGTGCATTAAAGCAGCATTCATTTGATAAATTTTATGGAATATGCGTGGTTGTGGCATTATTCCTCATTTTAAATTATTAGATTAGTTGGATTAAAAATCAATGCAAGAAAGATAAAAAATTAGCCAGAGTTTAAAAGAAGGCAATTTATGGGAATCCCTTAGGAACAAAAATTCTTCTGTTTCCTCTGCATAAAAATTAAAACATCTAAAATACAACTAAATGTGATGACGAAAAATACTAGATGTTGTCATCAAATTGTACAATTGTTTCAAGCAAAGCCTATGTCAAACTGGCAATGTATGACACCTTCTTCTGCAAAGATTCTGAAATCAGTCTATCAGAAATATCATTCCGGATAACTGGTTTTCCGGTTAACTGGTTTCCGGATAAATGGTTCCATACTGTATATCTGATTTAAAGTCTTTTAAATTAAAATCAAATAAATCCAACGTTGATATTCACACTAAATTCTGTAATCGCTTCGAAATTCATAAAACTAAATTAGTATGTGTGTGTGTGTGTTTTTTTTCGAACATTTTAATAACAAATATAATTTTTTCAGACCCATTGAAATTTATAATATGTAAATTATCATCTTTATGTGTGTGTAATACATGCTCCACTTTCATTAAATAAATATTGTAGTATGTATTCCAGAATGTTGTGTATAATCTAGAATAGATATGTTTAAAAGAATACTTAAGTAGTACAAAATTCCTGTATACTGTACAAAATTCCTAAATCCCCTGCCCCCCCCCCACCCTGATTGGAAAACATCGTTTTTTTCCATTGTCCTCCCCCCCCCTCCCCCCTTTGTATAACTGAAAGCTAAAAGAAAAAAAATTAAACAGTTTTCATTTCTTTTTCTTCTTTTTTTTTACAATAATGTTGGCTAATTTGGCAGGGCACAGTGCCCGGCAGCCCTTTAAAAATATTTTATTATAAAATGACCCCCCCCCCCCCCGTTTCTTGTGCAATTGAAAGCTTAGAATTTTTTTCTTCAAACTTTAAAGCGGTTTTTAGTGCTTTTTAAAAATAGTGACTGTTTCTAAAAATAGTTGACTGTAGACTATTTTGGCAAGGCCTGGCAACCCTTTTTAAATATTTTGCACATCCAACAACCCTTACTGCTCTTTTTGGCAACAAATTTTTCCAGTCGCACGAGGCAGGCTTTTTTTTTACTTTTTTTTTTTCTTTGTGACCGACTGAAAAATTTTGAGATTTTTCTTTGCAACCGATTAATAAATTTCATGGTTTTATCCTGTGACAGATCGATAAAATTCACAATTCCTCCACCTTGCAATTCAACTAAAAAGTTTTATTGTCTTTTCCTTTGCCCCTCCCCCTCCCTTGTGCAGCTGAAAGCTAATTTTTTTTTTTTTTTTTTTTTTTTTTTTTTTTCAAAATTTTAAGCGATTTTCAGTGTTTTTTTTAACAATATTGTTGACTTTTTCCAATTTGAACAATTTTTTGTACTTTTCAGTTAACCAGGTGCCAGTGTTATATATACATATAAAGCAGAGTCGAGTGTCAGTATTGTTGTTCCTGCATCTCTTAAGCCTGGCTCCAGGAGGTTCCAAGTTTGCTCCCTGATGTGGACAGCGAGGCCAATTTCGAACTTAGCCCAAAGCATCTGAAATGAGCCTGGAGTTAGTGATGCGCCCAGTGGCTGCACGTAAATATATCAGTTATTTGCAGCCTGTTTTTTTTTCTAGAAAAAATACCTATGTTTAAACACCACTATTTTCTGTTAATAATTAATTTTTTTCTTATTTTTATTCATTTCATTCCAATGTTTATTTATATATATTTCTGTGAATTTTATTTTAAAATAAATGCGTGCAGTAGCACTTTGAAAACTTAAAATTTGTTTGTTTATTTATTAATTAACAAATTTTTAATTTTTAGATTTTAATTGAGTTTTAGCTTGTAAAATATATTTAAACTAGTCTCCCTTAATGTATACTAAGCATTGTATCATGCTACTTTTATACAAAATTTACTTGCTCAATGCTCAATCCTTCGCCAAATCGGAAGATTCTGATCGAGAAATCAAGAAGTCTTCAAGAAGTTTTTTTTATGTTAGCCAAATGCAGGTAATAAAGTGCCAAACATTGTTACCATCGCATTTTTTCGTATTTCATTAGTATCATTTAAAATATAATCCTTTCACTAATTTTATTTAAAATCCATAACTTAAAGACTGAAACATTTAAAATTCATCACTTTCACTTAATTCTCAAAAAAAAAAAAAAGAGAGAAGAAAGTTATAAATTTCATAAACCATGATATTTAATTTCAATATCAAAAGCATTGGTTTAATTTACCACACGAAAAATCTGGCAAGTTATAAAATGCCATTGGCGAGATTATCGCCTGCCTAACATAAAAGTACTAAGAATTCATTGCGATCATGGCAACTTTTATGTACTTTTATTCAAACAAATATTTTTTATTATAGAAAGGATCACGTTGCATATGGAAAGCAAAGGGTTCAGCCCGTTGGAGTCACGCAATGTTCAAATACACCAATGCAAGCGTAATAAAGAGCATTACGTCACTCTAGCGGTCTGTAAAAAAAAAAGACACTTGGGGATGCACTGTGGTAGCCTGTCTTTTTCATTAGCCTCGGATAAAGAGCAGGAGGCCAGCGGGTCAGTCCTGCTTTGACTGTAAATAAATCTCGCTCTTGAAAGTTGTAAATTGTGCTTGTTTCGAGTGTTTCTGGAATCAAGTTCTGCTTAGACAGACATAATCGAACCTCTAGTCATAGTATGTTTGTCATATGAATTGAATATTTTCAACTGAGTGAAAAAATGCCCAGGCCGGGAATCAAATCCAGATCCTTGGCTTACAAGACCAATGCTTTACCATTTAAGCTAACTGGGCTGACAACCAGCCAGCATATTTCGCTCAGAAAACTTTATTGGTAGTAACATCTGGTCTGTCATGTAGACAGCTCAACAGAACAAACCGCAGGTATGGAACTCCATATAAACAATGGATACGTAGATGGACTATTATTTTAACACAATCAAACTGATTGGTAAAGTTATCATACGAATTGAACATTTCCAACTGAGCGAAAAAATGCCCAGGCCATGAATTGAACCCAGATCCTTGGATTGCAAACAAATGCCGCCCTGGGCATTTTTTTCGCTCAGTTGGAAATATTCAATTCATATGATAACTTTACCAATCAGATTGATTGCGTAAAAATAATAGTTCATAGTATGTTTGCTTTGCTTGCATAAAAACTGCTGAGCGCCTGCATAATGTTAGACTACGTGTTTTGATAACACCTGATTTATAACTGAAAAATAAGTTTTTTTGAAAAGTTGCAGGCGATTTTCTGTGATTTTTAACAATAGTGTTGACTGTAGGTTATTTTGACAGGGCTTAGCCTCCAGCAGCCCTTTTTAAATATTTTGCACATCCAACAACTCTTGCTGCTCTTTTTGGTAACAAATTTTTTCAGTCGCACAAGGCAGGCTTTTTTTTTTTCTTTGTGACCGACTGATAAATTTTGAGATTTTCTTTGCAACCGATTAATGAATTTCATGGCTTTATCCTGCGACAGATAGATACTCCCCCTTCCCATTCAACTGAATTTTTTTTTCCTTTGCCCTTGTGCAACTGAAAGCTAAGACTTTTTTTTATTCGGTTTTTCAAAATTTCAAACGATTTTCAGTGTTTTTAACAATACTGTTGACTGTAGTCCAATTTGGCAGAGCGAAGGATATTTTTCTGTTATACGGAATCCATTGTTGCCAAGCATAATAGTTGGCGCAAAATGAAAATCACGTGAGTTGAAACATTTGAAAAATAAAAGAAAAAACATTGTTAATAATTAAGTAAGCCTGGCACAAATGTCATATATGCACCGGGTATTTAACTAACACCAAAGTGTCGTTATTTTGCTTGATATGATAACAAGTTTTTCGCTAAATTGGTGTCTGAAAAAAATCGTGCCAATATATATGATATCTGTGCCGTGAGCCTTTTAAAAATATAACATTTGAAAATTATAGACTTTTACGAACTATGGCATGTCTATACGAATAAATGTATTATGGTGTATGGTATATGATGTGTATATATGTATGGTATATATTTATGTGGTATATGATAGCATATATTACGAACTATGACAGTACATCGCATGGTTTACAATAAAAATTCTTTTCGTGATCAAGGTTGAAATAATTGGTGTCTTAGAATATATTTTGCCAGTGTCTGTATAACGGAAAAGTACCGAGCGGAGTACTAGGCAGCTGTTTTTAAATATTTTATACATCTGATAACCGTTACCGCCTCTTTTTGGCAACAATTTTTGGTACTTTTCAGTTAACCTGGTGCCAGTGTTATATATACACATATACATGTGAGTTGTGGTTTTAGATTCCCATAAAACCCTACTCATAGCAACAGGATATGGTCAGCACTTTTCCATGAGAACGTGTAACCGCAGAATAGCAGATGTTGAATTTGCTGATATGCAGTCTCCATTCTCTTCGCCTGGAAACAAGTAACAACCGAGAGCAGATTGCATTCTGACGCGGCCGATGGTAGGATCTCGCTCTAGACGAGAGCAGAGGCCGATCTCCCGACGATTCTGTGAGCACGTATGCTGCAGAAAAACTCCCTACCCTCCCGTACTTGTAAATATAATTTCTATTTAATATGTGAAACTATAACCTAGAATCATTAAACTCCTTTTTTCATTAACTACGATCTTATCTTTATATCATCCTTATATTACATGTGGGCTCTAGGCCGATTTGAATCCCAAACAAATTAAAAAATAAAATTCTCTAGGCTTATTTACCGATCTACGTTTAAAATCGGAGAACTTCTTTTTCCGTCCTGTTATCTATCTTCGTATTCCAGCAGACGTGATTCATCCCCTTAGCCATCTGTGTGAAGCTTTATTTTTATTTGTGCAAGATAGTTATCGCTGTACAAGGAATGAATCTTCGACTGCAAGTATATTTTTTTCCTACGGATTATTAATTGGATTACTTCAATATATCGTGGTGAAGAATTTATTTTTCAATTGGATAACTCCTTTTGAAGTAAGTTTATTTTTTTCTCTTTCCTTTCCTGCCTTTTAATATGGAATTACAAGAAATTCAATTTATTAAAAGCCAGTTGAAATCGGCTAAAAGAGATAAAATCAAATTATTGCATGAATTTATATTTGGTTGCGATAAAAATCGCCAGAATAGAGCGAATTTAAGGAAATTTAAAGGTTTTTCTTTTACTGACAAAAGCGATGAGTATGAAAATAAACTCAAAGTAATTTTGGACGATTACGATCAGATACAATTGATTACTATTGCTAATATCTTATCCATTGACATCCATGGATCAAAGGAAGATATAGGGCAACGTATTTTAAGCGCACTAGTTGATATTTCGGCTTTTAAAGACACGTTTACGGCAGTTTCCGAATCGGATACAGAATTTGATGATAGCCACAATAGTAGTGGAAGCACTGGTTTATCTTCCCCTTTGGCAGTACAGCCAGACCAGGCGCGTGTACACCGTACACACTCCGCGCCCAAACAGACAATTTCTTTCCATGACATTGATAATTTAATTACACCGTTTAGTGGTGATAAAACGGAAAACATTCAAACATGGTTTCAGAGATTTGAATCTCTGGCCCATTCATTTGAACTGTCCGACATACAGAAATTTGTGTTTGCTGAGCGGGCATTAAAAAGTTTAGCATTATTGTATGTACGTAGTGAAAATAACATTTCTTCATATGCATCACTCAAAGAGGCATTGTTTCGCGAATTTGGACAATCAGCTTCGCCCGCCCAGATACATCAATTACTAGCCGCTAGAGGCTGCCGCCCAAACGAAAAACTATTGGAATATTTTTTGAAAATGAAAGAAATAGCACAAAGAGGAAACATCGATGCTATATCTTTAATTCACTATATAATTAATGGGATTAACGATACACCACATAATAAAGCAATATTATATGGAATCTATGAATTAGAGGAATTTAAGAAAAATCTTTTAATCTATGAAGTCTGTGGTTCGGTTACACATTTCAAGCCTAAGGCGACACACGTCCCTTTGGGTACCCAGAAATCATTTCCCAGCGAAAAACCTCAAAAAATTACTTGCTTTTCCTGTGGGGCCAGGGGCCATAAATCCATAGATTGTACGCGTAAAGGACAAGGTTCTAAGTGTTTTAATTGTTCTCGTTACTGCCACATATCATTAAATTGCACAGCCCGCGGTTCAAAGCCAAAGGCAGCAACTGCACTCAGCCCCCCTTCTCAAGCTGCCACTGCCGGAAAAGACAGACCAGTTCACACGATCGAGCTAACTCGCTCCCAACAACACATGCAAAAAGTAGTCCGAATTGCAGACATGGAGGTGCATTCTCTCGTTGATACCGGAAGTCAAGTGACCCTCCTCCGTGAGGACATTTACCGTCTGCTCGGGTCCCCTCCTCTGACACCAGTACCCCTACGGCTCTCGGGGTTCGGCAGCGGTAACGTTCAGCCAAAAGGTTCCTTTTTAACAGATATCAATATCGACAAATCCACTTTTTCTACCATTGCTTATGTTATTGGTTTCGCTCACATGTCGCACCCTGTTATCCTCGGAAAAGACATCATATGCCAAGGCACACTAACATGTAACAAGACTGGCATTACTTTGTCGAAACATCCCCCGGCTGATATTTTTATTAACCTTATCAATATTTGCGATGACATGTCCGAAGTCGATTTAACTCATATCACCGACAGAACGTGTCGCGAAGAAGTGGCTGAACTGATTGAAAATTATTGCCCCACAAAATCGAAATCTACCGACTTAAAAATGTCCATAGTATTGTCTGATGACCAACCAGTTTACCAACGCCCGCTACGAATGTCCATGGCTGAAAAAAAGATTGTCAGCGACCAAATTAAACAATGGCTACAGGACGGCGTAATAAAACCTTCTTGTAGCGATTACGCAAGCCCAGTAGTATTAGCTAAGAAAAAGGATAACTCTATGTGATTATGTATAGATTTTCGTAAGCTTAATAAAAAAATTATAAAGGATAGGTTCCCTCTACCCCTTATTGATGATATTCTTGACCAGTTACAACAAGCGCAGGTCTTTACATCTCTCGACCTAAAAAATGGGTTTTTCCATGTCGATGTGGACCCACAGACAACTAAATACACAGGTTTTATTACACACGATGGACAATTCGAGTATTTAAAAGTCCCTTTCGGACTCGCATCCAGCCCCGCGACATTCTCAAGGTATCTAGCCTGTGTTTTTCGCGAATTACTACTAGAAGGTGTGTTGATTTTATATATGGACGACCTCATCATCCCCGAACGTACCGAAGCCGAGGGTCTCGAAAAACTCAAACGAGTGTTAGAAACTGCTGCTGATTACGGACTTGATATTAATTTTAAAAAATGTCAGTTTCTGCAACGAAAAATTGAATTTTTGGGCCACGTCATTGAAAATAATACTATAGCGCCCTCCCTAACGAAAATTAAGGCCGTCCAACATTTTCCGGAACCCACAAACGTTAAACAGTTGCAATCACTCCTAGGTTTAACAGGATATTTTCGGAAGTTTATTCCCAAGTATGCCTCTATCGCACGGCCCCTGAGCGATCTCTTGCGAAAAACATCAACTTTCGAGTTTGGACCGGCGCAGAGGGAAGCGCTGTCCACGTTATGTAATCTACTCACAAGTGCTCCAGTTTTACACATTTTTATACCGGGTTCGGACCTCGAAGTGCACACTGACGCCAGTAAAATGGGCTTCGGCGCAGTTCTCATGCAGAAATCCACCGACGGACACTTCCATCCGGTTCAATATATGAGCAAAAAATATCACCACAGGAGGAAAAGTTAAGTAACTACGAATTGGAAGTATTGGCAGTCATCGAAGCTCTCAAACAATTCCGTGTCTACCTCCACGGCACTCGATTCCGTGTCATTACCGACTGTCAAGCATTTCAAAAAACTCTCGACAAAAAGGATCTTACGCCGAAAATTGCGCGTTGGGCCCTATTCCTCCAGGAATTCGATTTTGAAACAAAACATAGACCGGCGACGAAAATGAATCACGTGGACGCGCTAAGCAGGTACACAGTTATGCACATTACATACGATGAACTGACACTAAAAATCATGAAAGCCCAAGCAAATGATCCCTTTATTTCCAGCATTAAAACAGCAGCGTCGGAAGCACCAGTAGCCGACTTCACGGTGCGCAACAACATTTTGTATAAACTCCAACAGGGTCGAGATTTATTAGTGATTCCAGAAGCAATGCAAATTAGCATACTCCAAGATATACACACTAAAGGACACTATTCTGCTAAAAGGACAGAAGAAATTGCATCCCAAAATATTTTCATTCCTAACATACCGGAGTTGACACGCACAGCCGTAACGAACTGCGTTCCATGCATTTTAGCTTCTCGAAAGTTGGGAAAACAGGAAGGTTTTTTGCACTCTATCCCTAAAGGTAACAAGCCGCTCGACACTTACCATTGTGATTTTTTAGGCCCATTACATTCCACAAATAAAAATTATAATCACCTCTTTACTGTAGTGGATGCTTTCACTAAATTTTTTTGGTTATATCCAGTCAAATCTGTGGCGGCGCAAGATGCACTAGATAAACTTAAATTACAACAAATTACATTTGGAAATCCCCGAAGAATAATCACGGATAAAGGACCCGCATTCACTTCTTCAGAATTTAAAAAGTATTGCGAACAAGAAAATATAGAACACCATCCCATTACTACCAGAGTAATGCGAGGAAATGGACAAATCGAAACACAGCATAAAACGCTCATCCCTATTTTGACGAAATTATCTTTAGATGATCCAACGAAATGGTACAAACACGTACCAGCGGTACAAAGGATAATAAATAGCACGACTTCATCTGTCACGAAATTTTCCCCGTTCGAGCTGTTAACGGGTGTCAAGATGAAAAATAAAGACGACTTAATGATAAAACAACTCTTGGAAACTGAACATATCGAATTACACATGGATCATAAACAAACATTACAGCATAGTGCAAAAGCCAACATTTTAAAACATCAGGAACTTAGCCGCGCCCAATATAATAAGAAAAGAACCCCCCTCCCCCCCCACGGTATACAAGGTCAATGATCTAGTAGCAATACAACGTACACAGTTTGGAACTGGGTTAAAACTTCGACCCAAATATTTTGGACCATATAAGGTTACAGCCGTGAACCCTAATGACAGGTATGCAGTTACAAAAATAGGAAACCATGAAGGTCCCATTATCACAACGACATCCGTTGATCACATCAAATAGTGGCCTTCAATTTAAACAGTTGTGCAGTCCATGCTGTGATTTTTTTTTTTCGCATGGCAAATCCATTTTTTTTATTATTAAATCAGCAAAACAGTGTTTTTTTTGTAGTTTTGCTTAAAACTTTTTATAAAATCAGCAAAACAGTGCTTTTTTGTAGTTTTGCTTAAACCTTTTTATAAAATCAGCAAAACAGTGCTTCTTTTGTAGTTTTGCTTAAAACTTTTTAGTAAATCAGCAAAACAGTGCTTTTTTTTGTAGTTTTGCTTAAAACTTTTTATTACAAGTGCAAAACAGTGCTTTTTTTTTAGTTTTGCACAAAACTTTTTTCCAGACTGCCAAGCAGTGGCTCTTTTTTTTTTCATTTTGCATAAAACACTTTTGACTATTTAGAACTGTGCCAGCAATATTATTATTTTATTATTATGTACCTGTTTTATATATATATATGAAATTTTTTACCTGTATTTTTATAATTTTATATGTTATATGTATAAGTATATTATTATTATGTGCCCCCCTCCCCCCACCTCGCATATTTTTTTACAGAAGTAAGAGCTAGCTGTCGAAAAAAAAACCCTTTTGGTGGGAAATCCCCCTTTTTTTTTTGCTTAGACGAGGCAAACCTCTTTTTTTTATATTTTATTCCCGAATGACGTTGGGATAAAGATTTTTTTTTTACGAAATTCTACCTAAGATGAGGCAGATTTTAGTATGTTTTCGTGATGATAATATAATGGGCAGACGGCCTTTCAGATTATATTTTTCATCCCTGATGATGGCTCATGAGAAAGACGGTCTCACGGCGCAAATTGATATTATCCTGAGATTTTTTTTATTCTTTTGGTTTTTTTGGAGATATCCCACGGCAGCTCAGCATTAATTTACATAAAATTTAGAATTAATTTTTTTTATTATTTAGCTCACTTTTCCTAATTATTTAATGACAGTTTTTTTCCTTTGGATCTTAATTATTTTTAGATAGTTTTTTTTTGTTTTTTGACATATCTTGTTGCTTATTTAACGCGCTGTCGAGGTCGACAAGCGGACAAGATGGCCAAGTGTGAGTTGTGGTTTTAGATTCCCATAAAACCCTACTCATAGCAACAGGATATGGTCAGCCCTTTTCCATGAGAACTTGTAACCGCAGAATAGCAGATGTTGAATTTGCTGTTACGCAGTTTGCATTCTCTTCGCCTGGAAACAAGTAACAACCGAGAGCAGATTGCATTCTGACGCGGCCGATGGTAGGCATATCTCGCTATAGACGAGAGCAGAGGCCGATCTCCCGACGATTCTGTGAGCGCGTATGCTGCAGAAAAACCCCTACCCTCCCGTACTTGTAAATATAATTTCTATTTAATATGTGAAACTTTAACCTAGAATTATTAAACTCCTTTTTTCATTAACTACGATCTTATCTTTATATCATCCTTATATTACATACATGTGTATATATATATGTATTTGTGTGTGTATAACATATAAGTATAAACATATGTGTAAGCATGTATACATATGTAAACACTTATATGTATAAACATATAAGTACATATATATATGTGTACTTATGTGGTCATTGCCGTCAATGAACGATTTCTTATATTGCTCAAAACATAAATTTAAATTAAACACATTTATTTGATGAATTTATTATTTATTAAAGTTATTGAAGCTATAGCATATTTGAATTTAGTTGATTGCAAGATGTATTTTAATGTTTGTGCATGTACTAAATTTTAAAATTCATTTTTTTAATAAATTTCAATGGTATCGATTGTTTCAAAATGGTCCATGTGCTCTCATTTTTCATCTCAATTTTTTCTCTCATTCCTTTAAAAATTTCTATGGCTGTTTGTCTTTATATATTTCATAAAACTGTGCATGTTTTTTTTTTAAACTAAATATAATTTCAAAAGTTAAAAGCAGCTAATTGCAGAAATCCTGAAAATTTCATAAAACTAAGTTTTTTAAAAAAAACTTGTATATTAAAATAGATAAAATTTGATGCACAGTTTCATTTATATGTATAAATAAAACTTGCATTAAAAATATTGGTGATTTTAATTGCTGTAAAATGTACATAGTATATAGTATATAGTTCGAAAAATTCTTTGTAACGCTACGAATTTTGTCGTCAACGAATGATGTCTTATGTTGTTCATTTTTCTCAAAACATAAATTTAAATTGTATAAACATATTAATTTGATGGAATTATTGAATAAACTTATTGAAACTGTGGTTATATGTGAATTTAGTCAATTAGAAGGTATTTTTTAATATTTGTGTCCTCATTAGGCCTTAAAATTAATTTTTCTCAGTATAAAAATTTTGTCGATATTATTAATTCAGAATGTTCCATGAGCATAATTTTTCCTCCAATTGCTTTGAAATTTTTTATAGCTATTTGTCATTATATATGTCATAAAACTGTGCATGTTTTTTTGAAAATAAATATAATTGTAAAAGTTAAAGGTAATTAATTGTAGAAATATGGTGCAAAAATGCTCAAAATTAAAAAAAATTCAGAAAATATTTTTTTCTGACCTTTATATTCAAATATATAAAATTTGATGCACAGTTTTACTTATATGTATAAATCAAACTTCTATAAAAAATATTGGGGATTTTCGTTGATATTGAATGTGCATGGGACATTTTGAAAAGTTCTCCATAACATCTAAAATATTACAAAAAATTCCCTTTTTTTAAATAAAATTGTTTTTTAATTTTTTTTGTGATAAATGTATCCCATAATGCATATAATGTACCCTTGAATAATATTTAAAGTGAAATTTACAAAAAATAAAAAAGGATGTAAAAGAATTTGCTTCAAAAGTTCCTGGCTGTTTTTTACCGTTTTCTTAAGTGTAACTCTCTTAATTTTACTTTGAATTTCATAAATGAGACATTATTTAAAGCATTAATTGCGTACTAATTACTTCCACACTCCCTCCTATATTGCTCCCTTTTTATTTGATAATTATCAATACCATATGATTTTATTCTAAAACACCATAGATTACTATATAAATGCCATAAGATTTCGCTTTAAAAACACCATAGATTGTGACCCAATTCCATAAGATTTCATTAAGAAACCCCATACAAATGCCATAGCATTTCATCCCTAAAACTCCTTAAACGTTTACCATACAGTGCCATAAAAATTACCATACAAATGCCATCCCAAAAGCTCCTTAGACATTTACCATACAGTGTCATAAAAATTACCATACAAATGCCATCCCAAAAGCTCCTTAGACATTTACCATACAGTACCATAAAAATTACCATACAGTACCATTTCCATGCCATTGTTTCTATGGTTTTCCATAGGATATTTTTTACCTTAGGCAAAAAGCCATAAGATTTCACTTATGGTTTCTTTATGGGTTTTTTTATGGTAATTCTATGTCATTTTTTGCTAAAGGTGTCATTCTCCAAAATGACTTGCAAGATTTTCTAACAAACAGCACTCTGAGTTTTTTTTTAAATTATGGATTTACCAATCAGACTTTTTTGAAACAGATGCAGCCAATTGTAATAAAAATGAATTCTACAAGACATGTAAAGTACTAGCGACTTCCGTCAAACTTGTTAATGATGTAGCCGAAAGTTATATAGCACTCATGGAGGAATACAATAAACTTCATTCAAAAGATAAAGAACAAAAACAGTATTTCAAGAATATGATGATGGCAATCCAAATCATTTATTTGTTCATATTCTGCTTCAGAAGAACACAAGCTTCTCTGGATAATCCGGTATTAACAAAAGCTATATCAAAAGTCATACATTTTACTTGCTCGGTACTCACCACGACCCAAATATTATGTTACCAGCAGAAGCTATTGCCTCTTGAACTATCCTGATTGAAGTTTTGGAACAGCAAGTAACTGGTCAATACCTTTACCTGAAGCAATAATGGGTAATTTGTCTACAGTTTCAGATCCTGAAATGTCTTTGAAAATTTTGCAATCCCAGTGAACAGTCAAAAGAACGCTTGCCGAAAACTCTTTTTTTAAGTTTTGGCCTCTGCTTGCTCGTCTTCTGATACGAATATGTCCATTAAGTACGACATTTTACGAATATCAAAAAATCAAATTCTATAATTTATAAACATTATCCTTTAAATGTTTATGCATTTTAGCTATTTAAGATTAAAAAGTAACGGAGAACTATTTTTCAAGGCGGAATGTTACATTCTCTACCTTTCACAATGCTGCCAATTTGAGGTGAAATAGAGTGTAGTCATGAAATAGTCCTGACTGTGTTCGGTCAATAGGTTGCGTAAATATATTGAAACTTGAAACAAAGGACAGTCTTTACAGCCTAATATCATACCATGATTCAATTTGGCAATGACTATGGATTTGTATTAATATTATATTATTAGATTACAAAATATGTCAATTTTTATTATTGAAAAAAAATTCAAACCTTGGTAGCGACCCCTAAAAATTGTTTTAAAATTTTGAAATTTTTGTGGAGGTCTTTATTTTATACATAGAACAAAATAGGAGGGTGCCCCATAGAAATTTTAAAAGTTAATTTTTTAAGGATCACCCTAATATATATATATATATATATAGATATAGATAGATAAAGTTTTGAACTGGGGGGGAGGGTGGTTTTGGGTTCTAGAGGTCATGATCGTCATAGATCTGCAAAAATATTACAAAAATTCCAACATAGGGAAGAATGTTATAGGTAGCATTTCTTACGAAAACTACCTAAAAATACTTCACATATTCTAAAGTCACTTTCACCTTTATATATATCTATCTGTGTGTGTATACGAAAGACGCTTTCTGTTTTGAATGTATAGCATCAGTTGAAAGATGTTAACTCATTTCATATTGGTGAGTTTAGCGTCGTTGTAGTACCACTCGAACGCAAGGCATCAAGGACCGAGAATTTCTCCTATATTTAAAAAAGTCAGCGTTCTCACATTTCTTTTAATTAGAAATGACGAATACACACGTTTGATGGAGGAGCTCACAACCAGATAAGTATTTGTATCTTTACATATTGAAATCCCATAATATTTCTCTAATAAATTATACTTTTATAACAGTTCATAACAACTTATAGCAGCTTCATAAGAAACACTGTAACAACTGTATACTAGCTCGTAACTTAATTTAACGCCCTAAAAAAACTACATATCATACACCGAAGAATATTACATAGCTCGTGTGATGTTCCGTGGATTTTGATAACAAGGAAAATCACAAAAAATCCCATCTCTAAACCGGTTCATTAGCTTTTATCGATAGTAGTTTTATTAGCCTAAAAACCCAAGACCCCGGTAAGCTGCAGTGAGCAGTTCTTCTGAACCGACCAATGCTTCCGCTGGATACCGTTGCTGGCGTAAGGAAAAACTTGATGCAATACGGCGCCGAATTGGACGCGAATGGTCACAAAATGTGCCCCATTGAAAATAAAAACTGGGGTGGTACATGTTAAGACGAAATGAATTATAATACGGAAAAGCTAAGTTATTTGGTGTAAAAAAATTTAAATATGAATTAGGGAAAGAAAAGGATTTTAAATTGGGAATAATAAATTGTATCGGAAAAAGTAGGGGAGGTAGGAGAGGTATGATACTTTTTTTTACGAATTTTTTACAACCCTTAGAAACATATTTTTAAACAAATTTTTCGTGTTTTCTTATAAAGTGACCTTTTATTCATTTATTAAAAATATTGTGAATTTAAAAAATAATCATTCAAAAAATATATTCCAATTATTGTGAATAGTTACTACTGTATCAAATCTCGCGATTGCTGGGGAGGATTGATACACTAGCAAGGAAGGTTTGATACATCGTTATGTAAATTGAAAAAAAAAATGCAGACAATTCAATTTATGTGTCATACAATTATTTATGATAAATCTTGAAATATTTAAGTAAAATTTAAAAAGAAATGACATTGACATATTTTTGTTTCAGAATTGTTTTTTAAAAAAATTTTTAAACAATTTCTATTATTTAAGCAATTCTATTAACACACTTTTTAGAAAATAAATAATGAAAAAAAAAAAAAAACCCTAGAGATCTTACTGAAAGAAAAAATTAAGTGAACATTGCTGATTTGCAAGCAATTTAACACAAATTTAGCACTTTTAAGATTTCTTTAACCCTTTCAGGTCAAAGCATTTTCAATACTAAAGTGTTGAATAAATGAATGGCACCGGAATTTACCAAAAAATTTAATTGGAAATAAGAAAAGGGCTATATTTCACTTTCATATTAAATATTTTACAAAAGGTTGGTGGTTTCAAAAAAAATATTTTACAAAAGGTTGGTGCCAATGTGGCGTTTGGGAAATTAAAATTAAGTGGTTTCTTAAACATACCACCACCCCTGAAATGGTTAAAAGAAAAAAATAATAACTATCATTTTGGTAAGTAAAATCGGGTGGATTTAATGTTTTTTTAATTTGCCCTTCGTCAATTACAGAAACATCTTCCTTTTCAGGCCATTTAAACTTTTTTCCTTCTACATGACGAGCAAAGACGAGCAAAGCGAACTAACCATCTATCATCGCACTGCTTTTTTATGTAACCTACATAATGTCTATGAATAGTCTCTTTGTTCTTCCTTGTCAATTTCAGTAGCTCTTGCTGTAAAACAATAATGGATATTACAGTCCTATATTAGTTTACAACTTAAAAAAACTTAAATTTCAAATATACAAGTGTATCATTTCTCCCCAGCACTAATGTATCATTTTTCCTATAATGCCTTATTGGATTTTCAATCACTTTGTATAAATGCAGTAGCAAAATGCCAATCTGCTTTCTGGTAAAACTCACCCTAACAATGTGCGTTACAAATATAAAAAAAATACAAGATATTATCTTCACAATAATAAGAGTTATGAAAGAAAATCAATATTTAAAAAAAATTACATTGACATTCCAAAAGTCTTCAAAATTAAAAGAAAAAAAAAAACGTCAGTTCTTCACTGCTAAGTCCAGCTAATGATGACCTCTACTAATAAAAGAAGACATTACATGTGTTAGAATGGCTGTTAATGCCATTTGTTGAGAAAAATTGTCAATGTATCAACCCTCCTTATGTATCAAACCTCCCCTACCTCACCTATAGAATATTGAAATACGTTATATATATATGCGTATCAATCATTTAATCTATCTATCTATCTTTCTCTTTTGCATTTTTTTTTTTTTTTTGCCTAATAATAGTTACCGCATTTGCCAACGTATAAGACGCTTCTTTGTCGCACTGAAATATTTAACATTCTTTAAGGCGAAAAGTATGAATGTAAAAGAATGACAATACCAATTCCTATAATGAATGAAACACGCCATACCTAGTTTTTAAGAAATGAAATGAAATATTTATTAAAATGCAACAATAATATCTTCTGAACCCATATTTAAAAATTTATGTTAAAACATCAGTAGCACCTTAAATATATAATTAGTACAGTTAGTCTATAAAAAGTATTTATTTTCTAAAGTTAAATATAATTTTTCATATATAAATTAAATTGGTTAAATTAACTAATTAGATTTCTTTACATGATACAAAGAGAAGAAATATCAAATAAGTGCGCAAAAATCGTAAACTCTCCGTCTTTTCATAGTATAATATGCACCACATCTTCATTTTAAAGGTAAAAATTGTTCATAATTATACTGGACAATATGGCAATTATCTGCTTTTATTAACATTATTTTACATAGTTAAAAGTGTTTATTAATTAGGTTTGTCTGTCTGTCTACCCAGGATCTATCTCTCGTAAATATACTGGAATTGCCATGTAATTTTTATATGTTATTGAGGTTTACTATAGGAAGTCCGGTATTAAAAATAAAGTGCGTAGCATTTATAGTTCGTTTCCAGGCACCCGCAAATTATTTTCTTTACATTATTGTCTATGGAGAAAAATATTTTGCGGAGAATTTTATTAATGTTTCGATTTTCCACACGTAAGGAAATTAATATGCATCATTGGGCTGGACTACAACATGATTTCTCTGAAGACTAGAGTAAGTAGCATTTATATTTCGTTTACAGGGATGCACAAAACAAATCCATTACATTATGTACTATAGGGATAAATCGTTAGCAGTGAATTTTTATTATGTTATGATACTTTAAATATAATGAAATTTGAAAGTATCACTGATGTGTAATAGAACATATATTCTATAGATTATGGAGTGCTTAGCATTCATCATTCATTCACATAGACGCACAAAAGTATTTCGTTAATGGACTGACTATCATAGATCATTGTTGGATATGCGTTTTTTAATGTATCATTCATTTTTAAACTTATCTAATTTTTAGTGCATTACGTGACGCGTATAAGTTCTTCAGATGAAATATAGGGCTGCCCAGGGCCAAAACTAAGGGGGGGGGGGAGCAGAGGGGGCACGTGCCCGGGGCGCCAGAACGAAGGGGCGCCAAATGAAGATTTTGTTTATCGATTTTTCTCACATCTATGTTTAGCACGGTATTGTTAAAATTATCCTGTCTGGTGTATGAAAAAGCATAGAAGTATCTAAAGATGATATTGCATAAGGATCCTGTATAAAGCGGAATTTTTTTCGATTCCTTACGATTCCGTTTTCAAGATTTACTATGGCACAAATTTGTATTCAATTTTAGAGGTAACTAAACTGTACATATTGGCGGCTATGCGATTCTATTAGTGTCATGAAAATTGCAGGTGTAGCCTCTTCTTTCTGCTCAAAGTATTAAATAGTTTTTCAATCGAACTTATATATTTGGAATGGATCATTTTTTTTTCTGATGGACTGATGGCTTCAATTATTATGAAACAGCCGTTATAAATGAAGTGTTATGTGAAGATGAAAGAACAGCCGTAAAAAGTTAGAACTCCGATTTCCTGGTCAGAATGGGGGAAAAATGGCCATAATTTTTTTTTTCAAAATTTACTGCAAAAATTTAAAAAAAAGAAGAAAAAATTATGGCCATTTCCCCCCCCCCCCCCATTCTGACCAGAAAATCGGAGTTCTAACTTTTTACGGCTGTTCTTTCATCTTCACACAGCACTTCATTTATAACAGCTGTTTCATAATAATTGAAGCCATCAGTCCGTCAGAAGAAAATAACTCGGTTAAAATTCTCTTTGTAAATATACTTTGCGGAAAAGGAGGGAGGGGGGGGGGCACCAAAATCCATGTTTGCCCCGGGTGCAAGAAAAGGTTAGTTTCGGCCCTGGGACTGCCCGAAATTATTTGCACACTAGGGCTGGATTATTTATGAATGTATTCGTCAAATATTGATATTTTTGGATTATCGCAATAACCATATCTAAGTTCTGACTTTGACGATATATCCCACTAAAGATATCTAAGCTCTGACTCTACCGATATATCCTAATAACCTTTTTTTCCGCACCGCGGTTTCGAACTCCGAGGAAAAGCGCCGAATATTCTGAACAAATATATTCTTTAACTTTTCCTGTTACGCAATTATTTGCGGCCCTGCTTCATTCAAAACAGAACACCTCCTTCCAGTGATTGTCGCTTTTTCGTTACTATCCCAGAGTAATTAATATCCCA
The DNA here is from genome assembly GCA_963932465.1 of Maratus speciosus. Taxonomy (NCBI): domain Eukaryota; kingdom Metazoa; phylum Arthropoda; class Arachnida; order Araneae; family Salticidae; genus Maratus; species Maratus speciosus. The sequence continues at coordinate 302,159,851 of OZ010796.1, read as the reverse complement.
ATATATTACAATACATTATCTACCAATTCCCTCAAACAAGAAGTTCCACTGCCCGTTCGTTACTGTTATCGTATGGGTTTTAATTCCGCCTCTGCTATTGGTCTTGACATAATGCAATATATCATTGCATCGATATATTTCAGTAGCATAAGCTTAAAATATGTGCTGGTTAAGGTGTTGTCGAGTTGATAGTAGGTAGAGCTTAGTATCTGGGAAGCTCGTCACGCAAGCAACCAGAGTCCGCTAATGGTAAAATTTTGCTTTTTGCGTATTGTCCATAGAGTAAATTTTTCTGGAGTGACTTTATCCTGTCTTGATATTTCAGCTTCAAATGAATATTTATCAGCAACTAAATTTTAATTAATATGAAAATATTTCCAAATGTGACTTAAATATTTATATTTCAAGGCAAGTTTCAATCTTTCATTCATGTAGTAAATAGATAGAAAAGTATAAATACAGTTTTTTTTTTTTTTTTTTTTTTTTTTTTTACTATTAAGAATGCACTGATACTTTAGAGAAAGAATGAGAACTTTTTTTTATGCTTCATCTGTAATCCTACTGAAACCCATTGAAACCTATTTAATTACAAGTATGATTACAAGTATATCATAATTTATATCCATCCAATTTTTAGCTTACAACTTATTCATTTCAATTTAAAAACTGGAATAATAACTATAAAAAGTCATGTACAGTCGTGGAAAAAAAAGTAAACAACCCTTACTAACTCTGCACAAAATTATCGTAGAAGAAAATTATAGATACCACACAATTGGTAATAAAGTCTACTTTTAAATGATGAATATAAAATTTGCTTAGGGGGCCATCTACATATTAAAACGAACCATAACTTTGTTTTTTTCAATAGTAGTACACAATTCTGACAGCATAAGTGAACTCTACACCCTTCAATTAGCCTAAAAAACAAATTTTTATGCAATTCGTACGATAAGTTTCCGATATATTAATTATTTTAAAACGAGTGTATTTTAGGGGCTGTATCCAAATTGAAGTTCCGTACTCGATTGTTGACCGAGAGAGCTCCCTTCTTGATCAAGGCATCTTAAGCTCCACTCAAGCAGTCATTGAAGACTGCTACATCAAGTAGGACGGTCGTTCTGTCAAGCCAAGCTGAAAAAAAATGCTAACCCCGCCAAACAAACAAACGCCAAGAATAAGGCAAGACACCGTAACTGCTTATTATACTGATGACAACTTCTCCATGTTAAATGAACGAAATATGTCAGCGTAAAATTTCCCATATCAAAAGAAGCAATCATCGCAGAAAAATAAAACCAACACTAGAAGGACCTAATAAAGAAGATCTTCAATTTGAGATCAAATGCATCCTCATAAATTAATTATAAACAGAGATATAGATTTTTTAAAATAATGTCGAGATGCTGAAAATGATCATTTTATTTTCTTCGTCACAACTTATGTTTAAATCGAGGTAGAGACTTAATTATTGGACATAAAAAAGTAAGGATTGCATTTTTGGACAGATATTTACTCAATCTACGTGCTTTTATAAAATTCAGCTTTAAAAACATTAATTTTCTATTCATAATTAGCGAAAAACTGTTAATTAGTTCTAAAGTTTACAAATTATGCCAAATAGCGATAAACCCACCAAAATATTTTAGAAATATTATACTTTTCTTTTATATTATCCTTTTGCAGTGATTTCATCGAAGATAACTATGGCTGAGATTCAGATAGATTTTTCGCTGTTAGCGAAATGAGTTTGACCAATCAGAAGCCTGCATGTTTGAGAATATTTGCTGTTTGTGGATCCCGGCCTATGTCATGAAAGTTTTGAGTCATTTTTTTAGTGCCGTGGATGAAGTGCAATGTTTGTAGAAATGTAGGTTAGGATCCAGATAGATTTTTCGCTGCTAGCGAAACGAGAATCGCCAATCAATAGCCTGCATTTCTGCAAACAGCGAAAAGTTCACAAAAATGCAGGCTTCTGATTGATGAATCTCGTTTCTCTGACAGCCAAAAATCTATCTAGATTGCGCACAATGGAGGATATTCCAAATATGGGTTCGAGGCTGCAAAAGTCACGTGATATCGGTAATTTATCCAAGGAACTTCTATCTGATAAGAAGGGAAGATACTACTACTTTGCCTCATGAACCGTTTCATTGGCTAGCGGGGATTTACATTACACGTCTACGGAGCCTTCCCTTCTTTACGATAGAAGTTTTTACCTTGACCACGTGATCAAAATGTAGATGGAATATCCTCCATTATGTTGAACACAATTTTGCCTTTCCACATCCAGGTAGGGTATTAATTGTCATAACAACAATACATATTCGAAACTATTTAAGGCACTGATTCTGAACTCCTTTGCTATACCTTTCAGTATTAAAGAAGTTGTTGTTTCCATAGTAACAGTACTTTTCTGTATTGCTTTCTCTAAAACACAAATATAGAAATTTAACAAAGAGCGCTCAGAATCAACACCATAACAGAGAGCCTTCATACATAAGAGTGGTGATATATGCACAGGAAGCATGCTCAGTTCAAGTTTTTGCCAAAAGTATGGCTACAGCGTCTAGAATACCTTGTGTGGAAATATGCTACCCAAACAACGCTAAAAATTTGTATCCCTTAAATGTGCGACGATACTGCTAAAATCCCAAGTATCAATCACAGCGACATCTGCGGGATTTAGTATTACATTGTATAGACTAGCAATATCTTGCAGTTTGAGAAAATATCCTGCAGATATCGCTGTGATCTGTATATTTCAGCAGCATCATTGCACAGTTAAGGGATACAATATTTTAGCACTTTTTAAAGTATTACAGGGATAGCCAATTTCCACACTATATATACAGCGCTTAGAAGATGCAGTGTGGAAAACGGCTACAAAATAGTGCTAAAAAATTGAATCCCATAAATGTACAACGATGCTGAATAACAAGATGTCGATAGTAGCGCTATCGTAGTGATTTAAAAACGATAGTCATTCTAAAAGAGACTCTTTAACCTATTTCACGTCATTCGTTAACTAAATTAGCTTATAACAGACCAAAATATCTTATAGTTTCCGATATTTAACATTCTATAATTTTTGAAAACTCAGTGTTTATATTGAAAAGAGTTACGAGATGGCGCTCGTATCAGCATATTGCCGCTGAGCATTGTTGGAGATTTATGGGATACAAGTTTTTAGCACTTTTTAAAGCATTATAGGAATAGCCGTTTTCCACACTGTATCTTCTAGGCGCTGTACTATAGCTCCGTTATAGGCCTAGATTATATGTTGTAGAAATCGACTATCCCAGCAATACTTAAAAAAGCGCGGAAATAGTGAATCTCTTAAATGTACAACGATGTTGAATTCCAAACAGTCATTTACAGCGACATCTGCAGGATATTATTTAAAGAAGAAAGAGACACGTGTAATGCACCGCTATAGCGTCTAGAATACATACTGTGGAATTTTGCTATCCAAGCAGCGCTAAAAAGTTGTATCCCTTAAATGTGCACTGACGCTGAAATCCAGGGAGCTGATCGCAGCGACATCTGTGATAAACTTTCAAAGTAAACATCGTATTATTACAGCGGGCTTGACGCCAAGCACATAGGTCAGATGTATGTTAATAAAATGTAAAAAAAAAACGCTACAGCGTCTAGACCAAATTATAGCGCCTAGAATATATAGTGTGGAAATTGGCTATCCCTGTAATACTTAAAAAAGTGGTAAAATATTGTATCCTTAAATGTGCAACGATGCTGCTGAAATATACAAATCGCAGCGACATCTGCAGGATATTTTCTATAACTGAAAGATATTGCTAGTCTATGCAATGTAATACGAAAATCCCGCAGATTTCGCTGCGATCGACACTTGGAATTTTAGCAGTATCGTCGATCATTTACGGGATACAAATTTTTAGCGTTGTTTAATAAAATATTTCCACACTAGGTATTCTAGACGCTGTTACCAAATCGTCATGAAGTTTTAGGAAATATCCTGCAGATATCGCTGTGATCGACTCATTGGATTTCAGCATCATTTGAAATTTAAGAGATCCAATATATTAGCACTTTTTAAAGTATTACTGGGATAGCTGATTTCCACACTATATATTCTAGGCGCTGTAGCACCGCGGTAGCCTGTCTTTTTCGTTTACCTCGGAGTAGATATAGATGAAGTAATTTGTAGCTGTTCCTAAACTGTGGCCAACAACATATAAGGCCAGTTCATAACGTCACACGGAGTTGATTATCTGTACACGGCAATGGACACAAAAAAAATCGGCTCGCAGCTTTGTACTAATCATCGTGTAAAGATGATCCAACTCTGAGACTAACGAAAAAGACAGGCTACCGCGGTGGGTCCGATTCTTCTTTTTTTACAGACCGCTGGAGTCACGTGATGCTCGATGCACCAAAGAAGGTGCGTGAAAAGAGCATCACGTGACTCCAGCGGTTTGTAAAAAAAGAAGAATCGGACCCACCGCGGTAGCCTGTCTTTTTCGTTAGCCTCGATCCAACTGCGTGTGACTTTTAAACATCATGAACTGGCCTATTATGTCATTGGTCGCGCTAACACCCTTCCTCCTGCGTCCACCGTATATAGCGGCATCTTGTACTGGAGACTGCTAAATGGGCTGCTATCGGTCAAAATCAAGAGAGAAAAGGGCAGAAGAGAGGGAAATAACTCGTTTTTTTGGTAACTAGTTTTTCACACGGGAAGATTGACATGTCTGTTCCTCTCCTTTCATAACTTCATGGTGGTGAAATACGCCAAAGCATCCTAAATATCTGAGCAAAGCAAAGAAACAAAATCATTCATCGGCTCGTGAATATGAACGAGCCAATGAATGATTTTTCTTCTTTGTTTTGCCTGCTTTGTGTGACGTTTTTCTGACACGTGTCAAGGCTTTCTCCAATATTTAAAGGGTGTTGAATAGGCCGGGATCAAGATAGATATTTCGCTATTAGCGGGATGGGATTGATCAATCAGACGTCTGCATTTTTCCGAACTTTTTTATGTTTGCAGTAAACACCGAAAAGCCTGCAAGGATAAAGGCTACTGATTGGTCAATGTAATTTTACTAACAGAGAAAAATTTATCTGGATCTCGGACATTAACTTTGGTTGGTTAAAACAATTTTGAATAAAATCAAATCAGGAAGCCAATGTTTGTTAACTTTTCTGGTTAGTTTAATTGAAATCTTGCTCGTCTATTACTGAAAACTGAGTTACCGTACTTTGGACAAAAAATTGAATATGAGTACACGACTTGTGCATATGTCCCCACTCTAACACAGTGTTGCCAGATGGGCTACTTTTTTTTAACTCAGATACTTGATTGGCACCACTTTTTTGAAATTGTTAAATGTGCCTTATTTAATGACATATTAATTAAGGCGAAAACAATGGGAATTTTACCGTTTATAATAAGTGCTGGCAATCAAGAAATCTGAATTAAAAAAAAGTAGCCCACTGGCAACACTGCTCTAACATATAAATGTTCTGTGTTATGACCATGATTCTAAGTGCAGTTGGTTAAATTTGAGTATCTGAGCATTAGAGAAAGCAACAGTGGCCCACTGTGGCTGAGTGGATAAGACACAATGCCGCTAATCGCTTGAGAGCGTAGGTGGAAGCAGATTCGAATCCCGCTGTGATCCGCATGTGATATGATGTATGTGTTCAATAAATCAAACAAACAAACAAGCAAGCAATAGTGAAAGGTACAGTTGGCATGGAAACAACGACTTCTTTAATTCGTATAGAAAATTAATGATTAGTAGTAAATGACTAAAGTTTAAAATGTAGGCAAATGGTCTGGAAATATCAATGGCTCCCATCTAGTATTTCACAAAATTAATTTAATAGATTCACATGATGTATAACTTGATGCAACTCTTAACTAATGAAAATTCTGCAACAAGACTTATGTAGGTAGATCTTTTGAATGAATAATTCAGAATTCTGAGAACAAAACGAAGTTCTTAAGGCTCTTCCTCACACTTCCCTCAAAAAAGGAAATACGATAGAAAGATATAAGAATGTGGATAGCTTCAATATGTCTGTGATCTTTTGTCAGAGTTCAGAAAAAGAGTCTGGGCATAAAAAAAAGACAAATTTAACGAACGATAAGACTATAGATTTCAGGCAATTTTTAACAGAAAAATATTTAATTCTAATGTATATGCGACTTTAATAATAGACTATTAAAGCTAATCAATTTAGGGGAAATTTTATAGTAAATTAATATCCTCACCTTTATGCAAATAGGCATGGATAAACAGACTTGAGTAAAATTACATATTTATTCTTTCTTCTCTATAACACGATCTAAATGAAGATGAAGTTATATGTACAGTTTATATCTCTAAATTTTTAGATTTTTTTTGTCAAAAATGTTCCTTTATTATGTCTAGAATTGCTAGATTTACAGATCTTCGATTCTTTAGATGCCTGCGGGTTTTCATTCTCGGATTAACCGTAGGTATTTGTAAAGGTAAATTTATTTTGCAAAACCGTCAGCAAAAAAAGTTAGAAAAAACAATTAACTGACAGACTAACTGTAAATATATATTTTATTTCGACTCTGTTTTTTACTAAATTTTCATCTTTCGTAGAAAATTTTAAGGAGATATAAATTGAGAAAGACTGATACTTTGAAAGAAGAAATTGACTTTCCTTACTTTTAAATTATTAATCACTATAAAAAATGAATGATAGGTAAACAAAATGTATAATATTGTGTTTGCTTCCTGCTTATAAAGGCTATACAAGGACTAATTTTAATTTGAGCTAGTAGAATTATTTCAGTTATATATCATTTGTTTTAAAAAAAGAACTGATATCTACTAAAAAACAACTTTTCAAAAGTAAAAAATAAGCCAAGCAAAAAACAAAAAAGAAAAGAAAAGAAAAAAGGTGAAAGTTGTGGCTAAAAAATAGTGTGATATCAAATTTCCAAGCTTATATTGCGGTACTTATTTAACATTTTTTGATAAAAATTTACCATATGTAAGTCGAGTACCTAAGTATGCGTTGATAGAAAGCCTTTTCTCCTTTACTAAATACATCATAACGTGTTTCTGAAAATTAATTTTTTTTTAATTATGCATGATGGGCTTGGCGGCCATCTTTCCATATTTTACACAAATTTCTAAGCACTCAAGCTCGTAACATATTTGCATTATTAAGAATTTCGAAGTTATAGTTTTAGCTACAGACAGATAAATTAAGAAAGTTTTTTATTTTGAAAAAAACAAATTGATTTTTACTGCTTTAACTAATTAATTAACCCCCCTCCGAAAAAAGAGAATCATAAGATGAAACCTGAAGTTACTTCAGCTTTATTTTTAGACACAAATTTTTAGGCACTCATTTCCATAAATTAAAAGAATAAAATGTTTGCTTTAGTAACAATTTCGAACTTCCAATCTTAATAATGAACTTGTGTGCTTAGAAATTTGTGTAAAATATGGGAAGATGGCCGCCAAGCCCATCATGCATAATTAAAAAAAAAATAATTTTCAGAAACACGTTATGATGTATTTAGTAAAGGAGAAAAGGCTTTCTATCAACGCATACTTAGGTACTCGACTTACATATGGTAAATTTTTATCAAAAAATGTTAAATAAGTACCGCAATATAAGCTTGGAAATTTGATATCACACTATTTTTTAGCCACAACTTTCACCTTTTTTCTTTTCTTTTCTTTTTTTTTTTTTTTTTTTTTTTTTGCTTGGCTTATTTTTTACTTTTGAAAAGTTGTTTTTTAGTAGATTACAGGATAGCATAAGAAATTTCAAAATATCTAGTCATTTCTATCATAGACCTCATATCATATCATATCTTAAACCATCATTTTGCCGTTTTTTAAGCATAATTTGAAAACTACTTGGAAGAAAAAGTGAGATTTTGGATTTCATCAAAGCAGGACTTAATAAATCTAAATCCATAAAAAAAAAAAAAAAAAAAAAAAATGTACGTTGCAATTTCTATTTTTTTCGAATATTTATTTCATAATTCATATCATAAAATTATAAAAATTGCAAATTCAACGTATTTATGTTTGGGTATTTTACTATTATTACTACAAAAAAAATTAGTACATTAGGAGTATAATTTCAGGAGAAATTAATAAAAATATGAAAATGTAATTTAACATTAGAAGCCCTAAATTTTGAATGTTTATAATTCAAATAACTTGAAATTTGGTGTCTAGGCACAGTTTGTACCGAAGATTTGAAATATCTTGTTAAAATTCTGTATTGCCATTTAAAAAAATAAAGTTTGGGTTTGTTTTAATATGTAGATGCCCCCTATGCAAATTGTATATACATCATTTAAATGTAGACTATTTCCAATCGTTCAATCGTCGTCAGTAACTTTCTTGTACGATAATTTTTTGAGTAGGGGGTGTTTACTTTTTTTTGCCACGACTGTATACTATCCGTGTTCACAGCGAAACTTAGCTTCAATGACAAGCAAGGAAATAATTATCTAGGATACTTTTAGTGAATGAATATAGATTGTGCTTGTTCAGAATCTCTTATACTAAAAATCATGATATATGGTATTAAATTTATTTGTATTTTTCATTTGCTTTTCACTTATTTTAATCATATTAATATCAGCAACTTCCTAAATTTAAGAAAATTTTATTTTAATTTAATTTTTATAATATTCTCAGTTATACACGAGGAAACAGTTCATTTACAAGGACCTTCGATAGAATTCCGTTACATTACGGTCTATGGGAGAAAAGTCATTTGCAACATATTAGAATTATGTTACACTATTTCAAACATATTGAAATTGGTACACATCATTGAGGTAAGCTACAATACTATACCCTCATTATAGAACATGATGTTCATATTGATTGTATTCAGCGACACGCAAAATAAATTCCGTTATAGTAAAGCACATGAACAATAATTGCTTGACGTGTATTTCCTGTTGTAGTACGCGTTTTTAAATTTAACTAATTAAATTTCTTGGTATGCATAAATTCTATAAACAAAATGCAAGGCTGCACAAAAGATGTCGAGTACATTTCCGTTTATTGCCAGAATTTTCAACTATACTAATGCATTCCCTACTGAATTAAAGTTTAGTATGCTGTGCAATATATATACAAATCGGTAGATCATATACAGGGCTGTACTAAGAAATTCCGATATTTTCCCGGTTATTGATGGTAATTACTGAAATTGTGTTTTCAAAAGTGTTATGCGTTTCCCCAACTGTTTACTTTGACGTAATATTTCACATTATTAAATGGTGAAGTTTCGGTATAGAATTCTGAATGTGGTGTAAACTGATTTAAATCAAAATTGAAGCATGAGTTTTCGTTCTTGTTTAAAAATATTTCTATTTTGGTGTAAATAATATCTTTATAGGATGCTGTGCGAACAAATAGGCATGGAACATTGATTTGTTGCTTTCTATATCTGTTTGTACTTAAATTGCTGCTACCACGCCATTTATCTTTTGAAATAAGCAATCTTTGTATTCCCAATCATTTTACTGTAGATATCTCGATATATCATCAATATGAACTACAGTAAACTCTCGGCTATCCGGCTCGCGACTATCCGGCTTAGTAAAAAGTTGAAAGTATTACTAAGAGGCCGAGACAGTCAGGTTGCCGTCCGTGGGAAAGGCCTGACTCACGAGAGGAAAGAGCAAGAAGGGATTGCAAAATGCAATAGCAGAGACTTCGAGACACAGTAATTGCAAGTCTTGGAATATTCTTATGGGCCATAAAGGTTGACATAAACCCGTGTTGAAAACTGGAGTGGAATGTGAGAACAATAAGAATCTTTCATTGTTGAAAAATACACCGGGCTCTGATGATGTAAATGCAGGGAACATTACAGAATGGATGGCAAACGACGAAGTTAATGAATTAACTGACAACGATATTGTAGAAATGGTGGCAGATGGAGAAATCTATATATATATATATTACGCTAACGTACGTGGCACAGAAATCGCGATTATTTGTTATTGTTCAATGGCAACGCCCGAGAAACGCATCTGATTGGTTATTGTGTAAGAGTCCTTGGCAGGATTTAGGGCGATCGGGTTTGTTTACGTTTCGCTGTTAGGGTGCACTATCTTTCGCTGCAATTATGTAGCTTCATAATATCATTTGAAATGCCCGTAAAAAATCTCGGTGAATGCTTGAAAGTGAAGAAGAAGCCGAATTCGAGTCGAATCGAAATAGATTCGAAATCCAAATAGAATTGGTCGAGAACGTCGTTAAGTGATCGGCAAAATAGGCTTAATAACTGTAGCATGCGCGCGTTTCTTCTGAAATCCAAATTACTGATTTAAACATCTCGGGACATGCATAACTGTGGGTGAAACGTGCAATTTCTGCAAAGCACTGTATTGGAAATGCGAATTAAACAGCAGCAAGAAGTTTACAAAATGTTGTCATGACGTAAAAAGTAATTTTGTACGGACAGGTAGTTTTGACTGTACGGACATGCGATACGAATTTCAGGTTCATTTAAGAATATTATTACGGTCTCCCCAGAAGTAATATACAATAAAACCTGCTTAGACGGAAACGAAAACGACCAGTGATAAATTCCGTTTTATGCAGGTTATTTAAATTGAACAAAGCATAATAGCAATTTTTTTGCGGGGGGGGGGGGGCAGCGGGAGAGCTGGAACTTTTTTTTTTTCGTTTATTGCAGGATTCAGTTATAAACAGGCTTTACTCTATTAGAAAATAAATTTGCTGGATGGTACTTTAAAAAAATTCTATATAATAATATTTGCTTACAATTTTATTATTTCTTTTAAAGTATTACACTTTGTTATATTTGTAATTGCATTTTCATATAAAGATTTTAAATAAAAAATTAAATTACATAAAATATAATTACATTTTAATTAAATTCATCAGTTAATTTGGAATAAAAAAGTTTAAAGTATGAGACATGAAAATTAAAAAACTTAACCTTTGACTTTACACAACTTTGGAACAGAACAAGAGTCAGTCCCTGGTAATTTGCACCGTCTCCACCCGCCCTCTGAACGGACCTGCGATTAAAAATTTCAGATTCATTTAAGAATATTATTACGGGCCCGGGCAACGCCGGGCGGGTCAGCTAGTAACAAAAGAAAAGAGAAGGATTGAGGGAAAAATTTGATCCCACATTCGGAAGGGTTCAAGACGATTGAGGCTGCACTGCAGTACATTTGTCAGCAGGAGGAAGCGATGCCAGCTGATATCATCTGCTTGCGTAAATGGAAGTACATTGCTTCGCGGAAGAGGGCTAACAGAAAGAAAAAATAAATAAAAAAAAAAACTAAACGCTTTTTTAAAAACTAAAAACTCAAAATTTTTAACTGTAATTTTAAAACTGTAAATTTTTAATAATTCTTTAATCTTTAATCTTAAGCATAACTTATCATATTTGTGCAATAATTTATTAATAAACAGTAAAATAATATTTACTCATTTCTTACGAATTAGGCTTGCGGTTTCCGTTAATGTTTTGCTTATTCTGAAACTGCATGTACTGTATAATATGAAATTTGTTTTAAAATGTGTAACATGTATTTCTAATATCATGGTGAAGGGAGGGAGGAAAAGAGTAGATATTCATTGAACTCCAGCCCATGCAGCTTTTTTGTTATCCGGCCTACCCTTCCGGCACATCAGGCTGGATAGTCGGGAGTTTACTGTAGTTGATATATTGCAATATTAAATTTCTGATATCGTCCAGCCCTATTGCACACATTATCGAATATGGATAGAAATTGCTGAAAATTGATTTTTACACAATTATCTGTTTTTTAAATTTCTTATTTATATATTTCATTTCATTTTATGAAATAATTATAAACTTAATAATATTCTGTTAGGGTTGGAAAGTGTTTCATAATCTATGCACGATCCAAGATTTTTCTTTCTCGTCTCATTTTTAAACAGGTAGTTGAAATTTCAGCTCCATTCTTTATTTTAATTTTATCTCAGCATCAGTGTCAGATAATATGCAAGTTCTTTTTCTTGATCTGGTATTTATTCAATACGTCCTTTATATAGATTTTCTTTACATTGGAAGCATTCTTTAGATAGAATTTGATAAATATATTTACTTTTTAACCCTTTAGTGCGCAGCTTTGCATATATGCATACAGCAGCGTTTTGTATTTAATAGTTTTTATATTCGTATTCAAAATCACACCAGAAAATTAAAATAGCAATATTTGCTTTAATTAATAACGGACATTCTGTTTTTAAATAAAGCGAAATTAACCATTTAAACTTTCTGGTGTAAAGTCAGATTCTCTGAACTACGTAAATTCTAGAACGTATTCTATAAGGGGAATTAAAGGGTTAAATGTTAAGTTTTATAATTTGCATTATTTTAGCGCAAAACAGCCACACGACAGTAGTTTTTACTTATACTGCAGATGTGCAACAGAAGAAAAGATTGACGTATTATATGAAAAGTATATCTCAGATTGTTTTCATTATTTTTCCTGTGTAATAAACCTTTCAGAGAATCATACATATTTTTTTCAAAACAAATAAAAAAATCACGCATTTAAGGATTAAGTTGAATATTTCATAATTAGTAAGTTACATATAATTTTAAATTTACGTGATGAACCTTACGCATGTTTTTTTCTTCTTTAGCAAATTAATACAACCAACAGTTATCTTATGTACCCTTAACATACAGTATCCTCTTCGGTCCCTGGATCCCCAAACGGGGACCTCTGTCCATTTCCTTATAAAAACTAACAAGTCCAATTTTTTATATTTTCACATCACTTCTTAACAGCTGAATGGTTTTTGCGTTTTAAAGCAAACGAATAAATGGCAGCATCTAAACTGATTTCCACATAAAATAAATGTTATTTTCATCTGAGTTTGCAAAATGCCTAAAAATGCCCAAAAGACAGTATGACCAAGAAAGTGAGAAATTTTCATAAGTATTTAACTTAAATCTTTTTCAAAAAAAAAAAAAAAAAAAAAAAAAAAAATCAATAAAGTACTTAAATTTCTGATTGGGTTAATTTAGGTTAATGGTTATTAAATTGATGTTTTAAGGGGGTTTGTATTTTTAGATCCATATTTTTGAACCGAAATTACTCAGCGCCTAAAGGATCAATTTCAGAAAAGATACTTTTTCTGTCATTTATGATGTCCTTTTGTTAGGAAAAAAACAGTGAATAAGCATTTGTATTAATATTTTAGCTTCGGAAATGAAGAGATATATAAAACACACTAAGTTTCGTAATTATAAAAAGTTTTACGACTGCTTTTTAAAAAACAATTTGAACTAACCCCTAAATGATAATTAACGGCAATTATTGCTAAGACATTTCATCATAATTTGATTTAAAAAAAAATAGTCTATTTTAATTCAGTCAAAATCTCCTATCAGAAACTTTAAAGGTGCATTATAATGTAGATTTCCACTATTCCATTCTCACCAAACAGTTGCTTGGAAAGAAATGGACAACTATTTTCCATCATTTAAGCACACATAAATTAACGCCTGAATTCATTTAAGTTACATATATATGAAGAACGCTTTATTTCATACTTTAAACACAATACAGTGAAAATTTTGCTGTGGCCAGGAACCGAACCTGGGATGACAGTGTGCCGTGCTGTTGAATTAACCGCTAAGCTGCCTTAGCCGATATCCTAGCTTGGCAATTTCTCATTTTAAATAGGTTTAATGTATTAATTGTGTTTAAAGTCTGAAATATAGCCTTCTTTGTAATATATATCGAATTCTCCCTCATCCTCTTTGTTTTTCAGTTTTGGAACCTAGTGACTGCTTCGTATTCCAGAAATGTTATCCTAAAAAAATTACTTGTTGTTTCAATAACATTGAAGAGTTAACATTAAAACCTTAGAAAGATTTAAGCAGTAATCTTATCATAAGTTCAAACAAGAGGCTCTAAGAATGGGTCAAGTGCAAATGTATGGGTTTATTTTCAGTAAATTTGGAATAACAAGGAATAAAAAAGAAAAGTGCCCAGCTAAACTGTTGGCATTGAGCTCACAGGCTATTCACACTAATTGTATATCATACTCTTATTTTAAAGAATAATGCCCCTCAAAAAAGTGAAGGGGAATTAGCCCCCGTTTCCCCTTTTATACTTAACCAGTGAACCTCCAAATCTAATCAGGGAATGTCCTTATCATAATAAACCGGTATACCAAATTTGGAGCAAATCAAATAATCCTGCAAAAAAAACAACATTTATATAAATTAAGGGGGTGGACTAGCCCCCCCCCCCCTTTATCCTTAACCAATGAATCCCCAAAACGAATCAGGGAAGCTCGTTAACATAAAAAACCGGTATAACAAATTTGGAGCAAAGCGAATAATTCTGCATGAAAAACCCGTTTATATAAATTAAGGAGGGGTGGACAAGCCCCCCTTCCCCCTTTATCCTTAACCAATGAACCCCCAAAACTAATAAGGGAAGTTCCTTAACATAATAAACCAGTATAACAAATTCGGAGCAAATCGAATAATTCTGCATGAAAAAACCATTTATCTGAATTAAAAGGGGTGGACTAAACCCCTTTCCCCCCCTTTATCCTTAACCAGTGAACTCGCAAAACTAATCAGAGAAGTTCCTTAACATAATAAACCGGTATACCAAATTCGGGGCAAATCGAATGATTCTGCATGAGAAACCCATTTATCTGAATTAAAAGGGGTGGACTAACCCCCCTTTTCCCCCTATATCATTAACCAATGAACCCTCAAAACTAATCAGGGAAGATCCTTAACATAATAAACCGGTATACCAAATTCGGAGCAAATCGAATGATTCTGCATGAAAAACCCATTTATCTAATTTAAGAGGGGCGGGCTAACCTCCCTTTTACCCCTTTATCCTTAACCAATGAACCCCAAAACTAATCAGGGAAGTTCCTTAACATAATAAACCGGTATGCCAAATTCGGAGCAAATCGAATCATTCTGCATGAAAAACCCGTTTATATAATTTAAGGGGGGTGGACTAGACCCCCTTCCCCCTTTATCCTTAACCAATGAACTCCCAAAACTAATCAGAGAAGTCCCTTAACATAATAAACCGGTATACCAAATTCGGGGCAAATCGAATGATTCTGCATGAAAAACCCATTTATCTGAATTAAGGGGGTGGACTAACACCCTTTTCCCCCTTTATCCTTAACCAATGAACCTCCAAAACTAATCAGGGAAGTTCCTTAACATAATAAACAGGTATACCAAATTCGGAGCAAATCGAATCATTCTGCACGAAAAACCCATTTATCTGAATTAAAAGGGGTGGACTAACCCCCCCTTTCCCCCTATATCCTTAACCAATGAACCCCCAAAACTAATCAGGGAAGTTCCTTAACATAATAAACCGGTATACCAAATTCGGGGCAAATCGAATGATTCTGCATGAAAAACCCATTTATCTGAATTAAAAGGGGTGGACTAACCCCCTTTTCCCCCTATATCATTAACCAATGAACCCACAAAACTAATCAAGGAAGTTCCTTAACATAATAAACCTGTAAACCAAATTCGGAGCAAATCGAATGATTCTGCATGAAAAACCCATTTATCTGAATTAAAGTGGTGGACTATCCCGCCTTTTCCCCCTTTATCCTTAACCCATGAACCCCCAAAACTAATCAGGGAAGTTCCTTAACATAATAAACTGGTATACCAAATTCGGAGCATATCGAATCATTCTGCATGAAAAACCCATTTATCTGAATTAAAAGGGGTGGACTAACCCCCCTTTTCCCCCTATATCCTTAACTAATGAACCCCCAAAACTAATCAGGGAAGTTCCTTAACATAATAAACCGGTATACCAAATTCGGAGCAAATCGAATGAGTCTGCATGAAAAACCCATTTATCTAATTTAAGAGGGGCGGGCTAACCTCCCTTTTCTCCCTTTATCCTTAACCAATGAACCCCCAAAACTAATCAGGGAAGTTCCTTAACATAATAAACCGGTATACCAAATTCGGAGCAAATCGAATGATTCTGCATGAAAAACCCATTTATCTATTTTAAGTGGGGCGGGATAACCTCCTTTTCTCCCTTTATCCTTAACCAATGAACCCCAAAACTAATCAGGGAAGTTCCTTAACATAATAAACCGGTATGCCTAATTCGGAGAAAATCGAATCATTCTGCATGAAAAACCCGTTTTTATAATTTAAGGGGGGTGGACTAGTCCCCCTTCCCCCTTTATCCTTAACCAATGCACCCCCAAAACTAATCAGGGAAGTTCCTTAACATAATAAACCGGTATACCAAATTCGGAGCAAATCGAATGATTCTGCAGGAAAAACTCATTTATCTGAATTAAAAGGGGTGGACTAAACCCCTTTTCCCCCTATATCCTTAACCAATGAACCCTCAAAACTAATCAGGGAAGTTCCTTAACATAATAAACCGGTATACCAAATTCGGAGCAAATCGAATGATTCTGCATGAAAAACCCATTTATCTGAATTAAGGGGGTGGATTAACCCCCCTTTTCCCCTTTATCTTTAACCAATGAACCTCCAAATCTAATCAGGGAAGTTCCTTAACATAATAAACCGCTATACCAAATTCGGAGCATATCGAATCACTCTGCATGAAATCCCATTTATCTGAATTAAAAGGGGTGGACTAACCCCCCTTTTCCCCCTTTATCCTTAACCAATGAACCCCCAAAACTAATCAGGGAAGTTCCTTAACATAATAAACCGGTATACCAAATTCGGAGCAAATCGAATGATTCTGCATGAAAAACCCATTTATCTGAATTAAGGGGGTGGACTAACCCCCCTTTCCCTCCTTTATCCTTAACCAATGAACCCCCAAAACTAATCAGGGAAGTTCCTTAACATAATAAACCGGTATACCAAATTCGGAGCAAATCGAATGATTCTGCATGAAAAACCCATTTATCTGAATTAAGGGGTTGGACTAACCCCGTTTTTCCCCCTTTATCCTTAACCAATGAACTCCCAAAACTAATCAGGGAAGCGCCTTATCACAATGAACCTAGAAAAAATTTTTGAAGCAAATCGGATGTTTCTATCAAGAGTTATCGCGTTACGCACCTACATACATACATACATACGTACGTACATACATACAGAACGGGCGGGCACATTAGCTCTCAGGCTTTGATAGCCTGTGAGCTAAAAAACTGTTTTCATTAAACTTTGATTTAGATAAAGTTTAGTTATAATTTTTTATAAGTATTTTCCAGCCGTCAGTTTACATATGGACATAAAAACGTTTCTGAACCAATTTTTAAATTCAGTTTTTATCGATTTACGGTTCTCTGTTCCATACCTTAGCCAACAGAATTTTTGAAAAAAAAAAAATTTCTCATTTTTTTTTGTCGTCTTAAGCGCATTGATCCCCAGTGAAATCTGATCAACAATGTTATCTAGAAAAATGTCCACCTTATAGATGGACCCAAATCTTTTCTTGCTTCTTCGGCAACAAAACAACAGCTCTGTCTAATACTGTGGCAATTTTTAAATAGAGAGATAAACTCACGCAGTTTATTAAAATTTTTCAATGGCCCATAAATATTGATTAACAAATATAAAGCCACACTGTACAAGAATGCAGAAAACTATTTTGTTATAAAAAAAATTTATGAAAAATTATGAAATTTTGTAATTAACCAAGATCCTCGATCTTCAGAAACTATTCGTAAAAAGGCCGAAGCAAAACCCCAGAAACCAATACGTTTTCAAGGTTTAAGAAAACATTTGATAAACAGAAAATGGTGCTTTTGTCAGCCGTTATTTTCAGAAATCTATTTAAATTAAATTTTCAGATTGATATTTGCTCTAAATGTTTCCAGAATCATGGCTAACTAAAAGGTTATATTTAATGTTTATAGTCGTTTGTTCTACATCAGAAATACCTTCAGCAGTTTTGTGACATTTCAGGTAATAAAACTCACATGTTTACACAAAATGCTATATTCGAAAATAGACGAAGGTGCATGGCGTGTGTATAAGTAAATTGCCTTTAATCAATGTGAAGCAGTACAGTTATACATTACACTGCAAAAGGATTAATTAAATAACAAAAATTATAAATAAAAAGGAAAAGTTCCCAGTTAAACTGATGGCATTGAGCTCACAGGCTGTTCACACAAATTGTATATTATACATACACTTATTTACAGAATAGTGCCCTCGAAAAATAAATTAAGGGGAATTAGCCCCCCGTTTCCACCTTTATATTTCACCAATGAAACTCCAAATCTATTCAGAGAAGCGTTTTATCAGAATAAATCTATACTCCTAATTTGAAGCACATCGGATAATTCTGCTTTAAAAACCCATTTATCTAAATTAAGGGGAATTAGCTCCCGTTCTCCGCTTTATACTTATCCAATGAGTCCCAAAACTAATCAGGGAACGGCCTTATCAGAATCGACGTATTTGCAAAATTTGAAGCAAATCATATAATTCCACATGAAAAACCTATTTATCTAAATTAAGAAGTATTACCCTCCCCCCCATGTATACTCAACCAATGAACCTCCAAATCTAATTAGGGAAGCGCCTTATCAGAATGAACCTATTTACAAAATTTTAAGCAAATCGGATAATTCTCCATGAGAAACCCATTTATCTAAATTAAGGAGGATTAGCCCCTTTCCCCCTTTAATCTTAACCAATGAACCCCCCCCCCCCAAAAAAAAAAAAAAACCAATCAGGGAAGCGCCTTATAAGAATGAACCTATTTACAAAATTTTAGGCTAATCGGATAATTCTGCATGAAAAACCCATTTATCTAAATTAAGGGGGATTAACTCCATTTCCCCCCTTTATACTTAAACAATGAACCCCCAATATAATCAAAACTAATCAGGAAAGCGCCTTATCAAAATGAACTTATTTATGAAACTAGATTGTACCCGTCAAGATTTGACGGTAAATAACTTTCATTAGAAAAGTTATTCTCTCATTCTTTGCTTCATTAGAAAAATTCTTGAATTTTTAATGAATTGCTTTTAAATTATTGAAATTGTGACAAATTTCTATATTGCATAAGTGATTCCTATTTCTTTACAGCGATAGAGGGTACAGTTAGCCAAACCTATTCAATGAAGTTACAGAATTTGAACTTCTTTTTACCAGAAATGTAACTAAAAATAGTGGGTTGAGCATTTATTTTTATTTACTATGGCCTCATTTTTTCGAAAAAATAACAGTATTTATTTTTATTTATTTATTATGATTTTTTAACTACATGACCATTAAAAGCTGCCATGAATTTTATTTTTATCAGTCTCATTCTCTAAAAGCCCAAATTTGAAACTTGTAGCAGCATATAATTTTTATCACTTGAATTTTATTTTACATTTTTATACATTTTTTAAATATTAAACAATGCATATCAAGGTAATTTTTTTAATAGTTCTTATATGAATATCTTTCTTTCTTCCCGTTTTCCTTTTTTAAGGAAAAGAAAGGCAAACTTTTCTTTCTGACACATGTATTCTTGATAATGGTCAGAAGATCTAACAAAAATTGTAGATCAGCTCAATTTATTTAATAGATAATTACAGTAAAAATATTTTAGCTTAAATATTTTAAATATAAAATTATTATTATTAGTATTTTAAATATTGTTCAGTGTTAAATTTTATTTAATAAAATAAAAATCCTATAACTTCTCCTCCTAATAAAATATGTCATTATTGAAATAACTTATCGCGAAAAATATTACAGAAATCATTTTGCCGGGCGTTAGGTTCGAACCTGCTTTCCACTACAAAATATCGTGCTTTAACCTGCTGCTTTAGACCGCTCAGCCACCGAGAACTCATTCTCAATCCTTCTAAATTGAACAGCGTTTATGCATGTGCAGATGTCCCGAAATGGGTCTACTTAAAATTTTACCTTTGCATTTTAATATATATGATGTTTTTATAGTTTTTGAAGGTTTTAAAAAACTGAAGAAGGATAGATGTTATACAATGTAGATTAAATAAGGCAGTTGTTCGATTTATAATACGGCATCGGAATGCTTAAGCCTAACATGGCCGAAATAAAATGGCCGATTTTAACGAAAGATTATCAAGATCCGGATGAGTTCACTCCGGAAGCGTTATACACTTTGTGCCATTATATATATAATTTGAAGCAAATCGGATATTTCTATCAAGAGATATCGCGTGACGTACATACATAGATACGGACGTCGCGCCATCGTAGATTCCTGCCTTCAGATCACAGATTTACTTACTTATTTTAATGTTTTGTTACTGAAAGGATATGTGTTTTTTGGCTATATTGTTAAAGCTATGCATTTGAGTCCATATATCACGAGTTCGAATCCCGTGTTTTCTTTTTATTCCGAACTTTTTTTCTAGACCTTCATTTATAAATGTTTTATCGATGAAATATTCTATTTCAGTTTCGTTTTCAACTTTTTTATTCGAAAATATTTTACCAGTTGCTTTACATTTATCATGATAAATGAAATATTTTTACTAAAAGTAAATTTTGATGTTAATAACAATTAAAGATTTATCTTTATTTTAAAAATAAAATACTTGCTTAAATATTATATTTCAGGAATTTATCTACTTTTTGGTTTTAAAATGTTATCCATATAATATGTTAATAAAAGTTAATTTTGATATTAATAATAATTCGTTTTATTTCTATTAATAAGATAAAATACTTAATTAAGCGATAAAATGTACTTAAAATTTTACATTAAAGCGCCTTTTAATGTTAAAAGTTTCATTTCAGTGCAATATTATCAATTATTTTTTTAAGCAAGCATATTTTTAGACGTAAAGGAGCAGGAATCTAAGTACGGTCACGTGATGTCTGGTATGAGAAACTAATTGGATTGAGCTACCAAGAGCGAAAAGCGTTCGACACAATTCACTGAGACAACCTTATTTGTCTCGAACACAGAACCTTTGACTTAAATTGCCAATCATATCTCGTTCATATAATCTTATTGGCAATATGGTCCGCCATATAGGTACCTCAAAAGAATGTACCGCAGGTAAGGAAACTCCATTAAACGTTGAATGCGTACATACACTTTATTAGCCCCCGGTATGCTATTTCTTTCTCCCAGCTTATTCTGTGTGGTCTCCAAAAAATAATGTTACGTTGTATAAGCCAGTCGTAAAACATTTTTTCTAATGTGTATCATTGTGTATATCATTTAGTATATCATTAGTGTATACCATTTTCATGTGTATCTTTGTACGATTCTATGGCAATTTTTTTAACTTCTAAGCATCGCACATTTTCAATTTTTATAGCATCGTATTGGGAAAAAACTTTTAAATGCAATTTGTTTGAAAGTGGTTCTTCATTTATTTATGAAATATTAATTTTTTTGTAGTTTTTAGAGCCATTTGCTTAATATTGGCAACGGAAATACTCCATTCCTGTAGAGGAAGAAGTAGAAGGAAAAATAGTAATTATATATTTTTGTTGCCATTTTCTTATAACAACTGAAAGAAAATGTAATTAAAATACGCGCTACTTTGAAAAAATATAAACGAATGATTTCTGTTAAAACATGGAACTATTATAAACTATATTTAATTTTAAGTATCTATATTAATGTTACAAACAAATGAAGGCCTATGAATCATTAGATAGTCGTTTTTTTGTCGAGTTTCTTGAATGATGGCATCTTTTTGATGCATTTGTGTATTATTTTTCGATAGCGACGTCCTATGCATGATTTCCTGTACATGTTTAAGAGTGGATCGTAAATGTGGAATTCTTAAGCGGATGCGAATGACGTCATTTTACATAAAATAAAAGAGTGTGCTTTAAGTCTTAAAATTGAAATACGTTTTTGTACTATTTATATATACATATTTTTTTTTCATTCGACACTAAATTCTGAAAAAGCAGAATTCCTGTTTTCTAGTTATTATTCTTTTTTTTTTTTTTTTTTTTTTTTTTTTTACTAAATCATACTGATTGGTAAAGATTTGAAACGGATTGACATTTTTCCAACTGAGTGAAAATTGCCCAGGCCACTGGAGATGTCTTAGCCAATCAGTATGATCGAGCTAAAAAAAAAAAAAAAAAAAAATAACAAAATGATTGCAGCATTTGAAACAACGGATGTTAATAGAGGGGTAAATGTTTCAACATAAACACAATCGCTATTCAAGTAAATAGTAGTTTATTTTACAAGGATGGTACATCATTTGTATCCATCCCACAAATTAATGATAAAATGCATGATTAAAGGCCATATTAATAATAACATAAAATAATTATAAAAAAAATTATAGTATGTCAAAGTGAGTAGGTTTCTCATATTAGAAATGAAAAATCCATACCTCCAGGGAAAAAATTATTAGAATCCTTCAAGTTAAGTTTCGAGGTAAGCGAAATCGAAGTTTAAAGTTTGCATAGTTGTAATCTTTCTGTCGCCAATTTTTTAGGTAGGCTACATAAGGAGCTGTGGCATAGAAAATTATTCATTATATACTATTAAATGGCATGATTGACTTCATTTTCAATAAAAACCGGACTTTTATTATTCTTCCTATTTATCCATCAAGCTATTAAAATAAAGAAATGGTTTATTTACATCATACAGAGTTGCAGGAAAATTTCCAAATTTGCCGAAAAAGGCCGAATCTGAAGTCAAATTTAGGTGTTTCTATGGAACATTTCAGAGTTTGGTACTATTTCAGTATGAATACGATCCTCCACACCTATTATTTTTACCATAAATTGAAGGATGGCATAATTTACAGTTGAATGACTATTTCCGTTTTTTCCTGAGACAATTTGGTAATTAAAATGTATGAAGTGTTCTCTTTCTTCCTTTGGTCAACTATATTTCTTTATCCAGATGCTTGAATTATTAATTCATTTTGAATTGATAAAAGTAATTGGTCTTAATTTTAAACGATCTTAAAAGATTTTATGTTTTAGTTTAAGCAGATATTATTTTTAATTTTTTTTTAAATCACAGCACTTTTCGAATTATGACACATTGCAAAAATTTTAAATTGGATTTAAATTAAAATAAAAAATTAAGAATGCTAAAATAAAAAAAAATCTGTTATATGAGCGGTTCACAACCATAGTAGACCAAGTCTGTTTCGAAAAAAAAATGAGATAGTCCATTTAGAAGGTATATAAAATCTGTTTTATGCACTCCTACAGTGAACCAAGTCTGTTTTCACATACTTCCTCATATATGTCATCTGTTTACAGATGACAGTTACAAAAGAAATCTGTTAGTCCTATTATTATTTAAAAAGACAGTTACAAAGGAAATATGTTATATGAGCGGTTCACAACCATAGTAGACCATGTCTGTTTCGAAAAAAAAAAAATGAGATAGTCCATTTAGAAGGTATATAAAATCTGTTTTATCCACTCCTACAGTGAACCAAGTCTGTTTTCACATACTTTCTCATATATGTCATATCTTCACAGACTTGGTTTACTGTGGGATGGGATAAAACAGATTTTATACACCTTCTGAATGGACTATTTCATTTTTCTTTAAATATGGACTTGGTCTTCTATGTTTGTGAGAACCTCATATGTTAATCAAAAAGTTGAAGAATTTATTATAAATACAAGTGTATCGAAAAAAAAAAATGTTAAATTTATTTACCAATAACTGGAAGACTTTTCAGATTCAACTGCCTTGAAATAATGGCTAAAACTTGATTAATATCTGAGGAAAGAAAACTTACTTTAAAATGCTTGTGGAAGTTGTACACGTAGCTCAAATGCCCAGACAAATTAGGAGGACAGATTCCCCTACTCTATATCACTGTAAAAATAAGATGTAAATCTATAAAACTAGTTTTTGTAAAGCTACAGAAATGTGTAGGCTTACTAAAATTTTAACTGTAACCCGGGTATAATATTTAACATTTGCTTGTGATTTTACATGATTTTGTTGTTGTTGTTGCAATTACATAAGAAGTTCTATCTGCTGGACGAATTACACCAAAAGCTAAACAGCGCCAATTTATATCACGGACTAACTGAATCTGAAGATTGATGAAAATTCGTGCATTAGATTTTGAGATAAAGCTATTGCGCTAATCGTGAATAATGCAGCATGGCAGCGCCACCTGTCGTGTGATTTATACTAAAAAGTAATCATAAACAAATTATATCCAGGACTAACTGAATTTGAAGTTATGAAAATCTCTGCATTAGTTCTTGAGATATAGCTATTGCAGAAATCGTGAAAAATGCAGCATAGCAGCGCCACCTGTAAGGCAATTTACACCAGAATGTACTCAGCACCAATTTATATTAGGGACTAACTGAATCTAAAGTTTTATTAAATTCCGTTCATTAGTCCTTGAGATAGAGCGTCCACAAAATTTGTGTCATATACAGACAGACATTTTGCAAAAACATGTTTTTTTGGGGATCTCTAACCCCTAAAATGTGTAAATCCGTCGAAAACCGGAATTCGAAAATTTTCACGAAACCTAAACTTTCTTCTTGCAGAGATAGAAAAAAGTAAAAATGCCTTAATTTCGCTGAATATATAGTGTTTTTAAAGCTATCTATACAAAATGCAATTATATGATAAAAGTTATTAAAAAAATAAGAAAAATGTGAATAAATGTAAAAATATCAACATTTTTCAAAATGCAAAAAGAAAAACAGGGGAAATTCTCTATTACAGAAATTTCTAACAATAATACATGTAAATGAATTACATACCTTAAAACATAATTTTTTATTTTGTGGTTTCATGTTAGTGGATGGATAATAGATTAATTAGATCATCAAAATCAATTCTTTTAGTTTTATCAGCCTGAAATAATCACAAATATGATATTAAATACTACTAATAATATTATAAAATTATGATTATTGGTTAATGATACTTATAGAACCCATGATTTTAGGTAATTTGTTTCAGAATACTATACATAGGAATAGAACTATATTTGAAGGTAATTATTATATCAACCTTTAACACACGTCTCCCACTAGTCCGCTTTTTGAAAACCCAGTATTTTTTAAGAAAAATATTCATGGTGGGTTTTCGCAACAATTGAAAGAAAACACACTTCCTGGTAAGTTTCTATGAAATTTATAAGGAAGATTTTTTTTTTTTTTTTTTTTTTTGAAAAAAAGTGGTGTTTAAGAAATGGACCGAGTGGGAGCCCTGTTAACATCATTTACATATTTTTATTTTTTATTTAAAAAAATAGTAGTCCTGGAACCAAAAAAGCGGCTTGTGGCATAACTTAACAATTTTCATCAGAAAGTTTTCAAATTTTAACCAAATATTTTCATCACTTTTTTCTAGAGGAATGCAGATCATTAAAAAATATCGAATGTTGTAAAAATGACAGCCATGCAAAAATGGGCACGATTTTTCTTATGAAAAATATATTTTCTACATCCTTTAAAAATACAAAAAATATTTTAACAGTCATAAAAAGATTCTGTACTTCTCTATGAAATAGTGTTGAGAATATATGTTTAAAATTTGAAGGCGATCCGATAAAAATTGTTAATTTATGCTGTAAGCCACACTTTTGGCATTGCCACAGCTTTAGCGCCACCATTTTGATTTTATATAATCAGAAACATACTAATGATATTAAAGAAAATATAATAAATACCTACAAATCAGCTTCCATTCCATGTATAATTTCAGAAAAAAAAAATGAATAAAAATGTAAGTGATTTTTCAAGCATCGTAAATAGAATTATCCCTACTGTTAAAAAAATATTTTTTTTTCTTTCATTCTCAAAAACAATGATTACATCAACAAAATCTAAATGTATAACTTTTCCAGTTTGAACACATGATGATTAAAATAAAATTAATAATAGAGTTTTAATTATTTTTAAAATATTGTTGCTTTTCCAATAAGGTAGAAAAAAAAAGAAATGTTATTAAAACCACTGCTATTATTACTGAATTTTTGGCCCTTCGGCAAAGACCCCACTCATTCCTGCAAAAAATCACGCATACTAATTTCACCACAAACCTTTTTAACATATTTATTTACTAGCATATGTTAAGGGAAAAGTCCGAGAATGTATTATATTTTTAGATATAAAAACATTTCAAAAAACAGTATAATTCTGAAAGTAAAACTATACTAAAAGTATTTAACTAACTAAATATGAAAAGTTAAACTTACGTAAATACAACTGTCTTAGACGGAAGAGAGATACAAGAGAGTACTTTTTCTATTGGCACCTAAGCCCCCTGCCGAATCTGTTATACATTACCTAATTTGGCAGCTTATCGTTTACTTGGCGAGTTATGCATAGTAATTATAAGTAAAATACGCAAGCGTTCACTCCGAAGTAACAAGAAGGTTTAAGATTCCAGAGAAAAGAAAAAAGTTAGAGCATTATTGCTTTAATATCGCTAACTACAATAAAAGAATAAACAATTAGCCATAGTAACATTTATATACATATTTCATGCTGATAAGATTTTTTTATTGTTCCTTTAATAGTAATTGTTATTGCATATAAAATATGTGTGATGATTAGCTTAGTTTTAGGGATGTTTTTTTATACAAATTTTTGCAAAATTTCACTCTTGTAATTACGACAGAACAGCTGATTTTTATACTTTGTCATTATAATTAAATAATATAATCAAAAAGTGACATCAATTAATTACATTTTGTTATTTATCTGGTAGATAAAATTGTTTAATGAAACAATTCTTGTGAGTAACAATAAAATTATACCTATTGATACTTAAAGCAAAATTTCTATAAAATTATATCACCCTTTCTATTTTTAAAAGTTAATTAACGTTTATTTAATGTAGATAAACCTTTCCAACTCAACTATATCATGTCTCTCGTGATACAACATATTAATGAAGTGTAACATACTTTGTATGAATATATATAAATATTTTTTATAAATAAAATACTACATTAAATCGAAAACTCAGTATGCAATTAGCAAGAAGTTTCTGTGTCATAGAAAATGTTTTATCTCTCGAAAATTTAACTTCGAAATTAGTACGAAGATTTTACAAATAAATGATTTTTAAAATATGAAATGTTTCATTAGTTTGAAGAATTTTGAGCGTCAATTTAATACTTTAATATTGCTCAAGTAAAATAATAAATCTTTGACCTCTAATTTAATTTTTACAGAAATTCCATGGAGATGAGAAAATAAACATGTTAAATATTAAGTAAATTTGCTATAGAAATAGCGTCAGGGATTTCAACTAAATGATATAAATCGCAGTTTTAAAAATTTGACATAGTTTTAAGTCATTGAGTAAAGTCTTAAATTATCTTAATTTCTAAAATATTGTGCAATTAATAATAATAGTTTAAAAAAAAAAAAACTAATTTGTAAAGATATTTTATCAACAGAATAAATAAAAGATTTTTTTGAAAAATCCTTTACAACTTCATGAGGGAACAATAGTTATTATTGAAGATATATCGCATGTAAGAAAATTGAAAACTTGTTCAATTTTTCGGCAAAGCAATATCTGCAAATTTCATGCATTTTCGTTTTAAATCACTTCAGTGATTGTCGAAATATTTGTATTGTTCAATGGATTTTTTTTCTTTTACTGGGAAGGGGAGGGGAGGACTCTTAACCCCTTGGGGACTAGCGACACGTATATGTGCCGCATGAAGCGCTCAGAATCCT
This sequence comes from Maratus speciosus, assembly GCA_963932465.1. NCBI lineage: Eukaryota > Metazoa > Arthropoda > Arachnida > Araneae > Salticidae > Maratus > Maratus speciosus. The sequence goes on along the minus strand of OZ010796.1, from coordinate 302,132,182 downwards.
TGTTTTTCCTCACCTGTAAAATTTGCCGCGTTTAATAAGCGCGTTTTCTCGATTCAAAATTTCGGTTTTTAAAAAGCGGTGACAAAAGATTAAAAATTTCGTAAAAGGCTCCCGTCCCGAAGGGTTTAATATGTATTTACTTTTTAAAATACATTTTTATATAGAAAAATTAATCGTTCAAAGGGGATCATGACCCCCATAAACTCCTTTTTGGATCCTCTTTTGAAAAAAAAAAAAAAAAAAACTAGTTGGATGTGCCAATCCCAAAACTTTCTTCTATCTCATGTATATTAATATTTCAAAATTTTGTTACAAATACCAATAATTCATTTTTATTAGTTTTATTAGTATTTTTATTAGAATTATGCATAACTTCATACACTTTTCGATGGTGCAATATTGAAAAATGGCACAAAAATCGCTATTACAGAGCCCCCTACCGTCGGAATTTTTCCAAACTCAGGGAGGACCTTCTTGCCATGGCTACAAAAATATACAAAAAATTTGGTTCAATTCTATGCATAACTTCATACACTTTTCGACGGTAAAATATTCAAAATGCACAAAAATCGCTATTACAGCGTCCCTACCGGCGGGATTTTTCCAAATTCAGGGAGGACCTTCTTGCTATGGCCGAAAACATACACAAAAAATTTGGTTTAATTCTATGCATAACTTCATACACTTTTCGATGGTACAATATTCAAAATGCACAAAAATCCCACAAAAATCGCTATTACAGCGCCCCTATCGGCGGAATTTTTCCAAATTCAGGGAGGACCTTCTTGCTATTGCCAAAACATACACAAAAAATTTGGTTTAATTCTATGCATAACTTCATACACTTTTCGATGGTACAATATTCAAAATGCACAAAAATCGCTATTACAGTGCCTCCTACCGTCGGAATTTTTCCAAATTCAGGGAGGACCTTGCTACGTCCAAAATCATACACAAAAAATTTGGTTCAATTCTATGCATAACTTCTTACACTTTTCTATGGTACAATATTCAAAATGCACAAAAATCGCTATTACAGCGCCCGCTACCGGCGGATTTTTTCCGAATTAATGGAGGACCTGCTTGCTATAGCCAAAAACTTTTTAAAAAAATTTGGTTCAATTCTACGCATAACTTCATACAATTTTTGATGGTACAATGGCGACACACGGACAGACAGACATTTTGTATAAACATGTTTTTTAGGATCTCTGACCCTTAAAACGTGTAAATCCGTGAAAAACCGGAAGTCGAAAAAAATTTCGATTACAATACTTTCTTCTATTGAAGATAGAAGAAAGTAAAAAAAATTAGTATTGATGTGTGGCAAATTGGGTCACAAAAAGTAGCTAAAATTTTACTAACAACGAATCTGCATTACTTAGCAGAGTTTAAATCCACCCGCTAATATAATAAGCAATAAAAATCTATTTCATACAACTTTATACTGTAAATAGTGAATCTAATTAATTAATACTGTAACTATAGTAATGTAGTACCAGGAACTCAAAGTAAGATTTATTTGCTGTCTTGATCGTAAAAGTTATTTAATAAAGTAAAAGTATTTAATAAAGTTAATTTGAGGCACCTAACATTGATAAAATTTCTTATGTTACATAAAATCAACGAAAAGAATAAAAATCATAAGAACGCACATATAATTCAGCACAAAAATTATTACTATTGTTGCTCTGATTATTCCTGAACTAAAATTAACTTTATACCATTTCTTTATATAAATTATATATATATATATATATTATATTATATTCGCCATAATTTTTTTTTTACATTAACAGTAAATTATCAAGATGTAAATTCTTAAATTCTTATCAAAATTTGTATTTGTCTTACTGGTAAAACTAATAACAGTAATCCTCCCCCATGCCCTTTCTCCTATACATTCTCGTCACAATAGCAGTAAATTATCAAGATGTAAATTCTTCTCAAAATTTGTATTTGTGTTACTGGTAAAAATAACAATAATAACAGTAATTCTCCCCCAGGACCCTTTTCCTACACCTTCTAATCCCCGGTTTAAAATAATACTCCTCCTTACTTAAAGAAAAAAAAAATATATTGTCCCTTCTCTCTCGTAACTATAACACTAACAGCTCAAGCTATAAAAGTTTTTACACCTATATGCTTATTCTGCACGAAACTTTATTCATTTATTAAACTTAAATTTAATCATATGAGTTTAATAAACGCAATCGGCAAACACGTCGATTGATAAAACTCAAAAACCGGTTTCTTGGAAGATACGGATGGTAAGACAAAGGCTCTCACTGTATTATTTTACTGTTTGGCGAAGTCCGCTATGAAATCGCCAAGTTAAAAGGAAAAGAAGTTATCAGGTATGGTGCCCATCCTTCCGATAACCTTTACTTCTAGCCAATCGCATATCGACAAATAAATGTTTCTTGTTGCTTAGTGTTATACAATAAACTAGATCTACGGAATATGTAATTCAGGGAATTCAAATTGCAACCATGTACGTAATGAAAATATAGCCATTATGCATTTCACTTCGTTGTTGAAAGAACAGTAGATTGTTTTTAAAAACCGAAAAACCGCAAGGATTTCAGTTTATCCGAAAAAATTAATTGGAGAATACAAACAAAATCTCTTGCGTAAAACACACGAAATTAAAGAAATACGCAGAAAGAAACATTGCATTTTTTTCCATTTTTATATATATTTCTTTTTAGGCATTAATAAAACGAGAGAGAGAAATCTGAATTAAAAAGGTTCTTTTTAAGCATGGTTTATTTATTAAGAATGATTTTTTAAAAGTTTAATCAAGCAAAGAGAACACTGAACATTTAAATCAGATGTATTTTTCGAAATAATATACAAAATATTGCAGTTTTTCAAAACTTAAATATACGAAAAATAATTTAAAGGAGTTTAAACAATTTCAATCATCTGCAAATTTTTAGCAAATAACTAACAAATTATATGAACACAATTTGTTTAACGATAGTGCAGTTCTCTTCCATGATCAAGTATTTTGATTTAAAATTCATCAAGAAAAGAAAGGAGATGTCATACTATTAATTAAGGATCGACCGAAACAGATTTTTAAGACCGAAACCGAATTTCGGTGATCTTCCTATTTTCGGCCGAAAACGAAAATGTCCAAAATTATTTTTAATAATTAAATTGTATGTATTAAAGTACTTAATACATACTTTTACTTTCATATAAAATAAAACTTAATTAATTCATCGACTACAAAGAAAAATTTTCTAATTATACGAATTTCATTTAATTAAAAATTATTTTTGTTTTATGTATATGTCGTAGGCTAATTGTGAAACCCGGCTCTTTGCAAAGAGCCGGGCTAATTGGAGAATCCATCTCCCTTTTTCCAATTAGCCTGATATTTTTCAGGCTTATTGCAAAGAGCCTAGAAAGCGTTAGGCTAATTGAAAAATGACCACTTATTATCCGATCAGGGTGATATTTTTAGCTTACAGGCTATCAAAGCCCGAGAGCTTATGTTCCCGCCGATTCTGTATGTACGTGTGTACGTAACGTGATAACTCTTGATAGAAATATCCGATTTGCTTTAATTTTTTTTTTCTAGGTTCATTCTGATGAGGTGCTTCCCTGATTAGTTTTTGGGGTTCATTGGTTAAGGATAAAGGGGGAAAAGGGGTCTAGTCCCCCCTTAATTTATATAAATGGGTTTTTCATGCAGAAATATTCGATTTGCTCCAAATTTGGTATACCGGTTTATTGTGTTAAGGAGCTTCCCTGATTAGATTTGGAAGCTCATTATTTAAGTATAAAGGGGGGAAAGGGGGGCTACCCCCCTTAATTTAGATATATCGGTTTTTCATGATGAATTATTCTATTTGATCCAAATTGGTATACCGGTTTATTAAGTTAAGGAGCTGCCTTGATTAGATTTGGAGGTTCATTAGTTACATATAAAGGGAGGAAAGGGGGGGCTACCCCCCAGTAATTTAGATAAATGGGTTTTTCATGCAGAAATATGCGATTTGTAATAAATTTGGTATACCGGTTAATTATGTTAAGCAGCTTCCCTGATTACATTTGGAAGGTCATTATTATGTATAAAGGGGAAAAGAGGGGTAATTGCCTCTACCCTTAATTTAGATAAATGCGTTTTTCATGTAGAATTATTCGATTAGCTCAAATTTGGTATACTGCTTTATGATGTTAAGGAGATGGCTTGATTAGATTTGGAGGTTCATTAGTTAAGTAAAAAGGGAGGAAAGGGGGGACTACCCCCCTACCCCCTTAATTTAGGTAAATGGGTTTTTAATGCAAAATTATTCGATTTGCTCCAAATTTGGTATACCGGTTTATTATGTTAAGGAGCTTCCCCGATTAGATTTGGAAGTTCATTAGTTAGGTATAAAGGGAGGAAAGGAGGGCTAGACCCCCCCCCCCCCTTAATTTATATAAATGGGTTTTTCATGCAGAGTTATTCGATCTGCTCCAAATTTCGTATACCGGTTTATTATGTTAAGCAGCTTCCCTGATTAGATTTGGAGGTTCATTAGTTAAGTATAAAGGGAGGAAAGGGGGGCTAGACCCCTCCCCCTTAATTTAGATAAATGGGTTTTTTATGCAGAGTTATTCGATTTGCTCCATATTTCGTATACCGTTTTATTATGTTAAGGAGCTGCCTTGATTAAATTTGGAGATTTATTGGTTAAGTATAAAAGAGGGACAGGGGCTAGTGTCCCCTTAATTTAGATAAATGGGTTTTTCATGCAGAATTATTCGATTTGCTTCAAATTTGATATACCAATTTATTACGATATGGCTTCCTTCATTTGATTCGGAGTTTCATTGGTTAAGTATAAAAGGGGGAAAGGGGGGCAATTGCCCTCCCCTTAATTTAGATAAATGGGTTTTCATGCAGAATTATCTAATTTAGTTTATTTTTTTTTTTTCAACCGGATCCGAACTTGAAGGTTCCATTTGAAGTCAACTCGAAAACCGACCACAACCAGTTTCCGGATTGAGTTCAATTAGAACTTTCAGGTTCGGATCGGGTTGCCGGTGGACGGAGATTATTTTGTCTGACTTGGAATATTTTTGTCGGTTAAGATTTGGTTCGGGACGGGTTTCAGGTTGACTTCGAATGGAATTTTTAGGTTCTGGTAGCGTTGCGTGTCCACGGAAACTAATTTGTCTTGTTCGGATCCGGTTATGGATCTTTGGAATATTTTTGTCGGTTATCACATTTGGTTCGGGATTTCGGGTTTTTTCAAATGGAACTCTCAGGTTCGGGTCGGGTTGCATGTAGACTGACATTATTTTGTCTTGCTCGGATCGGGGTACGGTCTGTTGTAATTTATTTTTCGGGTTTGGGTAGGGTTATGCGTTAATAATCCTAATAAAAAGAAAATTGCCCAGTTAAACTGATGGCATTGAGCTCGCAGGCTATTCACACTAATTGTATATTATACTCTTATTTCAAAGTATAATGCCCCTCGAAAAATAAATGAAGGGTTTAGTTCCCGTTGCCCCCCTTTCTAAATAACCAAAGAACCTCCAAATCAAATCAGGAAGCTACTTAACATAATAAACTGGTATAATAAATTTGAAGCAAATCAGATAATTCTGCATGAAAAAACCATTTCACTAAATTATGGGGGGTATTAGCTGCCCCATTTCTCCCTTTATGCTGAACCAATGAACTTTCAAATCTAATCAGAAAAGCTCCTGATTAGAATGAACCTAGAAAAATTTAAAATAAATTAGATAATTCTGCATGAAAACCCATTTACCTAAATTAAGCGGAGGGGCAATTGGCCCTCTTTCCCACCTTTTATACTTAACCAATGAACCTCCAAATAAAATGAAGGAAGCCATACTGTAATAAACTGTATATCAAATTTAAAGCAAATCAAATAATTCTGTACGAAAAACCCATTTATCCCTGTCCTTCCTTTATACTTAACCAATAAATCTCCAAATCTGATCAAGGCAACTCCTTAACATAATAAACCGGTATACGAAATTTGGAGCAAATCGAATAACTGCATGAAAAACCCATTTATCTAAATTAAGGGGGGGGTCTAGCCCCCATTTCCTCCCTTTATACTTAACTAATGAACCTCCAAATCTAATCAGGGAAGCTCCTTAACATAATAAACCGGTATACGAAATTTGGAGAAGATCGAATAACTCTGCATGAAAAACCCATTTATCTAAGTTAAGGGGGGGGTTCTAGCCCCCCTTAACTCCCTTTATACTTAACTAATGAACCTCCAAATCTAATCAGGGAAGCTCCTTAACATAATAAACCGGTATACCAAATTTGGAGCAAATCGAATAATTCTACATGAAAAACGCATTTATCTAAATTAAGGGGAGAAGCAATTGCCCCCCTTTCCTCCCTTTATACATAATAATGATCTTCCAAATGTAATCAGGGAGCTGCTTAACATAATTAACCGGCATACCAAATTTATAGCAAATCGCATATTTCTGCATTAAAAACACATTTATCTAAATTACGGGGGGGGGGGATAGGCCCCCCTTTCCTCCCTTTATATGTAACTAATGAACCTCCAAATCTAATCAAGGCCGCTCCTTAACTTAATAAACCGGTATACCAAATTTGGAGCAAATCGAATAATTTATCATGAAGAACCGATTTATCTAAATTAAGGGGGGTAGTCCCCCTTTCCCCCCTTTATACTTAAATAATGAGCTTCCAAATCTAATCAGGGAAGCTTCTTAACGCATTAAACCGGTATACCAAATTTGGAGCAAATCGAATATTTCTGCATGAAAAACCCATTTATATAAATTAAGGGGGAGGGACTAGCCCCCCTTTTCCCCCTTTATCCTTAACCAATGAACCCCAAAACCTAATCAGGGAAGCACCTTATCAGAATGAACCTAGAAAATTTTTTGTGAAGCAAATCGGATATTTCTATCAAGAGTTATCGCGTTACGTACATACGTACGTACGTACGTACACACGTACATACAGAATTGGCGGGCACATAAGCTCTCAGGCTTTGATAGCCTGTGAGCTAAAAATATCCCCCTGATCGGATAATAATTGGTCATTTTTCAATTAGCCTAACGCTTTCTAGTCTCTTTGCAATAAGCCTGAAAAATATCAGGCTAATTGGAAAAAAGGAGATGGATTCTCCAATTAGCCCGGCTCTTTGTAAAGAGCCTAGGCTGCTTGCAAAGAGCCGGAATTCTCAATTAGCCTACGACATATACACACCTCGATTTACCTTTTATAATCATTTCTGTAAATGATCATCTGTTGTACTAGAACTTTTACAAAGAGTATTCGAAATACTTCTGCGGTTTCAAACTGAAATTTTTCTATTACTGTTATGTCTGCAGCTTTTAATGAGCACGTGAAAAATATGCATTATATATGCAAAATGCATTATATATGCAAAATGCATTATATATGTATTATATATGCAAAATGCATATGTATTATATATGCAAAATATATGCAAATATGCATAAAATATGCATATATGCATGGCTTGCTTTATAATTTGCATTCACGTCTTGAATCAGTCATTACTGATAATTATAAACAACGAAGTTCGTAGGAATAATTAATCTCATTATCGATGAGTAATGTTGAAAATTTCCGAAGGAAGAAACGACATTTTTGGAATACCGATAGTTACGGTCGTGTTTCGAGATTTCAAACGCATTTTCGCCGAAAACGAATTTTCGGCGAAACTCAGTTTTTAAACCGAAAACGAAAATGAAACCGATTTTTCGGTCGATCTGTATAATTAATGAATGCGGGAGCGCATCGTGATTTTTCTAGATTAGATTACAAAAATCTATTATTTATCGACTTAGAAGTGTGAAAAAAATTATACTTACTCAAGCAAGATACATTTATCTACATTAAAACCCTTCTTATATTCTCCAATTATATGCAAAAAATTGCAGTGGATTAAACTTATACAGTGTGATTCATAAATATCGAAACAATATCCTATCTCCTTAAATCTACCAATCGTATACAGGTTTGCACAAAATAATTCGGATATTTTTCGACTATAGGGGGTAACAGCTGAAATTGGGATTTCAGTTGAGTTATACGTTTTCCAAATCATTTACTAATAAAGAATTGTTTACATATGAAACATTGGATTTTTTGTACAGTATTCCGATTATGTTGTAAAATGTTTCATCGGCTATTTTTTTAAGCATGATTTTTTTTTTATATTTAAATAAAGTACTAACAAAAGCTTAATATACATCATAGAAACAAGTGAAATATCACAGGGAGTGCAAACAATATTGAGCCTTCGTTGTATAAATGCCATACAGGAAAATATCGCAATTAATTTATCATGATCCAGCTCATCTACATCGTATGGCAACAAATTTGCTTAAAATGCTGAAAAATGTGATGAACCTCTGAGTCTTAAAGGAAATAAATGCCTTTAAAAAATGAAAATTTTATTTTAGCTATTTTATTTAAAAAGCGTAATATTTTTAAAGAAGACGGAATTATAGTGATTTATTGCCGAAACGTTAGTACGGCTCACTGTGGAGACACGAAAATTTTTTGGTTTCCGTTTGTCTGTATGTTACGTAATAAAAGCTGCAAAAAGCGTCCGATTAGTTTGATAATTGGTAGGTTTGTTGGTGAGGTACCCGGATTTAGCTGTATAGTTTATGATTAAATTTGGTTCATTCGTTCTGGAAATATAGAACATTTCTTTTCATGTCATAATGCTTTCCTATGGGGATTCAGTTGATTTTCAAATTTTCCCTTTGTAAAAAAAATGCGCATTTGATTAATGGATTTAAATGCTAAATTGGGAATGCCGAAATTTCCCAAGGGAGTCTTTAATCGTTCCGATTAACTGGGAATTTTGTTAATACATTTTTCAGTTTTTTTTTTTTTTTTTTTTTTTTTTTTTTTTTTTTTTTAATTAGGTGAATAACATTTAATGGAATTTTATACATTTGTTCGAATAATGTAAAACACATTGTTTTATAACTTTACTTATTTGACATGATACATATTTCATTTTTTCTCTTTTTCTTTTATCAGTTCCTTAGTAACTGTATTTCATAGCCTATAAACAATTCAAATAATCCAGACTAAGAAAGAAGAGAGCAGAAAGTCTAGCTGAAGGAAATAAAAAGTCATTAATATTTCGTAATCTGGGCTGCAACGTGTGTTTGCGGGAAATATAAATGAAGTTAGTAATATTAACCCCTTAACTGCCGGCGAAATCTTGCGCGATCTCTAGTGCCTTACTTAAATCGCATATTTCTGAAATTATAGAAGGTGTATATTAGATTTTGAAATAACAGTAAGAAAATGCACTTATTATACTGCTATAGCTAATGGCTCAGGTAGTGAAAATTGCCTCACTATAATTGGAATTCGCCATCCCTTTAATAGATGCATGCATTTTCTAAAGACGTATATATACGTCCGGGGCAGTTAAGGGGTTAAGGTTGAAATTGAATGTGGATACTGTTAAAATGCTATCCCCAAAAATACTTTTTTGCGGTAAATCACGTTTTCTGTTTAGTTATTTGGCCGTGAAGATTATTATAAATAATTATCAATAGATTTAAAAATCTCTAATTTTTAGATGATTTTAGTATGCTATTGTCATCGATTAGTTTAAGCTGTATTTAGATAACATTTTATATCTAAATATTATAGAAAGACCATCAAACTTGTTTATTCGAAACAAAAACTGTAAATACATAAGATTTCTAAACTAGATATTAGTAGATTAATTTTACATTTCCATAATTTCCTTTCGCACAGGAGATTTTAGTCAACTTATTCAACAGATGCAGGTGTTTCGTGGTTGGCAGAGAAGTAACTATTGCTATTTAGAATCTAGGATACCATAAAAACCTTTTCCAAACTTTTGAGTATCAAAATAAAAGCGCGGAGAAAATATCGAAATCGAAGATACACTACAAATCATTCGCACAATCAATGCGAAATTACGAATGTAAATTTAATTAGACTATAAGGAGTCCAGGGGGGGGGGGGGAGACCACCCTAAAGAAATGTACTTTTTTTATTTAAAAAAAATCACAAGAAAAGCAGTTCATGAGAATTTCAGAATATTATTGCATAACACCGTATTTAATTTAATGATTTAAATTTCCGAAATGTTCCAAGATTTTATGTGCTTATATACATGTATGTAATTGAAAAAAAATCCAATTACGGATTGTAGGATGTGAAATATTATGAAAAAAGGGATTAAAAAACAACCTGCAGAGCTGACATTGGGGATTTACAATCTGCAGATTTACAAGTGCATCTGCAGATTTACAGAAGTTGTATATGTGATATGCTATGTCATAAAATAAAATTTTGCCTGAAGTAGATACAGAATTTCTAATAGTTTATAAAATAAATAAAAATCTAATTCGTATTCAATTCGCCCTTGCCAATTTTTTTGAAAAGAACTGCAAAAAATCATCATACTTTTTTCCCATTATTTTCAATTACTTATTTTTTAATTCTACCTCGCACCACTTTCTCAGAACAAAAATCTTTGACATGCAGTTTGCCAACATTTGCAAGAGAAACATACTACAGAATCTTTAAAAATAGTGGTGCGAGTAGAATAGAAAAATAGTCGCTTGTGACAGTCCTATATGCCCGAGTTATCTCGGGATAATAATTAATTGCATTACATACGAACCCGAGATAACTCGGGATAGTAAGGGAAGCTGTTAAAGTTGTGCTCTTTTTATACAGAATTAGTAGATTATTCTTTTCGTAACAGCGTCTCGTATACGTGATAAATGAAGTGCTTGGATTCTGATTACACCTACCGGTAATTTTTTATTGAACATTTTGCTTTATATAATCAAAGGATTTCTGCGGTTAAATTAGGCAAAGGTTCTGTGTTTTAGAAATCTGTGATAAGAAATTAACTATTCTGTAACGGAAGCTCTTTGCGAATGGGGTTAACCCTTTATGCCCCGACGGTACTTTAAAGTACCATTAAAATAACTTGTTATAAAATTAAGTTAATTCCTCGATTAGTGGTAATGCAGTTTAGAATGAGTTATATATACTTCCCTTTATCTTGTTCCAAAAGCATTACTAGTTGCACAAAACAAATATATTTTTAAAGGGATGATTTCTTTTTCAACTCATCTTTTCAGCTTTCTTCACGTTGAAAGATTGTTGAGGCAAAGTTTCAGTTAGGAAATATTTTTACATTTCTATTGTAAGAGCATTATATTTGTACATTTTCTAATTCTATAAATTACTAAAAAAAATATTTTACATAAACGTTTTGAGTAGAGTAAATATTGCACAAAATCCCTATAAATTCAAATTTAAATAATTAATTTTAATTGGCAAAATCCTTCTAAAATTTATTAAATGATTGTGTAAATCTTCTAATGTAGTTTCAAAAATTCACGGAAAATGCTTTAGAAGATGAAATTTTCATGAATTCATAATTTGAAATATAAAGGGTTAAATATTGTTTATTTATTTTCTATTACCACTTTCCAATTATAAAATTAAAAAGAAATAGCAACCTGTATTTTTTAACAAAACATTTCAGTTGTAATATTGTTCATGTTCTCAAAATTCAACTTCCTGTAATTTGTTACCCAATTTTACAGGTACGTATCTATTTTTAATAAAGAATAACTATAAATCATATTGAAATTTTTGTTATTGATATGGATACTTAGAAATACTCATAATTTATTTTCCTTGAGTAAAAAATGTGTTTTTATTGAAATTGTTTCCTATGAAAATAGTTGCCGATAGTGTCGTAATAACTTGCGATGAAATGCAAGAAGAAACTAATTCACAGTATTACAAAATATAGAATACAAATTTCAAAATAAATTTTATTTCACCTTCCGTAGAAATTGAAATTATTGACACATAAATAACGGAATAATTGACACTGAATCGCATTAGACGAGCAAAGAAAAGTAAGACATTGACGCCTTGAAAAGTAAGACATTTTTAATATTTATTCGTTAAAGTAATGTAATAATAGGTGTATAAAACTTAATAAAAATACATTTTAACTTTATTAACTATAGATAATTTATAAAACATTTAGTATATTAACAAAAAGATAAAACATTAAGTGTAGGTGTTAGTTTCCATATGTTTTTTTTTTTTTAATTGAAAAAAATAACGTTTAAAAAATATTCTCTGGTTAGTCAAATGTTTCTTCAGCTTCAACTGTAACTTTCTTGCAACTTTTATTTTCTTAAAAATAATTTCTTAATTTTCTTAAGCATGTATTATAATTGTTTATCCTTGATTAGTTCACGATTGTAAGCGCAGAGTAACGTACGTGTAAGAATAAAATGTTTCATGGAGTCAGACATATTAAACGTATTATGTTAGTATTGTTTTTAACACCTTCCGTCATAGCTGAAAAGTGTTTATTAATTCGGTTTGCCTGTCCGTCTGTCTGTCTGTTGACAATTTAACTCGCTTAAATATACTCGGATTTTCATGCAATTGATATGTTAATGATGTTTACCATAGTACGTTCGGTATTGAATATGAAGTGTGTAGCGTTAATAGTTCATTTACAGGGGCACTCAAAATATATCCGTTTCATTACGGTCAATGGCGAAAAGTCATTTGCGGTGTATTTTAATGATGTTACGCTATTTGAAATGGATTAAAATTTATATAAATCACCGAATTTCACTACAAGATTATTACTATACAATACATTCATAGCTTTTATAATTCATTTACGGACACACACAAAACAAGAAGGTTACTGTATTGTCTTTGAGCAATAATTGCTGGAAGTGCGTTTTCGGTATGCTCTTTTAGATTTAAATAATTTTTTGCATATTACTCCTTGTGTATAAATTCTATACCTCCTATACAGGTCTTAGAGGTCTGCACGGGCTCGACCCGAGGCCCATACCCAACGGGCCGACAGAATTAGGACAATTTTTTTAACGGGCCGGGCCGACAAAAAAATTGAAGGGACCGGCAGGGCCGTGCCGGGACGATAAAAAAATTAATCGGGACTATCGGCCCGATATAAGAATTCAAGCGAAGCAGTTAAAATACGAGCCATTTTCAATTAATATGATTTTCTCGAGAAGAATAAATGTGCGTCACGAGCTGATGCGAGTTTAACAACATCAATACAGATGTGTATAATATGTCCATCGTAGAGATCGGCATAGTACAGTTACAAGATGTCTGATTCCGGGTTTAATTTTTTTCAGCAGACTCGTGCCGGGACGGAACTGGTCTTAATCGATCTCAGGATGTGTAGGACAAGCATTATATTTTGTAAAAGTGTTATAGTGATAATGAATTTCTGTTAACAATATCTTTGAAAATATACCTTAGGTGGTTCTCATATTCACTGACCAACAATGCAAAACTTTCAGACACATTTTCTGACTCATTTTTAACAATAAAGGCATAAAATTGACAGGCCTGACTATTGAAGGCATTTGGAAACGAATAGCTTTCTCCATATTTGAGAAATTACATACAGAGATAACAGAGATTCTTGTCACATGATTGTAAGTTTTTCTCCTTTCTTGTGCTATCGCTTCCGGAAATTCGATTCAAAACGCTAAATTTGGCAGTATTTTCAGAAAAAGATATATTGCTTTTATCCACGAAAAGACGGCATTTACATAGTTTCTGAATAAGAATACCTGCCAATCTTACGTGTTTCCGAAAAGAAATTAATTCATAAATATGTCGAAATCTAGGCCCTTTGGATTTGAGAAAAGCCTTAAAAATGAAAGAAATATTTTCACAAATCTACTTTTTATTATTCAGCTTTAAATGTTATCATGTTTTTAATCCTTTATTCTGAACTACATTAACCTTTTAACCACTTGAGGGGCAGGTAATTGTGTTTCTGTAATGCAGAATTCATACCGGAATCTGTAAACAGATTTATTGCGAATTAAGGAAAAGCAATTTACGACTTTTTTCCACTAAAGTTAGAAAAGTAAAATTTAATAAAATTTTTCTGGTGCAAATCTTCATTAATCGTAGATGGGATAAGATATATCCCACCGCCCCTCAAGGGGTTAATGAATCCTTATTGGAATTTTACATTGAAATTACATCAAGTTAACTTTCATCCTTGGTCTGCCCTTTTGTCAATTTGGGCCTAATGCCCCTTCGGGGGGGGGGGGGGGGGTTCTTCAACCTTTTCCAGACCCATCATCTAATACCACGTTGGTAAGGATTGGAAGATTAAAATTATCCGAAATACCAAAAATGAAGGTCCGGTGAAGTTTTATTTTAGTTATAGCATTCCCTATTAGCGGAAATATTTGTCTGTTTACCTTTCTATTTTTCGATAACACTCCTTTGTTTTCGATAAATGGAGAAATTCAACAGCATTAGACACACTTTAGACATTTAGGGAACTTTAACTTGTATCAAACCTTCTGCCTTTATCGAAAAGAAGAAAATGCTAATCGATTCTAGCTAATGCGCCTAAAATAAAAAATGAGCTAGTAAATGTGTCATAAACTAGCTACTTTGGATTTCGATACAGACTTAAAGAGTCATGTTGGAATCGCTAGGCGCTGGAAAACTATTTCCGTGTTAGGCAGGTTCTCTCTCAGCAGGTATATTTGTCTGCTTGTCCTTACGTTTTTCGATAAAGCTGTCTTGTTTTCGATAAACGGAGTAATTCCACAGCATTTGACACACTTTAGACACTTAGGTAACTTTAAGTTCTATAAAACCTTTTTCGCCTTTATCGAAAAGAGGGACATGCTAATCGATTCTAGCTAATGCGTCTAAAATAAAAAATGAGTTTTTAAATGTGTCATAAAGTAGCTACTTTGGATTTCGATATAGACTTAAAGAGTCATGTTGGAATCGCTAGGCGCTGGAAAACTCTTTCCGTATTAGGCAGGTTCTCTCTCAGCAGGTATATTTGTCTGCTTGTCCTTACGTTTTTCGATAAAGCTGTCTTGTTTTCGATAAACGGAGTAATTCCACAGCATTTGACACACTTTAGACACTTAGGTAACTTTAAGTTCTATAAAACCTTTTTTTGCCTTTATCGAAAAGAGGGAAATGCTAATCGATTCTAGCTAATGCGTCTAAAATAAAAAATGAGTTTTTAAATGTGTCATAAAGTAGCTACTTTGGATTTCGATATAGACTTAAAGAGTCATGTTGGAATTGCCAGGTACTGGAAAACAGTTTCCGTGTTAGACAGGTTCCCTCTTAGCAGGCATCTTTGTCTTACTATCCTTACGTTTTTCGAAACAAACATTTGTTTTCGATCAATGGGGAAATTCCACAGCATTTGACATTTAGGGGAACTTTAAACTGTATCAAACCTTTTGGAGTTGTCGAAAAAGTGGAAAGATTATTTGATTCATCAAATGCGCCATAGTTACGCGATTTGGACATTGCAGTTTCACAAAGAAGAAAGGGGAATTTATTCCAATGCAAAGAAAATCATTTTAAAATACTGAAATTCAAATGAGATATCGTCGGTACCATGTCAAACTATCCAATGTGAAAATAACCACTTTTCAGGAGGGCGAAAAAACTGTTTTAATTGTGGATTCAAAATCAGCGCCAAGCAGCAGTAAACAATTATTGTATTTTTCGGGTGTTGTTTTATATCCTATTTAAGCATGCTATTGAGATAAATCATTTGAATAATTTTACTCGCCAAAAAATCACATTGGATAGTTTGATATGGTATGATTATTTGTACTTTTTCAGCTTCATTGAACATTTCAGCTTCAAACTGTCCAATATGCCACATTGGATAGTTTGACTTGTAAAAATTTTGTGCTTTTCCAGGTTCACCATTCCATAGTAGCGAATATGCCATATTGGATAGTTTGACTTGCAAAAATTTAGTGCTTTTCTCCGATTCGCCGTTTCATAGTAGCAAATGTGTCGTATTCAATAGTTTAATTTGTAAAAATTTTGGCATTTACATATTCAATATTCTTAAGGTTCATTCTCTTAAGATTTTTCTTTAATAATTTTAATAACGAATATACGATAAATTAATAAAGATAAAAGCTGATTTTTAAACATTCTGTTAATTTTATAAAACATAAGATAACAAAAATACCTCAAATAATGGGGTGGGTAATAACAGGCACTCCATACCCGTAATTATGAATAGTAATCTTTGCGCTATTAGTTCTAAGAAACTCATGGGCCGCTTTCTACCACTATTTTCGAAGAGAAATATTTAATTTATTTAATCTCCCATTAACCCTTTCCGGTTTGTGGTTTAGTTTAATTATGTTACACTATTTCAAACATAATTAAATTTATATACATTACTGAGGTGCACAGCAACATGCCTATGTTATAATATGAGGTGTACAACAGTTATCGTTCATTTACAGCGAAACACAAAAGATTTCGTTTAAAGTACAATCTATTAGCGATAATTGCTGGAAATGCGTTTTACATTATGGCATGCGTTTTAAAACTATGTGCATACTACGTGGTATACATAAATTCTGTAGCTTGTATACAGGACTACCTAAAATAATTAGTTAGCATTAATTAGTATGATTCTGAACCGCTTAAACGTAGTTTTTAATTGTGTTATGCATTTCAAAACTAAACTATTATTAGTATATGAGATGTTTGTGGAATATAAGTTAAATCACATATAAGGCCAAAATCATATACAGGATCAAAAAACTAGAAATATAGACAATTATGGATGATAATTTCTGGAAGTATTATTTTAGTGGTTTTAAGCGTTTTTTAGCTTGCATTAATTTTTTAGCTCATTATGCGGCATGTATAAAAATCTTTAGGTAACATACAGGGTTGTACAAAGCAATTCAGTTATGCTCGTCTATTGGTAGAAATTACTGAATGTGAATTTTCAACCTATTATACTTTTTCACACATTCCAACAAGGTTTAAAAGTTTTTATGAATTCGGTTTGTATGTCCACGCTATAACTCACGTAAATATACTTAGATTTTCATGCATAATGTTGCTTACAGTGGCATGTTCAGTATTGCATATGAAATGTGTAACATTAATAGTTCATTTACAGGGGCACTCAAAAGATTTCCATTACATTATGGTATATTGGGGGAAAATCATTTGGGGAGTATTTTAATGACATTACGCTATATCACTAAATTTCATTACAAGAAGATTACGACAGAATAGGGCATGCATTCGTAGCATTTGTCGTTCATTTACAGGGACACACAAAAGAAATGGGTTAAAGTACTGTCTTTGAGCAATAATTGCTGGAAGTGCGTTTTTGAATTTTGGTATGCACTTTTAAATATAACTATTTTTTTGAATGTTGTATAAAAATTCTATATCTCGTATACAGGACTGCACAAAAGAATTCTCTAAAAAGCAATTACCGTCATTAGACAGAAAAAGTACTCGAATCAGTTTGTGAAGCCCTGTAAATGATCTGTAGATTTTTATATAATCTAGATAGTATGCGACAATTTAGTTTAATTAGGAAACGCATAACGCAATTTACACTTTCCACCTTTAGAAATTTCCGCCAATAAACGGAAATATACCCGACCTTCTTGTATGGCCCTGTATATTATCTACAGATTTTTATACATGTTACGTAATATGGTAAAATTTAATTCAGGCAAAAAATTGTTATAAACCCACTTCCAGAAATTGCCAGTCATAGCCGGCAATATTTTCAGTTCTTTGCGTAGCCCTGCATATTAGGAAATTCTTCTAACATATTTTAGTATAGTAAAAAGAAATAAAAGACTAAAATTGTACAACTCAATTAAAAATCTCCTTTAAGAAATTCACGCCCATACAAAGTAATGCTTACAAATTCTTTTGCATAGCCCTGTATATGATCTATACAATTTATACGCACCGCGTAATATTCAAATAGTTAAAAACTTATACTATAATTGAAAACGCACTTCAAACAACTATCGCTATCAGACAGCAGTGTAGCAGAAATTTTGTGTGTCTCTGTAAATTAACGATAACTATCGCACATGTCAATTCTACAGTAAACAACTTGTAATGTAAATCAATTACAGATGTCAATTTCACTTGGTTTGGAATATTTTAATATTACTAACATATGCTTCAAAAATTTTTTTAAACTATAAACCATTTTACAACAAAATTCTTTCGTATGAACCTGTAAAAAATAATAAATAACTTACACACCATATTCTGCATAAATCATGTTTTAATACACTTGATAAATCCATATTAATTTGATTATGTTTTAAATATGTAACACTAAAAAACATCGCTCTTTTTCCCTATTGAGTGTATTGTAATGATATTCTTTTGAGTGACCCTATAAATGAACTAAAAATTCTCACATTCCATTAACAATAGAAAACATATGCTATAGTAAACATCAAAAACATATCGTCGGTAACATGTCAAACTATCCAATGTGAAAAAATGCATTTTTCAAATTTTGTGTCATTTTGTTGTATTGTGCGTGATACGTGCTAATCAAAATCGTCACGTCTCTAGCTTGCTTAGAAACTTAGATAATGACTGTTTCAAAGTATCCAATATGCTCTTTTTTCTAAAATTTACAAGTCAAACTGTCCAATAAGGCATATTCGATCCTTTGCCGCAAATGTTTGTATGTTTTTCTTTTTCTAAGCATCCGTACCATATCAAACTATCCAATATGAAAATAGTCTTTCTATCAGGAAGACAAAAGTTGTTTTATTTATGGATTGAAATTTAACGCAATTGACATATGTTTTTGACCTTTACTATAGAATATGTTTTCTATTGTTAATGGAATGTGAGAATTTTTTGTTCATTTACAGGGATACTCAAAAGAATACATTACACTCAATAAGGAAAAAGAGCGGTGTCTTTTAATGATGTTACGATATTTAAAACATAATGAAATTAATATGGATTTATCCTGTATATTAAAACATGCTTTATGCAGAATATGGTGTGCAAGCCATTTATTATTATTTAAAGGTTCATACAAAAGTATTTTGTTGTATAATTGTTTGTAGAAAAAAAAAAAGAAGCATATTTTAATTCTTGATTTATATCAGTTTCAATACATTTGAAATAGCGTAATATCATTAAAATACTCTCCAAACCATTTTCCCCATTTACCGTAATATAATGGAAATCTTTTGAGTGCAATGAACTTTTGAGTCTTTCTCTCTTTCTTTGTCAAATCTTTTGAGTGTAAATGAGCAATTAATGCTACACACTTCATATGCAATATCGAACATGCCATTGTTAGCAACATTAACATTATTCAATGGCATGGAAATCCGAGTATATTTACATGAGTTAGAGCGTGGGCAGACTCTTTCTTTGTCAGATCTTTTGAGTGTAAATGTACAATTAATGTTACACACTTCATATGCAATACTGAACATGCCATTGTTACCAACATTAGCGTTTTTCAATTGCATGAAAATCCTAGTATATTTACACGAGTTAGAGCGTGGACAGACAAACTGAATTCAAAAACCCTTTTCAACCTTGTTGAAAAGTGTTAAAAAATATAACAGGTTGAAAATTCACATTCAGTAATTTCTAGCAATAGAAGAGCATAACGGAATTCTTTTGTACAACCCTGTAATATTAAAAATAATGAAAGAACTGAACAATTACACCGTAAAAAGTTATATATACACTTGATAAAATATCATTAGTTTACTACACGGTGTACAAAACTGTTGTAAAGTCAAAAATAAACTTATACAAACATTAAAATAAAGTTACCTATAGATTTTTATACATGCCACATAATAAGCTAAAAATTTAATGCACCCTAAAATACGCTTAAAACTATTATAATGATACTTCCAAAAATTATCATCCATAACTATCCATGTTTCTAGTTTTTTTTTTTTTTTTTTTTTTTGCGTGGCCCCGTATATGATTTTACTTATATTCCACAAATATCTCATATACTAACAATAGTTCAGCATTGAAATGCATAACACAATTACAAACTACGTTTAAGCAGTTCAGAATCATACTTAGTAATACAAACGAATTATTTTAGGTAGTCCTGTATACAATCTATAGAATTTATATATACCACGTAGTATGCACATACTTTTAAAACGCATACCATAACATAAAACGCATTTCCAGTAATTATCGCAAATAGACTGCACTTTAACCGAAATGTTTTGTGTGTCCCAGTAAATGAATGATAACTGTTTTACACGTCATATTCTAACGTAGGCATGTTGCGGTTCACCTCAATAATGTATATAAATTTCATTATGTTTGAAATAGTGTAACATAATTAAATTAAACCGCAAGCGTTTCTTTTCCCATTAAGCGTAATGTAACGGGATTATTTTGAGTGTCCCTGTAAAGAACCTATAAATGCTGCACGCTCCGTTTTCAATACCAGACATGCCATAGTAAATGTCAAACACATAAATAAATTATATGGCAATCCGAGTATATTTACGAGAGTTAGAGCACGGTGAGACGATAGAAAAGTAAAACAGAAGTCATAAAAACTTTTTAACGATCAAGAAATCCTTGATAAAAGGGATTACCTCATTATCATTCCCTACGTTCGGGAGAACATTTTGCAATTATTGTATTAAAAGATCCTATTATGAATTTCTTCAAAATTTTCTTCAAAGTCATTTGTTCCAACTTTTTTAAATGAGGGATTAAATAAATCAAAGAGTTCTATTCGAAAATAGTGGTAGAAAGCGGTCCATGAGTTTCTTAGAATAAATAGCGCAAATAATAAGCTAGAAGTAATTGGAGTCGTTCGGTAGTTTCATCGTCCCGAGCCCAACCCTTCCCGCTTTTCGGCGTCTTTAATTTGTGTAATTTCCCTTTTAAATTTGTCCAGTTTCAGTTTTTTTTTTTTATTTTATTTTTTTTTTTTTTTTCCAACGTTGCTTTCGCTAGAGAGTCTTTCACTCGGGACGTGGCCGGGGACCTAGGAATCTTGCTTCCGCAAAAGAGTTGGACTTTAGTAGAAGAATAAAGGGCTGCGGACGAAGATGGGCCGCTCGCCCACTATTTATAATTACGGGTATGAAGTGCCTGTTGTTGCCTACCCAATTATTTGAGAAATTTGTTTCCTTATATTTTATAAGATTAACAGAATGTTTAAAAATAAGCTTTTTTTCTTTAATTATTTACTGTATATTCATTATTAAAATTATTAAAGAAAATTCTTAAGAGTTTTATATTGAATATGTAAATACTAAAATTTTTACAAATTAAGCTATTGAATACGACACATTTGCTAATATGAAACGGCGAAACTGAGAAAAGCACAACATTTTTACAAGTCAAACTATCCAATATGGCATATTCACTACTATTGAATGGCAAACCTGGGAAGAGCACAAAATTTTTACAGGATTCTAATTTACGCAGGATTCTAATACAGACGGGTTTTATTTTCACATAGGTTTTAATGTGTTTCGAATTTTATTTACAAAGCTGCCAACCTTCCTTATTTTTTAAGTAATTTAAATGTTTGGAACTAGAAATTCTGTTTAATAAATGAAATAAAGTACGAACCCTGTAGTAACAAGATACATTTTATTAAATAATTTTCTGGTTCAAAAAACTTTATTTGATCTGGGATAAAGCTCCAGCAGGATATGGAAGTTATGCTATTATAGATACTTTTTTTTTATAAAGATTTATTTTTGGAGGGGCGGGGGGGGGGTATAGGGCGCCAACTGAAATTCTGCACACAGGCGCTGGATACTGCTGGCGCGCCCCTGGCTTTGACAACAAATAATCATGCCCAAAGCCCTACTATACATTCAAAAGGCAGTGGAAACGACCAAAACACCGCTTTTAAATACAAAACAACGGATTTTTAATTTAATAAAAACATTAAATAAAATTGTAGCGCTTTTAAATTACAACGGTTAAACGGCAAACGCAAAATCATAACTACAATGGCCGCTAGCCGACAGGCGAGGATCAAATTCAAAATGAGGCTAGTTACGTTTTCTAATTATTCTTTTCTTATTTACCAATTTTCGTTACAACAGCGGTTCAATTTTATAAGTTTCTCCTCTCTCATTTATATATATAATGACACAAAGTGTATAACGCTTCCGGGGTTGAACTCATCCGGATTCCACTTCACTTTATCGTATTCCATTCGGCCATTTTTATTGAAAATTATTTTTTCGAATTAAACTTCATAAAAGTTACATTTTTAGAAAGATTATTCAAAATAAATTAACATTTGAGAGATGACTTACATTTAATTATGTACATATTCTCAGATAACTTCAGTTGAAATTAGTTTGGCCCTCTCCCTCCATATGTAAACATAACATTCATTTGTATCGCATTCATTGTGAACTTTGAGCTTTGTTGGCACCATCTATCGGTAGTTAAAATAAAAAGAAGTTTCTTTTGAAATTCTTTGAACTCTGAAGACATTGGGCGAAAAATGGATAGTATTTCTTATAAAATATAATTAGACTATGAGGGATACTTAATGCCGTGTAGAATATATATATATAATATAACAATAGAAATAAAATTTTGCATTTTTGTATTTAGTAGGGAAAATAAATTTGTAATGTAATAAAAGAATTTGAGAAAAAAATCTGTTAATGCAAGTAATAGTTACAATTTACTTAAGTGATAAAGGATCATTTTTAATGATCAAAATTTATTATAGGTTTCTTTATGCATGTTTTAAAAAAATGAGGATTTAATCTGAGTTAAACATTTTAAAATTTAAGTTATATAATTATTATTTTGGTGTCAACTATCGGCAATTAATCCGTGAAGGACTCTTATTTAATTTTTTTATTATTATTATTCTGATTTATAAGAAATTGAAGGTTATTGATTTTTTTTAAAGCAATGAACGAAGATGAAAGTTAATTGACAATATATTTTAAAATAGCATTATTAACTCTAATTTGCATGTTTTTTGTGAAGTAGTTCTTTAAATTTTGTGAGCGAAGTTCTTTCTTGCAAATTAAGTTTCAATTATAAATGGGCTGTTTTTATAACTATTTTATTCCCACCTGATCCTATTAGTCAGATAAGATAAAATTTATTACTTCATAATTCTTTTTATAATGCAATGCTATATCATTCTTTTGAAAATGCAAACACGTCATTCTGACCAAGGTTAGTATATCTAAAGGTTGCGCCATTTCACCCCGTAGCCAATAGGGAGCGACTCTCTGCTTGGCGTCACCCCGCGTGCTCAGATCGGTGTTCCAATTGACTTTGCATTAGAAATATACTATTTTTAATTGAAAAATATCAGCAGAAATTTTCGTGTGAAAAGAATTTTAACGATTAAAAAATATTCTTTATGGTTTCGAAAGTGAAGTATCCCCATTAAAAAAACTGCAAAGAAAATCGAAAAGTAAAAAACGGCCTTTGTACAGATCGACATCGACTATCCAATGCAGGAAAAAAAATGAAAACATTTGAATTCAAACAAAATATTTCAAAAAAAAAATCTCCCATAGGTTTAACATTAGCGAGCAGGTGTTTTCATGTGAGTGAAATAGCTCCTTACCGAAACATATTCATCAGAAATAAAAAAGAGATACTCTGCCAAAAAAGGAAAAAAACTGAAGTAAATCAGCTGTGATTGCACGATAAAATATCAAATAATGAAGCGCATATCTGAAGTATATACAAAACGCATATTGTGATGAAATCATATGCTTGAAATTAAAGCATATTCTGAGGGTAAAAACCTAAAAAACCTTAATTATTAAATATTTTGTATAATTTTATGATAATACATCATTAAACTATAATTAATTTTTAATAACCTTTTCGGAAGGTATTTATATTCTTAATTTAAAATTCAAATTTTTATAGCATATAAATCTTTGTTTTAAGAATTCGGCAATTTAATAATTAAAGTTTTTATTTTTATTTGTATTTTAAATCTCTTTTATAAATACTGCTTGCCTTATTTTTTTTTCTATAAAAAATTTCAGTGTGATATTCAATGACATCAAACGCATAAATGGAATCTGAAAGAAACAACAATAAATTCTAAAAAGCTGGAAAGATATATAATTTTAAAATTTAAATATGGCACTTTATTTGGATGTGAAAAATATTGTTTAAATGTTAAACTCTCTTTCGCGCTAAAATTTACTTTAATTTCTCTCACTTATGGATGTACATGTACATTAATTATTATTATGCAACATTAAAGTATTATTCTAAATAACCTTTTCGAAATGTGTTTATAAAATATATTACTCTGAATTTCACATTTATTTTCAACAAATGATATAATTATATAGTATAAATATTTTAGTTTAATAATATTAAATATTCAGCTATTTATTTATGAAAATTTCTATTTAATTTGCTTGTGTAATCACGCAAAACTCAAACTGGGGTATGAGGGAGGATGAAACCTAAGTTATTATTACTTTTTTAAACATTTTTTTTAAATAGCTCTTTACTAAAAACATCGCGAAATAATAACACATTATCTTAGTTTTCAAATTGATTACCGATGAAATATTATAAATATACTACATTAAAAAGTATTAACAAAACATTGACTGCAGTCATATAAAAATCAAATTTGCTTCTTTTGTAGGTCTTTTTACTTATAAAAATTACTATTTTACTTTCTTTTAATGTAAATTACCGTTTTTATATTGAGTAGTAAACGAAACTTAATAAAAAAGACAGGAGATTTAACAATTAAATTTCAAAGAGATAATAGTTTAAATTTTAGATGTGATGTTTGTCCACGGTTCCGAAAGTAAAAATTTCATAATGAAAAAAAACTGCAAACAAACAACAACAAAAAAAAAACAGCCTTTGTAGAGTTCGTCCTAAGCTGCCCAATGCAAATATATATATATATATATATATGGAAATGCAAACGAGATATTTTTAAAAATTTCTCCCATAGGATGCGATTTTTAGCGTGAGGGAAGTAGCCTCTTAATCTGTCTCAATCGAATGAAAGTTCTGATTTTCACAAATGATTTTATTATATTTCTGTGCTTATTTGGAAAACCAATTTAACTTTTTTGCAAGCATTTTCAAAAATATTAAATTCTTTCGAAAATGAGCTGCTGTCAATTTCATTAAGAATTTTTTTTAACAGTTTTACATCTTCGATGCATTTATCACATTGAAAGTATACCGATTCGTCCGAAGGAATTGGTTGTAACATATTTGATTCACCTAATGAATTGTCAAACTGTCATGCAATTTATAAAATTTTGTTTCTCTGTATAACCAGCAATATGCCTAATTTTTTGAAAAAATTAATTTACGGAAGATATGGTGAATGAAAATTCTTCACCTTCAATGTTATTTTCACACTGCTTGAGATTCTCGAATTTTTAGATGCATGGTATTTATTATTTTCACTAGTGTTATATGCATGTTATTATTTATTTTTAAATTATCTACATCGCTACTATTTTCAATGACTTTATTTACAATATTCACTCGATTGAAAGTGATCGGAACAAATTCAGAAATTGCAGCATTGTACACGTACGTTTACATAAAATAATCCATTAAAAAAAAAAAAAAAAAAAAAAAAAAAAAAAAAAAATCAGATTTCTTCATTAATGTATGAGGCGAAACATTTTTTGTTTTATCCGAAATATTAGTCCATGCTGAAATAGCATAAGTACTAGGCATTTTAAGCAAAGCACTAAAAATAATACGTATTTTAAAACTTTTCCAACTGATGTTTCATCAACGAAATCTGAGAAATAGATACCGCGTAATATTTAGGAAAAGTGATTGGAAATAGCTCTTTCGGAGCTTCGTGTGTGGGCAAACTGTCCTGGGTGTCAAAGGAAATCACAATACATGTTTATCCCCCCCCCTTACACACACACACACACACACATATCCAATTCCAATGATCGACTAAAGATAAAAAACAATAGAAACTCCACCTTAGCACAATAATAATAATAATGATAATAACACACAACTGTTTCATTTGAAGGGAAAAAATCCTCTATAATCGCCTTATTCTTCGAAAAAAATATTTTCGCTAGTAAAAAATGTTCTGTCTTGAAGAAATATGCTCTCCTTTGAACAAAAACAAAAAAAGTTTTGAGCAGAAATTCAATTTTAAATGCAAAAATAGTATCTTTTCTGTTGCGGGAATTCTCCTTAGCACGCACAGTGACGTCATACGTACGGAAACCTTGATACTAAGGCTACTAAATAGATGAGCTGGCTCGTCAGGCATTTTCATCCCTGACGGACTGCTTCGCGTAATGTATCTCAATAGCGTTGAATTAGTTTCTGTCTATTTTTAGCTTTAAAAGATTAATTATCAGTAGTTTTTCTGATATTAACTGTTGAAATCATTCAATAAAGGATTACTGCATGCTTCAATTTCCCTATAAACATAAAAAATGACCAAATTTTAATATTAATTGTAGATTATATTCTTCGTGAATTTTTTTCTTCGCCAATTTTGGCGATAAGGACATATTTTAAAAGTACAGCGCCATCTAGTTCATTTTCGGGAAAACAATTGATTTTTATGCGATTTGGGATTTTTTATATTATCCGACGAAAATAGAGTGAAATTATATGAGAAGCTACTTTAATTTTTTTGGATAATTAATAACGATACCTCAAAATATTAACATGTGATGGAATTTATGAGATTTTTGAAAAAAAAAATAGCTAAAGAACTAATGTGAAATAGAATTTTTCAGGGAAATTTTACAATATAATTTTTTTTTTTTTAATATTCATTTTCACAAAAAAATGGATTCTATTTTAAGTTTTTGAAAAAAATTCTCCAAATTTGCTTAATATGATTTTATTGTTAATATTTCATCATAAGACAGTAATATTTAAAAATATATAAATAAATATTTTTAACAATTTTCGTAAGTCAGTATTACCAAGAAATAAAGCGTATCTTTACCGCATAGATGCCAACTTGTACGGATTTTTGCTACCACTAAAATTTAATAGAAAATTTTGCCTCATTCAATCTCCGAATTGCAGTGAATTTTGATAATTAACTAAGGCAGAAATTTCTGTTAAATTTTAGTGGTAGCAAAATTCCGTACAAGTTGGCAGCTATGTTACTGTAACTTTCAGATATAAAATTGTTTTAAAAAATATCAAAGAATACTTCCATACTATGAAATCTCAGAGGTCGATGCAGGTTTATTTCCTGGTGCCCATTTTGTGAAAAGTAAAAGTTTTTTTTTTTTGTGAATTTTATTATAATTTTGTGAAAAATAATATTTTGTAATGAAAGTTGAAATCGAGTTACTCAAATTCGAACTAAGCATTTATTAACAAAAACTTCTTTAAACCATTTTGCTAAAATTTTCGTTTCTGGTGAACTGGTTTTATTTACAAATCACAGATTTTAAAACCTAACAAAATAAAAATAATAAATAGAAGTAAGTTTTTATGGAAAGGGATTTTGTCAAAGGGCCTATTTTATTAAAAAAGAATTTTGTGAAGGAACCTGTTTCATTAAAAGGTGAAGGGGCGTGTGAAGGGGCCCTATTTTATTAAATTTATTTTTATAAAGAGGTCCATTTTGTTAAATTCATCTTTGTGAGGGGGCCTGTTTTATTAAATAGATTTTTGTGAAGGGGCCCTAAATAGGCCTCAAATTTTGCTGGTTCGACCCCTGAGTCTCATTACATTTTCCTCTTAGAAAAGAACGGTTTCATATTATTAAAGTAATGAAAACTTGCTACCCATGAAAACTTTTTTTAAACAATTTTACTTTATAGAAGTTTTTAAAAACTATAACAAAGTAAAAAAAAAAAAAAAAAAAAAAAAAAAAAAGAGAGAGAGAAAAAAAGAAAGAAAGAAAAAGAAAATATTTTTTTAATAGTATTTTTTGTTCAGTTAATTTCATCCTGTTCATTGTTAGGATCAGAAATTAATTATAATATTTATTTTATTACATTGCCAGCTTCTTAAGGACAATCAAAAGTGCACACTTTTGATTTTTTATGTGGCGCTACATAAATACAAAAAGGAAAAAAAAATAAATTAAAATATCTTTGGAGGATGAATGTACATTTAGAAAATACATTTTCTTACGCTAATAAATTGCTGTTGATATCCTGCAAACATAATCTTCATCATTTTAACTCTCCAACATATGGAAAAATAAAATAATACATTTCCAAATACATGCGAATATAGTTAAAAAAGTTCTACTGAACGGATTTAGATGGAAGTTGCCTTAGTAGTTAAATAAATTATGAAGAAAAAGAAAAAAAAATATATGTAAAATTCTCATTTTGAACTGCAAAACTTACACTCTGTGTGAGCGGAGCCGTGGTCAAAAGCCAGGTATTAATGATAAAAAATGGTTCTATTGAAAAATAATAATAATTTCTCTCTCCCTACCCTCTTTAAGAAATAAACTTAGTTTCGATTATTTTTTCGGGAGGGATTTCTGAAGCTTTGCGGCCTCTGAAATTCCGAGGAGGGGTGCCCTTCTAGACTATAATTAAAGATCAAATTCGTAATCTTCCAGCGGGTTGGGGGTAGGGATGTCAGACTGTAAATTCAGCACTGGATCCACTAGCAAAATGAATATTAATAAATAATAATTTTAATAAATGAAATATTAATTAAAGATGTAAGGCAATTTTTTTTCAGGACCTAGGAAAAAAAGGAAGAGGTTCAATTCCTCCGCATTCAGTTATTATTATTATTATTATTTATTATTATTATTATATTTATTATTATTATTATTTATTATTATTATTAATATTATTATTATTAATATTATTTATCATTATTATTATTTTAACGGTACATGAGCTATTCAAAAGAATTCGAATTCGGGTAGATGTTTAGTAACCACTCATGCAGTTTCCTTTTTCTGCTACTTTTTTTTAATATCAAATTATCAAATACTCCCTTACATCCCCCCCCCCCTTCTGTTTCGATTTAACAATCGTAATTTTCTGGAAATTACTATTGAAAACCTTATACATACAATCTTACAAATTCCGAATATATATATATATATATATATTGATTTTATGACTTGATTAATAAATAGTTAAAGCAATTATTTTTTATAGACATTTTATTATTTATTGATAATCCTAAAATATAAATTTAATTCTTTAGCCCCCCCCCCCCCCCCCCTCGCCATACACACATCCTTTTCAACAAAGTACTTACAAACATCATATTTCATTTATGTATTCTCTAAAAGTAAATTATTACTAATTTATAAAATTTGAAATTTATTCGAAACTTTCATTCAATAGCGTACTATTTGATAAATTCAGGGAAGCAACGAAGACAGCGATAAATGTGCCAAATAGGTCAATCTGGCGCCAACATGTTCCCACCTGGGAATGCTATGGCAAACGGACGAGCCAGCCTGTGTATTTAGAAGCTCTACTTGATACCGAAACTAGAGGGGGGTTTGATTACCCCCCTGATTCTGACGGGCTACCTTCTAGTACAATAAGAAAGCCAGAAAAGAAACACCGAACAGAGCATGCGCATACTACTCATAAGGAAGGAGAAAGATTTCGCTCCATCGCTCCGAGGGTTGCCAAGAAGAGCGACACAAAACCAAGGGTAGCCAGGCGCGCGCGTCAATCGCACAGTAGGGAAAAGCTGTCGCCAAGAAGGGGGTTCAAACGCATTTCACCGCAAACTTTTAACCCGTTCAGGATTTTTGTATTGATTAAAAAACTAATTTCAAATTTAATATAATAAGCAATTAAACTTACACAAGACACCTATGAATGGAGTTGTCAATGAGATGGACTCTTCAACTTCAACAGCATTTGCAGCATTCTATGACAAATATGAAGATTAATTATGAAATCTATTAAAAATATTCTATATTATTATGTCTAACAGATGCTTTATAAAAATGTATATGAATGTTCAACATCAGACAGACAGCTAGTATAGTTTTATCCAATTTGGGTGAAAAGCTCAGAAGTCAAAATTAGCATGAAAATAACTGGCGAGGTAAATTGCTATTAAAAAAAAAAAAAAAAAAAAAACACTTTATAAGGACCCGGTAGTAAAATTCTTTGAAAAATAAGAAATTAGAAGGGCCCTTTATTTTTTTAGAAAAATGGAGTTCTTAAGGACAGCAAGGACCTTGATGATTGACATGAAAACCATTAAAACTTTAGAATACAAAATTTTCCAGTTCAAAATTTTCCAGTTTTATCTTAATTAGGTGCTAAATTTTAAATTTCTAAGCATCATACAGTTACAATAAAATATTTCATTTAAATCGGGCTATATTAATACATTGAAATCAATTAAAAATGTTTTTAAATTTTTCGCATCGACAGTTGATATACATAATTATGTTTACACCATATCAGACAATACAGCTCAGACTGTCTGCAGAAGTTTAAATACTAATATGTAAAAAAATTCCCTGCCGGCCCGGCCTACAGGCGGAGGTAGATTTCGAAGTTAAGTATACTAATTTCACCAACAAAAACTAAATAATGATTTGATATAAACCCACTTTAACAATTTTATCTGGCCGCTTTTGACGAGTGTTTATTTCATTTTTATATAATAGCTGGTTTTATCAGAATCATGTTAAGGCAGTATTAAAAAAAAAAATACTTTTCCATGCTCAACAACTCGAAATTTTCTGGCACATTTTCAGATTCATTTTTAATAGAAAAAATATGAAACTTGCTGACGTAATTTTTGAAGAGATTTATAAGCGACCTGTGTTTTTATTTTACTTTCAATTAATTAACAATTGATTAATAAACAATTATTTTCTCAGTAGGAAAATATTTTTCGTTTCAAACACAATCGCTTCGGGAAATTCTGTTCAAAATGTCCAATTTGACATCATTTTTTGAAATATATTCTGCCTCTATCAAAAAATCAATTATTACGCTATACATTATATAGTTTCTGAATAAGAGAATCTACCAATTAGATGCGTTTGAGAGCAAAAATGAATTTAAAAATCAGTAATAAAATAAGCAGTTTGGATTTGAATACACCCTTAATAAGATGATTTTTTTTTTCTTCAACCGCTATGTATTTTTAATTTGTTTTTGCTGTAAGAATTGGCCCTATCAAAAACTTGTCTATATAAATGTTGAAGACAATATTATGAAGATATATGATAAATTCATGGGGATTTTATATTTTGTGAATTGACTGAGTTATGGATTTTTTTCTTCTTCAATCCCAGCTTTTTGTTTTCGTTTTAGGTAGATTTCGTATGAAATACTACCTATTGGCGTCGTTCCTATGTTGGAATTTCTGAAAAACTTTTGCAGATCTACACCGATCATGACCCCTAGAGCCCAAATCCACCCTCAGTAAAAAACTTTATCTATCTATCTATCTATCTATCTATCTGTCTATCTATGCATCTATCTATGTATATCACTTTCTTTTGGACACGATAACTTCCACTATTCTGCACCAATTTCTTCCAAACTGATACATAAAATCTCGGTCAAGTTCGTTAATGGGCAAAATCGGACCAAGGGGATGGAAATAGGGAGGGGTTTTGTGAAAACCGAAAAAAACCCATAACTTCTTAAATTTTGTACATATCGAATCAGTTTAAAGTTTTTATTGCTTATAAAAATAGGGCCAAAAATTTATGTATCACAGATTTTTGATAAAGTTAAAAATGGGCTCAAGGGGCGCAAAAAATAGGGTTTTTGGGAGAAAAAAAATCATAACTTCGTCAATTCTCAAGATATCAAATCCAATTAATTTTATCATGAATCTCCTCAACATTATCTACAACTTTTATACTCACAAGTTTTTGATAGGACCAATTCGTACCGCAAAAATAATTAAAAACGGAAACAAAAAGGGCGTTTGAAGAAGAGAAAAATCCATAACTCCGTCAATTCAAAAGATACAAAATGCCATGAATTTATCATATATCTTCTTAATATTGTCTACAACATCTATATAGACAAGTTTTGGATAGGACCAATTCTTACAGCAAAAACAAATTAAAAATACATAGCGGTTGAAGAAAAAATATCTTAGTAAGGGTGTATTCAAATCCAAACTGCTTATTTTCTGACTCATTTTACAATTCATTTTTACTCCCAAAGGCTTCCAATTGGCACCTTTTCTTACTCAGAAACTATATAATGTACCGTAATGGTCAATTTTTTGATAGAGGCAGAATATATTTTAAAGCATGCTGTCAAAGTGGGCCTTTTGAACCGAATTTCCCGAAGTGGATTGTGTTGGAAAAATTATCGTATTAAGGGAGTGTAAAACCTTCGACTAACATGTGGAAGTGGTAGCGTGGAACTTCAGTCAAGCGGAGGCCCAAGTAATAATTAAATCAAACAATTTATTGAAAAGACATAAGATAAATTAATTTCTTGGTTATACTTGAATTACAACTATATTATATTTTCTGGGTACGTTACAGCTGACGACACTGTTCATTTAAAAGCATAAGTTCAACAAAGCATGAGATAGGCATCCAATCTTCTAATGGATTCTTTATCAAAAAAGGTTTAGTCCTTTTACCTTAATTCGTAACGAAAACTGCTGACGCTGCTTCTCGTGCACAACAATCCGTTGTCAACTCCTTTTTACCTCGCGGCCTCGACCGGAGAAATATTATCCTGCCTGAATCGGCAGACTACTTCTATCCCTTCGGACCTCTCCGAAATCGCCGTCCCAACTCCGAGAGCAGCCCTCTCCTTGGGATTCAAAAACGCATCTCCCCTCTTTTCTCTGTTCGTTCCAATTCACCTTTTTTAAAACAAAGGCTATCTGTCGGCCCACCCAGAGCCTAGGTTGAATGATATCACTAACAAACTTCGATATCATTGGTCAAGAGAGACCCTCGCTGCTAGCGTGAGAAAATTTCGCATCTAGTTTCATTTTTAAATTGTCCTGGGAAAATATCGGCAAAGTTGCTACTTAAAAGGAATTCCATAACTCCTATTTTTTTCATGCCGTTCTACTTTTCCGTCAACCTTTAAGATTGGTTTAGATGGATTGATTCTTTTTATCATTTCCGGCAGAACCTTGAGACTTAGAAATATTTTGAGCTGTTATGCTTATACATTGCTTTTCCTATCTAGAGTTCTCATTTGAAAATATATGGGACCTTTTTTGTGAATCCCATTGGATTCTTCACAATACCCCCCGCCTTTAAATGATATTTCGGCTGCAAGACGTAATATCTGCAAAGAAAAGGTTAGCTCATATATTAGAGTGGCCCTCCTTTATATATCTCACTCACTTTTTTCACAAAAAACTTTTCATACAATTTACATTTAACTTACTAATGCTGAGTACCTTTGATTATGAAATTTCACTTTTAAAAGACAAAACACATTTAAAATTTTACACTATGACATTTACACAAAATAAGATAAATTTAATATGTACACCTAGTTAAATCGAATTCGACTCACTTATGTACACTTAGTTAAATCGAATTCGACTCACTTGATCCGGCGCTAAATTTCTAACTGCTAGAGCTTGTCATGTGAAGGCCTATTTCTATATTTAGGATAGTGTCTCGGACGTGAATCTTCGCTTGTCAACCTATTTATTTTCTCCGCGTTTTTTTCTTGTGGTTTTTGTCTATTTACACGATAATTTTGCAACTTTTCGTGTCTACCTGTGGCGCTCGCCACACAATAAGCCGGGGACATTTTAGAGTCGCCCGTCCTCCGACTAATCCGTTTCGTAACACTTTCGCGCTCTTTATTCCCGTCCAAATCCTTTACTAGATTTTCTGACCTGAGATACTTTTTGTTCTCGTTATTTCTAAACCAAAATTCTCTTTTGTTCCTTCTCAGTGTTATTTTCACTGACGTATCCCTTTGATTATCCGATCTATCTATACTTTGACACGCCCTATTTGCTTGTGTTAAATCCTCACACTCATGATGCGATTTTTCTAACCCCTTTTTCAGTTTGACTTCTCGTATGGGGCAACCCATCTCATGATCCCCTTTGACATCTTTCTTTTTTCTTTTATTCGATCCTAAAACCTGATCTTCCTTTTTCGTGGGTGATACAGTATTATCCTTCCTTCCCTCCCAATTCTCATATCTCGTTTTTGACCGGGTACCTCCCATTTCCTTCCTTTCTCCCAAGTTCACGCTCGTCAATTTTGAGTAGTCCTCTCTTATCTTATTCTCTTCCCTTCGGGATGGATTCCCGTTTTCGTTTTTCGCTTTCGCTATGTTAAGGATGACCACTGCATCTGAAATCTGCATTTTTTTCCTTTTTAATATCATCAATTAATTTTTGAGTTTTGTTACCCAAAATATAGTAAGACAAATTCGTCTTTCTGTCCGTCACGATAGCTTTTGTTTTTAGTCTCCCGAGTCCTTCAATTTTTAAAACAACTTCGGCGGTCGGTAAGCGACGAGTATTGTTCATTAACGGCTGTCTAACTCGAATGGTGCCACCGCCTAATTGATTGCGTTTAATAAATCTCCTCGAAATTACATCATATTGACTTCCACTGTCTCTTAATGTTGTGCATTCCCTTCCGTTGATTAGCGCGCGGCTTAGATAAGGCTTAAAACTTTCTTCAAAATTTGTACTTCCGCTGATATGGTGAACGCTGGTAATTTGGTCTCCATTTCTTTTGTTTTCGGGACAATTAACCTTCAAATGGTTTGGGCTCGAGCAAATGAAACACCTAATATCCCTTTTGCGCTCAAATATTTTTTCCCTTTCTTTCTCTATATTTCGTTCTCTCCAGTTAGTTCTGGTTTCGGAATGCCCCCCTCTCGTTTCGTCTTCATTTTCCATTTTCTCATCCCGCGAATTTTCTTCGAATTTTAGCTTTTTGTTCCACGATTTTTTTGACGTCCCTTTTATAGTTTCGTATTCGTCCAGATCCTTAGCTAGTGTTCCTGGATCTTTATATTTGGCCCAAGAATCTATAAAATGTTCCCTTAAATCCGCTGGAGCACGCCTCTTAATCTGTTCGGTGATTAGCAAATCTTTTAACTCTTTAAAATTAGTAACCTCAAGATCATTTAACCACCCTTCTAGAAAGCTATTTAGTTCAAAAATGAGGTCTTTCCACGGGCTATTCTGGTCTCGCAAATGCTTATCGAATTTTTGCCTATAAGCCTCGCCACTCAATCTAAAACGAGCTAACAGGATTGACTTCACATGCTGAAAGTTGTCAACTCGGTCTGTCGGTTCGCGCAAGATCAATTCAGCTATCTGTACGGGCAACAAAGCTAATAAATGCGTGACCAGATCCTCATTTTCTATCCCCGACCTTAATGCCTGTCGTTCAAACAAGTTTAAAAATAGAGTTATATCCGAACGTTCTGGATCAAAACGATGCATTATAGTTTTTAGCGCTAATTTAGGTCTTTCCGATCCGTTACTGGAAATCGAGTTACGCCTCCCTGTATTTTGCGTTAATTTTAATTGCTCTAATTGAAAATTTCTCTCTTTTTCTTTCTCTTCTTTTTCTTTTTTCTCTCTTTCTAAAAGAAGTAGATCTTCCCTATCTTTCACTATATATCCCACTTGCGTTAATGCAAAGTCGGCATCATAATCGTCCGCGCCCTCTATCTTTTGGATAATCGTCGCGATTATGTCACTTTCTTCTATCTGAACTCCTAATACCTCTGCTAAATTTTGCAGATCAGCCTTTCGGCAATATTTCAATGCCGTTATTTTCGCCATTATCTATCGATTTTATATTCCTACCGATACTACAAAGATAACCTAACGATTGCCCTCTTCATATTTTTATTTATACATTTTTTTTTCAACTACCTCAGAAGATGTGAATTTGACACTTCACCGAGAATATTCTAACCTTATCTACCGTTATAAAATGTTTTCAAACGTATTCACAATATACATAAATAAATTAGCAATACTATAATAAATTTCAGACATTCTACGTTTTAGTGTTAGTTTCGAAAAGAAAGTATAATTTTTCCACTTTTTACATTCCCTACACACACAAAATATAGAACATAAAAAAAAATATTTTCAAATGCTATAGGTAAACAATTTTCCCTATTTTACTCAGAATTGAACATTCCTTGCAACCTTTTCATATGCTTTTTCTATTTTGAATACAAGTATATATTTAGGAAAATCAATCATTAAATAATCCAAATTGATTCTAAAATATTTTTCAAACAAACTTTCCTCACAATGGTACTTTTCTTACATGACATCTAATTTTTTTTTTTTTTTTTTTTTTTTTTTTTTTTTTTTTTTTTTTTTAAGAATCTAGTTCGATTTTAGTTTTCTGTATTCTTAATTTTAAAAAAAATTTCAAAATTTAAAGCCAATGACAAAGGGTATCAGCTTCCTTGTACTATAATTAATTAATAAGTTAATAATTTTCTATTTTAACTAACCAATTTTTCAATTTTAAAATTTTCATTTACCTCAAAACAAAAGTTTTCCTTTAAAATATTAATTTCTTATCAACATTTCAATTAATTAATAAATTAAGAGCCACTCAAAATAATGAGCTTACCTTTTGTTTTGCTGGGGCATTTTCTCTCGGGAACTGTACTGCACGGCACTGCACTGCACTGTAGTTTCCTTTCACTGCACACAGTCTTGCATCTGGATGTCATCTAAAGCACCTTTTTGGGGAACTGTCCGGCACGATACTGGTGTCACTTTTCTCTACGCACAGTCTTGCGTCTGGAGCACTTTCTTAGGGGAACTGTCCGGCACTATACTGGTGTCGTTTTCCTATGCACACGGTCTTGCATCTGGAGCTCTTTCTTAGAGGAACTGTCCGGCATGATACTGGTGTCGCTTTTTTTCTAGACACGGTGTTGTGTCTGGAGCTCTTTCTCTTAAGCTAGTCTTTTAATGTTCAGAGTCCTTGCTGTGCATACCACCTTCTGCCACCAAGTTGTAAAACCTTCGACTAACATGTGGAAGTGGTAGCGTGGAACTTCAGTCAAGCGGAGGCCCAAGTAATAATTAAATCAAACAATTTATTGAAAAGACATAAGATAAATTAATTTCTTGGTTATACTTGAATTACAACTATATTATATTTTCTGGGTACGTTACAGCTGACGACACTGTTCATTTAAAAGCATAAGTTCAACAAAGCATGAGATAGGCATCCAATCTTCTAATGGATTCTTTATCAAAAAAGGTTTAGTCCTTTTACCTTAATTCGTAACGAAAACTGCTGACGCTGCTTCTCGTGCACAACAATCCGTTGTCAACTCCTTTTTACCTCGCGGCCTCGACCGGAGAAATATTATCCTGCCTGAATCGGCAGACTACTTCTATCCCTTCGGACCTCTCCGAAATCGCCGTCCCAACTCCGAGAGCAGCCCTCTCCTTGGGATTCAAAAAGTCCTTCCGGCCAGTGCCGGGAGGAAGAGGTAGCTTTCATATTCCTTATTTTAAAAAAGCCAACTTATATTATTCAAACACACGAAGCTCAATTTAGTGGAAACCGAATGTAGGAGATTCAATACCAATTTTTATCAATACTAAATCATTATGAATGAGAATTTTGCGAAATTAGTCAGCTTTATCCAAGCTGCTTTTAATTAAAGTAACTTATATTTGGCTGCTAAATTTGGCGATTTCTTAAAGTGCCTGCCATTTTAAGACAACATGGTGGATGAGGTTAACCAGTGAACTTGGTCGAGACCTTAGTAATTGCTGTGCACATGCTCACTCACATCGGAATCGGTTGATATATACGAGTGCTGTCGCAGGCAAAAAATCAGATTTTTCAAAATGTCACCCACGTTAGGAATTGAAACTACTATATCTGAGCCATTTTTTAAGATAAAGGCAAACAAAAAATGCTCCTGAATCCTTATATCAAGGTCAAATACTTAAGAAAGAAACCTTTTTCAATTTCTAATTTTTTTGCACCTCTCTTTAAATATATTTTTTTTTAATTTAATGGCCGCCATTTTGAAACAAGATGGCTGATGAAGCTGGCCAGCGAACTTGGTCGAGATATTGATGTATACTATCCACATGCCTTCTTCCATCGAAATAGGCGAATACGTGTGGTATCGCGTGACAAATACAAGATCGTTTCAAAGTGTTAGCCATGATAGAAATTCAAAGTGCTATAATTCAACCACTTTTTAAGATATAAACAAAAGAACAAATCTTCAGAAACAAAAACTGCTCCGAATCTTTGTATCAAGGCCAAACACATAAAAAAAATCGTTTTCATTTTCCAATTTTTTAATACCTCATTTTAAATTAAAAAATACATTAAAAAAAAATCGCAACCTTTTTGAAACAAGATGGCGAATGAAGCTGGCCAACGAACTCGGTCGAGATATTGGTATGCACTATGTACAGACCAAGTAATATCCAAATCGGTTCATAAATACGCCTGTTATCGAAAGACAAAAATCAGGTCGTTTTAAAATGTCAGCCACAATAGAAATTCAAAATATTATAACTCAGCCATTTTTTTAGATATAGACGAAACAAAACCTGTTCCGGAATCTTTGTATTAAGGTCCAACACATACGAAAAAATCTTTTTCATTTTCCAAATTTTTAGCACCTCATTTTAAATTTAAATTTTTTTTAATTTTTTTAAATGGCCGCCATTTTGAAACAAGATGGCGGATGAAGCTGGCCAACGAACTCGGTTGAGTTATTTGCATGTACTACGTACACACCAAGGTACATCCAAATCGGTTTATAAATACGTCTGTTATCACGTGGCAAAAATCAGGGCGTTTCAAAATGTCAGCCACGCTAGAAATTCAAAATGCTATAACTCAGCCATTTTTTAAGATATAAACGAAACAAAAACTGCTCCCGAATCTTTTTATCAAGATCAAACACATAAGAAAAAAATATTTTTTCAATTTTCAATTTTTTGGTACCACATTTCCAATTTAAATTTTTCTTAAAATTTTAAATGGCCGCCATTTTTAAACAAAATGGCGGATGAAGCTGGCTAACGAACTTGGTCGAAACATTGGTCTGTACTATGTATAAACGAAGTTACATCCAAATCGGTTCATAAATACGCCTTTTATGGCGTGACAAAATTCAGGACGTTTCAAAATGTCAGCTTCGCTAGAAATTCAAAATGCTATAACTCAGCCATTTTTTAAGATATAGACGAAACAAAAACTGCTACGGAGTCTTTGTATAAAGGTCAAATACATAAGAAAAAAATATTTTTCCATTTTCAATTTTTTGGTACCACATTTCAAATTTTAATTTTTTTTTTAAATTTTAAATGGTTGCCATTTTGAAACAAAATGGTGGATGAAGCTGGCCAACGAACTCGGTCGAGACATTGGTATGTACTATGTACACACTGAATTACATCCAAATCGGTTCATAAATACGAGAGTTACAGTATGACATAGGTCAGATATATATATATATATATATATATATTGATATATATATATATATATATATATATATATATATATCAATTTTGAACGGAGGGTGGTTTCGGGGTCTGGGGGTCATGATCGATGAAAATATACCAAAATTTTTTGAAATCGCTTTCCTCCGAACGGCTGCAATAGGTAGCTTTTTTGTAAAGAAAGCTACCTAAAACGCATCTCCCCTCTTTTCTCTGTTCGTTCCAATTCACCTTTTTTAAAACAAAGGCTATCTGTCGGCCCACTCAGAGCCTAGGTTGAATGATATCACTAACAAACTTCGATATCATTGGTCAAGAGAGACCCTCGCTGCTAGCGTGAGAAAATTTCGCATCTAGTTTCATTTTTAAATTGTCCTGGGAAAATATCGTCAAAGTTGCTACTTAAAAGGAATTCCATAACTCCTATTTTTTTCATGCCGTTCTACTTTTCCGTCAACCTTTAAGATTGGTTTAGATGGATTGATTCTTTTTATCATTTCCGGCAGAACCTTGAGACTTAGAAATATTTTGAGCTGTTATGCTTATACATTGCTTTTCCTATCTAGAGTTCTCATTTGAAAATATATGGGACCTTTTTTGTGAATCCCATTGGATTCTTCACAGGAGTATTCAAATCCAAACTGCTGTTTTTCTGACTCATTTTTAAATTCATTTTTGCTCTCAAATGCATCCAATTGGTAGATTCGCTTATTCAGAAACTATATAATGCACCGTAACGATCAATTTTTTGACAGAGGCAGAATATATTTCAAAAAATGATGTCAAAGTGGGCATTTTGAACGGAATTTCCCGAAGCGATTGTGTTAGAAACGAAAAATATTGTCTTACTGAGAAAATAGTTGTTTATATATCAAGTCTTAATTAATTGAACGAAAATTAAAAACACAGGTCGCTTTTAAATCTCTTCAAAAATCACGTCAACAAGTTTCATGTTTTTCCTATTAAAAATGAATCTGGAGTTATGCCAGAAAATTTCGAGTTGTTGAGCATGGAAAAGTATTTTTTTTTTAATACCGCCCTAACATGATTCTGATAAAACCAGTTATTATATAAAAATGAAATAAAAACTCGTCAAAAGCGGCCAGATAAAATTGTTAAAGTGGGTTTATCTCTAATCATGATTTGGTTTTTGTTTGTGAAATTAGTATACTTAATTTCGAAATCTACCTCCACCTGTAGGTCGGGCCGGCAGGGATTTTTAATTTTTTTTTTGCGGTACGAATTATTCCTACCAAAAACTTGTGAATATAAAAGTTATAGATAATATTAAGGAAATTTATAACAAAATTAATTGGATTTGATATCTTGAAAATTGATGAAGTTAGGAATTTTTTTCTCCCAAAAACCCTATTTTTTTGCGCCCCTTGAGTTTATTTTTAATTTTATCAAAAATCTGTGATACATAAATTTTTGGCCTTATTTTTAGAAGTAATAAAAACTTTAAACTGATTTGATATGTACAAAAATTAAGAAGTTATGGGTTTTTTTTTTTTGGTTTTCAAAAAACTCCTTCCTATTTCCATCTCCTTGGTCCGATTTTGCCCATTAATGCACTTGACCAAGATTTTATGCCCCTTGATTTTATGTATCAGTTTGGAAAAGATTTGTGCAGAATTGTGGAAGTTATCGTGTCCAGAAGAAAGTGATATATATACATATAGATAGATAGATAAAGTTTTTTACTGTGGATGGTTTTGGGTTCTAGGGGGCATGATCGGTGTAGATCTGCAAAAATTTTTCAGAAATTCCAACATACGGTAGAATGTAAGAGGTAGTATTTCGTACGAAATCTACCTAAAAGAAGATTCACATACGCACAAGTATCATAAATGCACGCAGTGTAATGAAAATTCCGATCGTAAGCCTGATTTATTATGTCATGTACGCACTTCATACAAGGTCTCAGGCGGACATACTGATTCTTTAAAAGATACATTCATTGTATGTAAAAGTGAAGCATTTTCAAAGACAAAATGCTCTTTATATGCTCTCTGTAATTTCAATCGTGCCTGATGAAGAGAATGGTAAACACTTTCAAAAAATTTTAACAGTTTAAAATCGGACTGTTTGAATGAATTAAATTATCATGGCAGAAAAAGTCGTTGAAATGATATGCAACAATCCAGGTGGTTGTAAGCAGTGTTGGGTATGAACGCGTTCATTGAACGAAAGTTCACGAACTTCGTTCACTTTCTATGAACGTTGAGTTGAACTTGACTCACTTTTTGATAAACGAACGTGAACTGAACGAAAGCTCAAAAAATCCGCGAGTTTGAACGAATTTACAGCTCAAACTCAATTTTTTTCATAGCTTATTTTTTTAATTTTCCAGCCGTTAAGAACACGTTTTTCCCATTCAAATGCCATTTAGCGGCCTAAACAGACTCGGCACGGGTGGAGTCTGATCATCAGTTTTTCTGAGTCGTGCCCGGGCCGGGCCGGGCTGAACCGGACTTATTTCTGGACCTGTGCTTTACTCTTCCTAGAAGTCTACACCGACAGAAATTTTCTGGCCCGGTCGCCCCTGCTTGTATGAAAATCATTGCACCGTCCCAGTCTGACGCGTGCAAAATCTGTTTAAGGAACAACCTACCTTAGGTCAACATTTTTTCCCCCGAAAATACATATATTTCTAAATTACCATTATTCTATATTTAAAATTCTCTTTAAAGAATAGTAGTAGTGCATGTGCATTTCTAGAGGTGAGGACATGGGCGTAATCTGGCGGGGGCAAGGGGGGGCATATGCCCCCCCCCCCAGTTTTTTAAGAGCAGGGGCAAGACACGTATTTTGCCCCTCCAGTTTTTTGTCTTGTTTTCAAATTTCTGTATTTCCTTTTTCGCTTTTTTTTACCCCTTTAGTTTAATAATTTATATTACTATCTTGGGTTTGAACTAGAATTGGATACAGCAAAATCAAAACAGCCAGAATTAATGTTTTCACGTTGACAGAAGTAATTTTTCTTATGTCTTGACAAAACCTTCTGCTATAATAACAGTTCAAGAGAATTTTTTTCCGTCTCCCTTTTTTTCCTTTTTGTA
The DNA here is from genome assembly GCA_963932465.1 of Maratus speciosus. NCBI lineage: Eukaryota > Metazoa > Arthropoda > Arachnida > Araneae > Salticidae > Maratus > Maratus speciosus. The sequence continues at coordinate 302,089,831 of OZ010796.1, read as the reverse complement.
CAAAGTACAAAACTTATTTTCCTCTTCCTTTCCAGGGATGTTTTTTGGGGGGGTGCACGTGTGGGAAGAGGTGGGAATAGATATCACGATTACTGTGTCTTGACTCTGACCATTGTGCTTTTTCGTAAGATAATATAAGCACAAAACAAGAACTTCCTGGCCCTCAGGTCTCTCGACTATAGTGACGCTCCTTGAATATACTCGTAGCGTCAGTCCAGGACTGGTGAGCTGAGGAAATTCTCATGGCGTCTGGATATACAGATGCACACACATTCCGTTCGTTCGCGTACATCAGGGACTAGAGTCTTGCACATGTCGCGTTGTACCCGGTTGTACCGTTGGGCGTAATCTGGTGAGGGCAAGTGGGGATCACATACCCCTAGTTTTTCAGGAACAGGGCAAATACCTTTTGCCCCTACAGTTTTTGTAACGCTTTGTAGTTAAAGCCCAGCTTTGAATTTTTTTTTTTAACCATTTATATACTATTTTGCGCACGAACTGGCATAAGCATTGGATAATTCAAAATAACCAGAATTAACGTCTTCACGTACATAGAAGTAATTTCTGATGCAGTAGTCAAAGCTCAAGTAAGAATATTTCCTCTGCTCTATTTTTCAGAAAAGCGGAACCATTTTTCCTTTTTTATTTTCATAGAACTATTTAAATGCACGTGTGGGACAGATTTCTTGATTACTATCTTTTGATTCTGACTATTGTCATTAGAGTTTCCTTCATCTGACGAAACCCTTATCGTCTCACTCGTCTGTCTGTCCGGCTGTTACAGCACAGTGCTCGTAACCATATATGTTGGAGACTTGAAATTTTGCATACTTATAGCTGAAGACCTCACATCAAACGACAAATCGTAAAAATTTGAAAAACTAGTAATTAATGGTAGTTGTTAATTTAAAAAAACCCAATTACAAGATCTGAAAGGCATTCATGATTCAACAAAAGCATAGATTTTTTTATCAAATTATAAAAACTATCTCTTCCATCGATTAAAACCAGGTGTCATTTTAACGGCAGATAAGGACTACACTGTAAAAAAAAATACTGCCAGTTTTCCGGTAGGAATCGGAAAAATAATTGCCCTTATCGTACCGGAATAATTTCCAACCCAGCTCGGAATAAAATCCGTAAAATACCGTTTTACTGACTATTTCCTTATTTTTACGGATTTTATTCCGAGCTGGGTCGGAAATTATTCCGGTACGATAAGGGCAACTATTTTTCCGATTCCTACCGGAAAACTGGCAGTATTTTTTTTTACAGTGTAGCGATTTCTTTAAGGCGCTTTTATTTCTTTTCTACTCATCCCAGAAATTCGAAATTAGTACCACAAGACGGGGGAAAAAACCAGTTTTCAGAAATTCTAAAAATTATCTTGATCGTACCATAAAAGCTTTGAAATTCTTTAAAAATCGAGAAAAAAATCTTTTATTTTCCTTCATTTGTGAAGGCGACAGATGTCTGATGAATTGAATTTTCGGCGATAACCAGAGAATATAAAACAGGTGCGGTCAGAAACAGACTCAGAATTCAGAATTTTTATATAAGACCAAATTTAAATATCGATTTTCGAGCTATGATTTTTATGCCATCCGACGTAAAATTTCATTCTCTTTCAGAATATGTCTTTATTTTTTAATTTCGACAATCAGAAGTGAAGATAATTAATTTTTTGGTACTTAAAACCAGAATTGAATTTTTTGCACGGCAGGCCAAGTGACACGGAAAGAAAAAGAGTTACATTTTTACCCGGTAGCAGAAAGTGCGTGACGTGCGTCGCAGATTTATTTTGGACCTTGCAGATAAATTTGCCAACTTGAAAAAAAAGGATTTCGTTAAAGAAAAAAAAAATAAGTACGAAAATTCTGACAAAAAATATCGTGAATTCGACAAATGGTCGCATAAAAATCGGTAATTTATAGCCAAAGGGTCGCTGCAAAAACGCAGATTTCGCCAAAAGATCCTGGACATAAACATGAATTCCGTCCTAGGGTTGTGGAAAAAATACAAATTTCTGTTACAGGGTCGCGGAAAAACGCGAATTTAGTCAAAGGATCGCGGAAAGAACCTGAATTTAGTCAAACGATTTTGGGGGAAATGCACATTTAGTCAAACGATCGCAAAAAAAAAAGGAAAATTTATGTCAAATGATCGTGAAAAAACGCAAATTTATGTCAAAGGATTGCGGAAAAAAACGCGGAATTTCGTTAAAAGATCCCAGAAACCGTAAATTTCTGCCAAAAGATCGCTATTTAAACTTGAATTTTATCCAAAAATGCCAGAAAAACATGAATTTCGTTCAATGGGCGAGGGGAAAAAAGCAAATTTCTATCACAAAATCGCAGAAAAGGCTTGAATTTCGTCAAAGGATCGAGGAAAAAACACGAATATAGTTAAACGATCGCGATAAAGAAAAGCAAATTTAGTCAAACAATCGCGAAAAAAAGGCAAATTTCTCTAAAAGGATTGCGGGAAAAAGCGGAATTTCGTCATACGATCGCGAAAAACGCAAATTTCTGCCAAAGGATCGCTGTAAAAGCGCGAATTTCGTCAAAAGATCTCGGAAAAAACGTGAATTTTGTCCAGGGGTGCCGCAAAAAACGCAAATTTCTGTCACAGGTTCGCGGAAAAAACACGAATTCCGTCAAAGAATCGTGGAAAACGCGAAATTTCATCATAAGATCGCGAAAAATGCAATTTTCTGCCAAAGGATCGCGGTAAAAACTCAAATTTCGTCAAAAGGACGCCTAATGGATGTACAGAATTCCTAAATTTTAAGTTAGTTTATTCCTGACTCCTGCTCTTGTAATGATAAATTCTTATCATTAAATTAAATATCTTTTTTTTTTTTTTCCTTTCAGTTAAAGAAAAAAATAAAGCTCTGTTCTCTTAATATATCTCTTATGATATATGAAAGATCTGATAAGATTTCTGTGAAATAGATAATCAATGTGGTCACTATTTTCCTTATGTGTTTATTCTATGCCATTTTTATGCACGTATCTAAAAGTGTGCTGGAATAGTATTTGTTCTCGAGTATATGAACCATGTTACATATTCATTATTATTTAATTCTTCATAAAATATTAATTTTTGCTATTTACTTATTTAGGTTAATATTATAGTTGGAATATAGTTCTATTTATTTTTTAGTATTAATCAGTAAGAACCCTATTTATTTTAACACTTATAATGTTTGTACATAATCGCAGTACAGATTTTTTTAACTATTGATTTTGCAAATTTGGTTCTTTCGCATCCGGATGTTATTTCGTACGCTGATTCGTAAAATCTAAATTTAAAAAAAAATCGGACCACAACTTTCCGGTTTATGAAAAAATCGATTTTTAAACATAAAAGGGATGCTTTTTCGTACAGACAATTGACGGGAATTTGTTAAAATTAGGAAAAGACATAGTTCATAACACATAATAAGAATTTTATGAATTTAAGGTGAGCTGAATTTGTGTGTGTGTGGGGGGGGGGGGGGGAAACAAGGGCTCCGCAAAAAAAATGGCTAATCTGATTTTTTTAAAAACTTTACGCATTTGGTTACGTCTATTTATTAATTACATGCATTATCATTTAGCTTTTATTACCGTTTATTTGTTAGCTCCCAGACTATCAAAGCTTGATAGCTAATGTGCCCGCATGTTCTGTATATACGTATGTATATACGTAACGCGATAATTTTTGATAGAAATATACGTTTTGTTTTAAACTTTGTATAATATATAAAAAACTGAAATGTGGGAGTGGATAATTTTCAGGGGGACGCATTCCTAAATATAATAGTGCTGCCATTTATGCAAGGAATTATTAATTTTCTATTAACAATTTTGGTTTGTTAATTTAAGGATAAAGTGTTTTGAAAGATATATTAAACGAAATCCTCTGCATATCACACTTGCCCACTTGTTTTCTTTAGGATAAAATAATACATAATTGATGACTTTATGGTTTTCTGGCTGGTTTTCTCCTTACGTCCGGAAATTCGGTTCAAAATTCCAATTGATGGTATTCTCTGAAAGATCATTTACGTTTACCAAAGAATGGAAAACGTATTTCGATTACATAGTTTCTGAATAACAACACCTGCCTATTCCATGCTTTTCCGAACAAAAATAAATGAAAACTTGTGTCATAAAGTTGACCCTTTGGATTTGAGACCAGCCTTAAGTACAATTGAAGAATATGGTAAAAAAGGAAATATGCTTTAGATAAATCGAAGCAGAAAACTTGACATTTTTTTCTTCATTCTTCCATCAAAATACTATAAATTACATAAAATTTTGTATTTAATATTTTGAAAGTAAAAACATTATATAAAAATACTGAATATTTTTATTTCGGTCTTTAAGGGGAGCCCACTTAGAAAATGTGAAAAATTGAAAACATTCGAATTAAAATAAACATTAAAATCAGTGTTTAATTTAAATTTTTGTATTGCTAAATTATCTGGATTCATCTTAAACCAGAATGAATGGGATCGTATCAAAAGTGTTTTTCGCTAAGAATGGCGGTTGACTTTCAGAATGTTTCTCTGATAACGGGTTCTGAACTCCCCAATTAATTACTTTTTTCACACTACATTTGAGGTTGTTTCAGAGCTTTGATAAGTGGGAAAAACGAGTTATCTGGAATTTCCCTGGAAATTAGTGGACTATAACAGTTTACCGCCAGTTGAAAAAAAATGAACTATTAATGTTACTAGATTTAAACAGCTCTAAAATCTAACCGATGATTAAGATGCCGCATACAAATTATTTTTTCAATCAATCCCTTTCAAATTTCTTCTGTATGCTAATTTTGTTCTTTTCCCCTTAATAAATGTGTATCAGTATGAAAAAGAAGAAATAATTATCAAATGAATTATTAAGGGGAAATTTCAAAAAAGCACATGATATCGTAAGGTATCTCTAGTGGAAGGAGGGGGTTGTCTTAAGACACTGTTATCATTTTTGATCCAACCAAAATTTCCTCTTTTTATTTGTAACTTTGTCTTTACATCAAAATAGTATGTTTTTTTAGTCTTATATTTTCTTATGAAAATGCAAAGATATTATTAAAACCATTAAATGATTATAAATTATTTAATTCCAGAATTATAGACTACTCCAATGTTTGTCATTCCTTTCTTCTGTCATGTGTACGCATATATAATACGCTTTTCGAAAAAGCATATGCGAAGTACGTTTGAAATAATACTTGTGTTTACTAGTAAATAAAAGAGAAAGAATGTTGTCGATCTGTTTTGTTGATAAGAAGCTATATCTGCCGCCCCCCCTCCCCCCATGCAGGTGCAAGTGCAAAAAGACATTATGACTGTTCAATGCATTATGTAACAAAAATATATTATTAAATACTTTTAAATAGTAACTATTTCGTTTAAGGCTATTCTCAAATCCAAAGGGGCAACTTTATGACTTGTTTTAATTTATTTTTGTTCGGGAATGTAGGAAACTAGCAGATTCTGTTGTTCAGAAAATATGTAATCGAACTGCTTTTTCTGTTTTTTTGGAAACGCGATAGATCTTCCAGAAAATAGTGTCAAAGTTGACGTTTTAAACCGAAGTTCACGAAGAAAGCAGAAAAAACAGTAAGCGGAGGGAGAAAAACATCTTGTCAAGGTGATCAAAATCGCTTATAACTGAATAGGTAATTTATAAAAAAATGAAAAACACAGTTCGATTCCAGTCTTCCATTTTTAGCTCACAGGCTATCAAAGCCTGAGAGCTATGTGCCCGCCCGTTCTGTATGTATGTACTATGTATGTATGTATGTATGTAATGCGATAACTCTTGATAGAAACAGCCGATTTGCTTCAAAAATTTTTTCTAGGTTCATTGTGATAAGGCGCTTCCCTGATTAGTTTTGGGAGTTATTGGTTAAGGATAAAGGGGGAAAAACGGGGTTAGTACAACCCCTTAATTCAGATAAATGGGTTTTTCCTGCAGAATCATTCGATTTGCTCCGAATTTGATATACCGGTTTATTATGTTAAGGAACTTCCCTGATTAGTTTTGGGGGTTCATTGGTTAAGGATAAAGGGGGAAAAGGGGGGGTTAGTCCACCCCTTAATTCAGATAAATGGGTTTTTCATGCAGAATCATCCGATTTGCTCCGAATTTGGTATACCGGTTTATTATGTTAAGGAACTTCCCTGATTAGTTTTAGGAGTTCATTGGTTAAGGATAAAAGGGGAAAAACGGGGTTAGTCCACCCCCCTTAATTCAGATAAATGGGTTTTTCATGCAGAATCATTCGATTTGCTCCAAATTTGGTATACCGGTTTATAATGTTAAGGAACTTCCCTGATTAGTTTTGAGGGTTCATTGGTTAAGGATAAAGGGGGGAAAGGGGGTTAGTCCATCCCTTTTAATTCAGATAAATGGGTTTTTCATGCAGAATGATTCGATTTGCTCCGAATTTGGTATACCGGTTTATTATCTTAAGGAACTTCCCTGATTAGTTTTGGGGGTTCATTGGTTAAGGATAAAGGGGGAAGGGGGGCTAGTCCACCCCCCTTAATTTATATAAACGGGTTTTTCATGCAGAATTATTCGCTTTGCTCCAAATTTTGTATACCGATTTATTATCTTAAGGAGCTTCCCTGATTCGTTTTGGGGATTCATTGGTTAAGGATAAAGGGGGAAGGGGGGCTAGTCCACCCCCCTTAATTTATATAAACGGGTTTTTCATGCAGAATTATTCGCTTTGCTCCAAATTTGGTATACCGATTTATTATCTTAAGGAGCTTCCCTGATTCGTTTTGGGGATTCATTGGTTAAGGATAAAGGGGAGGCTAGTCCACCACCTTAATTCAGATAAATGGTTTTTATGCAGGATTATTCGATTTGCTCCAAATTGGTATACCGGTTTATTATGATAAGGAGCTTCCCTGATTAGATTTGGAGGTTCACTGGTTAAGTATAAAGTGGGAAACGGGGGCTAATTCTCCTTCACTTATTTTTTTTAGGGGCATTATCCTTTAAAATAAGAGTATGATATACAATTAGTGTGAATAGCCTGTGAGCTCAATGCCATCAGTTTAGCTGGGCACTTTTCTTTTTTATTATATCTTTCCGTTGAAAAATAAATTTGTAAATGTGTCAAAACGTTTGGCGCTTGTTGAGCAGAGAGGGGAGAACAGCCTTAAATGTTATTTGATATAAAGTTATTTCATATATAAAAGGATATTTTATTGACTTCACTTGAATCAATAAAGTATGCGAAAAATAAATATAACTATATCACTCGAAACGAAAGGAAAAAAAATCCGAAAAAAAAAATAATTTTTAGACATTGATAACGATATCATTGGGGGGGGGGGGGTCGAGGAACCGTAACGGGTGATATCGAAAGGGGGGAGGGGGTTCCAAAACTAAAAAAAGTCGATAACTTTATATATGTATAGTCCCTTATATGGATGTGTACGTTGGTAGTTAAAATTCATACGCGTGCAAAAACATTATGGACCAAGTCTGGTATAAAAACTAAAACTTCGGCCCAGACTGCACAAGAAATTAACTCCGCGAGGGCCGAACAAGCTCGATCCTGCTGACTACAGATTTTTACACCTATAATGTTAAAATTGTCCTTACGAGAAGTCCTAACTAAAAATACTTATTTTATCTTTTTATTCTTCATTTTTAAAAAAGTGAGCTGCGGTACTTATTTTTTAAATGCATCTGATTACATGTAAATGTCACAATTATCATTAATATCGTTAATCCACATTCTATGGCTTAGAGATTTAAAAAAATGAAGATTCTATACCATAAAATCTTCTCAGACGGAAGAAGAAAAATTTGTTTTGGACAGTTTCCTCTATGGGCAGGTTCATCGTCTGTTGTAAATGCATTACATTCTGATATAGTTACAGAATACATAGAGAATTTGATATAGTTACTTCTACATTATCTATACCATCCGAAAAGGAAAGGGAAAATTTTTAAAACTCTCTGTGGGTTTAATATCTGCTTAGACAGGAAAATATTACGATTTGGAGACTACCAAGAAATTGATGAATCTCGGTTCAAAGATGTTAGATTAAAAAAAACTGCCTACCTCAGGCCCTATGTTACAAGGTCCAAAGAATTTTCTGGGTATCTGAAAATAGAAATGTTTGAGGCAAGATCTGGTTGGCTATTTCGTTTCCGTGAAAGCTATGATATAGCATGGAAACAAATTTCTGGAAAAGAAAAAATTACTGACGTGTCACCTGCATATGAATTGAAATAAATAATAATAATAATAATAAAAACTTATGGAAATATCAGAGAATAATCCACTACAAAATTATTTTATGCGAATAAAATTGCTTTTTAGCTCACAGGCTATCAAAGCCTGAGAGCTAACGTGCCCGCCCGCTCTGTATGTATGTATGTATGTATGTATGTATGTACGTACGTACGTATGTATGTACGTAATGCGACAACTCTTGATAGAAAAATCCGATTTGCTTCAAAATTTTTTCCTAGGTTCATTGTGATAAGGCGCTTCCCTGATTAGTTTTGGGAGTTCATTGGTTAAGGATAAAGGGGGAAAAACGGGGTTAGTCCAACTCCTTAATTCAGATAAATGGGTTTTTCATGCAGAATGATTCGATTTTCTCCGAATTTGGTAAACCGGTTTATTATGTTAAGGAACTTCCCTGAATAGTTTTGGAGGTTCATTGGTTAAGGATAAAGGGGGAAAAGGGGGGTTAGTCCACCGCCTTAATTCAGGTAATTGGGTTTTCCCTACAGAATCATTCGATTTGCCCCGAATTTGGTATACCGGTTTATTATGTTAAGGAACTTCCCTGATTAGTTTTGGGAGTTCATTGGTTAAGGATGAAGGGGGAAAAACGGGGTTAGTCCACCCACCTTAATTCAGATAAATGGGTTTTTCATGCAGAATCATTCGATTTGCTCCGTATTTGGTATACCGGTTTATTATGTTAAGGAACTTCCCTGATTAGTTTTGGGGGTTCATTGGTTAAGGATAAAGGGGGGAAAAGGGGGGTTAGTCCACCCCTTTTTATTCAGATAAATGGGTTTTTCATGCAGAATGATTCGATTTGCTCCGAATTTGGTATACCGGTTTATTAGGTTAAGGAACTTCCCTGATTAGTTTTGGGGGTTCATTGGTTAAGGATAAAGGGGGAAAAGGGAGGTTAGCCCGCCCTCTTAAATTAGATAAATGGGTTTTTCATGCAGAATGATTCGATTTGCTCCGAAGTTGGTATACCGGTTTATTATGTTAAGGAACTTCCCTGATTAGTTTTGTGGGTTCATTGGTTAAGGATAAAGGGGGAAGGGTGGCTAGTCCCCCCCCCCCTTAATTTATATAAACGGTTTTTTCATGCAGAATTATTCGCTTTGCTCCAAATTTGGTATACCTGTTTATTATGTTAAGGAGCTTCCCTGATTCGTTTTGGGGATTCATTGGTTAAGGATAAAGGGGGGGGGACTAGTCCACCCCCTTAATTTAGATAAATGGTTTTATTTTCTTGCAGGATTATTCGATTTGCTCCATATTTGGTATACCGATTTATTATGATAAGGAGCTTCCCTGATTAGATTTGGAGGTTCACTGGTTAAGTATAAAGGGTGAAACGGGGGCTAATTCCCCTTCACTTATTTTTTTGAGGGGCATTATTCTTTAAAATAAGAGTATGATATACAATTAGTGTGAATAGCCTGTGAATGCCATCAGTTTAGCTGGGCATTTTTCTTTTTTATTATTAGCTCACAGGCTATCAAAGCCTGAGAGCTAATGTGCCCGCCCGTTCTGTATGTATGTATGTATGTATATATGTACGTACGTATGTACGTAACGCAATAACTCTTGACAGAAACATCCGATTTGCTTCAAAAAAATTTTCTAGGTTCATTGTGATAAGGCGCTTCCCTGATTAGTTTTGGGAGTTCATTGGTTAAGGATAAAGGGGGAAAAGGGGGTTAATCCACCCCCTTAATTCATATAAATGGGTTTTTCATGCAGAATTATTCGATTTGCTCCGAATTTGGTATACCGATTTATTATGTTAAGGAGCTTCCCTCATTAATTTTGGGGGTTCATTGGTTAATGATAAAGGGGAAAAAGGGGGTTAACCCACCCCCCCCCCTTAATTCAGATAATTTGGTTTTTCATGCAGAATTAATCGATTTGCTCCGAATTTGGTATACTGGTTTATTATGTTAAGGAGCTTCCCTGATTAGTTTTGGAGGTTCATTGGTTAAGGATAAAGGGGGAAAAGGGGGCTAGTCCACCCCCTTAATGTAGATAAATGGGTTTTTCATGCAGAATTATTAGATATGCTCTGAATTTGGTATAACGGTTTATTATGTTAAGGATCTTCCCTGATTAGTTTTGGGGGTTCATTAGTTAAGGGTAAAGGGGGATAGGGGGGCTAGTTCACCCCCCTTAATTCAGATAAATGTGTTTTTGATGCAGAATGATTCGATTTTCTCCGAATTTGGTATACCGGTTTATTATGTCAAGGAACTTTTTTGATTAGTTTTGGGGGTTCATTGGTTATGAATAAAGGGGGCTAGTCCACCCCCCTTAATTTAGATAAACGGGTTTTTCATGCAGAATTATTCGATTTGCTCCAAATTTGGTATACCGGTTTATTATGTTAAGGAGCTTCCCTGGTTCGTTTTGGGGATTCAATGGTTAAGGATAAAGGGGGAAGCGGGGGCTAATTCCCCTTCACTTATTTTTTGAGGGGCATTATTCTTTAAAATAAGAGTATAACATACAAGTAGTGTGAATAGCCTGTGAGCTCAATGCCATCAGTTTAGCTGGGCACTTTTCTTTTTTATTTATCACCTCTTTCCAAATCGGACGATGGCAATGAAAGACAAAAATTGTAAGACGGAAAAAAATCTTTATAACATACTTATAGCTACTTAAAAGGTGACTCAATCATATAAAAATATTATTTAATGCTATCCTTATTCCGTGTTTTTTTATATGCTTGAGTCACTTTTTAAGTAGTTATAAGTATGTTATAAAGTTTATTAATAACAAGGTGAAAATTTCCTTCACGACACTAGTGTTTAATACAGTGTTATGACTCTATGGAAAAAAAAATCTGAAGTACGGTTCGGTTTTCTGTTTTGTTTTGCTATAATGCCTTGGTCAATAAAAACTGCTAGTCATTGGGGAATCTACAAAACCACAATGCTTTAAAAATGTGAAAAATCTTTCATGTGATTATGAAAATAATATTCGCGCCTGGATATCTAAGGATCTCTTTTTTAATGGGAGTCCGGGACACATTCAAAATTTTTTTTTATTTATTGAGTTAAAATTTTGAAATTTTTTGTAATGGTTAACTGTATCATGTCTAAACGAAATCAGATGATAAAACTTCCCATTTTTTTAAAATTAAATTTTAATTTATTAAAAAAGTCGGGTAATTTAAAATCGTTATAAATCGATATATTATTTGTAGAATTTAATTTTTTTGTCATTTAAATAAACAGAAATATGTACGTTTTAATTTTGATTCAGTATTTTTTAAAATATTAATTTAAATAAAAATTAAAAATATTTAAAGTAAAAATTAAAAAACAAAGATGTAATTTTTCTTAAAAAAAAAAAAATCACATTTTCAAAAGTAAATATTTTTTTCAAATTTGCTCAATCAAAATCAAAGCACAACAATTAGAGGTCTGCACGGGCCAGACTTTCCAGGCCCGGGCCCGGCCCGAACGAAAGCTATCTTGGCCCGGTGTAAAAATTGAAAGTTCGGCCCGAGCCCGACCGGCCCGTTTGCATTTTTACAGTTCTCGGCTCGGCCCGTACAAAAATCACTGAAAACAGGTCCGGCCCGACACAATTTCTACAAAAAAATCCGTTTTTTCTCAACATACAATTAAGATTCTTTTAATGAATACTACATACATATTTATGGGAATATTTTACAGTATATTTTAGATTACTATGATGTTCGCAAAACAGAAAACAGACAATATAGTAAACATTAACGATTACTTACAGTGTTTTAGTCATCGTATCTACAGACATTTCAAAATTCAAATAACGATTCATTAAAAGATTAATGTAGTTCAGAATAAAAGATTAAAAACATGATAACTTTTGAAGCTGTGTAATAAAAAGTAGATTTGTGAAAATATTTCTCATTTTTAAGGCTTTTCTCAAATCCAAAGGAGCTGCATTTCGACACATTTATGAATTCATTTCTTTTCGGAATCACGTAAGATTGGTAGGTATTCTTATTCAGAAGCTATGTAAATGCCAGTTTTTTTTATATAGTTAAAAGTAATATATCTTTCTAAAAATACTGCCAAAGTTAGCGTTTTGAATCGAATTTCCGGAAGCGATAGCTCAGGAAATGAGAAGAGCGTACAGTCACGTGAACAGAATCTCTGTTATCTCTGTAAGTAATTTATCAAATATGGAAAAAGCTATTCGTTTCCAAATGCCTTCAATAGTCAGGCCTGTCAATTTTATGCCTTTATAGTTAAAAATGAGTCAGAAAATGTGTCTGAAAGTTTCGCATTGTTGAGCAGTGAATATGAGAACCACCTTAAGGTATATTTCCAAAGATACTGTTAAGAAAAGTTCATTATCACTACTAATACTACAAAACATAATGACTGTCCTACACATCCTGAGATCGATTGAGACCAGTTCCGTCCCGGCACGAGTCTGCTGAAAAAAATTAAACTCTGAATGAGACATCTTGTAATTGTACGATGCCGATCTCTTGATGGACACGTTACATTTCTGTATTGATGTTGTTAAACTCGCATCGGCTCGTGACGCACGTTTATATGTCTCGTGAAAATCATATTCATTGAAAATGGATCGTATTTTATCTGCTTCGCTTGAATTCTTATATCGGGCCGATAGCCCCGATTAATTTTTTATCGGCGCGGCCCGGCCCTACAGGCCCGTTCAATCTTTTCGCCGGCCCGGCCCGTTGAAAAAATTGTCCTAATTCTGCCGGCCCGGCCCGTTTGAAAATTCTCCTTCACTCCGCCGTCCCGGCCCGGCCCAGGTACGGGCCTCGGGCCAAGCCCGGGCCCGTGCAGAACTCTAACAACAATCGAAAAAAACATGTTCCAAGTTTGAACCATTTAACTTTAACGGTTCTCAACTTATAACGAGAGGTGCTGGGTTCGAACCCAATCGCGCCCGTCGGCCCAATCGTTCTGGGTTTTCGTGGTTTTCATCGAATCTTTTAGTTACTTGATACGAGTAAGGTTCCCTTAGAAAGACTGACACGGAGGGCACTCTCCCTTCTCGGGCCTATAGCCCTCAAGTAGATAATCGACCGGCAAAAAGCAACCCAACCTTTAACTTATAACAATTAAGATATGAGAAATGGTGTAAAAACCCATCATGAAGAAAAACGCATTTTCACAAGAAGTCGTTTCCATGACAACCATTGATTGAAAGCTAGATTTTAAAAACAAACCAAAACGAAAAAAATTATTTATTTTCCTAATTAAGATAGAAACATGATTTAAACATCATTTTAAGCAGAAAAAACACAGAAAGTTTTAACCCTTAAATGCATGAATTGTTCTTTTAGAATTGTGTTTTTTATTTTTATATTAAGGATTAGACACCAGAAATCTTAAGATAGATTTTTAACTTTATTTAGTAGCATATTTTTGTAATTTTTAGAGGATTAATATTTCTATATAAATATAGTGGTTGTAAGAACTTAATTTATGCATTAAAAATTAAATAAAAAGGTGATGCAAATTTACATCACTATGCAATTAAGGGTTAATGCAATAAAATGTTTTTAGAAAATTTGAAGATTTTTGTGTCCTTAATGCACTACTTTAGGCGAAATTTCATGAGATCCACTGATAGCAGTGTCAAAAAGTACCTTGTCCAGAGTAGTCAAAAGCTCTAAGATGATGAGGTACAAGAAAAGGAAGCCCGAACCACGTATGACTAAAATGCATCAGCAGAATCACCTGGATTGGGCAGAAGATCACGTGTCCTGGAAGTTAGAATATGAAACAGAAATATTTTCCGATGAACAAAAATTCAATTTTGATGATCCGGACGGTTTTTCTTAATATTGGTACGATCTGCGCAAGAAACCAAAAACGTTTTCAAAACGGCAGCAGAGTGAAGGTTCACTCATGGTTTGGGCTGCGATTGGATTTCATGATAAGATCAACGTTGCCTTTCTCTCTGGCAGAATGATTGCATTAACCTATTAAGATCTACTTGAAGAAAACTTGCTGCTATTTGCTTAGGCAATTGGCGGACATTTCTGGATGTTCCAACAAGACAATGCATCCATCCACACGGCAAACAGCACTTGGGAATGATTTCTTAATAATGGTGTACATGTAATTCAATAGCCATCTGTTTCTCCTTAATTAAATCCAACGGAAAATGTGTGGAGCTTACTGGTTAGAGCTGTTTACGCAAATCGAAAAAAGTATGCCAAAATTTCAGAATTAAAAGCTGCTATCATCTTCCACTGGAATGAAATCGATCAAAATATATTAAAAATCCTGGTCCACTCCATGTCTGATCGCGTTTTTACATTAATTAAAAGATCTGGTGCATACATTTGCTATTAATCTATATTTCTGACCAATGTTCATATCATCATGAAACACCTCAAAATGGAAAAATCCATTTTATTTTATGCATAAATCACTGTTTCAATTATATTTTGGTATAAAATAAAACGATTTGCTCTATTTCTAACGTTGATTAGACTTCAATTTGTTTTGTAACATTTTCTTCTTGAAAAACTAGGTGTGTTCATATCATTTTGAAACCCAGTGCAGTATACGCATATAGTACATAACTGAATACGTAAACACAAATAGATATGGATGTACAGCAATTTAACAATAATATCCCCATTAATACCGTTTCGTATTGTAAATATTTAAGATAATTTTTTTATATTACGGTACCCATAAGCAGAATTATTTACAAATACCCCTCAGGTAAACTGCATTGCCCAAAAGATTATCAGACACTTCAATAATTATCAGACACTTCATATCACAATATAAACCCAAATTATTATTCCCTTGAATATAAAGAGAAGAACATAATATACTGAGTTGAATTAATTTTTTGACGTATTAATAGTACAGGGGAAATGTACATTTTACCTTGCAAAAGGTCGGGTAAAAGATTTTTTTCTAAATTGTTTATAATGATGCCAACATGGAAAAAACAAGTTTTCTAACAAATTTTCTGTGGCCGAAAAATAACAAAATTTTGGGAAATTTTTCGATTTTTTGGAAATATCTCGAGACTCGTTGCCGTAGCATATTATTTGTCAATTACAATATTAAAGAGGATAAAATTCTCTACAACTTTCATGCTTACAACTTTTTTTACACACTCAATAGCAAGCGCAGTACGCTATTTCAAAAATGGGACAATTTTTTCAATTTTCTTAAAAACCGTGAAAAACGTAGTTTTGCCGCGATTTTTCAAATGTTCCCCGCAGATTTAATTGCGTATGTCGACTGCTAAAAATTGGTAGCAGTAAATTATCTAATATTTGCACAATCACGTCTTTATTTTCATCTCAACTGACATTTTATATGCAATAAATTTATATAAAAGTAGGGCAGAGTGTAGATGATTGAGACAATTTTCATATTTAGACAGTAACTTTAAGTGTAAGGTCAGTCTGCCTAAATGTGATAACCCCTAAATGCGACAATGTTCTTTTACATAAAATCTTAATGCAAGAATCGAAAATAAATGTTATATATTGAAGCATATGAACTTCAGAAACAAAACCCGAAAAATTTTTTGCATGCAAAACGGTTTCTTTAAAAGAAATTTCCAATCAAATACACATCGTTCATTTTACATGGCCCCCATGTTTTGGAAATGCGACAGAAATTCCCGAAAGTGGCTCACAGTTTTTATTTTTTAACTTTAAACATCAAATAACCCTATAAACGTCAAGAGCTACGTTGTCCGTTTCAGTTACCTGACCACTTAAACTGAAGAAAAGGTGACCAGTTTCCGGTTTAGAATTTGAAGTGGACTATGCATTTAGGAGAGCTTGTTTTCAGCGTATGCCTAATACAGACATAGCTATTGCTGCAAATGCGGCGAAACATTTAGAAGATTAATGAAGAAATTTATATGGGTTATTTCATATATTATGTTAAAATGATATTTAAACCAAATTTTACGTTTAATTAAGCTGTGTTGAGTCAGCTTAATCCTCCATTAATGTTTTTCTTTAACCAGGTGTTTAAATATGGATTTAGGACGATCAAAAAAGAAAAATACGCTTCTTTAAAATTTTTAATAAAAAAAAAAAGGTGTAAGAAATGCAGTGTCTATTCCAGTAACATAATGTAGACATATGATTAAGGAATTTGCAATACTTTTACATAATGAAAATTCTGGAAAATCTTGTGTAGATTGAAAACAATTTATGTTTATTTTAATGCAGTTAAGTAAGTTAATTTTGCCAACATTATACCATTCGATAGCTTAAATGCTGTCTCCGATTAAAACGTGATGCAATTGAGTTAGTCCCTGGTTTAGGAGTCATAATTTGTTAGCACTTTTATAAAATCTCATATTTTAATTCTGTTTTCAATTTTTATTCGTTATAATCGACATTTTCTACTTTTAAATTAGTAAAAGATAAAAAATAAATAAAGCCATGTTTATCTAAACGAATATTTGTTTCCATATACGTATTTTTAAGTACAGAAAATGTTATTTTTTTTTTTTGTGAAAGTGCAAGAAAAATGAAAAGGGGGTTGGGGGGGGGGGTGCAACAGAATATCAGACACAGAGCTTCTCTTTGGCTTAATCAGAATTATTAGAAATATTGTACGATTTTATCTATTTCTAAGGCTAATATATTTATCATGTGACATTTTTAAATAAAGTTATATATAATAAATAGTCTAGTTAACAATATTATAAATATCTTTTAAACACGCTTTTAACCCTTAAGCTCCACACTGTGAATTCGCACCGACCGAAATGTCGGCGTCTTTAATTTGCTTTTTTCATTCACAAAATAAGAATTTTGATAAAATCAAATATTTCATTTGGATTCCTTATTAAATTTCGTATATGGATCATGTAGTTATATTCCTTTATCACCAGATTGTCAGCAAAATTATGCGGTTACGGAAACCCAGATCGCACTGGTGTATAAATTATGGGTTAATATTGACGAGCGAATATCGCGAATTTTAAACGATGTTTTCTGCGACAATCATTTAATTATAGTTATGGCTATAGCTTCTTGGCAAAGAGGGATGGGTTGGGTTGATTGTTGACGGCCGATTATCTACTCGAGGGATATAGGCCCTAGGGGGAGTGCCCTTCGTGGGGGTCTTTCTAAGGGAACCTAACCCGTATTTACGCATGGAAAATCCAAGGCTTCGAAGAAAACCACGAAAACTCCGAAACGGTTAGGCCGACGGGCGCGATTGGGAAAGAGGGATAGGAGTTTTTTATATTAGGAACGCATTTATTTATTTGAGAGTAATTTATATCAGGCATTATACGCAGCATTCAAATAACTTTTGCATATTAGCAGTGTAAAATTTACAAACAGCACGGTGCTGCGCCGTGATAAACATTTTAAGAATAATATTGGAAGGTTAAATTATAATAGTCCTGTACTTAAATCTTAGTACAGAAAGAGTACCCTGTGAGTTAATAGAGACTTTCATTCATCTTTTAATCAAGTGGTCTCGGAGACCGCTCACAGCAGTTAAGGGTTAAGTAATACAAAAAATAATTACAGTTCTCCCTCTACTGCTGTTAGAGCTGCTTTCTTTAACCCCTTAATCTACGATTTACATCTCAACAGCCCACGGTTTGGCAAATCCATAGCTACCACTAAACTTTAATAGATATTTTCGCCTTGTTTAATCATGGAATTTGGACGATTAAATTAAACTATATTTACTGTGAAATTTTAGTAGTAGGAAGAATTTACATTTGGCTCAATCATCGTACGCGGGCTATGCCCGTCATTGTAGGTTAAGGGGTTAAATTTTCACAGTTTAACTTGTAATTTCCAGTTTAACTATCGATACAGCGAAATTTTGCTTCATTTGGATCCTACTACTATTGTTTGAAATGTTTGAAAAATCAAAATTTTATTAGAAATAGTACTGTACAAACAGTTTAGTGGAAAAACAGCATTTTATGAGTTAATCGTGCGTTTCATTCATCTTTCAATCGAATGGCTTCGCAGACCGCTCACATTTGTAATGTGGCAATTTTCTGTCACAGCAGTTAATCGTTACATAAACTTTTTCAGATGAATTGTCATGTATAAAATGCATTATCACATTTAGGACTATGAACGTCTCATTTAGGTTTTAGCTACCAAAAATGCGACAAAAATGACCTAAATGCGACAATCCTATATTGTGGTTTTACACTACAGATAATTATTAAATTTCTACAAAATAAGTTAGTTTTCAACTAAAGGTACATTATTCAGTAATTTGTTGCTTAATAAAATATACAGTTATATAATAAAATCCCAAATATATCCTAAATGCGACAAAACTACGGGGAATCGTGTCTCATTTAGGCAGCCTGACCTTATACAATGTTAACTTCAAAGCATTGTTTAAAAGAATTTTTCAATATATAGTAACTTATTGGCACGATAGTTTCAATTAAAAATGATTTCTTGCTTAATTTTAATCAATTTTATAATTTTTATAATTTTTATAATGCATACATATTTTTCCAGGTATCAATGGAATAGGTGGGTCATTTTCAAAATATGTCCATGTTTTGGAATAACAAAATCAAATTTTTAGAAATAATCAGAAAGCTTTAATTGTTTGTAAATAATTACCTTACCTCATAAACATTAATATACAAGCATCAGCAGAGACCAAATTACTAATTTAACATTTAAAAACTAATTTTTAAATTTTAATGCACTTGGTATAATGACATAAGAGCACGGTAATGACAAATTAAGCAAAATTTTTTTATTTTCCCCCCAGGCATAAATGGCAGCCATTATATCTTCTGGCTCATGCAATGATTTTCTATTTCTCATATAATGAAAGCAGATTAAGAAATAAAAGTTCATTTAATTATCAGTTAGAATTGGGTACGGTAATGACTTACAAACGAATACTCACCAAAACATTCAAAGTCTTTGTTTGTTTTTTTGAAACTATAAAACTATTTACTCTATTCACCTAAACCTGATAACAAGTTGACTTTTAAGGAGTACTTTTGCCTTGATAAAAAGGCATGTGCTGTCCTCTAAAAAAATCCGGAGGAACTTTTTGTCAGAAGCATGGCAATGACACTCTTTCTTGGGACACGGCTTAAAAAAATTATTAAGAATTATAAATAAGTTTAATTAATGAAAATAAATATTTTTTAATTAGTAGCATCTTAATAAATAAAAAATGTATAAAAAAATTATAACCATCTGTTTTAAACAGAACTTTTTCAAATCTTTACCTAATAAATTGCTTGTTGGGACAACCTACGGTAATGATATTTTGACTACAAAAGAATATATTTCTTATTTTTAAATTTTTTATAAATAATACATCTGTAAATTATCATTAAAAACATGATAGTTAAAATGCAACAATTAAAATTATGATATTTAACTATTTTTCTGTGCAAATGTGAAAGGACAGTAAAACATGAGCCTTTTTTTTGAAAATCACCCAGGTATGCAAATTTGCGAAAAACATATTTTATTTCCCACTACAATGGTATATTTTATTTACCAATTATTGATGACATATGTTTTAATGTTTTACAGTTTTAAAGATAGCAAACATTGAATTGTAGTTCCATATAAAAGGGGGGGGGGACTCAAAAGATAAATATCTTCTATGAAAATACGATGTTACAATTCTGATAAAATTTTACTTAAAAAAGGTGCTAAAATACATAAAAGGTTTCTACAACATGAAAACCGTCAAAGATATTAAAATCCCAAGCGCTTTCAACTGCATTATAACAGTCGTCTTCAGGGGAAAACCAGAGGAGTGAAAGTTCATGGAAAATTCTTTGCCTAAGTATCAATGGACGAGTCTATTTCAAAGGAACTGAGGAGGGGGGGAGGTGATAAAAAATGAAAATGATTATGTTTGAAAATCGCTAGAAGCATCTAAGATATGTTGTGGGATAAAGTATCGTTGCAAGTATTCTTTCTTTGAGTTAAAATTTCCAATGATTCTCTGATTATTGATGTGTAGTAATTTGAAGTATGGGCTATGATTCTTGCTTTACTGAAATCAATGTGAATATCTTGTTTTTGGTTTAATCTGGATAGAGCAGTAGAGGGTTTGTTATACTCTATGTCTGTAATATGTTCTTTTCGTCTGTCTTTAAATTTTCTAGTGGTCATTCCTATGTATTTGAGTTCTTTCTGATTTACTTTGTTTGTGAAAAGGTATTACATCTATGCCAGAAGTTTCATCGTTAGGGATTGGGTCTATTTTCCGGTGTACAATATCTTTTAATTTAGCAGATGGTTTTGCGATTACGTATATATTATATTTCTTTAATGCATAACTAATCCTTTCAAATAACTTAGGTATATAATTAAAACTATAAAACTTGAGATTATTTTTAATGCTATTTCTGGTTAACTCTCTATGCTGAATATCAAAGATTAATTTATTGATATATTGGGGGGGGGGGGAACCATTTTCTATTGCAATCTTCTTAATGGTGAGTAACTCTGGTTGTAGGTATTCTCTTGTACAAAATTCAATGGCTCTATTTATATAAAATTTATAAGCTGCAGTTTTGTATTTAAATGGGACATTACTATTGTAGGATATTGTACTATTTGAATTGCATGGTTTCCTGTAAATTTTCCTATCAATTTTGTATGTTGTATTATTTCTTATTAATTCAACGTCTAAAAATGGTAAGGATCCTTTTTCTTCGACTTCCAATGTGAACTGTATATTTGAATCTAGGTTATTAGCTGTATTTAAAAAGTCATTCAAAGCGGGGATACCATGGTTCCAAATTAAAAATATGTCATCGACGTAACGCAGCCATAGTTGAGATTTCAGATCTGATTTAAATATAATATCTTTCTCAAGTGGTCTAAGTTTCAGTTCCGCTAATAATCCTGAAATGGGTGAGCCCATTTCGGCACCCTCAGTTTGTTTATAAAATTTTCTATTAAATTGAAAGACATTGTTATTTGTAATTAAGTTAATGCTTGAATTTAAAGTTGTTCTTACTTCATCGTTATATTCCGGGTTATTATCTATGAATTGCTTTATGAGGACTTTTATTTCTTTTACATTTATTGAAGGGTACAGGGATTTGATGTCCATACTTGCAAGTATACTGCTATCACATATATTTTCGTCCTTTATTTTCTCAATAAACTCTCTAGTTGAGTTGACTACAAGATTTGTTGGAGGTAACATTTCTTTAAGTAGCGGTACGAAAACTTTTCCTATAGTGTATGTTGGATCCAAGTGTATCCAAGTGTTTAGCTCCATTCAGCATATTATTCTTCTTATATTTTTCTTCTTATATTGAAAAACTAGGCTTTATAGTCCATTGTTATTTTATGCAAATGTTTAGAATAATATGCATCAAATGTTATATAAGATGATACTGTAAGTTTTTCTGTAACTTTTCAGGCCTTAGCAGCATCATTTTTCATGATGAATTGGCAAGAACTGGATTCACAATTAGAAATGAATGCAAGTATCATTCAAGCTGTTCTTACATCTGTTACAACTATTTTGGCGATTATCGTATTAATTTCAAAAAGAAACATGCAGGCCATAAAGTTCGTAAGTAAAGTTATTTGATATATCTTACTTGAGTTACTACTATTATGAATTTTTTTATTACACCCAAACAAATTAAAAAAATAATCTTAAATTATGTTTAAATACATTATTAATTTAGGGTTACTTGGATCCTGGAGTGCAACTTAAAAAAGAATCAATCCTGGATCTACTATGTTTAGATTGATGATGTGATTTACCAACAATCTATTCATACAAGCATTAACTAATGACACAGTTCACTCAGAAAATCTGATTTAAAACTTTTTTAATTCTGTTCAAGTAAGCCTCTCCTAGGTTATATTGACCTTGAGATAAAAAGTCGTAAAAAATATAGTATACACCATACTATCTTTGCTACAAATTATCGTATAAAGCGTGACTTGTACCAATCGATAAGCATTAACGTTTACTATTCAATAATATATTTAAATTCTCCGACGATCTTGTTTACATATAGGAATTAAAATTTCCAATACTAACTCCTAAATTTGACATCAAATTTGGATTCTTCGGTAAATTTTGTAGTTTGGTACTAAACAAGAGGTTATTCAATCAAATAATTTAGGCATTATCAAGTTTAAAGTCTCTAACTTCTAATGTTAAATTCATTTTTAATCGCTGCAAAACAGAAGCAGATGAGGGTAGTTTTAAAGCATAACTCAAAAGCTAACTTATATAACGAAGGTAATTTTGGATTTCAATATTTGAAGCTTGTAAATCTTGGTAAAAAAAGTTACGTTGCAATTCATACTATTTTCGAATAATAATGTGACATAATATAAATTACATGGTCAAAAGTTAGCGAAACTTTAGATTTTAGACGATTTGTGCAATATATAGAGAAATACACTTATTAAATTTTTCTGGAATTTCAGGAATATAAAGAACTTGTTAGACCCAGTGTTGCCAGATGGGCTATTTTTTTTTAAAATCAGATTCTTGATTGGCACCACCTTTTTGAAATGGTGAAATGCGCCTTATTTAACGACATATTAATTAAGGCAAAAACAAAGGGAATTTTACAGTTTTAAAAAAGTGGTGCCAATCAAGAAATCTGAATTAAAAATAAACAGTCAAGTGCGAGTATTACTCGCGTACAGAGGGTTCCGTACAATAAATATATGAATTAGTAATTGTATTATTAAAAAAAAAAACCGTTGCTAAAAGAATACTAAGACTTTGTAAAAAACTATGCAAAGTAGGGTTGGGTATAACAGTATATACTAGAAAAATGTAAATGGATATGTCATGAAAGTTCAAAGAGATATGGAACCTAAATAATATCAAATATAGCTATTCTGTGTAACTCATTTTTACTTTCTTCTGTCTTTACAAGAAGAAAGTATTGGATTCGTGAAAATTTTCGAATTCTCGTTTTCGACGGATTTATACGTTTTAGGTGGCAGAGATAATGAAAAACATGTTTTTACAAAATGCCTGTCTATGAGTCTGTCTGGCTGTGTGTGACAAAAATTTTGTGGGCGCTCTATCTTAAGAACTATTGAACGAAATTTAATAAAACTTTAGATTCAGTTAGCCCCTGATATAAATTGGTGTTGATTACTTTTTGGTGTAAATCGTCCAGCAGCTGGTGCTGTTATGCTGCATTATTCATGATTATTGCAATAGCTCTATCTCAGGAACTAATGCACGAATTTTCACTAACCTTCAGATTCAGTTAGCCCGAATTATATATATTAGTGCTGTTTAGTTTGTGCTGTAAATTGTCTAACAGGTCGCTCTACTATGCTGCAATTTTCACGATTCCCTGAATAGCTGTATCTCTAGAAATAATGTATGAATTTTCATCAAACTTTAGATTCAGTTAGTCTCTGATATAAATTTTTCCTTTTTAGTTTTTGGTGTAAATTGCACAAGAGGTGCTACTGCTATGCAGAACTTTTCACTATTTCCGTAATAGCTCTATCTCAAAAACTAACGACGGATTTTCATTAAAATTCAAATTCAATTATAAGTTCACGTAAGTTGTCCGTGATTAGATTTTGGTATAAATCATCTAACCGGTGGCGCTGCTGTGCTGAATTTATCAAGAAGTATTAAGATGTATGAGATAGAAGAAAGTTTTGGGATTAACACATCCAACTAGTTTAATATTATCTTAATCTGTTTATAATGAACTTAATTCGGTACTGACAATAAAAACAGTGCATATTTAAACATCATTTGGTATTTCATAAAACTAAATTCAGCATAGCAATAACCTTTCTTTTACAGTGTAGCTAAAACAAAACATTCGTACAAAGTTTACATTTTCGTTGTGCTAAGCGCGCTTCGAAAGGAGGTCAAAAATTTGGAACGCCGCCTCTGTCCTTGCCGCATTTTTCCAGATAGATTTTTAATTAACTTTTAAAGTCACTCGAGGCGTATTGAAAGATACATTCAATGCAAAATAGTCGAGAATCGCATAGTATTTATGTAATTCATTCTAATTAAGGGGTCTTAGAGCTCTCAAAATTGGAAAAAATGAAAAAAAAAAGAACATTTCCAACATTTATATATTAAAATACATATGATTTTAAAACATAATTTTTATGTATTTAAAATAATGCAAGATGCATAATTAGCATTTATAGAGAGCTCCAAACTGTCAGACATTTGACGAGCAAAAAATTGGTATAAAAGTTTAAGCACAGGATTACAAAATAAATATTGCAATTAGAATGAAATTTTTGGTGCCAACTTATACTTCATATTATAGTAATTACGCTGAACCTAAATAAATTTGTATTTAAAGCATTTTTATATTTTTAATACAAAGCTGTATTTAGCTAAAACAAAAATTTGAAAATTTCAACAACATAATCACTTAAAAAAACTTTTAACAATAAAAAGGAAATTTTAGGTTCAGTTTATACAGATTAACATGAAACGTATGTTTTGAAAATTTCATGAAAAAATATTCAAAATTTTTTGCGATATCGTGCACGTTATGCCCCAAAAAGTCATTTGGAGAAAAATGACTTAAAAGTTTCGAAAATGCCGCTTCAGCTATTGTGCGGGTATAATTCTAAAAGCCATAACTTCCGTTCTAATGAGAATTAGAAGGAAACAATTATATTACAATGTTCAGAAAAGATAAAAGATTAACATCTAAAAAATTTAAAATTATAAATTTTTTTAAGCTTTAAGAGGATTCCTTGAATTAGTCTGTTTTTAACAATTTGACGTTTATTGCTTTTATATTGTTATTGGCCATTGCATTACACATATATAATATTAAAAGTTGTTATCTGGGTCTTAAAAGCCGATGGTACATAGAGTAAGCCGCCTCTGTCATTATGTATGTCCAAATCTTCCATATCTTTAAGGGTTAGGCAGCCTAAGAGAGACTGCTCAGGGCCGGCTAGGCCTGCCCCTTAGAGCTTAACGTCTCTCCCGGTATGTTCCCATATCTCAGCTAATTACTGACGATTTTTTTCAAAAATCATGATCAACAATGCTTTTATACTTCTGCTACGATAGGTACCTCCAGCGCTGTTCAACACTTTTGCTGAATGCCCGTAAATCGAAATTTGTGTGTAACGGGTAAATGCGATTTTCCCAAAAACTATTGACCTAGAGTAATCGCTATAATTTTCCCGCAAGGTTTAAATTAACGTCTACTACCTCTAATTTTATCATAATTTTAGTATCAGTAGATTCGGAATTAGATGGGGGGGTAGGGGACATAGTTTTGCGCTACATTTTCGACGATATCTTTGAAAATGTAACACCTAAAATTAAAAGAAATGTATTTTTGAATTCAGCGTTACAAAAGCTTTCACGCGATACCCCTACACGATATACAAAGAAAATATTTCTTTTTTCAAGTAACTTAATTTGCCCCTCCACATTATTACTAAATATATTGATAAATGTTTAAATGTCAGAAAATATGCGGGTCAATAGTCTTTATTATTTCCCCCAATTTCAACTTTCCACGTTCCGTAATTTACGAGTAAAATGGCTGTGACAGACAGACAGACAGACACAGGAGTGATCTTATAATGGTTCCGTTTTTACTTTTTAAGTACGGAACCCTAAAAGTAGCCCACTGGCAACACTGGTTTCACCTCAAATTTTTCAGCGAAAATTTTATTACGAAGGCAGACTATTATCTAGTTGCGTAAAAACAAATAATTTTTTAGATCATTTTGCGCAATAAAGTACGCTAGATGATCTGTAGCGGTACACATGTCAACATGGATTTTGAGCAAAATACGTTTTCATTTGAGGAAAAAGAGCACGTATATTCATGGAGATATAAAGATTTTCTTTGAAAATTTTAAGACATCCCGGCATGCACTTTGTCAATACAGGGATCGTACGCTTCAAGGACTTTCAAGCACCTTTTACCAGAATTTTCGTAAAGTAATATATGCCTTATTTAATGAAGAAAAAAATTTATCTTCAGATATAGCGACCAGTTCGTTAAAATATTTTTGGTTATTAAAACACCTAAAATCCCCTGATTCCTTTGATGCGTACGAACCCCGCTATAGCATGCAGGGTGTTTTACATAATTTAAATTCATTTTCAGAAAAATTGACGATGTTCAGTAGAAACTGCAAATAGAACACAAATATATTAACCTTTAACTGATGTCACAGAAATTGTCACGTAAATAGTGTGAAGCGGTCTGTGACACCGCTCCATCGAAAGATGAATAAAAGCCGCCGCGATTAATTCATAGGAAGTTGCTCTTGTACTAAACTTTTTGTACAGGTGTGTAATAATTAAAATTCATCTATTCAAAAGTCTCTGGTGTTATTACTAAAGTTCCAAGCGAAACAAAAATTCAGTAGTGTTTGTAGATAAACTGAAATTTTCAAGTTAAAATATGAAAATTGAAAAAAGCATCGGTCTGTGAGAACGGTAACATCATTTAAATGTTAAGTATGTGATGGAATATGAGCATTTGGATAAAATAAAATTTAACTGTATATCCTCTAACAAAACAAAACTTTTCTTGCTAGAAGTAAACTGTAGTTGTAATCTAGTAGTAATCTACTGCTAGTCCAGTCTAGTAATAATAGAGTACTAGTAGTAATCTAGTAGTAAACTGTATAAGAAAAGTTAAATAGAAAGGCCAGTCAAATATTGTGAAATTTCAAAAGAAAAGTAGATGGGACAGTGAGCAAAATTTTAATTGCTTTCTACAAATACCTGGGTGATTTTCCAAGTACTGTCATTTTTCTTTTTATTTATTTATTTATTTTACTGATGCTTTAATTCTATTTGGAAGAATCATGAGAGAAATGTAGATTCTGATCAAAATGTGTCACCCTTAGGTTTTTCATGCATTTCACATCATCCATGATATCAGGAAAGTGATGCAAAACATTTCCAAATGAATTAGTTTTATTTGATGAAAATCGGTATAAAATTATATGAACGCATAATTTATAAATTGGCCTGTGGAAGGTCTAGCTACAGCTGAACGTTGGCAGACCTCAAGTTTCGGTAATAACACTATTTAAAGTTAATTTAAATTATAAATTATACTTGTATTCGATAACATAGGTAAACATTAATAAATACAATAAAAATAAATCTGCCACGTGTATGGCATCGGTTGCGACAAGGCCGACCAGGATATTATCACAGTACAAGATGAAGGCAACATTTTTCATGTTTTATTTTTCGTGTATTACATAACTTGGATAAACCGGAAGTAGTATTAATTTTTCGTTTAGGGACCACTTCACTTCCGGCAGATATGGGTCATTGGATTCCCCTATTTCTATTCAGATATAAAATATTTTTTTCTTTATCTTGTATCTAACGTAGGGTTTATGTCGTCGCCTCCTGGACTATAAGAGATGTTTGTAAATTGTAAATGAATTCATATATATATCAGTTTCTTTACTAAATCCAGCCTACCTTAAAGCAGCAACTCCTGCTAATGCAAATGTAAGTTTCAGAATCTCTGGAATATGCGCGTTTAATCCTGATATTTTCACATTGAGAATTTCTTAGCCATTACATTGACGGAAAGACCTGACGCACATTCATGCATACTTATTCACTGCAAATAAAGGCGTCTGAAATTCAAACACATATGTGACTTAAAAAGTAATTCAGACACTTAAGTGTCTGAATATGAAATTTCCGACATCATAGGCGTCTGAAATTAAGACACTTAAGTGTCTTACTATAATCATAATATAAATACTGTAAACTGAAATGTCTAAAATTTAGACACATAAATGACTTAAAATGGAGTGTTCAAATTTCAGACATTTTAAAGTGTCTAAATTTTTAATACACGCGTATGTGTCTGAATTTAAGACATTTCAAACGTCTGAATCGCATCCATTTTGATCAACCTGCCTGTTCGGCAATAGGCATAGGAAGCCGTTTTTTTCACTTTTTTTGTAAGCTTTATACACTGTCAGGACTGAAACTAGCCTTTTTTGCACCCGGGACAAATATGGATTTAGCCCCCCCCCCCCCTCCTCCGCAAAGTATACTTACAAAGAGAATTTTACCAATTTTCTAATAGCCGACTTATTTTAAAATTTAGAATATGTAATCATAAAATATATAATACTGATCTGCTTTGTCAAATATTGATTCATTAAATTACTGAAAACGGAATCGAAAAAAATTCCGCTTTATACAGGTTTCTTATGCCATATCATAACATCTTTAGATTCTTTTATGCTTTGGCATACCCCAAACAGGATTATTTTAACAATACTGTGCTACATAAATGTGCGAAAAATCGACAAACAAAATCTTCATTTGACGCCCCCTTCGTCTGCCGCCCGGGGCACATGCTCCCTCTGCCCGCCCTACCCCTTAGTTTCGACCCTGTAACACCGTGAAAAAATATCCGTTTAAAATATAGAAATTGTACTGCCAGTTGAGATGCAAATTTACGTATTTTAATGTAATTTTTTCTTTTCGTAAATTCCATGAAAATTTCCATTTTTTTGCATATTTCTGGATTTAGAAGGTTCCATTTAAAAGTGCAATATAATATTTCAAAACAAATTTATATAGACATGATATTAGACAGGATTTATTTATTTATATTCAAACTTCAAATTTTTGTTGATCTCTTATAATTCGATACGTAATTTATTCATCAGAAAATGAAAATTAATTTCGATCACATAGTTTCTGAATAACATCACCTACCAATTTCTTGCATTTAAGAACAAAAATGAATTAAAATTTCTGGATTTCTCAGGCGTCAAACATGTTTCGTAAAAATCTCTTTGGATTTGAAAATAATCATATACCTTAAAGCATTAACTGTGGCTCCATCTAGTGTTAAAGTATTTATTTAATTATCTATTTATTGTATTTATTATATTTAAGTATTTATTTATTTATTTATTTATTTAAAAAAATCAAAGTACTTATTCAATTTTTGGGAATTATTTACAATAGCTCTGAAATTTTATACACTAACCTTTTAGCTAAAGATTGAGTTCAGGTATAACCGAATTTCACCGTAAAAAAATTACTCTGAAAATCAAAAAATTTTACTCTGGATTTCTAATAATGTATGTTATATGCGTAAAACAACGATTTTTACAACTAAATGTGAATATTTTTGCAGAAAAAATTTACACAATATTTATAGCTGAGAAATTTGGTTCTGAACATATAGCATATATTCTGAAGGAAGGAATTTGTCGGAGTTTCCTCTTAGTCCGCACAACTTTGAAGAAATTCTTTGCTATTTATACGCTGCCACCACCGATATGATTATGTGATATCGGTCACGCTCTGAGAGGATTGTTTAAATGAAAACCAACTCTTTCAATTAACTAAATTAACAGTTTATTTACACACAATTTGCAATTTACAAATCACAAAACACTCATTACACTTAAAAACTCGGATGTAATTGATCCGGTTCAACATTAAATTAAATACCGTAAATGCTGGCTGTGTACTGTTAAACTACGTTATATCACTCTCACTCTACACTCGTTAAATTAGATTTAACGGAGATTACTCTTAATCTCCCAACACATGGGCTCTAAGCTCTGCGAGCCTCACTCAACCCTACGCTCTATACAAGAGCTATACACAGGAACAACTTCGCACCTTGCGCTCCAGGCGTCAACTCACAACTCCCAGCAGAAGCCACCGCCTTCTAGCAACCCTCTGCTTTTACTCAACGAAAACCGGGGTTTTTTACTCTGACCACATTCTCAGCTCTTTCCCTCGTTCGTGCAATTCTTTGGTCTGCCCATCTCCAGCAGACATCTCAAAAGGTAGGTCACCCCTCTCCCTTCATGACTTTATCCCTCCATCCACACTGTACAATTTACTGGCTCGGATCCAGTTTCAGATAAGGAAAGAATGTTACTTTGAAATTCCCAGTACACAGACCATACAATATATAATATAGTAAGACAAAATAATATAGAATCATAGTTCTAATAACAGATGTTTCTCAGAACCTGACACCCCTCACCTTAGCGGAAAATATGCCATTTAGGAGCTAATTTTCCCCGAACATATAGTAATATCACAGAAGAGTTCAATAGTCTCTTTGCAGGTTTTTTCATTATTATTATTACATACATATTTCAAGGTGTCTGAACATTATCTACTGATATCTCTAATGAACCGTATACTAATATGATTATTACAGAAAACTACACATGCCAATACACTATTATAAACACAAGATTCGAATACAATTACACATACACAAAAAAAATTTAAAACGTGATGACACCCCTTTAAGGTTTGTCCACTATTTAGTCATTGATGCCGATGGACTAACAACTGGCTGTTCTTCCCAGCTCTTCCTATGTAGCCTAGAAATTGCATCTGCATTCAAATGTTGCGCTCTTGGACGATGAGAAATACCCAGGTTCCAGCGTTGCAAGGCAAGAGCCCATCTAGTGAGTTTGGGGGACCTTGGGGTTCTTTCAGTGAGAAATTTTAATGGATTATGATCCGTTATGATCTCAATTTGAGATCAATATGTCCATTTTTCAAACTTCCGCAACCCGAAAAGAATACTCCAAGCCTCTTTCTCTATACTCGGCCAAGCACGCTGAGCCCCTGATAAGTTCTGACTGGCAAAAGCTATCGGCTTAAACTGACCCTTTTCACCTTTTGGAGTAAGGCAACATCCTACTGCCAGGTGTGAAGCATCGGCGTGAAGCTGATATTCCCGGCCTACGGTAGGTGTAGCCAAACGCGTCACGTTACACAACTCATCTTTAAGGGTATTAAATGCTTCTTCTGCCCTTTCATCCCATGGTACAGTATTTTTAACCTTCCCTTTAGTTAATTCAGTTAAAGGTATAGCAATTTCTGCATAATTTGGAATATAAGATCGGTAAAATCCCATTAATCCCAAAACAGATCTAACTTCCTTTTTAGTTTTTGGTCTCTTTAAGTCCCTTATTGGTCCTATTTTCTCCTCATCAGGTGCATGCGCTCCACCCCCAATTAAATGACCTAAAACCTTAGTCAACTTCTCTCCAAATTTACATTTATCCATCCTAATCGTAAAATTTCTATTTTTAAGTTCTTCTATGACAGCCCTAACACGCTCACAATGCTCTTTCCAAGTGTCGGAGAAAATGATGACATCATTAATATGTGCTTGTGCATACTTCCGATGAGCTTGAAGGACCTCATTCATATCATTTTGGAAAGTAGCAGCCGCCTCTGATAAACCAAAAGGCATAGTACGCCACTGACAAGTCCCATTATGAGTTGTAAAAGCTGTCAAATGTTTACATTCCTCAGCCATTTAATCTGCCAATAACCTCTCAATAAATCAATCGAAGATAAATATTTGGCTGAGCCCGCAGTATACATGATTTCTTGCGAATCTTTCATAGGAAATGTTGGAACCTGCGTTACTGAATTTAAAGCTCTATAATCTATACAAAACCTAACAGTTGCGTCTTTTTTCTCCACGCAAACAATTGAATGACTAATTTCCGCATTTAACATTTCGATTAGATTTAATTCTAATAACTCCTGAATATATCTATCTACTCCCCCTTTATAAGCAACAGGTACACTATATAACTTTGGCTTTTTCCTTGAAACACCCGGTTTCAAATGAGTACGGTGCGCCCCTACTTCCGCTGGTCACACAGGACCCATAAATACCTCTTTATTCTCCCTCAAAATGAACTTTATATCCTTGACTTGACTATTAGATAACCCTTTTATTTCGAACCTTGCTATGCCTCGTTCTACCTCTTGTTCCCGGTTTAAAATAGGAATTTCCCCAACTTCTCCAAATTCCTCATCATCTTCAAAAACAATATTAACTATATTACACCTGACCATAAATCCCCTTTATTTTGATATACATACTTTTTGCTACCATCCGCCATCTCAACTAAGACTCTATCACGCACTTTCACTTTTCTAGATAATTGACATTCTAGACACGGTTTACAAAACTTTTTTGCTTCTTTAGCCATATCTTCCAATAAGAAGATTGCCTAATTCTCTCTAAGGTTTTCTTTTTCGCGTGATGTTCTTCCTCATTAAACCCATGCGCTGACTTTAAGATTCCTTCTCTTTTGACTTTAGGCACTACTAATTGAGCTGTAGTTTCGCCTATCCATTTCTCTTTATGATACAATAAACCATCTACAATATTATAATCTCCTTTATCCATTTTAGCTAATTCCCAAACTCTCTCTAAATTTTTGCATTCCAGTTGGGGTTTCTTAAACATGTCTGAATTACTAACGATAACTTTATTATTTTCCTCTACTTCCGTTTTTTCTGCATTTTGACTTTGCAAATTTCCCGATCTCGTTTTTATTGCGTAAACATTACAATTATTGCTACTCATATCTTTCTTTTCACTCGAGTTATCAATACTAATTTCCGAACTTTCTAATTCTTGGGACTCTAGCAATGGCTCCTCGCGATTGACCACTGACAACTCATTAATCACTTTGGGATGTAAAATTTCTTGCTCATTAATATTATCGGTCACCGCGCAAAGTACTTCCTGATGAATTATATTAGTTTGTCCGAATTGCGGAATAGCTAATGGTAATTTAACCAACGGTGATTTAACTGCTTCACCAAATAATCCTTGTAAATAAATACTACCCGCTCCTTTTAATTTCTCTTCCGATACCGAATATTTATGAACGACACTAATTTCACATTCAGAATCAACCAATCCTTTCGCTTTCTGCCCATTTACTCTAATATCAATTTTCTCAAGTTTATTTAATTTCTCACCAATAACATTATTTCTCCGTTCGGCCTTTGCCGATATCCTCGCCACAATAGCCCCTTTAGGCAATTCTTCGTTTCCTTTCACGACAATCTTATTTACACCCGCTTTCTGTTCACGCCCTTTACTAACATTATTATTTCCCTCATTACCCGCTTTATTACAAAAACGTTGGCAATGACCTCTTAAACCACATTTAAAGCATCTAGGAGCTGAATCATCACTAGGTTTCTTAAAATCAGTTTTCCTACCCAAAACAGAATTAATCTCATTCCTGCCGTTTTGCCTCAAATTACCACTAACTTTACTATCCTCCCTCGGTCTCACCTTTTCACTCTTTACATACCTACCTTTACCCTTAAAACTTTTATACGTAACCGCATAAGACTTGTGTTTAGCGTCAAAATAATTGTGACATTCTTTAGCAATTTTATAAGCTTCTAACCAATTACTCTGCTGAGTTAACTCAATATATGATGCGGTTTCCTCATCTAACGTATTTAATAACTTATCAGTAATTATTAACTGATTGACCTTTTCATATGAGTCCGCACCCCTAATTTTACAATAATTTTCCCATGTTGCTATTAAGCGCGATACAAATAATGCATGTGTTTCATTCTGGTTTCTCCTAGCCTTCTTAAAATTTTCCAAACAGGCCTTCGGTGTCGGCTCGTGTTCTCTTAGAACTAACTCCTTTAATTCCTCATAACTCTCAATTTGTTCCCTAGTAGTATAAATTAACAAATTATCCGCCTTATCTCCTAACATATTTAGTAGAATTTCGGCCTGCTGGTTTTCCGGTACATTTTTAGTTTTGAATGCCCTTTCTAAACTGCTGAAAAATAAATTCCATCCCTCAGTCCCATCTGATACTTTGATAGACAGAGTTTTAGCACTTTTGATCAATTTTTCTATGTTACTTTCATTATTAGGTTCCTAGACCCATTAGTGTTATTTGCCGAACCTTGCATCCTTAGCCTCTCCATTTCTAATTCATGTCCCATCCTCAATTTTTCAGCCCTCTCTTCTCTTTCTAACTTTTCGCGCTCTAATTTTTCTTGTTTTTCTAACGTTTCGAGCTATAATTTTTCCTATTTTTCTTCGCGCTCTAACTTTTCCTGTTTTTCTGACTTTTCGCGTTCTAATTTTTCCTGTTTTTCTAACTTTTCGCACTCTACTTTTTCCTGTTTTTCTAACATTTCGCGCTCTACTTTGTCCTGTTTTTCTAACATTTCGCGCTCTAATTTTTCCTGTTTTTCTAACTTTTCGAGCTCTAGTCGTTCCGCAACAATAGTGTTAGATAATTCCACAATAACCCCCCCGTCATAGTCATCGCTGTCCATTATCTTTTTCCTAAGCTGAATTCTGGTATCATCTTCCGTGAATTCAACCCCCAATTCTTCGGCTATCATCTGAAGATCCACCCTTTTTAATTTCAATAAGAAAGCCATACCTTCCACCGATTACTATTACGACTCTACAATAATATTTAAACCTACTAAATTAATATTGCCTAAATTTCTACTTTAGTACAGTTACCTCCACTTATTTTACTAATTAATACCTTTCAGATAATCGATTTTTAATTTAACATACTGTATAACCGTATTTTCCTCAACCATTGATATCACACAATTTACTTCCAATAAAAAAAAAGGTAAAAACAATAATTTCGATTTGATTACTATGCAATACAAATTCCAATTTATACAATTAGATAATAACATACAATTTGCATAATAATACTGATACGTTGCAAATTGAATAAAAGTATTGATGCCAATAGAAACATCCACATAAAGAAAAATTGTATAACATACACATATAAATTCCTACAATTATCCTCAATAACATATTTCCAAATTCAACACTGGTTCTCACACTTAAAGCAAATAAAATCAAAATCCTCACTTTTTTTTCTCTTGTGAGCCTTTTTTTTCCACTGTGAGCCTTTTTTTTTTCACTGTGAGCCTTATTTTTTTCGAAATTTATTTCCAACCAATTAAAATTCTAAGCAAATGTTCATTGCTCGTTTGTTATCAACTATTGAAACTTAAAACAGTATTGCTTCATTTAAATATTACTTTAATAATAATTTAAATTTAAGTAAATTCAATTATTCCTTCCAACTATTATTAACACAATGCATTAATTTTGTTCATTACCATTATTAGTTAAAAAAAATAGAAAATCAATTTTAGCACAAGCTATTATGACCTTTTCTTAAAATAATAGTAAATATGGTTGTTAATATCACCTACCTATCTGAACACAATTATTTGATTGCACATAAATTATCAAGATTTAGACTATTTATCTTAAATTACTATTAATTTTACAACAACAAATACATTTGGTTCGAGAATGTCAGCAGAAAGAAATGATCAAAACACCTTACCTTATACTTTATCTGCTGGGGTACTCTGCTGCTCACACGTAGTTCCACGATGAACTCAATAATTCACACTTTAAAGTCACTTTGATGATATTCAACACTCGGGCTGTAATACACTGTAATTTGATTCACTGTAGCGATGATAGGGCACAAACACTAGTTCGGTTCGCTGTAATGACGATAGGGCACAGCACTTTAGTTCGGTTCGCTGTAACGACGATAGGGCACAACACTTTAGTTCGGTTCGCTGTAACGACGATAGGGCACACATACTCTGTACTTCCACTCGACGCTTGTTTATTATCTCTCTAAAATTCCGTTCGACGATCCGGCATTACCACGCAAGAATTCCACTGGGTGCTCCGGCACTAACGCACCGCAACACGGATCGCTGGTCACTGGTCTCAGACGATTCTATCCCGTCGCTGCCAACAATTTGTCGGAGTTTCCTCTTAGTCCGCACAACTTTGAAGAAACCCTTTGCTATTTATATGCTGCCACCACCGATATGATTACGTGATATCGGTCACGCTCTGAGAGGATTGTATAAAGAAAACCAACTCTTTCAATTAACTAAATTAACAGTTTATTTAGACACTATTTACAAATCACAAAACACTCTTTACACTTAAAAACTCGGATGTAGGTGATCCGTTTCAACATTAAACTAAATACCGTAAATGCTGGCTGTGTACTGTTAAACTACGTTATATCACTCTCACTCTACACTCGTTAAATTAGATTTACCGGAGATTACTCTTAATCTCCCAACACATGGGCTGTAAGCTCTGAGAGCCTCACTCGATCCTACGCTCCATACAAGAGCTATACACAGGAACAACTTCGCACCTTGCGCTCCAGGCGTCAACTCACAACTCCGAGCAGAAGCCACCGCCTTCTAGCAACCCTCTGCTTTTACTCAACGTAAAACCGGGGTTTTTACTCTGACCACATTCTCAACTCTTTCTCTCGTTCGTGTTATTCTTTTGTCTGCCCATCTCCAGCAGACATCTCAAAAGATAGGGCAAACCCCTCTCCCTTCATGACTTTATCCCTCCATCCACACTGTACAATTTACTGGCTCGGATCCAGTTTCAGATAAGGAAAGAATGTTACTTTGAAATTCCCAGTACACAGACCATACAATATATAATATAGTAAGACAAAATAATATAGAACCATAGTTCTAATAACAGATGTTTCTCAGAACCTGAGAGAATTAATCAGTACAATTTCAAAAATTTTGCCATATATTCAATCATCATCAGAAAAAAAATCAATGAAAACATAATTCTATATCAATACCTTCCTATTAAAATTATACACTGTCTTTGGGCAATAAGAAATGCATTTTTTAATGAATTTTTTTTTCTTTTTTTTACTCCCCTGAACGGCACAGGCCCCGACTTAAATATATATTTAATTCAGTATATGTATATGTATGAAAATGTTTTAAAAGTGTATATATAATATATACACTTTTAAAACATTTTAAATACCTTAAGGGTGTATTGGAAAAAATATTTTTCCACCCTCAACAGCTTGAAATTTTCTGAGACATTTTCAGACTCATTTTTAAAAGTAAAAACATGAAACTTGCTGAGGTTATTTTTGAAGAGATGTATAAGAGGCCGTGTGATTTCATTTTTCGCTCAATTATTCAGAATTTAATTTTTAAACAATTGTTTTCTCAGTATGACCATTTTTTTTATTCCCTGATCTCCCGCCTCGGAAAATTCGATTCAAAACGCCAACTTTGACAGCTTTTTTTAACAATATTTTCTGCATTTATCACAAAATTGAGAAGCACGGCATATTGTGTAGTTTCTAAATAAGATAATTTCCCAGTTTGATGCGATTGAGAGCAAAAATGAATCAGAAAATAAGCAGTTTAGATTAGAATACATCCTTAATATTTCAAAAATAATGTTTCCTCTGTATAAAACAATAATATTTGTGTTCTAGAAAATTTTTTTTCGCTAGAAGAAAAAACGTTTCTGCTGGTCTTTAACGCATGAAATTAAACAGACAAATATTCAAAATTCTAGGAGGGAAAATGTGTGAAACGTTAACTGGATAGGAAAAATATTTACCAGTACTGTAAAATACATTATATTTACAACTATCGTTTCATTGTGCAGCATAGTAAGTAACAATATTTGAATTTCCAACGTGCCAGCTCGTGGCCGAGTGGGTATGTCGACTAGTCTGGAAGCCAGCAGGTCCCGGGTTCGAATTCTATGACGGGTAAGTTATATAGTCTGATCTAATGTGAGTTAATAAATCCTGTAAAATGTACTGGACTCTGGCAATCCCAAGTCTGTTAAATATGTCGGTTTACCAATTCCTTAAAAGCTTGATTTTTATTTTTTAAATACAGAAATTTCCAAAAAAATTTAAATTTTCCAACGGAAGAAAATTTCCATTAAAATACGTAAATTGATGTAAATTGTACTGGCGTTTTGATTGGCGGTACAATTTCCACATTATAAAATATTTTTTTAAAGTGTATAATGCTTACAAAAAAAAGGGGCTGCTTTTGCATAGAAATGAAAGTTGGTCAAAGATGAATGCGATTCAGACGCTTGAAATGTCTTAAATTCAGATTCATACAAGCGTCTTAAGAATTAAGACACTTTAAAATGTCTGAAAATTGAACACTCCGTTTAAGACGCTTATGTGTCTGAATTTCAGACATTTCAGTTTACAGTGTTCCGTCGTCATATGAAGAAAAAAATTACCCTCAATTTCAAATTAATGATTCGGTCCAAACACAAATCGATTGTTTAGTTTCCGATTCCGGTCACCCAGAATCTTTGGATGCAGAGATCGTATTCAGCGGCTGCCATTTAGTTCAAAACAATCTGACGCCAATAAATTTGCCAAAGCCTTCAATAAGCAAAAACAATTATTTATCACTTTCAGAGTTGATCTCTTTAATTTGTGATGAGATATTGCAACGATCTTCTAGTAAAAATGCTAAATCCGAAATTTTGAGCAGCTCGCCATTTCAAAAATTTTTAAAAGAACAAATAGAAAATACACTGCTCAAAACAATTAAAGGATATTTGAAGTTTTATATAAAATAAATATATAAACGAAATTTTTTTTGCCGAAAATAGAAGAAGAGAATCACAAATGCAAATTTTTCTGGTTTTCAAACTGTGGAGTATGCAAATTTTGAGTTCGACGTCAAAAACGTCGCTTCAGCGGCAGCGAATGAAATTTGACTTTCAACTGGATAAAAGAGAATGAAGACAAGGATGATCGGCATTCAGTGATTGCTTTGTTTCGATGAGTACGATGTCTCAGCGAAGTCATTTGACAGATTCAGAAGCTTTGAGAATTGTTGGTAGGTTAGAAGGGGGCCAAACTCAAGCCGAAGTAGCGCAAGACATTGGAGTGTCACAAAGTGTCATTTCCAGGATCTGGAACCGTTTTTTGGAGAGTGGATGTGCAGGCCGAAGACCAGGGCAAGGTCGTAGACGGGCAACAACGCCCAATGAAGATCGGTATTTAGCGTTAACAGCTCGGAGACACCGAACCATGAACGCTACTCTTCTCCAACAACACCTTCGCTCGGCTACAGGCACCACGATTTCAACTCAGACTGTCCGAAACCGGCTCCATGCTGTAGGTCTGTATGCTCGCCGACTGATGGTATGTGTTAGATTAACATCAAGGCATGGTCGCGACTGCAGGGAGTGGGCAACCGAGCATGTCAACTGGAGGAGAAATGAATGGAGCAATATTCTGTTTTCTGACGAGTCCCGTTTTTCTGTGCATCCGGATAATAGGCGTATTTTCATCTGGAGGGACCGTGGCAGTAGGAATAATCCTGCGTTCGTGCACGAAAGTGACAGATTTGGCGGTGGAGGAGTGTTGGTGTATGGTGGCATCTCCATTGACGGGCGCACTGACCTCTACCTCATTCGAGATGGATCTCTGACTGGTCGCCGATATAGGGATGAGATCCTCAGACCTATTATTGTAGTCCCTTACGCTGCAGCAATCGGAGATAACTTCATTTTAATGGACGATATCTGCAGGCCACATCGTGCAAACCTGGTGGAGGATTTCCTTTTCGAGGAAGGAATCGTTCGAATGGAATGGCCAGCGTGTTCTCCAGACATGAATCCAATCGAGCAAGTTTGGGACGCTCTAGGAAGACAAGTTTCTGGCCGCCAACAACCCCCACAAACTCTCCAAGAACTGGAAAGAGCTCTTCTGGAAGAGTGGGGCAGAATACCCCAACTCGTCATTAATAGCCTCATTGAGTCCATGCCTCAAAGGTGTTCAACGTTGCTGCCCGCCCGTGGAAACCATACCCCCTACTGAAAATGATTTTCTTTGAAGAAAACACCTTTTCTTATTCTTTTTTTCTCATATGCACAAATTGTGTTTTTTTCCTTTAGTACACAAATGCGCAATAAAATGCATTTTTTTTTGCCAAACATGTGTAATTTATTCTCATATAACCTACTATGTCTGTCGACCATGTATCAATCAGCTAAACAGTTTACCAGATAGAAAATCCACCTAAAACTGCAATATCCTTTAATTGTTTTGAGCAGTGTATTTCAAAAAAACATTTAAAAAAGTACCAAAATGGACATTAAAACATGTTCTCAATGTCATGTGTGGCAGAATAGAGCCTACATAGATACAAATATAACCAAATTTATGCGTGGCTTTTCTCACGAATGAATGATTTACTTCCTCATGCGTAGTCTTACCATAGTCTTTTACAATAGTACGCAAATCTCACTTTCTATTCTTTAGTTAATTTTGACAAAAGTAATTATTCTTTTACTTTCTTATGTTACTGTATTTAAGCTAAAAAAGGTACAGTTGAATAAAGCGTTTGAAGTTTTAAAACTTGTTCTGGTTTTTTTTATAGCGTCTCAAACATTAAGTGTGTCGTCTTGAACCACCCTACCCTACATAGAAGTACCTTCCTACCAAATTGTGCAGCTCTACATGCAGCGGTCTATTCGGATGACACACACACAGACTTTTTAACTTATTATTATATTTACACAATTCTGTACTGTATAAACACATTTTCTGGATACATTTAAATAAAAACATGTGAGCCTTCAGTATATTTCAGATAGTTTAAAAAATATTCAAACTGACTCTTTAAACCTATCATCATCCTTTGTATACATTATAAACAACATTAAGTATTGGATATCGAAAACGTTTAAAGAAGAAAGGGAAAGGGGGGGGGGGTGAGAAGTTTACTTATAGGAAAGGAAAAATAAACCAATGAATTTTTCTTTAAAAATTCTGATCACATTGAAAAAAACGCTATATACAAAAACATTACATAAATTATATCAAGTACATTTATTCCATTTTTATAATAAGCAAATTTAGGCACTAGATTACCTATCTAAACTAAATGTTAATAATAAATACAATGTTTTTTTTTTACTGTGTTACATAAATACAATGATTTTTTTTTGCACTTATGAATACGAGAAACACGAGATATTACGAATGCAATAATTCATAATATCTCCTTTACCTTCTAATCTTGATAGCACTTCTTAACAAAAGTTTTTAACCTTTTTTTAGAAAGAGGTTTAGTGAGAAGAAAAATTTTCCTTTTCTCTACATGTTTGAGATTAAATAAATTCCTATAAATTAAATTTCTTAGGAAATGGTATCTAACCCATGTCTGGTTCTCTTATTTCCAATGTGTGAATGTGAAAATTTTATTTCCATTTGGTTATGAGATGAAAGCTGACTTGAAAAAATTACTTATGAAGAAATATGTTTAAAGTTATGCATTCCTATGTATAATATCAATTACCCAATTTAAGTATTTAGCTGTTTAGCTGCTTTATTTAGAGTTAGGTATTCAGGTTCCATTGTGGAAAGTGCGACGCATTTTAGTTTAAAATATCTCCAATTAATACAAGCATATCTGAAAATAAAAGAAACCACCCACCCAGGACTGTAAAAATCGAGCTCGCCAGAGGACAGTCTCTCACAACTAAATTTTATTACCAATCTTACAAAAAAATTAGACGAAAAATAACGAATAAAATCTAGTGGTGGGAGACTTCCAGCTAGCGCCTAGATTTTTAAACCCCTGCTCCCACCCATCGAAACACGGTCATCTCGATTTGATTCAAAATCTACATCACAGAAATATGCAACGTTTAAACTTTTCATATTTGAAATGTTAAGTTTCTTTGATATGAATTTCCAGATAATCATTGCAGGGTTTCCTGAAATTGAGAAAGAATATTAACCGCAAAGCTTATATCTAAACGTGTGCGACTTCAAATATATACCAAACATTCGATTAAACTACAATACGAAATTTTACTAAATAAAGACACACAACCTTGGTACACAAAATACGAACTTTAACAAGCTAAAAGATAAATTCTACGTTTCGAGCTGTTTCTACAGCCGTCTTCAGAAAAATATGATGGTTAAATAGCTAAAAGTTCAGAGATGAAGGCTTCCTGTGCGAGAGACAATTTGTCGAACATTGACTAAAGAGATGAAAATAAAAATGTAGTGGTGCCATCTAGTGAAAATAAATACTTATTAATGAAATGAGTCCAAATAAATCAAATGTTCGATTGAAGAAACTACAAGTGTCGCCATCTACGCATGAGGGCCAGAACTCTTGTAAATAATATTTCTATTTTTAATATTTGTGTGCTTCATATTTGTTTACCTTTTAAAATATCATCAAGTTCAATTAAAACAGAAAAAGAGAACTCTTATCTGTGTGCTCGATAACGCTCTCAGCCCCAAATCTCGATTGCTCTTTGGCTAGATATCCTCAACTGCGTCGTTGGAACATATTTCACATTTTAATATATAGTGTAAAATAAAGAGATGTTGCATTATCCTTATAATATTATAAATGTCAATGTGTGTCCGAAAATTTGAATGAATTCAGCGTCTAAACGGATGAATTAATGCTTTTGTATTTTTGGATATAGGTGGATTACAACCCGGAAATGAACATAGACTATGTTTTATTTATTTTATTTAAATAGTTTGCTTAATAATCCAAAATTTCTTGATTTTTCATACACAACCGATAAAATTTAACCATCTTACATTTTTCGTTGCCAAAAAATAAAAACCCAGAATAATAATTTAATTTCCAATTGAAAGATTAAAACGGAAAGTTTCAAGTACTTTTAATAATACAAGGTGCATGAATTTTGAGTAAGTGCGGAAAGAAGGCAAATGTGATGTCATATATGGAAAATAAAACGGATATGCTTTGATGTCGAAATGAAATGAGGTTGTGTTATGGTATTAATTCTTATTATTTAAATAAAATTGTTATCAATGCTTACGGTTTATCGTCTGCCCACGGTTAACATAAAGATCTAAATTTTAATTTAAAATTAAAAAAAATCTTTTGAAGAGCAAATGGATAGCAAATGTCAATAATATGCACAGTAAAATTATCAATGTCGAAAATTACGCAGTTATTTGCAGTAAATTTTCATTTTCATTATTAAAAAGTAAAAAATTAACTATATTACCTGAATAAAACAATTTTTTGGCGAGTGTTAATTCTTAAAGCCGTTCATTTCAGGAAATTTAAATAAAAATTACTTTATTTTTAAAAGAAATTTTCATTTTCGTTCAAAGAACATAAATGTTTAATATGATTGCGTCGTCAAAGTAACATTCAGTATAAATATTTTTATTGGAGAAACGTTTGTAAATCGTAGTGTGGCAGCTGAATTTTAATTCTACATTTCTTTTAGCTCTAAAAGAGTAAAATATTTGTTGACATTTTAAAAAGTAGCTTTTTTTAATGCTCTTTTTTATAATAGTTTTTTGTGAAGTATAATAGATTGAGATAAATATGCCTTAGCTTTTAATATAATGTCTAACTGAATTTAAAATGTTTATAAAAATTTAAAGATAGGAATGTCATCAAAGCGAAAATCGAATTTATCGAGAAATTCGCGTAATGCAAGAGCATTTAAGCAATAGCATTTCTAAAATTATAAACATAAATACGCAGTTCATATAGTTGAAATTTTTTCATATACGGGTAGATCATAGCTTAGAATAGAAAAGTTATGTTCTGTAATCGGGTTCATAGTGAATTTGCTTTTTTTTAGAGAAAGAAATTTGGTGCAAAAGTAAATACATTGTTGTAAACAGGTTTGTTTTTTGTGTGGTAAAGATTTAATAATGTTCTAGAAGATCATTCCTTTGCCCACTTTTGATCCCAAGTATGATTGTAAAACATATAAAAAGTATCATCCGATAATTTTCTTGGCACACATACGCTTCTGGTTTGGCGCGATCTGTTTTTGATGCTAATTTGGCGAAAACATCGCTTTCGTATACCAGTTACATGTATATTTTTAAATTATGTTCTATTACTTAAAAAATGAATTAACAATGAATAAAAAAAAAGTTTCATTAAAACTATAGAACAAAGCAATTTATATAATTTTAAGAGAAAATTAAAGTAAATAAACAATTTATTAATAAATAAACAACAATAGCCGGTATTACCACGTCAAGCAAAATGTATATGACATCTGTGCCATTTTCTTATTACTTCATTATATAAACATACATCCTGGTTCAGCGTATAAACCTGAGTTATGTCAACGACCCTATAATAAAAAATACCTTAAATTACTCATACTAGCCGCCCTTGGCGACCAGTTTTGTCTCCCTTAAAATTTGTGTTTTGGGAAAGCATGCTAAGCATTGTATCATGTTACTTTTATTCATAATTTAATTTATGTTCGTTTTTATCAGAATCATCTTGTTCATAATTTAATTTATGTTCGTTTTTATCAGAATCATCTTGTTCTTGTTCATCTT
This sequence comes from Maratus speciosus, assembly GCA_963932465.1. NCBI lineage: Eukaryota > Metazoa > Arthropoda > Arachnida > Araneae > Salticidae > Maratus > Maratus speciosus. Next base: position 302,045,592 of record OZ010796.1, on the reverse strand, counting down.
CCCACTCCATCAACTTCTTTTCCATTTTCCGTTTTTTTTAAAAAATCTGCTCAACTATTTGAATCGAAGAATCTATAATATCATTGCTTTCATTATTCATTTCTTCAAGCAGTTTTTTTACTAAATCAATTGTACTTTCTTTTTCATCACCATCCAGCATTCTAATCTGTCGAAAGGAAGGGCAAAGAAATGTCGCCAACGTTTGTTCATCTTTAAGTATAAATTTTTCTTTTAAGAAATCATTGCATCTAGATTTACTATCTTTCATGAAATCTTCATCTTTCGATTTTAATTTTCAGAGTGTACTAATAGTTTTTTGTACCACAATAGTACAAAGGGAAGTGTGATTTCTTTCTCTAAAGCAAGAGATGCCTTTCTAAAAGGCAGTAGAAACTCATTTAAGTGGGGTAAAACATTAACGTCAATAGGGTCTAGTCGACTTTTTTCTTGTCTTTCGGTTAGTATGTCTGAAATATCAGAATAATTTTCATAAATTGATTCCTGCATCACTAATTTAGAATTCTAACGACTTTCCGTTTCTTGGTGGACAGATTTCGAACGGTTAACTAAACCGCTTTGATTTAAATATGTTACTAAAGATTTTGCACCAATTAAAGTTTCAAACACTATAGAGTTACTTTCTTTTAAGTAGTCCATATGGAAAAGATTACGCAGCACTGTGTTTATAATATGTGCCATACAATCTAATCGCTTTTATGGCTGAAGTGCATTTACAATGTTAGAACCCCGATCTGTGACAAATGTCATTTTTTCAATAGCATCAGTACTGAATCCTAATTTTGAAAAGCAATTTATTATCTCCTTTCTTATATTTAATCCAGTTTTGCTTTCATCTAGAAAGATACAGGTGAAAAGGAGCTTAGAAATCAAATGCCAGTCCTCATCAAAATAGTGCAGAGTCACTGCAGTGAATGATCTTTTTCTAAAGTCATCTGTCCACATGTCAGTACTTGCAGCACAAAATCCCTTTTTAATTTTATCATTTAAATAGGGGATAGTTTCACGCCTCAGTTTTTTAGCTGCTTCTATAGTATTCCTTGATACCGTCGTAGGATGAGGCAAAATATTCGAAACATTAATCACACCGCGTTTTGCACCAATATTTATCAGGGTCTGGGCAAAATGTAGAAATTCCTCTCCACTTACAATGTCAAACGGTCTAAGCTCTTTTGAACACATCTTTATTGCCGCTTGTAAAACATTTTTTTTTTTGTCATTTTCATCAACTGATGGCGTCTGAGGTTTAAAGAATCCTGTCAGTTTCGAAGAAGATTTTTTATCGCAATTATGTTTTCGTACATGGGAAGTGTGAGATTTCGAATTGTAGGAAAACAAATTATAGCATTTTTGGCACTGTACATGTCCAACATTTTTTTCCGTATCTGCATTCACTATAATCTTGAAGTTTTCCAATATGTCACTTTTTCCTGATGCGTCTGAAAAAATTACCTCGCCAGCTGCGAATTTTTTCTTTCAGTTCTTTATTACTAATTGAAGAACTGAACATATTATTAAGCAAACTTTTTACTTCTAAATTGACAAAATTTCTTCATCAATACTTAGTTCATAAAAAAGTTTTGAATATATTAAAACTCTCATCAGAAAGTCGATTCGTTAATCGGAGCGGATTTATACGAATACAGCTACGCGTTAAAACGAAGTCTTAAATAGATGATTCATGAAGGCAGAAATGTACTCGAAACCAAAATCTCGAATGAAATAAACAATCATGGGGGTGATCAGGGACGTAACTTTAGGGGGGAGGGGGGAGCCTCCCCTCCCAACGGGTTCAAGTAGTAGTGCGCCGTCATGCGCTCGTAAAAAGGGTTTATTAGTAGTAACAAGTAATTATACAATTACTTTATTTTAAATGTAAAATTACAAAGTAAATTACTTTTTGCATACAAAAATTGTATAAGGCATTTAATTTTAGACCTGTTACTATCTCTATTCCCCGAGCCCTATCCCGAAGAAAACTTATACGTCCGAACTAAAAACTTTTGAAAACAGAAATTGCAATCAATTGCAGGATAGAAGTTCAATTATTTCCTTCTTATCTCAGTAGTGGTTGGTTCACACTTGGCAGTAAAATGAAGTAGAAGTAACTGGAGTGGGTTAGAACGGTTCTATAACATGTTAAAGTAACAGGGCGCCGTTCTCTAGGTGCCACAGAAGATTTAAGGGCCCCATTAGGCACCTACAAAAATGGGGTTTAAATTACTATATCCACTCCTAATATAAATAATTTGTACATGCGGAAGAAAAAATTCTGAAAACAGGAATTCTAATTAATTGCGGGACAGTAATTCAAGTGTAATTTGATCCTTAGAAGTACAATTATTTCCTTCTAATCTAAGTGGTTCTTGGTCACCTTTCATAGTAGAAAGAAAGTGGAAAGAACTGGGAGTAACGAGGGGTTAGAACATTTCTCCAATATATTCAAGTTGTAGTAGACCATGGGACGAGTGGCGAAATTGTTCAAGTCCGTTTACCAACTCCGGGAACTGAGAAATTTTGCATGCAATACAATTATGCAATACTTATTAACTAAAAAACGCAAAGTTCACCAAAAAATATTTGCACATTAATTTTTTATACCAATTTAAAGTGGTACCCTAAAACTGACATTATAAAGGTAATGTTCAGTGTTTTGGTTAGTATTTTCATTTTTAAATAAGAATGAAGATAAAATTTATTGAACTGTCATCATTTACTAATAAATATTAAATACTGACAATAAAATATTATCTTTAATATTAGTATTGTATTTAATATTTGCTGTTTAAGAAGTTGAATATTTTTTAATATATTTTACACGAATGTAGCTTAAATAATAGATTAAATGAAACTTGAAAGTTAAAATAATAGAATTAAAATACTCTACATTCAGAATGTATATTTTAACCCTAATGAAGTAATAAATATAAAATTTAAGGATTTGCCCTCATATGTCGACACCAATATCAATTGTTGAAAAGAGCAATTTTGACTCTTAAACTCGACATTCCCTTTAACTATTAAATTTTTGAGGTAAAAACATTTCTAATAAAACTAACAATTTTTTTTAGTACTTCTAATAAAACGATAAAAGGTTTAAGTAACACAAAGCTCTTTTTAACATAAAATTAAATATTCAAAAATTGCTCAACTAAAGCTGCTACCTTTTCTGATACTAGCAGGCAGCTTTTCCAAAAACTAAATTGGAAACTGGGATATTGAAAGATACAAGCAACATTCTTGCTCACATAATTGTAATGGGGCAAACATCATAACCTGATATAAAAAATGTCATGACATATAATTTAACTGCCTATCCCCCACCTATAGCAAACCCTGATTGTTCTATCGTAAAAACAAATAACGCAGCATTGACTCATTCTGTGCTGAAATCAGTGGATCAGTATCAAATTCCGAGTGAGATCCCTGAAAATAATGCCTTAATTTTGGACGGTATGGGAGTTTTGCAACAAATGCAGAATATTCCAAATACTTTTGGAAATCTTGCTTTACAAGTATTGGAATATATTATTGGTATGGGTGTTAGCTACAAATCTAAAACAATTCACTTTGTAACTGACACATATCCTATTTTCAACATTTAGTGCAGCGAGTGACAAAGGATGGCTACAGGAGGTGAAACTGTTATTAAAATATAAAGTTCAGCGAAAAAAAAAAAAAAAAAAAAAAAAAAAAAAAAACCTTATCAGTTAAAATTTCTAGCAAATGGGTCAAATAAGGCAGCTTTGGTTGAATTTCTTTTTAAAAAATTATCCTCAGTAGATCCCCCAATTCTGAAAAGTGTATTGTTGATTGTTGCACATGGGGGAAAAGTGTCATATCATAAGCGGTGAAAACAGTCATCTGATAGTAAGGGATATGCCCGAACTGCATTCTGATCACGAGGAAGCAGATACAAGAATGCTGTTGCATGTAGAAAATGCTTCGATATGTTTCATACATGTTATTATTAAAAGTTCGTTGTAGATGATATTTTCTAAAAAATGTACCAAAATAAATAATATTATACATAAAACATGCCTAAAGTAAAGTTTTTATTTAAGACAAGTATTTAAGCATGAAACAATGTGATCTTATTGATGGACTTCCTAGTTGCGTGGCAACTTAACATCCAGTTGAAGAGGTGATCGTGTTGCAAGGGCATTATGGAGCCTTAAAAAATGAATGTTTAAACATGGCTGGTAGCCACAATGAGAGAAATCACTAGAAAAGTTAAGAAAAGAATAACTTAAAGTGAGAACTTGAAGTACTAAAAGTTTAACAATGTAAGAGAAAAAAGAAATTTTAGATAAAAAAAAGAGAAAGAAATTCCATTAGTTCCAAAAAGGACAGGCGAAAAAGCTACCAAGGGATATCCCAACTAAAAAAGGGGGACTCTTTTCAGTGACCATACATTAAGTTTAAGTTGGTTAAAAATGCTATTTATATAGCAGATAAGCAGTATTATATTTAAGCATTACCAATTTTCTAAAATCATTTAGATATTGTTTGTCTAATTTTTCCTGTAACTTCTTAAGCATTTTATTAAGAGGTAAGTGCATTATATCAAAGTCTCTTTACTGTTATTATGTTGCTTAAAGAGCCTTGTGTTACTTAAACCTTTTATTTATTAATTAGAAGTATTCGAAAAATTTTTAGTTGTATCAGAAATGTTTTACCTCAAAAGTTTAATAGTTAAAGGGAATGTCAAGTTTAAGATTCAAAATTGCTCTTTTCAACAGATGATATCGGTGTCGACATATGAGGGCAAATCCTTAAATTTTATATTTATTACTTCATTAGGTGTTACAACATACGTTCTGAAAGTATAGAGTATTTTTATTTTATTATTTTAACTTTCAAGTTTCATTTAATCTATTATTTAAGCTACATTCGTGTAAAATATATTAAAAAATATTCAACTTCTTAAACAGCAAATATTAAATACAATACTAATATTAAAGAAAATATTTTATTGTCAGTATTTAATATTTATTAGTAAATGATGACAATTCAATAAATTTTATCTTCATTCTTATTTAAAAGGGAAAATACTAACCAAAACACTGAACATTACCTTTATAATGTCAGCTTTAGGGTACCACTTTAAATTGGTATAAAAAATTAATGTGCAAATATTTTTTGGTGAACTTTGTGTTTTTTAGTTAATAAGTATTGTATAATTGTATTGCATGCAAAATTTCTTAGTTCCCGGAGTTGGTAAACGAAAACTGGTTTTTAGCCACTTTTGATGCTTCGTCCCATGGCCTATAGGGCGCCACAGAAGATTTAAGGGCGCCGTGAGGCACCTACAAAAAGGAGGTTTAAATAACTATACTCCTAATATAAACAATTCATACATGCGGTAGAGGAAATTCTGAAAACAGCAATTGTAATCAATTGAGGGATTGTAAATTCGATTCTTAGAAATACAATTATCTCCTTATTATCTCAGTACTTGTCTGTCACCCTTGGTAGTAGAAAGAAAGTGGAAAGAAGTGGAAGTGACTGGAGGGGGTTAGAACGGTTCTCCAATATGTTCATGTAGTGGCGCCACACAAGGTTCAAAGTTTAAAGGCCCCCTTCAGTCATCCATAAAGGAAATATTTAAATAGTAGTTGCAAATATTTATACAAGCACTTTACTTTAAATGTTAAATTACAAAGTAAGTTACTTTTAACATACCACATTTGTATAAGAGATTTAATTTTAGAACAGTTGCTACCTCTATTCACTAACAAAAACAATTTAAATATGCGGAAGATATAAATTCTGAAAATAGGGATTGTAATCAATTGAGGGACAGTAAGTATAATTCGATCCTTAACAGTACATTTTTTTTCTCTTATCTCAGTATTTGTTGGTCACCCTTGGTAATAGAAAGGAAGTGGAAAGAAATGGAAATGACTAAAAACTTTATAATGAATATAAACTATTATAATGAATAATGAATATAAACTTTTTTTATAGAAGAGGTTAGAACGGCTCAGAGAAGGTGCGGGCTGTCTAGGGGTCTGTACGGGCCGGACACGCACCAATACGAAAGAAAGCTATCTTGGTCAGTTTTAAAAACTAGAAGTCTAAAGACGGATCATTTAAAAAAACTAAAAACCCGGAAACGGCTCAATTTCTACAAAAAGAAAATGGGATTTTTCATAACATATAATTACGATTCTTTTTTAAAATACTGCATACATATTTGTGAGACATTTTTACACTACATTTCAGACTATATGTACGCAATCCATTAGAATACAGAATAGCAACATTAATGAAAACTTAAACAAACTCTTCGACTTTTACATTCAAATAAAGACTCATTAAAAAATAATTTAGTTTAGAATAAAGATAACAAATAGTTAATAAACATCATAAATTTTGAACATGTATAGAAAAAAATAGATTCTTGAAAATATTTCTTCGTAATTGATTAAAGTATATTTTCAAAGACTCCATTATTATTATTCTTGAAAAAAAAATATCCCTGCCCGACACGTTCCAGGAACAATTAAGTCAAAGTCAAGCCCGGACCGTGTATGTAGAAAATAATGTACGCGTGAGCCTATCCCGAGTAGACAAGAAAAATTCGCCCCGGGTTAAGACATAATGTAACTGTCCGATGACCGATACCTACGTTGGGCATGTTAAATTTCTCTTTTGAGTTGTTAAAATTCCATCTGGTCGTACAACATATTTACAACCTATTTTTGGCCTAGCCAAATGCATTGAAAATTGTTCATATTTCGTCGTCTTAGTCCAAATATTTTAAATTTGGTATAAAACAAGCATGCTAAATACGAAAGTCACCTCTCCAGTCTGAAGAGCCCTTATGTGCATCCCGTCAAGTGGGAGTGGCGTGATTCAGTGATGCTGCCATGACACAACCAGCCAAAGAAGAGTATCGGCCAGCGTGGTCCCTGCACTCCAAACACCATTGGACGACAATGTCTCAATGACAGCAAAACAAAAGTACTAGAGATTCCAGGATTAAGCTGCATAGTTCGGGAATCACACCTCCGAGCTCCCCGGGAGCTTCGGATGTACTGGAAAATCGTAGGAGCGCCGGGCCCTTGACCATAACTCCAGGTTATCCAAGGTGCTGTTGCTTTACAAAGAACTTACATGCTAAAAGCCAAAGAAGAGCATCGCCCAGCGTGCTCCCTGCACCCCAAACGCCATTGGACGACATGGTCTCAATGACAGCAAAACAAAAGTACTCGAGATTCCAGGATTAAGATGCATAGTTCGGGAATCACACCTCTGAGCACCCCGGGAGCTTTGAGTGTACTGGAAAATCGTAGGAGCGCCGGGCCCTTGACCATAACTCCAGGTTATCCAGCGGTGCTGTTGCTTTACCAAGAGCTTACATGCTACCGGCCAAAGAAGAGCATCGCCCAGCGTGCTCCCTGCACCCCAAACACCATTGGACCACATGGTCGCAATGACAGCAACAAAAGTACTCGAGATTCCAGAATTAAGCTGCGTAGTTCGGGAATCACACCTCCGAGTTTCCCAGGAGCTTCGGGTGTATCGGGAAATCGTAGGAGCGCCGAGCCCTCGACCATAACTCCAGATTATCCAAATATGCCATTGTTTTACCAAGAGCTTCCGGACGTGAAAATCTACAGAGATAGTCATAGAGCCACTTGTATAAAATTTGGTACATAGAGGCCCTCTTATTTTTTTCTTTAATTGTCCCGGCCCATTTGAAAGTTTAACTTCATTTATCTAGGGACGGGACTCCAGCCGTGCAAATTTTTAAGGCGATCATATGACAATTCTCCTGAAATAATCCTCTGAATAAAATTTACCTCCACCTGGAAGTTTGAACTGTTTGCATTCCTTTCTTGTTCAAAATGAGACAACAGAGGCTATATTCGGGACATATACATTTTCACATTTTTAATCTAAGAATCAAACAGAGCATTTCTGTAAATGAAAACTGATGTTTTAAACAGACTTTTTAGACGTTATTGTGAGAAAAGTGATTACCAGGTAACAATGAAGCTACAATTTAGTATGTTTTTCACATATTTTTTTTTTAAAAAAAAAAAGGCTGTTCTGTTCATTTGTATTTGAATATGAAAATCTCAAAGTTTGGTGCATGGTGACATGAAATCAACATTCTAACTGTGTTGCATCAAACATTTTTGAATTTTCGAGAGGGCAGAAAAACATCTAAAAAATCCTTCTTAGAACAAAACTTTTTTATTTAACACTTTTTAACTTAGTTGAAAAGTGTTCGTCTTTTCTGCATTAAATGTATTCAAATGGATTTATTTCTGCCAAATGTGGCGGACAAAAACTCTACAAATTACGATACATCGTATAGCAACTATATCCTTGTAATAAATTATTTACTATGCTGCTTTCAATTAATTACGAATGTCGAATTACCATAAAAAAATCATAAGTGAACCTAGTTTCTAAACTCTTTTTTTTTTTCGAATTTGGTATTTGACTATTTAACTAATAATACAGATTCAAAATATCATCAATTACGAATAGTCTGACTGCTTGGAGTCTTTTACATCCCCATACATTCTACTATTCCCATAATTGTGGCAATATTCATTACCGTTTGCTTTTCTCCAATTTAAACCATGTTCATTTGATAAATTTTAACTTTATGATCTGTTTGATGTTTATTGGAATTTGTCATGAATAAACTGGAAATTCTTACAGAAATTATAGGATCGCCTCAACTAAATGTAGCTATCAGTAAAATTATAACTGAAAATAGAATTAATATTCTTTTAAATATATATTTATATACAGTCGAACCTCGTTATCCCGACACTCTAATGACCAGAAAAAAGTGTCATCATAAGCGGAGTGTCGCGGTAACCGGAGTTGGAGAAAAAGTTGTTTATAAACAACTGTATTTTTAATTAATTTAAGACAATTTTAAATTCGTAACTGTTCTTGCTGTTTTAATCAATAAAATACTATTATTAAACAAAATAAAGACAAAAACAAAATTGAAAAGAATAAAAATCAGATTTGTGATGATTTGTTTTTTTATTGTTACATGAAATATTGATGAATTAGGGATTGCTTATCCCTAGATGTGTTTCCTACAAATCTTTTTTCGAATTATACAATGAATTGTAATCAATATTCGGTGTTTCAGAAATGGATGTTAGATAATATCAGATAATTTCAATGCAAAGCAATGCTTCGGTTTTAGTCGCATCAAAAACACCGTGTAACCACAAGAAAGCGCCACCTGACCAGAACAAAAAGACCGCGAGCAGACTGATACGTTTATCTGGAGCTTAAGTGTGCCATTCATAATGTGTGGGGTTTTTTATTCAGATGAAGAATTGAAGTAAAATTTCTCTTTTTATCTCAATGGGTTTTTTAGACACTTTTGTGAAAATATTGGCTAAGGTATTTTTTACCGCTAAATTTCCCTGCTTATAAGATGGATTATGAAAATTAATCAATTTTTATAAACCGTCGGGATATCGGGAGATGAAAATTATTCAACGACGTAAAATCCGGAGTTTATTTACATTAAAATCATATACAGAAATTCGGGACTTTGAAAAACTGACGTAATAAGCGGTGTGACGTGAAAACCGGGATGTCGGGATGACGAGGTCCGACTGTATATCTACATTAGGTAAAAAAAAACAACACTTCAAAATGTGTTTTGAAAATGTGAAAAGATTTATTCAGGATATTGGTTGTGTAAAGCGTCATAGAAGAACAATATAAAAGACATGATGATTAGCATGGTGACGATGAGACTGGAAGGGGGGGGGGGGATGAATATTACAAAAGAGCGCCAAAGTGAGGTCCTCCCCCCCCCCCCCAATACAATTTTCAAGCTACGCCCCTGGGGGTGATCTGGGAATGCCTGGAAAACACGCGCTATATATGTCTGCTATAAACAAGTGATGAAAAAACCTTATCTTGGTATTTACTATAAGCTCCTATTGCCTTTTCACAAACACCTCCTGGCTGAATACTTCAGTATTTACGAGAAGGAGAAGTAAATAGATCATAGTTTATAGTACTTAAAATGTCGAGGTCGGTGAAAATACCCTGTTTTGAGATCATTTATTTGACAGGAAATGCCAATAAATCTTGAATCTGTTATATCATGCTGCAACATTATTTGAAATGTACAGCAGAGTATTCGTATACATATATATATATATACAGTCGAACCTCGTTAACGCGAACACTCAAGGGGAAACTTTTTTTGTTCGTGTTAAAAGTAGTTCGTGTTATCCGAACTTAAATACATTACATACAGCTGGACGGGGCAATCGAAAACAGTTCGTGCTAAAAGTAATTCGCGTTAAGCGTGTTCGTGTTAACGAATATATATATATATAATACGATTTATATATATATAAATCGATTTAAAAATTACATCAAATTTCTAAATATTTCTTTTCAATAAAAACAGTTTTCATCTTAAAAATCTAAATTTTGACAGAAATAATCAAAATACAATTCGGTCAACATGCAATGTTTTTCATACATTTAAGTTATCTTTATAATATATTTTTTTCTTTTATATTATACTATATTATTATTTCGGTTACTAACATCCCTTTTTTTTAAGCGCATTACAGATCTGCAGGGGATTGTCCGGGATTGGTCCGAGGCTTGTACCTCGCCGGGAAAAAGAAGACTAAATTTCCAATGGGTCGGGCCGGTAGAAAAAATAAACGGGCCGGGTTAAAAAAAATTAACTGGGCTGACCAACCCGATATATATATAAAAAAACTAAGCAGAAAAAATATGAAAAATTTTCACTGGAAATGACTAGGGTGAGGATAATAATAAATTTGATGCACGAGTCGATGCTACATAGGCAACATCAATACAGATATGTAACATGTCCAGCGTAGAGGTCGGCATCGGACAGTTACACTACACCGTGTCTGACTGAACCATGATATAACTTTTTTCAGTACACTCGGGCTGTGCCTGAATCGAGTTTATATTTTTTTTCTACATTTTGGACCTACATGGCGGGCCTGTACTGGACTTAATTGTTCCCAGGGTCGTATCGGGCAAGCAATTTGTTTTGCAAAAATAACAAAAGTGATAATGAACTTTTGGTAACAGACTTTCTGGAAATATAACTTAATAAATTAGAGAGAAATATTTTCAAAAATCTCCTTTTTTCATTATACAGCTTCAAAAGCTATGTTTTTAACATTTTTTTTTTCATTCTGAATAACAGTAGTTTTTTTTTAAATAATTTGTATTTGAATGTAAATGTCTAATGAGTCTAAGGGATTATTATAGTTGCTATTATGTATGCTTTGGTCTCTGAACTTATAGTTATCTAAAATATACTGTTAATTTTAGATAAATACTAAAATATACCTTTTCATAAATATGCATGAGGTATTCTAGAAAAGAATCTTATTTGTATGTTAAAAAAAAAAAAAAAAAAAAAAAAAAAAAAAATCGGAATTTTTTGTGGGAATTGAGTTGGGTCTGATTTCATTGATTTTTTCACGGTCCGGGTCGGGTCTGTTTTCCCTGATTTTCTTCACGGGCCGGGTCGGGCCTGTTTCCCTTGGCATTTTCATGGGCCTTGTGTTGAACCGTGAAAATACAAACGGGCCGGGCCCGGGCAGACCTCTAATTTGTTTACCTCATTTAAAACATTTTTGTAAATGGAACTATATGTCTATGACTAACGGTTTAGGAATTAGATATTGGACACCGTTGAGAGTGGACACCCTGTATAGTACCATATTACGTTGCAACACAATGCACATGAAACTTTTATATTCATTATGTAAAGTCACACATTTGTCGAAATAATACAGGTAATGCATGATGCCGAAAATTAAATATTAAGAGAAAAACCTTTCGGATATAGCCGTACTTAGAACCTATGCAAAATACGAACTGACTGAAAAACAAATGGAAATGTTCGGCAATGTGTAGACAAGGATTTTTTTCTCAAGGGAGAAAATTGTATTAAAATTTCTTTCAAACTACGTGATAGCCTTTTAAGTTACGAAAACCCTTATATTTGCCTATAAGTGTGATTATCCGAAGTATCTAAAACGTTGATTTTAGGAAAATCAATAAAAAAATTTCAAAACTATATACACCTGAGCATGGAAAAAATTTCGTAAATGTATCAGGAAAGCATCGTGTTTTGAATTGAGATAATCTTATACTGTTTCGATTCTGAATACTTTTTCCTTTATTATTTATTATTTTATTATTTTATATGTGTAACATTTAAAATATTTTTCTTTTACTCCTTCTTAAAATGAATCTTAATTATTAATTTATTTCCCTTCGTTTATGAAAGCAGGCATAATTTTTTTTTCTTTTTTTCAGTGCCTTTGCCTTTTAACAGTTGTTTTTGTATGTACCGGAATATTCGCAGTGATGAAGATTAATAGTACACTATCTACGTCGAAATGCCTTTGCAACATCACGGTAAGTTTAACATTTACGAAAGACACTTTTTGTAACTGAACACTTTTTTAAGAAAATTATTATATTTAGCGTTAAATATCTTCACCGATATAATTTTATATGAAATGTTTTAAGTGACTACACTGCAAAAAATAAATTGGTGATTTTACAGTATTATACTGGCAACTGGGTGCCAGTATAATACTGCAAAATCAACAATTATACCATTAAGTAACAGCAATAAATCGTTAAATAAACTGTAATATATCACTAACTGGAATTACATGGTATATTTCTGCATTTTCATTTACAAAACGGTATACTATTGTTTAATTACGGTTTATTACTGTTAATTTTACAGTATTATTTTGGCATCTCAGCTCAAAGATTTTAAGATACATAGACCGGCAATTCCCATTCAAAAGCATGGGAAGTCACGGCAGCCATCTGAAGTAAATTGAAACACCTCAACCGCGAGGTTTGTATGTCAGCTGTGAATTGTTTACCATTAAGCACTATGGCTGGAAGCTATTAAAAATATATTTTTATTAATATATAATGAAGTTTATGCCTCGGTTTTTTTTTTTGTATCAGACCCTTTTTATGCGTCTAAATGTGTATCATAAATATAGAATTTCTTAAAATAAAGTTAAATAAGTTAATTTATTAATAATTTTATTTATGGTGCATTTGCGTAAGAGTACCTAATTTTAACATGTTTAATAAATGCAAATATGACGAAATTTTTATTGGAACTAGACACTATGTAATTTCTAGAGATGAAATATTCATAATCATAGTTTTTAAAAAGTTTATTTTAAAGAATATACTAGTAATATTTTTTGCTGGCATATAATCATCCGAAAAGTAGAATTAATATAGAGTTATTTTATTATATTATTACATTTGCTTGACCGAAGCAACTGATCCTCATATATAGCAATTTTATGACTATAATTCCACCTTTTTTTAAGTTTGACTTACAAAAATAACTAGCAGAGGTGTTTAGTTTAGAGGTCGCAACTCTAACATAATATAGTAATTTACCAAATGTTAAATTACTTGTAAAGAAATCTACGTTTTTAAAACTAATTTTTATTCATAAAGGTAATTTAAAAAATGCATATTAACGAAAGTAACACTATATTTTTATCTTTATATTACTTTTATTGATATACTTACTTGCTATACGAAATAAACAAAAGAATTGATGAATAATAAAGCATTTTTTTAGGCCTAAATGAAATAGGCTATACTTGTACTTAATAATCCGAAATGAAAAATACGCTGATAAAAACATTTTCTTAGGTAAATTAAAATATAAAACATATATACCGCTGCACTATAAACTTACTTTCTTACGTACAGCACATGTGATAAAAATCCTCAGTTAATACGTTGAGTGCCACAATCACTGACACTGAAGCGCTGAAAAATGTACAATGTTTAAAGTAATTTTTAAGAAAGTATAATCCTGTAATAAATAAAAGGTAGGTAAATTTTAAATAAATGTTCAGTAATTACTTAAAACAATTATATATATTTTTAGTCTTGTATCATATTTTAGACGTCAGTCATCAGTGAATGACTCGTTTTAAACGGAAAATTCACTGTCGTGGCTGACGTGGCCCTTAACGTGTTAAACTGACAGTTTGCCGGTCTATGTATCTTAAAAGTCTTTGCCCCAGCTGCCAGTATTATACTGTAAAATCAACAATTATTTTTTACAGTGTATATTTAAGTAGTTTAAGTAAACTAAGATTTGTAAAACGTCGGAAACTTTTCCGAGTTGCTTTCATGGTGTATTAAGCTGTTTTTAGATGCGTTCGTAATTATATAAATACGTATAGCACATATAGTCGTCGTTCAGTCCGTCCGTCCGCATATAACAGAGCAAAAACTACTCGATCGAACGGTCTGAAATTTTAAATATATAATTGTTGCAAAATTTTGTCGAGTCATTTTCAAATTTAGGAAAATCGGATGTATAGTTTAATTACAGGGACAGTCAAAATTTTCCGTTACATTACGGCCAATGGGGAAAAGTTATCCCAAGTGCATTTTAAGGTTGTTACAGCCTTTCGAACAGAATGAAACTGATATGCACTTATTGAAGTGCACTAAAATATACATTCAGTACAATATGCAGCGAAAAAAATATTTATAAAACTAGTTATAGTACGCACGCACCTCATTTGCTACGTTTCATGTGCAATTTTCCAAATTGTTTAAACCCAGTATCAACATATATATGTCAGTGTTTAAGTATTCTGTCCAAACTCAAGTAAATTTTTCTGTATCCCGATAACTACTGTAAATGTTTCAGAAAATGCTGTCATTTTTGGTGTTTTGAACAACATTTTCGGACTCAATAGCGCAGAAAAGGAAAAAAAAATCCGTCTTAAAACGATATAGTGCGTCTCAAAAGTATATGGACAAGCGATCTTTTGAAATAGCAGATCAAAAAATGAAGCCATAATCACGAAAAAAATAATAAGCATTTGGAATCCTAATATATATTTATTACAACACCGAAATACAGTATAGGTTTTACAGAATTTTTATAAAAAAATAAAACTCAAAATAAGCTGTCTCAAAAATATGTGGACAATGAAACGAACTGCTTTTATTTCCACAGTATCAAAGAAATTTGTATTTTATGCGTTCTGTACTTGTGAAGTAACCACTTCGAAGTATAAAATCACTGCTCGTTCTTCAATTGTCGAATAGTGGGAAAATGCCTCGCAACGTTCAATTCTGTGTTACTGATTTAGCTAAAATTTGGCGTTTAAAGGCTCAAAATGTTAAAATTTCTGATATTGCTAAACAAATGAAGGGTAGCGTATCCAGAATTTATGAAATCTTATCAAAAAGTGTCAATGTGATTCAAAACAACGTTCATGTAGACCAATAAAAACATCTCTATGACAAGAGAGAGAGATTTTGCGAGCAGGTTCAATCCAAAAGAAGTCTGTTTGTGAAATTTCGAAGAGTTTAGCGTTTCCTATTATGAGATCTACTGTTCACCGTTGCATACACTCAAGAGAAATTCATAAATATTGCAGAATGTGTCGGATACCTATGCTGAAAGTGCACCACAGAAAAGCACGCATTCTTTTATCTAAAAAACACATGCCTTGGGAAGATTAATTGTTAAGTGTTTATTCAGTGACTACAACAAAATCAATTTGGAAGGCCTTGAAAGCTGGGCTTACAATTGGCATGATCTACGACAAGAATCTGTCGATTTCTTTAGTCTACAAAAAGGAGGGCATTCTCTCATGGTGTGGGACGAGATTTGTTTCAATGGAACAAAGGATATTGCTTTTCTTAATGGTCTACAGTGCTCTGAGGATTAATAAAATGTCCTTAAAAGCAATCTACTTCCATTTGGAAACATTTTAGGAAGGGAAAACTGAAAATCCCAAGGGAGCAATGCGTCGATTCACACCTGCTACTCAACAACAGATTGGTTTACGCAGAATCAAGTGACTGTTATAGGCTGGACAGCCAACAGCCCAGACCTAAATCCATATGAAAACCTTTGGGGAGTACCTGCACAAGAGTTGTATGCTCATGGACGTCAGTTTTCTACTATTCAGGAATTAAAGCAACAAGTAGAGCAGAATTGGGTCTCTTTACAGCCACACATTCTCAAAACATTAGTTTGAAGCATACTTGATAAGGTTTTCATGATAATTCAAAGGAACGGATTCAAAATTTGAATTTAAATGGAAAATTCTCGAAAAGTCCATATATTTTTAGGACAGCCTATTTTGATTTTGATTTTTTTGCAAAATTTCTATAAAACCTATACTGTATTTCTTTACTGTCATAAATTTGTATTATGATTACATATGCTTATTATTTTTTTCGTGATTATGGCTTCATTTTTTGAGCCGTTATTTCAAAAAATCGCATGTCCATATACTTTTGGGACGCACTATAATAGGCTATAACTCAGGTTTTTATTAATTTATCGGAAAATGAAACATATTTCATTACAAATCACTTTGCTAATCATTCCTGCAAGTAATTCCTTTTGTGTATAAAACTGAGTCCAAAAGTGTGTCAGGAAGTTTCACGTTTTTGAGCGGGAGAAGTTATCTTTTTTGAGATCTGTACAAAGAAGAAATCAAAATGATACTCCTAGATATGAAATTCTGCAAAATGTATAAAAACTGTTTCAAAAACTCTTCTTTTATTGCTACTAAAATTGAACTGTTGTTAATTCTACTATACGCAGATTAAAAACTATATATTATAATTAAACAATATATTATATTTTACGTTTCTAATTATTTCTATTGAATTAGAGTGAAGATGTAAGTTTGAATCGTAACAATAGAGTAAACATTATTAAATTACCATTATTCTAAAAAGACAAAACATAAGTATATTTTATCTTTTTCATAAGGCTATTCTATATACAGGATGCAAAATGTTATCTATCGCCGACCTTTAATTTCTCAGCCGTTAGTCGTAGACATATGGTTCCAATTACAAAAACCTTTCAAATGAGGTAAATATTAATGTTGTGACATTATTTAAAGTAAAAAATCAATTTTATAAAAATTATGAAATCTAACTTTTCGTACGGTCCCCCAGTCCCTATAGTTATATTTAATGAAAAATTACACATATCATATCAGATATAACACAAAAAGTTTGACATATGTACTACAAAAATTCACACAGTTATTAAATTTCAAATTTTGAGATTTTTGCACACGATTTTGTCTTTCATTCAGGGATGAGTTAAAAGATGATGTAAAGTATGTCGATATCTGCTGCATAATAGATGAAAGCTCGTTTTGTTGAAAATTTAAATAACTTTAACTGGCATCTCATCTGACATACAACATTTAAATTTAAGGGGGTCCGGGACACAAAAATCTTCAAATTTTCATTTTTTTTTTTTTATTATTATTGGATTAAAAATTTCTTTGGCGTTTTCTGCTTAAAATGATGTTTAAATCATGTTTCTATCTTAATTAGAACAGGAAATATTAATTTTTTCGTTTTAGTTTGTTTTCAAAATCTGCCTTTGAAGCTATGGTTGTCAAGGAAACCAGTTCTTGTGAAATTGCGTTTTTCCTCATGATAGGTTTTTTCACCATTTCTCATATTTAAATTCTTATAACTCGAGAGCCGTTAAAGATACAGGGTTGAAACTCGGAACATATCTTTTTCAATTATTTTACTTTACTTTTGAGCCAGCATATTTGAAAAAATATTTACTTTTTTAAATATGATTTTTTTTAAAAAGTTGCACCACTTTTTTTGTAATTTTTTCGTTAAATATTTTTAATTTTTTTAAAAATTAATATTTTTTAAAATGCTGGCTCTAAATTAAATTATATATATTTCTGTTTATTTGAATGAAAAACAATTTAAATTCTACAAATAATATTTCGAGTTATAACGATTTTAAGTTATACCACTTTTTTCATATATTTTAAATTTAAAAATTTTTTTAAAAAGCTATGAGAAATTTTATCATTTGATTTTGTTTACAAATGATATGGTTAACCATCACAAGAAAATTCAAAAATTTAACGCAATAAATAAACATTTTTTGAAAATGTGTCCCGGACCCCCTTAAACTACAATGTTTTTCTTCTGGACAAATCTCGAATAAGCACAAGGAAAATAATAACAACATTTAAATCCTACTGATTACGGCCTCGGAATGGCTGAAAACGTTCTACGTTTATCTGATGTATTTTAAGATATTTTAATTTGTATTTTAAATATCTTTATATTATATTTATGCACCTGAAAGTAATTTTCAGGGTTCGTACGGGTACCGTTATTTTCAAGACCCAATATCAGAATTTTTTTACAGAAAAATAAATCTAGTTTAAACGGACAAAATTTAACCTTATTTCAGGAGAGATTTTCCATAAGAAAATGCTGGTACAGAAGAATTTCTTGGTCATGAAATTCACGCACCCGTACGAACCCTGAATTTTTGTACAATTATTTATGCTTTATATGTATTTTAAGAATTTAAAGTAAATCTTAATAAAAATTCTTTTTAATATAAATTATTTTAGTACCTGGTAGATCGATCATAGCTCGGCAGTTTTTTTTTTTAATATTTTTTTTTTTTTTTTGGTAAATATAGAAAAGTGAAAGATACTATCCGGAAAATATCAATAAGTTATGAATGGTATGTTTATAGCTACCACTCGTAGTCTTAGCACAGTCTAAAGTGAAAAGTCAGTGAAAATTTTGTGATAGTGGCGCAAAAGTGATGACGTTCAAGTTTTAAATGTAAAAATGATCGATTTCCTTTAAGTATAATGTCTTTTTTTTTTCGGGGGAGCGGAGGATGCAGAATTTTGATTTTGAATTCCAAAACGTTGATTTGAGTACCTAAAAAATACATTTCGCAGAGGATTTGTATTGTTTTTTGAAAAAAAATAAACCCTTTTTACATATGAGATTATGTCAGGCATATCCTGAGTTCTATTCTCCATGTTTTATAAAAAATAATTTTATTATTACTCAAAAAAGTTGTCTACGTCAATAGTTTGGCGGCAAAAGTAAGCTGTTGGGAAAAGATGGGGTAAGTTTGGCAGAAAATTCTCTTAGTTTTAAAATTGCTGCTAATTTTTGCGCCATGATGAATCGCCATGGCATTAAATTATAGTAATGTGTTTAATAATATGGTATTGGTTTTAAATATAGCAAAAGTATAAGCAAATACATAAATGATGTAGCAAAATTAACGTTAGAGTCACTATAGTAACGATTTAGTATATATGTACAGTTTACAAGTTGTGTTATAGCACAGGGAGGACTGGAAAGGGGGCAAATACCTGGTTCATTGGTTAAACAAAATGTGACTTGCTTCTGCTTAGCACTTATTTGACTTAATTTTTTCAATAAAATTTCCGGTCTGAATAAGACTAATCTAAGCCGCAGCGGATACGTGGGAAATTACGGTACATCTTTGCGGAGCGAATTTCACACGATACTACTATGACGATTCAGCCGCCGCGCTTTTTTGGCGCTGTGTAATAGAAAAAAGAGTTTTAAAAATACCAGAATCAATACTAAAATAAAATTATAGAAAAGGGACAAAAATTTATGTATCACAGATCTTTGGTGAAATTAAAAATTGGCTCATGTGGGGAGAAAATATTCATCACTTCGTCAATTCTCAAGATATCAAATTCACTTAAACTTATTATAAATCTTCTTAATATTATCTAAAACTTTTATATTGACAGGTTTTTGATAGGACCAACTCTTACACCAAAAAGAAATTAAAAACGAAAAAAAATGAGGCGGGGTTGTTCGAGAAGAAAAAAAAATCATAACTTCGTCAATTCACATGTTATCCAAATCGCTTAAATTTATTAAACATCATCTTAATATTATCTACAACTTTCATATTGGCAAGTATTTGATAGGATCAACTCCTACAGCAAAAACAAATTACACAAAAATAGGGGTTGACGTAAAAATCGAAGAGCTGAGTGGAAGAACATGTTATGCTACATTTTCTTAAAAATTATTTTATCTTTTGGACGAAGGTGTTATCAGGTATTCTATCACATGGTAAAGCTAAAATACCAAAGTTCTATTTATTCTTGAAGATTTAAGGCATTATTCGTTAATATTTAATATTTTAATATTTAATAATGCAAGTAATATTAATATTTTTAATATTAAAAAATTAAATATGAATAAGTTTTTTTGATAGAGTTTAGTACCACACTTGTTAATATTTTAAACACATGGTATCAAACAGAAAATAAAGCATTAAAATGGACAACAAAAACTTTCACATCAAATTTCTTCAAATGTAATTTTTGTTACTTAACATGTTCTTCCACTTGGGTCTTCAATTATCGCATTAAGGGCGTACTCAAATCCAAATTGCTTATTTTCTGACTCACTTTGAAATTCATTTTTGCTCTCAAACGCGTTCAATTGACAGGTTCTCTTAATCAGAAACTATATAATGTGCCGTATTGGCCGATTTTTTGATAAAGGCAGAATATATTTCAAAAGTTCTGTCAAAGTGGGCATTTTGAACCGAATTTCCTGAATTGTAGTGCTGGAAATGAAAAAAAAAATGGCCGTACTAAGAAAATAATTGTTTGTAAATCAAGTTCTAATTAATTGAACGAAAAATAAAAACACAGGTCGCTTTTAAATCTTTTTCAAAAAATCACGTCATCGAGTTTCATGTTTTTACTTTTAAAAATGAGTCTGAAAATGTGATAGAAAATTTCCAGTTGTTTAGCGTGGAAAAATACTTTTCTGAATACCGCCTTAACATGTTTCTGATAAAACCAGGTCTTACAGAAAAATGAAATTAAAAATTCGTCAAGAGAGGCCAGATAAAATTGTTAAATTGGGCTTTGTCTCTAATCTTGATTTAGTTTTTGTTGGTAAAATTAGTACTAACTTCGAAATCTACCCCCGCCTGTAGGCCGAACGGGCAAGGATTTTTCTTCTATGGGTCAAAAAAAAAAATTCCCCAATATATATATTTTTTGAAGTATTCAGCTTTCACCAAATATAATTTTTTCTGTGTTTATATGTATGCAACCTACATAAAATCAGTTCCAGCATAGCTAAATTCATAGTTAGGATAAAAATACAGTCACCTACAAATTACTTAAACCCTAACTTAATTTTAATTCCTAAATGCCACATATGCACCAGAATATAGGAATGAAAAATTTCTTTTTATTAAGTACGTGAACGTACTTTTGCTTACTTTGAAATAAATTTGTTTGTAAATTTTGGTGCCGCCATTTATTTCTGCATTTTACGAACCTTGCCACTGAAAGGGTTGAAGATGAATATTGCACTGGACAACATACACTCAATTTACAACATTTATATTCTTATCGAAATATTATTTAGTCTATTATAGCATCATATGTATTAGACTTCAATATGTAATTTTATATTCAAATGAAAACAGTAATGTGGATTATTTTATATAACAATATGTAACCCCTGTTACTTGTATTCAGCATTACAGCCAAAATTTTCAAATCCCTGTACTAAATATATTTTTAAATGGTCAAATAGTTTTAGTATATTGAAAGAAGAGATGCCTTTTAATGTTTTGGGAACATTTTTTAAGAGTTACTCATATGCAACAAGAAAAAAGAGAGAAAAAGTGCAAGTAACAGAAATTATATATGTAGTAACAGAGGTTACACATTTGTAACATAAGTTACATTGAGCAACTCAAATTAGACAGTACAAGTGCATTTATATTAATCTAACAACAATGGAACAACTGAAGCACTTTGATGGATTTTTATTACCGATATGAATTTTAAGCTACATTTTTGTTAACTAATTACCCGCTGGTATTGCGTTCACGCAACGGAAAAAATAAATGCACATATTTAAGTTATTTACATTCCCATCACTATTTTTTAATTAAAAAATTGGCCTGGACATAAAATTTTAAGATCATGTAAAGCGAAAATTATCTTTCAGAGTTTATGATGACAAACAATGTTCAGCTAAAAAGTTGAAAATTTCAACCTTATAGTTTTGGCGATTAATGGGTTAATCTATCTACATGTGTTACAAATATGTAGTAATAGAAGTTACAGGTAGCAGATGTTACATTTAACAAAGAAAAAAAAAATTGTATTTTCTATAGTTTTATAAAAATATGTAAATCTTACATTTATTTAAATTAAGTTGACTTAATTTCATATAATAAAAATAAAACTTTAATTATGATAATATTTAAATTTAAAATTTATGTAACATAGGTTACAAACAGAAAAACCACTAATCTGGAATTCAGATGTTTCAGCTTACTGACTATATGTGTGCAGAACAAATTCAAAATGGCTGTAGCATATCTTTTCTTATATTTTTACCTACAAGTAAGCCCAGTAGTAACGTCTGTAGGGGATAATGGAAGTCATTTCTTTGATAAGAAAAGTTACAGTAACAGAGGTTACAATTTCAAAGTATAAAATTTAATCTTAACACGGGAATGCTCGCGCATATCCAGGATATGTACGATTTAAACGTTACACAGATAAATTCTAACAAAAATAGTCATTTTATTTAATCCTTGACATTACTCACAAAATATGCTCTAAAATAATTGGAAAATTAATTTTCGAAAATTAGTGGTGAGAAATGTAGATAAGATAACTGCGCCTACCACGAGTATGTCATACCCTGCGCGTGTAATTCCGGGTTAAAATATAATAATAAAAAATAAATATTTTAGTGTTTCGGGTCTAACTAGTTAAAATACTATGTTTTATGATTACATAAATCCAGTTAAAAAGGAAATTTTAAATATTATTAGTTAAAAAAATAAATTGAAAACTATGCCTTGGAATTTCCACAAGCAGTTGTCGTGTAAGTCACATACTATGATTTTTGGCTACCAGTATTTTAGAACTGAAAAATCTGATATTTTATGGGAGATATCTCATTAACTGAAAAAGGTGAAGCAAACTTTTATAAAATAACGGTGGTCAACAAGCATAGTATGTGACTTACACGACAAGTGCTCGTGGAAATACCCGCCTACAGTTATCCGGACAGGCTGCTTTGTTAGTCTAGATGTGTTCTAACTGTCTTTCTTTCCTCGATGTCCTTGTTATTCGTAGTGAAAATGGCTTTCAGACTACCGTCTTTCGTAAACCTTTTGCTGTCAGTCTCCCACCTCACAGGCATTCTTCTCACCCCCCTAACCAGAAATTCGCTGCTTTCAATACTTTTGTTTTTCGGGCTACCAATATTTGTTCCACTCCTCAGTTACTTAGTGCTGAACTTAATTACATCAAAGCTATTGCTGTTGATCGTGGTTATTCCTCTAATATTATTGATTCTATTTATAAGAAATTGACGAAATCCGTCCATTCTGAAAAGCATTCTAATTCCAACTCTAATACTTCAGTTGTGTTGCGATTTTTTCCTAATATTAGTCAGCAAGTTGCTAAAATCCTAAGAAGGTTTGATTTTAATGTTATTTTTTCTCCTGTTAATAAAATCACATTTTCAAATCTCAAACACCCCGTTGATCGCCTTGACAACTGGGGTATTTACCAAATCTCTTGCCAGTGTGGCCTTTCTTATATTGGCCAGACTAAACGTGCTCTTAGATTTCGTTTAAAAGAGCATGAAGGTTATGTTAAAAATCAGGAGCTCAAACGTTCTTCTATTGCTCAACATTCTTGGACTTCTCAACATAGGTTCGATTTTTCCTCAGCCACCATTATCCAAAAATGTTCTTCTAACCTTGATCTTGATTTTTGGGAAGCTTACCACATCATTAAAAATTCTCACTCTTTAGTCAATGATTTATCTAGTACTCCAGATTTTCCAAGTATTTGGAAAGCATTAATTTAATTTCCTCTTTTTTGGTTTCTTTTTCTCTCCTTCTCCGGTAGATGTCGCTACTTGTCCACCCAGTCGTTTCCACTGCTTCTCTCTCATTGGTTGTTTCTGGCGCTTTCGATACCCGCATAGGGTATATAAGGCAGCGCGTCTCTGTCTATCATTTTGCTCAGCCTTGCTTTTTCTAGCACGCTGTTCCTTTTTCCCTATCTTACACTGAAGAAGAATCTCGCTGTAGATTCGAAACAGCTGTTTGCTGCTTTTCATCCATTATTTGTGCATTTTAAACGTTGGTTTACTGCTTTTTAATATTCCTGCACAAAGGCTATAATTGCTATTTTAATGTATTAAATTCAAAACAGTGGTGTTTGCATATATGCAATGCTGCGCACTAAAGAGTTCAAAAAGAGCTTTAAATAATTAAACCTTTCCTTCCATACCTTAAAATTTAGATCTGTTCGGGTACACCGGCTAATTTAAAAACATTTTTAAAGTTTTTTTTTTTTTTTTTTTTTTTTTTTTTACTTTCTGATAGGCAAGTTTTCTTGACAATCGGAAGTACTATGCAAAAAAAATCGGAAATATCAAGAAAAAGAAATTTCGAACGGCAAGTTTTTTTTGCCAACCGGCATTAATGAGTTAATTGCAAAATTTCAAATGAAATAGCAGAACAAGTTTAATCATAGAATTATCATATTAATCCTATTTCAAATGAGAATAACTAATGTAAAGTTATTCTGATGTCTTTTTAAAGTAGATTTAATTTTAGTTCTTTAAATAAATCTGAATATACACCATGCGAACATATTTAAAAAGATCTCACAAGAATCAATTCCTCCCACCCACTCATAAAAAACTTTTTTATTTTTTCAAAATATGGTATTATTAATCATCTTGGATTTATTTTGAGAAAAAAAAAGCAATTTGTCTGTTTTTTTTTCTACATTGATTCCTTTTACTGCTTTATACTACTTTTTATCCTAACTTTTGCGTTGACCGATAGTCTTTACATTTCTGCCAATAACTAATAAAAAAAACTGTGAGTTAACCCATTAACCGCCAAAACTATAAGGTTGAAATTTTCAACTTTTTAGCTGAACGTTGTTTGCCACCACAAACTCTGAAAGATATTTTTCGCTTTATATGATCTTAAAATTTTATGCCTTTAAGTAAGGGCAATTTTTTAATTTAAAAGTAGTGGTGGGAATGTAAATAACTGAAATATGTGCATTTAATTTGACCATTGCGTGAACGCAACACCAGCGGGTAATGGGTTAAAAAAATTCAAAATCTGAGAAAAAGCATTATAAAAACACTTATTAAATTCCAATCACATTCACATATTCAAAAACTAATATAATTACAGATATCTTATATATTTTTAAAATCGGATAATTCAACACTTGTAAGCAGAATTGGTAAATATCATATTTTCAAAACTATCCGATAATTTAAAATATATCCAATATTTTCGTTTTTCGATAAATATCCGATATTTTCAAAATAGTCAACTTATTGATTATTATAAATATTTTCAGACCTAATATAAATTAGAAACTACACTGGTGTGCAAAAATTAAGGACGAGGCGATTATTCGAATGTAACGTCGCGTCGCACAGAAGTTTAACATATAGACACAAAACCATAACTTAAGATCTCCAAGATTTGAAAATATGGGACAAGTGATCAAAACCATCTAAACAAGGAAGCAAAAGGGTACAAAAGCACTTTATTGAAAAGGTAACTTGGAGCACAACTGCAGAGAAGACAGAAACGTCCATCCGACAAGCACGTGGCAGAAACAATTCAATCTTTAATAGGGGATATGGTCACCCCTGGCTGCGATGCAGATTTACAAAGTCTGTGACTGCTGAGGATGATGTTGTCAAAGAGCTGATGTGGCATCGAGTACCATTCCTTTTGTAACGCTAATTGCAGCTGCGGAATCGTTACTGGCGCCTGGTCACGTGCTGCCTAGCGTATCTCGAGTAAGTCCCACACGTATTCTATGGATTTAGGTCCGGGGATCTTGTAGGCCAAGCCATGCGTTGAATATCTTCACTCTCCAAGAGCTCTGCGACAGTTACTGTAAGATAAGGTGTGGTGTTGTCGTCCATGAAGAGGAAGTCCGGACCGACAGTACCTCTAAACAGACGCACGGGAGGCAAGAGAATCTCAGTGCAATAGCGGACATCAGTAACTGAACCTCCTTGGAAGACTTGGAGGTTCGTACGCTATCAAGAATGATACCACCCCAAATGAGAACTTCGGCACCTCCGAAACGGTCCCTTTAGATGATGTTGGAGGTGTGATTACGTATTCCCTCCTCTCTCCAGATGTGTATACGTCCAGAATAGCTCGCCAGAAAAAACCTTATCCGTAAAGAGTTTTTGACCCCGCTTCTGTTGTGTCCCGTTCTTGTGTTCCTGGCACCGCAGATGTCGGTGTTTCCGAAGAGCAGGCGTTAATGGTACACACCGTACTGGTCGCCGTGCGTATAGGCCACCTTTGTGCAGTCTCTAGGCTATGGTAAAGCATGATAGTCGACGTTCAGTAGTCTGTTCCATGTGCCTTGCGAATTCTACAGCTGTCTGCCGCCTGTTTCTTTTCATCTATAGGTCAATATAACGGTCTTTCGCCATTGTTGTTGCTTGTAGACGGCCAATGCTGAATGCTCGGGCAGCTGTTCCTATCGTTTGAAATGCATTCCAGGGTCGCGAAATGATGCTGTGAGCGATCCCGAACTCTTCTTCCACGCTTGTCATACTTCGACCTTAGGTTCTAACCTCCCAATGATGCGACCTCTGGTAAAATCATCCAGATGACATCTTCTAGATTGCCTGTTTACCATATCACACAGTAGTAGCAACAAACCGTCGTCAAAATCACTGTACACCGTGCTATAGATTTCACCGAATTGCTGAGCGTCCACCGCTTCTGTACTTTATATCCTTCTGACCTCTTCCTCTTACGTTATATGCCATAAATATGTGTGCTCTACTGCATCTGTCCCAGGTCTAACTCCTGACTGGTCTTTCAGTCTGTTATGTTGCCTCGTTCGGCCTTTATGCTAATTTACCTGCTTCGTCCTTAATTTTTGCACACCTGTGTAAAACATATTGCATTTAGCATGAAAACCTAATAAAACATTAATCTAAATGTATTTTTTCCCACTTATGTAACAAAATAGAAGATAAACTAATTGAAAACAAACACAATTTGCTTTTTACACTAAAAAAAAAAAAAAAAAAAAAAAAAAAAAAAAAAAAAAAAAAAAAAAAAAAATGGATTAATTATTAAACGAAAATTTTATGTTATATACAGCATAATTATATACAAAATACTTTGTTTTTATTGCAAAATTTGAACATCTCTAACCTGTTGTGTAGTTTAAATTAAAAAAATCCAAAACCATAAAACATTCGAATGAAGCAGTAAATACCTTCTCTAAATTAAACAGTTTACCTTTCAATAGCTGTTTAGTTTTAAGTAAATATATATTGGTTCTACATTTTACTATTAAAAATTCAACTTCAAATGCAAAACTTGAAAAAGATTTTTTTTTTATGGAGGGGTGGGAGGACGGGTCGGGAAGCTAACAACGGCCAGCCGAAGCAAAAGTTGTTTCCTAAAGAACGACACAATCAATAACAGTTAAAAAATTCATTTACACTTGCTTTGACTGAAAATATCAAAATATCATACGCAATATTTAAAAAAATTAGTATCAAATATATGAAAATATGAAACTTCATGATATTTTGAAAATAACTATAGGATATATATCAAGATATATATCCATTGATATATATCACCAAATCCTGCTTCTAAGTTTTATAAAATTCGTATTGAAGAGGATTTTACAGAATATAACAATAGCCGAAGCGTACTAAGTGAGTGAAATAGTCATATTGGCAAGAAATAATACATAAAAAGAAGTGACTTAGTCAATCTGTAAATTTTCAACAACCTTCGAGCACCGAACTTCAATATAAATACAAACCCTAAAATAATTCCGTTTTAAAATAAATAATTTCTCTTAATGTAATCGTATGAATTTCATGCAAATTTATATTTGGGCTAATTGAAGGGTGTAGAATTTATTTATGGTGTCAAAATTGGTTCTTGCTATTGAAGGGAACAAAGTTTGGTTTGTTTTTACATGTAGATGGCCCCCTAAGCAAATTTTATATACATCATTTAAAAGTAGATTTTATTTCCAATCGTTTGGTACTAGTAAATTTATTGCACGATAATTTGTTGCAGAGTAAGTAGGAGGGTGTTTACTTTTTTTTTCCACGACTGTACATACGAAGATTAATCTAATTAATGTCTTTTGATATTTTTTGAGGATTTTTGGTATAATTTCTTGTGTTAAATATTAAAAACACAATAAAAAATTGTATCTCGTACCAGTTTACAGAAAATTTACTTTTATAACATCTAACCGATCTCACAATATGAGAACTGTTAATTATCTAAACTAAAAACGGTGTATTTAACAACTAAAAAAATACAGCAGTTCTACAGAAAATATACGTGTTTCGTGTTACGCATTTTGTTAAAAAAATTCTATTTCAGGTATTTTGAAGTGTAAATTAGAGATCAGGATAAATCATACATCTAGGTTCCGAAAGTTTAACACGTTCATGCAGGCGCGGTGGGTCACACTCGACTGTCTCAGTGTTGTCAAGTCTCCGGCTTTTTGCACACCGCTATTATTTTAGAGAAAATGTTGTTCTTTTAAATCGCTCTATTGCTCTAATTAAACGAAACAACATTTTCTCTATTAAAATACTGGTATCCAAAGAACCGGAGATTTGCCAGCTCTGAGACAGTCAAGTGTGACCCACCGCGCCGGTGTGAACGTGTTAAGTATGATTTCTTTAAGTAATTTCATTTATTTTATTTTATTTTATTTTTTACATTAAAACTATGATTTCTTATTACTATTGAAAGATATGATGTGATTTTCAAAAGTTCATAATTATTTCTGTAATCTAATAGACTCGCAATTAAAGAAAAATTATTTCACATGAATGAAAACTACAAAAAGTTATCCACAGTGAAATAAAAAGATTAAGTACTTTTTTAAAAATAATATTTGGGTTATTTATGAAAACATTTCTTGGATATCAATATATATTAAACTGTCCAAAGTGTCTAATTGATTTACACATATATATATATATATAAATTCATATTTAGTCTAATTTTAACCATATATTAAAAAACCCATTTCATTATGTTTCCTATTTATTCATACATATCAAAATAAACTTTCTAATTTTGCTTTATTATATAATGCATTTAAGGCAATACCAATATATGTATACGAGGATGTGAGTTTCAAAACTCGTCTTATCCAAAATTTAGAAAATCGAGTTTATTCTATCACATTAGTGAACCTGCACAGAAAAAAAAATTAGAATCTGCAAAAAAAAAAAAAAAAAAAAAAAAAAAAAAAAAATGTTTTATCGTGTATTTCTGGTATTGTAAAAATCTTGGTTTACAATGAAAATCAATGGAAGCAATCAGAGGTTTTTTGCGATTTCCTAAAATATGATTTTCTGGATAAGGCGAGTTTTGAAACTCACGTCCTCATATGTATACGACAAAAACATTAATTCTTATGCATGATATTTATTTCTTTTCCTAGGACCTGCCACTCAACTCAACTGGGATACAATTTGAAAAAACAACTTTAAGAAAAAACAAACGTGTATGTTGTTCGATATTTTCTATTAATTTATAACGAATTACATTTCTCTTACATATATAAATTTACGGGGTGTCCCAAAAATGAATGATGTATTTTAAAGTTCAATAACTTGCAAACAGTGACAGATATTTAAAAAAATCTTGCAAGGGTGTTATGTATGATGTTAGGAAATTTTTTAAGTGATTCTTGATTTTAGTTCGAATTTCAAACAATAGATGTCCCTGATAGTAAGAGGTGCTCAGTCCAGAATCGATTTTTGGTACTTCGAGATTCAATGCATTTTAATCTCTTTTTTTCGCATGGAAGGAGATAGAGGCCGAAAAACTGAGCCTGGAATCAGCGGTTATTGCTTGCAGCGTCATCTATAAATGCTATTTGTAACTAAAGCTGAGAATCATAGCATAAAAACTCCTGATATTTTACATAACACTCCTGCAAGAATTTTTTAAATATCTGTCACCGTTTACAATTTATTGAATTTTAAAATCCATCAGTTATTTTTGGGACATCCGTTATGTATATGTGTTACATTATACTATTATATAAATATAATAAAACAAAAGTTTTGATAATAAATACCATAATTTTTTTCGATATAATTTGTTAGTAATATGGAGATCTTACTGTAAGGACTAATTTCCTCATTTACACTTTTTACTATTTATGGTATCGAAAATTGAATATCATGTGTAATCTATAAAAAATCTTTATTGCAAAAGTTTTTTTACCTTCTAAGGATAATTATTTATTACTAGAACCGCCGGAACTTTTACTCAAGTGTTATAAAAATATGTTACACCATAATTTTTATTTAAAACTATTTTTATTTAAAACTATTTAAATTTATTTACTTAACTTATTTCTTCGAGGTACATATTTAACTTGTTTTAGAAAGAAATTTCTGTTTCAAATCGAAATATTTTCATTTGGTACCGGTCAAAATGATCGCTGTGGTGGTTCTACTGTTAATTTGATTGTATTATTTAAATCTAACCTATGTCAAATACGAGGAATATTCATTAAAATTTACAGTCTAAAATAATCAGTCAACTTGAATTTATCAATTGAATCTAAAAACTCTCACATTTGGGAAAGTTAATTGTTATTTATTAATTTTAATAACAATTTAATACGTTATTTTAACTCTAATATGATATTATGAACTCCAGAATTGTCAATGATGCAGTTTATTATGATTTATGATTCTAAGAACCCATTTACTCTTTTTTTAAAGCCGCCCCACCAGTGACCGAGAGGTTCTGCTCTCGAAGCTGGTAGACGGGAAGTGCTGGGTTCAAACCCAATCGCGCCCGTTGGCCTAATCGTTCGGAGTTTTCGTGGTTTTCTTCGAACCTTGGATTTCCAAGCGTTAATATGGGTTAGGTTCCCTTAGAAAGACCCCCACGAAGGGCACTCCCCCCCTTAGGGCCTATATCCCTCGTGTTGATAATTGGCCGTCATAAACACAACCAACCAACCAACCTTTTTAAAAGCCAATCACTGTCAAAAATATTTATGATGGATAATTTACTTTTACGCATTAGATTTAAAATTAAAAAAAAGGAGTTGGGTGTTTTGAATTTTCAAAGAGTTAACTTTTAAATTATCATGTATATGTACAGAAAAAAAAATGATACAGATATACAACTATAATAAAAGAAATTTAATTTCGGTCATTATAAATATATTTTTTCTTCTATATATTGTGTTAACGATATTCAGATCTTTGTTTACACACATTTACTGATTTATAATTCTTACTATTTATGTTATTGTAATATGCATATGAAGATTAATTTAATTAAAGTCTTTTGGTATTTTATAAGGATTTTTGGTATAATTTCTTGGGCTAAATATTAAAAACACAATACAAAAAGTTGTATCACTGTTTGCATAAACTTAACTTTTATTATACACTGGGCTTCATAATGATATGAACACCTAGTAATTTTGTGATATCCTGGCAAAAAGTCATAAATAATTATCAAAAAACTCCATTCTCAAGATAATTACATTAATTTTATATAATACATAGCTGTAAAAGAAATAACAAACTTTACATTCACGAAAATATGAATTATCTAAAAAAATGGTGCTGCAAAATGATATGAACTTTGATCGAAATTATCTCTAAACGAGCTTGGAAACTGTACAGGGATATTGAATGCCACTCCGAGAAGAAGAAACCAAAATATGAAAATTAGTTTAGCAAATAAAGATACTTCGCAGACTAGGAAATTTCCAAACATGATCGCAAAGTGAGTTCTAGAAGTATGGGTCTTAAAATCGCTTTAAGTGGTTTTGAGAAAGGGAAAATTATAGCTTTTAAGGATCAAGGACTTTCGGCCAGAGTTATCGCAACAAAAATTGAAAAGATCTCCATGTGCAATATTAAATTTTCTTTGATTAAAAGGGGATTATGGAGCAAAGAAATCTCCAGGACGCCCGCCAAAGCTGTCCAAAATTGAAAAAAGGGCCATTATAAAAAGTATGAGCATTGGGAAAACAACTTTAGGCGAACTTTCAAGAGATTCACTGATAACAGTGTCAAAAAGTACATTGTCCGGAGTATTCAAGAGCTTTAAGATGATGAGGTACAAGAATAGAAAGCCTCAACCACGTATGACTAAAATGCATTAGCAGAATCGCCTGAAATGGGCAAAAGAACACATATCCTGGAAGTTAGAATATGAAAGAGTAATATTCTCCGATGAAAAAAAAATTCAATTTGGATGGTCCGGACGGTTTTTCTTATTATTGGCGCGCTCTACAAGAAAGCAGAAACGTTTTCAAAATGACAGCAGGGTGGAAGTTCACTCATGGTTTGGGCAGCGTTTGGATTTCATGGTAAGATCAACATTTTGCTTCCATCTGGCAGAAAGAGTGCATTAACCTACCAAGATCTACTTGAAAAAAACTTGCTGCCATTTGGTGATGAAATTGGAGGACCTTTCTGGATGTTCCAACAAGACAATGCATCCATACAAACGGCAAACAGTGCTTGGGAATGTTTTCTTAATAATGATGTACATGTAATTCCATGGCTATCTGTTTCTCCTCATTTAAATCCAATGGAAAATGTATGGAGCCTACTGGTTAAAGCTGTTTACGCAAACGGAAAACAATATGGGACAATTTCAGAATTAAAAGCTGTTATCATCTTCCACTGGAATGAAATCGATCAAAATATATTAAAAAGCTTGGTCTACTGCATGCCTGATCGCATTTTTACATTAATTAAAAGATCTGGTGCATACAATGGCCAAATCTATATTTTTGGCCCATGTTCATATTATGAAACACCTCAAAATGGAAAAATGCAGTTTATTTTATGTATAAATCGCCGTTTCAATTATATTTTGATATAAAATAATACAATTTGTTCTATTTCTAACATTGATTAGTCTTCAGTTTGTTTTGTAACATTTTTTTCTTTTTTATGCTCATATCATTATGAAACCCAGGGTATGTAACGGGTCTCACAATGTGAGAAAAATCTATTTATTATCTAAATTAAAATAAATGAAGGAAACATTGCATTTGACAAAAAATACGACAGTTCTACAGAAAATATATGTATTTCGTGCTCTATTCCACATATTTTGAAGTGTAATTTACAGATCAGAATAAATCATACATGTAGGTTCCGAAAGTTTAACTATGATTTCTTTAAACAATTGTAAAATCCTTTTACACGCCCTTCTAATATATTGAAACATTAGTTTTGTTTAGTTAAAAAAATTGCGTTTCAAATTTTTTATTTTCAGCAAAAGCTATGATTCTATATTGCATTTAACAATTGAAAGTTATAATGCGATTTTCAAAAGTTCATAATTATTTCGGTATTCTAATAAACTCGCAATTAAAGAACATTATTTCACATAAATGATTCACTACGAAAAGTTATGCACATTCAAAAGAAAAAATTAATTACTTTTTTTTATAATATTTCACTCATTTAAAAAAAAACTATATTGCATAGCAATATGTAATAACTGTCTAAGGTATCTAATTGACTTACAGAAATAACAAATGTCAATATTACTAATTTTCCCCATATGAAAAAAAAAAAAGTTTCATTCTGTTTCATATTTATTCACATATATACAAATAAACTTTCGAATTTTGCTGGATTTTATAATACTGTTAATGCAAAACCAATATAAATATATGTATAATCATAATACATTATTTCTTACGTGTGATATTTATATTCTTTTCTTAGGATCTACAAATCGACTACACTGGGTCATACTTTGACACCGTAAGTAAAAAGAAAAGCATTTATGTTCTTATGAGATTTGCTATTAATTTATTACGAACTTCTTTTTTCTTACATATAATTGTACATGTGTACTTATGTATATGTGTTTCATTTAACCCTTAATTGCACGAATTATTCTTTTAGAATTGTGTTTTTTATTTTTATATTAAGGATTAGACACCAGAAATCTTAAGATAGATTTTTAACTTTATTTAGTAGCATATTTTTGTAATTTTTAGAGGATTAATATTTCAATATAAATATAGTGGTTATAAGAACTTAATTTATGTATTAAAAATTAAATAAAAAGGTGATGGAAATTTACATTACTATGCAATTAAGGGTTAACGCTAGAATTACCGATGCGGTAATCTGTGAACCAAGACTTGATTTTCCGCACGTATCGGTTTTGCTTTTCAAAGTAAAACTTTGAAACTTTTTGACTTTTCCTAAATATACTGCATAGAGTACTCCACTGAGACGTCACTGTGACTGCTGCTTTGGGACGAGTCATCATGTGAGTTTACAATGTAGTTACATTGTGACTCTCATGTGACTGTCATTTGTAGACTCAATTTCAAAGTCAACGTGAACGCTGCATTGTGATAAGTTACCAAATAATGTCACATTAAAGTCACATGATGATTTTCAGGTGACAGAGAGACTACTGTGAAGTCACCATTGTGCTCTTTTGGGAAAAGTCTCCATGTGACTATAATATGATATTATTTGGTGACTTATCATAATGCAACGTTCATGATGACTATAAAATTGAGTCTCAAAATGACAGACACTTGAAAGTCACAATTTAACTACATTGTGAAGTCACCTGGTGACTCGTCACAAAGCAGCAGACACATTGACTTCTCAGAGGAGTCACATATTGTGATCATTTTAGACTCATAAATAGATGTATGGAATTTCCTATTTTTTTGCTTCTCCGTAGTGACTGTGACACTTGTGACCATGTGTGACATCAATGAGATGTTATATGGGCTAGCTGTGTTGTAGAGATAGTAATTACTCGAATTATATCATATCCTTTTGAGTGTTCGCGTATTTGAAAATTAGCATTTTGTGACTTTTCCTTAATTTTTGATAACCAGTGTATATACCTAGAATTACCGTGCTGGTTCATCGCGGACCCGAAAAAATAAGGGCATTTTTCTTTTATTTCAACAGGGCTTTTAACTGTATATTTTTCAATAACAAAAGACTAATGTAAGAAGATATATCGCACTTACTTTTCACTAAGGGTGGTGGGTGGGGGCGTCATCACATATCTATAACGCACCTGCAGGCAATTATGTGAGCTTATATCTTATTTTAAGAAAGTTGTAGAATGTTGCTATATATGTTACACCTTAGAAACTAATTAAATAAAATATTTTGCTTGTCATAAACCACGCGGGGCAAGAAATAAAAAAGTTTGTTAGTGGTATTCCAGTTTCGCACATTTTTAGTTATGGCGTCGCGAGGGAGGTCATTCGAATGACGAAATTTTGAAATTGTGAAGCGAACTTTCATAAAATGATTTTAGCTACGAAATTATATCTTATGATGATGACAAAGTTGACATAAATGTGGAAACAAATTTTGGTGAAAATGCCTGTAAAACCTCATCGTCCGAATCCAGTTCAGGTGTCAGTAAGCCGAATGAAAGTAGCCATGTAAATTCTGTGGAGGAAGTCATGAAACACCAATAAATCGTAAGTGTTTTGAAGAAAATACAAAACAAAGAAAGGACCTAAAACAGGCGAGAAAGGTACGATATAAATTACCCTTCAAAGTGATTTGCAACAGGCGAAAAAGGAAACTATATGGAAGATAGAACCGAAGTGTTCAAGATCTTTGGGTCGATGACCTATGCGAAATCTAGAGATTCAAGATCTTGCGGTCATAAATGTTTAGGTAGTTTTTAAAGATACAACAAGTTCTAATATAAGCAGAAGCGTCTTCATACAAAAAATAGAGATAAATACATTGCAAAAGAACCTGAAGTTATCCGTCCACGAACCAGCACAGAAGTTTCAAATAAATGAAAACGTTGCCAGATAAACCAATGTAAGACAACAAAGCTAATGCTGTGGGTGGAAACGGTTTATAATTTGTGTGTCGATTATGTACTGCCAAAAAAATAAGAACCACAGACCATGTCATTTTGCGTGAATTGATTGGACGAAAAATTGCATTATGCAAGTAAAAAAAAATGACGGATACATATATATATATTTAAATTTCTTGTGTTTTAATATCTTATTAATCTATAAAAACATTATTACGGAATTTAAATCCATCAATCATACGTATATAAATTATTTAAAAGAGCCGTGAAAATCTCAAAGCATCTATTTTGAAATTAGAATTCACCAAATTTTATATTTTGCAATAGTCTAGAAGCTAAATTGTAATAATCATAAATTAAAAGTCATTGTATTAATTATCAATCCTTATTGTTTCTCTACCCATCTTTGAAGTCCATGGGTAAGATATGAACCACAGAGGCATTTCTAGATATACAGAAAACGCGGTGATACTAGTGTTAATACAATTATATAAATATAGTAAAATAAAACTTTTCGTAATAAGTACCATAATTGTTTTCGATATATTTTGTTCGTAATATGGAAGATCTTACTATAAGGACTAATTTCCTCATTTACACTTTTTACTGTTTATGGTATCGAAATTTGAATATCATGTGTAATCTAAATAAAAATCTTCCTTGTAAAAGTTTATTTACCTTCTAAGAATAATTATTTAATTTGATTATATTGTTTTAATCTGACATATGTCAAGTACGAGGAATATTCATTAAAAATTATAGTCCCAAAATAATCAGTCACCTGGAATTTAGTAATTGAATCTAAAAACTGTCACATTTTGGAAAATTAATTGTTATTTTTTGATTTAAATAACAATTTAATATGTTACTTTAACTCTAATATGATATTATGAACTCCAGAATTGTCAATGGTGAAGTTTATTATGATTTATGATTTTAAGAACACATTTATTACTTTTTTTAAAGCCAGTCACTGTCAAAAATATTTATGATGGATAATTCAGTTTTACGCACTAGATTTAAAATTAAAAAAAGGCGTTGGGTGTTTTGAATTTTCAAAGAGTTAACTTTAAAATCATCATGTATATGTAAAAAAAATGATGCAGATATACATGTATAATATAATAAAAATAATTTTGGTCTTTAAAAATATAATGTTTCTTCGATATATTTTGTTAGCGATATGCAGAACTTTCTTTACTGACTGATTTACTGATTTATAATCCTTACTATTTATGTTATTGTAATACGCATACGAAGATCAATTTAGTTAAAGTCTTTTGATATTTTATAAGAATTTTTGGTATAATTTCTTGTGCTAAATATTAAAAACACAATACAAAAGTTGTATCATGTACCTGTTTGCAAAAACTTAACTTTTACAATATGTAACAGGTCTCACCATATGAGAAAATTCTATTTATTATCTAAATTAAAATAAATGGGGAAAATGCTGCATTTAACAAAAAAATACAGCAGTTCTATAGAAAATATATGTATTTGTTGTTACATATTATCCAAAATATTTTATTCCACATATTTAGAAGTGTAACTTAGAGATCAGGATAAATCAAACATCTAGGTTCCGAAAGTTTAACTATTATTTCTTTAAATAATTGTAAAATCCTTTTACTCGCCCTTCTAATATAATAAAATATTAATTGTGTTTAGTTCAAAAAAAAAGGAAAAAAAATACGTTTAATTTTTTTTTTCAACAAAAATTATGATTCTATATTGCTTTTAACAATTGAAAGTTATAATGTGATTTTAAAAAAGTTCATAATTATTTCGGTATTTTTAAAAACTCGCAATTAAAGAAATTATTTCGCATGAATGATCCACTACAAAAAGTTATGCACTTTCATATGAAAAGATTACTAGATACTTTATTATAATATTTTATTTATTTAATGAAAGCATTTATTGTATATCAATACGTAATAAGTGTGTAAGGTGTTTAATTGATTTAGAGAAATAAAAAATGTCAATACTATTAATTTTCCTCATGTGCTAAAATAAAGTTTCATTCTGTTTCTTATTTATTCATATATATATAAATAAACTTTGGAATTTTGCTGGATTTTATAATATCGTTAATGTAACAACAAAATAAATATATGTATAATCGTAAGACATTAATTCTTACGTGTGATATTTATATTCTTTTCTTAGGATCTACAAATGTACACCACTAGGACATACTTAGAAACTGTAAGGAAAAACAAACATGTATGTTCTTATGAGATTTTCTATTAATTTATTACGAATTTCTTTTTTCTTACATATAATCGTACTTGTGTATTTATGTATAAATTTTAGGTAGGTTTAAATACTACCTATTGGGATCGCTACTATGTTCGAATTTCGGAAAATGTTTTGCAGATCTACACCGATCATGACCCCTAGAACCCAAAACCACTCCTAGTAAAAAAAAAAAATATATATACCACTTTTTCATGGACACGATAACTTCCATAATTCTGGACAAATCTTTTCCAAACTGATACATAAAATCAAGGGTCAGAAAATCTCGGTCAAGTTCGTTAATGGGCAGAATCGGACAAAGGGGGTGGAAATGGGGAGGGTTTTTTTGAAAAACGAAAAAAAAAAAAAACCCCATAACTTCTTAATCATAATACATATCGTTGCAGTTTAAAGTTATTATTACTTATAAAAAATTGGACAAAAAATTATGTATGACAGATTTTTGATAAAACTGAAAATGGACTCAAGCGGCGAAAAAAAATAAGATTTTGGGAAGAAAAAAAAATCATAACTTCGTCAATTCTTAAGATATTAAATCCAATAAATTTGTTATAAATTGTCTTAATATTATCTACAACTTTTATTTTGACAAGTTTTTGATAGGACCATTCCTACCGCAAAAAAATTAAAAACGAAAAGAAAAGGGGAGGGGGCGAGGTGTGAAGAAAAAAAAAATCAAAACTTCATCAATTCACAAGACATGAAATCCGCATGCATTTATTATAGATTTTCTTAATATTATCTACATCTTATATATTGACAAGTTTTTGATAGAACCAATTCTTACAGCAAAAACAAATTAAAATTACATAAAAGTTGAAGAAAAAAATATCGTATTAAGGTTGTATTCAAATCCAAACTTTGACAAGTTTTTTGAAACAATTGACAAGTTTTAGATAGAACCAATTCTTACAGCAAAAACAAATTAAAATTACATAGAAGTTGAAGAAAATAATATCGTATTAAGAATGTATTCAAATCCAAACTGCTTATTTTCTTACTCATTTTTAAATTCATTTTTGCGTTCAAACGCTTCCAATTGGTAGGTTTTCTTATTCAGAAGCTATATAATGTGCCGTAATGGTCAATATCTTGATAGAGGCAGAATATATTTTTAAAAATGTTGTCAAAGTGGACATTTTAATCCGCATCTCTCAAAGCGATTGTGTCGGCAACGAAAAATATGGTCCTACTGAGAAAATAATTGTTTATAATCCAAGTTCTAATTAATTGAACGAAAAATACAAATATAGGTCGCTTATAAATCTCTTAAAAATAACGTCAGCATGTTTCATGTTTTTTCTTTTAAAAATGAATCTCAAAATGTGTCATAAAATTTCGGTTTGTTGAGCATATAAAAATATTTTTTGAATACTGCCTTAACATTATTCTGATAAAATCAGTTCTTATATAAAAATGAAATTAAAAACTCGTCAAAAGTGGCCAGATAAAGTTATTAAAGTGGGTTTATCTCTAATCATGATTTAGTTTCTGTTTGTGAAATTAGTACTTAATTTCGAAATCTACCTACACCTGTAGGTAGCCGGTGGGTATTTTCACATTTAATACAATTATGTAAATACAATAAAGTAA
Organism: Maratus speciosus; assembly: GCA_963932465.1. NCBI lineage: Eukaryota > Metazoa > Arthropoda > Arachnida > Araneae > Salticidae > Maratus > Maratus speciosus. The sequence goes on along the minus strand of OZ010796.1, from coordinate 302,005,892 downwards.
AAGTTTTACTAATAAATACCATAATTTTTTTCGATATACATTAAGTAAGTCATATCCAGATCTTACTGTCTTGACTGATTTCCTTAATTACACTTCTTATCATTTATTGTATCGAGATTTGAATATCATATGTTCCTTAAAAAAACTCTATGTTAATTTTTAAGGATTTTATATGAATTGCTTGTACAATACAAATGGTGTATCTTAACATTTTCTGCAAACTTGACTTTAATGATAATTAATAGATCTTACAATATAAAAAATCTATTAAGTAAACTAAATAAAAATAAATGGAAATAACGCTTCATTTTATTAAAAAACACAACTATCCTACAGAAAATATATGTCCTTAGAGTTACAATTTCCATCAGAAAATTATTTCACATATTTTGAAGTTTAAATTAGAAATCGGATGAACAATATATATAAGTTCTGAAAATCTATTTATATTTCTTTAAATATTTGTAAAATCCCTTTCCAAGGCTAATAGATAACAATTTCAAATTTGCTTAGTTGAAAAATTTCGTATTTCAATTTGTATTTATCTACAATAAATTCCTGGATTCTTTAATTCATTTAATAATTGAATAATATTGTGATGTGATTTTGAGAAGAATGCAATTATTAGGATGATCGAAGCTAATCCTCTACTAGGCTACACAAATTACATTTTGTCGTACACTTTACAAAAAAAAAAAAGGAAAAAACTATTCAGTATTTTGACTTGAAATTAAACGTAAAAATAAGTTATGACCTGCAGATTTGCACAATATTATTTTTTTTACAGAATAACCTAGAAAAATTTATTATTTTAAATAATTTATTTTAGATGCTTTTCCATGATGGACGTATTTTTGCAAATAAAAAAATTAAACATGTCTATTTTCAGAAGAAAAAATAAATCATGGAGTTAGTCATTGTAGGTAGAAACATGATTAATTAAATAGTTTCACGATTTTTTATGACATTTTTAAAATACCTTTTTTATGAAAATTATAGCATATTTTTAATGATTTAAAATTTGTGAAAATTCAGTTATTTACATTCAATAATAAAAGTATTTTTTAGTGTTAAGAATTCAAATATACAATTTATTCTTGTTATGTGAAAATATTTACGCAGAACATACTTACGCATTTAAAAAAATTATATTACGATTCTTTTTTTTTTCTTTTTGTAAGCTAGCAACAAAAAAATTGTAAACAAATAAGATTAATTGTTAAATTCGTTACAACATAAACTAGCTGTTTAATCCGTCCTATTCACGGGATTTCATGAATTTAATTCTAAAACCATAATTAAAAACAACTATTCGATTTACTCAAATATTTTACTACTACTGTGCCTTTTTTCTTTTAATAAAATTAAATTTATCATGTTGCTAATGCAGCAGACGATATAATGGAATAAGGGAATTCCATAAGAGATTTCCATAAGGGTAATCTTTGGAATAAGGGAATAAAAAATTTTGTTGATATTTGTGATAAAACGTGTTTCTTCATTTAAAAAATTTGTAATAATTAAGTGCAATTAAATAATCTCTAATTACTTGCATGTGAGGTAAAAGAGTTATCGTAATACCCGCTACATATTTTTAATATTACAGCGTGGCGTACGTAATATGCAATACGTCTTGCAATAGAAATGTAATTGTTGTGGTAAGAATTTTATTGTCAATTTTTAATTGTTGGCAGGCGCTATAACGAAAAATATTTAAATTTGATAGGAAATTGCTGAAAATTTGGTGGTTTTTTATCAATCAAAATTAAAATATAAAATATATCGATTCCGGATTGCTTTAGTTGCCTCGGCCATGTTTCAACACACAAGTACACAACATTTCACAATTCTGGCTTCCAAACTGTGGATTTGCATAGCATTTAATTCATATAAATTCATTTGCATTAAATTCATTTTTGCTTTCAAACGCATCCAATCCGTAGGTTTTCTTATTCAAAACCTATATAATGTGCCGTAATGGTCGATATCTTGATAGAGGCAGAATTTATTTTTTTAAATGATGTCAAAGTGGGCATTTTGAACTGATCCGTGGGCATTTTACAATCCAAGTTCTAATTAATTGAACGAAAAATTTAAAAAGTCCTTCCGGCCAGTGTCGGGAGGAAGAGGTAGCTTTCACATTCCTTGTTTTTAAAAAGCAAGTTTATATTATTCAAACACAAGAAGCCCAATTCAGTGGAAACCGATTATAGGAGATTCAATACTAATTTTTATGAATACTAAATCATTATGAATGAGAATTTCGCGAAATTATTTAGCTTTTCCCAAGCTGCTTTTATTTAAAGTAACTTATATTTGGTTGCCAAATTCGGCGATATCTTGAAGTTCCTGCCATTTTAAGACAACATGGTGGATGAGGCTAACGAGTGAACTTGGTCGAGACCTTAGTAATTCCTGTGCACATGCTCACTCACATCGGAATCGGTTGATATACACAAGTGCTGTCGCAGGCAAAATATCAGATTTTTCTAAATGTCACGCACACTAGAAATTTAAACTGCTATATCTGAGCCATTTTTCAAGATAAAAACAAAACAAAAAATGCTCCGGAATCCTTATATCATGGTCAAATATTTAAGAAAGAAACCTTTTTCAATTTCTAATTTTTTTGCACCTCACTTTAAATATAATTTTTTATTTAATTTAATGGCCTCCATTTTGAAACAAGGTGGCTGATGAAGCTGGCCAGCGAACTTGGTCGAGACATTATGATATACTATCCACATGCCTTCTTACATTGAAATAGGTTAATAAATACGCGTGTTATCACGTGACAAATATCAGATCGTTTCAAAATGTCAGCCATGCTAGAAATTCAAAGTGCTATAATTCAACCATTTTTTAAGATATATACGAAACAAAAACTGCTCCGGAATCTTTGTATTAAGGTCAAACACATAAAAAAACCTATTTCATTTTTCAATTTTTGATAACTCATTTTAAATTTAATTTTTTTTTTTTAATTTCAGCCCTTTTGATACAAGATGGCGAATGAAGCTGGCCAACGAACTCGATCGAGACATTGGTATGTACTATGTACACACCAAGATACATCCAAATCGGTTCACAAATACGCCTGTTATCGCGTGACAAAAATCAGGTCGTTTCAAAATGTCAGCTACAATAGAAATTCAAAATGCTATAACTCAGCCATTTTTTTAGATATAGACGAAACAAAAACTGTTCCGGAATCTTTGTATTAAGGTCAAACACATACAAAAAAAATCTTTTTCATTTTCCAATTCTTTGGTACATCATTTTAAATTTGAAATTAAAAAAAAAATTAAATGGCCGCCATTTTGAAACTAGATGGCGGATGAAGCTGACCAACGAACGCGGTCAAGTCTTTGGTACGTATTATGTATACACCAAGGTACATCCAAATCGGTTCATAAATACGTCTGTTATCGTGTGACAAAAATCAGGTCTTTTCAAAATGTCAGCCACGCTAGAAATTCAAAGTACTATAACTCAGCCATTTTTTAAGATATAGACGAAACAAAAGCTGCTTCGGAATATTAGTATCAAGATAAAACACATAAGAAAAAAATATTTATCAATTTTCAATTTTTCGGTACCACATTTCAAATTTCAAATTAAAAAAAAAAATTTAAATGGCTGCCATTTTGAAACAAAGTGGCGGATGAAGCTGGCCAACGAACTCGGTCGAGACATAGGTACGTATTATGTATACACCAAGGTACATCCAAATTGATTCATAAATACGCCTGTTATCGCTTGACAAAAATCAGGTCGTTTCAAAATGTCAGTCAAGCTAGAAATTCAAATTGCTATAACTCAGCCATCTTTTAAGATATAGACGAAACAAAAAATGCTCCGGAATTTTTGTATCAAGGTCAAACACATAAGAAAAAAATATTTTTCAATTTTGAATTTTTTGGTACCACATTTCAAATTTTAAATTATAAAAAAAATTTAAATGGCCGCCATTTTGAAACAAGACGACGGATGCAGCTGGCCAACGAACTCGGTCGAGGCATTGGTATGCAATATGTATAAACGAAGTTACATCCAAATCGGTTCATAAATACGAGAGTTATAGTGTGACAAAATCAGATATATATATATATATATATATATATATATATATGGATATATATGTATGGATATATATATATATTTTTTTTTTATATAATTCTTTCTTTCTTTCTTTATTTATTTGTATTAATTAATTCCTTTTCTTTATTTTATTTTGTATTCACACAGTACTTATTAAGTTTATTCCTATTTTTAGGTGCGTTCGTAATTATATAAATACGTAGCACCTTTAGTCGTCGTTCAGTCCGTCCGTCCGTCTGTCCGTCCGTCTGTCCGCATGTAACAGAGCAAAAACTACCCAACCGAATGGTCTGAAATTTCAAATATATGATTGTTGCAAAATTTTGTCGAGCCATTTCAAATTTTATGAAAATCGGATGTATAGTTTAATTACAGGGACAGTCAAAAGTTTTTCTTTACATTACGGCCAATGGGAAAAATTATTGAAAGTGCATTTTAATGATATTAGAGCCTTCCGAATGATCTGAAATTTTAAAGATATAACTGTTGCAAAATTTTGTCGAGCCATTTCAAATTTTAGGAAAATCGGATGTATAGTTTAATTACAGGGACAGTCAAAAGTTTTTCTTTACATTACGGCCAATGGGAAAAATTATTGCAAGTGCATTTTAATGATATTACAGCCTTCCGAATGATCTGAAATTTTAAAGATATAACTGTTGCAAAATTTTGTCGAGCCATTTCAAATTTTAGGAAAATCGGATGTATAGTTTAATTACAGGGACAGTCAAAATTTTTCTTTACATTACGGCCAATGGGAAAAATTATTGCAAGTGCATTTTAATGATATTAGAGCCTTCCGAATGATCTGAAATTTTAAAGATATAACTGTTGCAAAATTTTGTCGAGCCATTTCAAATTTTAGGAAAATCGGATGCATAGTTTAATTACAGGGACAGACAAAAGTTTTTCTTTACATTACGGCCAATGGGAAAAATTATTGCAAGTGCATTTTAATGATATTACAGCCTTCCGAATGGTCTGAAATTTTAAAGATATAATTGTTGCAAAGTTTTGTTGAGCTATTTCAAATTTTAGGAAAATCGGATGTATAGTTTAATTACAGGGACAGTCGAAAGTGTTCCGTTACATTACGGGGAATGGGAAAAATTATTGCAGGTGCATTTTAATGATATTACAGCCTTCCGAATGGTCTGAAATTTTAAAGATATAATTGTTGCAAAGTTTTGTTGAGCTATTTCAAATTTTAGGAAAATCGGATGTATAGTTTAATTACAGGGACAGTCAAAAGTGTTCCGTTACATTACGGGGAATGGGAAAAAATTATTGGAAGTGCATTTTAATGATGTATCAGACTATGCGCTTTATGAAGTGCAAAAAAAAATACATTCAGTACAATATGGGGTGCAAAAAATAATTATAAAACTAGTTATAGTACGAACGCACCTCATTTGCCACGTTTGACGAGCAATTTCCAACTTGTTTCATTCTAGTTTAACTAAAAGTTAATCTAAGTATTTTCTTTATTTCTTCAATCATTTTCATTCCTTTTACTTTATTTTATTTATTTATTTATTTATTTTTTTGGACTTAAGATGGCAACTCTAAACATTATTGTTATTAAATCCAGTTCCAATTTATTAATCCAGATCCAATCTATTTTCTGTAATGTTTGCGTTATAAGGAGCTAAATTTTGTCATTTTAGGCTTAATGCCGACAAAATTGGATGAAATAACGCATCTTCTATGAATGAGCTCACAATCTCCTCCGATGATTCTGTGAGTCATTCATAGTTTCTTATTTTACATACTGGTTTCATATCTTCATTTCTAAATCATCTTTAGAACTTTATCAATTTCTGCATATATTTGTGATTTCAAATTTATTATATATATATATAAGATATACATATATATATATATATATATATAGAAACATATATATATAGATACATATATATATATAGAAATCGCTTTCCTCCGAACGGCTGCAATTGGTAGCTTTTTGTAATGAAAGCTACCTAAAATAGGTCTCTTATAAATCTCTTAAAAATCACGTCAGCATGTTTCATGTTTTTCCTTTTGAAAATTAATCTCAAAATGTGTCAGAAAATTTCGAGTTGTTGACCATGTAAATTTTTTTTTTGAATACTGCCTTAACATTATTCTGATAAAACCAGTTCTTATATAAAAATGAAATTAAAAACTCGTCAAAGCGGCCAGAAAAAATTGTTAAAGTGGGTTTATCTCTAATCATGATTTAGTTTTTGTTTGTGAAATTAGTACTTAATTTCGAAATCTACCTGCACATGTAGGCCGAGCCAGCGGAGATTTTTTCATTGAATACAATTATATAAAAATAATAAAGTAAAAGTTTTGGTAAAAAATACCATATTGTTTTTGATATATATTATGTAAGTAATATGCAGATCTTACTGTCTTGACTCATTTCCCTATTTACTGTTCTTTTCATTTATTGTATCGAAACTTGAATATCATATGTTCTTTAAAAAACAATTTTGTTAATTTTTAATGATTTTATATGAATTGCTTGTACAATACAAATGGTGTATCTTAACATTTTCTGTAAACTTGAGTTTAATGATAATTAACCGATCTTACAATATAAAAAAACTATTAAGTAAACTAAATAAAAATAAATGAAAAAAAAAACACTACATTTTATTAAAAAAAACAATTATCCTACAATAAATATATGTCCTTAGAGTTACAATTTCCATCAGTAAATTATTTCACTTATTTTGAAGTTTAAATTAGAAATCGGATAAATCATACATATAAGTTCTGAAAATCTAAGTATCATGTCTTTAAATATTTGTGAAATCCCTTTCCACGCCTAAAAGAAAACAACTTCAAATTTGCTTAGTTGAAAAATTTCGCATTTCAGTTTTTATTTATCTGCAATAAATTCCTGGATTCTTTAATTCATTTAATAATTGAATAATATTGTGATGTGATTTTAAGAAGAATGCAATTCTTAGGATGAGCGAAGCGAATCCTCTACTAGGCTACACAAATTACATATTGTCGTACACTTAACAAAAAAACTATTCAGTATTTTGACTTGAAATTAAACGTAAAAATAAATTATGACCCGAGGATTTGCACAATATTATATTTTTTACAGAATAGCCGTAAAAAATGTATTATTTTAATTAATTTATTTTACATGCTTTTCCATTATGGAGGTATTTTTGCAAATAAAAAATGAAACACGTCTATTTTCAGAAGAAAAAATAAATCATGGAGTTAGTCATTGTAGGTAGAACCATGATTAATTAAATAGTTTCACGATTTTTTTATGAAATTTCTAAAATACCTTTTTTATGAAAATTATAACATATTTTTAATGATTTAAAATTTGTGAAAATTCAGTTATTTACATTCAATAATAAAAGTATTTTTTAGTGTTAAGAATTCAAATACACAATTTATTCTTGTTATGTGAAAATATTTACGCAGACGATACTTACGCATTAAAAAAAATTATACTACGATTTTTTTTTTTTTTTTTTTTTTTTTTTTTTGTAAGCTAACAACAAAAGAATTGTAAACAAAGAAGATTAATTGTTAAAGTCGTTATACCATAAACTAGCTGTTTAACCCGTTCTATGCACGGGATTTCATGAATTTAATTCTAAAACCATAATTAAAAATAACTATTCGATTTAGTCAAATAATTTACTACTACTGTGCCTTTTTAGGTAGCTTTCTTTACAAAAAGCTACCTATTGGAGCCGTTCGGAGGAAAGTGATTTCAAAAAATTTTGGTATATTTTCATATGAGCCCCAGACCCCGAAACCACCCTCCGTTCAAAATTGATATATATATATATATATCTATATATCAATATATATATATATATATATATATATATATATATATATATATATATATATCTGACATATGTCACACTGTAACTCTCGTATTTATGAACCGATTTGGATGTAATTCGGTGTGTACATAGTACATACCAATGTTTCGACCGAGTTCGTTGGCCAGCTTCATCCGCCATTTTGTTTCAAAATGGCGGCCATTTAAAATTTTTTTAAAAATTTAAAATTTGAAATGTGGTACCAAAAAATTGAAAATGGAAAAATATTTTTTTCTTATGTATTTGACCTTTATACAAAGACTCCGTAGCAGTTTTTGTTTCGTCTATATCTTAAAAAATGGCTGAGTTATAGCATTTTGAATTTCTAGCGAAGCTGACATTTTGAAACGTCCTGAATTTTGTCACGCGATAAAAGGCGTATTTATGGACCGATTTGGATGTAACTTCGTTTATGCATAGTACAGACCAATGTCTCGAACGAGTTCATTGGCCAGCTTCATCCGCCATCTTGTTTAAAAATGGCGGCCATTTAAAATTTTAAGAAAAATTTAAATTTGAAATGTGGTAACAAATATTTAAAATTGAAAAAATATTTTTTTTCGTATGTGTTTGACCTTGATAAAAAGATTCGGGAACAGTTCTTGTTTCGTCTATATCTTAAAAAATGGCTGAGTTATAGCATTTTGAATTTCTAGCGTGGCTGACATTTTGAAACGTCCTGATTTTTGACAGGTGATAACAGACGTCTTTATGAACCAATTTGGATGTACCTTGGTGTGTACATAGTACATACAAATAACTCAACCGAGTTCGTTGACCAGCTTCATTCGCCATCTTAATTCAAAATGGTGGCCATTTAAAAAAATTAAAAAAAAAATAAATTTAAAATGAGATACCAAAAAATTGGAAAATGAAAAAGATTTTTTTGTATGTGTCTGACCTTAATACAAAGATTCCGGAACAGGTATTGTTTCGTCTACATCTAAAAAAATGGCTGAGTTATAACATTTTGAATTTCTATTGTGGCTGACATTTTAAAACGACCTGAATTCGGCACGCGATAACAGGCGTATTTATGAACCGATTTGAATGTAACTTGGTCTGTACATAGTACATACCAATGTCTCGACCGAGTTCGTTGGCCAGCTTCATTCGCCATTTTGTTTCAAAAGGGTTGCCATTTTTTTAAAAAAAAATGTAATTTAAAATTTAAAATGAGGTATTAAAAATTGGAAAATGAAAAAGATTTTTTTTATGTGTTTGGCCTTGATACAAAGATTCTGGAGCAGTTTTTGTTTCTGAAAATTTTTTCTTTTGTTTATATCTTAAAAAGTGGTTGAATTATAGCACTTTGAATTTCTATCATGGCTAACACTTTGAAACGATCTTGTATTTTTCACGCGATACCACACTTATTCGCCTATTTCGATGGAAGAAGGCATGTGGATAGTATACATCAATATCTCGACCAAGTTCGCTGGCCAGCTTCATCAGCCATCTTGTTTCAAAATGGCGGCCATTAAATAAAAAAAAAATTATATTTAAAGTGAGGTGCAAAAAAAGTAGAAATTGAAAAAGGTTTCTTTCTTAAGTATTTGACCTTGATATAAGGATTCAGGAGCATTTTTTGTTTGTCTTTATCTTAAAAAATGGCTCAGATATAGCAGTTTCAATTTCTAAAGTGGGTGACATTTTGAAAAATCTGATTTTTTGCCTGCGACAGCACTCCTATATATCAACCGATTCCGATATGAGTGAGCATGTGCACAGCAATTACTAAGGTCTCGACCAAGTTCACTGGTTACCCTCATCTACCATGTTGTCTTAAAATGGCAGGCACTTTAAGAAATCGACGAATTTGGCAGCCAAATATAAGTGACTTTAAATAAAAGCAGCTTGGATAAAGCTAATTTCGCGAAATTCTCATTCATAATGATTTAGTATTGATAAAAATTAGTATTGAATCTCCTACATTCGGTTTCCACTTAATTGAGCTTCGTGTGTTTGAATAATATAGGTTGGCTGTTTAAAAATAAGGAATATGAAAGCTACCTCTTCCTCCCGGCACTGGACGGAAGGACGTTTTTTAATAAGATTAAATTTATCATGTTACTAAGGCAGCAGACGATATAAACGATATCTTTGGAATAAGGGAATAAAAAATTTTGTTGATGTTTGTGATAAAACGTGTTTCTGCATTTTTAAACATTTGTAATAATTAAGTGCAATTAAATAATCTCTAATTATTTGCATGCTAGGTAAAAGAGTTATAGTAATACCCGCTACAGCTTTTTAATATTGCAGCGTGGCGTACGTAATATGGAATGCGTCTTGCAATAGAAATGTAATTGTTGTGGTAATAATTTTATTGTCAATTTTAAATTGTTGGCAGGTGCTATATCGAAAAATATTTAAATTTGATAGGAAATTGCTGAAAATTTGGTGGATTTTTATTAATCAATATTAAAATTTTAAAATATTTCGATTCCGGATTGCTTTAGTTGCCTCGGCCATGTTTTAACACACAAGTACATAATATTTCACAATTCTGGCTTCCAAACTGTGGATTTGCATAGCATTTAATTCATATAAATTCATTTGCATTAAACTCATTTTTGCTTTCAAACGCATGAAGTCGGTAAGTTTTCTTATTCAAAAGGTATATAATGTGCCGTAATGGTCGATGTCTTGATAGAGGACGGAATATATATTTTTTTAAATGATGTCAAAGTGGGCATTTTGAACCGATCCGTGGGCATTTTATAATCCAAGTTCTAATTAATATAACGGAAAATAAAAATATAAGTCGCTTATGAATCTCTTTAAAATCACGTCAGCATGTTTCATGTTTTTCCTTTTAAAAATGAATCTCAAAATGTGTCAGAAAATTTCGATTTGTTGAGCATGTACAAAATTTTTTTGAATGCTGCCTTAACATTATACTGATAAAACCATTTCCTATATAAAAATGAAATTAAAAACTCGTCAAAAGCGGCCAGATAAAATTGTTAAAGTGGGTTTATCTCTAAAATGATTTAGTTTTTGTTTGTGAAATTAGTACTTAATTTCGAAATCTACCTGTACATGTAGGCCGAGCTGTCGGGGATTTTTTCATTTAATACAATTATATAAATGTAATAAATTAAAAGATTTGTTAATAAATACCATATTATTTTTCGATATATATTATGTAAGTAATATGCAGATCTTACTGTCTTGACTCATTTCCTTATTTACACTTATTAATTATTGTATCGAGACTTGAATATCATATGTTCTTTAAAAAACTCTTTTGTTAATTTTTAAGGATTTTGTATGAATTGCTTATACAATACAAATGGTGTATCTTAACATTTTCTGCAAACTTGACTTTAATGATAATTAACCGATCTTATAATATAAAAAAAACTATTAAGTAAACTAAATAAAAATAAATGAAAAAAAACGCTACATTTTATTAAAAATCACAACTATCCTACAATAAATATATGTCCTTAGAGTTTCAATTTCCATCAGAAAATTTTATTTCACCAATTTTGGAGTTTAAATTAGAAATCGGATAAATCATACATCTGGGTTAAGAAAGTTTAGCTATTATTTCTTTAAATAATTGTAAAATACTTTTACACGTCCTTCTAACATAACGAAATATTAGTTTTGTTTAGTTAAAAAAATTGCGTTTCAATTTGTTTATTTTCTGCAAAAGCTATGATTCCATATTGCATTTAACAATTGAAAGTTATAATGCGATTTTCAAAAGTTCATAATTATTTCGGTATTCTAATAAACTCGCAATTAAAGAACATTACTTCACATGAATGATTCACTACGAAAAGTTATGCACATTCAAGTGAAAAAATTAATTACTTTTTTTTATAATATTTCATTTATTTAAAGAAAAGCATATTGCATAGCAATGTATAATAAATGTCTAAGGTGTCTAATTGATTTACAGAAATAACAAATGTCAATATTATTAATTTTCCCCATATGTAAAAAAAAAAAAAAAAAAAAAAAAAAAACGTTTCCTCTTTCATATTTATTTTCATATATATAAATAAGCTTTCGAATTTTGCTGGATTTTATAATACTGTTAATGCAAAACACCAATATAAATATATGTATAATCATAATACATTAGATCTTACGTGTGTTATTTATATTCTTTTCATAGGATCTACAAATCGACTACTCTGGGTCATACTTTGACACTGTAAGTAAAAAGAAAAGCATTTATGTTCTTATGAGATTTGCTATTAATTTATTACGAACTTCTTTTATCTTACATATAATTGTACATGTGTACTTATGTATATGTGTTACACTTAACACTAGAATTATTGGCTGTCATCTGTGACCCAAGACTTGATTTTTCGCACCTATCGGTTTTGCTTTTCAAAGTAAAACTTTGAATCTTTTTGACTTCCCCTAAATACTCAGTACAATGTCTTAAAAAGAATTTAGTCGAAATCGAAAGAAATTTTTTTCATGTACACATATATATTACTAGAATTACCATGCTGGGTCATCGGGGACCCGAAAAAATAAGGTCATTTTTTAAAATTTCAACAGGGCTTTTAACTGTATATATTTTTCAGTAACAAAGGACTAATATAAGCAGATGTATCGCACTTACTTTTCACTAAGGGGGGTGGGTGGGGGCGTCATCACATATCTATAACACACCTGCAGGCAAATGTGTGAGATTTTATCTTATTTCAAGCTATTTTAAGAAAGTTGTAGAATGTTGCTATCTACGTTACACCTTAGAAACTAAGTAAATAGAATATTTTGCTTGTCATAAACCACGCGGGGCAAGAAAAAAAAAAGTTTGTTAGTGGTATTCCAGTTTCGCACATTTTTAGTTATGGCGTCGCGACGGCGGTCATTCGATTGAGAAAATTTTGAAATTGTGAAGCGAACTTTCATAAAATGATTTTATCGACGAAATTATATCTTATGATGATGACAAATTTGACATAAATGTGGAAACAAATTTTGGTGAAAATGCCTGTAAAACCTCATCGTCCGAATCCAGTTCAAGTGACAGTAAACCAAATGAAAATAGCCATGTAAACTCTATGGAGGAAGTCATGGAACACCAATAAATCGTAAGTGTTTTGAAGAAAATACAAAATAAAGGAAAGACATACAACAGGCGCGAAAGGTACAAAATAAATTACCCTTCAAAGCCATTTGCAAGAGACGAAAAAGGGAACTACATGGATGATAGAACCGCAATATACAATATCTTTGGGTCAATGACATATACGAAATCTAGAGATTCAAGATCTTGCGGTCATAAATGTTTAGGTAGTTTTTAAAGATACAACAAGTTCTAATATAAGCAGAAATGTCTTCATACTAAAATTACAGATAAATACATTGCAAAATAACCTGAAGTTATCCGTCCATGAACCAGCACAGAAGTTTAAAATAAATGAAAGCTTTGCCAGATAAACCAATGTAAGACAGCAAAGCTAATACTGTGGGTGGAAACCGTTTATAACTCGTGTGTCCATTATGTACAGCCAAAAAAATAAGAACCAAATACCATGTCATTTTGCGTGAATTGATTGGACGGAAAATTGTATTATGCAAGTAAAAAAAAAAAAAAATGACGGATATATATATATTTAAATTTCTTGTGTTTTAATATCTTATTAATCTATAAAAACATTATTACGGAATTTAAATCGATCAATCATACGTATATAAATTATTTAAAAGAGCCGTCAAAATATCAAAGCATCTAGTATTTCGAAATTAGAATTCACCAAATTTTATATTTTGCTATAGTCTAGAAGCTAAATTGTAATAATCATAAATTAAAAGTCATTGTATTAATCACCAATCCTTATTGTATCTCTATCCATCTCTGAAGGCCATGGATGAGATACGACTTACCCAGGTATTTCTAGGTATACAAAAAACACGGTAATACTAGTGTTAACACAATTATATCAATATAATAAAATAAAAGTTTTCGTAATAAGTACCATAATTGTTTTCGATATATTTTGTTCGTAATATGGAAGATCTTACTATAAGGACTAATTTCCTCATTTACACTTTTTACTATTTATGGTATCGAAACTTGAATATCATGTGCAGTCTAAATAAAAATCTTCCTTGTAAAAGTTTATTTACCTTCTAAGGATAATTATTTAATTTGATTATATTATTTAAATCTAACATATGTCAAGTACGAGGAATATTAATTAAAATTTACAGTCTAAAAATAATCAGTCAACTTGATTTTATCAATTGAATCTAAAAACTGTCATATTTGGGAAAGTTAATTGTTATTTATTGATTTAAAGAACAATTTAATATGTTACTTTAACTCTAATATTATATTATGGACTCCAGAATTGCACATTGTTTAAGTTTATTCGGATTTATGATATTAAGAATGCATTTATTACTTTTTTTAAAGCCAGTCACTGTCAAAAATATTTATGATGGATAATTCAGTTTTACGTACTAGATTTAAAATTTTAAAAAAGGCGTTGGGTGTTTTGAATTTTCAAATAGTTAACTTTAAAATTATCATTTATATGTAAAAAAAAAAAGTGATGCAGATATACATCTATAATATAATAAAAATAATTTTGGTCTTTAAAAATATAATGTTTCTTCGATATATTTTGTTAGCGATATGCAGATCTCTGTTTACTGACCGATTTATCATTCTTACTATTTATGTTATTGTAATATGCATACGAAGATCAATTTAGTTAAAGTCTTTTGATATTTTATAAAGATTTTTGGTATGATTTCTTGTGCTAAATATTTAAAACACAATACAAAATTTGAATCACGTACCTGTTTGCAAAAACTTAACTTTTATGATATGTAACATGTCTCACAAAATGAGAAATATCTATTTATTATCTAAATTAAAATAAATGGGGAAAACGCTACATTTAACAAAAAAAAAAAAAAATAACAGTTCTATAGAAAAAATATATATTTAGTGTTACATATTTTCCAAAATATATTATTCCATATATTTTGGAATGTAACTTAGAGATCAGGATAAATCATACATCTAGATTCCGAAAGTTTAACTATTATTTCTTTAAATAATTGTAAAATCCTTTTACTCGTTGTCTTTTTAAAATGTTAATTGTGTTTAGTTCAAAAAAAGAAAAAAAATTGCGATTCAATTTTCTTTTCAACAAAAATTATGATTCTATATTGTATTTAACAATTGAAAGTTATAATGTGATTTTAAAAAAGTTCATAATTATTTCGGTATTCTTATAAACTTAAGAAGATAAGAAAAATTTTTTCGCATGAAAGATCCACTAAAGAAAGTTATGCACTTTCAAATGAAAAAATTAATTACTTTTTTATAATATTTTAATTATTTAAAGAAAGCATTTGTTGTAAATCGTAATAACTTTTTAAGGAGTCTATTGTTTTTTAGAAAAATAAAAAATGTCAATACTATTAATTTTCCCCATGTGTTAAAAAAAAAACGTTCCATTCTGTTTCTCATTTATTCATATATATGTAAATAAACTTTCGAATTTTACTGGATTTTATAAAACCGTTATTACAACACCAATATAAATATATGTATAATCGTAAAACTTAATTCTTACGTGTGATATGTATATCCTTTTCTTAGGATCTACAAATGTACACCGCAAGGACATACTTAGAATCTGTAAGGAAAAACAAACAAGTATGTTCTTATGAGATTTTCTATTAATTTATTGCGAATTTCTTTTTTCTTACATATAATCGTATTTGCGTATATATGTATAAATTTTAGGTAGGTTTAGTTTGAAATTCTACCTATTGGGATAGCTCCTACGTTCGAATTTCGGAAAACTATTTGCAGATTTACACCGATCGTGACCCATAGAACCCAAAACAACTCCTAGTAAAAAAATGTATATATGTATCACTTTTTTATGGACACAATAACATCCATAATTCTGCACAAATCTTTTCCAAACTGATACATAAAATCAAGGGTCATAAATTCTCGGTCAAGTTCTTTAATGGGCAAAATCGGACAAAGGGGGTAGAAATTCGGAGGGGGTTTTTGAAAAACGAAAAAAACCCCATAACTTTTTAATCATAATACATATCGTTTCAGTTTAATGTTATTGTTACTTATAAATAAATTGGGCAAAAAATTATGTATGACAGATTTTTGATAAAACTAAAAATGGACTCAAGAAGCGAAAAAAATAGGATTTTGGGAAGAAAGAAATCATAACTTCGTCAATTCTTAAGATATAAAATCCAATAAATTTGTTATAAATTGTCTTAATATTATCTACAACTTTTATACTGACAAGTTTTTGATAGGAACAATTCCTACCGCAAAAAAATTAAAAACGAAAAATATGGGGGAGGGAGAAAAATAAATTCATAACTTCATCAATTCACAAAACATGAAATCCGGCTGAATTTATTATAGATTTTCTTAATATTATCTCCACCTTCTATATTGACAAGTTTTTGATAGAACCAATTCTTACAGCAAAAACAAATTAAAATTACATAGAAGTTGAAGAAAAATATATCGTATTAAGGTTGTATTCAAATCCAAACTCTGATAAGTTTTTTGAAACAATTGACAAGTTTTAGATAGAACCAATTCTTACAGCAAAAACAAATTATAATTTCATAGAAGTTGAAGAAAATAATGTCGTATTAAGAATGTATTCAAATCCAAACTGCTTATTTTCTGACTCATTTTTAAATTCATTTTTGCTTTCAAACGCTTCCAATTGTTCTTATTCAAAAGCTATATAATGTGCCGTAATGGTCAATATCTTGATAGAGGCAGAATATATTTTTAAAAATGATGTCAAATTGGACATTTTGAACCGCATCTTACAAAGTGATTGTGTCGGAAACGAAAAATATGGTCCTACTGAGAAAATAATTGTTTATAACCCAAGTTCTTATAAATTGAACGAAAAATAAAAATATAGGTCGCTTATAAATCTCTTAAAAATCACGTCTGCATAATTCATGTTTTTCCTTTTAAAAATGAACCTCAAAATGTGTCAGAAAATTTCGAGTTGTTGAGCATGGAAAAATATTTTTTAAGTACTGCCTTAACATTATTCTGATAAAACCAGTTCTTATATAAAACTGAAATTAAAAACTCGTCAAAAGCGGCCAGATAATGTTGTTAAAGTGGGTTTATCTCTAATCATGACTTAGTTTTTGTTTGTGAAATTAGTACTTAATTTCGAAATCTACCTCCACCTGTAGGCCGAGCCGGCGGGATATTTACATTTAATACAATTATACAAATATAATAAAGTAAAAGATTTGGTAATAAATACCATAATTTTTCTCGATATATATTATGTAAGTAATATGCAGATCTTAGTGTCTTGACTCATTTCCTTATTTGCACTTCTTATTATTTATTGTATCGAGATTTGAATATCATGTGTTCTTTAAAATAACTCCTTTGTTAATTTTTAAGGATTTTATATGAATTGCTTGTACAATACAAATGGTGTATCTTAACATTTTCTGCAAACTTGAATTTATTGATAATTAAGCAATCTTACAATATAAAAAATCTATTGAGTAAACTAAATAAAAATAAATGGAAAAAATGCTACTTTCTTTTAAAAAACACAACTATCCTACAGAAAATATATGTCCTTAGATTTACAATTTCCATCAGGAAATTATTTCACCTATCTTGGAGTTTAAATTAGAAATCGGATAAATCATACATATAAGTTCTGAAAATCTAAGTATCATTTCTTTAAATATTTGTAAAATCCCTTTCCACGATTAATAGAAAACAATTTCAAATTTGCTTAGTTGAAAAATTTTGCATTTCAATTTTTATTTATCTACAATAAATTCCTGGATTTTTTAATTCATTTAATAATTGAATAATATTGTGATCTGATTCTGAAAAGAATGTAATTATTAGGACGAGCGAAGCGAATCCTCTACTAGGCTACACAAATTACATTTTGTCGTACACTTTACAAAAAAACTACTCAGTATTTTGACTTGAAATTAAACGTTAAAATAAATTATGGCCTGTAGATTTGCACAATATTATTTTTTTTACTGAATAACCTTAAAAAAATTATTATTTTAATTAATTTATTTTACATGCTTTTCCATTATGGACGTATTTTTGCAAATAAAAAATGAAACACGCCTATTTTTAGAAGAAAAAATAAATCATGGAGTTAGTCATTGTAGATAGAAACATGATTAATTAAATAGTTTCACGATTTTTTTTAATGAAATTTTTAAAATACCTTTTTTATGAAAATTATAGCATATTTTTAATGATTTAAAATTTGTGAAAATTCAGTTATTTACATTCAATAATAAAAGTATTTTTTAGTGTTAAGGCAGATGTCAGACGAGCGATTTTGAAAATCAGCATTTTCGACGCTCTCTCTTGAGAGCATACGAATCTTCTGGTCTGTTCAGACGAGCGCCCACAAATCGTTGCGGTAAAAATTACGAAAAGCTTCACGTCGAGGATCGGCGTTTCCCCCAACTCGCTGGGAGCTGGTGGCGTGCTCAAGTCTTTTGTTTCTTCTAGGTTGTCCAGACGAACCGAAGTTTTGACGCTGGCTTTAATTTTTTTTATCAGTGATTCGTAAGTTGTTGGTTCTGGACGTTCTGGTAGCGTATCGAATTTTTTCGCTAGAATTTAAAATGAATTTAATACACGTAGATTAACTAATTTTTGAAATACAAAAGTGTTCAATATAGTTGGACACCTCATGCTTACATTATATAAAGATAAAAATTAAAATATAATAACTTGGTTAAAGGCATCCTTGATTAAAAAAAAAAAAAAAAAAAAAAAAAAAAAGAAAGAAAGGAATCAGAAAAATCTAAAGAAGATTAGGAAGTTATCGATAAATTATATGAATTAATTTTGTTTCATTTAAACAAACAAGTTGGAAATTGCTCATCAAACGTGGCAAATGAGGTGCATTCGTAATAAGTTTTCGTAAATAGTTTCATAAATATTTTTTGCACCGAATTGTACTGATTGTATATTTGAGTGCACTTCATAAGTGCATATAAATTTCATTCTGCTCGAAAGGCTGTAACATCATTAAAATACACTTGCAATAATTTTTTTCTCATTGGCCGTAATGTAACGGAAGATTTTGACTGTCTCTGTCATTAATCTATACATCCGATTTACATAAAATTTGAAACGACTCGACAAAATTTTGCAAAAATTATATATTTAAAATTTCAGACCATTCGGAAGGCTGTAACATCATTAAAATGCACTTGCAATAATTTTTTCCCATTGGCCGTAATCTAACGAAAAACTTTTGACTATCCCTGTAATTAAACTATACATCCGATTTTCATAAAATATGAAATGACTCGACAAACCTTTGCAACAATTATATATTCAAAATTTCAGGCTATTCGGTTGGGTAGTTTTTGCTCTGTTATATGCGGACAGACGGACTGAACGACGACTATAGATGCTACGTATTTATATTACGAACGCACCTAAAAAAGCATTTAAAATTATGCTAATGTTGCAAGTTAACGTTTTATAAGAAAAGTATTTAAATAGTAAAGTATTATTATAAGGAAAAATTGAATGTAATCTTTATCAAATACTACTACTAATAATAATATTTTGTCCTAGTATGTACTAAATTAAATTCATGGGTAATTGCAGGGGTTTTTCTTTGCGGGGTAGGGGGCGAAGGAGGCATTTTGCGAAAAGTAAATGCTAAAGTTTTCGTTTCGGGGGAACTTTTTTTCTTTACAAATTACAGATTTTTAAACCTAACAATGTTAAAATAATTAATTAATAGCATGTTTTTATGGAATATAATTTTGTGAAAGGGCCTGTTTTATAATTACGATTTTTGAGAAGAGGCCTGTTTTATTAAATGGATTTTTGTGACGGGGCCCTAAATAGACAGCAAATATTGCATTTGTTAATAGTAATGAATATTTAATAATAATTCTTTGAAATTAAAATCATTACAAGTTAGATCTGGTTTTGAAAATCCAGTATGGGAAAGGAGACAGCAAAACAGAGCCTCTGTGGTCATATCCGGTACCGGTTCTATTTACTGCGAGCATATAGTTTTAAAAATACTGTAATTTATTTTTTTAGCTCACAGGCTATCAAAGCTTGAGAACTAATGTGCCCGCCGGTTCTGTATGTACGTACGTATGTACGTAACGCGATAACTCTTGATGGAAACATCCAATTTGCTTCAATTTTTTTTCTATTTTCATTCTATTAAGGCGCTTCCCTGATTAGTTTTGGGGATTCATTGGTTAAGTATAAAGGGAGACAACGGGGGCTAATTCCAACTTTAATTTAGATAAATGTTTTTTTATGCAGAATTATCCGGTTTGCTTCAAAAAATTTGTCTACGTTCATTCCGATAAAGCTCTCCTCTGATTAGTCTTGGGGGTTCATTGGTTAATTATAAAGTTGGAAAAGAGGGGGGGGGGTCTAGACTCCCCTTTAATTTAGATAAATGGGTTTTTCAAGCAGAATTATTCGATTTGCTCCAAATTTGGTATACCGGTTTATTATGTTAAGGAGCTTCCCTGATTAGAGTTGGAGGTTCATTAGTTCAGTATAAATCGGGAAAAGAGGGCTAGTACCCCGCCCCTTTAAATTAGATAAATATGTTTTTCATGCAGAATTATTCGATTTGCTCCAAATTTGGTACACCAGTTTATTATGTGAAGGAACTACCTTGATTAGGTTGGGAGGTTTATTGGTTAAGTATAAAGGGGGTAACGGGGGATAGTTCCCCTTTAATGTAGATAAATGGTTTTTTCATGCAGAATTATTCGATTTGATTCAAATCTGATATACCGGTTCAAATCTGATAAACCGAGTTAAAAGGAAAGCTATCTTCTTTGCTATTTTTGAAGCAAATATAGGTAAGTTTAGTGAAGTGGCCGTTCCATTTTCTTTCCTTTCTTTTCTTTTCTTTTTTTTTGTATATTTCTTTTTTCTAATTTCTCGAATAACTAATATAAAATTACAAAATCATTTATTTCCTGCAGAAGATCCATTTTGCTTTTTGAAAACATCGAATGGAAATCATTCTGTTGCGGCGATAAATAATGTCGTCTGCTCTGTGGGGCGGGAACGGTTCATAGATCGCTCGTCTGACCGGGATAGCGCAGGTGTTTATTTTTCTTGTTGAAACCACAAGCGTTCAAAAAGTCGTTCGTCTGACATTTGTCTAAGAAATCAAATACACAATTTATTCTTCTTATGTGAAAATATTTACGCAGACGATACTTACGCATTAAAAAAAATTATTTTACGATTTTTTTTTTGTAAGCTAGCAACAAAAGAATTGTAAACAAAGAAGATTAATTGTTAAATTTGTTATACCATAAACTAGCTGTTTAACCCGTTCTATGCACGGTAGTTCACGAATTTAATTCTAAAACCATAATTAAAAATAACTATTCGTTTTAGTCAAATATTTTACTACTACTGTGCCCTTTTTTTTAATAAAATTAAATTTATCATGTTACTAAGGCAGCAGACGATATAATGGAATAAGGGAATTCCATAAGGATAATCTTTGGAATAAGGGAATAAAAAATTTTGTTGATGTTTGTGATAAATCGTGTTTCTTCATTTTTAAAAATTTGTAATAATTAAGTGCAATTAAATAATCTCTAATTATTTGCATGTGAGGTAAAAAAGTTATCGAATACCCGCTACATCTTTTTAATATTACAGCGTGGCGTACGTAATATGGAATGCTTCTTGTAATAGAAATGTAATAGTTGTGGTAAGAATTTTATTGTGAATTTTTAATTGTTGCCAGGTGCTATAACGAAAAATATTTAAATTTGATAGGAAATTGCTGAAAATTTGGTGATTTTTTATTAATCAAAAATAAATATCAAATATTTCAATTAGTTGCCTCTGCCATGTTCTAATACACAATTACATAACATTTCACAATTCTGGCTTCCAAACTGTGGATTTGCATAAGCATTACAGACAGACAAATTTTCATTTTTATATATTAGATAAAACATTACGAGGCAATTCTTAGTTATTTGGCTGAATTTACATTTCTGAAATTAAAATGCGCCAAAACATAAAATAACGTTTTTGCTTAATAAAGATGCAATATTAATGTAAAAAAATATTGTTACTTTCAAATATTTATCTTATTACTAGGGGGCTCTACCCACTGCAATCTACGCCCTTCAGCCAACCGTGCAGACACCAGAGAATCTAAAAGCACGCTAATCTGATCGGTTTTTGAAAGATTAGAGAAGATTGAATTATAATGAAAAAACCTGTAGCGATCTCACTGTAACCGGGTTTCCATTCATTTGCCTTTTATTGCGAAAATTTAAGACCGAATCAGTTGCTGTTAAGAATTCCAATAGTTGTTTTCGTGTTTGATTAAAGAAGATCAGTTAACCATTTGAAAAGAAGCTAAAATAAATTGAATTAAGTAAACAGAATCTTTGCCTTCCGATATTTTTTAACAGCGTTCTAATACGATTGACATAATGCAATTTACTACAATTACTACAATTTGCTGCTTTAACCTCTTCAAGGGCGGTGGTTGATTTTTGGACCACTTAATTTTGATTATTAAATGCCACATTGGCACCAGAATATAGGAATGAAAATTTTCCTTTTATTAAGTAAGTGAACAAAAGCATTTTCGTATTTGGAAATAAATTTGTTTGTAAATTTTGGTGCCATTCACTGGTTTCAACATTTTACGAACAGAAGTACCTTGCTCCTGAAAGAGTTGAACGCATATTAATGTATTTATTATTTTAAAGTATGCTTTCTCTTTTAATATTAACGTGTAAATACAATTTTCAAAACATAATTTTCAATATTTTCCTGCTTTTAAGACGTACTCATTTAATAGTAATTTCAAAGTTTTTTTTTCTGTTTTTAGTAGTCACGTGTAAATAAATTTTTAATCGTGAAGAAATATTATTCTTTGCGCTGTTTTTAGAATTGAAAACAATCTCTATAATAACAGCCTAAGTCATGTGACTATCATCAACAGTTCCGGGCGGATCCCTTCGCTTTTTATATTCCAGGCGGCCATTTTGGTACTTTAATGTTAGCCAGCCACAGAGGTAATAAGTCGCGAAATATTATTCTATCACCATCATTTCACTTATATTATAATAGACCAAGCCATGTAACTGCCATAAACAATTACGGGCTGATCCCTTCAGTTTTCATACGAAAGGTTTCAATTTTGATTAAAGAATCATATTTATTTTTTCGAATAAAACTACATAAAAGTTGCCATGATCGCAAAGAATTCTTGGTACTTTTATGTTAGCCGAGTGAAAATCTCGCCAATAGCTTTTTTTTTTTAACTCGCCAGTTACCATTTTTTTATTTTTCGAGTGGAAAATTCAAACGGTACTACTTGGTTATCCCGTCGTCAGAAAAACTATCACCAAACTATAAGATTAAATGCCGATAATGGTTGATCGTAAATGTCACATTCCCCTTACTTTAAGGAAGTTACACATGTTTACGCCATCAAGTGATTTTTATTTCGACGTTTTATTTGTATTTTTATTAGTGTTATACTAATTTATTTGTTCTTTCGTTATTTAAAATAAATATTATGTCAATTTGTATAATTTCGCGAGTGGTTTGGCGATTTATATAATTTGGCGAAATTGGTAAACGAAATAACTAAGTAGTACAATTAAAACATTGCTTTAAAGTTTAAATTAAATGTCATGATTTGTTGCATTATTTAATACTAGCCGCGCTTGGACACCAATTTGGTCTCCCTTAAAAGTATGCTAAGCTTTGTATCATGTTGCTTTTATTCATATTTTAATTTACTGTCTCAGTCCTTTACCAAATCGGAGGATTCTGTTAGAGATATCGAGAACTCTGTATTTTTATGTTAGCTGAACGCAGATGATAAATCGCCAAACAGAGTTCTCGTCGAATATTTTCGTATTTCATTAAAAATATATACCTTTCACTCATTTTTTTTTAAACACATAACTTTAATTTTAATCTGAAACATTTAATATTCATGACTTTCCATTATTTCATAGAAAATAAAAAGAGAAAAATAACAGAAAAAGAAAAATAATACCATAAACCATGACATTTAATTTCAACATAAAAGCATTATCTTAATTTACCACGCGAGAAACGAAAAAGGCTAACTGGAGTCTTAAAAAATGCTATTGGCTCCCGGCTAACATAAACGTACCGAGAATTCTTTGCGATCACGGCAAATTTTATGTAGTTTTACTCGAAAAAATAATTTTTATTAAAAATAGCCACTTTGCATATGAAAGGTGAATGAGTCAGCCCGTAATTGTTTATGGCAGTCACATAATTTGGACTAATATAATACAGATGAAATAATGGCGATGGGACAATATTATGCGATTTATCACCTGCGCCCGGCTAACATTAAAGTACCAAAATGATCGATTGGCATATAAAAAGTGAAGCGGTTAACGCAGAACTGTTTATGACAGTCACATGATTTAGGCTATTATTGTAGTGATTTAGGACAGATATGATATACGCACCGGGTTTTTACGACAATTTGGCGAAAACCCCGTTTTTGAAAACCAGTTACATATGTATTTTTAAATTATTTTCTATTATTTTTAAAATGAAATAACAATAAATAATAAAAAAAAAAACTTTGATTAATAACTATAGAACAAAACAATTTATAACTTTTTTTTTAAATAAAAAGAAAATAAATGTAAATAAACATTTATTAATTAATAAGCAACAATAACCGGGTTTCAATGCCAGGTAAAATGATAATGAAATACAAAAAAAAAAAAAAAAAAAATCCGACGAGAGAAATGTTTGGCGATCGTCGTTTGATCTACGTCGCGCTAACATAAAAATTCCGAGTTCTTGATTTCTCTATCAGAATCTTCCAATTTAAGGAAAGATTGTTCAAGTAAATTGAATTATGAATAAAAGAAACATGATACATTTCTTAGCATACTTTTAAGGGAGGCCAATTTGGTCGCCAAATTAGTTTAAAATAATAATTTTTTCTAAAATATGAAAAAAATATCTGTTATGATTAAAATATGAGTTGCCATCATTTGAAAAAAGTGTTTAAAATTAGCAAAAAATTAATATCTCGAAAACTAATTTGAATTTAAAAATTCTAATACAAGTTTTGATATCTGAAGATCAATACGGATTTTTGGTGTTAATTTTATCGCATAATATTCCATATTTTAAAAGAAATCGCCGTGAAACATAATCAGTTGTTTATTCAGTCGTTTCATAAAGTCGTTTCATAAATTCGTTTCATTAGGATTTTATATATATAGAGTAGAAATAATGCTTTGCGAATCCAAACAAAGCAGGGCTTTTGCTAGTTTCCATGTTTTCACAATTAAAGGAATTTTTTCCAATTCAATTATTGATCATAAACAGTTCTTTAGATTCAAATTAATAGTTTAGATATTTTATTTATAATTTGAGGTCTATTTAAAGTAAATGATCTTTGGATACATATGCATATTAAACTGTTTAAGGTGACTAATTTTTTGAATGAAATAAAAAAAATCTGAGAATTAGTCTGCAATTACACCCTGATGTTAAAAAACGTTTCGTTCTGTTACATATTTATTCATGTACATAATTTTTTTTTTGAAATTTTCTGTATTACTTAGGTTAAGGTGCCCTATTATCGTCCCTCAGTCACTTTTAGGCCCTTGGAAGTTGTAATTTTCAGTGGAAATCTACCAAATTTGGGTTTTACATAGACTAACTAAGCACGCACATAGAAACATAGGCAAATGTCATACAAAAAAATTTTAACAATGCGAAAAATTGTTTTTTCAAAAGTATCTAAAAAATGCAAAAGAAAAAAGGTCCCAATTTCGTCCCCCCAGAAAATTCAATAAGCCGAGGCTTAACTTATAACTAAATGAAAATTTAATTCTAAATGAGTAAGTAATTTAATTTTCATTAAAGTAAGACACAAAGAAATGTATTAATTATCAGTGGAAGAATAATATAACGAAACATTAGCAAATGTGATGAAAAAGCATTCCTAATTTCGTCCCCGGCACGAAAATAAGAACTGCAAGCAGGACGAAATTGGGACCACGCTACATCCCAATATGACGAAGCTTCATTTCCCGTAAGATGAAGTGAGCATCCTAAAACTCACTGTATGCTACTGTCAGCACCTTACCAACGTAAAATACATGCAATGAATAAGAAATAAATACTCACAGTACAGTAAACAACGTTCTACAAACGACGTATTAAGAACTCGGGTCTTCTAAAAATAGCAAATTAGCCGTTTTCATTTATGTATGCGTCTTGGCGAACGAAACTTTCAACACTGTCCGCTTTTACCTCTCGTCCCCTGTGCCTTGCGTCATTAAGTGGCGACACTTTCGCAAAAACGGAGAAGTTAAGTGGGACGAATTTAGGAGAGGGGACGAAATATGGGCACTTTACCCTATCCATCATTAGGATGAGCGAAGCGAATCCTCTACTAGGCTACACAAATTTACATTTTGTCGTACACTTTACAAAAAAACTATTCAGTATTTTGACTTGAAATTAAACATAAAAATAAATTAGGATCTATAGATTTGCACAATATTATCTTTTTTACAGAATAACCTTAAAAAATTATTATTTTAATTAATTTATTTTACATGTTTTTCCATTACGGATGCATTTTTGCAAATAAAAAATGAAACACGTATATTTTCAGAAGAAAAAATAAATCATGAAGTTAGCAATTAAACATAGAATCATCATTAATTAAATAAATAAAATATATTTTCATTATTTCGCCAAAATAGCTCAAAAACTGTTTTTAAATTTAATTTTCAGTGTTAAGAATTCAAATACACAATTTATTCTTATGTAGAATCATTTACGCAGACGATAGTTATGCATTTTAAAAGAATTACATTATGATTTTTTTTTTGTAGAGTGGCAACAAAACAATTGTAAATAAATAAAATTAATTGTTAAATTCGTTATATAAAGTGTTATTCGAATTCGAAGGTTGAATAATATGCATAATCCTATTACCCACCATTTGGCGTTTTTGAAAAAAGATGCCAAAATGACGATTTTTTTAATAGTTTATTTGCATTTAACATAATGTAATCCTAATAAATAAAAGGTAGAATGTTGCCATCCTTAATTTTTAAATATAGTTACTCATAGGAAAATAATGGTTTTAGAGATAAAAACGTCAGTGGAAAGTAGATTGCCTTTACATGAGCGTAGAAACAGATGGGATGTGAAATTTGATTCGTTCAGACAATTTTGGACAAAAAAAAAAATTATAATGAAAATACAGAATTATTAAAATAAACCATAATCAAACGGATGATTTTTTTTTTAGATATTGCATTTAAGAGTTAAACATAAGTATTGTATTTCATAAATTTAATAAGATAGATATAAAAAAAGATTATATCACCGGCAAGAAATAAATTTTGCATGCACGTTTTAGGAAAATTACAGAAAATTTAACGATTACTGTAAAAATTTAAAACAAACTAAAGTGCATGAAAATCATTAATGAGGCGATCACTACATCGCACTTATGAGTGCTTCGCGCGCATGAAAACTAAAAAAAAAAACATTACTGGACGCAGCAACCTCCTTGTATTGGAATAAAAAAATACACGAATATTGTTAAAGCAGCTATCACTTTATTGCATGTATCAGCGGCGCGCACATAAAAACTAAAAGAAAACATCACTGGACGTAGCAACCTCCATGTATCGGAATCCCAAAAATACACGAAAATTGTTAATGCAGCGATCACTTTACCGCATGTATGAGCGCTTCGCGCACATGAAAACTAAAAAAAAACATCACTGGACGCAGCAATCTCTATGTATCTGAATCTCAAAAATACCTGAAAGTCGTTAATGTAGCGATCACTAAAACATCGACTATCGGTAACTTTATCAAATAAGCAAAGGAAAAGAGATCACGTGTTCAATAAACAAGCAGACGATAACATTTTTTCAATACTTTTCCTCTTTTAATTTCCTGAGGTAACCGATTAATGACGTAATTAATTATTTATTTGTATAAAAAATAAAACAAAAAAATGTTTGAAATAAAAAAGCAGATTATTTTTTTTCAATGCTTTTTATATTTTAATATCATGATTAAGTTTAGTGACGTAATTTTTATTTTAATTAGCGCAAAACTAATAAATCATTAAAATTCATTAAAAATACACATAAAACGTTGAATCACTTTGACGTAACACATGCGAAATCACAAAAATATCATTGGTCAAACTTTCCAAAAATAAAAGAGCAACATCTGGCGAACTCTTGACAGTTTGGCAAGATTTCGCCAAATGGTTGGTTGAAATAGGAACCAACCCAATATAATAAGTTAATAATTCTTAGTATCAAAGAGAGCAGATTTCAAATGCTTTTCCAGAAATAGATTTTTGAAGAAATAACGTTCGTCAAGTTCTCTTCGAATATATTGTTCTAAGATTGCTAGCAAAGATTATTTGATGTAAATTACAAAGATTGGAGACATACCTATTTCAAACCATTTGAGAAAACACCAGAGGCTATTGGAAAATGTAAAAATAACTTTAAAAGAGCTTTTAGTTGAAAATTTTAAAATATTTTGTAAAATTTTGCTTCGAAAATATTTTTATTTATATCAGTCTTATATCATAAATAAAAAATTTCGAGGAAATTCTTATTTGTTTGGCTGAATTTAGATTTCTAAAATTAAAATGCGCCAAAACATAAAATAAAGTTTTTGCTTAATAAATATGCAAAAAATAA
This sequence comes from Maratus speciosus, assembly GCA_963932465.1. Classification (NCBI taxonomy): domain Eukaryota; kingdom Metazoa; phylum Arthropoda; class Arachnida; order Araneae; family Salticidae; genus Maratus; species Maratus speciosus. The sequence goes on along the minus strand of OZ010796.1, from coordinate 301,977,159 downwards.
TATAAAAGATATATTGTTATTTTCAAATATTTATTTTATTAAATAATGTTTCTCGAATCCAAACAAAGCATAGCTTTTGCTAGTACGTAGTATAGGATAAGTCTTGTAATCGTTTCAAAAATCGAAAAAAAGTGACGGATATACACGTTTCAGACACTGAAGATTCCGAAAAACATATTTTTAGAAAAAAAAATTGTCGTCCGACTGCCTTTGTGTGTGTGTGTGTGTGTGTGTTTGTGTCGGTATGTCTGTAAATGCTCTATTTCCCAAACAAATTGAGATAGAGACTTGAAATTTGGTGATTACTTAGTGTGTAATAGCGGTAAGAAGCCTATTGAATATAAGTAACCTCGATTATCCGGAATTATTTTTTTCGACTCTCGAAATATTCTTTCTGATAAAAGGGATACAAAAATTTTCGAAATTGTTTGTTTGAAGGAATGAATATAAAAGACAATAAAAAAGCACAAGCTTTGCATAAAGAATGAAATCGATCGAATAATTATTTGCCGAGATATTTGTAATAATATTTTTCACACTCTCGATGTTTCATGGCCCTTTATTTCATTCAAATTTCAATTCAAACATATATTTTAATTGGAAATGAGACGCTTAATCCGACACAGTAAACTGTTAGTTAATATGATTATAATTTTTCGAGTTATAAGGATGTTCCTTTTACGCAATTTGGTAGTACCCAATTAGTCCTTTGACCCAAAACTATTGCCAAACTATAGGATTAAATGCCAATAATGGATTAAACACGTGTTTGTTGCGTCATCAAATGCTTTTTAAATAGACGTTTTATTTGTATTTTTATTAATCTTTTAATAATTTATTTGTTCTTTCGTTATTTAAAATAAGAATTATGACAAACTATATATCTCTTCCGTCACCAAATGCCGCCAAGTTTGTCGCTAAAATGGCTATATATCGCCAAATTTGGCGACCAAAATTAGTCGCCAAAAGTGATGCCAGCTTGGCGATATCTTTAATACGCACATGTATTTCGCCAAATTCCCACGGATTTACATTTTAAACCAATAGGGTTTATTTGCTTACAGAAAATCAACAAATTGAGATATTTTAATGCAACAAAAACTAATATTAGCTTAAGGGATTATATTAATTATATTTAAGGGAATCCAATTAAATTAAATTATCAATAAAAGTAACATGATACTATCCTAGTACGCTTTACCAAACATAAATTTTAAGGGAGACCAAACTGGTCGCCAAGGGTGGCTAGTTTGTATAATTTTGAGAGTAGTTTGGCGATTTATATAATTTATCGAAATTGGTCGACGGGATAATCAGGTACTACCCTTAATTTAGTAATTAAGTATTACTATGTATTAAAAATATTTAAATATACGTTTAAATTGTATTTTGGAATTGCAATGCATTCTATAAATATTTTACACATCAGGGTGGAGTGAAAAAACTTAAAACTGGAAAATCAAAATGTCATACCGCGAAAGATTTGTGTATGGTACATGCCTGCAGAGTTTTTTCGAAATCAAGTTTTATCTTCCAGTGCCCCAGGGCCCTCCAATTTTCACCAAATTCATCAAAATGCCTTTTACAACATACAAATCGAAATAAACATAAATTTGGAAAATAAAAATGCTATACCGCGTAAAAGTTTCGTATCATACGTAGTAATATGCCTGCACAGTCTTATCGAAATCACGTAATATCTTCCAGGGTCCCGGTCATTCGAAATTTCAAAACAAAAATGCCGTAAATTCCCTTTTATCTATTGTACATGTATAATAGAATGCATCACACAAGAAGCAAAGGCGAAATATAAACATTTCATCTATGAAAAGTACACAAACTATTAATGTTCAAGAATGAAAACAGACATTTAAATATGTTAAAAGTGTTAAAAAAATCTGAAGTTCTATTAAATCAGTTCGTGCTAGACACATGCAACAGGGGATCATATAGTTATAGTGGGTTGATTGGTTGCTAAAAAATGTCGGGCAAGTGTGAATCTCTTCCCATCGTTTCTTTACAGACTGTCGGCATTAATTATAACCTCGAAACAGTTAATGACGATCTCAGTACCGATCAAAAATACTTGAATTAAATAATCCTATCTATTAAGACAGGAAGTTGTTGGGAAGACCGTGCAAATAGATTTCCTGGTATACTTTCATATTACGGATGGGTTACCACCGCCAACAGAATTTTGAGACTATATAGAAATTCTGGATTCAACGTTAAACCTGAAATTATTGACGGAGCTTGTAGTAAAGGTGTATGCACGTGCATGATTTGCAATTAAGTGCACGCCATCTTCGGGAAATTGTTTATTTTTTCAGGGATATGCCCCAATCAGTTAAGGTTGTAATTGACGCAGTAATCCAGAGCAATGCCATTTTTGCCCATCCGGAAAACCTGCTGATTGGCATGGTAACTGATGACAGGAAACACATCCGCGAGCTAAGATTTTGTAGAATCTTTAAAGCGCGAAGTGTGAGCACTAGTGGAGAAGTCAGGCAGTTCCAAATTCCTGCAATCAATCTAAGCGCAGCAGATTATATTGATCTGATTCAGTGGGATAAGGTAATAGTTACGGAACCACCTATTTTGACTAATCTTTCATACGATGATTTAAAGATCTCCAATGAAAAACGTGATCGTGAAGATTTTATTTCGTTTGCTGAGTTTCTATTCCGCACACAAAGTTTAGAAAGTTTGTGTCAAAGTGGTCACTGAAGCTGCCGTGACAGTTTGTGGTGCAAGCAACATTGATGGATTCACAAGATCCATTATGCAATATTTTGAGACCAAGTCAGATTTTAAGGTTACAAAACTCCAGTAGCACCAACAATAAACACCAAGCCGAAACATTTCGAATATTTGAATTTTTGTTTTGAAAATCACGAACTGATTTAATTGAACTTTAAAAATTTTTAACACTTTTGGCAGATTAAAAGTTTGTTTTTCATTCTTGAACTTTAATTGCTTGTGTATTGTTCACAAATAAAATGTTTTTATTGTATACTTGATTCTTGTGTGATGCATTCTATTATACATGTACAGCAGATAAAAGGGAATTTACGGCAATGTTTTCAAAATTTTGAATGATCGGATCCCTGGAAGATATTATCATATTATTATGTGGTTTCAAAATAAACTGTGCAGCATATTACTACGTACCATACGCATTTTTTCCACGGTATGACATTTTTATTTACCAATATCATGGTTATTTCGATTTATAAGTTGTACACGGCATTTTTGACGAATTTCGCAACAATTGGGGGGACCTGGGGCACCGGAAAATAAAACTTGATTTCGAAAAAACTGTTCAGACATATTACTACGTACCATACACAACTTTTCCGCGGTATGACATATTTTCCTGCTTTATCTTTTTTTATAACTTCTACAATGTGTTTTTAACGAGTTTACCAAAATTGGGGGCCCCGGGGGCACCGGAAGATAAAATTTGATTTAAAAAAACTGCGCAGTTTTATTACTGAGAACCATACACAACTTTTGCGCGGTATTACATTTTGATTTTCCGATTTTCATTTTTTTCATTCCACCCTATTACACATGTTTTATTTTCATATTTTATATTATGCATATCTATGATGGGTAAGTATTACCGTGCCCCCCAACGACTACTTTTTAATACCTTATTATTCAACACCAGTGTTAATATGTCTATAAATGTAAGACATCAATTCTTATGTACGACGTTTATATTTTTTCTTAGGGGGCGAAGAATCCTTGCAGAAATATTTTTAAAACAAAATTTACTGTGAGTAAAATAAAAACATATATGTTCTTATGAGTTGTTTTAATACAGGGTTCGTACGCTTCAAGGACTTTATAGCACCTTTTACTAGGATTTTTCTAAAGTAATAATTGACTTATTTAATGAAAAACAAATCTATCTTCTGATATAGCGACCAGTATATTACAAAATTTCTGGTACTAAAACTCTTAAAATCCATTGAATCCCGTGATGCATACGAATCCTGTAATGCATTATTACAAAATTCATTTTTCAAATTTCTTACATACACAACACATACATAGAATTATGTATGAAATTAATTTTTTATGGTGATTCGTCATTTTTACATGTAGAGTTGCCAATAATGTCAGAGGTAAAGAAGACGAGACATTTACGTTAGGGACTTGATTTACGTTTACTCTTTTCTGTGGTCTCTTTTTTTTAAATCGAACTGAGCCTATACGAGAGTTTCTTGATATTACATTGCTGCTATTTGAAACAAAAGCCCTTCTGATTCACCGTTGATTGTTTTAGCACTTCATTTTTAGGTAAAAACTCTCTCTTCTACCTGTGCAATTTGTTTTCTTTTTATCCATTTAAAATTTCTTTCAACAGGCGGCCTAAGTATAAAAGTCAGAGGCTGCTTTTAACACTTTTTGGTTTTATATTTTTTAATGGTATTTTTCTGTGGATTCACCAGTCTTGCCTCACTCCCGATTGCATCACTACACTAACGGTAATTTCAACATTTCCATTAATTGATATTTATGATTTATTAATAAGTTTCGCTAGAGGTCAGATAATATTTATGACTTAAACCTAATCATCAAATACATACAGTAGCTGGCAAAAGTTTTGGGACGATATGTATTTATGTCCTAACTTTTTCCGTAAAAAAAAATTTCTTAATGATGTAAATTAGTAATTTGTGGCTTTAGTCATCATACATGGTGTACAACTAATTATATGTATGAAAATTGTTAATTTTAAAAATATCTAACGTGAATTTGAAAAGTTGAAAGCAGAAATTTTGACACGATCTAAAAAGATTCAATTTTTTAATACTTGACACAATAATACATGTGATATTATCACCACCCTAGGGCTCCGCTATATGAGTGGCTGGAACAGAAGAATTCCACGCAGAAGCTATGTGTTCTAATCCCGTCCCTGTCTTTTGAATTACATTTTCGTTATTTCATTTCTATACGAGATGTAAGACTTCGATAACTGTGCGCAACTATCAGGGCTCCCACTTTCCCGTTTGATTAAAACCAGTGTTATTTTAGAGAAAAAATCGTGGCAGGTTTTAGCAACAACCGCAATAAAAACGCCTTTTGCGTAAGTTTCGACTAAAAATAAAAACGGGATTTTTCGTTGAAAAAATGTGGTGTTCAAAAAACGACCGAGTGGGAGCCCTAGAAATATGCAAATTAGTACCTTTACGTAGTCATGTTCTAGAATATGCGATGCTTCATACATAAAGCAAGAGACAACCTGGAACCTCAGCCGCGTTGTTGTATGCGAAACTCCCTTTTTTAATCCTTAAATCATTAGATCTCTATTTCGTACGTGAAAATATTAATGTTAATATCTGTATCAGTTTCAGTATGAAGACAGCTAAAAATACGCCTTTAGTCATTTGTCTTTTAATTATTAAAGAGGTGGGGGGAAAATACGATATTCTGCTATTACCAGAAAGTTGGGAATTCCAAAATCAACTGTTAGCCACATATTAAAATAGTGGAAGGATGGTAAAGGTGTGAGCGATCTTCCAAGATTAGGAGCCTCAAGAAAAACGACTCAATGTCAAGACGCGTTGATTCGAAGGAAGTCAGTAGCTAAGCCAAAGAAGAACTCTGTTGAAATATGTAAAGAGATGGCCGCCGAACATGCATTTACAGTGAGTAAGGACACCAAAAGTCGTCGTCTGTATGCCGCTTGGCTATGTACACGGGTCCCTGCAAAAAACCCTCTAATCCGGGCAAAGAATAGGAAAATCCAATTGAAATTCACTAAGGAGCACAAAACGTGGACAACCAAAGATCAGAAGAAGGTCCTTTGAAGCAATGAATCCAAATTCAATTTGTTTGGAAGTGATGGCAGACGTTAGATTAGTCGTCTAGACCACAATGAATCCCCGGTATCAACGCCCAACAGTGAAGCACAGAAACGGATCAGTAATGGTCTGTGGAACTTTCCATCCTCATGGAATCGCTCCCTCGTACATATCGATGGGATTATGTATGAAAGCATTTTAGAAGATCACATGCTGCCTTATGTTCATAAAAAGATGCCTCTTCGATAGATGTTTCAGAAGGATACTGACCCCAAGCACATCTGCAAAATGGTGACAAATTGGTTTAGAGCTAAGAAAATTAAAGTTTTGGACTGACCGAGTCAGTCATCCGAGATCAGTCTAATTGAATATCTTTGGGAACACATCGGAAGAGAATTTCGGACAGGAAGAACATCTTCAAAGGCAGAACGCCTTCAGGATCTTCAATCGCAGTGGGCGAAAATCCGTAGGTCCACTTAGAAAGCCTTGCTAATTCCTTGCCCAGATGATGCACCGCTCTCTTCAAAGCAAAAGCATATGAAACTAAATATTAAATATTGCTGTATTTCGTTCCATTAAGTACTGCAAATAGATGCGTCTTAAATTCAAACACATATGTGTCTGAAATTTGCCTTGATTTAGAACACATAAGTGTCTTACTATGATCATAGTATAAGCGAACTGGGAAAAACATCAGAAAAATCAGTAAACGTCTTAATTTAAGATACTGTCTTTATTCAAATGTCTTAATTTAAGACACTTTGTTTCTTCCGTTACGTAATAACCACCAGGGGGCACTCTCAGTTGCGCCTGCGTTTTAGATTTCTTTTGTTTTAACTTGACATATCTTGTAATTCCAATTGAATGCTTATACGTATGAGTAGATTTTAATTAATAATTTATTTTGACTCGAGTGGTTTTTTGCGGAATGAGAAGTTCTGTGATTTTAATTCGCATCTACTTAGCTTATTTATTTATTGAATACATACATCCTACTTGTGCGCTTGACGCCAAATGCCGGCTTATAATAAGGCGCCACGTTGTCGATATAACGACGGGAAAGAAACACTTGAATATTACATCTGGGAACTCTACAAAGAGTGTGCAAAAATTCAAGTATTTTGTCTGTTATTTATTATCAATACAAAACCCATTAACGGGTTAAAAGTTTGTGACGCAGCACTTTATCTTATGCTCTAAGAATTTTAAATATGGAACTTAAAAATAATGATATCAAATTTTGAGTGAAGCTATGCTATTTATTAAAATCTCTGTATATGTATATTATTTCATAATTTTATTTTTGCTTTATTTATAATCCCATGTGCAAAATTATGTTCAGTATAAAAAGATGTATAAAAGTTTATTCACGGATGCTTTATCATTCACATAGTTCATAAATTCAAAATATGAGTTTTAAAAGATATGATATTAAAATTTAAATGACGCCTTGATTTGGCATTAAACGATTTGTTTTAAAATTTTATTTTAATTATTTTTGGTTTGGCTAAGATATATTCACACATCTAAACAATACTTTTAATTTTCCAATACTCTGTTAAATATATCACTTTCACTGAACTTATATAATGCATTGAAATGTATTTATTTGAATAAATAAATTTATTTATCCTTTGTGGCATGTTATTAAAAATTAAAATAAAAAATTTTTGTAAATAGGTTTTTTTTGCGTCATTGTATCCAAACTAAGTGAAATGTATTCAAATGGATACAATGACGCAAAAAAAAAAAAGGTTACAAAATTTTTTATTTTAATTTCTAATAGCATGCCACAGAGAACAAATAAATTTATTCAAATAAATACACTTCAATGCATTATATAAGTTGAGTGAAAGTGATATATTTAACAAAAATACATCTTAGCCAAACCAAAAATAATTAAAATGAAGTTTTAAAACAAATCGTTTAACACGTTCACGCCGGCTCGGTGGGTCACACTTGACTGTCTTGGAGCTGCCAAGTCTCCGGCTTTGTGGCTACTAGTACTTTAATACAGAAAATGCTGTTTTATCTAATAAGAACAATTGGGCGATTTAAAGGAACAACATTTTCTCTAAAATAGGAGTGGTGTGTAAAAAGCCGGAGACTTGACAACTCTGAGACAGTCGAGTGTGACCCACCGCGCCGGCGTGAACGTGTTAAAGCCAAATCAAGACGTCATTTAAATTTTGATATCATATCTTTTAAAACTCATATTTTGAATTTATGAGATATGTGAATGATAAAGCATCCGTGAATAAACTTTTATACATCTTTTTATAGTGAACATAATTTTGTACATGGGATTATAAATAAAGCAAAAATAAAATTATGAAATAATATACATATAGAGAGATTTTAATAAATAGCATAGCTTCACTCAAAATTTGATATCATTATTTTTAAATTCCATATTTAAAATTCTTAGAGCATAAGATAAAGTGCTGCGTCACAAACTTTTAACCCGTTAAGGGTTTTTGTATTGATATCATTACTTGTTTGGGGTTACTGATAAAAAAGATAAAACAACAACAAAAAAATATATAAAGACCAACTCAAAGAATTCATAGTCACGATTTCCATTCACCTTCAATCTCTTCCCCTCCCTCCCCTCAAAAAAGTATGTCTCATACTTCAATTTTAAAGAGTACTGTGCTGAGATTTTTTTAACAACTCTTTGGTAAGGTATGGAAGTAATGTGCAACATACATGTTTTAAAGAGTATTTCTGTTGGTTTGTTTCATAGGTATAAAAAGCTATGTTACATTTTACTATATAAAAAAATTACTTTCTTAAGAAAAATAGCAAGAAATATTACTCTTTAAACCTTTATATATATATATAAAACAAACAATCATTGCTCACTAATAAAAGTAATTACATCCATCTATATTAAATTCAAAACTACAAATTTCCTTTTCCTCTTCCCCTCCATTCCTAGTACAAACAAAAAATAAGTAAACATTCTAAATTCTTTAATTTTATATAAAATAATCTCCCACCCTCCCTATTTAATGATCTTTATTGACAATAATAATAAATCATATAAAATAATCCCCTGAGCCCCAAAATTTTCGCTTCTCCCTTTTCACCCACCTCTCCAGCTTACATAATTTAAAATCCTTCAAACTTTAGTTAAAAAAAAAAAAATCTGCAACATTTGTTGCTCACAATCATCATAAAAAAAAAATTAACCCCTAACTTCCCAAATGTACACTTCTCCTCTTTTCCCTCCTCCTACTCTCCAAAATTAAAATCTTTATTTTTATACAGAAAAATAGTCTTATTTAAAGCTTATTAGTGACAGTAAGAAACCATTAACATAAATTATCTTTCTATTCCTCAAAATTACCACTCTCCCCCTCCAGCCTAGAGATTTGAATCTTTAAAGCTTTTTATATAGAAAATTTATTTTTGAATAGAAAATTTTTCTGTCTTATTTAAAGCTCATTAGTGACAATAAAAAACCTTTAATATAAATTATCCCCCTATTCCTCATAATTACCACTTTTTCCCTCCAGCCTAGAGATTTGAATCTTTAAAGCTTTTTCGAAAAACTAATCTGCAAAGTATGTTGCTTAATAATAAAAAATATATAATAATGTACACATTTAATTAATTTTTACACGATCAATTTGTGTCATGATAATAGTTGTTCTGAGCGAATATTGTGTTGACTAGGTTATCGTCCAGATAGCTCAATTGGAAGAGCACTGGTAATTAAAGTCAAAGATTCTGAGCTCGAGGACCAGCCTGGACATTTTCGCTCAGATGGAAAAATTGCTACTTTTTCGAAATAATCATCTAAATTATCACCCTAAGCTTCCAAATTTACACTTCATTCTTTTTTGCACCACCTCCCCAGGCATACAAATAATTTAAATATTTATTCTTGTATTAAAAAATCATCTCTGGCCTATTTATTGCTCTTTAGTGACAATAAATAATTGAATAATACACATTATGCCTCCCCTCTTCAAAATCTTACTTTTACTCTATCCTTCAACTTAAAGATTCAAATCTTTAAATATCTTTATTTAAAAAATTAACCTGAAATGCCATTACTTGCTAATAATAAAATAAAAAAAATCTAATTCCCCACCCCCCTCCCTCCCCACACACACAAGCTAAAAAAATAATAAAAAGAATACTTTTGGAAGGCATGCATTTAATGCCGCAAGAAAAGCATGTCATGAGCTGCCACTGATTATAACACTCATTTACAAATATGTTTATTATAATAACAAAGTTTTCCTTAGACAACTCCAAAATAATGTGTTAAAGATGACACTGTATCAAATTTAGTGTTCCAAGAAATAGCAGTATTTGTGAAACACGTGTGCTTCTTAACTGCAAAATACATTGTTTACTTCTGAGAAATACATTATATAGATAAGAGCATTATAAAAGACCTTCTGTATTGAAATTTTTTAGGGGCAGGCTTTTGTGATTGAACAAGAACTGCTTGCAGAGTGCTTTAAAATGGTTTTACAATATAAAATTATGGCTCTTGAATACCATTACTCAAATATAGTAGTGGGGATAAAAAAAATCATTACATAAATAATTTATTTTAAAAATTTACTTGTATTTTCATCAGATATACTGATTATTAAGAACAAAAAATCTTCTTAAAACACCATCAAAAATTTTTAAATGCGCTAGTCCTTTCAAAAGATCTGAGTCTTTCTTCGTCAGGTGCAAAGAAGACGACTCAGATCTTTCGGAAGGCCTAGCGCATTTAAAAATTTTTGATGGTGTTTTAAGAAGATTTTTTGTTCTTATTCATTCACACCAGTTTTTAACTTATTTGCTTTTATACTGATTATTACCACCATTTACTATATATAACATATATTTATTAGAAATGTTGCAACTACTTTGATGAAGTTTTACAATGCAAACAAAATAAGGCCTTATAATGATCAAACATACATCTGAACAAATTATTTTATTACTTATTTCAATTTTTTTGTAATTTAATGCTAGCACGTTTTCATAAATAAAAAAAACAGATTTATGGAGATAAAGATGAAATAATGTTTGAAATTTAGCCCTCTAGAGGACAGCAATATTCCTACAAAATAGATTGCAGGCTGTTCTTAAGTATAAAATTCATTGTTTACATTACAGAAGCTGTTATGCAGCGAATTGCATTGTAAAGTTCTTTTACTGCAACAATGTTTTCATTACAAAAATCCGAAATAAGGTGTTAAAGATCAACAAAATGCATAAAATTAGGCATTTTGGGAAATAGCAGATATTTCAACAATAGTATGTAGGTGAAATACACACTGTTAAAAATATCGTGAAAAATTACCTCTGTGTTTAAAGGCTATCTATTTTCTGACCAATGAGAACTCTCCATAAGCGTTTATGCAGCGTTCTCATTGGTCAGAAAATAGATAGCCTTTAAAAACAGAGGTAATTTTTCACGATATTTTTAAGAGTGCACGTGATTTGTAACTGCAAAATCCATTGTTTACATATCAGAAATAAATTATATAGATAACTGCATTATAAAGATCTTCAGTCGAATTCTAGAATAAGCGAAATCCCTAATTTTGTGAATTTTTGGGCACACGTCAACATCCCCATGCGCCCCAATCCAAACTACAATCTGGCAACCTGAAAACTGATGCGAGTGGTCCACTTTCTTGACTGATGCCAGACTGACGTTTTCTACTATGTTATCATTTATATATGACGGTGTATTAGAAAACATAGGAGAGTTCATTTTTACGTGACAATCAAAATAAAGTAAAGAAAACAATTTCAACATAAATTTATTGAAAAATGTGAAATCTTTCAAACAACCTTTCTAAATCAGAGTAATCATTTAACGATTGAAATTCTGATTTCTCAACAATTTTGAGAAACAAATCATGTCATTTAAGAAACATGCAATAAAACTCCATAATGAACGAAGTCTGCTGCAACTATTAAAATGTTTTGATGATTTGTTTGATATTAAATGAAAAAAAAAAATGATTTAGCAAAACTTTTAACAAACGATTGAATAAACATGTGCACAACTTTTTGAGCTTAACTTACTAAACATATAAATATTAAAAGTACGCACAGAAACAGGGGATCAGCAGTAAGAACAACATTGAATTTTCTTCAAAATGTTAAAGCATCTAACAGCTATGTATGAGACATCCACCAAGTAAGCGGTTAGATGAGGAAAGTTCGGCTTGTTTATGTTCCAATAAACACACGATTAACATTAACAATACTTCTGGGTAAAAGAGGGTTTTTGTCTAATACATCATAAGAAAATTATGACTTCTTAATAAAACAAATATGCAATTAAACTGCATAATTTAAACAGTCCGCTGCAGCTATTAAAAATTTTTGGCGAGTTTTTTGGTACATTAAATCTTGGCAAGTGACTAATACAAAAGTATTTTTTGTAAAATGAATAATAAAGAAAATTTATCCAAACTTTTAACAGTAGAATCAGCATGTGCACAACTTTCTGAATTTAAGTTACTGAACACATTACAAGTACACACAGAAACTGGGATCAGCAGTAAGAACAACCTTGAATTTTCTTGAGTACGTTATTGCACAAAACAGCGATGCAGAAGGTTTCCACAAAGAAAGTGTTCAGATGAGGAAAGTTTGTTTATGTTCTAATAAACACACCATTAGCATTAACAATACTTCTGGGTAAAAGAGGGTTTCCGTCTAATACATCATAACAAAATTAAGACTTCTTAATAAAACAAACATGCAATTAAACTGCATAATTGCACAGCCCACTGCAACTATTAACATTTTTTTGGTATATCAAACGTTGGCAAGTGACTAATACAAAAGTATTTTTTGTAAAAAGAAAAATAAAGAAGATTTTCCAAACTTTTAACAGCAGAATCAGCATGTGCACAATTTTGTGAGTTTAAGTTATAGGACAAATATAAATATTAAAAGTACACACAGAAACGGGGATCAGCAGTAAGAACAACCTTGAATTTTCTTGTTTCTGTTATTGCACAAAACAGCGATGCAGAAGGCATTAACCAATCAAGTGTTTAAATGAGCAAAGTTTGGCTTGTTTATGTTCTAATAATTTAACTAAATTGCAAGAATTCATTGTAATTTTGATTGTATTATTACATTCAGATTACTGTTTAAAAAATATAAATAAATTAATGACCAGAAATCTGCAAAACCTTTGGTCCCAAGCTGTGTGAATTTGAGGGAGTCTACTGTATTAACAATTTAAAACTTTACCTCAATGTTGCTTTAATTTCCAAATGGTACAATTAAAAACCGACACATAATATTTTATTATCGGTTAAATCTCGGGGGTGGGGGGTAAAGTCTCCCATCTTCTTATCCTTCCACAGTACGAAACACACAGAGATAAATTGCACCCTCAAATTTCAGATTTCATCATGAAAGATGTCAATAAAAGTAGATTTTCAAGTAGTGATAGCCATAAATACAAAGGAGTGAGATTACTAGAAGTAACGATTTATCGCCTCATCAAATTCAATGTTACCAAATGTCTCGCTTGTTCTGGGATGCCAAATACAAATCAGCAAACTATTCAAATTGACATAATTTTTCATTTTAAATAACAAAAGAAGAAATAAATTAGGAAAACATTAATAAAAATACAAATTAAAAATCATTGGATGATGTATCACGTAACAAACAAATGTATCATACTTAATGATAAGTGAAAGTGTCATTGTATTTTTACCACTTGGCAAATTCTGTGTTTATTTCTTATGACCAATTGGTGAAACTCACAGTTTATTTTTATATATGGCTGATGAACGAATTTCGCAGATTTTTCCCGCGGACAATCAACGAGTTTCACGACTTCAAACATGCTACAGGCTCAACCAAAAAAAAAAAAAAAAGCTGAATTTTGACGGCCTGAGGCACGAAAAATATTATTTTTTTTTTCACGATCCTTTGATGAAATGGGCGATTTTTTTGCAATTCGTTGACAAAATTTGCATATTTTTCGTGCCGTTTTGATGAATTTCGCATTTTTCTTCCGATTTTTTGCGCCCTTTTGATGAATTTCGCATTTTTCTCGCGATTCCTTGACAAAATTCACAATTTTTTTCAGTATCCTATGATAAAAATTTGCGACTTTTTAACGAAATTCATGTTTTCTGCGATCTTTTGACAAAATATGCGTTTTTCCGCAATCCTTTCCTGAATTATATGTTTTCCTGTGATGGTTTGACGAAATCCACTTTTTTCCAGACCCTTTGACGAAATTCGCATCCTTCTGGACCCTTTGACGAAATTAATGTTTTTTTCGCGATCCTTTGATGAAATTTGCGTTCTTTTGACGAAAATTGCATTTTTAGAGATACTTTTTAGCGTTTTACCGCAATCGTCTGATGAAATTCGCGTGTTTCCTGTAATCCTTCAGGCAGAGCAGGCGATAACTGTGTGGAGGTGGCTATGTTTTCATGCTATTCGGTTCTATACATGGACTAAATGTGTGGTAGGTAACAGGAAAGAAAAGATCAAATGAGAAAGGGAGAGAAATTAACTCAATTTGGTGCTGTTTGTACTCGCATTTTTGTTGCATTTCGTCAGATGCCGCTACCTCCCAACCCCTCTAAAAATGTCAAAAAAAAAAAAAAAATGCAGATTTGCACTGATCCCAGGGATGATAAAATTCAATGTGCCGAGAAAGCGGAATTCTAAATTTTCGCAGAAAAGTGACATGGCTGAGATGGTTTGTATGAAGTTTTGGATCCCCCCCCCCCCCCACGGCGTACTATCAAAAGTCACAAGGGTTTTTTTTCTTGTGATACTCATCCCACGATCGAGAATGTTGCGTGTTTTTTATAATCAACAGATTTTTTTTTTTTTTTTTTTTGCTACTATTTTGTGTTAGTTTGTATAAAGTCTAATTATCATGTCAGCTACAATGCAGCTGCTAATGAAATTTTGTGAAACCGATCTTTTCTAAATAGTAACATGTTCTGAATTGTTCTTAATTACAATAATACTTGATTACCGCAAATACCATAAAACGGAGCTGGCTACTTTTATATTTTTAAAAAGTAAATTATTTATAGCTTTCTTTTAAGCATGTTAACTTTAGAATTAAATAAAAACAAGTATCTTACTTTTGCAAAAAAACTGTTTTATCTTTTTTATCTATAAACTTTAATTACTAAATAAGGAAAAGTATCAGATGAAAATTTTTACTTTTAGGAGCTCAAAACAATCAGTCAGGATAAAATGGTTCATTTTAAGATTATCGTGATAATGTAAGTATATAAAGTAGAATTTACTATCAGTCAAAAATATGTCTAAGACTGAAATCAGTTCTGAGACTGGAAGTCTTGCACCCATGACTGTTATCAATTAGCCTAAAAGAATAGCTTCAGGTTTTTTTTTCTCCTGTTTTTCTTTTGTTACAGAGATAAACGGTACCCTCATAGCATGCATGGTCACGGTGACGTCGTTGTGACGTCACTGTAAGTCACTGTGGTCATGTCACATCTGTGATCAAAATGCCACCACTCAGTGATGTCACGTTGTGACTGAGATGTGAACGTTTTAGAAAACTTTAAAAAATTACGAAAATTCTTTAAAACATATTATTTACTGTAAAATTATATTTTTCTAGCAATTAAAAAAAATTGTGACGTCATTGTTATGTCATTGCATGTAACGTACGTCACGTCACATATGTGATAAAAAACAACCATATTGTAAGTTGCAGTGTGACAAAAATATGAACTTTTAAAATCTTTGAAAATGAAAAGAAATATTTTAAACAGTATTTTAAACAGTCCCGAGTTAGGGGGGGGGGAGACATAATTCATAAAGTCAAGTCCACGATACAAGCATTAATAAACTGAATTTTCATGCTATATTTTATCAATTTGATATCTAAGACAGTGAAAGTATACTTTTTTCATGATTTCAATTTTATCTAGCGTTGCAATTTAACATAATAATCCTTCACTGATTGTTATTATTATAAAAGAGTTTCTCGGAAAAAAGGTACGTGCTGGAGCAATTTGGATAACATATTTAGAATTAGGAGTATTAAATCTGTACACTTTACATATTTAGTTTGCAGGGAGGAATTTTTTTTTTTTTTTTGCCAACCAGTGATATTCGAAACACTGCTGTGATTTCAAACTAAAAATTTTCTATTACAGTTAAGCCTGCAGCTTTTAATGAGTACGTAGAAAGATTCTTCAGAGTTTAGTCACATAAGCATTTCTTGCTTTTTAATTTGGATTCAAGTCATATTTTTTCCGGTTAGTGCTTAACTATTTTAAGTAACTATTTTTTCAAAAATTCTACTTCTTTCAGACTTTTTAAATAAAATTAACATTTTCCGAAATTAAAAGAAGTACACAAAATTTATGCATAACTTATGATATAATTAATTATTCGTATTTCAAATTTGTATTTTAGAGATATGACTTTAAAAAAAAGTTATTTTACAAATTGTTTTATTTTACAGAAAATTAATAGGAAATGAATGACAGACTGACAAAGAAATTTTTTATCCTGGATAATCCTTTTTTGTTTATTAAGAAGGTATTTTGTATTTATTACATATGAAATAAACTTTACTTTAAAAAAAGGGGGGTGGGGGTTCATTATTACCATTAAATTGATTTTTACATATTTTAAAAATTTAAACAATGTTTTATCTAATAAACTCTAATTATGAATATTATTTATAAATAAAAAGAAAAGTGCCCAGTTAAACTGATGGCATTGAGCTCACAGGCTGTTCACACTAATTGTATATTATACTCTTATTTCAAAGAATAATGTCCCTCAAAAAATAAATGAAGGGGGAATAGCCCCCGTTCCCCCGCTTTAAACTTAACCAATGAACCTCCAAATCTAATCAGGGAAGCACCTTAACATAATAAACAGGTATACCAAATTTGAAACAAATCAGATAATTCTGTATGAAAAAAAGCATTTCGCTAAATTAAGGGGGGCTAACCCCCTTCCCCCCTATATACTTAACTAATAAACCTCCAAATCTAATTAGGAAAGCTCCTTATCAGAATGAACATAGAAAAAAATTAAGGCAAATTGGATAATTCTGCATGAAAATCCATTAATCTAAATTAAGGGGATGAGTCTTGCCTCCCTTTCCCCTTTTTATACTTAACCAATGAACCTCCAAATCTAATAAAGGAAGCACAATATCGGAATAAACCGCACATCATTTGAAGCAAATCGATTAATTCTGCATGAAAAACCCATTTATCTAAATTAAGGGGGTCTAACCCCAGACCCCCCCCCCCTTTAAACTTAACCAATAAACCTCCAAAATTAATCAAGTTAGCTCCTTCACATAATAAACCGATATACAAAATTTGGAGCAAATCGAATAATTCTGTATGAAAAACCTATTCATCTAAATTAAGTGGAGGGGTCTAGCCCCCCTTTCCCCCCTTTATACTTAACTAATGAACCTTCAAATCTAATCAAGGCAACTTCTTAACTTAATAAACCGGTATACCAAATTTGGAGCAAATCGAATAACTCTGCATGAAAATCCCATTTATCTAAATAAAGGGGAGTCTAGCCCCCCTTTCCGCCCTTTATACTTAACTAATGAACTTTCAAATCTAATCAAGGAAGCTTCTTAACATAATAAACCGGTATACCAAATTTGGTGCAAATCGAAAAATTCTGCTTGAAAAACACATTTATCTAAATTAGGGGGGGGGGGGGCTAGCCCCCTTTCCCCCCTTTATACTTAACTAATTAACCTCCAAATCTAATCAGGGAAGCTCCTTAACATAATAAACCGATGCACCAAATTTGGGGCAAATTGAAAAATTATGCATGAAAAATCAATTTATCTAAATTAAGGGGGGAATCTAGCCCCCTTTTCCCCCCTTTATACTTAACCAATGAATCTTCAAAACTAATCAGAGAAGTGCCGTATCAGAATGAACCTAGAAAAAAAATTTGAAGCAAATCGGATGTTTCTATCAAGAGTTACCGCGTTACGTAGATACGTACGTACATACATACATACATACAGAACCGGCGGGCACATTAGCTCTCAGGCTTTGATAGCCTGTGAGCTAAAAAGAAACTTTACATTACATTTTAACTTTAATTATTTAGAACTGATAAAAAGAAAACATTGGAAAATTCTTCAAATAGAAAATATTAATTAAAGACACTACCATAAAATTATTGCGCATTTAATTTCATAATCTGTTATACAAAAATGAATAAGCGGTAAAGAACACCTGCCGAAATATTCTGCGTAAAATATGATCTCAGAAAAAGACGCGGGAAGTCGTTCACTGTTTAGAACAGCGCCACTTCTACAACAGTTTTTTTAAGATAAGAGAATGACGGCGCCATTTTAGGATAAACAGATATTATTAATGGAACATAAACGTAAGTCTTATTTAATTTAAAACTTTTATTCCTGATGTGTTATGAGTTAAATAGTGTTATGTTATATTAATAAGAGAATGATCTGGGATTGTTTTCGGAAACAAAATTTTCCTATTCGATAAGGCGAAGGAAAATATCTTAATCCTGTCATCGCTTTGAAAAAAAAAAAAAAAAGGAAAGAAAAGCTGCGCAGAGACTGATTTATGGTTACATTCATAGGGAATTTAATGAAAACATTAATTTTCAGTTACTTGAAATTAAAAATGTGTTGAGACATGGATTTGAAGTTTTTTTTTCGGCATCTTACTGTTTTCTAATTACTGACACTTATAGATTATATAGATATTCAATTATTACGATATTACGAAGTTGTTTCAGATTAGAAATTAGCATTATACTGGGAAAATGTACTTTTACATATCACAGTAGTGAAACTTTTGAAAGAGTTTCCTTTTAGCGCTAATAATATTTTAAATTATTTTTTAAAATCCTAAATCTTCTCCAATGTTTTCAGATTTAACATTTGTCAAAATTATAAAATAATAGGAATTTTTTGAGATATTGTTAAATCTAATAATGTATTTAATTCATCTATTGTAGTTTGTTGTTGCTTAATAGTATATAACTATAAATACTAATTATTATTTTTAGTGTTTTTCAAATTCGTATATTTATTATTTTAAATTGTATATAAGCATTTTTTTTCTGTTTGTGATTTTAATCAAACATTTACTTATAGACATTTTGAATCGATTATTAAATTTTCTTCTGTTATAAACTCATTTTCTACGTTTACGATACACGTAATTATTAGCACTAAAAAGTAAAATATGATATTTAAACATTGAAATAAAGTGTGTTTCATACCCGATAGGAAGTTATAGATTAAACTGCTTTAGTATATATTTTTTAAAGTTCATATAATACAGGATACATAATTTAGGACACAAAGTTAAAAAGTGCTTATGACTTCGGTTTGTCTCGCCGTCTGTCCGCGCTCTAACTCTCGTAAATATACTCGGATTGCCTTGAAATTTTTGGATGTTATTGACGATTGCCATAGCACGGACCTTATTTTTAATGAAGTTTGTAGCATGTTTAGTTCATCTACAAGGACAGCCAAAAGTATTCCGTTACACTACGACCTACGGGAAAAAAATCGTTTCAAATGATTTTTAATGATTTTACGCACGCTTTCAAACAGAATAAAATTGATATGGATTTATGAAGCGCACTAAAATATGCATTCTGTTGACAATGCGATGCAAAGAATAGTTATTGTTCATTTACAGGGCTAAAAAAGGAATTCCAATACATAATGATATAGGGTTGGAGGAAATTGTTTGCTGCGTACTTTAATTATGTTAATCTATTTCATATATAATGAAATTGATATACGTCGCTGAGGTTTACATACTATGAATTATTTCATGCATAATACGAATAATACGTATATAGCATTTACAGGGACACATTATATAAAATATTTCAGATACTATATTGTATCCGAAGTACTGTACATTAGCAATGACGGCTGGAAATGCATTTTTAATTATGATATGCGCTTTTATGATCCACTATATTTATGCATAGTATATGGTGTATATAAATGCTATAATTCCTACACAAAACTACACAAACGTATTCGTAAGGGTTACTGGGTATGGGCGCAAATTGCTTAAAGGTGGTTTTTAAATGAGTTGTGTTTTTTTTTTTTTTTCGCTGAACTGCATTTAATTTACTAAGAAATGTTTGTAGAATATAGATAAAATGATATACAGGGTCACGTAAAGAATTGGATACATGGCCGTCTATAAATTATAATTTCTGGAAATGTGATATCAGCAGTTTTAAGAGTGTCTTAGTTTGAATTAAATTTTAACTAAATAGTGGCGTGTAATAAAGATTCTAGGCAAACTACAGGTTTGTACAAAAGTATTGAAGTATGTTTCCATATATTAGTATAAATTACTGAAAGAGAATTTCAACCTGTTAGGCGTTTTCTTGCTAAACTAAATTTTCCTATTATATAGTATATATATATCAACCTACAGATCAAATACAGGGCTGTTCAAAAAAATTGGAAAATATATTTGGCTATGGACGGTAACTGCTGAAATCAATTTTTCGTATGTTTTATGCGTTTTCTAAAATGTTTACTTAGTTATCTTATTTACGTTATTTCCCTAAATTACGATGTCTTGTTAAAGCATTCAGGAAGTGTTGGAAAGTATTTTATAATCTATGCTTAAGGTATGATTTTTCTTACTTGTGTTTTCTATTTCCCAGATCAGTCTTTTCCTATAAAACATATCAAACCTATTTAGCTCATATTCACAAAATACAATATACACGGGAATAAAAAAATTTAAATAAATATTGTTTATCATACCATTCTATAAATAATAGTTCTATTAATATCCGTTAGACTCCATGTTCGTATTTAATAATGCAATGAAAAAACACAACACATTAAAAAACTTACACATTCTAAATATCAAGCTTAGAACTTAATAAAAAAATATGTCAGTTGATAAGCATTGTTTTTTAAGTGAAGAAATTAAAAATGTTTTAGAAGAATAGGGCTCCAAAATAGCGATATTTTGCTAATAAGTACGGTAAAAAGATAAGATTTTATATTTACAACAAAAGTTTTTTTTAAATTCATCGCAGCATTAATACTTAGAAAATT
Organism: Maratus speciosus; assembly: GCA_963932465.1. Lineage (NCBI taxonomy): Eukaryota > Metazoa > Arthropoda > Arachnida > Araneae > Salticidae > Maratus > Maratus speciosus. The sequence continues at coordinate 301,956,255 of OZ010796.1, read as the reverse complement.
TCCAGAGAGAAACATTCGCCTTATATACAATATTTCAAATGAAAATCAAATTTCAAATTAATGGCTTAAAAGGCGCAAAGTTGAAAACATAGTGAAAAAGATTCCATGCCGGGACTCGAACCCGGGTCATCAGTTTAGCGCACTGGCATTCTACGGACAAAACTACATGGAACGACACCCAGCCTGTAAAATTTCTCACTATTACACGTTGGCAAGACAACAAACACAGCACAAGATGGAACATTTATCGTGAGCTACCGACATGGGGTAGACAAGAAACTTAATTAAATCCAGCATCGATTGAAACCATATTAATACTTGGAAATTTTTCCAGAGAGAAACATTCGCCTTGCATACAATATTTCAAATTAAAATTGCCTTTTAAGCAATTAATTTGAAATTTGCTTTTCATTTGAAGTATTTGGCTGCGACTCATAACAAGTTAGTCCGCTTTAGGGTGTGTTAACAGTATTTTTTAAAATAATTTTTCAATAAACAGTCGGTGTCAAATGCGACAATGTCTGCTAATGTGCCTAAATCTAGAAAATTGCTGATGTGTCTTGTATTTCGCAAACCAAAACAATTAACATTAGACTGTCATCTTTGGCGAAAATATGAAGATGCTATGCAACATTATTTATGTGTTCAATTTAACTTAAAATCTGCAAGCTGGAATCTCGAACATACTGTTTCTGAAATGTTTAAAGCTGTTGCTGGTACAATTAAAAGTGTACTGCTGAGACCTTCAATTCCAATGGTTTCTGATACACAAATCATAAAAAGTGATTAGACTTTCGTGAGAAATGTCAAAATTTGAAGAAAAATATTAAGATTATCCCATATTAAGATAATCCCAAATCCAACATAAAATTGCAAAATATTAGGTAATTGTGCAAAAAACTTTTATTTTTGTAAATACACTAAATATTATCGTGTATCAGAAGAAGAATATCACTTTCTCAAAGACCACAGAGAGATCGGGTGATGGCAATAGGATCAATAGATATAAAAAATACAAATAAATGTGTAGCAAGAGTGGAAAAGGAAATATCAAGGAAATATCAAGAAAAGAAAAAGTTATTTTGAAACAAAAGAGTGATGTTTGATTGAATGACTCGTCAAATGAAGAAAATAGTTCGGAAGGAAATAGTTCAATCGGTAGTTCTTCTAAAACTGGATTTGACAATCAACAAGGTGAAAGAACCAGAGTATTAGACAGAACTGCAAATATTATTGGGAATGACACCCTAGAAGATACTGGTATTTCTGATGATAATAAAGAAAAAGTAACTGAAAGAAGGACTTAAAGGAGACAAAGAAAAATAAAAGGAAGTATGTGAAAGAACAAGAAAGACAAAATGAGTTACTTTTAGAAGGTTTGTACTTTGATGGCAGAAAGCATAACACTTATGATAACTGAAACAAAAGGAAAAAAGTATAACGAAAAATCATTAAAGAAGAACACATGGTCTTAGTTCAAAAAGCAGGATCAAAATATATTGATTTAATTGACATCATTTTCTTATATTAATATAGCCATTGCAATTTTGGTGTATTTTCAAAATAATAACAGGCACATTTCAAGTTTGAAATTTATTGGGTGAAACAGAAACGCCGTCAATGCAGGACGCAAATCCGGAGTTGTCAAAAAATTCTAAGCAAGGCTGTAAAACTTTACAATGAATAATTTGCTTATTACATGCCAATGAACTGTTTTTTAGATACTTGTTTCAACATCTTACTGGAAAAACTACGGTTACTCAAGAATTTTCTGGTCCAATAAGCAAGTAACTTGAAAAAATGCGAACATATTGAAATTACAGACTTAAAAAAAAATGGATCCTGTCTTGACGGACTGATCGGATGAAGAACTTTAAATCACAGTACAAACAGGGGAAACACCTGAATTTTAGATTTTCCTTGTCATACTCAAACAGTGGAAATCCCTGTCAAAATTGTCTCGCGAGCAGTGTCAACCGTCTTTAGATATTAAGCAAGAGCTGGCTTTATCTTGGGAAAGATCAATTCCCGCAATGTAATGACAAAGTTTGCCCAAAAGACTCATAAGCCAGTTGGTTGGATATCCAATTAAATTAATTCATAACAAAAGGAGGTAAGGATGGTGGAAGTCGATATTTAACCACCTCCTCGTGATGACTTCTGGGTAGTATATGCTTAATATACAAGGTGATATGAGCTAACAGATAAGTTGTTTACTTTAAGTTACTTTATACTGAAATTTTAAAACTTTGACGTCGTTGAGGAACCGGAAAACAAATTAATTTTAAAAAACCTTTTCAGCCAATAGTTTAGATATCCAAAAAGGAAAAAAGTTTTCACTACTACACATTAAAATAAAAAAAGTTTTTTTTTTTTTTACCCTATACTTAAGTTCCACCCTAATGGACACCTTATGTCCATATTGGAAATACAGCAAGTGAATCTTCAGACTTACAAATTTATAAAATATCTGTTTAATGTCATCTGAACAATCCTCCAAAAAGCCCTTGCAGAAAAATCAAAAGAAGCCGACCCTCGGTACGGTATCTGTTGGCGAAATCGCAGGTACCAGCGATATAACTTCTTCAACAAAGGAGAGCTGCTACTGCTTCTTATTCAGTATTGATGCTGTTGCAGACATGTGGCAGATATGTCCATGAGGATTGTGTGGGACTTACGGCCCATGATGAAGAAGTTTTTATTTGTCCATCCTGTGAGGACTGAGTAGTAACAGATGTAAATTCTGCAGACAGATGCAATAAAGCTAAGCAAAACGAACTATATTATTTCATAATATTTTGTAGTAACTGAGGTGCTTTGCATGGGTCTTTGAAGAGCCACAACCAAAAGTGACTCACCCACTTCTAAAGTGCATGTTCTGAAGATATTTACTGTCCCCCTCCCCCGCAATACTTTAAGATATATTTCTTTTATCCCCTCTCCTCTAAAATCCCTTGAAAGAGTGGCTCTTCCACACACCCTGTGTAGTAGGTCAATAAGGAGCCACCTGTCCCTAATATGTATATGCATGTCCATAATAGGGACAAGTGGTTCCTTATATGGACACTTGTAAACATTTTTTGTTTTTATCATTAAAATTAAACCAGAATAATTACAAGGTCGCTAATTTTAATTATGATAGTCAACAGTCCAGGCATAGTGGTCATATATTTTTGGAGTTCTATGACGTGTACACGGGGGTGAAAAAAATCAATTTTGCTTAGGGTGTCCATATTGGGTAAAGGTACCTTATTAAATCAGTGATGCTATTTGGAATGAGGTAAGACTGGTCAAACCATAGATAAATACCATTAAACAAGTAAAAATTAAATTGAAAAAATTGAAAAACTCGACTGCTTAAAAAGAGAATTAATTATTTCTCATCTATGTGAAAATATTTTTTATATTTCGTACCTATTTTTTTTATTTACTTGTGTTGAGAATTTAAAAAATGTGTTTAATTGTTAGTTCCTATCTATAAACACTGTTTTGATGAGGCCTGTAGATGTCTAGGAAGGTTAGAGCTGCAGTAAAGCTGGATATCGTACCTACACGGCTTCCAGGTTGTGTAATATTTAAACGGATATTCTGACCGTAAAATAGTCAATGAAATATTGTCTTCATTTTGAAAGACCTGTCCAATGATATGCCACTCAATATAGTGTGTATTTTTTTTTTTTTTGTCTTTACCGCCTTTTTCTATTTTACGGCCGCCATTTTGAATTTATAAAAACAAAACCTAGCATATAACCATCGGACAGTTAAGTCGAACTTATAGAGACCTCATTCATTAAAATCCAGCCGTAGGTATGTTTCGAGGGTATAAAGAAATTCACACATACAGATACGCGTCAAACAGATAAATCTGCTTGGCAGTCGGGTAAAAAATGTAAAAACAAAAACAGTTAAAAGTTGAGTCCCACTTTAGTACTTATGCAGCCTGTTGGAAGAAGTTTTAGTATATAAAAAAAACGAACTGCACCGTCAGACAAGAGCGTTCTTTCCTAACATGAAGTTCTAAACCATGCAACATTTATTCAGAAGGACCTTCGTTGGAAATAGTAGGAATGTAATATCAAGAAACTCTCGTACCGTCTGAGTTCAATAAATAAAGTGCAGATTTTAAAATTGGAACAATTAAACAGGACCACAAGATTAATGTCTCGACATCTTTGCATCTTACATTTTTGGTCACAATAAATGGATAGTACTGTATAAAATATTGCATGAAATGTAATTTATGTTCGAATCTGTTTGCATAAAACAGCTAATTCTACAAATATATATTCTTACATTCATGTAATTATGCATGTTAATCTAACTGTAAAAACCTCAGTAGAGATATACATATATACATTTAAAATCAATTTTAATATTGATTTTTGATTATTTTTAGTAAAAATAAATTTTAAATTTAAAAAGCTAGAATTTTATAGATTTACTTTCATAACTAGATTTTGTACTTTAAATTGCAGTTTTTATCACTTTATTTACTATAATCACTTACATGAAATATAAAAAAAACTGACAATGTTATGACAATTAGATGTTAAGGTGTATATTCAAGATAAAGGAAGTTTAGAAATTAGAAGTAATTTCTGAATGTTATTAAAATAGAATATCTATTTATTTATTTATTATTAAATAAATAGCTCTTGTGATTATCACCTGATGTATAAAAAAAATTGCCCACGCGGCAATATAAATTAAAATGAAAATATTTAATTTTTAAATGATATGATTTTCTTTTTCTGTTTTTTTTTTTTTTTTTTTTTTTTTTTTTTTTTTGGTGGGGGGGGGGGGGGATTTTCTGTGCAATACTTGCAAAGCTGATATTTTAAAATATCTTTTGACATTGCTCAGTTTATGATGATTATTTTGAACTTTTAGAGTAGGACAAGATTAGAAACAAAAAATATATTTACCCAATTACCGTAAAGTTCCTGAATAGCGGACAGTTCGGGACTGCGGAATTTGTTCCATAACCGGAGTCTGCTTTTATGAGGTAAAAATATACAAATATGTATACGTTCTGGATTAAAAAATATTTTCGCTAAATAGAGATATCCGGTATTAAGGAATGTCCATTAATCTCCATAACAGACACTTCCGAATACCGGACATTTCTATTTACTGAACCATAATCCAGGCTTGAATTGTTTGCAAAAGGACTTGTTTGAAGCATGGGAAAACTCGGTAGTGTCCACTCCAATACCCGCACAATTTTAGGGGTCCCAATTAGATATTCAATTTTTGAAAAGTTTATATTTTAAATATGTTTTGACATTATAATGATTATAATCAATATTTTGGACTTTTAAAGTAGAATAAGATTAAAAACTAAAAACGTCCTTCCGGCCAGTGCCGGGAGGAAGAGGTAGCTTTCATATTCCTCATTTTAAAAAAGCCAACTTATATCATTCAAACACACGAAGCTCAAATTAGTGGAAACCGAATATAGGAGATTCAATACTAATTTTTATCTATATAATGAATGAGAATTTCGCGAAAATAGTCAGCTTTAGCCAAGCTGCTTTTCTTTAAAGTAACTTATATTTGGCTGCCAAATTCGGCGATTTATTAAAGTGCCTGCCATTTTAAGACAACATGGTGGATGAGGCTAACCAGTGAACTTGGTCGAGACCTTCGTAATTGCTGTGCACATGCTCACTCACATCGGAATCGGTTGATATATACGAGTGCTGTCGCATGCAAAAAATCAGATTTTTCAAAATGTCACCTACAATAGAAATTGAAACTGCTATATCTGAGCCATTTTTTAAGGTAAAGACAAACAAAAAATGTTTCTGAATCCTTATATCAAGGTCAAATACTTAAGAAAGAAACCTTTTTCAATTTCTAATTTTTTTGCACCTCACTTTAAATATATATATATTTTTTAATTTAATGGCCGCCATTTTGAAACAAGATGGCTGATGAATCTGGCCAGCGAACTTGGTCGAGGTATTGATGTATACTATCCACATGCCTTCTTACATCGAAATAGGCGAATACGTGTGTTATCGCGTGACAAATACAAGATCGTTTTAAAATGTTAGCCATGCTAGAAATTCAAATTGCTATAATTCAACCATTTTTTAAGATATAAACAAAAGAACAAATTTTCAGAAACAAAAACTGCTCCGGAATCTTTGTATCAAAGCCAAACACATAAAAAAAATCTTTTTGATTTTCCAATTTTTTAATACCTCATTTTAAATTTTAAATTTAATTTTTTTTAAATAGCAACCCTTTTGAAACAAGATGGCGAATGAAGCTGGCCAACGAACCCGGTCGAGACATTGGTATGTACTATGTACAGACCAAGTAACGTCCAAATCGGTTCATAAATACACCTGTTATCGCGTGACAAAAATCAGGACGTTTCAAAATGTCAGCACGCTAGAAATTCAAAATGCTATAACTCAGCCATTTCTTAAGATATAGAGAAAACAAAAACTGCTCCCGAATCTTTATATCAAGGTCAAACACATATGTAGAAAATATTTTTTCAATTTTCAATTTTTTGGTACGCATTTCAAATTTAATTTTTTCTTAAAAATTTAAATGGCCGCCATTTTTAAAGAAGATGGCGGATGAAGCTGGCCAACGAATCCGGTCGAGACATTTGTATGTACTATGTATAAACGAAGTTAGATCCAAATCGGTTCATAAATACGCCTTTTATCGCGTGACAAAATTCAGGACGTCTCAAAATGTCAGCCACGCTAGAAATTCAAAATGCTGCAACTCAGCCATTTTTTAAGATATAGACGAAACAAAAACTGCTCCGAAATCTTTGTATAAAGGTCAAATTCATAAGAAAAAAATATTTTTCCATTTTAATTTTTTGTTACAACATTTCAAATTTTAAATTTTTTTTTAAATTTTTAATGGCCGCCATTTTGAAACAAAATGGCGGATGAAGCTGGCCAACGAACTCGGTCGAGACATTGGTATGTACTATGTACACACCGAATTACATCGAAATCGGTTCATAATTACGCCTTTTATCGCGTGACAAATTTCAGGACGTTTCAAAATGTCAGCCACGCTAGAAATTCAAAATGCTATAACTCAGCCATTTTTTAAGATATAGTCGAAACAAAAACTGCTCCGGAATCTTTGTATAAAGATCAAATACATAAGAAAAAAATATTTTTCCATTTTTAATTTTTTGGTACCTTATTTCAAATTTTAATTTTTTTTTTAAATTTTAAATGGCCGCCATTTTGAAACAAAACGGCGGATGAAGCTGGCCAACGAACTCGGTCGAGACATTGGCAAGTACTATGTACACACCGAATTACATCGAAATCGGTTCATAATTACGAGAGTTACAGTGTGACATAGGTCAAATATATATATATATATATATATATATATATATATATGGATATGTATATATATATATATATATATATATCAATTTTGAACGGAGGGTGGTTTCGGGGTCTGGGGGTCATGATCGATGATAATATACCAAAATTTTTTGAAATCGCTTTCCTCCGAACGGCTGCAATAGGTAGCTTTTTGTAATGAAAGCTACCTAAAAAATTCGAAATACAGTAAAATCTTGAATGATAAATCTGTCTACTATTCGAAGGTGTCCGCTTTTCTCAGGTAAAGAAATAAATATATGTTGAAAAACTGAGTTTTCGCTAAACAAAGTTATCATGTGAAGTTCTGCAGTAAACTCTCCGTAACGAAATAGTAACTCCTAAATAGTAGATACCACTATTTTGGAAACACATTTTTCATTCACAACATGCCCATTTTTTATATACTTTAACCTCAGAAGAGCAGACTAGCGTTCAAGGTGGCGAAAGATGGCTAGGTTTAAACCATTAAAGAAAAAAAAGAAAAAAAAAGAAAAAAAGAAAAGCTTAGCAAAAAAAAAAAGTACTGCGATTCAGACGTTTGAAGTGTCTGAAAATATGAGATACTTTAAAGTGTCTGAAAATTTAACACACCGTTTCTGACACTTAATGTCTTAATTGCAGACATTCAATTTACAAACAGAACATAATTTCAATAAAAGTTTAGAAAAACTGAATAGTCTCAAACTTGTCTCAGTTTTGATTAAGTAAATTTGCGAATTTTTGAATTATTTTTTATTCATGCATATGTCTCAATTGTTCAAATGTTGCATTTTGTTGAGCTTTAAAATGGGTACAAATTACTAATTTACATCATTGAGAAATTTTGCTTACAGAAAAAGTTAGGACAGAAAAACATATCGTCTGAAAACTTTTGCCAGCCACTGTATTATTAATTTTGATAACGTATTATTAATTGTATTATTAATTTGATAATTGTATTATTAATTTAATAATTGTATTATTAATTTGATAATTGTATTATTAATTTGATAATTATTTATTTTGATTATATGTTCTAAATCTCATATATGTCAAATAAGAGGAATATTGATTAAAATTAACAGACTAAAACAGTCAGTCAACTTGAAATTATCAATTGAATCTAAAAACTTTCACATTGGGAAACGTTAATTGCTATATATTGCTTTGAATAATCATTTAGTATGTTACTTTAACTCTAATTTGATATTATAAGCTCCATAATTGTCTTAATGATGAATTTTATTTTGATTTATTATTTTAAGAACACATTTACATAGCTGCCAACTTTATGCTTTCTTCTTACCACTAAAAATTTATAGAAAATATTGTCTTATTTAATCGTCGAAATCTCATGATTAAATAAGGCGAAAATTTCTATTAAATATTAGTAATAGCAAAAAAGCATAAAATTTAGTAGCTATGCATTTACCGTTTTTTTAAAAACCAATCAGTGTCAGAAATGCTTATGATGGATAATTTAGTTTTTCGCACTAGATTTAAAGTTAGAAAAAGTAGTTGGGAATTTTGAATTTTCAAAAAGCATTTAACGTTTATCTTACCATGTATATGTAAAAAAATAATAAAGATATATAATTATTATAAAATTGAAAATTTTTGTCATTAGAAATCTTAATTTTTGTTCAATATACTTTGTTAGCTATATGCAGATCTTTGTTTACTGACTCATTTACTGATTTATAATTCTTACTATTTATGTTATTGTAACATGCATACGGAGATTAATCTAATTGAAATCTTTTGGTAATTTTTCATGATTTTTGGTTTTAATATCTTGTGCTAAACATTAAAAACACAATACAAAAGTTGTATCACGTTGTTTATGTCAAAATGTTAATAAATGTTAATGTAATGTTAATGTAATGTTAATGTTTTGTTTGCTAAGAACATATGGAACCATACCATTATCATAAATTTGTCAGCATTGAATTTTTTTTACGAAAAAGTGTTTTTGAATGTTTTAGCCACTGTTACCTTGAATTGCGGTAATCTTGGCCCCTGTGTTAAAACGAATGTTATAGGGACTGCCCTATGATATGGACCAACGATACCCTATTGAAAACACAGGAGAGAGAGGATAAGAAGTGCAAACATGTAAAAAGACAGTAAATTGGTATATATTTTAATGAAAAAAATATTACAAAACTCATAAATATTACTTCACGTGGATTGTCCATGTCTGGAACTGAATACTAATTTCTCTTAGACAGAATTTTAGGTAGACTAATTTTTACAACAATATCGTTCCATTCATACATCATCGAGTACGGTCGCTGTGGCCAACATCAACACTTTAACTTCTTTTCCATCCAGTCAGCAACATAAGCCACCTTTTATTGCAAAGTTAACCTTCCAGTAAACAGCACAAGTACAAAATTTCCAACTTTACAGTTTTCTTTGTCAATAGCTTTCTTGTTTGGTTCAGTTGGAACTAATACACTGGATGCATTTTCAGCAAAATTAATGTTTGTATAAGCACAAATGTCTATATTCATAAGTATACCAAAAATAAACAATACATCAGTGTTAAAATTCAACAGAAGACGAGAAAGCTCCACTTCATAAATAACATTTTTTATGCATTGACAGGAAGTACATACGAAACTTTAAATTTTGTTGGGCAAATGATACCCCAAAGTTAGAGAAACGCTTATTTTATCTCAGGAAATACAGCGCATAATCCTACATTAGACCTTGATCTACACTAACGGGTCTATAATAACACATACTTACCAAAGTCCAAATGAAATCATTTAAAACTTCGCAAACCAAAGTAGTAAGAGCTAATTTCTCACTTTCTTCACACGTTTTTGATTGACTGGTGCATCTACAGATACTTGGCGCCAAGGAAAGTTGCCGAATTTTTTTATAACGAGCTGTCAGACTCAAGCTAATGCTACCTCCTATATTTTAAGATGAAAATTTTATCGATAACTCAAGCAAAGTAGAAAATATAGCAGATTTAATCTTTGTCATATCACATGTAATCTAAATAAATATTTCCGTTATAATTTGGTGATTATGTACGATTTCCGTGTACAATACAGTAAAGTCACATTACAAAGGGTGTTTCTTTTCACTTTGCACAAACTTGTCTTTAATCATGTACCCGATACTACATTATAATAAATATATTAACGAGTTGACTGCCAACTACGAGTATACTCGTAGCTTTAATATTCGTGACGTATTAATTTATTACTTACTTTCTCACCAATATTTTAGAATAAAAAAATTGCCTCATTTATTGGCAGAAATTTCGTTGTTTTAGCAAAGCGAAATTTACCTTTCTGTATTTACGGTGGCAAACGACTTTCAAGAAGAAATTTGAAAATTTTTACTTTATAGCTTTGGCAGTGAACGTGTTAATCATTTGCACTCCGTTGTCGCCGTTGCGGCGCCATCATTTTTCTTTGCAAAATTTGTTTTGGCACAAGTAAAAGAGGAAAATAAAATTTGCCTTTTTAATAAGAGCACTTTCGAAATTGTGTACTTGAAAAAAACTTGCGTTAAAAAAAGCTGCCGACCAAAAAAAATTTTGTAAGAGACGTCGGAATCCAAAGTGTTAAGTTATTTGTAACGGCTTCTACAATATAAAAAATATATTAAGTAAACTAAATGAAAACAAATGAAAAACACGCTACATTAAATTAAAAACTTAGCTATTTTACAGAAAATATGTGTTTCGTGTTACACAATTCATTACAAAATTTTCTTCTATCTATTTTAAAGTTTAAATTAGAGATCGTGAAAAATCATACACCTAAGTTCGGAAAGACTAATTATATATTTTTTATATATTTGTAATATCCCTTGCCACTTCTTTCCGACACAAAAAATATTAATTTTGATTAATTAAAAAACGTATTTTCGCATATCCGTTTTTGTTTATCAACAGTAAAGTCCACAATACTTTATTTCATTTAAAAAATATATATGTGATTTTCATAGCAATATAATTATTTCCTCATTCTAACAAACTAAAATTAAAAGAAATTCTTTCTCATAAATGATTGAACATAAACAGTTCTTTTAATTCTAAAGAAAACTTTAGGTGTTTTACTTATAATTTGTGGTTTATTTAAAGAAAATGATGGTAGGATACCGATACACTTTAAACTGTTTAAGGTATCTAATTTATTTAACACCTTGAGGGGTAAGCAATTACGTTTGAGAAATGCTGAATTCCCACCGGAATAAGTAAAATCAATTTTACGGCTTTTTTCCACCAAAGTTAGAAAAGTAAAATTTAATAAAATTTTTCTCGTGTAAAAATTTCATTAATCGTAGGTGGTATATAACATATACCGGTGCCCCTCAGAGGGTTAAGGGAATAAAAATTTCAGAATTAGTCAGTAATTACAGCCTAAAATTAAAAAATACGTTTCTTTGTGTTATTTATCTATTCATAAAAGATGTCGAGACATTCATGTTGTGGTCCTGTTTAACTGTTCCAATTTTAATATCTGCCCTTTATTTATTAAACTCAGCCGGTACGAGAGTTTCTTGATATTACATTCATACTATTTCCAACCAAGGTCCTTCTGAATAAACGTTGCATGGTTTAGAACTTCATGTTAGGAAACAACGCTCTTTTCTGCCGTTGCAGTTCGTTTCTTTTATATACTAAAACTTCTTCCAACTGGCGGTATAAGTATTAAAGTGGGACTCTACTTTTAACTGTTTTTGTTTTACAATTTTCACTCGACTTCCAAGACGATTTATCTGATTGACGCGTATCTGTATGTGTGAATTTCTTTATACACTCGAAACATCCCCACAGCTGGATTTTAATGAATGAGGTCTCTATAAGTTCGACTTAACCGTCCGATAATTATATGCTAGGATTTGTTTTTATAAACTCAAATAGGCGGCCGTAAAATACAAAAGGGCTGTAAAGATGAAAAAACATTTAACGCACCATATTGAGTGGCATATCATCGGACAGGTCTTTCAAAATGAAGACGATGTTTCATTGACTATTTTAAAGTCAGAATATCCGTTTAAATATTACATAACCTGGAAGTCGTGTAGGTAGGATATCCAGATTTACTGCAGCTCTAACCGTCATAGATATCTGCAGGCCTCATCAAAACAATGTTTATAGATAGGAACTAAAAATTAAACAGATATTTAAATCCTCAATACAAGTAAAAAAAAAAAAAAATAGGTACGAAATATAAAAAAATAGTTTGATGAAACTATTGAGAAATAATTAATCATTTCGCTTTTTACGCAGTCGGGTTTATTCGATTATTTAAATTTAATTTTTACTTGTTTAATGGTATTTATCTATGGTTTCACCAGTCTTACCTCATTCCAAATAGCATCACTGATTTATTAATAAATGTCCGCTAGATGACAGTTAATAAAATTTTATGACGTAAAGGTAATCAGCAAATACTTATTTTCTCATTAGTTTATATTTACCTTCTAAATACAATTCTGTAATTTGGTTATATGCTTTAAACCTCACATATTTCAAATATGAGGAATATTGATTGAAATTTACTTTGTAAATATAATCAGTCAAATTGAAATTATCACCTGATTCTAAAAACTTCCACATTTGAAAAGTTAATTCTTAATTATATAAATACTGCCAAACTACTTTTCCTGATTTCCACTTCTTACTATATATGATGCTGAAAATTGTATATCACGCGTAATCTAAAAATTTCGTTTGTTAATTATTGAGAATGATATATGATTTGTTAGAACAATACTTTAAAGTCACAATACATATGGGTTTTCTTATCATTTTCCACAAACATGTCTTTAATCATGTACCCGATACTAAAATATATAATATATATTAACCATTTGCACTCCGTTGTTGTCGTTATGGCGGCATCATATGTCTCTCAAACATTCGTTTTGGGCACCAGTAATAAAGGAAAATAAAATTTCCTTATTAATCAGAGCATTTTTGAAATTGTGTACTTGAAAGAAACTTGTTTTAAAAAAGTTCTACCGGCCAAGCAAAATTTGTTTAAGAGAAGTTGGAGTCCAAAGAAACTAAGTATATGAAAAAACGCTACATTTAATTAAAATAAATTGCTATTCTAGTGAAAACCTGTGATGCGTGTTACACATTTCATTACAAAACTGTCTTATGCTTAATTTAGATTTTAAATTAGTGATCGTGATAAATCATACATCTAAGCTCGGTAAGACTAACCATATATTTTTTTATATATTTGTAAAATCCCTTTCCTCTTCTTTCCAACAGAAAAAATTTTAATTTTGATTAATTAAAAAATGTATTTTCGCATTTCCATTTTTCTTTTTCTACAATAAATTCCACGATTGTTTATTTCATTTAACAATTAAATGTGTGATTTTCAAAGTAATATAATTATTTCCACATTCTAACAAAGGAAACATTAAAAGAAATTCTTTCTCATAAACGATTGATCATAAAGAGTTCTTTTTATTCAAATGAAACCTTTAGGTGTTTTAAAGAATGTTCATTTAAAGAAAATGAGGATACCGATACACATTAAATTGTTTAAGGTATCTAATTTATTTAACCCCTTGAGGGGGTGTACGTTACATCAATTACGTTTGTGAAATGCTGAATTCCCACCGGAATCTTTAAAAAATTCTATTTCAAAATAAGTAAAATCAAATTTACGGCTATTTTCCACCAATGTTAGAAAAGTAAAACTTAATAAAAATTTTATGGTGTAAAACTTCATTAATCGTAGGTGGTATATAACATATACCGGTGCCCCTCAACGCGTTAAGGGAATAAAAATTTAAAATTAGTCAGTAATTACAGCGTAATATTAAAAAAATACGTTTCATTGTGTCACTTATTTATTCATATAGAGAGAAACCTTTCAAATTTCTCTTTATTTGTTAATACCTTTTTATGCAACAGCTGTGTAAATACACGTAAAAATATAAGACATTAATTCTTAATATTGCATATATTTCTTTTCTTAGAAAGCAAAAAAGCATCTAAGGAAGCTACTCCCCAAAAAACCTTCGGTGAGTAAAATGAAAACTTTTTTGCTATTGCGAGATTTTAAACACATTATTACAAAATTCATTTTCAAAATTTCTCATATAAACATATCTAGAATTATTTTTAAATTAATTTCTTATGTTGCTTTGACGTTTTTCCATTTATTGTGACCAAATATGTAAGATGAAAAGATGTCGAGACATTGATGTTGTGGTCCTGTTTAATTGTTCCAATTTTAATATCTGCCCTTTATTTATTTAACTCAGCCGGTACAAGAGTTTCTTGATATTACATTCCTACTATTTCCAACGAAGGTCCTTCTGAATAAACGTTGCATGAGTTAGAACTTCATGTTAGGAAAGAACGCTCTTTTCTGCCGGTGCAGTTCGTTTATATATATATATATATATATATATAAATACATCTTCCAACAGGCGGCATAAGTATTAATGTGGGACTCTACTTTTAACTGTTTTTTTTTTTACAATTTTTACCCGACTGCAGAGCAGATTTATCAGTTTGACGCATATCTGTTTGTGTGAATTTCTTTATACCTTCGAATCATTCCCACGGCTGAATTTTAATGAAGGAGGTCTTTATAAGTTCGACTTAACTTTCCGATGGTTATATGCTAGGTTTTGATTTTATAAATTCAAAATGGCGGCCGTAAATTAGAAAAGGGTGGTAAAGACAAAAAAATATTTTACGCACCACATTGAGTGGCATATCATTGGACAAGTCTTTCAAAATGAAGACGATGTTTTATTGACTATTTTACGGTCAGAATATCCGTTTAAATATTACACAACCTGGAAGTTGTGTAGGTAGGATATCCAGCCTTACTGCAGCTCTAACCTTCATAGATATCTACAGGCCTCATCAAAACAGTATTTAAAGATAGAAACTAACAATTATACACAATTTTAAAATCCTCAATACAAGTAAATAAAAAAAATATGTACGAAATATAAAAAAAAGTTTCACATAGATGAGAAATAATGAATTACTTCTCTTTTTACGCAGTCGAGATTTTCAATTTTTTAAATTTAATTTTTACTTGTTTAATGGTATTGATCTATGATTTCACCAGTCTTACCTCATTCCAAATAGCATCACTGATTTAATAATAAATATCCGCTAGGTGACAGTTAATAAAAGTTTATGACGTAAAAGTAATCAACAAATTACTTTTTTTTCACATTAGTTTATATTTACCTTCTAAAGACAATTCTTTAATTTGATTCTATGCTTTAAACCTCGAATATTTTAAATATCAGGAATATTGATTTAAATTTACATTGTAAATGTAATCAGTCAACTTGAAATTATCACCTGTTTCTAAAAACTTCCACATTTGGAAAAGTGAATTTTTATTTATTTAAAAACTGCCAAACAACTTTTCCTGATTTCCCCTTCTTACTATATATGATACTGAAAATTGTATATCCCGCGTAATCTAAAAAAATCGTTTGTTAATTATTGAGTATTATGTATGATTTGTTTGAACAATACTTTAAAGTCACAACACATAAGGGGTTTCTTATCATTTTTCACAAACATGTCTTTAATCATGTACGTGTTACTAACATATATATTGTACATTAACCATTTGCACTCCGTTGTTGCCGTTATTGCGACATCATATATTTATTGAAAAAATTTTTTGGGGCACCAGTAATAAAGGAAACTAAAATTTCCTTATTAATCAGAGCATTTTTGAAATTGTGTACTTGAAAGAAACTTGTTTTAAAAAAGTACTGCCGACTAAACAAAATTTGTGTAAGAGACGTTGGAGTCCAAAGGAACTAAATAAAAATATATGAAAAAACGCTACATTTAATTAAAATAAATTGCTATTCTAGTGAAAACCTGTGTTTCGTGTTACACATTTCCTTACAAAGCTGGCCTTACCCGTGGCTGAGAGGTTCTGATCTCGAAGCTGGTAGACGGGTGGTGCTGGGTTCGAACACAATCACTCCCGTCGGCCTAATCGTTTTGGAGTTTACGTGGTATTCTCCGAAACCGTGGAATCCCATGCGTAAATACGGGTTAGGTTCCCTTAGACAGAGCCCACGGAGGGCACTCACCCTAGGGCCTATATCCCACGAGTTTATAATCGGCCGACAAAAATCAACTCAACCCATTACAAAACTGTCTTATGCCTAACTTAGATTTTAAATTAGTGGCGTGATAAATCATACATCTAAGTTCGGTAAGACTAACAATTTATTTTTTATATATTTGTAAAATCCCTTGCCTCTTATTTCCAACAGAAATATATTAATTTTTATTAATTAAAAAATGTGTTTTCGAGTTCCATTGTTCTTTTTCAACAATAAATTCCACGATTGTTTAGTTCACTTAACAATTAAATATGTGATTTTCAAAGTAATATCATTATATCCCCATTCTAACAAACGAAACATTAAAAGAAATTCTTTTTCATAAACGATTGATCATAAACAGTTCTTTTAATTCAAATGAAACCTTTAGCAGTTTTATTTATAATTTGTGGTTCATTTAAACAAAATGATTGTAGGATACCGCTACACATTAAACTGTGTAAGGTATCTAATTTATTTAACCCCTTGAGGGGCAAGCAATTACGTATGTGAAATGCTTAATTCCCACCGGAATCTTTGAAAAATTCTATTTCAAAATAAGTAAAATCAATTTTACGGCTTTTTTCCACCAAAGTTACAGAAGTAAAACTTAATAAAATTTTTCTGGTGTAAAACTTCTTTAATCGTAGGTGGTATATAATATATACCGGTGCCCCTCGAGGGGTTAAGGCAAAAAAATTTAAGAATTAGTCAGTAATTACAGCCTAAAATTAAAAAATACGTTTCATTGTGTTATTTATTTATTCATATAGAGAAAAACCTTTCAATTTTTTCAGTATTTGTTAATACCTTTTTATGTAACACCTGTGTAAATATACGTAAAAATATAAGACATTAATTCTTATGTATGGCTTTTATATCTTTTCTTAGGAAGCAAAAAAGCATCTAACGAAGCTACTCCCCAAAAATACTTCGGTGAGTAAAATGAAAACATTTTTGCTATTATGAGATTTTAAAAAGATTATTACAAAAATCATTTTCAAAATTTCTCATATAAACATATCTAGAATTATTTTAAAATTAATTTCTTATGTTGCTTTGACATTTTTCCATTTATTGTGACCAAATATGTAAGATGCAAAGATGTCGAGACATTGATGTTGTGGTCCTGTTTAATTGTTCTAATTTTAATATCTGCCTTTTATTTATTGAACTCAGCCGGAATGGGAGTTTCTGGATATTATATTCCTACTATTTTCAACGAAGGTCCTTCTGAATAAACGTTGCATGGTTTAGAACTTCATGTTCGGAAAGAACGCTCTTTTCTGCCGGTGCAGTTCGTTTCTTTAATTTACCAAAATTTCTTCCAACAGGCGGCATAAGTATTAAAGTGGAAGTCTACTTTTAACTGTTTTTTTTTTTTTTTTTTTTTTACATTTTTTACCTGGCTGCCAAGCAGATTTATCTGTTTGGCGCGTATCTGTATGTGTGAATTTCTTTATACCCTCGAAACATCCCCACGGCTGGATTTTAATGAATGAGATCTCTATAAGTTCGACTTAACTGTCCGATGATTATATGCTAGGTTTTGATTTTATAAATTCAAAATGGCGGCCGTAAATTAGAAAAGGGCGGTAAAGGCGAAAAAAACATTTTACGCACCATATTGAGTGGCATATCATTGGACAGGTCTTTCAAAATGAAGACGATGTTTCATTGACTATCTTACGGTCAGAATATCCGTTTAAATATAACACGAACTGGAAGTTGTGTAGGTAGGATATCCAGCTTTACTGCAGCTCGAAACTTTATAGACATCTTCAAGCCTAATAAAAACAGTGTTTACAGATCGGAAAAAAATAATTAAACACATTTTTGAAATCATCAATACAAGTAAATAAAAAAAAAATTACGAAATATAAAAACTAGATACATAGATAAGAAATAATTAATTACTTCTCTTTTTACGCAGTCGAGTTTTTCGATTTTTTAAATAAATTTTTTACTTGTTTAATGGTATTGATCTATGGTTTCACCAGTCTTAACTCATTCCAAATAGCATCACTCATTTAATAATAATATAGAGAGAAATCTTTCAAATTTTTCTATATTTGTTAATAACTTTTTATGCAACACCTGTGTAAATATACGACATTAATTCTTATATATGGCTTTTATTTCTTTTCTCAGAGAGAAAAAAAGCATCTAACGAAGCTACTCCCCAAAAATCCTTCGGTGAGTAAAATGAAAACATTTTTGCTGTTATGAGATTTTAAAAACATTATTAATAAATCATTTTCAAAATTTTTGATTCTAAAACCTTCCACATTTGGAAAAGTTAATTCTTATTTATTTAAATCTGCCAAACTACTTTTCCTGATTTCCACTTCTTACTATATATGATACTGAAAATTTTATATCACGCGTATTCTAAAAAATTCGTTTGTTAATTATTGAGTATTATGTATGATTTGTTAGAACAATTTTTTAAAGTTACAATACATATGGGGTTACTTATCATTTTCCACAAACTTGTCTTTGATCATGTACCCGATACTAACATATATATATAGGTGCCAACCTCAAACTAATCTTCCGTAGTACTTGCGTTAATTTGACCCTGGTTTAATACGTTTCGAACCAGAATTTTTTAAAGATATGAAATTAAAAATGTTCCACGTAGAAACATAGAATTAAAAATATAAGCATTCATGAAATAAATTTTCTGGTTCAAAACGTGGTTAACCGGGGTCAAATTAATCCAGACATTACGGAAGATTAGTGAAAGGTTGGCAGTTATGTATATAATATACATTAACCATTTGCACTCCCATGTTGCCGTTATGGAGACATCATATTTCTTTGAAAAATTTGTTTTGGGCGCCAGTAATAAAGGAAAATAAAATATCCTTATTAATCAGAGAAATTTTGAAATTGTGTACTTGAAAGATACTTGTTTTAAAAAAGTACTGCCGACCAAACAAAATTTGTATAAGAGACGTTGGAGCCGAAAGCAACTAAATAAAAATATAAGAAAAAACACTACTTTTAATTAAAATAAATTGCTGTTCTAGTGAAAACCTGTGTTTCGTGTTACATATTTCATTATAAAACTGTCTTATGCCTAATTTAGATTTTAAATTAGTGATCGTGATGAATCATGCATCTAAGTTCGGTAAGACTAACTATATATTTTTTATATATTTGTAAAATCCCTTGCCTCTTCTTTCAAACAGAAAAATTATTAATTTTGATTAATTAAAAAATGTATTTTCGCATTTTTATTTTTATTTTTCTACAGTAAATTTCACGATTGTTTATTTCATTTAACAATTAAATATGTGATTTTCAAAGCAATATACTTATCTCCACATTCTAACAAACGAAACATTAAAAGAAATTCATTCTCATAAAAGATTGATCATAAACAGTTCTTTTCATTCAAATGAAACCTTTAGGTGTTTATTTATAATTTGTGGTTTATTTAAAGAAAATGATTGTTGGATACCGATACACATTAAACTGTTTAAGGTATCTAATTTATTTAAGGGAATTTAAAATTTCAGAATTACATTTTCAGTAATAACAGCCTAATATTAATAAATACGTTTCATTGTGTTATTTATTTATTCATATAGAGAGAAAACTTTCAGTTTTTTGTGTATTTGTTAATACCTTTTTGTGCAACACCTGTGTAAATATACGTAAAAATATAAGACATTAATTCTTATGTATGGCTTTTATTTCTTTTCTTAGGAAGCAAAAAAGCATCTAAATAAGCTACTCCCCAAAAATCCTTTGGTGAGTGAAATGAAAACATTTTTGCTATTATGAGATTTTAAAAACATTATTACAAAATTTGCTTTCAAAATTTCTCATATAAACATATTTAGAATTATTTTAAAATTAATTTCTTATGTTGCTTTGACATTTTTCGATTTATTGTGACCAAATATGTAAGGTGCAATGATGTCGAGCCATTGATGTTGTGGTCCTGTTTAATTGTTCCAATTTTAATATCTGCCCTTTATTTATTGAACTCAGCCGGTACGAGAGTTTCTTGATATTATATTCCAACTATTTCCAACGAAGGTCCTTCTGAATAATCGTTGCATGGTTTAGAATTGCATGTTAGGAAAGAACGCTGTTTTCTGCCGGTGCAGTTGATTTATATTATATACCAAAACTTCTTCCAACAGGCGGCATACTTATTAAAGTGGGACTCTACTTTTAACTGTTTTCGTTTTAACATTTTTTTACCCGGCTGCCAAGCAGATTTATCTGTTTGACGCGTATCTGTATGTGTGAATTTCTTTATACCATCGAAACATCCGCACGGCTGGATTTTAATGAATGATGTCTCTATAAGTTCGACTTAACAGTCCGTTGGTTATATGCTTGGTTTTGTTTTTATAAATTCAAAATGGCGGCCGTAAAATATAAAACAGCGGTAAAGACGAAAAAAAAATTTTACGCAACATATTGAATGGCATATCATTGGACAGGTCTTTGAAAATGAAGACAATGTTTCATTGACTAGTTTACGGTCAGAATATCCGTTTAAATATTATACAAACTTGAAGTTGTGTAGGTAGGATATCCAGCTTTACTGCAGCTAGAACCTTCACAGACATCTTCAGGCCTCATCAAAACAGTGTTTAGAGATAGGAACTAATAATTAAACACATTTTTAAAATCATCAATACAAGTAAATAAAAAAAAGTACGAAATATAAAAAATAGTTGCACATAGATGAGAAATAATTAATTTCTTCTCTTTTTACGCAGTCGAGTTTTTCGATTTTTTAAATTAAATTTTTACTTGTTTAATGGTATTGATCTATGGTTTCACCAATCTTACCTCATTCCAAATAGCATCACTGATTTAATAATAAATGTCCGCTAGATGACAGTTAATAAAAATTTATGAGGTAAAGGTAATCAACAAATTACTTATTTTCTCATTAGTTTATATTTACCTTCTAAAGACAATTCTTTAATTTGGTTATATGCTTTAAATCTCACATATTTCAAATATGAGGAATATTTATTGAAATTTACACTGTAAATATAATCAGTCAACTTGAAATTATCAACTGATTCTAAAACCTTCCACATTTGGAAAAGTTAATTCTTATTTATTTAAATCTGCCAAACTACTTTTTAGCCCCCGGAACGGTATGCTATTACTTTCTCCCAACTTATTTTGTCTCCAAAAAATAACGTTAGCTTACAGACGCTAGCAATAAACAAAGCAAAAAACAATATTATTGTGCGATTAAATGCTCTTTAGCATTTTTTAAAATTTCTAAGCATCGTACACTTTCAATGTTTATACCGTCGTATTGGGGAAAAAAAGGACTTTTTAATGCAATTTGTTTGAAAACTGCATCTCCATTTGTTTTTGAAATATTAATTTGTTTTGTAGTTTTTAGTGACATTTGTTTCATTTTGGCAACTCAAGTACGCCATTTCTGTAGAAAGTAAAGAAAAAATTGTTGAAAAATAGCAAGTATATCTTCTTGTTGCCATTTTCTCATAAAAATTGAAAAAAAAATTAATTAAAATACGTGCTATTTTGAGAAAAATATAAATGAATGATTTATGATAAAACATGGAGATATTATAAACTATATTTAATTTTAAGAATCTATATTAATGCAAATGACGTCATTTTACATAAAATAAAAGCGTGTGATTTAAGTCATAAAATTGAAATATGTTTTGCAGTAGAGTCCCGATTATCCGAGTCCCGCTTAACCGAGTTATTTCCTTCTGGTGGACTGGTGGTTTCTATTATTATGAAACAGCCATTATAAATGAAGCTTTAGGTGAAAATGAAAGAGCAGCCGTAAAAAGTTAGAA
Source organism: Maratus speciosus (assembly GCA_963932465.1). Classification (NCBI taxonomy): domain Eukaryota; kingdom Metazoa; phylum Arthropoda; class Arachnida; order Araneae; family Salticidae; genus Maratus; species Maratus speciosus. The sequence continues at coordinate 301,933,973 of OZ010796.1, read as the reverse complement.
CTCTGATTTTCTGGTCAGAATTAAGAAAAAAATGGTATGGCCATTTTTTTCTTCCATTCTGACCAAAAAAAAAAAAAAAAAAAAATTATGGCCATTTTTTTCTTCTATTCTGACCAGAAAGGCAGAGTTCTAACTTTTTACGACTGCTCTTTCATCTTCACCTAACGCTTCATTTATAATGGCTGTTTCATAATAATAAAAACCACCAGTCCACCAGAAGAAAAGGAAGTAGTGGAAATGCCGGGGGCGACACTAAATTCTGAAATAGCAGAATTCCTGTTCTCTAGTCCTGATTTTCATTTCTTACTATATATGATACTGAAAATTTTATATCACGCGTAATCTAAAAAATTCGTTTGTTAATTATTGAGGATTATGTATGATTTTTTTTAACAATACTTTAAAGTCACAATACATATGGGGTTTCTTATCATTTACCACGAACTTCTCTTTAATCATGTACCCGATACTAACATATATAATATATATTAACCATTTGCACTCAATTGTTGCCGTTATGGCGACATCTTATTTATTTAAAAAATTTGTTTTGGGTACCAGTAATAAAGGAAAATAAATTTTCCTGATTAATCAGGGCATTTTTGAAATTGTGTACTTCAAAGAAACTTGTTTTAAAAAAGTACTGCCGACCAAAAAAAAAAAATTGTGTAAGAGACGTTGGAGTCCAAAGAAACTAAATAAAAATATATGAAAAAACGCCACATTTAAATAAAATAAATTGCTATTCTAGTGAAAACCAGTGTTTCGTGTTACATTTTTCATTATAAAACTGTCTTATGCCTAATTTAGATTTTAAATTAGTGATCGTGATAAATCATACATCTAATTTCGGTAAGACTAACTATATATTTTTTATATATTTGTAAAATCCCTTGCCTCTTCTTTCCAACTGAAAAAATATTAATTTTGATTAATTAAAAAATGTATTTTCGCATTTCCATTTTTCTTTTTCTACAATAAATTCCACGATTGTTTATTTCACTTAACAATTAACTATGTGATTTTCAAAGTAATATAATTTTTTCCACATTCTAACAAACGAAACATTAAAAGAAATTCTTTCTCATAAACGACTAATCACAAAAAGTTCTTTTCATTCAAATAAAAACTTTAGCAGTTTTATATATATTTTGTGGTTCATTTAAAGAAAATGATTTTAGGATACCGATACACATTAAACTGTTTAAGGTATCTAATTTATTTAATCCTTTATGGGCCAAGCAATTGCGTTTGTGAAATGCTGAATTCCCACCGGAATCTTTGAAAAATTCTATTTCAAAATAAGTAAAATCAATTTTACGGCTTTTTTCCGCCAAAGTTAGAAAAGTAAAACTTGATAAAATTATTCTGGTGTAAAACTTCATTAATCGTAGGCGGTATATAACATATACCGGTGTCCCTCAAGGGGTTAAAGGAATAAAAATTTAAGAATTAGTCAGTAATTACAGCCTAAAATTAAAAAATTCGTTTCATTGTGTTATTTATTTATTCATATATAGATAAAACTTTCAAATTTTTCTGCATTTTTTAATAACTTTTTGTGCAACACCTGTGTAAATATACGTAAAAATATAAGACATTAATTCTTGTGTATGGCTTTTATTTCTTTTCTTAGGAAGCAAAAAAGCATCTAAATAAGCTACTCCCCAAAAATTCTTCGGTGAGTGAAATGAAAACATTTTTGCTATTATGAGATTTTAAAAACATTATTACAAAATTCGCTTTCAAAATTTCTCATACAAACATACCTAGAATTATTAATTTCATATGTTGCTTTGACATTTTTCGATTTATTGTGACCAAATATGTAAGATGCAATGATGTCGAGACATTGATGTTGTGGTCCTGTTTAATTGTTCCAATTTTAATATCTGCCCTTTATTGAACTCAGCCGGTACGAGAGTTTCTTGATATTACATTCCTCCTATTTCCAACGAAGGTCCTTCTGGATAAACATTGCATGGTTTAGAACTTTATGTTAGGAAAGAACGCTCTTTTCTGCCGGTGCAGTTCGTTTCTTTTATATACCAAAACTTCTTCCAACTGGCGGCATAATTATTAAAGTGGGACTCTACATTTAACTGCTTTTGTTTTAACATTATTTTACCCGACTGCTAAGCAGATTTATCTGTTTGACGCGTATCTGTATGTGTGAATTTCTTTATACCCTCGAAACATCCCCACGGCTGGATTTTAATGAATGATGTCTCTATACGATCGACTTAACAGTCCGTTGGTTATATGCTAGGTTTTGTTTTTATAAATTCAAAAGGGCGGTAAAGACGAAAAAAATATTTTACGCACCATATTGAATGCATATCATTGAACAGGTCTTTCAAAATGAAGAAGATGTTTCATTGACTATTTTTCGGTCAGAATATCCGTTTAAATATTACACAACCTGGAAGTTGTGTAGGTGAGATATCCAGCTTTACTAGATCTTGAACCGTCATAGATATCTACATTCCTCATCAAAAGAGTTTTTACAGATAGGAAGTAACAATTAAACACATTTTTAAAATCCTCAATACAAGTAAATAAAAAAAAATATGTACGAAATATAAAAAATAGTTTCACACCGGTGAGTAATAATTAATAACTTCTCTTTTTAAGAAGTCGAGTTTTTCGATTTTTTAAATTTAATTTTTAATTGTTTAATGGTATTGATCTATGGTTTCACCAGTCTTATCTCATTCCAAATAGCATAACTGATTTAATAATAAATGTCCGCTAGATAACAGTTAATAAAAACTTATGATGTAATGGTAATCAACAAATTACTTATTTTCTTATTAGTTTAAATTTACCTTCTAAATACAATTCTTTAATTTGGTTATATGTTTAAACCTCACACATTTCAAATATGAGGATTATTGATTGAAATTTACACTGTAAATATAATCAGTCGACTTTAAATTATCACCAGATTCGAAAAACTTCCACATTTGGAAAAATTAATTCTTATTTATTTATATCTGCCAAACTAGTTTTCCTGATTTCCACTTCTTAATATATATGATAAGAAAATTTTATATCACGCGTAATCTTAAAAATTCGTTTTTTTAATTATTGAGGATTATGTATGATATTTTTGAATAATACTTAAAAGTCACAATACATATTGGGTTTCTTATCATTTTCCACGAACTTGTCTTTAATCATGTACCCGATACTAACATATATATTAAATATTAACCATTTGAACTCCATTGGTACCGTTATGGCATTAATTCTTATGTATGACTTTTATATCTTTTCTTAGAAATCAAAAAATGATCAGAAGAAGCTGCTCCCCCAAAATCCTTCGGTGAGTAAAATGAAAACATTTTTGCTATTATGAGATTTTAAAAACATTATTACAAAATTCATTTTCAAAGTTTCTCATATAAACATATCTAGAATTATTTTAAAATTAATTTTTTATGTAGCTTTGACATTTTTACATTTGTTGTGACCAACTATGTAAGATGCAAAAACGTCGAGACATTGATGTTGTGGTCCTGTTTAATTGTTCCAATTTTAATATCTGCCCATTATTTATTGAACTCAGCCGGTACGAGAGTTTCTTGATATTATGTTCCTACTATTTCCAACGAAGGTCCTTCTGAATAATCGTTGCATGGTTTAGAATTGCATGTTAGGAAAGAACGCTCTTTTCTGCCGGTGCAGTTGATTTATTTTATATACCAAAACTTCTTTCAACAGGCGGCATACTTATTAAAGTGGGACTCTACTTTTAACTGTTTTTGTTTTAACATTTTTTTACCCGACTGCTAAGCAGATTTATGTGTTTGACGCGTATCTGTATGTGTGAATTTCTTTATACACTCGAAACATCCCCACGGCTGGATTTTAATGAATGATGTCTCTATACGATCGACTTACCTGTCCGTTGGTTATATGCTAGGTTCTGTTTTTATAAATTCAAAATGGCGGCCGTAAAATAGAAAAAGGCGTTAAAGACGAAAAAAATATTTTACGCACCATATTGAATGCATATCATTGAACAGGTCTTTCAAAATGAAGAAGATGTTTCATTGACTATTTTTCGGTCAGAATATCCGTTTAAATATTACACAACCTGGAAGTTGTGTAGGTGAGATATCCAGCTTTACTAGATCTTGAACCGTCATAGATATCTACATTCCTCATCAAAAGAGTTTTTACAGATAGGAAGTAACAATTAAACACATTTTTAAAATCCTCAATACAAGTAAATAAAAAAAATATGTACGAAATATAAAAAATAGTTTCACACCGGAGAGTAATAATTAATAACTTCTCTTTTTAAGCAGTCGAGTTTTTCGATTTTTTAAATTTAATTTTTAATTGTTTAATGGTATTGATCTATGGTTTCACCAGTCTTATCTCATTTCAAATAGCATAACTGATTTAATAATAAATGTCCACTAGATAACAGTTAATTAAAACTTATGACGTAATGGTAATCAACAAATTACTTATTTTCTTAATAGTTTATATTTACCTTCTAAATGCAATTCTTTAATTTGGTTATATGTTTAAACCTCACACATTTCAAATATGAGGAATATTGATTGAAATTTACACTGTAAATATAATCAGTCACCTTGAAATTATCACTTGATTCTAAAAACTTCCACATTTGGAAAAATTAATTCTTATTTATTTATATCTGCCAAACTAGTTTTCCTGATTTCCACTTCTTAATATATATGATAAGAAAATTTTATATCACGCGTAATCTTAAAAATTCTTTTTTTAATTATTGAGGATTATGTATGATTTTTTTGAATAATACTTAAAAGTCACAATACATATGGGGTTTCTTATCATTTTCCACGAACTTGTCTTTAATCATGTACCCGATACTAACATATGTATTATATATTAACCATTTGCACTCCATTGGTACCGTTATGGCATTAATTCTTATGTATGACTTTTATTTTTTTTCTTAGAAACCAAAAAAGTATCAGAAGAAGCTGCTCCCCAAAAATCCTTCGGTGAGTAAAATGAAAACATTTTGCTATTATGATATTTTTAAAAAATTATAACAAAATTCATTTTCAAAGTTTCTCATATAAACATATCTAGAATTATTTTAAAATTAATTTCTTATGTAACTTTGACATTTTTCCATTTGTTGTGACCAACTATGTAAGATGCAAAAACGTCGAGACATTGATGTTGTGGTCCTGTTTAATTGTTCCAATTTTAATATCTGGACTTTATTTATTGAACTCAGTCGGTACGAGAGTTTCTAATATTATATTCCTACTATTTCGAACGAAGGTCCTTCTGAATAATCGTTGCATGGTTTAGAATTTCATGTTAGGAAAGAGCGCTCTTTTCTGCCAGTGCAGTTGATTTATTTTATATACCAAAACTTCTTCCAAAAGGCGGCATACTTATTAAAGTGAGACTCTACTTTTAACTGTTTTTGTTTTACCATAATTTTACCCGTCTGCCAAGCAGATTTATCTGTTTGACGCGTATCTGTATGTGTGAATTTCTTTATACACTCGAAACATCCCCACGGCTGCATTTTAATGAATGATGTCTCTATACGATCGACTTAACAGTCCGTTGGTTATATGCTAGGTTTTGTTTTTATAAATTCAAAATGGCGGCCGTAAAATAGAAAAGGGCTGTAAAGACGAAAAAACATTTTACGTACCATATTGAATGGCATATCATTGGACAGGTCTTTCAAAATGATGACGATGTTTCGTTGACTATTTTACGGTCAGAATATCCGTTTAAATATTACACAACCTGGAAGTTTTGTCGGCAGTATATCCAGCTTTACTGCAGCTAGAACCTTCACAGACATCTTTAGGCTTCATCAAAACAGTGTTTACAGATAGGAACTAATAATTAAACATATTTTTAAAATTATCAATACAAGTAAATAAAAAAAAAGTACGAATTATAAAAAATAGTTGCACATAGATGAGAAATAATTAATTTCTTCTCTTTTTACGCAGTCGAGTTTTTCGATTTTTTAAATTTAATTTTTAATTGTTTAATGGTATTGATCTATGGTTTCACCAGTCTTATCTCATTCCAAACAGCATAACTGATTTAATAATAAATGTCCGCTAGATAACAGTTAATAAAAACTTATGACGTAATGGTAATCAACAAATTACTTATTTTCTTATTAGTTTATATTTACCTTCTAAATACAATTCTTTAATTTGGTTATATGTTTAAACCTCACACATTTCAAATATGAGGATTATTGATTGAAATTTACACTGTAAATATAATCAGTCAACTTGAAATTATCACCTGATTCGAAAAACTTCCACATTTGGAAAAATTAATTCTTATTTATTTATATCTGCCAAACTAGTTTTCCTGATTTCCACTTCTTAATATATGTGATAAGAAAATTTTATATCACGCGTAATCTTAAAAATTCGTTTTTTAATTATTGAGGATTATGTATGATTTTTTTTAATAATACTTAAAAGTCACAATACATATTGGGTTTCTTATCATTTTCCACGAACTTGTCTTTAATCATGTACCCGATACTAACATATATATTAAATATTAACCATTTGCACTCCATTGGTACCGTTATGGCATTAATTCTTATGTATGACTTTTATTTCTTTTCTTAGAAATCAAAAAATGATCAGAAGAAGCTGCTCCCCCAAAATCCTTCGGTGAGTAAAATGAAAACATTTTTGCTATTATGAGATTTTAAAAACATTATTACAAAATTCATTTTCAAAGTTTCTCATATAAACATATCTAGAATTATTTTAAAATTAATTTCTTATGTAGCTTTGACATTTTTACATTTGTTGTGACCAACTATGTAAGATGCAAAAACGTCGAGACATTGATGTTGTGGTCCTGTTTAATTGTTCCAATTTTAATATCTGCCCTTTATTTATTGAACTCAGCCGGTACGAGAGTTTCTTGATATTATATTCCTACTATTTCCAACGAAGGTCCTTCTGAATAATCGTTGCATGGTTTAGAATTGCATGTTAGGAAAGAACGCTCTTTTCTGCCGGTGCAGTTGATTTATTTTATATACCAAAACTTCTTCCAACAGGCGGCATACTTATTAAAGTGGGACTCTAATTTTAACTGTTTTTATTTTAACATTTTTTTACCCGACTGCTAAGCAGATTTATCTGTTTGACGCGTATCTGTATGTGTGAATTTCTTTATACCCTCGAAACATCCCCACGGCTGGATTTTAACGAATGCGGTCTCTATAAGTTTCGACTTAACAATCCGCTGGTTATATGCTGGGTTTTCTTTTTAAAAATTCAAAATGGCGGCCGTAAAATAGAAAAGGGCTGTAAAGACGAAAAAACATTTTACGTACCATATTGAATGGCATATCATTGGACAGGTCTTTCAAAATGATGACGATGTTTCGTTGACTATTTTACGGTCAGAATATCCGTTTAAATATTACACAACCTGGAAGTTTTGTCGGCAGTATATCCAGCTTTACTGCAGCTAGAACCTTCACAGACATTTTTAGGCCTCATCAAAACAGTGTTTACAGATAGGAACTAATAATTAAACATATTTTTAAAATTATCAATACAAGTAAATAAAAAAAAAGTACGAAATATAAAAAATAGTTGCACTTAGATGAGAAATAATTAATTTCTTCTCTTTTTACGCAGTCGAGTTTTTCGATTTTTTTAATTTAATTTTTAATTGTTTAATGGTATTGATCTATGGTTTCACCAGTCTTATCTCATTCCAAATAGCATAACTGATTTAATAATAAATGTCCGCTAGATAACAGTTAATAAAAACTTATGACGTAATGGTAATCAACAAATTACTTATTTTCTTATTAGTTTATATTTACCTTCTAAATACAATTCTTTAATTTGGTTATATGTTTAAACCTCACACATTTCAAATATGAGGATTATTGATTGAAATTTACACTGTAAATAAAATCAGTCAACTTGAAATTATCACCTGATTCGAAAAACTTCCACATTTGGAAAAATTAATTCTTATTTATTTATATCTGCCAAACTAGTTTTCCTGATTTCCACTTCTTAATATATATGATAAGAAAATTTTATATCACGCATAATCTTAAAAATTCGTTTTTAAATTATTGAGGATTATGTATGATTTTTTTGAATAATACTTAAAAGTCACAATACATATGGGGTTTTTTATCATTTTCCACGAACTTGTCTTTAATCATGTACCCGATACTAACATATACATTATATATTAACCATTTGCACTCCATTGGTACCGTTATGGAATTAATTCTTATGTATGACTTTTACTTCTTTTCTTAGAAACCAAAAAAGCATCAGAAGAAGCTGCTCCCCCAAAATCCTTCGGTGAGTAAAATGAAAACATTTTTGCTATTATGAGATTTTAAAAACATTATTACAAAATTCATTTTCAAAGTTTCTCATATAAACATATCTAGAATTATTTTAAAATTAATTTTTTATGTAGCTTTGACATTTTTACATTTGTTGTGACCAACTATGTAAGATGCAAAAACGTCGAGACATTGATGTTGTGGTCCTGTTTAATTGTTCCAATTTTAATATCTGCCCATTATTTATTGAACTCAGCCGGTACGAGGGTTTCTTGATATTATGTTCCTACTATTTCCAACGAAGGTCCTTCTGAATAATCGTTGCATGGTTTAGAATTGCATGTTAGGAAAGAACGCTCTTTTCTGCCAGTGCAGTTGATTTATTTTATATACCAAAACTTCTTCCAACAGGTGGGATACTTATAAAAGTGGGACTCTACTTTTAACTGTTTTTGTTTTAACATTTTTTTACCCGACTGCTAAGCAGATTTATGTGTTTGACGCGTATCTGTATGTGTGAATTTCTTTATACACTCGAAACATCCCCACGGCTGGATTTTAATGAATGATGTCTCTATACGATCGCCTTAACAGTCCGTTGGTTATATGCTAGGTTCTGTTTTTATAAATTCAAAATGGCGGCCGTAAAATAGAAAAGGGCGTTAAAGACGAAAAAAATATTTTACGTACCATATTGAATGCATATCATTGAACAGGTCTTTCAAAATGAAGACGATGTTTCTTTGACTATTTTTCGGACAGAATATCCGTTTAAATATTACACAACCTGGAAGTTGTGTAGGTGAGATATCCTGCTTTACTGGATCTTGAACCGTCATAGACATCTACATTCCTCATCAAAAGAGTTTTTACAGATAGGAAGTAACAATGAAACACATTTTTAAAATCCTCAATACAAGTAAATAAAAAAAATATGTACGAAATATAAAAAATAGTTTCACACCGGAGAGTAATAATTAATAACTTCTCTTTTTAAGCAGTCGAGTTTTTCGATTTTTTAAATTTAATTTTTAATTGTTTAATGGTATTGATCTATGGTTTCACCAGTCTTATCTCATTTCAAATAGCATAACTGATTTAATAATAAATGTCCACTAGATAACAGTTAATTAAAACTTATGACGTAATGGTAATCAACAAATTACTTATTTTCTTAATAGTTTATATTTACCTTCTAAATGCAATTCTTTAATTTGGTTATATGTTTAAACCTCACACATTTCAAATATGAGGAATATTGATTGAAATTTACACTGTAAATATAATCAGTCACCATGAAATTATCACTTGATTCTAAAAACTTCCACATTTGGAAAAATTAATTCTTATTTATTTATATCTGCCAAACTAGTTTTCCTGATTTCCACTTCTTAATATATATGATAAGAAAATTTTATATCACGCGTAATCTTAAAAATTCTTTTTTTAATTATTGAGGATTATGTATGATTTTTTTTAATAATACTTAAAAGTCACAATACATATGGGGTTTCTTATCATTTTCCACGAACTTGTCTTTAATCATGTACCCGATACTAACATATGTATTATATATTAACCATTTGCACTCCATTGGTACCGTTATGGCATTAATTCTTATGTATGACTTTTATTTTTTTTCTTAGAAACCAAAAAAGTATCAGAAGAAGCTGCTCCCCAAAAATCCTTCGGTGAGTAAAATGAAAACATTTTGCTATTATGATATTTTTAAAAAATTATAACAAAATTCATTTTCAAAGTTTCTCATATAAACATATCTAGAATTATTTTAAAATTAATTTCTTATGTAACTTTGACATTTTTCCATTTGTTGTGACCAACTATGTAAGATGCAAAAACGTCGAGACATTGATGTTGTGGTCCTGTTTAATTGTTCCAATTTTAATATCTGGACTTTATTTATTGAACTCAGTCGGTACGAGAGTTTCTAATATTATATTCCTACTATTTCGAACGAAGGTCCTTCTGAATAATCGTTGCATGGTTTAGAATTTCATGTTAGGAAAGAGCGCTCTTTTCTGCCGTTGCAGTTGATTTATTTTATATACCAAAACTTCTTCCAAAAGGCGGCATACTTATAAAAGTGGGACTCTACTTTTAACTGTTTTTGTTTTACCATAATTTTACCCGTCTGCCAAGCAGATTTATCTGTTTGACGCGTATCTGTATGTGTGAATTTCTTTATACACTCGAAACATCCCCACGGCTGGATTTTAATGAATGATGTCTCTATACGATCGACTTAACAGTCCGTTGGTTATATGCTAGGTTCTGATTTTATAAATTCAAAATGGCGGCCGTAAAAGAGAAAAGGGCGTTAAAGACGAAAAAAATATTTTACGCACCATATTGAATGCATATCATTGAACAGGTCTTTCAAAATGAAGAAGACGTTTCATTGACTATTTTTCGGTCAGAATATCCGTTTAAATATTACACAACCTGGAAGTTGTGTAGGTGAGATATCCAGCTTTACTAGATCTTGAACCGCCATAGATATCTACATTCCTCATCAAAAGAGTTTTTACAGATAGGAAGTAACAATTAAACACATTTTTAAAATCCTCAATACAAGTAAATAAAAAAAATATGTACGAAATATAAAAAATAGTTTCACACCGGAGAGTAATAATTAATAACTTCTCTTTTTAAGCAGTCGAGTTTTTCGATTTTTTAAATTTAATTTTTAATTGTTTAATGGTATTGATCTATGGTTTCACCAGTCTTATCTCATTTCAAATAGCATAACTGATTTAATAATAAATGTCCACTAGATAACAGTTAATTAAAACTTATGACGTAATGGTAATCAACAAATTACTTATTTTCTTAATAGTTTATATTTACCTTCTAAATGCAATTCTTTAATTTGGTTATATGTTTAAACCTCACACATTTCAAATATGAGGAATATTGATTGAAATTTACACTGTAAATATAATCAGTCACCTTGAAATTATCACTTGATTCTAAAAACTTCCACATTTGGAAAAATTAATTCTTATTTATTTATATCTGCCAAACTAGTTTTCCTGATTTCCACTTCTTAATATATATGATAAGAAAATTTTATATCACGCGTAATCTTAAAAATTCTTTTTTTAATTATTGAGGATTATGTATGATTTTTTTGAATAATACTTAAAAGTCACAATACATATGGGGTTTCTTATCATTTTCCACGAACTTGTCTTTAATCATGTACCCGATACTAACATATGTATTATATATTAACCATTTGCACTCCATTGGTACCGTTATGGCATTAATTCTTATGTATGACTTTTATTTTTTTTCTTAGAAACCAAAAAAGCATCAGAAGAAGCTGCTCCCCAAAAATCCTTCGGTGAGTAAAATGAAAACATTTTGCTATTATGATATTTTTAAAAAATTATAACAAAATTCATTTTCAAAGTTTCTCATATAAACATATCTAGAATTATTTTAAAATTAATTTCTTATGTAACTTTGACATTTTTCCATTTGTTGTGACCAACTATGTAAGATGCAAAAACGTCGAGACATTGATGTTGTGGTCCTGTTTAATTGTTCCAATTTTAATATCTGGACTTTATTTATTGAACTCAGTCGGTACGAGAGTTTCTAATATTATATTCCTACTATTTCGAACGAAGGTCCTTCTGAATAATCGTTGCATGGTTTAGAATTTCATGTTAGGAAAGAGCGCTCTTTTCTGCCGTTGCAGTTGATTTATTTTATATACCAAAACTTCTTCCAAAAGGCGGCATACTTATAAAAGTGGGACTCTACTTTTAACTGTTTTTGTTTTACCATAATTTTACCCGTCTGCCAAGCAGATTTATCTGTTTGACGCGTATCTGTATGTGTGAATTTCTTTATACACTCGAAACATCCCCACGGCTGGATTTTAATGAATGATGTCTCTATACGATCGACTTAACAGTCCGTTGGTTATATGCTAGGTTCTGATTTTATAAATTCAAAATGGCGGCCGTAAAAGAGAAAAGGGCGTTAAAGACGAAAAAAATATTTTACGCACCATATTGAATGCATATCATTGAACAGGTCTTTCAAAATGAAGAAGACGTTTCATTGACTATTTTTCGGTCAGAATATCCGTTTAAATATTACACAACCTGGAAGTTGTGTAGGTGAGATATCCAGCTTTACTAGATCTTGAACCGCCATAGATATCTACATTCCTCATCAAAAGAGTTTTTACAGATAGGAAGTAACAATTAAACACATTTTTAAAATCCTCAATACAAGTAAATAAAAAAAATATGTACGAAATATAAAAAATAGTTTCACACCGGTGAGTAATAATTAATAACTTCTCTTTTTAAGCAGTCGAGTTTTTCGATTTTTTAAATTTAATTTTTGATTGTTTAATGGTATTGATCTATGGTTTTGCCAGTCTTATCTCATTCCAAATAGCATAACTGATTTAATAATAAATGTCCGCTAGATAACAGTTAATAAAAACTTATGACGTAATGGTAATCAACAAATTACTTATTTTCTTAATAGTTTATATTTACCTTCTAAATACAATTCTTTAATTTGGTTATATGTTTAAATCTCACACATTTCAAATATGAGGAATATTGATTGAAATTTACACTGTAAATATAATCAGTCACCTTGAAATTATCACTTGATTCTAAAAACTTCCACATTTGGAAAAATTAATTCTTATTTATTTATATCTGCCAAACTAGTTTTCCTGATTTCCACTTCTTAATATATATAATAAGAAAATTTTATATCACGCGTAATCTTAAAAATTCGTTTTTTAATTATTGAGGATTATGTATGATTTTTTTTAATAATACTTAAAAGTCACAATACATATGGGGTTTCTTATCATTTTCCACGAACTTGTCTTTAATCATGTACCCGATACTAACATATGTATTATATATTAACCATTTGCACTCCATTGGTACCGTTATGGCATTAATTCTTATGTATGACTTTTATTTTTTTTCTTAGAAACCAAAAAAGTATCAGAAGAAGCTGCTCCCCAAAAATCCTTCGGTGAGTAAAATGAAAACATTTTGCTATTATGATATTTTTAAAAAATTATAACAAAATTCATTTTCAAAGTTTCTCATATAAACATATCTAGAATTATTTTAAAATTAATTTCTTATGTAACTTTGACATTTTTCCATTTGTTGTGACCAACTATGTAAGATGCAAAAACGTCGAGACATTGATGTTGTGGTCCTGTTTAATTGTTCCAATTTTAATATCTGGACTTTATTTATTGAACTCAGTCGGTACGAGAGTTTCTAATATTATATTCCTACTATTTCGAACGAAGGTCCTTCTGAATAATCGTTGCATGGTTTAGAATTTCATGTTAGGAAAGAGCGCTCTTTTCTGCCGTTGCAGTTGATTTATTTTATATACCAAAACTTCTTCCAAAAGGCGGCATACTTATAAAAGTGGGACTCTACTTTTAACTGTTTTTGTTTTACCATAATTTTACCCGTCTGCCAAGCAGATTTATCTGTTTGACGCGTATCTGTATGTGTGAATTTCTTTATACACTCGAAACATCCCCACGGCTGGATTTTAATGAATGATGTCTCTATACGATCGACTTAACAGTCCGTTGGTTATATGCTAGGTTCTGATTTTATAAATTCAAAATGGCGGCCGTAAAAGAGAAAAGGGCGTTAAAGACGAAAAAAATATTTTACGCACCATATTGAATGCATATCATTGAACAGGTCTTTCAAAATGAAGAAGACGTTTCATTGACTATTTTTCGGTCAGAATATCCGTTTAAATATTACACAACCTGGAAGTTGTGTAGGTGAGATATCCAGCTTTACTAGATCTTGAACCGCCATAGATATCTACATTCCTCATCAAAAGAGTTTTTACAGATAGGAAGTAACAATTAAACACATTTTTAAAATCCTCAATACAAGTAAATAAAAAAAATATGTACGAAATATAAAAAATAGTTTCACACCGGTGAGTAATAATTAATAACTTCTCTTTTTAAGCAGTCGAGTTTTTCGATTTTTTAAATTTAATTTTTGATTGTTTAATGGTATTGATCTATGGTTTTGCCAGTCTTATCTCATTCCAAATAGCATAACTGATTTAATAATAAATGTCCGCTAGATAACAGTTAATAAAAACTTATGACGTAATGGTAATCAACAAATTACTTATTTTCTTAATAGTTTATATTTACCTTCTAAATACAATTCTTTAATTTGGTTATATGTTTAAACCTCACACATTTCAAATATGAGGAATATTGATTGAAATTTACACTGTAAATATAATCAGTCACCTTGAAATTATCACTTGATTCTAAAAACTTCCACATTTGGAAAAATTAATTCTTATTTATTTATATCTGCCAAACTAGTTTTCCTGATTTCCACTTCTTAATATATATAATAAGAAAATTTTATATCACGCGTAATCTTAAAAATTCGTTTTTTAATTATTGAGGATTATGTATGATTTTTTTTAATAATACTTAAAAGTCACAATACATATGGGGTTTCTTATCATTTTCCACGAACTTGTCTTTAATCATGTACCCGATACTAACATATATATTATATATTAACCATTTGCACTCCATTGGTACCGTTATGGCATTAATTCTTATGTATGACTTTTATTTCTTTTCTTAGAAACCAAAAAAGTATCAGAAGAAGCTGCTCCCCAAAAATCCTTCGGTGAGTAAAATGAAAACATTTTGCTATTATGATATTTTAAAAAAAGTATAACAAAATTCATTTTCAAAGTTTCTCATATAAACATATCTAGAATTATTTTAAAATTAATTTCTTATGAAACTTTGCCTTTTTTCCATTTGTTGTTACCAACTATGTAAGATGCAATAATGTCGAGACATTGATGTTGTGGTCCTGTTTAATTGTTCCAATTTTAATATCTGCCCTTTATTTATTGAACTCAGCCGGTACGAGAGTTTCTTGATATTATATTCCTACTATTTCCAACGAAGGTCTTTCTGAATAATCTTTGCATGGTTTAGAATTTCATGTTAGGAAAGAGCGCTCTTTTCTGCCAGTGCAGTTGATTTATTTTATATACCAAAACTTCTTCCAAAAGGCGGCATACTTATTAAAGTGAGACTCTACTTTTAACTGTTTTTGTTTTACCATAATTTTACCCGTCTGCCAAGCAGATTTATCTGTTTGACGCGTATCTGTATGTGTGAATTTCTTTATACACTCGAAACATCCCCACGGCTGCATTTTAATGAATGATGTCTCTATACGATCGACTTAACAGTCCGTTGGTTATACGCTAGGTTTTGTTTTTATAAATTCAAAATGGCGGCCGTAAAATAGAAAAGGGCTGTAAAGACGAAAAAATATTTTACGTACCATATTGAATGGCATATCATTGGACAGGTCTTTCAAAATGATGACGATGTTTCGTTGACTATTTTACGGTCAGAATATCCGTTTAAATATTACACAACCTGGAAGTTTTGTCGGCAGTATATCCAGCTTTACTGCAGCTAGAACCTTCACAGACATCTTTAGGCTTCATCAAAACAGTGTTTACAGATAGGAACTAATAATTATATTTTTAAAATTATCAATACAAGTAAATAAAAAAAAAGTACGAATTATAAAAAATAGTTGCACATAGATGAGAAATAATTAATTTCTTCTCTTTTTACGCAGTCGAGTTTTTCGATTTTTTAAATTTAATTTTTAATTGTTTAATGGTATTGATCTATGGTTTCACCAGTCTTATCTCATTCCAAATAGCATAACTGATTTAATAATAAATGTCCGCTAGATAACAGTTAATAAAAACTTATGACGTAATGGTAATCAACAAATTACTTATTTTCTTATTAGTTTATATTTACCTTCTAAATACAATTCTTTAATTTGGTTATATGTTTAAACCTCACACATTTCAAATATGAGGATTATTGATTGAAATTTACACTGTAAATATAATCAGTCAACTTGAAATTATCACCTGATTCGAAAAACTTCCACATTTGGAAAAATTAATTCTTATTTATTTATATCTGCCAAACTAGTTTTCCTGATTTCCACTTCTTAATATATGTTATAAGAAAATTTTATATCACGCGTAATCTTAAAAATTCGTTTTTTAATTATTGAGGATTATGTATGATTTTTTTTAATAATACTTAAAAGTCACAATACATATTGGGTTTCTTATCATTTTCCACGAACTTGTCTTTAATCATGTACCCGATACTAACATATATATTAAATATTAACCATTTGCACTCCATTGGTACCGTTATGGCATTAATTCTTATGTATGACTTTTATTTCTTTTCTTAGAAATCAAAAAATGATCAGAAGAAGCTGCTCCCCCAAAATCCTTCGGTGAGTAAAATGAAAACATTTTTGCTATTATGAGATTTTAAAAACATTATTACAAAATTCATTTTCAAAGTTTCTCATATAAACATATCTAGAATTATTTTAAAATTAATTTCTTATGTAGCTTTGACATTTTTACATTTGTTGTGACCAACTATGTAAGATGCAAAAACGTCGAGACATTGATGTTGTGGTCCTGTTTAATTGTTCCAATTTTAATATCTGCCCTTTATTTATTGAACTCAGCCGGTACGAGAGTTTCTTGATATTATATTCCTACTATTTCCAACGAAGGTCCTTCTGAATAATCGTTGCATGGTTTAGAATTGCATGTTAGGAAAGAACGCTCTTTTCTGCCGGTGCAGTTGATTTATTTTATATACCAAAACTTCTTCCAACAGGCGGCATACTTATTAAAGTGGGACTCTAATTTTAACTGTTTTTATTTTAACATTTTTTTACCCGACTGCTAAGCAGATTTATCTGTTTGACGCGTATCTGTATGTGTGAATTTCTTTATACCCTCGAAACATCCCCACGGCTGGATTTTAACGAATGCGGTCTCTATAAGTTTCGACTTAACAATCCGCTGGTTATATGCTGGGTTTTCTTTTTAAAAATTCAAAATGGCGGCCGTAAAATAGAAAAGGGCTGTAAAGACGAAAAAACATTTTACGTACCATATTGACTGGCATATCATTGGACAGGTCTTTCAAAATGATGACGATGTTTCGTTGACTATTTTACGGTCAGAATATCCGTTTAAATATTACACAACCTGGAAGTTTTGTCGGCAGTATATCCAGCTTTACTGCAGCTAGAACCTTCACAGACATTTTTAGGCCTCATCAAAACAGTGTTTACAGATAGGAACTAATAATTAAACATATTTTTAAAATTATCAATACAAGTAAATAAAAAAAAAGTACGAAATATAAAAAATAGTTGCACTTAGATGAGAAATAATTAATTTCTTCTCTTTTTACGCAGTCGAGTTTTTCGATTTTTTTAATTTAATTTTTAATTGTTTAATGGTATTGATCTATGGTTTCACCAGTCTTATCTCATTCCAAATAGCATAACTGATTTAATAATAAATGTCCGCTAGATAACAGTTAATAAAAACTTATGACGTAATGGTAATCAACAAATTACTTATTTTCTTATTAGTTTATATTTACCTTCTAAATACAATTCTTTAATTTGGTAATATGTTTAAACCTCACACATTTCAAATATGAGGATTATTGATTGAAATTTACACTGTAAATAAAATCAGTCAACTTGAAATTATCACCTGATTCGAAAAACTTCCACATTTGGAAAAATTAATTCTTATTTATTTATATCTGCCAAACTAGTTTTCCTGATTTCCACTTCTTAATATAGATGATAAGAAAATTTTATATCACGCATAATCTTAAAAATTCGTTTTTAAATTATTGAGGATTATGTATGATTTTTTTGAATAATACTTAAAAGTCACAATACATATGGGGTTTTTTATCATTTTCCACGAACTTGTCTTTAATCATGTACCCGATACTAACATATACATTATATATTAACCATTTGCACTCCATTGGTACCGTTATGGAATTAATTCTTATGTATGACTTTTACTTCTTTTCTTAGAAACCAAAAAAGCATCAGAAGAAGCTGCTCCCCAAAAATCCTTCGGTGAGTAAAATGAAAACATTTTGCTATTATGATATTTTTAAAAAATTATAACAAAATTCATTTTCAAAGTTTTCCATATAAACATATCTAGAATTATTTTAAAATTAATTTCTTATGTAACTTTGACATTTTTCCATTTGTTGTGACCAACTATGTAAGATGCAAAAATGTCGAGACATTGATGTTGTGGTCCTGTTTAATTGTTCCAATTTTAATATATGCCCTTTATTTATTGAACTCAGCCGGTACGAGAGTTTCTTGATATTATATTCCTACTATTTCGAACGAAGGTCCTTCTGAATAATCGTTGCATGGTTTAGAATTTCATGTTAGGAAAGAACGCTCTTTTCTGCCGTTGCAGTTGATTTATTTTATATACCAAAACTTCTTCCAAAAGGCGGCATTCTTATTAAAGTGGGACTCTACTTTTAACTGTTTTTGTTTTACCATAATTTTACCCGTCTGCCAAGCAGATTTATCTGTTTGACGCGTATCTGTATGTGTGAATTTCTTTATACACTCGAAACATCCCCACGGCTGGATTTTAATGAATGATGTCTCTATACGATCGACTTAACAGTCCGTTGGTTATATGCTAGGTTCTGTTTTTATAAATTCAAAATGGCGGCCGTAAAATAGAAAAGGGCGTTAAAGACGAAAAAAATATTTTACGCACCATATTGAATGCATATCATTGAACAGGTCTTTCAAAATGAAGACGATGTTTCTTTGACTATTTTTCGGACAGAATATCCGTTTAAATATTACACAACCTGGAAGTTGTGTAGGTGAGATATCCTGCTTTACTGGATCTTGAACCGTCATAGACATCTACATTCCTCATCAAAAGAGTTTTTACAGATAGGAAGTAACAATGAAACACATTTTTAAAATCCTCAATACAAGTAAATAAAAAAAATATGTACGAAATATAAAAAATAGTTTCACACCGGTGAGCAATAATTAATAACTTCTCTTTTTAAGCAGTCGAGTTTTTCGATTTTTTAAATTTAATTTTTGATTGTTTAATGGTATTGATCTATGGTTTTGCCAGTCTTATCTCATTCCAAATAGCATAAGTGATTTAATAATAAATGTCCGCTAGATAACAGTAAATAAAAACTTACGACGTAATGGTAATCAACAAATTACTTATTTTCTTATTAGTTTATATTTACCTTCTAAATACAATTCTTTAATTTGGTTATATGTTTAAACCTCACACATTTCAAATATGAGGAATATTGAATGAAATTTACACTGTAAATATAATCAGTCAACTTGAAATTCTCACCTGATTCTAAAAACTTCCACATTTGGAAAAATTAATTCTTATTTATTTATATCTGCCAAACTAGTTTTCCTGATTTCCACTTCTTAATATAGATGATAAGAAAATTTTATATCACGCGTAATCTTAAAAATTCGTTTTTTAATTATTGAGGATTATGTATGATTTTTTTGAATAATACTTAAAAGTCACAATACATATGGGGTTTCTTATCATTTTCCACGAACTTGTCTTTAATCATGTACCCGATACTAACATATATATTATATATTAACCATTTGCACTCCATTGGTACCGTTATGGCATTAATTCTTATGTATGACTTTTATTTTTTTTCTTAGAAACCAAAAAAGTATCAGAAGAAGCTGCTCCCCAAAAATCCTTCGGTGAGTAAAATGAAAACATTTTGCTATTATGATATTTTTAAAAAATTATAACAAAATTCATTTTCAAAGTTTCTCATATAAACATATCTAGAATTATTTTAAAATTAATTTCTTATGTAAATTTGACATTTTTCCATTTGTTGTGACCAACTATGTAAGATGCAAAAACGTCGAGACATTGATGTTGTGGTCCTGTTTAATTGTTCCAATTTTAATATCTGGAATTTATTTATTGAACTCAGTCGGTACGAGAGTTTCTTGATATTATATTCCTACTATTTCGAACGAAGGTCCTTCTGAATAATCGTTGCATGGTTTAGAATTTCATGTTAGGAAAGAACGCTCTTTTCTGCCGTTGCAGTTGATTTATTTTATATACCAAAACTTCTTCCAAAAGGCGGCATACTTATAAAAGTGGGACTCTACTTTTAACTGTTTTTGTTTTACCATAATTTTACCCGTCTGCCAAGCAGATTTATCTGTTTGACGCGTATCTGTATGTGTGAATTTCTTTATACACTCGAAACATCCCCACGGCTGGATTTTAATGAATGATGTCTCTATACGATCGACTTAACAGTCCGTTGGTTATATGCTAGGTTCTGATTTTATAAATTCAAAATGGCGGCCGTAAAATAGAAAAGGGCGTTAAAGACGAAAAAAATATTTTACGCACCATATTGAATGCATATCATTGAACAGGTCTTTCAAAATGAAGAAGATGTTTCTTTGACTATTTTTCGGACAGAATATCCGTTTAAATATTACACAAACTGGAAGTTGTGTAGGTGAGATATCCTGCTTTACTGGATCTTGAACCGTCATAGACATCTACATTCCTCATCAAAAGAGTTTTTACAGATAGGAAGTAACAATTAAACACATTTTTAAAATCCTCAATACAAGTAAATAAAAAAAATATGTACGAAATATAAAAAATAGTTTCACACCGGTGAGCAATAATTAATAACTTCTCTTTTTAAGCAGTCGAGTTTTTCGATTTTTTAAATTTAATTTTTGATTGTTTAATGGTATTGATCTATGGTTTTGCCAGTCTTATCTCATTCCAAATAGCATAACTGATTTAATAATAAATGTCCACTAGATAACAGTTAATAAAAACTTACGACGTAATGGTAATCAACAAATTACTTATTTTCTTATTAGTTTATATTTACCTTCTAAATACAATTCTTTAATTTGGTTATATGTTTAAACCTCACACATTTCAAATATGAGGAATATTGAATGAAATTTACACTGTAAATATAATCAGTCAACTTGAAATTCTCACCTGATTCTAAAAACTTCCACATTTGGAAAAATTAATTCTTATTTATTTATATCTGCCAAACTCGTTTTCCTGATTTCCACTTCTTAATATAGATGATAAGAAAATTTTATATCACGCGTAATCTTAAAAATTCGTTTTTTAATTATTGAGGATTATGTATGATTTTTTTGAATAATACTTAAAAGTCACAATACATATGGGGTTTCTTATCATTTTCCACGAACTTGTCTTTAATCATGTACCCGATACTAACATATATATTATATATTAACCATTTGCACTCCATTGGTACCGTTATGGCATTAATTCTTATGTATGACTTTTATTTTTTTTTTTTTTAGGAACCAAAAAAGTATCAGAAGAAGCTGCTCCCCAAAAATCCTTCGGTGAGTAAAATGAAAACATTTTTGCTATTATGAGATTTTAAAAACATTATTACAAAATTCATTTTCAAAGTTTCTCATATAAACATATCTAGAATTATTTTAAAATTAATTTCTTATGTAGCTTTGACATTTTTACATTTGTTATGACCAACTATATAAGATGCAAAAACGTCGAGACATTGATGTTGTGGTCCTGTTTAATTGTTCCAATTTTAATATCTGCCCTTTATTTATTGAACTCAGCCGGTACGAGAGTTTCTTGATATTATATTCCTACTATTTCCAACGAAAGTCCTTCTGAATAATCGTTGCATGGTTTAGAATTTCATGTTAGGACAGAACGCTCTTTTCTGCCAGTGCAGTTGATTTATTTTATATACCAAAACTTCTTCCAAAAGGCGGCATACTTATTAAAGTGGGACTCTACTTTTAACTGTTTTTGTTTTACCATAATTTTACCCGTCTGCCAAGCAGATTTATCTGTTTGACGGGTATCTGCATGTGTGAATTTCTTTATACCCTCGAAACATCCCCACGGCTGGATTTTAATGAATGATGTCTCTATACGATCGAGTTAATTGTCCGTTGGTTATATGCTAGGTTTTGTTTTTATAAATTCAAAATGGCGGCCGTAAAATAGAAAAGGGCTGTAAAGACGAAAAAACATTTTACGTACCATATTGAATGCCATATCATTGGACAGGTCTTTCAAAATGATAACGATGTTTCGTTGACTATTTTACGGTCAGAATATCCGTTTAAATGTTACACAACCTGGAAGTTTTGTCGGCAGTATATCCAGCTTTACTGCAGCTAGAACCTTCACAGATATCTTTAGGTCTCATCAAAACAGTGTTTACAGATAGGAACTAATAATTAAACATATTTTTAAAATTATCAATACAAGTAAATTAAAAAAAAGTACGAAATATAAAAAATAGTTGCACATAGATGAGAAATAATTAATTTCTTCTCTTTTTACGCAGTCGAGTTTTTCGATTTTTTAAATTTAATTTTTAATTGTTTAATGGTATTGATCTATGGTTTCACCAGTCTTATCTCATTCCAAAAGCATAACTGATTTAATAATAAATGTCCGCTAGATAACAGTTAATAAAAACTTATGACGGAATGGTTATCAACAAATTACTTATTTTCTTATTAGTTTATATTTACCTTCTAAATACAATTCTTTAATTTGGTTATATGTTTAAACCTCACACATTTCAAATATTTGGAATATTGATTGAAATTTACACTGTAAATATAATCATTCAACTTGAAATTATCACCTGATTCTAAAAACTTCCACATTTGGAAAAATTAATTCTTATTTATTTATATCTGCCAAACTAGTTTTCCTGACTTCCACTTCTTAATATATATGATAAGAAATTTTATATCACGCGTAATCTTAAAAATTCGTTTTTTAATTATTGAGGATTATGTATGATTTTTTTTTAATAATACTTAAAAGTCACAATACATATGGGGTTTCTTATCATTTTCCACGAACTTGTCTTTAATCATGTACCCGATACTAACATATATATTATATATTAACCATTTGCACTCCATTGGTACCGTTATGGCATTAATTCTTATGTATGACTTTTATTTCTTTTCTTAGAAACCAAAAAAGCATCAGAAGAAGCTGCTCCCCAAAAATCCTTCGGTGAGTAAAATGAAAACATTTTTGCTATTATGAGATTTTAAAAACATTATTACAAAATTCATTTTCAAAGTTTCTCATATAAACATATCTAGAATTATTTTAATATTAATTTCTTATGTAGCTTTGACATTTTTCCATTTGTTGTGACCAACTACGTAAGATGCAAAAATGTCGAGACATTGATGTTGTGGTCCTGTTTAATTTTTCCAATTTTTATATCTGCCCTTTATTTATTGAACTCAGCCGGTACGAGAGTTTCTTGATATTATATTCCTACTATTTCCAGCGAAGGTCCTTCTGAATAATAGTTGCATGGTTTAGAATTTCATGTTAGGAAAGAACGCTCTTTTCTGCCGGTGCAGTTGATTTATTTTATATACCAAAACTTCTTCCAAAAGTCGGCATACTTATTAAAGTGGGACTCTACTTTTAACTGTTTTTGTTTTACCATAATTTTACCCGTCTGCCAATCAGATTTATCTGTTTGACGCGTATCTGTATGTGTGAATTTCTGTATACACTCGAAACATCACCACGGCTGGATTTTAATGAATGATGTCTCTATACGATCGACTTAATTGTCCGTTGGTTATATGCTAGGTTTTGTTTTTATAAATTCAAAATGGCGGCCGTAAAATAGAAAAGGGCGTTAAAGACGAAAAAAATATTTTACGCACCATATTGAATGCATATCATTGAACAGGTCTTTCAAAATGAAGACGATGTTTCATTGACTATTTTTCGGTCAGAATATCCGTTTAAATATTACACAACCTGGAATTTGTGTAGGTGAGATATCCAGCTTTACTGCATCTTGAACCGTCATAGACATCTACATTCCTCATCAAAAGAGTTTTTACAGATAGGAAGTAACAATTAAACACATTTTTAAAATCCTCAATACAAGTAAATAAAAAAAATATGTACGAAATATAAAAAATAGTTTCACACCGGTGAGTAATAATTAATAACTTATCTTTTTAAGCAGTCGAGTTTTTCGATTTTTTAAATTTAATCTTTGATTGTTTAATGGTATTGATCTATGGTTTCGCCAGTCTTATCTCATTCCAAATAGCATAACTGATTTAAAAATAAATGTCCGCTAGATAACAGTTAATAAAAACTTATGACGTAACGGTAATCAACAAATTACTTATTTTCTTATTAGTTTATATTTACCTTCTAAATACAATTCTTTAACCCATTAACCGCCAAAACTATAAGGGGTTAAAAATTTCTTATACAAATGATATTGGTTATTCATTTGAACATATGTAACATTAATTTATAGTGGAAATAACAAAATTTGTGTTAGCTTACGAAAAATGGAGTGTTACGTTCACGCAACGTCAGCGGAATAAGAGTACTGATGTTTATTGAGCTCAATTGAGCATCAGCAGGATTTTCTTGCATATATGGGCATTGTAAGATTTTTTTTTACCTTTGTTACAATTTAGACAGCAAGCAATCACTCTAATGTAATTAATTTATTATTAAAATTATTATTATTTTTTTTTTAATTACTGATCATATACAGAAAACAGTTTCAAGTATCAAAATAATCGCTACACTTATGATGTAAATCAACATCACAAATGTACTGAAGCGGTAAATATTCTGGCTATGGCATTGTTTACAACGCAGTCTTCCGCTGTCATCGGACTTGACAATTAACCCTTTCAGGGACAGTAGTATGTTTATGAAGCCAATTAATTTTATTTCCCAAATGCCACAATGGCACCAGAATTGTGGTAAAGTAATTGCCCTTTATTATGTAATTGTTCGTAAATACCGGTGTCATTCATTCATTTCAACATTTTAGAAATTTAATTGCATTGCCCCGGAAAGGGTTAAATTTCCGCGTTCTGTCTGTAATGGCTTTTGCATGTAAAACTTATTATGCCTTCTTTTGGCTGATTTGTTTATGGTTAACTCTTTACTTTCAAAGGGTGTTTGCAAAAGGTAGAATGCAACTTCATGTCTGAAATCTAAGTGACAGTATTTATTTTCGAACATCATCTTTATACCTTCTCGCATTGGTCAAGGTTTTATTTTTTCTTCATATTAGTCATAATCAATTTTTCTACATTTATCCTCTCCAAATCTCCAGTTTTTATTTTTATCCGTATGTGTGGTTTGCACTACTTTTAGAGGATACAAACTTGTTTTTCACGCACATTTCAATTTCGCCAGCAGTATCAAAAGGTAAAATATCATTATCACTTTTTGATCTATTATTATTTCCTTCTTCGTCGATAATTTCTGCTATTTCTGATGAAATAACGATAATATTTGTTTCGTTCCTGTCATAATTATATGAATTTTTATTAAAAATTCTTTGAAGACCTTCAAAGAACGTAAGATATGAATTTGAAGCATTTCTGTGACCACGGAAAAAGAAAAAAATCCACAGAGTCAAACGATACGAGTGAGTACTGGAACTACGTCTTTTCCGCTGACGTTGCGTAAACGCAACACCTATTATCTCTTCCTCCCCCATTAAAACGAAAGCAACTGATTCGTTGAATGTTCTTATGTACTTTGACCTTGTCTAAAAATAGATTTACTCTAAAGCTTACGTTTGTCTAACTATATTTCTTCTGCGAAAAAGACAACGTGAAAGTTTTCGTTTAAAAATGCTTTAAGATTCGAACTTGTTATTAAATAGAAAAAATACGTTGAAAGAAAATATTTTTTTCTACTGAATTAGTAACCATAATATACCCTACTCAAAAATTACTATTAATATAAAATTCATTTGATAGCTAATTTTTTATACGCATTTATTTTGACTGTTGCGTGAACGCAACACCAGCGGTTAATGGGTTAATTTGGTTATATGTTTAAACCTCACACATTTCAAATATAAAGGAATATTGATTGAAATTTACACTGTAAATATAATCAGTCAACTTGAAATTATCACCTGATTCTAAAAACTTCCACATTTGGAAAAATTAATTCTTATATATTTATATCTGCCAAACTAGTTTTCCTAATTTCCACTTCTTAATATATATGATAAGAAAATTTTATATCACGCGTAATCTTAAAAATTCGTTTTTTAATTATTGAGGATTATGTATGATTTTTTTGAGTAATACTTAAAAGTCACAATACATATGGGGTTTCTTATCATTTTCCACAAACTTGTCTTTAATCATGTACCCGATATAACATATATATTATTTATTAACCATTTGCACTCCATTGGTACCGTTATGGCATTAATTCTTATGTATGACTTTTATTTATTTTCTTAGAAAGCAAAAAAGCATCAGAAGAAGCTGCTCCCCAAAAATCCTTCGGTGAGTAAAATGAAAACAGTTTTGCTATTATGAGATTTTAAAAACATTATTACAAAATTCATTTTCAAAGTTTCTCATATAAACATATCTAGAATTATTTTAAAATTAATTTCTTATGTACATTTGACATTTTCCCATTTGTTGTGACCAACTATGTAAGATGCAAAAATGTCGAGACATTGATGTTGTGGTCCTGTTTAATTTTTCCAATTTTAATATCTGCCCTTTATTTATTGAACTCAGCCGGTACGAGAGTTTCTTGATATTATATTCCTACTATTTCCAACGAAGGTCCTTCTGAATAATCGTTGCATGGTTTAGAACTTCATGTTAGGAAAGAACGCTCTTTTCTGCCGGTGCAGTAGATTTATTTTATATACCAAAACTTCTTCCAACAGGCGGCATACTTATTAAAGTGGGACTCCACTTTTAACTGTTTTTGTTTTAACATATTTTTACCCGACTGCTAAGCAGATTTATTTGTTTGACGCGTATCTGTATGTGTGAATTTCTTTATACCCTCGAAACATCCCCACGGCTGGATTTTATTGAATGAGGTCTCTATAAGTTTCGACATAACAATCCGCTGGTTATATGCTAGGTTTTCTTTTTAAAAATTCAAACTGGCGGCCGTAAAATAGAAAAGGGCGGTAAAGACGAAAAAACATTTTACGTACCATATTGAATGGCATATCATTGGATAGGTCTTTCAAAATGATGACGATGTTTCGTTTACTATTTTACGGTCAGAATATCCGTTTAAATATTACACAACCTGGAAGTTTTGTCGGCAGTATATCCAGCTTTACTGCAGCTAGAACCTTCACAGACATCTTTAGGCCTCATCAAAACAGTGTTTACAGATAGGAACTAATAATTAAACATATTTTTAAAATTATCAATACAAGTAAATAAAAAAAAAGTACGAAATATAAGAAATAATTTCACATAGATGAGAAATAATTAATTACTTCTCTTATTACGTAGTCGAGTTATTCGATTTTAAAAAATTAAATTTTTGCTTGTTTAATGGTATTGATCTATGGTTTCACCAGTCTTACCTCATTCCAAATAGCATCACTGATTTAATAATAAATGTCCGCTAGATGACAGTTAATAAAAATTTATGACGTAAAGGTAATCAACCAATTTTTTTATTTTCTCATTAGTTTATATTTACCTTCTAAAGACAATACTTTAATTTGGTTTTATGCTTTAAATCTCACATATTTCAAATATGAGGAATATTGATTGAAATTTACACTGCAAATAAAATCAGTCAACTTGAAATTATCACCTGATTCTAAAACCTTCCACATTTGGAAAAGTTAATTCTTATTTATTTAAATCTGCCAAACTACTTTTCCTGATTTACACTTCTTACTATATATGATACTGAAAATCACGCGTAATCTGAAAAATTCGTTTGCTAATTATTGAGGATTATGTATGATTTTTTTTTAACAATACTTTAAAGTCACAATACATATGGGGTTTCTTATCATTTTCCACGAACTTCTCTTTAATCATGTACCCGATACTAACATATATAATATGTATTAACCATTTGCACTCAATTGTTGCCGTTATGGCGACATCTTATTTCTTTGAAAAATTTGTTTTGGGCACCAGTAATAAAGGAAAATAAAATTTCCATATTAATCAGAGCATTTTTGAAATTATGTGCTTGAAAGAAACTTGTTTTAGAAAAGTACTGCCGACCAAAAAAAAATTATGTAAGAGACGTTGGAGTCCAAAGAATCTAAATAAATATATATGAAAAGACGCCGCATTTAAATAAAATAAATTGCTATTCTGGAGAAAACCAGTGTTTCGTGTTACATTTTTCATTATAAAACTGCCTTATGCCTAATTTAGATTTTAAATTAGTGATCGTGAAAAATCATACATCTAATTTCGGTAAGACTAACCATATATTTTTTATATATTTGTAAAATCCCTTGCCTCTTCTTTCCAAATGAAAAATTATTAATTTTGATTAATTAAAAAATGTATTTTCGCATTTCCATTTTTCTTTTTCTACAATATATTCCACGATTGTTTATTTCACTTAACAATTAAATATGTGATTTTCAAAGTAATATAATTTTTTCCACATTCTAACAAACGAAACATTAAAAAAAATTCTTTCTCATAAACGACTGATCACAAACAGTTCTTTTCATTCAAATAAAAACTTTAGCTGTTTTATTTATAATTTGAGATTCATTTAAATAAAATGATTTTAGGATAACGATACACATTAAACTGTTTAAGGTATCTAATTTATTTAACCCCTTGAGGGCCAAGCAATTACGTTTGTGAAATGCTGAATTCCCACCGGAATCTTTGAAAAATTCTATTTCAAAATAAGTAAAATCAATTTTACGGCTTTTTTTCCACCAAATTTAGAAAAGTAAAACTTAATAAAATTTTTCTGGTGCAAAAATTCATTAATCATAGGGGGAATATAATATATACCGGTGCCCCTCATCGGGTTAAGGAAATAAAAATTTAAGAATTAGTCAGTAATTACAGCCTGAAATTAAAAAAATACGTTTTATTGTGTTATTTATTTATTCATATAGAGAGAAACCTTTCAAATTTTTCTGTATTTGTTAATAACTTTTTATGCAACACCTGTGTAAATATACGTAAAAATATAAGACATTAATTCTTATGTAGGGCATTTATTTCTATCCTTAGAAAGCAAAAAAGCATCTAAATAAGCTACTCCCAAAAAATCCTTCGGTGAGTAAAATGAAAACATTTTTGCTATTATGAGATTAAAAAAAAATTATTACAAAATTCATTTTCAAAATTTCTCATATAATCATATCTAGTATTATTTTAAAATTAATTTCTTATGTTGCTTTGACATTTTTCCATTTATTGTGACCAAATATGTAAGATGCAAAGATGTCGAGACATTGATGTTGTGGTCCTGTTTAATTGTTCCGATTTTAATATCTGCCCTTTATTTATTGAACTCAGCCGGTACGAGAGTTTCTTCATATTACATTCCTAATATTTCCAACGAAGGTCCTTCTGAATAAACGCTGCATAGTTTAGAACTTCATGTTAGAAAAGAAGGCTCTTTTCAGCCGGTGCAGTTCGTTTCTTTTATATACCAAAACTTCTTCCAACAGGTGGGATACTTATTAAAGTGGGACTCTACTTTTAACTGTTTTTGTTTTAATATTTTTTTACCCGACTGCTAAGCAGATTTATCTGTTTGACGCGTATCTGTATGTGTGAATTTCTTTATACCCTCGAAACATTCCCACGGCTGGATTTTAACGAATGAGGTGTCTATAAGTTTCGACTTAGCAATCCGCTGGTTATATACTAGGTTTTCTTTTTAAAAATTCAAACTGGCTGCCGTAAAATAGAAAAGGGCGGTAAAGACGAAAAAACATTTTACGTACCATATTGAATGGCATATCATTGGACAGGTCTTTCAAAATGATGACGATGTTTCGTTGACTATTTTACGGTCAGAATATCCGTTTAAATATTACACAACCTGGAAGTTTTGTCGGTAGTATATCCAGCTTTACTGCAGCTTGAACCGTCATAGACATCTACAGGCCTCATCGAAACAGTGTTTACAGATAGGAACTAACAATTAATCACATTTTTAAAATCCTCAATACAAGTAAATAAAAAAATATGTACGAAATATAAAAAATAGTTTCACATAGATGAGAAATAATTAATTACTTCTCTTTTTGAGACGTCAAGTTTTTCGATTTTTTAAGTTTAATTTTTAATTGTTTAATGGTATTGATCTATGGTTTCACCAGTCTTATCTCATTCCAAATAGGATCACTGATTTAATACTAAATGTCCGCTAGATGACAGTTTATAAAAATTTATGACGTAAAGGTAATAAACAAATTACTTATTTTCTCATTAGTTTATATCTACCTTCTAAAGACAAATCTTTAATTTGGTTATATGCTTTAAACCTCACATATTTGAAATATGAGGTATATTGATTGAAATTTACACTGTAAATGTAATCAGTCAACTTAAAATTATCACCTGATTCTAAAAACTTCCACATTTGGAAAAGTTAATTCTTATTTAATTAAAAACTGCCAAACTACTTTTCCTGATTTCCACTTCTTACAATATATTATACCGAAAATTGTATATCACTCGTAGTCTAAAAAATTTGTTTGTTAATTATTGAGGAGAATGTATGATTTGTTTGAACAATACTTTAACGTCACAATACATATCTGGTTTCTTATCATTTTCCACGAACTTGTCTTTAATCATTAACCCGATACTAACATATATATTATATATTAACCATTTGCACTCCATTGTTGCTGTTATTGCGACATCATATTTCTTTTAAAATTTTGCCTTGGGCACTGGAAATAAAGGAAAATACAATTTCCTTATTAATCAGAGCATTTTTGAAATTGTGTACTTGAAAGAAAATTGTTTTAAAAAAGTACAGCCGACCAAACAAAATTTGTGTTAGAGACGTTAGATTCCAAAGAATCTAAATAAAAATGTGTGAAAAAACGCTACATTTAAATAAAATAAATTGATATTGTAGTGGAAACCTATGTTTCGTGTTACATATTTCATTATAAAACTGCCTTATGCCTAATTTAGATGTTAAATTAGTGATCGTGAAAAATCATACATCTAAGTTCGGTAAGAATAACTATATATTTTTTATATATTTGTAAAATCCCTTGCCTCTTCTTTCCAACAGAAAAAATATTAATTTTGATTAATTAAAAAATGTATTTTCGCATTTCCATTTTTCTTTTTCTACAATAAATTCCACGATTGTTTATTTCACTTAACAATTAAATATGTGATTTTCAAAGTAATATAATTTTTTCCACATTCTTACAAACGAAACAATAAAAGAAATTCTTTCTCATAAACGATTGATCACAAACAGTTCTTTTCATTCAAATAAAATATTCTAATTTATTTAACCCCTTGAGGGTCAAGAAATTACGTTTGGGAAATAATGAATTCCCACCGGAATCTTTGAAAAATTCTATTTCAAAATAAGAAAATCAATTTTACGGCTTTTTTCCACCAAAGTTAGAAAAGTAAAACTTAATAAAATTTTTCTGTTGTAAAGCACATTAATCGTAGGTGGTATATAACATATACCGGTGCCACTCAAGTGGTTAAGGGAATAAAAATTTAAGAATTATTCAGTAATTACAGCCTAAAATTAAAAAATACGTTTCATTGTGTTAATTATTTATTCATATAGAGAGAAACCTTTCAAATTTTTCTGTATTTGTTAATACCTTTTTATGCAACACCTGTGTATATATACGTAAAAATATAAGACATTAATTCTTGTGTATGGCTTTTATTTCTTTCCTTAGAAAGCAAAAAAGCTAATCCCCAAAAATCCTTCGGTGAGTAAAATGAAAACATTTTTGCTACTATGAGATTTTAAAAACATTATTACAAAAAATTATTTTCAAAGTTTCTCATATAAACATATCTAGAATTATTTTAAAATTAATTTCTGATGTAGCTTTGACATTTTACCATTTATTGTGACCAACTATGTAAGATGCAAAAATGTCGAGACATTGATGTTGTGGTACTGTTTAATTGTTCTAATTTTAATATCTGCCCTTTATTTATTGAACTCAGCCGGTACGAGAGTTTTTTGATATTATATTCCTACTATTTCCAACGAAGGTCCTTCTGAATAAACGTTGCATGGTTTAGAACTTCATGTTAGGAAAGAACGCTCTTTTCTGCCGGTGCAGTTGATTTATTTTATATACCAAAACTTCTTCCAAAAGGCGGCATACTTATTAAAGTGGGACTCTACTTTTAACTGTTTTTGTTTTACTATAATTTTACTCGTCTGCCAAGCAGATTTATCTGTTTGACGCGTATCTGTATGTGTGAATTTCTTTATACCCTCGAAACATCCCCACGGCTGGATTTTAATGAATGATGTCTC
The DNA here is from genome assembly GCA_963932465.1 of Maratus speciosus. NCBI lineage: Eukaryota > Metazoa > Arthropoda > Arachnida > Araneae > Salticidae > Maratus > Maratus speciosus. Next base: position 301,901,248 of record OZ010796.1, on the reverse strand, counting down.
TATACGATCGACTTAACAGTCCGTTGGTTATATGCTAGGTTTTGTTTTTATAAATTCAAAATGGCGGCCGTAAAATAGAAAAGGGCTGTAAAGACGAAAAAAAATTTTACGTACCATATTGAATGGCATATCATTGGACAGGTCTTTCAAAATGATGACAATGTTTCGTTGACTATTTTACGGTCAGAATATCCGTTTAAATATTACACAACCTGGAAGTTGTGTCTGTAGTATATCCAGCTTTATTGCAGCTTGAACCGTCATAGACATCTACAGGCCTCATCAAAACAGTGTTTACAGATAGGAACTAACAATTAATCACATTTTTAAAATCCTCAATACAAGTAAATAAAAAAAATATGTACGAAATATAAAAAATAGTTTCACATAGGTGAGAAATAATTAATTACTTCTCTTTTCACGCAGTCGATTTTTTCGATTTTTTAAGTTTAATTTTTAATTGTTTAATGGTATTGATCTAACGTTTCACCAGTCTTACCTCATTCCAAATAGCATCACTGATTTAATACTAAATGTCCGCTAGATGACAGTTTATAAATATTTATGACGTAAAGGTAATCAACAAATTACTTATTTTCTCATTAGTTTATATTTACCTTCTAAAGACAATTCTTTAATTTGGTTATATGCTTTAAACCTCACATATTTCAAAAATGAGGAATATTGATTGAAATTTACACTGTAAATGTAATCAGTCAACTTGAAATTATCACCTGATTCTAAAAACATTTTTTACCGCATTTGGAAAAGTTAATTCTTATTTATTTAAAAACAGCCAAACTACTTTTCCTGATTTCCACTTCTTACAATATATTATACTGAAAGTTGTATATCACTCGTAATCTAAAAAATTTGTTTGTTAATTATTGAGGAGTATGTATAATTTGTTTGAACAATACTTTAAAATCACAATACATATGGGGTTTGTTATCATTTTCCACGAACTTGTCTTTAATCATGTACCCCATACTAACATATATAATATATATTAAAAATTCCACTCCGTTGTGTCCGTTATGGCGACATCATATATTTCTTTGAAAAATTAGTTTTGGGCACCAGTAATAAAGGAAAATAAAATTTCCTTATTAAACAAAGCATTTTTGAAATTGTGTACTTGAAAGAAACTTGTTTTAAAAAAGTACTGCAGACCAAACAATATTTGTGGAAGAGACGTTGGAGTCCAAAGGAACTAAATAAAAATATATGAAAAAAAGCTATATTTAATTAAAATAAATTGCTATTCTAGTGAAAACCTATGTTTCGTGTTACACATTTCATTACAAAGCTGGCCCCACCGTTGGCTGAGAGGTTCTGATCTCGAAGGTGGTAGACCGGAGATGCTGGGTTCTAACCCAATCACGCACGTCGGCCTAACCGTTTCGGAGTTTTCGTGGTTTTCTTCAAAACGTAGATACAGATCCGTAGATACGGGTTATGTTCCTTAGGAAGACCCCCACGGAGGGCACTCCCCCTAGGGCCTATATTCTTCGAGTTGATAATCGGCCGTCAAAAATCAACCCAATCCATTACAAAACTGTCTTATGCCTAATTTAGATTTTAAATTAGTGAGCGTGATAAAACACGCATCAAAGTTCGGTGAGAATAACTATTTATTTTTTATATATTTTAAAAAACACTTGCCTCTTCTTTCCAACAGAAAAAATATTAATTTTGATTAATTAAAAAATGTATTTTCGCATTTCAATTTTTCGTTTTCTACAGTAAATTCCACGGTTGTTTATTTCATTTAACAATTAAATATGTGATTTTGAATATAATATAATTATTTCCACATTCTAACAAACGAAACATTAAAAGAAATTCTTTCGCATAAAAGATTGATCATAAACAGTTCTTTTCATTCAAATGAAACCTTTAGGTGTTTATTTATAATTTGTGGTTTATTTATAGAAAATGATTGTTGGATACCGATACACATTAAACTGTTTAAGGTATCTAATTTATTTAAGGGAATAAAAATTTCAGAATTAGTCAGTAGTTACAGCATAATATTAAAAAATACGTTTCATTGTGTTATTTATTTATTCATGTATAGAGAAAGAAACCTTTCGAATTTTTCTGTATTTGTTAATACCTTTTTATGCAACACCTATTTAAAAATACGTATACATATAAGACATTAATTGTCAAGTATTACATATCTTTCTTTTCTTAGAAAACAAAAATGCATTTAAGGAAGCTACGCCCAAAAAAACCTACGGTAAATAAATATTATGAGATTTTAAAAACATTATTAGGAAATTCATTCTCAAATTTCTCATATGAAAATGTATAAATTTAAATATGAAATTAATTTCTTATGTTGCTTTGACTTTTTTCCATTCATTGTGACCAGAAAATGTAACATGCAAAGGAGCCGAGACATCGACGTTGTTGTCCTGATTTATTAGTCCAATTTTAATAACTGACCTTTAGTTATTGAACTAAGCCGGTACGAGGGTTTCTTGATATTACATTCCTACTATTCCAACGAAGGCCTTTCTGAATAAACGGTGCATGGTTTAGAACTTCATGTTCGGAAAGAACGCTCTCTTCTGCCGGTGACGTTCGTTTATTTTTTTATCTATTAAAATTCTTCCAACATTCGACGTAAATATTAAAGTGGGACTCTGCTTTTAACTGCTTTGGTTTTAACCTTTTATACCCGACTGCCATGAAGAGTTATGTGTTTGACACGTATCTGGGTATGTGGATTCCTTTATACCCTCGAAAAATCCCCACGGCTGGATGAATTTTAATGAATGAGGTCTGTATCAAATCGTATTAACCCTCTGATGATTCCCCTAGCTTTCGTTTTTATAACTTCAAAATGGCGGCCGTAAAATAAAAAGTGTCGATAGAGACGAAAAAACATTTTACGCAATATATTGAGTGGCATATCGTTGGATAAGTCTTTCAAAATGAAAACAATGTTTCATTGACTATTTTACTATCAGTAGCTCCGTTGAAATATTACACTACCTGGAAGTTATGTAGGTAAGATCTCTAGCTTTACTGCAGCTTTAACCTTCCTAGATATCTACAGGCCACATCAAAAAGTGTTTATAGATAGGAACTAACAATTAAACACATTTTTATAATCCCCGATACCAGTAAATAAAAAAAATAGGTAAATAATATAAAAAATAGTTTTACATTGATGAGAAATAATTAATTACGTCCCTTTTTACGCAGTCGTGTTTTTTCAATTTTTCAATTTAATTTTTACTTGTTTAATGGTATTCTTCTGTGGTTTCCCCCGTCTTGCCTCAATCGATATCGCATCACTTACGGTAACTTCATCATTTGACTTTAAACTATATTTATGATTTAACAATAAATGTCCGCTAGAGGATAGTTAATAAAAATTTATGACGTAAAGGAAATAAAAAAATACTTATTTTCTCACTAGATTAATTTTAACACAATTACGCTAATTCGTCAATAAATCATATTAGATGTAAATTTCCAACTGGACGAAAAAATTCGAGACCAGGATACGAACCAGATAGGATCGAATAGGATCCCGGACAGGACCTGGTCCGGGATAGCTCAGATGGTAGAGCACTGGCGGCTTCAGCCAGGAGATCCCTGGTTCGAATCCTGGTCCGGAAATTTTTCGCCCAGTTTGAAATTTACATGTAGTATAATTTATTGACCAATTAGAGTAATTTTGTTAAAAGTAATCTAGTGTAATTACGTATCCAGCGATTTCTGGAGTTCCATTGCCTGAGATTTATTCTGTTGAGCTGAACCATGTTTCAGACCAGATGCTGTAATCATTAAGATTAGCTGGGTGAAGGCTTTCCACCAGATTCGTCCGGGATAGCTCAGATGGTTGACCACTGGTGGCTTCAGCCAGAAGATCCCCGGTTCGAATCCTGGTCCAGAAATTTTTCGCCCAGTTGGAAATTTACATCTAATATGATTTATTGACCAATTAGAGTAATTGTGTTACAATTAATCTAGTTTAATTACGTATCCAGCGATTTCTAGAGATCCATTTCCTGAGATTTATTCTGTTGAGTTCAATCAGGTTTCAGACCAGATGCTATAATGACTAAGGTTTGCTGGGTGAAGGAGTTCCACCAGATTCGTCCTGGATAGCTCAGATGTTAGAGCACTGGCTGCGTTAATACGGATTAGGTTCCCTTAGAAAGACCCCCACGGAGGGCACTCCCCACGGTCCTATATCCCTCGTGTAGATAATTGGCCGTCAAAAATCAACCCAACCGTTAGAGCACTGGCGGCTTCAGCCGGGAGATCCCTGGTTCGAATCCTGTCCGGAATTTTTCGTCCGGTTGGAAATTTACATCAAATATGATTTATTGACCAATTAGAGTAATTGTGTTAAAATTAATCTAATGTAATTACGTATCCAGCGATTTCTGGTGTTCCATTGCCTGAGATTTATTCTGTTGAGCTGTACCAGGTTTCAGACCAGATGCTATAATCATTGAAGTTAGCTTTGTGAAGAAGTTCCTTCAGGCTCGTCCGGGATAGCTCAGATAGTAGAGCACTGGCTGCTTCAGCCAGGAGGTCACTGGTTCGATTACTGGTCCGGAAATTTTTCGCCCAGTTTGAAACTTACATCTAATATGACTTATTTTTTCATTAGTTTTTATTTACCTTCTAAAGACAATTCTTTTATCTGATTACATACTTTAAACATCAAATGTTTTAAATGTGAGAAATTTTTTTATTAATTTACACTGTAAATATAATCAGTCAACATGAAATTATTACCTGAATCTAAAAACATTCACTTTTGGAAAAGTTAATTCTTATTTATTTCTAAACTGCCAATCTACTTTTCCTGATTTCCACTTCTTACTATTTATGATATTGAAAATTGTATATCACGCGAAATCTAAAAAATTCGTTTGTTAATTACTGAGGATTATTTGTGATTTGTTTGAACAATACTTTAAAGTCGCAATACATATTGTGTTTCTTATCATTTTCCAAAAATTTGTCTTTAATTATGTAACCGATACAACTATATAAAAAATATATTAACCATTTGCACTCCTTTGTCGCCATTGCGGCGACATCATATTTCTTTGGAAAATTTGTTTTGGACACCAGTAATAAAGGAAATAAATTTGTCTTACTAATCAGAGAGCTTTTGAAATTGTGTGACTAAAAGAAACTTGTTTTAAAAAAGTGCTGCCGACAAAAAAACAAAAACAAAAAAAAAAAAAAAATGTTTAAGGTTGAAAGAATTTTGACGGCCGATTATCTACACTAGGGATATAGGCCCAAGGGGGGAGTACCCTTAGTTGGGGTCTTTCTAAGGGAACCTAACCCGTATTTACGCATTGAAATCCATGGCTCGAAGAGAACCACGAAAACTCCGAACGATTAGGCCGAGGAGCGCGATTGGGATCGAACCCAGCACCTCCCGCCTACCAGTTTCGAGAGCAGAACCTCTCAGCCACTAGTGGGGCTTAAAAAAATGTTTATGAGAAGTTGGAGTCCAAAGTGTTAAGTAAACTAAATAAAAATATATGAAAAAATAACCCATTTAATAAAAAATAGCTATTCTACAGAAAATATATGTTTCGTGTTACACATTTCGTTACAAAACTTTCTTCTACCTAATTAAACTTTAAATTAGTGATCGTGATAAATCATAAATCTAAGTTTGGTAAGACTAACTATATATTTTTCATATATTTTTAAAATCCCTTGCCACTTCTTTCCAACTGACAAAATATTAATTTTGATTAATTAAAAGATGTATTTTCGCATTTCTATTTTTGTTTATCAACAGTAAATTCCACGATTGTTTATTTCATTTAACAATTAAATATGTGATTTTCAACGTAATATAATTTTTTCCACATTCTAACAAACGAAACATTAAAATAAATTCCTTCTCATAAAAGATTGATCATAAACAGTTGTTTTAATTCAAATGAAACCTTTAGGTGTTTATTTATAACTAGCTGTTACCCGTGACGTCGTTCACGTTACATAAAAAGAAGAAATGAATTAATTAAGTAAAGCACTTCTCTTCCGACAATTAAAAACATATATAATAAACCAATTGTTTATCATATTTTATCAGAGACAATCTATATATATATATATATATATATATATATATATATATAAGGGAGATGGGGGCATATGTGAACAGTTCGCATAAATATAGCTTTTTCTCCTAATTGGATTAATTCTTATAAATAAAAACTAGTCAGTATAGTAAACAGAACTTTCTTTTACACATGGAAATTTTTTTTTAATCACCTGCATAGTTTTTCTTACATTTTTAATAGTTTTATAAATTCAAAAAATTGTTCACATGTGCCCCATCAGCGGGGTAGTTGTGAACACTCGTGGGGCACATGTGAACAGAAGGAAAAAATATCCTTTGACATGCTTTTTCTCCTGTTATTAATTTGTTATCATAACCATTATTTATATTATCAGTTAAATTCACCATAAATAAAATAAAAAATATTTTTTTTTCTAGTTTCTGGGTGATATGTTTAAACAAAAGATTTTAAAATGAAACTAAATATATATAAAGCTGTTCTGACACCATACCCAAGAATTATATTAGTTATCAGTTTGAAAATTTTACATTTTAAAAATGTTACTGATATCCATCCCAATTCAAATTATCCTATTCATAGCTGTTGTTTGAGAGATGGAAGTAAGCCATCACTAAGTTTGAGACAAATGAAACGAAAAAAAAGTACAAAGTTGTTTGTCATAATATTCTTTGTATTAACAATGCATAAAAAATATTGTTTTAAACCGTTTACTAAAATAGTACATAACACTTGTTGCATTTTAGGAAACATTGAATTTATTTAAATTATAATTGAACTCAAATGAGCTTCTTGATCTTTGTGTACTTCCTGACAAATGTGGAAGTGGAATTTTCAATACAATATCACTTTTTTGTATGACAGAAATGCCTACTATTTCAGGGAAATTATATGAATTGGATCTGAGATTCTTTCTCAGGAATTTAACATACAATTTATCATTATCAATTCTTTCTATTCGCACAATAGAGAAAGATTTTGATTTTTGTGAACTGTACATATCTGCCCAAACTAGTCTGTTCACAAGTGCCCCGCATGGCTGCTAGAGTTAAATTGATAAATAATTAACATTTATCAATTTTAGGGAACAAAACAACTTTATCCAAAATATTCAATAGTAGTCATAGTATATGTTAAAACATTAAAATTCGAATAACTAACTAACTAAATAAACTTTATCACTTACCAAAGTTGAAACCGACATTTTACATTTGACATCTACAAACAGTGTTTTGGCTACTGAAGACAAACAAAATGTCAAAAAGCTTCAAAAAATTTTTATCATATGTCTACAGTTGCTGCTATCTTTGGTAATTTTTTTCAAATAAAAAAACTTATAATAACTATTGAAAAACTGCGATGTTCACATCTGCCCCCTGTTCACATGTGCCCCCATCTCCCCTATACACTGCTCAAAACAATTAAAGGATATTTGAAGTTTTATATAAAATAAAGTTATAAACGAAATTTTTTTTGCCGAAAATAGAAGAAGAGAATCACAAATGCAAAATTTTCTGGTTTTCAAACTATGGAGTATGCAAATTTTGAGTTCGACGTCAAAAACGTCGCTTCAGCGGCAGCGAATGAAATTTGACTTTCAACTGGATAAAAGAGAATGAAGACAAGGATGATCAGCATTCAGTGATTGCTTTGTTTTGATGAGTACGATGTCTCAGCGAAGTCATTTGACAGATTCAGAAGCTTTGAGAATTGTTGGTAGGTTAGAAGGGGGCCAAACTCAAGCCGAAGTAGCGCAAGCCATTGGAGTGTCACAAAGTGTCATTTCCAGGATCTGGAACCGTTTTTTGGAGAGTGGATGTGCAGGCTGAAGACCAGGGCAAGGTCGTAGACGGGCAACAACGCCCAATGAAGATCGGTATTTAGCGTTAACAGCTCGGAGACACCGAACCATGAACGCTACTCTTCTCCAACAACACCTTCGCTCGGCTACAGGCACCACGATTTCAACTCAGACTGTCCGAAACCGGCTCCATGCTGTAGGTCTGTATACTCGCCGGCCGATGGTATGTGTTAGATTAACATCAAGGCATCGTCGCGACCGCAGGGAGTGGGCAACCGAGCATGTCAACTGGAGGAGAAATGAATTGAACAATATTCTGTTTTCTGACGAGTCCCGTTTTTCTGTGCATCCGGATAATAGGCGTATTTTCATCTGGAGTGACCGTGGCAGTAGGAATAATCCTGCGTTCGTGCACGAAAGTGTTAGATTTGGTGTATGGTGGCATCTCCATTGACGGGCGCACTGACCTCTACATCATTCGAGATGGAGCTCTGACTGGTCGCCGATATAGGGATGAGATCCTAAGACCTATTGTAGTCCCTTACGCTGCAGCAATCGGAGATAACTTCATTTTAATGGACGATAACTGCAGGCCACATCGTGCAAACCTGGTGGAGGATTTCCTTTTCGAGGAAGGAATCGTTCGAATGGAATGGCCAGCGTGTTCTTCAGACATGAATCCAATCGAGCACGTTTGGGACGCTCTAGGAAGACGAGTTTCTGGCCGCCAACAACCCCCACAAACTCTCCAAGAACTGGAAAGAGCTCTTCTGGAAGAGTGGGGCAGAATACCCCAACTCGTCATTAATAGCCTCATTGAGTCCATGCCTCAAAGGTGTTCAGCGTTGCTGGCCACCCGTGGAAACCATACCCCCTACTGAAAATGATTTTCTTTGAAGAAAACACCTTTTCTTATTCTTTTTTTCTCATATGCACAAATTGTGTTTTTTTCCTTTAGTACACAAATGCGCAATAAAATGCATTTTTTTCTGCCAAACATGTGTAATTTAATCTCATATAACCTACTATGTCTGCCGACCATGTATCAATCAGCTAAACAGTTTACCAGATACAAAATCCACCTAAAACTGCAATATCCTTTAATTGTTTTGAGCAGTGTATTACGCTAACGTACGTGGCACAGAACTTGCAATTATTTGTTAATTGTTTAATGGCAACGCCCAAATGAAACGCATCTCATTGGTTATTGAACAGCATTTAATGCATCTCTATACCTATAAGGGGGGTATCCGTGGGTGACCCTGTTCTGTCACCAAAAGCGACGCCAACTTGGCGATATCTCTAATAATTCGCCGAATTCCCATAGGCTTCCACTGTAAACGAATAGGGTTTACTTGCTTACAGAAAATCAACAAATTGAGATATTTTAATGTAACAAACACTAATATTAGCTTCAGGGATTATATTAATTATATTTAGCCCTCTCACTATGTATTTTTTTTTATCAAAATAGATTAAAAAATTGCGCATTTTTTATTACATATTTCAAATCTATATATAGCTTAGAGTTTAAACATGTAAACATTTTTTGTAAAAGAGTTCAAGATCTTAGATGGGATATGATAATGAAAATTAGGCGAAATAAGGCTGTCACTGGAGACTATTTTTATTGTCTCGTACCACTATTGAAAGAAAATCAATTTTGCAGTGTATTTCTCTTGTAGATGTTGTTAAAGTCTATATGATTTTTTTTTTGTTTTTTGTATTTAGAAAGTAGTCCGAGTTGAAAAAAAAAATAGTCGCCAGTGGAAAAATGAACACCGAGGAAATCTCGGATTACGCAAATTTTGCTACTTTTACGTTGCTCTAGGAAATCTTGGGTTGCATAGCGAGAGGGTTAAGGGAGTCCAAGTAAATTAAATTATGAATAAAAGTAATAGGATACAATGCTTAGCATGCTTTCACAAACATAAATTTTAGGGGAGACCAAACTGGTCGCCAAGGGCGGCTAGTATGAGTAATTTAAGGTAGTTCTTTATTATAATTTCATTGGCATAACTCAGATTTATACGCTGAACCAGGATGTCTGTTTATATCATGAAGTAATAAGAAAATGGCAATGATGTCATATACGCACCGGGGTACCTATTTGTCGCCAACATAGATTATTTTGCTTGACATGGTAACCCAGCTTTTATTGTTTATTTATTAATAATTTTTTTATTTACTTTAATTCTCTTTTCAAATTACTAGTGGGCTCTGCCCCCTACGAGCTACACTCGTCAACCCCCGTTCAGACACCGCAGACTCTAAAAGTACGCTAATTTGATCGGCTTTAAAAAGATTTCGGAAGATTGAATTATAATTTAAAGAACAGTGGCAATCTCCCTATAAACGGATTTCTATTCATTTCTCTTTGATTGGGGAATTTTAAGGCCAAATCCGCTGCGGTACTACTTGATTATCCCGTCGACCAATTGTGCCAAATTATATAAATCGCCAAACCACTCGCCAAATTATACAAATTGAGATAATTTTTATTTTAAATAACGAAAGAACAAATAAATTAGTGCAACATTAATAAAAATACAAATAAAACGTCGAAATAAAAATAACTTGATGACGTAGACACGTGTAACTTGCTTAAAGTCAAGTTAATGTGACATTTACGATCCCCCATTATTGGCATTTAACCTTATAATTTGGCGAGTGATAGATTTTAGGTCGACGGGATAACTAACTAGTACCAGAGATACAATCGCAGTTTTCGTCTTTGATTAAGTAAAATCAGTTAAACATTTCAAAATAAATTAATATAAAAGGAATTAAGTAAACAGAGTCTTTGTCTCTTGGTATTTTTTAACAAAGCGAAAAGAAAGTTCTTTTAAATAAGACATTTTTAATTAATTGTTTTTAATCTGACGTAATTTTGACAAAACTATTCTTTCTCTTTTTAATATTCACGAGAAAATACTTTTGTTAGAAATTAAATATTATTTGCGCTTTCCTAACAAAAATAGTTGAAATGTATCCTCTCAAAATATCAAATAAATGTCTAGCGCAATTTCTAAATTTAAAATGTTTTGCAATATTATTTTGTGTTCAATTTATGTAATAACTGTAATGTGACGTAATTTCTCCTATTTAAGACTTCTAACGCATGTTAATGAATTTATTATTTTACAGTTTCCTTTCTTTGTTAAAATTCATGTGTAAATATAGTTTTTATGACGTAATTTTTAATAAGTTCCTGCTTTTTGTACATAATTATTTAACTCTAATTCCAGATGTTTTTTTTTTCTGTGTATAATAGTCACGGGTAAAAATTTTTTTAATTTATTTACACGTATAAATTATATATATAGATATATTTAAGCAAACATTATTGTTTGCGCTGTTTATACAGTTGGCAACAGGTTAAATTAGTACAATATTCTAAAATCTCTCTATTCTAAAAAAAGTAACTAACGCTGTCACTGTCGCCGCCGGTTTTGAATTTTTTGTGACCGGAGGCCTTTCTTCGTTAATATTGAGATAAATAATGCATACAAAAATATGAAAATCGGTAGTTTTATACAGAAATGTTTGATAAATACGCTGATGCAGACAGTTTTGAAATCGGAGAATTATTTTAAGAGATATTTAATGCTAAATTTGGACAAAATCGTTCACCTAAAAAAGTTTTATAGGAGCAAAAACTATTCATGGGAATTTAATCATTTTTAGATAATTTTATACGTTTTAAGTTCCCGGTGTGCAGTCTGTATTTCTTTTTTTAATTTGACTCATTTTTTGAGGTTTTATTTCTATTTTAAATTAAAATTTTTAGCATTTCTAGAGATATTTTTTACATATCTTAGAAAGTGATATGTTAAACTGTTGCCAACTGTATAAACAGCGCAAACAATGATTTTTGCTTCAAATAAAAAAATATTTATACGTGTAAATAAATTAAAAATTTATTTACACGTGACTATTATAAACAGAAAAAACATTTGGAATTAGAATTTAATAATTATGTACAAAAAGCAAGAACTTATTAAAAATTACGCCATAAAAACTATATTTACGCGTGAATTTTAAGAGAGAAAGGAAATTGTAAAATAATAAATTTATTAACATGCGTTACAAGTCTTAAATAGGCGAAATGACGTCATATTTATGTCACATTTCAGTTATTACATAAAATGAACACAAAATAATATTGCAGAACAGTTTAAATTTAGAAATTGCGCTAGATATTTATTTGATATTTTGAGAGGACACTTTTCAACTATTTTTGTTAGGAAAGCGCAAATAATATTTCATTTCTAACACAAGTATGTTCACGTGAATATTAAAAAGAGAAAGAATAGTTTGGTCAAAATTACGTCAGATTAAAAACAATTAATTTAAAATGTCTTATTTAAAAGACCAAAAATCTATCATTCGCCAAACTATAAGATTAAATGCCAATAATGGTTGATCGTAAATGTCAACTTAACTTGACTTTAAGCAAGTTACACGTGTCTACGTCATCAAGTTATTTTTATTTCGACATTTTTTTTTTGTATTTTTATTAATGTTGCACTAATTTGTTTGTTATTTCATTATTTAAAATAAAAAATTATGTTAATTTGTATAATTTGGCGAGTGGTTTGGCGATTTATATAATTTGGCGAAATTGGTCGACGGGTTAATCAATTAGTGCCGCAGCGGATTTGGCCTTAAACTTCCCCAATCAAACTGAAATGAATAGAAATCCGTTTATAGGGAGATCGCCACTGTTTTTTAAATTAGAATCCAATCTTCCGAAATCTTTTTAAAGCCGATCAAATTAGCGTACTTTTAGAGTCTGCGGTGTCTGAACGGGGATTGACGACCGTAGCTCGTAGGGGGCAGAGCCAGATAGTAAGTAAAAAATATCTCTCGAAATGCTGAAAATTTGAATTTAAAATAGAAATAAAACCTCAAAAAATGTGTCAAATAAAAAAAATAAAAAAATACAGTCTGCACACCGGGAACTTCAAACGTATAAAATGATCTAAAAATGATTAAATTCCCATGAATAGTTTTTGCTCCTATAAAACTTTTTTAGTGGAATGATTTTGTCCAACTTTAGCATTAAATATCTCTTAAAATAATTCTTCGATTTGAAAACTGTCTGCATCAGCGTATTTATCAAACATTTCTGTATAATACTACCGATTTTCATATTTTTGTATGCATTATTTTTCTTAGTATTAACGAAGAACTCCGGTCACAAAAAATTCAAAACCACCGGCGGCAGCGACAGCGGTAGTTACTTTTTTTTAGAATAGAGCGATATAAATTGCTTTGTTCTGTAGTTTTTAATGAAACTTTTTTTTATTTATTGTTATTTCCCTTTTTATAGTAATAGAACATAATTTAAAAATATACATGTAACTGGTATTCGAAAACGATGTTTTCGCCAAATTGGCGTCAAAAACAGATCGCGCCAAACCAGGTGCGTATATGGCATCTGTGCCAAGAAAATTATCGGATGATACTGTTTTATATGTTTTACAATCGTACTTGGCATCAAAGGTCAGAAAATTAATGATAATCTGATATATTAAGTCTTTATCACACAAAAAACAAACTCGTTTACAACAATGTATTTACTTTTGCACCAAATTTCTTTCTCTAAAAAAAGCAAATTGATTACGAACCCGATTACAGAACATTACCTTTCTATCTAGTTAATTTTTTACTTTTTAAGAATGAAAATACATATTACCTGCTAATCATTACGGGATTTTCGACATTGATAATTTTACTGTGCATATTATTGACATTTGCTATCCATTTGCTCTTCAAAAGCTTTTTTTTTTAATTTTAAATTGACATTTAAATCTTTTTGTTAACCGTGCGCAGACGATAAACCGTAAGCATTGATAACAATTTTCTTTAAATAATAACAATTAATACCATAACACAATCTCATTTTATTTCAACATAAAAGCATATCCGTTTTATATTTGCCATATACGACGTCACATTTGCCTTCTTTCCGCACTTACTCAAAATTCATGCACCTTGTATCATTAAAAATACTTGAAAATTTCCGTTTTAATCTTTCAATTGGAAATTAAATTATTATTCTGGGTTTTTTTTTTTTTTTTTTTTTTTTTTTTGCAACGAAAAAAGGAAGATGGTTAAATTTTATCGGAAAAATGTCAATTCATTGTGTGTGAAAAATAATGAAAATTTGGTTTATTAAGCAAAATATTTAAATAAAATAAATTAAACATAGCCTATGTTCATTTCCGGGTTGTAATCCATCTACCGGGTGTCCCAAAAAGGACTGACTGATTTTAAAATTCAATAACTTGCAAACGGTGACAGATATTAAAAAAATTCTTGCAGGAGGGTTATACATAAGGTCAAAAGTTTTATTACAGTGATTTTCAATTTTAGTTCGATTTACAAACAATAGATGGCGCTGTGAGCAATAGTCGCTAAATACAGGCTCGATTTTTGGTCCTTTATCTTGTTCCATGCCGAAAAAGGAGATGGAAATGTATTATCCGGGCCACGAAGTACCAAAAATCGAGCCTGAATTTAGCGACTATTGCTTACAGCGCCATCTATTGTTTGTAAATCGAACTAAAATTGAAAATCACTGTAATAAAACTTTTGACCTTATGCTTAACCCTCCTGCAAGAATTTTTTTAATATCTGTCACCGTTTGCAAGTTATTGAATTTTAAAATCAGTCAGTCCTTTTTGGGACACCCGGTATATCCAAAAATACAAAAGCGTCAATTCATCCGTTTAGATGTTGACTTCATTCAAACATTCGGACACACATTGACATTTATATTTTATAATATTATAAGGATTACTGTGCATATTATTGACATTTGCTATTCATTTGCTCTTCAAAAGCTTTTTTTTTTAATTTAAATTTAAATTTAAATCTTTTTGTTAACCGTGCGCAGACGATAAACCGTAAGCATTGATAACAATTTTCTTTAAATAATAAGAATTAATACCATAACACAATCTCATTTTATTTCAACATAAAAGTATATCCGTTTTATATTTTCCATATATGACGTCACATTTGCCTTCTTTCCGCACTTACTCAAAATTCATGCACCTTGTATCATTACAAAAACTTGAAAATTTCCGTTTTAATCTTTCAAATGGAAATTAAATTATTATTCTGGGTTTTTATTTTTTGGCAACGAAAAAAGGAAGATGGTTAAATTTTATCGGAAAAATGTCAATTCATTGTGTGTGAAAAATAATGAAAATTTGGATTATTAAGCAAAATATTTAAATAAAATAAATTAAACATAGCCTATGTTCATTTACGGGTTGTAATCCATCTATATCCAAAAATACAAAAGCGTCAATTCACCCGTTTAGATGTTGACTTCATTCAAATATTCGGACACATATTGACATTTATAATATTATAAGGATTTGTGGTTTATTTAAAGAAAATTATTGTGGGATACCGATACACATTAAACTGTTTAAGGTATCTAATTTATTTAAGGGAATAAAAATTTAAGAATTAGTCAGTCATTACAGTCTAATATTAAAAAATACGTTTCATTGTATTACTTATTTATTCATATAGAGAGAAACCTTTCAAATTTTTCTGTATTTGTTAATACCTTTTTATGCAACACCTGTGTAAATATACGTAAAAATATAAGACATTAATTCTTATGTATGGCTTTTATTTCTTTTCTTAGAAACCAAAAAAGCATCTAAGGAAGCTACTCCCCAAAAAACCTTCGGTGAGTAAAATGAAAACATTTTTGTTATTATGAGATTTTAAAAATATTATT
Organism: Maratus speciosus; assembly: GCA_963932465.1. Lineage (NCBI taxonomy): Eukaryota > Metazoa > Arthropoda > Arachnida > Araneae > Salticidae > Maratus > Maratus speciosus. Next base: position 301,885,593 of record OZ010796.1, on the reverse strand, counting down.
ACAAAATTCATTTTTCAAATTTCTTATATAAACATATACAGGGTGTCCGGTCTCAACGGTGTCCAATGGCTAATTTCTAAACCGTGAGTCGTAGACATATAGTTCCAATTAGAATTTTAAATCAGGTAAAGAAATATTTTAAAAGCGATTTGGATCAATAAAAACATTTCTTAAGAAATTACGAAATTTAAATTTTTAAATGGTTCCCCGGTACTATAAGTTATATTTAGTAAAATTTTCCTTTTACACTGACAAGTAATACAAAAAAGTCCCGTTATTCTACGATTAAAATTGACCGAGTAATAGCTGTTTAAATTTGGAGCATATTTTATGCTGCAAATTGGGGATCATTCACAAATTTAGTCGAAATTATTATTTCGTCAGATATATTAAAAAAATTGTTGAGAGTAAAATTAACATTGCAATATAAATTTGAAATCTTTAATCATTCTGGCATATTAAGGCAAAATATACAATCTGTAACAAACATTTAAGAAGAAAGAAAATACAGAATTTTTGTTAAATAAAATGATGCTAAATTAACAGCCTCAATTCTTTACAAAATGATGCGTATTTTAAAATATTATTCGATTGCACTAGCCTGCAAAAGTTGGGTTATGTCATGTTTTTTAGCTTTTGATAATTGATTCTTATGTATTATGTACTGCTGAATCCGAAATTGACCTTGTTTTTTAACCATCACATCAAATTAAAATTGAACCTCCTCCCCCATCTCGTCGGCCACTCAGCTGTTTAGCTGTAAGAGTCCCAGGATAAGCAAAAACATTGAATAAATTGTTGAATAAAATAACATAAAAAAAAAGTTTTACATATGTTTTATAGTATGATATTTTCGCTATATTTTAACTTACACATTTACGATTTGCAAAAATATTCTAACGTGATGATTAAATATTAAGGTCATTTTCAGATTCAGCGCTAAAAAGTACGTAAAAAGCAATTATCAAAAGTTAAAAAACACACTGTAAAAAAAATCCGTAAAAATCCGGTATCTTTTCCGTTAAATGTTACGGAATACTTTCATCTTCATTTGAAAACAGTACAATTTCCGTAATTGGATAATTTTTCCGTTCTCGGATCAAAACGAAGAAGTTTTTCCGTAAATTTTACAAAAATATTTCATCATTCTTTCAAAACAGTGCAATTTCCGTAATTGACGTCTGTGTTGTATAGAGTGGCGCTGTGTTTAGTTGGAATGCGGAATAATGAATTGTTGCAGTGTGAACATATGTTTACGTTTAAGACTTGGTTAGTCACTATTTCTCTTTCCTTTTCTTTTCTTTTTTTCTTTATTTTAAGTAAATATGAATTAATATCTTTTCATATATCAGTTAAAATGTAATATAATTTATTTTATCTTTCGAATTTAATGCCACGTAGAATGCCGTATAAATTCCAATTAATTTATTCAGTTGTTTTTTTTATTTGTATCAAATAAGAAATTAAACATATCAAGTAACTTATTAAGGTCCTACTTCAGTCAAGTGAGAAGACCCGTTCGCTAATGCTAATCCTATGGAAGAAATTTATAACGATATCTCGGTTGCATTTCAATATTTTTAAATGATTTTTTTTTTTTTTTTTTTTTTTTTTTTTTGCATTGGATAGCTGAGATCGAACTGTACAAAGGCCGTTTTTTACATTTTCTATTTTGTTCACAGATATTTTTAATGAGGACGCTTTCATTTTCGGAACCGGTTTTGAAACTGAAAGCATCCTCATAAAAAAAATTTGTAATAAAAATCGAAAACGTAAAAAACGGCCTGCATACAGATCGATCTCAGCTATCCAATGCAAAAAAATCATTTAAAAATATTGAAATGCAACCAAGATATCGTTATAAATTTCTTTCATAGGATTAGCATTACCGAACGGGTCTTTTCATTTGACTGAAGTAGCCTCTTAAATATTAAATAACTGTTTTCATCTGTTATTCGTTTAATATAGTAATTAAAAAATGATACGATAAATATTATTTCTAATTGAAAAAAAAAACGATTAATTTCTAAAATTACGATAGAAATTTTATTTTTTAAATGCATGCAATTTTGAAAAGGAGTCATAATTGTTCCTATTTTATATGCATGTAATACTTTTTTTTGGGGGGGGGGAGCATTAAATACTCGTATTCTTACAATAATAATTCTTTTTAAATTGTAATACTAATTAAGTTAAAAATAAAAGAGCATTCTCATTCAATTAGAAATAAATTAATATATCTTATTTGTCTGATAAAGGTGATGTTTATGTATCAAGATATTTTAATTACAAATAGGGAGCGCTAAGTTAACACCACCCCCTTTTTGAATATCACAATTTCAAAAATATCAATATTTAGCTATTAATTATCTCTAATTTTATGTCTTTAGCGTTGACTTACGCCCCCCCCCCCTCCTCCCCAATTTCAAATTTCAAAAATGCCAATATTTGGCTTTCAATTAACTGAAATTTTATTTTTAAAACTAACACTGTAGTATTTTTCTTTCTTTCTTTTCTTTTTAAATAAAATGTTTTAAAATTGTTTTTAATTTTTTTTTACAATATTTAAAAAAAATAATCTGATATTTAAATGAATTTTATTAATTCATTTTAAGTTTCAGATAGTTGAGAAGGAAATGTTACAGTTTATTTTTCATAATGATTTTAAAATAATTAAAATTTAAAAAATTTCATAATGATTTTTAATACTTATTATTATTTAATAAAAAATTGAAAAACTCTATTTTTAATTTTAATATTTTTAATATATTCACTTTAACGGATTCGCACATAAACCTTAAAACATATCTGAAACATAATAACGAAATTATAGATGTATATACAAATAAATAAATAAAATAATAGTACAATAAAATTTTTAAAATCTTGCAAAAAAGAAGCAATTATTACTTATAATACATTCTTTCATGCACGTAATATTTTAAAGACTAATTTCTTTCTTTTTATAAAGCATGAAATTAAAAAGCTAAATTTTCAAAATTATGGAAATATTCAGAATTGTACACTCAATTGAAAAATATCTCCAACGAAAATACGTTCCACCGTGCCTTTTTTTCATAAAAAGCATCTGAAATAAGTAACGACATTTGGAAACGTAACTCGAGTCCCCGTGGCATGGTGGATAAGGGCGCTAATCTGGTACACTTCGATTCCCCAGTTCGATACCACACTAGATAAGTGTTGTTTCATTACTGTTATTTGAATAAATTAGAGGCACACTACCTTGATAAACGTGTCCGTTGAAATTCATAAAGGTGTAAGTTTCTCGAAAAGTTGTATAATATATATATATATATATATATTTTGCCTTTGAAACAAAAACTTTTAAATACGGATATACGAAAAAAAAAAAAAACTGAAAAATTTTGTGAAAAAACGGAAGATTTTCTGGAATTTACGGAAAAAAAATTTCCGTTAAAAAACGGAAGTAGTACTGGCGTCTGGATTGCCAGTACTATTTCCGTTTTTTAACGGATTTTTTTTTTACAGTGCACGGCCACCTACTCTACTTTATAGTATTCGATTTTTGTTATTATTTTACTTTGACAATTTATGATTTACGAAATATCCTGACATGATGGTTAAAAATTAAGGTAATTTTTGCATTCACTGCCAAAAAATACGTAAAAGTTAAAAAACCCAACAATCGCAGTCTTGTATTACCTAATCTAGAACTTTTTCTTAAATTTCTAGGCGATAATCTATCCGCAGTTTTCTGTGTTATCCTGTAAAATAAGTATAAATGGTAACCACTGAAAATTATAATAATATTAGATTGTTATCGGATTTGCGCCAGTATGTAAAATGTAATCTCGATCGGAAATTTGAAAGTTAGTTAAAGTTCGAGTACAAATTTTGAACTGGAAAAACATACATATGATCTTTGAAGTAACAAAAAACTTATAAAAATAACATAAATTTTGTTAAAAGAAATCATAAAAGAAACAGTCTCGAATCCTGACAAAATAAAACATGTAATTTTAGCCAATCTGAAACTTGATGAATGTTAACTTAATCGTAATACTTGTACAAATTTTTTCAGAGCGCAGATACACATGAAATAAGATCTTTGAATACTTTAAGCACTTGGTATGTGGCCCTTCAAAGCCAAGCCGAACTCATTTGTTTCAAGAGCAGAAAAGTAGCATAAGTCATGCATTTTTAAAGTTTCATAACTCGCTCAATTTTAGCGTTATATGAATTTGACTTTTTTTGTATTACTTGTCAGTGTAAAAGGAAAATTTTGCTAAATATAACTTATAGGAGCGAGGGACCTTACAAAAATTTTAATTTCGTAAATTTTTAAGAAATGTTTTTATTGGCCCAAATCGCTTTTAAAATACTTCTTTACCTTATTTAAAACGTATTGGTAATTGGAACTATATGTCTACTACTAACGGTTTAGGAATTAGCCATTGGACACCGTTGAGACCGGACACCCTGTATAGAATTATATATGAAATTAATTTCTGATGTTGCTTTGATATTTTTTTTATTTATTGTGACCAAATATGTAACATGCAAAGAAAACGAGACATTGACGTTGTGGTCCTGATATATTGGTCCAATTTTAATATCTGACCTTTATTTATCGAACTAAGCCGGTACGAGAGTTTCTTAATATTACATTCCTACTGTTTCCAACGAAGGCCCTTCTGAATAAACGTTGCATTGTTTAGAGCTTCATGTTCGGAAAGAACGCTCTCTTCTCCCAGTGCCGATCGTTTTTTTAATCTATTAAATATTCTTCCTACATTCGGCATAAATATTAAAGTTGAACTCTACATTTATCTGCTTTGGATTTTACATTTTATACACGGCTGCCAAGAAGGGTTATGTGTGTGACACGTATCTGGGTATGTGGATTTCTTTATACCCTCGAACAATTCCCACGGCTGGGTGGATTTTCATAAATATGGTCTCTAAAAAATCTTATTAACCGTCCGATGGTTATATGCTAGCTTTGGTTTTTATAAATTCAAAACATATTGAGTGGCATATCATTGGATAGGTCTTTCAAAATGAAGACAATGTTTCTTTGACTATTTTACACTCGGAAGCTCCTTTTAAATATTACACAACCTGGAAGTTGTGTAGGTAGGATCTCTAGCTTTACTGCAGCTCAATATTTCATAGACATCTAAAGGCTACATCAAAAAACTGTTTATAGATAGGAACTAACAATTAAACACATTTTTATAATCCTCAATACAAGTAAATACAAAAAATAGGTAAGTTATATAAAAAATAGTTTCACATTGATGAGAAATAATTAATTACTTCGCTTTTTACGCAGTCGGGTTTTTTCCTTTTTTTAAATTTAATTTTTACTTGTTTAAAGGTATTGTTCTGTGGTTTCACCAGTCTTGCTTCATTCCATATTGCATGACTTACGGTAACTTCATCATTTGACATTAAAATATATTTATGATTTAACAATAAATGTCCGCTAGAGGACAGTTAATAAAAATTTATGACGTAAAGCAAATCAAAAAATACTTATTTTCTCACTAGATTAATTTTAACACAATTACGCTAATTGGTCAATAAATCATATTAGATGTAAATTTCCAACCGGGCGAAAAAATTCCGGACCAGGATTCGAACCAGATAGGATCGAATAGGATCGGGATCAAATAGAATCCCGGATGGGACCTGGTCCGGGATAGCTCAAATGGTAGAGCACTGGCGGCTTCAGCCAGGAGATCCCTGGTTCGAATCCTGGCCCAGAAAATTTTCGCCCAGTTCGAAATTTACATCTTATATAATTTATTGACCAATTAGAGTAATTGTGTTAAAATTAATCTAGTGTAATTGCGTATCCACTTATTTCTGGAGTTCCATTGCCTGAGATTTATTCTGTTGAGCTGTACCAGGTTTCAGACCAGATGCTATAATCATTAATGTTAGATGGGTGAAGAATTTCCACCAGGCTCGTCCATGATAGCTCATATGGTAGAGCAGAGCACTGGCGGCTTCAGCCAGGAGATACCTGGTTCGAATCCTGATCCGAAAGTCTTTCGCCCAGTTGGAAATTTACGTCTAATATGACTTATTTTCTCATTAGTTTTTATTTACATTCTAAAGACAATTCTTTAATTTGATTATATGCTTTAAACCTAAAATATTTTAAATATGAGGAATATTGATTGAAATTTACACTGTAAATATAATCAGTCAAATATAATCGTCTATAGGCGTCATCAAAACAGTGTTTATAGATAGGGACTAACAATTAAACACATTTTTTAAAACCTCAATAGAAGTAAATACAAAAAAAGGTAAGTAATATAAAAAATAGTTTCACATTGATGAGAAATAATTATTTACTTCACTTTTTACGCAGTTAGGGTCTTTCGATTTTTTAAATTTAATTCTTACTTGTTTAATGGAATCGTTCTGTGGTTTCACTAGTCTTACCTCATTCCATATAGCATCACTTACGGTAACTTCATGATTTGACATTAAACTATACATATGATTTAACAGTAAATGTCCGCTAGAGGCCAGTTAATAAAAATTTATAACTTAAATGTAATCAAAAAATGCTTATTTTATCATTCGTTATTATTTACCTTCTAAAGCCAATTCTTTAATTTGATTGTATGCTTTAATCCTCACATGTTTTAAATATGAGGAATATTGATTGAAATTTACACTGTAAAAATAATCAGTCAACTTGAAATTATCCCCTGAATCTAAAAACTTCCCCATTTCGAAAAATTAATTCTTATTTATTTTAAAACTGCCAAACTACATTTCCCGATTTCGACTTCTTACTATTTATGATATTGGAAATTGTATATCACGCGAAATCTAAAAAATTCATTTGTTAATTATTCAGGATTATTTGTGATTTGGTTGAACAATACTTTAAAGTCACAATACATATTGTGTTTCTTAACATTTTCCACAAACTCGTCTTTAATCATGTACCCGATACAACTATATAAAGAATATATTAACCAACTGAACTCCTTTGTCGCCGTTGCGGCGACATCATCTTTCTTTGCGAGATTTTTTTTGGACACCATTAATAAAGGGAAATAAAATTTGCCTTATTAATCACAACACGTTTGAAATTGTGTACTTGAAAGAAACTTGTTTTAAAAAAATGCTGTCGATCAAAAAAAAAAAAAAAAAAAAAATTGTAAGAGATGTCAGAGTCGAAAGGGTTAAGTAAACTAAATAAAAATATATGAAAAAACGCATCATTTACTTAAAAATTATAGCTATTATACAGAAAATATATGTTTCGTGTTACACATTTCTTTACAAAACAATCTTCTACCCAATTCAGACTTTAAATTAGAGATCGTTATAAATCATAATTCTAAGTTTGGTAAGACTAACTATATATTTTTCATATACTTGTAAAATACCTTGCTGCTTCTTTCCAACTGACAAAATATTAATTTTGATTAATTAAAAGATGTATTTTCGCATTTCTATTTTTGTTTATCATTAGTAAATTCCACGATACTTTTTTTCATTTAACAATTAAATATGTGATTTTCAAAGTAATATAAATATTTCTGCATTCTAACGAACTCAAAATTAAAAGAAATTCTTTCTCATAAATGATTGATCATAAACAGTTCTTTTAATTCTAATGAACTCTTTAGGTGTTTATTTGTAATTTGTGGTTTATTTAAAGAAAATGATTGTAGGATACCGAAACACATTAATCTTTTTAAGGTATCTAATTTATTTCAGGGAATGAAAATTTCAGAATTCGTCAGTAATTACTGCCTAATATTAAAAAATACGTTTCATTGTGTTATTCATTGATTCATATATAGGGAAAACTTTCGAAATTTTCTGTATTTGTTAATATCGCTTTATACAACCTGTGAAACTATACGTATAAATATAAGACATTAAATTCTTATGTATGACGTTTATTTCTTTTCTTAGACAACAACTACGGATGCTAGACTGCTAACCACCAAAATGCCTAAGGTGAGTAAAAGAAAAAAAAATTGCTATTATGAGATTTTAAAAACATTGTTGCAAAATTCATTTTTCTTATTTCTTATATAAACTTATATAACATTATACATGAAAGTAATTTCTTACGCTGCTTTGACTTTTTCGTTTACTCTGACCAAAATTGTAACATGCAAAGAGGTCGAGAAATTGACGTTGTGGTCCTGATATATTCTTCGAATTTTAATATCTGACCTTTATTTATCGAACTAAGCCGGTACGAGAGTTTCTTGATATTATATTGCTAATGTTTCCAACGAAGGTGATTCTGAATAAACGTTGTATGGTTTAGAGCTTCATGTTCGGAATGAACGCTCTCTTCTCCCAATGCCGTTCGATTTTTTTATCAATTAAAAATTCTTCCAACATTCGGCGTAAATATTAAAGTGGGACTCTAATTTTATCTGCTTTGGTTTTACATTTTATACGTGTCTGCCAAGAAGGGTTATGTGTTTCACACGTATCTGGGTACGTGGATTTCTTTATACCCTCGAGAAATACCCACGGCTAGATGGATTTTAATGAATGATTTCTCTATCAAATCGTATTAACCGTCCGATGGTTATATGCTAGCTTTTATTCTTATAAATTCAAAATGTCGGCCGTAAAATACAAATGGCAATAGAGATGAAAAAACATTTTACGCAACACATTGAGTGGCATACCTTCGGATAGGTCTTTCAAAATGAAGACAATGTTTATTTGACTATTTCACAGTCAGAATATCCGTTTAAGTATTACACAACCTGGAAGATGTGTAGGTAGGATCTCTAGCTTTACAGCAGCTCTAACTTTCATAAACGTCTATAGGCGTCATCAAAACAGTGTTTATAGATAGGAACTAATAATTAAACACATTTTTAAAAACCTCAATACAAGTAATTACAAAAAATAGGTAAGTAATATAAAAAAAAGTTTCACGTTGATGAGAAATAATTAATCACTTCGCTTTTTACGCAGTCGGGTTTTTTCGATTTTTTAAATTTAATTTTTACTTGTATAATGGTATTGTTCTGTGGTTTCACTAATCCTACCTCATTCTATATAGCATCACTTACGGTAACTGCATGATTTGACATTAATCTATACATATGATTTAACAATAAATGTCCGCTAGACGAAGTCAATAAAAATTTATAACGTAAATGTAATCAAAAAGTGCTTATTTTCTCATTAATTTTTATTTACCTTCTAAAGACAATTCATTAATTTGATTATATGATTTAAACCTCCCATGTTTTAAGTATGAGGAATATTGATTGAAATTCACACTGTAAATATAATCAGTCAACATGAAATTATCACCTGAATCTCAAAACTTCCCCATTAGGAAAAGTTAATTCTTATTTATTTCAATACTGCCAAACTACTTTTCCTGATTTCCACTTCTTACTATTTATGATATTGGAAATTGTATATCACGCGAAATCTAAAAAATTCATTTGATAATTATTGAAGATTAATTGTGATTTGTTTGAACAATACTTTAAAGTCACAATACATATTGTGTTTCTTATCATTTTCCACAAACTCGTCTTTAATCATGTACCCGATACAACTATATAAGGAATATATTAACCATTTTGAACTCCTTTGTCGCCGTTGCGGCGAAATCATCTTTCTTTGCGAAATTTGTTTGGGACGCCATTAATTAAGGGAAATAAAATTTGCCTTATTAACCAGAGCACGTTTGAAATTGTGTACTTGAAAGAAGCTTGTGTAAGAGATATCGGAGTCGAAAGGGTTAAGATGGGGGGTCCATCTTCCGGTCCCAGGCCCTTTTCAGGCCCATTTGTCGACACAAGGAACCACCCGTGAAACGAGCCCCGCGGCGCGTCCCGAGGGTCGCCGCCAGACAAGCTCCAACAGAGCGGAACCCCGCGCCAACTCCGGTCAAACCGACACCGCTGCCCAGCGCACACGGTGACGGCTATTCCCAAGAAGAGACGAACGGCCGCTACGACAGTCCTCACCACCCAGCTAGAAAAACCAAGTGGTCCCTAAACTTGGTTACTCGAGCCGGTAGACCCCGCACACCATCGCAGGAACCAGACGCCTATAAAGACGCTGGGCCCACGGGCGGAACCGAGGCTTCCCGACCCGAATTTAATATACGGACAGGCCCCCAAGATCAGATACCATTTTCCGGCAGAGACATTTTTGTGGGCCAGCCGATCGGAAAGTTAGTGAGGAGCCCCTAGCTTGAAAACCAGGGAGGACGGGGAAAATCCCTCCGGCCGTAAAGCGACCCAGCTCCTGGCTCTTCGCCCAGTCCACCCGGCTCAACCGACGGAACCCCTCGCGGATCACGCCGGGAGCCAGTTGGCCCAGACTAGGTGCCGTTAGCGACCCCAGGCGGGCACGGAAAGCTCCACCTAGACGGAATAGACTCCGCCTCGCTAGGGGGTTGGATGGAACGGAGTCCCGCCAGCCCCCACCGACTCGACTCCATCCTAGGACAGAGAAGCCAGCGGAGGCCGACAGAAGCCCGCCCACCACTACCTTACCTCACGGCCGTCGAGGGTACCCAGGCCCGAAGACCCCTGACCCCGTGCAGTGACCGACCGCTACCTTTGTTAGTGCGTTCGAAAGTTAGGTGGAGACACCTCTAGGTCCTCATCACCAGGCGAGGCAAACTCCGGTACCGCATAGACACGGAGGACCTGGATCGGACCAAGAGTTCACCTGAGGCACGATGAGCCGCCGCGTTACCGGCGAGCCTCCGGCCCGTTTCCCTGCGGGAATAGCGTTCGATGGTGGACCTGCCGGCCGACCCCCTCCCAAGGGTCACGGCACGACATGGAGCAACCAGAGCCATACTGGCCTCCCCACGCGACCGCTCCTTGGTCGACGGGGGCACCGCCAAACCCTACCACCCTGAGGGTCGGCTCCCAACTGCTCCAGCTGAGGTCCTCGGAGGGATGAGCCACCCAAGTCATAAAGTAACCTGGGCGCTGTCCGAACCCTCGCCCTTCGGTTGCTCCGGGAGTCCCTGCATGGCGTTCCCGCGAGCCCCGTCGTCACTAGCGAGCACCGAGGACTTTCCACTACAAAGCCCTCACTCATACTTCAGGCTCCCTCTTAGTCAATTGGTGGATGGGGTCCTATCGCCTTAGCTAGTCTTTGCCCGGCGACACCGTCCGGCCCTTAGACCGGCACCGGGATCGACCTATGGAGCGTCGCTATCCGGCTTGGCCAGAGAACCCGGCTGCCGGGGGATGCGTGTAGGTCGAGCCCGAAGGCCCCCGCACCCCATGCACAACGTCCGTTACCCGTGGCCACCGGACCCTTGGCCTGTCGACCGCAGGTCTCTCGAGGAGGTGGCGAATCGTCCCCATCCGGCCCCCTCGCATTCGTACACAACGAACTCTGCCGAGCTTCCGGTCTCCTCCCCCACTCAAGGGGTCGGTTCGGAACCACCCGGAGGGGCGGCCACGTCGAAAGGGTTAAGTAAACTAAATAAAAATATATGAAAAAACGCCACATTTACTTAAAAAATATAGCTATTCTACAGAAAATATATGTTTCGTGTTACACATTTCTTTACAAAACAATCGTCTACCTAATTCAGACTCTAAATTAGAGATCGTTATAAATCATAATTCTATGTTTGGTAAGACTGACTATATATTTTTCATATACTTGTAAAATCCCTTGCTACTTCTTTCCAACTGACAAAATATTAATTTTGATTAATTAAAAGATGTATTTTCGCATTTCTATTTTTGTTTATCAACAGTAAATTCCACGATTCTTTATTTCATTTAACAAATAAATATGTGATTTTCAAAGTAATATAAATATTTCTGCATTCTAACAAACTCAAAATTAAAAGAAATTCTTTCTCATAAATGATTGATCATAAACAGTTCTTTTAATTCTAATGAAAACTTTAGGTGTTTATTTGTAATTTGTGGTTTATTTAAAGAAAATGATTGTAGGATACCGAAACACATTAAACATTTAAGGTATCTAATTTATTTCAGGGAATGAAAATTTCAGAATTATTCAGTAAATACAGCCTAATATTAAAAGATACGTTTCATTGTTTATTTATTGATTCATATATAGGGAAATCTTTCGAAATTTTCTGTATTTGTTAATATCAATTTATACAACCTGTTAAATTATACGTATAAATATAAGAGATTAAATTCTTATATATGACGTTTATTTCTTTTTTTAGACAACAACTACGGATGCTAGACTGTTAACCACCGTAATTCCTAAGGTTAGTAAAATAAAAACAATTTTGCTATTATGAGATTTTAAAAACATTGTTACAAAATTCATTTTTCTTATTTCTTATATAAACATACATAAAATTATATATGAAAGTAATTTCTTATGTTGCTTTGACATTTTTTTGTTTACTGTGACCAAAATTGTAACATGCAAAGAGGTAGGGAAATTGACGTTGTCGTCCTGATATATTTGTCCAATTTTGTAGCTGACCTTTATTTATCGAACTAAGCCGGTACGAGAGTTCCTTGATATTTTATTCCTACCGTTTCCAACGAAGGCCCATCTGAATAATCGTTGCATGGTTTAGAGTTTCATGTTCGGAAAGAACGCTCTCTTCTCCCAATGCCGTTCGTTTTTTTTTATCAACTAAAAATTCTTCCAAAATTCGGCGTAAATATTAAAGTGGGACTCTACTTTTATCTGCTTTGATTTTACATTTTATACACGGCTGCCAAGAAGGGTTATGTGTTTGACACATATCTGGGTACGTGGATTTATTTTTACCCTCGAGAAATACCCACGGCTAGATGGATTTTAATGAATGAGTTCTCTATCAAATCATGTTAACCGTCCGATGGTTATATGTTAGCTTTTATTTTTATAAATTCAAAATGGCGGCCGTGAAATACTCAATGGCAATAGAGACGAAAAACATTTTACGCAATATATTGAGTGGCATACCTTTGGATAGGTCTTTCAAAATGAAGAAAATGTTTCATTGACTATTTCACAGTCAGAATCTCCGTTTAAATATTACACTGCCTGGAAGTTGTGTAGGTAGGATCTCTAGTTTTACTGCAGCTTTAACTTTCATTAACGTCTATAGGCGTCATCAAAACAGTGTTTATAGATAGGAACTAACAATTAAACACATTTTTAAAAACATCAATACAAGTAAATACAAAAAATATGTAAGTTATATAAAAAATAGTTTCACGTTGATGAGAAATAGTTAATCACTTCGCTTTTTAGGCAGTCGGGTTTTTTCGATTTTTTAAATTTAATTTTTACTTGTATAATGGTATTGTTCTGTGGTTTCACTAGTCCTACCTCATTCTATATAGCATCACTTACGGTAACTTCATGATTTGACATTAAACTATACATATGATTTAACAATAAATGTCCGCTAGACGAAGTCAATAAAACTTTTAACGTAAATGTAATCAAAAAGTGCTTATTTTCTCATTAGTTTTAATTTACCTTCTAAAGACAATTCATTAATTTGATTATATGATTTAAACCTCCCATGTTTTAAGTATGAGGAATATTGATTGAAATTCACACAGTAAATATAATCAGTCAACATGAAATTATCACCTGAATCTAAAAACTTCCCCATTAGGAAAAGTTAATTCTTATTTATTTCAATACTGCCAAACTACTTTTCCTGATTTCCACTTCTTACTATTTATGATATAGGAAATTGTATATCACGCGAAATCTAAAAAATTCATTTGTTAATTATTGAAGATTAATTGTGATTTGTTTGAACAATACTTTAAAGTCACAATACATATTGTGTTTCTTATCATTTTCCACAAACTCGTCTTTAATCATGTACCCGATACAACTGTATAAGGAATATATTAACCATTTTGAACTCCTTTGTCGCCGTTGCGGCGAAATCATCTTTCTTTGCGAAATTTGTTTGGGACGCCATTAATTAAGGGAAATAAAATTTGCCTTATTAACCAGAGCACGTTTGAAATTGTGTACTTGAAAGAAGCTTGTGTAAGAGATATCGGAGTCGAAAGGGTTAAGTAAACTAAATAAAAATATATGAAAAAACGCCACATTTACTTAAAAAATATAGCTATTCTACAGAAAATATATGTTTCGTGTTACACATTTCTTTACAAAACAATCGTCTACCTAATTCAGACTCTAAATTAGAGATCGTGATAAATCATAATTCTATGTTTGGTAAGACTAACTATATATTTTTCATATACTTGTAAAATCCCTTGCTACTTCTTTCCAACTGACAAAATATTAATTTTGATTAATTAAAAGATGTATTTTCGCATTTCTATTTTTGTTTATCAACAGTAAATTCCACGATTCTTTATTTCATTTAACAATTAAATATGTGATTTTCAAAGTAATATAAATATTTCTGCATTCTAACAAACTCAAAATTAAAAGAAATTCTTTCTCATAAATGATTGATCATAAACAGTTCTTTTAATTCTAATGAAAACTTTAGGTGTTTATTTGTAATTTGTGGTTTATTTAAAGAAAATGATTGTAGGATACCGAAACACATTAAACATTTAAGGTATCTAATTTATTTCAGGGAATGAAAATTTCAGAATTATTCAGTAATTACAGCCTAATATTAAAAGATACGTTTCATTGTTTATTTATTGATTCATATATAGGGAAATCTTTCGAAATTTTCTGTATTTGTTAATATCAATTTATACAACCTGTTAAATTATACGTATAAATATAAGAGATTAAATTCTTATATATGACGTTTATTTCTTTTTTTAGACAACAACTACGGATGCTAGACTGTTAACCACTGTAATTCCTAAGGTTAGTAAAATAAAAACAATTTTGCTATTATGAGATTTTAAAAACATTGTTACAAAATTCATTTTTCTTATTTCTTATATAAACATACATAAAATTATATATGAAAGTAATTTCTTATGTTGCTTTGACATTTTTTCGTTTACTGTGACCAAAATTGTAACATGCAAAGAGGTAGGGAAATTGACGTTGTCGTCCTGATATATTTGTCCAATTTTGTAGCTGACCTTTATTTATCGAACTAAGCCGGTACGAGAGTTCCTTGATATTTTATTCCTACCGTTTTCAACGAAGGCCCATCTGAATAATCGTTGCATGGTTTAGAGTTTCATGTTCGGAAAGAACGCTCTCTTCTCCCAATGCCGTTCGTTTTTTTTATCAACTAAAAATTCTTCCAAAATTCGGCGTAAATACTAAAGTGGGACTCTACTTTTATCTTCTTTGATTTTACATTTTATACACGGCTGCCAAGAAGGGTTATGTGTTTGACACATATCTGGGTACGTGGATTTATTTTTACCCTCGAGAAATACCCACGGCTAGATGGATTTTAATGAATGAGTTCTCTATCAAATCGTGTTAACCGTCCGATGGTTATATGCTAGCTTTTATTTTTATAAATTCAAAATGGCGGCCGTAAAATACAAAATGGCAATAGAGACGAAAAACATTTTACGCAATATATTGAGTGGCATACCTTTGGATAGGTCTTTCAAAATGAAGAAAATGTTTCATTGACTATTTCACAGTCAGAATCTCCGTTTAAATATTACACTGCCTGGAAGTTGTGTAGGTAGGATCTCTAGTTTTACTGCAGCTTTAACTTACATTAACGTCTATAGGCGTCATCAAAACAGTGTTTATAGATAGGAACTAACAATTAAACACATTTTTAAAAACATCAATACAAGTAAATACAAAAAATATGTAAGTTATATAAAAAATAGTTTCACGTTGATGAGAAATAGTTAATCACTTCGCTTTTTACGCAGTCGGGTTTTTTCGATTTTTTAAATTTAATTTTTACTTGTATAATGGTATTGTTCTGTGGTTTCACTAGTCCTACCTCATTCTATATAGCATCACTTACGGTAACTTCATGATTTGACATTAAACTATACATATGATTTAACAATAAATGTCCGCTAGACGAAGTCAATAAAACTTTTAACGTAAATGTAATCAAAAAGTGCTTATTTTCTCATTAGTTTTAATTTACCTTCTAAAGACAATTCATTAATTTGATTATATGATTTAAACCTCCCATGTTTTAAGTATGAGGAATATTGATTGAAATTCACACAGTAAATATAATCAGTCAACATGAAATTATCACCTGAATCTAAAAACTTCCCCATTAGGAAAAGTTAATTCTTATTTATTTCAATACTGCCAAACTACTTTTCCTGATTTCCACTTCTTACTATTTATGATATTGGAAATTGTATATCACGCGAAATCTAAAAAATTCATTTGTTAATTATTGAAGATTAATTGTGATTTGTTTGAACAATACTTTAAAGTCACAATACATATTGTGTTTCTTATCATTTTCCACAAACTCGTCTTTAATCATGTACCCGATACAACTGTATAAGGAATATATTAACCATTTTGAACTCCTTTGTCGCCGTTGCGGCGAAATCATCTTTCTTTGCGAAATTTGTTTGGGACGCCATTAATTAAGGGAAATAAAATTTGCCTTATTAACCAGAGCACGTTTGAAATTGTGTACTTGAAAGAAGCTTGTGTAAGAGATATCGGAGTCGAAAGGGTTAAGTAAACTAAATAAAAATATATGAAAAAACGCCACATTTACTTAAAAAATATAGCTATTCTACAGAAAATATATGTTTCGTGTTACACATTTCTTTACAAAACAATCGTCTACCTAATTCAGACTCTAAATTAGAGATCGTGATAAATCATAATTCTATGTTTGGTAAGACTAACTATATATTTTTCATATACTTGTAAAATCCCTTGCTACTTCTTTCCAACTGACAAAATATTAATTTTGATTAATTAAAAGATGTATTTTCGCATTTCTATTTTTGTTTATCAACAGTAAATTCCACGATTCTTTATTTCATTTAACAATTAAATATGTGATTTTCAAAGTAATATAAATATTTCTGCATTCTAACAAACTCAAAATTAAAAGAAATTCTTTCTCATAAATGATTGATCATAAACAGTTCTTTTAATTCTAATGAAAACTTTAGGTGTTTATTTGTAATTTGTGGTTTATTTAAAGAAAATGATTGTAGGATACCGAAACACATTAAACATTTAAGGTATCTAATTTATTTCAGGGAATGAAAATTTCAGAATTATTCAGTAATTACAGCCTAATATTAAAAGATACGTTTCATTGTTTATTTATTGATTCATATATAGGGAAATCTTTCGAAATTTTCTGTATTTGTTAATATCAATTTATACAACCTGTTAAATTATACGTATAAATATAAGAGATTAAATTCTTATATATGACGTTTATTTCTTTTTTTAGACAACAACTACGGATGCTAGACTGTTAACCACTGTAATTCCTAAGGTTAGTAAAATAAAAACAATTTTGCTATTATGAGATTTTAAAAACATTGTTACAAAATTCATTTTTCTTATTTTTTATATAAACATACATAAAATTATATATGAAAGTAATTTCTTATGTTGCTTTGACATTTTTTCGTTTACTGTGACCAAAATTGTAACATGCAAAGAGGTAGGGAAATTGACGTTGTCGTCCTGATATATTTGTCCAATTTTGTAGCTGACCTTTATTTATCGAACTAAGCCGGTACGAGAGTTCCTTGATATTTTATTCCTACCGTTTTCAACGAAGGCCCATATGAATAATCGTTGCATGGTTTAGAGTTTCATGTTCGGAAAGAACGCTCTCTTCTCCCAATGCCGTTCGTTTTTTTTATCAACTAAAAATTCTTCCAAAATTCGGCGTAAATACTAAAGTGGGACTCTACTTTTATCTTCTTTGATTTTACATTTTATACACGGCTGCCAAGAAGGGTTATGTGTTTGACACATATCTGGGTACGTGGATTTATTTTTACCCTCGAGAAATACCCACGGCTAGATGGATTTTAATGAATGAGTTCTCTATCAAATCGTGTTAACCGTCCGATGGTTATATGCTAGCTTTTATTTTTATAAATTCAAAATGGCGGCCGTAAAATACAAAATGGCAATAGAGACGAAAAACATTTTACGCAATATATTGAGTGGCATACCTTTGGATAGGTCTTTCAAAATGAAGAAAATGTTTCATTGACTATTTCACAGTCAGAATCTCCGTTTAAATATTACACTGCCTGGAAGTTGTGTAGGTAGGATCTCTAGTTTTACTGCAGCTTTAACTTACATTAACGTCTATAGGCGTCATCAAAACAGTGTTTATAGATAGGAACTAACAATTAAACACATTTTTAAAAACATCAATACAAGTAAATACAAAAAATATGTAAGTTATATAAAAAATAGTTTCACGTTGATGAGAAATAGTTAATCACTTCGCTTTTTACGCAATCGGGTTTTTTCGATTTTTTAAATTTAATTTTTACTTGTATAATGGTATTGTTCTGTGGTTTCACTAGTCCTACCTCATTCTATATAGCATCACTTACGGTAACTTCATGATTTGACATTAAACTATACATATGATTTAACAATAAATGTCCGCTAGACGAAGTCAATAAAACTTTTAACGTAAATGTAATCAAAAAGTGCTTATTTTCTCATTAGTTTTTATTTACCTTCTAAAGACAATTCATTAATTTGATTATATGATTTAAACCTCCCATGTTTTAAGTATGAGGAATATTGATTGAAATTCACACAGTAAATATAATCAGTCAACATGAAATTATCACCTGAATCTCAAAACTTCCCCATTAGGAAAAGTTAATTCTTATTTATTTCAATACTGCCAAACTACTTTTCCTGATTTCCATTTCTTACTATTTATGATATTGGAAATTGTATATCACGCGAAATCTAAAAAATTCATTTGTTAATTATTGAAGATTAATTGTGATTTGTTTGAACAATACTTTAAAGTCACAATACATATTGTGTTTCTTATCATTTTCCACAAACTCGTCTTTAATCATGTACCCGATACAACTATATAAGGAATATATTAACCATTTTGAACTCCTTTGTCGCCGTTGCGGCGAAATCATCTTTCTTTGCGAAATTTGTTTGGGACGCCATTAATTAAGGGAAATAAAATTTGCCTTATTAACCAGAGCACGTTTGAAATTGTGTACTTGAAAGAAGCTTGTGTAAGAGATATCGGAGTCGAAAGTGTTAAGTAAACTAAATAAAAATATATGAAAAAACGCCACATTTACTTAAAAAATATAGCTATTCTACAGAAAATATATGTTTCGTGTTACACATTTCTTTACAAAACAATCGTCTACCTAATTCAGACTCTAAATTAGAGATCGTGATAAATCATAATTCTATGTTTGGAAAGACTAACTATATATTTTTCATATACTTGTAAAATCCCTTGCTACTTCTTTCCAACTGACAAAATATTAATTTTGATTAATTAAAAGATGTATTTTCGCATTTCTATTTTTATTTATCAACAGTAAATTCCACGATTCTTTATTTCATTTAACAATTAAATATGTGATTTTCAAAGTAATATAAATATTTCTGCATTCTAACAAACTCAAAATTAAAAGAAATTCTTTCTCATAAATGATTGATCATAAACAGTTCTTTTAATTCTAATGAAAACTTTAGGTGTTTATTTGTAATTTGTGGTTTATTTAAAGAAAATGATTGTAGGATACCGAAACACATTAAACATTTAAGGTAACTAATTTATTTCAGGGAATGAAAATTTCAGAATTATTCAGTAATTACAGCCTAATATTAAAAGATACGTTTCATTGTTTATTTATTGATTCATATATGGGGAAATCTTTCGAAATTTTCTGTATTTGTTAATATCAATTTATACAACCTGTTAAATTATACGTATAAATATGAGAGATTAAATTCTTATATATGACGTTTATTTCTTTTTTTAGGCAACAACTACGGATGCTAGACTGTTAACCACCGTAATTCCTAAGGTTAGTAAAATAAAAACAATTTTGCTATTATGAGATTTTAAAAACATTGTTACAAAATTCATTTTTCTTATTTCTTATATAAACATACATAAAATTATATATGAAAGTAATTTCTTATGTTGCTTTGACATTTTTTCGTTTACTGTGACCAAAATTGTAACATGCAAAGAGGTAGGGAAATTGACGTTGTCGTCCTGATATATTTGTCCAATTTTGTAGCTGACCTTTATTTATCGAACTAAGCCGGTACGAGAGTTCCTTGATATTTTATTCCTACCGTTTCCAACGAAGGCCCATCTGAATAATCGTTGCATGGTTTGGAGTTTCATGTTCGGAAAGAACGCTCTCTTCTCCCAATGCCGTTCGTTTTTTTTACCAACTAAAAATTCTTCCAAAATTCGGCGTAAATATTAAAGTGGTACTCTACTTTTATCTTCTTTGATTTTACATTTTATACACGGCTGCCAAGAAGGGTTATGTGTTTGACACATATCTGGGTACGTGGATTTATTTTTACCCTCGAGAAATACCCACGGCTAGATGGATTTTAATGAATGAGTTCTCTATCAAATCGTGTTAACCGTCCGATGGTTATATGCTAGCTTTTATTTTTATAAATTCAAAATGGCGGCCGTAAAATACAAAATGGCAATAGAGACGAAAAACATTTTACGCAATATATTGAGTGGCATACCTTTGGATAGGTCTTTCAAAATGAAGAAAATGTTTCATTGACTATTTCACAGTCAGAATCTCCGTTTAAATATTACACTGCCTGGAAGTTGTGTAGGTAGGATCTCTTGTTTTACTGCAGCTTTAACTTTCATTAACGTCTATAGGCGTCATCAAAACAGTGTTTATAGATAGGAACTAACAATTAAACACATTTTTAAAAACATCAATACAAGTAAATACAAAAAATATGTAAGTTATATAAAAAATAGTTTCACGTTGATGATAAATAGTTAATCACTTCGCTTTTTACGCAGTCGGGTTTTTTCGATTTTTTAAATTTAATTTTTACTTGTATAATGGTATTGTTCTGTGGTTTCACTAGTCCTACCTCATTCTATATAGCATCACTTACGGTAACTTCATGATTTGACATTAAACTATACATATGATTTAACAATAAATGTCCGCTAGACGAAGTCAATAAAACTTTTAACGTAAATGTAATCAAAAAGTGCTTATTTTCTCATTAGTTTTTATTTACCTTCTAAAGACAATTCATTAATTTGATTATATGATTTAAACCTCCCATGTTTTAAGTATGAGGAATATTGATTGAAATTCACACAGTAAATATAATCAGTCAACATGAAATTATCACCTGAATCTAAAAACTTCCCCATTAGGAAAAGTTAATTCTTATTTATTTCAATACTGCCAAACTACTTTTCCTGATTTCCACTTCTTACTATTTATGATATTGGAAATTGTATATCACGCGAAATCTAAAAAATTCATTTGTTAATTATTGAAGATTAATTGTGATTTGTTTGAACAATACTTTAAAGTCACAATACATATTGTGTTTCTTATCATTTTCCACAAACTCGTCTTTAATCATGTACCCGATACAACTATATAAGGAATATATTAACCATTTTGAACTCCTTTGTCGCCGTTGCGGCGAAATCATCTTTCTTTGCGAAATTTGTTTGGGACGCCATTAATTAAGGGAAATAAAATTTGCCTTATTAACCAGAGCACGTTTGAAATTGTGTACTTGAAAGAAGCTTGTGTAAGAGATATCGGAGTCGAAAGGGTTAAGTAAACTAAATAAAAATATATGAAAAAACGCCACATTTACTTAAATAATATAGCTTTTCTACAGAAAATATATGTTTCGTGTTACACATTTCTTTACAAAACAATCGTCTACCTAATTCAGACTCTAAATTAGAGATCGTGATAAATCATAATACTATGTTTGGTAAGACTAACTATATATTTTTCATATACTTGTAAAATCCCTTGCTACTTCTTTCCAACTGACAAAATATTAATTTTGATTAATTAAAAGATGTATTTTCGCATTTCTATTTTTGTTTATCAACAGTAAATTCCACGATTCTTTATTTCATTTAACAATTAAATATGTGATTTTCAAAGTAATATAAATATTTCTGCATTCTAACAAACTCAAAATTAAAAGAAATTCTTTCTCATAAATGATTGATCATAAACAGTTCTTTTAATTCTAATGAAAACTTTAGGTGTTTATTTGTAATTTGTGGTTTATTTAAAGAAAATGATTGTAGGATACCGAAACACATTAAACATTTAAGGTATCTAATTTATTTCAGGGAATGAAAATTTCAGAATTATTCAGTAATTACAGCCTAATATTAAAAGATACGTTTCATTGTTTATTTATTGATTCATATATAGGGAAATCTTTCGAAATTTTCTGTATTTGTTAATATCAATTTATACAACCTGTTAAATTATACGTATAAATATAAGAGATTAAATTCTTATATATGACGTTTATTTCTTTTTTTAGACAACAACTACGGATGCTAGACTGTTAACCACCGTAATTCCTAAGGTTAGTAAAATAAAAACAATTTTGCTATTATGAGATTTTAAAAACATTGTTACAAAATTCATTTTTCTTATTTCTTATATAAACATACATAAAATTATATATGAAAGTAATTTCTTATGTTGCTTTGACATTTTTTCGTTTACTGTGACCAAAATTGTAACATGCAAAGAGGTAGGGAAATTGACGTTGTCGTCCTGATATATTTGTCCAATTTTGTAGCTGACCTTTATTTATCGAACTAAGCCGGTACGAGAGTTCCTTGATATTTTATTCCTACCGTTTCCAACGAAGGCCCATCTGAATAATCGTTGCATGGTTTAGAGTTTCATGTTCGGAAAGAATGCTCTCTTCTCCCAATGCCGTTCGTTTTTTTTATCAACTAAAAATTCTTCCAAAATTCGGCGTAAATATTAAAGTGGGACTCTACTTTTATCTTCTTTGATTTTACATTTTATACACGGCTGCCAAGAAGGGTTATGTGTTTGACACATATCTGGGTACGTGGATTTATTTTTACCCTCGAGAAATACCCACGGCTAGATGGATTTTAATGAATGAGTTCTCTATCAAATCGTGTTAACCGTCCGATGGTTATATGCTAGCTTTTATTTTTATAAATTCAGAATGGCGGCCGTAAAATACAAAATGGCAATAGAGACGAAAAACATTTTACGCAATATATTGAGTGGCATACCTTTGGATAGGTCTTTCAAAATGAAGAAAATGTTTCATTGACTATTTCACAGTCAGAATCTCCATTTAAATATTACACTGCCTGGAAGTTTTGTAGGTAGGATCTCTAGTTTTACTGCAGCTTTAACTTTCATTAACGTCTATAGGCGTCATCAAAACAGTGTTTATAGATAGGAACTAACAATTAAACACATTTTTAAAAACATCAATACAAGTAAATACAAAAAATATGTAAGTTATATAAAAAATAGTTTCACGTTGATGAGAAATAGTTAATCACTTCGCTTTTGACGCAGTCGGGTTTTTTCGATTTTTTAAATTTAATTTTTACTTGTATAATGGTATTGTTCTGTGGTTTCACTAGTCCTACCTCATTCTATATAGCATCACTTACGGTAACTTCATGATTTGACATTAAACTATACATATGATTTAACAATAAATGTCCGCTAGACGAAGTCAATAAAACTTTTAACGTAAATGTAATCAAAAAGTGCTTATTTTCTCATTAGTTTTTATTTACCTTCTAAAGACAATTCATTAATTTGATTATATGATTTAAACCTCCCATGTTTTAAGTATGAGGAATATTGATTGAAATTCACACAGTAAATATAATCAGTCAACATGAAATTATCACCTGAATCTAAAAACTTCCCCATTAGGAAAAGTTAATTCTTATTTATTTCAATACTGCCAAACTACTTTTCCTGATTTCCACTTCTTACTATTTATGATATTGAAAATTGTATATCACGCGAAATCTAAAAAATTCATTTGTTAATTATTGAAGATTAATTGTGATTTGTTTGAACAATACTTTAAAGTCACAATACATATTGTGTTTCTTATCATTTTCCACAAACTCGTCTTTAATCATGTACCCGATACAACTCTATAAGGAATATATTAACCATTTTGATTTCCTTTGTCGCCGTTGCGGCGAAATCATCTTTCTTTGCGAAATTTGTTTGGGACGCCATTAATTAAGGGAAATAAAATTTGCCTTATTAACCAGAGCACGTTTGAAATTGTGTACTTGAAAGAAGCTTGTGTAAGAGATATCGGAGTCGAAAGGGTTAAGTAAACTAAATAAAAATATATGAAAAAACGCCACATTTACTTAAAAAATATAGCTATTCTACAGAAAATATATGTTTCGTGTTACACATTTCTTTACAAAACAATCGTCTATCTAATTCAGACTCTAAATTAGAGATCGTGATAAATCATAATTCTATGTTTGGTAAGACTAACTATATATTTTTCATATACTTGTAAAATCCCTTGCTACTTCTTTCCAACTGACAAAATATTAATTTTGATTAATTAAAAGATGTATTTTCGCATTTCTATTTTTGTTTATCAACAGTAAATTCCACGATTCTTTATTTCATTTAACAATTAAATATGTGATTTTCAAAGTAATATAAATATTTCTGCATTCTAACAAACTCAAAATTAAAAGAAATTCTTTCTCATAAATGATTGATCATAAACAGTTCTTTTAATTCTAATGAAAACTTTAGGTGTTTATTTGTAATTTGTGGTTTATTTAAAGAAAATGATTGTAGGATACCGAAACACATTAAACATTTAAGGTATCTAATTTATTTCAGGGAATGAAAATTTCAGAATTATTCAGTAATTACAGCCTAATATTAAAAGATACGTTTCATTGTTTATTTATTGATTCATATATAGGGAAATCTTTCGAAACTTTCTGTATTTGTTAATATCAATTTATACAACCTGTTAAATTATACGTATAAATATAAGAGATTAAATTCTTATATATGACGTTTATTTCTTTTTTTAGACAACAACTACGGATGCTAGACTGTTAACCACCGTAATTCCTAAGGTTAGTAAAATAAAAACAATTTTGCTATTATGAGATTTTAAAAACATTGTTACAAAATTCATTTTTCTTATTTCTTATATAAACATACATAAAATTATATATGAAAGTAATTTCTTATGTTGCTTTGACATTTTTTCGTTTACTGTGACCAAAATTGTAACGTGCAAAGAGGTAGGGAAATTGACGTTGTCGTCCTGATATATTTGTCCAATTTTGTAGCTGACCTTTATTTATCGAACTAAGCCGGTACGAGAGTTCCTTGATATTTTATTCCTACCGTTTCCAACGAAGGCCCATCTGAATAATCGTTGCATGGTTTAGAGTTTCATGTTCGGAAAGAACGCTCTCTTCTCTCAATGCCGTTCGTTTTTTTTTTATCAACTAAAAATTCTTCCAAAATTCGGCGTAAATATTAAAGTGGGACTCTACTTTTATCTTCTTTGATTTTACATTTTATACACGGCTGCCAAGAAGGGTTATGTGTTTGACACATATCTGGGTACGTGGATTTATTTTTACCCTCGAGAAATACCCACGGCTAGATGGATTTTAATGAATGAGTTCTCTATCAAATCGTGTTAACCGTCCGATGGTTATATGCTAGCTTTTATTTTTATAAATTCAAAATGGCGGCCGTAAAATACAAAATGGCAATAGAGACGAAAAACATTTTACGCAATATATTGAGTGGCATACCTTTGGATAGGTCTTTCAAAATGAAGAAAATGTTTCATTGACTATTTCACAGTCAGAATCTCCGTTTAAATATTACACTGCCTGGAAGTTGTGTAGGTAAGATCTCTAGTTTTACTGCAGCTTTAACTTACATTAACGTCTATAGGCGTCATCAAAACAGTGTTTATAGATAGGAACTAACAATTAAGCACATTTTTAAAAACATCAATACAAGTAAATACAAAAAATATGTAAGTTATATAAAAAAAATAGTTTCACGTTGATGAGAAATAATTAATCACTTCGCTTTTTACGCAGTCGGGTTTTTTCGATTTTTTAAATTTAATTTTTACTTGTATAATGGTATTGTTCTGTGGTTTCACTAGTCCTACCTCATTCTATATAGCATCACTTACGGTAACTTCATGATTTGACATTAAACTATACATATGATTTAACAATAAATGTCCGCTAGACGAAGTCAATAAAAATTTATAACGTAAATGTAATCAAAAAGTGCTTATTTTCTCCTTAGTTTTTATTTACCTTCTAAAGACAATTCATTAATTTGATTATATGATTTAAACCTCCCATGTTTTAAGTATGAGGAATATTGATTGAAATTCACACTGTAAATATTATCAGTCAACATGAAATTATCACCTGAATCTAAAAACTTCCCCATTAGGAAAAGTTAATTCTTACTTATTTCAATACTGCCAAACTACTTTTCCTGATTTCCACTTCTTACTATTTATGATATTGGAAATTGTATATCATGCGAAATCTAAAAAATTCATTTGTTAATTATTGAAGATTAATTGTGATTTGTTTGAACAATACTTTAAAGTCACAATACATATTGTGTTTCTTATCATTTTGCACAAACTCGTCTTTAATCACGTACTCGATACAACTATATAAGGAATATATTAACCATTTTGAACTCCTTTGTCGCCGTTTCGGCGAAATCATCTTTCTTTGCGAAATTTGTTTGTGACGCCATTAATTAAGGGAAATAAAATTTGCCTTATTAACCAGAGCACGTTTGAAATTGTGTACTTGAAAGAAGCTTGTGTAAGAGATATCGGAGTCGAAAGGGTTAAGTAAACTAAATAAAAATATATGAAAAAACGCCACATTTACTTAAAAAATATAGCTATTCTACAGAAAATATATGTTTCGTGTTACACATTTCTTTACAAAACAATCGTCTACCTAATTCAGACTCTAAATTAGAGATCGTGATAAATCATAATTCTATGTTTGGTAAGACTAACTATATATTTTTCATATACTTGTAAAATCCCTTGCTACTTCTTTCCAACTGACAAAATATTAATTTTGATTAATTAAAAGATGTATTTTCGCATTTCTATTTTTGTTTATCAACAGTAAATTCCACGATTCTTTATTTCATTTAACAATTAAATATGTGATTTTCAAAGTAATATAAATATTTCTGCATTCTAACAAACTCAAAATTAAAAGAAATTCTTTCTCATAAATGATTGATCATAAACAGTTCTTTTAATTCTAATGAAAACTTTAGGTGTTTATTTGTAATTTGTGGTTTATTTAAAGAAAATGATTGTAGGATACCGAAACACATTAAACATTTAAGGTATCTAATTTATTTCAGGGAATGAAAATTTCAGAATTATTCAGTAATTACAGCCTAATATTAAAAGATACGTTTCATTGTTTATTTATTGATTCATATATAGGGAAATCTTTCGAAATTTTCTGTATTTGTTAATATCAATTTATACAACCTGTTAAATTATACGTATAAATATAAGAGATTAAATTCTTATATATGACGTTTATTTCTTTTTTTAGACAACAACTACGGATGCTAGACTGTTAACCACCGTAATTCCTAAGGTTAGTAAAATAAAAACAATTTTGCTATAATGAGATTTTAAAAACATTGTTACAAAATTCATTTTTCTTATTTCTTATATAAACATACATAAAATTATATATGAAAGTAATTTCTTATGTTGCTTTGACATTTTTTCGTTTACTGTGACCAAAATTGTAACGTGCAAAGAGGTAGGGAAATTGACGTTGTCGTCCTGATATATTTGTCCAATTTTGTAGCTGACCTTTATTTATCGAACTAAGCCGGTACGAGAGTTCCTTGATATTTTATTCCTACCGTTTCCAACGAAGGCCCATCTGAATAATCGTTGCATGGTTTAGAGTTTCATGTTCGGAAAGAACGCTCTCTTCTCTCAATGCCGTTCGTTTTTTTTTATCAACTAAAAATTCTTCCAAAATTCGGCGTAAATATTAAAGTGGGACTCTACTTTTATCTTCTTTGATTTTACATTTTATACACGGCTGCCAAGAAGGGTTATGTGTTTGACACATATCTGGGTACGTGGATTTATTTTTACCCTCGAGAAATACCCACGGCTAGATGGATTTTAATGAATGAGTTCTCTATCAAATCGTGTTAACCGTCCGATGGTTATATGCTAGCTTTTATTTTTATAAATTCAAAATGGCGGCCGTAAAATACAAAATGGCAATAGAGACGAAAAACATTTTACGCAATATATTGAGTGGCATACCTTTGGATAGGTCTTTCAAAATGAAGAAAATGTTTCATTGACTATTTCACAGTCAGAATCTCCGTTTAAATATTACACTGCCTGGAAGTTGTGTAGGTAAGATCTCTAGTTTTACTGCAGCTTTAACTTACATTAACGTCTATAGGCGTCATCAAAACAGTGTTTATAGATAGGAACTAACAATTAAGCACATTTTTAAAAACATCAATACAAGTAAATACAAAAAATATGTAAGTTATATAAAAAAAATAGTTTCACGTTGATGAGAAATAATTAATCACTTCGCTTTTTACGCAGTCGGGTTTTTTCGATTTTTTAAATTTAATTTTTACTTGTATAATGGTATTGTTCTGTGGTTTCACTAGTCCTACCTCATTCTATATAGCATCACTTACGGTAACTTCATGATTTGACATTAAACTATACATATGATTTAACAATAAATGTCCGCTAGACGAAGTCAATAAAAATTTATAACGTAAATGTAATCAAAAAGTGCTTATTTTCTCCTTAGTTTTTATTTACCTTCTAAAGACAATTCATTAATTTGATTATATGATTTAAACCTCCCATGTTTTAAGTATGAGGAATATTGATTGAAATTCACACTGTAAATATAATCAGTCAACATGAAATTATCACCTGAATCTAAAAACTTCCCCATTAGGAAAAGTTAATTCTTACTTATTTCAATACTGCCAAACTACTTTTCCTGATTTCCACTTCTTACTATTTATGATATTGGAAATTGTATATCACGCGAAATCTAAAAAATTCATTTGTTAATTATTGAAGATTAATTGTGATTTGTTTGAACAATACTTTAAAGTCACAATACATATTGTGTTTCTTATCATTTTGCACAAACTCGTCTTTAATCACGTACTCGATACAACTATATAAGGAATATATTAACCATTTTGAACTCCTTTGTCGCCGTTTCGGCGAAATCATCTTTCTTTGCGAAATTTGTTTGTGACGCCATTAATTAAGGGAAATAAAATTTGCCTTATTAACCAGAGCACGTTTGAAATTGTGTACTTGAAAGAAGCTTGTGTAAGAGATATCGGAGTCGAAAGGGTTAAGTAAACTAAATAAAAATATATGAAAAAACGCCACATTTACTTAAAAAATATAGCTATTCTACAGAAAATATATGTTTCGTGTTACACATTTCTTTACAAAACAATCGTCTACCTAATTCAGACTCTAAATTAGAGATCGTGATAAATCATAATTCTATGTTTGGTAAGACTAACTATATATTTTTCATATACTTGTAAAATCCCTTGCTACTTCTTTCCAACTGACAAAATATTAATTTTGATTAATTAAAAGATGTATTTTCGCATTTCTATTTTTGTTTATCAACAGTAAATTCCACGATTCTTTATTTCATTTAACAATTAAATATGTGATTTTCAAAGTAATATAAATATTTCTGCATTCTAACAAACTCAAAATTAAAAGAAATTCTTTCTCATAAATGATTGATCATAAACAGTTCTTTTAATTCTAATGAAAACTTTAGGTGTTTATTTGTAATTTGTGGTTTATTTAAAGAAAATGATTGTAGGATACCGAAACACATTAAACATTTAAGGTATCTAATTTATTTCAGGGAATGAAAATTTCAGAATTATTCAGTAATTACAGCCTAATATTAAAAGATACGTTTCATTGTTTATTTATTGATTCATATATAGGGAAATCTTTCGAAATTTTCTGTATTTGTTAATATCAATTTATACAACCTGTTAAATTATACGTATAAATATAAGAGATTAAATTCTTATATATGACGTTTATTTCTTTTTTTAGACAACAACTACGGATGCTAGACTGTTAACCACCGTAATTCCTAAGGTTAGTAAAATAAAAACAATTTTGCTATAATGAGATTTTAAAAACATTGTTACAAAATTCATTTTTCTTATTTCTTATATAAACATACATAAAATTATATATGAAAGTAATTTCTTATGTTGCTTTGACATTTTTTCGTTTACTGTGACCAAAATTGTAACGTGCAAAGAGGTAGGGAAATTGACGTTGTCGTCCTGATATATTTGTCCAATTTTGTAGCTGACCTTTATTTATCGAACTAAGCCGGTACGAGAGTTCCTTGATATTTTATTCCTACCGTTTCCAACGAAGGCCCATCTGAATAATCGTTGCATGGTTTAGAGTTTCATGTTCGGAAAGAACGCTCTCTTCTCTCAATGCCGTTCGTTTTTTTTTATCAACTAAAAATTCTTCCAAAATTCGGCGTAAATATTAAAGTGGGACTCTACTTTTATCTTCTTTGATTTTACATTTTATACACGGCTGCCAAGAAGGGTTATGTGTTTGACACATATCTGGGTACGTGGATTTATTTTTACCCTCGAGAAATACCCACGGCTAGATGGATTTTAATGAATGAGTTCTCTATCAAATCGTGTTAACCGTCCGATGGTTATATGCTAGCTTTTATTTTTATAAATTCAAAATGGCGGCCGTAAAATACAAAATGGCAATAGAGACGAAAAACATTTTACGCAATATATTGAGTGGCATACCTTTGGATAGGTCTTTCAAAATGAAGAAAATGTTTCATTGACTATTTCACAGTCAGAATCTCCGTTTAAATATTACACTGCCTGGAAGTTGTGTAGGTAAGATCTCTAGTTTTACTGCAGCTTTAACTTACATTAACGTCTATAGGCGTCATCAAAACAGTGTTTATAGATAGGAACTAACAATTAAGCACATTTTTAAAAACATCAATACAAGTAAATACAAAAAATATGTAAGTTATATAAAAAAAATAGTTTCACGTTGATGAGAAATAATTAATCACTTCGCTTTTTACGCAGTCGGGTTTTTTCGATTTTTTAAATTTAATTTTTACTTGTATAATGGTATTGTTCTGTGGTTTCACTAGTCCTACCTCATTCTATATAGCATCACTTACGGTAACTTCATGATTTGACATTAAACTATACATATGATTTAACAATAAATGTCCGCTAGACGAAGTCAATAAAAATTTATAACGTAAATGTAATCAAAAAGTGCTTATTTTCTCCTTAGTTTTTATTTACCTTCTAAAGACAATTCATTAATTTGATTATATGATTTAAACCTCCCATGTTTTAAGTATGAGGAATATTGATTGAAATTCACACTGTAAATATAATCAGTCAACATGAAATTATCACCTGAATCTAAAAACTTCCCCATTAGGAAAAGTTAATTCTTATTTATTTCAATACTGCCAAACTACTTTTCCTGATTTCCACTTCTTACTATTTATGATATTGGAAATTGTATATCACGCGAAATCTAAAAAATTCATTTGTTAATTATTGAAGATTAATTGTGATTTGTTTGAACAATACTTTAAAGTCACAATACATATTGTGTTTCTTATCATTTTGCACAAACTCGTCTTTAATCATGTACTCGATACAACTATATAAGGAATATATTAACCATTTTGAACTCCTTTGTCGCCGTTTCGGCGAAATCATCTTTCTTTGCGAAATTTGTTTGGGACGCCATTAACCACTTCACCGGCTGCCCCGAGATAAGTCGGGGGTAAAAGCACTGTTTCCCCATACCTGTCGCCGGTGAAGTGGTTAATTAAGGGAAATAAAATTTGCCTTATTAACCAGAGCACGTTTGAAATTGTGTACTTGAAAGAAGCTTGTGTAAGAGATATCGGAGTCGAAAGGGTTAAGTAAACTAAATAAAAATATATGAAAAAACGCCACATTTACTTAAAAAATATAGCTATTCTACAGAAAATATATGTTTCGTGTTACACATTTCTTTACAAAACAATCGTCTACCTAATTCAGACTCTAAATTAGAGATCGTGATAAATCATAATTCTATGTTTGGTAAGACTAACTATATATTTTTCATATACTTGTAAAATCCCTTGCTACTTCTTTCCAACTGACAAAATATTAATTTTGATTAATTAAAAGATGTATTTTCGCATTTCTATTTTTGTTTATCAACAGTAAATTCCACGATTCTTTATTTCATTTAACAATTAAATATGTGATTTTCAAAGTAATATAAATATTTCTGCATTCTAACAAACTCAAAATTAAAAGAAATTCTTTCTCATAAATGATTGATCATAAACAGTTCTTTTAATTCTAATGAAAACTTTAGGTGTTTATTTGTAATTTGTGGTTTATTTAAAGAAAATGATTGTAGGATACCGAAACACATTAAACATTTAAGGTATCTAATTTATTTCAGGGAATGAAAATTTCAGAATTATTCAGTAATTACAGCCTAATATTAAAAGATACGTTTCATTGTTTATTTATTGATTCATATATAGGGAAATCTTTCGAAATTTTCTGTATTTGTTAATATCAATTTATACAACCTGTTAAATTATACGTATAAATATAAGAGATTAAATTCTTATATATGACGTTTATTTCTTTTTTTAGACAACAACTACGGATGCTAGACTGTTAACCACCGTAATTCCTAAGGTTAGTAAAATAAAAACAATTTTGCTATAATGAGATTTTAAAAACATTGTTACAAAATTCATTTTTCTTATTTCTTATATAAACATACATAAAATTATATATGAAAGTAATTTCTTATGTTGCTTTGACATTTTTTCGTTTACTGTGACCAAAATTGTAACATGCAAAGAGGTAGGGAAATTGACGTTGTCGTCCTGATATATTTGTCCAATTTTGTAGCTGACCTCCCAGCTAGAAAAAGTTTGCAAAAAAAAGTGTAAAAAAAAAAGTGCACAAAAAGCGAGCGTATTTGGCACCTCTGCTTATACATAATGAGTGCACACTGAATTGTGCACAAAAAGTGTATACCTAAATTGTTCACTTTTTATACACAATCAGAGGTGCCAAATACGCTCGGATTGTGTGCACTTTTTTGTTTACACTTTTTTTGCATACCTAAATTGTTCACTTTTTATACACAATCAGTGGTGCCAAATACGCTCGGATTTTGTGCACTTTTTTGTTTACAAATTTTTTGCATACCTGAGTTGTGCACCTTTTATACACAATCAGTGGTGCCAAATACGCTCAGATTTTGTGCACTTTTCTTTTTACACTTTTTTTGCCTATCTAAATTTTACCACAAAAAGGCTTAATTATTGCAGTTCCCGGAACAGATGTCATAAGTTCCCACGGCTGCCACCTTGGAATTTTCTTGGCGTGAAAACCCCTTTTCCGCCAAGTAGTAAATGTCGCCAAGCACCGGTTTATATGCATGTTTCGCTTAACGAAAATAAAATGTAAATAATAAACAAAATTCGCTAAAGTGGCAATCAGTAATCTTGTATGAGCGCTTCGTGCACATTAACTGAAAAAAAACCATCACTGCATTCAGCAGTTCTTCCGGTGTAGCATTCTCAAAATTCAGCAGTTCTCGCTTTCTAGCAATCTCAAAATATAAAAACTCTTAAGGCAGCAGAATATACATAAAAAATGAAACTCGCTAAAGTGGCAATCAGTAATCTTGTATCAGCGCTTCGCGCACATCAACCAAAAAAAAAAAAAAAAAAAAACCATCACTGCATTCAGCAGTTTTCCCGGTGTAGCATTCTTAAGATTCCGAAGTTCTCACTTTCTAGCAATCTCAAAATGTAAAAAACTCTTAAAGCAGCAAAATATACTTAAAATTATCAACATACCTTAACAGATATCTGCTTTCTTGAAAGCTCCAGTACGAAATCTTTCTCATAACACCACCATCATTTTCCAAAATAGGCTTATGAATATGCATTGAGACACAATAAACAAACCTACTTTTCTTCTCAAAATTTCCTCATATTTCTTAATTACTTCAGCAAAAGCTTTTAAACAGATTGCAGAAACCATATAGTCAGTCAAATACATCCAATAAATTTAACATAAAAATAAAAAGACAGAGCGATACAACACAATATCAAAATCCATGCACAAAATCCACCACTTCTCAGTGGTTGCCAGAACACAACACGTCAGAATACATATGTCACACGGGGTTCCACATATCGAGGTTGCCATATTTTAAACACCGCCAACACACCAACAAAAAATCGCCAAACAATTCAAAACAACGGCTGAGGGAACATAAGGCATCTATAAGCCCAGTTCAGTTCCCTTAACCAGAAACGTACCATCTGTGAGATGGTTTCGTCGATATATCTGCCCTTAATATTTTTGCACTCCGGCATTCAAAACTTATTTTTATGCTGTTATATAAAAAAATTGCTCCTATTAATGCATTACTATTAAAGATTAAATGTTTAAGTTCACTATTTGATAAATTATTAAGTGGTCTGTTTGTGCACGGGATTTTCACATTTCCGGTTAAGGGTTAAACATATTGCTATCACATACATAATTCACACTGCAATATCAATACGGAAAAATCAATAATAAGACCAAAAAACAAGCATAAATTTATTGGTGTACCTGTAATGGAACAGTGGCACAACAGAGAGCTGAGCAATATTCTTATAATAGTAAGAAATTAAAAAAAAAAGATGTTTCTATAAATATAACCTAAAATTGAACCTTATAACATACGATGAAGCTATATTTTAAATTTTAAAACATTATGATGAATTCTTCACAATTTAATTTCTAATTACAGCTGAAGGAAGGTTAAATGCTTGTAATATTTGGAACTTTATTTCGGTTAGCCGGGCGCCAATGTTATAGATACATATATAAGTCTATATACATGTTTATATAAATATATATACTACATATATATGTATATAGGTGATATAGACAATATATGTATATACATATGTGTGTGTGTATACATATATATGTATGTATATATAACACTGGCACTCGGCTAAACTAAAACTACCTAATATTTTTACGAGTGGTGCACCAAGTACTCCTGTGAGTACCAAGTAATTGTGTGCAAGAAAAAAGCACTTATGTGCACATGATGTGAGCTTAGGGGTAATACTCCTATGTGTGCATGTGTTTATAAATACACATAAACATTCATCATGAATCAGGGTTGCAAAAAAGCCGGCTAAAATTAAAAAAAGCCATGCCGGCAGCTTTTATTGTTTTTAAACGGCTTTTTTTGGCCAAAATTGGCCATAATCGGCTTTACAATGAAGCATTGTAATTATAAACTACATATTTTAAAGTGTTTTTAATTAAGAGGACAATAGTTACTTAGTTACATGTTTCATTACTTAATTAATTTTAAGAGCTATTAATATACAAGTCTTATTTTATTTCTAATAAACATTTAAAATTATACATAGTCATATAATAAAAACATCATTTCTCACTATTAAAAAAACATTATGAATAGCATATGCATGAATATGCTTAACAACAAGCTTTTCGAAAATTTATTTAGAGAAATTTTATTTATTTATTTATTTTCTTGTTTAAATGCTCTATTTTTTATACACTTATGTACCTAACTCTCCTCAAATATTATATCCTTTCTAATTTTTCTTTTAACATTTATAAGTTAACTCTCCATATGGACACATAAGAATGTTTCCATTTTGATGTGCTACATTTTGTCATTGTTTAATTAAATATGATCTTTAAAATGTGTAGTATATGTGGAGCTATATAATGTAATATAAAATTTCAAAACACCAGTTTAGAGTCTAACTTAATATTCTTTTCAATATTTATATATATATATATATATATATTTTTTTTTTTCAGACATAATGCCTTCACAGTTACCTTCTAGCAGTTAAAAACTTAGTTATTTGACAAAATTTAATAGAAATTTATAATTTTCTTAGTAGAAAATATTTATAAGTGTATTATAAATTAATTGATCCAAATTTAAAACAAATTAGCTGTAAACAAAATTTTAAAAATAAAAACCGGCTTTTTTTAAGTGGCTAAAACCAAAAAAAGCCAGCCGGCTTTTTTTGGCCTGGCTAAAAGAGGGCAAC
Source organism: Maratus speciosus (assembly GCA_963932465.1). Taxonomy (NCBI): domain Eukaryota; kingdom Metazoa; phylum Arthropoda; class Arachnida; order Araneae; family Salticidae; genus Maratus; species Maratus speciosus. The sequence continues at coordinate 301,849,379 of OZ010796.1, read as the reverse complement.
CCTGTCATGAACTTATAATATTTTTTTTAATTAACTTCAATTCAAAGTTTAATTTACTGTATACCTTTTGAAGATAATTTTTTTAAATTTCCATGCCCAATAAAAAAAACTTTGGGATATTTAGACACCTGATCGACAAAATTCACAATTTTTCCAAAGCCAATCGATAAAATTCCAATTTTTCCGCACCCAATTGAAAAAATTCGCTATTTTTTCACACCCGACTGACAGAATTTACTATTTTTCTACACCCGATAAAACACAAAATTCCCTTTTTTCCGTGCCTGATCGACGAAGTTCGCTATTTTTCCGTGAATCAACGAAATTTGTGATTATTCCACTCGTAATCGACAAAATTCATAATTTTCTACACCTGTTCAACAAAATTTCCTTTTTTTCCAGCGCCTGATCAACGTAGTTCACTATTTTTCCATGAATCAACGAAATTTGAGATTTTCCCGCACTATATCGACAAAATTCGCACTTTTTCTATGCCCGATCAAACAAATTCGCGATTTTTCTACGCCAGATTGACAAATTTTGCTATCTTTTCATACCCGACCAGTGAAATTCGCTATTTTTTCACACCTTATTGACAAAATTCACTATTTTTCGACACCCAATCAACAAAATTCCCTTTTCTTCACACCTGATCAACAAAACTCTCCTTTTTTCCCCACACTTTGATCGACGAAGTTTGCTATTTTTTCGTGATTCAATGAAATTTTGAGATTTTTTCCATTCCTAATCGACAAAATTCATAATTTTCTATACCTGTTCAACAAAATTTCCTTTTTTTCTATATCCATTCAACAAATTTCCCCTTTTTCCTGCGTCTGATCAACGTAGTGCACTATTTTTCAGTGAAACAACGAAATTTGAGGTTTTTCCGCACATTATCGACAAAACTCGCACTTTTTCTATGCCCGATCAAACAAATTCGCGATTTTTCTACGCCAGATTGACAAATTTGGCTATCTTTTCATACCCGACCAGTGAAATTCGCTATTTTTTCACACCTTATTGACAAAATTCACTATTTTTCGACACCCAATCAACAAAATTCCCTTTTTTTCACACCTAATCAACAAAACTCTCCTTTTCCCCGCACCTGTTTGACGAAGTTTGCTATTTTTTCGCGATTCAATGAAATTTTGACATTTTCTCCATTCCTAATCGACAAAATTCACAATTTTCTACACCCTATCAACAAAATTCTTTTTTTTTTCCACACCCGTTCAACAATATTCCCCTTTTCTGCTGCGCCTGATCGACAAAGTTCGCTCTTTTTCCGTGAATCAACGAAATTTGAGATTTTTCCGCACATTATCGACAAAATTCACACTTTTTCTATGCCCGATCAAACAAATTCGCAATTTTTCTACGCCGGATTGACAAGTTTCACAATCTTTTCATACCCGACCAGCGAAATTCGCTATTTTTTCACACCCAATTGACAGAATTCGCTATTTTTCGACACCTGATCAACAAAATTTCCTTTTTTTCTGCACTTGATCGACGAAGTTTGCTATTTTTCAGTGAAACAACGAAACTTGAGATTTTTCCGCACATTATCGACAAAACTCGCACTTTTTCTACGCCCGATCAAACAAATTCGCGATTTTTCTACGCCAGATTGACAAATTTTGCTATCTTTTCATACCCAACCAGTGAAATTCGCTATTTTTTCACACCTTATTGACAAAATTCACTACTTTTCGACACCCAATCAACAAAATTCCCTTCTTTTCATACCTGATCAACAAAACTCTCATTTTCCCCGCACCTGTTCGATGAAGTTTGCTATTTTTTCGTGATTCAATGAAATTTTAACATTTTCTCCATTCCTAATCGACAAAATTCACGATTTTCTACACCCTTTCAACAAAATTCTCTTTTTTTCCACACCCGTTCAACAATATTCCCCTTTTCTGCCGCGCCTGATCGACGAAGTTCGCTATTTTTCCGTGTACCAACGAAATTTGGATTTTTCCGCACATTATCGACAAAATTCACACTTTTTCTATGCCCGATCAAACAAATTCGCAATTTTTCTACGCCAGATTGACAAGTTTCGCAATCTTTTCATACCCGACCAGCGAAATTCGCTATTTTTTCACACCCAATTGACATAATTCGCTATTTTTCGACACCTGATTAACAAAATTTCCTTTTTTTCTGCACCTGATCGACGAAGTTTGCTATTTTTCAGTGAAACAACGAAATTTGAGATTTTTCCGCACATTATCGACAAAACTCGCCCTTTTTCTATGCCCGATCAAACAAATTCGCGATTTTTCTACGCCAGATTGACAAATTTCGCTATCTTTTCATACCCGACCAGTGAAATTCGCTATTTTTTCACACCTTATTGACAAAATTCACTACTTTTCGACACCCAATCAACAAAATTCCCTTCTTTTCATACCTGATCAACAAAACTCTCATTTTCCCCGCACCTGTTCGATGAAGTTTGCTATTTTTTCGTGATTCAATGAAATTTTAACATTTTCTCCATTCCTAATCGACAAAATTCACGATTTTCTACACCCTTTCAACAAAATTCCCTTTTTTTCCACACCCGTTCAACAATATTCCCCTTTTCTGCCGCGCCTGATCGACGAAGTTCGCTATTTTTCCGTGATCAACGAAATTTGAGATTTTTCCGCACATTATCGACAAAATTCACACTTTTTCTATGCCCGATCAAACAAATTCGCAATTTTTCTATGCTGGATTGACAAGTTTCGCAATCTTTTCATACCCGACCAGCGAAATTCGCTATTTTTTCACACCCAGTTGATAAAATTCACTATTTTTCGACACCCAATCCACAAAATTCCCTTTTTTACACACATGATCAATAAAATTCCCCTTTTTTTCCATGCATTATTGAAGAAGTTTGCTATTTTTTCGTGAATCAACGAAACTAGAGATTTTTCTGTACATTATCGACAAAATTCACACTTTTTCCATGCCCGATCAAACAAATTCGCGATTTTTCTACGCCAGATTGACAAATTTCGCTATCTTTTCATACCCGACCAGTGAAATTCGCTATTTTTTCACACCTTATTGGCAAAATTCACTATTTTTCGATACCCAATCAACAAAATTCCCTTTTTTTCACACCTGATCAACAAAACTCTCCTTTTTTCCCGCACTTGATCGACGAAGTTTGCTATTTTTTCGTGATTCAATGAAAGTTTGAGATTTTTTCCATTCCTAATCGACAAAATTCATGATTTTCTACACCCTTTCAACAAAATTCCCCTTTTCTGCCGCGGCTGATCGACGAAGTTCGCTATTTTTCCGTGAATCAATGAAATTTGAGATTTTTCCACTCCTAATCGACAAAATTCATAATTTTCTACACCTGTTCAACAAAATTTCCTTTTTTTTATATCCATTCAACAAATTTCCCCTTTTTCCTGCGTCTGATCAACGTAGTGCACTATTTTTCAGTGAAACAACGAAATTTGAGGTTTTTCCGCACATTATCGACAAAACTCGCACTTTTTCTATGCCCGATCAAACAAATTCGCGATTTTTCTACGCCAGATTGACAAATTTGGCTATCTTTTCATACCCGACCAGTGAAATTCGCTATTTTTTCACACCTTATTGACAAAATTCACTATTTTTCGACACCCAATCAACAAAATTCCCTTTTTTTCACACCTGATCAACAAAACTCTCCTTTTCCCCGCACCTGTTTGACGAAGTTTGCTATTTTTTCGCGATTCAATGAAATTTTGACATTTTCTCCATTCCTAATCGACAAAATTCACAATTTTCTACACCCTATCAACAAAATTCTTTTTTTTTCCACACCCGTTCAACAATATTCCCCTTTTCTGCTGCGCCTGATCGGCAAAGTTCGCTCTTTTTCCGTGAATCAACGAAATTTGAGATTTTTCCGCACATTATCGACAAAATTCACACTTTTTCTATGCCCGATCAAACAAATTCGCAATTTTTCTACGCCGGATTGACAAGTTTCACAATCTTTTCATACCCGACCAGCGAAATTCGCTATTTTTTCACACCCAATTGACAGAATTCGCTATTTTTCGACACCTGATCAACAAAATTTCCTTTTTTTCTGCACCTGATCGACGAAGTTTGCTATTTTTCAGTGAAACAACGAAACTTGAGATTTTTCCGCACATTATCGACAAAACTCGCACTTTTTCTATGCCCGATCAAACAAATTCGCGATTTTTCTACGCCAGATTGACAAATTTTGCTATCTTTTCATACCCAACCAGTGAAATTCGCTATTTTTTCACACCTTATTGACAAAATTCACTATTTTTCAACACCCAATCAACAAAATTCCCTTTTTTTCATACCTGATCAACAACTCTCCTTTTCCCCGCACCTGTTCGACGAAGTTTGCTATTTTTTCGTGATTCAATGAAATTTTGACATTTTCTCCATTCCTAATCGACAAAATTCACGATTTTCTACACCCTTTCAACAAAATTCCCTTTTTTTTCCACACCCGTTCAACAATATTCCCCTTTTCTGCCGCGCCTGATCGACGAAGTTCGCTATTTTTCCGTGTACCAACGAAATTTGAGATTTTTCCGCACATTATCGACAAAATTCACACTTTTTCTATGCCCGATCAAACAAATTCGCAATTTTTCTACGCCAGATTGACAAGTTTCGCAATCTTTTCATACCCGACCAGCGAAATTCGCTATTTTTTCACACCCAATTGACATAATTCGCTATTTTTCGACACCTGATTAACAAAATTTCCTTTTTTTCTGCACCTGATCGACGAAGTTTGCTATTTTTCAGTGAAACAACGAAATTTGAGATTTTTCCGCATATTATCGACAAAACTCGCACTTTTTCTATGCCCGATCAAACAAATTCGCGATTTTTCTACGCCAGATTGACAAATTTCGCTATCTTTTCATACCCGACCAGCGAAATTCGCTATTTTTTCACACCCAATTGACAGAATTCGCTATTTTTCGACACCTGATCAACAAAATTTCCTTTTTTTCTGCACCTGATCGACGAAGTTCACTATTTTTCCATGAATCAAAGAAATTTGAGATTTTCCCGCACATTATCAACAACCATTAGAAGAGAAGACATGGCACGTTGTTGCAGATCTGCAACAATCAAAAGTTTATGCTTATTTTATACATATTATAAATTTCTTAGCTCGAAAATGGTCTTTAAATAAAGAATTTAAACTTACCTTTGTAAACAATATACTTTTTTAACTCCACTATTTCAAAGCTTAATTCAGCAAAAATCACATTTAGCTGATCAAGCGAAAAATGAAACTTTGGCGTGAAAAAAAAATAAATATTCGCCATCTGTTGCGGATTTAATGACATAATTATACTACTAGCAGTGTAGTAGAATAACAACATTCAACAAAAATCGTGTTTCGATGTTTACTGTCAAAATATCATTGACTTTTTGGGTATGTTGCAGATCTGCAACACAGTGATACAAAGGGTTAATTTCTTTAGGCAAGTAGGTACCTATTTTAGTTATCAACACAGTTTTGGCGGGAACTATCTGACCTTCTATCTTCGTAGTAAATTGATGAGTTTCCAAGCTATAAATTCCAGTTATTTCTTCACACGATACATCTGTGGGGATGCCATGCAGCAGGAACCATGTGGTAATGCTTTCATGTTGGAGAACAGGTGATACCGGTATTTCTTCCAATTCTTGGATGTCTAAGATTTGTTGCGCTGTTTCTAGAGAGCTTGTCGTTGCTAAGATTTTCCCTCGCCAGGTTAGTTTCAACTCATTAATTTGGTCATGACTGAATAATTTCTTGAATTCCGTTCTTTAGACGACGCGGGTGTATGCTTGGGAGAGCCCCATTTGCTTCCAAAAAGATTATAGGGTACTTTTCAGTTAGCCGGGCGCCAGTGTTATGTACACATAAATATATGTATATACACATGTATGTATACATATATATATGCACATGTATGTATATACATATATTGTATATACACACATATATCCACATATGTATATCTATACATATGTATATATACATGTATACATAATACTAGCACCCAGCTAACCGAAAAGTACCGATTTTAATTTCCTCGTACATATCACTCTGCAGCACTTGTATTCAGGCCCTGTTTACGGAATAGGCCCATGAAGCCCGTGCTTACCCACTGAGATACGAAAGGGCCCCCCAATTTTACTTTTCAAAACTAATTATTAGAAAAAAGAAACTCAATCAGGGTAAAAAATGCATTATTTTTCTTTTGAAATTTTTTTGTTCTTACTATGTGGCAATTTGTAAATCACAAAAGATATTTTGAAGTTCAAATACTGTAGTTCCATATTTGTCATTTACAAAATAAATTGGTTATTTACAATTAAAAATATAATAAAATACTTTTTCATAGTATGTATATATAGGTAGTTAGTTTTAGTTTAATATTAAGTGTTATTTACTCTAAACTTTGATGGTAAAATTTCAAATTATTTAAGCATACGAAAAAGGGATTTAGTAAATAAAAAAGCAATTTGTAGAGTAATAGGGGACCCTGTGTGACGTCGGGCTTCCCCTACTTCCAAGTGTTAAGCGGGCCCTGCTTGTATTATTTCCTTTGGTGAGATATCCAAATAATAAACGTTGTTTTCCTGAACTGAAGATACGCCGTTTGCTACGGTATCATCCTCCATCTTGCTGTCGTTCATATCTCCATTATTCTCATTTGAATCCATTGCATTTTCTTCACTTTCATTTTTAGAAGATATCAATCCCTTTTTCCTAGAATTAGGCTTTATCCTTTTTGAAGTTTTACTCTTATTTCTTACAAATTTCGCTACTAATAACGCCCGCCACGCAGCTCGATGCATGTAAACACAAGGAAAGGAGTGTTGAGTTGAATTGCAGCTACACATGCGAAAATAAAAATCAAGGCCGTGATCGAGATAGATTTTCGCTGTTAGCGAAACGAGATCCACTAATCAGAAGCCTGTATTTTTGCAACCTTTTCATTGTTTGCAAATATGCAGGCTTCTGATTGGTCAATCTCGTTTGGCTAATATCGAAAAATGTATCTGGATCTCTGCCCAAATGTTTAAATAGAAATTTGAAAGAAATTAATAAGAAATAAACGTTTTTCATTTGATTTTTGAAAGCAGAAGTAATTTTCATAATAACTGGAATTTATGCTTGATCGATGATAAGGGATGCTATTAGTAATCATCAGAAAGAAGAGAATTTGCGTGAGTGTGTGTGTGGGGGGGGGGGGGAGTCCACTGCCCTTCCCTCGATTTTAAAATTTAACTAGCTAAATTTTTTTTTGATAATTTTGAAAACTTCATAAAATGTATTATTTTCGAAGAATTTAAAATAAAAGAGGAAGTAAGGAATTTTCTGATAGGGCATGGGAGGGCCATTGCCCTCCCTGCATTTTAAAATTTGATTAATTAAAATTTATTTTTTTCCTATTTTGAAATACAGAGTCAAATTTATTTTTTTCCTATTTTGAAATACAGAGTCAAATTTATTATTTACGTGTAACTTAAAATAAAGATAAACTAAGAATTTTCCTTTGGGGGAAGGGGGCTTAGGAGGGCCATTTCCCCTCCCTCGATTTAAAAATTTAACTAACTAAATTTTATTTTTCTCCGATTTTGAAAAAAAAAAAAAAGTAAAATTTATTCTTTCAAGTAACTTAAAATAAAAGTGGAACTGTGGATTTTCTGTTAAGGAGGGGGGGGGGGGAAAGTCCATTTTGCCCCTCCCTGGATTTTGAAACTTATTTAATTAAAATGTGTTTTTCTTCACCAATTTTGAAATGCACAGCAAAATTATTTATTTCGAGTACATTAAAGAGGAACTAAGAACTTTTACTTGGGTAGAAAGGGTCATATGAGAGCCATTGCTCCTCCCTCGAATTTGATTTAATCTAAATTATTTCTAAATTTTATTTTTAATGATTTTGAAAAACACAGTAAAATTTTCTCTTTTCGAGTAACTTAACATAAAAGAGGAATTAAATATTTTTCTGTAAAGTTAGAGGGTTTAGGTGAACCATTACCCGTACCGCAGATTTTAAAATTTAATTAATTAAAATTCTTTTTTGCTTATTTTGAAAAACATAGTAAAATTGATTTTTTTCAAGCGACTTAAAATAAAGGGGGAACTCAGGAAATTTCCGTTAAAGAAAGAGGGGGGGGGGGAGGAGCCCCATTGCCTCTTCCTGGATTTTGAAATTTAAATAATTAAAATTTGTTTTTTTCTTATTTTGAAAAACATAGTAAAATGTATTTATTTCGTTTACCTTAAAATTAAAATGGAATTGAGAATTTTCGTTTTTTTTCCGGGGGGGGGGGGGGTAAATATACTATTTAAAATGAAAGTACTAATTTTTACATCCATAAAAAATATATAATTTTTGGAAAATTGGAATCTACAGTTTTTTTTTTTTTTTTTTTTTTTTTTTGCATAAAAAATGCACACTTTTCGCGAACACGGAATATTAATTTATTTTATGCAAAAAATGTGCACAGTTTTTGACAACATAGGATATACACTTTTTTGTATGTATAAAAAATACAGACAGTTTGCACAAAAGGTGCATACTTTTCGAAGTGTTCAAAAATAGTCACTTTTTTTGCACAAATTGTGTACAATATATACTATTTTGCAAAAAAAGTGCAGACATTTTCTAGCTGGGCTTTATTTATCGAACTAAGCCGGTACGAGTGTTCCTTGATATTTTATTCCTACCGTTTCCAACGAAGGCCCATCTGAATAATCGTTGCATGGTTTAGAGTTTCATGTTCGGAAAGAACGCTCTCTTCTCCCAATGCCGTTCGTTTTCTTTATCAACTAAAAATTCTTCCAAAATTCGGCGTAAATATTAAAGTGGGACTCTACTTTTATCTTCTTTGATTTTACATTTTATACACGGCTGCCAAGAAGGGTTATGTGTTTGACACATATCTGGGTACGTGGATTTATTTTTACCCTCGAGAAATACCCACGGCTAGATGGATTTTAATGAATGAGTTCTCTATCAAATCGTGTTAACCGTCCGATGGTTATATGCTAGCTTTATTTTTATAAACTCAAAATGGCGGCCGTAAAATACAAAATGGCAATAGAGACGAAAAACATTTTACGCAATATATTGAGTGGCATACCTTTGGATAGGTCTTTCAAAATGAAGAAAATGTTTCATTGACTATTTCACAGTCAGAATCTCCATTTAAATATTACACTGCCTGGAAGTTTTGTAGGTAGGATCTCTAGTTTTACTGCAGCTTTAACTTTCATTAACGTCTATAGGCGTCATCAAAACAGTGTTTATAGATAGGAACTAACAATTAAACACATTTTTAAAAACATCAATACAAGTAAATACAAAAAATATGTAAGTTATATAAAAAATAGTTTCACGTTGATGAGAAATAGTTAATCACTTCGCTTTTTTACGCAGTCGGGTTTTTTCGATTTTTAAATTTAATTTTTACTTGTATAATGGTATTGTTCTGTGGTTTCACTAGTCCTACCTCATTCTATTTAGCATCACTTACGGTAACTTCATGATTTGACATTAAACTATACATATGATTTAACAATAAATGTCCGCTAGACGAAGTCAATAAAACTTTTAACGTAAATGTAATCCAAAAGTGCTTATTTTCTCATTAGTTTTTATTTACCTTCTAAAGACAATTCATTAATTTGATTATATGATTTAAACCTCCCATGTTTAAGTATGAGGAATATTGATTGAAATTCACACAGTAAATATAATCAGTCAACATGAAATTATCACCTGAATCTAAAAACTTCCCCATTAGGAAAAGTTAATTCTTATTTATTTCAATACTGCCAAACTACTTTTCCTGATTTCCACTTCTTACTATTTATGATATTGAAAATTGTATATCACGCGAAATCTAAAAAATTCATTTGTTAATTATTGAAGATTAATTGTGATTTGTTTGAACAATACTTTAAAGTCACAATACATATTGTGTTTCTTATCATTTTCCACAAACTCGTCTTTAATCATGTACCCGATACAACTCTATAAGGAATATATTAACCATTTTGAACTCCTTTGTCGCCGTTGCGGCGAAATCATCTTTCTTTGCGAAATTTGTTTGGGACGCCATTAATTAAGGGAAATAAAATTTGCCTTATTAACCAGAGCACGTTTGAAATTGTGTACTTGAAAGAAGCTTGTGTAAGAGATATCGGAGTCGAAAGGGTTAAGTAAACTAAATAAAAATATATGAAAAAACGCCACATTTACTTAAAAAATATAGCTATTCTACAGAAAATATATGTTTCGTGTTACACATTTCTTTACAAAACAATCGTCTATCTAATTCAGACTCTAAATTAGAGATCGTGATAAATCATAATTCTATGTTTGGTAAGACTAACTATATATTTTTCATATACTTGTAAAATCCCTTGCTACTTCTTTCCAACTGACAAAATATTAATTTTGATTAATTAAAAGATGTATTTTCGCATTTCTATTTTTGTTTATCAACAGTAAATTCCACGATTCTTTATTTCATTTAACAATTAAATATGTGATTTTCAAAGTAATATAAATATTTCTGCATTCTAACAAACTCAAAATTAAAAGAAATTCTTTCTCATAAATGATTGATCATAAACAGTTCTTTTATTTCTAATAAAACTTTAGGTGTTTATTTGTAATTTGTGGTTTATTTAAAGAAAATGATTGTAGGATACCGAAACACATTAAACATTTAAGGTATCTAATTTATTTCAGGGAATGAAAATTTCAGAATTATTCAGTAATTACAGCCTAATATTAAAAGATACGTTTCATTGTTTATTTATTGATTCATATATAGGGAAATCTTTCGAAATTTTCTGTATTTATTAATATCAATTTATAGAACCTGTTAAATTATACGTATAAATATAAGAGATTAAATTCTTATATATGACGTTTATTTCTTTTTTTAGACAACAACTACGGATGCTAGACTGTTAACCACCGTAATTCCTAAGGTTAGTAAAATAAAAACAATTTTGCTATTATGAGATTTTAAAAACATTGTTACAAAATTCATTTTTCTTATTTCTTATATAAACATACATAAAATTATATATGAAAGTAATTTCTTATGTTGCTTTGACATTTTTTCGTTTACTGTGACCAAAATTGTAACATGCAAAGAGGTAGGGAAATTGACGTTGTCGTCCTGATATATTTGTCCAATTTTGTAGCTGACCTTTATTTATCGAACTAAGCCGGTACGAGAGTTCCTTGATATTTTATTCCTACCGTTTCCAACGAAGGCCCATCTGAATAATCGTTGCATGGTTTAGAGTTTCATGTTCGGAAAGAATGCTCTCTTCTCCCAATGCCGTTCGTTTTTTTTATCAACTAAAAATTCTTCCAAAATTCGGCGTAAATATTAAAGTGGGACTCTACGTTTATCTTCTTTGATTTTACATTTTATACACGGCTGCCAAGAAGGGTTATGTGTTTGACACATATCTGGGTACGTGGATTTATTTTTACCCTCGAGAAATACCCACGGCTAGATGAATTTTAATGAATGAGTTCTCTATCAAATCGTGTTAACCGTCCGATGGTTATATGCTAGCTTTTATTTTTATAAATTCAAAATGGCGGCCGTAAAATATAAAATGGCAATAGAGACGAAAAACATTTTACGCAATATATTGAGTGGCATACCTTTGGATAGGTCTTTCAAAATGAAGAAAATGTTTCATTGACTATTTCACAGTCAGAATCTCCGTTTAAATATTACACTGCCTGGAAGTTGTGTAGGTAGGATCTCTAGTTTTACTGCAGCTTTATCTTTCAATAACGTCTATAGGCGTCATCAAAACAGTGTTTATAGATAGGAACTAACAATTAAGCACATTTTTAAAAACATCAATACAAGTAAATACAAAAAATATGTAAGTTATATAAAAAAATAGTTTCACGTTGATGAGAAATAATTAATCACTTCGCTTTTTACGCAGTCGGGTTTTTTCGATTTTTTAAATTTAATTTTTACTTCTATAATGGTATTGTTCTGTGGTTTCACTAGTCCTACCTCATTCTATATAGCATCACTTACGGTAACTTCATGATTTGACATTAAACTATACATATGATTTAACAATTAATGTCCGCTAGACGAAGTCAATAAAACTTTTAACGTAAATGTAATCAAAAAGTGCTTATTTTCTCATTAGTTTTTATTTACCTTCTAAAGACAATTCATTAATTTGATTATATGATTTAAACCTCCCATGTTTTAAGTATGAGGAATATTGATTGAAATTCACACAGTAAATATAATCAGTCAACATGAAATTATCACCTGAATCTAAAAACTTCCCCATTAGGAAAAGTTAATTCTTATTTATTTCAATACTGCCAAACTACTTTTCCTGATTTCCACTTCTTACTATTTATGATATTGGAAATTGTATATCACGCGAAATCTAAAATATTCATTTGTTAATTATTGAAGATTAATTGTGATTTCTTTGAACAATACTTTAAAGTCACAATACATATTGTGTTTCTTATCATTTTCCACAAACTCGTCTTTAATCATGTACCCGATACAACTATATAAGGAATATATTAACCATTTTGAACTCCTTTGTCGCCGTTGCGGCGAAATCATCTTTCTTTGCGAAATTTGTTTGGGACGCCATTAATTAAGGGAAATAAAATTTGCCTTATTAACCAGAGCACGTTTGAAATTGTGTACTTGAAAGAAGCTTGTGTAAGAGATATCGGAGTCGAAAGGGTTAAGTAAACTAAATAAAAATATATGAAAAAACGCCACATTTACTTAAAAAATATAGCTATTCTACAGAAAATATATGTTTCGTGTTACACATTTCTTTACAAAACAATCGTCTACCTAATTCAGACTCTAAATTAGAGATCGTGATAAATCATAATTCTATGTTTGGTAAGACTAACTATATATTTTTCATATACTTGTAAAATCCCTTGCTACTTCTTTCCAACTGACAAAATATTAATTTTGATTAATTAAAAGATGTATTTTCGCATTTCTATTTTTGTTTATCAACAGTAAATTCCACGATTCTTTATTTCATTTAACAATTAAATATGTGATTTTCAAAGTAATATAAATATTTCTGCATTCTAACAAACTCAAAATTAAAAGAAATTCTTTCTCATAAATGATTGATCATAAACAGTTCTTTTAATTCTAATGAAAACTTTAGGTGTTTATTTGTAATTTGTGGTTTATTTAAAGAAAATGATTGTAGGATACCGAAACACATTAAACATTTAAGGTATCTAATTTATTTCAGGGAATGAAAATTTCAGAATTATTCAGTAATTACAGCCTAATATTAAAAGATACATCTCATTGTTTATTTATTGATTCATATATAGGGAAATCTTTCGAAATTTTCTGTATTTGTTAATATCAATTTATCCAACCTGTTAAATTATACGTATAAATATAAGAGATTAAATTCTTATATATGACGTTTATTTCTTTTTTTAGACAACAACTACGGATGCTAGACTGTTAACCACCGTAATTCCTAAGGTTAGTAAAATAAAAACAATTTTGCTATTATGAGATTTTAAAAACATTGTTACAAAATTCATTTTTCTTATTTCTTATATAAACATACATAAAATTATATATGAAAGTAATTTCTTATATTGCTTTGACATTTTTTCGTTTACTGTGACCAAAATTGTAACGTGCAAAGAGGTAGGGAAATTGACGTTGTCGTCCTGATATATTTGTCCAATTTTGTAGCTGACCTTTATTTATCGAACTAAGCCGGTACGAGAGTTACTTGATATTTTATTCCTACCGTTTCCAACGAAGGCCCATCTGAATAATCGTTGCATGGTTTAGAGTTTCATGTTCGGAAAGAACGCTCTCTTCTCCCAATGCCGTTCGTTTTTTTTATCAACTAAAAATTCTTCCAAAATTCGGCGTAAATATTAAAGTGGGACTCTACTTTTATCTTCTTTGATTTTACATTTTATACACGGCTGCCAAGAAGGGTTAGGTGTTTGACACATATCTGGGTACGTGGATTTATTTTTACCCTCGAGAAATACCCACGGCTAGATGGATTTTAATGAATGAGTTCTCTATCAAATCGTGTTAACCGTCCGATGGTTATATGCTAGCTTTTATTTTTATAAATTCAAAATGGCGGCCGTAAAATATAAAATGGCAATAGAGACGAAAAACATTTTACGCAATATATTGAGTGGCATACCTTTGGATAGGTCTTTCAAAATGAAGAAAATGTTTCATTGACTATTTCACAGTCAGAATCTCCGTTTAAATATTACACTGCCTGGAAGTTGTGTAGGTAGGATCTCTAGTTTTACTGCAGCTTTAACTTTCATTAACGTCTATAGGCGTCATCAAAACAGTGTTTATAGATAGGAACTAACAATTAAGCACATTTTTAAAAACATCAATACAAGTAAATACAAAAAATATGTAAGTTATATAAAAAAATAGTTTCACGTTGATGAGAAATAATTAATCACTTCGCTTTTTACGCAGTCGGGTTTTTTCGATTTTTTAAATTTAATTTTTACTTGTATAATGGTATTGTTCTGTGGTTTCACTAGTCCTACCTCATTCTATATAGCATCACTTACGGTAACTTCATGATTTGACATTAAACTATACATATGATTTAACAATAAATGTCCGCTAGACGAAGTCAATAAAACTTTTAACGTAAATGTAATCAAAAAGTGCTTATTTTCTCATTAGTTTTTATTTACCTTCTAAAGACAATTCATTAATTTGATTATATGATTTAAACCTCCCATGTTTTAAGTATGAGGAATATTGACTGAAATTCACACAGTAAATATAATCAGTCAACATGAAATTATCACCTGAATCTAAAAACTTCCCCATTAGGAAAAGTTAATTCTTATTTATTTCAATACTGCCAAACTACTTTTCCTGATTTCCACTTCTTACTATTTATGATATTAGAAATTGTATATCACGCGAAATCTAAAATATTCATTTGTTAATTATTGAAGATTAATTGTGATTTCTTTGAACAATACTTTAAAGTCACAATACATATTGTGTTTCTTATCATTTTCCACAAACTCGTCTTTAATCATGTACCCGATACAACTATATAAGGAATATATTAACCATTTTGAACTCCTTTGTCGCCGTTGCGGCGAAATCATCTTTCTTTGCGAAATTTGTTTGGGACGCCATTAATTAAGGGAAATAAAATTTGCCTTATTAACCAGAGCACGTTTGAAATTGTGTACTTGAAAGAAGCTTGTGTAAGAGATATCGGAGTCGAAAGGGTTAAGTAAACTAAATAAAAATATATGAAAAAACGCCACATTTACTTAAAAAATATAGCTATTCTACAGAAAATATATGTTTCGTGTTACACATTTCTTTACAAAACAATCGTCTACCTAATTCAGACTCTAAATTAGAGATCGTGATAAATCATAATTCTATGTTTGGTAAGACTAACTATATATTTTTCATATACTTGTAAAATCCCTTGCTACTTCTTTCCAACTGACAAAATATTAATTTTGATTAATTAAAAGATGTATTTTCGCATTTCTATTTTTGTTTATCAACAGTAAATTCCACGATTCTTTATTTCATTTAACAATTAAATATGTGATTTTCAAAGTAATATAAATATTTCTGCATTCTAACAAACTCAAAATTAAAAGAAATTCTTTCTCATAAATGATTGATCATAAACAGTTCTTTTAATTCTAATGAAAACTTTAGGTGTTTATTTGTAATTTGTGGTTTATTTAAAGAAAATGATTGTAGGATACCGAAACACATTAAACATTTAAGGTATCTAATTTATTTCAGGGAATGAAAATTTCAGAATTATTCAGTAATTACAGCCTAATATTAAAAGATACGTCTCATTGTTTATTTATTGATTCATATATAGGGAAATCTTTCGAAATTTTCTGTATTTGTTAATATCAATTTATCCAACCTGTTAAATTATACGTATAAATATAAGAGATTAAATTCTTATATATGACGTTTATTTCTTTTTTTAGACAACAACTACGGATGCTAGACTGTTAACCACCGTAATTCCTAAGGTTAGTAAAATAAAAACAATTTTGCTATTATGAGATTTTAAAAACATTGTTACAAAATTCATTTTTCTTATTTCTTATATAAACATACATAAAATTATATATGAAAGTAATTTCTTATATTGCTTTGACATTTTTTCGTTTACTGTGACCAAAATTGTAACGTGCAAAGAGGTAGGGAAATTGACGTTGTCGTCCTGATATATTTGTCCAATTTTGTAGCTGACCTTTATTTATCGAACTAAGCCGGTACGAGAGTTACTTGATATTTTATTCCTACCGTTTCCAACGAAGGCCCATCTGAATAATCGTTGCATGGTTTAGAGTTTCATGTTCGGAAAGAACGCTCTCTTCTCCCAATGCCGTTCGTTTTTTTTATCAACTAAAAATTCTTCCAAAATTCGGCGTAAATATTAAAGTGGGACTCTACTTTTATCTTCTTTGATTTTACATTTTATACACGGCTGCCAAGAAGGGTTAGGTGTTTGACACATATCTGGGTACGTGGATTTATTTTTACCCTCGAGAAATACCCACGGCTAGATGGATTTTAATGAATGAGTTCTCTATCAAATCGTGTTAACCGTCCGATGGTTATATGCTAGCTTTTATTTTTATAAATTCAAAATGGCGGCCGTAAAATATAAAATGGCAATAGAGACGAAAAACATTTTACGCAATATATTGAGTGGCATACCTTTGGATAGGTCTTTCAAAATGAAGAAAATGTTTCATTGACTATTTCACAGTCAGAATCTCCGTTTAAATATTACACTGCCTGGAAGTTGTGTAGGTAGGATCTCTAGTTTTACTGCAGCTTTAACTTTCATTAACGTCTATAGGCGTCATCAAAACAGTGTTTATAGATAGGAACTAACAATTAAGCACATTTTTAAAAACATCAATACAAGTAAATACAAAAAATATGTAAGTTATATAAAAAAATAGTTTCACGTTGATGAGAAATAATTAATCACTTCGCTTTTTACGCAGTCGGGTTTTTTCGATTTTTTAAATTTAATTTTTACTTGTATAATGGTATTGTTCTGTGGTTTCACTAGTCCTACCTCATTCTATATAGCATCACTTACGGTAACTTCATGATTTGACATTAAACTATACATATGATTTAACAATAAATGTCCGCTAGACGAAGTCAATAAAACTTTTAACGTAAATGTAATCAAAAAGTGCTCATTTTCTCATTAGTTTTTATTTACCTTCTAAAGACAATTCATTAATTTGATTATATGATTTAAACCTCCCATGTTTTAAGTATGAGGAATATTGACTGAAATTCACACAGTAAATATAATCAGTCAACATGAAATTATCACCTGAATCTAAAAACTTCCCCATTAGGAAAAGTTAATTCTTATTTATTTCAATACTGCCAAACTACTTTTCCTGATTTCCACTTCTTACTATTTATGATATTAGAAATTGCATATCACGCGAAATCTAAAATATTCATTTGTTAATTATTGAAGATTAATTGTGATTTCTTTGAACAATACTTTAAAGTCACAATACATATTGTGTTTCTTATCATTTTCCACAAACTCGTCTTTAATCATGTACCCGATACAACTATATAAGGAATATATTAACCATTTTGAACTCCTTTGTCGCCGTTGCGGCGAAATCATCTTTCTTTGCGAAATTTGTTTGGGACGCCATTAATTAAGGGAAATAAAATTTGCCTTATTAACCAGAGCACGTTTGAAATTGTGTACTTGAAAGAAGCTTGTGTAAGAGATATCGGAGTCGAAAGGGTTAAGTAAACTAAATAAAAATATATGAAAAAACGCCACATTTACTTAAAAAATATAGCTATTCTACAGAAAATATATGTTTCGTGTTACACATTTCTTTACAAAACAATCGTCTACCTAATTCAGACTCTAAATTAGAGATCGTGATAAATCATAATTCTATGTTTGGTAAGACTAACTATATATTTTTCATATACTTGTAAAATCCCTTGCTACTTCTTTCCAACTGACAAAATATTAATTTTGATTAATTAAAAGATGTATTTTCGCATTTCTATTTTTGTTTATCAACAGTAAATTCCACGATTCTTTATTTCATTTAACAATTAAATATGTGATTTTCAAAGTAATATAAATATTTCTGCATTCTAACAAACTCAAAATTAAAAGAAATTCTTTCTCATAAATGATTGATCATAAACAGTTCTTTTAATTCTAATGAAAACTTTAGGTGTTTATTTGTAATTTGTGGTTTATTTAAAGAAAATGATTGTAGGATACCGAAACACATTAAACATTTAAGGTATCTAATTTATTTCAGGGAATGAAAATTTCAGAATTATTCAGTAATTACAGCCTAATATTAAAAGATACGTTTCATTGTTTATTTATTGATTCATATATAGGGAAATCTTTCGAAATTTTCTGTATTTGTTAATATCAATTTATACAACCTGTTAAATTATACGTATAAATATAAGAGATTAAATTCTTATATATGACGTTTATTTCTTTTTTTAGACAACAACTACGGATGCTAGACTGTTAACCACCGTAATTCCTAAGGTTAGTAAAATAAAAACAATTTTGCTATTATGAGATTTTAAAAACATTGTTACAAAATTCATTTTTCTTATTTCTTATATAAACATACATAAAATTATATATGAAAGTAATTTCTTATGTTGCTTTGACATTTTTTCGTTTACTGTGACCAAAATTGTAACGTGCAAAGAGGTAGGGAAATTGACGTTGTCGTCCTGATATATTTGTCCAATTTTGTAGCTGACCTTTATTTATCGAACTAAGCCGGTACGAGAGTTACTTGATATTTTATTCCTACCGTTTCCAACGAAGGCCCATCTGAATAATCGTTGCATGGTTTAGAGTTTCATGTTCGGAAAGAACGCTCTCTTCTCCCAATGCCGTTCGTTTTTTTTATCAACTAAAAATTCTTCCAAAATTCGGCGTAAATATTAAAGTGGGACTCTACTTTTATCTTCTTTGATTTTACATTTTATACACGGCTGCCAAGAAGGGTTAGGTGTTTGACACATATCTGGGTACGTGGATTTATTTTTACCCTCGAGAAATACCCACGGCTAGATGGATTTTAATGAATGAGTTCTCTATCAAATCGTGTTAACCGTCCGATGGTTATATGCTAGCTTTTATTTTTATAAATTCAAAATGGCGGCCGTAAAATATAAAATGGCAATAGAGACGAAAAACATTTTACGCAATATATTGAGTGGCATACCTTTGGATAGGTCTTTCAAAATGAAGAAAATGTTTCATTGACTATTTCACAGTCAGAATCTCCGTTTAAATATTACACTGCCTGGAAGTTGTGTAGGTAGGATCTCTAGTTTTACTGCAGCTTTAACTTTCATTAACGTCTATAGGCGTCATCAAAACAGTGTTTATAGATAGGAACTAACAATTAAGCACATTTTTAAAAACATCAATACAAGTAAATACAAAAAATATGTAAGTTATATAAAAAAATAGTTTCACGTTGATGAGAAATAATTAATCACTTCGCTTTTTACGCAGTCGGGTTTTTTCGATTTTTTAAATTTAATTTTTACTTGTATAATGGTATTGTTCTGTGGTTTCACTAGTCCTACCTCATTCTATATAGCATCACTTACGGTAACTTCATGATTTGACATTAAACTATACATATGATTTAACAATAAATGTCCGCTAGACGAAGTCAATAAAACTTTTAACGTAAATGTAATCAAAAAGTGCTTATTTTCTCATTAGTTTTTATTTACCTTCTAAAGACAATTCATTAATTTGATTATATGATTTAAACCTCCCATGTTTTAAGTATGAGGAATATTGACTGAAATTCACACAGTAAATATAATCAGTCAACATGAAATTATCACCTGAATCTAAAAACTTCCCCATTAGGAAAAGTTAATTCTTATTTATTTCAATACTGCCAAACTACTTTTCCTGATTTCCACTTCTTACTATTTATGATATTAGAAATTGTATATCACGCGAAATCTAAAATATTCATTTGTTAATTATTGAAAATTAATTGTGATTTCTTTGAACAATACTTTAAAGTCACAATACATATTGTGTTTCTTATCATTTTCCACAAACTCGTCTTTAATCATGTACCCGATACAACTATATAAGGAATATATTAACCATTTTGAACTCCTTTGTCGCCGTTGCGGCGAAATCATCTTTCTTTGCGAAATTTGTTTGGGACGCCATTAATTAAGGGAAATAAAATTTGCCTTATTAACCAGAGCACGTTTGAAATTGTGTACTTGAAAGAAGCTTGTGTAAGAGATATCGGAGTCGAAAGGGTTAAGTAAACTAAATAAAAATATATGAAAAAACGCCACATTTACTTAAAAAATATAGCTATTCTACAGAAAATATATGTTTCGTGTTACACATTTCTTTACAAAACAATCGTCTACCTAATTCAGACTCTAAATTAGAGATCGTGATAAATCATAATTCTATGTTTGGTAAGACTAACTATATATTTTTCATATACTTGTAAAATCCCTTGCTACTTCTTTCCAACTGACAAAATATTAATTTTGATTAATTAAAAGATGTATTTTCACATTTCTATTTTTGTTTATCAACAGTAAATTCCACGATTCTTTATTTCATTTAACAATTAAATATGTGATTTTCAAAGTAATATAAATATTTCTGCATTCTAACAAACTCAAAATTAAAAGAAATTCTTTCTCATAAATGATTGATCATAAACAGTTCTTTTAATTCTAATGAAAACTTTAGGTGTTTATTTGTAATTTGTGGTTTATTTAAAGAAAATGATTGTAGGATACCGAAACACATTAAACATTTAAGGTATCTAATTTATTTCAGGGAATGAAAATTACAGAATTATTCAGTAATTACAGCCTAATATTAAAAGATACGTCTCATTGTTTATTTATTGATTCATATATAGGGAAATCTTTCGAAATTTTCTGTATTTGTTAATATCAATTTATCCAACCTGTTAAATTATACGTATAAATATAAGAGATTAAATTCTTATATATGACGTTTATTTCTTTTTTTAGACAACAACTACGGATGCTAGACTGTTAACCACCGTAATTCCTAAGGTTAGTAAAATAAAAACAATTTTGCTATTATGAGATTTTAAAAACATTGTTACAAAATTCATTTTTCTTATTTCTTATATAAACATACATAAAATTATATATGAAAGTAATTTCTTATATTGCTTTGACATTTTTTCGTTTACTGTGACCAAAATTGTAACGTGCAAAGAGGTAGGGAAATTGACGTTGTCGTCCTGATATATTTGTCCAATTTTGTAGCTGACCTTTATTTATCGAACTAAGCCGGTACGAGAGTTACTTGATATTTTATTCCTACCGTTTCCAACGAAGGCCCATCTGAATAATCCTTGCATGGTTTAGAGTTTCATGTTCGGAAAGAACGCTCTCTTCTCCCAATGCCGTTCGTTTTTTTTATCAACTAAAAATTCTTCCAAAATTCGGCGTAAATATTAAAGTGGGACTCTACTTTTATCTTCTTTGATTTTACATTTTATACACGGCTGCCAAGAAGGGTTAGGTGTTTGACACATATCTGGGTACGTGGATTTATTTTTACCCTCGAGAAATACCCACGGCTAGATGGATTTTAATGAATGAGTTCTCTATCAAATCGTGTTAACCGTCCGATGGTTATATGCTAGCTTTTATTTTTATAAATTCAAAATGGCGGCCGTAAAATATGAAATGGCAATAGAGACGAAAAACATTTTACGCAATATATTGAGTGGCATACCTTTGGATAGGTCTTTCAAAATGAAGAAAATGTTTCATTGACTATTTCACAGTCAGAATCTCCGTTTAAATATTACACTGCCTGGAAGTTGTGTAGGTAGGATCTCTAGTTTTACTGCAGCTTTAACTTTCATTAACGTCTATAGGCGTCATCAAAACAGTGTTTATAGATAGGAACTAACAATTAAGCACATTTTTAAAAACATCAATACAAGTAAATACAAAAAATATGTAAGTTATATAAAAAAATAGTTTCACGTTAATGAGAAATAATTAATCACTTCGCTTTTTACGCAGTCGGGTTTTTTCGATTTTTTAAATTTAATTTTTACTTGTATAATGGTATTGTTCTGTGGTTTCACTAGTCCTACCTCATTCTATACAGCATCACTTACGGTAACTTCATGATTTGACATTAAACTATACATATGATTTAACAATAAATGTCCGCTAGACGTAGTCAATAAAAATTTATAACGTAAATGTAATCAAAAAGTGCTTATTTTCTCATTAGTTTTTATTTACCTTCTAAAGACAATTCATTAATTTGATTATATGATTTAAACCTCCCATGTTTTAAGTATGAGGAATATTGATTGAAATTCACACTGTAAATATAATCAGTCAACATGAAATTATCACCTGAATCTAAAAACTTCCCCATTAGGAAAAGTTAATTCTTATTTATTTCAATACTGCCAAACTACTTTTCCTGATTTCCACTTCTTACTATTTATGATATTGGAAATTGTATATCACGCGAAATCTAAAAAATTCATTTGTTAATTATTGAAGATTAATTGTGATTTGTTTGAACAATACTTTAAAGTCACAATACATATTGTGTTTCTTATCATTTTGCACAAACTCGTCTTTAATCATGTACTCGATACAACTATATAAGGAATATATTAACCATTTTGAACTCCTTTGTCGCCGTTGCGGCGAAATCATCTTTCTTTGCGAAATTTGTTTGGGACGCCATTAATTAAGGGAAATAAAATTTGCCTTATTAACCAGAGCACGTTTGAAATTGTGTACTTGAAAGAAGCTTGTGTAAGAGATATCGGAGTCGAAAGGGTTAAGTAAACTAAATAAAAATATATGAAAAAACGCCACATTTACTTAAAAAATATAGCTATTATACAGAAAATATATGTTTCGTGTTACACATTTCTTTACAAAACAATCGTCTACCTAATTCAGACTCTAAATTAGAGATCGTGATAAATCATAATTCTATGTTTGGTAAGACTAACTATATATTTTTCATATACTTGTAAAATCCCTTGCTACTTCTTTCCAACTGACAAAATATTAATTTTGATTAATTAAAAGATGTATTTTCGCATTTCTATTTTTGTTTATCAACAGTAAATTCCACGATTCTTTATTTCATTTAACAATTAAATATGTGATTTTCAAAGTAATATAAATATTTCTGCATTCTAACAAACTCAAAATTAAAAGAAATTCTTTCTCATAAATGATTGATCATAAACAGTTCTTTTAATTCTAATGAAAACTTTAGGTGTTTATTTGTAATTTGTGGTTTATTTAAAGAAAATGATTGTAGGATACCGAAACACATTAAACATTTAAGGTATCTAATTTATTTCAGGGAATGAAAATTACAGAATTATTCAGTAATTACAGCCTAATATTAAAAGATACGTCTCATTGTTTATTTATTGATTCATATATAGGGAAATCTTTCGAAATTTTCTGTATTTGTTAATATCAATTTATCCAACCTGTTAAATTATACGTATAAATATAAGAGATTAAATTCTTATATATGACGTTTATTTCTTTTTTTAGACAACAACTACGGATGCTAGACTGTTAACCACCGTAATTCCTAAGGTTAGTAAAATAAAAACAATTTTGCTATTATGAGATTTTAAAAACATTGTTACAAAATTCATTTTTCTTATTTCTTATATAAACATACATAAAATTATATATGAAAGTAATTTCTTATATTGCTTTGACATTTTTTCGTTTACTGTGACCAAAATTGTAACGTGCAAAGAGGTAGGGAAATTGACGTTGTCGTCCTGATATATTTGTCCAATTTTGTAGCTGACCTTTATTTATCGAACTAAGCCGGTACGAGAGTTACTTGATATTTTATTCCTACCGTTTCCAACGAAGGCCCATCTGAATAATCGTTGCATGGTTTAGAGTTTCATGTTCGGAAAGAACGCTCTCTTCTCCCAATGCCGTTCGTTTTTTTTATCAACTAAAAATTCTTCCAAAATTCGGCGTAAATATTAAAGTGGGACTCTACTTTTATCTTCTTTGATTTTACATTTTATACACGGCTGCCAAGAAGGGTTAGGTGTTTGACACATATCTGGGTACGTGGATTTATTTTTACCCTCGAGAAATACCCACGGCTAGATGGATTTTAATGAATGAGTTCTCTATCAAATCGTGTTAACCGTCCGATGGTTATATGCTAGCTTTTATTTTTATAAATTCAAAATGGCGGCCGTAAAATATAAAATGGCAATAGAGACGAAAAACATTTTACGCAATATATTGAGTGGCATACCTTTGGATAGGTCTTTCAAAATGAAGAAAATGTTTCATTGACTATTTCACAGTCAGAATCTCCGTTTAAATATTACACTGCCTGGAAGTTGTGTAGGTAGGATCTCTAGTTTTACTGCAGCTTTAACTTTCATTAACGTCTATAGGCGTCATCAAAACAGTGTTTATAGATAGGAACTAACAATTAAGCACATTTTTAAAAACATCAATACAAGTAAATACAAAAAATATGTAAGTTATATAAAAAAATAGTTTCACGTTAATGAGAAATAATTAATCACTTCGCTTTTTACGCAGTCGGGTTTTTTCGATTTTTTAAATTTAATTTTTACTTGTATAATGGTATTGTTCTGTGGTTTCACTAGTCCTACCTCATTCTATACAGCATCACTTACGGTAACTTCATGATTTGACATTAAACTATACATATGATTTAACAATAAATGTCCGCTAGACGTAGTCAATAAAAATTTATAACGTAAATGTAATCAAAAAGTGCTTATTTTCTCATTAGTTTTTATTTACCTTCTAAAGACAATTCATTAATTTGATTATATGATTTAAACCTCCCATGTTTTAAGTATGAGGAAAATTGATTGAAATTCACACTGTAAATATAATCAGTCAACATGAAATTATCACCTGAATCTAAAAACTTCCCCATTAGGAAAAGTTAATTCTTATTTATTTCAATACTGCCAAACTACTTTTCCTGATTTCCACTTCTTACTATTTATGATATTGGAAATTGTATATCACGCGAAATCTAAAAAATTCATTTGTTAATTATTGAAGATTAATTGTGATTTGTTTGAACAATACTTTAAAGTCACAATACATATTGTGTTTCTTATCATTTTGCACAAACTCGTCTTTAATCATGTACCCGATACAACTATATAAGGAATATATTAACCATTTTGAACTCCTTTGTCGCCGTTGCGGCGAAATCATCTTTCTTTGCGAAATTTGTTTGGGACGCCATTAATTAAGGGAAATAAAATTTGCCTTATTAACCAGAGCACGTTTGAAATTGTGTACTTGAAAGAAGCTTGTGTAAGAGATATCGGAGTCGAAAGGGTTAAGTAAACTAAATAAAAATATATGAAAAAACGCCACATTTACTTAAAAAATATAGCTATTCTACAGAAAATATAT
Organism: Maratus speciosus; assembly: GCA_963932465.1. Classification (NCBI taxonomy): domain Eukaryota; kingdom Metazoa; phylum Arthropoda; class Arachnida; order Araneae; family Salticidae; genus Maratus; species Maratus speciosus. The sequence goes on along the minus strand of OZ010796.1, from coordinate 301,823,708 downwards.
GTTTCGTGTTACACATTTCTTTACAAAACAATCGTCTACCTAATTCAGACTCTAAATTAGAGATCGTGATAAATCATAATTCTATGTTTGGTAAGACTAACTATATATTTTTCATATACTTGTAAAATCCCTTGCTACTTCTTTCCAACTGACAAAATATTAATTTTGATTAATTAAAAGATGTATTTTCGCATTTCTATTTTGTTTATCAACAGTAAATTCCACGATTCTTTATTTCATTTAACAATTAAATATGTGATTTTCAAAGTAATATAAATATTTCTGCATTCTAACAAACTCAAAATTAAAAGAAATTCTTTCTCATAAATGATTGATCATAAACAGTTCTTTTAATTCTAATGAAAACTTTAGGTGTTTATTTGTAATTTGTGGTTTATTTAAAGAAAATGATTGTAGGATACCGAAACACATTAAACATTTAAGGTATCTAATTTATTTCAGGGAATGAAAATTTCAGAATTATTCAGTAATTACAGCCTAATATTAAAAGATACGTTTCATTGTTTATTTATTGATTCATATATAGGGAAATCTTTCGAAATTTTCTGTATTTGTTAATATCAATTTATACAACCTGTTAAATTATACGTATAAATATAAGAGATTAAATTCTTATATATGACGTTTATTTCTTTTTTTAGACAACAACTACGGATGCTAGACTGTTAACCACCGTAATTCCTAAGGTTAGTAAAATAAAAACAATTTTGCTATTATGAGATTTTAAAAACATTGTTACAAAATTCATTTTTCTTATTTCTTATATAAACATACATAAAATTATATATGAAAGTAATTTCTTATGTTGCTTTGACATTTTTTCGTTTACTGTGACCAAAATTGTAACGTGCAAAGAGGTAGGGAAATTGACGTTGTCGTCCTGATATATTTGTCCAATTTTGTAGCTGACCTTTATTTATCGAACTAAGCCGGTACGAGAGTTACTTGATATTTTATTCCTACCGTTTCCAACGAAGGCCCATCTGAATAATCGTTGCATGGTTTAGAGTTTCATGTTCGGAAAGAACGCTCTCTTCTCCCAATGCCGTTCGTTTTTTTTTATCAACTAAAAATTCTTCCAAAATTCGGCGTAAATATTAAAGTGGGACTCTACTTTTATCTTCTTTGATTTTACATTTTATACACGGCTGCCAAGAAGGGTTAGGTGTTTGACACATATCTGGGTACGTGGATTTATTTTTACCCTCGAGAAATACCCACGGCTAGATGGATTTTAATGAATGAGTTCTCTATCAAATCGTGTTAACCGTCCGATGGTTATATGCTAGCTTTTATTTTTATAAACTCAAAATGGCGGCCGTAAAATACAAAATGGCAATAGAGACGAAAAACATTTTACGCAATATATTGAGTGGCATACCTTTGGATAGGTCTTTCAAAATGAAGAAAATGTTTCATTGACTATTTCACAGTCAGAATCTCCGTTTAAATATTACACTGCCTGGAAGTTGTGTAGGTAGGATCTCTAGTTTTACTGCAGCTTTAACTTTCATTAACGTCTATAGGCGTCATCAAAACAGTGTTTATAGATAGGAACTAACAATTAAACACATTTTTAAAAACATCAATACAAGTAAATACAAAAAATATGTAAGTTATATAAAAAATAGTTTCACGTTGATGAGAAATAGTTAATCACTTCGCTTTTTACGCAGTCGGGTTTTTTCGATTTTTTAAATTTAATTTTTACTTGTATAATGGTATTGTTCTGTGGTTTCAGTAGTCCTACCTCATTCTATATAGCATCACTTACGGTAACTTCATGATTTGACATTAAACTATACATATGATTTAACAATAAATGTCCGCTAGACGAAGTCAATAAAACTTTTAACGTAAATGTAATCAAAAAGTGCTTATTTTCTCATTAGTTTTTATTTACCTTCTAAAGACAATTCATTAATTTGATTATATGATTTAAACCTCCCATGTTTTAAGTATGAGGAATATTGATTGAAATTCACACAGTAAATATAATCAGTCAACATGAAATTATCACCTGAATCTAAAAACTTCCCCATTAGGAAAAGTTAATTCTTATTTATTTCAATACTGCCAAACTACTTTTCCTGATTTCCACTTCTTACTATTTATGATATTGGAAATTGTATATCACGCGAAATCTAAAAAATTCATTTGTTAATTATTGAAGATTAATTGTGATTTGTTTGAACAATACTTTAAAGTCACAATACATATTGTGTTTCTTATCATTTTCCACAAACTCGTCTTTAATCATGTACCCGATACAACTGTATAAGGAATATATTAACCATTTTGAACTCCTTTGTCGCCGTTGCGGCGAAATCATCTTTCTTTGCGAAATTTGTTTGGGACGCCATTAATTAAGGGAAATAAAATTTGCCTTATTAACCAGAGCACGTTTGAAATTGTGTACTTGAAAGAAGCTTGTGTAAGAGATATCGGAGTCGAAAGGGTTAAGTAAACTAAATAAAAATATATGAAAAAACGCCACATTTACTTAAAAATATAGCTATTCTACAGAAAATATATGTTTCGTGTTACACATTTCTTTACAAAACAATCGTCTACCTAATTCAGACTCTAAATTAGAGATCGTGATAAATCATAATTCTATGTTTGGTAAGACTAACTATATATTTTTCATATACTTGTAAAATCCCTTGCTACTTCTTTCCAACTGACAAAATATTAATTTTGATTAATTAAAAGATGTATTTTCGCATTTCTATTTTTGTTTATCAACAGTAAATTCCACGATTCTTTATTTCATTTAACAATTAAATATGTGATTTTCAAAGTAATATAAATATTTCTGCATTCTAACAAACTCAAAATTAAAAGAAATTCTTTCTCATAAATGATTGATCATAAACAGTTCTTTTAATTCTAATGAAAACTTTAGGTGTTTATTTGTAATTTGTGGTTTATTTAAAGAAAATGATTGTAGGATACCGAAACACATTAAACATTTAAGGTATCTAATTTATTTCAGGGAATGAAAATTTCAGAATTATTCAGTAATTACAGCCTAATATTAAAAGATACGTCTCATTGTTTATTTATTGATTCATATATAGGGAAATCTTTCGAAATTTTCTGTATTTGTTAATATCAATTTATCCAACCTGTTAAATTATACGTATAAATATAAGAGATTAAATTCTTATATATGACGTTTATTTCTTTTTTTAGACAACAACTACGGATGCTAGACTGTTAACCACCGTAATTCCTAAGGTTAGTAAAATAAAAACAATTTTGCTATTATGAGATTTTAAAAACATTGTTACAAAATTCATTTTTCTTATTTCTTATATAAACATACATAAAATTATATATGAAAGTAATTTCTTATATTGCTTTGACATTTTTTCGTTTACTGTGACCAAAATTGTAACGTGCAAAGAGGTAGGGAAATTGACGTTGTCGTCCTGATATATTTGTCCAATTTTGTAGCTGACCTTTATTTATCGAACTAAGCCGGTACGAGAGTTACTTGATATTTTATTCCTACCGTTTCCAACGAAGGCCCATCTGAATAATCGTTGCATGGTTTAGAGTTTCATGTTCGGAAAGAACGCTCTCTTCTCCCAATGCCGTTCGTTTTTTTTATCAACTAAAAATTCTTCCAAAATTCGGCGTAAATATTAAAGTGGGACTCTACTTTTATCTTCTTTGATTTTACATTTTATACACGGCTGCCAAGAAGGGTTAGGTGTTTGACACATATCTGGGTACGTGGATTTATTTTTACCCTCGAGAAATACCCACGGCTAGATGGATTTTAATGAATGAGTTCTCTATCAAATCGTGTTAACCGTCCGATGGTTATATGCTAGCTTTTATTTTTATAAATTCAAAATGGCGGCCGTAAAATATAAAATGGCAATAGAGACGAAAAACATTTTACGCAATATATTGAGTGGCATACCTTTGGATAGGTCTTTCAAAATGAAGAAAATGTTTCATTGACTATTTCACAGTCAGAATCTCCGTTTAAATATTACACTGCCTGGAAGTTGTGTAGGTAGGATCTCTAGTTTTACTGCAGCTTTAACTTTCAATAACGTCTATAGGCGTCATCAAAACAGTGTTTATAGATAGGAACTAACAATTAAGCACATTTTTAAAAACATCAATACAAGTAAATACAAAAAATATGTAAGTTATATAAAAAAATAGTTTCACGTTGATGAGAAATAATTAATCACTTCGCTTTTTACGCAGTCGGGTTTTTTCGATTTTTTAAATTTAATTTTTACTTGTATAATGGTATTGTTCTGTGGTTTCACTAGTCCTACCTCATTCTATATAGCATCACTTACGGTAACTTCATGATTTGACATTAAACTATACATATGATTTAACAATAAATGTCCGCTAGACGAAGTCAATAAAACTTTTAACGTAAATGTAATCAAAAAGTGCTTATTTTCTCATTAGTTTTTATTTACCTTCTAAAGACAATTCATTAATTTGATTATATGATTTAAACCTCCCATGTTTTAAGTATGAGGAATATTGATTGAAATTCACACAGTAAATATAATCAGTCAACATGAAATTATCACCTGAATCTAAAAACTTCCCCATTAGGAAAAGTTAATTCTTATTTATTTCAATACTGCCAAACTACTTTTCCTGATTTCCACTTCTTACTATTTATGATATTGGAAATTGTATATCACGCGAAATCTAAAATATTCATTTGTTAATTATTGAAGATTAATTGTGATTTCTTTGAACAATACTTTAAAGTCACAATACATATTGTGTTTCTTATCATTTTCCACAAACTCGTCTTTAATCATGTACCCGATACAACTATATAAGGAATATATTAACCATTTTGAACTCCTTTGTCGCCGTTGCGGCGAAATCATCTTTCTTTGCGAAATTTGTTTGGGACGCCATTAATTAAGGGAAATAAAATTTGCCTTATTAACCAGAGCACGTTTGAAATTGTGTACTTGAAAGAAGCTTGTGTAAGAGATATCGGAGTCGAAAGGGTTAAGTAAACTAAATAAAAATATATGAAAAAACGCCACATTTACTTAAAAAATATAGCTATTCTACAGAAAATATATGTTTCGTGTTACACATTTCTTTACAAAACAATCGTCTACCTAATTCAGACTCTAAATTAGAGATCGTGATAAATCATAATTCTATGTTTGGTAAGACTAACTATATATTTTTCATATACTTGTAAAATCCCTTGCTACTTCTTTCCAACTGACAAAATATTAATTTTGATTAATTAAAAGATGTATTTTCGCATTTCTATTTTTGTTTATCAACAGTAAATTCCACGATTCTTTATTTCATTTAACAATTAAATATGTGATTTTCAAAGTAATATAAATATTTCTGCATTCTAACAAACTCAAAATTAAAAGAAATTCTTTCTCATAAATGATTGATCATAAACAGTTCTTTTAATTCTAATGAAAACTTTAGGTGTTTATTTGTAATTTGTGGTTTATTTAAAGAAAATGATTGTAGGATACCGAAACACATTAAACATTTAAGGTATCTAATTTATTTCAGGGAATGAAAATTTCAGAATTATTCAGTAATTACAGCCTAATATTAAAAGATACGTCTCATTGTTTATTTATTGATTCATATATAGGGAAATCTTTCGAAATTTTCTGTATTTGTTAATATCAATTTATCCAACCTGTTAAATTATACGTATAAATATAAGAGATTAAATTCTTATATATGACGTTTATTTCTTTTTTTAGACAACAACTACGGATGCTAGACTGTTAACCACCGTAATTCCTAAGGTTAGTAAAATAAAAACAATTTTGCTATTATGAGATTTTAAAAACATTGTTACAAAATTCATTTTTCTTATTTCTTATATAAACATACATAAAATTATATATGAAAGTAATTTCTTATATTGCTTTGACATTTTTTCGTTTACTGTGACCAAAATTGTAACGTGCAAAGAGGTAGGGAAATTGACGTTGTCGTCCTGATATATTTGTCCAATTTTGTAGCTGACCTTTATTTATCGAACTAAGCCGGTACGAGAGTTACTTGATATTTTATTCCTACCGTTTCCAACGAAGGCCCATCTGAATAATCGTTGCATGGTTTAGAGTTTCATGTTCGGAAAGAACGCTCTCTTCTCCCAATGCCGTTCGTTTTTTTTATCAACTAAAAATTCTTCCAAAATTCGGCGTAAATATTAAAGTGGGACTCTACTTTTATCTTCTTTGATTTTACATTTTATACACGGCTGCCAAGAAGGGTTAGGTGTTTGACACATATCTGGGTACGTGGATTTATTTTTACCCTCGAGAAATACCCACGGCTAGATGGATTTTAATGAATGAGTTCTCTATCAAATCGTGTTAACCGTCCGATGGTTATATGCTAGCTTTTATTTTTATAAATTCAAAATGGCGGCCGTAAAATATAAAATGGCAATAGAGACGAAAAACATTTTACGCAATATATTGAGTGGCATACCTTTGGATAGGTCTTTCAAAATGAAGAAAATGTTTCATTGACTATTTCACAGTCAGAATCTCCGTTTAAATATTACACTGCCTGGAAGTTGTGTAGGTAGGATCTCTAGTTTTACTGCAGCTTTAACTTTCATTAACGTCTATACGCGTCATCAAAACAGTGTTTATAGATAGGAACTAACAATTAAGCACATTTTTAAAAACATCAATACAAGTAAATACAAAAAATATGTAAGTTATATAAAAAAATAGTTTCACGTTGATGAGAAATAATTAATCACTTCGCTTTTTACGCAGTCGGGTTTTTTCGATTTTTTAAATTTAATTTTTACTTGTATAATGGTATTGTTCTGTGGTTTCACTAGTCCTACCTCATTCTATATAGCATCACTTACGGTAACTTCATGATTTGACATTAAACTATACATATGATTTAACAATAAATGTCCGCTAGACGAAGTCAATAAAACTTTTAACGTAAATGTAATCAAAAAGTGCTTATTTTCTCATTAGTTTTTATTTACCTTCTAAAGACAATTCATTAATTTGATTATATGATTTAAACCTCCCATGTTTTAAGTATGAGGAATATTGATTGAAATTCACACAGTAAATATAATCAGTCAACATGAAATTATCACCTGAATCTAAAAACTTCCCCATTAGGAAAAGTTAATTCTTATTTATTTCAATACTGCCAAACTACTTTTCCTGATTTCCACTTCTTACTATTTATGATATTGGAAATTGTATATCACGCGAAATCTAAAATATTCATTTGTTAATTATTGAAGATTAATTGTGATTTCTTTGAACAATACTTTAAAGTCACAATACATATTGTGTTTCTTATCATTTTCCACAAACTCGTCTTTAATCATGTACCCGATACAACTATATAAGGAATATATTAACCATTTTGAACTCCTTTGTCGCCGTTGCGGCGAAATCATCTTTCTTTGCGAAATTTGTTTGGGACGCCATTAATTAAGGGAAATAAAATTTGCCTTATTAACCAGAGCACGTTTGAAATTGTGTACTTGAAAGAAGCTTGTGTAAGAGATATCGGAGTCGAAAGGGTTAAGGAAACTAAATAAAAATATATGAAAAAACGCCACATTTACTTAAAAAATATAGCTATTCTACAGAAAATATATGTTTCGTGTTATACATTTCTTTACAAAACAATCGTCTACCTAATTCAGACTCTAAATTAGAGATCGTGATAAATCATAATTCTATGTTTGGTAAGACTAACTATATATTTTTCATATACTTGTAAAATCCCTTGCTACTTCTTTCCAACTGACAAAATATTAATTTTGATTAATTAAAAGATGTATTTTCGCATTTCTATTTTTGTTTATCAACAGTAAATTCCACGATTCTTTATTTCATTTAACAATTAAATATGTGATTTTCAAAGTAATATAAATATTTCTGCATTCTAACAAACTCAAAATTAAAAGAAATTCTTTCTCATAAATGATTGATCATAAACAGTTCTTTTAATTCTAATGAAAACTTTAGGTGTTTATTTGTAATTTGTGGTTTATTTAAAGAAAATGATTGTAGGATACCGAAACACATTAAACATTTAAGGTATCTAATTTATTTCAGGGAATGAAAATTTCAGAATTATTCAGTAATTACAGCCTAATATTAAAAGATACGTCTCATTGTTTATTTATTGATTCATATATAGGGAAATCTTTCGAAATTTTCTGTATTTGTTAATATCAATTTATCCAACCTGTTAAATTATACGTATAAATATAAGAGATTAAATTCTTATATATGACGTTTATTTCTTTTTTTAGACAACAACTACGGATGCTAGACTGTTAACCACCGTAATTCCTAAGGTTAGTAAAATAAAAACAATTTTGCTATTATGAGATTTTAAAAACATTGTTACAAAATTCATTTTTCTTATTTCTTATATAAACATACATAAAATTATATATGAAAGTAATTTCTTATATTGCTTTGACATTTTTTCGTTTACTGTGACCAAAATTGTAACGTGCAAAGAGGTAGGGAAATTGACGTTGTCGTCCTGATATATTTGTCCAATTTTGTAGCTGACCTTTATTTATCGAACTAAGCCGGTACGAGAGTTACTTGATATTTTATTCCTACCGTTTCCAACGAAGGCCCATCTGAATAATCGTTGCATGGTTTAGAGTTTCATGTTCGGAAAGAACGCTCTCTTCTCCCAATGCCGTTCGTTTTTTTTATCAACTAAAAATTCTTCCAAAATTCGGCGTAAATATTAAAGTGGGACTCTACTTTTATCTTCTTTGATTTTACATTTTATACACGGCTGCCAAGAAGGGTTAGGTGTTTGACACATATCTGGGTACGTGGATTTATTTTTACCCTCGAGAAATACCCACGGCTAGATGGATTTTAATGAATGAGTTCTCTATCAAATCGTGTTAACCGTCCGATGGTTATATGCTAGCTTTTATTTTTATAAATTCAAAATGGCGGCCGTAAAATATAAAATGGCAATAGAGACGAAAAACATTTTACGCAATATATTGAGTGGCATACCTTTGGATAGGTCTTTCAAAATGAAGAAAATGTTTCATTGACTATTTCACAGTCAGAATCTCCGTTTAAATATTACACTGCCTGGAAGTTGTGTAGGTAGGATCTCTAGTTTTACTGCAGCTTTAACTTTCATTAACGTCTATAGGCGTCATCAAAACAGTGTTTATAGATAGGAACTAACAATTAAGCACATTTTTAAAAACATCAATACAAGTAAATACAAAAAATATGTAAGTTATATAAAAAAATAGTTTCACGTTAATGAGAAATAATTAATCACTTCGCTTTTTACGCAGTCGGGTTTTTTCGATTTTTTAAATTTAATTTTTACTTGTATAATGGTATTGTTCTGTGGTTTCACTAGTCCTACCTCATTCTATACAGCATCACTTACGGTAACTTCATGATTTGACATTAAACTATACATATGATTTAACAATAAATGTCCGCTAGACGTAGTCAATAAAAATTTATAACGTAAATGTAATAAAAAAGTGCTTATTTTCTCATTAGTTTTTATTTACCTTCTAAAGACAATTCATTAATTTGATTATATGATTTAAACCTCCCATGTTTTAAGTATGAGGAATATTGATTGAAATTCACACTGTAAATATAATCAGTCAACATGAAATTATCACCTGAATCTAAAAACTTCCCCATTAGGAAAAGTTAATTCTTATTTATTTCAATACTGCCAAACTACTTTTCCTGATTTCCACTTCTTACTATTTATGATATTGGAAATTGTATATCACGCGAAATCTAAAAAATTCATTTGTTAATTATTGAAGATTAATTGTGATTTGTTTGAACAATACTTTAAAGTCACAATACATATTGTGTTTCTTATCATTTTGCACAAACTCGTCTTTAATCATGTACTCGATACAACTATATAAGGAATATATTAACCATTTTGAACTCCTTTGTCGCCGTTTCGGCGAAATCATCTTTCTTTGCGAAATTTGTTTGGGACGCCATTAATTAAGGGAAATAAAATTTGCCTTATTAACCAGAGCACGTTTGAAATTGTGTACTTGAAAGAAGCTTGTGTAAGAGATATCGGAGTCGAAAGGGTTAAGTAAACTAAATAAAAATATATGAAAAAACGCCACATTTACTTAAAAAATATAGCTATTCTACAGAAAATATATGTTTCGTGTTACACATTTCTTTACAAAACAATCGTCTACCTAATTCAGACTCTAAATTAGAGATCGTGATAAATCATAATTCTATGTTTGGTAAGACTAACTATATATTTTTCATATACTTGTAAAATCCCTTGCTACTTCTTTCCAACTGACAAAATATTAATTTTGATTAATTAAAAGATGTATTTTCGCATTTCTATTTTTGTTTATCAACAGTAAATTCCACGATTCTTTATTTCATTTAACAATTAAATATGTGATTTTCAAAGTAATATAAATATTTCTGCATTCTAACAAACTCAAAATTAAAAGAAATTCTTTCTCATAAATGATTGAACATAAACAGTTCTTTTAATTCTAATGAAAACTTTAGGTGTTTATTTGTAATTTGTGGTTTATTTAAAGAAAATGATTGTAGGATACCGAAACACATTAAACATTTAAGGTATCTAATTTATTTCAGGGAATGAAAATTTCAGAATTATTCAGTAATTACAGCCTAATATTAAAAGATACGTTTCATTGTTTATTTATTGATTCATATATAGGGAAATCTTTCGAAATTTTCTGTATTTGTTAATATCAATTTATACAACCTGTTAAATTATACGTATAAATATAAGAGATTAAATTCTTATATATGACGTTTATTTCTTTTTTTAGACAACAACTACGGATGCTAGACTGTTAACCACCGTAATTCCTAAGGTTAGTAAAATAAAAACAATTTTGCTATTATGAGATTTTAAAAACATTGTTACAAAATTCATTTTTCTTATTTCTTATATAAACATACATAAAATTATATATGAAAGTAATTTCTTATGTTGCTTTGACATTTTTTCGTTTACTGTGACCAAAATTGTAACGTGCAAAGAGGTAGGGAAATTGACGTTGTCGTCCTGATATATTTGTCCAATTTTGTAGCTGACCTTTATTTATCGAACTAAGCCGGTACGAGAGTTCCTTGATATTTTATTCCTACCGTTTCCAACGAAGGCCCATCTGAATAATCGTTGCATGGTTTAGAGTTTCATGTTCGGAAAGAACGCTCTCTTCTCCCAATGCCGTTCGTTTTCTTTATCAACTAAAAATTCTTCCAAAATTCTGCGTAAATATTAAAGTGGGACTCTACTTTTATCTTCTTTGATTTTACATTTTATACACGGCTGCCAAAAAGGGTTATGTGTTTGACACATATCTGGGTACGTGGATTTATTTTTACCCTCGAGAAATACCCACGGCTAGATGGATTTTAATGAATGAGTTCTCTATCAAATCGTGTTAACCGTCCGATGGTTATATGCTAGCTTTTATTTTTATAAACTCAAAATGGCGGCCGTAAAATACAAAATGGCAATAGAGACGAAAAACATTTTACGCAATATATTGAGTGGCATACCTTTGGATAGGTCTTTCAAAATGAAGAAAATGTTTCATTGACTATTTCACAGTCAGAATCTCCGTTTAAATATTACACTGCCTGGAAGTTGTGTAGGTAGGATCTCTAGTTTTACTGCAGCTTTAACTTTCATTAACGTCTATAGGCGTCATCAAAACAGTGTTTATAGATAGGAACTAACAATTAAACACATTTTTAAAAACATCAATACAAGTAAATACAAAAAATATGTAAGTTATATAAAAAATAGTTTCACGTTGATGAGAAATAGTTAATCACTTCGCTTTTTACGCAGTCGGGTTTTTTCGATTTTTTAAATTTAATTTTTACTTGTATAATGGTATTGTTCTGTGGTTTCAGTAGTCCTACCTCATTCTATATAGCATCACTTACGGTAACTTCATGATTTGACATTAAACTATACATATGATTTAACAATAAATGTCCGCTAGACGAAGTCAATAAAACTTTTAACGTAAATGTAATCAAAAAGTGCTTATTTTCTCATTAGTTTTTATTTACCTTCTAAAGACAATTCATTAATTTGATTATATGATTTAAACCTCCCATGTTTTAAGTATGAGGAATATTGATTGAAATTCACACAGTAAATATAATCAGTCAACATGAAATTATCACCTGAATCTAAAAACTTCCCCATTAGGAAAAGTTAATTCTTATTTATTTCAATACTGCCAAACTACTTTTCCTGATTTCCACTTCTTACTATTTATGATATTGGAAATTGTATATCACGCGAAATCTAAAAAATTCATTTGTTAATTATTGAAGATTAATTGTGATTTGTTTGAACAATACTTTAAAGTCACAATACATATTGTGTTTCTTATCATTTTCCACAAACTCGTCTTTAATCATGTACCCGATACAACTGTATAAGGAATATATTAACCATTTTGAACTCCTTTGTCGCCGTTGCGGCGAAATCATCTTTCTTTGCGAAATTTGTTTGGGACGCCATTAATTAAGGGAAATAAAATTTGCCTTATTAACCAGAGCACGTTTGAAATTGTGTACTTGAAAGAAGCTTGTGTAAGAGATATCGGAGTCGAAAGGGTTAAGTAAACTAAATAAAAATATATGAAAAAACGCCACATTTACTTAAAAAATATAGCTATTCTACAGAAAATATATGTTTCGTGTTACACATTTCTTTACAAAACAATCGTCTACCTAATTCAGACTCTAAATTAGAGATCGTGATAAATCATAATTCTATGTTTGGTAAGACTAACTATATATTTTTCATATACTTGTAAAATCCCTTGCTACTTCTTTCCAACTGACAAAATATTAATTTTGATTAATTAAAAGATGTATTTTCGCATTTCTATTTTTGTTTATCAACAGTAAATTCCACGATTCTTTATTTCATTTAACAATTAAATATGTGATTTTCAAAGTAATATAAATATTTCTGCATTCTAACAAACTCAAAATTAAAAGAAATTCTTTCTCATAAATGATTGATCATAAACAGTTCTTTTAATTCTAATGAAAACTTTAGGTGTTTATTTGTAATTTGTGGTTTATTTAAAGAAAATGATTGTAGGATACCGAAACACATTAAACATTTAAGGTATCTAATTTATTTCAGGGAATGAAAATTTCAGAATTATTCAGTAATTACAGCCTAATATTAAAAGATACGTTTCATTGTTTATTTATTGATTCATATATAGGGAAATCTTTCGAAATTTTCTGTATTTGTTAATATCAATTTATCCAACCTGTTAAAGTATACGTATAAATATAAGAGATTAAATTCTTATATATGACGTTTATTTCTTTTTTTAGACAACAACTACGGATGCTAGACTGTTAACCACCGTAATTCCTAAGGTTAGTAAAATAAAAACAATTTTGCTATTATGAGATTTTAAAAACATTGTTACAAAATTCATTTTTCTTATTTCTTATATAAACATACATAAAATTATATATGAAAGTAATTTCTTATGTTGCTTTGACATTTTTTCGTTTACTGTGACCAAAATTGTAACATGCAAAGAGGTAGGGAAATTGACGTTGTCGTCCTGATATATTTGTCCAATTTTGTAGCTGACCTTTATTTATCGAACTAAGCCGGTACGAGAGTTCCTTGATATTTTATTCCTACCGTTTCCAACGAAGGCCCATCTGAATAATCGTTGCATAGTTTAGAGTTTCATGTTCGGAAAGAACGCTCTCTTCTCCCAATGCCGTTCGTTTTCTTTATCAACTAAAAATTCTTACAAAATTCGGCGTAAATATTAAAGTGGGACTCTAATTTTATCTTCTTTGATTTTACATTTTATACACGGCTGCCAAGAAGGGTTATGTGTTTGACACATATCTGGGTACGTGGATTTATTTTTACCCTCGAGAAATACCCACGGATAGATGGATTTTAATGAATGAGTTCTCTATCAAATCGTGTTAACCGTCCGATGGTTATATGCTAGCTTTTATTTTTATAAATTCAAAATGGCGGCCGTAAAATACAAAATGGCAATAGAGACGAAAAACATTTTACGCAATATATTGAGTGGCATACCTTTGGATAGGTCTTTCAAAATGAAGAAAATGTTTCATTGACTATTTCACAGTCAGAATCTCCGTTTAAATATTACACTGCCTGGAAGTTGTGTAGATAGGATCTCTAGTTTTACTGCAGCTTTAACTTTCATTAACGTCTATAGGCGTCATCAAAACAGTGTTTATAGATAGGAACTAACAATTAAACACATTTTTAAAAACATCAATACAAGTAAATACAAAAAATACGTAAGTTATATAAAAAATAGTTTCACGTTGATGAGAAATAGTTAATCACTTCGCTTTTGACGCAGTCGGGTTTTTTCGATTTTTTAAATTTAATTTTTACTTGTATAATGGTATTGTTCTGTGGTTTCACTAGTCCTACCTCATTCTATATAGCATCACTTACGGTAACTTCATGATTTGACATTAAACTATACATATGATTTAACAATAAATGTCCGCTAGACGAAGTCAATAAAACTTTTAACGTAAATGTAATCAAAAAGTGCTTATTTTCTCATTAGTTTTTATTTACCTTCTAAAGACATTTCATTAATTTGATTATATGATTTAAACCTCCCATGTTTTAAGTATGAGGAATATTGATTGAAATTCACACAGTAAATATAATCAGTCAACATGAAATTATCACCTGAATCTAAAAACTTCCCCATTAGGAAAAGTTAATTCTTATTTATTTCAATACTGCCAAACTACTTTTCCTGATTTCCACTTCTTACTATTTATGATATTGGAAATTGTATATCACGCGAAATCTAAAAAATTCATTTGTTAATTATTGAAGATTAATTGTGATTTGTTTGAACAATACTTTAAAGTCACAATACATATTGTGTTTCTTATCATTTTCCACAAACTCGTCTTTAATCATGTACCCGATACAACTATATAAGGAATATATTAACCATTTTGAACTCCTTTGTCGCCGTTGCGGCGAAATCATCTTTCTTTGCGAAATTTGTTTGGGACGCCATTAATTAAGGGAAATAAAATTTGCCTTATTAACCAGAGCACGTTTGAAATTGTGTACTTGAAAGAAGCTTGTGTAAGAGATATCGGAGTCGAAAGGGTTAAGTAAACTAAATAAAAATATATGAAAAAACGCCACATTTACTTAAAAAATATAGCTATTCTACAGAAAATATATGTTTCGTGTTACACATTTCTTTACAAAACAATCGTCTACCTAATTCAGACTCTAAATTAGAGATCGTGATAAATCATAATTCTATGTTTGGTAAGACTAACTATATATTTTTCATATACTTGTAAAATCCCTTGCTACTTCTTTCCAACTGACAAAATATTAATTTTGATTAATTAAAAGATGTATTTTCGCATTTCTATTTTTGTTTATCAACAGTAAATTCCACGATTCTTTATTTCATTTAACAATTAAATATGTGATTTTCAAAGTAATATAAATATTTCTGCATTCTAACAAACTCAAAATTAAAAGAAATTCTTTCTCATAAATGATTGATCATAAACAGTTCTTTTAATTCTAATGAAAACTTTAGGTGTTTATTTGTAATTTGTGGTTTATTTAAAGAAAATGATTGTAGGATACCGAAACACATTAAACATTTAAGGTATCTAATTTATTTCAGGGAATGAAAATTTCAGAATTATTCAGTAATTACAGCCTAATATTAAAAGATACGTTTCATTGTTTATTTATTGATTCATATATAGGGAAATCTTTCGAAATTTTCTGTATTTGTTAATATCAATTTATCCAACCTGTTAAAGTATACGTATAAATATAAGAGATTAAATTCTTATATATGACGTTTATTTCTTTTTTTAGACAACAACTACGGATGCTAGACTGTTAACCACCGTAATTCCTAAGGTTAGTAAAATAAAAACAATTTTGCTATTATGAGATTTTAAAAACATTGTTACAAAATTCATTTTTCTTATTTCTTATATAAACATACATAAAATTATATATGAAAGTAATTTCTTATGTTGCTTTGACATTTTTTCGTTTACTGTGACCAAAATTGTAACATGCAAAGAGGTAGGGAAATTGATGTTGTCGTCCTGATATATTTGTCCAATTTTGTAGCTGACCTTTATTTATCGAACTAAGCCGGTACGAGAGTTCCTTGATATTTTATTCCTACCGTTTCCAACGAAGGCCCATCTGAATAATCGTTGCATAGTTTATAGTTTCATGTTCGGAAAGAACGCTCTCTTCTCCCAATGCCGTTCGTTTTTTTTATCAACTAAAAATTCTTACAAAATTCGGCGTAAATATTAAAGTGGGACTCTAATTTTATCTTCTTTGATTTTACATTTTATACACGGCTGCCAAGAAGGGTTATGTGTTTGACACATATCTGGGTACGTGGATTTATTTTTACCCTCGAGAAATACCCACGGATAGATGGATTTTAATGAATGAGTTCTCTATCAAATCGTGTTAACCGTCCGATGGTCATATGCTAGCTTTTATTTTTATAAATTCAAAATGGCGGCCGTAAAATACAAAATGGCAATAGAGACGAAAAACATTTTACGCAATATATTGAGTGGCATACCTTTGGATAGGTCTTTCAAAATGAAGAAAATGTTTCATTGACTATTTCACAGTCAGAATCTCCGTTTAAATATTACACTGCCTGGAAGTTGTGTAGATAGGATCTCTAGTTTTACTGCAGCTTTAACTTTCATTAACGTCTATAGGCGTCATCAAAACAGTGTTTATAGATAGGAACTAACAATTAAACACATTTTTAAAAACATCAATACAAGTAAATACAAAAAATACGTAAGTTATATAAAAAATAGTTTCACGTTGATGAGAAATAGTTAATCACTTCGCTTTTGACGCAGTCGGGTTTTTTCGATTTTTTAAATTTAATTTTTACTTGTATAATGGTATTGTTCTGTGGTTTCACTAGTCCTACCTCATTCTATATAGCATCACTTACGGTAACTTCATGATTTGACATTAAACTATACATATGATTTAACAATAAATGTCCGCTAGACGAAGTCAATAAAACTTTTAACGTAAATGTAATCAAAAAGTGCTTATTTTCTCATTAGTTTTTATTTACCTTCTAAAGACATTTCATTAATTTGATTATATGATTTAAACCTCCCATGTTTTAAGTATGAGGAATATTGATTGAAATTCACACAGTAAATATAATCAGTCAACATGAAATTATCACCTGAATCTAAAAACTTCCCCATTAGGAAAAGTTAATTCTTATTTATTTCAATACTGCCAAACTACTTTTCCTGATTTCCACTTCTTACTATTTATGATATTGGAAATTGTATATCACGCGAAATCTAAAAAATTCATTTGTTAATTATTGAAGATTAATTGTGATTTGTTTGAACAATACTTTAAAGTCACAATACATATTGTGTTTCTTATCATTTTCCACAAACTCGTCTTTAATCATGTACCCGATACAACTATATAAGGAATATATTAACCATTTTGAACTCCTTTGTCGCCGTTGCGGCGAAATCATCTTTCTTTGCGAAATTTGTTTGGGACGCCATTAATTAAGGGAAATAAAATTTGCCTTATTAACCAGAGCACGTTTGAAATTGTGTACTTGAAAGAAGCTTGTGTAAGAGATATCGGAGTCGAAAGGGTTAAGTAAACTAAATAAAAATATATGAAAAAACGCCACATTTACTTAAAAAATATAGCTATTCTACAGAAAATATATGTTTCGTGTTACACATTTCTTTACAAAACAATCGTCTACTTAATTCAGACTCTAAATTAGAGATCGTGATAAATCATAATTCTATGATTGGTAAGACTGACTATATATTTTTCATATACTTGTAAAAACCCTTACTACTTCTTTCCAACTGACAAAATATTAATTTTGATTAATTAAAAGATGTATTTTCGCATTTCTATTTTTGTTTATCAACAGTAAATTCCACGATTCTTTATTTCATTTAACAATTAAATATGTGATTTTCAAAGTAATATAAATATTTCTGCATTCTAACAAACTCAAAATTAAAAGAAATTCTTTCTCATAAATGATTGATCATAAACAGTTCTTTTAATTCTAATGAAAACTTTAGGTGTTTATTTGTAATTTGTGGTTTATTTAAAGAAAATGATTGTAGGATACCGAAACACATTAAACATTTAAGGTATCTAATTTATTTCAGGGAATGAAAATTTCAGAATTATTCAGTAATTACAGCCTAATATTAAAAGATACGTTTCATTGTTTATTTATTGATTCATATATAGGGAAATCTTTCGAAATTTTCTGTATTTGTTAATATCAATTTATACAACCTGTTAAATTATACGTATAAATATAAGAGATTACATTCTTATATATGACGTTTATTTCTTTTTTTAGACAACAACTACGGATGCTAGACTGTTAACCACCGTAATTCCTAAGGTTAGTAAAATAAAAACAATTTTGCTGTTATGAGATTTTAAAAACATTGTTACAAAATTCATTTTTCTTATTTCTTATATAAACATACATAAAATTATATATGAAAGTAATTTCTTATGTTGCTTTGACATTTTTTCGTTTACTGTGACCAAAATTGTAACATACAAAGAGGTAGGGAAATTGACGTTGTCGTCCTGATATATTTGTCCAATTTTGTAGCTGACCTTTATTTATCGAACTAAGCCGGTACGAGAGTTCCTTGATATTTTATTCCTACCGTTTTCAACGAAGGCCCATCTGAATAATCGTTGCATGGTTTAGAGTTTCATGTTCGGAAAGAACGCTCCCTTCTCCCAATGCCGTTCGTTTTTTTTATCAACTAAAAATTCTTCCAAAATTCGGCGTAAATATTAAAGTGGGACTCTACTTTTATCTTCTTTGATTTTACATTTTATACACGGCTGCCAAGAAGGGTTATGTGTTTGACACATATCTGGGTACGTGGATTTATTTTTACCCTCGAGAAATACCCACGGCTAGATGGATTTTAATGAATGAGTTCTCTATCAAATCGTGTTAACCGTCCGATGGTTATATGCTAGCTTTTATTTTTATAAATTCAAAATGGCGGCCGTAAAATACAAAATGGCAATAGAGACGAAAAACATTTTACGCAATATATTGAGTGGCATACCTTTGGATAGGTCTTTCAAAATGAAGAAAATGTTTCATTGACTATTTCACAGTCAGAATCTCCGTTTAAATATTACACTGCCTGGAAGTTGTGTAGGTAGGATCTCTAGTTTTACTGCAGCTTTAACTTTCATTAACGTCTATAGGCGTCATCAAAACAGTGTTTATAGATAGGAACTAACAATTAAACACATTTTTAAAAACATCAATACAAGTAAATACAAAAAATATGTAAGTAATATAAAAAATAGTTTCACGTTGATGAGAAATAGTTAATCACTTCGCTTTTTACGCAGTCGGGTTTTTTCGATTTTTTAAATTTAATTTTTACTTGTATAATGTTATTGTTCTGTGGTTTCACTAGTCCTACCTCATTCTATATAGCATCACGTACGGTAACTTCATGATTTGACATTAAACTATACATATGATTTAACAATAAATGTCCGCTAGACGAAGTCAATAAAACTTTTAACGTAAATGTAATCAAAAAGTGCTTATTTTCTCATTAGTTTTTATTTACCTTCTAAAGACAATTCATTAATTTGATTATATGATTTAAACCTCCCATGTTTTAAGTATGAGGAATATTGATTGAAATTCACACAGTAAATATAATCAGTCAACATGAAATTATCACCTGAATCTAAAAACTTCCCCATTAGGAAAAGTTAATTCTTATTTATTTCAATACTGCCAAACTACTTTTCCTGATTTCCACTTCTTACTATTTATGATATTGGAAATTGTATATCACGCGAAATCTAAAAAATTCATTTGTTAATTATTGAAGATTAATCGTGATTTGTTTGAACAATACTTTAAAGTCACAATACATATTGTGTTTCTTATCATTTTCCACAAACTCGTCTTTAATCATGTACCCGATACAACTGTATAAGGAATATATTAACCATTTTGAACTCCTTTGTCGCCGTTGCGGCGAAATCATCTTTCTTTGCGAAATTTGTTCGGGACGCCATTAATTAAGGGAAATAAAATTTGCCTTATTAACCAGAGCACGTTTGAAATTGTGTACTTGAAAGAAGCTTGTGTAAGAGATATCGGAGTCGAAAGGGTTAAGTAAACTAAATAAAAATATATGAAAAAACGCCACATTTACTTAAAAATATAGCTATTCTACAGAAAATATATGTTTCGTGTTACACATTTCTTTACAAAACAATCGTCTACCTAATTCAGACTCTAAATTAGAGATCGTGATAAATCATAATTCTATGTTTGGTAAGACTAACTATATATTTTTCATATACTTGTAAAATCCCTTGCTACTTCTTTCCAACTGACAAAATATTAATTTTGATTAATTAAAAGATGTATTTTCGCATTTCTATTTTTGTTTATCAACAGTAAATTCCACGATTCTTTATTTCATTTAACAATTAAATATGTGATTTTCAAAGTAATATAAATATTTCTGCATTCTAACAAACTCAAAATTAAAAGAAATTCTTTCTCATAAATGATTGATCATAAACAGTTCTTTTAATTCTAATGAAAACTTTAGGTGTTTATTTGTAATTTGTGGTTTATTTAAAGAAAATGATTGTAGGATACCGAAACACATTAAACATTTAAGGTATGTAATTTATTTCAGGGAATGAAAATTTCAGAATTATTCAGTAATTACAGCCTAATATTAAAAGATACGTTTCATTGTTTATTTATTGATTCTTATATAGGGAAATCTTTCGAAATTTTCTGTATTTGTTAATATCAATTTATACAACCTGTTAAATTATACGTATAAATATAAGAGATTAAATTCTTATATATGACGTTTATTTCTTTTTTTAGACAACAACTACGGATGCTAGACTGTTAACCACCGTAATTCCTAAGGTTAGTAAAATAAAAACAATTTTGCTATTATGAGATTTTAAAAACATTGTTACAAAATTCATTTTTCTTATTTCTTATATAAACATACATAAAATTATATATGAAAGTAATTTCTTATGTTGCTTTGACATTTTTTCGTTTACTGTGACCAAAATTGTAACATGCAAAGAGGTAGGGAAATTGACGTTGTCGTCCTGATATATCTGTCCAATTTTGTAGCTGACCTTTATTTATCGAACTAAGCCGGTACGAGAGTTCCTTGATATTTTATTCCTACCGTTTCCAACGAAGGCCCATCTGAATAATCGTTGCATGGTTTAGAGTTTCATGTTCGGAAAGAACGCTCTCTTCTCCCAATGCCGTTCGTTTTTTTTATCAACTAAAAATTCTTACAAAATTCGGCGTAAATATTAAAGTGGGACTCTACTTTTATCTTCTTAATTTTACATTTTATACACGGCTGCCAAGAAGGGTTATGTGTTTGACACATATCTGGGTACGTGGATTTATTTTTACCCTCGAGAAATACCCACGGCTAGATGGATTTTAATGAATGAGTTCTCTATCAAATCGTGTTAACCGTCCGATGGTTATATGCTAGCTTTTATTTTTATAAATTCAAAATGGCGGCCGTAAAATACAAAATGGCAATAGAGACGAAAAACATTTTACGCAATATATTGAGTGGCATACCTTTGGATAGGTCTTTCAAAATGAAGAAAATGTTTCATTGACTATTTCACAGTCAGAATCTCCGTTTAAATATTACACTGCCTGGAAGTTGTGTAGGTAGGATCTCTAGTTTTACTGCAGCTTTAACTTTCATTAACGTCTATAGGCGTCATCAAAACAGTGTTTATAGATAGGAACTAACAATTAAACACATTTTTAAAAACATGAATACAAGTAAATACAAAAAATATGTAAGTTATATAAAAAATAGTTTCACGTTGATGAGAAATAGTTAATCACTTCGCTTTTTACGCAGTCGGGTTTTTTCGATTTTTTAAATTTAATTTTTACTTGTATAATGGTATTGTTCTGTGGTTTCACTAGTCCTACCTCATTCTATATAGCATCACTTACGGTAACTTCATGATTTGACATTAAACTATACATATGATTTAACAATAAATGTCCGCTAGACGAAGTCAATAAAACTTTTAACGTAAATGTAATAAAAAGTGCTTATTTTCTCATTAGTTTTTATTTACCTTCTAAAGACATTTCATTAATTTGATTATATGATTTAAACCTCCCATGTTTTAAGTATGAGGAATATTGATTGAAATTCACACAGTAAATATAATCAGTCAACATGAAATTATCACCTGAATCTAAAAACTTCCCCATTAGGAAAAGTTTATTCTTATTTATTTCAATACTGCCAAACTACTTTTCCTGATTTCCACTTCTTACTATTTATGATATTGGAAATTGTATATCACGCGAAATCTAAAAAATTCATTTGTTAATTATTGAAGATTAATTGTGATTTGTTTGAACAATACTTTAAAGTCACAATACATATTGTGTTTATTATCATTTTCCACAAACTCGTCTTTAATCATGTACCCGATACAACTGTATAAAGAATATATTAACCATTTTGAACTCCTTTGTCGCCGTTGCGGCGAAATCATCTTTCTTTGCGAAATTTGTTCGGGACGCCATTAATTAAGGGAAATAAAATTTGCCTTATTAACCAGAGCACGTTTGAAATTGTGTACATGAAAGAAGCTTGTGTAAGAGATATCGGAGTCGAAAGGGTTAAGTAAACTAAATAAAAATATATGAAAAAACGCCACATTTACTTAAAAATATAGCTATTCTACAGAAAATATATGTTTCGTGTTACACATTTCTTTACAAAACAATCGTCTACCTAATTCAGACTCTAAATTAGAGATCGTGATAAATCATAATTCTATGTTTGGTAAGACTAACTATATATTTTTCATATACTTGTAAAATCCCTTGCTACTTCTTTCCAACTGACAAAATATTAATTTTGATTAATTAAAAGATGTATTTTCGCATTTCTATTTTTGTTTATCAACAGTAAATTCCACGATTCTTTATTTCATTTAACAATTAAATATGTGATTTTCAAAGTAATATAAATATTTCTGCATTCTAACAAACTCAAAATTAAAAGAAATTCTTTCTCATAAATGATTGATCATAAACAGTTCTTTTAATTCTAATGAAAACTTTAGGTGTTTATTTGTAATTTGTGGTTTATTTAAAGAAAATGATTGTAGGATACCGAAACACATTAAACATTTAAGGTATGTAATTTATTTAAGGGAATGAAAATTTCAGAATTATTCAGTAATTACAGCCTAATATTAAAAGATACGTTTCATTGTTTATTTATTGATTCATATATAGGGAAATCTTTCGAAATTTTCTGTATTTGTTAATATCAATTTATACAACCTGTTAAATTATACGTATAAATATAAGAGATTAAATTCTTATATATGACGTTTATTTCTTTTTTTAGACAACAACTACGGATGCTAGACTGTTAACCACCGTAATTCCTAAGGTTAGTAAAATAAAAACAATTTTGCTATTATGAGATTTTAAAAACATTGTTACAAAATTCATTTTTCTTATTTCTTATATAAACATACATAAAATTATATATGAAAGTAATTTCTTATGTTGCTTTGACATTTTTTCGTTTACTGTGACCAAAATTGTAACATACAAAGAGGTAGGGAAATTGACGTTGTCGTCCTGATATATTTGTCCAATTTTGTAGCTGACCTTTATTTATCGAACTAAGCCGGTACGAGAGTTCCTTGATATTTTATTCCTACCGTTTTCAACGAAGGCCCATCTGAATAATCGTTGCATGGTTTAGAGTTTCATGTTCGGAAAGAACGCTCTCTTCTCCCAATGCCGTTCGTTTTTTTTATCAACTAAAAATTCTTCCAAAATTCGGCGTAAATATTAAAGTGGGACTCTACTTTTATCTTCTTTGATTTTACATTTTATACACGGCTGCCAAGAAGGGTTATGTGTTTGACACATATCTGGGTACGTGGATTTATTTTTACCCTCGAGAAATACCCACGGCTAGATGGATTTTAATGAATGAGTTCTCTATCAAATCGTGTTAACCGTCCGATGGTTATATGCTAGCTTTTATTTTTATAAATTCAAAATGGCGGCCTTAAAATACAAAATGGCAATAGAGACGAAAAACATTTTACGCAATATATTGAGTGGCATACCTTTGGATAGGTCTTTCAAAATGAAGAAAATGTTTCATTGACTATTTCACAGTCAGAATCTCCGTTTAAATATTACACTGCCTGGAAGTTGTGTAGGTAGGATCTCTAGTTTTACTGCAGCTTTAACTTTCATTAACGTCTATAGGCGTCATCAAAACAGTGTTTATAGATAGGAACTAACAATTAAACACATTTTTAAAAACATCAATACAAGTAAATACAAAAAATATGTAAGTTATATAAAAAATAGTTTCACGTTGATGAGAAATAGTTAATCACTTCGCTTTTTACGCAGTCGGGTTTTTTCGATTTTTTAAATTTAATTTTTACTTGTATAATGGTATTGTTCTGTGGTTTCACTAATCCTACCTCATTCTATATAGCATCACTTACGGTAACTTCATGATTTGACATTAAACTATACATATGATTTAACAATAAATGTCCGCTAGACGAAGTCAATAAAACTTTTAACGTAAATGTAATCAAAAAGTGCTTATTTTCTCATTAGTTTTTATTTACCTTCTAAAGACATTTCATTAATTTGATTATATGATTTAAACCTCCCATGTTTTAAGTATGAGGAATATTGATTGAAATTCACACAGTAAATATAATCAGTCAACATGAAATTATCACCTGAATCTAAAAACTTCCCCATTAGGAAAAGTTAATTCTTATTTATTTCAATACTGCCAAACTACTTTTCCTGATTTCCACTTCTTATTATTTATGATATTGGAAATTGTATATCACGCGAAATCTAAAAAATTCATTTGTTAATTATTGAAGATTAATTGTGATTTGTTTGAACAATACTTTAAAGTCACAATACATATTGTGTTTCTTATCATTTTGCACAAACTCGTCTTTAATCATGTACTCGATACAACTATATAAGGAATATATTAACCATTTTGAACTCCTTTGTCGCCGTTTCGGCGAAATCATCTTTCTTTGCGAAATTTGTTTGGGACGCCATTAATTAAGGGAAATAAAATTTGCCTTATTAACCAGAGCACGTTTGAAATTGTGTACTTGAAAGAAGCTTGTGTAAGAGATATCGGAGTCGAAAGGGTTAAGTAAACTAAATAAAAATATATGAAAAAACGCCACATTTACTTAAAAAATATAGCTATTCTACAGAAAATATATGTTTCGTGTTACACATTTCTTTACAAAACAATCGTCTACCTAATTCAGACTCTAAATTAGAGATCGTGATAAATCATAATTCTATGTTTGGTAAGACTAACTATATATTTTTCATATACTTGTAAAATCCCTTGCTACTTCTTTCCAACTGACAAAATATTAATTTTGATTAATTAAAAGATGTATTTTCGCATTTCTATTTTTGTTTATCAACAGTAAATTCCACGATTCTTTATTTCATTTAACAATTAAATATGTGATTTTCAAAGTAATATAAATATTTCTGCATTCTAACAAACTCAAAATTAAAAGAAATTCTTTCTCATAAATGATTGATCATAAACAGTTCTTTTAATTCTAATGAAAACTTTAGGTGTTTATTTGTAATTTGTGGTTTATTTAAAGAAAATGATTGTAGGATACCGAAACACATTAAACATTTAAGGTATCTAATTTATTTCAGGGAATGAAAATTTCAGAATTATTCAGTAATTACAGCCTAATATTAAAAGATACGTTTCATTGTTTATTTATTGATTCATATATAGGGAAATCTTTCGAAATTTTCTGTATTTGTTAATATCAATTTATACAACCTGTTAAATTATACGTATAAATATAAGAGATTAAATTCTTATATATGACGTTTATTTCTTTTTTTAGACAACAACTACGGATGCTAGACTGTTAACCACCGTAATTCCTAAGGTTAGTAAAATAAAAACAATTTTGCTATTATGAGATTTTAAAAACATTGTTACAAAATTCATTTTTCTTATTTCTTATATAAACATACATAAAATTATATATGAAAGTAATTTCTTATGTTGCTTTGACATTTTTTCGTTTACTGTGACCAAAATTGTAACGTGCAAAGAGGTAGGGAAATTGACGTTGTCGTCCTGATATATTTGTCCAATTTTGTAGCTGACCTTTATTTATCGAACTAAGCCGGTACGAGAGTTACTTGATATTTTATTCCTACCGTTTCCAACGAAGGCCCATCTGAATAATCGTTGCATGGTTTAGAGTTTCATGTTCGGAAAGAACGCTCTCTTCTCCCAATGCCGTTCGTTTTTTTTATCAACTAAAAATTCTTCCAAAATTCGGCGTAAATATTAAAGTGGGACTCTACTTTTATCTTCTTTGATTTTACATTTTATACACGGCTGCCAAGAAGGTTTAGGTGTTTGACACATATCTGGGTACGTGGATTTATTTTTACCCTCGAGAAATACCCACGGCTAGATGGATTTTAATGAATGAGTTCTCTATCAAATCGTGTTAACCGTCCGATGGTTATATGCTAGCTTTTATTTTTATAAATTCAAAATGGCGGCCGTAAAATATAAAATGGCAATAGAGACGAAAAACATTTTACGCAATATATTGAGTGGCATACCTTTGGATAGGTCTTTCAAAATGAAGAAAATGTTTCATTGACTATTTCACAGTCAGAATCTCCGTTTAAATATTACACTGCCTGGAAGTTGTGTAGGTAGGATCTCTAGTTTTACTGCAGCTTTAACTTTCATTAACGTCTATAGGCGTCATCAAAACAGTGTTTATAGATAGGAACTAACAATTAAGCACATTTTTAAAAACATCAATACAAGTAAATACAAAAAATATGTAAGTTATATAAAAAAATAGTTTCACGTTAATGAGAAATAATTAATCACTTCGCTTTTTACGCAGTCGGGTTTTTTCGATTTTTTAAATTTAATTTTTACTTGTATAATGGTATTGTTCTGTGGTTTCACTAGTCCTACCTCATTCTATACAGCATCACTTACGGTAACTTCATGATTTGACATTAAACTATACATATGATTTAACAATAAATGTCCGCTAGACGTAGTCAATAAAAATTTATAACGTAAATGTAATCAAAAAGTGCTTATTTTCTCATTAGTTTTTATTTACCTTCTAAAGACAATTCATTAATTTGATTATATGATTTAAACCTCCCATGTTTTAAGTATGAGGAATATTGATTGAAATTCACACTGTAAATATAATGAGTCAACATGAAATTATCACCTGAATCTAAAAACTTCCCCATTAGGAAAAGTTAATTCTTATTTATTTCAATACTGCCAAACTACTTTTCCTGATTTCCACTTCTTACTATTTATGATATTGGAAATTGTATATCACGCGAAATCTAAAAAATTCATTTGTTAATTATTGAAGATTAATTGTGATTTGTTTGAACAATACTTTAAAATCACAATACATATTGTGTTTCTTATCATTTTGCACAAACTCGTCTTTAATCATGTACTCGATACAACTATATAAGGAATATATTAACCATTTTGAACTCCTTTGTCGCCGTTTCGGCGAAATCATCTTTCTTTGCGAAATTTGTTTGGGACGCCATTAATTAAGGGAAATAAAATTTGCCTTATTAACCAGAGCACGTTTGAAATTGTGTACTTGAAAGAAGCTTGTGTAAGAGATATCGGAGTCGAAAGGGTTAAGTAAACTAAATAAAAATATATGAAAAAACGCCACATTTACTTAAAAAATATAGCTATTCTACAGAAAATATATGTTTCGTGTTACACATTTCTTTACAAAACAATCGTCTACCTAATTCAGACTCTAAATTAGAGATCGTGATAAATCATAATTCTATGTTTGGTAAGACTAACTATATATTTTTCATATACTTGTAAAATCCCTTGCTACTTCTTTCCAACTGACAAAATATTAATTTTGATTAATTAAAAGATGTATTTTCGCATTTCTATTTTTGTTTATCAACAGTAAATTCCACGATTCTTTATTTCATTTAACAATTAAATATGTGATTTTCAAAGTAATATAAATATTTCTGCATTCTAACAAACTCAAAATTAAAAGAAATTCTTTCTCATAAATGATTGATCATAAACAGTTCTTTTAATTCTAATGAAAACTTTAGGTTGTTTATTTGTAATTTGTGGTTTATTTAAAGAAAATGATTGTAGGATACCGAAACACATTAAACATTTAAGGTATCTAATTTATTTCAGGGAATGAAAATTTCAGAATTATTCAGTAATTACAGCCTAATATTAAAAGATACGTTTCATTGTTTATTTATTGATTCATATATAGGGAAATCTTTCGAAATTTTCTGTATTTGTTAATATCAATTTATACAACCTGTTAAATTATACGTATAAATATAAGAGATTAAATTCTTATATATGACGTTTATTTCTTTTTTTAGACAACAACTACGGATGCTAGACTGTTAACCACCGTAATTCCTAAGGTTAGTAAAATAAAAACAATTTTGCTATTATGAGATTTTAAAAACATTGTTACAAAATTCATTTTTCTTATTTCTTATATAAACATACATAAAATTATATATGAAAGTAATTTCTTATGTTGCTTTGACATTTTTTCGTTTACTGTGACCAAAATTGTAACGTGCAAAGAGGTAGGGAAATTGACGTTGTCGTCCTGATATATTTGTCCAATTTTGTAGCTGACCTTTATTTATCGAACTAAGCCGGTACGAGAGTTCCTTGATATTTTATTCCTACCGTTTCCAACGAAGGCCCATCTGAATAATCGTTGCATGGTTTAGAGTTTCATGTTCGGAAAGAACGCTCTCTTCTCCCAATGCCGTTCGTTTTCTTTATCAACTAAAAATTCTTCCAAAATTCTGCGTAAATATTAAAGTGGGACTCTACTTTTATCTTCTTTGATTTTACATTTTATACACGGCTGCCAAGAAGGGTTATGTGTTTGACACATATCTGGGTACGTGGATTTATTTTTACCCTCGAGAAATACCCACGGCTAGATGGATTTTAATGAATGAGTTCTCTATCAAATCGTGTTAACCGTCCGATGGTTATATGCTAGCTTTTATTTTTATAAACTCAAAATGGCGGCCGTAAAATACAAAATGGCAATAGAGACGAAAAACATTTTACGCAATATATTGAGTGGCATACCTTTGGATAGGTCTTTCAAAATGAAGAAAATGTTTCATTGACTATTTCACAGTCAGAATCTCCGTTTAAATATTACACTGCCTGGAAGTTGTGTAGGTAGGATCTCTAGTTTTACTGCAGCTTTAACTTTCATTAACGTCTATAGGCGTCATCAAAACAGTGTTTATAGATAGGAACTAACAATTAAACACATTTTTAAAAACATCAATACAAGTAAATACAAAAAATATGTAAGTTATATAAAAAATAGTTTCACGTTGATGAGAAATAGTTAATCACTTCGCTTTTTACGCAGTCGGGTTTTTTCGATTTTTTAAATTTAATTTTTACTTGTATAATGGTATTGTTCTGTGGTTTCAGTAGTCCTACCTCATTCTATATAGCATCACTTACGGTAACTTCATGATTTGACATTAAACTATACATATGATTTAACAATAAATGTCCGCTAGACGAAGTCAATAAAACTTTTAACGTAAATGTAATCAAAAAGTGCTTATTTTCTCATTAGTTTTTATTTACCTTCTAAAGACAATTCATTAATTTGATTATATGATTTAAACCTCCCATGTTTTAAGTATGAGGAATATTGATTGAAATTCACACAGTAAATATAATCAGTCAACATGAAATTATCACCTGAATCTAAAAACTTCCCCATTAGGAAAAGTTAATTCTTATTTATTTCAATACTGCCAAACTACTTTTCCTGATTTCCACTTCTTACTATTTATGATATTGGAAATTGTATATCACGCGAAATCTAAAAAATTCATTTGTTAATTATTGAAGATTAATTGTGATTTGTTTGAACAATACTTTAAAGTCACAATACATATTGTGTTTCTTATCATTTTCCACAAACTCGTCTTTAATCATGTACCCGATACAACTGTATAAGGAATATATTAACCATTTTGAACTCCTTTGTCGCCGTTGCGGCGAAATCATCTTTCTTTGCGAAATTTGTTTGGGACGCCATTTATTAAGGGAAATAAAATTTGCCTTATTAACCAGAGCACGTTTGAAATTGTGTACTTGAAAGAAGCTTGTGTAAGAGATATCGGAGTCGAAAGGGTTAAGTAAACTAAATAAAAATATATGAAAAAACGCCACATTTACTTAAAAATATAGCTATTCTACAGAAAATATATGTTTCGTGTTACACATTTCTTTACAAAACAATCGTCTACCTAATTCAGACTCTAAATTAGAGATCGTGATAAATCATAATTCTATGTTTGGTAAGACTAACTATATATTTTTCATATACTTGTAAAATCCCTTGCTACTTCTTTCCAACTGACAAAATATTAATTTTGATTAATTAAAAGATGTATTTTCGCATTTCTATTTTTGTTTATCAACAGTAAATTCCACGATTCTTTATTTCATTTAACAATTAAATATGTGATTTTCAAAGTAATATAAATATTTCTGCATTCTAACAAACTCAAAATTAAAAGAAATTCTTTCTCATAAATGATTGATCATAAACAGTTCTTTTAATTCTAATGAAAACTTTAGGTGTTTATTTGTAATTTGTGGTTTATTTAAAGAAAATGATTGTAGGATACCGAAACACATTAAACATTTAAGGTATCTAATTTATTTCAGGGAATGAAAATTTCAGAATTATTCAGTAATTACAGCCTAATATTAAAAGATACGTCTCATTGTTTATTTATTGATTCATATATAGGGAAATCTTTCGAAATTTTCTGTATTTGTTAATATCAATTTATCCAACCTGTTAAATTATACGTATAAATATAAGAGATTAAATTCTGATATATGACGTTTATTTCTTTTTTTAGACAACAACTACGGATGCTAGACTGTTAACCACCGTAATTCCTAAGGTTAGTAAAATAAAAACAATTTTGCTATTATGAGATTTTAAAAACATTGTTACAAAATTCATTTTTCTTATTTCTTATATAAACATACATAAAATTATATATGAAAGTAATTTCTTATATTGCTTTGACATTTTTTCGTTTACTGTGACCAAAATTGTAACGTGCAAAGAGGTAGGGAAATTGACGTTGTCGTCCTGATATATTTGTCCAATTTTGTAGCTGACCTTTATTTATCGAACTAAGCCGGTACGAGAGTTACTTGATATTTTATTCCTACCGTTTCCAACGAAGGCCCATCTGAATAATCGTTGCATGGTTTAGAGTTTCATGTTCGGAAAGAACGCTCTCTTCTCCCAATGCCGTTCGTTTTTTTTATCAACTAAAAATTCTTCCAAAATTCGGCGTAAATATTAAAGTGGGACTCTACTTTTATCTTCTTTGATTTTACATTTTATACACGGCTGCCAAGAAGGGTTAGGTGTTTGACACATATCTGGGTACGTGGATTTATTTTTACCCTCGAGAAATACCCACGGCTAGATGGATTTTAATGAATGAGTTCTCTATCAAATCGTGTTAACCGTCCGATGGTTATATGCTAGCTTTTATTTTTATAAATTCAAAATGGCGGCCGTAAAATATAAAATGGCAATAGAGACGAAAAACATTTTACGCAATATATTGAGTGGCATACCTTTGGATAGGTCTTTCAAAATGAAGAAAATGTTTCATTGACTATTTCACAGTCAGAATCTCCGTTTAAATATTACACTGCCTGGAAGTTGTGTAGGTAGGATCTCTAGTTTTACTGCAGCTTTAACTTTCAATAACGTCTATAGGCGTCATCAAAACAGTGTTTATAGATAGGAACTAACAATTAAGCACATTTTTAAAAACATCAATACAAGTAAATACAAAAAATATGTAAGTTATATAAAAAAATAGTTTCACGTTGATGAGAAATAATTAATCACTTCGCTTTTTACGCAGTCGGGTTTTTTCGATTTTTTAAATTTAATTTTTACTTGTATAATGGTATTGTTCTGTGGTTTCACTAGTCCTACCTCATTCTATATAGCATCACTTACGGTAACTTCATGATTTGACATTAAACTATACATATGATTTAACAATAAATGTCCGCTAGACGAAGTCAATAAAACTTTTAACGTAAATGTAATCAAAAAGTGCTTATTTTCTCATTAGTTTTTATTTACCTTCTAAAGACAATTCATTAATTTGATTATATGATTTAAACCTCCCATGTTTTAAGTATGAGGAATATTGATTGAAATTCACACAGTAAATATAATCAGTCAACATGAAATTATCACCTGAATCTAAAAACTTCCCCATTAGGAAAAGTTAATTCTTATTTATTTCAATACTGCCAAACTACTTTTCCTGATTTCCACTTCTTACTATTTATGATATTGGAAATTGTATATCACGCGAAATCTAAAATATTCATTTGTTAATTATTGAAGATTAATTGTGATTTCTTTGAACAATACTTTAAAGTCACAATACATATTGTGTTTCTTATCATTTTCCACAAACTCGTCTTTAATCATGTACCCGATACAACTATATAAGGAATATATTAACCATTTTGAACTCCTTTGTCGCCGTTGCGGCGAAATCATCTTTCTTTGCGAAATTTGTTTGGGACGCCATTAATTAAGGGAAATAAAATTTGCCTTATTAACCAGAGCACGTTTGAAATTGTGTACTTGAAAGAAGCTTGTGCAAGAGATATCGGAGTCGAAAGGGTTAAGTAAACTAAATAAAAATATATGAAAAAACGCCACATTTACTTAAAAAATATAGCTATTCTACAGAAAATATATGTTTCGTGTTACACATTTCTTTACAAAACAATCGTCTACCTAATTCAGACTCTAAATTAGAGATCGTGATAAATCATAATTCTATGTTTGGTAAGACTAACTATATATTTTTCATATACTTGTAAAATCCCTTGCTACTTCTTTCCAACTGACAAAATATTAATTTTGATTAATTAAAAGATGTATTTTCGCATTTCTATTTTTGTTTATCAACAGTAAATTCCACGATTCTTTATTTCATTTAACAATTAAATATGTGATTTTCAAAGTAATATAAATATTTCTGCATTCTAACAAACTCAAAATTAAAAGAAATTCTTTCTCATAAATGATTGATCATAAACAGTTCTTTTAATTCTAATGAAAACTTTAGGTGTTTATTTGTAATTTGTGGTTTATTTAAAGAAAATGATTGTAGGATACCGAAACACATTAAACATTTAAGGTATCTAATTTATTTCAGGGAATGAAAATTTCAGAATTATTCAGTAATTACAGCCTAATATTAAAAGATACGTCTCATTGTTTATTTATTGATTCATATATAGGGAAATCTTTCGAAATTTTCTGTATTTGTTAATATCAATTTATCCAACCTGTTAAATTATACGTATAAATATAAGAGATTAAATTCTTATATATGACGTTTATTTCTTTTTTTAGACAACAACTACGGATGCTAGACTGTTAACCACCGTAATTCCTAAGGTTAGTAAAATAAAAACAATTTTGCTATTATGAGATTTTAAAAACATTGTTACAAAATTCATTTTTCTTATTTCTTATATAAACATACATAAAATTATATATGAAAGTAATTTCTTATATTGCTTTGACATTTTTTCGTTTACTGTGACCAAAATTGTAACGTGCAAAGAGGTAGGGAAATTGACGTTGTCGTCCTGATATATTTGTCCAATTTTGTAGCTGACCTTTATTTATCGAACTAAGCCGGTACGAGAGTTACTTGATATTTTATTCCTACCGTTTCCAACGAAGGCCCATCTGAATAATCGTTGCATGGTTTAGAGTTTCATGTTCGGAAAGAACGCTCTCTTCTCCCAATGCCGTTCGTTTTTTTTATCAACTAAAAATTCTTCCAAAATTCGGCGTAAATATTAAAGTGGGACTCTACTTTTATCTTCTTTGATTTTACATTTTATACACGGCTGCCAAGAAGGGTTAGGTGTTTGACACATATCTGGGTACGTGGATTTATTTTTACCCTCGAGAAATACCCACGGCTAGATGGATTTTAATGAATGAGTTCTCTATCAAATCGTGTTAACCGTCCGATGGTTATATGCTAGCTTTTATTTTTATAAATTCAAAATGGCGGCCGTAAAATATAAAATGGCAATAGAGACGAAAAACATTTTACGCAATATATTGAGTGGCATACCTTTGGATAGGTCTTTCAAAATGAAGAAAATGTTTCATTGACTATTTCACAGTCAGAATCTCCGTTTAAATATTACACTGCCTGGAAGTTGTGTAGGTAGGATCTCTAGTTTTACTGCAGCTTTAACTTTCATTAACGTCTATAGGCGTCATCAAAACAGTGTTTATAGATAGGAACTAACAATTAAACACATTTTTAAAAACATGAATACAAGTAAATACAAAAAATATGTAAGTTATATAAAAAATAGTTTCACGTTGATGAGAAATAGTTAATCACTTCGCTTTTTACGCAGTCGGGTTTTTTCGATTTTTTAAATTTAATTTTTACTTGTATAATGGTATTGTTCTGTGGTTTCACTAGTCCTACCTCATTCTATATAGCATCACTTACGGTAACTTCATGATTTGACATTAAACTATACATATGATTTAACAATAAATGTCCGCTAGACGAAGTCAATAAAACTTTTAACGTAAATGTAATAAAAAGTGCTTATTTTCTCATTAGTTTTTATTTACCTTCTAAAGACATTTCATTAATTTGATTATATGATTTAAACCTCCCATGTTTTAAGTATGAGGAATATTGATTGAAATTCACACAGTAAATATAATCAGTCAACATGAAATTATCACCTGAATCTAAAAACTTCCCCATTAGGAAAAGTTTATTCTTATTTATTTCAATACTGCCAAACTACTTTTCCTGATTTCCACTTCTTACTATTTATGATATTGGAAATTGTATATCACGCGAAATCTAAAAAATTCATTTGTTAATTATTGAAGATTAATTGTGATTTGTTTGAACAATACTTTAAAGTCACAATACATATTGTGTTTATTATCATTTTCCACAAACTCGTCTTTAATCATGTACCCGATACAACTGTATAAAGAATATATTAACCATTTTGAACTCCTTTGTCGCCGTTGCGGCGAAATCATCTTTCTTTGCGAAATTTGTTCGGGACGCCATTAATTAAGGGAAATAAAATTTGCCTTATTAACCAGAGCACGTTTGAAATTGTGTACATGAAAGAAGCTTGTGTAAGAGATATCGGAGTCGAAAGGGTTAAGTAAACTAAATAAAAATATATGAAAAAACGCCACATTTACTTAAAAATATAGCTATTCTACAGAAAATATATGTTTCGTGTTACACATTTCTTTACAAAACAATCGTCTACCTAATTCAGACTCTAAATTAGAGATCGTGATAAATCATAATTCTATGTTTGGTAAGACTAACTATATATTTTTCATATACTTGTAAAATCCCTTGCTACTTCTTTCCAACTGACAAAATATTAATTTTGATTAATTAAAAGATGTATTTTCGCATTTCTATTTTTGTTTATCAACAGTAAATTCCACGATTCTTTATTTCATTTAACAATTAAATATGTGATTTTCAAAGTAATATAAATATTTCTGCATTCTAACAAACTCAAAATTAAAAGAAATTCTTTCTCATAAATGATTGATCATAAACAGTTCTTTTAATTCTAATGAAAACTTTAGGTGTTTATTTGTAATTTGTGGTTTATTTAAAGAAAATGATTGTAGGATACCGAAACACATTAAACATTTAAGGTATGTAATTTATTTAAGGGAATGAAAATTTCAGAATTATTCAGTAATTACAGCCTAATATTAAAAGATACGTTTCATTGTTTATTTATTGATTCATATATAGGGAAATCTTTCGAAATTTTCTGTATTTGTTAATATCAATTTATACAACCTGTTAAATTATACGTATAAATATAAGAGATTAAATTCTTATATATGACGTTTATTTCTTTTTTTAGACAACAACTACGGATGCTAGACTGTTAACCACCGTAATTCCTAAGGTTAGTAAAATAAAAACAATTTTGCTATTATGAGATTTTAAAAACATTGTTACAAAATTCATTTTTCTTATTTCTTATATAAACATACATAAAATTATATATGAAAGTAATTTCTTATGTTGCTTTGACATTTTTTCGTTTACTGTGACCAAAATTGTAACATACAAAGAGGTAGGGAAATTGACGTTGTCGTCCTGATATATTTGTCCAATTTTGTAGCTGACCTTTATTTATCGAACTAAGCCGGTACGAGAGTTCCTTGATATTTTATTCCTACCGTTTTCAACGAAGGCCCATCTGAATAATCGTTGCATGGTTTAGAGTTTCATGTTCGGAAAGAACGCTCTCTTCTCCCAATGCCGTTCGTTTTTTTTATCAACTAAAAATTCTTCCAAAATTCGGCGTAAATATTAAAGTGGGACTCTACTTTTATCTTCTTTGATTTTACATTTTATACACGGCTGCCAAGAAGGGTTATGTGTTTGACACATATCTGGGTACGTGGATTTATTTTTACCCTCGAGAAATACCCACGGCTAGATGGATTTTAATGAATGAGTTCTCTATCAAATCGTGTTAACCGTCCGATGGTTATATGCTAGCTTTTATTTTTATAAATTCAAAATGGCGGCCTTAAAATACAAAATGGCAATAGAGACGAAAAACATTTTACGCAATATATTGAGTGGCATACCTTTGGATAGGTCTTTCAAAATGAAGAAAATGTTTCATTGACTATTTCACAGTCAGAATCTCCGTTTAAATATTACACTGCCTGGAAGTTGTGTAGGTAGGATCTCTAGTTTTACTGCAGCTTTAACTTTCATTAACGTCTATAGGCGTCATCAAAACAGTGTTTATAGATAGGAACTAACAATTAAACACATTTTTAAAAACATCAATACAAGTAAATACAAAAAATATGTAAGTTATATAAAAAATAGTTTCACGTTGATGAGAAATAGTTAATCACTTCGCTTTTTACGCAGTCGGGTTTTTTCGATTTTTTAAATTTAATTTTTACTTGTATAATGGTATTGTTCTGTGGTTTCACTAATCCTACCTCATTCTATATAGCATCACTTACGGTAACTTCATGATTTGACATTAAACTATACATATGATTTAACAATAAATGTCCGCTAGACGAAGTCAATAAAACTTTTAACGTAAATGTAATCAAAAAGTGCTTATTTTCTCATTAGTTTTTATTTACCTTCTAAAGACATTTCATTAATTTGATTATATGATTTAAACCTCCCATGTTTTAAGTATGAGGAATATTGATTGAAATTCACACAGTAAATATAATCAGTCAACATGAAATTATCACCTGAATCTAAAAACTTCCCCATTAGGAAAAGTTAATTCTTATTTATTTCAATACTGCCAAACTACTTTTCCTGATTTCCACTTCTTATTATTTATGATATTGGAAATTGTATATCACGCGAAATCTAAAAAATTCATTTGTTAATTATTGAAGATTAATTGTGATTTGTTTGAACAATACTTTAAAGTCACAATACATATTGTGTTTCTTATCATTTTGCACAAACTCGTCTTTAATCATGTACTCGATACAACTATATAAGGAATATATTAACCATTTTGAACTCCTTTGTCGCCGTTTCGGCGAAATCATCTTTCTTTGCGAAATTTGTTTGGGACGCCATTAATTAAGGGAAATAAAATTTGCCTTATTAACCAGAGCACGTTTGAAATTGTGTACTTGAAAGAAGCTTGTGTAAGAGATATCGGAGTCGAAAGGGTTAAGTAAACTAAATAAAAATATATGAAAAAACGCCACATTTACTTAAAAAATATAGCTATTCTACAGAAAATATATGTTTCGTGTTACACATTTCTTTACAAAACAATCGTCTACCTAATTCAGACTCTAAATTAGAGATCGTGATAAATCATAATTCTATGTTTGGTAAGACTAACTATATATTTTTCATATACTTGTAAAATCCCTTGCTACTTCTTTCCAACTGACAAAATATTAATTTTGATTAATTAAAAGATGTATTTTCGCATTTCTATTTTTGTTTATCAACAGTAAATTCCACGATTCTTTATTTCATTTAACAATTAAATATGTGATTTTCAAAGTAATATAAATATTTCTGCATTCTAACAAACTCAAAATTAAAAGAAATTCTTTCTCATAAATGATTGATCATAAACAGTTCTTTTAATTCTAATGAAAACTTTAGGTGTTTATTTGTAATTTGTGGTTTATTTAAAGAAAATGATTGTAGGATACCGAAACACATTAAACATTTAAGGTATCTAATTTATTTCAGGGAATGAAAATTTCAGAATTATTCAGTAATTACAGCCTAATATTAAAAGATACGTTTCATTGTTTATTTATTGATTCATATATAGGGAAATCTTTCGAAATTTTCTGTATTTGTTAATATCAATTTATACAACCTGTTAAATTATACGTATAAATATAAGAGATTAAATTCTTATATATGACGTTTATTTCTTTTTTTAGACAACAACTACGGATGCTAGACTGTTAACCACCGTAATTCCTAAGGTTAGTAAAATAAAAACAATTTTGCTATTATGAGATTTTAAAAACATTGTTACAAAATTCATTTTTCTTATTTCTTATATAAACATACATAAAATTATATATGAAAGTAATTTCTTATGTTGCTTTGACATTTTTTCGTTTACTGTGACCAAAATTGTAACGTGCAAAGAGGTAGG
Organism: Maratus speciosus; assembly: GCA_963932465.1. Classification (NCBI taxonomy): domain Eukaryota; kingdom Metazoa; phylum Arthropoda; class Arachnida; order Araneae; family Salticidae; genus Maratus; species Maratus speciosus. The sequence goes on along the minus strand of OZ010796.1, from coordinate 301,784,469 downwards.
GAAATTGACGTTGTCGTCCTGATATATTTGTCCAATTTTGTAGCTGACCTTTATTTATCGAACTAAGCCGGTACGAGAGTTACTTGATATTTTATTCCTACCGTTTCCAACGAAGGCCCATCTGAATAATCGTTGCATGGTTTAGAGTTTCATGTTCGGAAAGAACGCTCTCTTCTCCCAATGCCGTTCGTTTTTTTTATCAACTAAAAATTCTTCCAAAATTCGGCGTAAATATTAAAGTGGGACTCTACTTTTATCTTCTTTGATTTTACATTTTATACACGGCTGCCAAGAAGGTTTAGGTGTTTGACACATATCTGGGTACGTGGATTTATTTTTACCCTCGAGAAATACCCACGGCTAGATGGATTTTAATGAATGAGTTCTCTATCAAATCGTGTTAACCGTCCGATGGTTATATGCTAGCTTTTATTTTTATAAATTCAAAATGGCGGCCGTAAAATATAAAATGGCAATAGAGACGAAAAACATTTTACGCAATATATTGAGTGGCATACCTTTGGATAGGTCTTTCAAAATGAAGAAAATGTTTCATTGACTATTTCACAGTCAGAATCTCCGTTTAAATATTACACTGCCTGGAAGTTGTGTAGGTAGGATCTCTAGTTTTACTGCAGCTTTAACTTTCATTAACGTCTATAGGCGTCATCAAAACAGTGTTTATAGATAGGAACTAACAATTAAGCACATTTTTAAAAACATCAATACAAGTAAATACAAAAAATATGTAAGTTATATAAAAAAATAGTTTCACGTTAATGAGAAATAATTAATCACTTCGCTTTTTACGCAGTCGGGTTTTTTCGATTTTTTAAATTTAATTTTTACTTGTATAATGGTATTGTTCTGTGGTTTCACTAGTCCTACCTCATTCTATACAGCATCACTTACGGTAACTTCATGATTTGACATTAAACTATACATATGATTTAACAATAAATGTCCGCTAGACGTAGTCAATAAAAATTTATAACGTAAATGTAATCAAAAAGTGCTTATTTTCTCATTAGTTTTTATTTACCTTCTAAAGACAATTCATTAATTTGATTATATGATTTAAACCTCCCATGTTTTAAGTATGAGGAATATTGATTGAAATTCACACTGTAAATATAATGAGTCAACATGAAATTATCACCTGAATCTAAAAACTTCCCCATTAGGAAAAGTTAATTCTTATTTATTTCAATACTGCCAAACTACTTTTCCTGATTTCCACTTCTTACTATTTATGATATTGGAAATTGTATATCACGCGAAATCTAAAAAATTCATTTGTTAATTATTGAAGATTAATTGTGATTTGTTTGAACAATACTTTAAAATCACAATACATATTGTGTTTCTTATCATTTTGCACAAACTCGTCTTTAATCATGTACTCGATACAACTATATAAGGAATATATTAACCATTTTGAACTCCTTTGTCGCCGTTTCGGCGAAATCATCTTTCTTTGCGAAATTTGTTTGGGACGCCATTAATTAAGGGAAATAAAATTTGCCTTATTAACCAGAGCACGTTTGAAATTGTGTACTTGAAAGAAGCTTGTGTAAGAGATATCGGAGTCGAAAGGGTTAAGTAAACTAAATAAAAATATATGAAAAAACGCCACATTTACTTAAAAAATATAGCTATTCTACAGAAAATATATGTTTCGTGTTACACATTTCTTTACAAAACAATCGTCTACCTAATTCAGACTCTAAATTAGAGATCGTGATAAATCATAATTCTATGTTTGGTAAGACTAACTATATATTTTTCATATACTTGTAAAATCCCTTGCTACTTCTTTCCAACTGACAAAATATTAATTTTGATTAATTAAAAGATGTATTTTCGCATTTCTATTTTTGTTTATCAACAGTAAATTCCACGATTCTTTATTTCATTTAACAATTAAATATGTGATTTTCAAAGTAATATAAATATTTCTGCATTCTAACAAACTCAAAATTAAAAGAAATTCTTTCTCATAAATGATTGATCATAAACAGTTCTTTTAATTCTAATGAAAACTTTAGGTTGTTTATTTGTAATTTGTGGTTTATTTAAAGAAAATGATTGTAGGATACCGAAACACATTAAACATTTAAGGTATCTAATTTATTTCAGGGAATGAAAATTTCAGAATTATTCAGTAATTACAGCCTAATATTAAAAGATACGTTTCATTGTTTATTTATTGATTCATATATAGGGAAATCTTTCGAAATTTTCTGTATTTGTTAATATCAATTTATACAACCTGTTAAATTATACGTATAAATATAAGAGATTAAATTCTTATATATGACGTTTATTTCTTTTTTTAGACAACAACTACGGATGCTAGACTGTTAACCACCGTAATTCCTAAGGTTAGTAAAATAAAAACAATTTTGCTATTATGAGATTTTAAAAACATTGTTACAAAATTCATTTTTCTTATTTCTTATATAAACATACATAAAATTATATATGAAAGTAATTTCTTATGTTGCTTTGACATTTTTTCGTTTACTGTGACCAAAATTGTAACGTGCAAAGAGGTAGGGAAATTGACGTTGTCGTCCTGATATATTTGTCCAATTTTGTAGCTGACCTTTATTTATCGAACTAAGCCGGTACGAGAGTTCCTTGATATTTTATTCCTACCGTTTCCAACGAAGGCCCATCTGAATAATCGTTGCATGGTTTAGAGTTTCATGTTCGGAAAGAACGCTCTCTTCTCCCAATGCCGTTCGTTTTCTTTATCAACTAAAAATTCTTCCAAAATTCTGCGTAAATATTAAAGTGGGACTCTACTTTTATCTTCTTTGATTTTACATTTTATACACGGCTGCCAAGAAGGGTTATGTGTTTGACACATATCTGGGTACGTGGATTTATTTTTACCCTCGAGAAATACCCACGGCTAGATGGATTTTAATGAATGAGTTCTCTATCAAATCGTGTTAACCGTCCGATGGTTATATGCTAGCTTTTATTTTTATAAACTCAAAATGGCGGCCGTAAAATACAAAATGGCAATAGAGACGAAAAACATTTTACGCAATATATTGAGTGGCATACCTTTGGATAGGTCTTTCAAAATGAAGAAAATGTTTCATTGACTATTTCACAGTCAGAATCTCCGTTTAAATATTACACTGCCTGGAAGTTGTGTAGGTAGGATCTCTAGTTTTACTGCAGCTTTAACTTTCATTAACGTCTATAGGCGTCATCAAAACAGTGTTTATAGATAGGAACTAACAATTAAACACATTTTTAAAAACATCAATACAAGTAAATACAAAAAATATGTAAGTTATATAAAAAATAGTTTCACGTTGATGAGAAATAGTTAATCACTTCGCTTTTTACGCAGTCGGGTTTTTTCGATTTTTTAAATTTAATTTTTACTTGTATAATGGTATTGTTCTGTGGTTTCAGTAGTCCTACCTCATTCTATATAGCATCACTTACGGTAACTTCATGATTTGACATTAAACTATACATATGATTTAACAATAAATGTCCGCTAGACGAAGTCAATAAAACTTTTAACGTAAATGTAATCAAAAAGTGCTTATTTTCTCATTAGTTTTTATTTACCTTCTAAAGACAATTCATTAATTTGATTATATGATTTAAACCTCCCATGTTTTAAGTATGAGGAATATTGATTGAAATTCACACAGTAAATATAATCAGTCAACATGAAATTATCACCTGAATCTAAAAACTTCCCCATTAGGAAAAGTTAATTCTTATTTATTTCAATACTGCCAAACTACTTTTCCTGATTTCCACTTCTTACTATTTATGATATTGGAAATTGTATATCACGCGAAATCTAAAAAATTCATTTGTTAATTATTGAAGATTAATTGTGATTTGTTTGAACAATACTTTAAAGTCACAATACATATTGTGTTTCTTATCATTTTCCACAAACTCGTCTTTAATCATGTACCCGATACAACTGTATAAGGAATATATTAACCATTTTGAACTCCTTTGTCGCCGTTGCGGCGAAATCATCTTTCTTTGCGAAATTTGTTTGGGACGCCATTTATTAAGGGAAATAAAATTTGCCTTATTAACCAGAGCACGTTTGAAATTGTGTACTTGAAAGAAGCTTGTGTAAGAGATATCGGAGTCGAAAGGGTTAAGTAAACTAAATAAAAATATATGAAAAAACGCCACATTTACTTAAAAATATAGCTATTCTACAGAAAATATATGTTTCGTGTTACACATTTCTTTACAAAACAATCGTCTACCTAATTCAGACTCTAAATTAGAGATCGTGATAAATCATAATTCTATGTTTGGTAAGACTAACTATATATTTTTCATATACTTGTAAAATCCCTTGCTACTTCTTTCCAACTGACAAAATATTAATTTTGATTAATTAAAAGATGTATTTTCGCATTTCTATTTTTGTTTATCAACAGTAAATTCCACGATTCTTTATTTCATTTAACAATTAAATATGTGATTTTCAAAGTAATATAAATATTTCTGCATTCTAACAAACTCAAAATTAAAAGAAATTCTTTCTCATAAATGATTGATCATAAACAGTTCTTTTAATTCTAATGAAAACTTTAGGTGTTTATTTGTAATTTGTGGTTTATTTAAAGAAAATGATTGTAGGATACCGAAACACATTAAACATTTAAGGTATCTAATTTATTTCAGGGAATGAAAATTTCAGAATTATTCAGTAATTACAGCCTAATATTAAAAGATACGTCTCATTGTTTATTTATTGATTCATATATAGGGAAATCTTTCGAAATTTTCTGTATTTGTTAATATCAATTTATCCAACCTGTTAAATTATACGTATAAATATAAGAGATTAAATTCTGATATATGACGTTTATTTCTTTTTTTAGACAACAACTACGGATGCTAGACTGTTAACCACCGTAATTCCTAAGGTTAGTAAAATAAAAACAATTTTGCTATTATGAGATTTTAAAAACATTGTTACAAAATTCATTTTTCTTATTTCTTATATAAACATACATAAAATTATATATGAAAGTAATTTCTTATATTGCTTTGACATTTTTTCGTTTACTGTGACCAAAATTGTAACGTGCAAAGAGGTAGGGAAATTGACGTTGTCGTCCTGATATATTTGTCCAATTTTGTAGCTGACCTTTATTTATCGAACTAAGCCGGTACGAGAGTTACTTGATATTTTATTCCTACCGTTTCCAACGAAGGCCCATCTGAATAATCGTTGCATGGTTTAGAGTTTCATGTTCGGAAAGAACGCTCTCTTCTCCCAATGCCGTTCGTTTTTTTTATCAACTAAAAATTCTTCCAAAATTCGGCGTAAATATTAAAGTGGGACTCTACTTTTATCTTCTTTGATTTTACATTTTATACACGGCTGCCAAGAAGGGTTAGGTGTTTGACACATATCTGGGTACGTGGATTTATTTTTACCCTCGAGAAATACCCACGGCTAGATGGATTTTAATGAATGAGTTCTCTATCAAATCGTGTTAACCGTCCGATGGTTATATGCTAGCTTTTATTTTTATAAATTCAAAATGGCGGCCGTAAAATATAAAATGGCAATAGAGACGAAAAACATTTTACGCAATATATTGAGTGGCATACCTTTGGATAGGTCTTTCAAAATGAAGAAAATGTTTCATTGACTATTTCACAGTCAGAATCTCCGTTTAAATATTACACTGCCTGGAAGTTGTGTAGGTAGGATCTCTAGTTTTACTGCAGCTTTAACTTTCAATAACGTCTATAGGCGTCATCAAAACAGTGTTTATAGATAGGAACTAACAATTAAGCACATTTTTAAAAACATCAATACAAGTAAATACAAAAAATATGTAAGTTATATAAAAAAATAGTTTCACGTTGATGAGAAATAATTAATCACTTCGCTTTTTACGCAGTCGGGTTTTTTCGATTTTTTAAATTTAATTTTTACTTGTATAATGGTATTGTTCTGTGGTTTCACTAGTCCTACCTCATTCTATATAGCATCACTTACGGTAACTTCATGATTTGACATTAAACTATACATATGATTTAACAATAAATGTCCGCTAGACGAAGTCAATAAAACTTTTAACGTAAATGTAATCAAAAAGTGCTTATTTTCTCATTAGTTTTTATTTACCTTCTAAAGACAATTCATTAATTTGATTATATGATTTAAACCTCCCATGTTTTAAGTATGAGGAATATTGATTGAAATTCACACAGTAAATATAATCAGTCAACATGAAATTATCACCTGAATCTAAAAACTTCCCCATTAGGAAAAGTTAATTCTTATTTATTTCAATACTGCCAAACTACTTTTCCTGATTTCCACTTCTTACTATTTATGATATTGGAAATTGTATATCACGCGAAATCTAAAATATTCATTTGTTAATTATTGAAGATTAATTGTGATTTCTTTGAACAATACTTTAAAGTCACAATACATATTGTGTTTCTTATCATTTTCCACAAACTCGTCTTTAATCATGTACCCGATACAACTATATAAGGAATATATTAACCATTTTGAACTCCTTTGTCGCCGTTGCGGCGAAATCATCTTTCTTTGCGAAATTTGTTTGGGACGCCATTAATTAAGGGAAATAAAATTTGCCTTATTAACCAGAGCACGTTTGAAATTGTGTACTTGAAAGAAGCTTGTGCAAGAGATATCGGAGTCGAAAGGGTTAAGTAAACTAAATAAAAATATATGAAAAAACGCCACATTTACTTAAAAAATATAGCTATTCTACAGAAAATATATGTTTCGTGTTACACATTTCTTTACAAAACAATCGTCTACCTAATTCAGACTCTAAATTAGAGATCGTGATAAATCATAATTCTATGTTTGGTAAGACTAACTATATATTTTTCATATACTTGTAAAATCCCTTGCTACTTCTTTCCAACTGACAAAATATTAATTTTGATTAATTAAAAGATGTATTTTCGCATTTCTATTTTTGTTTATCAACAGTAAATTCCACGATTCTTTATTTCATTTAACAATTAAATATGTGATTTTCAAAGTAATATAAATATTTCTGCATTCTAACAAACTCAAAATTAAAAGAAATTCTTTCTCATAAATGATTGATCATAAACAGTTCTTTTAATTCTAATGAAAACTTTAGGTGTTTATTTGTAATTTGTGGTTTATTTAAAGAAAATGATTGTAGGATACCGAAACACATTAAACATTTAAGGTATCTAATTTATTTCAGGGAATGAAAATTTCAGAATTATTCAGTAATTACAGCCTAATATTAAAAGATACGTCTCATTGTTTATTTATTGATTCATATATAGGGAAATCTTTCGAAATTTTCTGTATTTGTTAATATCAATTTATCCAACCTGTTAAATTATACGTATAAATATAAGAGATTAAATTCTTATATATGACGTTTATTTCTTTTTTTAGACAACAACTACGGATGCTAGACTGTTAACCACCGTAATTCCTAAGGTTAGTAAAATAAAAACAATTTTGCTATTATGAGATTTTAAAAACATTGTTACAAAATTCATTTTTCTTATTTCTTATATAAACATACATAAAATTATATATGAAAGTAATTTCTTATATTGCTTTGACATTTTTTCGTTTACTGTGACCAAAATTGTAACGTGCAAAGAGGTAGGGAAATTGACGTTGTCGTCCTGATATATTTGTCCAATTTTGTAGCTGACCTTTATTTATCGAACTAAGCCGGTACGAGAGTTACTTGATATTTTATTCCTACCGTTTCCAACGAAGGCCCATCTGAATAATCGTTGCATGGTTTAGAGTTTCATGTTCGGAAAGAACGCTCTCTTCTCCCAATGCCGTTCGTTTTTTTTATCAACTAAAAATTCTTCCAAAATTCGGCGTAAATATTAAAGTGGGACTCTACTTTTATCTTCTTTGATTTTACATTTTATACACGGCTGCCAAGAAGGGTTAGGTGTTTGACACATATCTGGGTACGTGGATTTATTTTTACCCTCGAGAAATACCCACGGCTAGATGGATTTTAATGAATGAGTTCTCTATCAAATCGTGTTAACCGTCCGATGGTTATATGCTAGCTTTTATTTTTATAAATTCAAAATGGCGGCCGTAAAATATAAAATGGCAATAGAGACGAAAAACATTTTACGCAATATATTGAGTGGCATACCTTTGGATAGGTCTTTCAAAATGAAGAAAATGTTTCATTGACTATTTCACAGTCAGAATCTCCGTTTAAATATTACACTGCCTGGAAGTTGTGTAGGTAGGATCTCTAGTTTTACTGCAGCTTTAACTTTCATTAACGTCTATACGCGTCATCAAAACAGTGTTTATAGATAGGAACTAACAATTAAGCACATTTTTAAAAACATCAATACAAGTAAATACAAAAAATATGTAAGTTATATAAAAAAATAGTTTCACGTTGATGAGAAATAATTAATCACTTCGCTTTTTACGCAGTCGGGTTTTTTCGATTTTTTAAATTTAATTTTTACTTGTATAATGGTATTGTTCTGTGGTTTCACTAGTCCTACCTCATTCTATATAGCATCACTTACGGTAACTTCATGATTTGACATTAAACTATACATATGATTTAACAATAAATGTCCGCTAGACGAAGTCAATAAAACTTTTAACGTAAATGTAATCAAAAAGTGCTTATTTTCTCATTAGTTTTTATTTACCTTCTAAAGACAATTCATTAATTTGATTATATGATTTAAACCTCCCATGTTTTAAGTATGAGGAATATTGATTGAAATTCACACAGTAAATATAATCAGTCAACATGAAATTATCACCTGAATCTAAAAACTTCCCCATTAGGAAAAGTTAATTCTTATTTATTTCAATACTGCCAAACTACTTTTCCTGATTTCCACTTCTTACTATTTATGATATTGGAAATTGTATATCACGCGAAATCTAAAATATTCATTTGTTAATTATTGAAGATTAATTGTGATTTCTTTGAACAATACTTTAAAGTCACAATACATATTGTGTTTCTTATCATTTTCCACAAACTCGTCTTTAATCATGTACCCGATACAACTATATAAGGAATATATTAACCATTTTGAACTCCTTTGTCGCCGTTGCGGCGAAATCATCTTTCTTTGCGAAATTTGTTTGGGACGCCATTAATTAAGGGAAATAAAATTTGCCTTATTAACCAGAGCACGTTTGAAATTGTGTACTTGAAAGAAGCTTGTGTAAGAGATATCGGAGTCGAAAGGGTTAAGATGAGGATTCATCTTCCGGTCCCAGGCCCTTGCAGTCCCATGTGTCTACGTGCGGAGAGACCCCCGTTCCAAACCCCGCGGCGCGTCCCGAAGGTCGCCGCCAGGAGTGGCCCGTCAGGGCCAATCCACACGCAGACTCCGGTCAAGCCGGTGCACTGCCCAACGCACGTCACACCGGTTATTCCCAAGAGGATGATTGGTCGCGTGCGACAGATCCCGCCACTTAGCTAGAGGAGCCAAATGGTCCCTTCTCTTGGTTCCCGACCCGGGACGCCCCGATAGCCCGCAGGAACCGAACACCTATGAAGGAGTCGGGCCCACGAACCGGTTCGAGGTTACCGAGCCGGAGTTGATGTACGGAGGGCCCTCAAGATCAAATACCATTCTGCGGCAAAGACATTTTTGAGGGACAACCGAAAGTCGAAAGGGTTAAGGAAACTAAATAAAAATATATGAAAAAAAAACGCCACATTTACTTAAAAAAAAAAATATAGCTATTCTACAGAAAATATATGTTTCGTGTTATACATTTCTTTACAAAACAATCGTCTACCTAATTCAGACTCTAAATTAGAGATCGTGATAAATCATAATTCTATGTTTGGTAAGACTAACTATATATTTTTCATATACTTGTAAAATCCCTTGCTACTTCTTTCCAACTGACAAAATATTAATTTTGATTAATTAAAAGATGTATTTTCGCATTTCTATTTTTGTTTATCAACAGTAAATTCCACGATTCTTTATTTCATTTAACAATTAAATATGTGATTTTCAAAGTAATATAAATATTTCTGCATTCTAACAAACTCAAAATTAAAAGAAATTCTTTCTCATAAATGATTGATCATAAACAGTTCTTTTAATTCTAATGAAAACTTTAGGTGTTTATTTGTAATTTGTGGTTTATTTAAAGAAAATGATTGTAGGATACCGAAACACATTAAACATTTAAGGTATCTAATTTATTTCAGGGAATGAAAATTTCAGAATTATTCAGTAATTACAGCCTAATATTAAAAGATACGTCTCATTGTTTATTTATTGATTCATATATAGGGAAATCTTTCGAAATTTTCTGTATTTGTTAATATCAATTTATCCAACCTGTTAAATTATACGTATAAATATAAGAGATTAAATTCTTATATATGACGTTTATTTCTTTTTTTAGACAACAACTACGGATGCTAGACTGTTAACCACCGTAATTCCTAAGGTTAGTAAAATAAAAACAATTTTGCTATTATGAGATTTTAAAAACATTGTTACAAAATTCATTTTTCTTATTTCTTATATAAACATACATAAAATTATATATGAAAGTAATTTCTGATATTGCTTTGACATTTTTTCGTTTACTGTGACCAAAATTGTAACGTGCAAAGAGGTAGGGAAATTGACGTTGTCGTCCTGATATATTTGTCCAATTTTGTAGCTGACCTTTATTTATCGAACTAAGCCGGTACGAGAGTTACTTGATATTTTATTCCTACCGTTTCCAACGAAGGCCCATCTGAATAATCGTTGCATGGTTTAGAGTTTCATGTTCGGAAAGAACGCTCTCTTCTCCCAATGCCGTTCGTTTTTTTTATCAACTAAAAATTCTTCCAAAATTCGGCGTAAATATTAAAGTGGGACTCTACTTTTATCTTCTTTGATTTTACATTTTATACACGGCTGCCAAAAAGGGTTATGTGTTTGACACATATCTGGGTACGTGGATTTATTTTTACCCTCGAGAAATACCCACGGCTAGATGGATTTTAATGAATGAGTTCTCTATCAAATCGTGTTAACCGTCCGATGGTTATATGCTAGCTTTTATTTTTATTAACTCAAAATGGCGGCCGTAAAATACAAAATGGCAATAGAGACGAAAAACATTTTACGCAATATATTGAGTGGCATACCTTTGGATAGGTCTTTCAAAATGAAGAAAATGTTTCATTGACTATTTCACAGTCAGAATCTCCGTTTAAATATTACACTGCCTGGAAGTTGTGTAGGTAGGATCTCTAGTTTTACTGCAGCTTTAACTTTCATTAACGTCTATAGGCGTCATCAAAACAGTGTTTATAGATAGGAACTAACAATTAAACACATTTTTAAAAACATCAATACAAGTAAATACAAAAAATATGTAAGTTATATAAAAAATAGTTTCACGTTGATGAGAAATAGTTAATCACTTCGCTTTTTACGCAGTCGGGTTTTTTCGATTTTTTAAATTTAATTTTTACTTGTATAATGGTATTGTTCTGTGGTTTCAGTAGTCCTACCTCATTCTATATAGCATCACTTACGGTAACTTCATGATTTGACATTAAACTATACATATGATTTAACAATAAATGTCCGCTAGACGAAGTCAATAAAACTTTTAACGTAAATGTAATCAAAAAGTGCTTATTTTCTCATTAGTTTTTATTTACCTTCTAAAGACAATTCATTAATTTGATTATATGATTTAAACCTCCCATGTTTTAAGTATGAGGAATATTGATTGAAATTCACACAGTAAATATAATCAGTCAACATGAAATTATCACCTGAATCTAAAAACTTCCCCATTAGGAAAAGTTAATTCTTATTTATTTCAATACTGCCAAACTACTTTTCCTGATTTCCACTTCTTACTATTTATGATATTGGAAATTGTATATCACGCGAAATCTAAAAAATTCATTTGTTAATTATTGAAGATTAATTGTGATTTGTTTGAACAATACTTTAAAGTCACAATACATATTGTGTTTCTTATCATTTTCCACAAACTCGTCTTTAATCATGTACCCGATACAACTGTATAAGAAATATATTAACCATTTTGAACTCCTTTGTCGCCGTTGCGGCGAAATCATCTTTCTTTGCGAAATTTGTTTGGGACGCCATTAATTAAGGGAAATAAAATTTGCCTTATTAACCAGAGCACGTTTGAAATTGTGTACTTGAAAGAAGCTTGTGTAAGAGATATCGGAGTCGAAAGGGTTAAGTAAACTAAATAAAAATATATGAAAAAACGCCACATTTACTTAAAAATATAGCTATTCTACAGAAAATATATGTTTCGTGTTACACATTTCTTTACAAAACAATCGTCTACCTAATTCAGACTCTAAATTAGAGATCGTGATAAATCATAATTCTATGTTTGGTAAGACTAACTATATATTTTTCATATACTTGTAAAATCCCTTGCTACTTCTTTCCAACTGACAAAATATTAATTTTGATTAATTAAAAGATGTATTTTCGCATTTCTATTTTTGTTTATCAACAGTAAATTCCACGATTCTTTATTTCATTTAACAATTAAATATGTGATTTTCAAAGTAATATAAATATTTCTGCATTCTAACAAACTCAAAATTAAAAGAAATTCTTTCTCATAAATGATTGATCATAAACAGTTCTTTTAATTCTAATGAAAACTTTAGGTGTTTATTTGTAATTTGTGGTTTATTTAAAGAAAATGATTGTAGGATACCGAAACACATTAAACATTTAAGGTATGTAATTTATTTCAGGGAATGAAAATTTCAGAATTATTCAGTAATTACAGCCTAATATTAAAAGATACGTCTCATTGTTTATTTATTGATTCATATATAGGGAAATCTTTCGAAATTTTCTGTATTTGTTAATATCAATTTATCCAACCTGTTAAATTATACGTATAAATATAAGAGATTAAATTCTTATATATGACGTTTATTTCTTTTTTTAGACAACAACTACGGATGCTAGACTGTTAACCACCGTAATTCCTAAGGTTAGTAAAATAAAAACAATTTTGCTATTATGAGATTTTAAAAACATTGTTACAAAATTCATTTTTCTTATTTCTTATATAAACATACATAAAATTATATATGAAAGTAATTTCTGATATTGCTTTGACATTTTTTCGTTTACTGTGACCAAAATTGTAACGTGCAAAGAGGTAGGGAAATTGACGTTGTCGTCCTGATATATTTGTCCAATTTTGTAGCTGACCTTTATTTATCGAACTAAGCCGGTACGAGAGTTACTTGATATTTTATTCCTACCGTTTCCAACGAAGGCCCATCTGAATAATCGTTGCATGGTTTAGAGTTTCATGTTCGGAAAGAACGCTCTCTTCTCCCAATGCCGTTCGTTTTTTTTATCAACTAAAAATTCTTCCAAAATTCGGCGTAAATATTAAAGTGGGACTCTACTTTTATCTTCTTTGATTTTACATTTTATACACGGCTGCCAAGAAGGGTTAGGTGTTTGACACATATCTGGGTACGTGGATTTATTTTTACCCTCGAGAAATACCCACGGCTAGATGGATTTTAATGAATGAGTTCTCTATCAAATCGTGTTAACCGTCCGATGGTTATATGCTAGCTTTTATTTTTATAAATTCAAAATGGCGGCCGTAAAATATAAAATGGCAATAGAGACGAAAAACATTTTACGCAATATATTGAGTGGCATACCTTTGGATAGGTCTTTCAAAATGAAGAAAATGTTTCATTGACTATTTCACAGTCAGAATCTCCGTTTAAATATTACACTGCCTGGAAGTTGTGTAGGTAGGATCTCTAGTTTTACTGCAGCTTTAACTTTCATTAACGTCTATAGGCGTCATCAAAACAGTGTTTATAGATAGGAACTAACAATTAAGCACATTTTTAAAAACATCAATACAAGTAAATACAAAAAATATGTAAGTTATATAAAAAAATAGTTTCACGTTAATGAGAAATAATTAATCACTTCGCTTTTTACGCAGTCGGGTTTTTTCGATTTTTTAAATTTAATTTTTACTTGTATAATGGTATTGTTCTGTGGTTTCACTAGTCCTACCTCATTCTATACAGCATCACTTACGGTAACTTCATGATTTGACATTAAACTATACATATGATTTAACAATAAATGTCCGCTAGACGTAGTCAATAAAAATTTATAACGTAAATGTAATCAAAAAGTGCTTATTTTCTCATTAGTTTTTATTTACCTTCTAAAGACAATTCATTAATTTGATTATATGATTTAAACCTCCCATGTTTTAAGTATGAGGAATATTGATTGAAATTCACACTGTAAATATAATCAGTCAACATGAAATTATCACCTGAATCTAAAAACTTCCCCATTAGGAAAAGTTAATTCTTATTTATTTCAATACTGCCAAACTACTTTTCCTGATTTCCACTTCTTACTATTTATGATATTGGAAATTGTATATCACGCGAAATCTAAAAAATTCATTTGTTCATTATTGAAGATTAATTGTGATTTGTTTGAACAATACTTTAAAGTCACAATACATATTGTGTTTCTTATCATTTTGCACAAACTCGTCTTTAATCATGTACTCGATACAACTATATAAGGAATATATTAACCATTTTGAACTCCTTTGTCGCCGTTTCGGCGAAATCATCTTTCTTTGCGAAATTTGTTTGGGACGCCATTAATTAAGGGAAATAAAATTTGCCTTATTAACCAGAGCACGTTTGAAATTGTGTACTTGAAAGAAGCTTGTGTAAGAGATATCGGAGTCGAAAGGGTTAAGTAAACTAAATAAAAATATATGAAAAAACGCCACATTTACTTAAAAAATATAGCTATTCTACAGAAAATATATGTTTCGTGTTACACATTTCTTTACAAAACAATCGTCTACCTAATTCAGACTCTAAATTAGAGATCGTGATAAATCATAATTCTATGTTTGGTAAGACTAACTATATATTTTTCATATACTTGTAAAATCCCTTGCTACTTCTTTCCAACTGACAAAATATTAATTTTGATTAATTAAAAGATGTATTCTCGCATTTCTATTTTTGTTTATCAACAGTAAATTCCACGATTCTTTATTTCATTTAACAATTAAATATGTGATTTTCAAAGTAATATAAATATTTCTGCATTCTAACAAACTCAAAATTAAAAGAAATTCTTTCTCATAAATGATTGATCATAAACAGTTCTTTTAATTCTAATGAAAACTTTAGGTGTTTATTTGTAATTTGTGGTTTATTTAAAGAAAATTATTGTAGGATACCGAAACACATTAAACATTTAAGGTATCTAATTTATTTCAGGGAATGAAAATTTCAGAATTATTCAGTAATTACAGCCTAATATTAAAAGATACGTTTCATTGTTTATTTATTGATTCATATATAGGGAAATCTTTCGAAATTTTCTGTATTTGTTAATATCAATTTATACAACCTGTTAAATTATACGTATAAATATAAGAGATTAAATTCTTATATATGACGTTTATTTCTTTTTTTAGACAACAACTACGGATGCTAGACTGTTAACCACCGTAATTCCTAAGGTTAGTAAAATAAAAACAATTTTGCTATTATGAGATTTTAAAAACATTGTTACAAAATTCATTTTTCTTATTTCTTATATAAACATACATAAAATTATATATGAAAGTAATTTCTTATGTTGCTTTGACATTTTTTCGTTTACTGTGACCAAAATTGTAACGTGCAAAGAGGTAGGGAAATTGACGTTGTCGTCCTGATATATTTGTCCAATTTTGTAGCTGACCTTTATTTATCGAACTAAGCCGGTACGAGAGTTCCTTGATATTTTATTCCTACCGTTTCCAACGAAGGCCCATCTGAATAATCGTTGCATGGTTTAGAGTTTCATGTTCGGAAAGAACGCTCTCTTCTCCCAATGCCGTTCGTTTTCTTTATCAACTAAAAATTCTTCCAAAATTCTGCGTAAATATTAAAGTGGGACTGTAATTTTATCTTCTTTGATTTTACATTTTATACACGGCTGCCAAAAAGGGTTATGTGTTTGACACATATCTGGGTACGTGGATTTATTTTTACCCTCGAGAAATACCCACGGCTAGATGGATTTTAATGAATGAGTTCTCTATCAAATCGTGTTAACCGTCCGATGGTTATATGCTAGCTTTTATTTTTATAAACTCAAAATGGCGGCCGTAAAATACAAAATGGCAATAGAGACGAAAAACATTTTACGCAATATATTGAGTGGCATACCTTTGGATAGGTCTTTCAAAATGAAGAATATGTTTCATTGACTATTTCACAGTCAGAATCTCCGTTTAAATATTACACTGCCTGGAAGTTGTGTAGGTAGGATCTCTAGTTTTACTGCAGCTTTAACTTTCATTAACGTCTATAGGCGTCATCAAAACAGTGTTTATAGATAGGAACTAACAATTAAACACATTTTTAAAAACATCAATACAAGTAAATACAAAAAATATGTAAGTTATATAAAAAATAGTTTCACGTTGATGAGAAATAGTTAATCACTTCGCTTTTTACGCAGTCGGGTTTTTTCGATTTTTTAAATTTAATTTTTACTTGTATAATGGTATTGTTCTGTGGTTTCAGTAGTCCTACCTCATTCTATATAGCATCACTTACGGTAACTTCATGATTTGACATTAAACTATACATATGATTTAACAATAAATGTCCGCTAGACGAAGTCAATAAAACTTTTAACGTAAATGTAATCAAAAAGTGCTTATTTTCTCATTAGTTTTTATTTACCTTCTAAAGACAATTCATTAATTTGATTATATGATTTAAACCTCCCATGTTTTAAGTATGAGGAATATTGATTGAAATTCACACAGTAAATATAATCAGTCAACATGAAATTATCACCTGAATCTAAAAACTTCCCCATTAGGAAAAGTTAATTCTTATTTATTTCAATACTGCCAAACTACTTTTCCTGATTTCCACTTCTTACTATTTATGATATTGGAAATTGTATATCACGCGAAATCTAAAAAATTCATTTGTTAATTATTGAAGATTAATTGTGATTTGTTTGAACAATACTTTAAAGTCACAATACATATTGTGTTTCTTATCATTTTCCACAAACTCGTCTTTAATCATGTACCCGATACAACTGTATAAGGAATATATTAACCATTTTGAACTCCTTTGTCGCCGTTGCGGCGAAATCATCTTTCTTTGCGAAATTTGTTTGGGACGCCATTAATTAAGGGAAATAAAATTTGCCTTATTAACCAGAGCACGTTTGAAATTGTGTACTTGAAAGAAGCTTGTGTAAGAGATATCGGAGTCGAAAGGGTTAAGTAAACTAAATAAAAATATATGAAAAAACGCCACATTTACTTAAAAATATAGCTATTCTACAGAAAATATATGTTTCGTGTTACACATTTCTTTACAAAACAATCGTCTACCTAATTCAGACTCTAAATTAGAGATCGTGATAAATCATAATTCTATGTTTGGTAAGACTAACTATATATTTTTCATATACTTGTAAAATCCCTTGCTACTTCTTTCCAACTGACAAAATATTAATTTTGATTAATTAAAAGATGTATTTTCGCATTTCTATTTTTGTTTATCAACAGTAAATTCCACGATTCTTTATTTCATTTAACAATTAAATATGTGATTTTCAAAGTAATATAAATATTTCTGCATTCTAACAAACTCAAAATTAAAAGAAATTCTTTCTCATAAATGATTGATCATAAACAGTTCTTTTAATTCTAATGAAAACTTTAGGTGTTTATTTGTAATTTGTGGTTTATTTAAAGAAAATGATTGTAGGATACCGAAACACATTAAACATTTAAGGTATGTAATTTATTTCAGGGAATGAAAATTTCAGAATTATTCAGTAATTACAGCCTAATATTAAAAGATACGTCTCATTGTTTATTTATTGATTCATATATAGGGAAATCTTTCGAAATTTTCTGTATTTGTTAATATCAATTTATCCAACCTGTTAAAGTATACGTATAAATATAAGAGATTAAATTCTTATATATGACGTTTATTTCTTTTTTTAGACAACAACTACGGATGCTAGACTGTTAACCACCGTAATTCCTAAGGTTAGTAAAATAAAAACAATTTTGCTATTATGAGATTTTAAAAACATTGTTACAAAATTCATTTTTCTTATTTCTTATATAAACATACATAAAATTATATATGAAAGTAATTTCTTATGTTGCTTTGACATTTTTTCGTTTACTGTGACCAAAATTGTAACATGCAAAGAGGTAGGGAAATTGATGTTGTCGTCCTGATATATTTGTCCAATTTTGTAGCTGACCTTTATTTATCGAACTAAGCCGGTACGAGAGTTCCTTGATATTTTATTCCTACCGTTTCCAACGAAGGCCCATCTGAATAATCGTTGCATAGTTTAGAGTTTCATGTTCGGAAAGAACGCTCTCTTCTCCCAATGCCGTTCGTTTTTTTTATCAACTAAAAATTCTTACAAAATTCGGCGTAAATATTAAAGTGGGACTCTAATTTTATCTTCTTTGATTTTACATTTTATACACGGCTGCCAAGAAGGGTTATGTGTTTGACACATATCTGGGTACGTGGATTTATTTTTACCCTCGAGAAATACCCACGGATAGATGGATTTTAATGAATGAGTTCTCTATCAAATCGTGTTAACCGTCCGATGGTTATATGCTAGCTTTTATTTTTATAAATTCAAAATGGCGGCCGTAAAATACAAAATGGCAATAGAGACGAAAAACATTTTACGCAATATATTGAGTGGCATACCTTTGGATAGGTCTTTCAAAATGAAGAAAATGTTTCATTGACTATTTCACAGTCAGAATCTCCGTTTAAATATTACACTGCCTGGAAGTTGTGTAGATAGGATCTCTAGTTTTACTGCAGCTTTAACTTTCATTAACGTCTATAGGCGTCATCAAAACAGTGTTTATAGATAGGAACTAACAATTAAACACATTTTTAAAAACATCAATACAAGTAAATACAAAAAATACGTAAGTTATATAAAAAATAGTTTCACGTTGATGAGAAATAGTTAATCACTTCGCTTTTGACGCAGTCGGGTTTTTTCGATTTTTTAAATTTAATTTTTACTTGTATAATGGTATTGTTCTGTGGTTTCACTAGTCCTACCTCATTCTATATAGCATCACTTACGGTAACTTCATGATTTGACATTAAACTATACATATGATTTAACAATAAATGTCCGCTAGACGAAGTCAATAAAACTTTTAACGTAAATGTAATCAAAAAGTGCTTATTTTCTCATTAGTTTTTATTTACCTTCTAAAGACATTTCATTAATTTGATTATATGATTTAAACCTCCCATGTTTTAAGTATGAGGAATATTGATTGAAATTCACACAGTAAATATAATCAGTCAAAATGAAATTATCACCTGAATCTAAAAACTTCCCCATTAGGAAAAGTTAATTCTTATTTATTTCAATACTGCCAAACTACTTTTCCTGATTTCCACTTCTTACTATTTATGATATTGGAAATTGTATATCACGCGAAATCTAAAAAATTCATTTGTTAATTATTGAAGATTAATTGTGATTTGTTTGAACAATACTTTAAAGTCACAATACATATTGTGTTTCTTATCATTTTCCACAAACTCGTCTTTAATCATGTACCCGATACAACTATATAAGGAATATATTAACCATTTTGAACTCCTTTGTCGCCGTTGCGGCGAAATCATCTTTCTTTGCGAAATTTGTTTGGGACGCCATTAATTAAGGGAAATAAAATTTGCCTTATTAACCAGAGCACGTTTGAAATTGTGTACTTGAAAGAAGCTTGTGTAAGAGATATCGGAGTCGAAAGGGTTAAGTAAACTAAATAAAAATATATGAAAAAACGCCACATTTACTTAAAAAATATAGCTATTCTACAGAAAATATATGTTTCGTGTTACACATTTCTTTACAAAACAATCGTCTACTTAATTCAGACTCTAAATTAGAGATCGTGATAAATCATAATTCTATGATTGGTAAGACTGAATATATATTTTTCATATACTTGTAAAAACCCTTACTACTTCTTTCCAACTGACAAAATATTAATTTTGATTAATTAAAAGATGTATTTTCGCATTTCTATTTTTGTTTATCAACAGTAAATTCCACGATTCTTTATTTCATTTAACAATTAAATATGTGATTTTCAAAGTAATATAAATATTTCTGCATTCTAACAAACTCAAAATTAAAAGAAATTCTTTCTCATAAATGATTGATCATAAACAGTTCTTTTAATTCTAATGAAAACTTTAGGTGTTTATTTGTAATTTGTGGTTTATTTAAAGAAAATGATTGTAGGATACCGAAACACATTAAACATTTAAGGTATGTAATTTATTTCAGGGAATGAAAATTTCAGAATTATTCAGTAATTACAGCCTAATATTAAAAGATACGTTTCATTGTTTATTTATTGATTCATATATAGGGAAATCTTTCGAAATTTTCTGTATTTGTTAATATCAATTTATACAACCTGTTAAATTATACGTATAAATATAAGAGATTAAATTCTTATATATGACGTTTATTTCTTTTTTTAGACAACAACTACGGATGCTAGACTGTTAACCACCGTAATTCCTAAGGTTAGTAAAATAAAAACAATTTTGCTATTATGAGATTTTAAAAACATTGTTACAAAATTCATTTTTCTTATTTCTTATATAAACATACATAAAATTATATATGAAAGTAATTTCTTATGTTGCTTTGACATTTTTTCGTTTACTGTGACCAAAATTGTAACATGCAAAGAGGTAGGGAAATTGATGTTGTCGTCCTGATATATTTGTCCAATTTTGTAGCTGACCTTTATTTATCGAACTAAGCCGGTACGAGAGTTCCTTGATATTTTATTCCTACCGTTTCCAACGAAGGCCCATCTGAATAATCGTTGCATAGTTTAGAGTTTCATGTTCGGAAAGAACGCTCTCTTCTCCCAATGCCGTTCGTTTTTTTTATCAACTAAAAATTCTTACAAAATTCGGCGTAAATATTAAAGTGGGACTCTAATTTTATCTTCTTTGATTTTACATTTTATACACGGCTGCCAAGAAGGGTTATGTGTTTGACACATATCTGGGTACGTGGATTTATTTTTACCCTCGAGAAATACCCACGGATAGATGGATTTTAATGAATGAGTTCTCTATCAAATCGTGTTAACCGTCCGATGGTTATATGCTAGCTTTTATTTTTATAAATTCAAAATGGCGGCCGTAAAATACAAAATGGCAATAGAGACGAAAAACATTTTACGCAATATATTGAGTGGCATACCTTTGGATAGGTCTTTCAAAATGAAGAAAATGTTTCATTGACTATTTCACAGTCAGAATCTCCGTTTAAATATTACACTGCCTGGAAGTTGTGTAGATAGGATCTCTAGTTTTACTGCAGCTTTAACTTTCATTAACGTCTATAGGCGTCATCAAAACAGTGTTTATAGATAGGAACTAACAATTAAACACATTTTTAAAAACATCAATACAAGTAAATACAAAAAATACGTAAGTTATATAAAAAATAGTTTCACGTTGATGAGAAATAGTTAATCACTTCGCTTTTGACGCAGTCGGGTTTTTTCGATTTTTTAAATTTAATTTTTACTTGTATAATGGTATTGTTCTGTGGTTTCACTAGTCCTACCTCATTCTATATAGCATCACTTACGGTAACTTCATGATTTGACATTAAACTATACATATGATTTAACAATAAATGTCCGCTAGACGAAGTCAATAAAACTTTTAACGTAAATGTAATCAAAAAGTGCTTATTTTCTCATTAGTTTTTATTTACCTTCTAAAGACATTTCATTAATTTGATTATATGATTTAAACCTCCCATGTTTTAAGTATGAGGAATATTGATTGAAATTCACACAGTAAATATAATCAGTCAACATGAAATTATCACCTGAATCTAAAAACTTCCCCATTAGGAAAAGTTAATTCTTATTTATTTCAATACTGCCAAACTACTTTTCCTGATTTCCACTTCTTACTATTTATGATATTGGAAATTGTATATCACGCGAAATCTAAAAAATTCATTTGTTAATTATTGAAGATTAATTGTGATTTGTTTGAACAATACTTTAAAGTCACAATACATATTGTGTTTCTTATCATTTTCCACAAACTCGTCTTTAATCATGTACCCGATACAACTATATAAGGAATATATTAACCATTTTGAACTCCTTTGTCGCCGTTGCGGCGAAATCATCTTTCTTTGCGAAATTTGTTTGGGACGCCATTAATTAAGGGAAATAAAATTTGCCTTATTAACCAGAGCACGTTTGAAATTGTGTACTTGAAAGAAGCTTGTGTAAGAGATATCGGAGTCGAAAGGGTTAAGTAAACTAAATAAAAATATATGAAAAAACGCCACATTTACTTAAAAAATATAGCTATTCTACAGAAAATATATGTTTCGTGTTACACATTTCTTTACAAAACAATCGTCTACTTAATTCAGACTCTAAATTAGAGATCGTGATAAATCATAATTCTATGATTGGTAAGACTGAATATATATTTTTCATATACTTGTAAAAACCCTTACTACTTCTTTCCAACTGACAAAATATTAATTTTGATTAATTAAAAGATGTATTTTCGCATTTCTATTTTTGTTTATCAACAGTAAATTCCACGATTCTTTATTTCATTTAACAATTAAATATGTGATTTTCAAAGTAATATAAATATTTCTGCATTCTAACAAACTCAAAATTAAAAGAAATTCTTTCTCATAAATGATTGATCATAAACAGTTCTTTTAATTCTAATGAAAACTTTAGGTGTTTATTTGTAATTTGTGGTTTATTTAAAGAAAATGATTGTAGGATACCGAAACACATTAAACATTTAAGGTATGTAATTTATTTCAGGGAATGAAAATTTCAGAATTATTCAGTAATTACAGCCTAATATTAAAAGATACGTTTCATTGTTTATTTATTGATTCATATATAGGGAAATCTTTCGAAATTTTCTGTATTTGTTAATATCAATTTATACAACCTGTTAAATTATACGTATAAATATAAGAGATTAAATTCTTATATATGACGTTTATTTCTTTTTTTAGACAACAACTACGGATGCTAGACTGTTAACCACCGTAATTCCTAAGGTTAGTAAAATAAAAACAATTTTGCTGTTATGAGATTTTAAAAACATTGTTACAAAATTCATTTTTCTTATTTCTTATATAAACATACATAAAATTATATATGAAAGTAATTTCTTATGTTGCTTTGACATTTTTTCGTTTACTGTGACCAAAATTGTAAGATACAAAGAGGTAGGGAAATTGACGTTGTCGTCCTGATATATTTGTCCAATTTTGTAGCTGACCTTTATTTATCGAACTAAGCCGGTACGAGAGTTCCTTGATATTTTATTCCTACCGTTTTCAACGAAGGCCCATCTGAATAATCGTTGCATGGTTTAGAGTTTCATGTTCGGAAAGAACGCTCCCTTCTCCCAATGCCGTTCGTTTTTTTTATCAACTAAAAATTGTTCCAAAATTCGGCGTAAATATTAAAGTGGGACTCTACTTTTATCTTCTTTGATTTTACATTTTATACACGGCTGCCAAGAAGGGTTATGTGTTTGACACATATCTGGGTACGTGGATTTATTTTTACCCTCGAGAAATACCCACGGCTAGATGGATTTTAATGAATGAGTTCTCTATCAAATCGTGTTAACCGTCCGATGGTTATATGCTAGCTTTTATTTTTATAAATTCAAAATGGCGGCCGTAAAATACAAAATGGCAATAGAGACGAAAAACATTTTACGCAATATATTGAGTGGCATACCTTTGGATAGGTCTTTCAAAATGAAGAAAATGTTTCATTGACTATTTCACAGTCAGAATCTCCGTTTAAATATTACACTGCCTGGAAGTTGTGTAGGTAGGATCTCTAGTTTTACTGCAGCTTTAACTTTCATTAACGTCTATAGGCGTCATCAAAACAGTGTTTATAGATAGGAACTAACAATTAAACACATTTTTAAAAACATCAATACAAGTAAATACAAAAAATATGTAAGTAATATAAAAAATAGTTTCACGTTGATGAGAAATAGTTAATCACTTCGCTTTTTACGCAGTCGGGTTTTTTCGATTTTTTAAATTTAATTTTTACTTGTATAATGTTATTGTTCTGTGGTTTCACTAGTCCTACCTCATTCTATATAGCATCACGTACGGTAACTTCATGATTTGACATTAAACTATACATATGATTTAACAATAAATGTCCGCTAGACGAAGTCAATAAAACTTTTAACGTAAATGTAATCAAAAAGTGCTTATTTTCTCATTAGTTTTTATTTACCTTCTAAAGACAATTCATTAATTTGATTATATGATTTAAACCTCCCATGTTTTAAGTATGAGGAATATTGATTGAAATTCACACAGTAAATATAATCAGTCAACATGAAATTATCACCTGAATCTAAAAACTTCCCCATTAGGAAAAGTTAATTCTTATTTATTTCAATACTGCCAAACTACTTTTCCTGATTTCCACTTCTTACTATTTATGATATTGGAAATTGTATATCACGCGAAATCTAAAAAATTCATTTGTTAATTATTGAAGATTAATTGTGATTTGTTTGAACAATACTTTAAAGTCACAATACATATTGTGTTTCTTATCATTTTCCACAAACTCGTCTTTAATCATGTACCCGATACAACTGTATAAGGAATATATTAACCATTTTGAACTCCTTTGTCGCCGTTGCGGCGAAATCATCTTTCTTTGCGAAATTTGTTCGGGACGCCATTAATTAAGGGAAATAAAATTTGCCTTATTAACCAGAGCACGTTTGAAATTGTGTACTTGAAAGAAGCTTGTGTAAGAGATATCGGAGTCGAAAGGGTTAAGTAAACTAAATAAAAATATATGAAAAAACGCCACATTTACTTAAAAATATAGCTATTCTACAGAAAATATATGTTTCGTGTTACACATTTCTTTACAAAACAATCGTCTACCTAATTCAGACTCTAAATTAGAGATCGTGATAAATCATAATTCTATGTTTGGTAAGACTAACTATATATTTTTCATATACTTGTAAAATCCCTTGCTACTTCTTTCCAACTGACAAAATATTAATTTTGATTAATTAAAAGATGTATTTTCGCATTTCTATTTTTGTTTATCAACAGTAAATTCCACGATTCTTTATTTCATTTAACAATTAAATATGTGATTTTCAAAGTAATATAAATATTTCTGCATTCTAACAAACTCAAAATTAAAAGAAATTCTTTCTCATAAATGATTGATCATAAACAGTTCTTTTAATTCTAATGAAAATTTTAGGTGTTTATTTGTAATTTGTGGTTTATTTAAAGAAAATGATTGTAGGATACCGAAACACATTAAACATTTAAGGTATGTAATTTATTTCAGGGAATGAAAATTTCAGAATTATTCAGTAATTACAGCCTAATATTAAAAGATACGTTTCATTGTTTATTTATTGATTCATATATAGGGAAATCTTTCGAAATTTTCTGTATTTGTTAATATCAATTTATACAACCTGTTAAATTATACGTATAAATATAA
The DNA here is from genome assembly GCA_963932465.1 of Maratus speciosus. Lineage (NCBI taxonomy): Eukaryota > Metazoa > Arthropoda > Arachnida > Araneae > Salticidae > Maratus > Maratus speciosus. The sequence goes on along the minus strand of OZ010796.1, from coordinate 301,758,716 downwards.
GAGATTAAATTCTTATATATGACGTTTATTTCTTTTTTTAGACAACAACTACGGATGCTAGACTGTTAACCACCGTAATTCCTAAGGTTAGTAAAATAAAAACAATTTTGCTATTATGAGATTTTAAAAACATTGTTACAAAATTCATTTTTCTTATTTCTTATATAAACATACATAAAATTATATATGAAAGTAATTTCTTATGTTGCTTTGACATTTTTTCGTTTACTGTGACCAAAATTGTAACATGCAAAGAGGTAGGGAAATTGACGTTGTCGTCCTGATATATTTGTCCAATTTTGTAGCTGACCTTTATTTATCGAACTAAGCCGGTACGAGAGTTCCTTGATATTTTATTCCTACCGTTTCCAACGAAGGCCCATCTGAATAATCGTTGCATGGTTTAGAGTTTCATGTTCGGAAAGAACGCTCTCTTCTCCCAATGCCGTTCGTTTTTTTTATCAACTAAAAATTCTTACAAAATTCGGCGTAAATATTAAAGTGGGACTCTACTTTTATCTTCTTAATTTTACATTTTATACACGGCTGCCAAGATGGGTTATGTGTTTGACACATATCTGGGTACGTGGATTTATTTTTACCCTCGAGAAATACCCACGGCTAGATGGATTTTAATGAATGAGTTCTCTATCAAATCGTGTTAACCGTCCGATGGTTATATGCTAGCTTTTATTTTTATAAATTCAAAATGGCGGCCGTAAAATACAAAATGGCAATAGAGACGAAAAACATTTTACGCAATATATTGAGTGGCATACCTTTGGATAGGTCTTTCAAAATGAAGAAAATGTTTCATTGACTATTTCACAGTCAGAATCTCCGTTTAAATATTACACTGCCTGGAAGTTGTGTAGGTAGGATCTCTAGTTTTACTGCAGCTTTAACTTTCATTAACGTCTATAGGCGTCATCAAAACAGTGTTTATAGATAGGAACTAACAATTAAACACATTTTTAAAAACATCAATACAAGTAAATACAAAAAATATGTAAGTAATATAAAAAATAGTTTCACGTTGATGAGAAATAGTTAATCACTTCGCTTTTTACGCAGTCGGGTTTTTTCGATTTTTTAAATTTAATTTTTACTTGTATAATGTTATTGTTCTGTGGTTTCACTAGTCCTACCTCATTCTATATAGCATCACGTACGGTAACTTCATGATTTGACATTAAACTATACATATGATTTAACAATAAATGTCCGCTAGACGAAGTCAATAAAACTTTTAACGTAAATGTAATCAAAAAGTGCTTATTTTCTCATTAGTTTTTATTTACCTTCTAAAGACAATTCATTAATTTGATTATATGATTTAAACCTCCCATGTTTTAAGTATGAGGAATATTGATTGAAATTCACACAGTAAATATAATCAGTCAACATGAAATTATCACCTGAATCTAAAAACTTCCCCATTAGGAAAAGTTAATTCTTATTTATTTCAATACTGCCAAACTACTTTTCCTGATTTCCACTTCTTACTATTTATGATATTGGAAATTGTATATCACGCGAAATCTAAAAAATTCATTTGTTAATTATTGAAGATTAATTGTGATTTGTTTGAACAATACTTTAAAGTCACAATACATATTGTGTTTCTTATCATTTTCCACAAACTCGTCTTTAATCATGTACCCGATACAACTGTATAAGGAATATATTAACCATTTTGAACTCCTTTGTCGACGTTGCGGCGAAATCATCTTTCTTTGCGAAATTTGTTCGGGACGCCATTAATTAAGGGAAATAAAATTTGCCTTATTAACCAGAGCACGTTTGAAATTGTGTACTTGAAAGAAGCTTGTGTAAGAGATATCGGAGTCGAAAGGGTTAAGTAAACTAAATAAAAATATATGAAAAAACGCCACATTTACTTAAAAATATAGCTATTCTACAGAAAATATATGTTTCGTGTTACACATTTCTTTACAAAACAATCGTCTACCTAATTCAGACTCTAAATTAGAGATCGTGATAAATCATAATTCTATGTTTGGTAAGACTAACTATATATTTTTCATATACTTGTAAAATCCCTTGCTACTTCTTTCCAACTGACAAAATATTAATTTTGATTAATTAAAAGATGTATTTTCGCATTTCTATTTTTGTTTATCAACAGTAAATTCCACGATTCTTTATTTCATTTAACAATTAAATATGTGATTTTCAAAGTAATATAAATATTTCTGCATTCTAACAAACTCAAAATTAAAAGAAATTCTTTCTCATAAATGATTGATCATAAACAGTTCTTTTAATTCTAATGAAAACTTTAGGTGTTTATTTGTAATTTGTGGTTTATTTAAAGAAAATGATTGTAGGATACCGAAACACATTAAACATTTAAGGTATGTAATTTATTTCAGGGAATGAAAATTTCAGAATTATTCAGTAATTACAGCCTAATATTAAAAGATACGTTTCATTGTTTATTTATTGATTCATATATAGGGAAATCTTTCGAAATTTTCTGTATTTGTTAATATCAATTTATACAACCTGTTAAATTATACGTATAAATATAAGAGATTAAATTCTTATATATGACGTTTATTTCTTTTTTTAGACAACAACTACGGATGCTAGACTGTTAACCACCGTAATTCCTAAGGTTAGTAAAATAAAAACAATTTTGCTATTATGAGATTTTAAAAACATTGTTACAAAATTCATTTTTCTTATTTCTTATATAAACATACATAAAATTATATATGAAAGTAATTTCTTATGTTGCTTTGACATTTTTTCGTTTACTGTGACCAAAATTGTAACATGCAAAGAGGTAGGGAAATTGACGTTGTCGTCCTGATATATTTGTCCAATTTTGTAGCTGACCTTTATTTATCGAACTAAGCCGGTACGAGAGTTCCTTGATATTTTATTCCTACCGTTTCCAACGAAGGCCCATCTGAATAATCGTTGCATGGTTTAGAGTTTCATGTTCGGAAAGAACGCTCTCTTCTCCCAATGCCGTTCGTTTTTTTTATCAACTAAAAATTCTTACAAAATTCGGCGTAAATATTAAAGTGGGACTCTACTTTTATCTTCTTAATTTTACATTTTATACACGGCTGCCAAGAAGGGTTATGTATTTGACACATATCTGGGTACGTGGATTTATTTTTACCCTCGAGAAATACCCACGGCTAGATGGATTTTAATGAATGAGTTCTCTATCAAATCGTGTTAACCGTCCGATGGTTATATGCTAGCTTTTATTTTTATAAATTCAAAATGGCGGCCGTAAAATACAAAATGGCAATAGAGACGAAAAACATTTTACGCAATATATTGAGTGGCATACCTTTGGATAGGTCTTTCAAAATGAAGAAAATGTTTCATTGACTATTTCACAGTCAGAATCTCCGTTTAAATATTACACTGCCTGGAAGTTGTGTAGATAGGATCTCTAGTTTTACTGCAGCTTTAACTTTCATTAACGTCTATAGGCGTCATCAAAACAGTGTTTATAGATAGGAACTAACAATTAAACACATTTTTAAAAACATCAATACAAGTAAATACAAAAAATATGTAAGTTATATAAAAAATAGTTTCACGTTGATGAGAAATAGTTAATCACTTCGCTTTTTACGCAGTCGGGTTTTTTCGATTTTTTAAATTTAATTTTTACTTGTATAATGGTATTGTTCTGTGGTTTCACTAGTCCTACCTCATTCTATATAGCATCAGTTACGGTAACTTCATGATTTGACATTAAACTATACATATGATTTAACAATAAATGTCCGCTAGACGAAGTCAATAAAACTTTTAACGTAAATGTAATAAAAAGTGCTTATTTTCTCATTAGTTTTTATTTACCTTCTAAAGACATTTCATTAATTTGATTATATGATTTAAACCTCCCATGTTTTAAGTATGAGGAATATTGATTGAAATTCACACAGTAAATATAATCAGTCAACATGAAATTATCACCTGAATCTAAAAACTTCCCCATTAGGAAAAGTTAATTCTTATTTATTTCAATACTGCCAAACTACTTTTCCTGATTTCCACTTCTTACTATTTATGATATTGGAAATTGTATATCACGCGAAATCTAAAAAATTCATTTGTTAATTATTGAAGATTAATTGTGATTTGTTTGAACAATACTTTAAAGTCACAATACATATTGTGTTTATTATCATTTTCCACAAACTCGTCTTTAATCATGTACCCGATACAACTGTATAAGGAATATATTAACCATTTTGAACTCCTTTGTCGCCGTTGCGGCGAAATCATCTTTCTTTGCGAAATTTGTTCGGGACGCCATTAATTAAGGGAAATAAAATTTGCCTTATTAACCAGAGCACGTTTGAAATTGTGTACATGAAAGAAGCTTGTGTAAGAGATATCGGAGTCGAAAGGGTTAAGTAAACTAAATAAAAATATATGAAAAAACGCCACATTTACTTAAAAATATAGCTATTCTACAGAAAATATATGTTTCGTGTTACACATTTCTTTACAAAACAATCGTCTACCTAATTCAGACTCTAAATTAGAGATCGTGATAAATCATAATTCTATGTTTGGTAAGACTAACTATATATTTTTCATATACTTGTAAAATCCCTTGCTACTTCTTTCCAACTGACAAAATATTAATTTTGATTAATTAAAAGATGTATTTTCGCATTTCTATTTTTGTTTATCAACAGTAAATTCCACGATTCTTTATTTCATTTAACAATTAAATATGTGATTTTCAAAGTAATATAAATATTTCTGCATTCTAACAAACTCAAAATTAAAAGAAATTCTTTCTCATAAATGATTGATCATAAACAGTTCTTTTAATTCTAATGAAAACTTTAGGTGTTTATTTGTAATTTGTGGTTTATTTAAAGAAAATGATTGTAGGATACCGAAACACATTAAACATTTAAGGAATGTAATTTATTTCAGGGAATGAAAATTTCAGAATTATTCAGTAATTACAGCCTAATATTAAAAGATACGTTTCATTGTTTATTTATTGATTCATATATAGGGAAATCTTTCGAAATTTTCTGTATTTGTTAATATCAATTTATACAACCTGTTAAATTATACGTATAAATATAAGAGATTAAATTCTTATATATGACGTTTATTTCTTTTTTTAGACAACAACTACGGATGCTAGACTGTTAACCACCGTAATTCCTAAGGTTAGTAAAATAAAAACAATTTTGCTATTATGAGATTTTAAAAACATTGTTACAAAATTCATTTTTCTTATTTCTTATATAAACATACATAAAATTAAATTATATATGAAAGAAATTTCTTATGTTGCTTTGACATTTTTTCGTTTACTGTGACCAAAATTGTAACATACAAAGAGGTAGGGAAATTGACGTTGTCGTCCTGATATATTTGTCCAATTTTGTAGCTGACCTTTATTTATCGAACTAAGCCGGTACGAGAGTTCCTTGATATTTTATTCCTACCGTTTTCAACGAAGGCCCATCTGAATAATCGTTGCATGGTTTAGAGTTTCATGTTCGGAAAGAACGCTCTCTTCTCCCAATGCCGTTCGTTTTTTTTTATCAACTAAAAATTCTTCCAAAATTCGGCGTAAATATTAAAGTGGGACTCTACTTTTATCTTCTTTGATTTTACATTTTATACACGGCTGCCAAGAAGGGTTATGTGTTTGACACATATCTGGGTACGTGGATTTATTTTTACCCTCGAGAAATACCCACGGCTAGATGGATTTTAATGAATGAGTTCTCTATCAAATCGTGTTAACCGTCCGATGGTTATATGCTAGCTTTTATTTTTATAAATTCAAAATGGCGGCCGTAAAATACAAAATGGCAATAGAGACGAAAAACATTTTACGCAATATATTGAGTGGCATACCTTTGGATAGGTCTTTCAAAATGAAGAAAATGTTTCATTGACTATTTCACAGTCAGAATCTCCGTTTAAATATTACACTGCCTGGAAGTTGTGTAGGTAGGATCTCTAGTTTTACTGCAGCTTTAACTTTCATTAACGTCTATAGGCGTCATCAAAACAGTGTTTATAGATAGGAACTAACAATTAAACACATTTTTAAAAACATCAATACAAGTAAATACAAAAAATATGTAAGTTATATAAAAAATAGTTTCACGTTGATGAGAAATAGTTAATCACTTCGCTTTTTACGCAGTCGGGTTTTTTCGATTTTTTAAATTTAATTTTTACTTGTATAATGGTATTGTTCTGTGGTTTCACTAATCCTACCTCATTCTATATAGCATCACTTACGGTAACTTCATGATTTGACATTAAACTATACATATGATTTAACAATAAATGTCCGCTAGACGAAGTCAATAAAACTTTTAACGTAAATGTAATCAAAAAGTGCTTATTTTCTCATTAGTTTTTATTTACCTTCTAAAGACATTTCATTAATTTGATTATATGATTTAAACCTCCCATGTTTTAAGTATGAGGAATATTGATTGAAATTCACACAGTAAATATAATCAGTCAACATGAAATTATCACCTGAATCTAAAAACTTCCCATTAGAAAAGTTAATTCTTATTTATTTCAATACTGCCAAACTACTTTTCCTGATTTCCACTTCTTACTATTTATGATATTGGAAATTGTATATCACGCGAAATCTAAAAAATTCATTTGTTAATTATTGAAGATTAATTGTGATTTGTTTGAACAATACTTTAAAGTCACAATACATATTGTGTTTCTTGTCATTTTCCACAAACTCGTCTTTAATCATGTACCCGATACAACTGTATAAGGAATATATTAACCATTTTGAACTCCTTTGTCGCCGTTGCGGCGAAATCATCTTTCTTTGCGAAATTTGTTTGCTACGCCATTAATTAAGGGAAATAAAATTTGCCTTATTAACCAGAGCACGTTTGAAATTGTGTACTTGAAAGAAGCTTGTGTAAGAGATATCGGAGTCGAAAGGGTTAAGTAAACTAAATAAAAATATATGAAAAAACGCCACATTTACTTAAAAAGTATAGCTATTCTACAGAAAATATATGTTTCGTGTTACACATTTCTTTACAAAACAATCGTCTACCTAATTCGGACTCTAAATTAGAGATCGTGATAAATCATAATTCTATGTTTGGTAAGACTAACTATATATTTTTCATATACTTGTAAAATCCCTTGCTACTTCTTTCCAACTGACAAAATATTAATTTTGATTAATTAAAAGATGTATTTTCGCATTTCTATTTTTGTTTATCAACAGTAAATTCCACGATTCTTTATTTCATTTAACAATTAAATATGTGATTTTCAAAGTAATATAAATATTTCTGCATTCTAACAAACTCAAAATTAAAAGAAATTCTTTCTCATAAATGATTGATCATAAACAGTTCTTTTAATTCTAATGAAAACTTTAGGTGTTTATTTGTAATTTGTGGTTTATTTAAAGAAAATGATTGTAGGATACCGAAACACATTAAACATTTAAGGTATCTAATTTATTTCAGGGAATGAAAATTTCAGAATTATTCAGTAATTACAGCCTAATATTAAAAGATACGTTTCATTGTTTATTTATTGATTCATATATAGGGAAATCTTTCGAAATTTTCTGTATTTGTTAATATCAATTTATACAGCCTGTTAAATTATACGTATAAATATAAGAGATTAAATTCTTATATATGACGTTTATTTCTTTTTTTAGACAACAACTACGGATGCTAGACTGTTAACCACCGTAATTCCTAAGGTTAGTAAAATAAAAACAATTTTGCTATTATGAGATTTTAAAAACATTGTTACAAAATTCATTTTTCTTATTTCTTATATAAACATACATAAAATTATATATGAAAGTAATTTCTTATGTTGCTTTGACATTTTTTCGTTTACTGTGACCAAAATTGTAACATGCAAAGAGGTAGGGAAATTGACGTTGTCGTCCTGATATATTTGTCCAATTTTGTAGCTGACCTTTATTTATCGAACTAAGCCGGTACGAGAGTTCCTTGTTATTTTATTCCTACCGTTTCCAACGAAGGCCCATCTGAATAATCGTTGCATGGTTTAGAGTTTCATGTTCGGAAAGAACGCTCTCTTCTCCCAATGCCGTTCGTTTTTTTTATCAACTAAAAATTCTTCCAAAATTCGGCGTAAATATTAAAGTGGGACTCTACTTTTATCTTCTTTGATTTTACATTTTATACACGGCTGCCAAGAAGGGTTATGTGTTTGACACATATCTGGGTACGTGGATTTATTTTTACCCTCGAGAAATACCCACGGCTAGATGGATTTTAATGAATGAGTTCTCTATCAAATCGTGTTAGCCGTCCGATGGTTATATGCTAGCTTTTATTTTTATAAATTCAAAATGGCGGCCGTAAAATACAAAATGGCAATAGCGACGAAAAACATTTTACGCAATATATTGAGTGGCATACCTTTGGATAGGTCTTTCAAAATGAAGAAAATGTTTCATTGACTATTTCACAGTCAGAATCTCCGTTTAAATATTACACTGCCTGGAAGTTGTGTAGGTAGGATCTCTAGTTTTACTGCAGCTTTAACTTTCATTAACGTCTATAGGCGTCATCAAAACAGTGTTTATAGATAGGAACTAACAATTAAACACATTTTTAAAAACATCAATACAAGTAAATACAAAAAATATGTAAGTTATATAAAAAATAGTTTCACGTTGATGAGAAATAGTTAATCACTTTGCTTTTTACGCAGTCGGGTTTTTTCGATTTTTTAAATTTAATTTTTACTTGTATAATGGTATTGTTCTGTGGTTTCACTAGTCCTACCTCATTCTATATAGCATCACTTACGGTAACTTCATGATTTGACATTAAACTGTACATATGATTTAACAATAAATGTCCGCTAGACGAAGTCAATAAAACTTTTAACGTAAATGTAATCAAAAAGTGCTTATTTTCTCATTAGTTTTTATTTACCTTCTAAAGACAATTCATTAATTTGATTATATGATTTAAACCTCCCATGTTTTAAGTATGAGGAATATTGATTGAAATTCACACAGTAAATATAATCAGTCAACATGAAATTATCACCTGAATCTAAAAACTTCCCCATTAGAAAAGTTAATTCTTATTTATTTCAATACTGCCAAACTACTTTTCCTGATTTCCACTTCTTACTATTTATGATATTGGAAATTGTATATCACGCGAAATCTAAAAAATTCATTTGTTAATTATTGAAGATTAATTGTGATTTGTTTGAACAATACTTTAAAGTCACAATACATATTGTGTTTCTTGTCATTTTCCACAAACTCGTCTTTAATCATGTACCCGATACAACTGTATAAGGAATATATTAACCATTTTGAACTCCTTTGTCGCCGTTGCGGCGAAATCATCTTTCTTTGCGAAATTTGTTTGGGACGCCATTAATTAAGGGAAATAAAATTTGCCTTATTAACCAGAGCACGTTTGAAATTGTGTACTTGAAAGAAGCTTGTGTAAGAGATATCGGAGTCGAAAGGGTTAAGTAAACTAAATAAAAATATATGAAAAAACGCCACATTTACTTAAAAAGTATAGCTATTCTACAGAAAATATATGTTTCGTGTTACACATTTCTTTACAAAACAATCGTCTACCTAATTCGGACTCTAAATTAGAGATCGTGATAAATCATAATTCTATGTTTGGTAAGACTAACTATATATTTTTCATATACTTGTAAAATCCCTTGCTACTTCTTTCCAACTGACAAAATATTAATTTTGATTAATTAAAAGATGTATTTTCGCATTTCTATTTTTGTTTATCAACAGTAAATTCCACGATTCTTTATTTCATTTAACAATTAAATATGTGATTTTCAAAGTAATATAAATATTTCTGCATTCTAACAAACTCAAAATTAAAAGAAATTCTTTCTCATAAATGATTGATCATAAACAGTTCTTTTAATTCTAATGAAAACTTTAGGTGTTTATTTGTAATTTGTGGTTTATTTAAAGAAAATGATTGTAGGATACCGAAACACATTAAACATTTAAGGTATCTAATTTATTTCAGGGAATGAAAATTTCAGAATTATTCAGTAATTACAGCCTAATATTAAAAGATACGTTTCATTGTTTATTTATTGATTCATATATAGGGAAATCTTTCGAAATTTTCTGTATTTGTTAATATCAATTTATACAACCTGTTAAATTATACGTATAAATATAAGAGATTAAATTCTTATATATGACGTTTATTTCTTTTTTTAGACAACAACTACGGATGCTAGACTGTTAACCACCGTAATTCCTAAGGTTAGTAAAATAAAAACAATTTTGCTATTATGAGATTTTAAAAACATTGTTACAAAATTCATTTTTCTTATTTCTTATATAAACATACATAAAATTATATATGAAAGTAATTTCTTATGTTGCTTTGACATTTTTTCGTTTACTGTGACCAAAATTGTAACATGCAAAGAGGTAGGGAAATTGACGTTGTCGTCCTGATATATTTGTCCAATTTTGTAGCTGACCTTTATTTATCGAACTAAGCCGGTACGAGAGTTCCTTGTTATTTTATTCCTACCGTTTCCAACGAAGGCCCATCTGAATAATCGTTGCATGGTTTAGAGTTTCATGTTCGGAAAGAACGCTCTCTTCTCCCAATGCCGTTCGTTTTTTTTATCAACTAAAAATTCTTCCAAAATTCGGCGTAAATATTAAAGTGGGACTCTACTTTTATCTTCTTTGATTTTACATTTTATACACGGCTGCCAAGAAGGGTTATGTGTTTGACACATATCTGGGTACGTGGATTTATTTTTACCCTCGAGAAATACCCACGGCTAGATGGATTTTAATGAATGAGTTCTCTATCAAATCGTGTTAGCCGTCCGATGGTTATATGCTAGCTTTTATTTTTATAAATTCAAAATGGCGGCCGTAAAATACAAAATGGCAATAGCGACGAAAAACATTTTACGCAATATATTGAGTGGCATACCTTTGGATAGGTCTTTCAAAATGAAGAAAATGTTTCATTGACTATTTCACAGTCAGAATCTCCGTTTAAATATTACACTGCCTGGAAGTTGTGTAGGTAGGATCTCTAGTTTTACTGCAGCTTTAACTTTCATTAACGTCTATAGGCGTCATCAAAACAGTGTTTATAGATAGGATCTAACAATTAAACACATTTTTAAAAACATCAATACAAGTAAATACAAAAAATATGTAAGTTATATAAAAAATAGTTTCACGTTGATGAGAAATAGTTAATCACTTTGCTTTTTACGCAGTCGGGTTTTTTCGATTTTTTAAATTTAATTTTTACTTGTATAATGGTATTGTTCTGTGGTTTCACTAGTCCTACCTCATTCTATATAGCATCACTTACGGTAACTTCATGATTTGACATTAAACTGTACATATGATTTAACAATAAATGTCCGCTAGACGAAGTCAATAAAACTTTTAACGTAAATGTAATCAAAAAGTGCTTATTTTCTCATTAGTTTTTATTTACCTTCTAAAGACAATTCATTAATTTGATTATATGATTTAAACCTCCCATGTTTTAAGTATGAGGAATATTGATTGAAATTCACACAGTAACTATAATCAGTCAACATGAAATTATCACCTGAATCTAAAAACTTCCCCATTAGGGAAAAGTTAATTCTTATTTATTTCAATACTGCCAAACTACTTTTCCTGATTTCCACTTCTTACTATTTATGATATTGGAAATTGTATATCACGCGAAATCTAAAAAATTCATTTGTTAATTATTGAAGATTAATTGTGATTTGTTTGAACAATACTTTAAAGTCACAATACATATTGTGTTTCTTATCATTTTCCACAAACTCGTCTTTAATCATGTACCCGATACAACTATATAAGGAATATATTAACCATTTTGAACTCCTTTGTCACCGTTGCGGCGAAATCATCTTTCTTTGCGAAATTTGTTTGGGACGCCATTAATTAAGGGAAATAAAATTTGCCTTATTAACCAGAGCACGTTTGAAATTGTGTACTTGAAAGAAGCTTGTGTAAGAGATATCGGAGTCGAAAGGGTTAAGTAAACTAAATAAAAATATATAAAAAAACGCCACATTTACTTAAAAAATATAGCTATTCTACAGAAAATATATGTTTCGTGTTACACATTTCTTTACAAAACAATCGTCTACCTAATTCAGACTCTAAATTAGAGATCGTGATAAATCATAATTCTATGTTTGGTAAGACTAACTATATATTTTTCATATACTTGTAAAATCCCTTGCTACTTCTTTCCAACTGACAAAATATTAATTTTGATTAATTAAAAGATGTATTTTCGCATTTCTATTTTTGTTTATCAACAGTAAATTCCACGATTCTTTATTTCATTTAACAATTAAATATGTGATTTTCAAAGTAATATAAATATTTCTGCATTCTAACAAACTCAAAATTAAAAGAAATTCTTTCTCATAAATGATTGATCATAAACAGTTCTTTTAATTCTAATGAAAACTTTAGGTGTTTATTTGTAATTTGTGGTTTATTTAAAGAAAATGATTGTAGGATACCGAAACACATTAAACATTTAAGGTATCTAATTTATTTCAGGGAATGAAAATTTCAGAATTATTCAGTAATTACAGCCTAATATTAAAAGATACGTTTCATTGTTTATTTATTGATTCATATATAGGGAAATCTTTCGAAATTTTCTGTATTTGTTAATATCAATTTATACAACCTGTTAAATTATACGTATAAATATAAGAGATTAAATTCTTATATATGACGTTTATTTCTTTTTTTAGACAACAACTACGGATGCTAGACTGTTAACCACCGTAATTCCTAAGGTTAGTAAAATAAAAACAATTTTGCTATTATGAGATTTTAAAAACATTGTTACAAAATTCATTTTTCTTATTTCTTATATAAACATACATAAAATTATATATGAGAGTAATTTCTTATGTTGCTTTGACATTTTTTCGTTTACTGTGACCAAAATTGTAACATGCAAAGAGGTAGGGAAATTGACGTTGTCGTCCTGATATATTTGTCCAATTTTGTAGCTGACCTTTATTTATCGAACTAAGCCGGTACGAGAGTTCCTTGTTATTTTATTCCTACCGTTTCCAACGAAGGCCCATCTGAATAATCGTTGCATGGTTTAGAGTTTCATGTTCGGAAAGAACGCTCTCTTCTCCCAATGCCGTTCGTTTTTTTTATCAACTAAAAATTCTTCCAAAATTCGGCGTAAATATTAAAGTGGGACTCTACTTTTATCTTCTTTGATTTTACATTTTATACACGGCTGCCAAGAAGGGTTATGTGTTTGACACATATCTGGGTACGTGGATTTATTTTTACCCTCGAGAAATACCCACGGCTAGATGGATTTTAATGAATGAGTTCTCTATCAAATCGTGTTAGCCGTCCGATGGTTATATGCTAGCTTTTATTTTTATAAATTCAAAATGGCGGCCGTAAAATACAAAATGGCAATAGCGACGAAAAACATTTTACGCAATATATTGAGTGGCATACCTTTGGATAGGTCTTTCAAAATGAAGAAAATGTTTCATTGACTATTTCACAGTCAGAATCTCCGTTTAAATATTACACTGCCTGGAAGTTGTGTAGGTAGGATCTCTAGTTTTACTGCAGCTTTAACTTTCATTAACGTCTATAGGCGTCATCAAAACAGTGTTTATAGATAGGAACTAACAATTAAACACATTTTTAAAAACATCAATACAAGTAAATACAAAAAATATGTAAGTTATATAAAAAATAATTTCACGTTGATGAGAAATAGTTAATCACTTTGCTTTTTACGCAGTCGGGTTTTTTCGATTTTTTAAATTTAATTTTTACTTGTATAATGGTATTGTTCTGTGGTTTCACTAGTCCTACCTCATTCTATATAGCATCACTTACGGTAACTTCATGATTTGACATTAAACTGTACATATGATTTAACAATAAATGTCCGCTAGACGAAGTCAATAAAACTTTTAACGTAAATGTAATCAAAAAGTGCTTATTTTCTCATTAGTTTTTATTTACCTTCTAAAGACAATTCATTAATTTGATTATATGATTTAAACCTCCCATGTTTTAAGTATGAGGAATATTGATTGAAATTCACACAGTAAATATAATCAGTCAACATGAAATTATCACCTGAATCTAAAAACTTCCCCATTAGAAAAGTTAATTCTTATTTATTTCAATACTGCCAAACTACTTTTCCTGATTTCCACTTCTTACTATTTATGATATTGGAAATTGTATATCACGCGAAATCTAAAAAATTCATTTGTTAATTATTGAAGATTAATTGTGATTTGTTTGAACAATACTTTAAAGTCACAATACATATTGTGTTTCTTGTCATTTTCCACAAACTCGTCTTTAATCATGTACCCGATACAACTGTATAAGGAATATATTAACCATTTTGAACTCCTTTGTCGCCGTTGCGGCGAAATCATCTTTCTTTGCGAAATTTGTTTGGGACGCCATTAATTAAGGGAAATAAAATTTGCCTTATTAACCAGAGCACGTTTGAAATTGTGTACTTGAAAGAAGCTTGTGTAAGAGATATCGGAGTCGAAAGGGTTAAGTAAACTAAATAAAAATATATGAAAAAACGCCACATTTACTTAAAAAGTATAGCTATTCTACAGAAAATATATGTTTCGTGTTACACATTTCTTTACAAAACAATCGTCTACCTAATTCGGACTCTAAATTAGAGATCGTGATAAATCATAATTCTATGTTTGGTAAGACTAACTATATATTTTTCATATACTTGTAAAATCCCTTGCTACTTCTTTCCAACTGACAAAATATTAATTTTGATTAATTAAAAGATGTATTTTCGCATTTCTATTTTTGTTTATCAACAGTAAATTCCACGATTCTTTATTTCATTTAACAATTAAATATGTGATTTTCAAAGTAATATAAATATTTCTGCATTCTAACAAACTCAAAATTAAAAGAAATTCTTTCTCATAAATGATTGATCATAAACAGTTCTTTTAATTCTAATGAAAACTTTAGGTGTTTATTTGTAATTTGTGGTTTATTTAAAGAAAATGATTGTAGGATACCGAAACACATTAAACATTTAAGGTATCTAATTTATTTCAGGGAATGAAAATTTCAGAATTATTCAGTAATTACAGCCTAATATTAAAAGATACGTTTCATTGTTTATTTATTGATTCATATATAGGGAAATCTTTCGAAATTTTCTGTATTTGTTAATATCAATTTATACAACCTGTTAAATTATACGTATAAATATAAGAGATTAAATTCTTATATATGACGTTTATTTCTTTTTTTAGACAACAACTACGGATGCTAGACTGTTAACCACCGTAATTCCTAAGGTTAGTAAAATAAAAACAATTTTGCTATTATGAGATTTTAAAAACATTGTTACAAAATTCATTTTTCTTATTTCTTATATAAACATACATAAAATTATATATGAAAGTAATTTCTTATGTTGCTTTGACATTTTTTCGTTTACTGTGACCAAAATTGTAACATGCAAAGAGGTAGGGAAATTGACGTTGTCGTCCTGATATATTTGTCCAATTTTGTAGCTGACCTTTATTTATCGAACTAAGCCGGTACGAGAGTTCCTTGTTATTTTATTCCTACCGTTTCCAACGAAGGCCCATCTGAATAATCGTTGCATGGTTTAGAGTTTCATGTTCGGAAAGAACGCTCTCTTCTCCCAATGCCGTTCGTTTTTTTTATCAACTAAAAATTCTTCCAAAATTCGGCGTAAATATTAAAGTGGGACTCTACTTTTATCTTCTTTGATTTTACATTTTATACACGGCTGCCAAGAAGGGTTATGTGTTTGACACATATCTGGGTACGTGGATTTATTTTTACCCTCGAGAAATACCCACGGCTAGATGGATTTTAATGAATGAGTTCTCTATCAAATCGTGTTAGCCGTCCGATGGTTATATGCTAGCTTTTATTTTTATAAATTCAAAATGGCGGCCGTAAAATACAAAATGGCAATAGCGACGAAAAACATTTTACGCAATATATTGAGTGGCATACCTTTGGATAGGTCTTTCAAAATGAAGAAAATGTTTCATTGACTATTTCACAGTCAGAATCTCCGTTTAAATATTACACTGCCTGGAAGTTGTGTAGGTAGGATCTCTAGTTTTACTGCAGCTTTAACTTTCATTAACGTCTATAGGCGTCATCAAAACAGTGTTTATAGATAGGAACTAACAATTAAACACATTTTTAAAAACATCAATACAAGTAAATACAAAAAATATGTAAGTTATATAAAAAATAGTTTCACGTTGATGAGAAATAGTTAATCACTTTGCTTTTTACGCAGTCGGGTTTTTTCGATTTTTTAAATTTAATTTTTACTTGTATAATGGTATTGTTCTGTGGTTTCACTAGTCCTACCTCATTCTATATAGCATCACTTACGGTAACTTCATGATTTGACATTAAACTGTACATATGATTTAACAATAAATGTCCGCTAGACGAAGTCAATAAAACTTTTAACGTAAATGTAATCAAAAAGTGCTTATTTTCTCATTAGTTTTTATTTACCTTCTAAAGACAATTCATTAATTTGATTATATGATTTAAACCTCCCATGTTTTAAGTATGAGGAATATTGATTGAAATTCACACAGTAACTATAATCAGTCAACATGAAATTATCACCTGAATCTAAAAACTTCCCCATTAGGGAAAAGTTAATTCTTATTTATTTCAATACTGCCAAACTACTTTTCCTGATTTCCACTTCTTACTATTTATGATATTGGAAATTGTATATCACGCGAAATCTAAAAAATTCATTTGTTAATTATTGAAGATTAATTGTGATTTGTTTGAACAATACTTTAAAGTCACAATACATATTGTGTTTCTTATCATTTTCCACAAACTCGTCTTTAATCATGTACCCGATACAACTATATAAGGAATATATTAACCATTTTGAACTCCTTTGTCACCGTTGCGGCGAAATCATCTTTCTTTGCGAAATTTGTTTGGGACGCCATTAATTAAGGGAAATAAAATTTGCCTTATTAACCAGAGCACGTTTGAAATTGTGTACTTGAAAGAAGCTTGTGTAAGAGATATCGGAGTCGAAAGGGTTAAGTAAACTAAATAAAAATATATAAAAAAACGCCACATTTACTTAAAAAATATAGCTATTCTACAGAAAATATATGTTTCGTGTTACACATTTCTTTACAAAACAATCGTCTACCTAATTCAGACTCTAAATTAGAGATCGTGATAAATCATAATTCTATGTTTGGTAAGACTAACTATATATTTTTCATATACTTGTAAAATCCCTTGCTACTTCTTTCCAACTGACAAAATATTAATTTTGATTAATTAAAAGATGTATTTTCGCATTTCTATTTTTGTTTATCAACAGTAAATTCCACGATTCTTTATTTCATTTAACAATTAAATATGTGATTTTCAAAGTAATATAAATATTTCTGCATTCTAACAAACTCAAAATTAAAAGAAATTCTTTCTCATAAATGATTGATCATAAACAGTTCTTTTAATTCTAATGAAAACTTTAGGTGTTTATTTGTAATTTGTGGTTTATTTAAAGAAAATGATTGTAGGATACCGAAACACATTAAACATTTAAGGTATCTAATTTATTTCAGGGAATGAAAATTTCAGAATTATTCAGTAATTACAGCCTAATATTAAAAGATACGTTTCATTGTTTATTTATTGATTCATATATAGGGAAATCTTTCGAAATTTTCTGTATTTGTTAATATCAATTTATACAACCTGTTAAATTATACGTATAAATATAAGAGATTAAATTCTTATATATGACGTTTATTTCTTTTTTTAGACAACAACTACGGATGCTAGACTGTTAACCACCGTAATTCCTAAGGTTAGTAAAATAAAAACAATTTTGCTATTATGAGATTTTAAAAACATTGTTACAAAATTCATTTTTCTTATTTCTTATATAAACATACATAAAATTATATATGAGAGTAATTTCTTATGTTGCTTTGACATTTTTTCGTTTACTGTGACCAAAATTGTAACATGCAAAGAGGTAGGGAAATTGACGTTGTCGTCCTGATATATTTGTCCAATTTTGTAGCTGACCTTTATTTATCGAACTAAGCCGGTACGAGAGTTCCTTGTTATTTTATTCCTACCGTTTCCAACGAAGGCCCATCTGAATAATCGTTGCATGGTTTAGAGTTTCATGTTCGGAAAGAACGCTCTCTTCTCCCAATGCCGTTCGTTTTTTTTATCAACTAAAAATTCTTCCAAAATTCGGCGTAAATATTAAAGTGGGACTCTACTTTTATCTTCTTTGATTTTACATTTTATACACGGCTGCCAAGAAGGGTTATGTGTTTGACACATATCTGGGTACGTGGATTTATTTTTACCCTCGAGAAATACCCACGGCTAGATGGATTTTAATGAATGAGTTCTCTATCAAATCGTGTTAGCCGTCCGATGGTTATATGCTAGCTTTTATTTTTATAAATTCAAAATGGCGGCCGTAAAATACAAAATGGCAATAGAGACGAAAAACATTTTACGCAATATATTGAGTGGCATACCTTTGGATAGGTCTTTCAAAATGAAGAAAATGTTTCATTGACTATTTCACAGTCAGAATCTCCGTTTAAATATTACACTGCCTGGGAGTTGTGTAGGTAGGATCTCTAGTTTTACTGCAGCTTTAACTTTCATTAACGTCTATAGGCGTCATCAAAACAGTGTTTATAGATAGGAACTAACAATTAAACACATTTTTAAAAACATCAATACAAGTAAATACAAAAAATATGTAAGTTATATAAAAAATAGTTTCACGTTGATGAGAAATAGTTAATCACTTCGCTTTTTACGCAGTCGGGTTTTTTCGATTTTTTAAATTTAATTTTTACTTGTATAATGGTATTGTTCTGTGGTTTCACTAGTCCTACCTCATTCTATATAGCATCACTTACGGTAACTTCATGATTTGACATTAAACTATACATATGATTTAACAATAAATGTCCGCTAGACGAAGTCAATAAAACTTTTAACGTAAATGTAATCAAAAAGTGCTTATTTTCTCATTAGTTTTTATTTACCTTCTAAAGACATTTCATTAATTTGATTATATGATTTAAACCTCCCATGTTTTAAGTATGAGGAATATTGATTGAAATTCACACAGTAAATATAATCAGTCAACATGAAATTATCACCTGAATCTAAAAACTTCCCCATTAGAAAAGTTAATTCTTATTTATTTCAATACTGCCAAACTACTTTTCCTGATTTCCACTTCTTACTATTTATGATATTGGAAATTGTATATCACGCGAAATCTAAAAAATTCATTTGTTAATTATTGAAGATTAATTGTGATTTGTTTGAACAATACTTTAAAGTCACAATACATATTGTGTTTCTTGTCATTTTCCACAAACTCGTCTTTAATCATGTACCCGATACAACTGTATAAGGAATATATTAACCATTTTGAACTCCTTTGTCGCCGTTGCGGCGAAATCATCTTTCTTTGCGAAATTTGTTCGGGACGCCATTAATTAAGGGAAATAAAATTTGCCTTATTAACCAGAGCACGTTTGAAATTGTGTACTTGAAAGAAGCTTGTGTAAGAGATATCGGAGTCGAAAGGGTTAAGTAAACTAAATAAAAATATATGAAAAAACGCCACATTTACTTAAAAAATATAGCTATTCTACAGAAAATATATGTTTCGTGTTACACATTTCTTTACAAAACAATCGTCTACCTAATTCGGACTCTAAATTAGAGATCGTGATAAATCATAATTCTATGTTTGGTAAGACTAACTATATATTTTTCATATACTTGTAAAATCCCTTGCTACTTCTTTCCAACTGACAAAATATTAATTTTGATTAATTAAAAGATGTATTTTCGCATTTCTATTTTTGTTTATCAACAGTAAATTCCACGATTCTTTATTTCATTTAACAATTAAATATGTGATTTTCAACGTAATATAAATATTTCTGCATTCTAACAAACTCAAAATTAAAAGAAATTCTTTCTCATAAATGATTGATCATAAACAGTTCTTTTAATTCTAATGAAAACTTTAGGTGTTTATTTGTAATTTGTGGTTTATTTAAAGAAAATGATTGTAGGATACCGAAACACATTAAACATTTAAGGTATCTAATTTATTTCAGGGAATGAAAATTTCAGAAATTATTCAGTAATTACAGCCTAATATTAAAAGATACGTTTCATTGTTTATTTATTGATTCATATATAGGGAAATCTTTCGAAATTTTCTGTATTTGTTAATATCAATTTATGCAACCTGTTAAATTATACGTATAAATATAAGAGATTAAATTCTTATATATGACGTTTATTTCTTTTTTTAGACAACAACTACGGATGCTAGACTGTTAACCACCGTAATTCCTAAGGTTAGTAAAATAAAAACAATTTTGCTATTATGAGATTTTAAAAACATTGTTACAAAATTCATTTTTCTTATTTCTTATATAAACATACATAAAATTATATATGAAAGTAATTTCTTATATTGCTTTGACACTTTTTCGTTTACTGTGACCAAAATTGTAACATGCAAAGAGGTAGGGAAATTGACGTTGTCGTCCTGATATATTTGTCCAATTTTGTAGCTGACCTTTATTTATCGAACTAAGCCGGTACGAGAGTTCCTTGATATTTTATTCCTACCGTTTCCAACGAAGGCCCATCTGAATAATCGTTGCATGGTTTAGAGTTTCATGTTCGGAAAGAACGCTCTCTTCTCCCAATGCCGTTCGTTTTTTTTATCAACTAAAAATTCTTCCAAAATTCGGCGTAAATATTAAAGTGGGACTCTACTTTTATCTTCTTTGATTTTACATTTTATACACGGCTGCCAAGAAGGGTTATGTGTTTGACACATATCTGGGTACGTGGATTTATTTTTACCCTCGAGAAATACCCACGGCTAGATGGATTTTAATGAATGAGTTCTCTATCAAATCGTGTTAACCGTCCGATGGTTATATGCTAGCTTTTATTTTTATAAATTCAAAATGGCGGCCGTAAAATACAAAATGGCAATAGAGACGAAAAACATTTTACGCAATATATTGAGTGGCATACCTTTGGATAGGTCTTTCAAAATGAAGAAAATGTTTCATTGACTATTTCACAGTCAGAATCTCCGTTTAAATATTACACTGCCTGGAAGTTGTGTAGGTAGGATCTCTAGTTTTACTGCAGCTTTAACTTTCATTAACGTCTATAGGCGTCATCAAAACAGTGTTTATAGATAGGAACTAACAATTAAACACATTTTTAAAAACATCAATACAAGTAAATACAAAAAATATGTAAGTTATATAAAAAATAGTTTCACGTTGATGAGAAATAGTTAATCACTTTGCTTTTTACGCAGTCGGGTTTTTTCGATTTTTTAAATTTAATTTTTACTTGTATAATGGTATTGTTCTGTGGTTTCACTAGTCCTACCTCATTCTATATAGCATCACTTACGGTAACTTCATGATTTGACATTAAACTGTACATATGATTTAACAATAAATGTCCGCTAGACGAAGTCAATAAAACTTTTAACGTAAATGTAATCAAAAAGTGCTTATTTTCTCATTAGTTTTTATTTACCTTCTAAAGACAATTCATTAATTTGATTATATGATTTAAACCTCCCATGTTTTAAGTATGAGGAATATTGATTGAAATTCACACAGTAACTATAATCAGTCAACATGAAATTATCACCTGAATCTAAAAACTTCCCCATTAGGGAAAAGTTAATTCTTATTTATTTCAATACTGCCAAACTACTTTTCCTGATTTCCACTTCTTACTATTTATGATATTGGAAATTGTATATCACGCGAAATCTAAAAAATTCATTTGTTAATTATTGAAGATTAATTGTGATTTGTTTGAACAATACTTTAAAGTCACAATACATATTGTGTTTCTTATCATTTTCCACAAACTCGTCTTTAATCATGTACCCGATACAACTATATAAGGAATATATTAACCATTTTGAACTCCTTTGTCACCGTTGCGGCGAAATCATCTTTCTTTGCGAAATTTGTTTGGGACGCCATTAATTAAGGGAAATAAAATTTGCCTTATTAACCAGAGCACGTTTGAAATTGTGTACTTGAAAGAAGCTTGTGTAAGAGATATCGGAGTCGAAAGGGTTAAGTAAACTAAATAAAAATATATGAAAAAACGCCACATTTACTTAAAAAATATAGCTATTCTACAGAAAATATATGTTTCGTGTTACACATTTCTTTACAAAACAATCGTCTACCTAATTCAGACTCTAAATTAGAGATCGTGATAAATCATAATTCTATGTTTGGTAAGACTAACTATATATTTTTCATATACTTGTAAAATCCCTTGCTACTTCTTTCCAACTGACAAAATATTAATTTTGATTAATTAAAAGATGTATTTTCGCATTTCTATTTTTGTTTATCAACAGTAAATTCCACGATTCTTTATTTCATTTAACAATTAAATATGTGATTTTCAAAGTAATATAAATATTTCTGCATTCTAACAAACTCAAAATTAAAAGAAATTCTTTCTCATAAATGATTGATCATAAACAGTTCTTTTAATTCTAATGAAAACTTTAGGTGTTTATTTGTAATTTGTGGTTTATTTAAAGAAAATGATTGTAGGATACCGAAACACATTAAACATTTAAGGTATCTAATTTATTTCAGGGAATGAAAATTTCAGAATTATTCAGTAATTACAGCCTAATATTAAAAGATACGTGTCATTGTTTATTTATTGATTCATGTATAGGGAAATCTTTCGAAATTTTCTGTATTTGTTAATATCAATTTATACAACCTGTTAAATTATACGTATAAATATAAGAGATTAAATTCTTATATATGACGTTTATTTCTTTTTTTAGACAACAACTACGGATGCTAGACTGTTAACCACCGTAATTCCTAAGGTTAGTAAAATAAAAACAATTTTGCTATTATGAGATTTTAAAAACATTGTTACAAAATTCATTTTTCTTATTTCTTATATAAACATACATAAAATTATATATGAAAGTAATTTCTTATGTTGCTTTGACATTTTTTCGTTTACTGTGACCAAAATTGTAACATGCAAAGAGGTAGGGAAATTGACGTTGTCGTCCTGATATATTTGTCCAATTTTGTAGCTGACCTTTATTTATCGAACTAAGCCGGTACGAGAGTTCCTTGTTATTTTATTCCTACCGTTTCCAACGAAGGCCCATCTGAATAATCGTTGCATGGTTTAGAGTTTCATGTTCGGAAAGAACGCTCTCTTCTCGCAATGCCGTTCGTTTTT
Source organism: Maratus speciosus (assembly GCA_963932465.1). Lineage (NCBI taxonomy): Eukaryota > Metazoa > Arthropoda > Arachnida > Araneae > Salticidae > Maratus > Maratus speciosus. Next base: position 301,735,246 of record OZ010796.1, on the reverse strand, counting down.
TTTATCAACTAAAAATTCTTCCAAAATTCGGCGTAAATATTAAAGTGGGACTCTACTTTTATCTTCTTTGATTTTACATTTTATACACGGCTGCCAAGAAGGGTTATGTGTTTGACACATATCTGGGTACGTGGATTTATTTTTACCCTCGAGAAATACCCACGGCTAGATGGATTTTAATGAATGAGTTCTCTATCAAATCGTGTTAGCCGTCCGATGGTTATATGCTAGCTTTTATTTTTATAAATTCAAAATGGCGGCCGTAAAATACAAAATGGCAATAGAGACGAAAAACATTTTACGCAATATATTGAGTGGCATACCTTTGGATAGGTCTTTCAAAATGAAGAAAATGTTTCATTGACTATTTCACAGTCAGAATCTCCGTTTAAATATTACACTGCCTGGAAGTTGTGTAGGTAGGATCTCTAGTTTTACTGCAGCTTTAACTTTCATTAACGTCTATAGGCGTCATCAAAACAGTGTTTATAGATAGGAACTAACAATTAAACACATTTTTAAAAACATCAATACAAGTAAATACAAAAAATATGTAAGTTATATAAAAAATAGTTTCACGTTGATGAGAAATAGTTAATCACTTCGCTTTTTACGCAGTCGGGTTTTTTCGATTTTTTAAATTTAATTTTTACTTGTATAATGGTATTGTTCTGTGGTTTCACTAGTCCTACCTCATTCTATATAGCATCACTTACGGTAACTTCATGATTTGACATTAAACTATACATATGATTTAACAATAAATGTCCGCTAGACGAAGTGAATAAAACTTTTAACGTAAATGTAATCAAAAAGTGCTTATTTTCTCATTAGTTTTTATTTACCTTCTAAAGACATTTCATTAATTTGATTATATGATTTAAACCTCCCATGTTTTAAGTATGAGGAATATTGATTGAAATTCACACAGTAAATATAATCAGTCAACATGAAATTATCACCTGAATCTAAAAACTTCCCCATTAGAAAAGTTAATTCTTATTTATTTCAATACTGCCAAACTACTTTTCCTGATTTCCACTTCTTACTATTTATGATATTGGAAATTGTATATCACGCGAAATCTAAAAAATTCATTTGTTAATTATTGAAGATTAATTGTGATTTGTTTGAACAATACTTTAAAGTCACAATACATATTGTGTTTCTTGTCATTTTCCACAAACTCGTCTTTAATCATGTACCCGATACAACTGTATAAGGAATATATTAACCATTTTGAACTCCTTTGTCGCCGTTGCGGCGAAATCATCTTTCTTTGCGAAATTTGTTCGGGACGCCATTAATTAAGGGAAATAAAATTTGCCTTATTAACCAGAGCACGTTTGAAATTGTGTACTTGAAAGAAGCTTGTGTAAGAGATATCGGAGTCGAAAGGGTTAAGTAAACTAAATAAAAATATATGAAAAAACGCCACATTTACTTAAAAAATATAGCTATTCTACAGAAAATATATGTTTCGTGTTACACATTTCTTTACAAAACAATCGTCTACCTAATTCGGACTCTAAATTAGAGATCGTGATAAATCATAATTCTATGTTTGGTAAGACTAACTATATATTTTTCATATACTTGTAAAATCCCTTGCTACTTCTTTCCAACTGACAAAATATTAATTTTGATTAATTAAAAGATGTATTTTCGCATTTCTATTTTTGTTTATCAACAGTAAATTCCACGATTCTTTATTTCATTTAACAATTAAATATGTGATTTTCAACGTAATATAAATATTTCTGCATTCTAACAAACTCAAAATTAAAAGAAATTCTTTCTCATAAATGATTGATCATAAACAGTTCTTTTAATTCTAATGAAAACTTTAGGTGTTTATTTGTAATTTGTGGTTTATTTAAAGAAAATGATTGTAGGATACCGAAACACATTAAACATTTAAGGTATCTAATTTATTTCAGGGAATGAAAATTTCAGAAATTATTCAGTAATTACAGCCTAATATTAAAAGATACGTTTCATTGTTTATTTATTGATTCATATATAGGGAAATCTTTCGAAATTTTCTGTATTTGTTAATATCAATTTATGCAACCTGTTAAATTATACGTATAAATATAAGAGATTAAATTCTTATATATGACGTTTATTTCTTTTTTTAGACAACAACTACGGATGCTAGACTGTTAACCACCGTAATTCCTAAGGTTAGTAAAATAAAAACAATTTTGCTATTATGAGATTTTAAAAACATTGTTACAAAATTCATTTTTCTTATTTCTTATATAAACATACATAAAATTATATATGAAAGTAATTTCTTATATTGCTTTGACACTTTTTCGTTTACTGTGACCAAAATTGTAACATGCAAAGAGGTAGGGAAATTGACGTTGTCGTCCTGATATATTTGTCCAATTTTGTAGCTGACCTTTATTTATCGAACTAAGCCGGTACGAGAGTTCCTTGATATTTTATTCCTACCGTTTCCAACGAAGGCCCATCTGAATAATCGTTGCATGGTTTAGAGTTTCATGTTCGGAAAGAACGCTCTCTTCTCCCAATGCCGTTCGTTTTTTTTATCAACTAAAAATTCTTCCAAAATTCGGCGTAAATATTAAAGTGGGACTCTACTTTTATCTTCTTTGATTTTACATTTTATACACGGCTGCCAAGAAGGGTTATGTGTTTGACACATATCTGGGTACGTGGATTTATTTTTACCCTCGAGAAATACCCACGGCTAGATGGATTTTCATGAATGAGTTCTCTATCAAATCGTGTTAACCGTCCGATGGTTATATTCTAGCTTTTATTTTTATAAATTCAAAATGGCGGCCGTAAAATACAAAATGGTAATAGAGACGAAAAACATTTTACGCAATATATTGAGTGGCATACCTTTGGATAGGTCTTTCAAAATGAAGAAAATGTTTCATTGACTATTTCACAGTCAGAATCTCCGTTTAAATATTACACTGCCTGGAAGTTGTGTAGGTAGGATCTCTAGTTTTACTGCAGCTTTAACTTTCATTAACGTCTATAGGCGTCATCAAAACAGTGTTTATAGATAGGAACTAACAATTAAACACATTTTTAAAAACATCAATACAAGTAAATACAAAAAATATGTAAGTTATATAAAAAATAGTTTCACGTTGATGAGAAATAGTTAATCACTTTGCTTTTTACGCAGTCGGGTTTTTTCGATTTTTTAAATTTAATTTTTACTTGTATAATGGTATTGTTCTGTGGTTTCACTAGTCCTACCTCATTCTATATAGCATCACTTACGGTAACTTCATGATTTGACATTAAACTGCACATATGATTTAACAATAAATGTCCGCTAGACGAAGTCAATAAAACATTTAACGTAAATGTAATCAAAAAGTGCTTATTTTCTCATTAGTTTTTATTTACCTTCTAAAGACAATTCATTAATTTGATTATATGATTTAAACCTCCCATGTTTTAAGTATGAGGAATATTGATTGAAATTCACACAGTAAATATAATCAGTCAACATGAAATTATCACCTGAATCTAAAAACTTCCCCATTAGGAAAAGTTAATTCTTATTTATTTCAATACTGCCAAACTACTTTTCCTGATTTCCACTTCTTACTATTTATGATATTGGAAATTGTATATCACGCGAAATCTAAAAAATTCATTTGTTAATTATTGAAGATTAATTGTGATTTGTTTGAACAATAATTTAAAGTCACAATACATATTGTGTTTCTTATCATTTTCCACAAACTCGTCTTTAATCATGTACCCGATACAACTATATAAGGAATATATTAACCATTTTGAACTCCTTTGTCACCGTTGCGGCGAAATCATCTTTCTTTGCGAAATTTGTTTGGGACGCCATTAATTAAGGGAAATAAAATTTGCCTTATTAACCAGAGCACGTTTGAAATTGTGTACTTGAAAGAAGCTTGTGTAAGAGATATCGGAGTCGAAAGGGTTAAGTAAACTAAATAAAAATATATGAAAAAACGCCACATTTACTTAAAAAATATAGCTATTCTACAGAAAATATATGTTTCGTGTTACACATTTCTTTACAAAACAATCGTCTACCTAATTCAGACTCTAAATTAGAGATCGTGATAAATCATAATTCTATGTTTGATAAGACTAACTATATATTTTTCATATACTTGTAAAATCCCTTGCTACTTCTTTCCAACTGACAAAATATTAATTTTGATTAATTAAAAGATGTATTTTCGCATTTCTATTTTTGTTTATCAACAGTAAATTCCACGATTCTTTATTTCATTTAACAATTAAATATGTGATTTTCAAAGAAATATAAATATTTCTGCATTCTAACAAACTCAAAATTAAAAGAAATTCTTTCTCATAAATGATTGATCATAAACAGTTCTTTTAATTCTAATGAAAACTTTAGGTGTTTATTTGTAATTTGTGGTTTATTTAAAGAAAATGATTGTAGGATACCGAAACACATTAAACATTTAAGGTATCTAATTTATTTCAGGGAATGAAAATTTCAGAATTATTCAGTAATTACAGCCTAATATTAAAAGATACGTTTCATTGTTTATTTATTGATTCATATATAGGGAAATCTTTCGAAATTTTCTGTATTTGTTAATATCAATTTATACAACCTGTTAAATTATACGTATAAATATAAGAGATTAAATTCTTATATATGACGTTTATTTCTTTTTTTAGACAACAACTACGGATGCTAGACTGTTAACCACCGTAATTCCTAAGGTTAGTAAAATAAAAACAATTTTGCTATTATGAGATTTTAAAAACATTGTTACAAAATTCATTTTTCTTATTTCTTATATAAACATACATAAAATTATATATGAAAGTAATTTCTTATGTTGCTTTGACATTTTTTCGTTTACTGTGACCAAAATTGTAACATGCAAAGAGGTAGGGAAATTGACGTTGTCGTCCTGATATATTTGCCCAATTTTGTAGCTGACCTTTATTTATCGAAATAAGCCGGTACGAGAGTTCCTTGATATTTTATTCCTACCGTTTTCAACGAAGGCCCATCTGAATAACCGTTGCATGGTTTAGAGTTTCATGTTCGGAAAGAACGCTCTCTTCTCCCAATGCCGTTCGTTTTTTTTTTATCAACTAAAAATTCTTCCAAAATTCGGCGTAAATATTAAAGTGGGACTCTACTTTTATCTTCTTTGATTTTACATTTTATACACGGCTGCCAAGAAGGGTTATGTGTTTGACACATATCTGGGTACGTGGATTTATTTTTACCCTCGAGAAATATCCACGGGTAGATGGATTGAATGAGTTCTCTATCAAATCGTGTTAACCGTCCCATGGTTATATGCTAGCTTTTATTTTTATAAATTCAAAATGGCGGCCGTAAAATACAAAATGGCAATAGAGACGAAAAACATTTTACGCAATATATTGAGTGGCATACCTTTGGATAGGTCTTTCAAAATGAAGAAAATGTTTCATTGACTATTTCACAGTCAGAATCTCCGTTTAAATATTACACTGCCTGGAAGTTGTGTAGGTCGGATCTCTAGTTTTACTGCAGCTTTAACTTTCATTAACGTCTATAGGCGTCATCAAAACAGTGTTTATAGATAGGAACTAACAATTAAACACATTTTTAAAAACATCAATACAAGTAAATACAAAAAATATGTAAGTTATATAAAAAATAGTTTCACGTTGATGAGAAATAGTTAATCACTTCGCTTTTTACGCAGTCGGGTTTTTTCGATTTTTTAAATTTAATTTTTACTTGTATAATGGTATTGTTCTGTGGTTTCACTAGTCCTACCTCATTCTATATAGCATCACTTACGGTAACTTCATGATTTGACATTAAACTATACATATGATTTAACAATAAATGTCCGCTAGACGAAGTCAATAAAACTTTTAACGTAAATGTAATCAAAAAGTGCTTATTTTCTCATTAGTTTTTATTTACCTTCTAAAGACAATTCATTAATTTGATTATATGATTTAAACCTCCCATGTTTTAAGTATGAGGAATATTGATTGAAATTCACACAGTAAATATAATCAGTCAACATGAAATTATCACCTGAATCTAAAAACTTCCCCATTAGGAAAAGTTAATTCTTATTTATTTCAATACTGCCAAACTACTTTTCCTGATTTCTACTTCTTACTATTTATGATATTGGAAATTGTATATCACGCGAAATCTAAAAAATTCATTTGTTAATTATTGAAGATTAATTGTGATTTGTTTGAACAATACTTTAAAGTCACAATACATATTGTGTTTCTTATCATTTTCCACAAACTCGTCTTTAATCATGTACCCGATACAACTATATAAGGAATATATTAACCATTTTGAACTCCTTTGTCGCCGTTGCGGCGAAATCATCTTTCTTTGCGAAATTTGTTTGGGACGCCATTAATTAAGGGAAATAAAATTTGCCTTATTAAACAGAGCACGTTTGAAATTGTGTACTTAAAAGAAGCTTGTGTAAGAGATATCGGAGTCGAAAGGGTTAAGTAAACTAAATAAAAATATATGAAAAAACGCCACATTTACTTAAAAAATATAGCTATTCTACAGAAAATATATGTTTCGTGTTACACATTTCTTTACAAAACAATCGTCTACCTAATTCAGACTCTAAATTAGAGATCGTGATAAATCATAATTCTATGTTTGGTAAGACTAACTATATATTTTTCATATACTTGTAAAATCCCTTGCTACTTCTTTCCAACTGACAAAATATTAATTTTGATTAATTAAAAGATGTATTTTCGCATTTCTATTTTTGTTTATCAACAGTAAATTCCACGATTCTTTATTTCATTTAACAATTAAATATGTGATTTTCAAAGTAATATAAATATTTCTGCATTCTAACAAACTCAAAATTAAAAGAAATTCTTTCTCATAAATGATTGATCATAAACAGTTCTTTTAATTCTAATGAAAACTTTAGGTGTTTATTTGTAATTTGTGGTTTATTTAAAGAAAATGATTGTAGGATACCGAAACACAATAAACATTTAAGGTATCTAATTTATTTCAGGGAATGAAAATTTCAGAATTATTCAGTAATTACAGCCTAATATTAAAAGATACGTTTCATTGTTTATTTATTGATTCATATATAGGGAAATCTTTCGAAATTTTCTGTATTTGTTAATATCAATTTATACAACCTGTTAAATTATAAGTATAAATATAAGAGATTAAATTCTTATATATGACGTTTATTTCTTTTTTTAGACAACAACTACGGATGTTAGACTGTTAACCACCGTAATTCCTAAGGTTAGTAAAATAAAAACAATTTTGCTATTATGAGATTTTAAAAACATTGTTACAAAATTCATTTTTCTTATTTCTTATATAAACATACATAAAATTATATATGAAAGTAATTTCTTATGTTGCTTTGACATTTTTTCGTTTACTGTGACCAAAATTGTAACATGCAAAGAGGTAGGGAAATTGACGTTGTCGTCCTGATATATTTGTCCAATTTTGTAGCTGACCTTTATTTATCGAACTAAGCCGGTACGAGAGTTCCTTGATATTTTATTCCTACCGTTTTCAACGAAGGCCCATCTGAATAATCGTTGCATGGTTTAGAGTTTCATGTTCGGAAAGAACGCTCTCTTCTCCCAATGCCGTTCGTTTTTTTTATCAACTAAAAATTCTTCCAAAATTCGGCGTAAATATTAAAGTGGGACTCTACTTTTATCTTCTTTGATTTTACATTTTATACACGGCTGCCAAGAAGGGTTACGTGTTTGACACATATCTGGGTACGTGGATTTATTTTTACCCTCGAGAAATACCCACGGCTAGATGGATTTTAATGAATGAGTTCTCTATCAAATCGTGTTAACCGTCCGATGGTTATATGCTAGCATTTATTTTTATAAATTCAAAATGGCGGCCGTAAAATACAAAATGGCAATAGAGACGAAAAACATTTTACGCAATATATTGAGTGGCATACCTTTGGATAGGTCTTTCAAAATGAAGAAAATGTTTCATTGACTATTTCACAGTCAGAATCTCCGTTTAAATATTACACTGCCTGGAAGTTGTTTAGGTAGGATCTCTAGTTTTACTGCAGCTTTAACTTTCATTAACGTCTATAGGCGTCATCAAAACAGTGTTTATAGATAGGATCTAACAATTAAACACATTTTTAAAAACATCAATACAAGTAAATACAAAAAATATGTAAGTTATATAAAAAATAGTTTCACGTTGATGAGAAATAGTTAATCACTTCGCTTTTTAGGCAGTCGGGTTTTTTCGATTTTTTAAATTTAATTTTTACTTGTATAATGGTATTGTTCTGTGGTTTCACTAGTCCTACCTTATTCTATATAGCATCACTTACGGTAACTTCATGATTTGACATTAAACTATACATATGATTTAACAATAAATGTCCGCTAGACGAAGTCAATAAAACTTTTAACGTAAATGTAATCAAAAAGTGCTTATTTTCTCATTAGTTTTTATTTACCTTCTAAAGACAATTCATTAATTTGATTATATGATTTAAACCTCCCATATTTTAAGTATGAGGAATATTGATTGAAATTCACACAGTAAATATAATCAGTCAACATGAAATTATCACCTGAATCTAAAAACTTCCCCATTAGGAAAAGTTAATTCTTATTTATTTCAATACTGCCAAACTACTTTTCCTGATTTCCACTTCTTACTATTTATGATATTGGAAATTGTATATCACGCGAAATCTAAAAAATTCATTTGTTAATTATTGAAGATTAATTGTGATTTGTTTGAACAATACTTTAAAGTCACAATACATATTGTGTTTCTTATCATTTTCCACAAACTCGTCTTTAATCATGTACCCGATACAACTATATCAGGAATATATTAACCATTTTGGACTCCTTTGTCGCCGTTGCGGCGAAATCATCTTTCTTTGCGAAATTTGTTTGGGACGCCATTAATTAAGGGAAATAAAATTTGCCTTATTAACCAGAGCACGTTTGAAATTGTGTACTTGAAAGAAGCTTGTGTAAGAGATATCGGAGTCGAAAGGGTTAAGTAAACTAAATAAAAATATATGAAAAAACGCCACATTTACTTAAAAAATATAGCTATTCTACAGAAAATATATGTTTCGTGTTACACATTTCTTTACAAAACAATCGTCTACCTAATTCAGACTCTAAATTAGAGATCGTGATAAATCATAATTCTATGTTCGGTAAGACTAACTATATATTTTTCATATACTTGTAAAATCCCTTGCTACTTCTTTCCAACTGACAAAATATTAATTTTGATTAATTAAAAGATGTATTTTCGCATTTCTATTTTTGTTTATCAACAGTAAATTCCACGATTCTTTATTTCATTTAACAATTAAATATGTGATTTTCAAAGTAATATAAATATTTCTGCATTCTAACAAACTCAAAATTAAAAGAAATTCTTTCTCATAAATGATTGATCATAAACAGTTCTTTTAATTCTAATGAAAACTTTAGGTGTTTATTTGTAATTTGTGGTTTATTTAAAGAAAATGATTGTAGGATACCGAAACACATTAAACATTTAAGGTATCTAATTTATTTCAGGGAATGAAAATTTCAGAATTATTCAGTAATTACAGCCTAATATTAAAAGATACGTTTCATTGTTTATTTATTGATTCATATATAGGGAAATCTTTCGAAATTTTCTGTATTTGTTAATATCAATTTATACAACCTGTTAAATTATAAGTATAAATATAAGAGATTAAATTCTTATATATGACGTTTATTTCTTTTTTTAGACAACAACTACGGATGCTAGACATTTAACCACCGTAATTCCTAAGGTTAGTAAAATAAAAACAATTTTGCTATTATGAGATTTTAAAAACATTGTTACAAAATTCATTTTTCTTATTTCTTATATAAACATACATAAAATTATATATGAAAATAATTTCTTATGTTGCTTTGACATTTTTTCGTTTACTGTGACCAAAATTGTAACATGCAAAGAGGTAGGGAAATTGACGTTGTCGTCCTGATATATTTGTCCAATTTTGTAGCTGACCTTTATTTATCGAACTAAGCCGGTACGAGAGTTCCTTGATATTTTATTCCTACCGTTTTCAACGAAGGCCCATCTGAATAATCGTTGCATGGTTTAGAGTTTCATGTTCGGAAAGAACGCTCTCTTCTCCCAATGCCGTTCGTTTTTTTTATCAACTAAAAATTCTTCCAAAATTCGGCGTAATTATTAAAGTGGGACTCTACTTTTATCTTCTTTGATTTTACATTTTATACACGGCTTCCAAGAAGGGTTATGTGTTTGACACATATCTGGGTACGTGGATTTATTTTTACCCTCGAGAAATACCCACGGCTAGATGGATTTTAATGAATGAGTTCTCTATCAAATCGTGTTAACCGTCCGATGGTTATATGCTAGCTTTTATTTTTATAAATTCAAAATGGCGGCCGTAAAATACAAAATGGCAATAGAGACGAAAAACATTTTACGCAATATATTGAGTGGCATACCTTTGGATAGGTCTTTCAAAATGAAGAAAATGTTTCATTGACTATTTCACAGTCAGAATCTCCGTTTAAATATTACACTGCCTGGAAGTTGTGTAGGTAGGATCTCTAGTTTTACTGCAGCTTTAACTTTCATTAACGTCTATAGGCGTCATCAAAACAGTGTTTATAGATAGGAACTAACAATTAAACACATTTTTAAAAACATCAATACAAGTAAATACAAAAAATATGTAAGTTATATAAAAAATAGTTTCACGTTGATGAGAAATAGTTAATCACTTCGCTTTTTACGCAGTCGGGTTTTTTCGATTTTTTAAATTTAATTTTTACTTGTATAATGGTATTGTTCTGTGGTTTCACTAGTCCTACCTCATTCTATATAGCATCACTTACGGTAACTTCATGATTTGACATTAAACTGTACATATGATTTAACAATAAATGTCCGCTAGACGAAGTCAATAAAACTTTTAACGTAAATGTAATCAAAAAGTGCTTATTTTCTCATTAGTTTTTATTTACCTTCTAAAGACAATTCATTAATTTGATTATATGATTTAAACCTCCCATGTTTTAAGTATGAGGAATATTGATTGAAATTCACACAGTAAATATAATCAGTCAACATGAAATTATCACCTGAATCTAAAAACTTCCCCATTAAGAAAAGTTAATTCTTATTTATTTCAATACTGCCAAACTACTTTTCCTGATTTCCACTTCTTACTATTTATGATATTGGAAATTGTATATCACGCGAAATCTAAAAAATTCATTTGTTAATTATTGAAGATTAATTGTGATTTGTTTGAACAATACTTTAAAGTCACAATACATATTGTGTTTCTTATCATTTTCCACAAACTCGTCTTTAATCATGTACCCGATACAACTATATAAGGAATATATTAACCATTTTGAACTCCTTTGTCGCCGTTGCGGCGAAATCATCTTTCTTTGCGAAATTTGTTTGGGACGCCATTAATTATGGGAAATAAAATTTGCCTTATTAACCAGAGTACGTTTGAAATTGTGTACTTGAAAGAAGCTTGTGTAAGAGATATCGGAGTCGAAAGGGTTAAGTAAACTAAATAAAAATATATGAAAAAAACGCCACATTTACTTAAAAAATATAGCTATTCTACAGAAAACATATGTTTCGTGTTACACATTTCTTTACAAAACAATCGTCTACCTAATTCAGACTCTAAATTAGAGATCGTGATAAATCATAATTCTATGTTTGGTAAGACTAACTATATATTTTTCATATACTTGTAAAATCCCTTGCTACTTCTTTCCAACTGACAAAATATTAATTTTGATTAATTAAAAGATGTATTTTCGCATTTCTATTTTTGTTTATCAACAGTAAATTCCACGATTCTTTATTTCATTTAACAATTAAATATGTGATTTTCAAAGTAATATAAATATTTCTGCATTCTAACAAACTCAAAATTAAAAGAAATTCTTTCTCATAAATGATTGATCATAAACATTTCTTTTAATTCTAATGAAAACTTTAGGTGTTTATTTGTAATTTGTGGTTTATTTAAAGAAAATGATTGTAGGATACCGAAACACATTAAACATTTAAGGTATCTAATTTATTTCAGGGAATGAAAATTTCAGAATTAGTCAGTAATTACAGCCTAATATTAAAAGATACGTTTCATTGTTTATTTATTGATTCATATATAGGGAAATCTTTCGAAATTTTCTGTATTTGTTAATATCAATTTATACAACCTGTTAAATTATAAGTATAAATATAAGAGATTAAATTCTTATATATGACGTTTATTTCTTTTTTTAGACAACAACTACGGATGCTAGACATTTAACCACCGTAATTCCTAAGGTTAGTAAAATAAAAACAATTTTGCTATTATGAGATTTTAAAAACATTGTTACAAAATTCATTTTTCTTATTTCTTATATAAACATACATAAAATTATATATGAAAATAATTTCTTATGTTGCTTTGACATTTTTTCGTTTACTGTGACCAAAATTGTAACATGCAAAGAGGTAGGGAAATTGACGTTGTCGTCCTGATATATTTGTCCAATTTTGTAGCTGACCTTTATTTATCGAACTAAGCCGGTACGAGAGTTCCTTGATATTTTATTCCTACCGTTTTCAACGAAGGCCCATCTGAATAATCGTTGCATGGTTTAGAGTTTCATGTTCGGAAAGAACGCTCTCTTCTCCCAATGCCGTTCGTTTTTTTTATCAACTAAAAATTCTTCCAAAATTCGGCGTAAATATTAAAGTGGGACTCTACTTTTATCTTCTTTGATTTTACATTTTATACACGGCTTCCAAGAAGGGTTATGTGTTTGACACATATCTGGGTACGTGGATTTATTTTTACCCTCGAGAAATACCCACGGCTAGATGGATTTTAATGAATGAGTTCTCTATCAAATCGTGTTAACCGTCCGATGGTTATATGCTAGCTTTTATTTTTATAAATTCAAAATGGCGGCCGTAAAATACAAAATGGCAATAGAGACGAAAAACATTTTACGCAATATATTGAGTGGCATACCTTTGGATAGGTCTTTCAAAATGAAGAAAATGTTTCATTGACTATTTCACAGTCAGAATCTCCGTTTAAATATTACACTGCCTGGAAGTTGTTTAGGTAGGATCTCTAGTTTTACTGCAGCTTTAACTTTCATTAACGTCTATAGGCGTCATCAAAACAGTGTTTATAGATAGGATCTAACAATTAAACACATTTTTAAAAACATCAATACAAGTAAATACAAAAAATATGTAAGTTATATAAAAAATAGTTTCACGTTGATGAGAAATAGTTAATCACTTCGCTTTTTAGGCAGTCGGGTTTTTTCGATTTTTTAAATTTAATTTTTACTTGTATAATGGTATTGTTCTGTGGTTTCACTAGTCCTACCTTATTCTATATAGCATCACTTACGGTAACTTCATGATTTGACATTAAACTATACATATGATTTAACAATAAATGTCCGCTAGACGAAGTCAATAAAACTTTTAACGTAAATGTAATCAAAAAGTGCTTATTTTCTCATTAGTTTTTATTTACCTTCTAAAGACAATTCATTAATTTGATTATATGATTTAAACCTCCCATATTTTAAGTATGAGGAATATTGATTGAAATTCACACAGTAAATATAATCAGTCAACATGAAATTATCACCTGAATCTAAAAACTTCCCCATTAGGAAAAGTTAATTCTTATTTATTTCAATACTGCCAAACTACTTTTCCTGATTTCCACTTCTTACTATTTATGATATTGGAAATTGTATATCACGCGAAATCTAAAAAATTCATTTGTTAATTATTGAAGATTAATTGTGATTTGTTTGAACAATACTTTAAAGTCACAATACATATTGTGTTTCTTATCATTTTCCACAAACTCGTCTTTAATCATGTACCCGATACAACTATATCAGGAATATATTAACCATTTTGGACTCCTTTGTCGCCGTTGCGGCGAAATCATCTTTCTTTGCGAAATTTGTTTGGGACGCCATTAATTAAGGGAAATAAAATTTGCCTTATTAACCAGAGCACGTTTGAAATTGTGTACTTGAAAGAAGCTTGTGTAAGAGATATCGGAGTCGAAAGGGTTAAGTAAACTAAATAAAAATATATGAAAAAACGCCACATTTACTTAAAAAATATAGCTATTCTACAGAAAATATATGTTTCGTGTTACACATTTCTTTACAAAACAATCGTCTACCTAATTCAGACTCTAAATTAGAGATCGTGATAAATCATAATTCTATGTTCGGTAAGACTAACTATATATTTTTCATATACTTGTAAAATCCCTTGCTACTTCTTTCCAACTGACAAAATATTAATTTTGATTAATTAAAAGATGTATTTTCGCATTTCTATTTTTGTTTATCAACAGTAAATTCCACGATTCTTTATTTCATTTAACAATTAAATATGTGATTTTCAAAGTAATATAAATATTTCTGCATTCTAACAAACTCAAAATTAAAAGAAATTCTTTCTCATAAATGATTGATCATAAACAGTTCTTTTAATTCTAATGAAAACTTTAGGTGTTTATTTGTAATTTGTGGTTTATTTAAAGAAAATGATTGTAGGATACCGAAACACATTAAACATTTAAGGTATCTAATTTATTTCAGGGAATGAAAATTTCAGAATTATTCAGTAATTACAGCCTAATATTAAAAGATACGTTTCATTGTTTATTTATTGATTCATATATAGGGAAATCTTTCGAAATTTTCTGTATTTGTTAATATCAATTTATACAACCTGTTAAATTATAAGTATAAATATAAGAGATTAAATTCTTATATATGACGTTTATTTCTTTTTTTAGACAACAACTACGGATGCTAGACATTTAACCACCGTAATTCCTAAGGTTAGTAAAATAAAAACAATTTTGCTATTATGAGATTTTAAAAACATTGTTACAAAATTCATTTTTCTTATTTCTTATATAAACATACATAAAATTATATATGAAAATAATTTCTTATGTTGCTTTGACATTTTTTCGTTTACTGTGACCAAAATTGTAACATGCAAAGAGGTAGGGAAATTGACGTTGTCGTCCTGATATATTTGTCCAATTTTGTAGCTGACCTTTATTTATCGAACTAAGCCGGTACGAGAGTTCCTTGATATTTTATTCCTACCGTTTTCAACGAAGGCCCATCTGAATAATCGTTGCATGGTTTAGAGTTTCATGTTCGGAAAGAACGCTCTCTTCTCCCAATGCCGTTCGTTTTTTTTATCAACTAAAAATTCTTCCAAAATTCGGCGTAAATATTAAAGTGGGACTCTACTTTTATCTTCTTTGATTTTACATTTTATACACGGCTTCCAAGAAGGGTTATGTGTTTGACACATATCTGGGTACGTGGATTTATTTTTACCCTCGAGAAATACCCACGGCTAGATGGATTTTAATGAATGAGTTCTCTATCAAATCGTGTTAACCGTCCGATGGTTATATGCTAGCTTTTATTTTTATAAATTCAAAATGGCGGCCGTAAAATACAAAATGGCAATAGAGACGAAAAACATTTTACGCAATATATTGAGTGGCATACCTTTGGATAGGTCTTTCAAAATGAAGAAAATGTTTCATTGACTATTTCACAGTCAGAATCTCCGTTTAAATATTACACTGCCTGGAAGTTGTGTAGGTAGGATCTCTAGTTTTACTGCAGCTTTAACTTTCATTAACGTCTATAGGCGTCATCAAAACAGTGTTTATAGATAGGAACTAACAATTAAACACATTTTTAAAAACATCAATACAAGTAAATACAAAAAATATGTAAGTTATATAAAAAATAGTTTCACGTTGATGAGAAATAGTTAATCACTTCGCTTTTTACGCAGTCGGGTTTTTTCGATTTTTTAAATTTAATTTTTACTTGTATAATGGTATTGTTCTGTGGTTTCACTAGTCCTACCTCATTCTATATAGCATCACTTACGGTAACTTCATGATTTGACATTAAACTGTACATATGATTTAACAATAAATGTCCGCTAGACGAAGTCAATAAAACTTTTAACGTAAATGTAATCAAAAAGTGCTTATTTTCTCATTAGTTTTTATTTACCTTCTAAAGACAATTCATTAATTTGATTATATGATTTAAACCTCCCATGTTTTAAGTATGAGGAATATTGATTGAAATTCACACAGTAAATATAATCAGTCAACATGAAATTATCACCTGAATCTAAAAACTTCCCCATTAAGAAAAGTTAATTCTTATTTATTTCAATACTGCCAAACTACTTTTCCTGATTTCCACTTCTTACTATTTATGATATTGGAAATTGTATATCACGCGAAATCTAAAAAATTCATTTGTTAATTATTGAAGATTAATTGTGATTTGTTTGAACAATACTTTAAAGTCACAATACATATTGTGTTTCTTATCATTTTCCACAAACTCGTCTTTAATCATGTACCCGATACAACTATATAAGGAATATATTAACCATTTTGAACTCCTTTGTCGCCGTTGCGGCGAAATCATCTTTCTTTGCGAAATTTGTTTGGGACGCCATTAATTATGGGAAATAAAATTTGCCTTATTAACCAGAGTACGTTTGAAATTGTGTACTTGAAAGAAGCTTGTGTAAGAGATATCGGAGTCGAAAGGGTTAAGTAAACTAAATAAAAATATATGAAAAAAACGCCACATTTACTTAAAAAATATAGCTATTCTACAGAAAACATATGTTTCGTGTTACACATTTCTTTACAAAACAATCGTCTACCTAATTCAGACTCTAAATTAGAGATCGTGATAAATCATAATTCTATGTTTGGTAAGACTAACTATATATTTTTCATATACTTGTAAAATCCCTTGCTACTTCTTTCCAACTGACAAAATATTAATTTTGATTAATTAAAAGATGTATTTTCGCATTTCTATTTTTGTTTATCAACAGTAAATTCCACGATTCTTTATTTCATTTAACAATTAAATATGTGATTTTCAAAGTAATATAAATATTTCTGCATTCTAACAAACTCAAAATTAAAAGAAATTCTTTCTCATAAATGATTGATCATAAACATTTCTTTTAATTCTAATGAAAACTTTAGGTGTTTATTTGTAATTTGTGGTTTATTTAAAGAAAATGATTGTAGGATACCGAAACACATTAAACATTTAAGGTATCTAATTTATTTCAGGGAATGAAAATTTCAGAATTAGTCAGTAATTACAGCCTAATATTAAAAGATACGTTTCATTGTTTATTTATTGATTCATATATAGGGAAATCTTTCGAAATTTTCTGTATTTGTTAATATCAATTTATACAACCTGTTAAATTATAAGTATAAATATAAGAGATTAAATTCTTATATATGACGTTTATTTCTTTTTTTAGACAACAACTACGGATGCTAGACATTTAACCACCGTAATTCCTAAGGTTAGTAAAATAAAAACAATTTTGCTATTATGAGATTTTAAAAACATTGTTACAAAATTCATTTTTCTTATTTCTTATATAAACATACATAAAATTATATATGAAAATAATTTCTTATGTTGCTTTGACATTTTTTCGTTTACTGTGACCAAAATTGTAACATGCAAAGAGGTAGGGAAATTGACGTTGTCGTCCTGATATATTTGTCCAATTTTGTAGCTGACCTTTATTTATCGAACTAAGCCGGTTCGAGAGTTCCTTGATATTTTATTCCTACCGTTTTCAACGAAGGCCCATCTGAATAATCGTTGCATGGTTTAGAGTTTCATGTTCGGAAAGAACGCTCTCTTCTCCCAATGCCGTTCGTTTTTTTTATCAACTAAAAATTCTTCCAAAATTCGGCGTAAATATTAAAGTGGGACTCTACTTTTATCTTCTTTGATTTTACATTTTATACACGGCTTCCAAGAAGGGTTATGTGTTTGACACATATCTGGGTACGTGGATTTATTTTTACCCTCGAGAAATACCCACGGCTAGATGGATTTTAATGAATGAGTTCTCTATCAAATCGTGTTAACCGTCCGATGGTTATATGCTAGCTTTTATTTTTATAAATTCAAAATGGCGGCCGTAAAATACAAAATGGCAATAGAGACGAAAAACATTTTACGCAATATATTGAGTGGCATACCTTTGGATAGGTCTTTCAAAATGAAGAAAATGTTTCATTGACTATTTCACAGTCAGAATCTCCGTTTAAATATTACACTGCCTGGAAGTTGTGTAGGTAGGATCTCTAGTTTTACTGCAGCTTTAACTTTCATTAACGTCTATAGGCGTCATCAAAACAGTGTTTATAGATAGGAACTAACAATTAAACACATTTTTAAAAACATCAATACAAGTAAATACAAAAAATATGTAAGTTATATAAAAAATAGTTTCACGTTGATGAGAAATAGTTAATCACTTCGCTTTTTACGCAGTCGGGTTTTTTCGATTTTTTAAATTTAATTTTTACTTGTATAATGGTATTGTTCTGTGGTTTCACTAGTCCTACCTCATTCTATATAGCATCACTTACGGTAACTTCATGATTTGACATTAAACTATACATATGATTTAACAATAAATGTCCGCTAGACGAAGTCAATAAAAATTTATAACGTAAATGTAATCAAAAAGTGCTTATTTTCTCATTAGTTTTTATTTACTTTCTAAAGACAATTCATTAATTTGATTATATGATTTAAACCTCCCATGTTTTAAGTATGAGGAATATTGATTGAAATTCACACAGTAAATATAATCAGTCAACATGAAATTATCACCTGAATCTAAAAACTTCCCCATTAGGAAAAGTTAATTCTTATTTATTTCAATACTGCCAAACTACTTTTCCTGATTTCCACTTCTTACTATTTATGATATTGGAAATTGTATATCACGCGAAATCTAAAAAATTCATTTGTTAATTATTGAAGATTAATTGTGATTTGTTTGAACAATACTTTAAAGTCACAATACATATTGTGTTTCTTATCATTTTCCACAAACTCGTCTTTAATCATGTACCCGATACAACTATATAAGGAATATATTAACCATTTTGAACTCCTTTGTCGCCGTTGCGGCGAAATCATCTTTCTTTGCGAAATTTGTTTGGGACGCCATTAATTATGGGAAATAAAATTTGCCTTATTAACCAGAGCACGTTTGAAATTGTGTACTTGAAAGAAGCTTGTGTAAGAGATATCGGAGTCGAAAGGGTTAAGTAAACTAAATAAAAATATATGAAAAAAACGCCACATTTACTTAAAAAATATAGCTATTCTACAGAAAATATATGTTTCGTGTTACACATTTCTTTACAAAACAATCGTCTACCTAATTCAGACTCTAAATTAGAGATCGTGATAAATCATAATTCTATGTTTGGTAAGACTAACTATATATTTTTCATATACTTGTAAAATCCCTTGCTACTTCTTTCCAACTGACAAAATATTAATTTTGATTAATTAAAAGATGTATTTTCGCATTTCTATTTTTGTTTATCAACAGTAAATTCCACGATTCTTTATTTCATTTAACAATTAAATATGTGATTTTCAAAGTAATATAAATATTTCTGCATTCTAACAAACTCAAAATTAAAAGAAATTCTTTCTCATAAATGATTGATCATAAACATTTCTTTTAATTCTAATGAAAACTTTAGGTGTTTATTTGTAATTTGTGGTTTATTTAAAGAAAATGATTGTAGGATACCGAAACACATTAAACATTTAAGGTATCTAATTTATTTCAGGGAATGAAAATTTCAGAATTAGTCAGTAATTACAGCCTAATATTAAAAGATACGTTTCATTGTTTATTTATTGATTCATATATAGGGAAATCTTTCGAAATTTTCTGTATTTGTTAATATCAATTTATACAACCTGTTAAATTATACGTATAAATATAAGAGATTAAATTCTTATATATGACGTTTATTTCTTTTTTTAGACAACAACTACGGATGCTAGACTGCTAACCACCGTAATTCCTAAGGTTAGTAAAATAAAAACTATTTTGCTATTATGAGATTTTAAAAACATTGTTACAAAATTCATTTTTCTTATTTCTTATATAAACACATATAAAATTATATATGAAAGTAATTTCTTATGTTGCTTTGACATTTTTTCGTTTACTGTGATCAAAATTGTAACATGCAAAGAGGTAGGGAAATTGTCGTTGTCGTCCTGATATATTTGTCCAATTTTGTAGCTGACCTTTATTTATCGAACTAAGCCGGTACGAGAGTTCCTTGATATTTTATTCCTACAGTTTCAACGAAGGCCCATCTGAATAATCGTTGCATGGTTTAGAGTTTCATGTTCGGAAAGAACGCTCTCTTCTCCCAATGCCGTTCGTTTTTTTTATCAACAAAAATTATTCCAAAATTCGGCGTAAATATTAAAGATGGACTCTACTTTTATCTGCTTTGATTTTACATTTTATACACGGCTGCCAAGAAGGGTTATGTGTTTGACACGTATCTGGGCACGTGGATTTATTTTTACCCTCGAGAAATACCCACGGCTAGATGGATTTTAATGAATGAGTTCTCTATCAAATCGTGTTAACCGTCCGATGGTTATATGCTAGCTTTTATTTTTATAAATTCAAAATGGCGGCCGTAAAATACAAAATGGCAATAGAGACGAAAAACATTTTACGCAATATATTGAGTGGCATACCTTTGGATAGGTCTTTCAAAATGAAGAAAATGTTTCATTGACTATTTCACAGTCAGAATCTCCGTTTAAATATTACACTGCCTGGAAGTTGTGTAGGTAGGATCTCTAGTTTTACTGCAGCTTTAACTTTCATTAACGTCTATAGGCGTCATCAAAACAGTGTTTATAGATAGGAACTAACAATTAAACACATTTTTAAAAACATCAATACAAGTAAATACAAAAAGTATGTAAGTTATATAAAAAATAGTTTCACGTTGATGAGAAATAGTTAATCACTTCGCTTTTTACGCAGTCGGGTTTTTTCGATTTTTTAAATTTAATTTTTACTTGTATAATGGTATTGTTCTGTGGTTTCACTAGTCCTACCTCATTCTATATAGCATCACTTACGGTAACTTCATGATTTGACATTAAACTATACATATGATTTAACAATAAATGTCCGCTAGACGAAGTCAATAAAAATTTATAACGTAAATGTAATCAAAAATGCTTATTTTCTCATTAGTTTTTATATACATTCTAAAGACAATTCATTAATTTGATTATATGATTTAAACCTCCCATGTTTTAAGTATGAGGAATATTGATTGAAATTCACACTGTAAATATAATCAGTCAACATGAAATTATCACCTGAATCTAAAAACTTCCCCATTAGGAAAAGTTAATTCATATTTATTTCAATACTGCCAAACTACTTTTCCTGATTTCTACTTCTTACTATTTATGATATTGGAAATTGTATATCACGCGAAATCTAAAAAATTCTTTTGTTAATTATTGAAGATTAATTGTGATTTGTTTGAACAATACTTTAAAGTCACAATACATATTGTGTTTCTTATCATTTTCCACAAACTCGTCTTTAATCATGTACCCGATACAACTATATAAGGAATATATTAACCATTTGAACTCCTTTGTCGCCGTTGCGGCGACATCATCTTTCTTTGCGAAATTTGTTTGGGACGCCATTAATAAAGGGAAATAAAATTTGCCTTAATAATCAGAGCACGTTTGTAATTGTGTACTTGAAAGAAACTTGTGTAAGAGATATCGGAGTCGAAAGGCTTAAGTAAACTAAATAAAAATATATGAAAAAACGCCACATTTACTTAAAAAATATAGCTATTCTACAGAAAATATATGTTTCGTGTTACACATTTCTTTACAAAACAATCGTCTACCTAATTCAGACTCTAAATTAGAGATCGTGATAAATCATAATTCTAAGTTTGGTAAGACTAACTATATATTTTTCATATACTTGTAAAATCCCTTGCTACTTCTTTCCAACTGACAAAATATTAATTTTGATTAATTAAAAGATGTATTTTCGCATTTCTATTTTTGTTTATCAACAGTAAATTCCACGATTCTTTATTTCATTTAACAATTAAATATGTGATTTTCAAAGTAATATAAATATTTCTGCATTCTAACAAACTCAAAATTAAAAGAAATTCTTTCTCATAAATGATTGATCATAAAGAGTTCTTTTAATGCTAATGAAAACTTTAGGTGTTTATTTGTAATTTGGGCTTTATTTAAAGAAAATGATTGTAGGATACCGAAACACATTAAACATTTAAGGTATCTAATTTATTTCAGGGAATGAAAATTTCAGAATTTCAGTAATTACAGCCTAATATTAAAAAATACGTTTCATTGTTTATTTATTGAATCATATATAGGGAAATCTTTCGAAATTTTCTGTATTTGTTAATATCAATTTATACAACCTGTTAAATTATACGTATAAATATAAGAGATTAAATTCTTATATATGACGTTTATTTCTTTTTTTAGACAACAACTACGGGTGCTAGACTGCTAACCACCGTAATTCCTAAGGTTAGTAAAATAAAAACAATTTTGCTATTATGAGATTTTAAAAACAATGTTACAAAATTCATTTTTCTTATTTCTTATATAAACATATATAAAATTATATATGAAAGTAATTTCTTATGTTGCTTTGACATTTTTTCGTTTACTGTGACCAAAATTGTAACATGCAAAGAGGTAGAGAAATTGACGTTGTCGTCCTGATATATTTGTCCAATTTTGTAGCTGACCTAAACCGGTACGAGAGTTCCTTGATATTTTATTCCTACTGTTTCCAACGAAGGCCCTTCTGAATAATCGTTGCATGGTTTAGAGTTTCATGTTCGGAAAGAACGCTCTCTTCTCCCCATGCCGTTCGTTTTTTTTATCAACTAAAAATTCTTCCAAAATTCGACGTAAATATTAAAGTGGGACTCTACATTTATCTGCTTTGATTTTACATTTTATACACGGCTACCAAGAAGGGTTATGTGTTTGACACGTATCTGGGTACGTGGATTTATTTTTACCCTCGAGAAATACCCACGGCTAGATGGATTTTAATGAATGAGTTCTCTATCAAATCGTGTTAACCGTCCGATGGTTATATGTTAGCTTTTATTTTTATAAATTCAAAATGGCGGCCGTAAAATACAAAATGGCAATAGAGACGAAAAACATTTTACGCAATATATTGAGTGGCATACCTTTGGATAGGTCTTTCAAAATGAAGAAAATGTTTCATTGACTATTTCACAGTCAGAATCTCCGTTTAAATATTACACTGCCTGGAAGTTGTGTAGGTAGGATCTCTAGTTTTACTGCAGCTTTAACTTTCATTAACCTCTATATGCATCATCAAAACAGTGTTTATAGATAGGAACTAACAATTAAACACATTTTTAAAAACATCAATACAAGTAAATACAAAAAATATGTAAGTTATATAAAAAATAGTTTCACGTTGATGAGAAATAATTAATCACTTCGCTTTTTACGCAGTCGGGTTTTTTCGATTTTTTAAATTTAATTTTTACTTGTATAATGGAATTGTTCTGTTGTTTCACTAGTCCTACCTCATTCTATATAACATCACTTACGGTAACTTCATGATTTGACATTAAACTATACATATGATTTAACAATAAATGTCCGCTAGACGAAGTCAATAAAAATTTACAACGTAATTGTAATCAAAAAGTGCTTATTTTCTCATTAGTTTTTATTTACTTTCTAAAGACAATTCATTAATTTGATTATATGATTTAAAACTCCCATGTTTTAAGTATGAGGAATATTGATTGAAATTCACACTGTAAATATAATCAGTCAACATGAAATTATCACCTGAATCTAAAAACTTCCCCATTAGGAAAAGTTAATTCATATTTATTTCAATACTGCCAAACTACTTTTCCTGATTTCCACTTCTTACTATTTATGATATTGGAAATTGTATATCACGCGAAATCTAAAAAATTCATTTGTTAATTATTGAAGATTAATTGTGATTTGTTTGAACAATACTTTAAAGTCACAATACATATTGTGTTTCTTATCATTTTCCACAAACTCGTCTTTAATCATGTACCCGATACAACTATATAAGGAATATATTAACCATTTGAACTCCTTTGTCGCCGTTGCGGCGACATCATCTTTCTTTGCGAAATTTGTTTGGGACGCCATTAATAAAGGGAAATAAAATTTGCCTTATTAATCAGAGCACGTTTGGAATTGTGTACTTGAAAGAAACTTGTGTAAGAGATATCGGAGTCGAAAGGGTTAAGTAAACTAAATAAAAATATATGAAAAAACGCCACATTTACTTAAAAAATATAGCTATTCTACAGAAAATATATGTTTCGTGTTACACATTTCTTTACAAAACAATCGTCTACCTAATTCAGACTCTAAATTAGAGATCGTAATAAATCATAATTCTAAGTTTGGTAAGACTAACTATATATTTTTCTTATACTTGTAAAATCCCTTGCTACATTTCTATTTTTGTTTATCAACAGTAAATTCCACGATTCTTTATTTCATTTAACAATTAAGTATGTGATTTTCAAAGTAATATAAATATTTCTGCATTCTAACAAACTCAAAATTAAAAGAAATTCTTTCTGATAAATGATTGATCATAAACAGTTCTTTTAATTCTAATGAAAACTTTAGGTGTTTATTTGTAATTTGTGGTTTATTTAAAGAAAATGATTGTAGGATACCGAAACACATTAAACATTTAAGGTATCTAATTTATTTCAGGGAATGAAAATTTCAGAATTAGTCAGTAATTACAGCCTAATATTAAAAAATAAGTTTCATTGTTTATTTATTGATTCATATATAGGGAAATCTTTCGAAATTTTCTGTATTTGTTAATATCAATTTATACAACCTGTTAAATTATACGTATAAATATAAGAGATTAAATTCTTATATATGACGTTTATTTCTTTTTTTAGACAACAACTACGGGTGCTAGACTGTTAACCACCGTAATTCCCAAGGTTAGTAAAATAAAAACAATTTTGCTATTATGAGATTTTAAAAACATTGTTACAAAATTCATTTTTCTTAGTTCTTATATAAACATATATAAAATTATATATGAAAGTAATTTCTTATGTTGCTTTGACATTTTTTCGTTTACTGTGACCAAAATTGTAACATGCAAAGAGGTAGGGAAATTGACGTTGTCGTCCTGATATATTTGTCCAATTTTGTAGCTGACCTTTATTTATCGAACTAAGCCGGTACGAGAGTTCCTTGATATTTTATTCCTACTGTTTCCAACGAAGGCCCTTCTGAATAATCGTTGCATGGTTTAGAGTTTCATGTTCGGAAAGAACGCTCTCTTCTCCCCATGCCGTTCGTTTTTTTTTTATCAACTAAAAATTCTTCCAAAATTCGACGTAAATATTAAAGTGGGACTCTACATTTATCTGCTTTGATTTTACATTTTATACACGGCTACCAAGAAGGGTTATGTGTTTGACACGTATCTGGGTACGTGGATTTATTTTTACCCTCGAGAAATACCCACGGCTAGATGGATTTTAATGAATGAGTTCTCTATCAAATCGTGTTAACCGTCCGATGGTTATATGTTAGCTTTTATTTTTATAAATTCAAAATGGCGGCCGTAAAATACAAAATGGCAATAGAGACGAAAAACATTTTACGCAATATATTGAGTGGCATACCTTTGGATAGGTCTTTCAAAATGAAGAAAATGTTTCATTGACTATTTCACAGTCAGAATCTCCGTTTAAATATTACACTGCCTGGAAGTTGTGTAGGTAGGATCTCTAGTTTTACTGCAGCTTTAACTTTCATTAACCTCTATATGCATCATCAAAACAGTGTTTATAGATAGGAACTAACAATTAAACACATTTTTAAAAACATCAATACAAGTAAATACAAAAAATATGTAAGTTATATAAAAAATAATTTCACGTTGATGAGAAATAATTAATCACTTCGCTTTTTACGCAGTCGGGTTTTTTCGATTTTTTAAATTTAATTTTTACTTGTATAATGGTATTGTTCTGTGGTTTCACTAGTCCTACCTCATTCTATATAGCATCACTTACGGTAACTTCATGATTTGACATTAAACTATACATATGATTTAACAATAAATGTCCGCTAGACGAAGTCAATAAAAATTTATAACGTAAATGTAATCAAAAAGTGCTTATTTTCTCATTAGTTTTTATTTACTTTCTAAAGACAATTCATTAATTTGATTATATGATTTAAACCTCCCATGTTTTAAGTATGAGGAATATTGATTGAAATTCACACTGTAAATATAATCAGTCAACATGAAATTATCACCTGAATCTAAAAACTTCCCCATTAGGAAAAGTTAATTCTTATTTATTTCAATACAGCCAAACTACTTTTCCTGATTTCCACTTCTTACTATTTATGATATATTGGAAATTGTATATCACGCGAAATCTAAAAAATTCATTTGTTAATTATTGAAGATTAATTGTGATTTGTTTGAACAATACTTTGAAGTCACAATACTTATTGTGAATATTATCATTTTCCACAAACTCGTCGTTAATCATGTACCCGATACAACTATATAAGGAATATATTAACCATTTGAACTCCTTTGTCGCCGTTGCGGCGAAATCATCTTTCTTTGCGAAATTTGTTTGGGACGCCATTAATTAAGGGAAATAAAATTTGCCTTATTAATCAGAGCACGTTTGAAATTGTGTACTTGAAAGAAGCTTCTGTAAGAGATATCGGAGTCGAAAGGGTTAAGTAAACTAAATAAAAATATATGAAAGAACGCCACATTTACTTAAAAAATATAGCTATTCTACAGAAAATATATGTTTCGTGTTACACATTTCTTTACAAAACAATCGTCTACCTAATTCAGACTCTAAGTTAGAGATCGTGATAAATCATAATTCTAAGTTTGGTAAGACTAACTATATATTTTTCATATACTTGTAAAATCCCTTGCTACTTCTTTCCAACTGACAAAATATTAATTTTGATTAATTAAATGATGTATTTTCGCATTTTTATTTTTGTTTATCAACAGTAAATTCCACGATTCTTTATTTCATTTAACAATTAAATATGTGATTTTCAAAGTAATATAAATATTTCTGCATTCTAACAAACTCAAAATTAAAAGAAATTTTTTATCATAAATGATTGATCATAAACAGTTCTTTTAATTCTAATTAAAACTTTAGGTGTTTATTTGTAATTTGTGGTTTATTTAAAGAAAATGATTGTAGGATACCGAAACACATTAAACATTTAAGGTATCTAATTTATTTCAGGGAATGAAAATTTCAGAATTTCAGTAATTACAGCCTAATATTAAAAAATACGTTTCATTGTTTATTTATTGATTCATATATAGGGAAATCTTTCGAAATTTTCTGTATTTGTTAATATCAATTTATACAACCTGTTAAATTATACGTATAAATACAAGAGATTAAATTCTTATATATGACGTTTATTTCTTTTTTTAGACAACAACTACGGGTGCTAGACTGCTAACCACCGTAATTCCTAAGGTTAGTAAAATAAAAACAATTTTGCTATTATGAGATTTTAAAAACATTGTTACAAAATTCATTTTTCTTATTTCTTATATAAACATATATAAAATTACATATGAAAGTAATTTCTTATGTTGCTTTGACATTTTTTCGTTTACTGTGACCAAAATTGTAACATGCAAAGAGGTAGAGAAATTGACGTTGTAGTCCTGATATATTTGTCCAATTTTGTAGCTGACCTAAGCCGGTACGAGAGTTCCTTGATATTTTATTCCTACTGTTTCCAACGAAGGCCCTTCTGAATAATCGTTGCATGGTTTGGAGTTTCATATTCGGAAAGAACGCTCTCTTTTCCCAATGCCGTTCGTTTTTCTTATCAACTAAAAATTCGTCCAAAATTCGGCGTAAATATTTAAGTGGGACTCTACATTTATCTGCTTTGATTTTACATTTTATACACGGCTACCAAGAAGGGTTATGTGTTTGACACGTATCTGGGTACGTGGATTTATTTTTACCCTCGAGAAATACCCACGGCTAGATGGATTTTAATGAATGAGTTCTCTATCAAATCGTGTTAACCGTCCGATGGTTATATGTTAGCTTTTATTTTTATAAATTCAAAATGGCGGCCGTAAAATACAAAATGACAATAGAGACGAAAAACATTTTACGCAATATATTGAGTGGCATACCTTTGGATAGGTCTTTCAAAATGAAGAAAATGTTTCATTGACTATTTCACAGTCAGAATCTCCGTTTAAATATTACACTGCCTGGAAGTTGTGTAGGTAGGATCTCTAGTTTTACTGCAGCTTTAACTTTCCTTAACGTCTATAGGCGTCATCAAAACAGTGTTTATAGATAGGAACTAACAATTAAACACTTTTTTAAAAACATCAATACAAGTAAATACAAAAAATATGTAAGTTATATAAAAAATAGTTTCACGTTGATGAGAAATAATTAATCACTTCGCTTTTTACGCAGTCGGGTTTTTTCGATTTTTTAAATTTAATTTTTACTTGTATAATGGAATTGTTCTGTTGTTTCACTAGTCCTACCTCATTCTATATAACATCACTTACGGTAACTTCATGATTTGACATTAAACTATACATATGATTTAACAATAAATGTCCGCTAGACGAAGTCAATAAAAATTTACAACGTAATTGTAATCAAAAAGTGCTTATTTTCTCATTAGTTTTTATTTACTTTCTAAAGACAATTCATTAATTTGATTATATGATTTAAAACTCCCATGTTTTAAGTATGAGGAATATTGATTGAAATTCACACTGTAAATATAATCAGTCAACATGAAATTATCACCTGAATCTAAAAACTTCCCCATTAGGAAAAGTTAATTCATATTTATTTCAATACTGCCAAACTACTTTTCCTGATTTCCACTTCTTACTATTTATGATATTGGAAATTGTATATCACGCGATATCTAAAAAATTCATTTGTTAATTATTGAAGATTAATTGTGATTTGTTTGAACAATACTTTAAAGTCACAATACATATTGTGTTTCTTATCATTTTCCACAAACTCGTCTTTAATCATGTACCCGATACAACTATATAAGGAATATATTAACCATTTGAACTCCTTTGTCGCCGTTGCGGCGACATCATCTTTCTTTGCGAAATTTGTTTGGGACGCCATTAATAAAGGGAAATAAAATTTGCCTTATTAATCAGAGCACGTTTGGAATTGTGTACTTGAAAGAAACTTGTGTAAGAGATATCGGAGTCGAAAGGGTTAAGTAAACTAAATAAAAATATATGAAAAAACCCCACATTTACTTAAAAAATATAGCTATTCTACAGAAAATATATGTTTCGTGTTACACATTTCTTTACAAAACAATCGTCTACCTAATTCAGACTCTAAGTTAGAGATCGTGATAAATCATAATTCTAAGTTTGGTAAGACTAACTATATATTTTTCATATACTTGTAAAATCCCTTGCTACTTCTTTCCAACTGACAAAATATTAATTTTGATTAATTAAAAGATGTATTTTCGCATTTCTATTTTTGTTTATCAACAGTAAATTCCACGATTCTTTATTTCATTTAACAATTAAATATGTGATTTTCAAAGTAATATAAATATTTCTGCATTCTAACAAACTCAAAATTAAAAGAAATTCTTTCTCATAAATGATTGATCGTAAACAGTTCTTTTAATTCTAATGAAAACTTTAGGTGTTTATTTGTAATTTGTGGTTTATTTAAAGAAAATGATTGTAGGATACCGAAACACATTAAACATTTAAGGTATCTAATTTATTTCAGGGAATGAAAATTTCAGAATTTCAGTAATTACAGCCTAATATTAAAAAATACGTTTCATTGTTTATTTATTTATTCATATATAGGGAAATCTTTCGAAATTTTCTGTATTTGTTAATATCAATTTATACAACCTGTTAAATTATACGTATAAATATAAGAGATTAAATTCTTATATATGACGTTTATTTCATTTTTTAGACGGCAACTACGGGTGCTAGACTGCTAACCACCGTAATTCCTAAGGTTAGTAAAATAAAAACAATTTTGCTATTATGAGATTTTAAAAACATTGTTACAAAATTCATTTTTCTTATTTCTTATATAAACATATATAAAATTATATATGAAAGTAATTTCTTATGTTGCTTTGACATTTTTTCGTTTACTGTGACCAAAATTGTAACATGCAAAGAGGTAGGGAAATTGACGTTGTCGTCCTGATATATTTGTCCAATTTTGTAGCTGACCTAAGCCGGTACGAGAGTTCCTTGATATTTTATTCCTACTGTTTCCAACGAAGGCCCTTCTGAATAATCGTTGCATGGTTTGGAGTTTCATGTTCGGAAAGAACGCTCTCTTTTCCCAATGCCGTTCGTTTTTTTTTTTTGTCAACTAAAAATTCGTCCAAAATTCGGCGTAAATATTTAAGTGGGACTCTACATTTATCTGCTTTGATTTTACATTTTATACACGGCTACCAAGAAGGGTTATGTGTTTGACACGTATCTGGGTACGTGGATTTATTTTTACCCTCGAGAAATACCCACGGCTAGATGGATTTTAATGAATGAGTTCTCTATCAAATCGTGTTAACCGTCCGATGGTTATATGTTAGCTTTTATTTTTATAAATTCAAAATGGCGGCCGTAAAATACAAAATGGCAATAGAGACGAAAATCATTTTACGCAATATATTGAGTGGCATACCTTTGGATAGGTCTTTCAAAATGAAGAAAATGTTTCATTGACTATTTCACAGTCAGAATCTCCGTTTAAATATTACACTGCCTGGAAGTTGTGTAGGTAGGATCTCTAGTTTTACTGCAGCTTTAACTTTCATTAACGTCTATAGGCGTCATCAAAACAGTGTTTATAGATAGGAACTAACAATTAAACACTTTTTTAAAAACATCAATACAAGTAAATACAAAAAATATGTAAGTTATATAAAAAATAGTTTCACGTTGATGAGAAATAATTAATCACTTCGCTTTTTACGCAGTCGGGTTTTTTCGATTTTTTAAATTTAATTTTTACTTGTATAATGGAATTGTTCTGTGGTTTCACTAGTCCTACCTCATTCTATATAACATCACTTACGGTAACTTCATGATTTGACATTAAACTATACATATGATTTAACAATAAATGTCCGCTAGACGAAGTCAATAAAAATTTACAACGTAAATGTAATCAAAAAGTGCTTATTTTCTCATTAGTTTTTATTTACTTTCTAAAGACAATTCATTAATTTGATTATATGATTTAAAACTCCCATGTTTTAAGTATGAGGAATATTGATTGAAATTCACACTGTAAATATAATCAGTCAACATGAAATTATCACCTGAATCTAAAAACTTCCCCATTAGGAAAAGTTAATTCATATTTATTTCAATACTGCCAAACTACTTTTCCTGATTTCCACTTCTTACTATTTATGATATTGGAAATTGTATATCACGCGATATCTAAAAAATTCATGTGTTAATTATTGAAGATTAATTGTGATTTGTTTGAACAATACTTTAAAGTCACAATACATATTGTGTTTCTTATCATTTTCCACAAACTCGTCTTTAATCATGTACCCGATACAACTATATAAGGAATATATTAACCATTTGAACTCCTTTGTCGCCGTTGCGGCGACATCATCTTTCTTTGCGAAATTTGTTTGGGACGCCATTAATAAAGGGAAATAAAATTTGCCTTATTAATCAGAGCACGTTTGGAATTGTGTACTTGAAAGAAACTTGTGTAAGAGATATCGGAGTCGAAAGGGTTAAGTAAACTAAATAAAAATTTATGAAAAAACGCCACATTTACTTAAAAAATATAGCTATTCTACAGAAAATATATGTTTCGTGTTACACATTTCTTTACAAAACAATCGTCTACCTAATTCAGACTCTAAATTAGAGATCGTAATAAATCATAATTCTAAGTTTGGTAAGACTAACTATATATTTTTCTTATACTTGTAAAATCCCTTGCTACATTTCTATTTTTGTTTATCAACAGTAAATTCCACGATTCTTTATTTCATTTAACAATTAAATATGTGATTTTCAAAGTAATATAAATATTTCTGCATTCTAACAAACTCAAAATTAAAAGAAATTCTTTCTGATAAATGATTGATCATAAACAGTTCTTTTAATTCTAATGAAAACTTTAGGTGTTTATTTGTAATTTGTGGTTTATTTAAAGAAAATGATTGTAGGATACCGAAACACATTAAACATTTAAGGTATCTAATTTATTTCAGGGAATGAAAATTTCAGAATTAGTCAGTAATTACAGCCTAATATTAAAAAATAAGTTTCATTGTTTATTTATTGATTCATAT
The DNA here is from genome assembly GCA_963932465.1 of Maratus speciosus. Classification (NCBI taxonomy): domain Eukaryota; kingdom Metazoa; phylum Arthropoda; class Arachnida; order Araneae; family Salticidae; genus Maratus; species Maratus speciosus. The sequence goes on along the minus strand of OZ010796.1, from coordinate 301,702,690 downwards.
ATAGGGAAATCTTTCGAAATTTTCTGTATTTGTTAATATCAATTTATACAACCTGTTAAATTATACGTATAAATATAAGAGATTAAATTCTTATATATGACGTTTATTTCATTTTTTAGACGGCAACTACGGGTGCTAGACTGCTAACCACCGTAATTCCTAAGGTTAGTAAAATAAAAACAATTTTGCTATTATGAGATTTTAAAAACATTGTTACAAAATTCATTTTTCTTATTTCTTATATAAACATATATAAAATTATATATGAAAGTAATTTCTTATGTTGCTTTGACATTTTTTCGTTTACTGTGACCAAAATTGTAACATGCAAAGAGGTAGGGAAATTGACGTTGTCGTCCTGATATATTTGTCCAATTTTGTAGCTGACCTAAGCCGGTACGAGAGTTCCTTGATATTTTATTCCTACTGTTTCCAACGAAGGCCCTTCTGAATAATCGTTGCATGGTTTGGAGTTTCATGTTCGGAAAGAACGCTCTCTTTTCCCAATGCCGTTCGTTTTTTTTTTTGTCAACTAAAAATTCGTCCAAAATTCGGCGTAAATATTTAAGTGGGACTCTACATTTATCTGCTTTGATTTTACATTTTATACACGGCTACCAAGAAGGGTTATGTGTTTGACACGTATCTGGGTACGTGGATTTATTTTTACCCTCGAGAAATACCCACGGCTAGATGGATTTTAATGAATAAGTTCTCTATCAAATCGTGTTAACCGTCCGATGGTTATATGCTAGCTTTTATTTTTATAAATTCAAAATGGCGACCGTAAAATACAAAATGGCAATAGAGACGAAAAACATTTTACGCAATATATTGAGTGGCATACCTTTGGACAGGTCTTTCAAAATGAAGAAAATGTTTCATTGACTATTTCACAGTCAGTATCTCCGTTTATATATTACACTGCCTGGAAGTTGTGTAGGTAGGATCTCTAGTTTTACTGCAGCTTTAACTTTCATTAACGTCTATAGGCGACATCAAAACAGTGTTTATAGATAGGAACTAAAAATTAAACACATTTTTAAAAACATCAATACAAGTAAATACAAAAAATATGTAAGTTATATAAAAAATAGTTTCACGTTGATGAGAAATACTTAATCACTTCGCTTTTTACGCAGTCGGGTTTTTTCGATTTTTTAAATTTAATTTTTACTTGTATAATGATATTGTTCTGTGGTTTCACTAGTCCTACCTCATTCTATAAAGCATCACTTACGGTAACTTCATGATTTTACATTAAACTATACATATGATTTAACAATAAATGTCCGCTAGACGAAGTCAATAAAAATTTATAACGTAAATGTAATCAAAAAATGCTTATTTTCCATTAGTTTTTATATACCTTCTAAAGACAATTCATTAATTTGATTATATGATTTAAACTTCCCATGTTTTAAGTATGAGGAATATTGATTGAAATTCACACCGTAAATATAATTAGTCAACATGAAATTATCACCTGAATCTAAAAACTTCCCCATTAGGAAAAGTTAATTCTTAATTATTTCAATACTGCCAAACTACTTTTCCTGATTTCCACTTCTTACTATTTATGATATTGAAAATTGTATATCACGCGAAATCTAAAAGATTTATTTGTTAATTATTGAAGATTAATTGTGATTTGTTTGAACAATAATTTAAAGTCACAATACATATTGTGTTTCTTATCATTTTCCACAAACTCGTCTTTAATCATGTACCCGATACAACTATATAAGAAATATATTAACCATTTGAACTCCTTTGTCGCCGTTGCGGCGACATCATCTTTCTTTGCGAAATTTGTTTGGGACGCCATTAATAAAGGGAATTAAAATTTGCCTTATTAATCAGAGCACGTTTGGAATTGTGTACTTGAAAGAAACTTGTGTAAGAGATATCGGAGTCGAAAGGGTTAAGTAAACTGCATAAAAATATATGAAAAAACGCCACATTTACTTAAAAAATATAGCTATTCTACAGAAAATATATGTTTCGTGTTACACATTTCTTTACAAAACAATCGTCTACCTAATTCAGACTCTAAATTAGAGATCGTGATAAATCATAATTCTAAGTTTGGTAAGACTAACTATATAATTTTCATATACTTGTAATATCCCTTGCTACTTCTTTCCAACTGACAAAATATTAATTTTGATTAATTAAAAGATGTATTTTCGCATTTGTATTTTTGTTTATCAACAGTAAATTCCACGATTCTTTATTTCATTTAACAATTAAATATGTGATTTTCAAAGTAATATAAATATTTCTGCATTCTAACAAACTCAAAATTAAAAGAAATTCTTTCTCATAAATGATTGATCGTAAACAGTTCTTTTAATTCTAATGAAAACTTTAGGTGTTTATTTGTAATTTGTGGTTTATTTAAGGAAAATGTTTGTAGGATACCGAAACACATTAAACATTTAAGGTATCTAATTTATTTCAGGGAATGAAAATTTCAAAATTAGTCAGTAATTACAGCCTAATATTAAAAAATGAGTTTCATTGTTTATTTATTGATTCATATATAGGGAAATCTTTCGAAATTTTCTGTATTTGTTAATATCAATTTATACAACCTGTTAAATTATACGTATAAATATAAGAGATTAAATTCTTATATATGACGTTTATTTCTTTTTTTAGACAACGACTACGGGTGCTAGACTGTTAACCACCGTAATTCCTAAGGTTAGTAAAATAAAAACAATTTTGCTATTATGAGATTTTAAAAACATTGCTACAAAATTCATTTTTCTTATTTCTTATATAAACATATATAAAATTATATATGAAAGTAATTTCTTATGTTGCTTTGACATTTTTTCGTTTACTGTGACCAAAATTGTAACATGCAAAGAGGTAGAGAAATTGACGATGTCGTCCTGATATATTTGTCCAATTTTGTAGCTGACCTAAGCCGGTACGAGAGTTCCTTGATATTTTATTCCTACTGTTTCCAACGAAGGCCCTTCTGAATAATCGTTGCATGGTTTAGAGTTTCATGTTCGGAAAGAACGCTCTCTTCTCCCAATGCCGTTCGTTTTTTTTATCAACTAAAAATTCTTCCAAAATTCGACGTAAATATTAAAGTGGGACTCTACATTTATCTGCTTTGATTTTACATTTTATACACGGCTACCAAGAAGGGTTATGTGTTTGACACGTATCTGGGTACGTGGATTTATTTTTACCCTCGAGAAATACCCACGGCTAGATGGAATTTAATGAATGAGTTCTCTATCAAATCGTGTTAACCGTCCGATGGTTATATGTTAGCTTTTATTTTTATAAATTCAAAATGGCGGCCGTAAAATACAAAATGGCAATAGAGACGAAAAACATTTTACGCAATATATTGAGTGGCATACCTTTGGATAGTTCTTTCAAAAAGAAGAAAATGTTTCATTGACTATTTCACAGTCAGAATCTCCGTTTAAATATTACACTGCCTGGAAGTTGTGTAGGTAGGATCTCTAGTTTTACTGCAGCTTTAACTTTCATTAACGTCTATAGGCGTCATCAAAACAGTGTTAATAGATAGGAACTAACAATTAAACACATTTTTAAAAACATCAATACAAGTAAATACAAAAAATATGTAAGTTATATAAAAAATAGTTTCACGTTGATGAGAAATAATTAATCACTTCGCTTTTTAACGAGTCGGGTTTTTTCGATTTTTTAAATTTAATTTTTACTTGTATAATGGTATTGTTCTGTGGTTTCACTAGTCCTACCTCATTCTATACAGCATCACTTACGGTAACTTCATGATTTGACATTAAACTATGCATATGATTTAAAAATAAATGTCCGCTAGACGAAGTCAATAAAAATTTATAACGTAAATGTAATCAAAAAGTGCTTATTTTCTCATTAGTTTTTATTTACTTTCTAAAGACAATTCATTAATTTGATTATATGATTTAAACCTCCCATGTTTTAAGTATGAGGAATATTGATTGAAATTCACACTGTCAATATAATCAGTCAACATGAAATTACCACCTGAATCTAAAAACTTCCCCATTAGGAAAAGTTAATTCTTATTTATTTCAATACTGCCAAACTACTTTTCCTGATTTCCACTTCTTACTATTTATGATATTGGAAATTGTATATCACGCGAAATGTAAAAAATTCATTTGTTAATTATTGAAGATTAATTGTGATTTGTTTGAACAATACTTTAAAGTCACAATACATATTGTGTTTCTTATCATTTTCCACAAACTCGTCTTTAATCATGTACCCGATACAACTATATAAGGAATATATTAACCATTTGAACTCCTTTGTCGCCGTTGCGGCGAAATCATCTTTCTTTGCGAAATTTGTTTTGTACGCCATTAATTATAAGAAATAAAATTTGCCTTATTAATCAGAGCACGTTTGAAATTGTGAACTTGAAAGAAGCTTGTGCAAGAGATATCGGAGTCGAAAGGGTTAAGTAAACTAAATAAAAATATATGAAAAAACGCCACATTAACTTAAAAAATATAGCTATTCTACAGAAAATATATGTTTCGTGTTACACATTTCTTTACAAAACAATCGTCTACCTAATTCAGACTCTAAATTAGAGATCGTAATAAATCATAATTCTAAGTTTGGTAAGACTAACTATATATGTTTCTTATACTTGTAAAATCCCTTGCTACATTTCTATTTTTGTTTATCAACAGTAAATTCCACGATTCTTTATTTCATTTAACAATTAAATATGTGATTTTCAAAGTAATATAAATATTTCTGCATTCTAACAAACTCAAAATTAAAAGAAATTCTTTCTGATAAATGATTGATCATAAACAGTTCTTTTAATTCTAATGAAAACTTTAGGTGTTTATTTGTAATTTGTGGTTTATTTAAAGAAAATGATTGTAGGATACCGAAACACATTAAACATTTAAGGTATCTAATTTATTTCAGGGAATGAAAATTTCAGAATTAGTCAGTAATTACAGCCTAATATTAAAAAATAAGTTTCATTGTTTATTTATTGATTCATATATAGGGAAATCTTTCGAAATTTTCTGTATTTGTTAATATCAATTTATACAACCTGTTAAATTATACGTATAAATATAAGAGATTAAATTCTTATATATGACGTTTATTTTTTTTTAGACAACAACTACGGGTGCTAGACTGTTAACCACCGTAATTCCTAAGGTTAGTAAAATAAAAACAATTTTGCTATTATGAGATTTTAAAAACATTGTTACAAAATTCATTTTTCTTAGTTCTTATATAAACATATATAAAATTATATATGAAAGTAATTTCTTATGTTGCTTTGACATTTTTTCGTTTACTGTGACCAAAATTGTAACATGCAAAGAGGTAGGGAAATTGACATTGTCGTCCTGATATATTTGTCCAATTTTGTAGCTGACCTTTATTTATCGAACTAAGCCGGTACGAGAGTTCCTTGATATTTTATTCCTACTGTTTCCAACGAAGGCCCATCTGAATAATCGTTGCATGGTTTAGAGTTTCATGTTCGGAAAGAACGCTCTCTTCTCCCAATGCCGTTCGTTTTTTTATCAACTAAAAATTCTTCCAAAATTCGGCGTAAATATTAAAGTGGGACTCTACATTTATCTGCTTTGATTTTACATTTTATACACGGCTGCCAAGAAGGGTTGTGTGTTTGACGCGTATCTGGGTACGTGAATTTATTTTTACCCTCGAGAAATACCCACGGCTAGATGGATTTTAATGAATGAGTTCTCTATCAAATCGTGTTAACCGTCCGATGGTTATATGCTAGCTTTTATTTTTATAAATTCAAAATGGCGACCGTAAAATACAAAATGGCAATAGAGACGAAAAACATTTTACGCAATATATTGAGTGGCATACCTTTGGACAGGTCTTTCAAAATGAAGAAAATGTTTCATTGACTATTTCACAGTCAGAATCTCCGTTTATATATTACACTGCCTGGAAGTTGTGTAGATAGGATCTCTAGTTTTACTGCAGCTTTAACTTTCATTAACGTCTATAGGCGACATCAAAACAGTGTTTATAGATAGGAACTAACAATTAAACACATTTTTAAAAACATCAATACAAGTAAATACAAAAAATATGTAAGTTATATAAAAAATAGTTTCACGTTGATGAGAAATACTTAATCACTTCGTTTTTTGCGCAGTCGGGTTTTTTCGACTTTTTAAATTTAATTTTTACTTGTATAATGATATTGTTCTGTGGTTTCACTAGTCCTACCTCATTCTATATAGCATCACTTACGGTAACTTCATGATTTTACATTAAACTATACATATGATTTAACAATAAATGTCCGCTAGACGAAGTCAATAAAAATTTATAACGTAAATGTAATCAAAAAATGCTTATTTTCCATTAGTTTTTATATACCTTCTAAAGACAATTCATTAATTTGATTATATGATTTAAACTTCCCATGTTTTAAGTATGAGGAATATTGATTGAAATTCACACTGTAAATATAATTAGTCAACATGAAATTATCACCTGAATCTAAAAACTTCCCCATTAGGAAAAGTTAATTCTTATTTATTTCAATACTGCCAAACTACTTTTCCTGATTTCCACTTCTTACTATTTATGATATTGAAAATTGTATATCACGCGAAATCTAAAAAATTCATTTGTTAATTATTGAAGATTAATTGTGATTTGTTTGAACAATACTTTAAAGTCACAATACATATTGTGTTTCTTATCATTTTCCACAAACTCGTCTTTAATCATGTACCCGATACAACTATATAAGGAATATATTAACCATTTGAACTCCTTTGTCGCCGTTGCGGCGACATCATCTTTCTTTGCGAAATTTGTTTGGGACGCCATTAATAAAGGGAAATAAAATTTGCCTTATTAATCAGAGCACGTTTGAAATTGTGTACTTGAAAGAAACTTGTGTAAGAGATATCGGAGTCGAAAGGGTTAAGTAAACTAAATAAAAATATATGAAAAAACGCCACATTTACTTAAAAAATATAGCTATTCTACAGAAAATATATGTTTCGTGTTACACATTTCTTTACAAAACAGTCGTCTACCTAATTCAGACTCTAAATTAGAGATCGTGATAAATCATAATTCTATGTTTGGTAAGACTAACTATATATTTTTCATATACTTGTAAAATCCCTTGCTACTTCTTTCCAACTGACAAAATATTAATTTTGATTAATTAAAAGATGTATTTTCGCATTTCTATTTTTGTTTATCAACAGTAAATTCCACGATTCTTTATTTCATTTAACAATTAAATATGTGATTTTCAAAGTAATATAAATATTTCTGCATTCTAACAAACTCAAAATTAAAAGAAATTCTTTCTCATAAATGATTGATCGTAAACAGTTCTTTTAATTCTAATGAAAACTTTAGGTGTTTATTTGTAATTTGTGGTTTATTTAAAGAAAATGATTGTAGGATACCGAAACACATTAAACATTTAAGGTATCTAATTTATTTCAGGGAATGAAAATTTCAGAATTTCAGTAATTACAGCCTAATATTAAAAAATACGTTTCATTGTTTATTTATTTATTCATATATAGGGAAATCTTTCGAAATTTTCTGTATTTGTTAATATCAATTTATACAACCTGTTAAATTATACGTATAAATATAAGAGATTAAATTCTTATATATGACGTTTATTTCATTTTTTAGACGACAACTACGGGTGCTAGACTGCTAACCACCGTAATTCCTAAGGTTAGTAAAATAAAAACAATTTTGCTATTATGAGATTTTAAAAACATTGTTACAAAATTCATTTTTCTTATTTCTTATATAAACATATATAAAATTATATATGAAAGTAATTTCTTATGTTGCTTTGACATTTTTTCGTTTACTGTGACCAAAATTGTAACATGCAAAGAGGTAGAGAATTTGACGATGTCGTCCTGATATATTTGTCCAATTTTGTAGCTGACCTAAGCCGGTACGAGAGTTCCTTGATATTTTATTCGTACTGTTTCCAACGAAGGCCCTTCTGAATAATCGTTGCATGGTTTAGAGTTTCATGTTCGGAAAGAACGCTCTCTTCTCCCAATGCCGTTCGTTTTTTTTATCAACTAAAAATTCTTCCAAAATTCGACGTAAATATTAAAGTGGGACTCTACTTTTATCTGCTTTGATTTTACATTTTATACACGGCTGCCAAGAAGAGTTGTGTGTTTGACACGTATCTGGGTACGTGAATTTATTTTTACCCTCGAGAAATACCCACGGCTAGATGGATTTTAATGAATGAGTTCTCTATCAAATCGTGTTAACCGTCCGATGGTTATATGCTAGCTTTTATTTTTATAAATTCAAAATGGCGACCGTAAAATACAAAATGGCAATAGAGACGAAAAACATTTTACGCAATATATTGAGTGGCATACCTTTGGACAGGTCTTTCAAAATGAAGAAAATGTTTCATTGACTATTTCACAGTCAGAATCTCCGTTTATATATTACACTGCCTGGAAGTTGTGTAGGTAGGATCTCTAGTTTTACTGCAGCTTTAACTTTCATTAACGTCTATAGGCGACATCAAAACAGTGTTTATAGATAGGAACTAACAATTAAACACATTTTTAAAAACATCAATACAAGTAAATACAAAAAATATGTAAGTTATATAAAAAATAGTTTCACGTTGATGAGAAATACTTAATCACTTCGCTTTTTGCGCAGTCGGGTTTTTTCGACTTTTTAAATTTAATTTTTACTTGTATAATGATATTGTTCTGTGGTTTCACTAGTCCTACCTCATTCTATATAGCATCACTTACGGTAACTTCATGATTTTACATTAAACTATACATATGATTTAACAATAAATGTCCGCTAGACGAAGTCAATAAAAATTTATAACGTAAATGTAATCTACTAAAAAACAACTTTTCAAAAGTAAAAAATAAGCCAAGCAAAAAAAAAAAAAAAAAAAAAAAAAAAAAGAAAAGAAAAAAGGTGAAAGTTGTGGCTAAAAAATAGTGTGATATCAAATTTCCAAGCTTATATTGCGGTACTTATTTAACATTTTTTGATAAAAATTTACCATATGTAAGTCGAGTACCTAAGTATGCGTTGATAGAAAGCCTTTTCTCCTTTACTAAATACATCATAACGTGTTTCTGAAAATTAATTTTTTTTAAATTATGCATGATGGGCTTGGCGGCCATCTTTCCATATTTTACACAAATTTCTAAGCACACAAGTTCATTGTTAAGATTGGAAGTTCGAAATTGTTACTAAAGCAAACATTTTATTCTTTTAATTTATGGAAATGAGTGCCTAAAAATTTGTGTCTAAAAATAAAGCTGAAGTAACTTCAAGTTTCATCTTATGATTCTCTTTTTTCGGAGGGGGGTTAATTAATTAGTTAAAGCAGTAAAAATCAATTTGTTTTTTTCAAAATAAAAAACTTTCTTAATTTATCTGTCTGTAGCTAAAACTATAACTTCGAAATTCTTAATAATGCAAATATGTTACGAGCTTGAGTGCTTAGAAATTTGTGTAAAATATGGAAAGATGGCCGCCAAGCCCATCATGCATAATTTAAAAAAATTAATTTTCAGAAACACGTTATGATGTATTTAGTAAAGGAGAAAAGGCTTTCTATCAACGCATACTTAGGTACTCGACTTACATATGGTAAATTTTTATCAAAAAATGTTAAATAAGTACCGCAATATAAGCTTGGAAATTTGATATCACACTATTTTTTAGCCACAACTTTCACCTTTTTTCTTTTCTTTTCTTTTTTTTTTTTTTTTTTTTTTTTTTTGCTTGGCTTATTTTTTACTTTTGAAAAGTTGTTTTTTAGTAGATATCAGTTCTTTTTTTAAAACAAATGATATATAACTGAAATAATTCTACTAGCTCAAATTAAAATTAGTCCTTGTATAGCCTTTATAAGCAGGAAGCAAACACAATATTATACATTTTGTTTACCTATCATTCATTTTTTATAGTGATTAATAATTTAAAAGTAAGGAAAGTCAATTTCTTCATTCAAAGTATCAGTCTTTCTCAATTTATATCTCCTTAAAATTTTCTACGAAAGATGAAAATTTAGTAAAAAACAGAGTCGAAATAAAATATATATTTACAGTTAGTCTGTCAGTTAATTGTTTTTTCTAACTTTTTTTGCTGACGGTTTTGCAAAATAAATTTACCTTTACAAATACCTACGGTTAATCCGAGAATGAAAACCCGCAGGCATCTAAAGAATCGAAGATCTGTAAATCTAGCAATTCTAGACATAATAAAGGAACATTTTTGACAAAAAAAATCTAAAAATTTAGAGATATAAACTGTACATATAACTTCATCTTCATTTAGATCGTGTTATAGAGAAGAAAGAATAAATATGTAATTTTACTCAAGTCTGTTTGTCCATGCCTATTTGCATAAATGTGAGGATATTAATTTACTATAAAATTTCCCCTAAATTGATTAGCTTTAATAGTCTATTATTAAAGTCGCATATACATTAGAATTAAATATTTTTCGGTTAAAAATTGCCTGAAATCTATAGTCTTACCGTTCGTTAAATTTGTCTTTTTTTTATGCCCAGACTCATTTTCTGAACTCTGACAAAAGATCACAGACATATTGAAGCTATCCAAATTCTTATATCTTTCTATCGTATTTCCTTTTTTGAGGGGGGTGTGAGGAAGAGCCTTAAGAACTTCGTTTTGTTCTCAGAATTCTGAATTATTCATTCAAAAGATCTACCTACATAAGTCTTGTTGCAGAATTTTCATTAGTTAAGAGTTGCATCAAGTTATACATCATGTGAATCTATTAAATTAATTTTGTGAAATACTAGATGGAAGCCATTGATATTTTCAGACCATTTGCCTACATTTTAAACTTGAGTCATTTACTACTAATCATTAATTTTCTATACGAATTAAAGAAGTCGTTGTTTCCATGCCAACTGTACCTTTCACTATTGCTTGCTTGTTTGTTTGATTGATTTATTGAACACATACATCATATCACATGCGGATCACGGCGGGATTCGAATCTGCTTCCACTTACGCTCTCAAGCGATTAGCGGCATTGTGTCTTATCCACTCAGCCACAGTGGGCCACTATTGCTTTCTCTAATGCCCAGATACTCAAATTTAACCAACTGCACTTAGAATCATGGTCATAACACAGAACATTTATATGTTAGAGCAGTGTTGCCAGTGGGCTACTTTTTTTTAATTCAGATTTCTTGATTGCCAGCACTTATTATAGACGGTAAAATTCCCATTGTTTTCGCCTTAATTAATATGTCATTAAATAAGGCACATTTAACAATTTCAAAAAAGTGGTGCCAATCAAGTATCTGAGTTAAAAAAAGTAGCCCATCTGGCAACACTGTGTTAGAGTGGTGACATATGCACAAGTCGTGTACTCATATTCAATTTTTTGTCCAAAGTACGGTAACTCAGTTTTCAGTAATAGACGAGCAAGATTTCAATTAAACTAACCAGAAAAGTTAACAAACATTGGCTTCCTGATTTGATTTTATTCAAAATTGTTTTAACCTACCAAAGTTAATGTCCGAGATCCAGATAAATTTTTCTCTGTTAGTAAAATTACATTGACCAATCAGTAGCCTTTATCCTTGCAGGCTTTCGGGGTTTACTGCAAACATCAAAAAGTTCGGAAAAATGCAGACGTCTGATTGATCAATCCCATCCCGCTAATAGCGAAATATCTATCTTGATCCCGGCCTATTCAACGCCCTTTAAACATTGGAGAAAGCCTTGACACGTGTCAGAAAACGTCACACAAAGCAGGCAAAACAAAGAAGAAAATCATTCATTGGCTCGTTCATATTCACGAGCCGATGAATGATTTTGTTTCTTTGCTTTGCCTGCTTTGTGTGATGTTTTCGTGACGCGAGTCAAGACTTTCTCAGATATTTAGGATGCTTTGGCGTATTTCACCACCATGAAGTTATGAAAGGAGAGGAACAGACATGTCAATCTTCCCGTGTGAAAAACTAGTTACCAAAAAAAAAAGAGTTATTTCCCTCTCTTCTGCCCTTTTCTCTCTTGATTTTGACCGATAGCAGCCCATTTAGCAGTCTCCAGTACAAGATGCCGCTATATACGGTGGACGCAGGGGGGAGGGTGTTAGCGCGACCAATGACATAATAGGCCAGTTCATGATGTTTAAAAGTCACACGCAGTTGGATCGAGGCTAACGAAAAAGACAGGCTACCGCGGTGGGTCCGATTCTTCTTTTTTTACAAACCGCTGGGGTCACGTGATGCTCTTTTCACGCACCTTCTTTGGTGCATCGAGCATCACGTGACTCCAGCGGTTTGTAAAAAAAGAAGAATCGGACCCACCGCGGTAGCCTGTCTTTTTCGTTAGTCTCAGAGTTGGATCATCTTTACACGATGATTAGTACAAAGCTGCGAGCCGATTTTTTTGTGTCCATTGCCGTGTACAGATAATCAACTCCGTGTGACGTTATGAACTGGCCTTATATGTTGTTGGCCACAGTTTAGGAACAGCTACAAATGACTTCATCTATATCTACTCCGAGGTAAACGAAAAAGACAGGCTACCGCGGTGCTACAGCGCCTAGAATATATAGTGTGGAAATCAGCTATCCCAGTAATACTTTAAAAAGTGCTAATATATTGGATCTCTTAAATTTCAAATGATGCTGAAATCCAATGAGTCGATCACAGCGATATCTGCAGGATATTTCCTAAAACTTCATGACGATTTGGTAACAGCGTCTAGAATACCTAGTGTGGAAATATTTTATTAAACAACGCTAAAAATTTGTATCCCGTAAATGATCGACGATACTGCTAAAATTCCAAGTGTCGATCGCAGCGAAATCTGCGGGATTTTCGTATTACATTGTATAGACTAGCAATATCTTTCAGTTATAGAAGATATCCTGCAGATGTCGCTGCGATTTGTATATTTCAGCAGCATCGTTGCACATTTAAGGATACAATATTTTACCACTTTTTTAAGTATTACAGGGATAGCCAATTTCCACACTATATATTCTAAGCGCTATAATTTGGTCTAGACGCTGTAGCGTTTTTTTTTTTTTTTTTACATTTTATTAACATACATCTGACCTATGTGCTTGGCGTCAAGCCCGCTGTAATAATACGATGTTTACTTTGAAAGTTTATCACAGATGTCGCTGCGATCAGCTCCCTGGATTTCAGCGTCAGTGCACATTTAAGGGATACAACTTTTAAGCGCTGCTTGGATAGCAAAATTCCACAGTATGTATTCTAGACGCTATAGCGGTGCATTACACGTGTCTCTTTCTTCTTTAAATAATATCCTGCAGATGTCGCTGTAAATGACTGTTTGGAATTCAACATCGTTGTACATTTAAGAGATTCACTATTTCCGCGCTTTTTTAAGTATTGTTGGGATAGTCGATTTCTACAACATATAATCTAGGCCTATAACGGAGCTATAGTACAGAGCCTAGAAGATACAGTGTGGAAAACGGCTATTCCTATAATGCTTTAAAAAGTGCTAAAAACTTGTATCCCATAAATCTCCAACAATGCTCAGCGGCAATATGCTGATACGAGCGCCATCTCGTAACTCTTTTCAATATAAACACTGAGTTTTCAAAAATTATAGAATGTTAAATATCGGAAACTATAAATATAAGACATTTTGGTCTGTTATAAGCTAATTTAGTTAAGGAATGACGTGAAATAGGTTAAAGAGTCTCTTTTAGAATGACTATCGTTTTTAAATCACTACGATGGCGCTACTATCGACATCTTGTTATTCAGCATCGTTGTACATTTATGGGATTCAATTTTTTAGCACTATTTTGTAGCCGTTTTCCACACTGTATCTTCTAGGCGCTGTATATATAGTGTGGAAATTGGCTATCCCTGTAATACTTTAAAAAGTGCTAAAATATTGTATCCCTTAACTGTGCAATGATGCTGCTGAAATATACAGATCACAGCGACATCTGCAGGATATTTTCTCAAACTGCAAGATATTGCTAGTCTATACAATGTAATACTAAATCCCGCAGATGTCGCTGTGATCGATACTTGGGATTTTAGCAGTATCGTCGCACATTTAAGGGATACAAATTTTTAGCGTTGTTTGGATAGCATATTTCCACACAGGTATTCTAGACGCTGTAGCCATACTTTCGGCAAAAACTTGAAATGAGCATGCTTCCTGTGCATATATCACCACTCTTATGTATAAAGGCTCTCTGTTATGGTGTTGATTCTGAGCGCTCTTTGTTAAATTTCTATATTTGTGTTTTAGAGAAAGCAATACAGAAAAGTACTGTTACTATGGAAACAACAACTTCTTTAATACTGAAAGGTATAGCAAAGGAGTTCAGAATCAGTGCCTTAAATAGTTTCGAATATGTATTGTTGTTATGACAATTAATACCCTACCTGGATGTGGAAATGCAAAATTGTGTTCAACATAATGGAGGATATTCCATCTACATTTTGATCACGTGGTCAAGGTAAAAACTTCTATCGTAAAGAAGGGAAGGCTCCGTAGACGTGTAATGTAAATCCCCGCTAGCCAATGAAACGGTTCATGAGGCAAAGTAGTAGTATCTTCCCTTCTTATCAGATAGAAGTTCCTTGGATAAATTACCGGTATCACGTGACTTTTGCAGCCTCGAACCCATATTTGGAATATCCTCCATTGTGCGCAATCTAGATAGATTTTTGGCTGTCAGAGAAACGAGATTCATCAATCAGAAGCCTGCATTTTTGTGAACTTTTCGCTGTTTGCAGAAATGCAGGCTATTGATTGGCGATTCTCGTTTCGCTAACAGCGAAAAATCTATCTGGATCCTAACCTACATTTCTACAAACATTGCACTTCATCCGCGGCACTAAAAAAATGACTCAAAACTTTCATGACATATTCCGGGATCCACAAACAGCAAATATTCTCAAACATGCAGGCTTCTGATTGGTCAAACTCATTTCGCTAACAGCGAAAAATCTATCTGAATCTCAGCCATAGTTATCTTCGATGAAATCAATGCAAAAGGATAATATAAAAGAAAAGTATAAGATTTCTAAAATATTTTGGCGGGTTTATCGCTATTTGGCATAATTTGTAAACTTTAGAACTAATTAACAGTTTTCCGCTAATTATGAATAGAAAATTAATGTTTTTAAAGCTGAATTTTATAAATGCACGTAGATTGAGTAAATATCTGTCCAAAAATGCAATCCTTACTTTTTTGTGTCCAATAATTAAGTCTCTACCTCGATTTAAACATAAGTTGTGACGAAGAAAATAAAATGATCATTTTCAGTATCTCGACGTTATTTTAAAAAATCTATATCTCTGTTTATAATTAATTTATGAGGATGCATTTGATCTCAAATTGAAGATCTTCTTTATTCGGTCCTTCTAGTGTTGGTTTTATTTTTCTGCGATGATTGCTTCTTTTGATATGGGAAATTTTACGCTGGCATATTTCGTTCATTTAACATGGAGAAGTTGTCATCAGTATAATAAGCAGTTACGGTGTCTTGCCTTATTCTTGGCGTTTGTTTGTTTGGCGGGGTTAGCATTTTTTTTCAGCTTGGCTTGGCAGAACGACCGTCCTGCTTGATCAAAAAATGCTTATTTTCCATTAGTTTTTATATACCTTCTAAAGACAATTCATTAATTTGATTATATGATTTAAACTTCCCATGTTTTAAGTATGAGGAATATTGATTGAAATTCACACTGTAAATATAATTAGTCAACATGAAATTATCACCTGAATCTAAAAACTTCCCCATTAGGAAAAGTTAATTCTTATTTATTTCAATACTGCCAAACTACTTTTCCTGATTTCCACTTCTTACTATTTATGATATTGAAAATTGTATATCACGCGAAATCTAAAAAATTCATTTGTTAATTATTGAAGATTAATTGTGATTTGTTTGAACAATACTTTAAAGTCACAATACATATTGTGTTTCTTATCATTTTCCACAAACTCGTCTTTAATCATGTACCCGATACAACTATATAAGGAATATATTAACCATTTGAACTCCTTTGTCGCCGTTGCGGCGACATCATCTTTCTTTGCGAAATTTGTTTGGGACGCCATTAATAAAGGGAAATAAAATTTGCCTTATTAATCAGAGCACGTTTGAAATTGTGTACTTGAAAGAAACTTGTGTAAGAGATATCGGAGTCGAAAGGGTTAAGTAAACTAAATAAAAATATATGAAAAAACGCCACATTTACTTAAAAAATATAGCTATTCTACAGAAAATATATGTTTCGTGTTACACATTTCTTTACAAAACAGTCGTCTACCTAATTCAGACTCTAAATTAGAGATCGTGATATATCATAATTCTAAGTTTGGTAAGACTAACTATATATTTTTCCTATACTTGTAAAATCCCTTGCTACTTCTTTCCAACTGACAAAATATTAATTTTGATTAATTAAAAGATGTATTTTCGCATTTGTATTTTTGTTTATCAACAGTAAATCCCACGATTCTTTATTTCATTTAACAATTAAATATGTGATTTCCAAAGTAATATAAATATTTCTGCATTCTAACAAACTCAAAATTAAAAGAAATTCTTTCTCATAAATGATTGATCATAAACAGTTCTTTTAATTCTAATGAAAACTTTAGGTGTTTATTTGTAATTTGTGGTTTATTTAAAGAAAATGATTGTAGGATACCGAAACACATTAAACATTTAAGGTATCTAATTTATTTCAGGGAATGAAAATTTCAGAATTAGTCAGTAATTACAGCCTAATATTAAAAAATAAGTTTCATTGTTTATTTATTGATTCATATATAGGGAAACCTTTCGAAATTTTCTGTATTTGTTAATATCAATTTATACAACCTGTTAAATTATACGTATAAATATAAGAGATTAAATTCTTATACATGACGTTTATTTCTTTTTTTAGACAACGACTACGGGTGCTAGACTGTTAACCACCGTAATTCCTAAGGTTAGTAACATAAAAACAATTTTGCTATTATGAGATTTTAAAAACATTGTTACAAAATTCATTTTTCTTATTTCTTATATAAACATATATAAAATTATATATGAAAGTAATTTCTTATGTTGCTTTGACATTTTTTCGTTTACTGTGACCAAAATTGTAACATGCAAAGAGGTAGTGAAATTGACGTTGTCGTCCTGATATATTTGTCCAATTTTGTAGCTGACGTTTATTTATCGAACTAAGCCGGTACGAGAGTTCCTTGATATTTTATTCCTACTGTTTCCAACGAAGGCCCATCTGAATAATCGTTCCATGGTTTAGAGTTTCATGATCGGAAAGAACGCTCTCTTCTCCCAATGCCGTTCGTTTTTTTTATCAACTAAAAATTCTTCCAAAATTCGGCGTAAATATTAAAGTGGGACTCTACTTTTATCTGCTTTGATTTTACATTTTATACACGGCTGCCAAGAAGGGTTGTGTGTTTGACACGTATCTGGGTACGTGGATTTATTTTTACCCTCGAGAAATACCCACGGCTAGATGGATTTTAATGAATGAGTTCTCTATCAAATTGTGTTAACCGTCCGATGGTTATATGCTAGCTTTTATTTTTATAAATTCAAAATGGCGGCCGTAAAATACAAAATGGCAATAGAGACGAAAAACATTTTACGCAATATATTGAGTGGCATACCTTTGGACAGGTCTTTCAAAATGAAGAAAATGTTTCATTGACTATTTCACAGTCAGAATCTCCGTTTATATATTACACTGCCTGGAGGTTGTGTAGGTAGGATCTCTAGTTTTACTTCAGCTTTAACTTTCATTAACGTCTATAGGCGACATCAAAACAGTGTTTATAGATAGGAACTAACAATTAAACACATTTTTAAAAACATCAATACAAGTAAATACAAAAAATATGTAAGTTATATAAAAAATAGTTTCACGTTGATGAGAAATAGTTAATCACTTCGCTTTTTACGCAGTCGGGTTTTTTCGATTTTTTAAATTTAATTTTTACTTGTATAATGGTATTGTTCTGTGGTTTCACTAGTCCTACCTCATTCTATATAGCATCACTTACGGTAACTTCATGATTTTACATTAAACTATACGTATGATTTAACAATAAATGTCCGCTACACGAAGTCAATAAAAATTTATAACGTAAATGTAATCAAAAAATGCTTATTTTCTCATTAGTTTTTATATGCCTTCTAAAGACAATTCATTAATTTGATTATATGATTTAAACTTCCCATGTTTTAAGTATGAGGAATATTGATTGAAATTCACACTGTAAATATAATCAGTCAACATGAAATTATCACCTGAATCTAAAAACTTCCCCATTAGGAAAAGTTAATTCTTATTTATTTCAATACTGCCAAACTACTTTTCCTGATTTCCACTTCTTACTATTCATGATATTGAAAATTGTATATCACGCGAAATCTAAAAAATTCATTTGTTAATGATTGAAGATTAATTGTGATTTGTTTGAACAATACTTTAAAGTCACAATACATATTGTGTTTCTTATCATTTTCCACAATCTCGTCTTTAATCATGTACCCGATACAACTATATAAGGAATATATTAACCATTTGAACTCCTTTGTCGCCGTTGCGGCGACATCATCTTTCTTTGCGAAATTTGTTTGGGACGCCATTAATAAAGGGAAATAAAATTTGCCTTATTAATCAGAGCACGTTTGAAATTGTGTACTTGAAAGAAACTTGTGTAAGAGATATCGGAGTCGAAAGGGTTAAGTAAACTAAATAAAAATATATGAAAAAACGCCACATTTACTTAAAAAATATAGCTATTCTACAGAAAATATATGTTTCGTGTTACACATTTCTTTACAAAACAATCGTCTACCTAATTCAGACTCTAAATTAGAAATCGTGATAAATCATAATTCTAAGTTTGGTAAGACTAACTATATATTTTTCCTATACTTGTAAAATCCCATGCTACTTCTTTCCAACTGACAAAATATTAATTTTGATTAATTAAAAGATGTATTTTCGCATTTGTATTTTTGTTTATCAACAGTAAATTCCACGATTCTTTATTTCATTTAACAATTAAATATGTGATTTCCAAAGTAATATAAATATTTCTGCATTCTAACAAACTCAAAATTAAAAGAAATTCTTTCTCATAAATGATTGATCATAAACAGTTCTTTTAATTCTAATGAAAACTTTAGGTGTTTATTTGTAATTTGTGGTTTATTTAAAGAAAATGATTGTAGGATACCGAAACACATTAAACATTTAAGGTATCTAATTTATTTCAGGGAATGAAAATTTCAGAATTAGTCAGTAATTACAGCCTAATATTAAAAAATAAGTTTCATTGTTTATTTATTGATTCATATATAGGGAAACCTTTCGAAATTTTCTGTATTTGTTAATATCAATTTATACAACCTGTTAAATTATACGTATAAATATAAGAGATTAAATTCTTATATATGACGTTTATTTCTTTTTTTAGACAACGACTACGGGTGCTAGACTGTTAACCACCGTAATTCCTAAGGTTAGTAACATAAAAACAATTTTGCTATTATGAGATTTTAAAAACATTGTTACAAAATTCATTTTTCTTATTTCTTATATAAACATATATAAAATTATATATGAAAGTAATTTCTTATGTTGCTTTGACATTTTTTCGTTTACTGTGACCAAAATTGTAACATGCAAAGAGGTAGTGAAATTGACGTTGTCGTCCTGATATATTTGTCCAATTTTGTAGCTGACGTTTATTTATCGAACTAAGCCGGTACGAGAGTTCCTTGATATTTTATTCCTACTGTTTCCAACGAAGGCCCATCTGAATAATCGTTCCATGGTTTAGAGTTTCATGATCGGAAAGAACGCTCTCTTCTCCCAATGCCGTTCGTTTTTTTTATCAACTAAAAATTCTTCCAAAATTCGGCGTAAATATTAAAGTGGGACTCTACTTTTATCTGCTTTGATTTTACATTTTATACACGGCTGCCAAGAAGGGTTATGTGTTTGACACGTATCTGGGTACGTGGATTTATTTTTACCCTCGAGAAATACTCACGGCTAGATGGATTTTAATGAATGAGTTCTCTATCAAATCGTGTTAACCGTCCGATGGTTATATGCTAGCTTTTATTTTTATAAATTCAAAATGGCGGCCGTAAAATACAAAATGGCAATAGAGACGAAAAACATTTTACGCAATATATTGAGTGGCATACCTTTGGACAGGTCTTTCAAAATGAAGAAAATGTTTCATTGACTATTTCACAGTCAGAATCTCCGTTTATATATTACACTGCCTGGAGGTTGTGTAGGTAGGATCTCTAGTTTTACTGCAGCTTTAACTTTCATTAACGTCTATAGGCGACATCAAAACAGTGTTTATAGATAGGAACTAACAATTAAACACATTTTTAAAAACATCAATACAAGTAAATACAAAAAATATGTAAGTTATATAAAAAATAGTTTCACGTTGATGAGAAATAGTTAATCACTTCGCTTTTTACGCAGTCGGGTTTTTTCGATTTTTTAAATTTAATTTTTACTTGTATAATGGAATTGTTCTGTGGTTTCACTAGTCCTACCTCATTCTATATAACATCATTTACGGTAACTTCATGATTTGACATTAAACTATACGTATGATTTAACAATAAATGTCCGCTAGACGAAGTCAATAAAAATTTACAACGTAAATGTAATGAAAAAGTGCTTATTTTCTCATTAGTTTTTATTTACTTTCTAAAGACAATTCATTAATTTGATTATATGATTTAAAACTCCCATGTTTTAAGTATGAGGAATATTGATTGAAATTCACACTGTAAATATAATCAGTCAACATGAAATTATCACCTGAATCTAAAAACTTCCCCATTAGGAAAAGTTAATTCATATTTATTTCAATACTGCCAAACTACTTTTCCTGATTTCCACTTCTTACTATTTATGATATTGGAAATTGTATATCACGCGATATCTAAAAAATTCTTTTGTTAATTATTGAAGATTAATTGTGATTTGTTTGAACAATACTTTAAAGTCACAATACATATTGTGTTTCTTATCATTTTCCACAAACTCGTCTTTAATCATGTACCCGATACAACTATATAAGGAATATATTAACCATTTGAACTCCTTTGTCGCCGTTGCGGCGACATCATCTTTCTTTGCGAAATTTGTTTGGGACGCCATTAATAAAGGGAAATAAAATTTGCCTTATTAATCAGAGTACGTTTGAAATTGTGTACTTGAAAGAAACTTGTGTAAGAGATATCGGAGTCGAAAGGGTTAAGTAAACTAAATAAAAATATATGAAAAAACGCCACATTTACTTAAAAAGTATAGCTATTCTACAGAAAATATATGTTTCGTGTTACACATTTCTTTACAAAACAATCGTCTACCTAATTCAGACTCTAAATTAGAGATCGTGATAAATCATAATTCTAAGTTTGGTAAGACTAACTATATATTTTTCATATACTTGTAAAATCCCTTGCTACTTCTTTCCAACTGACAAAATATTAATTTTGATTAATTAAAAGATGTATTTTCGCATTTCTATTTTTGTTTATCAACAGTAAATTCCACGATTCTTTATTTCATTTAACAATTAAATATGTGATTTTCAAAGTAATATAAATATTTCTGCATTCTAACAAACTCAAAATTAAAAGAAATTCTTTCTCATAAATGATTGATCATAAACAGTTCTTTTAATTCTAATGAAAACTTTAGGTGTTTATTTGTAATTTGTGGTTTATTTAAAGAAAATGATTGTAGGATACAGAAACACATTAAACATTTAAGGTATCTAATTTATTTCAGGGAATGAAAATTTCAGAATTTCAGTAATTACAGCCTAATATTAAAAAATACGTTTCATTGTTTATTTATTTATTCATATATAGGGAAATCTTTCGAAATTTTCTGTATTTGTTAATATCAATTTATACAACCTGTTAAATTATACGTATAAATATAAGAGATTAAATTCTTATATATGACGTTTATTTCTTTTTTTAGACAACAACTACTGGTGCTAGACTGCTAACCACCGTAATTCCTAAGGTTAGTAAAATAAAAACAATTTTGCTATTATGAGATTTTAAAAACATTGTTACAAAATTCATTTTTCTTATTTCTTATATAAACATATATAAAATTATATATGAAAGTAATTTCTTATGTTGCTTTGACATTTTTTCGTTTACTGTGACCAAAATTGTAACATGCAAAGAGGTAGTGAAATTGACGTTGTCGTCCTGATATATTTGTCCAATTTTGTAGCTGACCTAAGCCGGTACGAGAGTTCCTTGATATTTTATTCCTACTGTTTCCAACGAAGGCCCTTCTGAATAATCGTTGCATGGTTTAGAGTTTCATGTTCGGAAAGAACGCTCTCTTCTCCCAATGCCGTTCGTTTTTTTTATCACCTAAAAATTCTTCCTAAATTCGACGTAAATATTAAAGTGGGACTCTACATTTATCTGCTTTGATTTTACATTTTATACACGGCTACCAAGAAGGTTTATGTGTTTGACACGTATCTGGGTACGTGGATTTATTTTTACCCTCGAGAAATACCCACGGCTAGATCGATTTTAATGAATGAGTTCTCTATCAAATCGTGTTAACCGTCCGATGGTTATATGTTAGCTTTTATTTTTATAAATTCAAAATGGCGGCCGTAAAATACAAAATGGCAATAGAGACGAAAAACATTTTACGCAATATATTGAGTGGCATACCTTTGGATAGGTCTTTCAAAATGAAGAAAATGTTTCATTGACTATTTCACAGTCAGAATCTCCGTTTAAATATTACACTGCCTGGAAGTTGTGTAGGTAGGATCTCTAGTTTTACTGCAGCTTTAACTTTCATTAACGTCTATAGGCGTCATCAAAACAGTGTTTATAGATAGGAACTAACAATTAAACACATTTTTAAAAACATCAATACAACTAAATACAAAAAATATGTAAGTTATATAAAAAATAGTTTCACGTTGATGAGAAATAATTAATCACTTCGCTTTTTACGCAGTCGGGTTTTTTCGATTTTTTAAATTTAATTTTTACTTGTATAATGGAATTGTTCTGTGGTTTCACTAGTCCTACCTCATTCTATATAACATCACTTACGGTAACTTCATGATTTGACATTAAACTATACATATGATTTAACAATAAATGTCCGCTAGACGAAGTCAATAAAAATTTACAACGTAAATGTAATGAAAAAGTGCTTATTTTCTCATTAGTTTTTATTTACTTTCTAAAGACAATTCATTAATTTGATTATATGATTTAAAACTCCCATGTTTTAAGTATGAGGAATATTGATTGAAATTCACACTGTAAATATAATCAGTCAACATGAAATTATCACCTGAATCTAAAAACTTCCCCATTAGGAAAAGTTAATTCATATTTATTTCAATACTGCCAAACTACTTTTCCTGATTTCCACTTCTTACTATTTATGATATTGGAAATTGTATATCACGCGATATCTAAAAAATTCTTTTGTTAATTATTGAAGATTAATTGTGATTTGTTTGAACAATACTTTAAAGTCACAATACATATTGTGTTTCTTATCATTTTCCACAAACTCGTCTTTAATCATGTACCCGATACAACTATATAAGGAATATATTAACCATTTGAACTCCTTTGTCGCCGTTGCGGCAACATCATCTTTCTTTGCGAAATTTGTTTGGGACGCCATTAATAAAGGGAAATAAAATTTGCCTTATTAATCAGAGCACGTTTGAAATTGTGTACTTGAAAGAAACTTGTGTAAGAGATATCGGAGTCGAAAGGGTTAAGTAAACTAAATAAAAATATATGAAAAAACGCCACATTTACTTAAAAAATATAGCTATTCTACAGAAAATATATGTTTCGTGTTACACATTTCTTTACAAAACAATCGTCTACCTAATTCAGACTCTAAATTAGAGATCGTGATAAATCATAATTCTAAGTTTGGTAAGACTAACTATATATTTTTCATATACTTGTAAAATCCCTTGATACTTCTTTCCAACTGAGAAAATATTAATTTTGATTAATTAAAAGATGTATTTTCGCATTTCTATTTTTGTTTATCAACAGTAAATTCCACGATTCTTTATTTCATTTAACAATTAAATATGTGATTTTCAAAGTAATATAAATATTTCTGCATTCTAACAAACTCAAAATTAAAAGAAATTCTTTCTCATAAATGATTGATCATAAACAGTTCTTTTAATTCTAATGAAAACTTTAGGTGTTTATTTGTAATTTGTGGTTTATTTAAAGAAAATGATTGTAGGATACAGAAACACATTAAACATTTAAGGTATCTAATTTATTTCAGGGAATGAAAATTTCAGAATTTCAGTAATTACAGCCTAATATTAAAAAATACGTTTCATTGTTTATTTATTTATTCATATATAGGGAAATCTTTCGAAATTTTCTGTATTTGTTAATATCAATTTATACAACCTGTTAAATTATACGTATAAATATAAGAGATTAAATTCTTATATATGACGTTTATTTCTTTTTTTAGACGACAACTACGGGTGCTAGACTGCTAACCACCGTAATTCCTAAGGTTAGTAAAATAAAAACAATTTTGCTATTATGAGATTTTAAAAACATTGTTACAAAATTCATTTTTCTTATTTCTTATATAAACATATATAAAATTATATATGAAAGTAATTTCTTATGTTGCTTTGACATTTTTTCGTTTACTGTGACCAAAACTGTAACATGCAAAGAGGTAGACAAATTGACGTTGTCGTCCTGATATATTTGTCCAATTTTGTAGCTGACCTAAGCCGGTACGAGAGTTCCTTGACATTTTATTCCTACTGTTTCCAACGAAGGCCCTTCTGAATAATCGTTGCATGGTTTAGAGTTTCATGTTCGGAAAGAACGCTCTCTTCTCCCAATGCCGTTCGTTTTTTTTATCAACTAAAAATTCTTCCAAAATTCGACGTAAATATTAAAGTGGGACTCTACATTTATCTGCTTTGATTTTACATTTTATACACGGCTACCAAGAAGGGTTATGTGTTTGACACGTATCTGGGTACGTGGATTTATTTTTACCCTCGAGAAATACCCACGGCTAGATGGATTTTAATGAATGACTTCTCTATCAAATCGTGTTAACCGTCCGATGGTTATATGTTAGCTTTTATTTTTATAAATTCAAAATGGCGGCCGTAAAATACAAAATGGCAATAGAGACGAAAAACATTTTACGCAATATATTGAGTGGCATACCTTTGGATAGGTCTTTCAAAAAGAAGAAAATGTTTCATTGACTATTTCACAGTCAGAATCTCCGTTTAAATATTACACTGCCTGAAAGTTGAGTAGGTAGGATCTCTAGTTTTACTGCAGCTTTAACTTTCATTAACGTCTATAGGCGTCATCAAAACAGTGTTTATAGATAGGAACTAACAATTTAACACATTTTTAAAAACATCAATACAAGTAAATACAAAAAATATGTAAGTTATATAAAAAAAAGTTTCACGTTGATGAGAAATAATTAATCACTTCGCTTTTTACGCAGTCGGGTATTTTCGATTTTTTAAATTTAATTTTTACTTGTATAATGGTATTGTTCTGTGGTTTCACTAGTCCTACCTCATTCTATATAGCATCACTTACGGTAACTTCATGATTTGACATTAAACTATACATACGATTTAACAATAAATGTCCGCTAGACGAAGTCAATAAAAATTTATAACGTAAATGTAATCAAAAAGTGCTTATTTTCTCATTAGTTTTTATTTACTTTCTAAAGACAATTCATTAATTTGATTATATGATTTAAACCTCCCATGTTTTAAGTATGAGGAATATTGATTGAAATTCACACTGTCAATATAATCAGTCAACATGAAATTACCACCTGAATCTAAAAACTTCCCCATTAGGAAAAGTTAATTCTTATTTATTTCAATACTGCCAAACTACTTTTCCTGATTTCCACTTCTTACTATTTATGATATTGGAAATTGTATATCACGCGAAATCTAAAAAATTCATTTGTTAATTATTGAAGATTAATTATGATTTGTTTGAACAATACTTTAAAGTCACAATACATATTGTGTTTCTTATCATTTTCCACAAACTCGTCTTTAATCATGTACCCGATACAACTATATAAGGAATATATTAACCATTTGAACTCCTTTGTCGCCGTTGCGGCGAAATCATCTTTCTTTGCGAAATTTGTTTGGGACGCCATTAATTAAGGGAAATAAAATTTGCCTTATTAATCAGAGCACGTTTGAAATTGTGTACTTGAAAGAAGCTTGTGTAAGAGATATCGGAGTCGAAAGGGTTAAGTAAACTAAATAAAAATATATGAAAAAACGCCACATTTACTTAAAAAATATAGCTATTCTACAGAAAATATATGTTTCGTGTTACACATTTCTTTACAAAACAATCGTCTACCTAATTCAGACTCTAAATTAGAGATCGTAATAAATCATAATTCTAAGTTTGGTAAGACTAACTATATATTTTTCTTATACTTGTAAAATCCCTTGCTACATTTCTATTTTTGTTTATCAACAGTAAATTCCACGATTCTTTATTTCATTTAACAATTAAATATGTGATTTCCAAAGTAATATAAATATTTCTGCATTCTAACAAACTCAAAATTAAAAGAAATTCTTTCTCATAAATGATTGATCATAAACAGTTCTTTTAATTCTAATGAAAACTTTAGGTGTTTATTTGTAATTTGTGGTTTATTTAAAGAAAATGATTGTTGGATACCGAAACACATTAAACATTTAAGGTATCTAATTTATTTCAGGGAATGAAAATTTCAGAATTAGTCAGTAATTACAGCCTAATATTAAAAAATAAGTTTCATTGTTTATTTATTGATTCATATATAGGGAAACCTTTCGAAATTTTCTGTATTTGTTAATATCAATTTATACAACCTGTTAAATTATACGTATAAATATAAGAGATTAAATTCTTATATATGACGTTTATTTCTTTTTTTAGACAACGACTACGGGTGCTAGACTGTTAACCACCGTAATTCCTAAGGTTAGTAACATAAAAACAATTTTGCTATTATGAGATTTTAAAAACATTGTTACAAAATTCATTTTTCTTATTTCTTATATAAACATATATAAAATTATATATGAAAGTAATTTCTTATGTTGCTTTGACATTTTTTCGTTTACTGTGACCAAAATTGTAACATGCAAAGAGGTAGTGAAATTGACGTTGTCGTCCTGATATATTTGTCCAATTTTGTAGCTGACGTTTATTTATCGAACTAAGCCGGTACGAGAGTTCCTTGATATTTTATTCCTACTGTTTCCAACGAAGGCCCATCTGAATAATCGTTCCATGGTTTAGAGTTTCATGATCGGAAAGAACGCTCTCTTCTCCCAATGCCGTTCGTTTTTTTTATCAACTAAAAATTCTTCCAAAATTCGGCGTAAATATTAAAGTGGGACTCTACTTTTATCTGCTTTGATTTTACATTTTATACACGGCTGCCAAGAAGGGTTATGTGTTTGACACGTATCTGGGTACGTGGATTTATTTTTACCCTCGAGAAATACCCACGGCTAGATGGATTTTAATGAATGAGTTCTCTATCAAATCGTGTTAACCGTCCGATGGTTATATGCTAGCTTTTATTTTTATAAATTCAAAATGGCGGCCGTAAAATACAAAATGGCAATAGAGACGAAAAACATTTTACGCAATATATTGAGTGGCATACCTTTGGACAGGTCTTTCAAAATGAAGAAAATGTTTCATTGACTATTTCACAGTCAGAATCTCCGTTTATATATTACACTGCCTGGAGGTTGTGTAGGTAGGATCTCTAGTTTTACTGCAGCTTTAACTTTCATTAACGTCTATAGGCGACATCAAAACAGTGTTTATAGATAGGAACTAACAATTAAACACATTTTTAAAAACATCAATACAAGTAAATACAAAAAATATGTAAGTTATATAAAAAATAGTTTCACGTTGATGAGAAATAGTTAATCACTTCGCTTTTTACGCAGTCGGGTTTTTTCGATTTTTTAAATTTAATTTTTACTTGTATAATGGTATTGTTCTGTGGTTTCACTAGTCCTACCTCATTCTATATAGCATCACTTACGGTAACTTCATGATTTTACATTAAACTATACGTATGATTTAACAATAAATGTCCGCTACACGAAGTCAATAAAAATTTATAACGTAAATGTAATCAAAAAATGCTTATTTTCTCATTAGTTTTTATATGCCTTCTAAAGACAATTCATTAATTTGATTATATGATTTAAACTTCCCATGTTTTAAGTATGAGGAATATTGATTGAAATTCACACTGTAAATATAATCAGTCAACATGAAATTATCACCTGAATCTAAAAACTTCCCCATTAGGAAAAGTTAATTCTTATTTATTTCAATACTGCCAAACTACTTTTCCTGATTTCCACTTCTTACTATTCATGATATTGAAAATTGTATATCACGCGAAATCTAAAAAATTCATTTGTTAATGATTGAAGATTAATTGTGATTTGTTTGAACAATACTTTAAAGTCACAATACATATTGTGTTTCTTATCATTTTCCACAATCTCGTCTTTAATCATGTACCCGATACAACTATATAAGGAATATATTAACCATTTGAACTCCTTTGTCGCCGTTGCGGCGACATCATCTTTCTTTGCGAAATTTGTTTGGGACGCCATTAATAAAGGGAAATAAAATTTGCCTTATTAATCAGAGCACGTTTGAAATTGTGTACTTGAAAGAAACTTGTGTAAGAGATATCGGAGTCGAAAGGGTTAAGTAAACTAAATAAAAATATATGAAAAAACGCCACATTTACTTAAAAAATATAGCTAGTCTACAGAAAATATATGTTTCGTGTTACACATTTCTTTACAAAACAATCGTCTACCTAATTCAGACTCTAAATTAGAGATCGTGATAAATCATAATTCTAAGTTTGGTAAGACTAACTATATATTTTTCCTATACTTGTAAAATCCCTTGCTACTTCTTTCCAACTGACAAAATATTAATTTTGATTAATTAAAAGATGTATTTTCGCATTTGTATTTTTGTTTATCAACAGTAAATTCCACGATTCTTTATTTCATTTAACAATTAAATATGTGATTTCCAAAGTAATATAAATATTTCTGCATTCTAACAAACTCAAAATTAAAAGAAATTCTTTCTCATAAATGATTGATCATAAACAGTTCTTTTAATTCTAATGAAAACTTTAGGTGTTATTTGTAATTTGTGGTTTATTTAAAGAAAATGATTGTAGGATACCGAAACACATTAAACATTTAAGGTATCTAATTTATTTCAGGGAATGAAAATTTCAGGATTTCAGTAATTACAGCCTAATATTAAAAAATACGTTTCATTGTTTATTTATTGATTCATATATAGGGAAATCTTTCGAAATTTTCTGTATTTGTTAATATCAATTTATGCAAACTGTTAAATTATACGTATAAATATAAGAGATTAAATTCTTATATATGACGTTTATTTCTTTTTTTAGACAACAACTACTGGTGCTAGACTGCTAACCACCGTAATTCCTAAGGTTAGTAAAATAAAAACAATTTTGCTATTATGAGATTTTAAAAACATTGTTACAAAATTCATTTTTCTTATTTCTTATATAAACATATATAAAATTATATATGAAAGTAATTTCTTATGTTGCTTTGACATTTTTTCGTTTACTGTGACCAAAATTGTAACATGCAAAGAGGTAGTGAAATTGACGTTGTCGTCCTGATATATTTGTCCAATTTTGTAGCTGACCTAAGCCGGTACGAGAGTTCCTTGATATTTTATTCCTACTGTTTCCAACGAAGGCCCTTCTGAATAATCGTTGCATGGTTTAGAGTTTCATGTTCGGAAAGAACGCTCTCTTCTCCCAATGCCGTTCGTTTTTTTTATCACCTAAAAATTCTTCCTAAATTCGACGTAAATATTAAAGTGGGACTCTACATTTATCTGCTTTGATTTTACATTTTATACACGGCTACCAAGAAGGGTTATGTGTTTGACACGTATCTGGGTACGTGGATTTATTTTTACCCTCGAGAAATACCCACGGCTAGATGGATTTTAATGAATGAGTTCTCTATCAAATCGTGTTAACCGTCCGATGGTTATATGTTAGCTTTTATTTTTATAAATTCAAAATGGCGGCCGTAAAATACAAAATGGCAATAGAGACGAAAAACATTTTACGCAATATATTGAGTGGCATACCTTTGGATAGGTCTTTCAAAATGAAGAAAATGTTTCATTGACTATTTCACAGTCAGAATCTCCGTTTAAATATTACACTGCCTGGAAGTTGTGTAGGTAGGATCTCTAGTTTTACTGCAGCTTTAACTTTCATTAACGTCTATAGGCGTCATCAAAACAGTGTTTATAGATAGGAACTAACAATTAAACACATTTTTAAAAACATCAATACAACTAAATACAAAAAATATGTAAGTTATATAAAAAATAGTTTCACGTTGATGAGAAATAATTAATCACTTCGCTTTTTACGCAGTCGGGTTTTTTCGATTTTTTAAATTTAATTTTTACTTGTATAATGGAATTGTTCTGTGGTTTCACTAGTCCTACCTCATTCTATATAACATCACTTACGGTAACTTCATGATTTGACATTAAACTATACATATGATTTAACAATAAATGTCCGCTAGACGAAGTCAATAAAAATTTACAACGTAAATGTAATGAAAAAGTGCTTATTTTCTCATTAGTTTTTATTTACTTTCTAAAGACAATTCATTAATTTGATTATATGATTTAAAACTCCCATGTTTTAAGTATGAGGAATATTGATTGAAATTCACACTGTAAATATAATCAGTCAACATGAAATTATCACCTGAATCTAAAAACTTCCCCATTAGGAAAAGTTAATTCATATTTATTTCAATACTGCCAAACTACTTTTCCTATTTCCACTTCTTACTATTTATGATATTGGAAATTGTATATCACGCGATATCTAAAAAATTCTTTTGTTAATTATTGAAGATTAATTGTGATTTGTTTGAACAATACTTTAAAGTCACAATACATATTGTGTTTCTTATCATTTTCCACAAACTCGTCTTTAATCATGTACCCGATACAACTATATAAGGAATATATTAACCATTTGAACTCCTTTGTCGCCGTTGCGGCGACATCATCTTTCTTTGCGAAATTTGTTTGGGACGCCATTAATAAAGGGAAATAAAATTTGCCTTATTAATCAGAGCACGTTTGAAATTGTGTACTTGAAAGGAACTTGTGTAAGAGATATCGGAGTCGAAAGGGTTAAGTAAACTAAATAAAAATATATGAAAAAACGCCACATTTACTTAAAAAATATAGCTATTCTACAGAAAATATATGTTTCGTGTTACACATTTCTTTACAAAACAATCGTCTACCTAATTCAGACTCTAAATTAGAGATCGTGATAAATCATAATTCTAAGTTTGGTAAGACTAACTATATGTTTTTCATATACTTGTAAAATCCCTTGCTACTTCTTTCCAACTGACAAAATATTAATTTTGATTAATTAAAAGATGTATTTTCGCATTTCTATTTTTGTTTATCAACAGTAAATTCCACGATTCTTTATTTCATTTAACAATTAAATATGTGATTTCCAAAGTAATATAAATATTTCTGCATTCTAACAAACTCAAAATTAAAAGAAATTCTTTCTCATAAATGATTGATCATAAACAGTTCTTTTAATTCTAATGAAAACTTTAGGTGTTTATTTGTAATTTGTGGTTTATTTAAAGAAAATGATTGTAGGATACCGAAACACATTAAACATTTAAGGTATCTAATTTATTTCAGGGAATGAAAATTTCAGGATTTCAGTAATTACAGCCTAATATTAAAAAATACGTTTCATTGTTTATTTATTGATTCATATATAGGGAAATCTTTCGAAATTTTCTGTATTTGTTAATATCAATTTATGCAAACTGTTAAATTATACGTATAAATATAAGAGATTAAATTCTTATATATGACGTTTATTTCTTTTTTTAGACAACAACTACTGGTGCTAGACTGCTAACCACCGTAATTCCTAAGGTTAGTAAAATAAAAACAATTTTGCTATTATGAGATTTTAAAAACATTGTTACAAAATTCATTTTTCTTATTTCTTATATAAACATATATAAAATTATATATGAAAGTAATTTCTTATGTTGCTTTGACATTTTTTCGTTTACTGTGACCAAAATTGTAACATGCAAAGAGGTAGACAAATTGACGTTGTCGTCCTGATATATTTGTCCAATTTTGTAGCTGACCTAAGCCGGTACGAGAGTTCCTTGATATTTTATTCCTACTGTTTCCAACGAAGGCCCTTCTGAATAATCGTTGCATGGTTTAGAGTTTCATGTTCGGAAAGAACGCTCTCTTCTCCCAATGTCGTTCGTTTTTTTTATCAACTAAAAATTCTTCCAAAATTCGACGTAAATATTAAAGTGGGACTCTACATTTATCTGCTTTGATTTTACATTTTATACACGGCTACCAAGAAGGGTTATGTGTTTGACACGTATCTGGGTACGTGGATTTATTTTTACCCTCGAGAAATATCCACGGCTAGATGGATTTTAATGAATGAGTTCTCTATCAAATCGTGTTAACCGTCCGATGGTTATATGTTAGCTTTTATTTTTATAAATTCAAAATGGCGGCCGTAAAATACAAAATGGCAATAGAGACGAAAAACATTTTACGCAATATATTGAGTGGCATACCTTTGGATGGGTCTCTCAAAATGAAGAAAATGTTTCATTGACTATTTCACAGTCAGAATCTCCGTTTAAATATTACAGTGCCTGGAAGTTGTGCAGGTAGGATCTCTAGTTTTACTGCAGCTTTAACTTTCATTAACGTCTATAGGCGTCATCAAAACAGTGTTTATAGATAGGAACTAACAATTAAACACATTTTTAAAAACATCAATACGAGTAAATACAAAAAATATGTAAGTTATATAAAAAATAGTTTCACGTTGATGAGAAATAATTAATCACTTCGCTTTTTACGCAGTCGGGTTTTTTCGATTTTTTAAATTTAATTTTTACTTGTATAATGGTATTGTTCTGTGGTTTCACTAGTCCTACCTCATTCTATATAGCATCACTTACGGTAACTTCATGATTTGACATTAAACTATACATATGATTTAACAATAAATGTCCGCTAGACGAAGTCAATAAAAATTTATAACGTAAATGTAATCAAAAAGTGCTTATTTTCTCATTAGTTTTTATTTACTTTCTAAAGACAATTCATTAATTTGATTATATGATTTAAACCTCCCATGTTTTAAGTATGAGGAATATGGATTGAAATTCACACTGTAAATATAATCAGTCAACATGAAATTACCACCTGAATCTAAAAACTTCCCCATTAGGAAAAGTTAATTGAATTTATTTCAATACTCCCAAACTACTTTTCCTGATTTCCACTTCTTACTATTTATGATATTGGAAATTGTATATCACGCGAAATCTAAAAAATTCATTTGTTAATGATTGAAGATTAATTGTGATTTGTTTGAACAATACTTTAAAGTCACAATACATATTGTGTTTCTTATCATTTTCCACAATCTCGTCTTTAATCATGTACCCGATACAACTATATAAGGAATATATTAACCATTTGAACTCCTTTGTCGCCGTTGCGGCGACATCATCTTTCTTTGCGAAATTTGTTTGGGACGCCATTAATAAAGGGAAATAAAATTTGCCTTATTAATCAGAGCACGTTTGAAATTGTGTGCTTGAAAGAAACTTGTGTAAGAGATATCGGAGTCGAAAGGGTTAAGTAAACTAAATAAAAATATATGAAAAAACGCCACATTTACTTAAAAAATATAGCTATTCTACAGAAAATATATGTTTCGTGTTACACATTTCTTTACAAAACAATCATCTACCTAATTCAGACTCTAAATTAGAGATCGTGATAAATCATAATTCTAAGTTTGGTAAGACTAACTATATATTTTTCCTATACTTGTAAAATCCCTTGCTACTTCTTTCCAACTGACAAAATATTAATTTTGATTAATTAAAAGATGTATTTTCGCATTTGTATTTTTGTTTATCAACAGTAAATTCCACGATTCTTTATTTCATTTAACAATTAAATATGTGATTTCCAAAGTAATATAAATATTTCTGCATTCTAACAAACTCAAAATTAAAAGAAATTCTTTCTCATAAATGATTGATCATAAACAGTTCTTTTAATTCTAATGAAAACTTTAGGTGTTTATTTGTAATTTGTGGTTTATTTAAAGAAAATGATTGTAGGATACCGAAACACATTAAACATTTAAAGTATCTAATTTATTTCAGGGAATGAAAATTTCAGGATTTCAGTAATTACAGCCTAATATTAAAAAATACGTTTCATTGTTTATTTATTGATTCATATATAGGGAAATCTTTCGAAATTTTCTGTATTTGTTAATATCAATTTATGCAAACTGTTAAATTATACGTATAAATATAAGAGATTAAATTCTTATATATGACGTTTATTTCTTTTTTTAGACAACAACTACTGGTGCTAGACTGCTAACCACCGTAATTCCTAAGGTTAGTAAAATAAAAACAATTTTGCTATTATGAGATTTTAAAAACATTGTTACAAAATTCATTTTTCTTATTTCTTATATAAACATATATAAAATTATATATGAAAGTAATTTCTTATGTTGCTTTGACATTTTTTCGTTTACTGTGACCAAAATTGTAACATGCAAAGAGGTAGTGAAATTGACGTTGTCGTCCTGATATATTTGTCCAATTTTGTAGCTGACCTAAGCCGGTACGAGAGTTCCTTGATATTTTATTCCTACTGTTTCCAACGAAGGCCCTTCTGAATAATCGTTGCATGGTTTAGAGTTTCATATTCGGAAAGAACGCTCTCTTCTCCCAATGCCGTTCGTTTTTTTTATCACCTAAAAATGCTTCCTAAATTCGACGTAAATATTAAAGTGGGACTCTACATTTATCTGCTTTGATTTTACATTTTATACACGGCTACCAAGAAGGGTTATGTATTTGACACGTATCTGGGTACGTGGATTTATTTTTACCCTCGAGAAATACCCACGGCTAGATGGATTTTAATGAATGAGTTCTCTATCAAATCGTGTTAACCGTCCGATGGTTATATGTTAGCTTTTATTTTTATAAATTCAAAATGGCGGCCGTAAAATACAAAATGGCAATAGAGACGAAAAACATTTTACGCAATATATTGAGTGGCATACCTTTGGATAGGTCTTTCAAAATGAAGAAAATGTTTCATTGACTATTTCACAGTCAGAATCTCCGTTTAAATATTACACTGCCTGGAAGTTGTGTAGGTAGGATCTCTAGTTTTACTGCAGCTTTAACTTTCATTAACGTCTATAGGCGTCATCAAAACAGTGTTTATAGATAGGAACTAACAATTAAACACATTTTTAAAAACATCAATACAACTAAATACAAAAAATATGTAAGTTATATAAAAAATAGTTTCACGTTGATGAGAAATAATTAATCACTTCGCTTTTTACGCAGTCGGGTTTTTTCGATTTTTTAAATTTAATTTTTACTTGTATAATGGAATTGTTCTGTGGTTTCACTAGTCCTACCTCATTCTATATAACATCATTTACGGTAACTTCATGATTTGACATTAAACTATACATATGATTTAACAATAAATGTCCGCTAGACGAAGTCAATAAAAATTTACAACGTAAATGTAATGAAAAAGTGCTTATTTTCTCATTAGTTTTTATTTACTTTCTAAAGACAATTCATTAATTTGATTATATGATTTAAAACTCCCATGTTTTAAGTATGAGGAATATTGATTGAAATTCACACTGTAAATATAATCAGTCAACATGAAATTATCACCTGAATCTAAAAACTTCCCCATTAGGAAAAGTTAATTCATATTTATTTCAATACTGCCAAACTACTTTTCCTGATTTCCACTTCTTACTATTTATGATATTGGAAATTGTATATCACGCGATATCTAAAAAATTCTTTTGTTAATTATTGAAGATTAATTGTGATTTGTTTGAACAATACTTTAAAGTCACAATACATATTGTGTTTCTTATCATTTTCCACAAACTCGTCTTTAATCATGTACCCGATACAACTATATAAGGAATATATTAACCATTTGAACTCCTTTGTCGCCGTTGCGGCGACATCATCTTTCTTTGCGAAATTTGTTTGGGACGCCATTAATAAAGGGAAATAAAATTTGCCTTATTAATCAGAGTACGTTTGAAATTGTGTACTTGAAAGAAACTTGTGTAAGAGATATCGGAGTCGAAAGGGTTAAGTAAACTAAATAAAAATATATGAAAAAACGCCACATTTACTTAAAAAGTATAGCTATTCTACAGAAAATATATGTTTCGTGTTACACATTTCTTTACAAAACAATCGTCTACCTAATTCAGACTCTAAATTAGAGATCGTGATAAATCATAATTCTAAGTTTGGTAAGACTAACTATATATTTTTCATATACTTGTAAAATCCCTTGCTACTTCTTTCCAACTGACAAAATATTAATTTTGATTAATTAAAAGATGTATTTTCGCATTTCTATTTTTGTTTATCAACAGTAAATTCCACGATTCTTTATTTCATTTAACAATTAAATATGTGATTTTCAAAGTAATATAAATATTTCTGCATTCTAACAAACTCAAAATTAAAAGAAATTCTTTCTCATAAATGATTGATCATAAACAGTTCTTTTAATTCTAATGAAAACTTTAGGTGTTTATTTGTAATTTGTGGTTTATTTAAAGAAAATGATTGTAGGATACAGAAACACATTAAACATTTAAGGTATCTAATTTATTTCAGGGAATGAAAATTTCAGAATTTCAGTAATTACAGCCTAATATTAAAAAATACGTTTCATTGTTTATTTATTTATTCATATATAGGGAAATCTTTCGAAATTTTCTGTATTTGTTAATATCAATTTATACAACCTGTTAAATTATACGTATAAATATAAGAGATTAAATTCTTATATATGACGTTTATTTCTTTTTTTAGACAACAACTACTGGTGCTAGACTGCTAACCACCGTAATTCCTAAGGTTAGTAAAATAAAAACAATTTTGCTATTATGAGATTTTAAAAACATTGTTACAAAATTCATTTTTCTTATTTCTTATATAAACATATATAAAATTATATATGAAAGTAATTTCTTATGTTGCTTTGACATTTTTTCGTTTACTGTGACCAAAATTGTAACATGCAAAGAGGTAGTGAAATTGACGTTGTCGTCCTGATATATTTGTCCAATTTTGTAGCTGACCTAAGCCGGTACGAGAGTTCCTTGATATTTTATTCCTACTGTTTCCAACGAAGGCCCTTCTGAATAATCGTTGCATGGTTTAGAGTTTCATGTTCGGAAAGAACGCTCTCTTCTCCCAATGCCGTTCGTTTTTTTTATCACCTAAAAATGCTTCCTAAATTCGACGTAAATATTAAAGTGGGACTCTACATTTATCTGCTTTGATTTTACATTTTATACACGGCTACCAAGAAGGGTTATGTATTTGACACGTATCTGGGTACGTGGATTTATTTTTACCCTCGAGAAATACCCACGGCTAGATGGATTTTAATGAATGAGTTCTCTATCAAATCGTGTTAACCGTCCGATGGTTATATGTTAGCTTTTATTTTTATAAATTCAAAATGGCGGCCGTAAAATACAAAATGGCAATAGAGACGAAAAACATTTTACGCAATATATTGAGTGGCATACCTTTGGATAGGTCTTTCAAAATGAAGAAAATGTTTCATTGACTATTTCACAGTCAGAATCTCCGTTTAAATATTACACTGCCTGGAAGTTGTGTAGGTAGGATCTCTAGTTTTACTGCAGCTTTAACTTTCATTAACGTCTATAGGCGTCATCAAAACAGTGTTTATAGATAGGAACTAACAATTAAACACATTTTTAAAAACATCAATACAACTAAATACAAAAAATATGTAAGTTATATAAAAAATAGTTTCACGTTGATGAGAAATAATTAATCACTTCGCTTTTTACGCAGTCGGGTTTTTTCGATTTTTTAAATTTAATTTTTACTTGTATAATGGAATTGTTCTGTGGTTTCACTAGTCCTACCTCATTCTATATAACATCATTTACGGTAACTTCATGATTTGACATTAAACTATACATATGATTTAACAATAAATGTCCGCTAGACGAAGTCAATAAAAATTTACAACGTAAATGTAATGAAAAAGTGCTTATTTTCTCATTAGTTTTTATTTACTTTCTAAAGACAATTCATTAATTTGATTATATGATTTAAAACTCCCATGTTTTAAGTATGAGGAATATTGATTGAAATTCACACTGTAAATATAATCAGTCAACATGAAATTATCACCTGAATCTAAAAACTTCCCCATTAGGAAAAGTTAATTCATATTTATTTCAATACTGCCAAACTACTTTTCCTGATTTCCACTTCTTACTATTTATGATATTGGAAATTGCATATCACGCGATATCTAAAAAATTCTTTTGTTAATTATTGAAGATTAATTGTTATTTGTTTGAACAATACTTTAAAGTCACAATACATATTGTGTTTCTTATCATTTTCCACAAACTCGTCTTTAATCATGTACCCGATACAACTATATAAGGAATATATTAACCATTTGAACTCCTTTGTCGCCGTTGCGGCGACATCATCTTTCTTTGCGAAATTTGTTTGGGACGCCATTAATAAAGGGAAATAAAATTTGCCTTATTAATCAGAGTACGTTTGAAATTGTGTACTTGAAAGAAACTTGTGTAAGAGGTATCGGAGTCGAAAGGGTTAAGTAAACTAAATAAAAATATATGAAAAAACGCCACATTTACTTAAAAAGTATAGCTATTCTACAGAAAATATATGTTTCGTGTTACACATTTCTTTACAAAACAATCGTCTACCTAATTCAGACTCTAAATTAGAGATCGTGATAAATCATAATTCTAAGTTTGGTAAGACTAACTATATATTTTTCATATACTTGTAAAATCCCTTGCTACTTCTTTCCAACTGACAAAATATTAATTTTGATTAATTAAAAGATGTATTTTCGCATTTCTATTTTTGTTTATCAACAGTAAATTCCACGATTCTTTATTTCATTTAACAATTAAATATGTGATTTTCAAAGTAATATAAATATTTCTGCATTCTAACAAACTCAAAATTAAAAGAAATTCTTTCTCATAAATGATTGATCATAAACAGTTCTTTTAATTCTAATGAAAACTTTAGGTGTTTATTTGTAATTTGTGGTTTATTTAAAGAAAATGATTGTAGGATACAGAAACACATTAAACATTTAAGGTATCTAATTTATTTCAGGGAATGAAAATTTCAGAATTTCAGTAATTACAGCCTAATATTAAAAAATACGTTTCATTGTTTATTTATTTATTCATATATAGGGAAATCTTTCGAAATTTTCTGTATTTGTTAATATCAATTTATACAACCTGTTAAATTATACGTATAAATATAAGAGATTAAATTCTTATATATGACGTTTATTTCTTTTTTTAGACAACAACTACTGGTGCTAGACTGCTAACCACCGTAATTCCTAAGGTTAGTAAAATAAAAACAATTTTGCTATTATGAGATTTTAAAAACATTGTTACAAAATTCATTTTTCTTATTTCTTATATAAACATATATAAAATTATATATGAAAGTAATTTCTTATGTTGCTTTGACATTTTTTCGTTTACTGTGACCAAAATTGTAACATGCAAAGAGGTAGTGAAATTGACGTTGTCGTCCTGATATATTTGTCCAATTTTGTAGCTGACCTAAGCCGGTACGAGAGTTCCTTGATATTTTATTCCTACTGTTTCCAACGAAGGCCCTTCTGAATAATCGTTGCATTGTTTAGAGTTTCATGTTCGGAAAGAACGCTCTCTTCTCCCAATGCCGTTCGTTTTTTTTATCACCTAAAAATTCTTCCTAAATTCGACGTAAATATTAAAGTGGGACTCTACATTTATCTGCTTTGATTTTACATTTTATACACGGCTACCAAGAAGGGTTATGTGTTTGACACGTATCTGGGTACGTGGATTTATTTTTACCCTCGAGAAATACCCACGGCTAGATGGATTTTAATGAATGAGTTCTCTATCAAATCGTGTTAACCGTCCGATGGTTATATGTTAGCTTTTATTTTTATAAATTCAAAATGGCGGCCGTAAAATACAAAATGGCAATAGAGACGAAAAACATTTTACGCAATATATTGAGTGGCATACCTTTGGATAGGTCTTTCAAAATGAAGAAAATGTTTCATTGACTATTTCACAGTCAGAATCTCCGTTTAAATATTACACTGCCTGGAAGTTGTGTAGGTAGGATCTCTAGTTTTACTGCAGCTTTAACTTTCATTAACGTCTATAGGCGTCATCAAAACAGTGTTTATAGATAGGAACTAACAATTTAACACATTTTTAAAAACATCAATACAAGTAAATACAAAAAATATGTAAGTTATATAAAAAAAAGTTTCACGTTGATGAGAAATAATTAATCACTTCGCTTTTTACGCAGTCGGGTTTTTTCGATTTTTTAAATTTAATTTTTACTTGTATAATGGAATTGTTCTGTGGTTTCACTAGTCCTACCTCATTCTATATAACATCACTTACGGTAACTTCATGATTTGACATTAAACTATACATATGATTTAACAATAAATGTCCGCTAGACGAAGTCAATAAAAATTTACAACGTAAATGTAATGAAAAAGTGCTTATTTTCTCATTAGTTTTTATTTACTTTCTAAAGACAATTCATTAATTTGATTATATGATTTAAAACTCCCATGTTTTAAGTATGAGGAATATTGATTGAAATTCACACTGTAAATATAATCAGTCAACATGAAATTATCACCTGAATCTAAAAACTTCCCCATTAGGAAAAGTTAATTCATATTTATTTCAATACTGCCAAACTACTTTTCCTGATTTCCACTTCTTACTATTTATGATATTGGAAATTGTATATCACGCGATATCTAAAAAATTCTTTTGTTAATTATTGAAGATTAATTGTGATTTGTTTGAACAATACTTTAAAGTCACAATACATATTGTGTTTCTTATCATTTTCCACAAACTCGTCTTTAATCATGTACCCGATACAACTATATAAGGAATATATTAACCATTTGAACTCCTTTGTCGCCGTTGCGGCAACATCATCTTTCTTTGCGAAATTTGTTTGGGACGCCATTAATAAAGGGAAATAAAATTTGCCTTATTAATCAGAGCACGTTTGAAATTGTGTACTTGAAAGAAACTTGTGTAAGAGATATCGGAGTCGAAAGGGTTAAGTAAACTAAATAAAAATATATGAAAAAACGCCACATTTACTTAAAAAATATAGCTATTCTACAGAAAATATATGTTTCGTGTTACACATTTCTTTACAAAACAATCGTCTACCTAATTCAGACTCTAAATTAGAGATCGTGATAAATCATAATTCTAAGTTTGGTAAGACTAACTATATATTTTTCATATACTTGTAAAATCCCTTGCTACTTCTTTCCAACTGAGAAAATATTAATTTTGATTAATTAAAAGATGTATTTTCGCATTTCTATTTTTGTTTATCAACAGTAAATTCCACGATTCTTTATTTCATTTAACAATTAAATATGTGATTTTCAAAGTAATATAAATATTTCTGCATTCTAACAAACTCAAAATTAAAAGAAATTCTTTCTCATAAATGATTGATCATAAACAGTTCTTTTAATTCTAATGAAAACTTTAGGTGTTTATTTGTAATTTGTGGTTTATTTAAAGAAAATGATTGTAGGATACAGAAACACATTAAACATTTAAGGTATCTAATTTATTTCAGGGAATGAAAATTTCAGAATTTCAGTAATTACAGCCTAATATTAAAAAATACGTTTCATTGTTTATTTATTTATTCATATATAGGGAAATCTTTCGAAATTTTCTGTATTTGTTAATATCAATTTATACAACCTGTTAAATTATACGTATAAATATAAGAGATTAAATTCTTATATATGACGTTTTTTTCTTTTTTTAGACGACAACTACGGGTGCTAGACTGCTAACCACCGTAATTCCTAAGGTTAGTAAAATAAAAACAATTTTGCTATTATGAGATTTTAAAAACATTGTTACAAAATTCATTTTTCTTATTTCTTATATAAACATATATAAAATTATATATGAAAGTAATTTCTTATGTTGCTTTGACATTTTTTCGTTTACTGTGACCAAAACTGTAACATGCAAAGAGGTAGACAAATTGACGTTGTCGTCCTGATATATTTGTCCAATTTTGTAGCT
Organism: Maratus speciosus; assembly: GCA_963932465.1. Classification (NCBI taxonomy): domain Eukaryota; kingdom Metazoa; phylum Arthropoda; class Arachnida; order Araneae; family Salticidae; genus Maratus; species Maratus speciosus. The sequence goes on along the minus strand of OZ010796.1, from coordinate 301,660,040 downwards.
GACCTAAGCCGGTACGAGAGTTCCTTGACATTTTATTCCTACTGTTTCCAACGAAGGCCCTTCTGAATAATCGTTGCATGGTTTAGAGTTTCATGTTCGGAAAGAACGCTCTCTTCTCCCAATGCCGTTCGTTTTTTTTATCAACTAAAAATTCTTCCAAAATTCGGCGTAAATATTAAAGTGGGACTCTACTTTTATCTGCTTTGATTTTACATTTTATACACGGCTGCCAAGAAGGGTTATGTGTTTGACACGTATCTGGGTACGTGGATTTATTTTTACCCACGGCTAGATGGATTTTAATGAATGAGTTCTCTATCAAATCGTGTTAACCGTCCGATGGTTATATGCTAGCTTTTATTTTTATAAATTCAAAATGGCGGCCGTAAAATACAAAATGGCAATAGAGACGAAAAACATTTTACGCAATATATTGAGTGGCATACCTTTGGATAGGTCTTTCAAAATGAAGAAGATGTTTCATTGAATATTTCACAGTCAGAATCACCGTTTATATATTACACTGCCTGGAAGTTGTGTAGGTAGGATCTCTAGTTTTACTGCAGCTTTAACTTTCATTAACGTCTATAGGCGACATCAAAACAGTGTTTATAGATAGGAACTAACAATTAAACACATTTTTAAAAACATCAATACAAGTAAATACAAAAAATATGTAAGTTATATAAAAAATAGTTTCACGTTGATGAGAAATAGTTAATCACTTCGCTTTTTAAGCAGTCGGGTTTTTTCGATTTTTTAAATTTAATTTTTACTTGTATAATGGTATTGTTCTGTGGTTTCACTAGTCCTACCTCATTCTATATAGCATCACTTACGGTAACTTCATGATTTTACATTAAACTATACATATGATTTAACAATAAATGTCCGCTAGACGAAGTCAATAAAAATTTATAACGTAAATGTAATCAAAAAATGCTTATTTTCCACTAGTTTTTATATACCTTCTAAAGACAATTCATTAATTTGATTATATGATTTAAACTTCCCATGTTTTAAGTATGAGGAATATTGATTGAAATTCACACTGTAAATATAATCAGTCAACATGAAATTATCACCTGAATCTAAAAACTTCCCCATTAGGAAAAGTTAATTCTTATTTATTTCAATACTGCCAAACTACTCTTCCTGATTTCCCCTTCTTACTATTCATGATATTGAAAATTGTATATCACGCGAAATCTAAAAAATTCATTTGTTAATGATTGAAGATTAATTGTGATTTGTTTGAACAATACTTTAAAGTCACAATACATATTGTGTTTCTTATCATTTTCCACAAACTCGTCTTTAATCATGTACCCGATACAACTATATAAGGAATATATTAACCATTTGAACTCCTTTGTCGCCGTTGCGGCGACATCATCTTTCTTTGCGAAATTTGTTTGGGACGCCATTAATAAAGGGAAATAAAATTTGCCTTATTAATCAGAGCACGTTTGAAATTGTGTACTTGAAAGAAACTTGTGTAAGAGATATCGGAGTCGAAAGGGTTAAGTAAACTAAATAAAAATATATGAAAAAACGCCACATTTACTTAAAAAATATAACTATTCTACAGAAAATATAGGTTTCGTGTTACACATTTCTTTACAAAACAATCGTCTACCTAATTCAGACTCTAAATAAGAGATCGTGATAAATCATAATTCTAAGTTTGGTAAGACTAACTATATATTTTTCATATACTTGTAAAATCCCTTGCTACTTCTTTCCAACTGACAAAATATTAATTTTGATTAATTAAAAGATGTATTTTCGCATTTCTATTTTTGTTTATCAACAGTAAATTCCACGATTCTTTATTTCATTTAACAATTAAATATGTGATTTTCAAAGTAATATAAATATTTCTGCATTCTAACAAACTCAAAATTAAAAGAAATTCTTTCTCATAAATGATTGATCATAAACAGTTCATTTATTTCTAATTAAAACTTTAAGTGTTTATTTGTAATTTGTGGTTTATTTAACCTTCTGGCGACCAGAACGGCCGAAACGGCCGGCCAAGCAGACGACCGAAGCCGCCGGCCGAAAATGGAAAGTCATTCCTACCCCCACTTACCAGAAGGGTGGTAGCTACTCCAATCAATTTGCCAATTGTTTGGTTGTCAGGTGGTTCCTACTTTCTATTTCGATAAGAATCAGTCCTTCTTTCATGCTGACTTTCCCTAAAAGCGATAGTTTTGCAGGGATTTTTTCAATGGAAAACTTTCTTTAGCTGAATATTGTAAAGCATAACAAACTGTTAAATATACGCTGATTTCTTAATTAGTTGAGCTTTCTAAAATTAATATAATGTGTGTATTTATTAGATTAAAAAATCTGTATGTATTTATTAGATTAAAAAATCTATATGTATTTATTAGATTAAAAAAAAATCTATATGTATTTATTATATTAAAAAGTCTGTATGGATTAATATAGTTAATACATGTTTTTTAAATGTATAAAACGATATAAATTTATTGATAAAAAAGTTTTATTTTAGGAAATTCTCTAAACGTGTAAAAAGATTTTTCCATTAAAAGAGCTTTTTTTAAACTAAAAATTGTTACAGCCATTTAACGAAAATTACGCGTTATATATATGTATATATATATATATATATATATAAAGATATTTTTTCATGAAATGAGAAATTATATCTTACGATTTAATGTTTCTTAAGTTTTTTTAAAATAATATACACGTATTTATAAGTCGATGCATTTTTTTTCGTTTCTTTATCCATATTGTGAAGAATAAAAGTAATTTTTGTAAAATGTAATATAATATTGTAAAAAAAAAAAAAAAAGTAATGAAAGATGAAATTAAGCCCTCCAAATGTCAAATTTGAACAACTTGTTTTGTTTGCAAAACCTAATAAAACGAAAATAATTAATGAAGAGTGTGGTTTTATAGAACTGAATTTTTGTGAATCGACCTATTTTATAAAAAAGGAATTTTGTGAGGGAAACTATTTTATTAAAAGTAATTTTGTGGTGGGCTTTATTACTATTATTATTATTATTATTATTATTATTATTATTATTGTTTTATTTTTTTTTATTTTTTATTTTTATTTTTTTGTATGCGTGTTAAAGGTCTGTAAAGAGACCCCAAAATTTACCTGAATCCTATATATAGATAAATAATAATTAATTTTTAAATAAGGCAAAAATTATTCATTATAATTTATGCCATTTTAAGAAAAAGAAAGGCCTTTTGCCTCGAGAATAATAATTTTTATTATCTGTGTTTATGCATAGCTTTAACATGCTTGCATTAATTGTAAAAACATTTGTTTTTAACTTCAGGAAGATGAAGATGATTATTATTAGTGATTCTTATTTTGATTAAGAATATTTGTCGTTTAAATATTATCTTAAACAACACTACTTTAACTGCTAAAATAACTGTTTTTATAGACTGCAATAACTTTTCAGTAAATTTTACACTGCCGCGCAAACTTTCTTATAAAAACTATTACTGTTTCTTATAAAATTATGTGACCATTCATTGAAATTATGTGGCTTTAATATATTCTTGCATTAAGATACTTAAAATATATTAGCGTTTTATACTGAGAGCTTTTTTAGATGCAAGTAGACGTCATAAAAAGGGGGGGGGGGGGGTTATATACAATTTAATCTTGATGTAAGCATGTAAAAAGGTTTTTTTTTTCTTTGTAAAATTATGAATATTTTGCACTGTATCAGAATTTCGACACTTTATTATAATGCCTGATAAATTTATTACAATGCGTAAACAATTTTATGGTGTTCAAGACTGCAGAAATATTTACCAGGGAAATAAATATGTTATAATAACTGTTATTGCAAAAAAACCCTAATTGTGTAAAATCTATAATTTATGTAAGCTCTAAATTAGTGCAATCATGTAAATAAGTATTTATAAACGAAAAACACACAGGAATAAATAGAAGTAAGACAAATGTACAATAAATAAGTGAGTCTACCATATTCAAATTGCATCTGTGCATGTGAATACATGAAAATAATTCTAAAAAATAACAAAAGTGTAATTTCTTTTGTTATCTTATAATGATAATAAAAGAAAAAGAAAAAAATTACGTTCAACAAAGCTGATATTTCTGTCAAATCTACAAAGTTCAGTTTATATGTAAAATTATGTAAAAATTATTATTTAAATGCGTTTTAATCAATAGCGTTTTTCATTTAGCAATAAATTTATCAAATCTTCAATTGCTCACTGATGACCATCTTCCTGCAGTTGTATCTCTAAAATAGTTTCGAAATTTGTATTTCGATAAAAATTTCTTTCGGAAGTCTTGCTTTTATAAGTAAAAAGGAAAACGTTTTCAAATTACTATCATCTGAATAAGAATATTTGCTAAATTTTTCCATCTAATACTAAATAAAATAGTTAGTAATAATAGAAAAATAGTTTAGGTTTTGTTTGTACAAATTATTATTCGATAAATACATATTACAAAATTTATATATGCTTATTATTTAAAATAAACAACTTTCATTTTATAAATAATATGGAACAATGTGTATGAAGTTGCATTAAAAGAATTCATGTATATCCTATTACCACTTCCTGAAAATATCTAAAACTAGAGGTAAAATATAATATAAGCATAAACATCTAATTGCAGTGTTTTTCAATATCGCGGTACTGAAGGTTTTTTTTCTTTTTCCCCTCAACACATTCATTTCTTATAGCATTGAGCCAAAGGAATATGATTGTCTGTAGCTTTATTATAAAAATCTGAGAAGAAGCGACATTGTTTTTACTTAACTGTTTTCTACAAGCTGACTTTGAAATTTGAAACTTATCTTACTTTATCACGAAAACAGCTGTCAGGTGTCATGATAGTGGTGGATGCGGCCTTGGGAACTGAAAAATATCCATGTACATGGCAAAAAGATAACAGAAGATCCCCAACGTTCTTGATAATATCATTCAATTTTCTGTAATCAGGTACTGTTTTTGAAACATAAAAAATTACCTTCTTTTCGATCGTTCTGGATCTGGATGTGAGTAAGCGATATCTTATGGAGCAGACTCCCCTTGTATAACAAATAAATAAATCCAAATAAATTTTATAAAAGTTAGTTCGATCACATTCTACATTTTGTTTACAGATAAAGTATATCAATAAAGAAACATCAATTTATTTTTTAAATGTAATATTGTTAATTTTTCATAAAATGTTCATGCAAAAATATTATATAAATTGTTCGACAATTTATGAATTCGAATTCTCTTAAAAGTTATCAATCTTGAAATTATTCATTCATAAAATTTAAGAAAAACGAAAAAAATGTTTTTTTTTCCTTTTTTTAGTGAATCACTATTCAAACAAAATGTAAGCCGTGTGACATTTTTTCCCACGCTTTGTAAGGAGAAAGGCTCGAAGCAAAGTACCTATTTGTTTTCACTTTCTTCTCTTTTATCAAAAATCTTTTTGAAGACGGCCGATTGGACCCCATGCAGTGCGCATCACAGAATGGAATTCCTTAAGCTGCGTACACACTATCCTTCTAACTGTAATCAGTGTCGGCTTCGTTTGTTCTTGCCACGCGGTGTCTTTGATTTTTAACGACTTTAGCAGGAAAGGGACTGATGTCCAGCAAAAGAGGAACCTTTCCTTCAAGTAGAGTCGAGCTCCTTATCTCCTGACCCATTGTTGATTCCCCTCATTCTTTTGTCAATAAACCGCAGATGGGTTCAGAATAAAAGCTTTTCCAAGAATACTGGACAAGCAGGCAAAATACGCGTGAGTACGCAGCCTTAGTTTTTCTCGAATACGGTGTTCTTGCAGTACTCGTTACAAGGACGAATCCAATTTTCTATTAAAAAAGAGCGGGGGGTGGGGATCATGTCTATTTGTCGGAAAGTGAGGGGCTTATAACTATAATATAAATTCTTATAGCTTATGTTTGCTACAATTCTGAATTCTCTGTTTCATGACACATAACAAAGTTATATTTTCATTCGTAAATGCATAAAATTTTCAGGTATATTCGTAAATTAATAACATTTGGAGATATATTCGTAAATGTATAAAATTCATAAGTTATATTCAGATACTAAGAAATCGAATAAAGTTTCAAGATTGCAAGATCTTTCAGATAAGTTTAAAAAAAGCTAGCTGTTTTGTTTGATTTTTGTGACTCTACAGTCACGAAAAGATTATTAAAAGGGAACAATTAGTTATAATTGAAGCTGCATAAAATATATAAAAAAAGTGAAAAACGCTGATCGATTGCTGACGATTAAAGAACGAGTTTTATATATTTCCATTTTAATTACATTCTGTGTGTCAGAAAAATTTACGGTGTTGGGCGAGATTGTCTTTAAACTAACTTCAAATAATTTTTTTTAATGTATTTTTGTATCTTTCTTCGTTTAGATGGGCGTCATGATACTCCATGACACCCATGGATGTGCGCTTGACTGGTTAACAAAAATTTTCTCGCAAAACCAGAAATAATGTTTATCGTTTAATCTGTTAATTTTCTGCCAAAGTCAAATACAAATTTAAACGCATTATAATACTTGTATAATATTATAATATAACATTTATGCTGCGTCAACATGTCATACGGTTAAAAATCTCAAGTCTTTCATAAATTTATTTGAAAAAAAAATATATATATATCAGAAATATGTTTCTTTTTTTTTCTTTTTTCTTCTTTTTTTTTTTTTTAATTTATAAATTGATAACTAAAGTAGACATGTGTGAGCTGCTACGTGAATACTGTCAATGTGTTTAAATAAATGCATTACAGAAGCTAAAGGTTAGACGTTATTTTTAATAAATGTTACTGCAATTCTTTTTCAAAAGAAAAAAAAAATTTGATAATTTGGAAGGAATGAGAATATATATATATATATATTTGTAATATTACGCACACAAAAACCCCAATGAAGCATTATTTTTTCTATTAGAAGAAATCAGTCATTCAAATAAAAATAGGCTTGCTTTATTTTTTTTTCTTTTTGCATCCTTCTAACTAATATGAATAACAAAATTAAAAAAAAACTGTATACTGAAATAAAAGTCTGAGACAAATGCCTACTTTAAATGAAGCTGTTGTTAAGCTGTATCTTTGACGTGAAAGCATATCCATGGATAAAACATAGACTATTATTAGATGAATTTTTAATTTTCTTTTAATTGTTTCACCACTACCATTTTGAAATAAAAGACAATAATTTTAAACTCTTGCATTTGACAATTTAATGATTACAAAGATATTACTATTATTTTCTGGATTATGATTTTTTAAAAAAGAGTTTCCTCTCCAATAAATTACAAAACTTCTTTTAATAAGTGCAAGGTGTGTATTTCACAATAATTTTGAGAAATTTGGAATATTTTTATTTTTTTAAATGCAGTTTAAATTACTTAACCCTAAAAATCTCATCGTTAAAAAAATTTCCTCTCATCGTATCAGAGCTTATCTTATAAGGGAATTATTTACCTAATGACACAATAAAATTTATTTGACTTTTTAATCCTATGACGACATTGAATTACAAAACAGAATTAACCAGCCACTATGTGATAACATATTCTAACTTTTTTTTTCATAATAATAAATAAAATAAATAAATAATACAAGGATGTTTAAGAAATCTGTCTTTAAAATATGTCGGAACCAAAAGATAATACATTCTAAAGATTTAAACTGCTTGAAAAAAAAAAAAATCAAGAAAATTAAATTAAAACAGCATTCAGAGCTTTTAAGGAGCAACTGGATATCATAAGGCTAAGTTAAGGCGAAAAAGTGCTCCTTCTGCAACTACAATTATCACCCTTTCTTCTGCAACCGTTTGTGGTTAATAACAAAATGGCATTTAAAAGGAAGACTTTTGTCTTCCTTGGATATTTTAGTATACCTGAAAGTTGAAAACAGTTGAATTTTACGTCTACTTGGCATGCTAATAAGACTAAGGAATGCGCGGCACAAAATTCTGTTTCTTTATGTGTAGATGGGGCATTCTCACAATCTTTTGACTTTCGGGGAAAAAAATCTGGTGAAATTAAACTTCCTTAAATAACATTTTAATCAGATAGACGAATGCCTTAATGATTCAAAATAAAGAAAAAAATGGTCAGCAGTGAAAAATATTTTATTTAACTGAGGTTTAAGTTAAACTTGCGAGTTTAATTTTCCTTACCATTTTACCACTATAACGTTTTATTTTCTTCTAAATTTTTACTTATAATGAATTTGCATAGTACCCACAGGACATTCAAATAAGAAATAATAAAAATGTAGTAGTGCTTTTAATTGCAGAATTTTTGCATAACATTGTCTTAAAGGGGTGTTAAAGAAGGGACAGTAAGGTAAAAAAAGGGGACGGTATAGGAAAAAAGGGACGAAATGTGAAAAAAGGGAACGATAAGGATGGAACGGTAAGGGAAATTGCCACCTATTTTTAGACAAATCATGTTAAAACTAAGTGATAGCCACAATGTTCATTGATGTTTAGAAACAGTTGTTAACATTGGATTAAATTATTATTTTTTATTATTTATTTACCTCGAAAAGTGCAGGAATAAACCTTGGGGACGGTAAGACTACCAATAAAGCCACGATCTTGAAATTGATATTTAAATGTTGATTTAAATTCTGCAGTAAATTTCCTATCAAATAATTTTAGACATTCTTTCTCTATCGTACTTCTGCATGAGAAAAACTTGAAAAAAAGTATGTGGCTGCATCTGAAGTGATTTTCTGTATAAGTTTAGCAAGAGGGACGATAAGGATGAAAAACCCAGGGACAGAGTTCAAAAAATAATATCAACCGTAAAAATGTGTGCAGGTTAATTTTTTGTACATATTCATATAAAACAATTATCCCAGTTTCGGAAAAAAGTTACATTGAATTACTTTTATTGAAACAATTTTATACAGACAGCTCCAAACTTAAAAATCAGCATCAGGGACATAGGACGGTATAGGAGTTTTCCTGGTATTTGGACCTCCAACATCGTCCAAAACTTATTTATCTCGCTAATATTGTTATGCAATCATGCAATGGGATGTTCTCCAGTATATGAAAAAAAAAGTGTATTAAAATAAAAATTATTATTCAGGGACATGAAAGTCAAAAGATTGTGAGAATGCACCTGATATTTTTGAATATCTTTTTTTTTCCTTTTTTTTTTTTTTTTTTTTTTGTGTGTGTGTGTGTGTGTGAAATATGTGTTTATGTAAGGAATTTATTGCATGTAAAAAATACTGAAAACTTTAAAACATTAAAAAATTTTAAATTTAAGAATTTAAACATGTTTAATTTTTTTTATATATAACTCTTGAACCACTTGCCTGATTTGCATAATTTTTGCCCTGTTGTATACAGATAATGTGTAGTTTTAACTTGTGGTCAGAAGTCTTAAAAATAATACTTATAAAGTTCATAATAAATTTTAAAGTGAAAAAAATAAAGTTTTTCTCACGCGTAACTTTTGCATAAATTAGCATATTTTCGCAATTCTCACTCAAAATAATAAATCCTGAAGACAATTTATTAGAAATATAATACAGAAACTCTATTGAAAATTTCATGCAAATACTTTATAAGACATTTTAGATATATGTTTCAAAGTTGGCAAATCATGAAAAAATTCATTCTGAGATACATGAAGTTAAAGGTTCCTTCAGATGACGGTTCGCGCTGCATCACAAGATAAAAAACAAAAACAAAATTAAGCAAAGCTTTTATATGAGATAAGAGATACAATGAAGTTATATTTTTAATGTCTTAACAATAATAAAGTGTTTAAATTTATTAAAATTCTTGATTTAAAAAATGCCTTTAAAGAAATATTTTCCTTAATTTGTCATTTTTTAATCATGTGTGTCATCCGGATTCAATAATTTAAACATCAAAATATTTTGATCTCACCATCTCACACATTTCAAAATCATCTTTGCAGTGTATATGTTCTTGGATTGAAGAGCCAAAAAATATTTGAACCATGCACTTTTTCACATAAAATTGTTTTTGTGTGAATTACACCTTACAAAATTAAAACCTGAAAACATAATTTTATGTATAAATTAATGTAACATAAATGATATGCTAAATAATCATAAATAATCATGCGTAATATAGTACTAATAATGGGCTAAATAGTCATAAATAATCATATTTAATATAGCATCATTAAGTATACATATAGTATAATCTGAGTTTAGGTATGTATTTCCTATAGATGCACTCATTTATACCTTGATTGGGAAAATAGCATGAATTGTGATTCTAAACAAACATTATTTATTTGCAAGAGAACAGCTATCTCAAAATAGCTCTACAAATTTAAAAAGTTATTTTCAACATTACATATGAGTTCAAAAATTTTATTAATGATATTTTCTTAATAAACTGAAATGGTTGCAACAGTTTCATTTTATTTTTTAAGGGCGAGAGGAAATAATAATGATTATTACATATTTATTCATGCCATTTTGTGAGGGAAAAAAAAGGAAACGTACTTTTAATATGAATATAATGCTAATTAATTGTGGTAAAAGCGCATACTTACTCGAATAAAATTTTCATGATTTTTAAAACAAAGCGTACTTGGTAATAGAGAAATATTATTTTACAAATGCGACCAATTAATAAAGATACAAAATATATTAAATCGGCTCAAAAATTAGTGAGTGAATTTCTAAAAGGCAAAAACTTTCGCGAATGAAAATAGCATTATTAAAAATGTGCATTTTTATTGCGAAAACTGCAAAGTAAATGAATCATTTGTAAAGATTGCAAGGTAAATTTCGCAATTTTTGTCTAAATTACATTCAGTGCAATACGATTCCATGTTTAAAATTAATATTATAAATATTTTCTAAATGTAGAAAGAAATAAAATTTATTTCCAATTTTCATTCATTTCTTTCTTTCTTTTTTTTACATAGTTTTTTTTTTTTTTTTTTTTTTTTTTTTTTTTTTACATTGGTTTCATGCAGCCTAAATTTAACACATCTAATTGCCATGTAGCAAGTTGTCATTATTTCTGATGAACAAAAACACTTCTTTTTAAAATAATCGAAAGGAATCTGCCACAGACAATACAATTTTAGATGTTTTTATCATTTATTTAAATTTATCATTTAATTACTTGAGCACTGCTGAGGGTCAGACTAAAGCATCATCAATTAACTATTACTTCCTTTGATAACCGTGATGGATATTTTTTCCCTTTGCCCACAACCCAGATAAAAAATCCTGTCGCATTTTCCCTCTCAACTCAGGCGGTGAACTTCTGAACAGAAATCCCACCCACTGATTTACGCTAGACAGATGAGATGGGGGCGAAATTTTCGAAGACTGTGGGCCGTTTCTCTGGTCTTTTGAGGCATAAGGGAAATTTGCTCTCTGGTAAGAAAATGATTGTAGGATACCGAAACACATTAAACATTTAAGGTATCTAATTTATTTCAGGGAATGAAAATTTCAGAATTAGTCAGTAATTACAGCCTAATATTGAAAAATACGTTTCATTGTTTATTTATTGATTCATATATAGGGAAATCTTTCGAAATTTTCTGTATTTGTTAATATCAATTTATACAACCTGTTAAATTATACGTATAAATATAAGAGATTAAATTCTTATGTATGACGTTTATTTCTTTTTTTAGACAACAACTACGGGTGCTAGACTGCTAACCACCGTAATTCCTAAGGTTAGTAAAATAAAAACAATTTTGCTATTATGAGATTTTAAAAACATTGTTACAAAATTCATTTTTCTTATTTCTTATATAAACATATATAAAATTATATATGAAAGTAATTTCTTATGTTGCTTTGACATTTTTTCGTTTACTGTGACCAAAATTGTAACATGCAAAGAGGTAGAGAAATTGACGTTGTCGTCCTGATATATTTGTCCAATTTTGTAGCTGACCTTTATTTATCGAACTAAGCCGGTACGAGAGTTCCTTGATATTTTATTCCTACTCTTTCAAACGAAGGCCCTTCTGAATAATCGTTGCATGGTTTAGAGTTTCATGTTCGGAAAGAAAGCTCTCTTCTCCCAATGCCGTTCGTTTTTTTATCAACTAAAAATTCCTCCAAAATTCGGCGTAAATATTAAAGTGGGACTCTACATTTATCTGCTTTGATTTTACATTTTATACACGGCTGCCAAGAAGGGTTATGTGTTTGACACGTATCTGGGTACGTGGATTTATTTTTACCCTCGAGAAATACCCACGGCTAGATGGATTTTAATGAATGAGTTCTCTATCAAATCGTGTTAACCGTCCGATGGTTATATGCTAGCTTTTATTTTTATAAATTCAAAATGGCGGCCGTAAAATACAAAATGGCAATAGAGACGAAAAACATTTTACGCAATATATTGAGTGGCATACCTTTGGATAGGTCTTTCAAAATGAAGAAGATGTTTCATTGACTATTTCACAGTCAGAATCTCAGTTTAAATATTACACTGCCTGGAAGTTGTGTAGGTAGGATCTCTAGTTTTACTGCAGCTTTAACTTTCATAAACCTCTATAGGCGTCATCAAAACAGTGTTTATAGATAGGAACTAACAATTAAACACATTTTTAAAAACCTCAATACAAGTAAATACAAAAAATAGGTAGTAATATAAAAAAATGTTTCACGTTGATGAGAAATAATTAATCACTTCGCTTTTTACGCAGTCGGGTTTTTTCGATTTTTTTAATTTAATTTTTACTTGTGTAATGGTATTGTTCTGTGGTTTCACTAGTCCTACCTCATTCTATGTAGCATCACTTACGGTAACTTCATGATTTGACATTAAAATATACATATGATTTAACAATAAATGTCCACTAGACGAAGTCAATAAAACTTTTAACGTAAATGTAATCAAAAAGTGCTTATTTTCTCATTAGTTTTTATTTACCTTCTAAAGACAATTCATTAATTTGATTATATGATTTAAACCTCCCATGTTTTAAGTATGAGGAATATTGATTGAAATTCACACTGTAAATATAATCAGTCAACATGAAATTATCACCTGAATCTAAAAACTTCCCCAGTAGGAAAAGTTAATTCTTATTTATTTCAATGCTGCCAAACTACTTTTCCTGATTTACACTTCTTACTATTTATGATATTGGAAATTGTATATCACGCGAAATCTAAAAAATTCATTTGTTAATTATTGAAGATTAATTGTGATTTGTTTGAACAATACTTTAAAGTCACAATACATATTGTGTTTCTTATCATTTTCCACAAACTCGTCTTTAATCATGTACCCGATACAACTATATAAGGAATATAATAACCATTTGAACTCCTTTGTCGCCGTTGCGGCGACATCTTTTTTTGCGAAATTTGTTTGGGACGCCATTAATAAAGGGAAATAAAATTTGCCTTATTAATCAGAGCACGTTTGAAATTGTGTACTTGAAAGGAACTTGTTTTAAAACAGTGCTGTATATCGAAAAATAAAAATTGTGTAAGAGATATCGGAGTCGAAAGGGTTAAGTAAACTAAATAAAAATATATGAAAAAAAGCCACATTCACTTAAAAAATATAGCTGTTCTACAGAAAACATATGTTTCGTTTTACACATTTCTTTTCAAAACAATCTTCTACATAATTCAGATTTTAAATTAGAGATCGTGATAAATCATAAATCTAAGATTGGTAAGACTAACAATATTTTTTTCATATATTTGTAAAATCCCTTGCTACATCTTTCCAACTGACAAAATATTAATTTTGATTAATTAAAAGATGTATTTTCGCATTTCAATTTTTGTTTATCAACAGTAAATTCCACAATTCTTTATTTCATTTAACAATTAAATATGTGATTTTCAAAGTAATATAATTATTTCTGCATTCTAAAAAACTCAAAATTAAAAGAGATTCTTTCTCATAAATGATTGATCATAAACAGTTCTTTTAATTCTAATGAAAACTTTAGGTGTTTATTTGTAATTTGTGGTTTATTTAAAGAAAATGATTGTAGGATACCGAAACACATTAAACATTTAAGGTATCTAATTTTTTTCAGGGAATGAAAATTTAAGAATTAGTCAGTAATTACAGCCTAATATTAAAAGATACGTTGCATTGTGTTATTTATTGATTCATATATAGGGAAAACTTTCGAAATTTTCTGTATTTGTTAATATCTTTTTATGCAACCTGTGAAAATATACGTATAATTATAAGACAGTTAATTCTTATGTATGACATTTATTTCTTTTCTTAGACAACAACTAGGAGTGTTAGACTGCTAACCACCAATATGCCTAAGGTGAGTAAAATAAAAAATATTTGCTATTATGAGATTTTAAAAACATTGTTGCAAAATTTCTTTTTCTTATTTATTATATAAACATATATAAAATTATATATGAATAGAATTTCTTATGTTGCTTTGACATTTTTTCGTTTACTTTGACCAAAATTCTAACATGCAAAGAGGTCGAGAAATTGACGTTGTAGTCCTGATATATTTGTCCAATTTTTAATATCTGACCTTTATTTATAGAACTAAGCCGGTACGAGCGTTTCTTGATATTATATTCCTACTGTTTCCATCGAAGGCCCTACTGCATAAACGTTGCATGGTTTAGAGCTTCATGTTCGGAAAGAACGCTCTCTTCTCCCAATGCCGGTCGTTTTTTTATATCGATTAAAAATTTCTCCAACATTCGGCATAAATATTAAAGAGGTACTCTACTTTTATCTGCTTTGGTTTTTACCTTTTATACACGGTTGCCATGAAAGGTTATGTGTTTGACACGCATCTGGGTACGTGAATTTCTTTATACCCTCGAGAAATGCCCACGGCAAGATGGATTTTAATGAATGAGTTCTCTATCAAATCGTATTAAACGTTCTATGTTTATATGCTAGCTTTTATTTTTATAAATTCAAAATGGCGGCCGTAAAAAACAAACTGGCAATAGAGACGAAAAAACATTTTACGCAACATATTGAATGGCATGCGTTTGGATAGGTCTTTCAAAATGAAGACAATGTTTCATTGACTATATCACAGTCAGAATCTCCGTTTAAATATTACACAACCTGGAAGTTGTGTAGGTAGGATTACTTGTTTAATGGTATTGTTCTGTGGTTTCACTAGTCCTACCTCATTCTATATAGCACCACATACGGTAACTTCATGATTTGACATTAAACTATGCATATGATTTAACAATAAATGTCCGCTAGACGAAGACAATAAATATTTATAATGTAAATGTAATCAAAAAATGCTTATTTTCTCATTAGTTTTTATTTACCTTCTAAAGACAATTCATTAATTTGATTATATGATTTAAACCTCCCATGTTTTAAATATGAGGAATATTGGTTAAATTTGCACTGTAAATATAATCAGTCAACTTGAAATTATCACCTGAATCTAAAAACTTCCCCATTTGGAAAAGTTAATTCTTATTTATTTCAAAACAGCCAAACTACTTTTCCTGATTTCCACTTCTTACTATTTATGATATTAAAAATTGTATATCACGCGAAATCTAAAAAATTTATTTATTAATTAATAAGGATTATTTGTGATTTGTTTGAACAATACTTTAAAGTCACAATACATATTGTGTTTGTTACCATTTTCCACAAACTCGTCTTTAATCATGTACCCGATACAACTATATAAAGAATATATTAACCATTTAAACTCCTTTGTCGCCATTGCGGCGACATCATCTTTCTTTGCGAAATTTGTTTCGGACACTATTAATAGAGGGAAATAAAATTTTGTGTTATTAATCAGAGCACATTTGAAACTGTGTACTTGAAAGAAACTTGTTTTAAAAAAGTGCTGCCGATCAAATAAAAATTTGTGTAATATATGTCGGAATCGAAAGGGTTAAGTAAACTAAATAAAAATATATGAAAAAAACGCCACATTTACTTAAAAAATATAGCTATTCTACAGGAAATATATGTTTCGTGTTACACATTTCTTTACAAAACAATCTTCTACATAATTCAGACTTTAAATTAGTGGTCGCGATAAATCACAAATCTAAGTTTGATAAGACGAACAATATTTTTTCATATATCTGTAAAATACCTTACTACATCTTTCCAACTGACAAAATATTAATTTTGATTAATTAAAAGATGTATTTTTGCATTTCAGTTTTTGTTTATCAACAGTAAATTCCACGATTCTTTATTTCATTTAACAATTAAATATGTGATTTTCAAAGTTATATAAATATTTCTGCATTCTAACAAACTCAAAATTAAAAGAAATTCTTTCTCATAAATGATTGATCATAGACAGTTCTTTTCTTTCATATGAAACCTTTAGACGTTTATCTATAATTTGTGGTTTATTTAAAGAAAATGATTGTAGGATACCGAACCGTAGGATACCGACTGTAGGATAACTACTTTTCCTGATTTCCACTTCTTACTATTTATGATATTGAAAATTGTATATCACGCTTAATCTAAAATATTCGTTTGTTAATTATTGAGGATTATGTGTCATTTGTTTGAACAATACTTAAAGTCACAATACATATTGTATTTCTTATCATTATCGACAAACGTGTCTTTAATCATGTACCCGATACTTCTATATAAAAAATATATTAACCATTTACACTCCGTTGTTGCCGTTGTAGCGACACAATATTTCTTTGCAAAATTTGTTTTGAGCGCCAGTAATAAAGGAAAATAGAATTTTAATTATTAATCAGAGAATTTCTATATTGTGTACTTGTAAGAAACTTGTACTAGGTTTGGCGTAAAAAGTCAGAGGTGTTGACTAATTGTGAACGTAAAGTGGTCATTTGCGCATTTGGTTTGAGGGGGTTTCAAAAGTTTGAAAGCACGTCGTGACTATTCTGCTTTTGTTGAAAGCTCGGGTTTGCTGATCTAATGTCACAGCTTTATCAAAGTTTGATTTAACCTATTTTTTTTTAAATACGCGATATTATACTCTCTTTACCTTTTCTTTCAAAGGCTGAAATTCCGGATGATCTTTGATGTTGTTTACAAAATTCTTCTTGACTTTTAACAATTTTTTTATCATTATATAGCAATAAGCATTTTTTTAAATCAAAGTGTCATTCCTAAAATATTGAAAAATTAACCAAACTCCTGCAGATAGCAGCAGATCAGTCAGTTTTTATTAGTAAACTATCATCATATTAACCTCCAGTGCATGTATGTATGTTTAGTTCGAATCATGCAAGTAAAATTTAAATCACTTTTAATTATCCTATTGAGCCGAAACAATGAATATATGTGTAATTTGAATAACAATACAATATTGTTATGATTTAAAGAACATAGAAGCTTGTTTAGAATACTGTTTCTACAGGGCATCACAAAAATTTAGATTAAAACTTGCAAGATAATTTTAAACCAATTCCACTAACCTGATTGATCTGAAACTTTACTCAGGATATGTAATTTAGATGCCAATTCAATACTATTATGATTTATTGAACGTAGAATTTACGCTTTGTTTACAGGACCACATGAAAGATTAGTTCAAATATTGCAAGACAATTTTAAACCACTTTAAATTGTCTGATTGAGCTGAAACTTTGCCTACATGTGTTTTTCCGATGACAATTCTATTGAATTACAATTTGACGAACGTAGAATTTATGCATTTTTTACAGGACCACACAAATGATCGCGGAAAGATTCTTGCTAAAATGCAGAAATTTTAATTAAATTTCCACAAAATTACTAGAGGTTATTTAGATACACAATAGCATTTTTTAAATTAAAAACAATGTGCTTAGCAATTGTATTTCTTTTACAGGGACACATAAAAAATTCGAATACATTACCTTCTATATGCAGAAATTTTATTTCAATTGAATAAAATTTATATGGGTTATTTATTCACACAACAGCATTTTTTCAACAGAAAATAATTTTGGTAGCATTTATATGTTTTACAGGATACCTCAAAACATTAAATTTTTTTTTTATATGATTTTGTTTAAAAAAATATATTTTTCACGATGACTACACAAATTCCTCGAGAAATTCTGAGTAAGCAAAAATACAAAATAGAAAGGAATGTTTTGTTTTTTTACTTAATTGTAAAATAAGTATGTTTAACGCATTATTTGTAATGCATTATACAGGTTGTCCTCTAAATTCCTCCAACACCCTTAATTGCCGATTGCAGCTATACCCATAAGAGTGGTGTCTATGTATAGTAAAATGGCTAAGCTCTACAAGATGACACCGCTTCCGGAGTCATGTGCAAAACAGCTGAGTTAGTATTCCTATCTCGAGAACTAGATTCATGCTCGGAATGAGATTCATTTATCATTCATGTTCACAAGGTGTCCTTTCGAACTAAATCGATGATGCTGTACAAATTTGTCATTCACTTTTATCCCATATTTCGAACCGTTTTCGCGATAGGAACGGTAATGCCGCCACTTTGGTTGCGCTGTAAGCGGTCTCATTTAGTAGCGCATAGCTTCTTTACTATACCTAGACACCACGTTTATGAATATAGATGCAGTTGTTAGGCAGTTAAGAGGGTGGGAACGGACTTTGATGGTCACCCTGTATTTTTATTTTAAGACATTGTTGTTAAATAACTAAATATTAGGTTGAGATAGAAGTTCTGGGAAATTTTAATCTAATAGTTACCAGAATTTTTATTGTATATAGGCAATATCAATTTCGTACTCAGTATCGTGTAACTCAATATCGTTCATAGGCAATGCATAATACAGGCAATATATCGTCTCAATGCAATACTTTTTCAAGGGCCGTCGATTTGAATCCTTAAATGAAGCTGAAGAAGCATGTCAAGTTTTTTTCGATTCCATGGAGCCGTCATGGTACTTCCAGCATATCCGGAATCTGGCAGAACGATGGCAGAAATTTGTGGACTATGGTGGTCTCTACTTTAAAGAATAGCCCTTATTGCTTTTGTTGTTAATTTGCACATAACAACGCAAATTTCACAAATTTCCCAGAACTTTTGCCCAACCTAGTATTTATCACTGTTTGAGTATTTTATTAGTGATGCATTCAAAAAAAATAGCAAAAGCTAATTAAAATTCATCTAAATAATTTTGTCCACCTAGATCGTCAAAACGTCCCACTGTGCGCTGCGGCGACATTATCTTTCTTTGCAAAATTTGTTTTGGGCACCAGTAATAAAGGAAATTAAATTTGCCTTACTAATCTGAGCATTTATGAAATTATGTACTTGAAAGAAACTTGTTTTAATAAAAGTGCTGTCGACCGAATAAAATTTGTGTAAGAGATGCCGGAGTCAAAAGGGTTAAGTAAACTAAATAAAAATAAATGAACAAAACGTTACATTTATTTAAAAATATTTCTATCCTACAGAACTATTCTACGTACCTCCGATCGAAAAAAATGCTCCAATTTCTTGTTTATCCAAAATCTCCCTCCGTTTTCTATATTCTTTTCTTTCTTCCATGTAATACCCTACTTCGATGAAAATAAAATATTGCATTTTTTCTACGAATGAGTACTTGATATTTCTTTTACTTGCATTGTTTTCTTTTTATTTTTAAAACACAAATGTATTTTATCCTGTACATTAAATATAAAAAACCCACAGAGTGGTCACTGCACTACTCTACAGCTCACAAGTACATTAATCTCGCAGATGCAAGAATGTTTATCCGGTCTTTAGCAGCTGTTTAGTTAAATTTTTACCTAACGATAATGATAACAACAACAACCAAATATTTTAAAAGTTTCTGAAACCTATATTTTGATATGTACATTAAAATTGAGTTCGTATTGATAATATATTTAACCCCTTATCGGTCGTATTAAATTACAGTTTAAAAATTCATATTGCTCATTGGCACAACTTTTTTGAAAAAGGAATAGTCAATGATATAGTCAATGAATTAATGGTAGGTAAAATGATACCATAACAAAACCAATTACACTATTTTATAAAACTGGTGTGAATCATACAATCTGAGTAAAAGACACAGCCCGTGAATATCACGGGAGCGAGAATTAAGGGATGATTCAACTGTATTTTTATAACTTTCAATATTATTATGTTTTCAATGCAAGGATGCAAGCGCTGCGCCACAAATGGCTGATTGCTACAACTTAGTATTGCTCACCTTATTTAATGACAGAATTTCTGAGATTGAAT
Source organism: Maratus speciosus (assembly GCA_963932465.1). NCBI lineage: Eukaryota > Metazoa > Arthropoda > Arachnida > Araneae > Salticidae > Maratus > Maratus speciosus. Next base: position 301,639,867 of record OZ010796.1, on the reverse strand, counting down.
AAGGCGAAGAATACTATTAAAATTTAGTGTAGAAAATCATCCATTTGTGGCGCAGCACTTTCATCCCTGCTTTCAATGCCATCTTCTTGATATCACTATGATCAGTCTTCTAACGCAAGCGTGGGATAGGAATTTCCAAATATTTCAACAAGATATACATGGACTTTTAGAACTTAGATGTTAGATGCATTCTGATCGCTATTTTTCGCTCCAAAATGGGTGAAATAAAATTATTTCTTGAACTGTGTAACAATAAACTCATACAATTTCTGTAGAATAACTACATTTTTTTATTAAATATAACATTTTTTATCTATTTATATTACTTTAGATTACCGAATTACAGATTGTGAAATCGGTTACATATAATAAGAGCCAAATGTTTGGAAAATGGTACGTGATACATCAAAATTATTGTGATTTTAAAGTTCAGTACAAGAAATTACACTCAAAACATCAAACTTACCCAAAGAGTGAGATTTAACACTCTTCATTAGCATGTTGCGTATAATTCCATAAATAATGAGAGTTTTGAATCTAGAAATGGGACAGTGCAACGAGAAATAGATACTACTACCAAAATATATTGACTAAAAATTATCATTTTTATTGCAAAATAACATTAACTTTATATTATTGTTTTAAATTTATTACAAACGCATAATTATGTATACATGCATGTAATAAATTAGAAAAAGTCCTTCCGGCCAGAAGAGGTAGCTTTTATATTCCTTATTTTAAAAAAGCCAACTTATATCATTCAAACACACGAAGCTCAATTTAATGGAAACCGAATATAGGAGATTCAATACTAATTTTTATCAATATAATGAATGAGAATTTCGCGAAATTAGTCAGCTTTATCCAAACTGCTTTTCTTTAAAGTAACTTATATTTGGCTGCCAAATTCGCCGATTTCTTAAAGTGCCTGCCATTTTAAGACAACATGGTGGATGAGGCTAACCAGTGAACTTGGTCGAGATCTTAGTAATTGCTGTGCACATGCTCACTCACATCGGAATCGGTTGATATATACGAGTGCTGTCGCATGCAAAAAATCAGATTTTTCAAAATGTCACCCACAATAGAAATTGAAACTGCTATATCTGAGCCATTTTTTAAGGTAAAGACAAACAAAAAATGCTCCTGAATCCTTATATCAAGGTCAAATACTTAAGAAAGAAATATTTTTCAATTTCTAATTTTTTTGCACCTCACTTTAAATATATATATTTTTTTTAATTTAATGGCCGCCATGTTGAAACAAGATGGCTGATGAATCTGGCCAGCGAACTTGGTCGAGGTATTGATGTATACTATCCACATGCATTCTTACATCGAAATAGGCGAATACGTGTGTTATCGCGTGACAAATACAAGATCGTTTCAAAATGTTAGCCATGCTAGAAATTCAAAGTGCTATAATTCAAACATTTTTTAAGATATAAACAAAAGAACAAATTTTCAGAAACAAAAACTGCTCCGGAATCTTTGTATCAAGGACAAACACATAAAAAAATCTTTTTCATTTTCCAATTTTTTAATACCTCATTTTAAATTTTAAATTTAATTTATTTTTAAATGGCAACCCTTTTGAAACAAGATGGCGAATGAAGCTGGCCAACGAACTCGGTCGAGACAATGGTATGTACTATGTACAGACCAAGTTACATCCAAATAGGTTCATAGGTACGCTTGTTATCGCGTGACAAAAATCAGGTCGTTTTAAAATGTCAGCCACAATAGAAATTCAAATTGCTATTACTCAGCCATTTATTTAGATATAGACGAAACAAAAACTGTTCCGGAATCTTTGTATTAAGGTCAAACACATACGAAAAAATCTTTTTCATTTTCCAATTTTTTGGTATCTCATTTTAATTTTTTTTTAATTTTTTAAATGACCGCCATTTTGAAACAAGATGGCGGATGAAGCTGGCCAACGAACTCGGTCGAGATATTTGTATGTACTATGTACACACCAAGGTACATCCAAATCGGTTCATAAATACGCCTGTTATTACGTGATAAAAATCAGGACGTTTCAAAATGTCAGCCACGCTAGAAATTCAAAATGCTATAACTCAGCCATTTCTTAAGATATAGACAAAACAAAAGCTGCTTCCGAATCTTTTTATCAAGGTCAAACACATAAGAAGAAAATATTTTTTTAATTTTCAATTTTTTGGTACCACATTTCAAATTTAAATTTTTTTTAAAAATTTAAATGGCCGCCATTCTTAAACAAGATGGCGGATGAAGCTGGCCAACGAACCCGGTCGAGACATTGGTATGTACTATGTATAAACGAAGTTACATCCAAATCGGTTCATAAATACTCCTTTTATCGCGTGACAAAATTCAGGACGTTTCAAAATGTCAGCCATGCTAGAAATTCAAAATGCCGCAACTCAGCCATTTTTTAAGATATAGACGAAACAAAAACTCCTCCGAAATCTTTGTATAAAGGTCAAGTACATAAGAGAAAAATATTTTTCCATTTTCAATTTTTTGGTACCACATTTCAAATTTTAATTTTAATTTTAAATTTTAAATGGCCGCCATTTTGAAACAAAATGGCGGATGAAGCTGGCCAACGAACTCGGTCGAGACATTGGCATGTACTATGTACGCACCGAATTACATCGAAATCGGTTCATAAATACGCCTTTTATCGCGTGACAAAATTCGGGACGTTTCAAAATGCCAGCCACGCTAGAAATTCAAAATGCTATAACTCAGCCATTTTTTAAGATATAGACGAAACAAAAACTGCTCCAGAATCTTTGTATAAAGGTCAAATACATAAAGAAAATATATTTTTCCATTTTTAATTTTTTGGTACCACATTTCAAATTTAAATTTTTTTTTTTTAAATTTAAATGGCCGCCATTTTGAAACAAAACGACGGATGAAGCTGGCCAACGAACTCGGTGGAGACATTGGTATGTACTATGTACACACCGAATTACATCAATATCGGTTCATAATTACGAGAGTTAGAGTGTGACATAAGTCAGAGATATATATATATATATATCAATTTTGAACGGAGGGTGGTTTCGGGGTCTGGGGGTCATGATCGATGAAAATATACCAAATTTTTTTGAAATCGCTTTCCTCCGAACTGCTGCAATAGGTAGCTTTTTGTAATGAAAGCTACCTAAAAAAATAAATTTGTTAATAATGAGAAAATATGTTTTTTTTTTTTTTTTTTTTTTTAGTTTCCTATTTTAAATTACGACAGTTGAGCCATTTTGCTTTCACCGTAGTGTGTTTTTTTAGAAACCTAAGAATATAGAAAGAAAAGTTTTATGTATGTATTGCATAAAAAGATAGTAGAAAATACCGCAAATATCGAAAGCTATTTTGATATAAATGCATAAATAAATAACAGAATGAAAGGTTTTATTTTGAACTTCACAAAATAATTTTAAAATAATTTTGACCTTTTTCATTACCGTAAACAAATTAGATAAATTAAACAGATTAATATGTATTCATATCCAAAGATTTTTGCCTTTCAATAAATGAAATATTATAAAAAGTTACTCAAAGTACTTATTTGAAGATAGATAGATTTTTATAATGAATTATTCATCTGATTTTTTTCTTTAACTGCATGTCTATTTAAACATCTAAATAAGTAAAATAACTTTTCGAAATCAAAACATAACTATGAATTGTGAATTGCAATATTGAATCATGGTTTTCACCGTACATAAAAAATAACAATTATATTTTTTCCATTGAAGAAAATTATTATTTTATTCCATACGAAGGGCGCACACTTCATAACCGTTTATTTCTTATTTAGATAGCAAATTCTTGTTTTCATGTGTGCTATGATAACACTAAAATAAGTAAATTAACTTTTCTAAATCAAAACCTAACTATCAATTCTTAATTGCAATATTGAAGCATGGTTTTCAATGTAGATAAAAAATTAACACAGCAATTATCTTTTTCCATTGAAGAAAATTATTATTTTATTCTATACGATGAATGCACACTTCGTAACCGTTTAGGGGAGACTAGGGAGGGTTGACCATATGGGACGCTTGACCCAAACATCAGTTTTCATATTTAAAAGTATTTCAGAGATTTATCATTAGGTGTCAACCAAAGCTACTGGAATGCTCAAACAACAGTCTTTGTTTCATACAGATAATCGAGATAGGTGTGGAAAAAATAAATTGTGAGGCTTTTTCAACCTAAAAGTTGTGTATTTTAAAAATATTTTGTAAGCTTTTTTCAGATAAACTATATCATAGAAATTTAAGTAAGTAGGCTTTAAGTAATGCAGAAATATCGAGCTTTCATTCCAGGCATAAAGATTGTACAGTAAGTTAGGCTTAAAATAACAATGTGCTATTCTTTAGAAAAGGGCTATGTGGGGAAGCTTGACCCAGTCATTGTGAGGCAGGGTTGACCAGATGAAATCTTTTTATTATACACTATGCATAATGAAAGGTTACTGGTTATATATAAAAAATAATATAAATTTATTCTGTAAAGCCACGGTAAAATAGGTTGATGTAAAAGAAAATGTTTAGATTAAAGGAAGATGTAAAAAATTGATATAATATCCACTGCAAGAAAAAAATTTAATGAAATATAAATGGAAAAGTTGATAGGAACTTTTTTCATTTAAATATTACTACAATAGGTAAATAGAAACAGTGTAAAAGACTCGAAAGGGCTAGAAAGTATGAAAGCAGCAGACTTAACTCACTCTTTCAGGGGCAGCGGTATGCTTATGAAACCACTTAATTTTAATTCCCAAACGCCACAGTGGCACCAGAATTTTGCTGAAATCTTTTCCATTTAATATGTATGTGAAATATAACCTTTTTCTTTTTTGCAAATAAATTTGTTCGCAAATTCCGGTGCCAGTCATTTATCTCAACATTTTAGCACTGAAAGTACTTTGCCACTGAAAGGTATAAAGAAGATAATGATCAGTTAAGTGCACGTGCGGCTTCAAAAGGACACAGCATTGATCGAAAAACTTTTGGAAGTTATGTAGACAAATTTCACCAGCAAGAATACAGTGAGATAAAGCCAAACTATGTGGCAATTAGGATTGTCAGTTCGAAGTCACAAAAAGTAGGAAAAGGAGACAAAAAAAGCGGGACAGTGGCTATAAATTCCGAGCATAATAATGCATGAATCCCTATGAAAACGGAACCTGTCTCTAAAGGAATGCTGTCTTAAATGTTATGATTTCATATTCCCTGCTGTATAATTATACCTGCTCAAACGAAATTCTGTTTAAAACAAAATTATTCTCATCTGACTTGCGATTGCGTCTAAACAGGTTTTTTTAAGCATCATATTTTCAAAAATGTTTTTTTATAATAATTAAACCATTTAGCATAAAGTTATATTGCCTTTTTTAAACAGATTTTTTTTCTCTTCACAAATATTTCAATATAAAACAAAGTGGGTCGAGTTTCCCATATAGTGGGTCAACCCTTCCATATGTGGGGAGCCTTGACCCATTATTTTGTCATGATTAAAATCGGTCTTTTTTTTTCTTATATATTACACTTATGTAGCAATTTTATTTTGATAACTGATTGTATAACGAATAAAATGATATATAAAACATTATTCTACGTTCAATACTTAAAAAGTTAACAATCATTTTGTAAAAAGTGGGCCAACACTCCGTAGTCTCCCCTATTTCTTATATGGATGGCAAATTTTTGTTTTCATGTGTGCTATCATAACACTAAAATAACTAAAATAACTTTTCGAAATCAAAACATAATTATTAATTATTAATTTCAATATTGAAGCATGGTTTTCCCTAAACATAAAGAATAACAAAACAATTATCTTTTTCCATTGCAGAAAATTGTTATTTTATTCTATACGAAGGTGTACAATTCGTAACCGTTTATTTCTTATCTTGATGGCAAATTCTTGTTTTCACGTTCGCTATCATCTCTTAAATATTATTAAAATTTTGAATAATCTCGTATTTTAAAGATTATTGTTATTTTAATGAAACTATAGATATTTTTTTCTTTTAGTGCAACTGCAATTCCACCGAAAAGGACAAAGATCAAGTTTATATATTGATATCTTATGTCATAATTTTCATATCTCAGGTAATATTCTATGGCATGATTACGAATTATATATAATTAGAATGAATTATGGGGCATGTAAAATGTATTTAATAACTCTGAGATTTTTTTTCAGGTCAATATCCTACTATACGAATTGAATATTTCCAACTGAGCGAAAAAATGCCCAGGCCGGGAATCGAACCCAGGTCGTTGGGCGAAATATGCTGGCTGGTTGTCGGCCCAGTTAGCTTAAATGGAAAAGCATTGGCCTTGTAAGCCAACGATTTGGGTTCAATTCCCGGCCTGGGCATTTTTTCGCTCAGTTGGAAATATTCAATTCGTATGATAACTTTACCAATCAGTTTGATTGTGTTAAAAAAATAGTTCAATATCCTACTAGTATTACTGAATTGAAATAATTTATACAAATGCGTACTTAAGACTGATATATAATGTTTTTTAAAATACTATTAAGTAGTAAGATTTTTAATTTCTCTATGCTGAAAACATTGTATCCAGAAAGAAAGATTAAAAAAAAACACTTATTAATTGTTGATTATTTTAAACGAGTCAGGCTATTTATTCCTTCATCTTCTGATTCGTTATTGTTGAAAATCAAATAATTGACGTGACTATCTGAACTTACAAATTTACAGTTTTGATGTATATCATGCCACAGTTACTTCAGAATTATTTAATCAATCAGAATCGGGGACGTAGCTTTAGGCGGGAGGGGGGGGGAGAATCCCTCCTCCCGCCTAAAGCTACGTCAGGCACCACACACAAAAAAGTATGTTTACTACCACTATACCCTAACAAAAACAGTTTGAACACGCAAAAGAAAAATTCCGAAAACAGGAACTGTAATCAATTGTGGAACGATGTGTAATTCAATCGTCAGAAGTACAATTATTTCCTTCTTATGTAAGTGGTTGTTGTCACATTTGGTTGTAGAAAGAAAGTGGATAGAACTGACAGTGACTGGAGGGGTTAGAACATTTCTCTAATTTGTTTAAGTAGTAGGGCATCATATAAGGTTTAATGGTGCCATCAAGCACCAACAAAAGAAAGGGTTTAAATTACAACCTCTATACCACAATGAAAATAATTTATTATGAAGAAGAGATAATTCTGAAAACAGAAATTGTAATTAATTGCGGGTCAGTACGTGTAATTCTGTTCTCAGAAGTACAACTATTTCCTGCAGTGTTGAATTCAGACACTTTTCTCTGGGAGGGATTTCTGTGACTCCTAGAGGAGGGGGGGGGGTGATTGCCCTTTTTGACCATTAAAAAATACAAAATCTCAAATCTTCCGGGGAGACATCTCATTACTTATGAGGGGGAATGTCCTCTCGTGCCACCCCCTGAATTCAATACTGATTTCCTGCTTATCTCAGTAGTGGTTGGTCACCCTTGGAAAAAAAGTAGAAAGTTAATAAGAAGTAAAGAATGTGGAAGTGACTGGAAGAGTTAGAACGGTTCTCCAATCTGTTCAAGTAGTAGGGCTCCACACAAGGTTTAAGAACGCCGTCAGACGCCCATAAAGAAAAGATTTAAATAGTAGTTACAAGTAATTATACAAGCGCTTTACTTTAAATCTTAAAATACAAAGTAAGTTACTTTTAAAATACAACATTTGTATAAGGCATTTATAATTATAGAATTGTTACTACCTCTATTCCATAACAAAACAATTTTAATTTGTGGAAGAAATAATTCTGAAAACCGGAACTATAATCGATTGCAGGGTAGTAAGTGTAATTCGATCCTTAGCAGTACAATTTTTTGCTGATCTAAGTAGTTCTTGGTCATTCTTGGTAGCAGAAAGAAAATTGAAAGAAGTGGAAATAACCCTTATGTGCATCGCGGCAAGCGGGACTGGCTTAAGCCAGTATGGTGCCATCATGACTCGTGCTACCATCCAAGGAAGAGCACTACCCATCGTGCATCACTCTCCCTGCACCCCAAACACCATTGGAAGCCATGTTCGCAGCGACAAAACTCAAACTTTCGGAAGATTAAGTGGCGTAGTTCAGGGATCACACCTCCGAGTCTCCCGTGAAGTTGTACCAGAGTGTACCTGACACTTCTAGAAGCACCAGGCCCTTGGTCGTAATTCCAGGTTTCCACAGATGTGCTATGTCTGTACCAAGAGCTTCTGGGCGTGAAAATATTATAGATTTTTTTTTAATTTGGTATATCGTGCCTCTCTTAATTTTTTGTATCGACCCGGTCCATTTGAAACTTTGATTTCATTTCGCCGCGTATGGCTGTCTGCCTGTGTAGAGCTTTAAGATGGTAATTCTCCTGAAAGAATATTCTGAAAAAAAAAATCTCCACCTAGAAGTCTGAACTCTTGGAATTTCCCTCTTGTGAAAGGCAACAGAGGTCATTTGGAGGATTGGAGGCATGTGTTTCTTGAAGTGAGTGAAACTGATGCCCCAGGCACGAATGCTCCAAGAGTAAATAAACGGAAGAAATAAAGTAGGTACCTTTTACAGAAATGAAAATAATAAAGAAATTTACGAAGAAAGCAGATTACGTAACTTAATTTATGAAAGAACTGTTTTAAATTGTTCATGATGGAACAGAATGTAACAGCATGTATAGTTGTATACTTTAGATGCAGTATCAAAATATTACTTTTAACGCATTCATAAAATCATTTCTGTTCGCAAATAATATTTCACATATTTTTAATCAAGTCTCTTAGAATCAAACAGCGTAATTTTTTTTTGTACAAATCAAAACTGATGTTTTAAATAGGCTTTCGAGACGTGATATTTAGAGAAGTAATCACTAGGTGACAATCGGCCACAATTCAGAGTGTATTTCACATATTTAAAAAGAAAAGAAAGCTTTATGGGTAGTTTGTATTTGAATATGAAAAGCTGAAAGTTTTACGCATATAGACATGAAATAAACATTCTAATTGTATTGCATCAAACATTTTTGTATTTTCGATAAAAAAAAAAAATTCTAAAAAACAATCCTTCTCAGAACAAAACTTTTTCATTTAATACTTTTTAACTCAGTTGAAAAGTGTTTGCCTTGGGCCCGTCTGTATGTCTGTAGGTCCCCTAAGTTTAAGGGGATGGGGTTCAACCTGTAGGCAAAGTTTGTAAAAATCAAAATTGAGCTTCATAATTTACACAGTTGTACACTGAACAATAACAAAATATTAAAGTGTTATGTATACATCTTTAGCTCTAATGTATTTCTAAATGAAGGCAACCTTCTCCGTTTGTTTTATTTCGAAATTCTGTTCAAAATGTCAAATTTGAAACCATTTTCTCTGCTATATAGAATTACGTTGTTGCATATTTCATTGCATCTCAATAAGAATACTTGCAAATTTCATACACTTATGAATAAAACTGACTTTGTGAATACGCCATGAATTAACAAAATTAAATTGGAGTTATAGCCGGTACAGATACTTACATAAAAATTATTTAAACATACTACATAGCATAGGTATAAGGGCCCCGTGTCTTGTTTGCTCTCAGTCCCTTCAAAAGTCTGTTGCATAAATGTTATTCAAATTGATTAATTTCTGCCAAATATTGACGGCAAACTTTCCAGAATGTATTGTATGGGGGAGACCGGAGAATGGCGCCACTCAGGATTATGCCGCTACCCCGCTTAAGTTTAAAAACTAACGGCAGTGTGAGATAATGAATGCGCCTGCACTATAGCAGCAAACAATAGAAACAGTGCCTAGAGTGAGAGAGATTTTGTTGTACGTCGTTCGTTTGTTCTAGTGAAAAATTTAGTTTTCATCAAGTTGCTTCTCATTTTGGAACTTCAAATGAGTAGAGGTAAACAGTGTAACATTGTAACATTAGGTACTTAAGATAATATTACCCATAATCTTCATGTATTCGCCGACATTTTGATGCAATTTGTTGAACAAGTTCGGTTCTTTCTTTCGGCTTTGCTGGGGGATTTCCGCTATATTGTCCTCTCGGGGTAATGCCGCCACCACGGCAAAGAGTGACTTTTGCTATTTGAGTTAAATTGTAAGCTTAGCACATTAATAAATCTAGCTTAAGGAACATTATAATTATTCATTATTCTGCTACATTACATTGCTTTCTAAATATTTTCAGTAGGTTAGGTGTTTTCTAGTAACCATTTTATGTATTTACTAGGTCATTAAAGAGTGGCGTCATTACTCTAATACAGTGGCAGAATTACTCCAGTATCCTAGGTAATCCCGCCACTGTACAGAGGTTGACAAAAAAAATTATGTGTGCTTTATTTACAGTTATCATTATGGTTAAATTTATACAGATACTAAAGATCATGATTCGGCTTTAGAATTTTTACTATTAAAAAATAAACTTTTTTCAGAAAAATTTAAATTCCCTTAAAGGTGTCGCCACCCCCCCCCCCCCCTACATTGTATTGAATGCGTTGTGCATATTGAATACATTGTATGGCAAGTATATCCTATAAGGGATTATTTACTATACTGCTGTGAGTTAATGATGAATGTATAATTACTGTAAACAAAATCACAGGTGACCCCAGTTTCGGTGCTCTTTTTTCCGAATTTTGTTTTTAAATGTTTAACTAATAATTTGTTAACTAATAAAATGTTTAAATAATAATAATATGCAGATTAATCTATAAAAAGTGTAACTCAATTACGTTTATATAAATGATGAATATTAAATAAGAAATAAATAAATATTTGATATGGATGATAAATTTTTAATTATCATTCAATTTTAAATAGATGTATAAATAAATTTACTATATTATAGCAGAATAATATTTTAAATTATTTAATACTTAATTATAATTTTTTAACAATGCAAAATCATAAAAATAATAAATTTAGGTACCATATAAAATTAAATTAATAGTTCAAAATAATGTTTATAAATATTGGGTCGATCGGAAAGTCGTGTCGTGTTGGTAAAATCAATTCGGACCGGAAAATTCTGCCCAGTAATTATTACACATTAGATATTGGAATCCATGTCTAATAATTACACGAAAGAATTTTCCTGTACGAATTGATTTTCCCAACACGACACGACTTTCCGATCGACCGAATAACATTTAAAGTTTCTGTAACACTACATTATAATAAAAATAGGTTATAGAATTTTGGAAAAAGAATAAAGGCAAGGCAGTTATTTAACATTGAATTGATACATAAACGGTGCATTCAAAAGGTTCCAGCACTGGCCGCACACAGATTATATAACAGAGAGATTATACGTACATTTGATATTAAGATTCTACGTAATCACTTAAGAATTCAAAACAACTCTTAGAACGAGTGTACAGACACATAAATGCCTTCATAAACGCCTCTACTCCAACACTAATGAGATCTGGTGTGACAGCCGCTTTAATGCCATTAATCGAGTTGTACCGCTCCCCCTTCATCTTCAAGTTCCAACCTGTGTAATAATAAAAAGAAAAGTGCCCAATTAAACTGATGGCATTGAGCTCACAGGCTAATTGTATATTATTTTCTTATTTCGAAGAAGAATGTCCCTCAAAAAAATAAATGAAGGGAGATTAGCCCCTGTTTACCCCCTTTATACTTAACCAATGAACCTTCAAATCAAATGAAGGAAGCGCCATATCGGAATAAACTGGTACATCAAATTTCAAGTAAATCGAATAATTCTGCATGAAAAACCCATTTATCTAACTTAAGGGGGGTACTAGCGCCCGTCCACCTTTTATACTTAACCAATAAACCTCCAAATCTAATCAAGGCAGCTCCTTAACATAATATACCGGTATACCAACTTCGGAGCAAATCGAATAACTCTGCATAAAAAACACATTTATCTAAATTAAGGGGGATCTAGCACACCTTTACGCCCTTTATACTTAACTAATGAAACTCCAAATCTAATCAGGCAAGCTCCTTAACATAATGAACCCGTGTACCAAATTTGGAGCAAATGGAATAATTCTGCATGGAAACCCCATTTATCAAAATAAGGGTGGGAACCACCCTTTCCTCCCGTTATATTTAACTAATGAATCTCCAAATGTAATCAAGGAAGCTCCTTAACATAATAAACCGGCATACCAAATTTGGAACAAATCGAACAATTCTACATGGAAAACCCGTTTATCTAAATTAAGGGGGGCTAGCCCCCTTTTCCCCCATTATATTTAAGTAATGAACTCCTAAATCTAATCAGGGAAGTTCCTTAACATAATAAACCAGTTTACCAAATTTGTAGCAAATCGAATATTTCTGCATGAAGAACCCATTTATCTAAATTAAGTAAGTGACTAGACAACCTTTCCCCCCATTATCCTTAAACAATGAACCCCCAAATCTAATCAAGGCAGCTCCTTAATATAATAAACATGTATACCAAATTTGGAGCAAATCGAACAATTCTAAATGAAAAACCCATTTATATAAATTAAGGGGGGCTAGCCCCCCTTTCCCCCCTTTATACTTCAGTAATGAACTTCCAAACCTAATCAGGGAAGATCCTTAACATAATAAACCGGTATACCAAATTTGTAGCAAATCGAATACTTCTGCATGAAAAACCCATTTATCTAAATTATGGGGGTGACTAACCCCTTTTCCCCCTTTATCCTAAAACAATGATCCCCCAAAACTAATCAGGGAAGCGCCTTATCAAAAAGAACTGGTAACCAAATTTGGAGCAAATCGAACAATTCTACATGAAAAAACAATTTGTATAAATTAAGGGGGGGCTAGCCCCCCTTTCCCCCCTTTATACTTAATAATGAACTTCCAAATCTAATCAAGGCAGCTCTTTAACATAATAAACCGGTATGCCAAATTTGTAGCAAATCGAATATTTCTGTATGAAAATCCCATTTATCTAAATTAAGAGGGTGACTAACCCCCCTTTTCCTCCCTTTGTCCTTAAACAATGAACCCCGAAAACTAATCAGGGAAGCGCCTTATCAAAATGAAATGGTATACCAAATTTGGAGCAAATCAAACAATTCTACATGAAAAACACAACTATATAAATTAACTGGAGGGGGGGGCTAGCCCCCCCCCCTTTCACCCCTTTATACATAAATAATGAACTTCCAAATCTAATCAGGGAAGCTCTTTAACGTAATAAACCGGTATACCAAATTTGAAGCATATCGAATATTTCTGCATAAAAAACCCATTTATCTAAATTAAGGGAGGGGACTAACCCCCCTTTTCCCCCTTTATCCTTAAACAATGAACCCCCAAAAGTAATCAGGGAAGCACCTTATCAAATGAACTGGTATACCAAATTTGGAGTAAATCGAACAATTCTACATGAAAAACCCATTTATATAAATTAAGGAGGGGGCTAGACCCCCTTTCCCCCCTTTATACTTAAGTAATTAACTTCAAATCTAATCAGGGAAGCTCCTTAACATAATAAGCCCGTATACAAAATTTGTACAAATCGAATATTTCTGCAAGAAAAACCCATTTATCTAAATTAAGGGGGTGTGTCTAACCCCCCTTTTCCCCCTTTATTCTTAAACAATGAACTCCCAAAACTAATCAAGGAAGCGCCTCAACAAAATGAACTGGTATACCATATATGGAACAAATCAAACAATTCTTCATGAAAAACCCATTTATATAATTTAAGGGGGCTATCCCCCCTTTCCCCCTTTATACTTAAGTAATGAACTTCCAAATCTAATCAGCGAAGCTCCTTAACATAATAATCCGGTATACAAAATTTGTAGCAAACCGAATATTTCTGCAACAAAGCCCATTTATCTAAATTAAGAGGGTGTCTAACCACCCTTTTCCCCCTTTATCCTTAAACATTGAACCCCCCAAACTAATCAAGGAAGCGCCTTTTCAAAATGAATTGGTATACCAAATTTGGAGCAAATCAAACAATTCTATATGAAAAACCCATTTATATAAATTAAGGGGGGCTAGCCTCCCCCCCCCTTTCTTCTTTTATACTTAAGTAATGAACTTGCAAATCTAATCAGGGAAGTTCCTTAACATAATAAACCGGTATACCAAATTTGGAGCAAATCGAATATTTCTGCATGATAAAACCCATATATCTAAATTAAGAGGGGGGTCTACCTCCCCTTTTCCCCCTTTATCCTTAAACAATGAACCCCCAAATCTAATCAGGGAAGCGCCTTATCAAAATATCTGGTATACCAAATTTGGAGCAAATCGAACAATTCTACATGAAATCCCATGTATATAAATTAAGGGGGGGCTAGCCCCCCTTTCTTCTTTTATAGTTAAGTAATGAACTTCCAAATCTAATCAGGGAAGCTCAACATAATAAACCGGTATACCAAATTTGGAGCAAATCGAATATTTCTGCATGAACAACCCATTTATCTAAATTAAGGGGGGACTAACCCCCCTTTTCCCCCTTTATCCTTAAACAATAAACCCCCAAAACTAATCAGGGAAGCCCCTTATCAAAATGAACCTAGAAAAAATATTTTTAAGGAAATCGGATATTTCTATCAAGAGTTATTATTTCTTGTACCCTATTTGTTTCACTAATAAATGGTGTTTTTCGAGAGGCTCTTCCTCGAATATTTGCATCATGAAGAATATTTCTAATTGATTGTGGTGTAACTATTGTTCCCGACGTTGAAGCGACATCACCAGCCAATTCTTGAGCACTTAGAAAAGGGTTTTTTGAAGATACTTTTATGATGGCTCTCCTTTGCCTGGTATTTAGCTTTCTTGGACGCCCAGTTCGCGGCTTATTTATTGTCGAACCAGTTTCTTTTTCCTTTCTTAATTACATAACGAACACTAGAAAAGTTTAGATTTAATTTTTTATCTATTCCTCGGTAACTTAATGCAGAATTGTGAAGAAATATAATCTTCTCACGGGTAGCAACAGACAGTTCACACGTTTTCGGCGCCATTAGAACAAAAACTCCCCAGAATCCCTGCTCCAGTTAATATATTAAGTGACTTTAAAGTGCGGGGCTAATGTACTGCGGGACTGATATGCTAAACATTTGCATAATGTTCACATTTGTTCACATTTGTTTAATGCCTTTTTTAACAGTCAATGCTTCTTGTGCAAATACTTTTTAGGTATGAGAAAATATTAATTTATTTTTTAAATTTGTGTAATATTTCTGTTTAAGGAAAATGGGTAGTTATTTTTATTTTCTTCTTATTTAAATAAATGAATAATTAAGAGTATAGTATCAAATTTGCTTTCTATGGTTACTTATGCAAAAAATCGTCTGCGTGCAAATACTTTTTTTGCTCACTCTACGTACGTACATACAGAAGAGGCAGGCACATAAGCTCTCATGCTTTGATAGTCTGTGATCTAAAAAGTAGTCCAGAGTGTGTGCGTGTGTGTGGGGGGGGGGGAGTTTGGACAGATCTGTTGTGTAGGGTGAGTAGTTGATGCACAGAACCCGCCAAAAAATGCTGCTTAGGATAGACTTGTGAGCCGGTCCGTTGTCGTGCAAGAGGCGCCAATTTCAACTGTCCAGCAAATCGGCCCTCACACGCTGCAATCCTTTCAAAAGCCAATGCAAGACGTCTTTGAAGAATGCCCCAAACACAATGTAACCTTGACGATGAAATTCTCAATGAATGATGCCCCGTCTGTCTAAAAAGGTGATTATCTTCGGTCGTCCCTCTTCCTGCTTGAAACCTACCTCGAAAACAACTAAAATACTCGCGAACGACTCATAGCATAGTCACCATAAGCAGATTTAATCATTTCGTACGTTTCTGTCTCCGATTTTTCCAATTTAATACAATATTTGATGGTCATTTGTTGTTCATTTTTTTTTTCAATGACAATGTCGCACACACACGCTTTACGCATCTGTGTTTTTAATGCACTTTGTACAGGTTTGATTTACACTATTATAATAGGATTTAGTACTGATGTGATATAGATATGATATTATCTTCAATGGGCTGAAAATTGTAGTAAATATATAATTTTACCAATTTCATTAAACAATAAAAATGAAACTATTGATGTATGGCATAATTTAAGTGTGCTGAATAACCATAAGAAATGAAATATATAATATTTCAAAGTATGATGATACAGTTAACCCCACCCCCCTCTTTTTCCCCATTACATATAGATATAAAAACTAACCATTGGACATAAATTTTCCACACAGCATCGCCCTTCTCAACACCCAGCCATACAGGTCTGCCGGGCTTGGGCCGAGGTCCGTACCCGGCCCGGCGAAATAAAGGCAAATGTTTAAACGGGCTCGGGCCGGCATAATTAGGACAACTTTTTCAACGGGCCGGGATAATAAAAAAAATATAGCGGACCTGTAGGCCCACTATAAAAATTTAAACGAAGCCGATAAAATATGAGCTATTTTAAATGAAGCTGATTTCGCGAGAATAAGTATAAATGTGCGTCACGAGCTGATGCTAGTTTGACAACATCAATACAGAAATGTAACATATGTTTACCCAGCGTACACATCAGCATCGGACAGTTAAATGGAGTCTGAGCCCGGGCTTAATTTTTTGAGCAGACTCGTGCCGGGCCGACATCAGGCTTTCATTTTTTTCTACATTTAACATTTTCTACATTTTTTCAAGGCCGGAACTGAACTTTATTGTTCTCAGGATGTGTACGGAAGGCAATATGTTTTGTAAAAATATTAATAGCGATAACGAACTTCTGTTAACGGAAATACACCTTAAGGTGACTGTCAAATCCACTGCTCAACAATGAGAAATTTTCTCACGCATTTTCTGACTCCTTTTTAACTGTAAAGTCATAAAATTGACAGACCTGACTATTGAAGGGATTTGGAATCGGACAGCGTTTTCCCTTTTTTATAAATAAATTACTTATCGAGATATAAGATAGTCTTGTCACGCGACTGCAGGTTTTTCTCCTTTCCTGTTCTATCGCTTCTGGGAATTCGATTCAAAGACAGTATTTTTTCAAAGATATATTGCCTTTATCAAAAAATGGTTAACGTTATTCGATTATATAGTTTCTGAATAAAAACACCTGCCAATCTTATGCGTTTCCGAAAAGAAATGAATTCATAAATGTGTCAGAAAGTAGCTCTTTAGATATGAGAAAAGTCTTAATACAGGGATTTAAAAATCTAGGCGCCAGTGGGCAATCTCTCACCACTAAGTTTTATTAGTTTTATAAATTTTATTAACATTCTTACAAAAGATTTAGACGAAATATTAGACGAAAAATACCGAATAAAATTTAGTGGTGAAAGACTGCCAACTGGCGCCTAGATTTTTACACCCCTGCCTTAATAAATGTCAGAAAAAAAACTTCATAAATCTACTTTTTATTATACAGTTTCAAAAGTTATGGTGTTTTTAACTCTCCTTTTTTTTCTTTTATTCTAAACTGCAATATTTTTTTAATGAATCCTTTTTGACTATCGAAACATCTAAGAATCTAAGTAATCGTTAATGTTGCTACTGTGTATTTTATGTCTTGCGTCATCCTAATATACGGTAAAATTTTCCCATAAATATGTATGCAGTATTGCTTAAAGGATTATGTTTAAATGATTATGCTTAAAGATTATGCTTAAATTATATGTTTAAAAAAATCTGGATTTTTTGTAGAAATTGAATAGGGCCAATGTGGTTAAACAAGTTTAGATTCTAATTTTCTTCCAGTGACGCTGCTTGCTGAAAAGTCAGTATATAAAAAATGTACTGTTTGAAAGAACCGTTGTTTTAAATCCTGCTTTAGCAACGCTAGCAATTTTTCCAAAAGCATTTGCGTACTCTTGCACACTTTGGCACTGCTCACTCTAGCACTATCGTCACTAAATATCTTTGAAACATCATTCATGCCATCTGTTGATAAACAAACTCAAATCACTTAGGTGATAGGTAGCTCATTAATAATCTAATCCATAAAACCGAAAAAAGTAAATTAGCTTTGTAATTTTTATTATGATCATGTTTTCAAAAACCATAGATATTATAATGAAAATGCCAAAATCAGTTTTTCTTTTCTAAATCATTAAAAAGTTCACCAAAATACGAAGTTCTTTCATCATAAACTTATCAAGTAATTACATTGTTTACAACTGTAGCTAAAGGAAAAACTCTGTTTTGGGATTAGATAATCGTTCAGCGTACTCTTGTACACCGCATACTCTTGCATCACCTTACCCTACAAATGTTTTATTTATTCTGTTCAAAGTGTACAATAAGACGGGCTTCGAGAACATAAATGTATGATGCTATAAACGTTTATGTAAAAGTAGTAAAACTACAAGGATCATGTTGAATATATGATCTAAAATATTAATCTTTTTTAATGAAGCTATAATACTGTCCAGTGTTTCCTTATCAGGTCATTCGATACAAAATGAGCAAATCAACTGTGACACACATTTTACAGATTTTAATGAAAATCAGGTTATAAGTAGATCTATTTATGAGTAAATGTAAAATAATAGATTTCAGGATGGTTTATTTAAATATTAAAATTTACATTAAAAGTAGATGCAAAATCGAGGTTTTGTCAACATGCTTAAAATTTCAATTTTGATTATTAGCCTTAGAAATGAAAAGGCTGTATTAAAAATTATTTATAATTAGGAATGAATAATAAATAACAGATTGGAGTAAGTTAGTAATTGTATTTTTATTCCGTAATGAGAAAAAAAAAATATTTTGAAAATTTTTGAGAGAAAAAATGCAATATTTCTATTGCTCGTTTAAAGATGAAGGACAGCTCTAACAATATTAAAATTACTTAACTTTATAGCTAAAAGTATATATATTAAATATCGAAACTTTCATTTTTGCCTTTTTATTCCTTAATGAGTAAAAAAATAAATAGTAAAAAATGTTGAAGATAAAATGCAATATTTCTATCCCTTGTCTGGACGTGAAGGAAAGCTTTTTTAAACTTTTATTTTTTTTAATATTATAGATAAAAGTGTGTAATTTAAATATAGAAACTTTTATTCTTGCTTTCAGTTTATTTTTGTCTCAAGAATATTTTTAATTAAAGCAGAAAAAATGACTCACTTGAACAAAAAAGAATTAATCCTAAATCCAGATGCAGAATATATATGGCAGCACTAAATTTTTCACCTTGAAATCGTGCATTATTTTATTAAACGAGCGCAAATTCAAAGAGGAATAGCTCATGGAATGTAAGAGATATTACCTTTTTGAACCCATTTTTGCTACGTTAGGAATCAAAAGGCAATCTTGAATTTTTTTGAGCATATCATTGACTTACTGATCTTCATGTCTGTGCAATATTGTTAATGTTGGACCTTTCCTTTATTTATATTTTTGCTCATACATAAGAGGAAAAATTATGATTTTGTAATTTTTTTTTAAGTGTCTAAGTTTTTTTGAAGATGAAGGAAATAAATGGCAACTGGGTCATTCCATGTCAATTCAACCAAATTTTTTATGGTTTGTAACCCGACCCCCAGGGATTTGGATGAAACTCGGTGTATATACTAATTCTATCATGATATGAATACATCAGAAAATTTTCCTTCCTAGACCTCATAGTTTGTGAAATATGGGGGGTCCAATTTTTGTATTTTTCTCAAATCGCACATTTCTGAGTCTGTACTTTTAGACTGCAGTTCCATTTCCAATTGTTTCTCTGGATCTAAAATGCGAATCATCTTAAAAATATCACAGTAAGTACATTAAAAGATGCAGATTTTAATAAAAAAAATATTTAAAAAATTAATTTTAAATATTTAGGGCCAAAAAATTAAACCAAATTTGAAAGTTATGGTTATTTTTCCAATTTTTTGTGATTTTACGAAAAAGGCTCTACACAAAAAGGCAAATGAAATTTACAATTTCTTTTTGTTGTAAATAAAAGTTTACGCTTTGGGCTTTCTAGTTATGAAATAAAAATGATGTCTTTCTCATGACTTATGCAAAATTTTGCCCTGTTTTGGGAAACTACACCAATCAAGAAAAAAAATCTCTGCCTAATTTTAGCTGAGGTACCTAACTAACTACTCTGGTTTCTATGACTTGTTGAATAAATTATTCAATGTTTCCTTCTTCCTTTCTTTTGCAAAGTAAAGTTTTTGCTTTTTTTCTTTCTTCTGAGTAAAAGGGGGAAAAAAGTCTATGACTGCAGTCTATCCTCCCTCCATTAAATTTTGTGCATAATCCTTATGTTTCCGTTATTTATTCATTCATATTTTTTCCTTTGTTATTAGCATTTTTTTTTTAAATTTAAACAATCCCTTAATTTTGTGTTTACAATATAACTGTAAACAAAAAATCTATTGTTGATATAGAATAAGAAAATGCAATAATGACTTTTTACCCATCAAATTTTCATTATGTTTTTTTACGTGTGTGTATGTGTGTTTGAATTAAAATATTTTATTTATATTTAACATTCTTTTAAAACTTTCTATCTTATTATCTTCGATAATTTTAATCATTTTAAATATGTTTTTTATAGTTTAAATACCTTATATTTAACAAAGCCCTACAGTCATTCCTACAGTATGAAACACATTTTTACACCTGCCTTGTATAAACAAATTCTGACAAAGGCAGAATAAAATTATTTTGTTAAGGCAGGTGTTTTCGAATCTGTTAATCAAATTATTATTAGTCTGCTGTTTCTCATAATAGAAGGGGATCTATTTTTCCTTGTGCTGCATATGAAAATAATAGATGAATTTGAAGTAACTAATTATGCTGCGAGACCGTCATGACAACTTCTGAGAGAAAAGAGAATCTTGTCTATGCCAGAAATAAGAAAAATTAAAGCCACAGCTACAGGTCCAGAAACAATTGAACTAATTGAAAAGTTTTATAATTGTAATGAATATTGAAGAATCATGACTGGAAATAAAATGTAGTTAGCATTGCTAAGAATGTACTATGCACAAAAGCGATTGATATTGTGTGTATCTACATGAGTTGTATTCTCTTTTTAAACAGGAATTTCCAAAAGACTTGAGAATTATAACTCTGGGTATTCAATCCAGTATTAGCAGCACTGTTCATTTAATTGAATTTGTGACAAGCTAAGTAAAATATTTGGAAAATGTTATTCCACTCTTTTATAACGAAAGCTAAATCTAATTTCCTAAAAGAAACTAAAGCAAACTTTGACCTTCAAAAAGCTATCGTTTTGTAGGATTTCAGCAAAAATTTTACTTTTCTTATTCAAGATTAGGCTTAAAGTTACCATTGGACCAAAGAAGCTGCACTCTTGATCCAACAGTTATATACACTATCTCTCAGTATTAGATTATCAGCAAGCAATATACACATTTTATCTTATGATATGCAACATGATGTCACCCTTTTGTGTTTAACACAGAAGGAAGTGATATCATTTGTAAAAGAGATATTTCCTGATGTAAAGAAAGTCCTTGAGTTTCGTGATGGGTGCTCTGGCAATATAAAAATTGCAAATTTTCATAAACCTTTACCAAAATGAAGAGAATTTCCCCTTAAGATATTTAAATTCTTTTCCAGGGGTGGGGGGAAGGAGGGGAGATAGCCCCCGATTTAATGTTTTAGATACTAAATCACGAAGATCTTCTAATATACCGATGTTTTGTTGTGTTATTATGTTTGGAGTTACAGTAAGATAGGAAAATTGACATACATATTAGAAGGTTCTCAATGTTGCTTATTCATAATAAATATAAATTTTAAATTGCACAAAAAAAAAGAATGTTGCCAAATAAGTCTAAGTCATACTGCAAAAGTACGTCTTTTATTTCTATATTTATATTTAGCTCAGTTATATTTTTGAATTTCAATCTTTTAAATATAATGTTTATTCTGATTTTTCAGCTTTAAAAATTTGCATATAATTTAACAAATTCTTTGTTTGTTACATAAAAAAATACAACAATCTAAATCTTTAAATTATTTATAAGCAATTTTATTTTATGTATTAGATTTAATTAATGATTTTTTTCAATTTTAATAAAAATGAAGTTTTCTCCTAGCTTATGTAAAAATTTTGCCCTGTTTTGGGAAATTGCACCATTCAAGAAAAAAAAAAATCTCTAATATGTCTAATTTAAACTGTGGTACCTAAATAATTACTGTGGTTCCTATGACTTGTTGAATTTATTTAATATATGTGCTTCTTTTTTTTTTTTTTATTTACAATGTAAAGTTTTTGCTTTGTTTTTTCTGAGTAAAATGAAAAATAAATCTATGATTTCAATATCTACACCCTCTCCATTAAATATTGTACATATTCTTTACATACTACCTTTGTGAAAGTATTTATAGAAATGCTATACCACTGAATCCAATGATGTACATTTATGTGACAAACATATGCGATAAGATTGAGAACAACACAATTTCAGATAATGTGTGATATGTACCAATAACATACAAATTTTCTACTCTTATAAAAATAAACAAATCAGTCTGATTTTAAGGGTTCATTTTAGGAAATAAATCAAAATTACTAATAAATTTATATTTAAAATGTGCAGCAATTATTTATGTACCATAAGCAAAGTTAAAGATATTTATCTCTTGATAGGTACAGCATCCCAAAATAAGTTAAAAATTTGTCAAAAATTTTGCATAAGCCATGAGAAGGACATCATTTTTATTTCATAAATGGAAAGCCCAAAGTGTAAACTTTTATTTAAAACAAAAAGAAATTGGAAATTTCATTTGCCTTTTTGTGTAGAGCCTTTTTCGTAAAGTCACAAAAATTTGGAAAAATAACCATAACTTTCAAATTTGGTTTAATTTTTTGGCCCTAAATATTTAAAATTAAATTTTTAAATATTTTTTTATTAAAATCTGCGTCTTTTGATGTACTTACGGTGATATTTTTTAGATGATTCGCATTTTAGATCCAGATAAACAATTTTTTGAAAATGGAACTGCAGTCTAAAAATACAGACTCAGAAATGTGCGATTTTAGAAAAATCCAAAAATTGGACACCCCCATATCTCACAAACTATGACGTCTAAGAAGGAAAAATTTCTGATGTATTCATATCATGATAGAATTAGTATATACACCGAGTTTCATCCAAATCCCTGGGGGTCGGGTTACATGGTCTGGTTGAATAGACATGGAATGACTCAACTTTCAAACTTGGGGAATTTGATCTTCATATGTAATACTACATCAGGCATCAATTTTACAGATGTTTTTTAATTCTTTTGATTTTTTTTAACGTTTCTATTTTTTTCAAAGTTCACGAATTTTCAATTTTTACAACCAATTAAAGATTAATCATGGTGTTACCAGATTATTATTACTCAATAAATAAGAAAATAATTTTTCACAGGTTACATTACTATAAAAAAATTCATTTCAGTTAAATAGTTTTCAAGATACAGAACTTCAAACTTGCAACTTTGGACAATTGCACACATGACATTCTTTATCACAAGTTTTTAAATGTCAAACTGTTAAAATAAGTTATTTTTTGTGAAGATATTTTGCAGAGCTCTATTTAAATATGAATTGAACCTGTGTATCAAATTTGATTAAAATCAGTTACTATGAGGCCACGATTTTTTTTTTTTAATTTTTGCTCATTTTACGTGGAATGACCCTATCTTGAGCTATCTTGAGCTTGTTCAGCAGTTTGTTTGACGATCCATAAATTTTAACTCTGCATTTTCAATCTCATCTTAGACACTCAGTTATTAATATTTCAAAAATGATAAAATATACAAAATGTTGCCCAGAAGTCTAAAAAATATTTTTAAAATACATATATTTATGAAATATTTATAAAAGTGCCTTACATTAAAAAAAGTCTTAAAGCAAAAACAAAATACCCAAAAAAGAAATAGTGATACTAAAGTAATTACAGAACTTAAGACCATGCAGAACTCCCAAGAAAGATAGCCATGAGCCCGTTATATTAAAATTTTCCAACCAAAAGTTCTACGAAAATTCCTGCCAAGCAATTTATCAATCTACAAAACTAAACATGTACATTAAATAATATGATAGTTTTGAATACATTTTAAGACTATTTTTATTAAGTATTTTTTATTTTAATTTATTAAAAAATACATTTTAAGGCTATTTTTTATTAAAAAGTTTGATTTTTATGCCAACTAGCTCTGCTCTTCCTTATAAGAAATTACATTAAAAACTTTTTATAGCAAATCACTTGTATGTCAGCTTAGAAAAAGGTATTCTGACAAAAGGGTATTCTGACAAAACTATTTGTCGATGATTTATTTTTAATTATTGAAAATCCAGTCACTACTCGATCCACAGCCAGCAGAGCTAACACTTTTCCATTTAGAAACATTTACCTTTTTTAATCGCAGAATTTCTGTCATTAAAAAAGCCGAAAATTACATTTTTGCAAATAGAGAACAGCGAGAAGACTTTTCACAAACATTAGTGAGTACCACTGATCTAAATAATTGGTCTAATAAACTGTCTAATGTGTTTATGACCACTTTTCCATTTAGAAACATTTACCTTTTTTAATCGCAAAATTTCTGTCATTAAATAAGCCGCAAATTACTTTTTTGCAAATAGAGAACAGCGAGAAGACTTTTCACAAACATTAGTGAGTACCACTGATCTAAATGATTGGTCTAATAAAATGTCTAATGTGTTTATGGTCCTCAAAAAAACAACATCGCTTAATTCTTCCGTAAATAATTGTATAAAAAATCAGATATTCATCAACTATGAATAATATATACTATGCAATGTTACGAATAAATTATGCTGAAGCACAATGATCGGCTATCGATAAATTCATTAAAAACGATAATTAAAATGTTTGAAGAATCACGATAGTTAGCCGTTTACCTGGTAGAAGGTGGAAATCTGTATCAGAATAAAAAATTATAAAAGTGTCACCTACTCGGATAAATAAAGATGTTGAACGGCCTAAAAGGGCTATTCTCTGGTATAACTACCATGCCTCTTGGGAGTGCACTTATACGCTAAAGCGAAAGCTGAGTTCACGAGGCAGTCATCCCTGTCTTCATCCCTGGTATAAGTACCAGTAAAGTCACAAACGATTTTATTGCAAATATTCGATTGTATAGAGCTGGTATGGAAAACCTGTGTACCAAAAAGCTAATTTCCGACACTTTCATGAATAACTTTCATTGCTTTATTTAATCTCAGAATTTATTTCATTAAATCAAATGATATCGATATAGTCGTGGTGATAGGATCCTGACACGCGGGTTCGCCGTTTCTGATACAGAGAGTCTCATTGTGAGTTACCTCTTCTATCCGTACAAGACCATTCTCGTTCATGAACCGAATTTGGTAACGTTTTCGAGCCCAAATGTCATAGAGGACAGATATTCATAATTAAGACTTTCAGTATATTTAAATTAACCAATCAAAGGTGATATTTCACTTCCGGGTTAGTCCCATTTTTTATTTGTCTGTCTATTTTACGCATTCAGAAAATGCTATCCTTGTCACAACCTAACTTTTCTGTCCGTATCAAAGGAAAAATTTTCCCATAAAAAATTATCGTTTATGAAATCAATGCTCATATTAATTTATATGATTATAACAAACCAAATCAATTTTAGGTACTAAATGAAGTGTTCATATCTCGTTATAAGTCATCTACACTTTATTAAAGATTGAATAACACCTGTATACCGGGTGTCCCAAAAAGGACTGACTGATTTTAAAATTCAATAACTTGCAAACGGTGACAGATATTTAAAAAATTCTTGCAGGAGGGTTATGCATAAGGTCAAAAGTTTTATTACAGTGATTTTCAATTTTAGTTCGATTTACAAACAATAGATGGCGCTGTAAGCAATAGTCGCTAAATTCAGGCTCGATTTTTGGTACTTCGTGGCCCGGATAATGCATTTCCATCTCCCTTTTCTGCATGGAACAAGATAAAGGACCAAAAATCGAGCCTGTATTTAGCGACTATTGCTTACAGCGCCATCTATTGTTTGTAAATCGAACTAAAATTGAAAATCACTGTAATAAAACTTTTGACCTTATGCATAACCCTCCTGCAAGAATTTTTTTAATATCTGTCACCGTTTGCAAGTTATTGAATTTTAAAATCAGTCAGTCCTTTTTGGGACACCCGGTATATGTGTATACTGTATATAATAATATAGTATTATTTTTCTTTTATTTTAGTTGATCGTTGAAGTCGCCTTATTCAAAATGATGTTCCAAAAGAAAGAAGATCTTAAAGACACTCAATCGATTTCAATGAACAATTTTTATTTCCCTTAATTGACTTATAATTATGCTAAAAGTGCTCTATTTGTACGTTTTGTTGAATAAACAGTATATTTAATGTTATTTCATTATTTACGCATGCACGCATTCAGGAGCATATATTTCAACCTGCAATTCTGTCTGATATTCAAAACTGCAAAGCGAAAACTTATGTTTTGTATTTGCCTTTTTATTTTTTTTTTATTTTTTTTATTTATTTATTTTATTTATTTATTTATTTATTTTTTATATGTGCTTTCTTAGTTCATTATGTATTACTCCTTAAATATTTAAAATTTATTAAATATGGAAACCAGCATACTGAAATATTTTTTGCTAAAATAGTGAATATAAATAAACGTTGGAAAGGGGGGGGGGGGGGGGGTTCCTTGTGTACGGTTTTTCATTAAAAAATTTTTATACCTGCTCATTTTTTAAAAGTTGCATTATTTTCAACATATTATATTATAAAAAATGCTAAAAAATTAAAAAAAAAAGGTGTTAAAGGCTGACTTATTAAAATAGAGGTCATAAAAATAAAATATGCTTTAGTATCTAACTACAACGTTGGGGGTAACTGTATGTTACATCTGTAACTCTATGCAAGTGCATACTAATTTTAGGTCAGAGAAGTAGGTGCTAGAATGCATATCAATTGAAACGCATTTATTGACAAAAACACTTTAGCCTTATTTGCATTAAAATTAGATTTTTTTTTAAAAGAAATTTAGAATTTTTTCTTTTTTAATTTAAAGAACAAAAACACTTTTTGAACCAAACCTTACTTCTACTGGTTATACGCCTTCTTAAAGAAAAACACTAAATGGGGAAAATAATAGGTCTTTTTAGGGTTTCGTTCGTCTGACGAAACCCTATTCGTCTTACTCCTCTGGTCTGTCTGTCACAGAGCCCGTTCTCAGAAACTATATATATTGGAGACTTGAAATTTTAGATTAATATAGCTGAACACGTCGCATCAAACGACAAATCATAAAATTTTGAAAAAGTCGTATATTTAATCGTCTGGGCTCTAACTTGTGTAATTTAAGCTTTTTTTTTTTTTTCCAACTGAGCCCCTAATTAAGTTGAAGACTTGAAATTTTGGATACTTATAGCTGAACTCCTCACATCAAACGACAAATCATAAAATTTTGAAAACGTCTTATATTTACCCGTCTGGGCTCTAACTTGTGTATTTTAAGCTTTTTTTTCTAACTCAGCCCCTAAATAAGTTGGAGATGTGGAATTTTGCATACTTATAGCAAAACACTTGCGATCACACGAAAAATCTTAAAATTTTCGAAAAGTTTTGTATTATTTACTCCTCCGGACTCCAACTTCTGTATTTTTAGCAATTTTTCTAACCTCCACCCTTTTCACCCGGGGTACACTTTTCTAACTTTTGCCGACACCCCTTTAACCACTCTTTCATATTATGTATCATAGCCGTACATATTTTAGTTCCAATTTTTTCCGAAAGGGACGCCTACCAATCTCGGGTGCTATAGGCCCGACCCTCTCGACTAACACATCTACGTATCGTTTGTAAAACGGAGTTTCGTTCGGATAGAGGTTTATTTAGAATAGAGTGCGCCCCCTGGTTGCGAAATGTGGAACTAACATATTTTGCAAAAGGATAAAGTGTTTTGAAAGGGATATTAAACTAAACCTTCTGCGCGATCTATGATCACACTTACCCACTTGTTTTTAAGTTGGGCTGAAAAAAAATGTAGCAAGGTCTTAAAGGTTATCACCACTTTAACGTCATGTGATTTCATGCTTTTTTGGAAATTGTTTTTAATAAATGCGGAATGTTTATAAAAATTCATTACACTAAATTATTCTGCATGTAATTAAGTAGAAAGGGGTGTGTTTTATCTTAGTTGATAGATTATCAAGATAGAAAAATATCATGCGTCAAGCATCGATTATGAAACAATTTCCAACACATTCAGAAGAATGGAACAAAACTTCGCCGTTTAGTAAGTTGAAATAAGATATCTAATTGAACCATTTGGAAATGCATTGACACATTAGAAAACCCAATTTCATCAATTCCCATATACAGTCGTAAAATTATCCGAATTAAATTGAGCAGCCCTATTTATGATATACAGATTTGTATCTATAAACTACATGCATGCAAAAATTTAGTTCAGTTACAAAATACATACCACAGTTAGAAATTCCTCTTTAGCAGTTTCCGCTAATAAAGGGAATGGTACAGTCGTGGGAAAAAAGTAAACACCCCATACTAACTCTGCAAAAAATTGCCGTAGAAAAAAGTTACTGGTACCACCCGATAGTTAATAAAGTCTACTTTTAAATGATGCATACAAAATTTGCTTAGGGACCCATCTACATATTAAAACGAACCATAACTTTTTTTTAATAGCAGTACACAATTCTGATAGCATACATGAACTCTACACCCTTCAATTAGCCAAAAAACAAATTTTCATGCAATTCGTGAGATCAGTTTTCGAGAAATTAATTATTTTAAAACGAGCGTATTTTAGGGGCTGTATCCAAATTGAAGTTCGGTACTCGATTGTTGACGGAGAGAGCTCCCTTCCTGATCAAGACATCTTAAGTGCACTGCTAGATTACAGCATAGCATAAGAAATTTCAAAATATATCTAGTCACTTCTATCATAGATGGCCCCTTAAGTCATCATTTTGCCGTTTCTTAAGCATAATTTGAAAGCTACTTGGAACGAAAATGGGAAATTTTGGATTTCTATAAAGCAGGACTTAATAAATCTAAATCCATAAAAAAAATTGTAGGTTGCAATTCATAATTTTTTCGAATATCAATTCCATTATTCATAATTCATATCATAAAATTATAAAAATTGCAAATTAAACGCATTTATGTTTGGGTATTTTAGTATTATTGCTGCACAAAAAATTAGCACATTAGAAGAATAATTTCAGGAGATATTATTAAAAATATGAAAATGTGATTTAACATTAAAAGCACTAAATTTTGAATGTTTATAATTCAAAAACTTATCATTCAAATAACTTTCAATTTGGTGGCTAAGCATAGTTTGAACTGAAGATTTGAAATGTCTTGTTAAAATTGGGTATTGCCATTGAAAAAAATGAAGTTTGGGTTCGTTTCAATATGTAGATGGCCCTATAAGCAAATTTTATATACACCATTTAAAATTTGGCTTTATTCCCAATCGTTCGGTACCAGTAAATTTCTTCTACGATAATTTATTGAGGAGTTAGTAGGGGTGTTTACTTTTTTTTTTTCACGACTGTACCTGAATTCTTTTGTGCTTCCCTGTATACAAGGTGTAGAATTTATACACAACGAGTAACATGGAAAATGTTTGTTAAATTTAAAAGCGCATACCGAAATTGAAAACGCAATTTCAGCAGTTATTGCTCAAAGACAATACTGTAACCGATTTCCTTTGTGTGCGTCTGTAAATGAACGATAAATGCTATGAAGCCCTGTTCTATAGTAATTATCTTGCAGTGAAATTCGGTGAGTTACATAAATTTCAATAAATTTGAAGTAGCGTAGCGTCATTAAAAACAATGCAAGCGATTTTTCCCCATTGACTATAATGTAACGGAATACTTTTGAGTGCCCTGTAAATGAACTATTAATGCTACACACTTCATATTCAATACCGAACATGCCAAGGTAAACATCATTACCCTATTTCAATTGCATGAAAATCCAGGTACATTTACGTGGGTTAGAGCGTGGACAGACGGATAGACACACCGAAGTGATAAACATTTGTCAACTATGTTGGAAAATTTCAAAAAACGGAAACTTGACAACCGATGGGTGGAGGCGCTCCAAGAAAATAGGTTCAAACGATGGACACGATATCTAATCGTATATTTTACTTAGAACAATCGAAGAAACAAAAAAAAATTAGTTGTTTTATTCCAAAGGCTATTGGAATTTGTAGAAGTTTTTTTTTTTTTTCAAAGATCGTTTTTAATAAATTGGCATCAATTCAAATTAAAATTTAATATTTCGACTATGTATTTTGTCACTTCACCTTACACAGAAAACCGAGACTTCAATATTTCGGAAAAAAATCGTACGTATTTCAGTTGAAAAATAAGCTATGACTAATTTTCTCAAATATCAATTTGATTTATTTTCAGTTAATAGAATATTCAATAAAAAGTTTGGAAATCATTATAAGAATTTTTTAATTATTATATTAAATTCAATCTTTAATACCATATAATTATTTAAATCAAAATGCATATATTTAGAAAAATTATTTTGTACTTTTTATTTATTTTTTATATTTTTAAATCACGGCATAATATTTTGGTATTATTGTTTATACCTGAATTATTATAAATAAAAAAGTAATTTTTCACTTTTAATTTATTTTTAAATCACGGCATAATACTTTGGTTTTAGCACAACGCATATATTTCTTTACTTTGTAAACAAAATTTTAGAGACAGAAATTATGCATTAATTTATTTCTTTTTTAAAAGGAATTGATGATAAGTCATATCATCAACGTCAAAGCAAAAGTATTTTGGATGCTGCATTCCTTCGGATTCCCTTCGGGTTGGGTTGGGTTGATTTTTGACGGCCAATTATCTACACGAGGGATATAGGCCCGGGGGGAGTGCCCTCCGTGGGGGTCTTTCTAAGGGAACCTAATCCGTATTAACGCATGGAAGGTCCACGGCTCGAAGAAAACCACGAAAACTCCGAACAATTAGGCCGACGGGCGCGATTGGGATTGAACCCAGCACCTCCCGTCTACCAGCTTCGAGAGCAGAACCTCTCGGCCACTGGTGGGGCCGGATTCCCTTCGGAACACTTCGGATCCTATCGCTAGAAGCTGCACCATATTTCTGTGCTCAATAATAAAAAAAAAATGAAAACGAGTTTTTAAAATTAAAATTATTTTTTAACTTAATTAATTTTAAAAAAATAGAAACTTTGTATTTTTTCATTCAAATTATTCTCTACAATTAAAAAAAAATGATTTATGAATCATTATTATAAATGCTCAATGATTTTTAAAAAAGGGGTTTCTTTTAACTTAATTAAATTTTAAAACCAGAAACTTTAGATTTTTTTATTCAAACTTTTTTCACAGTTTAAATAAATATTAAAAAGTAAAGATTTTCATTTTTTTTTTCAAATCCTCCTCAACTTGGATTCGATTCCACGATCTACCAATTAGGAGAGAAAAGACATACCACAGAGATATTGGTAACCGGACCGAAGTAGCTTATAACAAAACTTGAAACAGATCTCAATTTTGTCAACACATGGCTCTACTTCTGCACATTACAAAATAAAATATTTTAATAAGTTCTTATATAATGATTGCTAAACTTTTTATTGAAAATTCTATTAATTGAAATTCTCTAAAATTGAAGCTGAGGCTATAATTCTGTGACCAGATGCCTCCACTTCTGCACATTACCCCAACGAAAAAGCGGTCTTTCCCAATTTTCGTTCTTCCATAGGAAGCCATCTAGGATTGAGACGCTAGGGCTCTCGACTTCAAAACACAATTTATAGTCATTGCAATTACAGCGCCATCTGTTAGCGGTTTTTGCAACTAATTTTTGAAACTTCCGTACAACATTTTTACAGCTTAGCTAATAAACAAACCTTTTACCGCATAATTCTATTGATCTTTGTTTTTGAGATATTTAATTTTGAAATCAGGGTCTTATTCGTTGGACACCCTGTATATATGAATGTGAAACCACATTATTTACAATACCGCTCGTGTCGCCAACATTGACTGTAAACCTGATTACGTAACTTTAGCAAATAACATTAATGTACCATAAAATAGCGCATCGTAATTTTGAGCCGTTCAAAGTTTGAAAGTCATCTCTTTAAAATTTTGTAAAAATACAGGCAATTTTCTCTGAAATAATATTGTTAAAGTGCTAAAGTTGCCTAGATTTATTTAAATTCTTTTTAGAATCTTATAACATAGAACAACAAATTTATGACAATAAAAAAAATTAGAACCCATTTCTCCTGAGGCTGTAACTGGATGTTGTTATTTTATCCCCTTTTTCCCTCCTTGTAGGTAATGTGAAAAAACGAGACTAATGCTGCATATTCTTAGATACCCCGATATTCATTTTATGGGTAATAAATAAATATATTGTACGTTAAGAACAAAACAAATCACCATTATTTTAAAAGTTATATGGACAAATTTTTAGCCACTTTAAATACCAAAAAACGATAGGGACAAGAGATTTATTTTTTATTCTTCAGATTGCAAAGATAAAAATCTGAAAATAAGTTAGTCGTAGAGAATAAATACACAATAATAATTACACAATAATAATTAGTTCACTTAAACACTGGATTAAATTATCCTTTTATGCCTTTGTTTTTATAGAGTTAGTGGGGTGTCTGTCCCCTGCGTCCTTCATGCCCCAACCTCCGGACTATTTTTGCTCTGTCTCTCTCTCTCTCCCTCTGTCTGTCTGGTATATACTATGTCGGCTTTCTGTGTATTGTCTATCTGTCTACACTCTCTCAATTGTCTGTATGCTTTCCGCCTGCTGTTTGTTATCTGTCTGCTATCTACTGTCTATCTATAAGCTCTCTGTATGTGCCGAGGTGCCTGATATCTACACTAGCGTCTCGGTGTAGCTCCGCTCCCTATGGAGATCGTAGTAACTGGATTCAACTAAGTCCAATCGAAGCTAGATTTGGCGAAGTATTGCTAGTTTGGCGAAGTGTTGCTAGTTTCACGAAGCATAAATGTTATATCGAAAACAATTTACTAGAAATTTTGAACACAGATACAACCTGAATAGTGATGATGCTTATTATATATTCCGATTTCGAAGACTTCAACTTGTGGATTCCTAAGGGTTTCGCCTCCCTCACGGAAAAATAACATTTTTGATAATGTGTCTTCTATTTGTCATAAATACTTGTATTTTGTAGGCAGGCACATTCTGAATAGAATCATACTTAAATTTGAAAAATTCTAAAAATATATATATACCTTTGTTTCAGAATTAAAACAGTCATAGACACTAGAAATTTTGAATGAACAAATAACATTAATAGTGATGCGAAAATACTCCAATTGAAATTTTAATGAGTGGGGTCCAAAGAATGTTTTCCCCCTCCCCTGATAAAAAAAAAAGTAACACTTTTGTTTATGACCCTTCAAATTTTCTTAGCATATATACATATATATTATTAAGGATTTACCTGCATACAAAATTTAAAATACCTTTGATTATTCGAAGTCATACCACCAAAACTTTTTTTTTAATCAAGGAGGGGGGGGGGGGGTAGATTATCTTCTCTTAAAGTTTTCAATAAAGTAACACTTATTCAGGATTACTATTCAAAATGTACCTGCCTGCAAAATTCAGGTATCAATGTCAATCTAAAGAATAAAATTGCATTTTTGGGGAGGTGGGGGGGGGGGTGATATCCAAGAGCCTAAAATGTAGGCATGAAAGTGGGAAATAGGGAAAAAGGAGGAAAATCTTTTCGGTCCATATGATTGCGCCAAACTTTTAAAATTTAGACACATTTTAACAGTTATTTATGGGATAAAATGAAATATAACTGTACGTTGTTATTCTCTTTTCATAGCTTAGAAAGCATTAAAAACAAATTTAAACTTTTAAATCAAAAGTGTTGCATAAATAGAAGAAAATATTCTATTCCAAAAAGAACATTATGAAACTTCCTTTTTCTTTTAAAGTCTAAAAAACTTTCACTCTGGAGAGATACTTTAATCAAATTTATTTACACGACTTTCATATGATTATAATATAAACTTCCCTTTGATTTGATAGATCTTTTGCAAAGCAATTCAGAAAAAAAAAAAAAAACTCTCCAAGGATTTTAGTTAGACAAAATGTCTGATTATTAAATTTTCAAGATCCCCCCCCCCCTCCCCCACCTTATATGCTTCCAATATTTTCTTTGCATTTTTGCATCAATCCAGAAAATGACCAAAATTATTTTGTAAAAGGTGGAATTCCACCTTTAGGAGGAACGCTTTCATGCCTGAAAATGGTATCATTTTTGAGAAGTGTTTACTGCACCTTAATAGAAGAAATATGCGATTTTATTGAATTTTTATTTGTAGGTACCACGGTTCACATAATATTTTGAGAAAATTTTAGGAAAGAATTTTTCTAGTGTTTAATAATGCACAAGAAATTAAAATCGTATCTTCCAACCTATAAAGATCATGCCGCATACAATTGTTTTTGCTGTTTATCTAAAAACATGCTAATTTGTCCTGTTTTAAAAAGATTACCCAATTACGGAAGATTAAATTATAGCATAACTATTTTTAACACAATCAACTGATTTATAAATAAATAATGAGAGTAGAATTGTAGTATAGAAATAGTAGAATGTGTAGTATTGTATTAGTGAAAATTTGTGAGTATGAAATTGTCGCTGTATTATCCGCCATCGCCATCTTCGCTTAAAAAAACAACAACATCTAACCTAAACAGACTTTTCAACGACAGCGCGAGCGAGCGCTTGTGCTTCGTCTGAAATACTGCAACCTCAAAAATAACTAGCGCCAATTCCTCAGCCAAGAGGTAGGAGAAAAATCACCATAGGGAGCGGAGCTACACCGAGACGCTAGTGATATCTACCCCTTGTATATCTGCCCCCATACGTCATTTTGACGTCACAGTAGAAGGGGACACATATCCAGTGCTACACCATTTCACTTTAATCGAGAATTGCATATCCGACCCCTGTATATATGCCCCCATATCAGAAGGGGGCACATATTCAATACAGAGCATTTTATTTTTCTCAAGAGCTGTATATCCACCCTCTGTATATATGCCCCCATACGTCATTTTGACGTCACAGCTGAAAGGACACATATCCAGTCCTACAGAATTTTCGTCGAAGGGTGTATATCCGACCCCTGTATATATTCCCCCATACGTCATTTTGACGTCATAGCAAAGGGGACACATATCAAGGGGGCAGATATCCAATGCTAGGACTTTTACTTTTGGCGAGAGAGTTGGACAACCGACCACTGTATATATGCCCCCATATGTCATTTTGATGTCACAGTCGAGGGGACACATATACATTGCTAGAACATTTTTAAGCTCGTCGAGAGTTGGATATTCTGCATATATGTCTCCTTCTACGTATAGATTTTATTGTTGCCGCGAAGGCCTTATTTATCTAGAAATCTGTGAAAGACATTTAAAATGTAACTCAAGAATTATGTAATTATATACGAGGACGTGAGTTTCATAACTCACCTTATCCAAACTTTAAAATATCGAGTGTTCTTTATGAATCTATTCTATAGGTGAACCTGCATAAAAAAAAACACTATAATCTGAAAAAAAACCCTAGTTTTAACGTGTATGTCTGCCATTGTAAAATATTGGTTTACAATGAAAACCAACGGGTTTTATGCGATTTCCCAAAATTAGATTATCTGGACAGGGCGAGGTTTGAAACTCACGTCTTCATATATACATAAAAAAAATATACGTTGAAAATTTATAAAGTTTAAAAAAAAATTAATCATTTTGCTTCCATTTTAAAATGTTATAGACAGTTATGGTTCGAATAAATGTTATAGTCAGAAACTACGATATAGTTTCTAACATTGTTTCTTACTACGATATAGTAAGAAACTATGTTAGAAACTATATATAGTTAGAAAGAAATATTATTGCTGGTTTTCCATCTGAGGTTCATTCCTGCAGATAGCACATGTGACCAAAATGATAAAGATAAATCATGCCGGTTGTATAGATTATTAAACACTTCCCAACTACTTTTATAATTTACATTTATCCAACTTCAGTTTTTCGAAATACTCTGTACTTTCGTGCAATGCTTAACATTACATAAATTTCGTTGAATTTGTCCGAGAAAAACACCATCAAAGTGCACTTCAAATAAATTTCTGCTATAGACTCTAATGTATCCCAATTCTTTTGTTTGCCCCCTATAACAACTATAATTGTTAGATACACCCTCTTTTCTCTGAGAAACATTCTGCAGTATAGCTGAACACTGCTCTCGCATAAAAGGAAGGTACTTTCTGACACATTTCTGAATTCATTTATGTTCAGAAAACCATGAAATTACCCTGTGTTCTTATTCAGAAACTGTGTAATCGGACGACTTTTCCGTTTTTTGTTAAGAGCAAAAGACCTTTCTTAAAAATTCTCTCAATGCCGGCTTTGAAACCAAATTACCGACGCGGAAGCGCGAGAAAGGGTAAAGACTTTTCATCACTAGACAAAAATCGCTTATAGCTCGATAAGTAATTTATTTGTCAAAAAATAGTAAACTCATTTCGATTCCAAATTGCTTCAATAGCTAGTCTTTCCAGTTTTGCCTCTGCGTTTATAAATGAGCCAGATAATGTGTCAGAAAGTTTCTCGTTTTTGAGAAAGCCATTTTGATAAGCAGTTATAGCTTTTTTACGTTCTCTTTTCTACCCTTTTGTTTCTTTGTGAAACATGCCATTTGAAATTAAATTTACGCGGATTTTCTTTTTTTTAATTTAATCACTTAAGGCGACAAGGAACATACAACTCATTTTTTTATTTTACTTTTTTTTTCACTTTAAATACTAATCAAGGTCACACTATATGCATTATGGTATATATTTTTCACACAAGAAATACTAAATACTTTTTTTTTTTTTTTGAGAAAAATAAGGAGTTTTCCGGGATGTTTTAAGTGTTAGAAGAACTTTTCAAAATACAACATGAGCATTCCAGATCAATTCAAAACCCCCAATATTTTTATTCAAGTTTGCTTTATATATACAAATAAAACGCTGCTTCGAATTTTATATATTTGAATATAAAAGTAAGAAAAAAAACTTTCTAAATTTTATGAAATTCTCAGAATTTTCGCTCATATTGCTGCAATTAACTACCTTTAACTTTTGATCTGTATTTAGTTTTAAAAATTCAAGCATAATAGCAAACAGCTATAGAACATTTCAAAGCATTCAGAGGAAAAATTTTGTGCTTAGAATATTCAAGAAAAAATGGATAGCGACGAAATTTACAGAAAAAAAGACTAATTTTAAGATTTAGTACAAGCGCAAACATTAAAATATAAAAGTTTATTTCTACGCTGACGATGAAATGAACACTTCCGATGATCGTCTGAATTTGGTCGAAAACATTTTGGAATTCTAATTTGATTTTTAAGGTATTTTAAATAATTTTATATTATATACATACATATAAAAACAATTTTATTACTTTTTATTTATATAACTAAAAATATTTAACTGCCGTACTTTAAATTTTAATACATCACTTTCTCAAGTTTTCAAGATTTATTTTCAGGATATTGAACCATAAACTGGG
Source organism: Maratus speciosus (assembly GCA_963932465.1). NCBI lineage: Eukaryota > Metazoa > Arthropoda > Arachnida > Araneae > Salticidae > Maratus > Maratus speciosus. Next base: position 301,602,262 of record OZ010796.1, on the reverse strand, counting down.
GATGTTGTACGATAGTGCGTCGTTACATGCTTGATTGTTTTTACACAGGATTTCTATAGATTCTCTTATAGTGCATGCGTAATAACTGGATGTTGGGAATATGATTTTTGCATGATCAAAATCTATTGCGATATTCTGATTGAAACTTAAACGATTGACGGAATGACACAAAAGAAAAATCAAAGAAAGAATAAAAGAACATAGCAGAGATAAAATTTTGTCGTCAACCCACAACTCACTCTCGTTTAAGTTTCCATCAGAATATCGCAATAGATTTTGATCATGCAAAAATCATTTTCCCAACATCCAATTATTACGCATCCACTATAAGAGAATCCATAGAAAACCTGTGTAAAAGCAATCAAATATATAACGACGCCCTATCGTACAATATCCCCAGTTTATGCTTCAATATCCTGAAAATAAATACTGAAAACTGGAGCAAAGTTACGTATTAAAATTTAAAGTACGGCAGTTAAATATTTTCTTCTACCCATGAAAAGTGACGTATGAGAACAGAGTGATGTCATAAAATAAATGGAACTGTAATTAATAATAATATATATTTCCTTTGCTGCTGCTACTTCTACTTTCAACTGTGGTAATTATTGGTTCTCTCATCTTCAAAACAAAGTGACGTATTTGTATAAAAAAACAACATTTAGTTATTAAGATATTCTCTGATGATGAGCTTGGAAAGCTTGAAAGTACTAAGAAGTTTTAAATAAAATGTATATTTTAAACTTGTAAAAACTTTTTCATCACTTTAGTCGCCTTTTAAGTAAGACTGTGGGCTTTTTTAAGTTCACATTATATATTTTATCCATCATCAATTTATAACATTTATAACTAGAAATTAAAAATAGTTTTTCTTTACTTTCTTTTATAAGCATAAAATGTTCATCTTGAAAATTGCGCCTATTCTTTTAATGTATTTCATGTTTTTCCCAAAAATTTCTGTATTAATTTGCCATCGAATTCGATTATCAAAAATGTACAGATTTTTTACACTTGGTAGAAAGCGCAAACAAGCGAATTTTTTTCAAAAAGACATATCTTTTTTTGTCACTTTTTTAAGATAAGGCAACTAGAAAGAAAAAAATAAACATTATTTAATTTCTTATTTTAGAATTTAAAATTTTATTTCTCAACGCATAATCGTAAATTAATTAAAATTAAATTACTATTCCATAAGAATGTATTTTTTTATACATAAAACTTTTCATCCTTTTTATTTCTATTTTTTTTTTAATTTTAATTCGGTAATAAAAACTGTTTTCGGAAACAAAAAGTGGAGAAATTATATTTCTAAATTAGATGACGCATGTTTTCATTTCCCTAAGTCTTTATCCATCAAATTAAGGTGTTTGTGGTTTAGATGTAAGTAAATTATGTTATTTGGATATTAGAATAGGTGTCGATTTCAGAGATTTTTAAGGAGTAGGTGGCTTCTTAAAGCGACAGTGGATGTTCAAAATCGCAAAAAACATTAAAAAAATCATTTTTTGTTTTTTCGAAAAAATGTTCCGGCAATCTTCTACTTTCAAATAAAAAAAAATTATTCAAATCTGGTAATTTTTTTGCAGAGATACAGCTGTTTTTCTAACATAAACAATCGTTAATCTGCACTTAAAATAAAACTTGAAATCCAGTTTTCTCAAAATGAGAATTTTCGCCGACTGAGTAAGTTCAAAATGCTCCATTCGTCTTAATTTTATACTAATTTTTATAATACTTGTTAATATTGCTGTTGATATACTTTATTACAAAACTTGCTATTAATATGTGTAAAAAAAAAAAGTAATATTTTATCATTGAATTTTATCCGAAATGAACAATATTATATGTTTATAATTATTTTCTGCCAAATTACTTAGTATAATTTTAAAATGTATACCAATTTTTGATGTAATATCATAAAGCTATCACAAAAAAAAAAAAAAAAAAAATTACAAGTTTCTGAAACAAAATTTAATGCGCATGGAGCATTTTTAATTTGTATCACTAATTAGCATATTATTAATTAATTACTCATTTGCATATTAATATTTTTTAATGAAATTAAGAAATTTTCTTAATTATTGCACAAGTTATATGTGTATTAAATTTCAAAACGATTGAGCAAAAACTGCAGAAAATGTTTTTGAACGTCCACTGTCGCCTTAATCTGAAAATTAAAGTTGCTAAACTGCGAAAGAAACGCATAAAAGTAATAACATTTATGTGTGAAAAAAATTCAGGAATACAAAGTGAAAAATAATTTATTTAATATATACGCATGTACAACAAAATACATACAAATTACATCAAAATTGTGTACTGTAATCACATAATTCTTTTAACGTGGATATAAATTAAGTGTAACATTAATATTGAACTATGTAGGGTCAGAAGATTAATCTGAGCAGGATACATGTTACAAAAAATATGTATAAAGTAAGCAATCATGGTAGTGGGAATATTAGAAAAGCAGTATTTCTTTTTTTCAATTTGTCACACAAGAGTACATATAAAAAATTGTGAATGTGTGATATTTTGATAAATTTTGCATTATAAGAAACAAAATACAATTTAAACTTTTTTTTTTCAAGAACACACAAGAAAAATTATTTAAAAAAAAAAAATCTTATCACCGTCTAATTATAGAGGTGATTCTATTCCCAATTTTTCGAAAATTTAAGGCTTTCGGTTCTCAAAACTCTGACATTAAAAATGTAACGCAACAGTATCGCCAATTTCGACAAACTGTCGCCAAAAACTCAATTTCTTCAATCGTTCGCAGAAAAAATCGTCAATTTGGTCAAAGGATCAGGGAAAATATGAATGTAGCAAAAATATTGCAAGTAAATGCAAATTTCGTCAAGGAATCGCGGAAAAAATGCAAATTTCACCAATTTCGCCTAGGGATCAGGGGAAGGAACGCGGATTTTGTCAAAAAATCCCGAAAGAAGAAACTAATTTCATCAAAGCATCGCGAAAAAAAAAACTAATTTCGTTAAAGGATCGCAAAAAATCCCTCAAATTTCGTCAAAGGATCGCGAAAAAAACGCGAATTACATCAAAACATCGCAAAAAACCTGAATTTCTTCACAAGAAGAAAAAAAAGCGAATTTCGACAAAGTATCGCGAAAAAACTCGAATTTTGTGAAAGGGTCGCAGAAATATACGAATTTCATCAAAAGGTCATGAAAAAATGCATAATTAGCGCATGTGGGGGATTTTCCGTCTTTGCTGTAACCTTTTTAGAAAATCTGCTGCGGATATCGGATTTTTGCTTCTCTAATTGCATATATATGCAATTTAATTGTTGGTATATTCTTATAAAATAAATAGCATCATTTATAATGAAATAAAAACTTTATCTGCTTATCAAAATGTAGATTTATAAAATTGTATGCTCATAAAGAATATATTTTTATATTTCTTGTTATATACTTTAAAATTTCAATTCAAAACAGAGAGTAAGGAACTCAAGAACTAATAGAAAATGGAAAACAGATAACTAGAACTTGAACTATTAATTATGAAGGTTTGATTTTAAAAAACATACATATAGAAGTTTATCGAGGATCTTATACACTTATAATCAGAGTAAAAATATTTTTATAATTTCTTTCAATATGTGCGTGTGAATTGTTCAAACAATAAAAATGTATTCTCAATAAAATTAATATTTCGTATTTCATTTAAAAAAAATTATATCCATAAAGAGTACACACAAAAATATTGGATTCATAAATGTTTTAAGGAAATTGAGTGAAATTCAATGCGCGCAATATAGACAGTTTCTTTAAACTTATTCAAATTTCAAATTACACTGAAAAATTCGTAAATTTAAAAGAACATGCAAATAAAGAAAATGGATTTTTTTGCCATTTCTTGTTTTTAAAATTTACAATTATTTTTTTTATTTAATTTAATACAAATTAAAAATAATTGGATACATAGATGAAAGTATTTGTTACGCTAATCAGCGTTCTATTCAACTACCTCAAATCAGTATCATATTCATAGTGAGAACTTTCTCACACACTCAAGAAATCAAATTTAATCTTAGATACACGAACTTAGCAAGCACTCTTATTCAAAAAATGGGAAATTGAGTAGAGATTTCTATATTTCGATAAATGCAAAGAATATTTTTGTTTTAAATACGAAAAGATGATATTTTGAAACAAATTTTCAGAAGCTCTTACAGAGAAAAGTAAAATGAAAAATAAATCACATAAGATGCAATGAGAAATGTTAATGTCACCACGTTACCGTGAGAAATTAATCTCATAAGATGCAATTCATTTATCGAAAACTAAAAACGTTATTTGATTCCAAATTTTTTACAGCTGATGTCTGCTATTTATTTTTCTTTATTTATTTATTTATTTATTTATTTATTTAAAAATTAGTTCACGAATGTTTCTCGTTATCGAGTGGGAAATTTTCCTCCTTTTTTAAAACAAGCTTAAGCATACTACGAAGTAAAGTAAAAGTAGTTCAAAAGTAAGTTCAAAAGTAGCTTATAACCTACTTTTGAACACTTTTGTACAGTGCTGGCCTCCATTTTAAAAAGTGCAAGAATTTTTTTTTTTATTAAAGATAAACAAAGGTATTTAGATCACGTTATAAGTGCGGACCCTATAAGAGTAGGCGTCAAATACATTGCATCTGCCACATTTCTCATAGTGGCTGCCCCTCTTTTTGTATCACAGAATATGTAAAAATATCCGCATAAAATTATGCATTTAAAGTAAAAAGTGCGAAATACCTTTTAAAAAACTTTTTTCAGTTAGTATTTAAAATTATTAAAGCTTTTAGAAATTCTAGACTTCAGAGACACTCTATGAAAAAATGAATTAGCACATTAACTTTCAAATTTTTATGCCTATGGAAAATTTATCATAAAATCATCATTGTATCATCTCTGGAAACACGTAATCTGGTGGAAATAAATATTATACACATATTCAAAATAAAAATTAAATAAAATATACATTTCTGTCGATTTTCTAAGCCTTTTTTTTTTTTTTTTTTTTTTTTTTTTTTTTTTTTTTTGCAGTTTTTATGTTGCTGTTATAAATAATAATAAAAAAAAATATTTATAAAAGAATGGAAATTTTCAGTCGAAAAAAAATAAATAAAATAATAATTTTCAAAATTCATAGATGCAATTATTTAAGAAAATGACTTAACATTAGTGACAATATAGTAAATTACTGAAAAGCAAATATAATGAATAACAAAGATAGAGCACAATAATAGAATATAACAGAATGTTTGTTTGTAAGGTCTACATTTGAGTCCTGCACAAGTAGGATTGTACCAGAACAGAACCAAAACTTCTGCTTCAAGTCAACTTGAAATCTGACACACTTCAACCCGAATCGAATCGATCGCGAACCAGGAATGAAAGAAGAATTAATTCATATTTTAATACAATTATGGAAAAGTAGTCAATAGTTATGTCATCAATTGTATCTTTTTATGTATTAAAATGAACACATATAATTAATTTTCAAACATATAGATTTTAATTGAAAATATTTTTGAAAAACTGGTTCAGTCTGAACAAAACTCGAAAAAATCAAAACTCAATATGATCATGAATCATTGAAAGTTAACCTGGTCCACAACGAAAAGAAAAAGCATCAAATAGAAACACAAGTATGGTCGGATTAAAATCTGGTTACCCGAAAATAAGATATGTGCGTTTAAATTATATTTAAAATTACCTCCCTCTTTCGTACATTTTCGGACTCATTTTGAAGCATACATGAATGACATTCGCAGTACTCTTAAGAACTGAATAACGTTTTTCATTTTTCATAAATAGGATACGTTTGGAATTGCAGTTAATCACACCTTGATGATGACTTTTCCAAGACGATCACTTCACGAAAGTTGGCTTTAACTGTCAAATTTGGTAGCATTTTCTGAATACTTTTTAATCATAAATTGTTGTTGATAAGGACATTTTTTTGTGTGTTTGCGATTTATAACATGCAGTTATACTTCTAAGGTTTTTAAAATAAAATAAAGCTGATTTTTAGCAAAAAGTTACATAAACATTAAAAAAAAAATCTGTAAAATTTTGAAATGTTATTAAAAAATAAATAAATAAATAAATAATAAAAACATGATAGCGCAAGCTGCAACAAGCTGAATAACAAGCCTGTAACGTACCAACCATTAAAATAAATTAAAAGAAATGGAAAAACAGCAAGAGTAAACATATTATTAGTGTTTTTTGCCTAAAGAAAAAAAAAATATGCAATTTGAATTTCCATATATCATGTTTTATATAATAAAACATGATATGTGTTATTATGTAAAATAATTATATACATTTTATTATTTATACACATTCATATACATTTATGTAAAATATAATAAAACGTGCGTAAATGAAATATGTGTAAACGGATACCTGGTGGTAATGGAACTTTTATGATTTCTGGTAAATGATGCACTTTCACAGATATAAATCTGTCTAATACAGAATACGTTTCGATTTTTTGTTTCCGTTTTAGCAGGTTTCATTAGATTCTTCTAAACTACTTCAAGTAAATTTCACATATACTACTGGAATTAAACTTTATATTTTCTTTAAATTGCGAGCGGGTTGCAGACCCGTCAGTGCCCCCCACCCCCCTTCCCTTGTTTAATACCTGCACTTTCTTTTCCAATGGTTCTGTGGTCATCAAGCAAAGAAAGGAGAATCTCAACAAAAGAAAGAAGTGGAGACACGTTAACAACGGCCTGTGAAGTTCTGTCATCTAGAATTCCGCAGAAGTCAACAAACATGAAAGAGAGCGCCTGACCATATCAAACTTTACGACGAAAAGAAACGCAGTCTATTCGATGCCTTACTTAAAAGTCGGATTCATGCATTTGTAACTTTCCGTAACTAAGCAACAAAGTAAAGTAAATATGGGCCGTTTTCAAAACTACTGAAGTAAAGCTGGCCCGTTATTATCACAGCAAAGTATCAGATAAGGCGGATAAATTTCAAAAATTAAAAGAGCTCAAGATTAACGATATTTGTTAAGAGAAAAGCAAGGAAAAGAAAAACGGAAATTTCATAAAAAGGGGTAATGTAGGTGGAATTTAAAAAAAAAAAAATAGAGAAATTTTGTATCAAGCATAGATTTTGGTATCTAGCAGTAGAAAATTAGAAGATTTTTAATCATAGTTATTTCAAAATAAGCACCACCAAAGAAAAAATGAAATTTAAAATTATTTAAAAAGAGTAAGAAAAGAGTAGAAAAGAATAGAAAAACGAAGATTTCTGAAAAAGGTTTAATAATAATAATAATAATAATAATAATAACAATAATAATAATAAAAGAGAAAGGGGAATCATGTACCAAGCATCATTGTACAAAAAAATTATATAACGTTACTCCATAAAGTTAGTGGCAACATGCTACCTCCAATTTTATGGAGTAATTTAACTTATATAATAGTGTAATTTGACCTGATATAATTGGCATAATATTACACATCAGTGCAGAGGTTCTGTGGGGGTTCCCCAACAACATATGTGAACTTCGGAAATTTGAGCTTAGAGTTGGGAAATTATAGATTTTTAAAATTATAGATTGGAAATTATTATTACTTATTGGAAATTATAGATTTTTTTTTAAGTAAAAAAAATAAATAAATAAATAAATAAAAATAAAATAAAATAAAATAAAATAAAATAAAATAGATTTTTTATTGTTTTGTTGACTACCTTTCTGAGTTCTGTAATAGCAAAATAGTTAAACTTTCAAAAGAAATACAAAAAGCAGCCAGACTCAATTTCTCATTGTGTTTCTCTGTGCTACGGAAATACCATACTTCTACCAGACCTGAATTTCTCTACTGTTATCCATCAACAGTGTCTCCAATACATTTCTTCCAAAACTTTGTTCCTTTCTCAAAAATCTAAAAGTATGAGGCTATTTTCATATGAAGTAAGATTATGACTCTTACACAATTGAAGACAAAAACTTTCATTAAAAGAACCAATAATTATAATTTTTTTGTTTTTAGTTTCAGCATTTTTCTTTGGAAATCATTTTTTTTTCTTTTTTTTTCTTCTTTCTTTCTTTCTTTTTTTTTTTTTTTTTTTTTTTTTTTTGTATAAGTATTATTATTATTAAACACACACTGAACATATCATTTTAGTTGGAAAATAGAGCAATTTGTTTCACATTGTGAAATTTTTGAATTATAAGTTGGAAAAATTTTGAAATTTCCCCTTCACCCCCCCCCCCCCCCCCGAAAATAAATTTGTAGCTACGCCCCTGTGTAACGCAACATCAGTTATATCGGTACCCAATAAAATGCAGGCAGAATAATTGAAAAAAAAATTTTATGGAGTAACGTTACATATTCTTTACAGTGATAATTATAAACTACTTTTAACAATTCCAGAAAATTGTCACGAAACTTCACAGTGAAGCGAAAAAAATAATAACTAATGAAACAATTTAGAAAATTCATAACATATTAAAAATCTAATTTTAGCAATTTCCGTCCAAAGTTGGAAATATAGTCGATTTATTTTTATGCTGGCTATGATTTACAGATTTGTATATCGTTGAGCACTTCTAAAACACAGAGTTGTGTTTAATATAACTCAGATGTGTTCAAATAAACATTTCCTACTGCTCCACTAGATGCAGATACAATTTTTCATACCAGTAAGCCAGACAACTAATTTTCTATTATTTATTGATATATTTTACTATTGCTTTGAGTCGACAATATATATTACAGGTATTTTAAAATTCATTTCAGTTAGTTCAAATTCATAAAACATGTGAAAAATCATCTTCAGAATTTTCTGTCATTAAACGGAAATGTACTGGTATTCCCTTATACTGTCTGCATATTATCTACAGATTTTTATGGACACCCCGGATTAAGCTAAAATTGAAATAATCCAAGTAAAAAATGTTTAACACAACTAAAAACAAACTTCTAGCAATTACTAATCATAGACAGCAATGTATCTTGTTCTTTGCGTAAGCCTGTACAGTAATTTATCTATATTCTACAAACATCATAGAGTATACTAAATATATGCATAACAAACTGAAAAACCTTTATTGAACAATTTACACCCTTAACAATAACGCTTACAAATTGTTTTATTTAGCTCTATTTTATGCAGATGTAGAACATTACACATCTCGTATTATGCAAAAATTGTGTGAAAAAAGCATAATAGAACGGAAAAAGTATTTTTACTAATTAGTGCTCATAGCCAGTACTGTAACTTTATTATTTTGCGTGTCCCCGTAAATGACTAATAAATGTTATGCATCCAATAATGTACAGAAATCATCTTGTACCGAACTTCAGTAATTTATCAATTTAATTATGTTTAATATCTAGTAACCGCAGAAAAATGACCCTCGTACGATTTTTCCCACACGCTGCAATGTGACTGAATTCTTTTGTGTGTCCTGTAACTAAAATATAAATTTCATAAGGGGGAGCGTTGATTTAGAGGGCTATTTATTTAATATTACAAAAAGCAACAAAATAAAAATAAAATAAAGAGTTGAAAAAATATATAACATCTTGATATGATAGGCGGGGAAATGGAGAAAAGGCTTTTTATTCTTCTTCTTCTTCTGGCGGGGAAAGAGTTTGATTAAATAAATATTTATTTATCATTACTATATGCTTAAAAATAGGACAGGAAAATAATTAAATAATAATAAGCTTTAACTTTTTTAAAACTTTTGCATACTTGGAATAGGGGGGGAATGGATGAAAGTAAAAATTTAGATAGTCGGTTATTTTTTCGTTTCAATAAAGAAACAAACTAAAGAGTTTTACAGACATAAATTATAAATTTAATGATTTTAATCTTTAGGTAGTGTATGAGAGGGAAGAAAAGGGGAGGAAAGCAGGATTTCGGAAAGGGGGGGGGGATTTAGACAATAAAAAAAATAGAAAGAAAAAGCGTGATATTTAAATTGTTTTAAAGAAAACTGAATTTCAGTAAGATTATATCGATCATGTGTTAGACGCAAATGAATAATTTCCTTACTATTTAAGTAGCATTAAATGTAATTAAATAATTAATTATTATAGAGGTTAAATGGAAAATACAGTCTATTCTGTTATTCAAAAGACATATAAAAGTTACTTGTAATTTCAGAAGATCTTTAAAAAGCCGAATGTTATGAAACTGCGCTTAAAAATGTTTCCTAAATTTTAATTTGAGAAAATTTTAACACACCAGAATTAAAAAGCATTAAGTGCCACTTTAGTCCAAACACTTGGTAGTAATTATGCATGCCTGAAGAAGGATTTATTCCATCAAAACGCATTGCTTGTTTTATAGTTCAGCATTTATTTATATATATTAATAGTTTATTTGTCAAGAAACGTGAAACACTAGCATTCGTCTATTATTTTACTATGTTTATTCAAACTCAGTGAACAGTCCTCACATATAACAATATATCACATATATCACACAATAATTCTTCATATAAACACGAAATATACCAATGAAAAAGAGTATGGGTAATATGAGTCAAAATTATTTTTTATTATCGTATTCAATAATTAACTATTTATAATAACTATTTTGTTTTCTTTTAGAAGGATGATTATTATATCGAGATACATAAATTAATCAAAACAAAATAAAGCAATTTAACTTTAAGTAGAATAGAATTATTACGGTATTATTGAAATTTTAAGTGTGCTCGAGCAGTAGCGACCGAATTTGTAAAGACCTGGTCTCGACGGAAAGAAAACAAACAATTATACTTGCTAAGACGGAAACTTTTAATAAACATATTTTTTTTTCTTGGTCCCTTTCGCTTTCGTTTTCACAGGTTTAAATAAATTGAAATGTTATTATATTTTTGTAAAAATTAACTCACTTACCTTTTCGCACACTCTTCTCTGAAAATTTCGCTGTTCGGTGTAAGCTCCGTTTTACATCTATGAAGAATATCCTCACGAAGATTGATTTTTTCTTTATAAAGTAAATCTGGTTTGCATGTGTGTGCGGATTTTTCTTCAATTTTTTTCTCCCCCTCCGGATTCAACAAGACTGCTCTTCCCCGACATTTAATATCTTTGCATGCTAGTTTCCATCTACCGGCACTGGGCTTGTCTTTAGTTCTATAACAAAAATCCATCACCATTGGAAAATAATCATCCATTTTTAGCGCCAGGCACTTCGAAAACTGTTTTTTCCGTTTTAAAATTAGAATTATAAGAAGCTTTAGTAACTATAAAATCTGAACTTGAACAAAAAGTCACTCCTTCCTTTAAAGGCTGACAAATGTAAGTGTGTTCTTGATAAGTGTTTGCAAAAAAGAAATACACGAATACGACTTCCACATTTGGCTGACTAATTATTTTAGGAGTGTCACGTACAGTGAAAAGAACTTCCCATAGCTAGAAGGCGTAAAGAAATCATATAGAAAAGAGACACTCGTGTGAACTTTAAAAAATCCTAAACCCATAGCACATCGATCACTCTCAATTCATGAAAACACCGTTAAGTGAATTAATTGTCGAAATAAGTAATTGGAGATAAGACTAATGCCACGTTAGAACTAACGAATCGGTCCTTTTTACCTCCCATATTGAGAACATGTGTTACGACATGTACTTAACGAAAGATAATTGTTTCTGGAGACATAAGCCAATTGAGCTATGTTGCTAATTTTCTTGAAATTAATAATAAAAAAAAAGTTAAAACTGATGTTAAGAGGCTACTTCACTCAAGTGAAAAGACTCGTTCGCTAATGCTAATCCTATGGAAGAAATTTATAACGATATCTCCGTTACATTTCAATATTTTTAAATGATTTTTTTTGCATTGGATAGCTGAGATCGATCTGTACAAAGGCCGTTTTTTATTATTCGATTTTGTTTACAGATATTTTTTTAACGAGGAAGCTTTCGTTTTCGGAACCGGTTTCGAAACTGAAAGCATGCTTATAAAAAAAATCTGTAATAAAAATCGAACAAGTAAAAAACGGCCTGCATACAGATCGATCTCAGCTATCCAATGCAAAAAAAATCATTTAAAAATATTGAAATGTAACCGAGATATCGTTATAAATTTCTTCCATAGGATTAGAATTAGCGAACGGGTCTTTTCATTTGACTGAAGTAGCCTCTAAAGATGGTTCTCAAATGACCTACTCGCGAAATTTTCTGACACAATTCCTGGCTCATTTATAACCAGTTTACTTTAATTTGTTGCTTAATTACGAGAAGTTTAAAAAGTGTGCACCCTCACCCCCTTTTCAGTAAAGGTGATTAACGCGGGTGGTCTATTGGTATATGTCATTAGCATACCTGTTTGTGGTTTCCGGAATCTGTCTTCCCTTCTTGGTGAATACACCCCCCCCCCCTTTCCCCCGAATGAAATCCGAAGAAATCATATGCTGTTTGAAAAATAATAATTATCATTTCAAAGTGTCAAAGCGTACTTGATGGATATTCAAATTGTATTTGTTCATGATGAATATGTTATTGATTTGAGTTAGTGGAATAGAAAGCTTCAACAGTGTAGTCAAAACGAATACTTTCATAAAAATACCGAATTATGTTTAATCTTTATTAAATAATAAATAATAATACTAATAACTGTAAATCCTAAATACTTGAAATTAGTGTAATAAAAAATTCAAAATTTAAAAATTTAAGAATTTAGTTTAAATTCGAGTAAGTTTAACTGTGTACAGCATTGAATTTCCTCAAAATTTACTTAAAGCATTTTCAGGTTTAATATTTTTATGTGAATTTTTCATGCATATCTATTTTAAAAGTGAAATATCAAAAGAGAAATAACAATATTAATTTTAATGTAATACTTTTTTATTGTTTGAACAATTCGTACACACATATGGAAAGGTATGAGCTAAAATAGGTTTGCAGTGAATGTAAATTTATAAACTCTTTGTTAAATTTCAAAATGTATATTATTCAAAATAAAAACTTTATATAAGATATTTAAATTGTAATTATTTGTTTTAAATTTTAAATTAGTGGTTAAGTTCCTAAAACTTTGTTTCAAACTAAATTTTTAAAGTATATAAAAAACATTAAAAAATATTCATTTTTATAAACAAAAAAAATTATTATATCTTTATAAATTATACATTATAATTCACAAGAATATACAAGAACAACTAAACTGTGGTTTATATACAATTAGAGAATATTTTCACTTGAACGATAGAAAAACGCAATATTTCATCAAATGTGTCCCTTAAAATTTAGGGCTTAGAATAATGCTTACATCGCATAACAAAATAAGAAAAAATAATATAAAATAAATAATACAGAGTTTTACGAATACTAATTTCAGGCACATTTCCTTTGAAAGAGACAAAAAAAGTTCAAAATTTCGATTGTAAATTTCTATTACCATGCTTTTTTTATATGATAACCTCGGGAATTACACACTAACGTTTATAATTAAGTTATCTCAATAAATATAGGTGATTTTTACAAAATGTTTCAAATAAAAATAAATAAAATGTAAGCAAAATGTTAGTTTCGTGAATCCTCGTTTTTAGTAAAATAAAATAATTAGTAAAATAGGTTTGTGAATTTTATTTATAGAACTACATATAACTGTGTTCGGGCTATTCAAAAATTCATAAATTATTACTTAATTTTTGCAAAATCTCTTTTAACGAATAATTTTACTGAATTAATTTATTTTATCGAAACACAAACACAAGAGAAGAAATAGCCTGGCACGAGGTGCCGAAAATGGTAGACACTTTATTTTTAATCATAGGCGGCGTTAGTTAGAGCTACCAATTCAAGACCTTTAGTAGAAAACTTAATAAATGGTTTAACAAGTCGTCAAATAAAAATATAAATAAATAAATAAATAAAATAAAATTTATATATACGTGATTTGATAATTTCATTTACATACATTGAAATAAATCTTACTACGTTTCTCTGAAACAAACAAACAAATTTAACATTATATTATTATGAAAGGGTACAATATATGATTTAATAACGATTAACAGTACTCGTTCAAAATATAGCCGCTCGTATATCATGTTGTCTCTTTTATTTCAAACTTTTTTTCGTTACTTTTAGTATTATTTATTCCATAACGAATGAAAGTATTTGAAAATGCCCATTTAAATTCGTCATAAAAAAGCAATGTAATTTATTAAAAGTATATTTAAATATACACTTAAACATACAATTTTAGATACACATGTTTTAATTTCTTTAAGGTTGTTAAACTTAATTCTAGATTTTCCTCAAAAATATATATTAATTAAGACAGATAACACGGAGGATAAATTATCAAAGAAACTGAGAAGCAATAAAGAATATGACATGCTCTTTTGCTTATAGTATCTAAATTTTTTTAACAAATGAAAAGTAGGATTTTCTGGCTTTGTTTGTCTATATCCAATTGATAATATCCTTATAACTACTTTCTTTGTGCTAAAATTTATTTTGTACTAAAATAATTTAAAATGAAATTTTCTGTTTCATCCATTTTTTGATATAGCAAATTAGATTGGATAGCAAGTTAGATTAGACTATCTGAATGATAAGGAATTGCCCACAAATTGTCAATTTTAATTTTTTTTTTTTCATTTTTTATTGATGCTTTAGTTCTTCTTGGATAACCACCAGAAAGAGCCTATACCATGATCAAAAGGGTAACCGGAAAAAAAGTGACCGGAAAAAACGTGACAGGAAAAAAGGGGACAAAATAAACAACAGCGGAAAAAACGTGACAAGGAAAATACGTGACCGGAAAAAGGGGGACAAGGAAAAAACGGTACACTGAAAAAACGGGACCGTTTGGTGCTGCTTGTACTTTGTCCGGTATGGAACCGTTATAAATAATACAAATATTTTAAGTCAACGTCTACAAATGCGAATTTTGAAAAATGGAGTGGAATATTTGCATACTAGAATGCTTGTTTACAGCTCTACTTGATTTTTGACAATCGCGAACGGGAATACGAATATTTTCCGTCGATGTTTAAGAATGCAAATATCGAGAAAAGTCCCGCATATTCGCATATGAAAATGCATATTTACATCACTACTTGATTTTTGATATATGTAAATTAGGGAACAGGATATTTTAGTCCCGCCGTTTTGGTCCTGATGCCATTTCGATTCCTAGCCATTTCGGTCCCTTGCAGTTGTCGTTGGAAGCAGCTATATTGTTAATAACAAAATCTCAAAAAATAAATTGTTTTTATTGACATATTTATTAGTAACAATTCAAAATTATTTCAATTATTAATTGTTTAAATAATTAATTTATCAATTACTTGTTTAAAAAATATTACATGAGCTATATAATAATTACAGGGTAATGCAAATATAATTTTTTTTTAAATTTTCGTTTACTATAATGTCATTAGATTATATAAAAATGATAATGATTCTGAGGATAAATATGTTGTTTATTTATTTATTATTTAGTTTATAATATTTTCTTGCTATTTAAATATAATTAATTAATAATATCTAGTTTTTTTTTTTTAATTGCAAACTATAACTGTGCTAAAAAAATAAAAATCTAATTCTACATCTGGACAATAACATCACCTAACATCGTTAAAAAATATTTTTACATTTTTGTACACTATTACATTATTATTATTATTAATTAATAATAATACCATCAGTCAACAAAACAATTACTTAGACTTAATTTTTTGACTGATTTTTCATTTTTTTGGGGAGGGGGGGGGGGGATAATAAATAAAAACTTTTGAATAAAAACTTTAATTGATGAATAATTGCTATTAATTAATTATTAAAATAGTTAGTAATTTTAATATAAAAATTAAATTAATGTTTTATTAAATATATTTTTTAATTCAATTTATTCTTAATTTATTAAATTATTAACGTTAATATAAATTACAAATTTCTACTTTAAAATAAACTCAATACAAATTATATATTCAGTTTATCATTATATTTAATATTAGCTATAAGCTGAAATTTATCCTTTATCTGCTTTTTTATTTTATATTTAAAGCTACTGAGATTTAAAACTATTAATATAATTAATAATAAAACTAAGATAAAAAAATTATTAAACTTACTTTCTGGGAAATATGGAGGAAAAAGGCAATTAAAAGAAAATAATAAAAGACAAATGCAAAAAAGCTTAGTTTTGTAAGTTAAAAAATTATTTATTTAGGTATTAATAATATTATCACATAAAATTAAAAATAATCGTTTTATTAAAAGAAATAGGTCTAATTTTAATAAAATTTGTTCACAAAACTGTTCTTCAAGGGTGGGAAGACTTAAAAAAAGTTGCAAGCAACAATTATAAAAAGAAAGAGCAGAGGGAAGGGGGGGGGGGCGGGAGATCTATTTTTTTAAAACAAAATATTTATTTCAGCACGCCCTAGTAAGCAAATCTATGTTGATTTCCCAATGCATAATGGTAAAGTAACTTATGAAAACAAATTTATAAGATGCAACATTGTATTGAAAATATCAGACATTTGTTACTTTGTTAGTTTTTAGTAATTGTTTATGAATAAGTTCAATATTTATAAATTCCGTGTCATATTTTTTCGGGTCACTTTTTTTCCTTGTCACGTTTTTTTCGGTCACGTTTTTTCCTTGTCACCCTTTTTCCGCTCTTGTTTTTTCTGTCACTTTTTTCCTGTCACGTTTTTTCCGTTCACTTTTTTTCCTAGATTCGGTCAAAAGAAGTATCAAAATCGAAGCATTTTTTCCAAATCTACTCGTTGATAGTCACTAAATAATAACTTTTTTTCTAAAAGTCAGTTAATAAAAAATGACAATTTGAGGAAAATCCCTTATCATTCAGCTGCTTTTAGAGAACAACTAAAAATTAGCTCACTCTAACGCCGATATCTTTCTCAATTTTTACGATATTTGACTGGATATTTATAATAAATTGCTCCATAGAGTTGACTATTAAATTATGTAACACCGCAAAAAAAGAAGCACAATTAAATAAACAACCCAAATATAAAACTCTGGAAAATAAATCAACGTAAAATAAAGCACCCGAAAGATAAAGCCGTATATTAGAAGGACTTCAACTCTTGGTTACAATTGCCAAGGTTTAATCAAACTAAAACTGCTACAAAAGCATAAAATGGAAAATGAGCTGAAGTTTTTCCTTCGGGACGGCCCCTGCCTATCCCTTCCCCTTCTCTCCCCTCAGATCCTTATCGTAAACTGATCTCAGATACCAATTAGTTGTGTTGTAAAATGCTCCACGCTCTACTACAGATAAACCGATAACCGATCTCAAGGAGCAGAAAAGAGTTCTACTCTATAGCATCAAAATGGGTGCCTCTCAAAGTTTGTTATCAGTATCTTAAAGATTTTCCCTAAGATTCCCAATGTAAACATAGACTAGAGTTGCAAGCTCTTCGGAATTTCATGAATAGGTCTCAGCAAATGCGAATTTGAACATACAGTGGCACCAAGACAATTGCATCATCTAGGATGGATTTGTCTTAAACGCTAGAGATAGCATAAAATAAATCAGATTATTATTTTTTTGTAAAATTTAAATAAATTAAGTTTTTTTTTTTTTTTTTTTTTCAAAATAATACGATATCTCATTTTTCATACATTATGTTTTAACAAATAACACGCTTATTTACCATAGAACACAAATCATTCTTTTGCTTCAAAATTTTTCCTTAAGGCTGTTCTTAACTGCTCTGCTCAACAAGCGCAAAACGTTTTGACACGTTTACAAACTCATTTTTGAACGGAAAGGTATAAAATTAGAAAGCCTGGCCATGGAAGCGATTTGGAATGGAACTGTCTTTTTTTTTTTAATTTTTTTCATCAATCAATTACCTATTGAGTTATAAGCAATTTTGATCACGTGACAAACCCGTTTTCCGCCCTCTCTTGACTGCTTCTTCTCCGTTCGCGCGGAAACTCTGTTCAAAACGTTCACTTTGACTCTTTTCTGAAAAATCTAGAGCTTTTGCAAAAAAAACGGAAAAACAGCTGGATGACCTAGTTTCTGAACAACAACACCAGCTAATTTCATGGATTTCTGAGCAAAAATAAATTAAAACTTATGTCAGAAAGTCGCCCTTTTGGATTTGGGAACACCTTTAAAGCCAAAATCTAAATCTTTATAGATACATCAATATATCTTAGAATTAAGAAATATAATTGAAGAGTATAAAAAAAATAAGAAGCAAAATGTAGTGGTGGTTATGAAAATGAATTAATATTGGTTTATTTCCCATACAGAAATCATACTGACAAAATTTAGATTAATAAATCATAAGGGAAATCCACCATTTATTCCAAATCTATAAAAAACAATTAATTTCTTATCTTGGATAATTTTTGTCATCTTTTAAATGACCAGCACCGTTTCATTTGGACATAATATTGTATAATTTTTCAAGTATTAACGTTTAAGGACTGTATATTCTTTGAACATTTTTAAAATTTATTTTATAAAATCTCACTGACATATTATTAAATGGTTTTAGAAAGAAAAAATGATCTATTCAAGGAAAAATGCTATTTTTGAAGGAAAATTTGCAAAAATCAATTAATTTTTTTAAACCACACTAAACGAGCTAAAATAAATATTTTTGTTGTGAAAGTCTCGTACGAACAATTTTTAACCATATCGACGGGAAAATCCAGATTTATTGTAGAAATTCAGTCGGGCCAGGTTCGGGCCGAGATTTTAACGTTTTTCCTGCCGGACAGGATTCGGACCAAAGTTTTAGATATAAGCTACATTTTTTTTTACAACGTTGAAACGCTCAAACGTATTTGTGGGTTTGAACATTGTAAAAAGAGGAAAATAAAAGCTTATATATTTAAAACTCGCACAAAGTAATTAATTGGTTTACCGAACTTTTAGCTTTTTTTATCAGTCCGTGCCATTAATATTTTTTTGTATTTGTCGGGTTCGGCTGTGGTCGAGTCTTTAACTTTTATACTGGGCCGGGCTTTAAAAAAACTTTTTAAACCGGACTAGGCTTATAACAGTTAAAAGTTCGTCCCGACTTTTAACTTTTATACTGGGCCGGGCTGAACTTTTTTCAATGAGTCGAGACCGGCCCGGGCGCGGTATTTCCGCCCTCTTCAGACCTCTATCCTGACGCCTGTGTTCGCTGCACACATTATAACACTGGATTGGCGCCCCCCCCCCCTGTAAAATAACACAATTTAACGTTTAGATTGGTACATTTTTAACATGCATTGCAAGATATGTTATTACTTTTTTCATTTATTTATTTCAATTTTTAAAAGGAATTGAGCTTATATTGTTATATCCAGTTGTCTTGTTTACACAATTTTAGCAAAGTCCTTTATATTAAATATATTTATTCACAGCTAAATAAGGTTCTAAGGTGAAAAGTTTTGTGAACAGTCCTTTAAGGCTGTCCTGAGAAATGTATTTTTCTCCGCTCAAGAACACGAAACTTTCTGACACTTTATTAAACAAAAGAAACAAACCTTTCTCTCACCCGACAAGTTTAATTCAAAACGTCTGAATAGAAAAACTGTTAGAAAAATCCTAAATTTGTAAAAGATTAAAAAAAAAAAAAAAAAAAAAAAAAAAAAAAATCATAATAAGCATTAATCGCTATATTTCAACCCCACTTCACTCTCTATTGTTCCCCTGCCTATCCCTTCCCCTTCTCTCCCCTCAGATCCTTATCGTAAACTGATCTCAGATACCAATTAGTTGTGTTGTAAAATGCTCCACGCTCTACTACAGATAAACCGATAACCGATCTCAAGGAGCAGAAAAGAGTTCTACTCTATAGCATCAAAATGGGTGCCTCTCAAAGTTTGTTATCAGTATCTTAAAGATTTTCCCTAAGATTCCCCATATTTTCTTCCCTTTCAGTTGCGAAAAGGGTACCTCACCGTATGGACGATGGCAGTCCGAAATCTCCAATAGGGATTATTCTCTTCCCCAAAATGATTGAGTTGCAACCAGGGCTGCGGAGTCGGACCAATGTTTGAGAAAAAGAGTCGGAGTCGAATCGCTAAAAAACAAGCCGACTCCGACACTAGATTTTTTTGTTAGACATCTTAAAAATGAAACAAGTGGGTAAGTGTGATCACAGATCATACAGAGGGTTTCGTTTAATATCCTTTCAAAACACTTTATCCTTTTGAAAAATCTGTTAGTTCCACATTTCACAACCAGGGGGCGCACTTGATTCTAAACAAACCTCTATCCGAACGAAAATACGTTTTACATACTATCCGCAGATATATTAGTCGAGGGGATTGGGCCGATAGCACCCGAGATAAGAAGGCGCCCTGGCGGTAAAAAGTGGGACTAAAATATGTAAGGCTATGGTGCATAATATGAAAGAATGGTCAAAGGGGTGTCGGCAAAAGTTGGAAAAGTACTCCCCGGGTGAAAAGGGCGGAGGTTAGAAAAATTGCTTAAAATACCCAAGTCCCGGAGGAGTAAATAACATAAGACTTTTTGAAAATTTTATGATTTTCCGTATGGTCTGAGTCATTCAGCTATACGTATGCAAAAATTCATGTCTCCAACTTAATTAAAGGCTCTCTTAGAAAGAATTGCTTAAAATACATATGTGGTAGCTCAAAGGGTTAAACGTAAGACTTTTTCAAGATTTCATGATTTGTCGTCTGACCTCAGGTGTTCTGCAATAAGTATGCAAAATTTCAAATCTCCAATTTTATTAGGGTCTCAATTAGAAAGAATTGCTTAAAGTACACATGCTGGAGTTGAAAGGGTTAAACATAAAACTTTTTCAAAATTTATTATTTGACGTCTGATCTGAATTGTTGAGCTATAAGTATGCAAAATTTCACGCCTCCAACATAATTAGGGGCTCACTTAGAAAGAATTGTTTAAAATACACATGTGGGACCGCAAAGGGTTAAACGTACGACATTTTCAAAATTTTATGATTTGTCGTATGATGTGAGGTGTTCAGCTATAAGTACCCAAAATTTCATGTCTCCAACATGTATAGTTTCTGAGAACGGGCTCTGTGACGGACAGACAGATGAGCGAGACGAATAGGGTTTCGTCAGATGAACGAAACCCTAATTAAACTAATTATATGCAATTTGAAATCTGTAAAATGAATTGTTATTGTTATTTGTGGACTATATCAGGCTACTCAAGTTAAAGATGACCGATTTACTGCAGTGTACAAAGTAGATACAAGGGTAGGTAGGTATTGCCCATATACAGAGTAGATGAAAACTGTTTTAATTCATAACTGTAGTAGATATTTTACATTTCCTTCTATATATAAAAAAAAAAGTTTTGATTTGGAAATGGACCAATGAAAATCTGCGTAGATATTCCGGGTAGATCGGCATCCAATTTGAATGCTTAAGCATGGCCTTTCATCGTTAATACTAAAAAAACTGTTGCATACAAAAAATATGAAAATCGGCGGTATTATAGAGAAATGTTTGATAAACACGCTGATGCAGACAGTTTTCACATCGAAGAATTATTTTAAGATATTTAATGCTAAAGTGGTACAAAATCGTTCTATTAAAAAAGTTTTATTTGAGCAAAAGCTATACATGAGAATTTAATCATTTTTAGATCATTTTATACATAAGTTCTCGGTGTGCATATTGCATTTATTTTTCTTATTAGACCCATTTTTTTGAGGTTTTATTTCTATTTTAAATTCAAATTTTCAGCATTTCGAGAGATATTTTTTACAAAATTTAGAAAATGTTATTAATTTAAACTGTTGCCAATTGTATAAAAAAGCGCAAACAATAACGTTTACTTCAAATTAAAAATTTATTTACACGTGACTATTACAAACAGAAAAAAAAAAAAACTTTAAAATTAGAATTAAATGATTGCATGTTAATAGCAGGAAAATTACGTCATAAGAACCATATTTACACTTGAGTTTGAGAAACAAAATCTTAAAATAAAAAAAATCATTATTATGCATTAAAACTTGTAAATGGAGGAAATTACGTCATATTTAAAATGCCCCAAAAATATGGCAAAACAGTTTAAATTGAAAAATATATTTGCGTGAGATATTTTGAGATAATCTTTTCAACTATTATCGTGAATTCAAAGACAGCGCAAATAATATTCCCTTCTAACAGCAAAAGTATTTTCACGTGAATATTAGTAAGAGAAATAAAACTTTGGTGTAAATTACGTCAGATTTGAAACAATACATTTAAAATGAATTATTTAAAAGAACTATCTTATAGCGCAGTTAAAAAATACCGGGAGGCAATGACACTGTTTACTTAATTCATTTTACATTAGCTTATTTTCCAATGTTTAACTAATTTTTTTAATTAAATACGAAAACAGCCATTGTATCTATTAACAGCAGCAGATTTGGTCTTAAAAGTCCCAATCCGAGGAAAACGAATGGAAACCTGTTTACAGAGAGATCGCTACTGTTTTTTTTTTTTTTTAATTTTAATTCAATATTTTTAAAGCCGATCAAATTAGCGTGCTTTTTGGATTTTGGTGTGCCTGAACGGGGGTTGGCGAGCGTAGCTCGTAGGGGACAGAGCCCCCTAGAAGTATATAAATAAGTACTTCCCTCATATTTTTGGGGTTTGCGGATAGAACCAGAGGTACAAAGGTCTGGAAGGACCCAAAGCCCGGAAAATGAAGGGAATTTTTCAAACATGCCGTGTAAGTAGAAATAAGACATTTTATGTTAATGGGCCATTAATGACTGTTAAAATGTTATTTTAATGACTATTGAAGAGATTTGGAATCGAACAGTGTTTTCCATTTTTTTTTAAATAAATTAATAAAATATAAGAGATTCTTGTTACGAGACTGCAGGTTTTTATCCTTTCCCGTGCTATCGTTTCTGAAAATTCGATTAAAAACTTTAATTTTGACAGTATTTTCTCAAAGATATGTTGCCTTTATCAAAAAATGGATAACGTAATAACGTAAAGTTTCTGAATAAGAACACCGGCACCAATCTTATGCGTTTCCGAAAAGAAATGAATTCAGAAATGTATCAGAAAGTAGCTCCTTTGGTATTTGAGAAAAGCCTTATTAAATGACAAAGAAATATTTTTAGAAATCTGCTTTTTGTTATACAGATTCAAAAGTTTACATGTTTTTAACCCACCATTTTTCCATTTATTCTGAACTACATTATTTTTTTAATGAATCCTTATTTAAATGTTGAAACATCTAATACTCTATAAGTAATTATTAATGTTGCTATTCTGTATTCTCTGTCTTGCGAATACATACTAATTTTAAAATATACTGTAAAATTATCCCATAAATATGCATGCAGTATGCATTCAGATTCTCTAAAAGAATCTTAATTGTATGTTTAGAAAAACCTAGATTTTTTTTGTAGGAATTGAGTCATTTAATTGATTTTTCCACGGCCTCGGCCGAGCCTGATTTCACTGATTTTGTACGGTCCGGGTCATGAACTGTGAAAATATAAATGAACCGGGCCAGGCCCGGAAATTACGACCCGTGCAGGCCTCTAAAAAAGATAATCAATGCAGAAATAGTGAGATTTGAGCTTTATTTTTCTTATATTCTATCATTATTTAAATCAACAGGCAACATTAGTACCCCATCCCGAGTACTAGTGCAGTCATCCCGGAGTCGGAATAGGAATCGGAGTCAGAGTCGATAAAATATCCCGGAGTCGGAGTCGTCCATTTTTCGCACCGACTCCACAGCTCTGGTTGCAACACCACGTGTATACACATTCATATACATTTTTAAATCATTCCCCAATGATTATAAAAAACATGAAAAAAATGAAAAAAAGCTTCCACTTTTTAATTATAAATTGTATGAGGTTTTTTTAAATTAAATACATAGTAGATTTTTTTATTTTTAAATTAATAGAGTGCTTGTCTGAAAATTATAAAAATTTAAATTAAAAATTAAATTTTTCAATATTTTGTCTTTTTTACTTAGTTGAACAATTTTAGAGGTAAATAGAAATAAATGTTAATACTAAGTATAACAGCCTGCTGCAATAGACCAACAAAAAAATTACAAATCCATCTAATTTTATACGTTATGTTACATATATTTTTTTTTCGAATATTAATTACGGAATACATAAAATATTTTTAAAAATATGATAAAAAATATTATACTATGTAACATTTGAAAAAATTAACAGAAAAAGATTATTAGAAGCTTCAAATATCCGAATCCGAAATTGCAGCTCATTCCATTAAGTGGTTTTCGAGTTAAAATTAAAAGAAACTACAGGAATTGCAGTCTTGTTTACAACTATAACAAGTAAGAAAAATCATGCGTTAAGCATAGATTATGAAACACCTTCCAACACTTCCTGAATGCTATAACAAAACTTCATTATTTAGGGAAATAAGGTATATAAGAGAACTAAGTAAACATTTTTGAAAACGCATAAAACATTTGAAAAACTGATTTCAGCAGTTACCATCCATAGCAAATATGTATTCCAATTCTTTTGAACAACTGTGCATTTGATCTGCAGATTGATATATATGCTATATAATGGGGAAATTTAGTTTAGCAAGAAAACGAATAACAGGTTGAAATTTCTCTTTCAGAAATTCATACTAATAGATGGAAACATACTTGGCCTATAGTTAACCTAGTAACCTAGTACACGCCACTATTTAGCTAAAGTTTAATTCAAAGTAAAACACTCTTAAAACTACTGGAATCACATTTCCAGAAATTATCATTTATAGACGGTCATGTAACCAATTCTTTGCGTGACCCTGTATATAATTTTATATATGTTCTACAAACATTTCTTAGTAAACAAAATGCAGTTCAGCGTAAAAATGCATAACCCATTTAAAAACCACCTTTAAGCAATTTACAATCATAGTAACCATTACGAAATCTTTTGTGTAGCCCTGTATATGAATTTCAGCATTTATACACACCATATATAATGCATAAATATAGTGAAACATAAAAGCACATAACATAATTAAAAATGCATTTCCAGCAATCATTGCTACCTTACAGTACTTCGGATACAATATCGTATCTGAAATCTTTTCTGCGTCCCTGTAAGTGCTATGCACTTCTTATTATACATGAAATAAGTAGTAGTAAACCTCAGCGACGTCTATCAATTTCATTACACATGAAATAATTTAACATAATTAAAATATGCCGGAAAAAATTCCCTCCACCCGTATATCATTATGTAACGGAGATCTTTTGTGTGGCCCTGTAAATTATTATTATAATTATTCTTTGCACCGCATATTCTGAGGAATGCATATTTTAGCGCATTTGATAAATGCATATCAATTTTAATATGTTTGAAAGCATGTAACATCATTGAAAATCATTTTAAACAATTTTTCCCATAGGCCGTAATGTAACGGAAAACTTTTGACTGTCCCTGTAAATGAACTAAACATGCTACAAACTTCACTTGAAATAGGGTTCGTGCTATGGTAGAGGTCACTAACATACAAAAATTTCAGAACGATACGAGTATATTTACGGGAATTAGAGCGCGTACAGACGGCTAGACAAACCGAATGCATAAACACTTTTCAACTTTGTTATGGGAAGTGTTAAAAATGAATTTAACATTGACTTTGTGTTTGGTATTCTAGGGCATTTTTTTTAATTAATACAAATATAATGTCAATTTTGGGTGTTCATATTAAAAATTTCAATTTTGTATACGTGTGTTATTATTATTATTATTATTATTACTCTTGTATTATGTGTGATTTAAAATTTTGATACAGCCTTCCAAATATGCTCATTTTAAAATAAATAATTTCCCTGAAACTATAGTGCGAATTTCATGAAAATTCGTTTTTAGACTAATTAAGTGGTGTAGAATTTATTTATGGTGTCAGAATTGTGACTTGCTTAAAAAAACAAAACAAAAAACAAACAAAGATTGAGTTTGTTTTCATATACATACATATAGCCCCCTAAGCAAAATTTATATACATTATTTAACAGTAGAGTTTATTTCCGATAGTTTGGCACCAAGAACTTTCTGCTATGATAATTTATTGCTTAATTTGTGGGGGCTGTTTAATTTTTTTTTTTTTTTTTTTTTTTTACGACTGTACATTTATTATAAAGATTAATCCAGAATTTGAAAAAAATAACAAAGTAATTTCAATTTTTTTTATATATAAAATTCATTGCATTTTGCACTTTTTCTCTTAATGGAATTATTTCTAAATTTTCTTTTATTACATAAAAAATAACATAAGTTAACTTGACAAAGTTAATCAAGCTTCATTTCCCCTATAAAATCTTTGTCTTTTTAGCAATTTTTCTTCTTAACTTTTCTTTTTCTGATTAAAATATAACTTATTTACCGATATATATTTTGATATGAAAACCTTAAAAAACTTCAGATACGCCTAACTTTTAGATTTAAATGATTTGACATTAAATTAAAATGAACTTAATAAACAACAATAATACGAAGAATAATATTGTTTAAAAAATGTCAAAATCATAATTTAAGTGAGATAAATAATCTTAAATAAGTTTTTGTTTTTTTTTTTGTTTTTTTTTTTTTTTTTTTTTTTAGGATTTGTTTAGGCATATCTTCTGAAAATGTGGTGATCCCCTGAATTTAGTCTTTTTTATGAAGATTTTTTATTTTAAGAAAATATTACAAAGTTTGTAGCCCTTTTTTGAAAAAAAAATTTTTTTTTTCTAACTTTTCTTCTCTTTTGAGTTTTATGTCTCTGAATTATTTATATATATATATGAATTACCGGCGCTAGATTACAGACAATTTATCTTGTAACTCTCTATGTCTCTTTTTACCACTTTTTTGAATCTCCATGTTGTCCAGATTATATTATCTTTTTCTATGCGCAATAAAAACCGAGCGATAGTTAAAAGACATCAAAGATTAATTGTTGGCAACCTTGGTTTTTACTATAATCTTTGCTAAGCTTTTACTGATCAATCGATACCGAAAAGAAAGCGATAATCAAAACCGTACTTTCCGGATTCTCCGAAAACTCATCAATCAAGTACTCAATCAAGCACTTCCGTTAGGAAAGAACCTGAGCCCGAAAATCATTTAGAGTGGGAAATGTAAAGGATGATATAGGAGTCGCATAGTGCCAATGTTCAGTTCTGAATTTCAGCAAGATAAAAAAAATTCTAAATAAATACTATTGGCTATGTTCTCGCTATAAAACCTGCAACGCAAGAATTATATTAAAACTGAACCAAAGTTCGTTTCTAATTCTAGGCACAAAAACAGATAATCTTAATGGGTACAATATTTTCAACAATAATTTTTAAATAGAAATTTTACTAAATTATGTACAAATTAAAATCCAATCTTAAGTTGTAGATATAATATCTAAATTCGTAAAGATTGCATGCAAAAATATTCACTAATCTAAAATACATCTTTTGCACGCAATTAACAAAAAAAAAATGGTTTTTATCTTTCTGAGAAAAATATCTTTAAAAGTGTCTTTTAAATAATTGTTTGCAGTAAAATGGTGGACGCATTTTTTTAGTCATAACTTACGTAAAACTAGAAATATTTCTATGCAAAATGTTTTAAAATGCAACAAACTACTATAATGTTCTTTCATATATAATTTTTTGAAAAATCAATATTTTGGTGATTAAACAGCTCTAGTCTCTTAAAATTTCAAGATAATAAGAATTTGTTGCTAACAAAAAAATGCTTAATTTTCTTTTATAATCAGAAATATTTAAATTACATATACATATATATCAATCTTTTTGAAATATGAATCTACTCATTTTAAGGTAATATGATCTCTACAATATACAACTCTTTTTTTAAATAGTCTAGTGAATTTTCACGGGAAACAATATATATATATATAATATATATATGGTTATAATCTGTTGATTTTAATCCATGTACAGAAGAGCGCCAATTATCGGAACTCCAATCAACCGAACTTCCAACTATCCGAACAGCCTATTTCTCTCAAAAATGTTTTTAACCGAACTTACAGTCATCCGAACAGCCTATTTCTCCCAAAAAAATTTGTAACCGAACTCCCACTTATCCATTGGCTTGAAATAAAATTTTAAATGAAGAAAAAGCTGATAGTGGATCAGGAAATGAGGAATGTAAAACAATAAAGGAGATGGGAAGAAGGTATGAAGAAAATGAAATTAACGAGTGGTTAGAAACTCCCACTTATCCATTGGCTTGAAATAAAATTTTAAATGAATAAAAAGCTGATAGTGGATCAGGAAATGAGGAATGTAAAACAATAAAGGAGATGGGAAGAAGGTATGAAGAAAATGAAATTAACGAGTGGTTAGATAGTGAAGTAGTACATAACCCTGGATATCAGATTTTAAATGATGATGAGATTGTGGATGAGATTCATGATGAAAAAGAAATTGTAGATAATGAAAACGAATGCTCTGGAAATTACCAAGGTCCATCACATAATGAAGCATTTGAATATTTGGAAACAGCTATGAAATGGCTCGAACGGCAGAAGAACGTTCATCGTATTCAACTAACGTATTTAAGAAGAATTAGAAATAGGGCAGCATTGAAAAGAATTTCTTCGTTTAAGTAAGCAACAATCAAAAGCTTTTTTGCTTAAATTATAATCTCTGGAGTTGAGAAAATGATATGGAAAAAAAAAAATTTAATGGTAAACATATAAAAAATAAATAAATAAATAAATAAACGTGCCAGCACTAACTTGTGCTGCCAGACTTAAGATTAGATAAGGTATGAAGGTTTTAGTAAAGTCAGAAACATTCCTTAAATTATCTGTCCATTTATCCGAACTTTTGCTTATCCGAACCAGGGTCGGTCCCAACTTGTTCGGATAATCGGCGCTCTACAGTATTCAGTTTTAGATTTTATTTTGTGCAAACCGTTACATACAAAACTTTAAAAGGCAAATTAATTAAAATAATTAAAAAAAAACTTTAACTTATATGTTATATTTTTTTAAAACATGTCCTTCTGAAAAATTTGTTGATGCACATTTTCATTAATTACGTCAAAATTTAATGTCTAAACTCATCAATCAGTACAATACTTATGTAAACAATATGCTTTCTGTGAATCTTAATGTGCTAAAGTTCTGTCCATTATGGACATTTTGAGACGAAAATTTTGCTAAATATATAAGATTTCTACACATTTGCTTGTAGTAGCCCCTAAGGTGTCTTTAACCTCTTAATTCTCTCGCCCGTGATATTCACGGGCTGTGTCTTTTATTCAGTTTGTTTAATCCCCACCAGTTTTATAAAACAGTGTAATTGGTTTTATTATGGTATCATTTCACCTGCTATTAAATAAGGTGAATATTTCTTTTTCAAAAAAAAAAAAAAAAAAATGTGCCAATAAGCAATTTGAATTTTTAAACTGTAATTTAATGCGACAGTTAAGGGGTTAATCTGAAGACCGTGAGCCGACGCATTACCACTAATTCAATATCTAAAAATTGTCTTATTTAATAGCAGAAACTTTGCAATTAAATAAGGCGATAAAGAGTTCATAAATATTACCTTTTGAAATTTGTGGGGGAAACCGACGATATATGCACAAATTAAATAAATTCATGAAAATAAAAAACACAGATTTTTCGGGATGCTTTGAAAGATAAAAGTATTCATTATGTAAAATATTTGAAAGATATTTTTTTCTTTTTTACTCAGAGTGCAACATTCAAAGACAAAATATTATAAATAATAAAATATATATAAACTCGTATTGAAATATTATTAAATTTAATAATTTTTTAATTTATAAAATACTTATATTTTTATAATACTTTCATACTAGATTAATTTTTTTATATCTGAAAAAAAAACCCTCAAATAGAAAAAAAAGTATTTTTTCATACTGGAAAAGCAACCAGTACAACTAAAAAAATAAAAATAAACTCCAAATTTGATTTTAATACTTTTAATAAGAATGTCAACGATTTTAATCAGACAATTAAAATTAATGATTAAATCGTGTTTAAAAATTAAAGATTTTTAAAACGGTATAAAAAAGCATTGAAATATAAAGTGAACCTAATTTGTAAAGTTTCTATGGATATTTTGCCTTAATGAATAACCGAAAAATGCTTTAAATACATGTTTTAGCTTAAATGATTATGTTTATAAAAAATTAAATATGATAAGTTTGTAAAAAGCAAGTTCTTATCTGGCGTAAAAATCATTCAATTTAAAAAAGATATTTAAATCTAATGCTGCTATTTTGTGGATTTCAAATATAACTTCAAATATAAAATTGGTCATTCTCATATTTACTTTGTGTGCATAATTTAATGGTTTCCACCCATTTTCATAATTTGTTTTGATTAGCAAGCATATACCTGCGTGTAAGTTTTCATTTATGGTGTTAACAGTAATTTTTATAAGTTGAAATGCAAAAATTCTTGCCATGATATTTGTTTGATTTGTTATTTGTGTTAACTGATGAAATTACTTATGTGAAGTTTTTATTATTTCTGTAATTATATTAATTATAATTTTATTAATCAAAACGTAAAATGTGTAATGTTCTAACTAGACAAATTATTGCTTAATAACTATTAATTTAAATAGTATTAACAATTTTATATTAAATTAAGTTATTAATAATTTTAATAAATATAAATATCTGCAGTATTTAATATAGGGTTACATAATTATTACAAAATTTTAACATACATAATGGTATTACTAGCTGATAAAATAACTAATTTGCTGATTTAATCTTTTGGTACTAATAATAGTTTTATTAATTAAAGCATAAAAACATAGATTATGACACATGTTTAGGAAAAAAACCTGACAACTGTATAACCTCCTGAATGAAATTTTAAGATGCATTACGCAATCTCATTTTTTTTTTCTTTCGGAATTATAATCAAGATTTTTTTCTTTACTTGCGTGTTGATACTCAGATCTCAAATTCTTTGACTTTGAAACCCATACCATTAACCAAAATTTATCCCTAGAAGGTCTTGGCTGCATTACAATATTTTGTTCACAATAGAATGTTTCCAGCTCACATAAATAAACAATATCAGAATCACATTTTTTTATTTAAATAATAATAATAATAATACATTATTATTATTATTCAGAAGCAGAGCTAACACAATAACGTTTCCGAAAAAATAATTATATTGCTTGCAATTTTTATTTGACAACAACAAATATCTGTATCTCACAAATAATACATTTGAATTTCATGATAATTGGATTAATCGTATATATAATAGATTACCGAAGGGGAAAAGAAAGGATGTAACAGTGTGCTGCTACAAGAAAATCGAAAATGGTTTGCCTATATTTTAATATTTTATATTTCTATTTAAAATCTTTAGATGAAAAGTGTTATAATAAACAGTAATGCTGTAAAAAAAAAAAAAAAAAAAAAAAAAAAAAAAAAAAATAATAATAATAATAATAATAATAATTGTAAGCAAATTTATAGACGTTAGAAAAAAACTTGCCCACAAATTTATTTTCTAATAGAGTAAAGCGTGTCTGTAACGGAATCTCACTTTAAACGGGAAAAATCATGTTCTTGCCAAAAAAATACCATGCAATTATACCACTTCAGACGTAAAAAACCTGTGTAAAACTGAATTATTTACTGATAAATTAAGTTTTCGTCTTAGCAGATATTTCTTTATCATACTTGTGGTGGCATTCGAATTATTAACGGGGCCGGCTGTCTCTGTCTACGGTCCTGTTTCGGCATAGTATGTCCTTGAAAGCCAAGTATGCAAAATAAGCGAGATATTATTTTTATATTACACACTAAATCTTTCCTACATATTTCTTCAAGGCCGTATACTAATTCACAGCAACATCAAAATATGCACGTAAAAAGGGGGGGGGGGGACACATATACAGGAGTCGGATAATCAGCTGTCGACGAACCTAAAAATATTCTTATAGCATCGAATATGTGACCCCTCTGCTGTGAGATCAACATGACGTTTGGGGGCATATATACAGGGGTCGGATATCCAACTCTCTCACCAAAAGTAAAAGCCTTAGCATTGGATATCTGACCCCTTGATATGTATCCCCTTTGCTCTGACGTCAAAATGGCGTATTGGGACAGATATACAGGGGTCGGATATCCAAATCTCTCTCCAAAAGTAAAAGTCCTAGCATTGGATATGTGCCCCCTTGATATGTGTCCCCTTCTGCTCTGACGTCAAAATTACGTATGGGGGCATATATACAGGGGTTGGATATACACCCTTCGACGAAAGGAAAATTCCCTAGGACTGGATATGTGTCCCCTTCAGCTGTGACGTCCTATGGGGGCATATATACAGGGGGTGGATATACAGCTATCGACGAAAATAAAATGCTCTGTATTGGATATGTGCCCCCATCTGCTATGGGGACATATATACAGGGGTCGGATATACACCCTTCGACGACAGTGAAATTCTGCAGCACTGGATATGTGCCCCCTTCTATCTGTGACGTCAAAATGACGTATGGGGGCAGATATACAAGGGGTAGATATCAGCGTCCCCTGTCTGCCTAGTCTCTCTGCTATTAATCTGTTTCCTACTACTCCTGCGTTTCTGTGAGGCAAAAAAAATATAAAGACACTACCTAAGCATCTAAAGGCACCTACTTCACTTAAAGGCACCTAGTTCACCAACTACATTTAGTTTCCCTACCCGTTTATCCTAGTCAAAAATAGCGAAAACAAAATTCAGTAAATTAATTAATTAAAATAAGGAATCAATAGCAGCATTCACATTTCTAATACTGTGGCCTACTGTTGTAAATCATGCTACTGTAATTTTATGTTATTAATTTTTTTTTTAAGTGGCGGTTGGTAGAAACATTGATTTTTATTATATTTAGTGCTGTAACATAAAATTACCTTAAAGCAAGAAAATTAAAACGATAAAATTTTCTCAGTAAATACGGAAAACTTTGTAAAATTTTCAGCGCTGTTGAACCCAAAGAATACAAAGTAGAGGCTTCACTTTTCAGCCCGACTATGTACAATTACACAAATACGAATAATTTCATAGCCAAACTTCAAAAGCTAAATTTTCAAAGCTCACAAAATGCGTAAGTTCTAAGAATACTGATGCTGGTAAACAGCAAACTGAAATATTATTTTCGTATATAATAAGCTGATTATTTTTTACAAGTAACAATCGAAACAGCAATGTATTATCAATTATCATAGAAGAGGAAAACAAAACCACACCATGCCATGCAATTTGATCACCGTTTGTCATAGAAGAATAAGAAAAGTGTCATTCACCTAGACATAACGTTTTCTTTTCAATATTGGATGTATATATTTTGCATGAGGCATCGTCTACTTATAAAAAATTCTTGATTTTTTTCTTTTATTATGACGCTTTGAGTAGCTTGTATTAAATTATCCTTTTTATGCTTTTGTTTTTATAGAGTTAGTAGGGGTCTCTGTCACCTGCGCCTTTTATGCGCCAATCTCCGGACTATTTTTGGTCTGTCTGTTTCTGTCTCCCTCTGTCTGTCTGGCATATGTTATGTCGGTTGTCTGTTTATTGTCTCACTGTGTACACTCTCTCGGCTGTCTGTATGCTTTCCGCCTGCTGTTTGTTATATGTCTGCTATCTTCTGTCTATCTATAAGCTCTCTGTCTGTCTGCCTAGACTCTCTGCTGTCAGTCTGTTTCCACTGTGCTTTCTAACTGGATTCTGTCTGCTGTCTGTCTTCTTCATCATCTGATCATCTTCTGTTGCCATTCGCAAAATATCTTCACCGTTACGCACAGGTAATTTTGTCCTTTGTAATATAGATAGGATAGATATAAGAAACTGCTTTCAGAGTGTACCATAAATTTAGAGCTATAAATTTAAGATAAAACATTGAAAAAATACTAGGATCATAAAATTTATAAGTCGAAAAATTGCATTAAAAAATACCATAAAATAAACTAACATGTTATAAAAGAAAATTTTACACAACTTTTCCAGTTACTTTGAGTGCATGAACTTGAACATAATAACAAATCACGCCCCCCTTAGATAGCAAAAAGTAAAATGTTCTGTTCTCCAAAACAACTGACAGAAAATAGTCACATTTTTCACAAAACTGATTCCTTTATGTAAAAGTTAATGTGATTCATGAGTCATAATTTTTTAAGTGAATTTATTAATAACTTATGTAATTTAAACTATAATTTTGAATGAAAAAAAACGACATTTAAAACATTCATTTAAGTCGGATGTTTATCACATGAATTTATAATTAGCATCCTCAAATTTTGAATGTCTTCTAACTGTAAAAAGACTTAAGACAAAACCCATAAACTTCTTAGTTTTTCGCGATGATTTGATGCAAGGAGCTCAAATAAAATTTAGATATGTGAAGTTACCTTAAAAAAAAAAAAAAAAAAAAAAAAAAAAAAACTGGTACAGTTTTTATTATGTAAATGGCCCCTTATGCAAATATGTTATGCTACTTATACAACAATAGTCTAAGTGAAGACATTCCCAGATGATTGGTACCATTTATTTTCGTTTACTACAAAAAAGTGCTTAAAATGGCACGTTTTTTATGATTGTACTTATTCATTCTCAAATGTTTATTAAAATACCTACATGAATTCAGTTTCAAAAAATAATGTCCGGTCATAATACAAACATTTTTGTGTACAATGAAAATTAAAATTAAAATCAATCTGTTTATATCATATATAACACTGGAAAACACACATTTTGTTGACTTAGATCTAGCACTTGTTTTTGGCTAATTATTGGCATCTAAATCGAAAAATGACCCCAGTTTCTTTTTATCGTGTCAACTTTTTAAGCTACAGAATACCCCAAAAATCATACTTAATGTGGATACAAAGAAAATATAAAAAAAAATTTGTACCAAATATATTATTCACTAAATGGCTGTATATACTTACTACAGTCACACCTCGTTATCCCGACACTCTAAGGACCAGAACAAAGTGTCGTCATAAGCGGGGTGTGGTGGTAACCGGAGTTTAAGAAAAATGTTTATAAAAAGCTGTATTTTTAAGTAATTTAAGACAATTTCAAATTCATAACTGTTCTTGCAGTTTTAAGCAATAAAACATTATTATTGAACAAAATAAACACAAAAACAAAATTGAAAAGAATAAAAAACAGATTTATGGTGACATGTTTTTTTATTGTTACATGAAATATTGATGATTAAGGTTTGCTTCCTACAATTCTTTTTTCAATATTGTACAATGAATTGTAATCAATATTCGTTGTTTCAGAAATGGACGCTAGATAATTTCTGATCGTCTCAATGCAATGCAATGCTTCGGTTTTAGTCGGATGAAAAATGCCTTGTAACCAAAAGAAAGCGCCACCTGACCAGAACAAAAAGACCGCCAGTAGACTGATACGTCTATCTGGAGCTTAATTGGGTCATTCATAGGGTTTATTTATTCAGATAAAGGATTGAAGTAAAATTTCTGATTTATTTCAATGGGTATTTTAGACACTTTTGTGAAAAGTTTAGCTAAGACATTTCTTACCGCTTAATTTCCGTGCTTATAACATGGATTATGAAAAATGGATAATTTTCCTAAACCGTCGGGATATCCGGAGTTGAAAATTATACAACGACGTAAAATTCGGAGTTTATTAGGTAGCTTTCATTACAAAAAGCTACCTATTGCAGCCGTTCGGAGGAAAGCGATTTCAAAAAATTTTGGTATATTTTCATCGATCAAGACCCCCAGACCCCGAAACCACCCTCCGTTCAAAATTGATATATATATATATATATATATATATATATCTGACATATGTCACACTGTAACTCTCGTATTTATGAACCGATTTGGATGTAATTCGGTGTGTACATAGTACACACGAATGTCTCGACCGAGTTCGTTGGCCAGCTTCATCCGCTATTTTGTTTCAAAATGGCGGCCATTTAAAATTTTTTTAAAAATTTAAAATTTGAAATGTGGTACCAAAAAATTGAAAATGGAAAAATATTTTTTTCTTATGTATTTGATCTTTATACAAAGACTCCGGAGCAGTTTTTGTTTCGTCTATATCTTAAAAAATGGCTGAGTTATAGCATTTTGAATTTCTAGCGTGGCTGACATTTTGAAACGTCCTGAATTTTGTCACGCGATAAAAGGCGTATTTATGAACCGATTTGGATCTAACTTCGTTTATACATAGTACATACCAATGTCTCGACCGAGTTCGTTGGCCAGCAACATCCGCCATCTTGTTTAAAAATGGCGGCCATTTAAATTTTTAAGAAAAATTTAAATTTGAAATGTGGTACCAAAAAACTGAAAATTGAAAAAATACTTTTTTCTTATATGTTTGACCTTGATGAAAAGATTCGGGAGCAGTTTTGTTTCGTCTATATCTTAAAAAATGGCTGAGTTATAGCATTTTGAATTTCTAGCGTGGCTGACATTTTGAAGCGTCCTGATTTTTGTCACGTGATAACAGATGTATTTATGAACCGATTTGGATGTAATTCGGTGTGTACATAGTACACACCAATGTCTCGTCCGAGTTCGTTGGCCAGCTTCATCCGCCATCTTGTTTCAAAATGGCGGCCATTTAAAAAAATTTTAAAAATTTAAAATTTAAAATGAGATACCAAAAAATTGGAAAATGAAAAAGATTTTCTTTGTATGTGTTTGACCTTAATACGGAGATTCCGGAACAGGTTTTGTTTCGTCTATATCTAAAAAAATGGCTGAGTTATAGCATTTTGAATTTCTATTGTGGCTGACATTTTAAAACGACCTGATTTTTGTCACGCGATAACAGGCGTATTTATGAACCGATTTGGATGTAACTTGGTCTGTACATAGTACATGTCTCGACCGAGTTCGTTGGCCAGCTTCATTCGCCATCTTGTTTCAAAAGGGTTGCCATTTAAAAAAAAAAAAAGTAATTTAAAATTTAAAATGAAGTATTAGAAAATTGGAAAATGAAAAAAAAAAATTGTGTGTTCGGCCTTGATACAAAGATTCTGGAGCAGTTTTTGTTTCTGAAAATTTGTTTTTTTGTTTATATCTTAAAAAATAGTTGAATTATAGCACTTGAAATTTCTAGCATGGCTAACACTTTGAAACGATCTTGTATTTGTCACGCGATAACACACGTATTCGCCTATTTCGATGGAAGAAGACATGTGGATAGTATACATCAATATCTCAACCAAGTTCGCTGGCCAGCTTCATCAGCCATCTTGTTTCAAAATGGAGGCCATTAAATTTAAAAAAATTATATTTAAAGTGAGGTGCAAAAAAAATAGAAATTGAAAAAGGTTTCTTTCTTAAGTATTTGACCTTGATATAAGCATTCACATTTTTTGTTTGTCTTTATCTTAAAAAATGGCTCAGATATAGCAGTTTCAATTTCTAACGTGGGTGACATTTTGAAAAATCTTATTTTCTGCCTGCGACAGCACTCGTATATATCAACCGATTCCGATGTGAGTGAGCATGTGCACAGCAATTACTAAGGTCTCGACCAAGTTCACTGGTTAGCCTCATCCACCATGTTGTCTTAAAATGCCAGGAACTTTAAGAAATCGCCGAATTTGGCAGCCAAATATAAGTTACTGTAAATAAAAGCAGCCTGGATAAAGCTGACTAATTTCGCGAAATTCTCATTCATAATGATTTGGTATTGATAAAAATTAGTATTGAATCTCCTATATTCGGTTTCCACTAAATTGAGCTTCGTGTGTTTGAATAATATAAGTTGGCTTTTTAAAATAAGGAAAATGAAAGCTACCTCCTCCTCCCGGCACTGGCCGGAAGGACTTTTTACATTAAGGTCATATACAGAAAATCGGGACTTTGAAAAACTTACGTGATAAGCGGAGTGACGTAAAAACCGGGTGTCGGGATAACGAGGTCCGACTGTATAAGCTACATTCTGTTCATACAAGTAGTAAAATCCTTTTACAAAACAAAAGAAGTTCATATTATGGTAAAAATTTTCGCTTGTAGCTTTTTCTGGAGTGTCCAATTTGTGGACAATCTCTCTTGATGCGCCAACAAAAGTCAGCCATCTTATGTTTATCCCATCTACTTTGATAGCGTTCACCCATGACCAACTTGGTGAAATCGTTCACCCTGCTTATCACTGACCGCACAAGATTTTTCGGTAAGATATCAGGATGGCTGTGCAGAAAATGAAGTTTGATGCTCATGTTGCAATCAAGCATTTTGAAACTCTCTAAAACTTGCTGTACAATTTCGGTGTAATTTTGTACTCCCGTATTTCCAAAAAAGTCTTTGACAAGGTTTTTTAATGCCAATCAAGAGTTCTTTTGGAGTTCTGTCATTGTTTCGATGAAATGTT
This sequence comes from Maratus speciosus, assembly GCA_963932465.1. Taxonomy (NCBI): domain Eukaryota; kingdom Metazoa; phylum Arthropoda; class Arachnida; order Araneae; family Salticidae; genus Maratus; species Maratus speciosus. The sequence continues at coordinate 301,563,943 of OZ010796.1, read as the reverse complement.
CATTTCTAATGAGCTGCCGAATCTGAGGACCGTCAAATACACATGCCTTTATCTTTTCAAAAGACAGGTTTGGAAATTTCGAAGTAAAATACTTGAAACAGTCTCCTTCTGTTGACAAAACTTTCACGAACTACTTCATAAGACCCAGTTTTATATGCAGAGGTGGAAATATGATGTTCTTTCTGTTGACAAGTGGATTTAAAATGTTTGGATCACCAGTATTGAGGTCAGATCTTGGAGGCCAATTCGACTGGAATCAATGCTTCTCAGGAGCTCTCCTGTCCCCACATACACAAAAAACAGGGATGCTTGGTATAACCTCGTTGATGGCCTAGAAGGAAGCAGACAGTTTTAAGATCAACACAGACGATCCATTCGTGCATGTGATATTGCAATAAATCAATGCTTCTCTTTATGTCCTCATATTCTTCGCGCAAATAAACTGAATGGCCTATTCGGACTGCTCCAAATAAATTTTCTTTGTGAAGGAGCACGCACTTCAAGCTCCTCTCTGAGCTATCGATGAACAGTCGTCATTCAGTTACGGTATAGGATGGAATTTCCAACTCCTCCACTAAACCATGTACGGTATGGTAATAAACAAATCCACCGTCACTTCGAAAGTATTGAAGAAATACACTTTCTCTTGATCGAAAGTAGGATATCTTAGTTACCTTTTAAAGCAAATTTTTCTCGTGCAGTCTTCATTCTAAGAGTTCTGAAGTTTCCTATGACTCCATCCCGATTCAGCGTACACTGTCAAAAAAAATCTGTAGTACTACTAGAGAATCGCTAGGCAACTGGGATTCCATGAACTTTTCTAGTAACCAATACAGCTTTTTCTTAAGTAACATTACTGCATTAATCTGAGTAAATATACATTGACTTCCTTAGTGAACATACTAAGAAATCGTCAGTAGTCATTACAGGTGCTTTTTTAGTACGTATACTAAGAAATGATTAGTAGTATTACAGATACTTCTCCTGTATCCTTTACTAAGAAATGGTTAGTAGTATTACAGATATTTCTCATGCATCTTCACTAAGAAATTGTTAGTAGCCGTTACAGGTGTTTTTTTTTTAGTATGTTTATTAAGAAATGGTTAGTACTATTACAGATATTTCGCTTGTATTTTCACGAAGAAATTGTTAGTAGCTGTTACAGGTGTTTTTTAGTATGTTAATTAAGAAATGGTTAGTATTATTACAGATATTTCTCTTGTATCTTCACTAAGAAATTGTTAGCAGCCGTTACAGGTCTTTTTTAGTATGTTTACTAAGAAGTCTTAAATAGCATTAGAAGCCAAGAAATTGTAGATTACTACACTTTCTTGGTTTGTAATGCTATTTAAGACTTCTTAGTAAACATACTAAAAAAGAACTGTACAGGTACTTTTCCCATAATTTATACTAGATTTTTAAATGAGATATAATTTTAACTTTCAAGAGGTAAATTAATACTAGTTAGTGCAGTTTAAAATAAGAAACATTCGATAAATATTAAGTCAAATATTCTGCAGTAATTTCTGTATGTCTTTCATAATATTTTATGCTACAAAATTATAATATATATATCAATAATAATTAAACATTTTTTTTTTTTTTTACACAGAATATAGAGGCACCCTTTAAATATAACTTCCATTTGAGTTTTTTATTCCTGTTAAATTTAAATTTTGAAATATAAAGATTTAAATATGTAATAAGTGCATCTATATTTAGTATACAAATATTTTAATGTTAATAATTATATTTATACAAAATTATTTTTGTAGCATAAAGTTTTGAAAAAAGACAAATATTTGGCTTACTATATTTCTTATTCTTTTTAACTGCTCTAAGTAGCATTCTCGATGTATCTGTTGAAAATTAAAATTCTGTCCCATTTAAAACAAAAGTGTACATTCATTTAGATTACCTGAAGCATTTCTTCAAGTGTACTTTAACAATTAAAAACAAAACAAGAAAGTCATGTTAAATATAAACTTAAGACTTTTTCAAATGACATATTTTCTCCTTTACAAACAATTACTAAGCTTTTTCAGGCTGCCCTGCTTCACTGGTCTTGTTTGAAAATATTTTAAAATACACTTTGTTAAACTCATTAGTGGAATTTTTTATGCTGAGATTATGAGAATGTATTGCAAAGAGAGATTCGTGTTTTCCTTAAATAATTTTGTGTATTTTTATACAAAATTTGCAAAATATTTTTCAAATTACATTATTTGTGATAAAACTTGCATTTATCTTCCAATAAACTATCATGAATGCAAAATACCTAACCACACAGAAAAAGAAAATCATTTGTGCCAAAAAATATTCCCCAAAATAAAATTTATTACACTGTAAAAGAACAAATGTTTCATATTTCTAGAAAGATATAATAACCACGAACAAAAATATATACAATAACTTCTTCTTAGTTACCCATCATTATGAAAAGTGTTTATTTTTAGAAACCTCAGAAACCAATATATTTTTACGATTTCAAGAAGCAGTCATATAAAAAGTAAAGTTTCTCTGCTGCCACTGATTTTCGGGAATGTTCCAGAGTAGTTATTATATGCTGTACACTGTTAAAAATAAAGTGTGGAGAAAAGTCCACCGCCCCCCTGTATTGAATTTGGAATAGCATTCTTTTATGATCTGTAGACTTAAATTATTATTTTCCTTTTGATTTTGTTGGTTATTTCTAGACTTTTGAAGAGTAAAATTCACATTTCCTGCCCAAAACTAAAAAATGACTAATGAATTTATTTAGAAATTAGCATCAAATAAAATCTTTTACTTAAGTTCCTTGAAATCTATGTAATAAACCATGCATACATATTTTTTTATTGAAAATTAATTAAACACATTATATTACTATCTATATTATAAAGCATGTCTGTGAATAATGCTGACACACATCGACAGTGGTAATAAATTTAAGCAATTCATTTCTCTTCTTCCTCAAATTTAACTACTAACCATCATATATTTTCATTTTTACACCATGAAATAAGGCAAATAAAACTTAAAATACAATAGGTTATTTGAAAACTATTTCAATTTACTGCTTTTTCAAATAATTTTCAAGCACAATTCATTTAAAAATCAAACTCTATCATATGCAGATAGATTAACTCATTTGCACGTTTCAATACAAATAAAAGAAAATTTCAGGTATCGAGATTTTGTATGTTACATAATCGTAAAAGTTGTGAATTTGAGAATGAAATATATTTATTTCAAGGTTCCAGAAAAAATACCAAAAGCTTTGACATTTTAATACAAACAAATTATTTTTATTAAAAAGTAATATATTTGTTTACTCTATTAGACTTATTAACAGGGCTGCCACAGTCAACCATTTTTTTTTTAAATTTTGTTTATATTCTTTTAATCAATATTTCTAAACAATAATAATATACAATTACTTTTAAATAGTGGTAGAATAAAAAAAAAAATAGTTGTCAATGGCAGCCCAGCGTTAGCGGAAATAAAAATGGTCACATACACAATAAGAAAGCAACACAATTAATTAGGTTTGCGGTATGGCGCTCCATTTATTGAAAGTACAAATTATATATGTTTAAAAATATATATGCTTAATATTTAATAACATAATCACATTTTACATAGAAAGTTTTTTCCCAGACAGTTTTGTGAGGCTGCTGAACACCGTCTGCCCTTTGGTTTTGCATTGAAATTATAGGCAGGATTCCCAAGCTTGGTACACATTGTATCAAGAATCTAAGTCGACAAAATGGAATTGTTCCAAGCATCTGGTTAATATTTGCACTTGTTTTGATAATGAAAAGATGAAATTTTTAAAATATAAAATTGATACTTGTGCAGACATAAGATAATTTTAATGAAATATGCAGAAATATAAACAAAATAATAAAGTTGAAAAACACTTTTGATTCCACAGTTCGAGTAAAAACAAGAAAAGAAAGGAAAAAAAATAAAAATTTTCAATATTGGCATGAATTTCGGGTTCCATGAGCTTGAAAATTTTAAATTTGCCAATTAGCATGTGTTTTGCAAACCCGAAAAATCTGACAGAAATTAAGAAAATAAAAACCAAAATGTTGCTATTTCAAGGCATTTTTTGGTACCTTGAATTTGTATGTATTGGGGGGAAATGGGAGGTATTTTATGGTTTATGTTTTGAAATTTGATAATTATGAGTTTAAAGAGTGAAGATTTTGCAATTTTGCTGATCGCAGAACTTGCAGACTCTTAAAAAGGAGAAATTTATAATATGAAAATTACTCCTGGTATATCAGAAGGTAATTTTGGAAGGGGTATGGTAGTATTTAGGTTATCAAAATTCATATTTACTACAAAGTAACAAATAGGAAATATTCTTTTTTTTATTATTTGAATTTCACACATGAAAGTGAGAAATTAGAAATAAAAAAGAAAAGTGCCCAGCTAAACTGATGCCATTGAGCTCACAGGCTATTCACACTAATTGTATATCATACTCTTATTTTAAAGAATAATGTCCCTCAAAAACATAAGTGAAGGGGAATTAGCCAACGTTTCCCCCTTTATACTTAACCAGTGAACTCCCAAATCTAATCAGGGAAGCTCCATATCATAATAAAACGGTATTCAAAATTTGGAGCAAATCGAATAATCTTGCAAAAAAAACCCATTTATCTAATTTAAGAGGGGCGGGCTAACCTCCCTTTTCCCCCTTTATCCTTAACCAATGAACCCCCAAAACTAATCAGGGAAGTTCCTTAACATAATAAACCGGTATACCAAATTCGGAGCAAATCGAATCGTTCTGCATGAAAAACCCATTTATCTGAATTAAAAGGGGTGGACTAACCCGCTTTTTGCCCTTTATCCTTAACCAATGAACCCTCAAAACTAATTAGGGAAGTTCTTTAACATAATAAACCGGTATACCAAATTCGGAGCAAATCGAATGATTCTGCATGAAAAACCCATTTCTCTGAATTAAAGGGGTGGACTAACCCCCCTTTTCCACCTTTATCCTTATCCAATGGACACCCAAAATTGATCAGGGAAGTTCCTTAACATAATCAATCGGTATACCAAATACGGAGCAAATCGAATGATTCTGCATGAAAAGCCCATTTATCTGAATTAAGGAGGGTGGGCTAACCCCGTTTCCCCCCCTTTACCCTTAACCAATGAACTCCCAAAACTAATCAGGACGTTCCTTAACATAATAAACCGGTATACCAAATTCGGAGCAAATCAAATGATTCTGCATGAAAAACCCATTTATCTGAATTAAGGGGGTGGACTAACCCACCTTTTCCCCCTTTATCCTTAACCAATGAACCCCTAAAAACTAATCAGGGAAGTTCCTTAACATAATAAACCGGTATACAAATTCGGAGCAAATCGAATGATTCTGCATGAAAAACCCATTTATCTGAATTAAGGGGGTGGACTAACCCCTTTTCCCCTTTATCCCTAACCAATGAACCCCCAAAACTAATCAGGGAAGTTCCTTAACATAATAAACCGGTATACCAAATTCGGAGCAAATCGAATGATTCCGCATGAAAAACCCATTTATCTGAATTAAGGGGGTGGACTAATCCCCCTTTTCCCCCTTTATCCTTAACCAATGAACCCCCAAAACTAATCAGGGAAGTTCCTTCACATAATAAACCGGTATATCAAATTCGGAGCAAATCGAATTATTCTGCATGAAAAACCCATTTATCTGAATTAAGGGGTTGGACTAACCCCGTTTTTCCCCCTTTATCCTTAACCAATGAACTCTCAAAACTAATGAGGGAAGTTCCTTAACATAATAAACCGGTATACCAAATTCAGAGCAAATAGAATCATTCTGCATGAAAAGCCCATTTATCTGTATTAAAAGGGGTGGACTAAACCCCCCTTTTCCCCCTTTATCCTTAACCAATGAACTCCCAAAACTAATCAGGGAAGTTCCTTAACATAATAAACCGGTATACCAAATTCGGAGCAAATCGAATGATTCTGCATGAAAAACCCATTTATCTGAATTAAGGGGATGGACTAACCCCCCTTTCCCCCCTTTATCCTTAACCAATGAACCTCCAAAACTAATCAGGGAAGTTCCTTAACATAATATACCGGTATACCAAATTCGGAGCAAATCGGATCATTCTGCATGAAAAACCCATTTATCTGAATTAAGGGGGTGGACTAACCCCCATTTTACCAATTTATCCTTAACCAATGAACTCCCATAACTAATCAGGGAAGCGCCTTATCACAATGAACCTAGAAAAAAATTTTGAAGCAAATCGGATGTTTCTATCAAGAGTTATCGCGTTACGTACATACATACATACACATACATACATACATACATACATACATACATACGTACATACATACAGAACGGGCGGGCACATTAGCTCTCAGGCTTTGATAGCCTTTATGATTTATCAATGTTTTGACTGTTCTCTGTCCAAAAGCACCTCCTCCCTTCCTTCATATTCTTATAGATCTATAGAGTTATTACATGGCGGTAGAACTAATAAAAAAAAAATTCACTAGTCCCAAGGACCAGTAAGCATGTTTACCGGTCCACAGTCATCATCACTGGCCAGCTACATAAAATTCAATTAAGTACTTTTAACCGTTTGAGTGACATCTCCCCTCCCCCTTCCCCTAGAATATAAACCAAACTTCCTTTGCAGTTACCCAAAATTTTCAGCATAATAAAAAGTAAAATTATAATTTGCTAAAAATTAAATAAACAGTACATAAACAATAAAAAAGAAAAGTGCCCAGCTAAACTGATGGCATTGAGCTCACAGACTATTCACACTAATTGTATATCATACACTTATTTTAAAGAATAATGCCCCTCAAAAAAATAAGTGAAGGGGAATTAGCCCCGTTTCCACCTTTATACTTAACCAGCGAACCTCCAAATCTAATCAGGGAAGCTCCTTATCATTATAAACCGGTATACCAAATTTAAAGCAAATCGAATAATCCTGCAAAAAAACCCATTTATCTAAATTAAGGGGGTGGACTACCCCCCCCCCTTTATTCTTAACCAACGAACCCCCAAATCGAATCAGGGAAGCTCCTTAACATAATAAACCGGTATACCAAATTTGGAGCAAAGCGGATAATTCTGCATGAAAAACCCGTTTATATAAATTAAGGGAGGTGGACTAGTTGCCCTTCCCCCTTTATCCTTAACCAATGAACCCCCAAAACAAATCAGGGAAGTTCCTTAACATAATAAACCGGTATACTAACTTCGGAGCAAATCGAATCATTCTGCAAGAAAAACCCATTTATCTAATTTAAGAGGGGCGGGCTAACCTCCCTTTTCCCCCTTTATCCTTAACCAATGAACCCCCAAAACTAATCAGGGAAATTACTTAACATAATAAACCGGTATACCAAATTCGGAGCAAATCGAATCATTCTGCATGAAAAACCCATTTATCTGAATTAAGGGGGTGGACTAGCCCCCTTTTCCCCCTTTATTCTTAACCAATGAACCCCCAAAACTAATCAGGGAAGTTCCTTAACATAATAAACCGGTATACCAAATCCGGAGCAAATCGAATCATTCTGCATGAAAAACCCATTTATCTGAATTAAATGGGGTGAACTAACCCCCCCCCCTTTTCCCCCTTTATCCTTAACCGATGAACCCTCAAATCTAATCAGGGAAGTTCCTTAACATAATAAACCGGTATACCAAATTCGGAGCAAATCGAATGATTCTGTATGAAAAACACATTTATCTGAATTAAGGGGGTGAACTAACCCCTTTCCCCCTTTATCCTTAACCAATGAACCCCCAAAACTAATCAGGGAAGTTCCTTAACATAATAAACCGGTATACCAAATACGGAGCAAATCGAATGATTCTGCATGAAAAATCCATTTATCTGAATTAAAGGGGGTGAACTAACCCCGTTATTCCCCCTTTATCCTTAACCAATGAACTCTCAAAACTAATCAGGGAAGTTCCTTAACATAATAAACCGGTATACCAAATTCGGGGCAAATCGAATGATTCTGCATGAAAAACCCATTTATCTGAATTAAGGGGGTGGACTAACCCCTTTTCCCCCTTTAACCTTAACCAATGAACCCCCAAAACTAATCAGGGAAGTTCCTTAACATAATAAACCGGTATATCAAATTCGGGGCGAATCGAATCATTCTGCATGAAAAACCCATTTATCTGAATTAAGGGGTTGGATTAACCCCGTTTTTCCCCCTTTATCCTTAACCAATGAACTCCCAAAACTAATCAGGGAAGCGCCTTATCACGATGAACCTAGAAAAAAATTTTGAAGCAAATCGGATGTTTCTATCAAGAGTTATCGCGTTACCTACATACATACATACATACATACATACATACAGAACGGGCGGGCACATTAGCTCTCAGGCTTTGATAGCCTGTGAGCTAAAAACTATATAATTTTTTTTAATTTCTGATTATTTATTTAAACTGACTTTTTGTTTGGTTACGGTTTTCAAAAAGTAGGTGTTAAAAAAGTAATGGTCCGATTGAATTTTTGGTAGACTCAGACCAGCGGACCATCACATATTAAAACAATAATAAAACGACAATTTTTTTCGGTACTACTTGGTTATCCTGTCGACCAAAAATCTATCGTCAAACTATGAGATTAAATGTCAATAATGGTTGATGGTAAATGTCACATTCTCTTGACTTTAAGCAAGTTACATGTGTTTACGTTATCAAGTGACTTTTATTTCCACGTTTTATTTGTATTTGTATTTATTTGTATTTTATTTGTATAATCATGCTAAAATGTTTGTGAAATTCAAATAAGAGGCTACTGTTTCACTGAATGCATTATTTTTCTCGCAAAACAAAATTAAGTTATTAAATACTATCGCATATTAAAAAAATAACAAAACAAAACAAAAAAATTCTTGAAACGTAAACAATGCTTAAAAATCCTAAAAACCTCTTTTTTCATCATTTTGTTAGCATAAAATGCTTTAAAACCATCAAGTTATGTAATAAATACTGATAGATATACATATATTAGTATTTTATAGTAATTAGTGGCATTTTTAGAAAAATCAATATGCTGCATTTTTACAATTTTCAATTTTTATGAGCGATTACTATTAATCAGGCTAAAATATTTTTGAAATTCAAATAAGAGGCTACTGTTTCACTGAATGCATTATTTCTCTCACAAAATAAAATTAAGTTATTAAATACTATCGTATATTAAAAAAATAACAAAACAAAACAAAAAAATTCTTGAAACGTAAACAATGCTTAAATATCCTAAAAACCTCTTTTTTCATCATTTTGTTAGCATAAAATGCTTTAAAACCATCAAGTTATGTAATAAATACTGATAGATATATATATATTAGTATTTTATAGTAATTAGTGGCATTTTTGGAAAAATCAATATGCTGCGTTTTTACAATTTCCAATTTTTATGAGCGATTACTATTAATCAGGCTAAAATATTTTTGAAATTCAAATAAGAGGCTACTGTTTCACTGAATGCATTATTTCTCTCACAAAATAAAATTAAGTTATTAAATACTATCGCATATTAAAACAATAACAAAACAAAACAAAAAAAATCTTGAAACGTAAACAATGCTTAAAAATCATAAAAACCTCTATTTTCATCATTTTGTTAGCCTAAAATGCTTTAAAACCATCAAGTTATGTAATAAATACTGATAGATATACATTTTGTATATCAGTTGCGTAAAAAATGCAAATTTTGTTGATCTGCTGTGGAAAAATCACGAGTTTTAACAATTTATCATGAGGAAAAATCGTGAATATCGTCGTTTTACTGCGGGAAAAAATTGTAAATTTTGTCACTCAGTTAAGAGCCCTGAATGTTGTCGATCAAGAGCAGAAAAATTGAGAATTTCTTCTATTGTCAGCGGAAAACTCGAGAATTTCGTCTATCGTCAGCGGAAAACACGAGAATTTCGTCTACGGTCAGCGGAAAACTCGAGAATTTCGTCTATCATCAGACGGGAAACTCGAGAATTTCGTCTATCGTCAGCGGAAAACTCGGGAATTTCGGCTATCGTCAGTGGAAAACTCGAGAATTTCGTCTATCGTCAGCGGGAAAAACTCGAGAATTTCGTCTATCGTCGGCGGAAAACTCGGAATTTCGTCTATCGTCGGCGGAAAACTGGAGAATTTCGTCTATCGTCAGCGGGGAAAACTCTAGATTTTCGTCTACCGTCAGCGGAAAACTCGAGAATTTCGTCTATCGTTAGCGGAAAACTCGAGAATTTCATCTATCGTCAGCGGGAAAACTCGAGAATTTCGTGTATCGTCAGCGGGGAAAACTCGAGAATTTCGTCTATCGTCAGCGGGGAAAACTCGAGAATTTCGTCTATCGTCCGCGAAAACTAGAGAATTTCGTCTATCGTCAGCGAAAAACTCGAGAATTTTGTCTATCGTCAGCGGAAAACTCGAGAATTTCGTCTATCGTCAGCGGGAAAAACTCGAGAATTTCGTCTATCGTCGGCGGAAAACTCGGAATTTCGTCTATCGTCGGCGGAAAACTGGAGAATTTCGTCTATCGTCAGCGGGGAAAACTCTAGATTTTCGTCTACCGTCAGCGGAAAACCTGAGAATTTCGTCTATCGTTAGCGGAAAACTCGAGAATTTCATCTATCGTCAGCGGGAAAACTCGAGAATTTCGTCTATCGTCAGAGCGGAAAACTCGAGAATTTCGTCTATCGTCCGCGAAAACTAGAGAATTTCGTCTATCGTCAGCGAAAAACTCGAGAATTTCGTCTATCGTCAGCGGAAAACTCCAAAAAATTTCGTCCATCGTCAGCGGGAAAACTCGAGAATTCCGTCTATCATTAGCGGGAAAACTCGAGAATTTCGTCTATCGTCAGCGGGAAAACTCGAGAATTTCGTCTATCGTCAGCAGGAAAACTCGAGAATTTCGTCTATCATCAGCGGGGAAAACTCGAGAATTTCGTCTATCGTCCGCGGAAAACTAGAGAATTTCGTCCATCGTCAGCGGGAAAACACGAGAATTTCGTCTATCGTCAGCGGAAAACTCGAAAATTTCGTGTAACATCAGCGAGAAACTCGAGCTTTGTTGAATAAAGTCGCCAACAAATTGCTTGCGCCCAGCTGACAGAAAAGTAAAACTATTTTTATATAATTTTATTTTATAAATAAAAAAATTACAGAGGAATTTAATGTTAGATATAAATTGATGATATTATGCAAAACTACTTGCAAGTTTTATAAATTTTTAATAGCATTAATAATCATTATTTAAAAGAAAAACTTACCTGCATTAACTTTAAACTTTTGTCTTTCTCCTTACTTCCTTCATTTCTGTACTTTAAGATGCCTTGTGAAGCTTCTTTGTGCAAATGCATATTGTTTATTTTGCTGCTTCATCATCAGATTTTGTGCTTCAGGACCTCAAATGTCAGCCTGTGCTAATTTAAAAAATTGTTATTTTAAAAAACAACAACAAAAAATTAAGATATAATGGGAAACAGATTTCATATAAGTGGACCTTGGCGCAATTTTTTTTTCACCAAAAAAGTCTTTTTAAATATCTTTGTTGTCAGGGGGGCTCTATCCCCTTGTTTATTTATTTTTTTAATTATCGCACAATTTATAAATATAATTAATAAAAAGTTTCTGATTAACAGAAAATGTTTAAATATGAAAATATGTACAAAATAATTAACATTAGAAAATTTTGACAACTTTGAACTATACAGTTTTTTAAAAGACAAATACTATGCCCCCCGCCCCCCTAAAAAAAAAAAAAAAAAAAAAAAAAAAAAAAAAAAAAAAAAAAAAAACTCACGATGTAACATACTTATTTCTAAGTTCGAAAAAAAATTCTGCAGGAATTCAGACACGAAAAATTCCCCATTATCTTACACGCAATTTTTTTAAATACAGTAAACTCTGTCTAAGGCGGAATCGAACGGGACCAAGAAAATTTTCTGCAGTAGACAATATTCTGCTTTAGACAAATTTTACTCTATGTCTATGGATTCGCAGGAACTTGCAAACCTTTCCGAGTTGGACAGATTTCCGCCTTACACAGAGTCCGCCTTAGGGAGAGTTTACTGTATCACAAACCTAATAATATAAAAACCATAAAAATAAATAAAAATAGAAACTATCCACTGCGTGTGCTCTTTAAATCCTAGCTTAAAAGATAACATGAATAAGCATTGATAACAAATGGTGAAAAGCAGCATATTAAAAGCATTATTACATACAATGTAAACTTTAAAAAAACTAGCAATGTTTTATTAAATTATAAATGTTTTAAACTATTTTATGTATGCACATATTAAAACCAAGATGGATTCTCTTACCTAAAATGGAGAAAATGTGTTATGTAAATGAAACACGCATCACAAATTCCCCTTTGATATTTCCCTTTCCCTGTCAAATCGTGGCAGCTGCATAAAAATTTTCCCTACAAAATTTCTGTCATCCTCTTATGAGCATGAAATGTTACCTTTTTTTTCTCAAAATTTCATTTACATCAAGTGTGGCGGGGAATTTCCTAAAACAGTTTCCGGTTCAGCCTCTAGAATCAATAAAATGTTCATTGATAACTATATTAGAGTTGTTCTAATTATAAATAAATCAATCGTCAATCAGCTAGATTGCTACTGATTAAAAAAAAAAAAAATGTCAAGTTGGAGTCCAGCCGTATACCAAATCTGTACCGATAATGAATTGTAAAAAATGGAAAACAATTAATGTAAACATTTTTTAATTATGTAATGTAATTAACATAATGTTAAAATTTAGGATTTCAACAATTAAATTACAAGTAACATCTATACAATTAATAACTATAAACATTTCTTGAACTTTTTTACGTTTCCTGGCTTTCCCAAGTTATTTTCTGACATTATCTGGTAAAATTATGATGCAAGCAACATGGGCACCCATGTGATCACTTTTGAAACGGGGATCAGACAGTAATCATCATTTAAATACCTAAAAAAGCCTAAATCTTCTGTTTTAGCACTAAAAAGTTGTTGTTTTTCAACTTTAAAGAGGGGCTCAAGCAGGGTTGTAGGTGGGTAGCTTCCCGGGTACCCGCCCAGCTACCCATCCGGGCTGGGTTTTTTTTTGTATAAAAAGCCGGGTTGTTTACAACCATAAGGGTTGTAGCGGGTAGCTGCCCGGGTACTACCCAGCTATTCGCCCGGGCTGGGTTTTTTACAACCCTGGGCTCAAGACCCCCCCCCCCCCCATCGATATGGGCACCCATGGCAAGCAATCTATTACAAAATTACACTAAAATTTACGGGTTTCAATCAAAATTCTCTGACTGCAAATTGGTTGATCACTCAGTTACCAATATTAACAAAAATCTCCTATTAAAATTGCGTTATCCGCTAGCTGCTGAGGATATGTTTGAAACTCTCTTTAGCATATACTTAGAGCATGTTTAATATAGCCTGATTTTTTTCTCCCAAACTAAGCGAAAAAAATATGGCGATAGTTCGAGTTATAGCCAAATATAGGTCTTTACTCTAAAGTTTGAGTGTGTTTGGTACCCGATCTTCACATGTGACTTGGAAAACGCAGTCCCAAGGCTCTCCGAGCAACAGTTCGAGATATTTCGTTCTTTATGGTTTTTTGGTGATTTTAGGTTGTGGAAGGGGAGGAGGAGGCTGATTTTTTGTTCTCCACCTAGAGCAAGCAGAAACATAAAAAACAAAAGTTGTCTGGTCAAAATCAGACAAATCGTTCTTTGGTTATAGCAGAAAATACAGTGAAACTTCAATTTAACGAAGTCTTATCGTTACACTTAAACACTTCGTTATGAAGAAAATTCGTTAAATAGAAATCAACTTGAATTCATGAAATTTATTTAATAAAATATGCAATCATAAAGTGAAAAATACACATAAAATGGAAGTATTGGAAAAAAGTATTTTAATTCGGGCAGTAACTTTTTTTATGCAATGTAGACAGAGAAAAATTTAATTAGAATAATGTCTAAAAAAATTAATCCTTCAATTGTAAAATATTTTACCTGCAGATTATTTTTTGCCGCTGAAGTATCTGCCACAGTCACTTGAAGAATTTTCCGCTACTGGGCAGTGGTCCACAATCCACTCAATGCAGAATTTCCAAAATATTTAATAATTCCTTATTCTCTGCAAAGAAAAATTGTTTTAAAGTAATTATTTAACCGTAAAATAAAGTAGACAAAGAAAAATGTTTATTTAACATAGTAAGAAATATTTTGGTTTGTTTTTACTGCTTAGAAAAATGAATTTAGGTTGAACGTGCAAAAATTCGCCCTGTTTAAGAAGAGATTTTCTATAAGAAAATACTGGTATCGAAGAATTTCCTGGTTTTTAAATTTCAGGACAAGTACGACCCCTGCTGTAGCATGTTATTACTAAAAGAATTACTGGCAGGTTCTGGAATTTTATTACTCATTTTAGATTGCAACATAAAACAAATTTGGAATCAAAACATTACGGTTATTAATCTGCTCTTTATATCAGTGTTATCATAAAGCAATTTCAAGACCCAAAAGCATTTCAAAAAAATTTCAGACACAAGTATTTTGGAGTTTCATTTGCAAATTTGAGTGATTAGCATGAACAGAGAGGATATACTAAATTGAAAGATTATATTTTAAAGTTTTTACTTGGCACTTATAATTATTGTCTTCTCTTTTCTTGCTTTATTTTGAAAGGTAGGTTTTTAATTTCTGTATTTCAGTGCATATTTATTTAATGTTGATATTTATATGGTTTATATTTTTCATGCATAAAATAAAATTTCTTTTAGTTAATATTTGTTTATGATAGGATAGGCGTGTTGGAAGTCCTTGTCGCCGTTTCCAAAAGTGCCTTGTGAAATTTTATCTCGGCAATTATTTGATAAAATTTTTTTAATTACTTTTGCTCAGTATTTACAATTAATTATCATTCTTGCATGGCATAGTATTAGAAGATTTTCTAATGAATTTTTGCCGATTTCTGTATAATATCTGAGGGTTTAAAATTTTCCATACTGTAAGAATATTTAATATAGTGCTTACTTTTAAAATATACAGAATTAACATTTTAAGAACTCTCCCCCCCCCCCATTTTTTCTTCTATCTATCTGCTTACTCAGTGAAAGTATTTGTTTAGAAAGATTTTTTTCTTTTTTCTTTCTTTCTTATGCTCAAATACAGTATGTGAATTTTAAATTATTGTGCCATCTTTTATACTTTTTAATTTTTCTTCGTCTACGGATTTTTTAACAAATTTTAAAATGTCACAGACAGATAACCATCCAGACTTGGAATTGTCTATAGCTGAGTTAAAATGTTCCTTACCTTACATGTTTGAGGAAGCGCTTAAGAGATTTGGCGAAACTGTAAACACAGAATTCCCTCTGCTACAGGAACAAATTGGTCTTCAAAACAATGACACTTTAGTTGAAAATATATCATGTTCATAAGATTTTTTGTGGGAATTTCAAATATTGAGTGATTTTTTTCAGGTAGTAAAAGATGATTATGTTAGGTTGCTAAATAGGAACAAAAACTTACAAATTGTAAACAAAAAAATTTTGGAATGATCGCACGCACTCACTTTAAAGAATAAACATGAAGTTGCAATTAATGAGACTCGTTTTCAGAATCAAAGTGCATTGGAAGCATACAGCAAAATATTATCACCTAAGCTGAACGAAACAACACAAACAGACATTTGTGAAAACACCAGTCTGACTGGAAAAGCTTTGCAACATAAGTCAAAAATTGTTTCCGATTTGAAATGCCCACAACAGAATAAAAGTACTACAGAAGTTACCACTTCTCCTAAAAATAGTAACTTCTCTTCCACTTTTAAGCATGATTTGAAACCTATTTCAGTTATTATTTGTCGGTTGCCAGAAAATTTTAATATCCCCGATATTCTTTTGGCAATTTCTGACTTAACTGGTATAT
Source organism: Maratus speciosus (assembly GCA_963932465.1). NCBI lineage: Eukaryota > Metazoa > Arthropoda > Arachnida > Araneae > Salticidae > Maratus > Maratus speciosus. The sequence goes on along the minus strand of OZ010796.1, from coordinate 301,547,990 downwards.
CCAAACCTTCTATTCAATTTCAACAAAAATATAAGATGAAATATGTTAATTTATTCAATTGGATATTTTTAATTCTCTAAAAGATAGCTAAAATGTTAATTAATCATGGGGAAATCAAAATCCAGTCTACAGGTTACCCTGTAAAAAGATACGTTTCAGCAAAAAGATGTTCCATTTTTCAAAGCCTTCTTCATCAGGCAAAATCATGCCCATATAAAATTAGGTGCCCTGTATGTGCCTTATCACATAAAGATCCTCATTGTTCAAACAGCCCAAAATGCATTAATTGCATTAGATGTAATGAGGTAAATAACACATATTTTGACGTTTTGCATAACTTTTTTCACATAGATCTCCTACTGTAAAGAAATTTATACAAGATGAACGAGTAACCTCAGACAACTGCAATTTGTTTCATCGAACACACTTCATTTTTTTCTTGTAAAAAAACCTCTTAACAAGGTAATATTTTTTTCTCTTGCAGCATCTTGCATAGATGGCATTGTAAAGGATTCTTAAAAAAAAAAAAAAAACACTATATTTTTTTATCAGTTGACTTTGTTATACACTTAGATACATCTTAATCGTTCAACATATGGCATTAGTGATAATTTAATTCACATTTATCACTTAGCTTTAAAGTTAAATGCTAGTTTTTTCTTTTTTCTTTTTTTTAAAAATTATGTGTGTACAGTTTATTTTTTGCTTTATCCGTTTGACTGTCAGACATGATGATAGTCAGATGATTAAACTATTTCGTTATGTGTGAAGTATTCACTGATGCGGGTCGTCAAATTTTTTTCTCACCTGTAAGGGGTTTTGGTAATAGAAATTGTACACACAAACACTGTATATATAGTTTTTTTTCACCAGTTACACTTAAACGATTTTAGATGGTTTTCTACTTTTGTAACTTGGTATATACATGTGATGGAAACATCACACTTCACTCATTACATTCAGTTTTAGTTTTGAAATTTACATTTTCACAATATAATTTAATAACATCTTCTGTTATTTTTTTAACTTTAAAATTGACGGTACTTTTTTTACTTTGTTACAACATTAGTTCACGTGAGTTGTTACACATTAGTTAATGAGTATAATTACACAATTTTGTTCATGTGAGATTACAATTAGTTCATGTGAGTTGTTACACATTAATTCATGAGAATACTTACACAATTTTGTTCATGTGAGATTACATTTTGTTCATTAAGATATTAGCATACATTGTTCATGAGTTTGTCACATTTTGTTCATTGAGATAATTTAAAACTTTCACTTTGTTCATATGTTTATACCATTGTGTCAGGCAAACCTCTTTATTATTACATAATCTATTAATGTTAATTCATTAATTATGTACTCGATATCTCATTCACAAGAAACAGTTTGGAGGTTTGTGTTTGTACATACGTACCGTTGTTTATTTACTTCTATATTTTACGTCAGGTTTTCGTTTTACACTATAATTTTTCAGCCTCTAAATTTTAACATTTTTAATTGTTCAGTTTGTGTAATGTCATAAGTTACTAATGGCACCATCACTTTGTTTAATTACAAAGATGTTAGAGTTACATGAAATTATCCTTGACATGACATTTTAAACGAAATATTCATTTTGCAGCAAGTAACTTTTAACATTTCACAATTTTTTTTACACCTTTATTGTAGACTCCTTTCTTGAAAGTGGCATATCAAGTTAAGTCTCTTGGTACACTACACGAAATAATATACAGTTTGTTAGCATTTTTAATATACTTGGTAGGAGTTTAACTTTAAAAAAATGCATATTACTCTAAAAGATCCACATTTACTTGATTTGAGGCAGTGTTTTGAACACAACAGTTTCTAATTTTATTCACTACACCTAAACTTAAGAGGTCTTTGAAAAATTTCACTAAATGTTAAATAAAAGTTTTCTTTTTTAAAGAATGCAGCTGTGGCCTTTACCTGATAATGACAATTTGTCTCTCGCCACCCACGGACTGTCTATTTCAATTTGATATATGAGATATATCACAATTTTTTTAGTTTTTTAAAATTATACCCTTCGGAATTGTGAATCGTTCAAACGTTGCCCTAAGGTTTCACATTTCTGTGTGCTGAGAGACGCATTTCCCTAGTAAATTGGTCTTCCAATTTCTTATATAATATAATAAGTTTTTTTAGATAAGTCGACGTGTGCTCCTTTGAAGATCAATAAGATCTTTGGGGAGCAGGGGCTCATATACGCTTTGTTGTATGAGTCTCAAACTCCCCCCTCACCTAGGGCCGAAGCCATAAGCGGAAGCCATTATACTTGTGGTTTCCACAAGGTTGAGGGCTTCGCCTATTTGCACCTAATAGCACCTCCTTTTTGGTAGTCCTGTGCCTCTTGCACAATTTTTTCCCCTATATCATTACCCTTTTGTCTAATATAATGTATTTAAGCTTTTACTTTATAAATATATGTAAACTTTTTCTCTAGATACAAAAAATTCTTTGTGGTGTTTTTATTTTCATTTGCTTGCATTGTATGAAATTATGATCTCTGTAAGATCACATTTGAGAAGTTATAAATACATTTAATGTGAATACTTCTCTTTTGAATCATAAAAGAAAAAAAAAAAAAAAAAAAAAAAAAAAGGCTGGTACCAGCGCCACAAACACAGCCACAAACTAAAAGAAGGGATCCCAATTCTTCATCAAAGGTGGCATATTTTTTTTTTGGAATATTTAATTAATATATTGTTGTTAATAACAAGAGCGCTCAGTCATGAAAAAAAAATTTTGATAATAAGTTTTATTACAAGCAAATGTGTTTATGTATTCCCTTCATATTGTAGTATATAAATATTACTGGAAATGGTTGTTGCATCAAAATGTTAGAGATACAGGTTGACAGTTATTTTATTTTACTTTTAATGCAGACTTAAAAATTACCTTTCTAATGTGTTGCATATTTTTTTATGTGCGAAGTTAGACAAAGCGCATTGCTAGGTATAAATCTGTAACGTACCCGTCACAGCTTTCTTCGGATGTCCCGATGAGATATGTGACAGATTTCTCTGTACATATCAGTTTCTCTTCAAAATTACTTTAAACTTAACTTTATTCCTTTTAAAAGGTGTTCCCCCCCCCCCCCTCGTTAAACTGAAATATGTAATTTTATTTCATTTCTTAAAAACATACAGAATTTTATCTAGATTTTTTTCCCTTTTCACAAACGTCTTTAATTCATCACACCTTAATGCTCAGCTTTATGATTTCAGTTATCAGTTACATTTTTTTCTTTCCCTTACTACTCCTAGTTCAGCAAGATAATAAAAAAATGTATAATGCAGCTGTTTGTAACATTACGTTTTCATTTAATTTCATGCGCTTTCGCCCACGTCATACATAAGTTATTCTTTAATTGCTCATAAAATTTAACCGTTGAAGAAACATATCAAATGTAACCTTGATTTGATGTGATTACGATCTTTGAAATCATCTCATGTACGTTAGCTTGAGTTATGACTAATTTAGGAACAGATGCCTTGTTCTTTGTAGTGTGCAATAATATGTAGCAATGATTTAGATTTAATATAAACATATCCAGCCTTTCTGTCGCCATTTAAGTGATTATGAAAACGTTTTTTTTGGTAACCCAGGCGTCACGCGTCTGGTAATGTTAACAGATAAATTCTTACAATTCATCGCGCCAAATGCTTTGTATGGCTTCGTGCAGTCTGCAAGAAAGTTTGTAAATTGGCGATATTGTGTACCGCCAAGATATCTGACTTCTACCGAAACTGGTACTTCTGTGCTGACCACCATCTCTAAAGGATGTAACTAAGATAGCGCATCGGGCACATTGTCTGTTACAGGCTCTCTTTCCCATTTTACTGTTTTCCCATTTAATGTATGAATCACCGTAAATGAAATGTTTTTAAATAAAATTTTGTTTTCCAGTAAGATGGAGTTTTTCTGTGCATTCTAGGAACCCGGAACTAAAAATTCATTACAGGTGTTCCAAACTGCTTATTTTCTTACTCATTTTTAAATTCATTTTTGCTATCAAACACATCCAATTGGTAGATTCTCTTATTCAGAAACTATATAATGTACACCAATGATACATTTTTTGATAGAGGCAGAATATATTTCGAAAAATGATGTCAAAGTTGGCATTTTGAGCAGAATTTCCCGAAGCAATTGTGTTAGAAACGGAAAATATTGTCCTACTGAGAAAATATTTTTTTTTTAATCAAGTTCTAATTAAATGGACGAAAAATAAAAACACAGGTCGCTTATAAATCTCTTCAAAAATCACGTCAGCAAGTTTCATATTTTTCCTATTAAAAATGAATCTGAAAATGTGCCAGAAAATTTCGAGTTGTTGAGCATGGAAAAATATTTTTTTTTTTTAATACCGTCTTAACATGATTCTGATAAAACTAGATCTTATATAAAAATGAAATAAAAACTCGTGAAAATCGGTCAGATAAAAGTGTTAAATTGTCTTTATCTCTAATCATGATTTAATTTTTGTTGGTGAAATTAGTATACTTAAATTCGAAATTTACCTTCGCCTGTCGGCCGGGCTGGCAGGGATTTATATATATATATATATGGCAGCACCAAAATTTGTCTTTTGACGATAAGATATAACTTTTGTCTTTTACAACTCTTTTTCAGTTATAATTTACTACACCAGGTGGATTTTTTCGCTAAACTTTGACGATATTGTTATATAGTAATTAATTAATTTAATAGTGCATTTTAGTTATTTTAAATATTGTAATTAATTTCTATTTATTTTATTTTATATTATATTAATTTTATTTTTAATGGGTTTTCAAAATGTATTAACTGCATCCTTTGGTATCAATCACTGTGATTTCTTAACTGTTTTATTCACCTTAATCTTTACGATATTTTGGGAGCCATGTGCGTGTGGATATATTGAAAAATACTGAAATATTAATCGGTATGTTGTGTATTATTTCTATTTTATATCCTATAAATATTTAAACAGGTTTTATTGATTTTTCCATTTCATATTATTTGTTTTTATTCTGTTTTCATTTTTAAACTATTCACTTGATTATAATGGTTGTTTGGGCACAGGGGAAAATAATTTTAGCTTTAGCTTATTTTTCTCACAGAAAACAACCATATTGCTTATATCATTGAATTCTGTGCCCTTGATAACGTAATTCAATATATAAGCTTTTCCATTATTTGTCGGTGTCCACTTTCTTCTTTTTTCTTCCATAATAATTCTTATAATAAATTATTTGGCACTTTTTTTATACTTACAGCTTTAATTCATAATATTACGGTTTTTGATGGTGGTAGGTTATGTTTAATTAATGGTTATATATATATATATATATATATATATATATATATATATATATCACTTTTTATGGACACGATAACTTCCGTAATCCTGCACAAATCTCTTCCAAACTGATAGATAAAATCAAGGGGCGCACATTCTCGGTCAATTTAGTTAATGGGCAAAATCGGACCAAGGGGACGGAAATAGGGGCGTGCTTTGTGAAACAGAAAAAAAAAACCATAATTTCATAATTTTGGTACATATCAAATCAGTTTAAAATTTTTTATTACTTCAAAAAATAGGACCAAAAATTTATGCATCACAGATTTTCGATAAAATTAAAAATGGGCGCAAAAATACGGTTTTAGGGAGAAAAAATTCATAACTTCGTCAATTCTCTAGATATGAAGTCCAATTAAATTTATTATAAAACTTCTTAATATTATCTACAACTTTTATATTGACAAATTTTTAATAGGACCAATTCGTACTGAAAAAAAAAATTAAAAACGAAAATAAAAAGGGGGAAGGGTTGAATAAGAAAGAAATTCATAACTTCGTAAAATCACAAGATACAAAATCTGCATGAATTTATTATATATTTTCTTAATATTATCTACAACATTTATATTTACAAGTTTTTAATAAGACCAATTCTTACAGCAAAAAGAAATCAAGAATACATAGCAGTTGAAGAAAAAAGTTATCGTATTAAGCGTGTATTCAAATCCAAACTGCATATTTTCTGACTCATTTTTAAATTTATTTTTGCTCTGAAACACATCCAATTGGTAGATTCTCTTATTCAGAAACTATATAATGTACCGTAATGGTCAATTTTTCGATAGAGGCAGAATATATTTCTAAAAATGATGTTAAAGTGGACATTTTGAACCAAATTTCCCGAAGCGATAGTGTTGGAAACTAAAAATATTGTCCTACTTGGAAAATAATTGTTTATAAATGAAGTTTTAATTAATTGAATGAAAAATAAAAACACAGGTCGCTCATAAATTTCTTCAAAAATCACGTCAGCAAGTTTCATAATTTTTCTTTTAAAATGAATCGGAAAATGTGCCAGAAAATTTCGAGTTGTTGAGCATGGAAAACTATTTTTTTTAATACCGACTTAACATGATTCTGATAAAACCATCTCGTATATAAAAATAAAATAAAAACTCGTCAAAAGCGGCCAGATAAAATTGTTAAAGTGGGTTTATCTCTAATCATGATTTAATTTTTGTTGTTGAAATTAGCACTAAACTTCAAAATCTACCTGCGCCTGTAGGCCGAGCCGGAAGGTATTTTTTATTCTTAAGGGCACTTTTTAGCCAGATTTCGTATGAAATACTACCTATTGCAATCTCCCCTATGTTGGAATTTCTGAAACGGTTTTGCATATCTACATCGATCATGACCCCTAGAACCCAAAACCACCCTCAGTAAAAAACTTTATATATATATTTCAGTTTTTTATGGACATCATATCTTCCGTAATTCTTGACAAATCTCTTCCAAACTGATACATAAAATCAAGGGCATAGATGCTCGTTCAAGTTCGTTAATGGGCAAAATCGGATCAAGGGGGTGGAAATAGGGAGGGGTATTGTGAAAAACGAAAATAACCCATAACTTCTCAATTGTAATACATATCGAGTCAGTTTAAAGTTATTATAACTTCTAAGAAAAGGGCCAAAAATTTATGCATGACAGATTTGTGATGGAATTAAATATGGGCTCATGGGGCGAAAACAATAAAGTTTTGGGGCGAAAAAAATTCATAACTTCGTCAATTCTCAAGATACCAAATCCAGTTAAATTTATTATAAATTTTCTTAATAGTATCTATAACTTTTACATTGACAATTTTTTGATAGGACCAATTCTTACCGCAAAAAAATTAAAAACTAAAACAAAAAGAGGGAAGTTGAAGAAGAAAAAGTTCCATAACTTCGTCCATTCACAAGACATCAAATCCGTATGAACTTATTATATATCTTCTTAATATTTTCTACAACTTTTATACTGACAAGTTTTTGATAGGATCAATTCTTAAAGCAAAAACAAATTAAAAATACATAGAGGTTGAAAGAAAAAAATAAGAATGCTCTCAAATCCAAACTGCTTATTTTCTTACTCATTTTTAAATTCATTTTTGCTCTCAAATGCATCCAAATGGTAGGTTCTCTTATTCAGAAACTATATAGTGTGGCGTAACGGTCGAATTTTTTATAGAGGCAGAATATATTTCAAAAAATGATGTCAAAGTAAGCATTTTGAACAGAAATTCCCGAAGCGATTGTGTTAAAAACAAAAAACTGAGAAAATGATTGTGTGTAAATCAAATTCTAATTAATTCAACGAAAAAAAAAAAAAAAAAAAAAAAGTTCGCTTATAAATCTCTTCAAACAATCACGTCACCAAGTTTCATGTTTTTACTTTTAGAAATGAATCTGAAAATGTGTCAGAAAATTTCGCGTTGTTGAGCATGGAAAAATATTTTTTTTAATACCCCCTTAACATGATTCTCATATATAAAATTCTTATTATAATTATATAAAAATGAAATTAAAAGCTCGTCAAAAGCGGTCAGATAAAATTGTTAAAGTTGGTTTATCTCTAATCATGATTTAGTTTTTGTTGGTGAAATTAGTACTTAACTTCGAAATCTATCTGCGACTGTTGGTAGAGCTGGCAGGGATTATTTTTTTAAAGACATTCTTTTACTTTTAAAGACATGTTTTTGATTTTAAAAGGCACTCTTTAGACTCTTAAAGGAACTTTTAATGTTTAAATCTCACAGCACTCTTTTCTATACAACATTCAGTCAGTTTTTACTGTGCAAGGAATTTTTCTAATGCAAAAGCAAGGAATTTTTCTAATGCAAAAGCAAGGAATTTTTCTAATGCAAAAAGCAGAAAGGGTATTTTGTTCTGAGGGGAAAGAGGGATGCTGATTTTTTGGTGAGGTGCAAGAACGGTGCTACTTTGTAAACAGAGGGCAAGCAGGGAGCAGCACCCTGCTAAAACGGCTTGGTGTCTATCTCACGGGAGGGGATGCAGCAGAGGAAAAAAAGTAACAGATAACAGCCTATTGGCTTGTAATTAAGAAAGGTAGCCACACTGAAGCCTTATTCGCTTCTTTGGCTAAAAAAATAATGGCTACCATTTATTTCTCATTAGACATATTGTTGGGTTCGGGTCGGGTTGCGTGTTGACTTAAAATGGAGTTTGCGAGCTCGGGTTGTACCCGACCCGAGCTCGGTCGGGTGCAGGACTCTAGTTCATTTGATAAAATTCCGTAAAACATTGAATTTTGTTAAATAAAATAAGTGATTGATTTTTGTATTTTATTATTGCTTTTATTTAAGTCAATTATTATCTTTGTCAAAATACTTTTGAGCGCTACTGTATGCATATATGTATATATATATATATGTGTGTGTGTGTGTTAAAAGACTGAAAACCTGGAGAAATAAAACATGTCAAAAGGAAAAGTTTGGGAGAAAGTGTCAAACATTTTTTAACAATGGTAAATTTTGGCACATATAATAAAACAAAATATGAAATTTCGGTGTTCGGACTTCTTGCGTGTAACATTCAGTTATTAGTTCATTTTGTTATTGGCTGAAAGCATTATTGTTGTTTATGTGAATTTACGAAAATAGGGAAATTTAAAACTTGTTATTATAGCATAGAAATGTTAACAAACATATACAAATGTAAATGATAATAATAATAATTCGACTAATAATAATAATTAAATAATAAGAACATGCTGTAATATTGGAAACTTCTTACATTTCTTTAACTTAGAGATATTCGTACAGTCGTGGGGAAAAAAAGTAAACACCCCCTAGTAACTCTGCAAATAATTATAATAAAAAAATGTACAGGTACCAAACGATTGAAAATAATGTGTACTTTTAAATGATGCATATAAATTTGCTTAGTGAGCCATCTGCAAATCAAAACTAGACCAAACTTTGCTTTTCTCAATGGCAACACCCAATTTCGACAATATATTTTAAATCTTCGGTTTAATCTATGTCTAGAAATGAAATTTCAAGTAATTTGGATAATAAGTTTTTGAATTATAAATATTCAAAATTTGGAGCTTCTAATGTTAAATTACGTTTTCATATTTTTATTAATATCTCCTGAAATTAAAATCCTAATGTGATGATTTTTTTGTTTGATTATAATAAAAAAAATTCCAAACATAAACACATTGAATTTGTAATTTTAAAAATTTTATAATATGAATTATTAAATATGAAATTAATATTAAAAAAAAATATTAATTGCAAATAATTTTTCGACAGATTTATATTTTTTATGCCCTGCTTTATGCAAAATCTCAATTTCAAATTTTTCTTCCAAGTCGTTTTTGAATTATGGATAAAAAACATCAGAATGACGATTTAAGGGGCCGTCTATGATGTCCAGAAAATCATAATTTGAAATATGTATATTTTTTTATCATTCTAATGAGACGTTTGGGCTGGCAAAGTATTAAGTGAGTGAGATATTCATATTGGTTAAAAATAATACAGTAATAGAAGTGACATAGTCATTCTGCAGCATTCAACAATCGAGTACCGAATTTCAATTTAGATATAATTCCCCTAAAATATGCTTATTTTTAAATAATAAATTTCTCGGAAACTAATCTTACGAATTTCATGAAAATTTGGATTTAGGCTAATTGAAGAAAGTAGAATCTATTTATGGTGTCAAATTGCTATTGAAGAAAAAACGAAGTTCGTGTTCGATGTTACTGTATACGTGATGCACACTGTAAAAAAAATACTGCCAGTTTTCCGGTAGGAATCGGAAAAATAGTTGCCCTTGCCGTGGCAGTATTCTGCCCTTAACCGAACAAACCGAGTAGGAAACCACCCGTTCACGTAATCCATACCGATGTTTAACAATTCCCAATTCTGCCCCAAACGGAATTGGGAAGCAGCGTTTGACCTCTCCCTTTCAAGGTTAACCAGTTTCGACTAGACCAGTGGTTCCCAACCTTTTTTTTGGCCGTGCCCCACCTAAGCATCTGCAAAATCATGATGTCCCCCCTTTCTTTCTCTATCATATAAATCTTAATTTTATATAAAAAAAATAAACTTCTATTTTCCCGGAAGAATCTGAAAATAACATTAACTCTGATAAGTGATTTCACATTCTTTAATTTAACAAAATCATATTTTTTTTATTACAAGTATATTTTTATCATAACTCTATGAATCAATGAGGCCATGGATACTTACATCTATCCATGTCCTCTATTATGTTTTTACATCTACAAAAGTTTTATTCATTTTGGCAACTTACCTCAAATTTAAAAGTAATAAATAGTCTACAATTTAATCTTCGTAAAATTTTTTGAAACCTCTCTCATATTTTGCATTACATCTGATAGAATCCATACATTTTATAATGGATTATAGTACTTCATTAAGAACAAGTGATATTTGTTTATCACCGACACTGTCTGTATAACGTAATTCACAAGTAACATTTCCGGATTAGCACCTTTATCCATTTTAGGTAACTATTTTCCTTTCCCCTCATATCATGCTTCTTTAATAGCGGGCTTTCTTTTCCCCATTATTATTAATTGGCCACCATGTTTTCTCCGATTTTAAATTTTAAAATGGATATGTCATGAAGTATGTTTATATATTCTGTATGTGGTCTGCAGATGAGCCGTAAGAAGTTTACTTTCTATCCATTTCCTTCCGTGATGATGGATTTATTAATTTCATAAAAGTATTACCTCATTTAGATAATTCAAAACATTTTTTAGGTTAAACATGACGAAAAGTGTGGGGAAAGCCCCCAAATCTTGGAAACTATGGCCCATACCGAAAACTAAAGACAGATATAAGGACGACGACCAAATAGTCCTACACTAAAATACTGTACAAGTGAGGGCCATAGAAGGTTTATTTTAGTTATAAAATAAGTATAATGAAGGTAAGAGGGGGTGCAATTGAGAAATGAATAGGGCCGACGTCCGTTGCCCCAAGGAGACAAGTAGACGAGGGGGGGAATGAGGCGAGGGTAAGAATGAATCCCAAGAAGAAAATAATATTCGAAATAAGAGCGATTCATCTCAAGCGCAAAGAAATAGCGAAGACAGGGAGTTGTGAGAGAAAAAAGAAGAGGGCTAACTATATTTTAGCTAGAATTTGCTGTCCGAATAAAACAAAAATTTAGAAAGAAGAAGGGATGAGGGGTGGCCTTAGAGAAACGCACAAGGAGCTTAAAATGAAATATAATAAATGTGAGATAAAAATGAAGGAAGGAAAAGTGGGAAGAACAAGAAGTTGGGGCAAAATCCTCTTAAATCTCGTAAATCCAGCGAAAACCTGAAGGCAGATTTAAGGACGACGACCTAATGGTCCCACAATAAGATTCCTTACAAGTAGTGTTCACTGAAGGGTTTTTTAGTTATAAAATATAAATACGGAAAGGGGCGCAATTGAGAAATTAATAGGGCCGACGTCCCTTGTCGGAAAGAGTAAAAATTGCCAAGGGGAAAAGAGGGGTAAGCAAGGATAAATTCAGAGAATAAAACAATATTCAAAATAAGATTGATTCAATAACAGTGCTAAGGTATAGGGAAGAGAGGGGGGGGGAAGAGGGTTAACTATATTTTCGCAAGAATTTACTGTTCGAATTAAACAAAATTTTAGAGCGAGGAAAGGCTGAGATCCAAGGTGCTTAAAATGAAAGATCATAAATGTGAGTTAAAAATGAAGGGACGAAACGGGGGGAGAACAAAAAGTGGGGCGAAAGGCCCCTAAATCTCGGAAACAATGGCCCGCAGCGAAAAATTAAAGGCAGATTTAAGGACGGCGATCTAATTGTCCTACAATAGGATACCTCAGTAAGATCCACTGAAGATTTATTTTAGTTATAAAATATATATAAGAAAGATGGGAAATTGAAAAATGAATAGGGCCACGTCTCTTGCCAAAAGAAGACAAGTTGCCGAGAGGGTAAAGGTGGGGGTGGGGGCAAGAATGTATCCCGAAAAGAAACCTGGAGGGTAAGGGGGGGGGCAGTGGATAACACCCAGAAACGCTGGAAAATGGCCAGTTGGCGCCCGTGAGGTCAGAAGAGCAATATAAGACCTATAATAATATCCGAGATGCATGTTCTCGTGCTACATACACGACTAGACCAGAGAAAAAAGTATGTAATTACCCCATTTTGCAGTACAATAACTCAGTGTCCGAAACCCTTATTAATGCTGAATCAACCCATTTCACCAAGAAACGATTCTTGATAAGAAAAGCAATTAATTGACTGGAATAATCGAGAAACACTTGACACAAGCGAAAAAAAAATCGAGATATCCATACAATCGCGAAAACAGATAAAAAATCTCCTTATTGCCCAACACTAGATTTGGCCAAAAAGAAAGAGATGACCAGATGCGTTTTAATCGCCAAAATTGTCTCAGGGGACAAAAGAAAATAGCCAATCGATTGGGAAATGTGTCTTCTCCAAATTTCTTTATATTTAAAAAATAAGTTATAAAACATAAGTCTCTATATTTGAATTGAAGTTATAAGACATAAGTCTCTATATTTGAATTGAAAGGAATTTAAAATTTTCAATACGAACATCTAATTTTAGGCACCAGACTACCAATCCAGACTCTAAAATTAACCTCTCCTTCTCACAGTGAAATTCACAATGTCTTGTCTCATCAGTGTATGTGTAAACATGCTCGCACATGCGCATAGGTACAAATTATATTCATTTTAATACATTTTCGAGTGTGACTTCGGTATGAATACATAGCTGCCAAAATTTTACGCTTTTTTGTGCCACAAAAATTTTATAGTAAATTTTACATTTTTAAATCGCCATAATCTGCCGATTAAATAAGGCAAAAATTTCTATTAAATTTTTGTGGTATGAAAAAGCGGAAGAGTTGGTAGCTATGTTAATATACTGATATATTTAAAGAAAATGCTGCTATCAAAAGGATTCCTATAAATTTAAACGCCCCACCAGTGGCTAAGAGGTTCTGCTCTCGAAGCTGGTACACAGAAGGTGCTGGGTTCGAACCCAATCGCGTCCGTCGGCCTAACCGTTTCGGAGTTTTCGTGGTTTTCTTCGAAACATTTGATTTCCATGCGTAAATACGGGTTAGGTTCCCTTAGAAAGACCCCCACGGAGGGCACTCCCCCTAGGGCCTATATCCCAAGAGTAGATAATCGGCCGTCAAAAATCAACCAAACCCAACCCTATAAATTTAAAATAACTGATTCTTCTGATATCAGACTCCGTAAATTCTTTTTAAGTGTAGAAGCTTTTCAAATTACTTGAATATAAATTTCTAAAAATGCATGAATTTTCATATTATCATTCATTTATGAGAACTTTGTAGATGGTATTATGCAACAAATGCGCTTACGTGTTACTCAATTACATGACACTAACCCAATTAAATGACACAAACTTAATAATTATTGAGCATTGGCCGCCAAAATTTAGCCTTCTAATATGAATATATTTGGAAATATTACTGTTTCAAAGGTTTTGTGTAAAAAATGACAACTTTTTCCCTTACACAGCTTGAGATCATATTTTAAAAATCGTGAATGTGACACTCTAAGAGACTGAATATTTTGCAGCAGCAGCATCCATCACATATCCTAGATATTTATTAAATAAAAAACATACTCGCTTTCTTACTTCTAAAAAATATCTTCTTAGTATTGCTTGCTATTTTGAGAACAAATTTTTGTCCGGAAAAACATTTATGATTAAATCTACAACTCTATAGATTAAAAACCAATCTAAGGTTTCAGCGTTTTGAGAAAAAAGGTAATTTAGTCAATTATTTATTTTTTATCGGTTTAAAAAAATACTGAAAAAATAATTTCAGTGTGGATAGTTTTAATATCGTATATATTAAAGGGTAGACATTGGCTTTTTTTCTATTAGACCTATGAATGTTTTGAAATGATTTGTGAACATGGAGCAAAAATTGTAATTTTGTGCATTGACCTTTTCTACCAAGGTATACAAATACAAAAGTTTTGAATGCATGCAACTTTTATAACTTTATTCTCTATCTTTGAAAATAAATATTTGTTATCTATCGTATGATATCAATAATTTGACAAAATATATTGTTTCTCAACGAAATTATTCAAACATATCTTTCCCGCTATGTATACGGTGTTGATATAATCTTAAATATCGTCACTTGATCTTCATGTTCTAAATGAGCTACTTTTATACATTTTTATGTACATTGGTAGTTATATAAATATGTAGCACCTATAATCGTCGTCTGGTTCGTCCGTCTGTCTCCATCTGTCTCCATCTGTCCGCATATAACAGCGCAAAAACTACCCAACCGAATGGTTTGAAATTTAATATATATAATCTTTGCAGAATTTTGTTGAGTCATTTCAAATTTTAAGAAAATGGAATCAAACTTAAAATGATATTACTAAAAGTTTTCTTCATTCTATTAAATCATATCATACGTAATTAATTCAATGGTATCCCATTATATGTAATAATTCTAGGTTACCATGGTGATTACGTCTTATTTAAGATGGAGTCATATTATTTCCATATTACTGAATTTAATATATAAAATCGTAATAAATTTTGTATTAATGCATTTTTGCATAAGAGTACAACAGCTAATGCACCAAGATGTGAATATTTATAAAACTAATAGCACGAACGCACCTCATTTGCCGCGTTTTACATATAATTTCCAATTGGTATTCTCTGTTTAGCTGCGAAACAGCTATTTAAGTTAATTTTAGTATCACTTGGTTATTATTAGCTTAATTCTTGTGTCGCAATCTACTCTGCGCGACTAGACAACCACTTTTGATGTATTGTGTTATTTTCAATAAACATTCGTCAATTATTTCAAACAGCTTTGATCGCATCTTCTAAAAAGAAAATGTATTCTCTGCTTGTGGATAAACCTCATTTAAAGAAAAAAAAGGAAGTATAAAAAGACTTGGTTTCGCATGGATAATAATTAGTAGGAATGTAAGGAATCAATATGAGGGATTTGACAGCTTCACTTTATGTAAATAAAACTTTTCCCTCTTAGACATTTCTTAAAACGTCTTTTTCGTTCTTTAGTAATTCTATGCAAAGGAGATCGTATTCCACATAAACAACTTTAGATATAAGACTATTGTTATTTACAAACTATGTACTATTTTACTCTTTATGGAGAAGATTCAGTTTTAGAATAAAATTTCTAATCGCCCTTTCTAAATATACAGATAAGTAAATTCTAAGCTTATTTTAAAAATACAAAAATAATTTAAAATATAGTTCCATGAAAATCTCTTTAACCCTTACCGGCGCGGAGTAATTCTGTTTATAAACGGATGAAATAATGGACTGACACCGCAATTTATAAACGAATTTATTAGAAAATATGATCTTGCTTATTTTCATGTAAATTATAATAGTAAAATTTCAGTTAAATATTCTTGGTGCCGTTTGTCAGTTTTGGAATTAAAATTAGTTGTCCTTTTTAAGGACACCGAGCCGGAAAGGGTTAAAAAATCCTTTCCTTTCAATAAAATTGAATATAATAACATTCTGGAAAAGGAATTGAAACTTCATAAAATACAGTCTCAGATTCTGAAAATATTTAGGATTATGAAATAGAGATAACCAAGTTTTATACAAAATTGTTTTTATTCTGTTCAATATGCGAATACAACATAACATTACCGTCAACCATTTAAAATACACGAAAAATGTACGCAGATATTTTAAAGAAGAGAATAAATCTATATACATTTCTGAAGAATTTGTAGAATTAAATAACGTGATTGGAGCGTTGCATAAATCAAGTATTCTTATTATTAGAGCTCCTTGTTTTCTCAGAGTAGCGACATACGGACAGTAAAGTTTCATTGGACGAGAAGATTTTGGAAAAAAACAAGACTTGGGGATTTTTTTTATTTCTGTCAAGCTACACTGTTAAAAATATCGTGAAAAATTACCTATGTTTTTAAAGGCTATCTATTTTCTGACCAATGAGAACGATCCATATGCGTTTATGTAGCGTTCTCATTGGTCAGAAAATAGATAGCCTTTATAAACAGAGGTAATTTTTCACGATATTTTTAACAGTGTACACTGTTAAAAATCTGCAACTTTTGTTGCATAGTCACTCCACTGCTTTTATAGAATATCTCTTTTCTAACCAATGAAAATGCTCCATAATATCGTCAAGTAATCGTTTTCTATAAAAGCGGTGGAGTGACCATGCAGCAAAAACTACAGATTTTTAATAGTGTAGTGTTTATTTATTCATCTAACTCTTCTAAGCAAACTCGCCCCACTAGTGGCCGAGAGGTTCTGCTCTCAAAGCTGGTAGGCGGGAGGTGCTGGGTTCGAACACAGTCGCGCCCGTCGGCCTAATCTTTCGGACTTTTCCGTGGTTTTCTTCGAACCTTAGATTTACTTGCGTAAATACGAGTTAGGTTCCCTTAAAAAGACACCCACGGAGGGCATCTCCTCTTTCGGGCACATATCCCTCGTGTAGATAATTGGCCGTCATAAACAACAACAACACCTCTAAGCAAACTCGTCCAAGTGAGTATTGCCAAACTGCGTAATATGGGCTGCCGTAGTTTGGAAAATACTTCCAATCTTTCCTAAATGAGCATGACATTATAAAACAAAACATTGTGCATTTATATACTCCGTTACAATATTATTCAAAAATTTATCCTCTAAATCTTTAGAAAATAAATTAAGTACCAAAGAATGAGAAGACTATAAAACCAACTATATAAATCTCAAATATTTTAAAGATGTTTTGTGAATATTAATATAGAGGTTTGTGTTTTAAATTTTTTATATGAAATTTCACGCTCAGAATTTAACAGTTTCTGTAGAATGCCCCACTTGTAGTAGAATGGAGATAAATAACATTATATTGCATTAAATCAGAAGCGAATTAATTTTCTTTGTGTAACACAATATAAAAATATTATTCAGAATAACGGCATGGACCAGAGTTGAAACCATGAAATTACCTAACTACGGTCTTAACAGCGTTTGGTCATAGTAGCGAATGATATTATATTATACGTCTAGTGTCTGCCAACTGGTTGGCGAGATATTACTTTTCTATAGAGGTCCCTTGATCAAAGCACAGATTACCACAATCTGGAAGTTAAGGGGTTAGGTATCTTTTAAAGTGTCAAAAAATCAATTTTTAACAGATTTTACAAGATGCGGCAGGTATTTGAGAACACACATTATGGGTGAAATACCACCCTGTACATGATAGTTACAAGCCTTTTTCTGCTACATGTGAACATGTTAGAACCTAGACTAACTGAGGAAATGCAGAGGCATATTGTCATTGTCTTACTGATTGAAGAAAACTCCGATTTAGATATTGCCGCATTCTTGAAACTTGCCTTGTAATTCGTTTTTAAGTAATGGGCGAACTAAAAGCTGCCAGGTTTGATATGGCAACCATTTCACAAAGGAAGAGGCATTGTCAGCGATATGACAGTATAAAGACGTCGTCGGTATTCGTCAGTCGGGTTGATAAAAAAATCCTAGGAAGCCGATGAGGACACTCAATAGGTTGCTGCAGGTTGATGAGGCTACAATCCGATGTGTGATTGGTAAAAACATTCGTTAGAAGTCTTTATGTGATGAGGAGAGGAAAGTTCTTGTTCGATAGAACCAGGGGTTACAGCCTGCCCAGAGCCAACCACATTTCTTAACAAGTTGAAATTTCAGAGGAGCCAGTAATGCTGTTGTTTTCTTCAGATGAAACAAGCTTTTATCAGGTCCAAAAAGCGAACTGAAAAAGGTTGGTGGCTGTGTAAAATCCCGGAAGAGGTTCCGACCGTCATGCACAGAAAATTCTCAGCCTCACTGATGATCATGGGGGTCGTGAGCAACGAAGACGACCTGATGCCTCCACATTTCTTTCTTCAAGGTGTCAGAGTCAACGCCATTGCTTATATCGAGGTGTTAAAGCTCTGGATTACTTTTGTAACACGTGGGAGGCCGTACGTTTTTCAACAAGTCTCTGCACCATCTCATACAGCCGATAAAATCCAATAATGGATGGCCAAAAGTTTCATGACCATGTCAATCTCAATTTGTTGCCCCCTAGCTTCCCAGATATTAGCCCGATAGTCTTTTACGTATGCGGCATGGTTGAGAGGGAATCCAATAGTCATCCACAACAATGGTACGGCTCTCAGAGCAACCGTTGTGTTTGCAATGGCAAACGTTCCCAACACTCGTCTGATAATTGCCTGCAGTCAGTTTCGCCAGCGTGTAGACATGGTTATTGTAGCCGGATGTGGTTTCAATGAATGGTGTCATCCATTCTGTATCTGGTCACCTGTACAAAACGTTAAAATGTCAAAAATGATCTATCTTTAGTATCTGTTCCTGTTTGAAAGAAGCCTCTGTTTTGTTCTCAAATACCTACCGCACCCTGTATTAATATCTGATTCATTAGGAACATTTTAAAAGAAACCCCATAAAAAATTCACTTCAGAGGCAGTGTTGCCATTGGGCTACTTTTTTAAAATTCAGACTTCTTGATTGGCACCACTTTTTTAAAATGGTAAATTTCCCTTTGTTTTCGCGTTAATTAATATGTCATTAAATGAGGAGAATTTTACAATCTCAAAAAAGTGATGCCAATCAAGAAAAATGAATTTAAAAAAAAAGTAGCCCACTGGCAACACAGTTCAGAAATGAAGTTATGTCCAAAACAGTTTGATGTCTTTTTATATGATCAAGGAATAATTTCATATATTTAACATAAATTTTCTGGAAATGGGGATTTTGGCCATTGTGCCCATGATTTCTTAGAAATGGCTTGATAGAATTTCCTGAAATTTTGGCTGAAGGTATAAAACTTCTAACTGCACACCAGGACCAAGTATTATGTTCATCAAGTGAGAAATTTGAAAATTATGACAGTTTTTATAAAAAAACAAAATTCAAATTTTTGTGTGTGTTTTTTCTTTAAGAACTAATCATGTTATATTTCCAATTTAGGTCATTTTAAGCACATCGAATGCATAATTTGTAATCGAATGATGCTTTTCATTTTTGATAAAGACAGAAGAGCTAAAAAAAAATACTGCCAAAGTGGGCGTTTTGTACCGAATTCCCGACGCTGCAGTCAGAGAAAGGGAAAAAACTTATAACTCGATGAGTAATTTATTTGTCAAAAACAATGGAAAACGCTATAGGCCTGCCAAGTTAAGTTGTCTTTTAAGTTGAAAAATTAGTCAGTAAGATTATTTTTTTATTTTTACATAGATAGGAAAGCAAATTTGCATTTCTCCAAAAATATCGCTATGGGAACACACTAAATGACCAAAGACATGGGAACACTTTTGATTTTAGACATACTGTTAAATATTTAGACATATAGTTATTAAAATATTTGACGAATAGTTTTTAAACTTCGGAAATTTCAGGATCATGATTGGCGTCACATTTTTTAGCAATAATTTAATAATGAGCCAATGTGATCGGTAACCAACAACAATTTTACTAAAAAATAATAATATTTGCAATAACCCTGTATCATAAAAAGCTCAAAATTATTCGTTTTCATAGTATGTCTTCCCGTTTTGTATCCTAAGGTAATGACCTTTCGCTAATTTTTAAAAATTACCGAAATATCCAAATATAAAGACAAAAATAGAAGTTCGTATTCAAAATTTAAAAGTTTATTATAATTCCTATATGAAGACGAGCCCCCAGCTTATTTTTTAAACATACATTTAAAGAAGACAGAATTTCTAGTCGAATAGTTGTTTTCCTTTTTTTTGGGGGGGGGGGGGTGATAATTTGGTGATTAAAATGTATCGGGTGTTTTCTCTCTCTCTCCCTTTTCTTTCGTCTGTAAGTTTACATTAATTACACAGGTCTGCAGAAAAGTATTTTTAAAAGTTGTTTTAATCCTTAAGTGGTGAGGTGGGGTGCTTCGCACCCCTGAGAAATTTAAATTCTGAAACATTGCCATTTTACATTACCAGATGAACTGTACACTTATATATGTATGTACACTTTCAGTACTTTGTTTTTATACACGTAAACAATACAAAATTCACAGGAAATTTTCTTATTTTAATGCGCTAAATTTTGTGGAGTGCACAAGAAATCAAATTTTGGCGTTACATACACCCCACCTCACTACTTACGTCATAAAAAATCACCTCACCACTTAAGGGCTAATTTTGATGATTGAGTTTTATGTTATTTATAACGCTAATTCGAAACATGAAATCTCTTTTTTTTCCTACCAAGTAAGGTTTTTTTTTTTTTTTTTTTTTTTTTTTTTTTTTTTTTTTTTTTTTTTTTTTTACAAGGAAGTTGCATATGTTGTATGATATAATCGAAATAACAAAGATTTGACGTTTCTTTTTTTATTTTATTAATTTGTAAAGTCCTACAAATTACGTTTATATAGTAGTTTATTTAATTATTAAATGGAAAGTAAGCGTATGGAAAATCTTATAGGTCATCACAGTAACCTTTCTTCCGCATCTACACGTTTATTTTGTTCACTATTATTGTTCACTTTTTCTGTCCTGGTTAGTTTTTTAATGTACAAATTTACTCATGTTGTATGATATAATCCAAATAACAAAATTTAGGCATTTCCTTTTTATTTTATTAATTTGTAAAGTCCTACAAATTACGTTTATATACTAGTTTATTTAATTATTAAACGTAAAGTAAGCGTATGGAAAAGCTTATCGGTCATCACAGTAGCCTTTTCTTTCGCATCTACATGTTTATTTTGTTCACTATTAATGTTCACTTTTCCTGTCCTGGTTAGTTTTTTAATGTACTAATTTACTCTTTTAAGTCAATAAATATGCTTACCAAACTGATATAAATAATGATTTCGTGCTCCTAAACATGCAGAATTCCAAAAAAGAAAAGTCTGATTTGTGGTCGGTGGACAGCGGATTATATCCAATTGTATACCCGCATATGCATTTGCATATATTAACTCATTTTTATTATGAAAGAATATAAATGCATAAAATGCCTTAAAATTTTCTTTAAATTCATATGGTTTCCATTTTAGCGCCAGCATGTTCAGCTTGCATTAAATCCGTCTATAATTCCTTATAACAATATATTTAAATAATACTTTTGATAACCCAGACTCTTCTTCAATTTCCTACGCTAAACTGGTGCTGAATGATAAGTATCTCCAGAAAAACACCTTAATGATAGAAATAATATTTTAATTTAAACTAGAATGTTGTGGCCACCACAAAACTGTCTTCTCTATGCCCAAGTCGGAAATTGTACGTCAAACGTGACTAATGAGGTGTGTTCGTACTATAACTAGTTTTATAAATATTCAGATCTTGGTGCAATATCTGTTGCACTGTTATGCAAAAATGCATGAATACAAAATTTATTACAATTATATATACTAAATTCAACACGGATATTATATAACTCCATCTTAAATAGGACGTAATCACCATGGCAACCTAGAATCATTACCTATCATGGGATATCATTGATTAATTACGTATGATAGGGTTTAGTAGAACGAAGAAAACTTTTATTAATATCTTTTAATTTTTGATTGGATTATCATAAAATTTGAAATAACAAAATTCTGCAATGATTATATATATTAAATTTGAAACGATCCGGTTGGGTAGTTTTTGCGCTGTTATATGCGGAGAGATGAACAAACAGACAAACGGATTTATATAATTACTAACGCACCAAATAATATCGTCTGCAATCAAAATTAATTCGATCTTGAGATTTAGCTATCGCTCAAATCGTGAAACACAGAGCATAGAAGCAACACCTGTTGGGTGGTATACACCCAAACCTAATAAGGATCTATTTATGCCAATGTCTAACAAAATATGAATTTGGGGGAAATTCTGTACATTAGTTCTTAAGGTCTATAGCTAAGGTGTATAGCTATTACGGAAATCGTGAAAAATGTAGCATAGCAGGACCACCTATTGGACAAATCACACCAAAACCTGCTCAGAACCAATTTATGCCAAGGTCTAAGGGGATATGAAGTTTCATGAAATTCCATGAATTAGTACTTGAGGTAGGAGGAAATCACAAAAAACGCAGTATAGCAGGGCCACTTGTAGCGCAATTTATACAAAAACATGAGCATCAATTTATATCAAGGTCTAACTGAATATGAATTTTGATGAAATTCCGTTTATTCGTTCTTGAGACAGAGCGGCGAACACAAAATTTGTGTCACATACAGGCAGACACGCAGATTCACGGACAGACATTTTCTAAAAACTGTCAAATCGCGTTCAAGACCTTCTAAAACGTATAAATCCATCGAAAATCGGAACTCGAAATTTTTCACGAATTGAAAACTTTCTTGTTGTAAAAACAGAAGAAAGTAAAAAGTAGAAATATATTTTTACGATACAGAGTTTTCAAGCATTCACAAAATTGGAATAGTTAGTTAACTCTTATAATACTCTTGGAATACTCTTGTTAAAAAGTATGTGCGTAAAATAAAACTATCATATCATTTCTAACTGAGAGAAATGCTTAAAAATTTTTAATGTCAAAATTCAGGTTTTCAAGATGTTGAAAAAATAAATGACTTTTTGAACAGTGGTGGAGTTGAACTACGAAATAATGTGGAGACGATTGCAGCAAAATATTAAAAATATACCTAGTAATCCTTATACTATTATAAAAGCGAAATCGTGTGTGAAAGTTTGAATGAAATCAACGTCGAAACAGAAGAATTAATGTCTTTGTATCTTTGCGTATAGGTGGATTATAACAAAGGAATGAATATAGGCTGTGTTTTATTTATTTTATTCAAATATTTCTCTTACTAATTCAAAATTTCATTATTTTTCATTCAGAATCAGTTGGCAATTTCCCTAAAAAATTTAACCATATTTCTCTTTTTGTAGCTTAAAAATGAAAACAAGGAATAATAATTTCTCCTAAATAATTAGTTTTCAATTGAAAGATTTTCACGTGAAAAAGGAAAATAAAATAAAAAAATTAAGAATAAAAATATATGAATCTGACGTCATACTTGAAATAAAATAGAAATTTTCAAAGTATCTACCCTATTAAAATCCGTGCGTGTATATTTGTAACCACAAAAACTTGGAAACCAAAGGGCACAGGGCTACGAAATTTGGCACACGGGTTGCTGGTAGGGGGCCCATGAACGATTGGGACAAAAAATTCAAAACATTTAAATAGATTTATTTTATTTTATGTTTTTGACGAATTTTTGCCTCTTTTATGTTCAACCCGTAATCGCGCGAGTTCTAACCAGTTCTAAATGTTTACTGCAACGTGAAATATAGTACATATTACGTACGCCACGCTGCAATACTAAGAAGATATACAGGGTATTACGATAATTATTTAACCTCGCATGCAAATAATTAGAGATTATTTAATAATAAATTAAATTTCATTTAAAAAAATGCACAGTAGTATAAAAATATTTTTCGAGATATACAGTGGCGGTCAAAAGTTTCCGGCCAGTTAGTTTTTTTTTTATTCCTTTGACAGAACGTTTTAGCAAAAAAGAAGTTCAATTGCTCCAAAAGTTAGGAATAAGCAAATTACCTCTGACCACGTGATCATTTTGATTGGTTACTTAATATACTTGATGCAAAGGGGAGGAATTCGAAATTCGCGCGTGCAAAAGTTTCCGGCCATTCGTCATTCATTAGTTTTGCTATCGCTAAAGTGTTTTTTTGGCTATATTTGTTAATTAATCAAGGTGAATAATGTATTTGAAATTCAAAAATGAAAAGTTTAACAATTTATTATTCCTAAATGAGTGATTTGTTTGTCGCTAAAGGGACAATCCTCTCGTGAGATTGCGACAAAGTTGTCGATCGGAAAATTTGCTGTAAACGATATTTAAAAAATATATAAAGATGGTCACGGCCTTCGGAACTTGCCACGGTCCGGAGGACCCCGGAAAATGACTATTCTTGTGAACAGAATTATTAGAAGAAAAGCAGTTGATGACCCGCGTAAAAATGCCGCTGCAATTCCACGCCATTTATGTTGTTAAAAGCGATTTATGGTATTATGGTTATTGCTGAAACAAGTCTATCTACAGTGTCAAGACGCTTATGTGACGTAGAACTTTATGGAACAGTCGGCGTTAAAAAACCTTTTAGAAGTAAAAAAATTCAGAGGGCCCGACTGGCGTTTGCCAAGGAATACAAAGATTGGTCAAGTGAAAACTGGAAAAAAGTAATATTTTCAGATGAATCGACGTTCAATCTTATTGTTAGTGATAAAAAACTTTACAACCGACGACCTAAAAACAAAAGATAAGATGCGAGATATATTATTCATACAATGAAGCAAGGCGGAGGACACGTTATGCTGTGGGGAGCATTTTCTGGAAAATGCGCCTGTCCGTTATTTGAAATCCACGTCAATATGAATAGTGCAATGCATAAGGCTATCTTGCAAGATCATTTGCTGCCTTATTGGAGGGAAAATTGTGGTTGCAACTATTTGTTTCATCATGATAACGACCAAAAGCATACAAGCATGCTCGTCAAGCAGTGGCTCTCGCACAAAAAACTTCGCTTTTGAAATGGACAGCCCAATCATCCGATCTGAATATAATAGAAAATCTTTGAAACTAACTTGAAAACGTGTGTGGAATTATAGATATTCCAATTTAGCAACATTTTCACAAAAATTGCAAGAACCGTGGGAAAATTTAACATTGATGATCTACAACTGTTCATTGAATGGATGCCACGTTGCTGCGCCGCAGTACTTATTGCTAAATGTATGAATACAAAATACTAATTGTATATGTTGTTGTTCATTGTTATTTTCCGTTATAAAAATCCTTTTTTCCCAAACTTGCCAAGGTGGCCGGAAACTTTTGAGAGCATGCGTTTTCTTTTGCAATTAATTTTGTCAATTAAATTTATTAATATTTAATTGTTATTCCATAAATAAGTTCTTAACTGTTATGCCAATAAAGTGTATAAGTATCACTTTGAGATTCCTCTTCATATGGGTATACTTACAAATTAACCAAAAATTTTATGCTGGCCGGAAACTTTTGACTGCCACTGTACATATTACGTACACCACGCTGCAATACTGAAAAGATGTAGCGGGTATTACGATAATTCTTTTACCTCGCAGGCAAATAATTAGAGATTATTTAATTGCGCTTAATTATTACCTTTTATAAAAAAATAAAGAAAAACATTTTATCACAAACATCAACAAAATTTTTTATTCTATTTATTCTCTTATTCCAAAGATATCGTTTTATCTTCTGCTGCCATAGCAACATGATAAATTAAATTTCATTTTAAAAAAATGCACAGTAGTAGAAAAATATTTTTCTAAATCGAATAGTTATTGAACACTTCAACACTTTAACAGGGGAATTCTTATTTCTTATTTAGATATTTTAAAGTTGTATGTTGTCATTGTGTTTTTATGCTATTTTTCGTTTCATATTCGATTATTATCGTGTGTATTTGATGTGGATTTTTTACCTACTAGTACGTTTTACTACGGATTTTAATTTTAAAAACATAGTGGAAAAGGGATCATATTTTACATATTTTTTTACTTTTGATAACAGTTGCAAACCCCTCACGGACTGTTACATATTTCTTTATTTAATATTTACATATTTTTTAATATTTGATCATAACATTGGAAATTGAAGTGTTCAAAATAAGATGCCTAAGCGCAAAAAGTCAATAACTGGCAATTCCTCGCTAAAACAGAGGGCTATAAGGCAGCGTGAAAGGCGAGCTAATGAGACAGAGAAAGAAACTGATGCAAGAAGACTCGCCGTGGCAGAAAGAGACAGGGAAAGACGAAAGGCACAAACGGAGGAAGAAGCTGCTTCAAGAAGATACGGAGCTGCAATGCGAGCTCAAGAAAGGCGTCACGATGGGGGTACCCAACCACTGGCTGTGAGGGAAAATCGCTTACAAGCCATTGCTCGACGTCGAACAATGAATAGTACAAATAATGTCGGAAGATGCAGGTTGCACCCAACAGTTGAAGAACAACAGTGTGGAGATCTGGACAATGTTTGCATCAAGTGTAGTGCATTATTTTCTATGCAGAGAAGAATGCAAGAGGAATTTATACTCACTGTTATCACAACGGCAAAGCAATTTTGGAACCTCTTCAACCATATCCAGATCAGATGACACAGCTTATAGATGGCAGTGATAGATCTTCAGCTCACTTTAAGGAACATATAAGGACATATAACTGTGTGTTGTCTTTTGCCTCTATGGGTGCTCAAGTTACACCGCCCATAGGTACATGCCTGTATTGTTTTAGAATCCGTGGGCAAATTTCTTATAATACTTCTCATCTTCATCCATCTGAAGTAGGCCGGGAAAAATATGCTCAATTGTATGTATTGGATTCTGATATAGGACTGTGGCAAGGTATGAACAGTAGAGAAAATAAAAATGTAAAGAAGAAATCATGAGCAAGTTTGACGATGTTATCAGACGAGTTAACCCTTATGCACATGCTTTTCAAATGCTTCATGAAATGGAAAAACGAATCATCGCAGAACAAGGACCTGGAGCAGCAGAAAGCTTGTGTATGTATATATGCGATAAAAATTTATCAGCTGAGCAGCATCGAGGCAGATACAATGTACCAAAGTCAAATGAGATAGCCATGGTTTTCCATAGTTCGGATGGAGAACCCCCTACCAATAGGGGTATCTGCATATAACCGACTGGGAATCAACTGTGTAGAATAAACACCCTGAATCCCATTTGTGACTCCATGACTTATGTTTTATTTTTCCCACATGGCGAAAAGGGTTGGAGTGTGGATGCTGGATGTTCTGAACATCAATTTTACAGTCATATGTTGTCAGTGAAAAGGAATGTTTTCAATCCCATACTTTATGGTGGAAACCTCTTGGAGCAGTATTGCGTCGATGCTTAAGTCAAGGTTGAAGGAAACCGTTTGAATTATATCTGTTCTAACCAGAAAACATTAAGAGTAGAATCTTACTTAGGGCTCGCAGATCACCTTAATGCTCTAGCAGAACAATCTGGTTTGAAATCATGTGTAATGGTTATTTTGCCCTCTATATTCATAGGAAGTCCCAGAGCCATGCAGCAAAATTATCCAGATGTGATGGTAATCGTTAGGGAATTTGGTAAGCCTGATCTTTTTGTCACCCTAACGTGCAATCCAAATTGGCGAGAAATCAAATATATCTTTTCCCAGGACAAAAGCCTTATGATCGTCCAGATTTAGCAATGTTGAACGATCTTAAAACGACAGACGCATTTTGGGACGTACAGTCGCAGACATACATGTTATTGAATTCTTAAGCGAAGATTGTCACACATGCACCTTTTACTCATTTTAACTGATGTTGACAAAATAAGAGATCCAGCCACTATTGATACCATCGTCTGTGCTGAATTACCTGATCCCACAATTGAAAATGGATTGCACGAAATTGTCAAGGTTACGATGATTCATGGACCTTGTGGCGTCATAAATCCAAACTCACCTTGCATGGAAGACGGTGTTTGCTCAAAGGGTTATCCAAAGGTAAATCCATTAAGTACATTTTTAAGTATGTATACAAGGATAATGATTGTGCAAAAGTTGTTTTTGAAAATAATGGTAAGAAATCTGTAGTGTGGGATGAGGTGAAGAGTTATTTAAATGCACGATATGTTTCGGCACCAGAGGCAATGTGGCGACTTCTTGAAAAGCCCATGCGGGACAAGTCGCATGTTATCATTAGATTGCCGTTGCATCTATAAGACATGCAATCTGTATATTTTAGGGAAACGGAAGAACGTGAAGATTTTGAAAGAGCAAGAAATAAAGACGCCATGCTCACTGCTTGGTTTCTGCTTAACAGGTCCGATCCTTCAGCAAACATATATCTCTATACAGAAATTCCAAACCACTTTGTATGGAAAGGCAATGTGTGGCAAAGGCGTGTTAGATAAGGTGACTACATAATAGTATCAAGGATGTATTCTGTAAGCCCAAAGGATATTGAGGTATTTCATCTTCGTATGCTGCTTTGTCATGTTCTTGGTGCCAAGTCTTTCGAGGAGTTAAGAACGTATGAGAATACTGTCCATGAAACATTCAAGGGTGCATGCCGTGCTAGAAATTTATTAGAAGATGATGATAGATGGCAACATTGTTTAACAGAAGCATGTGGTTTTGAAACGTTGCCCAAACTGAGACAACTGTTTTCGTGCATATGTGTCTTTGGCAATCCAAATTCACCGATTCAATTATGGCAACAGTTTAAGTCAGAACTCTCAGAAAATTTTGCTCGCCATCTGCTGCTACGGGAGAGTAGAGATAGAGCCCTTTAAGATATAGCCAATCCTATACGCATACACAACATGACACTTCAGAGCCTTGAATTGCCTGAACCCTCAAGCCTGGATAAATGTGTGGAATGCGATGTCTATGATTTACAAGTAGAAAGAGCAGAGGGACAACGATTGTTAAGCATGCTAAATCCGGAACAACGTATAATTTTTATGCTGTCATTGAAAGTATTCAAAACTATTATCCTACTATCGCTATCCTACTTTCTGTTTCAATGCTTTTGCGGGATAAGGAGAAACATTCCTATTCAATACTTCGCTGCATTACGTTAGAGAAATGGAACATACTGCTATTCCCGTTGCATGGACAGGCATCGCATCTATACTCTTTCAAGGTGGAAGAAGTGCACATTCTCAATTTAAATTATCAGTCCCCATATTGGATAATTCAGCTTCAAAAATTCGGCAAAATACATCTGAAGGAAGATTACTGAAAAAGGGCTAACCTCATTATATGGGATGAATGTACAGTCGTGGAAAAAAAAGTAAACACCCCCTACTAACTCCTCAACAAATTATCGTAGACAAAAGTTACTGGTACCGAACGATTGCAAATAAAGTCTACTTTTAAATGACGTACATAAAATTTGCTTAGGGGGCCATCTACGTATTAAAACGAATCCAAACTTCATTTTTTTCAATGGCAATGCCCAATTTTAACGAGATATTTCAAATCTTTAGTTCAAACAATGCCTAGACACCAAATTTCAAGTCATTTGAATGATAAGTTTTTCAATTATTAACATTCAAAATTTAGTGCTTCTAATGTTAAGTTACGTTTTCATATTTTTATTTATAACTTCTGAAATTATGATCCCAATGTTCTAATTTTTTGTGTTGCAATACTACTAATATACCCAAACATAAATACGTTGAATTTGAAATTTTTATAATTTTCTGATATGAATTATGAATTATGAAATTAATATTAAAAAAATTATGAATTGCAACCTACAATTTTTTTTGATGGATTCAGATTTATTAAGTCCTGCTTTATGGAAATCCAAAATTTCACATTTTTCATCCAAGTAGTTTTCAAATTATGCTTAAAAAAACGGTGGAACGATATTTTAAGAGGCCGTCTATGATACACTGGCCTCCAAAAGTTAAGGTACACGGACTAAATGCGTTCGATTGCATACGTTTTGTCGAATATCTACAAAACTTATTGGCGAATTGTTCTTGAACTTCTGGGATGAAAAGAACATGTTTCATTTCATATTTCTCGGTGAAGATTTAGTCGGGGGTACAATAGGGGGCTAATAATAACTTTAATAATAAAATAATATTTGCTATCACCTATGTAACAGGAAAGGCTGGAAATGGTTTGTCACTGTGGTAAATGACTATTTGGGCCGTATTCAACGTTTGTATGCATTTGTGTAAGCATATCACTCATATTCGTGAAGATGTTAACGCTTTTGTGAAAAACTCAAACTTTTTTTTTTTATAGCGTACAGAGTTTTCAACCAAATTTAACACAACTTTCCAAAAATCTGACAAAGAACAGTAGAAACAGTATACTGCAATTAAAACATGAATATATTGAATATTTGATAAGATATGGGCATTTTTATGAGATAATTTTTAACTGCGCATGCGCGGAAGAATTTAAAATTTTTATTTCATAATTTGGTACTCGGTATTTTGGGGCAACTTCTATAAAAAGTCCAGTCAAATGTTGTGAAAACTTAGGAAGATGTAGTGAGCTGATTGAAAAGTTGTGTAAAATCCCTTATAATAAAGCTATTTTTAGGAAGCAACTCACTATATTGACCCCATCTTTGTGAATTTTCGCGATATTTGACTAGACTTTTTAGCTCACAGGCTATCAAAGCCTGAGAGCTAATGTGCCCGCCCGTTCCGTATGTATGTACGTACGTACGTACGTACGTATGTATGTATGTATGTATGTATGTACGTAACGCGATAACTCTTGATAGAAACATACGATTTGCTTCAAAAATTTTTCCTAGGTTCATTGTGATAAGGCGCTTCCCTGATTAGTTTTGGGAGTTCATTGGTTAAGGATAAAGGGGGAAAAACGGGGTTAGTCCACCCCCTCCCTTAATTCAGAAAAATGGGTTTTTCATGCAGAATCATTCGATTTGCTCCGAATTTGGTATACCGGTTTATTATGTTAAGGAACATCCCTGATTAGTTTTGGGGGTTCATTGGTTAAGGATAAAGGGGGAAAAGGGGGGTTAGTCCACCACCTTAATTCAGATAAATGGGTTTTTCCTGCAGAATCATTCGATTTGCTCCGAATTTGGTATACCGGTTTATTATGTTAAGGAACTTCCTTGATTAGTTTTGTGGCTTTATTGGTTAAAGATAAAGGGGGAAGGGGTGCTAGGCCACCCCCCTTAATTTATATAAACGGCTTTTTCATGCAGAATTATTCGCTTTGCTCCAAATTTGGTATACCGGTTTATTATACCGGAGCTTCCCTGATTCGTTTTGGCGATTCATTTGTTAAAGATAAAGGGGGGCTAGTCCACCCCCTTAATTTAGATAAATGTTTTTTTTGCAGGATTATTCGATTTGCTCCAATATTGGTATACCGGTTTATTATGATAAGGGGCTTCCCTGATTAGATTTGGAGGTTCACTGGTTAAGTATAAAGGGGGAAACGGGGGCTAATTCCCCTTCACTTATTTTTTTTTGAGGGGCATTATTCTTTAAAATAGGTGTATAATATACAATTAGTGTCAATAGCCTGTGAGCTCAATGCCATCAGTTTAGCTGGGCACTTTTCTTTTTTATTATATAAGTTGCCCTAAATAGCTGGCTACCAAATTCTGAAATAAAAATTTTGAAATCTGCCGCGCATGCACAGTTAAAAATTATCTCATAAAAATGTCCATATCTCATCAAATATTCAATATATTCATGTTTTAATTGCAGTATACTATTTCTACTGTTCTTTGTCAGGTTTTTGGAAAGTTGTGTTAAATTTGGTTGAAAACTCTGTATGCTATAAAAAAAAAGTTTGAGTTTTTCACAAAAACGTTAACATCTTCACGAATATGACAGCTATGCTTACACAAATGCATACAAATGTTGAACAGGACTCAAATATAATCATTTACCACAGTGACAAACCATTTCCAGTCTTTCCTGTTACATAGGTGATCGTAAATATTATTTTATTATTAAATTTATTATTAGCCCCCTAATTGTACCCCCGACTAAATCTTCACCTAGAAATATGAAATCAAACATGTTCTTTTCATCCCAGAAGTTCAAGAACAATTCGCCAAAAAGTTTTGTAGATATTCGACAAAACGTGTGCAATCGAACTCATTTAGTCCGTGTACCTTAACTTTTAGAGGCCAGTGTAGAAGTGACTAAATATTTTGAAATTTCTTATGCTATCCTGTAATCTAACAGGCTTACTTGACTGCTTAAGGTGCCTTGATCAAGAAAGGAGATCTCTCGATTAACAATCGAGTACCGAACTTCAATTTGGATACAGCCCTTAAAATACGCTTGTTTTAAAATAATTAATTTCTCCGAAACTTATTGTACGAATTGCATAAAAATTTGTTTTTAGACTAATTGAAGGGTGTAGAGTTCATTTATGCTGTCGAAATTGTGTACTGCTATTGAATAAAACAAATTTATGGTTCGTTTTAATATGTAGATGGCCCCCCAAGCAAATTTTATATACATCATTTAAAAGTAGACTTTATTTCCAGTCGTTCGGTACCCGTAACTTTCTTCTACGACAATTTGTTGAGGAGTTAGTAGGGGATGTTTACTTTTTTTTCCACGACTGTACCATGACACCTATTCATGCTTTGAATGCTGTTGATAGACTTATGCTATAGTTGGTTGGCAATGATGTCCCATTTGGGGGCAAAATATTTATTCTTGGAGGTGACTGGAGACAGATTTTAGCTGTGGTTATACATGCGAACAAAGCACTCATTTTTGAAAGTTGTATCAAGAATTCTCTCTGGCCAACATTTAGACAGTTCAGTCTGGTTACAAATATGCGAATGGAGCCGGAGGAACTTGATTTCGTGGAATGGCTTATTCGCCTGGGGATTGGTCGATTGACTAATGATTATGAACTCGGAAAAGATGTTATTGAAATACCTCCAGAATGTTTAGAGCAGGATTCTATAATGGATGATATTTTTGGTTCGTCTGAAATTGATCTTGATCATCTTTCGGAAAAAGCCATTTTGTGTCCCAAGAATGAGGATTCTTTGAGATTGAATGAGGAGGTTTTACGAAAAGTACCTGGCGAAGTCTAGTCTTATTTTGGTGCTGATGCAATACTT
Organism: Maratus speciosus; assembly: GCA_963932465.1. NCBI lineage: Eukaryota > Metazoa > Arthropoda > Arachnida > Araneae > Salticidae > Maratus > Maratus speciosus. Next base: position 301,514,941 of record OZ010796.1, on the reverse strand, counting down.
TGATGATGAAGAAGAACAAAACAATTTGCAGATGGATTTCATCAATAGTTTAACACCTTCTGGAATGCCACCACATCAGTTAAATCACAAAGTTGGCATTATTGTTATGTTGCTTAGGAACATGAATCCGTCCAGTGATCTCTGTAATGAAACACGTTTAACCCTCTCGCTGCGCAGCCCGAGAAACACTCGGGCATGCATTTTTCCGTCTAATTAATAATATTTCGTTATTGACACCAGTTATTTTTTAGGGAAAACTTTATCTGATTTAATCAGGACATTTTCCCCGATTACGATAGTCAAAAATTTCTGCTTTAAAGAACCGGTGATAAAAGATTAAAAATTCTGTAAAAATCGCTCATCGCGAAGAATTACTTACGCAGCGAGAGGGTTAATAGTCAAAAGGCTGTCTCAAAATGTTATAGATGCAGAAGTTTTTACAGGACATAGGAGAGGCACCAGTGTTTTCATACCGAGGATCCTGCTTACTCCGTCAGATACCAGTTTACCTTTCCAGTTACGCCGCCGTCAATTTTCACTTAGGCTCGCCTTTGCTATGACTATCAATAAATCTCAGGGTTAAAGTTTGAAAAAGTTTGTAATCAATTTTCCCCATCCAGTTTTTTCACATGGGATGTTGTATGTAGCCTTTTCAAGAGCAACTTCTAGAGGATATTTAAGTGTTTGGGTCAAGGACGGACCAAAACAAGAAAAACTTTTGTCACAGTCTTATAAGGTATTTACACAAAATATTGTCTTCCGTGAAGTTTTATCGGAAGTCGCAACTATTTTGCTTTATTATAAAAAACAAACAAATAAAGAAAAACGAGTCTATTGTACTTTACCTCATGGGTGACGTGGAAAACAATACAAAGATTTTTCATTTTAAAAGAAATTTTGTCAATTTTTTTTTGCAAAATAACGATGTACATTTCATTCTTTCTTACAATTTTTTGTTTGGTTGTGCAAATATTGACTTTATAACTGAGTTCCTAAACTTTAATTTGGTTCTGTAAATACTCACTATAAAAACGAGTCTACCGCAATTTACCTCATTGGTGAGGTGGAAAATAGTGCAAAGATTTTTCATTTTAAAATAATTATTTCCATTTTTTGCAATGACGATGTACATTTCATTTTTTCTTACAAATTTTGTTTGTAGTGTAAATATTGACTTTATAACTGATTTTTATATTCCCAAACTTTAATTCGGTTGTGTAAATACTTACTTTTATTTATTTTTAAGACATAACTGATTTTTTGTGTACATACTTATTTCATATTGGTTGTGTAATTACTGATTTTTAATAGACATAACAAATTTTTATATTCATAAACTTTAGTTTGGTTGTACTGATTTTTATTTTTTATTTTGGTTTTAGAATTAAATTCATGAACTCCCGTGCATAGAACGGGTTAACACTAGAACGCCCGGAAGGAGTCGAATCGACTCCGACCATGTGATTAAATGTCAATTGGAACCAGATTTTTTTTCATAAAATAAGTTAAATTTAAACCACACAGAAATACGTTAAATAAATCAATTAAATAATTTTAAATAAAAATTCTGGTGTCAAGTATTTTTAAGAAACTTGAACAAAATTTTCGGGCGTTCTAGTGTTAAACAGCTTGTTTCTAATAATACAAGGTGCATTAATTTTGAGTCAGTAAGAAAAGGAGGCGAATATGATGCCATATATGGAAAATAAAACGGATATTCTTTGATGTCGAAATAAAATGGTCTTCAGTTATACAGGGTTCGTATGGGTCCTTGAATTTCCAGACTAAGAATTTCTTCGAACCGGTATTTTCTTACAGAAAATCTCTCCTTAACCCCTTAATTCTCACTCCCGTGATATTCACGGGCTGTGTCTTTTTTACATATAGTTTGATTCCCACCAGTTTTATAAAATAGTGTAATTGGCTTTATTATGGTAACATATTTCCTGTCATTAAATAAGGCGAATATTTCTTTTTCAAAAAAGTGATGCCAATAAACAATTTGAATTTTTAAACCATAATTTAATGCGACCGTTAAGGGATTAAATAAGGCGAAATTTTGCGCGATTAAACTAGATTTATTTTTCTATAAAAAAATACTGATATTTTGCCTTGAAAAAAACGGTACCCGTACGAACCCTTTTATAGTATCGATTCTTATTATATAAAGAAAATTATTATCAATACTTGACGGTTTATCGTCTGCGCAATTTTATATAAAGATATAATTTTTAATTAAGTTTTTAAAAAGTTTTAAAAGAAAATGGATGGTAAATGTCAAAAATATGCACCATAAATTATCTATGTTGAAAATGACGTTATGATTAGCGGGAAATAGTTATTTTCATTCTTAAAATTTATAAAATTAACTCGATTGCATAAAAAAAAAATGACAAGTGTTAATTCTTATAGCCGTTCATTTCAGAGAATGTGAATAAAAATTATTATTTATTTTTTTTTAAAGAAAGTTGCATTTTCGTTCGTAAAACATAAAGGTTTAATATGATTGCGTCAAAGAAAAATATTTTTTTCTCGATCAGTATCGAAATTAATGCTCGGGAGCTTGAAGTATATTGGAGACACATTTGTAAATCGTAGCTTGGCAACCGGATTTTAATTCCACATTTCTTTTTAGCTTTAAAACTCTAAAAATATCTTGTCATTTTTAAAAATAGATTTTAAAAGTATTTTTGTTATAATGGATTTTTGTAAAGTCTTATAGGGTGCAATGAATACATATACAAATTTTACACCAAGTACCACTTAAAATATATTGTTATAGTAGAATTATCCCAGCGTTGTTTTTTCGTTTTACGGAGGAAGATTCGTCAAATTCCACGTCTTTTGTTGTCTCTCTTTTTTTCATCGGTTGTAATTTCGTTTTCGCAATTGTTTATATTATTTGGCACAAAATTTCATTTATTTTGTGACTGAGTTATGTCAAGGCTCTTACAAATAAGAAATTCCGTATTGTCTCCTATAAAATGTGATAAAGAGTTGGTTAATTATATATGTTTTTAGTTATCGGTAGTGAAATATTTCGCTTAATTAATGCATTTATCCTTTTTTTAATGTTACGTGAACGAAGTCATGGGTAACAGCTGGTATTAAGTAATGGTGAGACAGCATTTTCTTCATTTAAAAGGTTTCAAACTATGAAGGACAAATCTAACGTAGAACATTTAAAAAAATGAGTAGTTATGCACTGGAATAACATTACTCGCAATGATATGGAAATTTGTAGCAATGGGCGTTGTCTTTTAATAAAATTATTATAAATAATGCATTTTTTAAAGTAGTAAATATTGATTTGACTATTATTTATGATTAGAAATAAGGAAATTCAAAGACCGTATTCATTTAAAGGTAAGACAATTTTCATTGAAAATTTTAAATGCGTATTTTGGATTTTAACAGAATATTCGGACGTTTTTTGGTGCATGTATGCATGGATATTTTGGCGGTTTTTAATGGCTTACAATCCGCTGTCTGAGGATGAAGCTGTACTTGATAGACTGATTTCATTAATTTTCCAGAAATAAGCACCCACCCCCCCCCCCTTTTTTTTAACCGCTTTCTGTACAGACAACTTTTTCATAGCATACTTGCATTACAGTAAGCTTGCTAATATTGAATAAAAATAATGCAATGTTGAATGTGTTGATGCATACGTTTGTTTGTACAGAGTGCTTGGGCTAAAGACGAAAACATGCTGGCGAAAGACGAAAACATGAAATATCTGAGTTAAAAAGAAATTTGACACTTTTCAGTTAGCCGGGTGCCAGTGTTACACACACACACACACATATATATGTATATATGTATATATTGTATATATATATGTGTGTGTGTATGTGTATGTGTACAGGGTGTCCCAAAAGTCCCTAACACATTTTAAAATTCAATATAAATTCAAGTAATTGTCGTACAGAAGTGCGGTTTGGATTAAAATGGTTCTCACGATGAAAAGTTTTCTTCAAGCGAATGAAAAAATTAGTTCCAATCTTGGATCATAAATGACGCCACTTGTACGTATGTTTGGTTTCAAACATGCGTTTTTTCTGATTTTCAGATTAGTTTCGATTTGGTTTCGAAGTACCAAATCGTGCAATTAGTTTTTTTGCTGGGAGTGGACATTTCTGTGTCACAGCGTCAAAACTAATCTGAAAGTCAGAAAAAACGCGTTTGAAACCAAACATACGGACAAGTGGCGCCATCTATGACCGAAGTTTGGAACTAATTATTTTCATTATTTTGATGAAAACTTTTCATTGTTAGAAGAACTTTAGTCCAAACCGCACTCCTGTATGATAATTACTTGATTTTATATTGATTTTCAAAATGTGTTAGGGACTTTTGGGACACCTTGTGCATATATATGTGTGTATTGTATATATAGATATTTATATATAGTGTTTTGTATACACACACATATATATATATATATATGTATATAAAACACTGGCGCCTGGCTAATAGAAAAATAGCAGAAATTTTAATTAAAAAAATACATACACATAATAATCCATAGAAGTGCAATCAGGGGAGTTATAGGTTCTGGCGTAGGAATCAGGACATACCCTTAAAATAGGGCTTTTCAATCTTTTCCCCTGAAAATTCGTGTAGCCTCAAACTAATCTTTATCCTTTGCATCTCTGTTGAAGAACTCATCATCGTGATGCAGGTTACTCTTTTCCAATATTCTAATGGCTTCACTTTTCTTTTTATATTATTTTTGACATCAAAGGTGTATCTAGCACCAAAGAGTATAAACATATGTGGAATATATGATATATTTTTTACGTCGACAAAAAATTTTATTCTATTTATAAAAAGTTAAATTTAGCAAATTACAAAAAGGTAAACACCCTGTATGTGTACATAAATATTTACATTAAAATGTTAACATATTAAAAAAAAAAAAGAAAAAGAAAAAGAAAGAAAAAAAAAGAAAAAAAAACCCTTGAAATGGCTTATGCTGGACAAATACTGTCATTCGTTAGCTGAGCAAGGCATTCAGACGAGATGATAAAAGTTGCAAAATTTAATCGGTCATTAAGGCTGGCAGACTGAAATTTTGTAGTAACCATTTTTTATATTATTCTAAAGTATATGTTGAAATTATATATTTCACACAAAAGTACTTTCTTATATTTAAAACTATTTGTAGGTTAATATAATATTATACTCGAAAATAATTTATTATAAGTACAACATATTAGCAGCGTAAAATTCATCGCGTTAGACACGTAATATTTTAATCTATGAAGCTGGAGATTGCAATATCTAAAGTTAGAACAGATTTTCGAGACATCCTAATTCTAAAATAGAATAAGAAAACTGTCGAATTGTGAAAAGTTTTTTACGAACACCTATTTATATTTAGTCGCAGTGGGTGGGAGTTTTGACCTCTGACTTTACCTGTATTCTGGTGTGAGGATATAATCACAAAAGTTTTATGGATACTTCGTAACTTTTTTAAAGTTCTTTACATTTTTTTTGTTAACCTTTCAATTGGCTAATTCCTGACCATTCACTCTTTCACAGCACCTAATTTTATTTCGATAAACAGCTGGAAAAAAACATATTTTTAAAAATAGAAATTTAGATTATTTTATATTATAATTTTTTCGATACAACTTTCCCGGTAGTTTCGTATTTTAGAATTTTTATAAAAGGCAGAATAGTGGTGATGTCCATATTTGTCATAACCTTTTCAGTGGTTAATAATATTAGTTACTCTCTAAATTAAGAAAATTTTGATGTAGCATAACAAGGTGGCGGTTTTTATTTTTTTTATTTTATTTTTTTTTTTTTTTTGTGTGTGTGTGTGTGTGTGTGTGTTAAAATTTCCTAAAAAACTACTGATAATTTCCTTTAAATTTTTGTTCAGTAGTACCTGTTATTTATTTTCTAACATTTTAGTTAAAATAATGATAATTACTTTACTATAAACATAACTTCTTTAAAAAACACACAAAACATTTATTTAGACAATCACATTACAGCAACTACGAATCACATCTCAAAACCATAATAACAACATCAATATTATCGTCGAACATCTCACGTTTTTCGTCTGAACCCCCAAAAAAATTAAATACATGGAGTCAGGAAAAAATGTCTATTGTTCAAGAGTTTATCTTATGAAAAAATAATTTAAATATTGTCATGTGACTTTACTTACAAATCCCTCCTTTCGCATGTCAATAATCCTCAGTAATTCCGAGACTTGTAATATGTTTCTTCATGACATCATAACTCAAATTCTTAGTCATTATATCTGCTTCCAGTTCAGACGAATTTACATATTTTGTTTCAATTTCTCCTTTCGCTCTTTCATCTTTTACAAAATGATATTTTCTACCTATATGTTTGTTGCGATTATTCACTCTTGGGTTTTTAATCCAATCAATTACAGATTGACTATCAGTACTGATTTCTATTGGACGCTTCACCATTTCTTCCTGGCTTAACTCTTCCAAGAGACCCATTAACCATTTTCCTTCACAAACAGCATCACATAAACTTAAAAGTTCAGATTCCATTGTAGAAAGCGCAACCAGTTTCTGTTTATTACTTTTCCATTCAATCAGTGATTCTCCTATCTTTACGATATATCCACCAAATGATTTTGAATCCCGTGTAGTACACCAGCTAGCATCAGAACAAAGTGATAATTGGCCCTTTTTATTTTTAATTCGAAGTTTGTAGTTTTTAGTGCCTTGAATGTACCGCAAAACTCTCTTCACTGCCTGTAAATGAATTTCTCTAGGATCTTTTGCATATTGAGACAAATTACTTAAAGTGAAAGCTAAATCTGGCCTTGTTCCTCTTACTAGATATCCTATACTTCCAAGCATTTCTAGATATAGTGTTTCATCAATTTTATTTTCATTTTCATATTCATCTAATTTTATTCCAGAAACACCAGGGGTTTTCACACTTTTACAATTTTCCATATAAAATCTTTCTAAGATTTTTTCTGCATACTTAGCTTGCCCTAGCAAAAATTCTCCATTATTTTCTTCAATATCAATACCAAGGAATTTAATGTTTTTCTTCAGCTCTTTAATTTTTGCTTCTTTATTCAATTTTTGTATCAATTTATTTATTAATTCTTCGGATTCACTAACGATTATTCCATCATCGACATATATTCCAACTGCAATAAATTTATTATCATTTTTATTAAAAAACACACATGGATCTGCTTTGCATGGCTGTAACCCAATTTTATCAAATATATTAACTAATTTTTCATACCAGTATCTTCCTGCTTCTGGCAACCCATATAAATTTCCTGTTACCAATAATATTTTCCCTCCTTCAATTTGTAGACCTTCAGGCGGATTCATATAAATTGCAGTTTCTAGATCTGCATTCAGATATGCTGTTTCTACGTCGAAAAATCTAGTTTTGTAACCTTTCATCGCTGCGACTGCCAATAAAGTTCTGAATGATTCAGTTTTCATTACAGGACTATACGATTCTTGATAATTTGTTCCAAATTTAAGTCTTGATCCGTCGGCTACTAATCTTGCTTTATATTTTACATCTTCACCGTCTTCTTTTACAGTAAAAATCCATTTGCTTCTCAGTGCCTTCACATCTTTTGGTTTGTCAACGATTTTCCACGTTTTGTGTTCTTCTAATGAGTGTAATTCCTTTTTGATTGCTTCTATCCATTTATCCTTATCTCTAGAATTTAATGCATCTTTGTAATTCTTTGAAACTTCCTCGTGCACTAGATTCGCTAAATACTTTGGATTGGGTTTCCTAATTCGTGATGATCTTCTAGGTTCTTCAAACAACTTATTCTCATTAGTTTCTTTTTCTTGCTGTTCCTTGTTTTCATCAATTATATGATTTACTTCAGATTCTTCTGTCGCAGAATCATTCAAATCATCCGACAACGCAATTGCTTCCTTTTTCTGATTTAACTCTTCTTCATTTTCATCGGAATTATTATCTTCTTGTTCATCTATTACATTTTTATTATTGGTAATGTTGATGTATTCAAATTCATCAGTCATTTCTTCCTTGTTAGCTATATCTTCATATCCCATTTTTTCTTCTATAAATACTACATCTCTGCTTTCACGTATTCTCTTTTCTTTTAAATCATACAATCTGTATGCTCGCCGATCTCTTGAATATCCGATAAACACTGCTGGTTTTGCTCTTACATCAAATTTCTTTTTATTGATATCATCGTTGCGATAAAAAGCTTTACATCCAAATACTCTCATATGCTTTACTGTTGGTTTATTATTTGACCATAATTCTAATGGCGTTTTCTTTCTCGTAGCTGTTGGAGTAACATTATGTATATAAGCAGCTGTTGATACTGCTTCGGCCCAAAAGGATAAAGGTAGTTTTGCTTCTATCAGCAATGTTCTTGCAGTATTAATAACAGTCCGATTAGCCCTTTCTGCAATCCCGTTACTTTGTGGACTATGAATTGTGGTTCTTTCATTCTGTATGCCCTTCCTTTTGTAATAATTCACGAGCTCTTCATTAGTAAATTCACCACCATTATCTGATCTAACCGCTTTTACTTTCTTGCCGGTTTCATTTTCTCTTCTCTCTATTATATTTATAATTCTTTCTTTTGCTTCATCTTTACTTCTTAAAAAATCTACAAAATATCTTCTACTATATTCATCTACTACCATTAGCATGTACTTACTCCCTCCCAATGAGTGTACTTTCATTGGTCCACATAAATCAACATGTAATCTTTCTAAAATGCGTGTTGTTCTTTCTATCACATGATTAAATGGTGTTCTTGTTAATTTCCCTTGAATACATATTTCACATTTTGTTTCTTCACCATTCATCTTTTCTAATCCCCTTACAAGATTTTCTCTCGACATTCTTTGTAAGTATACATAATTTATATGCCCAAGTCTTCTATGCCATAATTCTTTCTTTGATTCATTTGTCTGTAAACAAGATTCATTTCTGTCTTCATCTGTTTCTCGTACAGCTAAGTTTATTTTAAATGTATTATCTTCGAATGTTCCTTTAGCTATTAATTCACCTGTATTCTTTTCATAAATGGCTGCTCCTTCATTATCAAATATCACATATTTTCCTTTTCTGACTAAACTTGGAACTGACATTAAATTTTCTCTTAAATTAGGTACGCAAAGAACTTCTGTAAGTTTTATTTTTGTTTCGCCACTTTTCTTATCGTAAGACGTAACATGAACATTTCCACGATATTTCGCTTGTATTGATCGCTCGCTGTCAGCAGTTGCAATTTCTACATCTTCAGGTTTTCTTTCTACAACAATATCTTCTTTATGCGTCATATGCGAAGTGCAAGCTGAATCTAACATCCAGGTTATTTCCCTATTATTTTCAGATTCTTTACACTCATTTCTATTGAATTCATTTGACTGCAATGCATTTTCATTTGTAAAACATGTATATTCTTTTGCCTTCTTGTTTGAAACATTATTATTCTTATTATAATTCTTATTATTGCGTGAGTATTCTCTTACATCTTGAACTTTATTACTACAATAATTTTGAAAATTTTTCTTAGGTGAATACTCCCTATCATTTCGCGAGTGTGTCATATTCGATTTACTATAACAATTCCGCGCTATATGATTTGGCTTTCCGCAAGCAAAACATAAAACCTTTTTCTTTTCATTAGCCCTAAATGCTTTAGACTCGTTTTCTCGAAATTTATCATATTTTCTTTCATATCTCAACAAAGTTTCTCGCATTACTTCATAAGTTATATTTGGGTTTGATGATATCGCAGTTGTTACTTCGCTATATTTCTTTGGGAGCCCTTCTATAATAAATCCTATTAATTCGCATTCATCAATTTCTGTACCCAATTCTAATATTTCATTAGCTATCCCTTGAGCTCTTATCAAATATTCTTCTATTGTTTCTCTTTCGTTTTTCTCTATTCTCGCAAGATTAATTTTTAACTGAATTCTTCTCTGATTTTCAATTCCCGCATAACGCTTTTTCAGTAATTGCCATAAATCCTTAGCTTTTTTAATCCCTCTAACAGCCATCATTTGTTCTGCGGACAACGTCAATATAATTATACCATAAACTTCATCATTCTTTTCTAACCATGTTTTATGCGCTTTTAAACTATCGGGATCCCCTGCATTTTTTACCGGTTCATCATTTTCGATAACATCAAATAAATGTTTTGATTTAATCAAAGCTTCAACTCGCATACTCCATAATGTATAATTTTTACTTGTTAACGGCTCTATTCTAGGAATTCCAAACATATTGGATTCACACATAATTAAAATACTTTATCTTCCAAACTATTTTTAAATGCATATAAAATTCTTACCTCTTAAATTTTTTCTATTGGCGGTTAGTCCAATGGAACAAATTCTTAACTTGTATTAGGCCTAGTTCATACAATTCATATTTATTTACTCTTCTTACTTGTACACTCAAAATATAAAATTCGCTTTAAAACCACGCTCTGCTACCAAATTGTTATTTATTTTCTAACATTTTAGTTAAAATAATGATAATTACTTTACTATAAACATAACTTCTTTAAAAAACACACAAAACATTTATTTAGACAATCACATTACAGCAACTACGAATCACATCTCAAAACCATAATAACAACATCAATATTATCGTCGAACATCTCACGTTTTTCGTCTGAACCCCCAAAAAAATTAAATACATGGAGTCAGGAAAAAATGTCTATTGTTCAAGAGTTTATCTTATGAAAAAATAATTTAAATATTGTCATGTGACTTTACTTACAGTACCGAATGTTGATTGAGTATTTTTTCTGATTTATCAAAGTTGAAAAGGAAGTGGGTCGGTAAGCATTGCTTTTTGTCCTCCCGATAGATATATAAAAAAAAAATATATATTTTGACTATTTTAATTTAATTTAAGATGTATAGTTATTGCCTCTCTGGTTGATTTTTCTATTCATAGTTTAAATGTGTCATATGACATCATAAACATGGATTAATTAAGTTTAATGCATTTCAATCATATCATTTTAACTTTATATATATATATAGCTTTCATAACACGCTCCTGGTTTTTAAATATGTTTAATATAAATACATTTAATATAAATATGTTTAATATAAATATAAATATGTGTATAATAAAGTAAAACATATCGTTCACCCGCAAGAAAAGTAACAAACTCCCCAAATTTTTCCGTATCATTGCTCTAACAGATCTGACTTAGGTACATCTTGCTACTGAAAAATTGCCGTGTAGTTACCCGGAAAAGTGTTAGATTACGCTATATGTAGATTTGTCCCACAGAAAGGGGGACAAATTGCGTGTGGAGATAAAATTATCCAGTCCTTTAAATCTCTTCTATGTCTTCCTTCTTAAGAGTTTTATGCTTTTTGCACGCTTTTGCAGTTGAATGCAGAGCTAAGTGCTATAATTTAATGCTACATTAAAAATACGTGACTCTTCTTCCTCCTCTTCTGTAAAAAATGGTATTTTTTAAGTTCTGTTACTTTTCTTGCGGGTGAGCGATACGTAAAACCACGATGGTTTTACGAGCGGTTTACGTGAAAAAAAAACGAAATTGATATAATTGAAATACATTAACATTTGCTAAATAAACCCATGTATCTTATCTTGTATAAAACATTTAAACAAGCTTCAAAACAAAATAAAAATAATTTAAATTTCGCTTTACCCGATAGGGTGGGGGGGAGTGGTGTGCAAAAACCTACCATCCCATTATCTACCCATATCCTTTTCACGAAATCTTAGAACTATATGTTGTTTAAGGTTTTTCACAAATCCAAAACGGCTACTTTCTGACACGTTTTTGAATTCATTTTTGTTCGCAAATGCATGAAATTTGATTTTGCTCAAATTCAGAAATCGAAGCATTTTTCCATTTTTTGGTAAAGACAGAATATCTTTCTGAAAATGGTGCCAAAGTTGGTGTATTGAAGCGAATTTTCGGACAGCATGGGAAGGGTCGCTTATAACTCAATATATAATTGATTTAAGGAAAAACAGTAAAATCTGTTCGATTCCTACTCACTTCAATATTCGTGCGTGCAAGTATCATAATTTTATGTTTAAAAAAAAAGAGTCTGCGAAAATGTCAGAAAGTTTCGTGTTGTTGAGCGGGGAAAGTTCAGCAACTGCCTCACAGATGGCAGCATTTAAAAGTATTTTGCCTTAAATGGTGAGCTATCATTTTATCTTTCTATCAGTAGATGGCAGCACTACAATTTAATCCATTGCTTTATTTATTCCTATCAATTCAACCGCCGAGTAAAGCAAATCTGTCTGAGATAAGTCTATACTATATTATAAAAATATTTTTCTAGATAAAAAGAAAATAATTGATTTCAAAATTGGATCGAATTTATATAAGTAGTAAGCTATAAATTGGTACATGAGAGCTCGTTATATTTGTCAAAATTAATATTTTTTATACTTCTAATAAATTGCAAATTGAAAACTGTGCAGCATCGAAAAACATTTTGCTTTAAAGCGGTTCTAAAAAATAATAATAAAATAAAATAAATACTTTCCCTCTGACACATTTTTGGGAACAGATGTGTTATTATCCCGGGGTCCGCCATCTTAGATTTTTTTCTTGGCTTGAATTAAAAATTATTTTTTTATTAATAGTTTTAATCATTATATTCCATTTTTTTTTCAATATTATATTAACCTATCAACAATATTTAATCATTGGCGACATTACTACTTGGCAAAAAAGGAGTTTTCATGCAAGAAAAAAATCCAAGATGGCGGACCCCGGGATAATAACACATCTAAGCCCATTTTTGGGCTCATTTTTAAATGCAGCATGGAAAAATCTGGCATGTTAAAGGGAATTGTAATCAAACATTTTTTAAATTATTATTATTTGATAAATGGATTATATATTGCAATAATCGAAAACAAACAAACAAACAAACAGAGAGTATAAGTCTGTAGGTGGAAGCAGGGGGTATACGGATTTTTTTTTAAGTTCAAAAGGTTACCTTATACTCCCCACTACATCCCTGATTATAAGCGATTGTTGTCTCATGGCGGTATTTGCTTTACTTTCCCGCTGTGTCCCGTAGGAAAACTCGCTTCAGAACTCCAAATTTGACACCATTATTTGGAATATCTTCCACATTTTCTTACGGAAAATGAAAAAAAAAAAAAAAAACCTGTTCATTTACATAGTTTTTGAATAAGGGAACCTTCTAATTTCATGCATTTACGAAATATTACTTATTTAATGCATTCAGAAATGTGTCAGAAAGTAATGAGTTTGGAGCGTTAAATGTCTTTTGAACAAAAAAGCATTTTTTCCCCTTGAAATTTATTTTTCTTGAACTAACATATCCACTTAAAGATATCAGCTCGGCGTTTTTTTCACCATGTTTTTTGAAGTTTAGACAATAACTATGAATTTTTTTAATTGGGAATATGTGAAAATGTGCTTCATATAATAGAGTTAATCCGGATGTACTTCAACCGGACGATCATATTTCTCGTGACCCGGTCATCCGAAACCAATTTTTTTAGGTAGTGAAAGATTGAGATATTTTCTGGAGCATTTTAAAACATATATATTTTTAAGGTTTATTTTTAAATTTATACGCACACTATAAAAACTAATTAATTTTTGAAAGTCATGCGTATTGTTGGTAAACGTTTCGAAAACAGTACCATTTTCTCATAAAAAAAACTAAAATAAATTAAAACGACGATCGGCCAAATAGTTCCGTAGAAGAGTGACCGCCCATTCTGAAAACACTTGGACATTTTCTCCGTCATATGAAGTAAAGTTTGAAACATTGATATTTTAATCGGTTGTTTACAATTTAAAAAGTGAATGATGGAGCTTGTCAAATTTTTATAAATGTGATACAAATATAATACTTTATCCTTAGTTTAAGAAACAAATTCCCCAAAAATCAGGCTTTTTTCTTTTCTTTTCTCTCTCTCTCTCTGTTTTTTTTTTTTTTTTTTGGGGGGGGGGGGGGGAGGTTGGGAAGGACATTGTAAACATTTCCTTAAATGACCGATTAGACAGGACAGCACTATAACTTAATGTATAACTTATATTCTGAATGAAATAAATTTGCTTTATAAAAAACATATTACTGTATTCCCTCGTTATATCGCGTCCGTTGCGAGACTAATAACCGAGGTAATTGATAAAATTAAGAAAATGGTATCTTACAAATAAATGTTTTATATTTGTCCCTAGACGTTTGTTTATACACTTATTAGAATAGTTTTAACAAAATAAGAAATAGAGAATTATATTTATTGCTATCTGCCCATGCAGTTTTTCAAAAAGTGTAGAAAATCTGTTCGAGTTTTTTCCTCGCTTTTTTTAGGAAGTCAGAAAAAGAGGGCTACATCAAAACGAGCTGTAAAACGATGCTCGATATAACGAGGAGATACTTTATTGTCCATTGTATAATTTATACGAAAATGATAAATGAAGTCGCAAATCCTAGTACTAGAAATCCTAATATTCGCCAAAATTTTAATTATTATTACAAAATTGCAAGATCAAGAGGTTTGAATGCAGCTGTAAAGGTAAACAGGTGTGAAAGGTAGTCGAAGCTTGTAGATTTCTGGACATTCTATAATGAGACAAGGTGTAAAGACCAATCAAAGACATGACATATTTAATAATCTAGAAATACTTTTAATTCCAATTATCGGAATGAGGAAGATACATCTGCGAAATAGAAAAGATTCTAAAAACTAACATCAGTTAAATTTTGAGAAACAGGTAATTGCTCCATTTTATAACAAAAAAATTTGCATGTTCATGTCGATGAAACATTACTACTTAAATTAGTTACTCACACTTTATTATTATTACTTTTTCTTAACTTAAGGTAACATTAAGGCTTAAGTAACATTATTTATTAATAAATGTGGACAATATAAAATGAAACCCACATTAGTTAAACATGTAATTTTACGACAGAAGTATACCAAAGCAAAATGAAAGAAATTTAATATATTTCTTTCTTATTATGTAATTAAAAACGACGGACATTTACAGACATTTTTTTTTATCAAAATGTTGCTAATACATCTTGAATCTATGGAAATACCGTAGTACATTGCATTAAGAAGAAAACATTTAGTACTAAAAGAAAAAAGATCGAAAATCAAAAAAAGGAAGCTGAATTAAAAAAAAAAAAAAAAATTCAATTTTGAAAAAATATCTTCATGAATTATTCCAAAATAAACCAATCAGAAACCTGGGGAAAAATAGGTTTTCAAGATTATTTTTCTGGAATAAGGTGGCTCCTGGCTTTAAATATAAAATAGAGAGACGTTTCCGGTCTCAAACTCAAACTGGCTGGATTTTGACGCATTCCTAAATTCATTTTTATTCGTAAACACATGAAATTAATAGATGCTATTTATTCAAACTACGAAATCGAATAGCTTTTCCCATCTTTCGATAAAAGCTTGTGCATTTTCAGAAAATGCAGTCAAAGTTCCAATTTTGAAAAAAATTTCCGTACACGACAGGAAGAACAACACTGCCGTGAGAAAAGAATAGCTTATAAGCTCAAGATCTAATAAACTTATCGAAAAATGAAAAATGCTATTCATTTCAAATCACTTTAAAATCATGCCTGATAGTTTCATGTTTCTTCGTTTAAAAAAAGTCCATAAATGTGTACGAAAATTTCTAGCTGTTGAGTGGGGAAAAATAGTATTTTGAAAACCACCTTAATTTTGGAAACCTGTTACTTTCAAAAGAGCTGGGTTGTTTCTTATCCTAAAAACTTCCGAATGGAAAGGAAACGTTTCAGAATCGCGAGACACTATAAGTTGACAGTAAATTTTTTGTAAACATTTTGTAAACAAATCTTCTGCAATTCTATTCGGTGCAGTTATTCAGCAAACAACTCCAGGGCTAAAGAAGGAACTAGTAACCAGATCTGCAGAACAAATGGAAAGGAAAATATCAGAGAATTATTGAAATGTTCAAAAAGTTATTCAAGAAGGCCAAATTAGAAACCTCACAAAACAATAGGTTTTACCACGTTGAACGACACGTTTTTGAATTTAAAACACATTTGCCTGTTAAGAAGCTACTTCAGTCACGCGAAAAGACCCGTGCTCGCTAGTGCTAATCCTATGGAAGATATCTCGTTTGAATTTCAACATTTAATTTTCTTTTACATAGGATAGCGAGGATCAATCTGTATAAAAGCCATTTTTTACTTTTTCGATTTTGTTTGCAGAGTTTTTCATGAGGATGTTTTCACTTTCGAAACCTGTTCCGAAAGTGAAAGTGTGAAAAATACCTGGAAACAAAATCGAAAAAGTAAGAAACGTTCTTGTACAGATCTCAGCTAGCCAATAAAAAAAAATCCTTTAAAAATATTGAAATGCAAACGAGATATCTTTAATAATTTCTTTTAGAATTAACATTAGCAAATGGGTGTTTTCGCGTGATTGGAGTAGCCTCTTAATACAGGATATCCCGTAAGTGCTTTCACAAAATTAAAAATCCATTAAAAAAATAACAAGTTGTGTTACCGAAGTGCAGTTTGCGCCCTAAAAATGTTTAAAGTGTCGCAGGTTTTGTGGTAAAAGAAAAAAGTACTTCGAATTTCTTTTGAGCAATTTTTTATCACAAATATTCCGACTATTTAACTTTTTTTTATGAAAATTACACTCCAATACTACAATTAGTTAAATTTTTATAAAATTTTGAAATGCAAATGGACTTATTGGACGATATAAACTTTCTTATTTTCTTTTAATACGAATAATCTCTCTTACAGTCTTTTACAAGTCATTATTGAAACCGCACTTCGGGAAAACAATGTGTTAAATTTTTATGAATATTTTCAATCTTTACGTACTTATTACTCTTTAAATTATTGTCTACTTTCTTCTTGTAAAGCTAGATTAAATTCCTGAAAAAATTACACTTCCTGTTTTCAACGGATTTGTGCGTTTTAGAAAGTCCTAAGCACGATTTGACTGTTTTTAGAAAATGTCTGCCCGTGGGGCTGTCTGTGTCTCTGTCTGGTGGTGTGTGTCTGTATGTGACACAAATTTTGTGAGCGCTCTTTCGCAAGAGCTAATGCACGGAATTGAATCAAACTTCAGATTCCGTTAGACATAAAATGGTGCTGATTAAGTTTTGGTGGGAATCACCAAACATGTGGCGCTGCTATGCTACATTTTTCATGACTTTCGCGATAACTATATCTCAAGAAATAATGCACGGAATTTCATCAAACTACATGCAATGTTAGAATTTGACATAAATTGATCCTTATTAGGTTGGGTGTGTATCGCCCAACAGAGGTGGTTCTGCTATGCTCTGTTTTTTACAATTTCCGCAAAAGCTATATCTCGAGAACGATTGCCAATTAATTTTGGTTGCAGACGATTTGATTTATAAAAGAAAGTTTTTTGGTGGCTCCAACATACAAGGTTTCATCAGCCGTAATATATCCGGCTCTTTTGCAAGTCTTATGGTGCAAACCAGGCTCAGTGAATGACACTCTCCCTCACCAAATAGCAAGTAGAAATCTAAATATGGCCGGTAAATTTTACTCAAACCAGCCACAGTGGCGAGTAACCTACTTATGAACCAATTCTTAAAACTCCCAAGAGTCGTAAAACAAAATGCGTTTGCCAAATTTAGATGTATTTTACCAATTGTGTATAATAACGGCAAGAAAGTTTTACTGGTTTTTCCCTACCCAAACAAAATTCCGGAACGGGGTAGAGGTATGATAATGCAATCAATTTTGAAAATAGAATTTGGATAATCTTGTGATCTGATTAGTCGAAACAATTTCTTTTGAATCATTGCATTCTAGAATATTGCTGAAAAATAATACTTTCCTAATATTATAAAACAGATAGAGTTAATTTTTACAATCCAAATCTGCAGAGCTCCATGTAAGCATAGATTTTCATCCACAAATCGCATAGAAACAATATTACACACTCAAATCCAGGAAGATGTGATAGAGGATCTTATGGTTATCAATTGAAATTAAGGATATAATGATGGTAGAAAAAAATCTAGTGGTGCTAAACTCAGGCACTCTGCGTATGAAAAATAATTTCTTTTGCAAATAACCGTCAACAACATTTGTATGATATAACAGGCATGCATTTATAAAGTTCTTTGCTAAAAATATTATAAGATTATGAAAACTATTTTATCAAACGTATTCTTCTTCGATTTGTCCACATTTTTTCAACTTGGCTGGCTGAAGATCAGGAGTTATTTGCCAGAGTTTCCAGGTAGAACATTTTCACTTCTCAAAGCTTCGTTCAAATCACACTCCGATAGGACAATTTGTTAACTTTTTTATATATTTTTGAAATTTAAATTAACTTATGAAGCACCCTTTATAAAAATAATATTTCCGTTAATTTTGTAAACTTGTTGGTTTCAGAGGTTTCTGATTATCTCCTAAAGGGTTTTGAAGGTAAGAGAAAGCTGCCTAGTATCGTAAGTAATAATGAGGTTACACTAAATTCTATGAACATTTATTCTATATCTAGGAAATTTATTCTAATTTTTTCATCAATTAAGTTATTGTACAAAAATTTCCAGAGGCAATGAAGAATCCAGTAACAAGCTTTACAGAACAGATGGCCTTTAAGGGGACACATACCTCTAAAATTAAAAAATAAACATCGAATGTTATTTTTATTTATTTTATTCTGTTGAAAAATTTGCACGCACAAGAAATTCTAGTCCATTAAAGGGAAAAATTTTCCGCATTCACTTCTTTAAATTGATTTAAAAGAGGTCAATACAAATTAAGAAGTTGAGGGTATTTTATATAACCATACATCTGTCAGCTAATCATTCTATATATACGATGCATTCAATGACCGCATTATACACCGGGGCATGTGATATATTACGATATATGCGGACGTGAGTTTCAAAACTCGCCTTATCCAGAAAATCAAATTTTGGGAAATCGCGAAAAACCTCTGAGTGCGTCCATTGATTTCAGTGTCAACCAATATTTTACAATGCCAAAAATACACGATAAAACTACTTTCTTTGTACATTGTACTGTTTTTTCGATGCAAGTTCAAAAAATGAATAGATTGATAAAGAAAACTCAATTTTTAAATTTTTGGATGAGCGAGTTTTGAAACTCGCGTTCTCATACATATTCACCGTTAATTCCAAAGTGTAATGCGTGGATCAAAGAAACATATTTAGAGCTAGAAATTTTGTTTCATATATAAAATGAAATTGGTACGATGCATTTTGTTAAATAAAATTTAAAGCTCTAAATCTGCTATATATACAGGGTGCTGCCGAATTCGACCAGCAAATTTAGAGGAGTGATAGTAGGCATCAAGAGAATGAAAAATTGCCATAGAATATGGTGTCGCAAGCCACTTATTTAGCCACCAATGTTTCTTCCTGAACGTGGGTTGACGGTAATAATTTTGAGAAAAATAAAAACATTGCAATGAAAATGCAACGATTATGCACCTTGTTTTATGTGAAATGGCATAACATCACGAAAAGTTCTGGAAAAACTGGTTGCTAAAGCAATCGATGATCCCGTATGAACTGGTAATCGCAGTCCAAAATGTTTAGCATATTTCTGGCGCGTATAATGCAAATTTATATCACTTTTTTATATTATCACATTTACAACAAAGGTGAGAATTTCTATAGTCAGTAGGGGTAATTATGACCACTTTTTACATTTTCAACTTTGCCTTTTTTTTTTTTTTTTTTTTTTGCTTATTTCTATTTGGAAAAGTGTTGTTTTTAGTACATAAGAAGTAACTTTGATCCTTTAAGAAGACATTTTAAAAGTTTTAATTATCATAGCTGTTTTTCTTTTAAAGTTAAAAGGGTGTTTATAATTACCCCAACAAAAAATCACAATCACATAAGTTTGGGGTAATTAAGACCACTAGTAGGGAAATTATGACCACTTTGAACTCCAAAGTAACAAATCCGTTTATCAAAAATTTTATAGACTTAGTTTCAAATTGCTATTTTGATCTCAAAAAGGCTTCAGACTAGTAATAAAGAATACCTAAGATGAAATATACATTATGAGGTTAATATCTAAGCTTGAAACAAAATTTTACCATCACAGTTATCTCCAGTATGACGGCCGTCATAGTTACCCCCTGGTCATAATTACCTCATCTGACCCTATTAAAAGTTTTATTAAAATACACTTCAGTTTTCTGAAATTTATTACCTTCAACCAAAATTAAGTTAGGGTATAACACCTTGTATTTTTGATTAAAAATGTGGTTTGCGACCCCATGTTTTAAAGTAATTTTTCATCCTGTTGATGCCTTAGAAAAGAAAAGGCTTGTTGTAGCATTGAAATAAAGCGTTAGAGTCTGCAACTATTAAAATTATTTCCGACAGATATTCATATGTTCAATTGCTGCAAAATATACTTACCAAAATTTGGATCTATCAACTGATAAGGGTAGTGGGTTTTTTTCTACAATTTCTACCATAAACCCAACTATATATGCTATAGAGGAGACTAGGGAGGGTTGACTCACTTTTTTCAAAATGATTTTTAGTTGTTTAAATACTGAATGTAGAATAAAGCTTTATATATAATTTTATTCGTTATACAATCAGTTATCAAAATAAAATTACTACATAAGTGTAGTATATAAGAAATTTTAAAAATGATCGATTTTAACCATGAGAAAACAATGGGTCAAGGCTCCCCACATATGGGAGGCTTGACCCACTATATGGGAGGCTTGACCCACTTTGTTTTATATTGAAATATTTGTGAAGGGAAATAAAATCTGTTTAAAAAAGGCAATATAACTTTATGCTACATGCTTTAATTATTATAAAAAACATTTTTGAAAATATGATGCTTAAACAAACTTGTTTATACGCAGTCGCAAATGAGAGGAGAAAAATTTTGTTTTAAACAGAATTTCGTCTGAGCAGGTATAATTGAACAGCAGGGAAAATGAAATTTTAACATTTAAGACAGTTAGAGACAGGTTCCGTTTTCATAGGGTTTCATGTATTATTATGCCCGGAATTTATAGCCACTGTTCCGCTTTTTTTTGTCTCCTTTTCCTACTTTTTGTGACACTCGACCTGACAACTCTAATTGTCACATAGTTTGGCTTCACCTCACTCTATTCATCATGTTGAAATTTGTCTACATACCTTCCTAAAGTTTTTCGATCAATGCTGTGTCCTTTTGAAGCCGCACGTGCACTTAACTGATCACTATATTCTATATCACTCTCAGTGGCAAAGTACTTTCAGTACTAAAATGTTGAAATAAATGACTGGCACCGGAATTTACGAACAAATTTATTTAGAAATAAGAAAAAGGGTATATTTCACATACATATTAAATGGAAAAGATTTTAGCAAAATTCTGGTGCCATTGTGGCGTTTGGGAATTAAATTTAAGTGGTTTCATAAGCATACAGATGCCCCTGATAGATTTAAATCAGCTGCTTTCATACTCTCTAGTCCTTTCTACTCTTTTGCACTGTTTCTATTTACCTATTATGGTAATATCTAAATGGAAAAAGTTCCTATCAACTTTCCCATTTATATTTCATGCATTTTTTTCTTGCAGTGAATACTATAGCAATTTTTCACATCTTTCTTTAATCTAAACATTTTCTTTTCCATCACACTATTTTACAGAATAAAAATAAATTTACATTCTTTTTTATATATAACCATTAACTTTTCATTATGCATAGTGCATAATAAAAAGATTTCATCTGGTCAACCCTCCCTCACATTGACTGGGTCAAGCCTCCCCACATAGCCCTTTTCTAAAGAATAGCGCATTGTTATGTTAAGCCTAACTTACTGTACATTCTTTATGCCTGGAATGAAAGCTCGGATTTCTGCATTACTTTAAACCTACTTACTTAAATTTCTATGATATATTTTATCTGAAAAAAGCTTACAAAATATTTCTAAAAAAAACACAACTTTTAGGTTGAAAACGCCTCACAATTGATTTTACCACACCTATTTCGATTATCTGTATGAAACAAAGACTGTTGTTTGAGCATTCCAGTAGCTTTGGTTGACACCTAATGGTAAAACTCTGAAATTCTTTTAAATATGAAAACTGATGGGTGGGTCATGCCTCCCGTATGGTCAACCCTCCCTAGTCTCCCCTATACATTGTAGTGAATACTGTGTGTAAATTTAAGATTGAAGATGAATCATTGTTTCCTTTTTCATATATTTTATATGACACAGCACACAAATGTAACGAGCACAAAACATTGATGAACACAAAAAATATAAGTTGAGTTTGGGGTAATAACCCGCTACTAGTTTAGGCTCTACCCCTCTGAATTTGTCGGTCGAATTTGGCAACGTCATGTATATCACACACATTATATATACACATGCGGAGTGCTCCCTCTTATCGCTATAGCTCTTTTATAAACTGTTTGACTTAGAGGTATGCTTCAAAATGTAAAAATGCTTTTAAAGTTATTCTCAATCGTATTAAAAGCCATTTACTCGGATAAAGTTATTTTGGTAACAGTTACAAAATTTAAATTTTTATACGGTCCCTCCATGCTCTAATAAAAAAAATCCATTATTTTAGATAAAAACGGCATTTCCGACTTAATTTTTACTCTCCCCAAATTTAACGAGTTACGATGCTTTGAATTCTGTGAGTTTTCAGCTCTGTTTACGGAAAGAGACCCTTTGGTGCCGGAAAACGTTGAAAACTCAAAAAACGTTATAGCTCGAAAAGTCTTTGTTGTAAAATAATTTGATTTTTTCTTTTTTTTTTTTAACATTTAGAGTATGGGGTATGTTTTTCTATCGTGTAGGAGACGGGACCATAGGAGAATTTTAATTTCGTAACTTTTACAAAATCAACTTTTCTGACGTAAATGGCTTTTAACATGGTGAAAAACTACATTGGAAACACTTTTGCAATTGGAAGTATTGCTCTAAAACGTAACAGCTAATAATAAGCTAGAAGTAGCTCGGAGTCGTTCGGTAGCTTCATCGCCCCGAGCCCAACCCTTCCCGCTTTTCGGTGTCTTTAATTTGTGTAATTTCCCTTTTAAATTTGTCCGGTTTCAATTTTTTTTTTTTTTTTTTTTTTCAATCTGGCTTTCGCTAGAGAGTCTTTCATTCGGGACGTGGCTGGGCACCTGGGAATCTTGCTTCCGCAAAAGAGTCGGACTAGAGTAGAAGAATAAAGGGCAGCGGACGAAGATGGGCCGCTCGCCGCGGCGGTTGCATACCCTTAAATGCATAATGTAATTCAGAAGTTATATGATCTTTTTTTCTTTTTTTTGCCATTTGGCCCTTTTTATTGGTCTTTGGTGAACTATTATGTGTTACTTACGTGGGAAAACATTCATTTAAGGTCTTGAAGTCTGTGTTTGTTCTGATGTGTTATCAGGGGGAGGTTATAACATCTTTTGTTGATACTCCTTGCAATGTGCTCGGCTGGCGTTTTTTGTCTATCTTTATAAGGTGTAATTATTAATTGTGTAAACTATTAAAAGTATTATAAAAATTATTATGTCGTTGAATGGTAGTTATTGTGCAGTGTAAGCACTTTAATGTAAGTGTCTAATTTAAAATGATCATCTTTTGTGCAATTTTCGTTATGTATCTCGGGAGTGATATTATGATATTATGTCCTACAGAAACATAAATAAATTTTCACTATTTTTCTAGTGGATAATTAACAAAAATAGACTCAAATATAATGTTTTCTGAACAAAATAAAAAATCATGCATTAAAGGAATAAGAATTATCTATTGGTCAGTGAAAAGCACAAGACAACCTATATATTTGCGTCAATAATATTACGCAATAAGAAAAAATAGAAATGATTTCAATAAAATAAAATTTAATATTATGCGATACAATCTAATGCAATTAAATGCCACACATATAGTTTCCAACATCAAGATTTTTTAATATCACTATTTTTATAAAGAACTAGTCGCTTTGTTTAATCGTAGAATTTCTATGATCAAATAAAAAAAGCATTTAGCTACGTGAAAATAGTGTTATTAAAAAATCGGGAGGTTGTAAATTATCAATACACTATAAAAGCGCTGATAAAGAAAAAAAAAATCAAAACCTTTATTTTTAAAAGTCACCGAGAAATCCTTTACACAAAAACTTCGATTTACTCTACTGCAACACAAATTTATTAAGCTGTTCTGATTGTAAAAGAAGAAATCATTTCTACGTGATATGTGAATTGCGAGAATCCCTGTTTAAATATTTGCCCTCGTCTAGACGGCTCAAACCTGAAGCTAATTTCTACTATTCTTTAGCTTATTTTAGTGCTGAATTATCTGGTAATCAGTCATCTGTCTGATGTTATCTCAAGTTTAGCGAAAATTGGGAGCTAATGCGGATTTCAGGTCAGGAATGAACTGTGATACATCACAATTAATATATATATATATATATTAACCCCTTGAAGGCCGGTGGCTTATTTTTTATACCATTTAATTTTAATCAAGCTTTGTACCAGAATTTGTGAATAAAATTTTATTTTTATAACTTTTAGAGTGTAAAGGCTGTAAAATTGCATTTCCATGTTTTCAAATAAAATCTTTCGAATATTCTAGTGTGAATTCAACATTACAGAAATGCGGTTTCCTGCCTCTCATAGTGTTAATAGGTAGAGGATTCTTTTTAAGGGTGTATTCGAAAAAATATTTTTCCACCCTTAACAGCTCGAAATTTTCTGATACATTTTCAGACTCATTTTTAAAAGTAAAAACATGAAACTTGCTGGGGTGATTTCTGAAGACATGTTTAACATGCCGTGTGATTTCATTTTCAGCTCAATTAATTAGAATTTGATTTTTAAACAATTATTTTCTCAGTATGACCATTTTTTTCATTCCCAGATCGCCCGCTTCGGAAAAATCGGTTCAAAACGCCAATTTTGACAGCGTTTTTTTACAGTATTTTCTGCATTTATCAAAAAATTATTAAGCACGGCACATTATGTAGTTTCTAAATAAGAGAATTTTCCAGTTTGATTCGTTTGAGAGCAAAAATGAATTTTAAAATGAATCAGAAAATGAGCAGTTTGGATCGGAATACACCCTTAACAACTTTTCCAGATATATGCATACACATAGATAAAGAACCAGAAACGCGGGAACATCTTAACATCTTAACATCTTAAACATCTTAAAAAAAAAAATCAATACGATGTCTCTCCAAATATTTTTTAAACAAGAAAGTAAAATCATGTGTCAAGCATAGATCATGAAACACTTTCAACACATTCATAATACTGCAACAAAACTTCGTCGTTTAACAATGTGAAGTATGATGTTTGGAAAACGCATAACACATTTGGAAATCCAATTTCAGCAATTTCCATCTATAGTTGTAAAAGTATCCGAATTATTGTGTGCAGCCTTGTAAATAATCTATAGATTTGCATATATACTGCATAGTATGCAAAATTTTAATTCAGTTAAGAAACGCATCACGCAGTTAAAAATTCACCTTGAATAATTTTCGTCAATAAGCGGAAATGTGCTCGCATTATTTTGTGCAGTCCTGTACATGATATATAGAATTTATACACACCACGTACTATGCAAAAATGTAGTTAAACTTAACTAGTTGAATGTGCCAATCCCAAAACTTTCTTTTATCTCATATATTTTAATATTTCAAAATGTTGTTACAAATGTCAATATTTCATTTTTATTAGCTCAATACTACAGTAGATGCTCGATTTTACGAACCTCTTTTTCACGAATTATTCGTTTTTACGAACTGATGTACTTGTCCCGACCAGCATCCCATTGAATTAACGTTACTCCCATTTATGAACTTTCGATTTTACGAACACATTATATGAGTCCCATCGAATTCGTAAAATCGAGCGTCTACTGGATATCAACTTTGACTTTCATCTTAAATTTCTGTTTCAGCCAATTGATCGGAGTAAACAAGTAAAAATTAAATTTAAAAAATCAAAAAACCCGACTGCGTAACATTTAAACGGAGCTTCTGACTGTAAAATAGTCAATTAAGCATAGTCTTCATTTTGAAAGACCTATCCAATGATATGCCACTCAATATCGTGCGTAAAAAAAAATTTCGTGTCTACCGCCATTTTCTATTTTACGGCGGCCATTTTGAATGTATAAAAACAAAACATAGCCTATAACCATCGGACCGTTAAGACGAATTGATACTGACCTCATTCATTAAAATCCATCCAGCCGTTGAGATGTTTCGTGGGTATAAAGAAATCCACATACACAGATACGCGTGAAACACAAAACCCTTCTTTTCAGTCGGGTAAAAACGAATTAATCTCGATTATGATATTTATTAAAATCAATAGTTTTCCGTTATTCTGTTGTATATCAGCTGTTCGCGAATAGTCAGCTTACCAGGATGGGAAGTTCTCGTTGCTTCATCAGCCGCCGGTGTACAATAGAACTACAAAAAATCAAGAAAATTACACAAAAGTCGCTATTATAGTGCCCGGGTCAATCCATTTCGAGTAATCCAGCACTGGGTGCTCGACCATTTTTAAAAAATCTGAAATTTTTTGTACAACAACCCTAACATGATGGAAGTTCAAAATGACTATTATTTTAATTTTATTATTTTTTGTTTGTGCATGGCGGCCATCTTTGTTTCATCGTCTGCAGCAATTTTCTCACACGAAGGGTTTACGGAATTGTAAATAATTCGTCGTTTATATCTCCAATTCAAGTGCGGATTAAAGCAATTTGTACAGAATACATGGAGCTAAAAATTTGGTAATAGAGTAGTTTCCGAAACTAACTGCTTATTGGTGAAATTTAAGCATAAAGTTTCAGTTTTTTTCCAAAATTTGTCCGTTTACAAGACGAAATTTTTCTAGCAAGGAAAACTGTCAACACGACATATTTTTTTATAAATAGGCCGAAAGTACTTGTACTCACACGCCAAGTTCCAGATCAGAGACTTGGTTTCTCTTCGCTAAAAAAAAATCCCAAATTTTTCAAAAATGTCAAAAATCGCACTTCTTAGGCTTAGATATCTCTGGTGGGGCACGAGATAAAAATCTGAAGTTCGGGATTCTGGGAGTATTGTATGGTAGTGCTACGCACAAGCAATTTCAGGATGGAGATTTGACTACAAGCTAAGATATGGCAAGGGCAACTTGTCAAAAGAATACTGCCAAACTATTATTTTGCTGTAGTCACAGCTAAGTATTTATCTCAGAGTGTCATTTAAATTTTTTTTTTTTTTATTATCTTTAAAAAATAGTAACAGAAAATAAAGCCTTTTGCAAAGCTTAGCAATTAATTTAAAAAATAATTATGCCTAAGATCTACATTTTGTATGGTTTCAGTAATTTTTTTTTGTAATTTTAGTAACCAAAAGAAACCTCAGCACTTTTTTATAAAGAAAAAAATATTTTTATACAAGACCTGAGACAAAAACAGAATAAAGAAAGAGAAAAGCTGTTAATGTTGGCATACTTGTTGAGACATGATCAAATGTGTCAAAACACATTCCTGCTTGTTGGTTTAAAAACCACAATTTTAATGCTGCTTGCCAATCCCTGAAACTTGTTCCTACCATAAGTGTATTCCTGTAAATGAAACATTTTACAATGCTACCATGCATCAGCCTCAAGTAATTTTTAGAAAGTAAAGATATCCAAAGCCCTTTCAAAATTTATACTACAGAAAATGACATTTTGCCTAAGAAGTAAGCTAAAAATTATTAATGAACTGAGAGTTTATTTCTATGAGCCAGCAGGGCCAAGATCTTCAATCAAATTATCAAGGAATGATAAGACTTGGTTCCTACAAATAAAATTTTGAGAAAGATCAAAATTGTGGTTTTTAAACCAACAAGTAAGAATGTGTTTTGACACGTTTGATCATGTCTCAACAAGTATATATTAGAAGCTTTTCTCTTTCCCTGTTCTGTTTTTGTTTCAGGTCTTCTATAAAAATATTTTTTTGTTCTTTATGTAAAAGTGCTGAGGTTTTTTTTAGTTACAAAAATTACTTACAACAAAAATTACTTACAACAAAAATTACTGAAACTATACAAAATGTATGGCCTTAGGCATAATTATTTTTTTAATTATTTGCTAAGCTTTGCAAAGGGCTTTATTTTCTGTTACTATTATTTAAAGATAATCAAAAACATAAATTTAAGTGACACTCTGAGATAAATACTTAGCTGTGACTACAACAAGACAATAGTTTGGCAGTATTCAATACCGAAAATCATATTTAACGCGTTAAGTGCCACGTCAGTCACCGGTGACTGACACTGAACTTTCCGTTTAGAACGCGTCATTCACCGATGACTGACGGTCTAAAATATGTTATAAAACTAAATAGATATATAGATATATATTGCTTTAAGTAATTACTGAAAATTTATTTAAAAATTACTATACTTTTATTTATTATAGGATTATACTTTCTTAAAAACTACTTAAAACATTGTAAATTTTTCAGCTTCAGTGTCAGTCACTGTGGCACTCAACGTCTTAAATGAAAAATAGCAGTAATGCGTTCATTTTTTTTTAATTTATTAAAAGCGATACTTTCGTGCCGGCCTGGCGCTAGAAATTAACAGAGGAAGAAATCTCCACAGATCACTATTTAGAATCAGACTTTTTCATCCTGTTCATTTTAGTCGTTTAATCGCGTATTTCGATTCCATGGGTTAATTTTTTTAATTTGTATTTTATAGTTTTATACATTGATTGATGAGTATTTTAATTACATTATGGAATATAAGCTAAAAAAAAATATTGAAGTATTTATATTTAAGTGCAAACGGATTTCTCTTTCGTAATCTTCTGCACATGATAGAGATAGATAAAAAAAAAAAAAATCATTGGTTGTAAATTATTTTAAAAACAATAAAAATTGAGTAAATTGCGACACAGTTTTCAAACAAATATTATTCTTACACAAATTACGAAAGAAAACAATCATTGAAATTGAATTGAAAACATTTACATTTTAATTTATGATTAACCATCACCAACTTTGTTTAAGCATATCTCTCTGACATTTTTAGGGTTTCATTCATCTGACGAAACCCTATTCGTCTCACTCCTCTGTCTGTCTGTCTATCTGTCACAGAGCTCGTTCTCAGAAACTATATAAGATGGAGACTTGAAATTTTGGATTCTTATAGCTGAGCACCTCACATCAAATGACAAATTATAAAATTTTGAAAAAATCTTATATTTACCCCCCTGGGCTCTAACTTGTGCATTTTAAGCTTTTCTTTCTAAGTAAGCCCCTAATTAAGTTGAAGACTTGAAATTTTGGATTCTTATAGCTGAACACCTCACATCAAACGACAAATCATAAAATTTTGAAAAAGTCTTATATTTATCCCATCTGGGCTCTAACTTGTGCATCTGAAGTTTTTTTTTTCTAACTGAGCCCCTAATTATGTTGAAGACTTGAAATTTTGGATACTTGTAGCTGAACACTTCACATCGAAAGACATATCATAAAATTTTTAAAAAGTCTTATAGTATTTACCCCTCCGGACTCTAACTTCTCTATGTTTAGCAATTTTTCTAACTTCCACGCTTTTCACTCGAGGTGCACTTTTCTAACTTTTGCCGACACTCGTTTAACCACTCTTTCATATTATACACCATAGCCGTACATATTTTAATTCCAATTTTTACCGCCAGGGGCGCCTACTTATCTCGGGTGCTATGGGTCCGATCCCCTCGACTAATATACCTACGGATAGTTTGTAAAATTCAGTTTCGTTCGGATAGAGGCTTATTTAGAATAGAGTGCGCCCGCTGGTTGCGAAATGTGGAACTAACAGATTTTGCAAAAGAATAAAGAATAAAGTATTTTGAAAGGAATATTAAATGAAACCCTCTGTGCGATCTGTGATCACACTTACACTTGTTATGATAAAACGCTGAAATTTTGTGCATGATGGTATTAGTATATGGGGCACATTGTGTGGGGATTATTAGTGTATGGAACACATTGGGAAATAATTTGTACGGGGGCAGTATAAAAATTTAAAATTTGTATTTCTTCAAATTTAATCCCCTGAAAATTTTAATCGATTTCATAAAATTCTCTATATATTTTTAACCTAACTTTGTAATTTATAATATTCATGTCTATGATCAATATTTAAAGAATAAAAGCCGAGGTCAATGTTTTTGACACACCCTGTATAGTTAGTTCATTTCTAAACCTTTAGTTTTAGAAGTATAGTTCCAATTGCAAAAGAATTTCATATGTAGATCTTCATCATAGAAAAAACAATTTTCGTTAAAATAGTTAATTTTTAAAAGTTACGAAATTTAAATTTTTATTCATAGCTTATATTTAAAAAAACTTTTTCCATACTCTAACAAGTAGAAAAGTAAAAAATATATTCTTCTCAGAAAAACTTACAGAGTTATGATACTTTGCATTTTATAAATTTTCAACATTTTCTGTCATTAGAAGTGGAAAGGCGAGTTTTTAAGAGCCATTATTTTGAAATTCAGACAAAAAAGTGATATTTTGATAGTTGTATTTTTTGATTTGCTTGATATTTTTTTTATGTTGAAATAGATCACATTTAATGAATAATGTGCAATTTTGAAGCCCTGAAAAAAATTTCCCTTCTCTGTAGAAAATGTCAATGTTTAAAGTTGTGACCGTCATTTTTCATGAAAAGTGAAATGCGAGTATGTTTGCAGTGCTAAAGCTTGGGGAAGCAACGACATCCCAAAATTCTTTTGTGATGAAATATTAGTATAACACTACCTGCTTAGTAATCTGTATTCGTTTCCATGGGGCATTGTTATTTTACATTGTTATGTTGTCTCAAAATGCAATATAAATGACGTTTTTGTCCGTTTTCCGCTCGTATTTTATTATTTAAGCAATAGTACCCCAAACTTTTTCTTATAGAATATCGAAGTGGACAATCTAAATAATATAATACTTTACCGGGATATTGCTGCTGTTAGCAAAAATCGTCTGTTAAATATTCAAAAATTTCAAAATCGGCAACATTTCAATTAGTCTTTTCTCAAAAAAGCGTCACGGTTCAATAAAACAAAATGTATCACGTAGTAGTTGAAAATATGTACAAACACATGGAAAAGAAAAAAAAGTGAGGCCTCGTCATATTTTTAGAAGAAAAATCACAAAATTTACAAAAATTCACAGTCAAAATATCCCGTTTAAATTTTCCTTTTTTTTCCATTTAGAACAAGGAAGGGGACAGAAAAAGGGATATTTCATTTTTTCATAGGGTAAAAACATAGCTAGCGGAAAGAGAAACGGGATGTTTTGTTTTCTGATAGGGAAAAAGTATGATAAATGACAGTCTTTTTTGTGACTTCTGACTTTTTTTTCTAAAAATATGACGATGTCCCACTTTTTATTCTTTTCCATGTGTTTGCACATACTTCCAACTACTACGTGATATATTTTGTTTTATTGAACTGTGATGCTGTTTTAAGAAAAGACTAATTGAAATGCTGCCTATTTTGAAATTTTTGAATATTTAACAGACTATTCCTGCTAACAGCAGCAATATTCCGGTAAAGTTTTATATTATTTAGCTTGTCCTAATAGTACACTTTGATATTCTATAAGAAAAAGTTTGGGGTACCATTGCTTAAATAAGAAAATACGTGCGGAAAACGGGCAAAAACGTCATTTTCATTGCATTTTGAGGCAGCATAACAATGTAAAATAACAATGCCCCATGGAAACGAATACAATTTACTAAGCAGGTAGTATTATACTAACATATCACCACAAAAGAATTTTGGGATGTCGTTGCCTTCCCAAGATTTAGCACTGCAAACATACTCGCATTTCACTTTTCATGAAAAATGGCGGTCACAACCTTGAACTTTGACATTTTTTACAATGAAAGGAAAAAATTTTCAGGGCTTCAAAATTTCACATTATTCATTAAATGTGATCTACTTCCTCATAAAAAATTATCAAGCAAATCAAAAACACAACTATCACACTTTGTCTGATTTTCAAAATAATGGCTCTTAATACCTGAAAATTCTGAAATTTCATAAAATTCAAAGAGTCCTAACTCGGTAAGTTTTGGTTGCACAAAAAATGGAATTTTATTCTTTTACTTATTATATCACTGAAAAAGTTTTTCTTAACATAAATTATAGGACTCAGGGATCGTATAAAAACTTTAATTTCGTAACTTAAAAAAAAAAATATATATATATATATATATATATATATATATCATTTTGACGGAAATAGAATTTCATATGATGAAATATAACATTTGAAACATTTCTACAATTGGAACTATACATCTAAAATTAACGATTTAAAAATTAGCTATTTATTAAACATAAGAAGAGACACCCTGTGTATACAGCGAAACCTGTCTATATTGATAATAAGGGGAAGAAAAAAAATATTGTAATAGACAGAATCCAAGGTCGATTTTCTAATTCGCGATGTTAAGTATAATGTTAGTATCATATGTAGATAGAAAAAGATTTAGCTTTTATAATTATCTTAATATAAAATTAATTTATTTCTAATAATTAATGCTGGCAAATTTTAATTATTAATATGCATAATATAAATAGGATTCTAGTACAATTACAAAGGGATCCAAAATGAAACCAAACTGCATTTGTATGAATGAATGGGAGTCAACACAGAGTAGCATATATGGAATATCTTCTAATCTGTAGAACATAACAGGTTGTAGGTGTGACACGTAAAAATATGTTTTATGCACTTTTAAAAATCTGCAGAAAACTGTCCTGTCATTCAACCGTTTTTGCAAACAGATATTGCTTAACCATAATACGAAGCGTTCTCATTGTTCAGGTTCGATTAAAATTACGGTTATGTACGCTGCAAAAAATCGAAGCAAACTGTCCAGTCGTTCGACTTTTTTTGCAAATAACCGCTACTTGACCATATTATGAAAGTATTATGACCATATTATTTACAGACAATAAATTTAAGTCCTAAATTATATCAAAACTACTGGCGCAGACAGGATCCTCATTTGGGAGGTGTTTTGAACCAGTCTTATTCATAAAATGAACAATTAATCCTGTTACGTGTCCACAAAGTAGTTTTCAGTAAATATGTGACACATAAAAACCGACATAATGAAAATCACAAACAACCATAATGAGGTTCAAACACATAAAGTGGAATTCGGCATTTATGTGTTTGAAGGTTTCATAAAACAGCATCTCTTTTGATCTTCAAAGAGCAAAATCGGTCAAGTTCGATTTTAACTTGTGCACAAAGGATTCTGTACGTTGACTATTTATCACAATGATTCACGTTATCTGAAACAAAGACCTTGTACAAAGTTTAAACTTGGCATTGTACCAAGCGCGCTTCGAAAAAAGCGTTTGGAACGCTGCCTTGGTCTATGCCGTATTTTTCTAGGTCGTTTTAAAATTAATATCTCGACTAATGACCGGCATGTTTTTTAGAAAATAGTTATCAACACTCCTTGGGTGATTCTGCGTCGATAGGTCCCTCAACTCCCCCGCTGAGCGCCCGCAAAGTAAAGTTTCTGTATAACGGGAAAATGCAATTTTCTCAAAAACTATGTAACCCAGGATAATCGCTTTAGTTTCCCTTCAAGGTAAACCCTTTCCGGCACTGACTAGGGTAGGTCCCCAACTGCCAGATCGGGATTTTGTCGAGAGTGGTGTCGTTGGAAAGCCCTTACCATGGGAATCAAGGAAATGTATACAGCTACCCGTCCGAATGAAATTGGTGACGAGTTATAGGCCGATGTATTTCTGTCATTTATTGATTTCTCGACGTCGCTAGCTATGCAAGAAAGACACTCTGTGTGGTAGAAAAGAGAGACGGATTACAGAGATTACAGTTTATGTTTGGAGGAAAAAGTAACTTAACAGATGGCAGGGCATTTCGGAATAGAAATGGCTGAAGCACGAGTGTTTCCAACACCAATTGCACACAATGAAAGGGGGGTTCGAAGTTGTCACAGGTGTTATTAGTTAAGTTAAAGCATGCCTGTTTAACTGATCGAAAGACGGGATCCGTGTCTCTAATTAAAGCCTTTTGAAAGGCATACCAAAGCATGTCATCGAAGGTCGGCGAGGAGTAAGTTCCTGATGTTCTTTATGTTCTTTAAAACATACAGCACCAATTAGTTATATATGATTGTGAAAATGTGGTCGCAATCTTCGTTTTCTTACTAGAGGGAACATAGAACCAACTTCACAGGTTACATAACTGTACTGTAAGCTGTCTTTTCTACCACACAGAGTGTCTTTCCTGCATAGCAAGTGACCGGAAGAAATCAATAAATGACAAAAATACATCGGCCTATAACTCTTCACCAGTTGTATTCGGGCGGGTAATTATACACATTTCCTTGATCCCCATGGTAAGAGCTTTCCAACATCACCACTCTCGAAAAATCCCTATCTGGCAGTTGGGGACCTTCTCTAGTGAGTAATTCTGTTTGCAAAATGATTAAATGATGGACTGACACCAGAATTTACAAACGAATTTATTCGAAAATAAAACTTGCTTATTTTCTCTTAGTTTATAAAAGGAAAATTTAATTAAATATTCTGGGTGCCAGTACTCTTAAAATTAGATATCCATTTTTAGGGACACCCGCTAAAGGATTAAAATAAATACACTTCTACTACCCCTATTTTTTTTCACAATTTTAGTTTCAGTAGATTCGGAAATAGAGGAGGCAGGGACATATTTTGCAATGCATTTTCGAAGATATCTCTGAAAAAAAAAATACATAAAATTAAAACAAATCTATGTTTGAGTTCGTTGCCACGAGATCTTTCAAACGATACCCCACACGATATACAAAGATTTTTTTTTTTCGAGTAATTTAATTAGCTCTCTTAAATTTTTCTTTAAAATATTTGTGAATGGCTAATAATCTAAAAATATATGGGTCAGTAGCTTCTATAACTCTACCAAGTTTGGACTTTCCTCGTGCCAAAATTTTTGAGGAAAAGACCGGTGGCAGACGGACAGACAGACACACGAGTAATCTTGGTTCCGTTTTTACCTTTTTAGTACGTAACCTTAAAAAGAGAAGAGAGAGAACAGTAACATATGTACTGTATTGCTGTTATTGTTCTTAACTTTTATTTTAGTTAATTTTGTGTTGAAAATAGAAGCTTTAATTAAGCCTTGAAACAATTGGATGGTAAAAAATTTCCTAAATTATATTAAAATTAGTTGCGCAGCGAAGATTTACACATGGTAAAGTTTTTGAACCACTGTCACCCATAAAATGAACAATTTCGTTGTGTTACATGACTATAAGGTATGTAACCTTAGGTAATTTAAGGTATTAAGTATATTCCTGACACATTAAAAAAGATGTAATAAAAATCTCAAAGAACCCTAATAAATTTAACAATTATGTGTTTAAAGGTTTCATAAAAGACATCTCTTTTAATCTTTAGGGGAAAAAAAGGAAAAAGGGAGAGAGAGCAGTAATATATGTACCCCTTTTCTGCTATTGGTCCTAAATTTTTCTTTCATTAATTATGTGTTGAAATGGAATCTCCTATTTGAAGCCTTGAAACAAATTAATGGTAAAAATTTTATGCTTTTCTTTATTTGAGTTTTTGCAGATAGTATTTTTGTCTTAATGGTGGTGGTCAGTGAGATTTGAAATTCCTCTTGCTAATGTTAAGCCTAAGTGCGTAGAATGCATTCTTATTTTTAAAATATCTCCCCAGGATTTAATATTTTTTACTTTTTTTAATGTACAGGTACTCTTCTTAACCCTTTCGACTCGAGCGTCTCTTACACAAATTTTATTCGGTTGACAACACTTTTTTAAACAAGTCGGAAAATGCTCGTCAAACGAGGCAAATGAGGTGCGTTCGTACTATAACTAGTTTTATAATTATTTTTTATACCCCATATTGTACTGAATGTATATATTTTTTAACTTCATAAGTGCATAGTCTATAACATCATTAAAATGCACTTGCAATAATTTTTTCCTATTGGCCGTCATGTAACGGAAAACTTTTGACTGTCCCTGTAATTAAACTATACATCCGATTTTCAAAGAATTTGAAATGGCTCGACAAAATTTTGCAACAATTATATATTTAAATTTTCAGACCATTCGGAAGGCTGTAACATCATTAAAACGCACTTGCAATATTTTTTCCCATTGGCCGTAATGTAACGGAAAACTTTTGACTGTCCCTGTAATTAAACTATACATCCAATTTTCCTAAAATTTCAAATGGCTCGACAAAATTTTGAAACAATTATATATTTAAATTTTCAGACCATTCGGAAGGCTATAACATTATTAAAACGCACTTGCAATATTTTTTCCCCATTGGCCGTAATGCAAAGAAAAACTTTTGACTGTCCCTGTAATTAAACTATGCATCCGATTTTCATAAAATTTGAAATGGCTCGACAAAATTTTGTAACAATCATACATTTAAAATTTCAGACCATTCGGTTGGGTAGTTTTTGCTCTGTTATATGCGGACAGACAGACAGACGGACGGACGGACTGAACGACGACTCTAGGTGCTACGTATTTATATAATTACGAACGCACCTAAAAAGAAGTTTCCTTAAAGTACATAACGCTCATCCACAAGAAAAGTGACACATCTCGACAAAAGTAAATTTCACAGGAGAGGCAAAAGGGGGGGGGGGGGGGGAGTTAGGATAATTTTACTGTAAAATGAAATTTTAGCACTTAGCTCTGTATGCAGGAATAAAAACGCGCATAAAAACATAAAACCCTTAAGAATGAAGACGTAGGATGCGGTTTGGAGGGTTGGGCAATTTTACCTCCTCACACAATCCACCTCTCTTCTGTGGTCACAAATTGACATGTAGCGTAATAAAGGGAGTTTCCGTATAACTACACTTATGAAACTGTTTGTATAGTAAGACACATCTATGACAAACCTATTAGTGGAATAAAACGCAAAATGAATTTTTGTGAGATGTGTCACTTTTCATGCGGGTGAGTGATAATTTCAAAAATTTTCTAATTAAATAAGGCAAATTTTATTTTCCTTTATTACTGGTGCCAGAAACAAACTTTGCAAAGAAAGATGATGTCCAGCCAGACTAGACATACGAGTGCAAAGGGTTAACCCTCTCGCTGCGTAATTGTTTATCAAAATAACTTCAAAAATTGCGCTTTTAACAATTTTTACGGTTTTTCAAAACAAAATTTTTTGTCTAATTTAATCGGAAAAATGCTCCGATTAAATAAGGCAAAATTTACAATAAAAAAATAACTGGTGGGAATAATCAAGGAAGGTTAATTAGACGGAGAAAATGCATCCCCGAAGAAATCTCGGGTTGCGCAGCGAGAGGGTTAAAGGATGTCTTTTTCTTTTTTAGTTTACAAAATATTTCTAAAATATATAATTAATTTTATTTGATGTGTGGAAAGATTTTAAAACGTAAAGTGTTGTTGGTGTTGTTTTATGACGGCCAATTATCTACACTTGGGATATGGGACCGAACGGGGTGGGGGGTGGGGTGTCCTCCGTGGGGGTATTTCTAAGGTAACCTAACCCGTATTTACGCACGGAAATCCAAGGTTCGAAGAAAATCACGGAAAACTAAGAGCGATCAGGCCGACGGGCGCGAATGGGTTCGAACCCAGCACCTCCCGCCTACCAGCTTTGAGAGCAGAACCTCTCGGCCACTGGTGGGACGAGTTCCTATTGGATCATTTTCAGTAGAGAAAAATGCTAGAATGTTAATAAAATTGTTTAAGTTAACAAATGAAATAATTAAGCTTAATTTTTTGTGTCATTTTGTTACGCTCAATATATATTTGCAATTTTAAATTTAATCTTTTAAAGTTTAAAATGGTTTGAACGAATTTAATAATAATAAATTTGAAAGCAAAGAAAATTGTAACGAAAATTTTGATATTTAAATTACTGGAATAGTTTTTTAAATTAACAATTCTTATCAGAATATCAGCAGAACCACCCCGTCGCTGGTTGGGCTTTAAAACATAAAATATTAAATTGAGCAAATATTTTAGAAATATTTTGGCAAATAAAAGAGAAAGACAAACTCTTTGAGAAGAACATACTGGAAAAAGAAATGAAGAATATATATATTTTTTAATAGATATTATAAAAATAATAATATATTCCACGGCGATATTTTTAATATTAGAGAGGGGAATTTGAGAACACACGGACCAAGACTTTTATACAAGGGGTTTTGTGTGCATCTTATCAGTTCTGAAATGCTCCGGGAGTTGGTTTAACCCATATTGGACAACACCGATTAAATATTTAAAAAAAATTTTTAAACTTCAATTATATCATTAATATGGTGTAATTAAGTATGTACTAGTAAAATTTTGAAAAAAAGTTTTTAATTTTTTAAGTAACTCGTTGTCCTATAAATAGGACATATTATTAGGACACATAGTAAGGACATATAAAATGCATCCATAAACTAATTTTATGAGCAAATATTTTTTTTTACTTTAAAAATACTGTTTATGTTGTACAAAAATACTCTATGAAATCTCCAATAAAAAGATAATAATAACGGTAAAATTCCAGATTATAAGATCACAATTCTTAAAAAATTTTTTAAATAGATTTTTTTCAATTAAATTTTAATTGGTTACTTTTTTTTGTTTATATGTTATACTTTTATGTATTTTAAAGACGTCACAACAAAATGCATCCAAAAAATCCTTACCAATTTTATTTTTTTAAATGTTTTATTAGCTGTCCTATTTATAGGACAGCGGTCCAATATGGGTTAGTTCCAAAATCCCTACCTGTAGCGCCAACTTTTCAAAAATATTGGGTGGGCTCAAAAATTGTTGAGTAAAATAACACATATATATTTTTCATTTAGTATATATGAGAGTGGAGAGAGAGTGGAGGAGAAGCGAATGACTAAAAATGATAATTCGAAATTAAATTTTGTTTTTACTAAGGAATTTTTTAAATTATAATAATTTAATTATAATTTTATAAATAATTTTATTAAATTATATTCTTATAATTTCTTCCTTATAAATACATTAATATTTATTTTAAATAACATTGGAATTGTTAGCTATTGAAAGTGCAAAAAGCTAAATGTCAAGAAAAGCATACATTGTCACCTAAGTGCTTTATCAATTCAAGACATCAAAACAGATGGCATAATATGCAGGGATTTTGTTTTTGTTTTCGCGAGAAATTTAACTATATATCCGCTGAAGGGGTTTCCAGTGCTGCTGTAAATCTACTTGATGTCCTTACTGATTTTCAAACGAAACTAATTTGAGAACGTTAATAAAACCAAATTTCATTTCAGCGATTAAATAAATAAAAAATCAAATTACGGATTCAATCAATTGAAATTGGATGGGCGGAGAGATCAAATTATTAGATGGGCTCTTGCCCCCATGGGCCCATATAAGTTGGATCCATTGATCCCTCCATCCATCATTGCATTAATCAGGGTTCGTACGGGTGCTTGAATTTCTAGATTAAGAGATTCTTCGGTACCAGTATTTTCTTATGGTAAATCTCTCTTTAAATAATGCAAAAATTCTTCCGTTTAAACTAGATTTATTTTTCTATAAAAAAATTCTGATATCTGGCCTTGAAAATAACGGTACCCGTACGAACCCTGTTAATGCTAAAACAATAAAAATAACTTAGGAAAAAGTAGACAAATTGGCAGTATCGTGCGGCTAGACATCAATGTTTATTTACCTATTACGAGAAATATCTAGCAAATTAGACTTTATTTTTCAATTATTTTTCTGATAATGATATATGGGGTGATAATAGCTACGTGCCACAT
Organism: Maratus speciosus; assembly: GCA_963932465.1. Classification (NCBI taxonomy): domain Eukaryota; kingdom Metazoa; phylum Arthropoda; class Arachnida; order Araneae; family Salticidae; genus Maratus; species Maratus speciosus. The sequence continues at coordinate 301,475,088 of OZ010796.1, read as the reverse complement.
ATTTTAACGTCTCTTGATTTAAAAAAAGAAATTTTAAATATTTTTGGAGAAGAAAACTTTACGATGGCTTTAAAACATGGCAACAGATGGCACTACTTACCACATGAACTTACAAAATAATATAAACAGGAATTAAATTACAATTATCATTACGTCTATGAACGTGATACACACAATTGCAAAAGCAGGGCTCCGACTGATCCGTTTTTTCAAAACCAGTATTTTTTAAGAGAAAAATTCGTGGTAGGCAACAAAAACGCCCTTCGAGGTAAGCTTCGATGAAAATTATAAAGGAGATCACAATGAAGGGAACGAATACTTATTTTTTTATTTTTTTTTCCCAACTGAATTAAATCATATTCGAGGATGGAGATTTTTTTTTTAAGTGTTGTTCAAAAGACGGATTGAGTGTGAGCCCTGCAAAAGTCATAGTTTAGAGGGTCAGGAACGATCACCCAGGTGCTTTGTACAAAATTAAATAATAACTTGCTATCTAGTGCTTTGATAATAATGTTCAAGATCAAGACCCGTGAAAATTCCAACATCGGGTGTCGTGATTTTTTTCACGGCTTTGGTCAGCATGCATTGACCCTAACGCCGTTAAGGGGACCAGAATAGCATGAAATGACGAAAAAATTTTTCTTTTTCTTCTTATTATTTTTTAATGTTTGAACCTTTGAGAATATCATAAAAAAGGCACAATAAATAAATAAATAAAATCCTAAAATTGTGGTCGTACGAGCTTTAAATGTTGAACCACCGGCGATACCTGCAGAGTGAAACGCTTTGAACTTAATTATCTGGAAACACTGTTTTTCAGCAGTTTTGACATGATAAAATTTTAACAAATTAACGAAATTTCGTTTTTTTCTAATAAAGGGACTTAAATTCTTGGAAAATGTATCTGAGAAACAAACATAGTTTTTTTTTTTTTTTTTTTTTTTTTTTTTTTTTGAAGTTATAAGCAAAATATGATCAATTTTTCATTCATATTCGAATATTTTATTGCATTTTGTTTTTGTTTAAAGCATAATCCTTATATAATAAAGAAATTACGTCTCAAAAATACAGTTCAAAATCGTGGCAAAGCTATTTTTCTATACTAATAAAAGAAAGTTTCACTCTGTCTGTCTCTGTGTGTGTCTATCTGTCTGAGATGGCTATCAAAATCTACCGCACGTGCAAGTCTGAAAATTTATATGAGGGTAATCCAATACATGTCCTGATGAACGTGAGATTCAGGATTATCATTTTTTGTTAATTAGACGAAATATTAATTAAAAACGACAATGGACTCTCATTTAAAACTCATCTCTTTCATTCCGAGCCTACAAAAGCACCCAGACAAAAGCCCAGGCCCAGAACCCGATTTACACAGCGGAAAACAATTAATAACTGAAAGCCCAGTTTTTTCGATGTTTTAGTTTAAAACTCCTTAGGCCAAACCGTGTATTTTACTTAAAAACGAAAGGCATATTCTGAAAGATCGTACTTTTACGTTTTAAATGTTGCAATCGCCTTAGAAAAACATCGTTGTTAACCCTTTGAAAAAAAAAATCAAATAGGGTCGTTTTCGCAATTTTCTTTTCCGCTTCTCTTCCCTACGGTGTAATTTTAGAGGTATCGGTTAAAAAAAATACATATATAGAGATCAGACTTTCTGCTCTTTGAAGGGGCAATCGATTTTCAAAAACACTAAATTTAACCCTTTACAAAAATTCGCGACCTCAGATCACATTGCGCCTTACGGAGACGATCATTTTTCTACGGTAAAAGTGCCAAGACATTTGTATTTCGAAACAATCTTTGTAAACAATCTCTGCAGTCCATATTTACACAAGCTGTAAAAATTTTCAAACATTCGGACGAGTAGAAGTATTTTTTACAAAATAAAATATGTGAAACTTTCGACGAAAACACTAAAATTCTCTGTGTTTCGGAGATGTTTCGCTCGACTTCGACTCAAGTTTTTGCATATTTTTTTCACGAAATTTGAAAAAGGCTCGGATACAGTTATATTTATAACCTGTTAAATTTTTAGGGAAATCGGACGATAACAACTATTTTTTTTTGTTGTTGTTGTTATTATAACGGAGACGATCCCAATACAAGAACAAAACAAAAAAAAAAAAAAAAAAAAAAAAAGCGAGAAATGTATTCCCTCTTCAACTAAATATCAATATATTTTCACGATTTTTTCTTTCGGAGTGCATAAACCATTATATTTATAACTTCTGAAAGTCTCAAAGAGTTCGGTCAACAAGGACTATTTTTTAAAAACTACTGAAATAGACAAATGAAAAAAAAAAATGTTTACTTGAGAGCCATTTTAACAGAAAATAACAACATTTTTACTTGATGTTTTCACACAAGCTACGAAAAGAATATGTTTTTTAGCTCCTAATAATTTCAAGGAGATTGGACAATAACGACTATTTTTTTTAAACATTAATAATGATTCCCGCCTCTCCCTCCCCTTTTCCGGCATATTTCAAAATTACGCATCGACCCCGAAGATCAAAATACCCCCACAAAAATATACGAAATAGCATATAAAATCTCTTTGGAACACTGCAAACCATTTAAAAAAATACGAAAATTAACCATTTAAAAAAATTCATTCACCGAAGTCAGTTTTCGTTTTTTTCGCGAATTTTGCCGTAGGACTAACATTACGCACTTTTTTATTTAAGAAATACACTTAATTTTATACATTAGCTCTGAAATTTTAATACTTACACACTAACCTTTTAGCTAATGATCGAGTATCGATTTGGTTCAGGTTCAGTCGGATTTACAGGTGAAAAAAATTGTTTGAAAATCAAAAAAATTCACTCAAGATTTTGCTGTGAAAAAAAAAAAAGTGGAATAAATAATTACGCGTAAAACAGTGTTTTACAACTGAATATCAATATTTTAGCACAAAATTCACACACAGTCGTCAGAAAAATATGTAGGGTAGAGCAGCCATATTTGGATCGGCGCACAGTGGGGGCAAAATCTCGAAAAGATGGCCAAAAGTCGAAAAATTAAGTTACTATTTAGGAAATTTTAACTATAGAGAAGGCTAGAGTAATGTTTGGAGGGTCAGAATCTATATGTAAAAAAATGTTTTCGTTTTGCCTTGACAACCTGTATCATTTCAAAAGTGGCGCTTGGAGGATTCTCATCTGAGTCGAACGAAAAGAGCAAAACAATGGTTCTTCTAAACACGTGCTACATTTTCCCATATCATCCGATTTAATGCTTTAAAATGGATTCACACAATGAAAGTATGTTAATTATTTGCACGTGTTGCAAAAATTATATTAAGCACATAAAAATTAATAATTTCATGATAATTTTTGATCAAAAATTAAAAAAATATATATTATTTTTATACTTTTAAACATAAAAATGTTTATATGTTCCACAGTGTTCCGCAGCGAAATTTAGGGAAATAATAGCCTGAACTATTATCTAATGAATCATAAAAAAAACCAGCTGCCATTAACTGCCATTCTACATTTCGTGCAGGATTTTGCAACAACAAGTAAAAATGTCACTTTTTTAGTCGCTTCGAAAACTCTGAAATTTCTCACTTTTCACTGCAATTAATCTGGCAAATATTTTTGAAAATTTTAGATTATTCAGTTTCGTGATAGATTATTATGTATTATATTACAAATGAGCAAAAATAAATTTGATAAAAAAGACTAGTAGCAAAAAAAGAAAATAACTCTATTTCATCGATCCGATAAAAACACATTTTCTTATCTTTATAGGTAATAATTTTGTGTATTCTATTGTAATTAGAAGAATTGTCTTATCAATTGCAAACTTTCCTAGATCATACTGCTTTTATTAATGCAAACGGAAGTTATTAATAATCTGACTTTCGAGAACATGAGCAATTTGAATTTAATTTGCAAGGTAAAAATGTCACTTTTTTAGTAGCTTCGAAAACTCTGAAATTTCCTACTTTTCACTGCAATTTCTCTGGCAAATATTTTTGAAAATTTTAGATTATTCAGTTTCGTGATAGATTATTATGTATCACAAATAAGCAAAAATAAATTTGATAAAAAAGACTAGTAGCAAAAAAAGAAAATAATTCTATTCCATCGATCCGAAAAAAACATGTTTTCTTATCTTTATAGGTAATAATTTTGTTTATTCTATTGTAATTAGAAGAATTGTCTTATCAATTGCAATCTTTCCTAGATCTTACTGCTTTTATTAATGCAAACGGAAGTTATTAATAATCTGACTTTCGAGAACATGAGCAATCTGAATTTAATTTGCAAGTGGGGATGTGATGGCACATCAGGTCAAAGTACTTTTAAACAAAAATTTAGCGATGATGATGGTAACAAATATATATTTGGTCATCTCATGTAAAACCATGTAAAACATTTTATATTACAGATATTAACCGATTTCAAAAATATTTTTGCGTTATTCTTCTAATTACAAAAGGCAACTTTTCCTCTCTATTAGAAGTTGATCTGAAAATTTTTGCTTTTTTCGACCCACCCTACTGTATAATACTGTGTAATTTTATTAATAATTAACAGATATAATCTTTTACAGTTCTATCGTGCCACTAGAACTCGTACATGTTGCGAAAAATTCAGAAATCATTACCTAGAAAAATTCGAGACCTTCATCTCCTTGTTTTTTAGGCCATCAGAATCCATTTTTTGAACGAAAATACGGAAGCTACTGTCAATGAAACGGATTATATTACAGATTAGGAGAGTAAACTTATTCCTTTTAAAACAATCATTGATAGAAAATAAGTAGACATTAATTACAAATTTAGTTAACGATGATTGATGGTAAAATTTTTAATGCCCTTACACTCTGAAAAATAAATGTGTAAATTTGGTAATTTTACACATATATATGAGTAATTTTCTAAGATTACACACTTGTCATAAAATTAACACATTTATTTCAAAAATTTACCTGTTTTTATGTGTATTTAGCCTCTGAAACTAAGTGTCTAATTTGTTATCACTTGAAAAACACAAATAAATGTGTAAATGTAAAAAAATGCCTAAATTTACACAAATTGATGTGTTATTGTAATTTCCACATAATTATATATACACAGATAAGTGTGTAAATTTCTAAAATCACACACTTGTCATAAAAATTACACATGTTGTACAAAAAATTACCTGTTTTATTGTGTATTTAGTTTGACATTAAATATGTCAGTTGCTATCGGTTGATAAACTCACATAAGTGTGTAAATATAGAAAAATCGTCTGCTCTGGCTGGAACTACTGGCGAACAATGAAAAAAAAAGCATCTGCTTGTCACAAAAGCAGGCAGCCATGTTTTTATAGGAGATATAGGAAGACAAGTGCAAAATCTGCTTTATCAGCCGAAATTCTAAAAAAAATATATATTAAGGTAATAATAATAAAAGCTGGATAATTATGAAGTATTTTTATAATAGTGTAGTGCTAATCGTGATTGTCTCATTACGTTCTTAATTGGATTATTACATTCTTTGCCGTTTATCGGCAGGAAAAAGTGGATAACCATTCAAAGGTATGCAGATATTTGGATCTAATGAAAAAAAAAAGGTGTTAAGTATTAATATTGTTATTATTAATTAAAATTAATAAGATATAATTCATAGTTTTATAAAACTGGGTGCTTTTTCTCTGTGAATATATAGGATAGAAGTTCCAGTAATGGACGTTCTTCAAAGTTTTTTTGTTTATAAAAAATAAACAATAAAAATTTAGCAGGGGTCGTACTTGTCCTGAGATTTCAAGACCAGGAAATTCTTCGGTACTAATATTTTATGGAAAATATCTTTTTAACTGCGGGTCCGGGGCTCAAAATTCTATTTTTTTTATTTATAGAGATTTCGTTATGACATTTTTCTCTGAAATATCTTTTATTATAATAAGAATATTGCATGTAAAAAAAAAAATCTGAAAAATAAAAAAAAAAATTCTGAAAATTTTTTTTTCTAGAAATAATGGACATTGCATATTACACAAGTATATGTGTATTTTAGATATTACACAAAAAGCTGTGTATTTTACATAAAACACAAAAATATGTGTTTTTTGCATAATACACAAAATATGTGTAATCACAGAAGATTACACAGATAAATGTGTAAGAATGCTACACATAAATATGTGTATTCTTCTGCAATTTACACATTAAAGAGTGTATTTTAAGAGTGATCAGATAACATTTACACACTTATTGTTATCATCAAATTACACATTAAAATGTGTATTTTCAAATTTACACATTAGGCGTGTATTTTGGCAATTTACACACCAATTTACACATATAGACAAATCGTTTTTGTATCATCGATATACCTGTTTTTTGTGTAAATTTACACAATTTTTTTTTTTTTTTAGAGTGTACTAGCAATTTGTCAACCCAATATTGTTTCCTATGTCAGGAAAATTCAAAACAATTTAATAACCTTGATGACATTTTCAATCTATAAGCGAATGGAGATCATTTACAAATCGGGATGATCATGTTATATGCCTATATAAGACATTTTCAGTGTTGCTCGCATTTGGCATACAAACTGGATATAAGAAAATGGCAAGCCCGCACTCCTGGCGAGAAGAAGAAAACTGAAATTGCAAAACAAAATATACAAAAAGTATTTCGTATAGAATTAGTACTTCTCGTCTATAAACCAAAGCCCGGATTTAGAAGCACAAATGATGACAATTCAGCCTTGATTCTTTGAAAACGCAATTATTTCTGCTTCCACAATGAGGGTAGACAAAGATTTCGTCAAACAATTCCACGTCATATTACAAGTAATTTCTTGCAATTCATTTGATGAATTTCAAGGATTATTGTTTACAAACAGCTCATAAATTCATTTAACTGTATCTCTTGTTCTGTATGCCAACTTCAGTGCACAAACTATACTTATTCACGTGAAAGAAACAATACTTTCCTCATTATATCCAATTGGGCAAATGTCGGAAGGCACTCAAGATTCGTGCAACAAATGGATCAAAATATATTGAGAAGATTTCTCGCTAAAATGCAGTAGGGAGAAAACAATTGACTGTTTTTTACGGCTTTTAATTTCATCGGATTCCTTCATTTCAAACTTACATGAATTACCGTAGAAGAAATAAGGATCATTGTTCCTAGAGGCACAGTAACTTCTGTAAAATATTTCGACACCTTCCCTTCGAAAGAATCTACTTATTATACTGCAGATTATTCGGAAGATGAATTTTAGAATATCCTTTCGTTTTATTTTAATAATATACAAATTAAAACTTGTAATATTTTACGTTTAATTAATGTACTTAATTGTGTTTCATAAATAAGAATTCATCGTTTAACTTCGATTAAAAATATCTTAGTGCCTTGAAAATTCCTTGTAACGTGTAGCCTCTAAACTTCATATTTTATTTAAATCTAAGTTTTTTTATTTTTCATTAGCCATTTAAAAGAAAAATTAACTTTTGAATCATATTTAGCAGCCTCAGAAGCACCTGTATACGAAATTTAATAGAAATTGAATAACTTTCAAAGCACTTTAACATATATTCCGCCATACTGAATCAGCAATTTTGTTTTTTAGAATTTTAACATTAGAATCGTAATCAGCATCCTGAAAAACACCTGTGTACGAGGTTTCGTGCAATTTGAATAACATTTTCCTATTTTGGCCAGCTTTTCGGGATTTTGCCCCACTGTGCGGCGCTTTAAATGGACGGCTGCAATACTGCTGTTAATTACAGACGGAGACGCCATCTGCCGCTGAAAGCCAACTCATCAGGATGACGTTATTTATTATTAGAAGAAGCACCCGCCTTCCACGTGTTGTTTTCAAACAATTTTTAAAACCCTAAAATTAGCCGTTATGATCTAATATTTTCCTACTAAACGTAAGAGAATACTTTAAAACTAAGGTCAGTTGTTATGCTTTCATATACATATCTAAATTTACGTGTTTATTGCGCATATTTTTCGTGAAGATTTGTTTGCTTTCGTTTTATTCTTAGTCTTGAGATTATCTGTTTTTAAAAATGACGCAGTTCCCTTAATTGGACCAATTTGAGTTGCTTACATTGGACCAGATATACAATCATAAATTTGAAAAGTAAGTACTGAATTTCGAGGACTGTATGCTTTGGACACTTTTTTTTATAATGGATTGCTATCTCCATGCAAATTTTTGAATATTTTAATTAATTTTTTTATGTATCTGGAGAAAAGAATTTGGCCAAAGAATAATTAGAAATGTTATCTCCCTTTCCAAAATCAATTTAGTAAAAGTACAGAGGGAGCCAAAAAACAGCTGTGTTAACATCTTCGCCATATAAAGTAAACCTTGAAATAAAAAAACAACAACAACAAAAAGGAAGTTCTCAAAAGGAGCACAAAAGCAATTGGAACATCAAGTTTAAAAATAGGCTTAATTCTATTGGAAAGAAAATGATGGAAGGGAAGAACTACAAACATAAGGTAAAGAAAACTACTGTTGCAAAAAAAAATCTAATTATTCAGAATCTAAAAAGAAAATTCAAGACAGTGATGACTGGTTTTGCCTAATTTGTAGGAAAATTAAAGTAATAGAAATGATTCAGTGTTCAGATTATCAGATATTGTACCATGTTCTGTGCGCTGGAATAAAAAATGAATAAAAGAAATTCATGTGTAAGCCTTGCATCACTTCTTTCATGATATTAAAGTAAGTAGTAATTAATTCCATAATTTCTATTCTTAATTACTTATAACTTTCATTTATATTTTGAATACATTTCGATTTAAAACAATTACTCTTGCTTTCAGACACTTGATTTCATTATATTTCATTGCTTAGGATCTTGCTTAGTCGCTGAATTTAGACCACTTTTGGCAAAATTTTCAAATTAAAATAAAACTCAAGATTTTCGAAAAGAAATTGTTCTATAGATTTATTTAGTTAGCAGATGAATAGATTGACTACGTGTAGTGATATTTTGCAGATATTCCAAAAATGAAGTGATTTACAACTGAAAATATGTGAAGTGGTCCAAATTCGGCGACTCTCTCCTATAACTCAGAAATTTGGTTAAGAAATTATAACATATAGGATTGAAATAATGAGTTCCAATTTAAAAAATTTGGCATATATTCCATCCATCAGAAGAAGAAAAAAAAAAGCAGAAGAAAACACCGCTTTTTACAACTCAATATCTTAGCATGAAATTAAGCAGATGCTTTGAACGACAAGAAATGTATTTTTTTTTAAGCTTGAATCACTCCCTTCTTTCCCGTTGCTGTTATTTTGAGCCCTTTTACCGCTAAATATCAGTTGTTGTTTTTTTTTAACCGATTTTTCACACAGTCAGCGGACACGCATTTTATATAACATATCGAAATCTTAAAGCATTTTCACAATTATAGGTTGTGAAATTTATTACATTTTTGTGAAAAATAACATTTTGTAACGAAAGGTAAAATCCTGTTACTCAAACGAAAATGTCTTCTTACGAGAGCTTTTACCACTGAAAATGGATATTTTTAATGCATATTTTGATCGCGATTTTTTCATTTAAAAATATAAATTCAGACAAAATCGAGATAAAGATATAAAATCCTCCAAATTTATGCTTATTTTAACCCTTAAATGCCTGAGTTTTCAAAAATCATTTAAAAAATGTTTTTCGACTTTCTTTTTTCAAATAAATCATGGGAAAAATACTTAAAAAATTCATATTTTGTTTTAAGTATGGTTTACGGCTAAAAAACTGTTTGTTACTATTCGGCAATACTGGTGTTTAATTGAAAAAATAATTTTCCTTGATAAAATTCTATAATATTTAACACAGAAGAATTTTGAGAACTATGATAAGAAATAAATTTTACTTGCTCACTTCAGAACAAAATAGGGTATTTCGCAAGCTTCCAAACAAAACAAAAAGAACATGTATCAACAATTGAAAAAATAAATCTATCTTTATTCATAAACAGCACAAGTATTGCCATCTAAATGTTGAAAATCGATTTAATAATATGTTAAGAATGTGTTTTATTGGCAACATTAGGCATTATAGCTTCAATATTATTTTAATATTATTTATACGCCTAAATTGGGTATGTTGCCGAAAGGCAACACCCGGAATTTAAGGGTTAAGGTTATTATAACGGGCATGGTCAATGCCAGGCGGGTCAGCTAATGGAAGAATACATTTGTCGTACTATTATAAAACTTTTGTATTGTTATTTACAATGTAAAGAATATTTTTTTCGAAAAAACATAAATAAACAAATGCAAACAGAAAATTTTGTCTAAGATAATTACAAGCTTCGTAATTCACCATCAAACATTAGTCAATTTTCGTCAATTCAACCATTTCTGATCGCCTTAATTAACGTGGATTTTTTTACAGGATCTTTTTTTCACGTGAAGATTTGTAAATTCTGTTTTTTAATAAAAATAAGAATAGCGGATGGTTAAATGGACACGGTTCCTTAAGACCGCTTTAAAAAATTTCGGGTATTTGAAGGACTTTCGTTTTACTTTTTTGAATAAATTGTAACTAATATAACTAATTTTGAATAAATTATTACCTAATGAAAATATAAAAACACTTTGATAGTAATGATGATGATATTATTATTATTAGTAGTAGTAGTAGTAGTTGCTGCGATGATTATATAATACTCTTAATTTAAGATAATAGAAGGGAAAAAATATTTAATTTTTTGTTTAAATTACATAGCTGATAATAGATAAATCTAGTGCAATTATTTTTCAAATTGTTTTCTTTTTCTGAGATAATATATGTGCCACAGTATACAAAAGGATAAGACCAATTCTTGTATAGACATTTAAACATTAATTCTTGGATTGACATAGTCCTGGAAAATAAAAGCAACACTTCCACGCTACTTTATCAGTAAATTGTAGCAAAGAGATGCAAGCATTGATTCCATTGCCATTCAACTAAGCAGGGCCGAAATTAGCATTTTCTGCACCCGGGGCAAACATAGATTTTGGAGCCCCCCCCCCCCCCCTACCTCCGCAGAGTAAATTTACAAAAATAATTTCACACAGTTTCTAATATTTGACATATTTTAAGATTAAAAATATGTAATAAAAAATATGTAATACTGAATTACTCAATCAACTTTGTCAAATATTGATTCATTAAACCTTGAAAACGAAATCCAAAAGAACCGAAAAAAATCCGTTTTATACAGGTTTCTGTTCTTAGCAGGTATAATTGTTGGTATTCTTTCTGTTGGGAACATGTAATTTTTTCATTAAAGACTGGATTCCGTTATAGACGGATTTCATTTTCACAGAAATTACGGTAGTTGTAGTTTACAAATGAGGCGTTTAAAGTCATAGTGATATGAATCACATTCTCTTACGAGACACTAATCATAGTCATATGACTACACTAGTCACATGAAGAAACTTTTAAGCTAATGTTAAACCTATGGGAGCGTTCTTTTCAAATTTCTGGCTTGCATTTTAATATTTTTAAATGATCTTTTCTGTTTGGGATAGCTGAGGTTGATCTCTAACTGGGTTAATGTTTGTTTTTGGATTTTGGTTTCAGCTTTTTTTTTTATATATAAAGTTACTTTCACTTCAAGAACCGGTTCCGGAAGTGAAAGTAGCCGCATAAAAAAAAAAAGAAAAAAACTGCAACCAAAATCGAAAACGTACAAACTAACAATGTTAAAGATCCATTTGGCGCCCCTTCGTTTTTCGTTCTGTCGCCCGAGGCTCGTACCCTTTCTGCTCCATCTAGTTTCGGCCCTGCAACTAAGAATTACAACTTTCTTAATATTAATGAATTTTTTGAGGAACCATTTACATATTAAAAATTCCACTAACTTTGTGTTTTTAAAGGATAGCACCTTTTATTGACACCATATTTGGGTTGCTTGAATCAATTCGCTCGGAACAAATGTATAGTTTGTATGATTTTTCTTAAATCATCATAGAGATAGAACAGGTCAAAATTTGAGGATGGTAATGTTAAATCCATATGACAGACTTTAATTCATATCTTCTCCACAAATCATCCGGTTGAGTTTTCTTTTTTTTTATGAGATAAAATAGGCCCAAGCATACTCTAGGTATTTTTAAAAATTCAAAAACATGTTTTTAATTATGAAAATTATTAATAATTTCGTTTAAAATTATGATCCATGATCTACATTAAATTTTACACTGGTCATCAAAATTAAAGGATAATGAGAAAAAATATGCTTACTAAGTTAATGTTGCAACCAATGCCCAATGCTGCAATTATTTATGTTAATTAAGCAGTATTGAACTCAAAATTGCACTTCCGCGCATAAGTTAGCGTCGGAAATATGCAAATTAGATGATTGACAACGTGGTGCGCAAAGGACGTATGTTGGAATTCTGGTCTGCAATGTTGTTTAAAGTGAATGTGGTGTCTGAGTGTGATCAGTATTCATTAGTTATGGCTCAAAGGCATAATTTAAGTTAAGATGAAAAGTGGCGAATAATTGGTAGAATCGAGGAAGGTAAAAATACTTTGTCCCCATCAGAATCTCCTTCAACTACGACGTTTCTTCAAAATTAAAAAAAAAAGGGAAAAATATGTGAAAAGAGTTCAGAGTAAAATAGGTAAAATTTTGACAGGTCAAGCAGTAGCACAACGACTGTTAGCCGGAGAATAAGACAGACAGAAAAAGAAAAGTAATAGATCACAAAATTCCATCTTCCAAATCACAACGTTTATTCAAAACCAAATAACAGCGAAAACAACAAAACTGGAAAATGTCCAACCAGGCAAATGGATAGTTGTGGAATATGGTGAAAGAAAATCTAAATAATAATTCATTTCACAAGTCATAAATAAAGTAGATGACGTGTGAAAAATGAAACTTGTTACGAAATAAGGCCAAAAATACCTATTTCGGGACACTGACAATGTTGCTGTCATTAAAAAAACTATCTATGTTAGGTGTTAGAGGAACCGACTTTAGGTAACAGAGAGCATTGCCATTCCTGAAAATGAATTAATACTTAATCGAAATCTGATTTCATTTACTTTTATTCTGAAAGTAGCATTATCACTTTTCCCCAAAACAACTTACTTTACTCCACCTTTGGAGTAAAGTGACACCCATGTGTAGTCAAAGAAGGTATCGTTAGACGCTAAATAAAGTAATATTTACTTAGAATCAAAAAACAAAATCTATTTTAAATTCTTCCAGAAGTCTCAAATGTATATATTATGAAGAATACTACATATTCATCTGTTACTATTTTTCAATTTTTTCTGAAAACAAAAAATGTTTCATTTATGACCATTTTACCCATATTGACAGTAACTTATCTTTGATAGCTAATATCCTATATCTAACATCTATATTTCACATCATGAAGCTGATTGAATATATTGTATTATCATTCACATTCAGATAAGGTTACTTGGGGCAACTGGGCCATGATTTTACATTGTGACTCTGAAGATTCTGGCAATTCAGCTTCAAAAGGCTAATATTCATTTGAATTAAAGTCTGAACTTTTGTAAATGTGTTCAGTTAGGCTCTCTCTATCAGATAGAAATGTTCAAAATTACATTTTAATATCTAGAAGTAAATATATATATATATTTCATCTTTCTTTCCTCATGGTCTAGTTGCCCCATAAAAATGGGGCAAGTGGACCAGGAGGGTCTATGTTCCACCCGCGTTTTTTTTTCTTTTAATATTGGGTATCAGGTCCTGTTTGGAGAAGTGTAAACAACTAAAAAAATTTAAACCAGGTAGATCATGTACATTATATATATGAACTAAAGGGCGCTGTAAGGGAAACCTTTACTGTGAATGTGTCTAAAAAAGCACTAAAAGTGAAAATGTTAGATTTATTTATACAAAAAACGTAAAAATTAAGTAAGTACTTATGTACTTCAATATAGGTAATAAGTATAAAAGTTACATGGGTATTTTAAGGAAAAAAATAACAAGACAAATCACTGAACAACGTACGTAAGTACTTAAGTATCTCATTCTCGTTTTTATTTATCACAATGGATGTTCGATATGTCCAATAAACCTGTGGAGAATGTAACCATATTATTATATCGAATAGAGCTATTTTTTATTCGTTTCGATAATTTTCTTATCTCCTATAATTATGTGCGCCTCTTCATCTGTATCCTGAAATTTAGAGCTACAGCTACTTAAGGGCGGTTGGAAGTCCCTTATACTTACCTTGTTAAATTAATGTACCTTTTCTCAGAAACTACCAAAGATACTCACTTGAAATTTTTTATATGCATAATATGAATAATTCCTAATAAAGTTAAGTCAACTTTATAAACAGATATGCTTTAGTTATTTTTTTTTTAATGTATAATAAAAACCACTTTTAAATAACAAAAAAACTTGTATTTTTCTAAAGAAAATCTTTTTTTATAAAAATTTTGTACAAATGTTTGTAACAAAAGTTCACTTCAGATTGATCAGAGATATGTGAGACATATTCTGTCAAGATTGCAAATAAGAATGTGTAGTAGTTTCTATAAAAAAGTACATCGAAGTTCAAAAAGCAACATTTTGAGAAAATTCAGTTTAAAGTTTACGCATGTAATGTTTATGTATGATGTTAACAAACTGAATTACTTAAATTTCTTTAACTTCTTATTGTTATAGAAACAAAATTAATATATCATTCAAAAGGGGGAAAATAAAGGACTCAAAATATTAAAAGAATAAAAAAACGACTTTTTTCAAAAATTTTACTTCCAACTGCCCTTAAGAAATTTGTGTTGATACGCCCAACATGTTTATTTTAAATTTTATTATGTGATTTTGATTTTAATAAGGTATTATGTATTTTTCTTTATTGCAAGCAAAAAAACAATGGATAAATTAATTTCCCGTAGTAAGAGAAACTCAAAAAGATATTTATAACTCTTGGGGTAACTGGATCCCATACGGTCCAAATACCCGTTATACATGTCTCAGTTACCCGATTCTTGAAATATTTATGGGGTAATTGAAACACCGGCCTTACATTTGAAACATGAAGAAAATATGTATAGTGTACCTAATGTATGTACCTAATAATAGTAATGTATATGTACCTAATAATATTAATGTATTTATGTGTCTAATCTTTAAATAAAAAGATTGTTTAACAAAAGTACTTACCTATTTTAATAAAAAGCCGAGGAATTTGGACCAAATGGACGTTGTTTTTAAAAAAACAAACCTAAATTTTCGACAACCTATCACAGAAAAGGCAGAGTTATGACTGAGTTGACACACGTTGTTTTAAGAAGTAGAGATGGGGGTGCAATGTTGACAAAAGCTAAAACTTATAAAACATCAATGGTTTTTCATAAAATAGCCTATGGCCCAGTTACCTCAGCTTACCTTACATACACTTTAAAGAGATATATTTCTTAATCTAGAAAAATATAATATAACCACGTATGAAAATATACAATCCTTTCCGAGTTACCAAAGATTCCGAAAAGCGTTCGTTATCTTTAGAAAACTCAAAAACCAATATATTTTCGAGATTTAAAAAAGCATTTATGGGTCAATCCATTTCAAGTGGTCCAGCACTCGTTGCTCGACCATTTTTAAAAAATCTGAAATTTTTTGTACAACAACCCTAACATGATGGAAGTTCAAAATGACTATTATTTTAAATTTATTAATTTTTGTTTGTGCATGGCGGCCATCTTTATTTCATCGTCTGCAGCAATTTTCTCACAAGAAGGGTTTACGGAATTGTAAATAATTCATCGTTTATTTATCCAATTCAACTGCGGATTAAAGCAATTTGTACAGAATACATTGGGCTAAAAATCTGGTAATTGAGTAGTTTCCGAAACTAACAGCTTATTGGTAAAATTTAAGCATAAAGTTTCAGTTTTTTTCCAAAATTTGTCCGTTTACAAGAGGAAATTTTTCTAGCAAGGAATACTGTCAACATGACATAATTTTTTTTACAAAGAGGCCGAAAGTACTTGTACTCACACGCCGAGTTCCAGATCTGGGACTTGCTTTCTCTTCGCTAAAAAAAATCCCCAAATTTTTCAAAAATGTCAAAAATCGCACTTTTCAGGCTTTGATATCTCTGGTGGGGCACGAGATAAAAATCTGAATTTTTTTTTATAAGAGTATTGTATGGTAGTGTTATGCACAATAAATTTCAGGATGGAGATTTGACTACAAGCTGAGATATGGCAAGGGCAACATATCAAAACAATACTGCCAAACTACTGTTTTGTTGTAGTCACAGCTAAGTATTTATCTCAGAGTGTCATTTAAATTTATTTTTCAGATTATCTTTAAATAATAGTAGCAGAAAATAAAGCATTTTGCAATTAATTTAAAAAATAATTATGCCTAAGGCCTACATTTTGTATGGTTTCAGTAATTTTTGTTGTAATTTTAGTAACTAAAAAAAACCTCAGCACTTTTACATAAATATATATATATATATATATATATATATATATACAAGACCTGAGACAAAAACAGAATAGGGAAAGAGAAAAGCTGTTAATGTTGGCATACTTGTTGAGACATGATCAAACGTGTCAAAACACATTCCTGCTTGTTGGTTTAAAAACCACAATTTTAATGCTGCTTGCCTGTCCCTGAAACTTGTTCCTACCATAAGTATGTTCCTGAAAATGAAACATTATATTATGTTACCATGCATCAGCCTCAAGTAATTTTCAGAGAGTAAAGATGCCCAAAGCCTTTTCAAAATTTATACTGCAGAAAAATCAAATTTTTGCATAAGAAGTAAGCTAGGAATTATTAATGAATTGAGACTTGCACATAGTGATTTCAAAGTATATTTCAATGAGCCAGCAGGGCCAAGATCTTCAATGAGTTATCAAGAGATGACAAGACTTGGTTCCTACAAATTAAATTTTGAGAAAGATCAAAATTGGGGTTTTTGAACCAACAAGCAAGAATGTGTTTTGACACGTTTGATCATGTCTCAACAAGTATGACAACATTAACAGCTTTTCTTTTACCATATGTTGTTTTTGTCTCAGGTCTTGTATAAAAATATTTTTTTTTCTTTATGTAAAAGTGCTGAGGTTTCTTTTAGTTACTAAAATTACTTACAACAAAAATTACTGAAACCATACAAAATGTATGGCCTTAGCATAATTATTTTTGTAATTAATTGCTAAGCTTTGCAAAGGGCTTTATTTTCTGTTACTATTATTTAAAGATAATTAAAAACATAAATTTAAATGACACTCTGAGATGATTACTTAGCTGTGACTACAACAAAACAATAGTTTCGCAGTATTGTTTTGACATGTTGCCCTTGCCATATCTCAGCTTGTAGTCAAATCTCCATCCTGAAATTTCTTGTGCATAACACTACCATACAATAATCTTATAAAAAAAATTTCAGATTTTTATCTCGTGCCCCACCAGAGATATCAAAGCCTGAAAAGTGCGATTTTTGACATTTTTGAAAAATTTGGGATTTTTTTTAGCGAAGAGAAAGCAAGTCCCAGATCTGGAACTCGGCGTGTGAGTACAAGTACTTTCGGCCTATTTGTAAAAATAATTATGTCATGTTGACAGTATTCCTTGCTAGAAAAAATTCCTCTTGTTAACGGACAAATTTTGGAAAAAAACTGAAACTTTATGCTTAAATTTTACCAATAAGCAGTTAGTTTCGGAAACTACTCCAATACCAAAATTTTAGCCCAATGTATTCTGTACAAATTGCTTTAATCCGCAGTTGAATTGGATAAATAAACGATGAATTATTTACAATTCCGTTAACCCTTCTTGTGAGAAAATTGCTGCAGACGATGAAATAAAGATGGCCGCCATGCACAAACAAAAATTAATAAAATTAAAATAATAGTCATTTTGAACTTCCGTCATGTTAGGGTTGTTGTACAAAAAATTTCAGATTTTTTAAAAATGGTCAAGCAACGAATTGATGATTTTCTGGACCACTTGAAATGGATTGACCCTTATAAAAAAATGTTTTTTTAAGCATTTGGAAAAATGGTTATTGTCCTCGTCAGGGTAGGAAATCAAAAGCATCGCTGAAGCTTTTTATTGATTTGATACGCATTTATTCGTTGTCTGATTGGTCTACACAGTAATTTGTATTTCTTTTTATACTTTCAACAGAGATGGATACTTCTGTTGCCACTATGACAAAAAAGTAATAAAAACTACAAAAAGAAATTAATAACTCAGAAACAAATTGAGATACAGCTTTCAAACAAATTGCATTTAAAAGTACATTTTTTTCTCTACACGACGGTGTAAAATGTAATATTGTGTTTAGAAATTTAAGAATGAAATTTCATTTAAAATTGGATGGAAATGCCTTTTCTCGCACAGCCAATGAAATGCTTGGATAATACGTAAGTTTCAGGTGGATAATACGCAAGTTTCAGGTGGATAATACGTAAGTTTCAGGTGATAATACGTAAGTTTTAAGAAATCTGACGGGTCGCAGGCGATTTTTGTCGCTTGCAATTTTTACGTGTAATAACACTATTAATGCTTTATTCATGGAGTACGTAATGTATGATCAACCCCGTGCGATTTTTTATGTCTTAGTCTTCGAAAAAATCATTTTCCAAATGGTCGTTGTAATTTTTTAAATTACTTTATTTTTATTTTATTATTATTATTATTATTATTATTATTATTATTATTATTATTATTATTATTATTATTATTATGGAGCTGCTACTGATTTTCGGATACGTTTCCGAGTAGTTTTTTATAGTGTATTCATCAATTTTCTCTGTCCGGAATATAGGTTTTTCGGGTGCTATCAATTCCCAAGTAAACAGTTTGATATTCAACAGACAGTTTTACAAACATGATAGGGCCATTCCATGTCACGTGTGGGACAGCTTTTCTACATATTACTGTTTTTTTTGTTTTTGTTTTTCTTTAACAATGCTATTATATCCTCAAATTAAAACAACTATGTAAATATGAAAATCTAGAGTTTTTTTTTATTATTATTTTAAATGTATAGTTTATATTTTAACATTTTATAAGTTAATAGATATAGGTATTTAAGTAAAGTTTCACGCTCAGGACATTTTTTCCGTTTTTCATGGAATGGCCCTAAACAGGCAGAAAGTCTGGTGTTTAAAATTTGGAGATTTTTAAACCTTCTAAAACGGGCAGAATACTTAGATCAAGGGTAAAAATGCGAATATTTTTAAACCTATTAAAGGGTTCCTACAGATCAGAGAATTTCCCTGACTTTAGGTCAGATAGACACCAGTATTTTCTTAGAGAAAAACTCGCCTTTTCAATCACGCGATTATAAGTCGAATTTTTCTACATAAAAATACTGGTATTTCATCTGAAAGTGTAGGAACCCTGTATTAAAGGTCCATATCACGTGTGGGATAGCTTTTCTATAAATTATTTTTTCTGTTTTAACAATGCTATTGTATCATGAAATTTAAACAATTCTGCTAATAGGAAAATGTAGGATTGTTTTTTTATTTGAATGTATATATTTATATGTTATATTATTATGTCATTATCATATATTTTTTGAATGTATATATGTTTATATTTTTTCAACTTATAAGTTAATAAATGCAGGTATTTATGTACAGGACATTTTGTCCGTTTTCATGGAATGGCCCGATATATAACCAGCATTAACATTAACATTAAAGTTAAAATTAATGTTACTTTGTTACTCTTGTATGTATAGTTTCAAATAAGCAACTGAAGATACTTAATTGAAAATTGATAGCAACCTAAAAACCAATCTTCCGGTTTGAGAAAACACTATAAAAACTTCTCGGAAACATTTACCAAAATCGGTAACAGAAGAAAAAACTTTTTTTAATAAATCCTTCTTTAAATCAAGAAAACATATTGGTTCTGAACCTGGAATATAGGTTTTTTGGGTGCTATGAATTCCCAAGTAAACATTTTCATGTTCAACAAACATGTTTTACAAACATGATAAATAACCAGAATTAACATTAACATTAACATTAACATTAAAGTTAAAATTAATGTTACTTTGTTACTCTTGTATGTATAGTTTCAAATAAGCAGCTGAAGATATTTAACTGAGAATTGATAGCAACCTAAAAACCAATATTCCGGTTTGAGAAAACACTATAAAAACTTCTCGGAAACGTTTACAAAAATCGGTGGCACCAGAAAAACTTTTTAAAAAAAATAAATCCTTCTTTAATTCACGGAAATATATTTATTTCTGTTTTTTTTAAACAAAAATAGGTTAATTATAAATATAGGTTATGACAAATGAAAGCGGGAGATCTCTCGTCTTCCCTGATAATAAAATGCTTTTCAGAATCATGGGTAACGCGGAAGAGATTATTACATATTTTCCTTTGAGGTTATATTATATTTTCGTGTATTAATAAATATTTTTCTTTTTTTACACTGTAGTTGTTTTCATTAAAAGAAAAAAATCTGTATCTCCTTGTAAGAAATGAAATATATACAACCCTGATCAGCAAGAACCAAAACCGACCGCTTGATACATGAAAAATAGTTAATCTGATCGGAAAAAATAATTGAGTCAATCCGACTCACAGAATAAACTGAAGCCAACCCGACTCGCAGAATTAACAGAAATCAACGTAACCGGAACTCGAGCAGCGTGTCAGGTTGTGTGTGGGTAAACTTAGATCGCCAGACCTGATGGTAGGTTCAATTTCTCCGAGGTGGGTAACGACCGCTAATTTCCGCTTTAATGTGCATTAATGCTAAATCGAAAATATAAAAAGAATAAACGAGAAGTACAAAAAAAAGCAAAACAGAAACAAAAAAAAGGAAAGAAAAGAAAAGAAAATGAAAATGAAAAACAGGAAATGAACTACGAAATCTATGAAAATCTACGAAACTCCAAGTAAATAAGAAAAAAATCTTTTTTTTTCCCTATACGTTTATCACATATCTTTGCTTAAAGAAACAAATCTCAGTCACTGCCATTGTCCAGCTTACTGAATAATGCCATTGTTCGCACGCAAAAAAAGTGCGAAGTAAGCAAGCTAAAAAATCGATTTGTGGGAAACCTCATCATTAAATTCAATAACCAAATGCCAATCTTCTCGCTAAGGGTGAACTGTCAGATACTATCTGGACAATTGGGATGATTTATTAAAATAAAATCCGGTTTCATGAATAGTTTTATCGGCCATGATTTCAAAAATTACCTTTTGAATTTCAGTATATCTTTGATTCTGCTATTGTCTAGATGTGAAAGAATTTATGTTTGTTTTATACAATGAAACTTACAGGAATATAGGTTATGACAAATGAAAACGGGTGATCTCTCGTCTTCCCTAGATATGCTTCTTTGGCAAAACGAGCGTTCGAGTCACGATTTAGCCCTTGTAACATGCATTCGATTGTGTCTAGCAATATCGGGTAGCCACCGAGATATTAATAAAATCAATTTCCGGCTATGATGTCTACCCACTCCTCCATGTTTTAGGTCACAGATTGTAAGCTTGCCGGGCAAACTATATTTCCTTTTTTATTTTTATGTTTTGGCTCTTGTAATTCTGTCTTATCACACGCATGTACATAATTCAAGTTCTATAAATAATTACGGTGCTAAGAAATTGGTTCTAGGTTGACTCGAATTTCTGTCTTGCAGTACCTGCAACCAAAAGTAGTGAAAATTTTACCATAATATGATGTTTTACATTGAACCAAGAAACGGTACTAACTTGAACCACATTTTGTCTTAAGTTTAACCACAATTTAAACTTTTATGGTTTATACAAAACATCAAATCTGGTAAAATGTTTCACTGTCTTATAGTTTCAGCTACTGAAACATTAAATTTTTGTTCAACCTAACACCAAACATTTTAAAGTGCATTTCTATGTGATTATCACAGATCATAAACCAAATTAGATAGGAAAAAATACAACGAAAGTATTTAAGCACATATGTAGATGACGCAAATTTTAATATGTTATGTGGTGTATAAAATCTGTAGTTCTATATAAGACTGTACGAAAATATTCAAATGCATTATCGTCTATGGACAATATCTTATTTCTTGTATTAGGATATCCTCCAGAACTAAATTTTACTGTATTAAGTGGTACGTATTTCATCGATATATTTCCCACATAGAGCCGCTAAAATAAATCGAAAATACTACCATCTATAGGTAGCGGTGGCTTGAAATGTTATGCAGTGATGTAAATCGTTTATTTACAAAACAGAACGAAATGTTATTTTTGATACAAAATGTTAAAAATGGGTTCATCGCATACACATTATCGTTGCCATAAAAAGAAATTTTACAATATTAGCAACGAACATGGTGACATGACCGATTTGGTACGATACTGGGCGACTTTTGATTTAATGACAAAATTTGACAACATTTATTTTCAAAATTCAAGAATTCAAGTCTTAACAAAGCAATGTAGCTGAATTACTAAAAATGGATCTAGACTATCTATAGAATTCACAAGAATTTTTTTCGCCATGGCAATGATATAAAGAAAGTTGCTCTTCATTAAACATAGAACTAAGTAGTAAACCGCCATATTTTCAGTAATATTTAAGCCTAGAGTTATATCTTACATATTTCATGTAATTAGCATTGTTGCAAAGAAACTGCTTGTATCTTTAGAGATAGATTTTTGAGTCCGTATGATAATTTGTGTTCTGCTTATTTATATTATATATTTGTGGTTTACTTTCGTCACACGGATTACCATCAGTACGTCTCGTAAACATAGCTTTTTTTGCAGATCTTTTATCACCTTACAAAGTGATTAAAATTTTGTCCTTTTTTCCTTATATTATATATCTTTCAATGAACTTAGTAATATTATAAAGCATTTAGATACTAGCATATGCAATAATTACAATAATATATTGTATCAAGGATATTAAAATTTATTCTTTAAAGCTGGGAATACAGACTCTCATAAATATTGTTTTTTTTTTTCAATTTTCATCTACAATGACCTATTTCGTGCGCTTCAAAAACCTTCCAAATCAGTCATACTTACTTTCAGTATTTTACATTGCATTTTGTTTAAATATCTATACGCATTTATTCAATATTTTATAAAAAGAAGAACAACTTGCATTTACTAATAGGGAATTTTAATTATAACTTTGAAACCTACTGGTGTTTATACGGAGACGGATAAATGAGAGTAATTAACTTTCCAAATATTTCAAATTCCAGGTTTTTTTTCATTTTGTATAGAGAAATACATAAACCACGCAAAAGGACTCCCATCATTAAAATTATTAATGTCTTTATCCCTCCCACGATACCTCTATGGGAATGTTCCTAATGATATACCATTTAATTAAGCATAATTATGTATTAACCCAGTGTCAGACATTCTTAATGCTAATAATCGTAATTATACTGTATAAAAATATTGGAATTCATTCTTTAAAACTGAGAATATAGACTTGCAAAAAAATGTTGAATTTTATTAACTTTTCATGTCGCGAAATTCAAAAACATTAGAAGTCATTTATACTTATTTTCTGAATTTTAGACTGCATTTCGTTTAAATATCGCTACATATTTATTTAGTATTCTCTTTAAAAATTCCAAATGCTAATAAGATACCTTATATATTCTTTGAAATATCGTTTAATTAAGCCTAACTATGAAGTGACCCGGTGCCATTCATTCTTAATATAAAATAATTATTACATTGTGCTGAGAACTAAGTCATTTCAATTTATTTTAAGTTTTAATTTTATGGTTGATTTAACATTTTGTTATTTAGGTCATAAGAAGGGAATGTCAAATTGCTAATAAAAAGCATTGTCTTTTTTATTAATGTGCAAAACTTTATTCTTAACCAAATACTGTAAGAAACTTAATCACTAATGTGTTCTTCATTTCAGTTTACGACTTCTTCCCAAGTTTTGATGTCCGACCGACAGAATCTGCTGATATTGGTGGAAAGAAATTGTTCAACTAGTACTAAACCTGAATTGAATATTGAATGGAATTCCACGCCAGTATTGAACACACTGCGTATGTTGTTAGAGAATTATCGAAAATGATGACATTTCGATGAAGCGACCTCCTGAAAATATAGAGGTAGGACCTCCCAATAGAGCGTGTGGATGGTGGATTTTATCATACTTTCTATCTGTTTAATACTGTTAAAATGTGTAAAAACTATTGACATTTATTTTCATCGTGGCTCTTAGGGGTTCCGTTCTAACCTTTAAAGTAACAAAGATTTTACGTACATTAAAATTAGACTGCCCCATATAGGGCTACTCGCAAGGAAAATTTAGCTTACAATTTTTGCGAAAATTGAATCATCAAGCGGTCTCTGAGACCGCTTGATATAAAGATAAACAGATGCTATATTAACTCATTAGATACTGTTTTTGTACTAATATTTAAGTACGTAATTTTTATAATTAAAATTCAACTATATAGAAACGCCTATTTAGCGGTAGTACTAGAGTTCTAAAGGAAACAAAATTTCATTAATATCTGCAATTAAACTGAAAGTTACGTGTTAAACTGTGGAACTTGAATAAAGCAGAGGTCTGTGAGATCGATAATAGCTGTTACTTGTTAACTAACTTCCATTTCTATAAAAATAAAATCTTCACAAAAAGCTGCTTTTTTTCGTAGTTATGTTTATTGCTATTTTTTAATTTTATATTTGTTATAACGACAATGCATTATTTTGAAAATATTTTATTTCAGTTTTAGATGTTTCAATCACAGTATACCAGACATGATATATACAGTTCTTATCCATTTATTCTAATTTAATTGTATGATGAGCTGATAATAATTTGTTTATACTTTTGTCCTTTTATATGGTAAACTGTTTCCTACATATGTTAGAAACGCATTTTATAGAGCAGCATAGTAATTGTACCATATAAGCCTAAAATGTATAAAATAAGGCTGAAGATGTTATTTTCGCATTATTTTTTAAATATAAGATTGATTATTTTTTTTTTTTGTAACTAATTGTAATTTATTTGTTAACAGTAAACTAAAAAATCGAAGATCAAACTATAAAAATGTTGCTGTTAATATATATATATATATATATATGCTAAAAACCCAGCGGGAAACGAGCAACTAGACGATCTGTTCAGTTTTGTTCTTTAATCAACTCTAGCAGAAGACAAGTTCACTATTCTCCAGTAAAAAGGAAATAACTTTTATTTGCCCTTTTATTTGGAAAAAATACCGGATTCATTATGCTTTGTGTAAGACACTGAGGTATAATTTTTGAACATACGGACCAATAACAAATTTCGTATTTTCTACCTTTAATTGTAGGAAAGTATAAGTTAATAACTCTCTGGTTTTTAAAAAAGTCATATTTTTTAACTTTTAAAATTTATTTATAGAAATTTCAGACTCTCCCTGCTTTGTGTGAGACACTGAAGTGCAGTTTTTTAATATGCGGGCCATTAACCATAGGCGCCGACTAACGGAAGCGAGGGGACAAATCTGACAAACTTCCATAACTAATTTTAAATTGTTATTATTGTCTTAATTAATCACAGTAGAGGCCTTCAGGGTCCGGGCTTGGCCCGAGGACCGTACCCGGCCCACTAAAATGAAGATAAGTTTCAAAAGAGCCCGTCCGGCAGAAAAAGGACAATTTTTTCAACGGGCCGGGCCGATAAAAGAAAAAAAAATTAAGCTGGCCTACCAGCCAGATATAAAAAGTTAAAGGAAGTACTTTAAAATATGAGCCATTTTCAATGAATATGACTTTCGCGAGAATATGTATAAATGTGCGTCACGAGCCGATGCTAGTTTGTCAACATCAATACAGAAATGTAATGTCCTGTGTAGAGATCGGCATCGTTCAGTTACATGGTGTCTGAACCCGGGCTTATTTTTTCAGCAGACTTGTGCCGGGACGAGATCAGATTTGCATTATTTTCTAAATAGTTGAGCCGTACCGGAACTGGACTTAATTGTTCTCAGGATGTGTAGGGCAGTCAATATATTTTATAAAAATATTAATAGCGATAATGAACTTCTGTTGGAATCTTTGGAAATATACTTTAACATGATTCTCAAATTCACTTCTAGACAACGCGAAACTTTCTGACACATTTTCTGACTAAGTTTTAAAGGCATAAAATTGACAGGCCTGACTATTAAAGGAATTTGGAATCGAATAGCGTTTTCCAATTTTGATAAATAAATTATTTATTGAGATATAACAGATTATTGTCTCGTGAATGCAGGTTTTTCTCCTTAACGGTGCTATCGCTTCCGAAAAATCTATTCAAAACGCTAACTTTGACAGTATTTTCTCAAAGATATATTGCCTTTATCAGGAAATGGATAACGCTATTAGATTGCATAGTTTCTGAGTAAGAACACCTGCCAATCTTATGCGTTTCCAAAAAGAAATACATTCAGAAATGTGTCAGAATGTAATTCCTTTAAATTTGAGAAAAGCCTTAATAAATTCCAGATAAATATCTTCACAAATCTACTTTTTATTATGCAGCTTCAAAAGTTATGATGTTTTTAACCTCCGATTTTTCTTTTATTCTAAATTACATTACTTTTTTAATGAATCCTTATTTGAATGTTGAAACGTTTAAGAATCTAAGTAATCATTAATGTTGCTATTGTGTATTGTCTGTCTTGCGAACGTATAGTAATTTTAAAATATACTGTAAAATTATCCCATAAATATGTATGCAGTATTCTTAAAAAGAATCTTAATTGCATGTTAAGAAAAATTTGAATTTTTTGTAGATATTGAGTCGGGTCCGATCGGTCTCGATTTAATCGATTTTTGCACGAGTCGCGAATGTTTTCACTGATTTTTGTACGGGCCGGGCCGTGAACTGTGAAAATATAAACGGGCCGTGCCGGACTCTACGGAACTTTTAATTTTTATGTCGGGCCAAGATAGCTTTCGTTCGGTCCTGGAAATTCCAGCCCGTGCAGACCTCTAAATCACAGTGATTAAATAGGATATATTTTTTTCAGTTTCTGGCAGAAGTATACCTGATTGTCTATTTCTACCTCGTAAAGCAGACACCTATGCCACTAACAAACAAATTTCATAATTCCCATCTCTAACTCCAGAAAATGTAAGTTCATAATTGTCAATTATACATATATAAAAAGTCAGAATTTTTAAGTTTTTTCGAAATCATTTCATTTAGAGAAATTTCTGACACATTTTGCTTTGTGTGAGGCACTAAAGCAAAGTTTTTGAATCAACTAAAAATTAGCAACTAAAGAAAATTTCTAATTATTACCTTATATTCTAGTTAAAAATAAATTTGTAATTCTTTTGTAAAAAAAGGTCAAAATTTTAACTTTTTGAAATTTATTTCTTTTTAAAAATTTCAGATTATTTCTGCTCGGTGTGGGATACTGAAGTAAACATTTTGAATAAACCGACTACTAACAATTAAGCAAAGGTGATGTGTGTAAAGGCATTAATTTCCGCTGCCTCCCTCCCACACCTTAATAGAGTAAACACTTTTTTAAAATATGTTTTGTTTGATTGATTTAATATAATTCATTATCTTTACTTACTACCTGTCTGATTTATTTTTGCCTGAAGATTGCTTAAATACATTATACAAGATAAGAAACATAGGTTTAGTCAACACATTTTAATGTATTTAAATGATAACAATTTGATTTTTTTATTAAAAAAAAAATATATATATATATATTAAATTAAATCAAATACGCCATACTCCAATTGGTTCTTTTCTGAATACCAGCATTAAAAAAAATCTCCGTTGCAGGTTTCAACAACCTTCGCATTAGAAATAAACAACGAAAAATATTGTTTGTGAAAAGTGATATTCAAAAGGGACATCAGTGTGATCCCTGCATACATAAACACTACTAGGGTGTTATGAGCACTTCATGCCGATAGCGAAAAAAAAGCAAATTGATGTAATTTAAATACATTAAAATCTTCTAAATAAACCCAATTGTTAAATAATGTGTGTCTGATCGTGTATAACATATTAAAATAATTTTCATAGAAAAATCAATCGCACAGTTAAAAAATTATATATCCTTAATTATATCAAAACGATCAAAACATCTTATGAAAATAAACAATTAAATTAAAAAAATCAAAAAACCCGACTGCATAAAAAGCGTACTAATTAATTATTTCTCATCAATGTGAAACTATTTTTTTCAATTCCTACTATTATCTCACACTGTCGCCATATATATCTTATCCAAATTTTTAATCGTTAATATAATACCTATTATTCATCCAATCAAGCTCAAATATATTTTTTTAAACTTGTAGTGGATGACACTTGATGTTAATCCAGTTTCTTTCAAATATTAATTCATTAATTAAATTAAATTAATTAATTTTCAATAATCGAGCAAACCCTCTTCTTGATCAAGGTAGTTTAACCCTTAATTGGTGACGTGGGGTGTTTTGTACCCATGAGAAATTTAAATTCTGAAATGCTGCCATTTTACATTACTACATGGGCTGTGCACTTACATATTTATGTACACTTACAATACTTTTCAGTGGTTTTTATGCAAGTAAATAATGTAAAATTCACAGAAAATTTTCTTATTTTAATTCGCTAAATTTTGTGGAGTGCACAAGACGTCAAATTTTGGGGTTTCACAAACCCCACCTCACCACTTACGTAAAAAAAATCATGTCACCACTTAAGGGTTAAGACCGAGAGAGCCCTCTTCTTGATCAAGGCATTTTAAGCACCACTCAAGATGAAAGAAGAAAGGGAGAAATAAATTTCTCTTATTGACCTAAGTAGGAATTGACTTAAAATAATTTTTTTATATTACTTGTTTATATTACTTACCTATTTTTTTATTTACTTGTATTGATGACTTTTAAGTTGTGTTTAATTGTTAGTTCTTATCTATAAACACTGTTTTGACGAGGTCTATAGATGTCTATGATGGTTAGAGTTGCAGTAAAGCTAGAGATCCTACATACACAACTTCCAGGTTGTATAATATTTTAACGGAGCTTCTGACTGTAAAATAGTCAATGAAATATCGTATTCATTTTGAAAGACCTATCCAATGATATGCCACTCAATAGAGTGCATAATTTTTTTTTTTCGTCTCTACCGCCATTTTGATTTTATAAAAACAAAACCTAGCCTATAACCATCGGGCCGTTAAGACGAATTGATAGGGACCTCATTCATTAAAATCCATCCAGCCGTTAGGATGTTTCGAGGGTATAAAAAAAATCCACATACACGGATACGCGTGAAACACATAACCCTTCTTTTCAGTCGGGTGAAAAAAAAAAATGTTTGACCCTATCGGTCTCGAAAATTAATGCTAATCTACCCTTTTTTTTAATTTCTAAGTCCATAATCTTTTGGTAAAATTAGGTCTAAATTTTCAAATTTATTTATTTGAAGAAACTTCAGATTTCTACTTTGTGTGATGTAATTTAATTCTATTAAAATTAGCTAAATAAATCGAATTTCTAAATAATATGTATCTGATCTTATATAACGTATTATTACAATCTTGAAAGAAAAATCAATCATACATTAAATATAGATCCTTAGTTACATTAAAACAATCAAAACACCTTAGGAAAACAAGGAAATTTTTGAGCCTATCGAAGGTTCTGAAATAAATGCTAATCTACCATTTTCTAATTTCTACCTTTTTCTGCAGTTAAAAATAAACTCATAATCTTCCGGTAAAAAAAGGATGTAATTTCTAAATTTTAAAAATTTAGCTGTCTGAAGAAATTCAGATTTCTACTTGATGTGATATAATTCAAATGCATTAAAATATGCTAAATAATATGTGTCTGATCTTGTACAATGTATTAATACAATATTCAAACAAAATCAATCTGGCAAGCATTAAATATAGATTCTTAATTATATTTAAATAATCAAAACATCTTAGGAAAAGAAGAAATAAATGTTTAACCCTGTCGAAAGGTCAGAAATCAATGCTAGACTAACATTTTCTAATTTCTAAGGTAGCTCTGAAAAGTATTTTGACAAAGATAATAATTCACGTAATTGAAAAGAATAATAAAATACAAAAATCAATCATTTATTTTATTTAATCATATTCAATGTTTTAATTTTAATAAATTAACAATAAATATTAATAATATTAATAAAATTATATATATATATACTATATATCTCTATATATATATCCATATATATATATGTCACATACTGTCACATTTTAACGAAATGACAGTATTCACTGAAATTAACTTTATTAAGTTTTATTTAAATAATCAAAAAGGTGGCAATCAATTTCCATAGCTGCTTACAGTTTAGACTTCAGATACCAAGTGGCGTAGAGGTATATCTCTGAAATTGCTCATCTCCTAGGGTTACCAGTTAAAAAGGGCCATGTGTTTCTATTAATTTAACGATAAAATGGATTAGTTGGCTACCCCGCCAAACCCGTGATTGGGCCCGTATCCAAATTGAGGGACGATTCATTACAAAACTAATCAATAGGTCCAATCTTTATAATTTTCTTACAATTTCCCCCCTTTCCAGACAAGTCCCCGGGGATGGGCCGGCTTCCATACACGAGGGTCGCCTGGAAAGTATAAAGCATTCTTTATTAAAGGGATGTTAAAATTTTGGAAGTGAATTACTTTTAATCGAGCTGCCTGGAGATGAGTTATTTCTTTCGTATAGTTAACATGTGATATCACAACAATAATAAAAATATTAAAAATAGTAAAAATAATACAAATAATAAGAATAATACCACTAAAATTTTCAATACCATAAACAATTGAACATGATAAAACTAGTTATATTAATAAATGCAAGACACTGATAATATTATATGCCAAATAAAATAATCAAAATAGGAAATATATTCTAGAATTGCTAAGTCCAACATTACATATAAAATACAAACTTGAATGAAAATGTCTTGACTTCATTCAGTAGAGTGTAGACTCTCAAAATACAATTATACTATACTCATAAAGATGTAAATTCAACTATCAAATATCATCCCATAACAGTTCATATGATATCTGATACTTTACATAGATGGTGTTAACTTAAATTGATCGTTGGGCAAAAAGTACCTTAGTTTGGAGGCATGTATTACTTCATAGTCCTTCTTTGTCAACCAGTTAGGTTTATTTATTTTAAAACTTACATTAGACAACTTTTCAATAATTTGATATGGACCAGAAAAAGGCGGGCTTAACTTCCTGGTGTTCGGATAATGAAATTCTTCTGCAATTACGAGATCACCAGGTTTGAAAGGTGCTTCCACAAATTTTAGGTCATATCTGACTTTGTTTTTTAAATGGTGCTCACCAGTTCTTTGGAAAGCCTCTTTCCTGGCTTCCTCAACCGTAGGGTAATAGTTTTCATTGCCTAATACTGATGGATAAGGAAATTGGCCAAACATTAAGTATGCCGGGGGGTATTTGGTTACTGAATGCGGTGTATTATTGTACTCGTTAATCACCTCCTCCAGAATTTTGGGCCATGGAAGGTTTGAAGGTGTAGCATTGATTTTAAGTCTTAGTCGAGTGCAAATGGACTGATTTACGCGTTCATTTTTCCCATTACACTGGGGCCTGTGAGATGAAGTAAGTAATTTTTTTACATTATGTTTATGTACCCATTTACGCAGTTTAGACGCTGTAAAAGCAGGGTTTCTGTCCGTTAAAATTTTCTTGGGAAGTTGAATGCTAAAAATCTGTTTTAGAATATTAATATAAACTTCTGTTGTAACATTTTTAGAGGTAAAACCCCAAACATAACGAGTAGCGTGATCAATAGCTAAGTGCATGTATTTTTTTGTTGAATTGTAATAATTGAAGCCCCCTACTGTGTCTAATGATATTATATCAAAGGGTTGTTCTGCAGGAGGTAAGGCTTCAAGAAGGCCAAATTTAGGTTGGTGGGATTTCTTGTTTAGTTGGCAGACTTCACAATGTTTGACAAATTGCGTAATATCTTGTGTCATGCTGCTCCAGTAGTACTGTGGTGAAATTAAATTTAGCATTTTTTGAATTCCTGGATGGCCAAATTGATTATGGGTTGTTATTAATAATTTTTCTCTTAAGGAGAAAGGTACGACAATTTTTTGAAAACCCTTTTTGTGAATTACCAAAATGTCATTAAATTTTTGAAATTTAGGTCCTGTTACATTATCTAACTCTTGGTGTTCTTTAATTTCATCTAAGGTTAATAAATGAATGTGGGGATTTACGTTTGATAAAATGGGATTTCTTGAGAGCATGTCGGCTTCAAAATTTGTGGGCCCTTTATTGTATTTTACGGTATAATCGTACATGCTTAATTTTAGTGACCATCTGAATAATCTACCGGTTAAATGTTTTATCTTTTTAAGCCATACTAAAGCAGCATGATCGGTATGTATTGTGAAAGGTTTTCCATGAAGATAATAATGGAATTTGTCAAGAGCATCGATTATGGCTAGACACTCCAATTCTGTGATAGCGTAATTTCGCTCGTAGGGCCTTAGTTGCCTTGAGTGGAATGCAATGGGATGTAAATCTCCATTTTCATCCATTTGTTTCAATACAGCACCTAAAGCTTCTTTCGAGGCATCAGTAAAAACATGGCATGGGAGATTAGGATTAAATAATCTCAAAATAGGTCTAGAAATTAATGCATTTTTAAGTAGTTCAAATGATTGCTGACAGATTTCTGACCATTCCCACGGAGTGTCTTTCTTTAATAATTTATTTAGAGGGGCTCTAATTTTAGCATACTTGTCAATGAATTTATGGTATACGTTTATGGATCCGAGGAATCTTTGTAATTCTTTAACATTTTTTGGAGGAATTAAATTTTTAATGGTTTCGGTATTAGCATTGTCTGGTTTTATTTGGCCATTACTAATTTCATAGCCAAGGAAGTCAATTTGAGATTTGGCAAAATTACATTTGGAAAGTTTTAGTTTTAGATTTTCTTGACGGCAAATATTGAATATAGTTTTAAGGTGAACCAAATGCTCGGCATAGGAGTCCGAATAAACTATAAAGTCATCGAAATAATTGGTAACGAAGTTGACCTTATGTTTATTTAGGATCCTTCTGAGAGCTCTTGCGAATTGAGCCGGAGCATTTTTGTATCCGAATGGGAGGACCAACCACTCGTAAAGTCCCTGATTGGTTACAAAGGCAAGTTTTTCTGTGTCTGAAGGATGGAGGGGGACGTGCCAGTAGCCAGAGGCTAAATCTAGCGTGGAAAAATATTTGGCATTGACAAGTCTGTCTAAAAGCCAGTCTATTCGCGGCAAAGGCTCTGAATCTGTCTTCGTAATGGCATTGATTTTCCTGTAATCAATACAGAGACGCGTTTTACCTTCTCCTTTTTTATGTGCCATTGTCACGGGAGAGGAATAGGGGCTACAGGATTCCTTAATGAGTTTAGCATCCAGCAACTCCTGTACTTGTTTTTGAATTTCTGCATTATCTTTAGGTGATGTACGGTAAGGCCTAAGCGAGATAGGAAGTTCCGAGGTGAGAGTTAATCGCTGGGGTTCCCATCTGACTCTACCTACGTCGTACCGATTGCGTGCAAAAATATCTTTGAAGTCACTCAGAAGCCCTTCCAATTGTAGGTTCTCTTCAGTAGTATAATGATTAAAAGTTATATCATCATAATCCGAGAGAGTTTGAGTATCAAGGCAACAATGTCCCTCTTGAGACAAACTTGCTTGATTTGATTTGGAAGGAAAACTAAGCGGCTTCTGGCAATTCATATCACCCGTTAAAGTTAAGGTGTGGTTGAATGAACTTTCAGGAGAAATTTGACCGGAAACGTTTTGGTCATTCATAATGATGACTCCATCTTGAGTCAGAGTATTTGAGCAAAAATCCATCGAGATATGGAATTTTTGTAATTCTGGGGTTCCCAGTATCGCATATGGCAAGTATGACCTTACTAGATATAAGGTGCTATTTCGCCTGATATTCCCTATTTGGAGGGGTACTTGAACTTTTTCGGAAATCTGGACCTGTCCCTGGGTTTGGTTAACATTAAGAGGATGGCAACTTTGAATAGACGTCATATCCAAAGCTGTAGCTAGATTTTCTGGAATGAGGGACAGAGTACTTCCGCTATCCAATAAAAAGGGTATTTGAACCTCATTATGACAAGTTTTTGGGTTTCTACGGTTTTCGTAATTTTTACATTTGAGGTACCCGGGCACAATAAACCGTCATAAAGAATTCACGTGCATTCCTTGATCAGGGGAATACCCATGGGCGTTTTGGGGTTGAGTCTCATTACTGTGGGTTGCTAAGTTGGATGAAATTGTTCTTCCTGCATTTCCCTGAACATCATATTTATGTAGTAAAGTATGATGCTTTCGGTGGCAATTTTTACAACTCATCTTGGATGCACATTTACTTGCAAAATGGCCACTACGCAAACAATTTACACACAACTTATTTAATTGGATGGTTCTCCATCTGCTATCTACAGGCATAGTTACTAATTTTCTGCAAGTGTGGGTGGCATGCGAATCAAAGCAAACACCGCATTTAATATTTTCTAAATTTTTGTGGCCTTTCGATCTATCGGAAGAATCTCTGACATAAGTTATATTTCCTACATCTGTTTTAGTTGGGTTTTCTAAAGTTAACAAGCTTTTAGCTTGAATCTCTAAAAATTTCAGAAATTCCGTGAGATTAGGCATATTATTATGGGTAAGGGATAGTTCCCATCGCTCTTTGAGATTATCGCTTAATTTTTGAACTATGGTATAAATTATCATGTTATCCACTAAAGCATTTTGAGTAAGTTTTAAAGAATCTAGAATTCGAAGTGATTCATTGCAGGTATCTATTATATCGAAAATAGCTTTAGAGGAAGTGGAACAATTTTTCATATTTTTTAAATTGTATAACTTGCCTATTTGTGCTATGGCCAAATCCCTAATCTTATCGTAGCGAGCGCAAAGGGTGTCCCATGCATTTTTATAATTGACCTCCAGAAGAGGAAATCCGGAAATCAATTTATGGGCAGGACCCTTTACACTAGCTAAGAGATATTGCAATTTAGAAACGGCTCCCAAATCTGGATTTCGATCTATAGTTGTGGTAAAAATCTCCTTAAAAGAGAGCCACCGATCAGCTTCTCCGTAAAAAGGTTTTAATTCAAATTTGGGAAGATTGACTGCTTTTTCAAAAACATTACTTGTATTTTTATTGTTATTCTCTGAACCACCCTCGTTAATGCTCAAACTCTTAGTTAATTTATTACGTGATGTATTTATTGCGATAGTTAATGCATCCAATTTAAAGGCAATTTCATTGTATTCCTCAATTATAGCTTCCGTTTCTGTTGTATCGCTCTCAAGAACGGCGTTTTCCTGATTTTTACTTAATTCTGTACTAATATCTTGCACCTGACCATGATACAAATCTAACTCTTCTAGAGTTATCGTCTGATCATCAATTTTGGGATTTATGATATTTTTTATACGGGTAATTTTTGCTTTGAGAACAGTTTTTTGTTTCTTAATATTTTCCATTTTGAATTAATTTTAAGATAACTTTTTAATAATCTAAATATTATAACACTCTTAATATCCGTCAAAATGTTTAAACATTCTCAACATAATATAAGCATGTGCATAAAATTGATAAAAAGAATAAAATAGTTAAAAATAATTAAAGAAATAAATATCGAAAACATGAATCATTTTTTTTTTCATTTCAAAAGATTGCAATGCTTTAAAACCATGGTTTTCATAAATACCAAAAATGAAAACATCGCTGGAGATATACTACTTATTAAATCACTTACCTTAAATTATGTAATCAGAATAAAAATAAAAAATAATATGGATAATAATATTATATAAAAATAAATAACACTAGGGTACCCCATGAGCTCATACAGACACACACAAAATAAACGGAAAAAACATTCCGCAAAAACGGAGAAGGAAAAAAAAAATATATCTCTGTATTAAAGAACTGTAGTGCGCACTTATCATGAAATAAAAAGCAATGACAGCAACGATGCTATCTTTCACTGCATGAAATTTACTTTAAGAGATGCTCTGAAGAAAATCACTATAAAATCATCAACACAACTGAAGAAGATGAATTCCACTTAGAGATTGCAGTTTTCATGTTGTGAAACTTTCACTGCACCGTTGAAACAAAATGCGGATATCACTACTGCAATACTTGACTTTTAAAACGCAGAATACGTTGAAAATGATCTACATTTTGATCGATTTTAATTAAGATGATATTCTTCAAAATATAGTAGAAGAAATGGGAAGACACTTTCTATAATGGAATTGAAGAGTTAAAAGCATATCACTGCTGACAGATTCTTTGATGAGGCGAACTTCTTGTATTTACACTACTTGAAGGGGCATAGTGAACACTTTCCCAGCACCCAATTGGGGCCTCTTTGAATGTTCAATCGGAGCTTATTCCGTATCGTGTAGCACCAAGAATTCTTTTTTTTTTCTTTTCTTTACTTCTCATGTTTTCCCGCTGAGCAGGTAGTATAATCCAGACGACTCATAATACTGTCACATTTTAACGAAATGACAGTATTCACTGAAATTAACTTTATTAAGTTTTATTTAAATAATCAAAAAGGTGGCAATCAATTTCCATAGCTGCTTACAGTTTAGACTTCAGATACCAAGTGGCGTAGAGGTATATCTCTGAAATTGCTCATCTCCTAGGGTTACCAGTTAAAAAGGGCCATGTGTTTCTATTAATTTAACGATAAAATGGATTAGTTGGCTACCCCGCCAAACCCGTGATTGGGCCCGTATCCAAATTGAGGGACGATTCATTACAAAACTAATCAATAGGTCCAATCTTTATAATTTTCTTACATATATATATTTATATCTGAATTTTGTCATGCAGTAACTCTCGAATTTTTTAACCGATTTGGATGAAATTTTTCATATGCATAGTACTTACTAATGCCTCGACCGAGTTCGTTGGCCAGCTTCATCCGCCATCTTGTTTCAAAATGGCGGCCATTTGAATTTTGTGAACACGTTTGGAAATTTCTAGGTTTCCTAACTTTCTCTTTAAAATGACCTACGTTGTTAACTTACGCTGTGTGACTCTTTAAAATGACCTATGTTGTTAACTTACACTTTGTGACTCTTTAAAATATCTTTTAATGTTTCTAACATTCTGTTAAAATGATGCATAAGAGTTTGCATTTTGTGAAACGTAACATTTATAAGTATACAATGTTAGAAAACATAAAAAATTTCAAAAATTCCAATGGCCGCCATTTTGAAACAAGATGGCGGATGAAGTTGGCCATTAGGTACATTAGTATGTACTATGGTACATTAGTATGTACTATGCATATGAAAAATTTCATCCAAATTGGCTCAAAAAATCGAGAGTTACAGAATGATAAAATTCAGATATAAATGTGGATATATATATATATATAGATATATATATATAATTTTATTAATATTATTAATACTTATTGTTAATTTATTAAAATTAAAACACTGAATATGGTTAAATAAAATAAATGATTGATTTTTGTATTTTATTGTTCTTTTCAATTAAGTGAATTATTATCTTTGTCAAAATACTTTTGAGCGCTACCGTACCTTTGACTGCAGTTAAAAATAAACTCATAATCTTCCTGTAAAAAAAAAAAAAAATGTTGGAACTTCTAAATTTTCAAATTTATTTATTTGAAGAAACTTCAGATTTCTACTTGGTGTGATATAATTTAAATCAATTAAAATATGTTAAAAAATTTAATTGCTAAATAATATGTGTCTGATCTTGTACAGTATATTAATACAATATTCAAACAAAAATCAATCAGACAAGCATTAAATATAGATCATTAATTATATTTAAATAATCAAAACATCTCAGGAAAAGAAGAAATAAATGTCCCTGTTGGAGGGTCGGAAAACTATGCCAAACTACCCTTTTCTAAGCTCCACCTTTGACTGCAGTTAAAAATAAATCTTCCGGTAGATAAAGGTCGGAACTTCTAAATTTTCAAATCCATTTATTTAGAGTAACTTCAGATTTTTATGTTGTGTGAGACACCGAAATTTAGAAAAATACTTCTCATCTTTCATAAGGTAGGAAAATGGGTTGTGAAATATGATCCGGTTAAATTTAAAAGACTGGACTTCATGAAAATGAACTCCAGATTCACCAGTTTCGTAACAAAATAAAAGGTGCATCATTGATCCCGTAACAACAACGAAGAGACCGGTCCTACCCGAGTAAGAACTGGATCGGGCAGGGCCAAAAAGCATGACCTAAATTCTTAGTGGAAAAATTAGGTCATCCAGGTCCGATTTTCTTCCTCGTCCAACTGTTTTGTTCGCATCTTCCTCTAAACTACGTGAGACGTGTTTTTGGTTAAATAGCTCTAAAAGAAAAA
This sequence comes from Maratus speciosus, assembly GCA_963932465.1. Taxonomy (NCBI): domain Eukaryota; kingdom Metazoa; phylum Arthropoda; class Arachnida; order Araneae; family Salticidae; genus Maratus; species Maratus speciosus. Next base: position 301,436,697 of record OZ010796.1, on the reverse strand, counting down.
AAGAGGGATAATTATTGCGTCCATTTTGTTTCTGTAAATATCATGTTTTCAAATTGCATTTTCCCGATAAATTCAAAGTAGAATAAAATTTAGTCAGTTATCACACGCATACAATATTTGCAGTTATTCTAATTTTCGGTAACTTCAATTTAAAAATATGGGATTTAGGCATGAATTTTGATCAGATAAATATATATATATATATATATATATATATATATATATATATATATATATATATATATATATAGCAATTACAATTAAGGCTAGAAATCAAAATTTCTGTTTAAAATATATTTAGTTCGCACATGCATTCGTGTGCATGTATGTTTACATATGTGCATGTATATAGATACATAAGTATGTATACATATATTTTTATTCCCAATTATTTTTGTGAATTTAAATGTTTCTTACAATTTGTATATAAACATAAAGGATTGCATTTTTCAGATAAATTCAAAGCTGCATGAAATGTAATAAACATCACTAAAAATCCAATCGTACTGTTTTGATCTAATATTTTGATCATTTTATTAACTTAAAATTGTAAGATTTAGGCTTGAATTTGCATCATATAACGAAAAAATAGCACTAATTAGAATTAAGGTTATAAATCAAAACTTCTATTAAAAATATGTTTCGCTGGTACTTACTAGATAGTTGCCAACAGCCAGTATTTCGGACTAGTAATCTTGTCTATATTTAATCAAAGACTTCTGAGATTAAATAAGGCGAATACAACTAATCAGAAATACTGGTAAAAAAAATTCTAGCAGTTGGCAATTATAACATTTATTCATGGGCTTGCATATGTTTTCACACATTAGGAGATATTAGTTTATGTATACATATACTGATTTACAATTCTTTTCGTGAATCTTACTATTTTTAAAAATTATATAGAGAATTATCTTAAAGAATTATCTGATCCGATATTAACATTATTATTTTGATGTTTTTTGCTTTACCAACCCTTGGCATTTTTTAACATTTCATTTTATTATCTGAAAAGCTGAATGCTGTTCAAATATAACTTTAGATAAATTACAGAGCGAAACCAGGCATTAAATTCACAAAAAATTTTTACGGAGATTAAAACTAAGTTTTTTCTCCGTAACTTCTTTGTAACTTCTTTGTTTCGTAACTTCTTTGTAACCTCGTTGGATTTTTTTTCATTGTAGTTGTCTGAAGTCTAATATTTATACAAATTAGCTAAAAATATTGTAATTTATGTACTAATAATAATACTCCACGATCAAATTTTCGTCATTTTAAACTTTTCTTGCCTGTTTAACTCTGTTATGCACGGCAAACCCAAGTGAGGATGTATTGAAGAAAAGCAACCCTTAGTAAATAATGCATATATATATATATATATATTTTAATGCCTGTATCGCATATAAACTTAATATATACCAGGTGTCCCAAAAATGACTGATGGATTTTAAAATACAATAACTTGCAAACGGTGACGGAAATTAAAAAAATTCTTTCAGGCGTGTTATCTAAAATGTCAGGAGTTTTTATGCTGTGATTCTCAGTATTAGTTACAAATAGCATCGCTAGATGGCGCTGCAAGCAATACCGCTAAATCCAGTCGCAATTTTTCGGCCTCTCTCTTCTTCCATGCGAAAAAAGGAGATTAAAATGCATTGAAGGAATCCCGAAGTACCAAAAATCGGGTCTGAACTGAGCACCAACTGCTTTCAGTGACATCTATTGTTTGAAATTCGAACTGAAATCAAGAATCTTTGTAAAAAAACTCCTGACATCATACATAACACTCCTGCAAGAATTTTTTAATATCTGTCACCGTTTGCAAGTTATTGAATTTTAAAATCCATCAGTCATTTTTGGGACACCCGGTAAAAGATCAATAATACTTGTGAAATACAACAATAGACAGCAGAGCTATTTTATTTTCAAATATTTAGCTGTAAAATCCGGCTTTGTCATATTTTTTAGACATTATTTTCTGCTTATAGATCCAAACAAAAACATGATTATTTTTTTTTTCCACATTACAATTTATCATACGGTGTCCAAAGTTTACGTTATTACAAAAATGAATAACTGTTATTAATAATATTTAACAATTTCTAAAATAGTTGTGAAAAAGGTATATGAATTCTGTCTATCTGTCTTGCCATCTTTCCTTCTGTCCGTGTTATAACTCGCGTAAGTAGACAGAGATTGCCGTGTGATTTTTATATATTAATGCAGCTCACTATAGATCAGGGTGTCAAGTATTTTTTACATATTTATTTTATACAGAGTTTAAATAATTGTTTAACCCTTTATGTACTGAATTATGAATTCATGAAAATTTTATATTCTAAAGCATATTTCGTGAATTCTTTAAACTACATTAGAAGATTTACATAACCATTTAATAAATTTTAGAAGGATTTTAGAAGGACTGGAGGATTTAGAAGGATTAATCAAATTTGAATTTATAGGAATTTTGTGCAATATTTATAACCCCGTTCAAATCTTTTATTTTAAATATTTTTCTTAGTAATTTGTAGAATTAAGAAATGTACAAATATAATGTTCTTACAATATAAATATAGAAATATTTCAGAATTGAAAAATCCAACCCCCCTCCCCCCCCCCCCAAAAAAAAAAAGAGAGAGAAAAGAAAAAAAAAAGACAAGAAAGCTGAAAAGATGCAACGGCAAAAGAAATCATCCTTTTAAAAATATTTTTGTTTTGTTTAACCAATAATGCTTTTGCACTTGCAATAACACATTCTAAACTGTATTACCACTAATCGATGTATTAAATGAGTTTTACAACAAGTTATTTTAATGGTACTTATAAGTACCGCCAGTAGATAAAGGGTTAAAGAATATTCGACTTCTTGAATCGCAGAGATTCGATGATTAGATAAGGCAATGATTACTATAAAATTTTAGTGGTATCCGGAGGCCCACAGTTTCACACTCCTGTTATATAATATTCGCTATTAAAAATGAATTATTTAGCATTTATAGTTCGTTTACATTGAGACGCAAAGGAATTCCACTATATTGTGGTCTGCGGAAAAAGTAACATGCGGTGCATTTTATTTAAATTGTTTATTCAGATATTTCATTTTGTTGTATGAAAGAAATGAAATTTCTTAATGTTCTGTTAGTGACGTTAAGGGAAACTTAAATTTACACTATATGTAAAACTACTTAAAAGATAACAACATTTAAAAGATGCTAAATTACTTTAATACCTTAGTACTTTCAACTATAAAAAACACAGTCTTCGTCAGAGGAATGTAAGATATACTATTGTTATTAACGTCTAATTTTCAAAATCCACGTAGATGATGACGAAAGGAGTGAAAGTGGAAGTCAATTTTTAGATCCGGGAAACAATGCGAAAATAAAACATGGATACGGGGAAATGAAATATTACTCGTTTTATGATACTTTAAGCAAACTGAGCTAAATTCTGAGTATATTGTAGGATAAGACATCATTACAAACGGTATTTTCTTTAGTAATAATTTCTATTGATTCCCGAATAATTAAATCATGATAATTCTTTGAGGGATATATAATTTTTGCGTCTTCGAAATTAACTTGTATATTCTGCTTTTTTTGCTGTTTTTTTTTTTTTTTTTTATAGTTGAAAGTACAAAGGTATTAAAGTAATTTAGCATATTTTAAATGTTGTAATCTTTTAAGTAGTTTTACACATAGTGTAAATTTAAGTTTAACTTTTAAAGATGAATTATGCATTTCCATTTATTTATTTACTGATGATTTACTGTGTTTACTGATTTTAACTGATTATTTATTGTTACTTATTTAGCTGATTTACTGTGTTTCATAATCTATGCCTGATGCATGATTTTTCGTCCTTGTTTAATGTTTGCAAACGTTATTTTATGATCGTTTTCTAAACTTTGTATTAAATATATTATTTTAAAAAATTCAACGTTATTTGTTCTTAATAATTCATTTTAAATGTATTTTAAGTGAAAAAAAATTATTTTCAACCACTTAAAAATAAATCACGCATGAGAAGATTAATTCATCAAAAGTCCTTTATAGTTGTATTTGAATTATTTTATCATCCACATATTAAAATTGAACCTAACATTTAAAAGTTTACCAGCAGCACTATCATTTTATTATATATTTGAATTCAGCTTCTAAAAAAACTTGAAAATATAAATTTTCTCAACTTTTACTAATTTAGTGATATATAAATTTACCCAAATTGCTAGAACGAACCAGTAGATACTAAACAGACATAACCCGAACAATTAGTTATGTATTATATTTATGGATTTTATTTTGTAAAACACTTTTATCATTTTACTCATATCATACTTTTATATTATTTATTACTTATGTTCAAACATAACACGCGTGGCTATTTTAGATTAAATTAGATTTTAAATATTAATTAATATTGCAATTATTAAAAATTAATAACTCCCAAAAATACATTTTCGTTCCGAAGTGTTAAATATCAAGTTATAAGCAAATGTGTTGCATCAATAACTTTAAAGACCACAATATCTATTAAAATAGAAAATCTCTTTCTGACAATTCCATGTATTATAATACTAGAAATCAATGCTACATTTGTTGGTTTATAGATAAATATAGTTATCATTGCTATCAAATAATTTTTATATATATTTTTTAAATTTTAGCCTCAATACCATTCAATTTTTTAAATAATCTTTCACATATTGACACAGTCCCAGAACATTTTAGATCATATTTAGCACCTTTTTAAGAATAGAGCAATATATATATATATTTTTTTTTTTACCCGACTGCCAAGAAGGATTATGTGTTTCAGGCGTATCTGGGTATGTGGATTTCTTTACACCCTCGATACATCCCAACGGCTGGGATGGATTTTAATGAATAAGGTCTCTATCGATTCGTCTTAACTGTCCGATGGTTATAGGATAAGTTTTGTTTTTATAAATTCAAAATGGCGGACGTAAAATACAAAATGGCGGTAGAGACGAAAAAAATTTACGCACCATATTGAGTGGCATATCATTGGCTAGGTCTTTCAAAATGAAGACAATGTTTCATTGACTATTTTACAGTCAGAAGCTCCGCTTAAATATTACACAACCTGGAAGTTGTGTAGGTAGGATCTCTAGCTTTACTGAAACTCTAACCTTCATAGGCCTTATCTAAACAGTTTTTATAGATAGGAACTAACAATTAAACACAACTTAAAAATCATCAATTAAAAAATAGTTTCACATTGGTGAGAAATAATTAATTAGTTCGCTTTTTACGCAGTCGGGTTTTTCGATTTTTTAAATTTAATTTTTAGGTATTTTTGTGGTAGATAAAGCAAGCGAAATCAAACGAAAGTGTAAAAAATCTTGGAGTTTGTATATAAAATTTCAAAGTTCCGATTAAAATAAATATACAGATGTTTTCTCAAGGTAAAAAAAAAAAAAAAAAAAAAAAAAAAAAAAAAAAAAAATCTATTAGAAATGTAGAAATTCATAAATAAGAAAGTTTTGTGCGATGAGTATTATTATGCGACTTTTTAAAAAATGAAATCATGTCTAGCATTTACCCTAGGTACCCCCATTAAAAACGGTACATTAAAAACGAGTTCGAGCCCGAGTCCGAAAACTTTTGTAATCAAAGACCGATACCGAAAGTACGTAGCAGAAAACTTTTAATATTTTAATACCGTTTCAAGATTAATTTCCTAATTTAAAAATGTCTTTTCTAGAAAAAAGTATTAATCTTAAATACTCTCCCAAGACAACGTTTCAGGATTTCAATGTCCCTTTAAAATCTGTTTAAAATAGAACATTTGTTTATTATACCCAACCACTGGAAGAAATCTTCACAGTTACAACTTTTAATTTTTTAAATATAATTGTTAAATATAATTTCCAGAGAGTCATGAGTTATCATAAGGGAAATTACAAGGCTTTTTTATGTTATTAACACAGCTTCATAAAACCAGTTAGAATATTTCTCATTATATCCCATCAATAGCAATTCATTTCCCTTTCAAAATGATTTTAAAAGGATTATAAAACATTTTAAGAAACTTAGAGTACATTCTTGTTTCATAAATAGCGAGGGTTTTTTTTCCTTTTTTCAATTTGTGAATAAATAAAATTTTCACTTTTATACAGATTGCGAGCCTGATTCGGGCTTAACTATCCCGGAATTTTATTTAATAAATTATAACTTACTTTATTGCGGTACTTATTTTATTTCAATTACACGGGTCGGGACCCAAATCCTCTCTGTAAAAATAATAGTTGATTCTTATACATTTCCCTCTGCTAATCAAAAATATGGTAACAAAGTGATTGTATCACGTACCATTCTTTTGGTAGGAGAATTTGCTTTTAAAATTAAGGTATTTTATATCTTGCTAAAACATGAATGAGGATTTTGTAAACCATAAAATGTCGATATTAATATGTAAATTACCTTTAAATAAATGTATAAATATGATTACCCGAATTACAGTAGAATAGGGAATGAAAATATATTAGGGGAAAGCAAATAGGAAATTCGGACACGAAAAGAGGGGGGGGGGGGAGGAGCATAAAAAGAAAAATGCACGATACAAGTATCTACAAACTAGTTTTTATGCTATAGTTTATTAATTAATATCTGAGACAGACTAGGTTTTATGCTATAGTTTATTAATTAATATCTGAGACAGTGAAAGCCCTTTTTTCATGATTTCAATTTTATCTAAGCATTACAAATTAATATAATAATCCTTTAATATTTGTTAGCATTATAAAACAATTTCTTTCAAAGAGGGTACTTTCTGGAACAATTTGGATAACATATTTAGAATTAGGAATATTAGATCTGTACACTTTACATATTTAGTTTGCAGGAAGGAAAATTTTTAATTATTATTATTATTTTTATTTTTTTTTTGCCAACCAGTGTATTAAATAAAATTTCTGTGTCTACATATTTTTGCTTGATCTGCAGATTATACGCTGGAATTTACAGCACGCACGTGTCTACTTTCGAATAGTACAATTAATAAGACGCCAGAGACTAAAGAGTTGATGTAAATATTATGATCACCGTCCATCAAGCATTTTACATTTTCTGAGGACATTTAATTTACGAATACTAAAATGCTATATTTCTGTGTTATGACATGTATTGTAAAATTGGGCCCCTGTTTTATTTAATTTCTTCTACTTGACATAAAATTTCTTCTGTTTTTAAAAACCACTCTCTTGTACTCCTTAACATAAATTCCTTTCTTCTTGAACAAGAAACAAAATGGCTATATGTTTGTAGAGTAGTATTCTCACCTTGGATTTTCTTGACATGCGAGTATCTGTCTATGACGTCAAGCAATGGTCATTAGAATAGCGGTGAATAAATCAAATTACTAGTCACTTCTTTTTACGGCAAAATTAAAGACTGCATAAAGCAGTTATATTTTTATTAAAAAAAGAAACTACAGAAAGCTTAACTAATTTACTGAATAATATAAAATTATCTACTACATTGAACAAAATTACACGAAACCTTCATTTTATTCATTAGTTGCTAAATGCATTCACTTAATTAAGATAATGTGCATCTAAAGCTTCCTAAATTTCAACAGTGTGTTTTATAAATAAATTTAACGTAGAAATGAATTAGTGATCATAGAGTAATAAATTGCAAAGATGAGTGTATACTCGTGAAAAAAGTTATGTATTGGATTTTGTTGCAGATTAGTTTGTAAGTAGTGTCAGAGAGTAAATTAGATATTTATTTTCGAAGATGTAAAACAACTTTAATATTTTTTTTCCTGATTTTTTTTCAACTTATGTAAATAAATTACAAAGGATGCAAACATTGTTCAATCGTTTATAAACTTGCTAACCCTTTATGTTCCAAATTATTAATTTTTAAAAATTTCGTCTTCTAAAGCATTTTTCGTGAATTTTTGAAACTGCATTAGAAGATTTACACAATCATTTAATAAATTTTATGAGGATTTTGCCAATTAAAATCAATTAATTAAATTTGTATTTCTAGGTATTTTGTGCAATATATATAATTTCATCCAAATCTTTTATTTAAATAATTTTTTTTAGTATTTTATAGAATTAGGAAATGTACAAATATAATGCTCTTACAACAAAAATATAGGGATAATTCAGAACTGAAACTTTTCATCCACAATCTTTCAACGTCAAGAAAGCTGAAGAGATGAAAATGAAACAGAAATCCTCTATTGAAAAATATTTTTGTTTTGTTCAACCAATAATGCTTTTGGAATAAGATAAAGTGATGTATCTATAACTCATTCTAAACTGTATTACTACTAATCGATGCATTAAATTAATTTTATAACAAGTTATTTGAATGGCACTTTAAAGTACCGGTTAAAGGGTTATAAAATGACAAGGAATGAAATGAATGATTGAATAGATGTTATAAAATGAATAAATTTAAATTTTTGTAGAGTTTTAAGGGAACGAAAACAAATACGAAATCGAAGAAAAAAAAATATTTATTTTTCATTACTCACAACTTCTGAATATATTTCAATACATATTTTTATGTTTTAGCTATTGTAAATTTGCTACACTTTCGTTGTTTTCTTGTTTTGAAAATTTAGTTGCTGATTAGTAGTAATAATAATTAAAGAAAAGAGAATAGGACTTTTTTGCGTTATGGTTGCATTTTTTATTTTTACCGAACAATCAAATTATAGATTAGTTATTACCTTAACAATATTTAAATATATATATAGGGGACGGCGGGGAAAGATGACGAAGTTAAGCTTGTACAATTTTTCCTAGTCATTGTGAATGGATTTATGAACTGATAGTTTCACGAGAACTTCGTCCGTATCTTGCGTGATGCCATAAATATTTTCAATTGCCTCTTTAAACTTCAAAGGAGCAAACCACGGCATTATATAAAAAAGGTAATTTTCCTACCGATGTAGTAAGATGACGAAAATTACCTTTTTTTAAACCCTTTAGTGCGCAGCTTTGCATATATGCAAACGACAGTGTTTTGAATTTAATAGATTTTTTTTTATTCGTATATACCTAATTGACACCAGAAAATTAAAATAGCAATATATGCTTTAATTAATAACAGACATTACGTATTTAAATAAAGCGAAATTAACAATTGAAACTTTCTGGTGTAAAGTCAGATTCTCTGAACTACGCAATTTCTAGAACGTATTCTATCATGGGGATTAAAGGGTTAAAGTTTAAGTTTTTAAAAATAAATAATTATATAAAATAAGGTATGTGGAGACATACTTCTTAAAATATTTAGTAATTTGGAATATTTTAGCATAAAACAGCTACAAGACAGTAGTTTTTACTTGTAATGCAGATGTGCAACAGAAAAAAAGATTGATGTATTATATGAATACATATCTGTGATTTTTTTCATTATTTTTCCTGTGTAATAAACCTTTCAGAGAATCATATATAATTTTTTCGAAACAAAATAAAAAATCGCGCATTTAAGGGTTAAACCAGTTACAAAAGAACTATTGCAAAATACATTCCAACGAATTTCTAGATCTTAAGTTCTACTTATAAAATATTTTAGTGAAAAAGTTAAAAAACTAACCGTAGAATGGCGATTGCTTACGTTGTAATCGGCAAACATTTTAGGGAAACACACTGAAAACGAATTTATGCACATAACTTCCCTGAAAGTGGGAAAGCGCATCGTGATTCGTATTAGATTCTGTGATTAACTGTGAGAAATACTGAATTCGTTATCTTTCCCCATTCGTTATCTTACCCCACCTTCCCCTATATTTAAATCGCTCCAATCCTTTTCGAGAGAAAGTAACAAGAAACAGAAAAGAGGTAATTTTACAGGCGAAAGCATGGAAGAGTCGCAACACTGTGGCATTCCGCATCTGGTTGATTTTTTATTTAGTGATTCCGAATTCTTACCAGTAAGTTTAAATAGTTATTATTGTTTTATAAGTTGGTGGATATTCCACAAATAAAATAAAAGAAAATCGCTATTCAAAATTTTCCGGTGTGAATTCCAACACTAGTGAGAAGTCGGTCGATTAGTGATGACGTCACACTCGTGTCCTCTGGCCTTGAGTATTTCGATGGTAGCGCCTGTGGTGGTATAGGTTCCACCTCCGACGCTTAGTAATAATAAAATGAAAGTAGTGAATTACTTTTTTAAAATATCCATTCAAAAGAAAACGAACTCAACTGCGTCTCATTCGCGTAAAAATTTGAAATAACGCACACAGTGCAGTATTTGAATACACAGGGTGTATTTGAATAATCATCAATATTACACGTTTGAATCGCCTACTATACAGGGTGATACATAACAATGGAGCCAATATCCTGTTTTCTTAAATATTGCCCCTAGACACATATTAAAATAGCCAAGTTTCATGAAAAAGGGTGCAAAATTTGATGACACAAGTTACAAGCCCTGGGGGTCTATTTGAGAAAACACACAATCACAATCTAAATTTTTATACGTAGGGTAAAATTTCGAATTAGAAAAAATTTCATTATTCATTCGGAAACAGATAGAAAAAAAAATCCATCTTTATATCTGCAAAACTTTACAGAGATATTAAAAGCGAAATTCGGGACCTACACCACTTAAGCGTACCTCTGAGCGACTTGATGTTGATGCATTTGGAATGCAAGAAAGTTGATCATCCATAAAGTTATTCCTTATTTAAACGGGCATATGTCTGTAAGTTTTACAGATATAAAGATGTAATTTTTTGTGTTTCATGGATAAGGATCATTTTCCTAATTGGAAAGTTTCACCTACGGGGGCCGTATAAAAATTTAGTTTGTGTATTTTCTCAAAATGACCCCAGGGTTTGCAACTTATGACATCACATTTTGCACTTTTTTTATGAACCTTTGCAATTAGAAGTATGTATCTAGGGTCAATATTTAAGGTAATAAGCTCCATCTTTATGTATGACTCTTTATAACTGAATGCATTTTCTAACCAAAGCATGTAATTAGTATTTTAATTCGAAATATTTTTTAATTTCATTGATTTATGGTATTTATGTGTACTGAGAAATATTAATTTCTGATTTGTTTTACATAAAGTGTTTTATATATTTTTTACTTTATTGTTTTAAAGAAATTTTTACCAAAATAACACCTTATCAACCCATGGGAAAGTTTCAGCTTTACAGAAAATGTTTTTACCGAATTACTAAGGAGATTTTCTTGATTTTAAAACCAAGCAGAAGTTATATTAGAAAGTGCTGGTTAAAGAAAATTTACTTTATAAGCGGATATTGAAAATATTATAGCTCTCCTTTATTTTAAAACTTCACAGCAAACGGATTATATTATAATTGAAACATTTTGATATTTTGCGTAGTGATTTTTATTATTATTCAGGATTTAAAAAAGGGTAATGTACACAAATAAAAAACTTCTATTATGCAATAACTTTAGGAGGCAACCTAATCATTTGTTTACGAACCCAACTAAAGATAACTTGATCATGATAACAATGGTAAATATTAATTACAAGTACGTTATACAATAGAGAAGTCGTCCTCATTTTGTGTATCGCCACACACCTTTTCACCGTGAGAAGACCTCAGGTGTGCCACGGAAAATTTCATTAAAATAAATAAACAATTAAATTTAAAAAAATCAAAAAACCCGACTTCGATAAGCAAAAAACTTGGCGAAATTTAGGACTGTTTTTATAAAAAACCTTAATTTCTCTACGAGTATACATGCTATCCTCATAAAAATGAACACAGTATATTACTATAAGCCATTTATTAATAATCTCGAGTTTAAACGCTTTTGCTACATTAGTTTTTACAGGGTTATCCAAAAGATATTAATTATTTTTCAATTTATTGATTGTCCCCTATAGGGTTTCGGGCAAAAATCTTCGCGGAAATGTATGACTATAGTGTTTACACACCTGCGGTTTCAGGTTAATTCCTCATGTATTTTTCTAGATATTTAACAAAACGTCTAAAATCGAAGTGACCGGTCACCTTTGGCCATATAGTGTAACAGCGTTCCGTGTATGTATCCCGATTCTTAAATAAACTAAAAATGAAAATAAAATATTTTTTAAGTACATGTCCTTATCTATATATAAAGGCGAAAATATGAGTAACTCTGATGTAATATTGACGGTGGCAACACCCGATCAATAAATTTCCATTTTAGTACAATTCTTTCAACTTCTATACACATCGCACAATTTCAATTTCTACACCGTCGAATAGCGGAAAAATGTTCATTCAAATACAATTTATTTGATAACTTATTATTATAAATTTATTTCATTTTACTAATTTTTTTATGGTTTTTAAAATATTTTTCAATCATACGTTTTTTTTTTTTTTTTTTTTTTTTTTTTTAAACTTCTCTCTATCACGTACAGTAGGATTACGAAAAATTAACTCATTTGTACTTAAAACAATATAAATAGTTCAGTATTTGTTTTCTTCTAATATTCCATAACGAAATTATATCTTCATCAATAAAAACAAAATAAAATAAAAAATAATATAAGTCAAACACAAATTTGACAGACAGTTCATCAAACTACACGCTTAAAGTACTGAAATTGTCAGAATCAATGCAAGTAGCGAAATCGTTGGCGATATATTATATTATTGGCTATTAAATCTTGACATGCATCTAATACAAAAATATCGCTTTAAATAAACTTTAAAACTTTATTTGAATGCATTATTTATATTTTTCATATAAAAGTTTTTTTGTGTGTTGTAAGTGGCAACCTAAAAAATTATATATTTATTGTAAAAAATCTATGACAGTTTTCAAGAATTTTATTTTTTGTTTATGTTCTGTAACCTGGAAAGACCAGATTTTATACTTTAGTTTAGATTAAAAAAAAAAAAAAGGCTCACAAAAATATAAAACGAATGATTATGTTAAGTTTAATATTAGCTTACTTCTTTTGTATTTTCATTTTACCTGCGCCCGATGAAGCCACCATAAAAAGCATCATGGCATGGTTAAAAGCAATGCAATTTTAGCAAGTAATTTCCAGTGCACTAGTATATAATTGTATCAGCAACGTAATGTTTGTAATAACTTTATTAGAAATACAATTGCATGCGTTTTAATCAATGCTTTTTTTTTTACATTTTTCTCATGAATTATTATTTTTCTGCAGCTAAAAGGCAAATACACATACATTTTTCATAAATTATCTCAGAAATGTAGCTACTTCTTAGCGGAAGCTACGTCATCGGAAATCTCGGGAGTTAGGTAAAATTAAGAAATATTTCATCAAATATTAAATTATAAGAAGCGTATTTAAAAAAATTAAGATTAGCTGAAATTCTTTGAACGCAAAATAATATACATTACTATAGAACTTACATTTTCCAGTGGAAATAATTCTTGTGTGAGTTTTGTTGTTAATCATGATTTCTGTCAACGTAAAAAGAAAAAAAAATCAAATGTTACATCTTGCGTTATAAATTAATAATATATAAATACTTTTATTATGTACTTATCATTTTTAGGTGCGTTCGTAATTATATAAATATGTAGCTCCTTTTATCATCATCTGGTCCGTTCGTCTGTCTGTCCGTCTGACCTCATATAACAGCGCAAAAATATATACCGAAAAAAATATATACCGGAAAAATATATACACCGAATGGTTTGAAATATAATATATATAACCATTGTAGAATTTTGTCGAGTCGTTTCCAATTTTATGAAAATCGAATCAAAACTTAAAAAGATATTAATAAAAGTTTTCTTCATTCTATTAAATCCTATCATACGTAATTAATTCAATTATATCCCATGGTAGGAAATGATTCTAGGTTGCCATGGTGATTACGTCCTATTGAAGATGGAGTCATATTATTTTCGTATTACTGAGTTTAATATATATATAATCGTAATCAATTTTGTATTTATGCATTTTTGCCTAAGAGTGCAACATCTATTGCACCAAGGTATGACTATTTATAAAACTAGTTGTAATACGAACGCACGAACCACATACGCGAAGTATTCCTTTGCCACGTTCGACGTACAATTTCCGACTTGTTATAGCTTATTAAAGGTAAAATTGGCATAATAGCGAACTACAATTTTTTTATTTTATTTTATTTTTGAGGTCATACAAATTAAGTCCGACCTGACAAGAGTGCTGAATTATTCTATTTCGAACAATACTATTATAACCCGAATGTTTCATTGTGTTTACACTACGGGTTACACTAATTTTGTTCAGGTGATGATGTTATCAATGCCCTTTTCTGTCTCAAAAGACAAAGCTTATTATGGACTTCTGTCTAAAGATTCCTCATTATCGAAGAGTCGTTAGGATACTACTTTTCAAGGTTCTATTCTTTTCTAACGATTCTAGTATATTTTGTTTTAAAAGCTATTATTTCCATTTGAAACTCTATATCAGCCATACACAACCTTTTTTTCTCGCGGGCAGCAGAACTTAAGTTTGCGATGTTAACCCTTTAGTGCGCAGTTTTGCATATATGCAAACAACAGTGTTTTGAATTCAATAGATTCTTTTTATTCGTATACACCTAATTCACACCAGAAAATTAAAATAGCGATATCTGTTTTAATTAAAAACAGACATTCCGTATTTAAATAAAGCGAAATGAACCATTGAAACTTTCTGGTGTAAAGTCAGATTCTTTGAACTACGTAATTTCTAGAATGTATTCCATCATGGGAATTAAAGGGTTAAAGGTTAAGTTTTATAAAATAAATAATTATATAAAAGAAGGTATTTGGAGACATACTTCTTCAAATATTTACTAATTTGCAATATTTTAGCTTAAAACAGCCACACGGCAGTAGATTTTACTTATATTGCAGATGTCCAAGAGTAGAAAAGTTTGACGTATTATATAAAAATGTATCTGATTTTTTTCCTTATTTTTCCTGTGCAATAAATCTTTCAGAGAATCATATATAATTTTTTTCGAAACAAAATAAAAAATCACGCATTTAATGGTTAAGCGGGCCGCAACAAACTTAAATAATAATATTAATAGTAAGATAATATAAGTAGCACAACAAAGAAATACCACAAAGTTGATATTATCAGTATGGTTAGACGTTTGTCGTGGTTTGTCGAAAAAATGTTAGGAAAATCTTTTAACAACGTTGTTCCAAACAATAAATTTCGCCGTAGATTTGTATTGCAAATGTGGTAGAGATAGGTACAAGTTTTTTGTTTAGAAATAGTGGTGTAATCATTTTTTAGTGTCAATTTTCTCCGTCACAAACTTTCAACTCTAAAAAGTAGTATTAGCTATATAATAAGTATAAAACGCAATAATGTAGCAATGCAGAACTTCCAAGTTCTAAAGAAGAAAAAAAAAGGAGATTTTATCTAATAAATCAATCTTTTCTCTTCAAGTCTTTTTCTCAATGCAAAAAAATTTTCATCTTTATTTAATTGTTCAAATATATAGCTGAAATGTAATTACTTCGTAATAATGTTTGATTAGTATTGAAGATTAAGAAATGCATATATGAATGTAACACAAGATATTTTTAAATTATTTTTAAATTCATTATAAATAACAAGGCAGATTTTGTCTTTTCCTGGAAAAAAAAGTGAAGGTTTGGAATACCTTTGATGCACATCTCAATTAATTTTATAAATATGGATTAATTATTGTGTGTCTCGGACCGCACATAATGACTCACAGGGCCACATCTGGCCCACGAGCCGCAGGTTGAGTATGACTGCTCTAGATGTTGAAAAGGAACGCTGAATCTTTGTATTCTGTAAAATAATTTTATTAAATTTGGTTTACAGATTGACTGCTATGGCAAACAAATATGTGTGGCAGAAATGTTTCTGGGGCACCATACCAGACGAATAAGTGTGCCTTCTATATCTTTTACGATTTATTGCTATAACACGGAACTGCTGATAATTTATTACTAAGTATTTTAAAAAAAAGTACCCCCTGTCCCCCAAAGGCATATTTATCAGGTCATCAAGTATGAAACTATTGATTACAAAAGGGCCAGATTACCAACGGGGCAATCTTCCACCAGTAAATTTTAATAGAAATTTTCATCTTATATAAACACAATATTCATGAAAAATTACTGACATGAATAACACAAAAATTTCTATTATTTTTTAATGGTGCAATTTCACCCCGTTGGTAATCTGGCTCTTTTGTAATCAGAAGTTTTACACTTGATGACCTAGTAAAGACGACGTTCAAAGTGTAAAAATAACTAAAGTTTGATATTTTTGAATTAAAAAAATATATATAATTAACACATTGCATAATATTAACAAAAATTGCCACAATTGAGAAATTGTGATTCGATAAACTTCAAAATAAAAAGAAAATTGCCCAGCTCAACTGATGGCACTGAGCTTACAGGCTATTCATTCTAATTGTATATTATACTCTTATTTCAAAGAATAATGTCATTCGAAAAATAAATGAAGGGATTAGCCCCCATTTCCTCCCTTTATACTGAACCTCAAAATCTAATCAGGGAAGCTCCTTAACGTAATAAACTGGTATACCAAATTTGAAGCAAATCAGATAATTCTGCATGAAAAAGCCATTTCGCTAAATTAAGGGGAGTATTAGCTCCCCCATGTATCCCTTTATGCTGAACCAATGAAGAGTCAAATCTAATCAGAAAAGCCCCTTAACATAATAAACCGGTATACCAAATTTGGAGCAAATCGAATATTTCTGCATGAAAAACCCATTTATCTAAATTAAGGGGGGGGGGGACTAGCCCCCTTTTCCCTCTTTATCCTTAACCAATGAACCCCAAAAACTAATCAGGGAAGTGCCTTATAAGAATGAACCTAGAAAAAAAAATTGAGGCAAATCGGATATTTCTATCAAGAGTTATCGCGTTACGTACATACAGAACCGGCGGGCACATAAGCTCTCATAGGCTTTGATAGCCTGAGAGCTAAAAACCCCTACGTCGCAATTTGTGGCGGTCAACGTGTTCAATTTAATTATGATTTGCAATCAATCAAATGCGGACAGATGAAAATTGAGCTGAATTTCAACGTAATGTCTTTGAATGTAATAGGGTATTAAAAGTTACTGGTTAATAACTGCATATAATAATATATTTCATAACAAAGGCATTTGAAAATTTTTGCATTAGGAAATGCGTAAGGAATTCAATAAATCACTGTACAAAAATTCAAACCAGTGCAATACAGCTTTTTTGTCACAAAACTAGAGAGATGAAAAAGCCTTCACCATATTTCTTCAACTAACTAACAATATTTTCAAACCATTTAAATATTTTCGACATATTTTCGAAAAATTAATTATTAGAATAAATTTATTCATTGCTTTTATCAATAATTTCAAGTTTTTAGCATGTTTTTCACGAGCGTTGGTGCACAATTGGGAGTGATTCGATAAACTCTGAAAACTACTTGTGTATATAAAAAAAAGTCCTTCCGGCCAGTCACGGGAGGAAGAGGTAGCTTTCATATTCCTTATTTTTTAAAAGCAAGCTTATATTATTCAAACACACGAAGCTCAATTTTGTGAAAACCGATTATAGGACATTCAATACTAATTTTTATCAATACTAAATCCTTATATCATGGTCAAATACTTAAAAAAGAAACCTTTTTCAATTTCAAATTTTTTTGCACCTCTCTCAAAATATAATTTTTTATTTAATTATGTCTATATTATTATGGCTATATATAAAATTAAACTCCATTTTGAAACAAAATGGCTGATGAAGCTGGTCAGCAAACTTGGTCGATGCATTACGATATACAATCCACATGCCTTCTTACATCGAAATAGGTTAATAAATACGCGTGTTATCATGTGACAAATATCAGATCGTTTCAAAATGTCAGCCATGCTAGAAATTCAAAGTGCTATAACTCAACCATTTATTAAGATATAGAAAAAACAAAAAATGCTCCGCGATCTTTGTATCAAGTTCAAACACATAATGAAAAAATATTTTTCATTTTCCAATTTTTTGATACCTCATTTTAAATTTTAAATAAAAAAAATTAAATGTTCCCTTTTGAAAAAAGATGGCGAATGAAGCTGGCCAACGAACTCGGTCGAGACATTGGTATTTACTATGTACACACCAACTTACATCCAAATCGGTTCATAAATACGCCTGTTATCGCGTGACAAAAATCAGGTCGTTTCAAAATGTCAGCCACAATAGAAATTCAAAATGCTATAACTCAGCCATTTTTTAGATAGAGACGAAAGAAAAACTGTTCCGGAATCTTTGTATTAAGGTCAAACACATGCAAAAAAATCTTTTTCATTTTCCAAATTTTTGGTACCTCATTTAAAATTTAAATTTTAAAAGAAAAATTAAGTGGCCGCCATTTTGAAACAAAATGGCAGATGTGCTGGCGAACGAACTCGGTCGAGACATTGGCACGTATTATGTATACACCAAGGTACATCCAGATAGGTTTACGCCTGTTATCGCGTGACAAAAACTAGGTCGTTTCAAAATATCAGCCACGCCAGAAATTCAAAGTGCTATAACTCAGCCATTTTTTAAGATATAGACGAAAAAAAAAAAACTGCTCCGGAATCTTTGTATTAAGGTCAAACACGTAAGGAAAAAAATATTTTTCCATTTTCATTTTTTTGGTACCACATTTCAAATTTTAAATTGAAAAAAAAAATTTAAATGGCCGTCATTTTGAAACAAGATGGCGGATGAAGCTGGCCAACGAACTCGGTCGAGACATTGGTATGTATTATGTATACACCAAGTTACATCCAAATTGATTCATAAATACGCCTGTTATCGCGTGACAAAAATCAGGTTGTTTTAAAATGTCAGCTAAGCTAGAAATTCAAAGTGCTATAACTCAGTCATTTTTTAAGATATAAACGAAACAAAAAATGCTCCAGAATCGTTGTATCAAGGTCATACACATAAGAAAAAAATACATTTCTATTTTCAAATTTTGGTACCACATTTCAAATTTTAATTTAAAAAAAAATTTAATGGGCGACATTTTGAAACAAAATGGCGGATGACGCTGACCAACGAACTCGGTCGAGGCATTGGTATGCACTATGTATATACGAAGTTACATCCAAATCGGTTCATAAATACGAGAGCTACAGTGTGACAAAGGTTATATATATATATATATATCAACTTTTAAACGGAGGGTGGTTTCGGGGTCTGGGGGTCATGATCAATGAAAATATACCAAATTTTTTTGAAATCGCTTTCCTCCCAGCTTTTTGCAATGAAAGCTACCTAAAAAAACCTTTATCGGAATCTGTGGCGGTCAACGTGTTAAACTTAAGGGTGTTCTCAAATCCAAATTTGCAACTTTCTGACATAAGTTTTAATTTATTTTTGTTCGAAAATGCATGATACTAGCTGGTGTTGTTGTTCAGAAACTATGTCATTCAGCTGATTTTTCATTTTTTTTGCAAACGCAATAGACTTTTCAGATAATAGAGTCAAAGTGGGCGTTTTGAACCGAATTTCCGCGTGAAGGGAGAAAGAGCACCCAAGAGCAGGCGAAAAACGGGTTTGTCACGTGATTGAATTCGCTTATAACTCAATAGGTAATGGATGGATCCAATAAAAAAGAAAAGTGCCCAGCTAAACTGATGGCATTGAGCTCACAGGCTATTCACACTAATTGTATATCATACTCTTATTTTAAAGAATAATGCCCCTCAAAAAAATAAGTGAAGGGGAATTAGCCCCGTTTCCCCCTTTATACTTAACCAATGAACCTCCAAATCTAATCAGGGAAGCTCCTTATCATAATAAACCGGTATACCAAATTTGGAGCAAATCGAATATTCCTGCAAAAAAACAACATTTATCTAAATTAAGGGGGTGGACTAGCCCCCCTTTATCTTTAACCAATGAACCCCCAAAACTAATCGGGGAAGTTCCTTAACATAATATACCGGTATACCAAATTCGGAGCAAATCGAATCATTCTGCATGAAAAACCCATTTATCTGAATTAAAAGGGATGAACTAACCCCCTTTTTTCCCCTTTATCCTTAACCAATGAACCCCAAAACTAATGAGGGAATTTCCTTATCATAATAAACCGGTATACCAAATTCGGAGCAAATCGAATGATTCTGCATGAAAAACCCATTTATCTGAATTAAGGGGGTGGACTAACCCCCCTTTTCCCCCTTTATCCTTAATCAATGAACCCCCAAAACTAATCAGGGAAGTTCCTTAACATAATAAACCGGTATACCAAATTCGGAGCAAATCGAATGATTCTGCATGAAAAACCCATTTATCTGAATTAAGGGGGTGGACTAACCCCCCTTTTCCCCCTTTATCCTTAATCAATGAACCCCCCAAAACTAATCAGGGAAGTTCCTTAACATAATAAACCGGTATACCAAATTCGGAGCAAATCGAATGATTCTGCATGAAAAACCCATTTATCTGAATTAAGGGGTTGGACTAACCCCGTCCCCCCCCCCTTTATCCTTAACCAATGAACTCCCAAAACTAATCAGCGAAGCGCCTTATCACAATGAACCTAGAATAATTTGAAGGAAATCGGATGTTTCTATCAAGAGTTATCGCGTTACGTAGATACATACATACATACATACATACATACATACATACGTACATACATACAGAACGGGCGGGCACATTAGCTCTCAGGCTTTGATAGCCTGTGAGCTAAAAATGGAAAAAACAGTTCGATTCCAAATCGCTTCCAGGGCCAGGCTTTCCAAATTTATATTTTTCCGTTAAAAAATGAATTTGTAAATATGTCAAAACGTTTTGCGCTTGTTGAGCAGAGCAGTTAAGAACAGCCTTAATTATGATTTGCAATTAATTAAATGCGGTTAGATGCAAATTACAGGGCTCCCACTGGTCTGTTTTTTTTTTAAACCAGTAATTTTTAATTTAAAAAATGCGTGTTACGTTTCTGCAACAATTGCAAGAAAAACGCTCTTCCCGGTATGTTTATAAGAAATTTACACAGCAGATTTTTCTTCAAAAAACGGACCGAGAAGGAGCCTTGAAATTAGGCTGAATTTCAACGTAACGTCTTTGAATGCATGATGTTTGAATGTATAGAGTATTAAAAGTTACTGATTAATAAGTGCACATAATAATATATTTCATAACTAAGACATTTGTGAATTTTTGCATTTGGAAATGTGTAAGGAATTCAAACCAGTACAGAAATTCAAACCAGTGCAATACAGCTTTTTTATCATAAAGCTAGAGAGATGAAAAGCCTTCACCGTATTTCTTCATTAATTAAATAAATAAATAAGAATACTTAAATTTTTCCGACATATTTTCTAAAAAATAATTATTAGAATAAATTTTTTCAATAAATGTTTTATCAATAAATTCAAACTTTAAGAGTGTTTTTCATGAGAGTTGCTGCAAATTAATATCTACAGCTTTTCTTATGTAAAACAAATATGCCAAATTTATGTTGTGTATTATAATTTTCCTGGCATAAAGGCAACATTGGTCTGTTTTTCATCAGTATCTTATTTACTGGATTTACATAGGAAGTAGTTTCAGTGTAAAACCATGTTGCGATTTTTTTTTTTTTTTTTTTTTTTTTTTTTTTTTTTTTTTTTATTACGGAACTAGACATTTTTTAAATACAATAACAATAATGTGGAAACAAGGGAAGTTTATAAGAAAATTATTCCAATTTATTTCAAATATTTATTCAATATTGGCAATTCTCTGGATGTATTTTTAGTGATATGTCTAGATTTTACAAATATGTGACCATTATTTTTAAGCAATATTAGTTATCTACATTGAAATAATAAGAATTTTATTTTAGGCCCAATAACGTAAAAACTGTTCAATATTAGATTAAAATTTAGTTAATTTTGTTGTTTCTATTTCGTATGTGTATATACTAAGAAAGAAAGAAATGTGCTCTATTCCAACAATTCTTTGAAAGAATTGGGTACGGGGAAAAACTGATGAATCCATATTTCATTATTTTGGGGTAATTTGACAAAAGCATGTGGTTTAACCTCTAGTGGGGTGGGAGATGGAGGTCAACTCGGAAATTAAAGGCAGTAACGCTTGTCATTTGAAAACGTGCAATAAAAAATTATTTCTAAGATATCCCTTGGTCAATACACCGAACTAGCCACGAATGTCAAGAGGGCAAATTTTTTAACAAATTCCCCTTTTTACGGTTGGTTATATGAGAAAGAAAAGGGCGAATCTATTTTTCAGTACATTTTGGGACTTTTTAATGAAAATAAGAGTATATTTAAAGAAGAGAAAGGGGGATCTCAAAAATTTGAAACAACAACGTATAGAATTAGAAAAATCTGGATAAAGCATTGTTTTAACCTTTTCTCTGGTCAGTATACAAAACCAGATGTGAAAGGAAAAGGTAGAGGATTGGAAAAACTCATTTGTTTAGAAAAAATAACGAACATGAACAATTCATTTTTATTTTCTCAACATATAGTGTAAGGAAAGTATTTTAATCATGATTTGTGTATGTGCATGTATGAGATTGAACACAATAAAACTAAAATGGAATTTCCGATTGAGCTCTCATTTGGCGAATATGTTATAAACAACTGTCGCAAGAATTGTATGGATTTCCGTAGAAATCGACCGACAGATGAGGTATTTCATCCATTTTTAAACCATTTTGAAAACAATCCTGTTGTGAAAATACACCAGGGAAATGTTGCAGAGTACAAGTGATAAATATTGTGGCGATGTAATCCAGTATTAGTAGCGCAGACGTAATGTTACTACTTTGAAAACGGGAGGTCCGGCGTTCGAATCCAAGCGTTGTCATTTTGTCATAAATTTACCTTCCCCGTGGGATTGCACATGCACTCTAAAGCGAAAGCTTATTTTCCCGGGTGGTGATCCTTCATCCCTTGTCAGAAATTTATGTATTTATAGCATCTTCAAATTTGAGATTCGGTCATTATTGTTATAAAATCGTGTCAAATATTATTTTATTTCAAGAATTTATATATATATATGCACACATTTTTCTATTCTGGATATATTTTGGGCTATTATTCATAACAGGTATGAGTTTCAACTTTCTGTTTTTGATTTTTATTTCCTTTTTGTTTATGATGAATTCTATGTCGTTTTATTATGTGTTTTTTTTCTTTTATGTTTTTTTTTTTTTTGCGTTATTATATACATTATATTGCCAAAAGTCACCGACCACTTGCGATTTTGGACGTTTTGTTAAATATCTAGAAAAATACATGAGGAATTAACCTGAAACTCCAGGTTTGTCAACAGAATAGTGCAGGTCATATAGTTCTGTGAAGATGTTTTTCCGAAACCCAATAGGGGACCGCCAACAAATTGAAAAAGAGATAACCCTGTCAAAACTAATGTAGCAAACGCGTTCAAACTCTAGATTATAATTAAGTGGCTTATTGTAATAATTTGTGTTCATGTTTATGAGGATAGCATGCATACTCGAAGAAAAATTCAGGTTTTCATAAAAACAGTCTCAAATTTTGCCAAGTTTTTTGCTTATAATTTGCAGAGTTCTTAATATAAAAAAACGTTCTTTTCAGAAAATATGACAAACAACACTGTACACAACACCCTGCAATCAGAATTAAATAATAATAATAATTGGATGAAAAATGAGCAGGTTTACTAAATAATGATTCACTGCGCATGCACTAATGCAATCAAAATATAATTTGCATAATTTTTTAGCTAAATTTATAGAGCAACTTTTGTGAAAGTCTGAAAAAATCGTTTGAAAAGTCTGAAAATTTTCTTTGATAGAATAAGCTAAAAAATCCGTTATTCCCAAAAGGAAGCAAAAAGATGAGGGGATGTATCCAAATACAGTAGTACGTGCAATATTGTGTATGCTATATTAGCACCAATCAATGGATATATGGCTACAGCTCCTGATCTTTTTGCTTCATTTTGGGAACAACGGATTTTGAGCTTATTCTATCAACTATAACTTTCAGAATTTTCAAGCTATGTTTTTTAGACTTTTACAAAAGTTGTTCTATACATGTAGCTAACACATTATGCACATTATATTTTGATTGCATTCGGGCATGCGCAGTGAAACATTATTTAGTGAGCCTGCTCATTTTTCTTAATTAACTTCATTAAACTTAATTAGCCTTAATTTAACTTCATTAAGCTGGTTTTGGCCATTTAATGCGGACCTCAGAGTAAAGGTCTGCACGGGCCGGAATTTTCAGGCCCGGCACCGACCCGGGCAATTTTGTATTTAGAATTCCATTTAGTGCTTCTGAATATATTCTGATATAAAGAGAAGAACCGTTCTGAAAGTGTGAATTAAAATTTTCAGAGCACAGCTATAAATGTAAAACATTTAAACATTTTTAACTTAAAAATATGGGGGAATTGATACTGTTTGAGCGAAATTTCTGAAATGAAACAACTAAATTGCTTAAATAAAGAATTTAATCACTACTAACATCGCCCCTTGACTTATTGTTAAGGAATTATCCGCCAGGAAGTGCCATGATCAACCAAAAGAAAAAAAATGATTTGTTTTTATCCACAATCCGGAAGATTAAAAAAAAAAATATTCTCACGCATCAAAGTTATATGATAATTACAAATGGGACGTGTTATCCCGAATCACGAATGAGACATATATCCCGGATGCAAGGTGGGGCAAGTATCCCTTTAAACCGGATTAGATGCTCCAGCCATTAACTCTGGAAGTAATAAGGAATATGGCTGCAGCCTACACTAACTCATAAGTTGATATCTATTTCAACAATATTCACTAAATAATTGACGAAAAATCTTTAGTCAGTATATTATATTTCGATTTTTACTTGTCTCTATATCATAAGAGCATACAAAAAAGCCAAACTTACATTTCTTTGATTAATATATTTTTTATTTGAAGAAAGAAATAGCCGTAATTTCGTCTACTACGCTTTTATATAATAATTAAGAGTAGTAAAATGTTACTTACTCCTCCACACGTCCAATAGCTGAAATATATTAATATATTGGGCTACTAACTTTGTGGGGTATCTAACCTGGATTTACCCTATATTTATTACTTTATCTACACGTACCAGGGTTGCCATTTTGGCCTCAATTTTTATCCCGAAATTCCGACTTCAGAAGTTTCTGTCGAAGAACTTTTACTTTAAGTAAACAAAAAAAGTTTGCCATTAAATAAATCTGAAAATACTCTTGGTATTTTCTGGTGTGAATCTGAATTTTTTAACAAAAAGTGGAGGCCAATCTGGCAACTCTGACACGTGCATTAGTGTCCGGAAAATTGAGTGGAGTTTTCAGATTCTTTTTAATTAAAGAAAGAACAATTTATATTTTCTTTTCGTTCGCGGTACATTAACTAGAAACTTATTTTCTGTTCTGAGTGTAATTGAAACTCTAATTACAGAGGCTGTTAAAAATATTACTATTGAAAGGGAATTAAAATTTGAAGCAAGCGTAATCATATTGCAGCAAGATCATCTTCGGTAACTTTATTTCCGCCCTGCAATTAATTAATTAACGGAAGGTTCTCCCAGAAAAATAAAAACAAAATCGATTTTTTTACTTTGTTCTTTTGGAATCTTTAAACTCTCTAAAAATATGCCCACAAAACGAGTTTTCGTTCTACCTGTTATTAAAGTCGTGACAAGCAATTTAACGGACCGATGTCACGTTTCTCAAAATGATTGATCAAACACTTTTTTTGTAAAATGAGTCATTTTAAATCGGTGTACCTTCTACTGCTAAGTCATTCAATCTATCGAGTTTTTGTTTTTGTTTTTGTTTTTTTAATTAAACTATAACTTTGAAATAGGAGGAAAAACCTAAAAAAAACTTTTCATAATTTAGATTTTTTTAAAGTTTCCAAAATGAAGAATTAGTGCCAAAAATTGACTCCAAATTTCAAACAACCACCATTTTATGAAGTTTTGATTTATCCCAAAAATTTGATGTTTGACATACAACTATAATTTCACATATTTTCAGAATCCGTGTGAATTTTTTGTTTCAGATAGTTATTAAGACACTGGTTTACTGTAGAGTAGTTTAGACAAAAAAAGACATCGACTTTTCTATGCAATATTCACATTAGATGCATGTACAACAAAGTTAATTCTGAAAACCATTTACTTCTATGTGCATAAAAAAAAAACCCGAACACGCCATAAAAATCAAGCCGTATAAGAGAACCTCTTAACGAAACTCATCAGTTTTAAACCTTTCAAAAATAGGTTTTTTATTTATCATATTGAAAAGGAGTTATGGAATTCTGATTCAAACAAAAGAAACCGCATGAAAATATCAAATTAGAACAGGTCAATTCAAATGATATGATTTGTACTTTAACGCACAGACGCCGTTAATTCTTTAATTTTGCATGCGCTTTTCTCAAAATCGTGTTTTGATATTTGGGAGTACTGTATGAAAATAGTTTGCAGACAAATAATTTCTTTTGAACAGATTAATTGATTCGGTTCTATTTAGAATATTTTCATGGGATTTGTTTTGTTCATTCAGGCTTATTATCACTTATATTTAGTATGAAAAAAATGCTTTTTTGAAGATTTAAAACCGATGGCGGTAAAATCCCTTAAGTGACAGTTGAATTAGTATGCAAAAACTAATTATAGTGGCCTGCGCGATTCCCCAAAAGGAGTTTTTATTATAAATACACTTGACATTTGTAATTTTTCTGTTCTCGTTTTTTCCCATCCTGGAAGTCACTGCTATGTACTATAGTCGTGACTATAGTAGTTCTATAGAGTACAAATTGGTACATGTCAATTTTAATTTTATAATTTGTACTTTAGCACAGACTACAATAATTCTATTATTTTCCATACGCTTTTCTCAAAATCGTGTTTTGCTGTTTGAGCGTACCGTATAAAAATCGTTTGCAGACAAATCATTTATTTTCAACAGATATGTATAATATTCAGGTGTTTTACGTTAAAAAATACATTATAATCCTAACAAATAAAATTTACGACATTTAATATGTATATATATATATATAGTACATGAGAGTAGCAAAAAACACAGTTTTGAGGAAATCGCATGCAAATTTAAAATTCAATTGTCTGTGTTTAGTCTGTGTTTAAGTGCACATTATCAATCTCAAATTGATTCGGTATTAATTAGAATATTTTCAAGCTGTTTCTTTTGTCCAATTCAGAATAATTCAGAATATTTTTTTTTAGTATGAAAAATAAAAAATCGATTTTTTGAAGATTTAAAAGCGATGGCTCCCCTAAAGTGACAAATAAATTAGTATAAAAAAGTTAATTCAAGCGGCGTGCTCAATCCCCAGATTCACTTCTAAATTTTTTTTTATTATAGGTACATTCGGCATTTGGAAACGTACATTGTCAATCTTGTGACCATTAGAGAAAATTTTCATAATTACATCCAATTATTTTATTTCAAAATATAATTAGAATAAAATTGATATAACAAGTTAAATACAATAGTATTCCACTCACATAAAATATATATAATTTGTAGCAAAAAGCATTTCATTTGTCTATATAATAAATCAAAATTTTCTTACTCTTGTGACCTATGTTTTATGTGAGTTGAACAGAAGGGTATTTAACTAGTTATATCAATTTTCATCCTAATAATAAAATAATTGGAAGTATTTCTGAAAATTTGCTCTGATGATTCACAAGAGTAGTGATCTGGCTTACCCATTTGTAATTTTATTTTTATCTTTTTTTATTATTATTATGGAAGTCACTACGGTTCTTTAGACTACATATTAGGGATCGTTCAAAAGACATGATGAACTCATTAAATGAGCTTTTGCTTCAATCCAATTACTAGGCTTACCAAATAGCGCATAGGCTAGCCTATATCAAGTTGTTCCACAAATTTACTTCGGTGCATAAAAAACACGTTCATAGAAGTTTTTTACCTGATACTATAAAGCATTCTTCATAAAAATGGTATTATGCGTTATTCGAGACTAAAAAGGGAGGGTAAAACAAAATTAACCCACTTTCATTAAAATATTGAAAAAGCTTATGTGGTACAATGTCAAAAAACTTCTTAAAGCACCATACAAATAAGGTATGATTTAATCCGCTTGGCAGGATTTACCGCCATCGTATATTTTCAGGATTCGTACCGCTATTTGCCTTTATTCATGACTTAAATTTGCAATTAAATAAGGCAAAGATTACTATTTGAAAATGGTGCTATTCAAAAGTTAAAGCTGTACCTGTTATTTATACCTACGTCAGATACATAGAATATATAATCAATAGCAATTCATTTTTCAATATGTTTGAACCGTGTGTAAACCTATGTTGCGTTGCACTCAGTTTTTGTTTTAGCATAAGGTTTAATTACTAAAATTGGTCCTATAAAATTTGTGTGCTATGAAATTCCACCACATGTGAGTATGCTGTTTACCAGTGGAGAGTTTTCTTGTCAGGCAAAAAACATCAACAGTCTATGCTAATATAATAAACAGAGATCTTATGACGGATTGACTGGCTGACTCATCAACGCAGAGCTGAAACGATTAAAGTCAGGATCACAAAATTTGGACAGCAGGTTGATGTTATGTCCTAGGTAAGCAATAACAAAGGATTTTTGAAAATTCAGAACTTAAGGGGGTTAAATGGGGGGACGAATGTTTTAGCCCATTTCTCCACATCTCAGCAGTACTTTCAGGTAGGAGCGTAAAATTCCGCATAACGAGTCTGCTAAAAGAATAGTTAAACACGTATTTTAGAAATTTTAGAAATTCAACCACTAAGAGGTTACAAAGAGGGGGGGGGAGTTTTAGATCATTTCTCTATATCTTAGCATACTTTCAGGTAGGAGCATAAAATTCAGCATAACAAATCTATTAAAAAAATAGTTAAACACGTATATTTTAGCGATTTTAGAAATTCAACGACTTAGGGGGGTTAAATAGGGGGTCTAATGTTTTAGGGTATTTAACCATATCTCAGCAGCAGTTTTAGGTAGGAGCTTGAAATTCAGCATAAAAAATCCACTAAAAAATAGTTAAACGCGTATTTCAGCAGTTTTAGAAAACAACCAGCAAGTGTAAAAAGGGGTGGACGGAAATTTTAGGTCATTTCGTCATATCTCCGTAGCAGTTTAAGGTACGAGCGTAAAATACAGCATAACAAATTTACCCAAAAAATAGTTAAACACGTATTTCAGCAATTTTAAAAATTTAACCACTAAGGGAATTAAATGGGGCGGGTTCGAAAGTTTTAAGATCTTTCGCCATATCTCAGCTGCAGTTTTAGGCAGGAGCACAATAGATATACTATATGAGAACGTGAGTTTCAAAATTTGCCTTATCTAAAATTTAAAAAATTGAGTTTTCCTACCAATCTATTCTATTGGTAAACTTTCACAGAAAAAACACTATAATCTATAAAAAAAAAATATTTTTATTCTTTATTTTTGGGTTCTTAAAGTATTGGTTTGGTTTCAAACTCGCCTTATCCACTTGGGATGGGGGAATTGGCAACAAAACTAGCTTTATCCCAGCGCATGCGTAGACCAACGGACGACTAGCTTATCAGCTATTATCACAGCAATTTTCCTTCATTTCTCTGCGACCTGTTCCTATTTTCGTTTAAAGTTTTTACCTGTTCTATTCATACAAACTAATTAAATAGGTTTTACAACATGTCTTATGTATAAGGGACAGTGAATAATCTCTTGTATTTTGTAGGGGAAGGGGGAAGAAGGGAAAAAGAAATACGAACACATGGGCTAGTAAAGAATACACGCAAAAGAAGATAAAAATGTAAGTTCAAAATGGAGAATCACTTTCTATATTTCTTACCGCCATAAGGTTTAATTTTTATTCTCAGATATTTAAATTTAAAAGATTTAATTTTTATTCTCAGGAATAAAACTAGGGCATTTCCGGTCCTCTCAAAGTGCACTCACCAGAAAGAGAACCTCGAATATTCAACTCTCTCAATGCAAGATGTATGACGCTTACACCAAGCTTTTCCTTTTCAAGCAAAGACAAAACTGCATAAGATAACTTTATTTTGAAGTTCACATCTCAAATATCTCCTTCAAGAAAACGTTCATGTTTCTTTCCTTCCATGAAACATCCCGAAATTAAAAATTTCACCTTGATTTTTTTTTAAGTGCATCTCAGTGCGTTTTCAAAGTCATTGCCATAAGGTACTATATAAAGACTAAGAACCATGGCCGTCTTCAAATTTGTGGAATTGTATTTCGGAAGTTTCTTGGAATATCAAAATTCCGAGTGTAAAAGTTGTGCTAGAGGCATCTAAATACTGGACTTCCTTTTTAAAAAGAAGGGGGAGGGAGTCCCCGTGAAGCAAGATAAATTTAAGGATGTCCACGTATTGTTAAAAAATCATTTTGATAAAAACTGGTCAGAAATCGAGGTGCTTACTTTCTATAAAAAATATTATTTCTAAGGAACCAGAACATAAGGAAATGGTCGAGGAGGATCACGATGATATTCCAGAAGAAAAACTCAATGAGTTAATTGTTTAATTTAGTTTTAGATATTCTGTAAGTGCATTATATATATATATATATATATATATATATATATATATAATATTATATGTTATATGTTATATAGATTATATTATATCAGATTAAAAAACAAATTATTTTAATCGTAAGCTAGTTATAAGTTTTATTTAATTGTTGATAAGTTCGCTTTTTTTTATAATAAAACGTAATACTTAATTTTAATCATACTTATTGCTGTCATAAGGATTATTTTTTAATACAAAATATTATCATTCGATGACCAAAGATAGAAACTTAATTTCTTTCAGCAAATATGATAAACGATGTTTTTTTTTTTTTTTTTTTTTTTTTTTTTTTTTAAGAAATTGATATAAAAACTTCCTTATTCATAGGTTGGCAACAAAACTCTTCTTATCCGAAACTTCTTAAAATTAATTAATTAAATGAATTAAAGTAGATTTTCCAACCTAACACAATGATATCACAGAGCAACTAGCTATAAGTATACAAAAAATTGGAGGTATTCGGTGCACGGTGTTACAGTTACAGGTTTTTCGCGATTTCCCAAAATTTGATTTTTTGGATAACGCGAGTTTTGAAACTCACGTCCTCATATAAACTATAATATAGTTTATATATAACTGTTACAGTGACTGCAACTGTATGTAAGTTATTATAGTTTATATACAATCAGTACAGCGTTTTCTTAAGAGAAATATCATATGAGGTATGAATTTCTTTATGCAAGGTTATTTTATATTAAAAAAAAAATCTCCTTCATATTAAAATTTAATCATTTTGGCTGTAAAAAATTACATCTTTGATTATTTCATTATTAATAATTCAAATAAAATAATTTTGTACAACTTTTTAATAGCATA
Source organism: Maratus speciosus (assembly GCA_963932465.1). Lineage (NCBI taxonomy): Eukaryota > Metazoa > Arthropoda > Arachnida > Araneae > Salticidae > Maratus > Maratus speciosus. The sequence goes on along the minus strand of OZ010796.1, from coordinate 301,405,314 downwards.
AAGTTCACCAGTATTAAGTGCAAAGATATCGTATATAAAAAAATGTAATTTTACAATAAATAGTTTTAAAATATTTTACCAATTATTTAAATAGTTTAAACTATTTTGTATACATTTCCTTTTACATAATTGTTCTCTTACCCCCTGCATTCTAATGTAAAATGTAGTTACCAGTTTGAAAAAAGGACGCATTTAATTGGTTTTTATATTCCGAGGCAATATATAACAGTTTTAAAATGAATAAAATTAATTTTCTAAAGCTATCCCCCCCCCCCCCCCACATCATCTTTTATTCCACCCATTTACAGTCGGGGATGAAACTGGAAAAATTTCCCTTGAAATGTTTTTCTTTTCTTACCGCACAGCAGATGATTTTTTTTTTTTTTTTTTTTTTTTTTTTTTTAAACCAGCTGCACAGCAGACGAAAAAAAAAATCTTACTAAAGAATGAGATTGGAAAGGATGAAATTGGAAAGCTACTTAAATACACATTTCCGGTTACTTAAATACATACTTCCGGTTTGAGAACTGAAACAAAATCAACCATATTACACTTCTAATGATCGTACAAAGAAAACAAAAACTGTTTTGGATAGCAAAGTGCACAGTCTTTCAAATAAAATAATAAATGCAATTGTGATATTTGCCCAAAATTACGGATTTAAGTGTAGTGGAATAATTTAAATCTGTTCTCAAAATAAACCCACGACGATTACCCCTTTACCTGAGGGCGAGGGGAACTCGAACGCAAAGATCCAACTAAGCCAAAGGCCGATATACAGTAGCGCGCAAAAGTATTTTGACAACCTTATATTCTCTCTTATTTTATTTAATGTAAAAATATAAAAGAAAATACATTCCCTATAATTGAGAACACTATGACTGCGCAGTTATTCAAATGTATCAAGTTTCAACTTGTTCGTTTACATTCGGCACCACAGAAGAAATATGACTCCTCGTTAGCTCAAAAGTATTTTGACAATTAATTTGCGTTTAATTGTTGAAGGCGTCAGTGGCGCTATAGCTTCAATTAGTGTTTATATTGACTTATTGTGATTATTTTTAAATGCCGAAGCGTAAAGAATATTCCAGTGATTCTAGAAAAGTCGTTGTAAATGCACTTAAGAAAGGTAGGTTGCAAGCTGAATTTGCTCGTTCATTTAACGTGTTTCGGTCACTTGTTATTACATCGAATAAAGTTTTAAATAAACAGAAATACATCGAAAATAAGCCTCAAAGTGGCCATCCGAAAAAAAAAACAATTTGCCATGTTTAGTGTATTATAAAAATGATATCTAAAATTGATTGTCGTAGGTCCGCTGTAATAATAAAAAATTAATTGAAAGCAAATTCTGGCATAGGCATACACGTTTCAACTGTCAATTGGCGCCTCAACCTCTATTGTTTAAATGGCAGAAGACCAGCAAAAAAGCGTTGGTTATATTTGCAAAACGACATAAATCGTGGAGAAGTGTAGAATGGTTTAATGTTTTGTGGAGTGATGAAAGGAAGTTTCATTTAGGTTCATCTGATGGAATCAAATACATTCGACTTAATAAAAACAAAAGATATGAAGTTCGATACCAAATACCCACCGTCAAGCATGAAGGCGGCAAGGTGATGACTTGGAGTTGTTTTTCACACAGCGGAGTTGGACCCTTAGTTCGAATGGACGGGAATATGGATCGGTTCACGTATGCTGATACATTAAAGACTCATATGTTACCGTACGCTAAACAAAACATGCCTCCTCGGTGGTATTTTTAGCGAGATAATAACTAGAAGCACAAATCCAAGTACGTAAGTGATTTTATGAAACGCAGAAAAGTCACGGTTATAGAGTGGCAAAGCAAAAGTCCGGATTTGAACCCCATAGAGCATCTGTGGGAGGAGTTAGGTCGTACAGTAAGATGCCGAAATTATTCAAATAAGACAGCTGTTTGAGTTGCATTTGCAAATCTCTTAAAAATGAGTGGGATCGAAATCCTTTAGATCGAATACAAGAATTAGTCGTCACAATGTCCACACGTTGTGAGGCTGTCATAAGGGCCAGAAGATATGCTATTAAATATTGACTCATTAATATATTATATTTGATAATTATTGTGTTAAAATCAATTTTTCATTTTTATATCAAAATACTTTTGATTTCTCATTTTTCTGTTTTTTCTTGGATTTTACTTTACTTTCTATCAAATGACAGTTAATTTACCAAAATTCTGTAAAACATTGCATACAATAAAATAAAATAAATAATTGATTTTTGTATTTTATTATTGTTTTTAATTAAGTCAATTATTGTCTTTGTCAAAATACTTTTGAGCGCTACTGTATTTATCTTTTTCAAACTTAATATTTAAAGAAGTCGGAAATTGTACGTCAAACGTGCAAATGAGGTACGTTTGTACTATAACTAGTTTTATAAATATTCAGATCTTGGTGCAATAGCTGTTGCACTTTTATGCAAAAATGCATGAATACAAAATTTATTACTATTATATATATATTAAATTCAGTAATGCGGAAATAATATGACTCCATCTTAAATAGGACGTAATCACCATGGCAACCTAGAATCATTACCTATCATCGGATATCACTGAATTAATTACGTATGAAGGATTTAATAGAATGAAGAAAACTTTTATTAATATATTTTTAAGTTTTGATTTCATTTTAATAAAATTTGAAATAACTCGACAAAACTCTGCAACGATTATATACACTGGTGATAAAAAACTTAAGGACCAGGAAGAAATACACGTAAATGAGAATCTACGTGAGATTGTGGGTCAAGAAGCAAACAATAGTATTAACAGAATGTTACACAGGATTTAATATAAAAATTTTGTTAAAAGGATGTATACAGGGTATTATCAGAGGTTCTTTTTCTGAAACGTGAATATTGTCCGAAAACATGACTGTACAAAGAACGCAAAATAATCTCAATTAACAATCGTCAGTGCCATATCAATAAGGGATGTTTCCACCGTGTAAAGGGAGACAACTTTCAACACGGCGTGGCATACTCAGAACAACATGATTCAGTAGCTGTTGAGGCAAGTTGCCCCATTCCTCCTTCACTGCACGGATGAGGGTTTCCTTGTTTGTGGGAGGAAATTTTTGAGCAACAATACCTCTCCCCAAGGTATCCCATACATTTTCAATGGGATTCAGGCCAGGGGAACGCGCTGGCAAGTCTATGCGATGGATATCTTCGGCCTCAAAACAATCTTATACAGATTGCGTGAGATGACAAGGTGCGTAATCGTCCATAAAACGAAACTTTTCGCCAACAGCACCTCGAAAAAGTCGAACATGTGGAAGCAGGACGTCTTCAATGTACCGTCTATCGGTCATGGACCCTTGGTCAAGCACATAGAGATCGGTACGGCCATTGAAAATGATGCCTGCACTGTAAAAAAAAATTCCGCAACGTTCCTGGGAAAAAATGGGCAGCTGAGTTGCCCATTATTTCCCAGAAACATTTCTTGAAAATGACTGGAACTTTACTGTATATGTTGAAAACTTTCTACAGAAATGCCAGTAAGTTTCCTGCGAAATACCAGGAATATTTCTGTTGACAGCAAAACATTACTGACATTTCACAGCATGCGGGATCCACAGACGATTTTTACATTTCCAGTTGACAATTTTCGCTTTATTATCATTATTTGTTAGAATGAAAAAATATTTTGAAATTGACATCAAAATTATTATTTATAATTTACACGAAAAAATAAATTTTCAGTTAAAATTCAATAAAGTAAATATATATATGATACATTGTTTCTGAACGTTGCTTAAAATATAAAAATATATAAATGTAAATAATAATTAGAAAAAAAATCTAGACATAAAATATTTTGAATTTTCGTTAGTAATTATGTTAGTTTACAAGTTAGATAAAATGCATATAAATTTTCATGAAAAAAAAAAAAACTAAACGTAATTGTATATTTTTTCCGAAAATAAAAAAAAAAATTCAAATTTGCAGCAATTCAAAGTGTCAAATATATATCAAATTTAAATCAAATTGTAATAAAGTGTTAAAATATAAAATTAATTAAAAAAGAAAAAAAGAGTCCAGAGGCAGCATCGAACTCGGGCCGTACGGGTGGCGTGCGAGCTTTCTGCGTCCACACCACGAAAGACACGTTGAGAGCTGCAAACTAATGGGTATTTGAAACGTATGCTAAACCTCGGCATCTAATTTCTGAAGATCTAAGTCCCATTTGAAGAAATCCTTTCACAAGAATAATTAGAGATAAGAACTCTAAAACATACTTTAAATTAATCAAAATCGGTAAGAATCATGTTTGATGGTCCCCTGGTTAATGGAGATCCAAATAATAGGTGTATTTTTTTTACACGGTCTGCTCCTTAAAAATTCCACAGACAAGTACTAGAGATAATCTCTTAGCGATGTCACGGAGGTATTGTATTTTCATCTGAATTGTCTTGACAATAGGGACGTAAAGGATTATGTCGTCTATTGATTTATTTGCATTCCATATTGATTTTTTTACATTCATTTAAGGAATTCTTTTTCGACACTCGCGCGCGAGCAACGGATTATAGCAAAAAAATAATAAATGGCGGCCGCAGCGTTTTGCTGTTTCCAACTTTTATTCAGGAACGTTTCAGATAAGAAAACCAGAATTTCACAGGAAAGAGCTAAATTATTCTGAAAACCTGAGAAAAGGCGAAACGTTCCTGGATTTTACATGGAACGTTACCAGTTTTTTTACAGTGTGCCCACAACATGATAGAGGTAAAGGTCCAAATACCGGCTAGGGTCCAAATACCGGCTACTAGGTGTTCTGAGAAATGAGCGCAACGCAGCCTAGCGGTGATAGGCAGAGTTTGTAAGTTTAATTGAGAGAAGAAAGTTACAAAAAGCACGTCGCTGAAGTCTGTGTCATTTACAAATAGTAAATGCAAAAGTGTCGAATCTACGTAATCTGGTACAGCAAAAGTTTTTCAGATATGTGTTTCTCATTTTTTTAAAAAATATACTGATCGTATATTGGCTTGAATTGTTGATTAAGTTATTTTCTAGATATATTTAGCTCTCAATTGCCACGCGCATAGTATTGGTATTTTATTATATGAATGAGTAATACCGGTTTTAACTTAAACATAGCAGTGGTCCGAATACCGGATACCTAGTGTGGTCTAAATACCGGCTAGCCGGTATTTGGACCTCTCTCGGTTGCTCTGCTTGAAGGAGAAAAAAATAAATTAATTTAAATAGTTCCATAATTAATAAATTAATTTAAATGGTTCAGAAATAGTCCGCGTCCCATTTCACAATATGAAAAAAGCAACCATGGACGTAATTCTTCAGGACCGACACTGGTTACCGGATCACTTTCCAAAAAAGAGCTGTTGGACACTACAAAATTGCCTGTAATAAATGTGAAGAGAAAGAAAAAAAATGACGGAGTAAACTAGGCGAAAGAGGCAGAAATTTGATTTTAACCCTCTCGCTGCGCAACACGAGATTTCCTTGGGCATCGTAAAAGTAGTAAAATTTGAGCAACCCGAGATTTCCTCGGGGATGCATTTTTCCCGTCTAATTAACCCTCCTTGATTATTCTCACCAGTTATTTTTTTATTGTAAATTATGCCTTATTTAATCGGATCATTTTCCCGGTTAAATTAAACAAAAACTTTTGTTTTGAAAAACCGGTGACAAAAGAATAAAAATTCTTAAAAGACGCTCGTCGCGAAGGGGTTAAATACGCAATTTTTGAAGCTATTTTGATAAAACAATTACGCAGCGAAAGGGCTAAAAAAGTGAAAAAGGAAAATATCCAACAGAGGAAGATGATAAATTTGTGTGTTCTGCATGGGTGCTTTATCTGTGGACAAGTATGGGGGAGGGGATTCTGGGTTCTTTGTTAAGAATGCGATATGTGGGTTGATAGAGACTATACCGACGCAGAGAGTGATATTATGCTTTTGATTTTTTCAGATAAAATAATTCTCATTTCAATCAGCAAGCTTTTTTTAGTTTTGTTTTACACGTTAAAAAACAAAATTAGAAACATAATGGGTTTAGGACTGTGAGAGATAGTCGTAAAGAATTTTAGAAAATTGAAAAAAATACTTGTTTATTAAAAATTGCGTATTTTTTCTGTGCATAAGAAATGTTATTAATCAATACAATTTATTAAAATAATATTCTTATTGCTTAATAATTGTCATTATATCTATTTGGTGTGATCTTTTGGAAAAAACCTTAGGTAGCGGGTATTTAGACACCATTTAAAAAACTCAAAATTTGAAGACTTCCAAATTTTGCTTCTTATAAACAGAAAACGCCTTTTAAACTGATTTTTTTTTCTCTAAACAGGTGTAAGACGTGTCAAGGTACCCTGCTGTTACTTTTTATTTTATTAATTTTGAAAATTCTATGATCAAGATTGAAAACAAAAGTGGTAGCCGGTATTTGGACCCTTTCCTCTACTTGAACGCATTTTTTCCTTTAAAAAAAAAAAAAAAAAAAAAAAAAAAAAAACTGGTGGAAGAAATTAATTCTAGCATCGGAAATTTTGCACAGAGAAGGACAGGAGATCCAACCAACAGCTGTAATATAGCAGTTTTCGATTTATTGCGAGATTTTGCCACAATAAATTTCTGGAATATTTTCGATGAGTATCCACTGTCTATGAGTATCCTTTCGATGAGTTTCCAGTTTCTACTATAACACGGCTCTACGAAACACCTGCATGCATTGTATTAAAATTTCTTCACAGTATAGACATCAACACCCAACCACCTTTGAGTATTTGCACAATAGATTTCCTGCATCTCATTCGATAGTGTTGTTCATAACGATCGATTATCTACACTAGGGATAGGTCCGAGAGTGGGTTCCTACAGTAGAAGTGTTTCTAAGGGAACCTAACCCGTATTTACCCAAGGTTAGAAGAAAACCACGGAAAACTCCGAATGATAAGGCCGACTAGCGCGATTTAGGTTCGAACCCAACACCTCCCGTCAAATAGATTTGAGAGCAGAACATCTCGGCCACTAGAGGGGAGCATTTCATTTGAAAAGTATCTGGTATCTAAATTATTTCTATCATAATCCGACTGTAAGAAGCACTCGCGTACAATATGTTAAAATAGCTCATAATATTGATAACAGTTTGTGCATGTAAATGTACAGTGTCTTGGGTATTTTTTACAGATATATACATGGAAAGTCCACGATTACATAACAGTTTCTACGTTTTTTAACAAGATATCGGTTTTCAGTTCGCTGTAAATTTACAGCAGACTTAAAATATATGATTACCAATAGATTACTTGTTATATCGCAGAAAAACTTTAGCAGCAAAGAAAAATAAATAATTGAATACAGTTAAGGGGTCAAACGTACCCTAATTTCTGGGATATATTTCAAGTTTAGAGGGCCAGTCTCAGCTTTTTGATTTAAATAACATACTGAGTTCTGAAAAGTTGATCAAGTTTTGAAGTTTAAAAAAATGTGTAAATTTTAAAAAGTTATAAATTTAATAATTTTGAAAGCTATGAAGCTGAAACAGTTTGAAATTTGGTCACTTCAAAATTTAGGTTAAGTTTTTTTGGCGAGTTCTAAAACCAATAGGGTCCATAATTGACTAATGTAATAAAAAGCTACTTCGCAAGACCGCTTACTGATTTATTGTAAGACTCATTCTTGCAAGTACATATATACATAGTGTCCCTGTCCCCCTCAACGGTGTCCAATGGCTAATTTCTAAACCGTTAGTCATAGACATATAGTTCCAATCACAAAAATGCTTTAAAAGAGATAAAAATTATTCTAAGAGTAACTTTGTCCAATAGAAACATTTCTTAAAAAGTTACGGAATTTAAATTTTATACGTTCCCTCAGTCCTATAAGTTACATTTAGTAAGAATTTCCTGTTACACTAACAAGTAAGACAAAAAAAAGTCCCATTCATCTAACACTAAAATTGACCAAATATGAAACGTTGACCAATTTTCTGCATCTGAACACAGATGCGTTGGGCCATGTTCCGAGGGATCGTACGCAAAGTGCTTAAAGTATTAGAAGGATTCATTTCGCGTGTACATTTCTGCATTGCAGCCGAAGTGAGTCAGTTAGAGCAAGTTTTAAGATAACTTTAATTTTTATTAATTAAAGTTTTAAAGCTAAGACTAGATAACCTAATAACATTTTAAAATGTGTATAATTTTATAAAGAATTACGACTGTTGCTTTTCATCATTTCATTTAACAAAAATTCTGTTATTTTAGGAAGCTTTCATTACAAAAAGCTACCTATTGCAGCCGTTCGGAGGAAAGCGATTTCAAAAAATTTTGGTATATTTTCATCGATCATGACCCCCAGACCCCGAAACCACCCTCCGTTCAAAAGTTGATATATATATATATATATATCCATATATATATATATATATATATATCTGACTTTTGTCATACTGTAACTCTCGAATTTATGAACCGATTTGGATGTAATTCGGTATGTACATAGTACATACCAATGTCTCGACCGAGTTCGTTGGCCAGCTTCATCCACCATTTTGTTTCAAAATGGCGGCCATTTAAAATTTTCTTAAAAAACTTAAATTTGAAATGTGGTACCAAAGAATTGAAAATGGGAAAATATTTTTTTCTTATGTATTTGACCTTTATACAAAGATTCCGGAGCAGTTTTTGTTTCGTCTATATCTTAAAAAATGGCTGAGTTATAGCGTTTTGAATTTCTAGCGTGGCTGACATTTTGAAACGTCCTGAATTTTGTCACGCGATAAAAGGCGTATTTATGAAGCGATTTAGATGTAACTTCATTTGTGCATAGTACATACCAATGTCTCGACCGAGTTCGTTGGCCAGCTTCATCCGCCATCTTGTTTACAAATGGCAGCCATTTAAATTTTTAAGAAAATTTTAAATTTGAAATGTGGTACCAAAAAATTGAAAATTGAAAAAATATTTTTTTTATGTATTTGACCTTGTTACAAAGATTCGGGAGCAGTTTTTGTTTCGTCTATATCTCAAAAAATGGCTGAGTTATAGCATTTTGAATTTCTAGCGTGGCTGACATTTTGAAACGTCCTGATATTTGTCACGTGATAACAGGCGTATTTATGAACCGATTTGGATGTACTTTGGTGTGTACATAGTACATACAAATATCTCGACCGAGTTCGTTGGCCAGCTTCATCCGCCATCTTGTTTCAAAATGGCGGCCATTTAAAAAAAATTTTAAAATTTAAAATTTAAAATGAGATACCAAAATATTAGAAAATGAAAAATATTTTTTTTGTATGTGTTTGACCTTAATACAAAGATCGCGGAACAGTTTTTGTTTCGTCTATATCTAAAAAAATGGCTGAGTTATAGCGTTTTGAATTTCTATTGTGGCTGACATTTTAAAACGACCTGATTTTTGTCACGCGATAACAAGCGTATTTATGAACCGATTTGGATGTTACTTGGTTTGTACATAGTACATACCAATGTCTCGACCGAGTTCGTTGGCCAGCTTTATTCGCCATCTTGTTTCAAAAGGGTTGCCATTTAAAAAAAATTAAATTTAAAATTTAAAATGAGGTATTAAAAAATTGGAAAATGAAAAAGATTTTTTTATGTGTTTGGCCTTGATACAAAGATTCCGGAGCAGATTTTGTTTCTGAAAATTTGTTCTTTTGTTGATATCTTAAAAAATGGTTGATTTATAGCACTTTGAATTTCTAGCATGGCTAACATTTTGAAACGATCTTGTATTTGTCACGCGATAACACACGTATTCGCCTATTTCGATGTAAGAAAGCATGCGGATAGTATACATCAACACCTCGACCAAGTTCGCTGGCCAGATTCATCAGCCATCTTGTTTCAAAATGGCGGCCATTAAATTAAAATATATATATATATTTAAAGTGAGGTGCAAAAAAATTAGAAATTGAAAAAGGTTTCTTTCTTAAGTATTTGATCTTGATATATAAGGATTCAGGAGCATTTTTTGTTTGTCTTTACCTTAAAAAATGGCTCAGATATAGCAGTTTCAATTTCTATTGTGGGTGACATTTTGAAAAATCTGATTTTTTGCATGCGACAGCACTCCTATATATTAACCGATTCCAATGTGAGTGAGCATGTGCACAGCAATTACTAAGGTCTCGACCAAGTTCACTGCTTAGCCTCATCCACCATGTTGTCTTAAAATGACAGGCACTTTAAGAAATTGTCGAATTTGGCAGCCAAATATAAGTTACTTTAAAGAAAAGCAGCTTGGATAAAGCTGACTAATTTCGCGAAATTCTCATTCATTATATTGATAAAAATTAGTATTGAATCTCCTATATTCGGTTTCCACTAAATTGAGCTTCGTGTGTTTGCATGATATAAGTTGGCTTTTTTTAAATAAGGATTATGAAAGCTACCTCTTCCTCCCGGCACTGGCCGGAAGGACTTTTTTAATTTATATTTTTAGTACAAGTTGTATATTTTTCTTTAACATGCCAGAGTGAAAATAGATTTCAAATATATATTAAGTTAATTTTACTCTCAACTATTATTTATATTCCTGGTAAATTTGTGAATGAAAAGGGTTCTGAATGAGAGGAAATTCCTTTCTCTCAGTAAAAAAGATGCTTCAACTTTAAGGAGACAAGGGAGCTTCAAACTCTTTTTTATTTATTTTTTTTCACTTTAAATACTATTCAAGGCCGCACTATATGCATTATGGCATATATTTATCAAGCAAGGAATAAAATTAAAAAAAAAAAATTGGAGAAAAATAAGCATTTTCTCGAATATTTTAAGCGTTATGAAGAACTTTTCAAAATGCCCCCTGCGCATTCCATATCAATTAAAATCCCCAATATTTTTTATGTCTGTTTTATATATAAAAATTAAATTGTGCATCGACTTTTATATATTTGAATATAAAGGTATAAATATTTTCTAAATTTTATGAAATTTTCAGTATTTTTGTATCATATTTCTGCACTTAACTACCTTTAACTTTTCCAGTTATATTTAGTTTAAACGGAAAAAAAGATGCACAGTTTTATGACATAGATAATGACAAACAGCTATAAAAAATATTGGGGATTTTAATTGATATGGAATGCGCATGGAACATTTAGAAAAGTTCTTCATAACGCTTATAATATTCAAGAAAATTCCTTATTTTTCTCAAAAAAAATTAATTTCTTGCGTGATAAATATATGCCATAATACATATAGTGTGGCTCTTGATTAATATTTAAAGGGGAAAAAAAAAGAGTTTGAAGATCCCTTGTTCCCTTAAACAGCTATTACCCATTCAGTTTTAATCGTAGAAGAATGGGATTTTTTTTTTGTCCTACTTATTATTGTAATAGGATATTTTTACTAAATATAACTTATAGGACCGGGGGACCGCAAGAAAATTTAAATTTCGTAATTTTTAAAGAAATTTTTAATTGACCAAAATCTCTTTAAAAATACTTCTTTACCTCATTTAAAACATTTTTGAGATTGGAACTATATGTCTGTCCCTCACGGTTTAGGAATTATCCATTGGACACCTTTGATAGTGTGACCTTTGACACCTTTCACCCTGTATATGATATACGAGCTAGCCATAATTAAACTGGTAGTACTCAACGTGTTCTATAGCGAGATCTAATTGTGAGAATACCATATTTTTAACGGTTGATTAAACAAAACGGGGTACGAAGGTTTCCGCTAAAAAAAATAGTTCAAAAAGTCACCGCTACGGGTATATGGCACTGGGTGTTTTTCACGGAATCATTCGTCTCCAGTCTTGTGAAACCTTCCTACAAAATTTAGTTCCATTCTCGCAATTAGATCGCGCTACAGAACACGATGAGTAATATCAGTTTAATTGTATATATATATATATATATATATTATATAATTAAACAATTTAAACACAGGAAAATTTACCAAATTTGATGTGATAACTAGCTATAGAAAAAAGATACATATATATATATATATATTGAAATTCAGCATTTTCATAAACATCAATTTAAAAATGCGACAATTGAAATCCTACAAATTCTAAAAATTAAATCAGAACGTCATTATATGGAGTCATCATATATGAAATATTATAACACCATTTATCCATATGGACTTAATATTGAAATATTTAATAGACCTGTTAAAGTGTTTTCATCTATAAATAATGCTATTGATTATTCTCCAATTTGTCTTACTCTAAGTCATAATTTAAATCGTAAAACAACGTGAAAAAAGCGAGGAAAGTGTTCTTTAGCAGATGTAGTTTTCAAAAAATATATCACTAAGCAAATAAATGATCTTGAAAGTAACTATATAAAGCATTATAACTGATTATTAATTCGAAAATACACATTTGCTATTAAAATGAAACAGATTGTATAACATTTAAATCTATTTCTCAGTAAATCTTTCTCTAAACATTTCTCTGATTTTATTTTTATCTCATTATGACTCGAGTTAATCTTTTCAACATTAATTTACAAATAATAATAATAATAATAATAATAATAAAACCATAAAATTCAAAACACGAATACTCAAATGATAGTAACTTTTTCAAATCAAATATTTAATAAAATTAATATTAATTCTATAATTAATGATAAAAACTTTATTTTCCTATTAGTAATCTTCAAATATCAAAAACCTTTAAATATCCGAATACAATCGGTAGAAAGATTTATACTATAATATATTTTCAAAAAATACATCTGCAGCAAGTACTTTTCCGTGTAAATGCAATGACCACGCTCTAAAAAAATACATAAATAATGATCATGGACATATAATCACTGGAAATCTTAATATTGTTAATGATTTTAAATTGAAAAAACTAATGGGTTATGGTACTAAATAGCCATCTAAATTTAACGTAAAATCTATTATAAAACAGTTTACATATGATATAGATATTTTTATTTATAAAATTTCAATCTAAAAAAAAAAACCTATTGAATATTTTAATCAATGGAAAATACTAGTTATTGAAAAATTAAATAAGGCTTTAAAATATTATATTTCCGATTTGTTACTATTAATACAAAGCAATTTTTCCAGCAAATTACTAAATTACAATAATAAAAAAAACTACGTTATTACATATGTACACAAATCTCCTAATAATTATGCAATCACATGTAAATCTTATTATCACAAACTTCTTACATCCTGTATTTCTTCTAATAAATCTTTTCAAAAAACTAATGAAAATGTAATAGTAAACTATCGTAAAATTTAAAGTTATTATAAAGTATTAAATATTATCTCTACTAACTTTAATTTCCTTATTTGGTTCTTATACCCAAATTTCATAAGAAACCAATTAAATTTAGGACTGTAACTATTGGATGCAATACATATAATAATATAGCCAATAAACTTTTATAAAAAATTCTCAATCAAATATATATACTGGCCAACCCCTGATAATACACATTGTATAAAAAATAGCCATCAACTGGTCAATATTATGAAAAATCTTAAATGTGTAAACAATATAACGACATATGATTTCAAATATATTTTTAATAATATAGATTTATTAGATCTACATAATATTATAAATGCATTATTTAAAAAGTATCATCATAAACTGGATTTACACTAGATTTTTACACTAGACTTTAACACTAGAACGCCCGGAAATTTTACTCAAGTTTCATAAAAATATTTGACACCAGAATTTTTATTTAAATTTATTTGACTGATTTATTTAACGTAAATATGCGTGGTTTAAATTTAACTTATTTTATGAAAGAATTTCTGGTTCCAGTTGACATTAAATCATGTGGTCGGAGTCGAATCGATTCCTTCTGGGCGTTCTAGAGTTAATATAGATATAGCTTATTTTAAATCCAGGGCTCGCAGAGTTCCTAAAATTTTCGTTCTTTGCTACCAGTATTTTAAATAAGAATTCTTCGTGGTGGTTTCCTTTAACATCTTTAATAGAATTATACAACAAAGATTATCGTTTTAATTTAGTGGTAGCAAAGTGCGAAAATTTTAGGAAAGCTGCGAGCCCTGTAAATCTTTAATAAATTTCGTTATGTATAATAATTATACTTTGCAAGATAACACATTATATTTACAGAGCGTCGGTATAAAACAAGGTAGATGTACATCCTGTTCATTATCAGACTTATATCACTATGAACGTACTTTTACTAATAGTAATCTACATTTATATCGTTATATTGATGACATAATTTTAATTGCCACTGATTAATCTAATACTTCTCAATTTCCAGTAGATTATCCTACTAATTTAGAATTAACGGAAACCTCCTATCTAACAATACAATTAACTTTTTAGATCTTAAAATTACAATAAAAGAAAACAAAACAATAACTGATCTATATGATAGACGTAAATAATTTAAATTCAAAGTTAATACATTTACTAATTGTAAATCTTGTCTTCATAATTCTGTACATTCTGTACATATAACCCGTAATCATTTATATAGAATAAAGTGTTTATGTTCTTCTCTTCTAATTAACAATAATATTAAAAAACTAATTTATGATGCATTAAATCATGGTTTTCCAAAAAAATTCATATATTCTTTAATATACAGGGTGATCTTTTTTAAAGTGACAGTGTTTGGAGCGCCCTGTAGCGCGATCTAATAGCCGAAATGGCACCAAACTTGGTATTTAGACTAATCAAGACATGGGAAAAAGGATTCCGTGAAAAAAAATTTAGTTTCAAAAATCGCCGCTAGGGCATTTTGTGGCGCTTTGCAATGTATAAAATGTGAGAAAAGAAAAACACTAACACATACAATCATACAGTTAAATTATTAATGTTTATTTACTACATTAACTTCCCCGGTGAGGAATTAGACCACCTTCAATGTGAGCACCGTTCTCAGAAATAACACCGTGCATTCTGTGCACAAAGTTCTCCACATCCGTACGTAACATATCACGAGGAATATTCTGCACTGTCTTTGTTATGTTGTCCTTTAGAATAGACAAATTTGATACTCCGCCAACATAAACTTGAGATTTCAAATAACCCCAGATCCAAAAATCGCATGGCGTGAGGTCACAGGAACGAGGCGGCCATGCAACTGGAAAACTCCGACTTATGACTCTATAATCAGTGAAGTTTTGGCGCAACAGCTGCTTTACTTTATTACTAATGTGTAGCGGAGCACCATCCTGCATAAAGATTGTCTGATGGAGACGGTTTCTTTGCTGAAGTTGTGGAATAACAAACGTTTGCAGCATTTCGTGGTACCTTTCTGCATTTATGGTGCACGTTTCGGGTCCTGTCGGAGTGATGGTCTCAAAAAAGAATGGCCCAATTACGAATTTGGCTGTGAAACCACACCAAACAGTGACTTTTGGGGAATTTCATGGGATTTCATGCACGGTGTGGGGCTGCTCAGAAGCCCAAATTCGGCTATTTTGTGTGTTTACGGACCCATTGAGATAAAAATGGCACTCATCTCCCCACAGAATGTGCCATGGGAAAGTATCATCAATTTCTACCCTGGCAAGAAACGACAGAGCGAATGTCATTCGCTTATCATAATCACTTGGTTTCAGTTCGTGCGAGCGGCTGATTTTGTAGGGGTAAAATCCAATAATGCGCCGCAAAACTCCCCATACCGTGGAATAATTCATGTCCAATTGTCGAGCTACACACCGGGCGCTGCTAGTACCAGCAATGGTTCCCTGCGATCCTTTGACAAATGCAGTTGCCACATCAGTTATTACATCTTCAATTACTTGTTTACGTCCTCTTCCAGCGCGAATGATTAGTGACCCCGTATCCTCGAACTTCTTAATCATTTTCTTAAGAGCATTCAGCGATAAAGGCCCCTTTCGTAATTTTTTTCTGGTTCGAAATTCCCGAAGAGCTGCGGATGCATTACATTGATTCATATAATATAGCTTCACCAGTAACGCACGTTCCGGTAACGTGAGAGGCATGTCCACTGGAGCTCGTTTACTTCAGCTGAGATTATTTGTCGTAGTAGGAGAGCTGTTGAACATTTTAGAGTAGGTATTTGAGGCACCATAAAAATTTGTGTAACACTTCTTTTGCAATGTCTGAATCCAAAATCGAATGTCTGGCTGAAAGATCGTGGCACTTAGCCCACCCGTGAATTTTTAAATTTCCAAAACTTTCGTTGCAAAAAAAAAAAAAAAAAAAAAAAAAAAAAATTCCTTGATTCATTTTGAAATTTTAATACCTTCAAATTTAGTATTTAATGAAATGAAAAATATAAAAGCCAGACACTTTAGTCGGCCCAAAAACTGTGCCAGACACGTGTCAAGTGCCATTTTATGACTACCCAAAAAAGTTATTTGAGGCACGTTGAGATTGAGTCAGAATAATATTTATGCTTAGAAAAAAATATTTGAAAATGACAGACATTTTTGTTGGCACTTTCTACTTGTCAGACAACATAGAATGTTAAACGCGAGTGCCAGTAAAGCTGGACTTGCGGTGCCTCGCAGAAGATTCATTTACTGACTTACCATACAAACAAAGCGTAGACCGCGTTGCATGTTAAGATGAATTTCAACTGGATGCGTGTGCAATTACAACAAATCTATCTGTGATAGGCTCCCGCAAGACCACGTGACTCATAGCAAGCATGTAGTTGTTCGAAAAATTTTGTAGTAGTAAAAAGATTCTCAATCGTAGTATACATATTTTTTTTAGAATTTTCATATATTTAACATTAAATGATAAAGATATGATGTATATCTATTGATACGCGATACAACAACAAATAAAATATTTTTTGTTTAACCTCTGTTTTCTTTAATTATTAATTTTATTTACTATAATAAAATATAGAAGGTTAAATAAAATTAATGAATACAAATATGAAATATCCTGATAAGATTTTTTATAATTAACTATTTATATGGGTATAAAAGCATGAATCTGAAAATGTACTTGAGAACTTTTGTGCAGCCCTGTATATTATCTATAGAATTTATACACACCAAGCAATACTTAAAAATATAGCTCAATTTAAAAAGGCGTCCGCAACTGAAAATGCACTTTCAGCAATTATTGCTTATAGGTTTTAATTGTTCAATTATTGTTCAATTTCTTCTGTAGTAAAATTATTTTGTGTGTCCCTGTAAATGAATGATAAATTTTATGCATGCCATATTATGCAATAAGTTCCGCAAAGTATACCTCAGTACTATATATAAATTTATGTATGTTTAAAATAGTGCAATATTATTAAATTACATCGGAAACGATTTTTCTCCATAGGCCGCTATGTAACGAAGTTTTTTGAGTGTCACTGTAAATGAACCATACATGCTACACACTTCATTTTCTATACCGAACATGCCATAATGTTACCCTTTAACATTTATGAATTTCGTGGCAATCGGACTATGTTTACTAGGGATAGAGCACCGAGGGACAGACAGACAGGCAAACCAAATTCACAAACACTTTTTAACTTTATTGGAAAGTGTTAAAAATTCTTATTAAACTTATATGCTTATTGAAAGCTTTTTATACATATGTATGTTTTAAAGTATCAGTAAAATTTAGCTACGGAATTTCAGTAGAAAGCCTTTAAAAAAATAAAATATTTTCGATTATTTTGCGCTAAAAGACGAATGCGCACGCGATTTGGCGGGCAAAACTTTTCCTCACCAAACGCAAATATTTTAATGCATCTGAAAATTGCTTGTTAAATGATTATTCGAATGTGCGGTACTTAATGAATTTAAACTTAGACAATGAAACATTTTGTAATTTTTTCTATAAGCTTATGTACTATATACAAGTTGCGTGTTGCTGAAGTTATTTAATTTTTGGACGGTTTCACCGGCTGGATAAATTTAAGTGCACTTTAAAAGTAACCGTCCGATTAAGAACTATTTCATTATACATTTCGACATTAAATAAGTCGTTGTTTCTATGACAACAATACTTTTCTCATATTGTCCCCGACACTATCGAAGTCAAATTGACAGTGCTCAGAATCGGCCCTTAACTTTGAGTTTGCAATTTTAATCAGTTTAAATTTTGTACTAACCGTCATTAAACGATCGTTAAATTTCATTACATGTACATATAAATGGTATGACAAAATCATAGTTATAAAAGTATATTTATTTAAGTTAAACTTTCTTAAACTAGTTCAGTATAAAGAGTACACAAAGTTTTTTATTAAAGAGTATTTTTCACAAAAAATTCCAAAGTTTTCTGGGTATGCACTTATGCAAACGTACCTAGTTGAAAGTTTCTAAAATTATATGATGTTAAAAAAAATATTTGGTGTAAAATGTTTCTTTACATTCATTGAGGCAACTATTGAAATTCATGCAGGTAATAAATTCGTAGACGAGCTGATGCTACGTCTATTGTCTTGAGCTATACAGGTAAAAGATATAAATAGTACACATAAATATATTCTATAGTTCGTACAATGAGTGTTTTCATCTATCCGATAGACAAGACTTATTTTAGTCAAGGACTATGAATGTCTTACGCTATTTGTTAATATATTATTATAAGGAATAAAAATGAAATTATACTATACCTAATGAAGAAGAAGGCACATTGGATATTCCTGAAGCGTTGTTGTCGCAGCATTTCTTCATTAAAGCGATGAAACTTTTGTAGCAATGTGAATGAAAATCCTCTTTCAGATTAGCATTGGATAGTAAAATAATATATTTATATTTTAACCAATGTTTTTGCCAAATTTTCAATACTTCACAACATTTTTATAGCGTTTTTTCACTAAAAACAGTGATCTTTTTGTCTCTTTTTGTGCAAATAACATTTTTTTTTTTTACTTTCCATGATTACTACTCCAAAATCTTCAGAACAACTGCATGCTTGCTATGAGTCACGTGATCTTTCGAGAGCTTATCACAGTTAGATTTGTTGTGATTGTGCACGCATCCAGTTGAAATTCATCTTAAGATGCAACGCGGTTTACGCTTTGTTTGTATCGTAAGTCAGTAAATGGATCTTCAGCGGGGCACCGCAAGTCCAGCATTACTGGCACTCGTGTTTAACACTAGAACGGCGGAAAAATTTTAGCTACCGGAACGGCGGGACGGGGTCATTTTGACCCCATGATCAAACTACTGAAATAACAACGCTAAAACAATTTTAAATGCCATTCATTGACAAAAATATGTAATTTCCGTGTATTTTATAATTTATATTTAATATTACTTGATAATTTATTGAGTTTTTAAAGTACTGTATATGTAACGCCTACAGGGCGATCAATTGGATCATACTACTACTACTCAAAAAACTCATTAATTTTATGTAAAACTTGATTTAAAATAAATGTTTTCACAAATTAAAACTAATGTTAACTAAAATAAAATACAATTTATAAAATAATTTTTTTTTCTACTTACTCGCCGAATGATTCACCCTCTAAATCCATAAATGAGAAACGTGCTCTGTTGTTTCCGTTATTTCATTATAAGTGTAGCTGAATGGTTAGATTGTAAAACATTTCGTTTGAATTTTATTTAATGCTTAAAATACTCCAAATTAAATACACGGATAAGGAATTAATGCAGTTGATACAAAAATAATTTTTAAAAATTTTTCCAGTGCATTAACCGGACACAACTTTGGAATAAGATCCACAAAATTCTTGAGATTTGTTTCCATTGCATCTCTGTACTTGACACTTTTTTCTCTTTATATGTACTTCATTTTCGTGTGTTTTTTCTTAAGACTCAAGAAGGATCTTTCGGACTTTTCAAGCCATAAGAATCATCCTTAACTTCTCTCCTAATTTTAATAGAAAATCTCTTCTACTGATAGGCTTGCCTGTTACACTTTGATAAATTATCGCATTCAAAGCTGCATGATCCAAAATATTGTAAAAGATATGTACAGGCCATTGTCAAGAAGACGATTTAACGGAGTATTTTCGGCACATCTGATTACGAATATCCACACCATATTTGGTTGCGCTGTAATATTATATTGAATCGGGCAACTTCTTGAGACTGTCTTCAGATTTGCCAGTAGAATGTAATGAGCGCAGTAGAAAGACACTTTTGTTTATTTTGGCTTGATAGACGGTAAATGTCATATTGTCATGTTCCACTATCTTCGATGAATAAAGAGTACTACGCATATTTTTCAAACATATCGGAATTTCTCTTCTCTCCTTTTTCATTGTGCCAACCGAAGTTGTATTTTTAGCTTTTAGCATTTCTGTTAGTTTGATGCTATTAAAATACCGGGTGAGCAAAAAGTCCGTATAAACTTTAAAAATTCATAAAAACCGAAAAAATAACCGAAATGAAAAACGGTTTGCAGAATTAGCATCTATAGGTCACGGGAATTTTTTTAAGACAGAAATAATAAATAACTCAAAAAAAAGCCGACAGATGCCGCTGGTTCGTGCGATTTTGGTGGAAATACACAAATAAAACGGTTTTAAGAATTTGCGATCCTAATCCAGAACTAGTTCACCGTTGTGAGCCGTGTATTTGATCAAGGATGCTGAGTATGAAGGATAAAGCTTTGTTGGTGAAGTTATTTTACGTGAACTAGTTCTGGATTTCTACCAGCGCCATCTGTCAGCTGTTTTTGAGTTATTTTTTATTTCTGTCTTAAAAAAATTCCCGTCACCTATAGATGCTAATCCTGCAAAGAGTTTTTCATTTCGATTTTTTTTTCGGGTTTTATGATTTTTTAAAGTTTATACGAACTTTTTGCTCACCCGGTAGTAGTCTGTCATAATATTCCTCCATTTGTTCAGATGGGGATCTGTTAATTTCATGGGAAAAAAATCAGCTGAGCTTAATTGAGGATTTGTGGTTTCATCTTTTCCTAGAAACGGAAATCCATTCAAGAGGTACATATTTAGGATCAACGTCAACAGATAACCAAAATTTTATCCCAGATTTCTCTGGTATTTTTGGCATATATTGCGTAAATTTACATCTACCTTTAGATGGGAACAATTGCTCATCAACTGTAATATTTTGTCCTGGTCGGTAGCATGTTTTGCAATTCTCAACAAATTATATGTTCGGAAATGTTCTTTTGTCTGCCGTATGAACAATATTCGTACTCTACTTATAAAACCCCTCCCCTATGGTTACCACCTGCAGTGATTAATCTGAACTATCAAAAGTAACAAATGGGAAAATACTATTTCTGAAAAGAAATATAAGTCTGAAAAACCTTACACTTTCTTTTTTTGAAATATTGTGTTCAAAAGCATGGCAAAAGAAAACAAAGGAATTATAACATACAAATTACAGATAATAATGTTGTGTCACCACACCGGTTTTTATCTCTCTGGAAGACAGTATGAAAGCAATCGAAAATTGCTTATCACTGAATTTTTCCCATGGGTTCACAATCCTTCGAATACAAAGAGTATTTTACAAAAGGGGTCAAAATGACCCTTGCCCGCCGTTCTAGGAATACATACCAATATTTCAAAAACTAACAAATCTAGAAAGCTGATTTTTTTAAAAGAAAAATATGTTATAATAATAATAAAGGACTTTACGTTGTAATATCGATACAAAACAAATAGGTGTTGCTATCCAACGTACAATTTATTCACAAGTTTAACATAAAACTCTACGTTTCGGTTTAATCTTTAAAACCTTCATCAGGAGAAAAATTTTCTAAAATATAAATCGACAACAAACTCTTTGCATGCTACATTTTGAAATCAATTCAAAATACAAAACTTTCTAACGGAAACCTCTTACTCCCAAATAAACAGTTCAGTGGCGCCATCTTTTAACCAAAGATGCAAACGAAGAAAGAAATGCTGAAAAAAGTGGAATTTTCATTGACTTTTCAAAATTGAAAGCCATATTTCTGGGATGTGAAAGGAAACATTATCATTACACACTTCATGGTTTCTTAGACGAATTTCTAAAGATTCACGAATAATAGCATTGCGCGGAATAACTTGCTTGGAAATAACTATTATTTATTTATTACTATTAATAATACTAATAACTATTATATATTTAGGAAAAGTCGAAAAATTTCAAACGATTTCTTCCAACCAAACTAAAGTAATCAACGGACGAAAGTGCTCAGGTGTCAAAATGACCCCTACCGCCGTTCTAGTGTTAACATTCTATGTTGTCTGGCAAGTAGAAAGTGCCAACAAAAGTGTCTGTCATTTTCAAAATATTTTTTTCTAAGCATAAACATTATTCTGTCTCAATCTCAACGTGCCTCAAATACCTTTTTTGGGTACTCATAATATGGCACTTGACACGTGTCTGGCCCAGTCTTTGGGCCGACTAAAGTGTCTGGCTTTTATATTTTTTATTTCATTAAATACTAAATTTGAACGTATTAAAATTTCAAATTGCCTCAAGGATATTATTTTGCAAGGAAAATTTTGGAAATTTAAAAAATCACGGGCGGGGTAAGTGCCACGATACTTCAGCCAGACATTCGATTTTGTATTCAGGCATTACAAAAGAAGTGTTACACAAATTTTCAGGGTGCCTCAAATACCCTCCCTAAAATGTTTAACAGTTCTCGGAATATCGGAGCTGTCTACTACTTGCTTTTATAGCTCCTATTACTGGTGCTGTCATCGCACAACATTTGCATTTTTCTTTGATACCCGTGTTTTATGCTAATTCTAGTTATTGTAAGCTACAGCAGCGCCACAAAATACCCTAGCGGCGATTTTTGGAACTAAATTTTTTTCACGGAATATTTTTTTCCCATCTCTTGATTAGTCTAAATACCAAGTTTGGTGCTATTTTGGCTATTAGATCGCGCTACAGGGCGCTCCAAACACTGTCACTTTAAAAAAGATCACCCTGTATAATTAGTACTTAAATGATCTTAAAAAACAAATTAACACATGCATAAATAAAATTACAAAAAATATGTAAAATAAGAAAATAATTATAAAAAATTAAAAATTGTAAAATAATAATAAAAAATCATTATCGGACGGTTGGGTGGGTAGTTGTTACAGTACGAAGGAGGGTGCGTTGTCTGGATAATACGCAATGGTTAATTTAAAAAATGGGGCATTTGATTTATAACTACGTTGCTAATACACATTTTATAATGGATGTTGATTCCATACTTTTACATGTATAATGGTGTAGTTATATTTATATACTTATCAATGCATATTAAATTTATTCATATTCATTAATATTTAGTAAAGTTAACAATTAACTTGTATTTGAATTTTAGCCTACTCAGGACAATATCAAATTAATTTATAATAATATACTATCTTAAATGAGAATAAAATGAATAATGAGTGTATTTGTTATACCTAATGCTATGACAGTATGGATTTTAATAAGGTAATTTGGTTTTTTTTCCTATATCCTTTTTAATCTCATTTCATTTTGAACTTAATTGGTGTTCAATGGTTCATTTCTCTGTGTGGTAGTCATTAATTCATATTTTTTAGCTAATTTATGGCTAATATGAAGATTTTATTTGTGGCACGCATTTTATTTGTGGAACATAAGGCATTTGGGACCTGATGATTCTGTCTAAGTTCTACAAATTTCCATCATTCCATTTCTGTTATTCAATTTCTGCTGTTTTTTACTATGTTTATGGAATCTATGTTAAGAGTGTTGGGGGAACTGCATTTGTTAATGTCATTTTATTCATTTTATTCAGTTTTTGTTGGTGGTCGGTAATATTTATTTAATTGTTCATATATATATATATATAACCATTAATTATACATTACTGACCATCATCAATGATTGTGATAGTATGAATGAATTTACAACAATACAGTGTCCCCAAACACACTGACTGGATACCAAAAACGTAATAAACAAGCTACTATATATAAAATAAAGTCCCTTGTACTATATAACAAGAAATAATAATAAAGAAAAAAAGAAGAATATGTATTTCGATAAAAATAATTGAAAAGCTTATATTTTGAATTACGTTATCAAGAGTACAAAATTCAATTATATAAGCAAATTCAGTCGTTTTCTGTGAGAAAAAAAGTTAAAAGCTGAAAAATGTTTTTTCTCCTGTACTCAAACGACCAATATAATCAAAAGAATAGTTTCAAACTGAAAACAGAATAAAATTAAATGCTATGAAATGGAAAAAGCAATACAGCCTTTTAAATAATTATTTAATAGCAAGGAAAAACAGTAATATTACACTAAATACCTAATAAAATCCCTGTTATTTTATCCAAGTAAACATCAGCACATCGTATCCAAAACACGATAAGTTTAAGTTTATTTTTACAGTTAAGTTAACACAGATTTTAAAACCTAATATAAACAGTTAATCTATTTTGAAATACCGTGATAAATGCAATTAAAATAATATAAATAGAAAATAATTACATAATAAGTGAGTTACCTCTTAACACTTTTAATTTTTTTTTAAATTTCTTAACTAAAGTATAAAATACCAAAATTATAAGTTTGCAAAATCGCAAATAGCCAACATTAAGCTCCTCGTAGTGTTAAAAAATGATATTATTACTCTATTCGAAGCAACAGACAGAATCCAATTTAAATTTTAGTGCTGCCATCTATGATATTAACTTGAAACTAATATGAACAAAATGTCACAGCTTATGCTATTATAAGTTAATTCATTCATAATATACCAACTGCTATAACCCAAAAATCCTAATATAAAAATACCATATTATATTTCATTATTCATATGAATATTAAATAAATACAAAAGTTAATAGAATGATTACAATATATTATACTACCATATCCAATTAAACTATACGGAAAATTTAAATAATTTCAAAACAATAATAATATAATATAGCATTATGCTATAAAACTAAATAAATTATATATAAAAAATTATATATAATAAAAATATAAACTATAAGAAATACTTTTAAATATAAAAAAAATTAATTAATAAAATGAACAGGAAGAAAAAAAAATAAAAAATAAATGGATGTTGATATAATTATGTCAGAATCTTCATTTCCCAATTGCCTAATAATAACAAATAAATTGTGTGGTTTATTTTCATATTAACCATAAAAAACTAAAGAATATGAATATGGGATTAACATTCACATAAAACCATTAATTAATCATTTAATACTAAATTCAATTACAAAATTAAACATTATTAAAAAGTATATAGGAATAATAAAATACTAATAACCCAATTTTAATACAACTGTAATATCATTTGTTATATCAAATAAACTTATTATGCATATTATTCACCATAAGATGGTATACTATTAGAAATTAATATGATATTGTCCCGAGAAGACTAAAAATTAAAAACAAGTTAATTGTTAACTTGATTAAAAATTAATTAAGCTAAATAAATTCATTATGAATTGAAATAAAAATTTAATGTCACCATATTGTGACGTTTTATCTGAGAGGACTCAGAGACCAGATGTCCCATAACGAAATAAACATCGTTAATTGGAACCTCCAGATGCCTGCTATAACTTCACATGTCACTGTTTCACCAAAATCCAGATGGAACATGTAAACAGTTTTAATCATGTAAATATCTCGAGAAAAAGTGCTGCGTAGAAATGGTATAAACTGAACTTGATGACTAAGATGAGTCAAAACCTCACGTGGGGTATCTAGGAGATGAACTGATCTCTGAAAAACAAGGCCCCGTAAGAGTAGTCTCTGCTGTGACACGACCCCAGACGGTCATGTTTTCGTCTCGCTCCGGAAAATATTAATTATTTTGCCGTGTAAATAGTAATGTGTGCTTGTTATATGTGTGTCCGAGAGTCGTCTAATAAAAACTCTGAAAAAAAAAACGAACGCCAAGCTCTTTTAATTTCTAGTTAAGATTCTTTCTTAAGTGAGTTCTTATACGACGGTATAATATATATATAAAATATTGAATCATCCTCCATATAAAAAAAGTGTATTAGCAATGTAGTTATAATTAAAATGCACCATCATTTTTTTTAATAAATTAACCATTGCGTATTATCCACACAACACCACCCTCCTCCATACTCTAACATCTACCCACCCATCCGTCCTATAATAATTTTTTATTATTTTACAATGTTTTATTTTTTATAAATATTTTCTTATTTTATAAGTTTTTTTGTAATTTTGTTTACGCATGTGTTAATTTGTTTTGTTTTTAAAAAAGTCCTTTCGGGCAGTGCCGGGAGGAAGAGGTAGATTTCATATTCCTTATTTTTAAAAAGCAAGCTTATGTTATTCACACACACGAAGCTCAATTTTGTGGAAACCGATTATAGAAGATTCAATACTAATTTTTATCAATACTAAATCATTATGAATGACAATTTCGCGAAATTAGTCAGCTTTATCCAAGCTGCTTTTATTTAAAGTAACTTATATTTGGTTGCCAAATTCGGTGATATCTTGAAGTGCCTGCCATTTTAAGACAACATGGTGGATGAGGCTAACCAGTGAACTTGGTCGAATGCTCACTCACATCGGAATCGGTTGATATATACGAGTGCTGTCGCAGGCAAAAAATCAGATTTTTCAAAATGTCACCCACATAAAGAAATTCAAACTGTTATATCTCAGCCATTTTTTTAAGATAAAGACAAAATAAAAAATGCTCCGGAATCCTTACATCAAGGTCACATACTTAAGAAAGAAACCTTTTTCAATTTCTAATTTTTTTGCACCTCACTTTAAATATATATTTTTTAAATTTAATGGCCGCCATATTGAAACAAGATGGCGGATGAGACTGGCCAGCGAACTTGGTTGAGACATTGCTATATGCTATCCAGATGCCTTCTTACATCCAAATCGGTTCATAAATAAGCCTGTTATCGCCTGACAAAAATCAGGTCGTTTCAAAATGTCAGCCACAATAGAAATTCAAAATGCTATAACTCAGCCATTTTTTTTTTAGATATGGACGAAACAAAAACTGTTCCGGAATCTTTGTAATAAGGTCAAACACATAAGGAAACAATCTTTTTCACTTTTCAATTTTTTGGTACCACATTTCAAATTTCAAATTTTTAATTTTTTTTTTAAATGGCCGCCATTTTGAAACAAGATGACGGATGAAGCTGGCCAACGAACTCGGTCGAGACATTGGTATGTACTATGTACACACGAAGTACACACATATGTACTATGTACACATTATCCATATCGGTTCATAAATACGCCTGTTATCGCGTGACAAAAATCAGGACGTTTCAAAATGTCAGCTACGCTAGAAATTCAAAGTTCTATAACTCAGCCATTTTTTTAAAGATATAGACGGAACAAAAACTGCTCCGGAATCTTTGTATCAAGGTCAAACACATAAGAAAAAAATATTTTTCCATTTTCAATTTTTTGGTACCACATTTCAAATTTTAAATTTTTATAACAATTTTAAATGGCCGTCATTTTGAAACAAGATGGCGGATGAAGCTGGCGAACGAACTCGGTCGAAATATTGGTATGTACTATGTACACACCGAGTTTTATCCAAATCGGTTCATAAATACGAGAGTTACAGTGTGACAAAGATCATATATATATATAACAACTTTTGAACGGAGGGTGGTTTCGGGGTCTGGGGCTCATGATCGATGAAAATATACCAAAAATTTTTTTTATCGCTTTAATCCGAACTGCTGCAACTGCTGCAATAGGTAGCTTTTTGTAATGAAAGCTACCTAAAAGATCATGTAAGTACTAATTGTATATTAAAGAATATGTGAATTTCTTTGGAAAACCTTGATTTAATGCATCATAAATTAGTTTTTTAATATTATTATTATTAATTAGATGAGAAGAACATAAACATTTTATTCTATTTAAATGGTTAAGTATTATATTTCGATATACAGAATTATGAAGACAAGGTTTAAAATTTGTAAATGTATTAATTTTGAACTTAAATTCTTTACGTTTATCATATAGATCTATTATTGTCTTGTTGTCTTTTATTGTAATTTTAAGATCTAAGAAGTTGATTGTATTGTTAGATAAGAGGTTTTCCGTTAATTCTAAATTAGTGGGATAATCTACTGGAAATTGGGAAATTTTAGTTTGATCAGTGGCAATTAAAATTATGTCATCAGTATAACGATATAAATGTAGATTATTATTAGTAAAAGTACGTTCATAGTGATATAAATATAAGTCTGATAATAAACTGGATGTACAGCCACCTTGTGGTATACTGATGTGTTGTAAATATAATGTGTTATCTTGCAAGATATAATTATTATAGATAATGAAGTTAGTTAAAGATTTAAAATAAGCTATATCTATATTAGATGGTAAATCAAATTTTTGATGATACTGTTTAAATAATGCATTAATAATATTATGTAAATCTAATAAATCTATATTATTAAAGAGATCTTTGAAGTCATATGTCGTTATATTATGTACACAATTAAGATTTTTCATAATATTGACCAGTTGATAGCTGTTTTTTATACAATGTGTATTATCATTGTTTGTAGTCAGTATATATAATTGATTAAGAATTTTTAATAGTAGTTTATTGGCTTTATTATTATATGTATTACATCCAATAGTTGCAGTCCTAAATTTAATAGGAGTCTTATGAAATTTGGGAATAAGCACTAAATAAGGATAATTAAAGTTAGTAGAGAGAATATTTAATAGTTTATAATAACTTTGAATTTTACGATTATTTACAATTACATTTTCATTATAGTTTTTTGAAAAGATTTATTAGAAGAAATAGAGTTAGTAATAAGTTGGTGATAATAAGATTTACATATGATTGCATAATTATTAGGAGATTTGTCTACATATGTAATAACTTAGTATTTTTGTAATTTATTAATTTGTTGGAAAAAATGCTTTGTGTTAATAGTAACTAAATCAGAAATATTATATTTTAAAGCCATAGTTAATCTTTCAATTACTAATAATTTCCATTGATTAAAATATTCAATAGGTTTATTATAAGAGATTGAAATTTTATATATAAAAACATCTATATCATATGTAAACTACTTGATAATAGATTTTACATAAGATTTAGATAGTCTAAATATAGGAAGTCTATATTTAGTACCATAACTCATTAGTTTTTTCAATTTAAAATCATTAACAATATTAAGATTTCCAGTGATTATATGTCCATGATCATAGTTTATATAATTTTTAGATTGGGGTCATTGCATTTACACGGAAAATTACTTGCAGCAGATGTATTTTTTGAAAATGTATTGTAGTTAAAATCTTTCTACCAATTGTATTCGGATATTTAAAGGTTTTTGATATATGAAGATTATTAATAGGAAAATAACAGTTTTTATCATTAATTATAGAATTGATATTAATTTTATTAAATATTTGATTTGAAAAAGTTATTATCATTTGAGTATTTGGGTTTTGAATTTTATGTATTTTTTGTAATTTTATACTTAAAAGATTAACTCTAGTCAGAATAAGATCAAAATAAATATCAGAGAAATGTTTAGAGAAAGATTTACTTAGAAATACATTTAAATGTTGTGCAATCTGTTTCTTTTTAATAGCAAATATGTATTTTCGAATTAATAACCAATTATATTGCTTTAAATAGTTGCTTTGAAGATTACTTATTTGTTTAGTGATATATTTTTTGGAAACTACTACTGCTGATTATCCCTTTCCACGTTTGTTTCCTGTTGTTTTACAATTTAAATTATGATTAAGTGTAGGATAAATTGGAGAATAATCAATAGTGTTATTTATAGATGTGAAGACTTTAACAGGTCTATTAAATATTTCACTATTAAGGCCATATGGATAAATGGTGTTATAATATTTCATATATGATGACTCCATATAGAGACGCTCTGATTTATTTTTTTTAGTTTGAAGGATTTCAATTGTCGTATTTTTAAATTGATGTTGATGAAAATGTTGAATTTCAGCTGTAGACTGTATCTACTAAAAAACAACTTTTCAAAAGTAACAAAAATAAAAAAAAAGAAAAGAAAAGAAAAAAGGGGAAAGTTGTGGCTAAAAAATAGTGTGATATCAAATTTCCAAGCTTATATTATGGTACTTATTTAACATTTTTTATTAAAAATTTACCATACGTAAGTCGAGTACCTAAGAATGCGTTGATAGAAAACCTTTTCTCCTTTACTAAATACATCATAACGTGTTTCTGAAAATTAATTTTTTTTAATTATGCATGATGTGCTTGGCGGCCATCTTTCCATATTTTACACAAATTTCTAAGCACACAAGTACATTGTTAAGATCGGAAATTCGAAATTGTTGCTAAAGCAAACATTTTATGCTTTTAATTTATGGAAATGAGTTCCTAGAAAATTGTGTCTTAAAATAAAGTTGAAGTAACTTCAGGTTTCATCTTATGGATCTTTTTATTTCGGAGGGGCTTAATTAATTAGTTAAAGCAGTAAAAATCAATTTTTTTTTTTAAATAAAAGACTTTCTTAATTTATCTGTCTGTAACCAAAACTAGAAGTTCAAAATTCTTAATAATGCAAACATATTACGAGCTTGTCTGCTTAGAAATTTGTGTAAAATATGGAAAGATGGCCGCCAAGCTCATCATGCATAATTTTAAAAAAATTAATTTTCAGAAACACGTTATGATGTATTTAGTAAAGGAGAAAAGGTTTTCTATCAACGCATTCTTAGGTACTCGACTTACGTATGGTAAATTTTTAATAAAAAATGTTAAATAAGTGCCATAATATATAATAAGTGCATAATATAAGCTTGGAAATTTGATATCACACTATTTTTTAGCCACAACTTTCCCCCTTTTTTTTTTTTTTTTTTTTACTTTTGAAAAGTTGTTTTTAGTAGATATCAGTTCTTTTTTTTAAACAGATTATATATAATTGAAATAATTCTACTCGCTAAAACTAGTCCTTGTATAGCCTTTATAAGCAGGGAACAAACACAATAGTATACATTTTGTTTACCTATCATTCCTTTTTTAGAGTAATTAATAATTTAAAAGTAATGAAAGTTAATTTCTTCTTTCAAAGTATCAGTCTTTCTCAATTTATATCGCCTTAAAATTTCCTATGAAGGATGAAAATTTAGTAAAAATAGAGTCAAAATAAAATATATATTTGCAGTTAGTCTGTCAGTTAATTGTTTGTTCTAACTTTTTTTGCTGACGGTTTTGCAAAATAAATTTACCTTTACAAATATCTACGGATAATCCGAGAATGACGCCCCGCAGGCATCTAAAGAATCGAAGATCTGTCTAAAGAAGTAAATCAACAATTCTAGACATGATGATGAAACATTTTTGATAAAAAACCTAAACATTTAAAGATATAAACTGTACATATAACTTCATCTTCATTTAGATCGTGTTATAGAGAAGAAAGAATAAATATGTAATTTTACTCAAGTCTGTTTATCCATACCTATTTGCATAAATGTGAGAATATAATTTAGTATAAAAATTCCCGTAAATTGATTATCTTTAATAGTCTATTATTAAAGCCGCATAAACATTAGAATTAAATTTTTTCCAGTTAAAAATTGCCTGAAATCTATAGTTTTATCGTTCGTCAAATCTGTTTTATGTTTTTTCATAATACCCAGATATCTTTTCTAAACTCTGACAAAAGATCACAGAAATACTGAAGTTATCCAAATACTTATATCTTTCTATCGTATTTCTTTTTTTCAGAGGGGGATGAGGTGAGGAAGAGCGCTTAAGAACTTCGTTTTGTTCTTAGAATTCTGAATTAATCATTGAAAAGATCTACCTACATAAGTCTTGTTGCAGAATTTTCGTTAGCTAAGAGTTGCATCAACTTATACATCATGTGAATATATTAAATTACTTTTGTAAAATACTACACGGGAGCCATTGATATTTTCAGAGCATTTGCCTACATTTTAAACTTAAGTCATTTACAACTATTCATTAATTTTCTATACGAATTAAAGAAGTCGTTGTTTATATGGCCACTGTACCTTTCACTATTGCTTGTTTGTTTGTTTTATTGAACACATATATATCAGATCACGTGGGGGATCACGGCGGGATTCGAACCCGCCCCCACCAACGCTCTCAAGTGATTAGCGGCGTGGTGTCTTATCCACTCAGCCACGGTGGGCCACTATTGCTTTCTCTAATACCCAGATACTCAAATTTAACAAGCTACGCTTAGAATCATGCTCATAACAGAGTACATTTATATGTAAGAGTGGTGACATATGCACAAGTCGTGTACTCATATTCAAGTTTTTGTCCAAAGTACAGTAACTCAGTTTTCAGTAATAGACATGGAAGATTTCGATTAAATTAACCAGAAAAGCTAAAAAACCATTGGCTTTCTGATTTGATTTTATTTAAAATCGTCTTAACCAACCAAAGTTAATGTCCGGGGTCCAGATTAATTTTTCTCTGTTAGTAAAATTAGATTGATCAATCAGTAGCCTCCATCCTTGCAGGCTTTTCGGTGTTTACTGCAAACATAAAAAAGTTTTCAAAAATGCAGGCTTCTGATTGATCAATCTAATCTAGCTAAAGCGTAAAATCTATCTTGATCTCAGCCTATTCAACGCCTTTTAAATATTCGAGAAAGCCTTGACACGCGTCAGGAAAATATCACACAAAGCAGGCAAAACAAAGAAGAAAAATCATTCATTGGCTCGTTCATATCCACGAGCCAATGAATGATTTTGTTCCTTTGCTTTGCCTGCTTTGTGTGATGTTTTCGTGACGCGTGTCAAGACTTTCTCAAATATCTAGGGGGCGTTGTTTTATTTCACCATCATCAAGCTATGAAAAGAGAGGAGCAGACATGTCATTCTTCCCGTGTGAAAAACTACATAAAAAAAACGAGTTCTTTCCCCCCTCTTCTGCCCTTTTCTCTCTTGATTTTGACCGATAGCAGCCCATTTAGCAGTCTCCAGTGCAAGATGCCGCTATATATGGCGGACGCAAGGGGGAGGGTGTTCGCGTGGCCAATGACATAATAGGCCAGTTCATGACGTTTAAAAGTCATACGGAGTTGGATCATCTTTACACGATGATTAGTACAAAGCGGTGCACCGATTTTTTTTGTGTCCATTGCCGAGTACAGATAATCAACTCCGTGTGACGTGATGAGCTGGCTACACTTTAGGAACAGCCTCGAGGCTAACGAGAAAGACAGGCTACCGCGGTAGGTCCGATTCTTCTTTTTTTATAGACCGCTGGAGTCACGTGATGCTCTTTTCGCACACCTTCATTGGTGCATTCGAGCATTACGTGACTCCAGCGGTCCGTAAAAAAAGAAGAATTGGACCCACCGCGGTAGCCTGTCTTTTTTCGTTAGCCTCGAACAGCCTAAAATGACGTCATCTATATCTACTTTGAGGCAAACGAAAAAGACAGGCTACCGCGGTGCTACAGCGTCCAGAATATATAGTGTCGAAATCCAATCAGTCGGTTACAGCGATATCTGCAGGATATTTCCCAAAACTCCAAGACAATTTAGTCTAGACGCTGTAACATTTTTTTTTTTTTTTTTTTTTTTTTTTACGTTTTATTAACATACATCTGACCTGTGTGCTTGGCGTCAAACCCGCTGTAATAATACGATGTTTACTTTCAAATTTGAAAAAATATCGCAGATGTTGCTGCGATCATCTCCCTGGATTTCAGCGTCAGTGCACATTTAAGGGATACACTTTTTAGCGGTTCTTGGATAAAATGTTTCCACATTATGTATTCTAGACGCCGTAGCGGTGCATTACACATGTCTCTTTCTTCATTAAAAAATATCCTGCAGATGTCGATGCAAATGACTGTTTGGAATTCGACATCGTTGTACATTTAAGGGATTCAATACTTCCGCGCTTTTTTTAAGTATTGCTTGGATAGTCGATACAACATATAATCTAGACGCTAAAACGGAGCTATAGTTTCTAGAAGATATAGTTTGAAAATCGGCTTATTAAAAAGGTGCTAAAAAATTGTATCCCATAAATGTTGAACGAGGCTGAACGACGAATGTCGATTACAGCGACATATGGTAAATCCAACGTAACTATTTCAAAAGAAAACGTTTCGCTCAGAGAAGATCTAGAAAATGTTGCTCCTATCGACATATGCCATTCAGTATTTTTCAATATTTATGGGATTGAATTTTTAGCACTTTTTAAAGCATCACTTGAATAGCCGGTTTCCACACTATGACCGTGATCTAGGTAGATTTTTCTCTGTTATCATAACAAGATTGACCAATCAGAAGCCAGAATTTTTGCTAACTTTTCACTGTTTGCAAAACTGTACCTGGATCCCGGCCTATATTTCTAGACGCTATAACTGAGCTCAGGAATAGTACAGAAAGCAAACTCCGTATTTTGATACATTAAGGCCGGGATCTAATGGAGGATATTCCATCTACGTTTTGATCACGTGATCAAGGTAAAAACTTCCAGCGTAAAGAAGGGAAGGCTCCGTAGACGTGTAATATAAATCCCCGCTAGCTAATGAAACAGTTCATGAGGAAAAGCAGTAGTGTCTTTCCTTTTTATCAGTTAGAAGTTCCTGGGGTAAATTACCGATATCACGTGACTTTTTTCAGCCTCGAACCCAGATTTGGAATATCCTCCATTATGAACAAGTGTGTCTCTATAGCGAAGTAACGACATTCGGCCAATAAATGTTTATTGGTAAAAGTGATAAAAACAAATCGTTAAAGTTCTTTGCGAGGATGCCATTATCGTCAGGCTAATGCATGTTGAATTATTTCCCTAGTCTAATAGAGATCGTCCATGCGCGTATCTTCTAATGGAGGATATTCCAAATATGGGTTCGAGGCTGAAAAAGTCACGTGGTGGCGGTAATTTACCTAAAGAACTTCTAACTGATGAAAAGGGAAACAGGAAACTACTACTGCTTTCTCCCGTGAACTGTTTCATTGGCAAGCGGGGATTTACATTACGTCGACGGAGCCTTCCCTTCTTTACGTTAGACGTTTTTGCCTTGACCACGTGATCATAACGTAGATAGAATAGCCTCTATTCAAGAAAGTGGATTGCCGTACTATAGAACTGGTACGAGGGGAAACAGGAAACTACACTGTAAAAAATATCGTAAAAAATTACCTCTGTTCTGAAAGGTTCTCTATTTTCTGACCAATGAGAACGCTACATAAACGCCTATGAAGAGTTCTCATTGGTCAGAATACAGATAGCCTTTAAAAACGGAGGTAATTTTTCAGGATATTTTTAACAGTGTACTACTGCTTTCTCCCATGAACTGTTTCATTGGCTAGCGGGGATTTACATTACGTAGACGGAACCTTCCCTTCTTTACGCTAGACGTTCTTACCTTGACCATGTGATCATAACGTATATTGAATATCCTCTATTCAAGAAAGCGGGTTGCCGTACTTTCGACAAAAACTTGAAATGAGCATGCCTCCTGTGCATGTATCACCACTCTTATGTATAAAGGATCTCTGTTATGGTGTTGTTTCCGATACAGCGCCCAGAATACCTAGTGTGGAAATATGCTATCCAAACAGTTCTAAAAATTTGTATCCCTTAAATGCCCGACGATACTGCTAAAATTTCAAGTGTCGATCGCAGCGACATCTGCGGGATTATCGTATTACTATTATTACATTGTATAGACTAGCAATTTCTTGCAGTTGTAAAAAATATCCTGCAGATGTCGCTGCGATCTGCATATTGCAGCAGTATCATTGCACATTTAAGGGATACAATATTTTAGCGCTTTTTTAAGTATTACAGGGTTAGCCGATTTCAACACTATATATTCTAGGCGCTATAGTTTCTGAGCGCTGTTGGTTAAATTTCGATATTTGTGTTTTAGAGTGAGCAATAGAGAAAAGTACTAAAACTATTGAAACTACAACTTCTTTAATATTGAAATGTATTATAGCAAAGGAGTTCAGAATCAATGCTTTAAATAGTTTCGAATATGTACTGTACTTATGACATCAATACCCTTCCTGGATGTGGAAATGCAAAATTGTGTTCAACATAATTGGCCGCAATCTAGATAGATTTTTCGCTGTTAGCGAAACGAGATTCATCAATCAGAAGCTTGCATTTTGCGAACTTTTCGCTATTTGCAGCACTGCAGGCTATTGATTGGTGAATCTCGTTTTGCTAACAACAAAAAATGTATCTGGATCCTGGCCTAGATTTCTACAAACATTGCACTTCATCCATGGTTATTTAGTTATTAAAGCTATGAGGTATTCGCTATGGCTTTTGCCGGCATGATCACAAATGATCTCAAAATGGCGTTATTTCCTTGGAACAACCTTCCTCCACAAGGAAAAAAAAGCAGAACCTCTTCATCCATGGCACTAAAAAAATGACTCAAAACTTTCATGACATAGGCCGGGATCCAGAAACAGTAAATATTCTCAAACATGCAGGCTTCTGATTGGTCAAACTCATTTCGCTAACAGGGAAAAATCTCTCTGAATCTCAGCCATAGTTTTCTTAGATGAAATCAATGCAAAAGTATAATATAAAAGAAAAGTATAAGATTTCTAAAATGTTTTGGCGGGTTTATCGCTATTTGGCATAATTTGTAAACTTTAGAATTAATTAACAGTTTTTCGATAATTAAGAATAGAAAATTTGTGTTTTTAAAGCTGAATTTTATAAAAGCACGTAGATTGAGTAAATATCTGTCCAAAAATTCAATCCTTACTTTTTTCTGTCCATTATTTAAGTCTCTACCTCGATTGAAACATAAGGTGTGACGACGAAAAGAAATCTGTCATTTTCAGTATCTCGACATTATTTTAAAAAATCTATATCTCTGTTTATAATTAATTTATGGGGATGCATTTGATCTCAAATTGAAGATCTTCTTGATTACGTCCTTCTGGTTTTGGTTTTATTTTTCTGCGATGTTTGGTTCTTTTGATATGGGAAATTTTACGCTGGCATGTTTGGTCGATTTAACATGGAGAAGTTGCCATCAGTATAATAAGCAGTTACGGTGTCTTGCGTTTTATTCTTGGCGTTTGTTTGTTTGGCGAGGTTAGCATTTTTTTTCCAGCTTGGCTTGGCAGAACGACCGTCCTGCTTGATATTTTTTGCTTTGTTTCTATTAGAGTCTGATCGATGTTGGTTGATACGTTTATGAATTGGACCTGA
The DNA here is from genome assembly GCA_963932465.1 of Maratus speciosus. Lineage (NCBI taxonomy): Eukaryota > Metazoa > Arthropoda > Arachnida > Araneae > Salticidae > Maratus > Maratus speciosus. The sequence goes on along the minus strand of OZ010796.1, from coordinate 301,368,236 downwards.
TGTTTTACCGATATATTTCATATTACATAATTTGCACTTAATACAATATACAACATTAAAGGCTTTACAAAAATTTGAAAAATTAGGATCTGAGACAATTTGTGATTGAAAAGCGTATGGACATGTTTTGCACCAAGCATCAGAACACTTCCGAAAAAATAAAGTACGAAGAGGATAGTATAAATGGTCACTGGATGACGATCCAGGAATAACCCCATTATTATTCCTGTACCGGGCACTACACTGAATAGATGCTAAGTGTATCTTGCCAGGATCGAGATTTTTACTAAGAACTGCCATATATAAAAATGTTTTTTGAAAAATGCAATACTTGCAAAAAATTATATAAGTAAGATAAAAATAAAATTAAAATCAATAATAAAATTAAAAAAAATATAATATTGATTAATAATTTATTTAATAATATTAAATATCTTGAGTATGAAATATGAAATTATATACAATATGTACAAATCAGAGAAGCAGTACTCAAAATCCTCCTATAATATTTCCATAGCCAAAATAATGATAACCCTCAGTGCAAAAACTACAAAAGCAAGAAATCATTGGACTTTTTTACTACAAAAAAGTCAAATACCCGCATCTAAAATCCAGAACCAAGAACGTCAATAACCATGCAAAGACGACCATAACGCTATCTCAATTGCCTTCTCATAACAGAGTAATATAAATAAATATACGAGGGTTGTATGATAAGTACATGGCCTTGACAAGAAAAACACATTTTTATGTCAAAAATGTACTTTATTTTTCAACATAATCTCCTTTTAGTTAGATTCACTTAGCCCGACGTTTTTTTTATTTTTTCTATTCCCTCTAAAAAATACTCCAACCCTTCAAAGTAGACTTTTTTTTTTTTTTTTTTTTTTTTCAGCAATAACCTCATCGTTCGAGCCAAATTTTTTTCCACCGAGCCTTTTTTTTCATATTTGGATATAGAAAATATTCGCAGGGGCTAAATCTGGCGAATATAGTGGATGCAGAAGCAGTTAGTATCCTAATTCATAGAATTTTGCCATGACGATGACACAGGTGTGCACACATGCTTTGTCTTGATGAAAGAGAATCATTTTCTTCGCCAAATGCGGATGTTTTTCTTTCACAACATGATTGAAACTATCCAATAAGTTGGAATAATATTCTCCATTAATCGTTTTACCTTTTTCAAGGTAATCTGCGAGAAATATGCCGCATGAATCCCAAATTACTGTAGCCATGAATTTGTTTGCAGATAAAGTCGCTTTAGCCTTTTTTGGCGCAAGTTGACCACGAAAAACCCACTGTTTGGACTGTTCTACACTTTCTGGTGTACAGCGATAAATCCATGTTTCGTTAACAGTTATGAATCGATGCCAAAAGTCATTTGGATTTCACTTTAACTTCACCAAACATTATTTTGAAATTGGCTTACGAGTGTGTTTAATGTCAATAGTGAGCAATTGCGGCACCCATTTTTCGGAAAGCTTTTTCATATCCAAATTTGTTGTTAAAATTTTTACACCCATTCAATTGAGATGACCATTGTCTCAGCAATCTCGTGCACTTTCACTCTCTGATCGTTTATCACAATATCATGGATATTTTCACCCGTTTCTGTTGTCGTAACCTTAGTTGGGTGACCTGGACGTTCTTCACCAAAAATGCTTGTACGGCACGTTTGAATTCAGCTGACCAATATTTTATGGTTGGTAACGAAGGTGCAGAGTTCCCATAAACTTTTCTGAGTTCCGCTTTAATCTCATCAAATGTTTTCTTTTTCAAAAACAGGTTTTTTATCACTGCTCAATATTCAATTTTTTTCATTTTTCAAATATTACCAAAGTTGTTTTATTCAAATGGATTCCACTCACAAACTAAACAACTTAGTGACTTGGCAAATGGCCAGATTTGATGTGAAAGATCTTTTTTGCGAAATAAATTCCTTTTTAAATTCTAGTAGCACTATCTCTGGCCGAGGCCAGGTACTTATCATACTGCCCTCGTATCTAAAGCAGATGATCATTAAAACTGTTATTAGAAATATTTATAGTTAACACATAGTGATATATAAATAAAGCATAGCTCTACAGAACAAAATAATGAAAAGCAATAGCAAATTTTAATTTTAAACAATTAAATCTATATAGGGCAATATCATATAGTAACATATAGAAAATACATATAACATACATAACTAGATTGGAAAAAATCATTAAATGAATCGTTGCGATGATAAGAATGAAAAAATTAATGGAATTTCCTTATAGAGGTATCCATAACTACAGAGTAGAAATCATATAGATAATACACAAAGATTATGCGCTATTGCAGCAAAGATCTAAACGTATAATATTTAGAAGATTGTTAAAAACATTTATCTAATGTATATATTAAAAAATATATATAAGATACCAATAAGGAATAATAATTCAAAATGAATTTTTGTATTCAAAATGAAAAGATATCATAATTAATAACATCATAATTAGCTTACATTCATAATTACATGCGCAAATGCAGCATAATAATTTGAATGCCAATATATAACCATTAATTAAACATTAATGACCACCATGAATAATTGTGATCGTATGAATGAATTTACAACAATACAGTGTCCCCAAACACACTGAATGGATACCAAAAACATAATAAACAAGCTACGATGTATAAAATAAAGTCCCTTGTACTATATAAAAAAAATTAATAATAAAGAAAAAAAGAAGAATATGGATTTCGAAAAAAATAATTGAAAAGCTTATATATAGAATTACGTTATCAAGAGTACAGAATTCAATTATATAAGCAAAATCAGTCGTTTTCTGTGAGGAAAAAAAAAGCTAAAAGCTGAAAAAAAAAATTTCTCCTGTACTCAAACGAATATAACCAAAAGAATAGTTTCAAACTGAAAACAGAATAAAATTAAATGCTATGAAATGGAAAAAGCAATTGCATCTAAAACAGGGATGGATTCAGTAGGGGAGGGAGAGGGGCAGAAGAGAAAATTCTCTTTTGGGGAAAAGTTTGAATTCAATATATACATATATATATATATGAGGACATGAGTTTCAAAACTCGTCTTATCCCAAATTTTAAAAAATCGTCTTTTCTCCATTAATCTATTCTATTGGTAAACCTGCACACACAATAAAAAAAAAAAAACCACACACACACACACTACAATCTGCAAAAACTGGATTTGTCCTGTATTTCTGGCATTATAAAACCTTGGTTTATAATGAAAGCCAATGGACGCACTTTGAGGTTTTTCGCGATTTCCCGAAATTTGATTTTTTTGATAAGGCGAGTTCTAAAACTCACGTCCGCATATGTATATGTATATGGGGCATTCTCACAATCTTTTGACTTTTAAGTCCCTGAATAATAATTTTTATTTTGGAAAGTATTCTTGTGGGTTTTTTTTTTTCTTTCATATGCTGAGGAACATGCCATTGCATGACTTTATAACAATATTAACGATATAAATAAATTTTGGACGATGTTGTAGGTCCAAATATGCCAGGAAATTCCTATACCGTCCTGTGTCCCTGATGCTGATTTTTAAGTTTGGAGCTGTCTGTATAAAATTGTTTGAATAAAAGTAATACGATGTAATTTTTTTTTTCAAAACTGGGACTATTGTTTTATATAAATATGTAGCAAAAAATTAACCTGCACACATTTTTACGGTTGTTCTTATTTTTAACACTTTCCAACAAAGTTGAAAAGTGTTTATGACTTCGGTTTGTCTGTCCGTCTGTCCGTCTGTACGCGCTCTAACTCCCGTAAATATACTCGGATCGTTCTGAAATTTTTGGATGTTAGTGACCTCTACTATATCACAAACCCTATTGCAAATGAAGTTTGTAGGATGTTTAGTTCATTTACAGGGACAGTCAAAAGTTTTCCGTTACATTACGGCCTATGGGAAAAAATCGTTTAAAATGATTTTTAATGATGTTACATGCTTTCAAGCATAATAAATTGATATGCATTTATCAAGTTGACTAAAATATGCATTTTCTGCACAATATGCGGCCCAAAAACTAGTTATTATTCATTTACAGGGCCGCACAAAAGAATTCCTTTACATAATGACATAGAAGTGGAGGGAATTTTTTCCGGCGTATTTTAATTATGTTAAACTGTTACATGTATAATGAAATAGATATACGTTGCTAAGATTTACTATAACTTATTTCATGGATAATACGAAGTTCATAGCATTTACAGGGACATACACAAGATTTTAGATACTATATTGTATCCGAAGTACTTTACCGTAGCGATGATTGCTGGAAATGCATGGCCGTCTATAAATGATAACTTCTGGAAATGTGATTCCGGTAGTTTTAAGAGTGTTTTACTTTGAATTAAACTTTAGCTAAATAGTGGCGTATAATAAACGTATTAGGTTAACTGCAGAGTTTTAGAAAAGTATACAAGTATGCTTAAATCTATTAGTATAAATTTCTGAAAGAGAAATTTCAACCTGTTATGTGTTTTCTTGCTAAACTAAATTTCTCCATTATATAGTATATATATCAACCTACAGATTAAATACAGGGCTGTTAAAAAGAATTGGAATACATATTTGCTATGGAGGGTAACTGCTGAAATCAGTTTTTCAAATGTTTTATGTGTTTTCTAAAATGTTTACTTAGTTCACTTATATACCTTATTTCCCTAAATAACGAAGTTTTGTTAAAGCATTCAGGAAGTGTTGGAAAGTGTTTCATAATCTATGCTTAACGCATGATTTTTCTTACTTGTTTTTTTTTTTTTTAACTCTGTCCCTGGGTTTTAGATTCCTTACCGTCCCTCTTGCTAAAATTATACAGAAAATCACTTCAGATGCAGCGACAGAATTTTTTTCAACTTTTTTCTCATGCAGAAGTATGTTACAGAAAGAAGGGCTGAAATTCTTTGACAGAAAATTTACTGCAGAATTTAAATCAGCATTTAAATATCAATTTCAAGCATCGTGTCTTTATTATTAGTCTTACCGTCCCCAAGGTTTATTCCTGCACTTTTCGAGGTAAATTAAAAGATATATATATATTTAATCCAATGTAAATAACTGTTTCTAAAAATCAATGAACATTGTGGCTATCACTTAGTCTCAACATGATTTGCCTAAAAATCGGTGGTAATAATTTTCCTTACCGTCCTTTTTTCCCTATACCGTCCTTTTTTTTTCCTTACCGTCCCTTCTGTAACACCCTTTTAAAACAATATTATACCAAGATTTTGTACTAAAAATACTAGATTGTTATTATTTCTTATTTCAATGTCTTGTGGTACTAATGCAAATTCATTATAAGTAAAAATTTAGAAGAAAATAAAAAGGTATAGTGGTAAAATGGTAAGGAAAATTAAACTCGCAAATTTAAATTAAACCTCAGTTACATAAAAGAAATTTCGCTGCTGACCACTTTTTCTTTATTTTGATCATTAAGGCATTCGTCTATATGTTTAAAAAGTTATTTTAGCAAGTTTAATTTAACCAGATTTTTATTCCTGAAAGTCAAATATTATGTTAATGCCCGCCCCATATATGTGAGTGTGAGTATATATATACACACACACATATATGTATATATATTTCACAGCTTTTGTTGGTGGTCGATAATGTTTATTTAATGGTTATATAGGGGATAGTGGTGGGGGGGGGGGGGTTGACCCACTTTTTACAAAATTATTTTTTATTTTTTAAGTATTGAATGTAGAATAAAATTTTATACATCATTTTTTTTGCTATGCAATCAGTTATCAAAATAAAATTGCTACATAAGTGTAATATATAAGAAATTTGAAAAAGGATCGATTTTAATCATAGAAAAAGAATGGGTCAAGGCTCCCCACATATGGTAGGGTTGATCCACTATACGGGAGGCTTAACCCACTTTGTTTTATATTGCAATATTTGTGAAGAGAAATAAAATCAGTTTAAAAAAAGCAAAATAAGCTTATGCTACATGCCTTAATTATTATAGAAAATATATTTTTAAATATGATGCTTAAACAAACCTGTTGAGACGCAATCGCAAGTCAGAGGAGAAAAATTTTGTTTTGAACGGAATTTTGTCTGAGCAGGTACAATTGTACAGCAGGAAAAACGAAATTTTAACATTTAAGGCATTACTCTGTTAGAGACAGGTTCCGTTTTCATAGTGTTTCATGTTATTGTGTCCGGATTTAGGAGCCACTGTCCCGCTTTTTTTTGTCTCCTTGACCTATTTTTTGTGACACTCGACCTTACAACTCTAGTTCTCACATAGTTTGACTTCATCTCACTGTATTCACCCTGGTGACATTTGTCTACATGCCTTCCTAAAGTTTTTCGATCGATGCTATGCTCTTTTGTAGCCGCATGAGCACTTACCCTATCACTAACATGATTTAAACCTTTAAGGGGCAAAGTATTTCCAGTACTAAAATGTTGAAATAAATGACTGGTATCGGAATTTACGAACAAATTTATTTGGAAATAAGAAAAAAGGCTATAATTCACATACATATTAAATGGAAAAGATTTTAACAAAATTCTGGTGTTATTGTGACGTTTCGGCATTAAGATTAAATGGTTTTATAAACATACCACTGCCCCTAAAAAGGTTAAGACTGCTGCTTTCATCCTTTCTAGTCTTTCCCACTGTTTCTATTTACCTATTGTAAGTAATATTTAAATGGAAAAAAGTTCCTCTCAACTTTTCCATTTACTAGCAATTTTTCACAGCTTCTTTTAGTCAGTTTTAAACATTCTTTTCCATCGCACCACATTACTGTAGCTTTGCAGAATAAATTTTTACATTCTTCTATATAGATAACCATTAACTTTTCATTATGCATTGTGTTTAATATCCAAAATCACTTAATTAAGGGAGCCTTGAGCATCTGGTCAACCCTCCCTCACATTGACTGGGTCAAGCCTCCCTACATAGACCTTTTCTAAAGAATAGCACATTGTTATGTTAAGCCTAACTTACTGTACAACCTTTGTGCCTGGAATGACAGCCTGATATTTCTTCATTACTTTAAACCTACTTACTTAAATTTCTATGATATAATTTATCTACAAAAAGCTTAGAAAATATTTCTAAAAAACACAACTTTTAGGTTGAAAACGCCTCACACTTGATTTTTTCCACGCCTATTTCGATTATCTCTGTGAAACGAGAACTATTGTTTGAGCATTCCAGTAGCGTTGGTTGACACCTTATGATAAAACTCTGAAATTCTTTTAAATATGAAAATTGATGGGTGAGTCAAGCCAACCGCATGGTCAACCGTCCCTAGTCTCCCTATATATATATAATATAATACAAGATAAAATACTAAATTTGATTCGTAATGCTTGTCAGTTCCGGATGTAACTGAACGAAAAATGTCCAAACCACCGGATAATGCGTGAATTCTTCTGAAAAGCATTTCTTTATGTGAATATTTGCTTATTTCTCTGAACCAATAAATTCTCAGAAATATATGTGATATCGCGCCAACCTAAGTGTAATATATCTATACCAATCTAATATCGCGCCTAATCGCAATCAAATACATCTTTATAAGTGATCTCTTTCTAGATATAATTATCAGGTGAGTTTTTATCATTTTCAATGAAAACTGCATGATAGTAGTATCCAAATGATGAAAATTCCCACAATAAATTATGAGGAAACAGCACCGAAAAACTGGTCACTAATAAAAATAGTAAAAGTAGTGATAGTAAATAAATCACTATTAGAAAAATAAAACTTCGTTAAAATCACCATAAAATACAAAATAACACACAAGACACGTTTCCGGCTCGAAGTTTTAACAGCCAGCCAGCAGCCAAAGTAAACACGTGTCCCAAATCTTTCCAAACTGATGACGGACTGTTAAAATTTCCCACCTGAAAAGCTTCCTGTGTGTTATTTTCTATTTTATGTTGATTTTAACAAAGTTTTATTTTTCTAATAAATTATGATATTTACATCACAATATTTGTATATCACATTATTAATACTTATCATATTAAGGATATGGATAGATGAAAATCAATTTTCGATCCCCAGGGCTAGGGGCAAGAATTTTCTTAATTTTTTCAAGATGTTTTGATTTATTTAATATGATGTAAGATCTATATTTATTGCCTGTCTGAACGATATTTGTTTGAAGAGTGTTTAAACATGTTATACAAGATAAGAAATGTTGGATTAGCAAATTTTAATGTATTTTTATTGCATGAATTTGATTTTTTTGTTTCGGTATAAAGCCCACACAACACCATCATTGTTTATATATGTGTTAAAATGGGAAAAACAAAATAAAACATAAGTAATAAAAAGAAAAGTGCCCAGTTAAACTGGTGGCATTGAGCTCAATGGCTATTCACAATAATTGTATATTATACGGTAAATAATAAGGGAATCGCCTTATCAGAATAAACCAGTAGACCAAAATTGAAGCAAATCTGGTAATTCTGCATGAAAAATTCATTTATCTAAATTAATGTCGGATTAGCACCCCCGTTCCCCCCCTTTATACTAAACCAATGAACATCCAAATCTATCAGGAAAGCACCTTATGAGAATAAACCGGTATACCAAATTTGAAGCAAATCGCATATTTGAAGAAAATTCTGCATAAAAAACCCATATATCTAAATTAAACGGGGAGGGGGGATTAGCCCCCGTTCCCCCTTTTATACTTAAACAATGAACCCTCAAAACTAATCAAGGAAGCGCCTTATCAGAATCAATCTATTTATAAAATTTGAAGCAAATCTGATATTTCTATCAAGAGTTATCGCGTTACGTACACGCATGCGTACATACGTACGTACGTACATACGCACGTACGTACATAAAGAACCTGCGGGCGCATTAGCTCTCAGGCTTTGATAGCCTGTGAGGTAAAAACTGGGTTATTGTTATGAGCGCTTCATATCAAATAAGAAAAAAAATCAAATTTATATAATAGAAGCACATTAAGATTTTGTAATACAAACCTATATTTTTGATTTTGTATAACATATTTAAATAATTTCCAAATAAAAAACAATCAATAAGAGGAACTGTATATATTGATCACAATTTACATTAAAACTATCAAAACATCTTGGAATAGACAACTTTTCTTTTACCCTATAGGGGACCAAAATCAATGATTGTCTCATTTGCGTTTAGTAGGAATACATACTCATCCACTTTATGTTTAATGATGGAAGTTTCAGGAAGTGATAAATTATACAAGTTGTGCTTTTTTTTTTCGTAAAAGCCCATCGTACAGAAGAAAAAAATAATAAAAACTCGCGACAACACACCTCATATTTCTAATATAAGGGAACATTTTTGAGTATGACACTTTGAAAAATAAAATTAAAATCTCGCTCTACTTATGATGTAAAAAGGACGTGAAGAGAAAACTAAATCAAACATTAAAGTTGAAGAGTAGGTGCAGCATTGTTTGAATGAGGTATTTGCTAACAGTGATACAGGCCGACACGGAGCAGCTCCAAACATGCAAACCAAATGTGTACAACAGCCTCCAAAACTAAACCTGTTCCCTCATAAATATCTCCAAGTATTTCCAAGGTTGTTCACTTTTTCTTTCGGCACAATAAGTGGCTCCACGGAGTAATTTCAGGTCAAGTTATCCATTAAATGCGGGAGTGCGGATTTGAGAAAAAATACGAAAAAAATATCAGATATGATCTCACTATGGGTTGCAGATTTAATCGACTTCATATAGAAGTAGACCAGCTGCACCCGGTTAGCATCAAGTTGCCTAACGGTAAGCAAAATGTAAAATCGAAAATTAAAGTCTCGTGTGTCTAACTGAACTACGTTCTTCTAAACCTGATATCAGCGGAATTTGTTTTTAAAAATCTGTTCAAGAATATAAATTTACAAGTAAATTTAAGCTTAGCATACATCATACAGATTCAAAATTATTTTACAAGTTGAAATAAAATCACAAGCATTTAAACTTAAAAAGTCATAACATAATATAGGCAAATTTGGCGTTTTGAATTTTTAACTGAAATTTCACTATTTACTGCTAAATGTGCTTTTTATCACCTAGTGTTTGTTGTGTAGTGCCATTTGTTAAAACAAGTATAACATCATTTTATATATTGGTTGTATTATATTTCACAGGTGGAAAAAAATTATTATCGTCGAAAGATTAAACTACCTTTAAACAATATATTGGATTTTTTTCAGTTTTTTTATTGAAAAAAATTAGAAATCACTATTTCATAGATCTACACCTCCCAAGTTTTGAGTACCATTGTTTTCGCTTAGTAATCTTCGTCTTACTTAATCAGAAATTTCTGTTATTCAATAAAGCGAATATTTCTGTTCAAGAATAATGGTACTCAAAATAAGGAATGTTTGGCCGCTATGATATATACCCACTAAAAAACTAGTGGAAAACGCATAAATGTGTATGTATAAAATTTTTCAATTAAAATTTGACGGTAATAATGATCATATTAAAGACATCGGATTCTAAAGTATATGCAACATTCAAATTTAATAATCGCGAATATTTTTCATCAGCACGTTTCACTAGTTTATTGTATAGAAACAGTTTGACTTGATGCTTTGTGTGTATAGTGGAATGTGTCAAAGCGGGAAATCACAAGAACAGTCCCTCTTAATATATCTGGGTTGGTGTGAGCTCTTTCCTGCAATTCAGCATCTTTAAAGATTATACATGAGGGATTACCAACAACTCAACCGTGGATCGCAGAGGTACTAATACCTGTCGTAAACCCACGTCATACATTATTTCTTCAAAGAAAGCCCTACATGATGACATACATCCTATCATCAAACACGTTTATCACTAAATCACTTTCTCAGCAGGAAAAATAATAAAATAAACATGTCAATACCGTTTCTGATCCAATAAATCCTCCTTCATCAGCAGCTATGATATATATTCAAAGACTAATGCAATATACATAAATGTGTATGTATAATATTTTTTCAATTAAAATTCGGCGGGAATAATAATCATATTAAAGACATCGGATTCTAAAGTATATGCAACACTCTAATTTAATAATGGCGATTTTTTTTCCTCAGTAAGTTTCACTAGGTTATCGCATAGAAAAAGTTGGACTTTATGCTTTGTGTGAATAGTGGAAAGCCTCAAAGCTGGAAATCACAAGTTTAGCAAGTTCAGACCCTAATATCAAATCTGGGTTGGTGCGAACGCTTTCCTACAAATAAGCATCTTTAAACATAATACATGAGGGAATACCAACAACTAGACCGCAAATCGTAGAGCTACTAATTTTTGTTGGAAACCCATGTTATAGAATTTTTCTCCAAAGAAAGTCCTACATGATGACATACATCCTATCATCAAACATGTTTATCATTAAATCAAGTTGTCCGCAGAAAAAATAATAAAATAAACATGTCAATGCCGTTTCGGATCATATAAATCATTCTTCATCATATGTATAGTCACACGTGGTTAGAAAGCAATCGGACAAGTCGAAGTAAAAAAGAAAATAGTAATCAGGATGGGGGCAGTGTTTTGGACGATGGAGACTACGTTGGGAGAAGAAGATTTTCCACAGTTTTAATATATAGAATAGATGTAAATTTCCATGTGTACATTCAAGTGCATTTTAAATTCCCAAATAAATGCAAATTAATAAAATTTTAAAACTAAAAGACTTTTGGTTCAATTTATATAAAAACTGGGAAATTAGACTTGATCTTAGATTTCTATTACGATTAACACGTTAAGCGCCACGTCAGTCACCGGTGACTGACACCGAACTTTCCGTTTAAAACGCGTCATTCACCGATGGCTGACGTCTAAAATATGATATAAAACTAAAAAAAAGTATTGTTTTAAGTAATTACTGATAATTTATTTACAATTTACCTACCTTTTATTTATTACAGGATTATACTTTCTTAAAAATGACTTAAAACATTGTAAATTTTTCAGCTTCAGTGTCAGTCACCGTGGCACTCAACGTGTTAACTTGTCAAGAGATATTTTATGACACTGAATGTAAAATGGAACCAATTATTATCTTAATGCCACTTTTCATATAATAATTCATATATCTTCTGTTGCATATAATGATGCATCTTTCCTATAATATAATTTCTTTGACAGAAGTTTTACCTCATAAAATTTGGTACAATTTTCATAAAATTATAAGTTGAAATATTGACAGTTCTTTAAGAACCATTAATGTAATCTATAAACAGGATAGTAAATCTCAAAGTGTTGAAATTACCCATGGGAAGTATAATATAGAGGGTGTTCATAAATTATTGTAAGGGTTTCCGTACCTCATAAATTTGATTTAACCCTTTATGTACTGGATTATGAATTCATGAAAATTTTATCTAATAAAGCATTTTTAGTGAATTTTTGAAAATACATTAGAAGATTTACATAATCATTTAATAAATTTTAGAAGGATTTTAGAAGGATTGAAGGATTTAGAAAGATTAATTAAATTTGAATTTATAGGGACTTTGTGCATTATTTATAACCCCACTCAAATCTTTTATTTTAAATATTTTTCTTAGTATTTTGTAGAATTGTGAAACGCACAAATATAATGTCTTACAAATGAAATATAGAGATATTTCCGAATTGAAAAATTCCCTCCCCCCACCCAACGCCAAGAAAGCTGAAAAGATACAAAGGCAAAAGAAGTCATGCTTTTAAGAATATTTTTGTTTTGTGTAACCAATAATGCTTTTGAAACAAGATAAAGTAATGCATCTATAACTCATAATAAACTATATTACTACTAATCGATGCAGTAAATGAATTTTATAACAAGTTATTTTAACGGTACTTATACGTACCGTCAGTAGATAAAGGGTTAAGAATATGACGAAAAATATTCGTAAAGTACGACAAAAAAGTTTTTTAATAACTCAAACAACGTTATTTATATGTATAGTTGCAAGTTAAAACATTATTAATTAAATAATGATTATGAGCAAATAATAATTAATATTAAATTGTATAAAAATTATCAAAAAGTTATTAGTGAGCAAAAAGTTACATAGACAGATATTACATAATTCATTAATAACTTATTGAATGAAATTGATAAAATTCTAATATTATTATTTGGTTTTAATCGTTATGTGATTAAAAACTTTTTTGAGTTGCAACTTTATTCATATGAAACTTTGTCCATGTTATAAAAAAAATTGAGTTGTACTTCTTGAATATGCAATATTATTTTTCGTCATGATCTTAAATCAAAAGTTATGAAGTAAAGGTACTCTAACATGACAAAAATTTGTGGAGGCTTTATGTATTATGCTTTTAGTTTAAATGAGACCTACCATTATTATGAGAGATGAAAAAAATCATTTATATTGGAAATTATAGATTTCTATGTAACAGAATATATGTATTAGGCATGTTAAGATTATATTCTATAATACATTATGATAACGTACCGTATACATACTAAGGTAAACTGCAATATGTTAAAATAACGCACAGTATACATGTTAAAATAATATATATTGTAAGAATATACTTTGTTCTCAAGTGCAAATGAATACCTGATGTATGTTAATATTTTTTATGTTCCTTAATAATATGGACTTTAATACCGTCACCTACCAGGAAATATTTTAGGTTTGTTTTTTTTGTTTTTGTTTTTTTTTTGGTCAAAACAAAAAGTCTTTTTTCACATTTCAGCAAGCCCCACTCCGATACGGAAATTTTATTTTTATTATTTTTTTTTATGAATTTTTGAAATTAGAGCGGACTTAAAGAATACCCGGTACTTCGTTTAAATACTCGATCTCAAATCTTCTACAAAAAATTCCATTGAATATAAAAAATACATAACTAAATTCAAAATTTTAAATAATATAGTTACTAAAAAGTAATTTTAGACGAGAACCGTCAAGCAAGTGGAAGAATAATAAAATAGCTCGTTGTCAATTGATCTTGGTACGTTTTTTCTGCGAATTCTACAAAACTAGTTGTGAAGGTTGTCTGTTTGTATGCTTCGAGTTCATATCAAATGGCATGAAGAATCTTTGGACGAGGCACGTTGCCTTTCATGATGCTATTGTTTGCAGAAAACGTAAATATTAAACATATGCAAATATTTCAAACTATTATATTAATTAAATACCGGATAAATGCACGATAGTATTTCATTATAACTTCAGATAAACTGATTCACGCAAACTCTCTTGTATATGCAAAAACCTTACAGCGCATTCAAGACTATTTGTCCTCAAGCTATGAAATACAAAATACAGTAAAACCTCCCTAAAGTGACCACGTTCCGTTCCAATAAAAATTGGTCGCTTCGAGAGGTGGTCTCTTAATGGAGGTCATGTTTAAATTTAGATTTTAATTGTTGAAAAAAGGTAACAATTAATGTTACTAATTTTTTTTTTTTCACATTAGGAAAAAATATAAAAATTTAAGTATCAAAACAAAAGTTAATTACATAAATTAATTACTGCAGAGTTATAATGAATATATTGACGTTTGCTTTGATTTTATGGTTTTATCTTTTAAAACTTTTATTTCCTAGTCCTTTCGAAGTTCAATAAATAAATGCAAATTTTTTGGGCGAGAACAAATAATGACGATTTCATTAATTTATCTATTTCTTTTGAGTTTCCCGACAGAATAGGCCAAGGGAGTTTATTGACCGTGATTCTTAATTTGTCATCAGAATTGAATTTATTGCCTAAAAAGGCACAAAGGGATTTAAACACTTAAAAGTTACCGGGATAAAGAAAATCTAAACTTACTTTAGACGTTTGGTGAATAATGTGCTTTCCGGAATTATTTTTCTGCTAAATCCTCCTTCAAGAGAGCATAGGAAAAAACGGAATTTTTTTCAAAGAAATTGGTCACTTAAGGAGGGAGTTCCTCAGGGAGGGTCTCTGAATGGTGGTAAAATTAGTATTGAGCCTATGGGAATAAATTTCTTTCCATGAAAAAATGGTCGCCCAGGGAGGTGGTCGCTTAATGGAGGTTGTTGCGCACGGAGGTTTCACTATAGTAACATTAATGACACTCAGACTATTACGTACAAATAAAGACTCATTAAAGAAATGAATGTAGTTTAAAGAATAAAAGATAACGAAGTTTAAAAAATCATACTTTTGAAGTGTTGTAAGTGATTATTTGTAAGTGAGTAAGTAAGTGAAGAATATAATAATATAAAGGTTTTTAGAAAATTTTCTCTGTAATTTATAAATCGGAAAAATATGAAGAGGTTCCATTCACAAATATAGAATATCACTATTATTCAACCCCTTCTCCCCCCCCAAAAAGTACCGGCTTGAAATATCCCGGTTCGAGTGCACTCAGAAAAAATGGTTCTGCCTGGTATCCGGCAATGTCAGGACGGATGCAGATGTCGAGTTGTGCTATACGTACAAAAGCACAAATTTGAAATGAAAACCATTATACACTGTATAAGAAGTGTTCATGTTGCATATAAAACTATTCACCAGGGTAGTAGAGAAATAAAAAGAAAAGTGCCCAATTAAACTGATGGCATTGAGCTCACAGGCTATCACACTAATTGTATATTATACTCTTATTTAAAAGAATAATGCAACTCGAAAAATAAATTAAGGGGGGGGGTTATCCCCCACGTTTCCCCCTTTATACTTAACCAATGAACCTCCACATCTAATCAGGGAAGTACCTTATCAGAATAAACATGCATACAAAATTGATGCAAATAGGATAATTCTGCATGAAAAACTCATTTAGCTAAATTAAGGGGGGGCATAGACCCCCATTTCCTCTTTTACACTTAATCAATAAACTTCCAAATCTAACCAGGGAAACACTTTATCAGAATAAATCGGTACACCAAATTTAGAGCAAATCGGATAATTCTACATGAAAAACCCATTTATCTAAATTAAGGATGATTAGCCCCCTGCCCCACCCTTTATACTTAACCAATGAACCTCCGAATCTAATCAGGAAAGTGCCTTTTAAGAATAAACAGGAATACCAATACCAATTTCATGCAAATAGGAGAATTCTGCATGAAAATCTCATTTAGCTAAATTAAGGGGGCATAGACCCCCATTTCCCCCTTTTACACTTAACCAATAAACCTCCAAATCTAACCAGGGAAGTGCCTTATCAGAATAAACCGGTACACCAAATTTAGAGCAAATCGGATAATTCTACATGATAAACTCATTTATCTAAATTAAGGAGGATTAGCCCCCTGCCCCACCCTTTATACTTAATCATTGAATCTCCAAATCTAATCAAGGAAGCGCCTTGTCAGAATAAACCGGAATACCAAATTGAAGCAAATCGGATAATTCCGCATGAAAGGCTTATTTATGAAAGGCTTTAAGGCGGGTTAACCCCATTCCCATCTTTATACTTAACCAATGAACCCCAAAACCAATCTGGGAAGCGCCTTATCAGAATGAATCTAGAAACACAATTTGAAGCAAATCGGATATTTCTATCAAGAGTTATCGCATTACGTACATACAGAACCTGCGAGCACATTAGCTCTCAGGCTTTGATAGCCTGTGAGCTAAAAAAAACTGTTTATGGTACAGAAAAAAATCTGTTAAAGTAAGAGAAAGATGTTAACAAATGTAGTCTTTTCTTATCAATAAATTTAATCTTAAAATTCTTTAAATTTTTTAACAGAAATTGATTTTCCGAAGCTTCAAACATGCGAATTCAAAAGACTTCTAGTGTGATATCCGTTGTTTAGAAGAGAACCCCGGTATGATGTCCAAATTTAGTGAAAATTTAAAAGTTTGTTACGATTTCTGTAAGTAGACGACCCCTTAAACAAAATTTAAGTATAATATTAATTAATAAATGTTAATTCTATTCTATTGGTTCCAGTCACATTTTTATACGATAAGTTGTAGCAGGGTTAATAGCGTGTGTAGACTTTTTTTCCGGAACTGTACCATTTTCCTTCATTTATGTCAGTTTGTAAAAAGGAAAGTGTTTTAATTAAATTTTTATATTCGATATCTCACTGGTCTGCAATAAGTTTTTTCGGAAATATTAATTTTTTCTATATGTGGTAAAATATGGGTTAATGTTGAACGATGATTTGACAGTATAACTGCCGAGTTAGGAATTTCGTAGTTTCAATGAATTTTGCCAAATTTAGACATTATTTGAGAAGTAAATTGCAATATACATTGGTGATTGTCTGAATGTCTTTAAAGTGAATAGCGAATTAACCAAAATTTGAATAAACTGTTCAAAAACATTAAAAAGTCTTTTCTTCTAGTCAGTGGTGGTAATTTGAAACTTCAACTGGGAAGGTGAAAAAGTAAAGCAGAGACCACATTTATTTATTGATGTAATAAAGCTTCCTTATTTAAATACTAGTTGGCCCACCTATTGCTTCCCGGTGCTGGGATAATAACCTTAAATGTACCTAAAAAAACTGTTGAAATCAGACATTTTACTGTTGGAGAACTGTTTCAGATAATACTAAACATTATAATAGCACAATTGTATCTAAAACTTGGAAGAAGTTATTAACCCCTTCTCTGTCGGCGTCGCATGCCTTACGTTCGGCGTTTTTGTTCAGGTAAGAAAATTTTCATCCTTGAAAGTAAATTTGTCGCAACTTGCACGTCGGTATATTCTGAGATCGTTTTTTGTATTTCTGCATAGTGCTAAGAGATGGCTTAACTAGTTCTATTATTTTCGAATTTATTGTAATATCGGCGTTCGTTAGTTATTGTTCCCTGTCAAAATGGCTTATATGGGGCAGACAGAGAGTGATTGTTCTGAGGGAAGTGAATATAATATAAGTCAGAAGATGAAAGCTCTGACTTATCGATGAAATTTTTTCAGATTCTAGTTAATCTGAAGGTGAAGACGAGGATATGAGCTCTGTATCTTTCATGTGGGTAAATGTTATGTAAAAATCTGTTCAGAAAATCAATGTTGGCAAGATTTTCCAAATTTGGCGAAATGTTACCAACTTCGTGTTTAAACTTCAAATAGATTTGATAAATATAGTCTCAGGCTATTTTTTACCCGACTGAAAAGAAGGGTTATGTGTTTCATGCGTATCTGTGTATGTGGATTTCTTTATACCCTCGAAACATCCCAGCGGCTGGATGGATTTTAATGAATGAGGTCTCTATCGATTCTTCTTAACGGCCCAATGATTATAGGCTAGGTTTTGTTTTTATAAATTTAAAATGGCGGCCGTGAACTACAAAATTGCGGTAGGGACGAAAAAAAAATTACGCATCCTATTGAGTGTCATATCATTGGATAGGTCTTTCAAAATGAAGACGATGTTTCATTGACTATTTTACAGTCAGAAGCTCCGTTTAAATATTACACAACCTGGAAGTTGTGTATGTATTGTGGATATATAACTTTACTGCAACTCTAACCATCATAGACATATATAGACCTTATCAAAACAGTGTTTATAGATAGGAGCTAACAGTTAAACACAACTTAAAAGTCATCAATACAAGTAAATAAAAAAAAAAAATAGGTAAGTAATATAAACAAGTAATGTAAAAAAAATATATTTTAAGTCAATTTCTACTTAGGTCAATAAGAGAACTTTTTTTCTCCCATTCTTCTTTCCTTTTGAGTGGCGCTTAAAATGCCTTGATCAAGAAGAGGGCTCTCTCGGTCTTAAAAAACCTTGATCAAGAAGGGGGCTCTCTCGATTATTGAAAATTAATTAATTAAATTTAATTAATGAAATAATATTTGAAAATAATTTGATTAACATCAAGTGTCATCCACTACAAGTTTAAAAATAATATTTGAGCTTGATTGGATGAATAATAAGTATTTTATTAACGATTGGAAATTTGAATAAGATATATATATAGCGAGAGTGTGAGCTAATAGTAGGAATTGAAAAAAAAAATGTTTCACATTGATGAGAAATAATTAATTAGTTCGGCAGTCGGGTTTTTTTTTTATTTTTTTAATTAAATTGTTTATTTAATTTTAAATTTGAGTGCATTGTAGGAAAAACTGAGGTTCAGTGACATTTTCATTTTTTTTTCTTTTTTTGACCACTGGTCAAACAAAAATTGGTTACAAACGAAAATATTTTACATTTTCCAATTCAGGATAAGACATATATTAATTTTCAGCAATAATAATAAAAAAAAATGCTTTTTTGGGATTGGAAATTCGGAAAAAAAAAACCCGACAGAGAAGGAGTTAAGTAAGAAATGTTTTCTGAAAATTGTCTTATTCGTAATTCCTCTTTCAAAATCAAAAGCTTTTCCTTATATTTTGGAGAACTTACAATTTTTTTCTGAAATGAGTGCATATGTATGTATAAAATTAAGAATGAAAAAAATCTTGACTGTTTAAAAGTTTATATTAAAATTGAAAGTTTTTAAACTTAAATTTTGCTACAACTCTTTAATTAAGTGCTCAATTTGAATTATACTTGAGCAACTAAAAACTTTCTTAATGATTTGTTGTATAGATTAATAAAAATATCATTAACAAATCTTAGTTTGATTTTTAAAAGAAACAATAATAAATATTTTAAAACTATTTTTATAATACAGTAAACATTTAAAAAAGGAAAACAAAATCTCCTAAACATTTTTTTTTGTGGTACATGATAGTAACTGCGTCTAACATTCCAAACATATATCACGAAAAAAATATCTAATTCGTTTTAAAGTTTCAAAAACTGCAAAAATGTACAAAAACGGTAAATTTAAAATAAATTGTTGCAAAAAACTACAAAAGTAATTTTAAAACAAAATGAAAGTGATGCCAAAGGACTCTATCTTAATTCATGACTTGCTCGCGATTGTACAAAAACACTCATGCTATTGACATTGCCTGTTTTTTGTTTTTTAACTTCCCCGGTTGGCGTATTTTAGAGATAGCGGTTTGGTGCAACAGAGTGTATGTATTTTGTGAGAACATTTATTGCTTTCCAGATCCAATTTAATCTAAGTTGTTGTCAGTAGACTTTCTTTGTGTACAAATGACAGAGTGGTGACATGCATGTTCAGATTGGAAGTTTTTGCCCAAACTGTGACAACACGCATTCCAGAACTTATCGATACTTGCCAAAATAAGTTTGATTATATGATTGTATGCCATGCGCATACTGAGACTGTATAGTTTGCTACACAAGTCAACAAACATTAGTTTGGCAGTAATGGCAGGTTCGTCAAGTACAATATAATGACAAGCTGGCCAAGTTTTTCCACAAACCCTTTCGACAAATTAAAGTTTATTGCTTACCACTTTCTTATTTACAAACACGCTCTAGTTTCCGGCATTGCTCACGTGTGACAGAAAGTAAACTATATTAAATATTTTCACGTATACCTGAAAAAAGACTGTACACATTACGGTGTGTACTTTTAGCTTTAAACTTTTCCTGGTGTACTAGAATTGTAGTATAAAAATTACATTCAAATTCGTTCGGTATTTGGTTAAGAAAATATCGGACATACATACATAATGATCAAAAACAAACAAAATCGCCTTCTTTTGAAGTCTATTAATAAACATAATCCTGATTATCTATAATCTTCTGCCTCGAGGTGTAATGATTATAAAAATATGCAGTTTTCATTTTTCTAAACTAAAATATATAATGTTATCTTTTAAGCTAAAAAAATATAGTTTTTATTGTATATTTTTACATCCTCCTCCTTCCCATAAATAAAATGGGAAGAGGCTCTAAAATAAGAACCAATTATTATTATATTATATGTCCCATATATTTTTACTTGTTTGGATTTGTATTACATAAATATAAGACAAATCAAAGATTATTTTTTTTAGTAAGATTTTGTTATAACAAGATGCAAAAATTTGCACAACCCATGATTTTTATTTCTTATTATTGCTACTTAAGTAAACAATATTAGGCATACGTGAAAATCATTTATGTCGGGAGTTTTTAAAAGTTTATTTTTCCTAGTTTGAAAATAACTTATTTTCTAAACATACTCTAAAATAAACACTCTTATAGCTATTTATCAACCATTTTCTATTTCTGTGAAATGATCATTGATGTAACATGAAAATATTGAGGAATAACTAAATCCACAATTATTTCTTTTAGGTTTCATATGGAGAATTTCTTCATATTCAAAGATTTATTAAAAATATTTATATTATCTACCCATTCACAAGTCATTAAATACAAAACAAAGCTTGAGAATAAAAACATACCACTCTAAAAAAGAATAACTATAAATTCCACACTAATTGCGTATTTTTGAAGAAATTATACATAAAATTTTTCTTTGCTTTAGCTTTTCATGCGCTTTTGATTCCGAGTTTGAAAAATAATATTTGCTAAATAGTAATATTACCTCTTTTGGGGCTCAGGGAAAAATAATGAGCTGTTTATTTTATTCGGAAGAATAACTAAAAAACGGACAAAGAATGCTCATTATTTCAAATAATTAGAGGAACCTTGGTAAAGAATAAAATGTGAAGTGTAGTTTTCAACGCTCTGATCATTTATGAATAACCATACCCATATGCAAAGTAACACGAAAATGTCTTAACTGGAATGTCAGTTGTAAATTTACGTTTTTTTTTCCTTGTTGTTGTTGTTGTTTTCCTACTAGATACAATTTGAATGTTGCTGGTATCCTTAAGCTGAAAAAAACATTTTACTTTAAGTGTAATGAAATAGTGGTATTATTAAATGATGAGCATTTGTTTAGGAAATGTGGCACGATGGACATGGGCGTACGCAGGAGGAGGGGCCAAAGGAGGTAGAGGTCTGCACGGGCGCGGGCTTGGCCCGAGGCCCGTACCCGGCCCGGCTCGCGGGCCGGTTGAATGAAGGCGAATTTTCAAACGGGCCGGGCCGACAGACAAAATAAACGGACCGGGCCGGCAAAAAAATTGAACGGGCCTGCAGGTCTTGGCCGGCCGATAAAAAATATAATCGGGCCTATCGGCCCGATATAAGAATTCAAGCGAAGCAGATAAAATACGAGCCATTTTCAATGAATATGATTTTCTCGAGAAGTATAAATATGTGTCACAAGCCGATGCGAGTTTAACAACATCAATACAGAAATGTAACATGTCCATCGTAGAGATCGGCATCGTACAGTTACTAAATGTCTGAATCCGGGTTTAATGTTTTTCAGCAGACTCGTGCCGGCAAGGAACTGGTCTTAATAGATCTCAAGATGTGTAGGACAGGCATTACGTTTTGTAAAAGTATTAATAGTGATAATGAACTTATGTTAACAGTATCTTTGGAAATATACCTTAAAGTGGTTGTCATATTCACTGCTCAACAATGTGACACTTTCAGACACATTTTCTGACTCATTTTTAACTATAAAAGCATAAAAGCAGGCATTGAAGGCATTTGGAAACGAATAGCTTTCTCCATAATTGATAAATTACTTACAGAGATAACAGAGATTCGTGTCACGTGACTGTATGTTTTCTCATTTTCTGTGCTATCGCTTCCGGAAATTTGATTCAAAACGCTAACTTTGGCAGTATTTTCAGAAAGATATATTGTTTTTATCTATGAAAAAACGGCATTTACATAGTTTCTGAATAAGAATACCTGCCAATCTTACGCGTTTCCGAAAAGAAATGAATTCATAAATGTGTCGAAATGTAGCTCCTTTGGACTTGAGTAAACCTTTAAAAATGAGAGAAATATTTTCACAAATCTACTTTTTATTATACAGCTTCAAAAGTTATCATGTTTTTAATCCTTTATCCTGAACTGCATTAATCTTTTAAGGAATCCTTATTTGAATTTTGAAATGTCTGTAGAGATGATGACTAAAACACTGTAAGTAATCGTTAATGTTTACTATTGTGTGTTTTCTGTTTTGCGAACACATAGTAATCTAAAATATACTGTATAATGTTCCCATAAATATGTATGTAGTATTCATTAAAATAATCTTAATTGTATGTCAAGAAAAAACGGATTTATTTTGTAGAAATTGAGGCCGGGCCGGGCTCGGGCCGAACTTTCAATTTTTACACCGGGCAGGGCCAAGATAGCTTTCGTTCGGGCCGTGCCCGTGCAGACCTCTAAAAGGAGGGCCGCCAACCTAAATCTTTGAAGAAAGGAAAAAATTAACCCTTTTCACTCGAGAGTGGACTCCCACCTTAGTGTTGTCAGATTGGAGACTTTTTTGACCCCAGATTGTTGATTGTCACCGCTTTTTTGAAATAGAAATATTCGACCTATTTAAAAATGGATTAAAAATTCTGAAAAATAAGGGAATTATACTATTTTTAAAAAAGAGGTGACAGTCAAATAATCTATTATAAAAGTCCCCAATCTGGTAACACTGCTCGCACCCACCACTAGTGTTACCAGGTGTCCTGCCAGGTGTCTTACGTCGCCAGGTGTCCAAATACTCTGGAAATCACTAATTTCTTGCAGTTTATTTCGCCAGCTTTAATTACAGATAATTTTTCCATTCGATAAAGTGAAGAAAATTACTTTAAAAAAACTGGTGTCTAGAGGATTTTGGAGTCCCGATTTACACGGACTCATGACGACACTAGTGGTGAGTGAAAGTCATCTCTCGAGTGCAAAGGGTTAAAATACTGAGAGAATTTTCAATCCGTCTGTGATTGTGATTGAACTATTCATTGCAGGAGTGCATTTGCATTGCATGACACCTCACCAGTGGCCAAGAGGTTCTGCTCTTGAAGCTGGCAGACGTGAGATGATGGGTTCGAACCCAATCGTGCCCGTCCGCCTAATCGTTCGGAGTTTTTCGTGATTTTCTTCTAACCATGGTTTTCCATGCGTAAATATGGGTTAGGTTCCCTTAAAAAGACCCCCACGAAGGGTACTCCCACCTCCTGGGCCTATATCCCTCGAGTAGATAGTTGACCGTCAAAAATCAACCCAACGTATGGTAGTTTTGTTTTCCTTTAAAGTTTTTATTATATTTTATAATAAGTGTAAACCGAAATTTTATTTTAATTTGACCCTTTTCCATTCCTCCTGTTTACCATAACCATTGAATATTTTCGGTTTTCTTTTATTTTCAGTTGAAAAATATATGAATGAGATTAAACAATAACATGTGTTTTCGGCTTAGTCGGTAAAGTAGGTTGATTTATTTTTAAGTTACAGTTAGCCAAAAAATAATAAAAAGAATGCCCCATAAATTTTTAACACCAAATTATCATTTAGAAAAGCGTAAATAACCATTTGACTAGAAATTTTGTCTTCTTTCAATTTATTTTTGTATAAAGATAAGCTTGGGGGGTCGTCTTCATACCGAAATTGTACCAAACTCTGAAATTTTCAATACGAACGCTCAATTTTGACCCAGCACAATTGGACTAGATTAATTTTAACAGAATTATTCTAATTGGTAAGTAAATTACATCAAATGTAAATATCCAACTGGGCGAAAAATGTCCGGACCAGGATTCGAACCAGGAATCTCTTGGCTGAAGCCGCCAATGCTCTATACCATCCAGTATAATTTTTGTTTTATTTTGATAAATTTTACCTTTGAATACAAAACGGGAAGCCATTCAGTGAAATATTTCATGAATTTGAAGGTTTAAAATTTGGTCATTTTTAATAATTACGAAACAGATTGCAATGCGGGTAGTTTTTAAAGCATTATTCACAAACTACTTGATGGAATGTACTGTGATTTTAAATTGGCATATTTAAAACTTTTAAAAATAGATCTCTGTTTTAAAAAAAGAACAATAGGTCACAACTCATATTTTTTTCGAAGATATACACATTTTTTTTAAAATTTATTTTCGAAAAAAATATGAACGGTAACATATATTTTTAGCAGAAATAGATTCCCAGAAGCTTCAATTATGTGAATTGAAAAGTGCAGCTAATTCCGCTGTGTAGTTTTTTAGTCATGCTTAAAAACTACCCGCTTTGCAACGGTTAAGTAGGAAAGTAACGTTATGAGTGCCGAATTTTAAATCTGTACAATGCCTATATTATTTGATCGAATAACTTCTCGTTTAGTATGTGAAGGTAGTTTAGCGAAAAAAAAACACAAATATGTGTCAAAATCTAGTCTTTGGATTGAAAACTTTAGAATTTGGTACTATTTCAGTATAAACACGGGCCCCTAAGCTTATGTTTTAAAACGTAAATTGAAAGAAGACAGAATTTCCAGTTGAATGGCTATTTTCATTTTTTTGAGGGGGGGGGGGGATAATTTTCGTCATCAAATGTAAGAAGCGGTCTGTTATTTTTAATGAATTAATTTTTAATTTATTTTTAGCCGACTGTACCTACATCAGTTTAATATAAATGTTAATACATATTGATATTACACCTTAGAAGTTCGCTATTTTGACGAGAAAGATTATTTGTAGGAAAATTTTTAATTTTGCTGATCAAATGTAATTGAACGGATATGAGGTATTTATATAAAAAAGTTAAAAATTTGTGAAATCTTAGTTTAATAATCACCCATAGACTATAACATATTTCCGGCACTCGAACGAATTTCGTAGTGTTTTAATATGATTTACCAAACAAAATAGGGGAGGGTAATACAAAGTGAGACGAAAATTATTATTACTTAACAAATGGCGACGATTTTTATTCTTTTGAAAACTTTTTGCTACATCTTTAAGATACACAAATGCGCAACACATTAATGTATAAATGGTTTTAAAAAAGTTATTTATAAAAGCACAGAAGCAGCATAACGGAGTATCGAAAATTGTCTCACTGTGTAAAACGAGTAGTACACAGTGAGACAGTGTATATATTTTCATAAATCATACATTTTTACACTCTATCAATAATTTTCTGCAGTTTATGATTTCTAATTAATATTTCTAGATTTTCAAAACACTAAAAATATGAGCCTTGGGTGGACAATGGCAGACCTTAGGCTGCCTTCATGTAAATTTTCAGCCTCTTACGTTTAGTAAATTTCCCTAGCCATCGCACGACCGCACACACACAGACAAAGAGAAAGAAAGAGAAAAACCTTCATTTATTAATAAATAACTTTTTTAACATCCTAACCACATAGCAGATACACAATAAGACACTTCTCACTGTGTACCACAACTGTGTGTCTCACTATGTACTTTCGTTACGTTGTAACAAAATGGATGCTACATCCTGTTGCATTAATTTCATCGCTTTAAAAAGTTTATGTTGTTTTGACGAAATAGTCTATTACTAGATATAGCTATGTTTGGTTAAGTAAATATATGTCATATTGAAGGAAATAAACTCTAAAATGGATGTTTATGTAACTTTAACCACTATAAAATAAGGAATTATTTACTATTTTGTCGGACGAGTGACTGAAGTGCCGAAACTACATCCCCGTGTTGCATAAAATGAGGTCGTTATGTGTGTGTGTGCCAGCTTGAAGAAATAGTTACATCTATATGTCAAATTAGCTGCTGTCTCACTGTGTACTCCCCTACCCTATACAACTTCTAAATATTTTACAGATATCGAATAATTGTAACATTTATTAATAACACTGGTTTACGCGGTTTATGTACTTTCGTCGAAATGTGTATTTTTACATAGATTCTAGTGCACTGAGTACGGGGAAATTATTGTAAAAAATCTGTCACGTCTAGTTTTAAAAATATTTATTAAATACTTTAAAAATAATAATAACATGAAAAAAATTAGAAATGATTGATTTAACTCTTCTTTTTATAATTTTCTTGATCCGTTTCTTTTAAAATAGACCAACAGTAGTCCTTTAACATACTTTCGTTCCAAAAACCTCTGTGTCTGTCTTCAAAAAGTTTGCTCGTCACTCGCGGCGCCCAAGTTTTCAGGGAAAAAATTTAGATGGGAATGGTTGGTTGGTTGGTTGTATTTATGACGGCCAATTATCTGCACGAGGGATATAGGCCCAGGTGGGGAGTGCCCTTCGTGGGGGTCTTTCTAAGGGAACCTAACCCGTATTAACGCTTGGAAATCTAAGGTTCGAAGAAAACCACGAAAACTCCGAACGATTAGGCCGACGGGCGCGATTGGGATTGAACCCAGCACCTCCCGTCTACCAGATTCGAGAGCAGAACCTCTCAGCCACTGGTGGGGCCTAGATGGGAATGGAGAAAATGTATGTTTAGAGACATGTTCACATCCATTGCAAGATAGTTTTTTAATAAAACAGTAATTTTTTATCATAATTTCATCGTTATGATTTCCGAAGAATCCATTAACGACCATTTTAAAGGAATCCCAAGCATTTTTTCATTAGTAATTAGTAGATAAAAGTTTTTCAAAGTCCTTATCTTGCATCAGTTTACGTATCTGTGGACGGACAAAAATTCCCTTTTAATTTTGCGTCTGAAATACGTGGGAAAATTTTGTGTAAATATTTAAAAGCAGCACTGTTTTTCAATGGCTTTGACGAATTTTTTTATTATGCCCAATTTAATATATAATGGTGGCAAAATTATATTTTGCGGAACCACTAAAGATGTATATTTCATATTAATTTTTCCTGGAGTAAATTAATTTCGGACAGGCCAATATTTTTCGAGGTAATGATTTTCTATATCTCGACTATCCCACAGGCACAAAAAACATGAGTATTTGGCGTACCCCCCCCCCCCCCCCCTTGTAAGCCTATATACTAACTACTTTTAAATCGCCACATATTTTCCAGTTGTTCTGTTCATATTGTATCATTTTCATTAAAAAAAAACATTGTTTGCTAGGTTACTTTACTGTTTACGGCATGGCCAATTCGTAAAGATGGTTTTACATTTCCGTTATGAAGTAATACAGCTTTCAAGCTATATTTAGATGTATCGATAAATAAACGCCGTTCATTTAGATCATAATTTTGATTCATCACATTAAAAAGTCCGGGAATATCATGGCAAAAACAAAAATCATCCTTTTTGGTGAAATAACCGTTGAAAATCTGACTTCGTTTTCGGTAATAAGTTACTTTGGTATTTGGTGTTGATAAGTTCCACTATTGTATACGAGAGGCAAGAATCTCTGCCTTAGATCTAAATAGTTACATGTCTCGCACAAGGTCGTTCAACTCATTTTGGTTTATTAAATGTGGCGTTTTACCATCTTCGATTACGAACTTGTCATCATTTTCATCCTCCATACACAGATCGTCACGATCTTGTCAACTAGCACTTGACATACCTGCACATACGGGATGTGGCAGAGTTTCCGAATGTGATATCGGTTTTGAGACTGATGGAATGGCAGGATATTGAAATTTATGTTTATTTTTTGAATTAAAGCCTGCAGTTTTTGTCAAACAAAAATAATAGTCATTTTCGTGATTTGAAGGTTTTCTCCACGGCATTGGTGATTCAAATTGAAGATACTTTTTTTTTCTCCCGAAGCCCAGCATGTAAGAGTAATCCTACAGCTTTCACAAAAAAACATGTGGGAACACTTTTTATCTTGAGTACTCACTGAGAATCCAAAATTATGCTGTTTTAAGACATTCCGACGTCGGTCTTCCTTTTTTTTGCGAATATAAATTGTCCACAAACGTAACAAAAACGATCAGAATTTAATTTACACACACTATTAGACGTTTTATGAAAAACAAAACCACTTTAGTTCACAAAAACACACGAAAACAGAATATAGAATCCAAGTTGAGAATGCGGGTAGGTTAAAAAAAGTTATTCTCATACTAAACTAGTATGTTGTAGCCATCACAAAACTTTCTTTTATATAAATCTACTATGATGAGTTAAGTAAAATTCTGCTTTTAGATAAAAAAAAATATATTTTCCCAAAAATCGTCTGCTCATTAAAGTGGATATAAGATTTCGCATTTAAGTAATTTAGAACAATAAATCTTCCTTCTTTCAATTTCAATATTTACTTAGTTCAAAAGGCGTCTGCTATCTTTTTCCTTCTTTTTTGATAATACTTATATAAAATATCTCTTTATATAGAAGAAAGTAAAAAATGTGACCTGACAGATTTTTTCAAATACCGCCTTTCATTAGTAAGAGGTAGTATAATAAGAAAATAGGCGTTTCATCAAAAGTATATAAAAAATGTATAAATTTCTAAACCAGTGTAATGAATTGAAAATATAACGCCATTCACTGTAATGTTATTTGGATTTTCAAAGGGCCGTTTTTTTCGAATGGATTATCGGCACTTCTTGATTAATTAATTCATCCAACATATATTAGAAAGATCCATCCACTATCCAAATTTGGTTCTAATCTATCCATATTTTGGACGTTATGGTGATGACATAAGATACAGCGTGATGATACAGCACATATGATGATGCTAAGCTATAATATATTTACGATGCTCAAACAAGGTTCGTACACAAACCATTGAATCAATACCAACGAGATTCTCTTAGTATGGTCTCATTTACGAAAGTAAACAACTTACAAACAATATTTTGGAATCGAAGTAATTTATCGTGTATTAATATTAATCTGAAAATATAACCCCATTGGCTGTAGTGTTATTGGGCATTTCAAAGGGCAGTTATCTTGTCAAATTTCGCATCATATATCCCTTTAAGATCTGACCTACACAATTGTGTAGGTGGTCCTAAACAAAAAGAAAAAAAATTTTCCTCCTTTTGTGCGATTTAAAGATGTACCCAATAATTGTGTGGATCCTCCATTGGCATAGCCTGACATCAGATATTTTCTTAAATATTTTTTCAATCAAATATGATCCGATTAATTAGGGGAAAGCACCAAAGCTTTTCGTTTCTACCAAAAATCTACCGGTCTGAAAGGCCTATAGTTAAATATACGCACCTTAAAAAAAATCAACCGACTTCTCATACTAAGACGGAGAAACTTATATAATGTAACATCATCAAAATGCACCACAAGTGGTTTTCCGCATAGATCAAAACAAAATTCTTTTACGTACCTTGTAAGCAAAATATAACAGCTACATACTTGATTACCGATTTTATCCAAGATATTTGCAAGATCAATACACTGTACAAATTTAGTTCGAATTAGTTCAGAATTTTGGATGTTATCGTGATAAAGTCTTTACATATAAACAAAGTGATTGAAGTAGGTCGATTCATAAAGAAATCAACCTAAAAGAATTAATGTAGAACCTCATACCCAGGGTTTTATTTTTCTGGGAATCTCTAATATAGGTTTTCAGCTACAATTCCTTTATTTTAAATAAAAGTACATGGATAGGTTATTTCCAATATATTTTGGCGGTAGAGTTTTATCACCTCTCTTGTACCTAACATATCGATAAAATAAGATAACACAATTGAAAATATTATATATATATTTTTTTTCAAAACTGCTTTTTGCGTTTAAATGTAGATATAAACTGTTTTTCATAGTCTTCCCCACGAAAAAGAAAAAAAAAATTCCTGCGTACACCCATGATGGCTATAGAACTTTTCATTTTAAATGAGACTTTCATTTTAAAAGAGAAACTGGGGGATGTTTGGTCATACGGGAGGTTTTTTCCACTGCCTTTATTTAATTTAAAAAACATTTTGCACAGATATGGACAAAATGGTAGCATATTGTAAGACATTTCTAATAGTTAAGTCTAATTTTTAAGTAATTTATGGTGATGATAAAAATATACAGCTGAATTTTGCAATTTACGGCCCAAATGTTACGTTTTCCATTTGCCAGTCATAAGACCTATGCTAGTTGTAAATAATATTGAAGAAGTAATTTTTGCTTTATAGTGTACTTTACATAATGATCAAAAGATAAGATAGTTAATTACAAATTGGTATAGCCATTGCTGTATATTTCCATGCTTTTATTTTGCAAAATGGTAGCTGCGGGATGTTTGACCCAGTGCATTTGTTATGTTTGACCGGAGCAAAATCTACAATTTTTCATCGAGAGTAAGTGAACCTATTTCTATAATTGGGTTTTAATTAATCAATAATAATAATAAACTTATTTCAGAAATTAATAGCGTAAAGTGTCTAAATACTTTTTAAATGTGTATAATACAATAATTTAATTTTTAAACTGAATCTAAAAATATCTATTAAGAAGTGATGTGAAGTATAATTTCATACAAAAGTTTTCGAATTCTGAACAAATTATTCAAATTACAACTACAGAAATCTTAATAATGTAGGCTGAATACAAAATATGCATATATAACAGCTTGTGCAAAGTATATTGGGTTAGTTTGTTCCGTGTGCCTGCTTAAGCCACCACATACAGTCACCATAGTTAGCGGTTTACAAATTGTAGGTAGCTATTGAAGTGAAATATGACTTCTCTGGTTATAAAAAATAATAAGTAAGCTAGTCATGACTAAAAAAATATGAGTTATTTTCAGTAAACGTTGATTAACCCTTAATGAACATATTCGCGAAAAAAACTTTATTGCCCAAATATGTTGTTTCCTATTAGACATCGTATTTTTACCAGAAAATTTCGCCTTATCTAATCTTAAAATTTCAGTAATTAGATAATTAAAAAAAAAAAAAAAAAAAAAAAAAAAAACACTGTCACAAAAAGGGGTACCAAAACGATAAAAATTGGAAGCAACAAAATTTGGAAGATGAACATTAGTTTTGCTAATATGGCGGTATTCGTTCTTAAGGTTAAAGGTTCAGTTAGACAGATCCTATTGAGTACGGTGTCTTTTTTGCGGTCATGCGGTGCTTTTCACGTTTTATTACTGTCGTAGGATATCGTAAGATACGGAAATCGTCCAACGAAATCCATCTCCATCTCTTTCAATATTTGTCACTCTTCTTTCTTTTGTTGATGACCCCAGAACGGTGGGAAAAGAAAGGACAGTTGACATATATATGTCTTTCGTAGAAGAGGAAAGAAAGCAAATAAACGGACTTTAAAAGGACATTTTCACGCCCACTTTTTGTTCGCAGAATTCAAACACTCAGGTGGGATTTTTCAACGACATGATTCTGAACACAATCGTTACATTTCAATATTAAAGAGAGACGTTTGTTTCTATGGCAACAGTTCTTTACCCTATTCCATATATTTTTACAAGCAAACACCACCGATAAACGCAGTCTCTGCATACTTATGACATTTTACGAGGGTGAGTCGGAAAATAAGTTTCCCCTGGCAACTGTGGACAGAGGTGTGTATGAAAGACAAAAAATGTAATGAAACATTAAAGATAAGACCTAACTTTATTTTTCTACTTAAGTGCCAAGTGAGTTGAGACATTTGTCATACCCTTTATAAGCTTCATAAAGCCCTCTTGAAAAAAAAACAGGGCTCTGCATACAAAAGAAACGTTGAACGGCTTGTGTGACTTCAGCATTGCTTACAAAGAAGTAGTCAAGCATTGCTTTCATCTGTAGTGGCCGTGCACGACCGTCCAGGTCTCGGTCTGCCCAACACTTGCTGACACCCCTCACTGAATTGGCAGCATCATCTCCGCACCATTTGTTTCGACATCACATCTGGCCCATAGACTCCCACTTGGCGGTTATAGATTCCTGCTCCCGATACGCCACGTGCCCATTTATAGCGGATAACCGTTCTCCCTTCCTCCTTTGACCACGAAATCACAACGCACTTTCTCTCCATATCTACCGGGAAAAGAATGATGCAGAGACCTGATTTTTTCAAGGAGCGCTTTTTGAAGCTTGGAAAGGGGTATGACAATTGTCTCAACTCACTTGGCGCTTATGTAGAAAAATAAAGTTACGTCTTATCTTTAATGTTTCATCACATTTTTTGTCTTTCATACCTCTGTCCACAGTTGCCCGGGGAAACTTATTTTCCGACTCACCCTCGTACTTGCATAAATCGTTTATAAATTTTGACAGACAAATTATGTACATATATCATATATTTGACCATTTTGTGTTAGACTTGTAGTAAATGTTTCATATTATCCGTATATTGTGGCATTTTGGTTGATGCGTGCACCTGGAACACTTTTCAAAGGACATTATATTCGAACAAGTGGGCGAGGCTTTTATTGTTTTCATAGAAAATCGCCGTTCAACAATAATTTATGTCAGATATCTGTGAAATTTCTTAATACCTAATAAAGTATTGAAGTAATAAAGTAATAAAATTTCATATCCAAGAGAAATAAAGTTAATTCCGAAAGTAATAATGTTTCATAAAGTATATATTTATTATTAACTCAAAAATATTCCAATACGAAAGAACTGGAACATTGGACATTTCAAATTTTAATAATATATACTTTAAAGAGAATTCAATTCGAAAAAACGAGAATTGCGTGATAGATATCTCTGGAACTACTTGATTTTTTACGTGATGATTTTAGAGGTTACAGAATGTATAGAATGTACAGAATCATAAAAGTCAACTTAAATAATGTTAATTGTTTCACTACCAACAAAAAAATGCATAGATAAACTCCGTAAAGACGGTATGCAATAATTTCAACTATATTTTAAGATTAAAATTTTACTAAAAGTTACACATATTTAGGTTCAGTCTTCCTATATAGACATAAAGTATAAATCCTTGAAGATTGCATGTAAAAATATTAAATGGTTCGAGATTGCACGCAGTTTAAAAGAAACACAAGTTCGTAATTTAGAAATAATTGACTTTAAAGTATTATTTTAAGCATTGCTTACACATGGATCCCCTGATATGTTTCTAATTATAGCTAACGTAATTATAGAATTTCTTGTGCGGTTTGTTTTTAAATGCTCGGAAAACGTTGCTCTTTGATATAGACGTTCCTCGATAAATCGTTCTTTTTTTGCTTACGTGTAATATGTCCCCTTAACATAACGAAGTTCATTATCTTTATTTAGTTGTCAAGCCAAATAAACATGTTTCATACCAATAATTTTATTTAGTAAAAGACATTACATTAATATCACAAAAAAAGCTACATTTCATAACATAAAATTTCTGGTTGTAATATACTTATATATCAGAGGGCCGAACCTCTGCAATGTGGGGAGGTGGATTTTCGGACCTCTTTACTGAGGTACGAAAAATAATTTTAAAATGTCACTCCAAGATAATGACGCTGTAAAACGTTAGACTACATAATAAGTTATTTATATGAGTTATTTATAATGAGATACTATTGCACATTAAACACATATTTCGAACATCATTTCAGAAAAAGTGAGTCAATAATCCCCAGTCTCTCTTGTGTCATAGTTGCCAACTTTTACGCTTTTTTCCGACCACTATTTTTGATTAAAAATAAATGCTTTATTTGATCTTATGCCTTCGATGATTAAATAATGCAAATTTCTCTGTTAAAAATACTGGTATGGTAAAAACGTAAAACTTGGCGGCTATGCCTATGTATACTTTTATGTTTTGTTTTCATTGGGGTTTTATGTCCTGAAATGAAATTTAATTGCTCATAACTTTTTGACTAAAATTGTTTTTGCTCAAAATGTTTGGTATGTAACAACAAATTCGTCAAATTCTGAACAAAAACAATTTAATAAAATGTTATGAGCAATTAAATTTCATTTTGGGTCATACAGACCCAAAGAGAAGAGCAATATTCATCTATTTAAAACTTTTAAATACTGTGGTAAGGCATTTTAAATTTGTCTTTCAATACTAAGTTGATTTTTTGAAATTTAGCATGTATAACTGCACTTTTCTACAAATTTTCATAATAAAAATAGCTGCTACACTAATAACAAATTCATGATATGAGATAGAAGAATTTGGTTACACCTTATCTTTGTTAGGTCATGTGTGTAACTAAACTGTTGTCTCGATAAGCAATGGGATTTATCTAACTCCTGCAGCAGTTGCAGATTTTATATCTGATTTGACCAAACTTCACCGAAATTCGAGAAATTCCTCAGATTTTAGGGCTGTAATTCCCGCAGTTTTTTATTTAAAACACTAATTACATTTTAAGAAGGTTGTAAATTCGTAGCCCCTAAAATAAATAAATAAATTAATTAATTAATAAAAATAAGCAAAATAATAAGGTTAAAAAGTTTTAAATTTTAATGGTACAAAAGCTAGACAACGGGATTTTTGGGCAAATAATACCAGACTATAACTGGGACCTGATTGCTTCGAAAGCATTTTGATAAACTTATACTTTTTAAAAATGCATTAGAGCATGCTATACAAATGAATGACTGGAAATATTTTTCTGAAAATAATAATTGTAAGAATTTTGCACTAAAACTAAAAAAGTATGTGTAATTACTACTTTTCTTTGACTAGTGAAGTTTAACTTTAAAATTGAATTTTATAGATGTTAAACTTTTCAGGGACAAAGTAATTATGTTTCTAGAGCGTTAAAATTTTTGACTGTCACGAACCTGCTATTACGAACAAATTGATATGAAAATAAATAATGTTTTTCTCCAAGTACACTATAAAAGCGAAATTTTATTCAAAAATTCTAGTGCAAATTTGGAAGTTGTAAATTAAATTTAAGTAGTATAAATAATAATACACCATCCTTCAAAGGGTTAAACTCATTTTTAATGAAGGGATTTTCGCATGATATTCAAATAGATTCCTTTCCAAACTTATGACTGATAAAAAATACTCTAAGCTAAGAATATTATTGAGTCTACATGAAATATTTAAAATGTACTATTAGTTATCGTTTGATATTTCTAATCATTATGTACTGAAGTTCACATACTCGTATCCTATAGTAAGGAGAAAAAAAAGGGAGAAAATACTTTTCATACAAAAATGAAAAAAATTAAGCTACATGTGGCTATCACTTTGATAAATAAATTTAAGAAAATAATAAAGCGAAAACATGTTACATAAGCAAATTAATGAGAGCGTATAATACTTTGAATTTCTTAAAGTTAGGTTTTCACTTATTGAGATATAATTATACTCAAAAAGTTGTTGGAATAGAAACTCTAATTTCTAGGCAAATTTTGTAGGAAGAAAAAATGTGGCTGGTCTGATATAGCTTAGACCATTGAACATGTAACTGAGTGATGAAAAGTTTTGAATAGGATTAAACCATAGTCAAAAGCTAGATCATGACGAAAGTCTGGCGCAATTCGCAATTTTTCATTCAAAATACAGACGAAAAGTTATTGCAAAGGTTGCAGATGCGAAGATCATGCTTTAATTATTTTTATGAACTTTTGGTAGAATTTTGATGTATTCTGGTTATTTTAAATAGATACCCAAAAATATACTAAACAGTAAAATGTCTTCAGGATGTTGGACATTAACTCTTTTAAACTCCATAAACTTCCAAAACTTCAGAACCATTAAAAATTAAAGAGCTGTCAGTAAGAAAAAAAAAGAAAGACTTAACCAGGGATTTAACCAGTATTATGGAATTGAGAATTTATGGGACAGTATGTGAAAAACAGAGGACAGGAGCGGGACAAAGTCTTTTAACCATTAGTGTGAAAAGATTAGAAAAGCGTATTTTTCTAAATTGTGAAAATAATAAAAAATAAAAGATTATACATTTTGTAAATTAGAGTCTTCTGAACAAATTATTGAAAATGTGTTACAATAAATGTTTCTTAACTAACTTACGTTTATTTATGTGGTTGACAATTTTTTGTTTCCTATTATAAATAAACTTTGGTGTACTTCACCCAAAATCTCTTGCCATCAATTCAAAAGAAACAATTATTGGTAGCTTAACTGAACTCATCTATCTTAAAAATATGGAAAAATATACTCTAGTCTATGTGCAACATATGATTTTTCCTTGTTGTTTAATTAATATTCTGCACTTTCTTATTTACGCTACGCATTTAAATATGAATTCGTGAATGAGTCTTCGGACAAGAACATGCAACACAGAAATCGTTAGCTCATTCCCTTCGAAAGTTGTAGCAGAATACTAATTTGGTCAAGGTCTAAAGAATATACTAAAATAAGTTACTTTAAAAAAAGTTGATAAATTAGATGGAAATAGATGGCCTATTCCCTGCTTAGAAAGTTCATAAACTGTATTCTCTACTTTGATTATGCGTGTTACATTCTAAAACATACGTAGCTATGCTGCTATGGAAAAAAAAAGATGTTAAAGATAACAATTTGCAAAATGGCCGTTTTCTTGACCCAAAATATTTTTTAAATATATAGAAATACATCTTACTCGAATGTTACATGCGCAGTTTCCTAAATTATATTGTAATTTTTTTTTTCAAATTACGCTTCTAAATAATGCGAAAATTGGGAAATAAACTTAGTTGCCATTTTCCGGTAGACTCAATCATGTTAATTGCCATATTTAGAAAAGAATAAACGGTCAAGTGCCAGTATTACTCGCGCACAGAGGGTTCCGTAGAATATATATATGAATTTGTAATTGTATTATAAAAAAAAAAAGAACCGTTGCCAAAAGAATACTAAGACTTTGTAAAAAACTATACAACGTAGGGTTGGGTATAACTGTATATATTAGAAAAGTGTAAATATTATACCATGAAAGTTCAAAGAGATATGGAACCTAAATAATATAAAATATAGCTATTCGTATAAATCTTTTTTTTTTAATATTATCCTAATCTGTTTATGATGAACTTAATTTGGTATTGACAATAAAAGCAGTGCATAGTTAAACTTCATTTGGCATTTCATAAAACTAAATTCAGCGTAGTAATAATTTTATTTCTACAGTGTAGCTAAAACAAAACCTTTGTTCAAAGTTTAAATTTGGCATTGTGCTAAGCGCAATCGAAAGCGCGCTTCGAAAGGATTTCTCAAAGTTGCAACGCCGCCTTGGTTGTGCCGCGTTTTTCCGGATAGGCTTTTAATTAACTTTTAAAGTCACTCGAGGCGTATTCAGAGATACACTCAATGCAAACTATCGCGAATCCCACAGTATTTATGCGATTCATTGTAACTAAACCTTCCGAGGGCAGTGCCCTTAAAAAAAGACACCTAATTTTAATTCCAAAAAAGACAAACGGCACCAAGAATATTTAATTAAAATTTTCCTTTTATCATGTACGTGAAAATAAGCAAGTTCACATTTTCTAATAAATTCGTTCATAACCCAGACAACCACAGTCGTCCTTCGGACGCTCTACAATGATCCTAAAAATCCTGTAGTCGTCATATCCTATAAAACTATCCTGTGAATGTCCGCAGAATACTAAAGAACGGACCAATTGAAACCGTCCAGCTGCAACCGTCCTCAAAACGACCGGAGGATATTCCAAGACGGATCTCGAGAATGCAACCGTGAAACCAGCCAACCTACTTACCAGAAATGGCGTTTATAATGAGGGTGTTCAAGAAGCACAGGCGCAGCGCGCGCGAGCTCAGGAGTCAGGAACATGGAGTGGGTCTATATCACGGATGTAGCGTGTTCAGGTAGTGTACAGGTAGACACGTAGTATGTTCAGGAACAGATCATGGATTTGATTAATTAAGGTGCTAATTATAAAGATATTTTGATGCAGAAGCAATGTGTGCTAGATGGTCGAATGGATAAGGCAGTGAACTCGAGACTACGGCTTCTGGGTTCGATTCCCTCCGATCCCACATTGTGTCACAATTTTTTTTTTTGTTGTTGTTTATTGGTTGTTTTATATTTTTCATAATGAATAAGATATTTTTGATGAAGATATATTTTTTTTATTTTTATTATACAGAGGCACGTGTATTTTTATTATAATAATAAAATACTTATTTAAATGTGAGAAAATGAGGTATTTCGAGATGAAAGTTTTACATCTGAACACCTTTTAAATATTCAAAGTTTCGTTTCTAAGTATGTATATGTATAATGATATAAACATTAAGCAAATCCAAATGAAAAAATAATATATATCGCACGTACGATAATTCCTTGATTTTTTTTTTTTTTTTTTTTTTTTTTTTTTTTTTTTTTTGAGTACTTTACGAGTGAATTTTTATCGAGACTAGGCTGGAAATCATATTTTACTTTGAACATTATAAAAATAAAATGTAATAGTTGTAGATTATTTTAACTAAAAATATCTGTACATATATTTTTTAAAGAGATAAAATATATAGGTCTGCTGTCTAGTTTTGTAGTGAATAAAGTATGATTAGAATGTTTATAAATTTTCTACTGAAAGTATAAATAAGTATTTTGCTTATACTAACAGAATTTTGAATGCCATTTATTTCTCATGTTTTATGATGTATTTTGGTCTGTTATCCACACGGTATTGAAATATGCAATCATAAAATAAGAAATATATATATTAAAACCTTCTCTGAAAAACTGTCTAACTAACAGTGCAAATTCCGTTGAAATCCATCCAGTATAGTAGATTACAAACAAATCTCATATGTTGATATCACAATCTTGGTTTACTAACAGCATTTTATTTATCACGGAAGATATAAATCAACTAATAAATCATTTTTAAATAAATAAAAAGAAAATTGTTAAAAAGTTAAAAATTTTAGATCACCAGTTGAATTCTTAAATTGTATCAATCAACCTACCAAACAAAGCACAACCAATAACACATAAGCAGAAAACGCACAATCACGTGATCAAATCGCCCACACAATTTTTTTGAGCAGCTCGCGCCCTCGCGCGGAGTTTTTGTGCGGTTGGTTAACTAATTTTAAATGCCAAATGGGCTAAAGTAGATAAAGAAGGTCACGTGATGTTTTTCCCGACTATTTTAGATTTTATCTGAGTGAACATAGGCATGTATTCCTGTTACGAAAACCATGTTTTGGAAGAATAAAGAAATATAGTCGTTGGTTTTACCTTTTTTGAACCATAAAAATAATGAAATAATTGAATTATGTTAAAATTCCTTTCTTCGATAACACCTACTCCATGGCATAAACTTCTGAGCGCGCGCGCGGCGCGAAGTGCACTTCTGAACACACTCTTTGATTCCTCCGTCGATGTTTAGATGAGATGTGTCGCTGGTCATGGCAAATTCAAATATGAAGAAAGTGAATGTGGATGTAAGGTAAGAATTTTCTTTCATTTTGTAATGCATTTCTTTTTAACTATTCTGTCTATATATTTATATTATGTTAGAAAAACTTTTACTTTATTAAGATGAAATTTAAAAAAGAAATTAGGCCTAGTCATCGCACGATTAAAACGTGGAATAGAAGGAAAAAGATGTCGGCAATTCTTGTCGGTTGAATTAAAACTACAATATATGTTAAAGTTAAAACAGACAGAATTAAATGAATTGTATTCTTAATTCCAAAATAAACAGTAAGCGTATACGATTTTTTATTGACACATCAATTTAAGCTGACATTTTAAATTCATTCTTTAACCACTTAAAAATAAATTTGAAAAATAGCCGCGTTTTTCGACACCCCTTTTTCGCTATTTGTTCACATTAATTTAATATTTATCAATGTTTATTTAGGTTCTAAACAGGGTAGGTAACTTGAACTTCTTATTACGATATATTTTTTTTTATTTCTATGCAGGTGTTTTTGCATATCAAAACATTAAATACATTTAAGGCTTTCCTTGAAAAAAAAAATATTTCAGAAAATTAATATTACTTCTAGAAAAAATAAATAATACTTCTGAAAATTGCCATTACTTCTTGAAATAAAAAAATACTTCTGAAAATTAATATTACTTCTTGAAAAAAAATTAATAATACTTCTGAATAGTGTGAATTTCTTGGTGCATTAACAAAGTCATTTTTATATGCGCATAAAATTTGCAGGTCTTAATATTCAAGTGCTATAGAATTAAAGGTATAGAATTAACTTGAGTATTCGCCCTGAGTCCGCTATCTATTTTTTTTTTTTTTTTTTTCATTTATAACCACTCTAAGCTTAATTTTCGAAAATTCAAAGATTAAAAATAACAACAGCAAAACAATCCAAATAAAAAAAAATTTTAAACAGAAATCGCATTCTAAACCTCATTTGTAAAAAGAAAAATAGGGAGGGGGAATTTGTAAATAGCAGACAGCAAATATACCTACATAAATTTAAAAAAAAATAGAATAAAGGAAATATTCATTTTTAAAAGTATATATTTCAATTTTTACAGGCAAAAAAGATTCGGATATTAACATAAAAAATTTACAAATGAAGAAATTTAAAATCGGCAAAAAAAATCTTGCCCATCCCCAGGCGAATACTCAAGGGTAACTGAATTGAATTAGCATTGCCGATTTCACTATAAATGCATTATTATATTACATCTAGTAATCCATGGAAAGCTTATTTGATTTATATGTTCATTTCTCTCAAAACATAGTATGATTTCACTTCAGCTTAATTATTAAGTTGCTACATGCCGCAGAATGATATACATTTTAAAAGCAACGTTAAAAACGCCAGAATAAACAAAAATTCGCAAAAAATTTTTGTTTATTCTGGCGTTTTTAACGTTGCTTTTAAAATGTATATGATTTCAGCTTGTCTTGATAATGCATGTCAATGATGAATTCAGGGGGTGGAACAGCGGGGATATTCCTCTCCCTCTCCTGAAAATTCAAGAAAAATGCTGATTTCTATAATTCTGCCAGGCTGTTTTTTAAAAGAAATGTGAACACTATTTTATATGGTTTTCTTTGTAGAAAATATGTTTTGGTAGTTATCTCGTAGATACACCAATATTTCTTTTTGGTGCAAAAATCATAATGTTTTATCTGGTATGACAACACGGCAAAACAGATAGTGTGTTTTTTATTAAATTAAACTTTGTGTCTGTTTTATAAAACAATTTGTATTTAAAAAAAATATGTAATGTTTTATTTATTATAGAGTAATGTGTGTGCCTTATAATAAAAAAAGTGTTTTTTTTTTTTTTTTTTTTTTTTTTTTTTTTTTTTTTTTTGGCAATAACGTAAATGTGTGTTTTATATATATATAAAAAAATGTGTGTGTTTTATATTAAAGTGCATGTGTGTGTGTTTTCATTATAAAATAAACTGATTCAAAATATAATAAAACTAACATGTAGTTTTTGCACAGTATGCCCAACAAGTATTTCAGACCAGGGTTTTCTTGCCAAAATGGCTCAAAAAAAAAAAAAAAAAAAAAGCACCAACATTGGTGTGGCTGCAGCATCTGTTCAATTTTGTTTTAGTATTTTTGATGTAGCAAGGCTGTTTAAAAGATTCAGATAATAAATCAATTTGAAAATGTTTACAATGATGTAGCAGGTCACTTTAAAAAATTAAGATGATTTGGATTATCAATTTTCTATTAATTACATGTTGTAAACAATATATTTTTGCTTTATTTTGTTCGATACATAAAAATATTCAATCCTGTGTTTTTATCCTACAGGTCAGTAAAAAAATAAAGCACTCCATTGTTGCTCAACACTTTGTGTTGTTACATTTCAATTAAATTAAAAAAATTAAATATTTTTCTTTAATGTAATTATGAAATTTTAGATGAACTTCATGTTGACTCTAGAGAAAAAAAAAGGGGGGAGGGGGTTCTCGGATTGGAATTTTAAAAAAAATGGCACTTGTGTCTCAAAAAATATTTTTGAATTTGTTTGTTTAGACTCTTTTTTATCAGTGGATTTTTGCTATATTTTCCCGCAGTTGAGTGAATTTTGCTAATTTTCTCCTTATTGATTGATGAGTTTCAGGATTTATTCCATGCAATCAGTTGATGAATTTTGCATTTTTTTCTGCAACTGGCTGAAAATTTTCATGATTTTCTCTCACGATTGACTGTTGAATTTCATGTTTTTTCCTGTGATTGGTTAACAAATTTTGCTGTATTTCAAAGCAACTTCCTGAACAATTTTTTTTTTTTTTTTTTCCAGCGATCGACTTGCGAATTTCAGTTTCTTTTGAAAACTGAAAGGCAATTTTTTTATCCAACCGATTGATGAATTTTATGATATTTTATCTCTATCAATTAGTGAAATTTGCCTTTTTTTGTCCTTTGCTACCGATTTGCAAAACTTTTGGGGCTTTTTTTTTTTTTTTCATATAATCGGTACTTGAATTTCACAATTTCCCCATGGCAGATCGATGAAGCAATTGATGAACTCCAGATTTTTCCTCATGATTTACTGGCAAAACTTGCAAAGTTTTTTTTCCATGTGATTGAATGGCGAAATAAGCGATTATATTATATTCTCATGACAGACTGAAG
This sequence comes from Maratus speciosus, assembly GCA_963932465.1. NCBI lineage: Eukaryota > Metazoa > Arthropoda > Arachnida > Araneae > Salticidae > Maratus > Maratus speciosus. The sequence continues at coordinate 301,325,291 of OZ010796.1, read as the reverse complement.
AATTTTGCAATTTTTTTTCTCTAACAAAATTAATCTGTCAAATTTCTTTTTTTTCCCCCTCCTACATGACCGATTGACAAATTTTGCAACACTTCCCCACAACAAATGCTGAAATTTATATAATATTTCCTGTAAATAATGGACATATTTCATGAGTTATCCCCCCCCCTTTCCCCTCACAGCTAAGAAAAGAAATGAGTCGAAAGGGTGCATCATAAATGTCAGCAAGGGACACAGGGTGTATAAAATAATTAAAAGGGCTGCCAGATGCATACTCTGTGTAAAAAAGGCTGTTCTGACGCCACATAAACGAGTTAAAAAGAGCTACCAGGCGTTGCGCCCTGCAAAATTGGCCTAGGGTCCACACTAGAATTGCATTTATAACTTTTTAAAATATCTTTATTTAAAACTGTACCGTAAAATCCTGTTATTTCCCCTCACCCCAAGGAAAGACATGACGAAAAATTGTAAAATAATCTGGGGGGTGCTTGCACAAGATTTTTTCACGACATTTGTGGGGGATTTTGGGGACATTTGGTGAACCTTGCAGGAGTTTTTTTCGCATTGCTCTGACCAAAATCACTTTTCTTCCGTAATGCTTTGACGAAATTCTTTTTTTTTTTTCATAACCCTTTGATGAAATGTGCAGGGTTTTTATTTCAATCCTTTGTTGAAATGTATCTATTTTCGCGATCCTTTGATGAAATGTGTGTTTTTCACTGGATTCTTTGACTGAATTTCTTTTTTCTGCAATCTTTTGACGAAATTTGCATTTTTCCAAGATCTTTTGATGAAATTTGTTTTTTCTGCGGTCATTTGACGAATTTGGCTTTTTTCGCGATCTTTAGACAAAATGTGCAGTCTCTATCATTTGGTGTAATTCATGTTTTTTTTGCAGTCCTAAGACAAAATTGGCAATTTTTTCTGTGAACGATTGATGAAATTTATTTTTTCTGTGACTGTTTGTCGAAATTCACATTTTATTATGTCCGAATTGTTGGACTATGGACTGATGCCTGATTTTTTTATTTTCTCAACCGAATGCTTAATTTTTCAGAAAATTCGGAACAGAATAATCCCTGTGTTGGGAATGTCATGTTTAGAATTCACGCCCCTTTCTGATGTGGCGAAAAAATAAAATACTTGGTATTGATTCTGACATTGACATGCAGGGTGGAACTTTTTTGGAAGTAGGTGATGCTTTCTTGGGATTTTTTTTTTTTTTTTTTTTGTACTTCTTAGTTATCCCGTCGACCAATTTCACCAAATTATATACATTGACATAATTTTTATTTTAAATAACGAAAAAACAAATAAATTAGTAAAACATTAATAAATAAACAAATAAAATGTCAAATTAATGGTTTTATTGGCCATTATTGACATTTAATCTTACATTTAATTAATGAATGGCAACCATTATTGGCATTTAATCTTACAATTTGGCGACAGTAATTTGGTCGTCAGGATAACTAAGAAGTATCTTTTTTTTTAACAAAAGGTGGAGGCAGAGGGCGTTATCGAGAAAAGTGGATAAACGGGATATTATGGTGTACCAAAAAACCATGATAAGTACCTGTAGTTTTAGCTATAATATTTTACACATAGTTTTAAATGTATACAGTAGTCTCAAAAACCATCTCTGTATAAAACTTTGTTTTTTAAATTGTACTTTGACACCATAATTATTATTAAAGTTATTCTTTTATTTTAGATACCTTGGAAATAATTAGTGAAAAATCTATATACAAATCGAGCTGTATGCTGTCAAAAAAAATCATCAAAAATTCTCCCCAACAGTGGTAAGTTTAACTGAATTTTTTTTGTTGTTGTTGTTTCTTCTAAAAAATATAAGATCATGTGAGCATGTATTTATTATAATATTTAAATTATTATATTTTATTATTATTTAATACAGTATAATATTTTTCTTTGAATAGTAATAGTTTTGGTTTCAAACATAATTATGAATTGTGTCAGTTTGGGATATTTTGATATTTAAAAAAAAGTTTGCTTTGTTATGAAAACTGTTTTTTTTTTCAATAATTTTAAAAATGTTTCTGTTGTCAGAAATTCAAACTAAGTTTAGAGAATAGACTTAATTTTAAAATGTAGTCCGTCCCGCTTAATTGCATACAGTTGGTTCCACTGAATTGTATGCATTTAAGCGAGGACATTAATTAATGTTATCAGCAAACACTATCATTTGATTATATGCCACAGATATGATAAATATTAATGGAGAATAATTATTTACTTAATAAATTAAAAACTACTGTATTAACTTTAATAAATAATTTATTATTACTCTATATATAAAAGTGTATGTAATAAAGTATAAGGTATTATAACACTATTTACGGTACATGGTTTAATTTTTCATTATAATTTATGTGAAAATTAAAATGAAAGTTAAATAGAAAATTTTTCTTTTTAAATCATACCTTTGAAAATAAAAGTTTCTGCATAAATTCTTTTTTATTTTTCAATTATTTGTCAATTTATTTCTCTTTTTTTCTTTTGCCTACACAAAAAATCCTTTAGGATTTTTTTTTTTTTTTTTCATATCTTGACATTGCATTTCTCCACTTCCAGCTCTAAATATTTATCTTTTATTGGTCTACTTTCCCCCGATTCCAGAATTTTTCAAAAAATACCCCCCAGCATCTTGAGTCACTATATGTATGACAAGCTTTAAAAGAAAAACACAATTGTCCAAATTCAACACTCTCATAAGTTGCCAGAATTAAGATAAGTCATCTTACACGACTATTTCTGCTCTTTGATTGTAAATATAACAAACCATTGTTACAAAAAAAAAAAAAATTCTTCCTTTTTTTTCCATTCACCACTATAACATGAATTCATAAAATCCGGATTACTACTAGTAGATTGGCGATATTTATGCAAATAACCGGGGATTGTTATGCGATAAAATGAGTACATTTAAAATTAGCCTTATGGGGAACGTCTCTGTTCCACGGCATTCTATGCATATAAGCGGGGTATGCAATTTATCCATTACCCGATTAAGTGGGGCCGACTGTATTTTATAATTTAAACATTATGAAATGTTTTTTTTCCTGGTATTTTTCACATGAATTTGAGTACTGCAGTAATATTTATGGATATCCCAAATTAACTTATGTATAGAAAATTACAATATCATACCAGACAAAAAGCAATGACTATTAAAATGCTTATGTCAAAGATTTTTTTTTTCAGTTGTGTGACTATTGAAATTTTCTATTATACATTTTACCTGCCAAATACATTTAATTCAACTTGTATTCTTTTTCAGCTCGAATAAATCTTTATTTTATGTTGGAAATTTTTTATGTTATGACCAGGGGTGTAAAAGTGTAGGTGCCCAACGCGTCTCTCACCTATAAATTTTATTAGTTTTCTTCGTTTAAATTTTATTAGCATTCTTACAAAAAATTTAGACGAAAAATAATGAATAAAATTTATTGATGAGAAACTGCCCGCTGGTGCTTAGATTTTTACACCCCTGGTTATGGCTATGAGCTTTATTTCGAATGTAAACATTCTGAAACATATTTTGATTTTTAATATTTAAACTCTAGGTGCATTTCTATTATATCAACACCATTGTACCAAGCATGATAGTTGGTGCCAAATAGAAAAAAAAAAAACTGTTGGTATAAAAGTGATCATTTAAAAAATATACTGTTTCAAACTTTCACACTATTTTACTATATCAACACAAATATATACTTACAATAAAAGAACAAATGAATATTATACAATAAAGTAAAACTAGGTTTTTTTTAATTCAGTCATGAAGTTATAAGTGTCTCTTAGCATTGTTTGTAGCAAACATTTGATTTATATATATATAAAGACGTCACACGATATCAATGCGATAAAATTGTAAACAATGACATATATTGCTTTTGTTATAGCATTTTGCGACTATCTATATTCTCTTAATAGACTGGGTATGATATTCAGCACCAACAAAATTGTATCTAATTAGACTGTGAAATGTTCATAGTCGGTATCTCCAGGGGTCAATGCAGTTTTTTTTTTTTTTTATGAGGCCTATTTTATGAAAAGTAAAAGTTGCTTTCGTGAAATTTAATTTTTTTTTTTTTTTTTTTTTTTTTTGTGAAAAATAACATTTTTTAATGAAAAATGAAATCTAGTTACATAAATTTGAACCAATAATTTAATAATAATAGCTTATTTAAGTCCTTATGCTAAAGTTTTTCTTTCTGGCAAACTTTTTTTGTTTGTAAATTATAACCCAAGAAAATGGCATGGTTTGCAATAAAAATCTGTTGCATGGATAGGATTGTGATATCAGCATACATTTTGGCAAGGTGTTTGTAGGGATCTGTCCAGACTTTTCTGACAGGGTCCTGTTTTTGTGAAACTGAAGTTTTTCTTATTTTTGTGAAAATTCTACTCATAATTTTGTGAATTTTAAATTATCGATGTCTTCATGTTCTATCCTTCTTGTATAAAAAGCTAAGTAATAAGCTCTTTGGTGAGTTCAACTGCTTACTTACAGGCCTGATTTTATTTTTAAATGACTAAATTTGGGGAAAAGTTCAATTTGAAAGCGAAAATATTCTATGAAATCTCTATTTAAGAGACAAATAATTTTGTGAAGGGTCCTTTAAAGGACCTAAAATTTTCCTAAACATATCCCTGGTTTGTATAACAGAAAAGTATGAAACTCATTTAGTATTATTTAAGATATTTGTTATAGTTTTTTATGTTTATGAAAAAATATAATAGAATAACACCCCACCTGTCTTTTGGTTTATATAATAGCACCTCTCTGGCCCCTCTTTCAAAAAATTAGCACCCATCTTGCTGCTCATCCAAAAAATTTGCACGCTTCTTGTCTCTCAGTTGACAAAATCTTCCTTTTCTCTTTTTGGCATTAAAACAATTGTTTGCATAATAAAAACTGAAGTGCCCTAAGCAATCCGTAAAATTCCGTAAAGATTTTAATTCATTATATGTTGGTGATCAGTATATTGGTACATTATAGTAGACACAATTCATTAATGATTCATTAAATTAAAAATAGATGATCCTGCTTTATTTTGTATAATGTCAGTGTAATGTATTGATGCTCAATTTATTAATTTTATTTTTAATAAACGGAGAAAAGTGATGAATTGTAATTATATAATGGTTATATATATTATATATACACATCGAGAATTTTTTTCCCGATGAAAGTAGTTATTTTTAGTTTCATTCGTTCCCCATTTTTAGTTTCAAAGTTATTGCACCATCCCCTTCCCAACATGCCAAAACAAATTTCTGACTAAGGGCTTCTTCCATTTTAGAAATTGTTTTAGGTCTGTTTTGTTTAATTTTCTGAACTGTGTGTAGGGGGAAGTTACTGCGCTGCTGGTTGGATTAGCAGTTACCTTCTCTTTTCTTGCAGTGTGTGACATGCCTTATGTGGCTTCTCCTTGTGTCTGGCTGGGGTCGAGAGCTGCGATCTTTCATGGCTTTGATCTCGGCTTGTGGTCTAGAGGAGCAATTGGGCCGCCCGTTCTACTCTTGTAGGCCTCTAAGAAGGATATCTTGAACTTTCGTTCGGTACCTACCTGGAAGATGTTTTGTTACATTCCCCTCGAGGCATAATGCCTAGTGACAGTCTAGGATGCATGTAGCTTTCGGCTTTATGGAGCGATGGTTCTGCCCTGTTTGATGTGCAGAGTTCTAAGTGAGGTAGCTCTTGTGCTTGACACTTATAGTACTTGAGGGGTACCCTCGAGGTATAATGTTAGCAATTCATGGTGAGAAGTTTCTGAACATGGAGTACTTGTTGGTTTGATGGTATCTGTTGTTCACCAGTGGGAGGTCCACTGGCTTTAGCCTACTTGGCAGCGTCTTATTTATTTTGCGACATAGCCACCCTTGTGCAGATGTTTCCTTGACTCTCGGACTCGTCAAAATATTCCATGTGTAATAAATTATCAGGCTGCAGCAGGGACTATGTTGTGTTGTGGCCTTCTGTCTTCCTCGCTTAGCTGTTTCGAATGGCAGGTTGATGTCGTGGTGATTGGGCATCAATTGATGCCTTTTGAGACAGGTTGCTACGTGATCCCCTAGAAAGGAGGACCGTATGCATCCGCTTGGCTCTGGTTCAGGGAACTTTGGTTTTTACATTCCTTAATCGGGAAGGTCTGTGTGTGTGTGTGGGGGGGGGGAGACAAGCAAACTAAACTTTACCCTGGGCACAGTTTTCTCTTTGCATGGTCCTGTTGCTTGTAATTACCATAATTTTTAATTATTAAAAATGGTATTCTCATCAGTTATAAATATTAACTCTCTTTTGATACAAAATGAGACAGGTGCTTCATGTTGATGTTTGACATAAAATAAGATGTGCAATTATGCTGCTTTGTACTTTTTAATAGTTTTTTCAAGCATTTCCTAGGGCTTAAAATAATAAAATTCCTAAAAATAACTGTAAATTTTACAAAAAGATCTTTTGAAGAAACAAACAATAAGAAATTGTATATCTTGTGTATATATATATTGATTTATTCCTTTTGAATGAATGTGATGCACCAATAAAGTTTAGTAGAAATGTATATTTTGTCTTTTCTTCATTATAGATGTGTGCAGCGTAAAAATTATTTTGTGACAAGTGCAGACAGGAGAAACTGGAAAGTTGGATTGTTGTTAAAAAAAAGTTTTGAAACTATATTTTGTAATGTGGAAGGTTGTAAAAAATATTTGTTTTGTATTTTACTGTGAAAGTTTTAAATAAATATTTTTTGTATTTTGCTGTGAAAATTGTAAATAAATACTTGTTTTGCTTTTAATGTGACTGTTTTATTGTGTAATTCGTAACTTTAAGCTTTTTAATATAGGAATTATTTTAACAATTAATAAACAAAATAATTCAACAGCGATTATCATTTTTTCGTACTATCATTCTTAACACTGCAGAATATATTTTATAAGTATTTCTTTTTGTCTTTTATTTTTTTTTCCTTTACTGGTCTTAAATTAAATTAGGAGTAAACTTTGACTTTTTATTTTAAATAACGTTTTCAGGTATTCACATTTGATAATTTTTACGTAAAGATTAAACTTTTCTTTGTCAAATAATTTAAGTTTATTGTTTTATATTCAGCATTTAGTGTAATATGTGCAATCATTTAAAATGCAATTAAAATATAGAAGTTCTTATTCATTAAAATAAGAACAAAGGATGAAAAGAGTATCTTAACTTTTCTGCAGTTTGTGTTAATTCTTCATGTTCATAAAAGGCATTTACTGAGCTATTACCAATTGTATAAAGTTAAATGTATCCATGGCACTATCATATTTTGTTAAAGTAAGGTAATGTATTTAAAGGTAAGTAAAACGTTAAATTTAAAGTTGTATTTTACAGCCAAATTATCACAACAGTAAAATGTGCTTTGGTCACTAAATATAAAATGGCATACTTTTTGTACTTTATTTATTTGACTTCAAAAATATTAAGATGTCTTATGCAGTAGCTTTTTTCTATAAAAAAAAAAAAAAAAATGTAAAACAATCATCGGAGCAACAAAATTATACTTTTTAATTTCATGTTGCACTTCATCACAGGACAATCAAATGCATAACATTTGTTACAGATACTGGGTGTTCCTAAAGTGCATAGTGGATCAGGTAGTCCCATGCTTTTTTTAGTAAGTAAATCAAATAATTGCAGAATGAATAAAATTGTCATTGAAAAAATAGTTCTTATGGCAAAAATAGTAAATTAGAAAAATGTTCAACTCCAGATATTAAAAAATATCTGCAAGACAACATCTTAAATAGTGATGAAGCTATGATGGAAAATTTTTAAATTGCACCATTGTGGATAATATTTGTTTAAATTAAGAATAAAGTATGTAAAGCTATTATTGTATGCAAGTAAGGAATTTTACCAAATTTCTTAAATATTCTTGAATCTTATCAAAAAAATGTAAGATATATTACTATCTTCAATTTGCATTTTTGAAATTCCTATATTGTCACTGAAAACATTTTTTACTTAATAAATTGTATAAACTAAGATATCTTGGAGATTGATTTTTTTTTTAAAGAAAGGTTTACTGAATAATCTTTTTACAGGCAAAATAATTATGTTATAATTGATTATAATAATTAAAAGTGACAAGACATCAATGAATTGCCATAAATTTCAAAAATGCAAATTGTAGGCAGTAACATTCATTAAGCCATCCAGAGGTCATCGAGCCATCATAAAAAAGTCATCCACAGGATGCTGACAGGCGAGACATTTCGATAGCCTGGGGATGTCCTATTACTGTCTGCAAGACGACTGCATCCGTCCACGGGATATCAGCTTATCCTGAATATGACATTATTTGGATGATTTTAGGATGTCATTAGGACCATCCAGAGGATATCATACAAGTGTCCTATAATCGTCCAAAAGGTGTCATGAAATGACATCCGTAGGATGTTGACAGGTGGGACATTTCGAAACCCAGGGGATGTCCTAAAACGGTCGGCAGGACCAATTCATCGGTCCGCAGGATATCAGCTTGTCCTGAATATGACATCTTTCGGATGTTCTTAGGATGTGTTTGTGTTGTCTGGGAAATTCTGGTGTCAGTTCATTATTTCATAAGCTTATAAATAGAATTACTCCGCGCCAAAAAGGGTTAAGTGGTCGTAGGACTCTTAAAGCTTCAAAATTTAAGAAATTTTAAATTTTTTATATGTTAAACTCCTATCTTTTATGAATAATTTGTTATAATTGTTTCCTTGAAACTCCCATTAGAACAAAAGTTATGGCTTTTAGAATTATACCCGCTCAATAACTGAAGGGACGTTTCCGAAACTTTGAAGTCATTTTTCTCCAAATGGCGTTTTTTGTGCATAACGCGCAGGATACCTCTTAAACTTCTGAATATTTTTTCATGAAATTTTCAAAACATATATTTCATGTTAGTCTGTATAAACTGAACCTAAAATTTCCTTTTTATTGTTCAAAAAAAGTATTTTATAGATGATTTTACTGTTGGTATTTTCAAAACTTTGTATTAGCTAAATGCAACATTGCATTAAAAATATAAAAATACTTTAAATACAAATTTATTTAAGTTCAGGGAAATTGTTACAATCTGAAGTATAAGTAAGCACCAACATTTTCATTCTAGTTGCAATATTTATTTTGTAATCCTGCGCGTAAACTGTTATGCCAATTTTTTGTTCAAAAAATGTCTAACAGTTTCGAGCCCCCTATAAATACTAATTCTGTATCTTGCAATTTTTTAAATACATGAAATGAAAGAACATACTTATATCTTTCATCCCAGTTAAAATTGTGTTTTAAAATCATATACATTTTAAGACATTAAATGTTGAAAATGGCTTTTTTTTTTTTTCCATTTTTTAGGTTCCCGAGGCCCCTTAAATTAGTATGTTTTTAGCAATTTGACGTTTATTGCTTTTACGGTGTTACTGGACATTACATTACACATATATATCATTAAATGTTGTTAACTAGGCATAGAGTACGCCGCCCCTGGCCTTTTGTATGTCCAAACTGGCCGTATCTTTAAAGGTTAATATCTCGGCTAATTACCCATGATTTTTTTAAAAATCATTATCAACAATGCTTTTATACCTCTGCAACGATAGGTATATCCACCGATGCTCAACAAGTTTTCTGAATGCCCGTAAATCGAAATTTGTGTATAACAGAAAAATACTAATTTCTCAAAAACTGTGTGACCTAGGTTAATCGCAATAATTTTCCAGCAAGGTTTATATTAGCGTCTACTACCTCTAATTTTTTCATAATTTTAGTTTCAGCAGATTAGGATTTAGATGGGGGGGGACATATTTTTGCGCTACATTTTTGGCAATATCGTTGAAAATATAATACCTAAAATTAAAAGAAATGTATTCTTGAGTTCAGCGTTACGAAAGCTTTCACAGGATACCCCACATGATATGCAAAGAAAATATTTTTTTTTCAAGTAGCATAATTAGCCCCTCTACATTTTTACTAAATATATTTATGAACGTTTATTAATCTGAAAATATGTGGGTCAATGGCCTTTATTATTTCCTCGAATTTGAACTTTCCACGTTCCATAGTTTACGAGTAAAATGGCTGTGACAGACAGACAGAGAGACAGACGGACAGACACAAGAGTGATCTTATAATGGTTCCGTTTTTACTTTTTACGTACGGAACCCTAAAAATCGCTACTTTTCTTAGCTTACTTTGAAACATGCGTTACATTTATATAATTGATAAAAAGCAAATTATTTTTAAGACTGGTACATAAACTTCTGCACGTATAAAAACAGTTCAAACTAACTATACATGTAATATAATCCATCGTAAAGTAAGTTTAAAACATGAAATAAAAGCTAGTTTGTGGTTTTAACATCTAATGTTAAAAGCCATTATATTCTAGAAATTCCGTTATAAATGACAAATGAAAAAGTCGTGCTGCGAAAACATTTTTTTTTTTCGTTTTAGCTACAGAGTAGTTATTTTTGTTTGTTGAAAAAGAATTGTTATAAAGTAAATATTAATCACTCCGATTATGTAATATTCCTCAATGTTAAATGCATATTTATTACGGATGTTGATGCTACTCCCAATCCCCTCTCCAACGTAATACCTGCAGGTGTAGAATGCGTTGTTGTTTTTTATTTATTTTTAATCAAAAAATTAATATTTTTAACATCTTTTTTTTGCTGTGTCTTTCTGATTTAGTTAACAAAATTTTTGAAAAATATATGTTTAATTTAACATTTTAAGAGTTAATATCTTAACGAATTTGAAGAGCTGTTAGCAGGATCTTAACACTTCAAATAAAATAAACTGTACATTCTAGGAACATTTTCGCAATTAAAAAAGAAAAAGGCATGCTTTAAGAAGTGAGGACGTGACTTTCAAAACTCACCTTATCCAGAAAATAAAATTTTGGGGAATCGCGAAAAACCTCTAACTGCGACCATTGATTTTCATTGTAAACCAAGATTTTATAATGCCAGAAATGCAGGACAAAGTTAGTTTTTATTTTGCAGATTCACTGTAAAAATAAAAATCCTTCAAATTAACAGAAAAAAAAACTGTCAATTTTGGCTCCGGTGGAAAACCATTTAATTTACAGAAAACATCTGTAATTTTTCATTAAAGCAGTTTTTTTTTTCAGTTAAAAATATCGATTTGTCTGTAAAAATGATAAAATTCAGCTTGTTTATACAGAAAAAACTGTTTTTCTTTAAAACAGTTTTTTCTGTAAAATATGCAACTTTTTTCTGTAAAAATTGCACTTTTTTTACAGTGTTGTAGTGTTTTTTCGGTGCAGGTTTACAATAGAATAGATTGATAAAAACAGGATATTTTGCGTGTGTGTGTTTGTGTGTGTGTGGGGGGGGGCATAAGGCGAGTTTTGAAACTCACGTCCTCAAGTGTATATGGAAAAGAAAGATAAAAATATTATTTTTTTAATGAAGTATTTAAAAAATACGAAAGCTTTATCCGCTCATTTGTTTGACATGTTCACTAGGTGGGCAGGCGTAATTAAAAGCTTAAGCACAACAAGCCCCACCCATCATTTGTTTGACATAAAGTGTGAATTTTGAGATAAGTTGAATCAGTATTATGAAACCAATCATCAGTTGGTAGATTTCTCGTTAGCAACAAATTATTCTGTATTCTTTACATTTGAGGAAAATGTGCTGTTAAGTATTGTATACAGGGTGTACCAAAAACATTGATCTCGACTTTTATTCCTTAAATATTGATCACAGACATAAATTATAAATTAAAAAGTTACGTAAAAAGAAGGGCACAGATTTTTATGAAATAGATTAAAATTTTTAGGAGATTAAATTTGAAGAAATACAAAACTTAAATTTTTATACGGCAAAATGTAGAGCAAAATGTGCCCCATACATTAATAAGGCCATGTGCAAAATTTTAGCTTTTTATCATGAAAAGTCGCAAAGTTGGTTAATCATATAAATTAAAACATAAATGTTATCAATTCAATTTCAATCATTGTTTTCTTTCATAATCTGTGTACGATCATTCGACATGATTTTTTCCTTTTGCTAACTCATATCCAGGTATCGAAAACTGATTTAAGTCAGCATTTATGTATTTTCATATCTCTAGGACTTTTTATGATAAAATACTAAAATTTTATACATGAATTTATTAGTGTACGAGGCACATTTTACCCATTGGGAAATTTTTTGTACGGGGATCGTATGAAAAATTAAATTTTGTATTTTTTAATTAAATCGCCCGAAAATTTTATTTGATTTCATCAAATCCTATACCTGTTTTACGTAACTTTGTAACTTATAATATATGTAATATGTTATAATATATCGATATTTAAGGAATAAAAGCCGAGCTCAATGTTATTGGAACACCCTGTATATTACTAACTTAGATATCTTTTTATTACAAGCAGGAACGGAAAACCATGCATTGGACACAGATTCTTAAACACTTTCCACTAACAGAATCCGAATTCTTTAATGCGTCTTTGTAAAAGAACAATAAATGCTTCGCACTCAGTAATCCGTATAGAAAACATGTTGTAATACACGTTAGTGATCCTTTTAAATTTGATTATGCTTATTGTATCCCAACATCATTAAAATGCACTGCAAACGATTTTTCTCCATACTCTATAATATAATTGAATTCTTTTTTGCTTACTTTTAATTGAACTATAAAAGCTACTTGTTCTATACTCCTGAAAAACTATGCCTTATTGATGCATATCAATCTTATTACGTTCGAAATATCGTAACATTAATAAAATGCCAAGCAAAAGATTTTCCCCATAGACCCTAATGAAATGAAAGTTGTTATGTGTCGCTGTAAATGAACTACAAATGCTATGAACTTCATTTTCAATAACGAACATTCTATATGTACCTGAATAACATATAAAAATCCATGATAATTCGAGTATATTTATAAGAGTTAAATCACGACCAGGCGCACAGTAAGACGCTTTGACGATCTAGTTGGACAAAATTATATCGTTGAAGTTTAATTAGTTTTCGCTGTTTTTTTTTTAATGCATCACTAATAAAATACTCAAACAGCGATATGGTTATTTAACAACAATGTCTTAAAACAAAAATACAGGGTGCCCACTAAAGTCCGTTTCCACCCTCTTAACTGCCAAACGACTGCATCTCTATTCATGGACATGGTGTATAGGTATAGTAAATAGGCTATGCGCTACTAGATGAGACCGCTTACAGCGCCACCTTGTGCAAACTGGCGGCATTAGCGCTCCTATCGCCAAAACGGTTCGAAATATGGGATAAAAGTGAATGACAAATTTGTAGAGCATTATCGATTTAGTTCGAAAGGACACTTTGTGGACATGAATGCTCAATGAATCTCGTTCTGAGCATGAATCTCGTTTCCGAGACAGGAATACTAACTCAGCTGTTTTGCACCGCGTGACGATGGTAGCGGTGTCATCTGGCAGAGCATAGCCACTTTACTATATCTAGACACCAATTTTATGAGTATAGCTGCAACAGTTTTGCAATTAAGAGCGTGTGAAGGACTTTAGTGGGCACCCTGTATAATGCATTACAAATAATGCGTTAAACATACTTATTTTAAAATTAAGTAAAAAATACTTTAATGCACACATGCCACTTAACATTCATTTCTTTTTTCTATTTTTAACTACTCAGAATTTCTCGAGAATTTTGTGTAGTCATCCTGAAAAATAAAATTTTTTAACTAAAATCACATTAAAAAAACTTTAATGTTTTGTTGTACCCTGTAAAACGTATAAATGCTACCAAATTTATTTTCGGTTGAAAAAATGCTCTTGTGTGAATAAATAACCTATATAAGTTTTATTCAATTTGAAGTAAAATTTCTGCATATAGACGGTAATGTATCCGAATTTTTTATGTGTCCCTGTAGAAGAAATACAACTACTACGAACTTTGTTTTCAATTTAAAAAATGATATTGTGTATCTCAATAATCTATAGTAATTTTGTTGAAATTTAATTAAAATTTCTGCTTTTTAGCAACAACTTTTCCGCGACCTTTTGTGTGGCCCTATTAAAAATGCATAATTTCTACGTTCGTCAAATTATAAGTTAATAGAATTGTCATCAGAAGAACACAGGTAGGCAAAGTTTCAGCTCAATCAGATGATTGAAAGTGGTTTAAAATTGTCTTGCAAGATTTGAACTAAAGTTTTATGTGGCCCTGTAAAAAAAAAGTAACTGCTACGTTCCATAAATTACAATAATACTGCATTGTCATCAGAACTACATATCCTGGGCAAAGTTTTAGCTCAATTAGATTATTGAAATTGGTTTAAAATTAACGTGCAAGTTTTAATCTAAATTTTTGTGGAGCCCTGTAGAAACAGTATTCTAAACAAACTTTTACGTTCTTTAAATTATAGTAATATTGTATTGTCATTCAAATTACACATGTATTCATTGTTTCGGCTCAATAAGATAACTAAAAATGGTTTAAATTTGACTTCAAGATTTGAACTAAACATACACTATATGACCAAAGGTGACCGACCACTTGCGATTTTTGACGCTTTCCTAAATATCTAGAAAAATACACGAGGAATTATCCTGAAACTCCCTGTGTGTAAGCAGAATAGTACAGGTCATGTATTTCCGTGAAGATTTTTTTCCCGAAACCCCATAGGGGACCGTCAACAAATTGAAAAATAACGAATATCTTTTGGACAACCCTGTCAAAACTAATGTAGCAAAAGCGTTCAAACTGTAGATTATGATTAAATGCCTTATTGTAATAAATTGTGTTCGTTTTTATGAGAATAGCATGTATATTCGTAGAGAAATTAAACTTTTTATAAAAAGAACTCCAAGTTTTGCCAAGATTTTTGCTTATAATTTGCAGAGTTCTTAAATAAGAGTTCTTAAAGTTCTTATAAAAAAAAAAGTTCTTTTCAGAAAATATGACATACACAATACCCTGCAATTAGAAAGAAAAAATAATAAAAATTGTATGAAAAATGAGCAGTTTTACTAAATAATGATTCACTGCGTATGCCCGAATGCAAACAAAATATAATTTGCATAATGTGTTAGCTAAATGTATAGAGCAACTTTTGTAAAAATCTCAAAAATATGGTTTGAAAAGTCTGAAAAATTATCGTTTACGGAATCAGCTCAAAATCCGTTATTTCAAAAAGGAAGCAAAAAGATGAGGGACTGTATCAAAATACAGTAGTACGTGCAATATTGTGTATGCTATACTGGCACTAATAAGTGGATATATGGATACAACCCCTCATCTTTTTGCTTCATTTTGGAAACAACGGATTTTAAGCTTATTCTATCAACTATAATTTTCAGAATTTTCAAGCTATGTTTTGGAGACTTTTATAAAAGTTGCTCTATACATTTAGCTAACACATTATGCAAATTATAATTGTTTTATATTCGGACATGCGCAGTGAATCATTATTTAGTAAAACTGCTCATTTTTCATACAATTTTTATTATTTTATATTCTGATTGCAGGGTATTGTGTACAATGTTATTTGTCATATTTTCTGAAAAGAACTTTTTTTTATATTAAGAACTCTACAAATTATAAGCAAAAAACTTGGCAAAATTTTGGACTCTTTTTATAAAAACTTTAATTTCTCTACGAATATACATGCTATTCTCATAAAAATGAACACAATTTATTACAATAATGCATTTAATCATAATTGCACGCTTTTGCTACATTAGTTTTTACAGGGTTGTCTGAAAGATATTCGTTCTTTTTTAATTTGTTGAGTGTCCCCTATGGGGTTTCGGAAAAAAATCTTTACGGAAATATATGATCTATACTGTACTGCTTACACACCTGGAGTTTCGGGTTAATTCCTGATGTATTTTTCTAGATATTTAACAAAACGTCTAAAATCGCAAGTGGCCGGTCACCTTTGGCCATATAGTATATACAGGGTGATTCAAAAAATATGGGGAAAATTTTAAGAGGTGATAGTCCACACCCAAACATACATTTTGTATCAAAGAATGCATGGTCGAAAACTAAACGTAAAAAAGTTAGAGGGCGCCAAAAGTTATGTTCTTATACGAGGCAAAAACACACAATGAACGATTAAGTTAAGTTACGAAAACAAATGTAATGGTATTTGATTACAATAAGTGCTCAAAACATTGACCGGCAGCTGTTATGCACGCAGTACAATGGCGAAGAACAGATTGGCGAATTTTCTGAAACACACCAGGCATCACCGCGCTCGCCAGATCTTTCATGTCTCGATTTTTTTTTTGTGGGGACAGCTAAAGGCTCTTGTGTATGAAACTCTCATTGAATCCGCAGAAGAACTTGTCGCCAAGCTTTCGGCTGCTGTAGGGGAAGTTCGCGATATGCCTGGTGTGTTTCAGAAAATTCGCCAATCTGTTCTTCGCCGTTGTACTGCGTGCATAACAGCTGCCGGTCAATGTTTTGAACACTTATTGTAATCAAATGCCATTAAATTTGTTTTCGCAACTTAACTTAATCGCTCATTGTGTGTTTTTGCCTCGTATAAGAACATAACTTTTGGCGCCCTCTAATTTTTTTACGTTTAGTTTTCGACCATGCATTCTTTGATACAAAATGTTTGTTTGGGTGTGTACTATCACCTCTTAAAATTTTTCCCATCTTTTTTTAATCAACCTGTATACATGCACCGCAAGGTAATATGATGCTTGTTTATTAATAAAAACTTACTGATCTGCAGCTTTCTGCAGGAGTTTATTTAATTTTTCAATATTTTAGGAATGGCACTTTTATTTAAAAAATGCTTATTGCTGAATAATGCTGAATAATTTGTTAAAAGTGAAGATGAAATTTGTAAACAACATCAAAGATCATCCAGAATTACAACCTTTGAAAAAAGCGGTTAAGCGGGTTTAATATCGCTGATTTTCAAACAAAAATCTGTTAAATCCGACCTTTACAAACCTGTGACATATGTTCAGCAAACTCGTGCTTTCAAATAAAACAGAATATTCAGGACGTACTTTCAAACTTAGAGGAAGCTAGTACAACTTTGAAACTCTCTCAAACCAACTGCGCAAATGGCTTCTTTACGGTCATCATTAAGCGAAACCTCTGATTTTTTGTCAAAACTCGTAACGGATCTCGAAAATACAGACATTCAGCTACCAGTACACGCGGTTTTGTCAAATTCCGAGATAATCGAAAAAATGAATTTTGTCCACCTAGATCATCAAAACGTCCCACTGTGTGCCAATCAGATTTACAGACAGACAAAACCGAATTCATAAACACTTTGCAATTATGTTGAAAAGTATTAAAAAAAAAAACTGTCATCTTACAAGAATCTGTATAGTAAGGTTTGTTTTATTTAATGAGAGGCATTCTGCGATTCTATGACTAAATAAAACAAAACTGACTATTCGGTAATCCTGGTAGGATGGTAGTTTTTTATATAAAAAAGGACTAAGTTGGCAACGCTGTATATTGCAAGTAAGTTGTAAGCTTCAGGAGCATTATAATTAATGTGTGTATATTGCAAGAGATATGTAAATACGTAAGTAATGATTACACGCAGTTTCCTGTTTTTAGTGCCTGAAAACGCTGAAAATTCATAAAATTGAAAGTATCATAAGCCGGTACGTTTTAGTCATATGAAAATTAATATATATTTGTTTTACTTTTTAGAAAATGGAGAAAGTTTTTCTAAATATAAATTATTAGACCGAGGGACGTATAAAATTTTAGTTTCGCCATTTTTGCAAAAGTAACTATTTTCACGAAATTGACTTTTAAGGGGCTACTTCAGTCACGCGCAAACACCCGCTCGCTAATGTTAATCCTATGGAAGAAATTTTAAAGATATCTTGTTTGTATTTCCATATTTTTGAATTTTTTTCTTGGATCGGACATTGATCTCTACAAAGGCTGTTTTCTACTGTTTTTATTTTTTTTTGTAGGTTTTTTTATGAGGATGCTTTAACTTTAGAAACCGGTTCCGAAAGTGAAAGTATCCTAATTTTAAAAAAAAATCGAAACAGTACAAAACGGTCTTTGTAGAGATTTAACTCAGCTATCCGATGCAAAAAAAAAAATTAAAAATATTGAAATGCAAACGAGATATCTTTAAATAATTCGCTCATTAAAACAACGATCTTATAGTATTAACATTAGTGATCGAGTTTCTCCGCGTGTCTAGTCTCTTAAGGATGCTAGTCACTCAACTTCCGAATTCCCCTCACTAATGTTTTAGTCTATGAGCGTTTGATGCATTCGTAAAATTAAAATATCTCTTCGGGAAATTAATATTTTTAACTCATTTTTTCTGTGTACTTTTTTTATAGGATATCTCTTTTTTCTTAGTTCTCAGAATATTTCTAAATTTTTACTTGATTTTAATTGGAGTGTTTAAATCTCACTCGCAGTTCGTCATCTTTTAACACATAAAATATTAATTAAGTATAGATTTTAGAAATATTTTGAGAACTAAGAAAAAAATCCCTGCCGGCACGGGCCTACAGGCGGAGGTAGATTTCGAAGTTAAGTACTAAATTCACCAACAAAATTTAAATCAAGATTAGAGATAAACCCAGTTCCTTCACTAATAATGAGCTCTAAGGGAGCTAAACATTTTGTGAAAATTCTAATATACACGAATACACACACGCATGTATATGGAATAGGTTTAAAAATGGCTAAAGCAAATTCAGAGAATCTCAAAGTGTTAAAATATGTAAATATTTCCATAGTCGAGTTTTTATTATGTTTTAATAAGTTTCTTCAAACTCACATGACGTTACATATTCACCTGCTGAGGTCCATTATATTTCCAATATGACGCAATATATATATATATATATATATTTTTTTTAATTCGTCAAACTATTTATTTCATTTGGTGTTTTCATGCAGAAATCTTGCTCTAGAAAACTTATGACGTAATATTCAATTTGTTTTCAATTCGTCCATCTGTTTATAAGTTAAATTGTTTATTTTTTCACGTGAATTTTCACGTCAAAAATTTCCACGTGAAATCTTGCAATAGAAAAGCAATTGTTGCGGTGAGAATTTTATTGCTTTTTTTTTATTGTTGGCAACTGCTATAACGAAAAATATTTATTTTTTCCTGTCATTGTTGTGTAAGAGCTGATTTATCAGAATCATGTTAAGACGGTATTTCAAAATTTTGAACCCTCCCCATTTCTATTCCCTTGGGCCGATTTTGCCCATTTTCAACCCCCGCCGAGATATTAACCATATCAAAGTTGTTGGCGAGTTTGAAGAAGATGCGTGCATAATTGCGACTTTTATTGTGCGGACAAAATTTAGTACATACATACATACATATACATATGTATGTGTATATATATATATATATATATATATATATATATATATATATAAACTTTTTAGGTGGGGGTGGTTTTGGGTCCCTCGGGTCCTATAATGAAAAGTTATGAAGGAATTTTTCAAAAGTCGCACCATGGTAACGATTGCAATAGGTAGTATTTCTTACGAAATCTACCTAAAAAAAGAGACATCCTTTAAGAAGAGTACACAGACAAAAGTAGTTAAAAATATTAATTTCTCGAGGAGATAATTTAAATATACGAATGCATTCTACGCCCATAGACCTAGCATCAGCAAGGAGAATTTGAAAGCTGGGTGACTAGCAGCCTTAACCCTTTAGTGCGCAGCTTTGCATATATGCAAACAACAATTTTTTTAATTTAATGGATTTTTTTATTCGTATACACCTAATTCACACCAGAAAATTAAAATAGCAATATTTGCTTTAATTAATAACAGACATTCCGTATTTAAATAATGCGAAATTAACCATTGAAACTTTCTGGTGTAAAGTCAGATTCTCTGAACTACGTAATTTCTAGAACGTATTCTATCACGGGGATTAAGGGGTTAAAGGTTAAGTTTTATAAAATAAATAATTATATAAAATAACGTATTTGAAGACATACTTCTTAAAATATTTGCTAATTTGCAATATTTTAGCGTAAAACAGCCACACGACAGTAGTTTTTACTTGTATTGCAGATGTGCAAAAAAACAAAAAAATGACGTATTATATGAAAAATGCATCCATGATTTTTTTCATTATTTTTCCTGTGTAATAAACGTTTCAGAGAATCATATATAATTTTTTCGAAACAAAATAAAAAAGCGCGCATTTAAGGGTTAAACATTTTCACGTGTACCTGAAAAAAAAACTGTGCATCTTTAATAAAAAAACTGTGCTCTTAATAACAACTTTTGATACATTTTTGAAATTACAACTGTACCTTAAAAAACTAATGGTTTAGGGATTAGCTATTATCAGCGATAAGGGGGACACAAGAGTCGGTAAAGTATAGTATTAAGTACAGGAATTAAAATATGGAGATAATCTAAAAATTAAATAATATTAAGCGATTCAACCCAGGCTTCCTGGGTTACAGAAAATATGTGAAAACCTATTTTTTCAATTAAAAACTTTAATAGATATTTTACTTTTAATATATATTTTTATATAACCACCCACTAACAATACCAAAAAGCATTTTTATAGGAAAAATATCAATTATGCATTCAAATAAAATTTTGAAATTCATTAAAATGTTATTTGAATTTTAATTAAAAACATTTTGTTAACTTTTTTTTATTAAAACCTTTTTTTTTATTAAAAACTTTAATAGATATTTTACTTTTAATATATATTTTTCGATAAACACCCACTAACAACTCCAAAAATAATTTTCATAGGACAAATATCAATTATGCAATCAAGTAAAATTTCGAAATTCATTAAAAGCGACATTTTCGTATTAGCCGCATGTTAGGATTTAAAAACCGAACCTTAGATTTCGCTACTCAAAACAGACTTTTTGATCGAGATAATTTCAATATTTCAGTAGCAGTGTAAAGATCGATTACATGCCTGTTAAATTTGTGTTTAATTTATATTATTTTATTATTTATTTATTTATAAATGAAATTTAGTGCGTAGTTTGATTCCATGCCAGTTAAATTTGTGTTTGATTCATATTATTATATTATTTTATTTATCTATAGAAGACGTTTTAATTTTATTGTGAAACATTAGCTCGAAACAAGTGCTGAACTATTTATATTGTTTTAAGTACAAGTGGTTTAATCTTTTTTAATCGGGCTGAACACGATACTGATAGATTAAATAAATCCGTGCTTGAAAATTATTTAAAAAAAAAAAACCCATGAAATATCAGTAAATTGAGATACAGTTTTCAAACAAATTGCACTTGGAAACGCATTTTTTAATATTTGACGATATAAAAATTAGTAGCCGCAACTAGGATTAAAAAACCGAAGTAATCGCCAAAGATCTCGCTACTCAAAGAAGACTTTTTGGTAGAGATAATTTCAATATTTCAGTAGCAGTGTAAAGATCGATTACATGCCTGTTAAATTTGTGTTTAATTTATATTATTTTTTTTATTTATTTATTTATAAATGAAATTTTGATTTTGCCATGAAACATTTTCACGAAACAAGTGCTGAAATATTTATATTGTTTTAAATGGAATTGGTTTAACCTTTTTTAATCGGGCTGCACACGATACTGATAGATTAAAAAAAAAATTCCTGCATAAAAAAAAACATAAAATAGTAAATTGAGATACAGGTTTTAAAAAATTGCATTTGGAAATACATTTCTTTTATTCGACGGTATAAAATTTGTGAATTGTGCGCCGTTTAGAAGTTAAAAAATTCGAGTAAAAGAAAAATTTACTGTTCAGCTGTTGCCACCGTCAATATGATGTCAGTGTTACTCACGAACATATTAGTTTTTTATAATATACATTTATTAATCTTAGTCTCACTCTGATACGTAAATGAAAATTTTCTATAAAGCATTTTTCATGCACACGCATAATTTTTGAACTGATGCTTTGATATTTTTCTTATCCTTAGCCGCTATAACAAGTTGGAAATTGCTCGTCAAACGTGGCAAATGACGTGCATTCTTAATATAACTAGTTTTATAAATATTTTTTGCACCGCATATTGTACTGAATGTATATTTTGGTGCACTTCATAAGTGCATATCAATTTCATTGTTTTCGAAAGGCTGTAACATCATTAAAATGCACTTGCAATATTCTTTTCCCATTGATCGTAATGATAACTTTTGTCTGTTTCTGTAATTAACATATACATCCGATTTTCATAAAATTTGAAATGACTCGATAAAATTTTGCAACAATTATACATTTAAAATTTCAGTCCATTCGGAAGGCTGTAACATCATTAAAATGCACTTGCAATAATTTTTCACATTGGCCGTAATGTAACGGAAAATTTTGACTGTCCCTGTAATTAAGCTATACATCCGATTTTCATAAAATTTGAAATGACACGACAAAAATTTACAACAATTATATATTTAAAATTTCAGACCAATAGGTTCGGTAGTTTTTGCTCTGTTATATGCGGACAGACGGACAGACAGACAGACGACCGAACGACGACTATACGTGCTACGTATTTATATAATTACGAACGCACCTAAAAAAAGGAACGACGGCTAAATTAAATTTTTTCCTTATAAATTTTCTTCTGCGTTTCAGACGCCTGAATATAAAAAGGAAAAATTATATTCATTACTTGGAAAAGAACATAGCATTGATCGAAAAACTTTAGGAAGGTATGTAGACAAATTTCACCAGGATGAATACAGTGAGATGAAGTCAAACTATGTGACAACTAGAGTTGTCAGGTCGAGTGTGACAAAAAGTAGGACAAGCAGACAAAAAAAGCGGTACAGTGGCTCCTCAATCCAGGCATCCTCCTCAATCCTCAATCCGACATGGAACCCTATGAAAATGGAGCCTGTCTCTGACGGAATACTATCTTAAATGTCGAAATTTCATTTTTCCTGCCGTACAATTATACCTACTCAGACAAAATCCTGTTAAAAAAAATTCTCCTCTGACTTGTGATTGCGGTTAAACAGGTTTGTTTAAGCATAATACACGGCCGAATTTAACCATTAAACCACTCCGTGCAAAAGTAAAAAATTGCGCCCCTACACAAAAAGCATTAAAAAAGGTATATGGTCTTTTTTTTTTACATTTTTAAAAGACTCCAGTCCTCCTTACATTTTAAAAAACCCAGTGTGACTGACGCTCAGTAAATAATTTACTTCATTTAAAAAAATAGTTAACAGGAGAAAAATTCAGACGGATTTTTTTACGAAATTTTAGTTCAGAGAATAATTCAGAACTGTTACTTACTTGTTGGAATGTTATTCCATAAGGAAGGCATGAATACGAAATTCCTCAATAGTAAACAATAAAAAAGTTAAAAGTTTTACCTTTATGTTTTGATGTATTATTCAGTAGAAATATATTCATCTTAGGATGAACAAAAAACATTTATTTGAAGATTAAATACACTAGAATGATATGCTGGAGACAATACTGATCACACATCACAATACAAAACAAAGCAGATGAATATTCTTGAGACTATTTACGAACACAAATATAAAGAAATACTTTGAACTATGGTTTGTTGCATTTTTTAATGTATAATATTGTTATTCCTTTGGAATATTATTGGATTTTTAATCCAGCAGCATTTTGCTGCCAACTGCTATAAGGGAGGGAGAAACACTAACTATTCTGAGTGTCTGTGCCAGTAAAACAACAAAGAGGATTGTCTGATGCTGCCATCTGGTGGAATGTTCTTGAAACAAAAGAGCAATTTTCTAACAATACTCAATTCATAAAATAGCGAGGTCTGACGATCCTGTTTGAGATCATGTTGTCCGCAAGTAGTTCTTTATTATTTTAGTTTGGAAAAACTACGTTCCCTCGTCGCAACAGTTATTGGAAGAGTCAGTAAAATTCTTCGAGCAATGTTCCTGTTTAGAGCAAAATTTATTTTTGCTATCAATTTCAAAACTTCGAAAGGTGGTAATTTTTTTCGGATAGAGAACTAACCACTGATATTTCATCACAACGTTCCCAGGCTGTTTATGTCCGATGACACTTCATCTGTTAAAATGATTCTAAATTTTTGCAATTGGCCAAAATTACAGGAGAACAAATATCTTTTAGTCCTCCTTATATGCTGGCTTCATGAGAGGATCAAATTCAGCTTGGACTAGTTTTAAAAACATTCCATTATCATGTTCATACAAATTTTCATTGCTAAATCTAAATGCCAAGCAACTTTCTCCAAAAAGTTTGACGATCGAACTACACATTGAAAAACGATGTTCCAAACCTGGGTTTCTGCATACCAAAATCTTTGAGAAATAGCATCTATTGTTTGCACAGTATTTAACCCTTTGTGGCCCAGTGTTCCATTACATGGAACACCCAACTTGATTCCTAAATGCCACAATGCCACCAGAATTTTGGTTCAAGTATTTTCCGTTCATTATGTATGTGAAATAAAGCTTTACCTTATTTCCAAATAAATGTTTTCATAAATTCCGGTGTCATTCATTCATTTCAACATTTTAGCAATGGAAGTGCTCTGCACCGGAAAGTGTTAAATGAATACTCAATTCAATCCAGGACTTTTGCTTTACCAGGACTTTACAAAACGTTTATTTGTAGTATAGTCATCTTTTGCTAAAGAAGAAGTAGTAGCCGTTGAAAAAATTTTGCAGAAGGAGCAGAAAACTGAGCCTTTTGCTACAGAATACACCACTAATTTCTGTGAATCTTCTTTCTGTTGCTGAGACCTTTTGTATAGCTGTTTGAGGTGAACCTATGTTCGCTGGTATCAGTAGGAAATCAAAGTTGTAGACTGTGGACATTGGCCCTAATTTCGAAAAACAAATTCTTTCTGAGTCAGAAATACATTCACGCAATAGTCCTGGATCAGACCTCAAAACCAAACCGACAGGACGACATTCATCTGTCTTTGTCTCCATCTGCAAGTGCAATACATTTTCTACCCCTTTCACTTCATCCTCTTTGTACTTCCTCTTTGTACCCCTTTCACTTCATCCCTGTATCTATAGAGCAGTCTCCAGAAGACTGTTGAAGCAATGTAGTGAAAAGAATGTATGTTTTCATTTTGTTTAGGCAATTTTGCGCCCTCAAACTTTTTTACTCCGTGACGGGGCACGGACTGACGGAATGTTCGTCCGGCCCTGCATAATATTTTCAAAACTATTTTTTTATAATAATTAAAGCATGTAGCATAAAGCTATTTTGCTTTTTGTAAACTGATTTTATTTCTCTTCTCAATATTTCAATATAAAACAAATTGGATCAAGTCTGTCAGATAGTTGGTCAACCCTCCCATATGTGGGGAGCCTTGACCCATTATTTTGTCATGATTAAAATCAATCAGTTTTCAAATTTCTTATATTTTGCACTTATGTAGCAATTTTATTTTCATAACTGATTGTATAATGAATAAAATGATGCATAAAACTATTCTACGTTCAATATTTAGAAAATAAAGAATCTTTTTGTAAAAAGTGTGTCAACCCTCCCTAGTCTATCCTAATTTATACTAATGTTATTTCATTATGTTTTTTTTTTTTTTTTTGCCACGGAAAGTGCCGTTCTTCAAAAAATAATGTGTTTATCGCATTAAAATGTTATTACCAAAGAGTAGACAGCTTAGTTTGCTACCTATATATACACTGTAAAAAAAATACGACCAGTTTTCCTGTAGGAATCGGAAAGATAGTTGTCCTTATCGAACCGGAAAAATTTCCGACCCAGCTCGGAATAAAATCCGCAAAATACCGTTTTATTGACTATTTCCTTTTTTTTTACGGATTTTCTTCCGAGCTGGGTTGGAAAATTTTCCGGTACGATAAGGACAACTATTTTTCCGATTCCTACAGGAAAACTGATCGGAACTTTTTTCAGTGTATATGTATTTTATAAAGTCCTTTTCTTCACAATAAACAATTTAAATTGATGTACGGGAAGTAGCTTATTTAAGATGGCACCAAGCCACTGTAAACTCAACAGAGAATAGAGGGTATTCTATTTTTTTATTGCCAGAAAACTGGGAAAAAAGTTTTACATCATTGTCAAGTCATATTGCGTTTCTTTTCAAATCGCAAGCAAATACTTATAAAAATTGCCTTAATGCGAAAAAACAAACTTTGTCATGTTAACCGTTTGACGGCAATGGGATATATGAGTACCCGCATAATTTAATTTAATTATCAAAGGCGTTAAATACATAATCATCATTTTACATATTATTTTTATTTAATATATCATTTACTTATTTTTTCTAATAGGTACAATGGTATAAATTTATTAACATATTTTTAATTATTATTTAATTTTCATTTATATATCGCTAGACAGTATGTGCTTTAAAGCTTAATCCAATAAAAGATATAAATATTTTTATTATATATTAGTTTATATTTCAAAACAATATATTTTACTAGCAAATTCTAAAGATGGCAGCACTTCATTGATCCCTTGGATAACATGGTGAAATGCATTTTTAAATTATCTATAGAGAGCGCTGGTCACATATATTGAGGTATGTACATGACTATACTGTTCATTATTACTCCTTCGGCTATCATCAATTTAAAAACTTTTTTGGCAATATGTGCAAATAATCTCTTATATTTGTTTTTATTGCTACCTCATTCTTGGTTAGAAAGGCTTTCAAACTGGTAATGTTTTATTTCTCAATCCTTTTTAATCATGTTTTATTTTAAAGTTATTTGTTTTCCAAAATTTTATTTCTCTACTTATTGGGTGTAGTAGTCCCAAATTCGTATTCTTTAGATTTTTATTGCTAATACGAAGATGAAACCACACACATTATTTGTGGAATTCAAGGCATTTGGGACCTGATGAATCTGTCTTGGTTCTACAAATTTCCATTATTCAGTTTCTCTTTCATTTACTATGTTTTTAAAATGTTGAATATGTTAAGGGGAACAGTTTTATTGTCAATGAATAAATTTCTTTTTATTTATAATTTCGCAATTTTTGTTGGTAATTTATAATGGCTTTTAATGGTTTCATGGTTTCATTTAACCATTAAATAAACATTACCAACCACCAACAAAAGCTGTGAAATTATGAATAAAATGACATTAACAAATAGACAAAAATACAGTTCCCCTCAACACACTTAACATAGATTCCAAAAACATAGTAAAAAACAGCAGAAATTGAATAACAGAAATGGAATAATGGAAATTTGTAGAACTTAGACAGAATCATCAGTCCCAAATGCCTTAAATTCCACAAATAAAATGTGTGGTTTCATCTTCATATTAGCCATAAATTATTCAAAGTATATGAATTTGGGACTACTACACACATAAAACTGAGAAATAAACCATTGAACACCAATTAAGTTCAAAATAAAACAAGATTAAAAAGGAGAGAGAGGAAATATAAAAAACAAATTACCAAATTAAGATCCATATTGTATTTGCATAGGCATAACAAATACACTCATTGGAGATCACTAGCACATGTTGCCAAAAAAGTTTTTATATGATGGTGAACCAAGAATCAACAATTTACAGCATAGCAAAGTAAACTCCCATTATATATAAGAAGCGCCCTCTTTAGATAATTTAGAATTGAGAATGAACTGCTCCATGTATTCAAATGAATCAGTGTGATGCTACCATCTATTGACTTATTAGTAAAATAAAAACTATTATATAATAAAAACTATTAATAATTATTAATAGATTAAGTTTTAAAGCAAATACTGTTTAGAGATAGAAATATAATTAAATAATAATTAAAAATATGTTAATAAATATATACAATTGTATTATAAAAATTAGTAATTGATATATTAAATCAAAATGATATATAAAATGGTGAAATTGATGATTATTATTAATGTTTCACATAAATATTTGTATCCTGTATAACATATCACAATTCAAATTCCTGTGACAACATTGCATCATCACTTAACTTAATTTATAATTAAAGATAAAAATTAAAATTAAGATGCTAAGGAATTAATATTAATAATAATTAAATTGTGAAATTAATAAGTTACATTTAATGTGTCTATAAACTATCTTAAGAAATTAAATACACACAATTTAAAGGGAGAGGGAAGAACAAATAATAAATTTCTTAAAACACGCATTTTATTCTCATGTAAGATAGTATACTTTTTATTAGAAATTAATATGATATTGTACTCAGTCTGAAAACGTTTCCGTTACATACAGAGGTGGCCGTTATTAGACTATGTATAGTGATTAAAACAACCAGGACTTACTAAAAAAATAAACTCCAATCTGGAAAACGAAGATGTCTTTTTATTCCATCATAAAAGGCAGCAGGGAGAGGTACAAGGGGGAAGAGATAATAGCCTCCTGTTAAAAGGACATGGCGAGGCCAGAGACAGAGAAGGAGTGTGTTGAATATACAGTTACAACTTTCTTGCTTGGCGGACTACACTATCGCCAATCTACAAGTATTTTACGCCATGCACAAGAGGCCAAGAAAAACATTAGCTGGTATGGATTCGCCAAATACATACGGTAGGCTTCTACCATATATTAATTGTGTAGTGGTGCCAGATTGTGGGTTGCTAAAATTCCAGAATCGTGATAGACGCAGTCTAATCTGTATTTTGATACAGCTGCTGTTAAGTGTAAAAACTAAAAATGTTTCTGGATAAAGACAGCGGTGAAAGCTGACCGAATTCGTTAGGCGAAAGGGCATGAGAATGTATTTTTCTAGACCAGATGTTAGATCAAAGATAAACCCCGTGCTTTACCACAAAAATGCAGAATTGACATACATATGAACAAAAGGATGTGAATGTTAAAGTGTATTGGGAAGATAATTCTAATGAATAGATTGCATGTTAAGTGATTTTAAATGATGAGTTATGATCATGCCCAAATAAGGAAGTGACCGAAGTTAAAATGCTTTTGTTACTAACAGTGAGCCGTAACGAATTTTCTACAAGGTTAAATCGTATGCGTGAAAAACTCACAAAGTAAAATGGAGACTGAATCACTGATTTTATTTTATTAAAGAGATGAGTAACTAGAATAATTTAATTTAAATGTGCAGGGCCATTAATACAATCGATTTAGCTTTTAAATGATAAACTTAATTTAGAGGCTGCACTGTTTGACTACAGTGCACTAAAATAAATAATTTGTTAAACAGAATTTTAATTGAAAATGCTGGGGGGGGGGGGGGGGATGGAACGCAAACATATATAACGAGATAGTCGTTATACTGAGTAGGCTAAAATTTAAAATCAAGTTAATCGTTAAACTTTATTTAATATTAATGATTGTGAATAATTTTAATATGAATTGATAAATATATAAATACCAATATACATATACCAATATACCAGTGGCATGGCGTCCGATCATCGCTGGATGCGGCGATGACCAAGCAATATTTTAAAACTCTACGATCCAGTTTTAGCAGAACATTTGGAGTTCATGTATAAGTGAAGGTAAGATTTAAAGTTTCTTTTTTGAACATTCAACCATTGAATTTTAGAGTTAATAATTTTTCACCACAAACTTAAATAATTGCGATGACCACCGAAAATTTTCACGCCACGCCACTGCAATATACATACACCAATATACATATAAAAGCATCAAATCAACAAAATGTGTATTAGCAGCGTAGTTATAAATCAAATGTCCCCATTTATTTATTTTATTTTTTTTTTTTTTTTTAGATAAATTAACCATTGCGTATTATCCAGACAGCGACACCTATATTTCTTCCGGTAAAAGCGTAGGGACGAATGTATTTTTGATATTTTTTAAAACAGGAACGTACC
Source organism: Maratus speciosus (assembly GCA_963932465.1). NCBI lineage: Eukaryota > Metazoa > Arthropoda > Arachnida > Araneae > Salticidae > Maratus > Maratus speciosus. The sequence continues at coordinate 301,295,471 of OZ010796.1, read as the reverse complement.
GTGTAAAGAAAAATTTTGCGAAAAATCGCACGATTATAATGTAACATGTCCAGAAGCTTAATGTTTCTGGATACGATGTTGATTGCTGTTATTTTGTATTATGGTTTAATATTTTCGATTAATAAGGAAGAAATATTAATGTAATTAAATTTTCCAAAATAATTTTACATAAAAGCTACTTAAAACATTTATCCTTGTGGACATAAATATAGGAAATATGAAATATATGAATTTTCCCAAATAATGAATATGTTTTACATTGAATAGACATCCAATAACGTTATTTTAATTTCTGAAAACTATTTATTACTTCATAATACCTTTTATTCATGAAATTATTAAGCTTCATTGTAAACAGATTGTTCCGCAACCCAATGTCCAAAAGTGGAAAGAATATGAACGCACTACAACAAAAAAAATTATCTATTAAAACGAGAGTCGCAATCCATTTATTTGGTCAAAAATGCAGGGAATTGCATTTAGTTACGAAGACGAATATTTGTTAATAACTATAAAAATAATGAAGATATGCTATCAAAATTTTCCACAGACTTACCTTGCTTTGTATAAAATACAATGACATAATGAAAAGTGTTAAAAGTAAAGAGTAATTCGGTGAAGGACAGTGTATAAACTACATACCCAAACATTGTGCATCTACATTCTCATAATGAATTAAACAAATATTTCCTTTTGTTATATTTCGTTAAAACAGTAAAATTTTCGCTTTGTTTTGTTCATTTACCCTAAAATATAGAAAATTCCCCAATCTAACGTATAAAAATACCTGAAATCCCTCAGTCTAAAGATGCATTTTCGTCAAATACAAAACGGTGTTATGGAAAATGTGCTGTTAGTACTTTTCGTATTAGAAACAGAATTTTTATGCATGTTCTTTTCACTTAAAAGAAACAAACAAACAAAATCCTAACCTACGCTCGAAATTTCCTGAAATTCGCCTTGCAAAAGACAGATATTTCCTCAAATAGAAGAAAAATCTCTTCAAATCACAGGGGTGTTTTGGCAACTTTGCTGCCTGTACTTTTTACGATTTCTGAAGATTTTTTTTTAGAGTTTAGTTCGGTGTCATTTGAAAACGGCTAACGGCACTTTCACGATTTCTCGTGATATCGGTATTTTTTACACGAATGAACATAATCCTGATCCAAATTTAGTTAAAATAACTTTAAAATTGGTAAAGTTATGCATAAAAATAGGATGAGGACTGAAGTTGTACACTTTGTAATTTTCACTTAATAAATGAATTGAGATCATTATTTCCTACATAAAAATCGTTTATTGCAGTGTCCTTAACCTCCTTTCAAAAATTATACGTAGAGTTTTTAAACACCATATATCTCTTCATAGCCTCAATAACATTATTAAATAGTGTTTGATTTCGTTATCAATTTACGCCAGCTGATTGACATATATAAATTTCAATAGTGGAAAAATGCCTATGTAGCTATTATAATTTACTAGGGGATCGTACCCGGGCTTCCCGGGTTAAAGAATATAGGTGAAAACATTTTTTTTATTGAAAACTAATAATTTTTTTTATATGCAATAATTTTTTTAGATTGCTCACTTACATTAAAAAAGCATTTTTCATATGGAAAATACGAATTATACAATCAAATAAATTTTTGAAATTTATCAAAAGCTATATTTTCTTATTAGTCGCATGCTAAGAGTTATTTGACCAAGATTTTGCTACTTATGGCATCCTTTTATATTCTGATAATTTCAGAGCTTATACATGTCTGTTAAATTTGTGCTTTATTTATATTATTTTATTTATTTATTCATAGGGAAGTTTTTTTTTTTTTGAATGGATATTAGGCGTAAGAAAATGATGAACTCTTTATTTTGTTTTAAGGGCAAACGGATTAATCTTTCGTAATCGAGCTTCGCGCGATATAGATAAATTAAAAAATATTTCATGCTTTAAAATTGTTTCTAAAACCATAGACAATCAGTAAACTGAGATGAACTTTGCAAACAAATTCCATTTGAAAAAAAAAATTCTATTTGGTGATCTAAAAATTTAAATTGTACGATTACAAATATGTTAGATTTGTGTTTTTACAACATTGTTCTTTTATTTGTTTATAAAAGAAGTATTAATTTCGTTAATTTGTCTTTCACAAATATATTAGATTGGTGGTTCTTTTTAATATTATTCTTTTATTTGTTTATAAAGGAAGTATTAATTTCGTTATGCAAAAATAGTCAGAAACAAATGCTGAAAAATGTTTGTTGCTTTATGCGTAAAATGTTTATTATTATTATGTATTGAAACCGGTACGTGATAAAATAAATTAAAAAAGAACCATGCTTAAAAATTATTTTAGAAAATATAATACATCAGTCAATTAAGATACAGTTTTTAAACAAATTGCATTTGAAAGTAAATTTTTTCCCTATGCGACGAAAATTGAAAATGTACGATGGTCCGAAGATTAAAAAATTGCAGTAGCGAAAATTTCAAGATCGAAATTTGATCGTGAAGTGCTGCCATTCGCAAAATGACGTCAGCGTTACGCACAGATACGTTTGTTCTTTATAATATAGATACTTAATCAGCAAAATATAATAAAGATCTGTTATTAGGATATGGTTATCAACTGAGGCTCTTATGGTTGGTATTCCGGAATGAAAAACAGCAATTTTCAACTTCTCAAAATTTGCATACGCACTTCTCCTATCCATATTCATCATTTTTTAAAAAATTGTATGTTGTTTGATCATTTAAAAATCATTTTAACTCAAAACTTGAAGTCAAGATTGTCAGCAACATCTTTTATGTGAACAGACACACCCTTTACTTGAGATTCTAATCTCAATTCCGGAGAGTAAAAATTTCCGTAATTTATGTTTTTTAGACGCATTTGTGTTAAAATGTTTAGTTTTATCTAAGAAAATGATCGTTTTCTTTTAAATATGACTTCTTTTTCACTTAAATAAGCATTTCGCCTAGTGTATGAAATTTAATATCAGTACACATGCAGAAGGAAAAACAATATAGAAAATTTATGAGGAAAAATGCGTGTTTTTAAAAGCAGTATGTCATTTTCCGTTGTTATGTCCCTAATATAATATTCTGCTCCTAAAGGGATTTTGTGACACTAAACCCTATACAACAATTTTTATCAACAATTTTGAATTTTTATCAGAAAATAGCATGAATAAAGATAAAAATACCTCATTATTTCTCTCTTTTCTACAATAATGAAAGTTATCTAATTTTCACCATTTTGAAGAAATTTCATAAAATGCTTTTAAAATTAAATTATAAAAGTGGGGCAATTTAAAAAAAAAACAGATAGTGCGATCACATCTACAAATGAAGAGCTTTCACTTTAAAAAAAAATAGTGAAATTGGTTTAGCAGAAATATCAGGGCAGATGACTAAAAAACACACTTGTGTTTTAAATATATAGATTATATAAATTAGGAAAAATTAAATTAAGCACATTATGTTATTTTGATAAAATTATAGTAGAATGTCCTAAAGAATAACATTAAAATTTCCTTATTCGAGAGAATTTTGGACAAAAACTTCAGGAACATATTATTTTAAACCACGAATTATTTGTTTGTTTGTCTAACTCGGCGAAGCAAATCCATTCAGGCGAGAATAATCAATTTCTGTAATATAAATCGCTATTATTTGCATGTCACCTCTCTTCTATAAAGACACTTTAAATTTTTGTAAAACATTGCCCTTTATCAGTGTGTGATTTCGATTAAATTATTTTCAAAAGTGAAGCATTTTCACCTGTGAAGAATTTCAAAGCAGCTGGGCTGTGAAAATGACGCACTTCTAACAAAACATAATTCAGGTTTAAGAATTAAAATACATGCTTTTTTATAAAACGACGTCATTTGCATCCGATAAAGCAAACCACTTTTCAATCCAGACTTAAACTTCGTCTATAGAAGACTATGCATATGACGTCATTATCACAGAATAACAGACAATATTCTTAACATAGCCCATATTTTGATTTCAACTTTTTTTTCAGTTTTTATGAAAAAATGACTATAAAAAGATACAGTATCTCCTATTTTCGACTATTTTCCGTTTACTTTCAATGACTTTCAATAGAAATGGGGTACTTTTGTTGCCACGATAAGAAAAATGGTATAAAAAACTACAAAAAAATTAATATCTCAAAAATAAATTGAGATACAGCTTTCAAACAAATTGCATTTAAAAGTACATTTTTCCCTTATACGACGGTGTAAAATTTTAAAATGTACGATGTTTAGAAGTTTAAAAATTTGCAGTAGCGAAAATTGCAAAACCAAAATTTTATTTCAAATTTCAAAGTGTTGCCATTCGCAAAATGACGTATGCGTTACGCACAGATATGTTTGTCCTTTATAATATAGATAATACATTTGTAAGTTTTGTAAATTGATAATTTACAACTAACATTTTACAAAGGGTTCATTGCCCATGATTATAAAAGCATACATTTCATATTTGTATTTAACTATACTCATAATTTTTATTTAAAAATTGTGTTTAGTTTTAATGCTGATTAAGGTTCTATGAAAATCTCCTTCTTTTCAAAATTATATTTACTGATCGATTCATGGTAATTAATAAGAAAGCAGACATCGAGAAAGTTTAGTTCATACGAAAGGGCGAGCTTTTTCTGAGTATGCAAAGCGATTTAAAGTCAACATGCTTAAAACATTCTAAGTGCGGTAAAGCTTATATAATGCATCACTGTTTTAACTGCCAGTTTATAGTATCATCCGACAGCCACTAGCGATAATACATGAATAAAATAGGTTATCAATCGTTACAATCGATACGATTATATACGTATAGTTCGAGCAGCTATAAGAGGCAAACTATACACAGATACAATGGGGTGCAAAAATATAGGAACGATACAAAAACAAAGAAATCACTTGGCTTTTGTTACGCAAATGCGCAAATCTTTGTGTTGAAATTAAATACTTGATATCCCTATTAATATAAAAGTAATCGATTAGAAAAATTATATATAGATATTTTAATATATTTTAAAACATGTATTTCGCTAAATTTACGCTGGAATAAAATGATAAGAATGCAGTAAATATTCCTAAACCGTGGGTCGTGATTGATGGATATTTTTGCATACCATTTAACAACTCATTTAAAATAGATTTGGAGCGCATTCGTTAATTCGCAAAATATTTTGATGATAGAGCGAGGAAAAATGTTTCTGACTTTGAAAAAGGGCAAATTCTAGCTTATAACAACATCGGAATGTCACTTCAAAGAATTGCTGATAAAATTAAACCTTCGTAGAATATAATTTTTAATTTATTACAGAAATCAATTACCTATGTTACAACAAAATCTACAGGGAGGCACAGAATTCTTTCAAAACGGTCCGACATTTTGATTGTTCGCACGGTTCCAAGCAAGAGACTAACAGGAAAGGAAATTGGAAGCCAGATAAATACTCTGCAATCAATATGGACACTAATAAGAGGAATAAAAAATTGGAATTCTTAAATATGTAAAACCACGTCGGTTTCCGCGTTTAACATCTTGCAATGAAAAAACCCGTGATCAGTTTGTTGAGAAACATCTAAAGCAACAAACGAATTGGTCTAAAATTGTTTTCAGAGATGAAAAAAAGTTTAATTTCAATGTTCTGGAGGGTATTCATTCATACTAGAATGGCCTTCAAAAGGAAAAAGACGTATTTTCCGCGCGTGAACTAGGAGGCTGCTCCCTAATGGTTTGGGCCGCTTTTTTTCTCGGGAGGTTAAGCTTAAAATTGCTTTTCTAGAAGGACGACAAAATAGACATACCTATATTCACATGTAGAACGACATTTGTTGGACCAGAGGGGAAAACATTGCCGGCTTTGACTACATTTTTCTACAAGACAATGCCCCAATTCACTCAGAAAGAGACACAAAGAAGGGGCGTGGAGATAAATAAGATTCCCAGACTTCATTGCCTGGCCTGTAGTCCGGACCTAAATCCCATCAGGAACGTGTGGGATATTACTGTGCGCAATATCTACAAAAAAAAAAAAAAAAAAAAAAAAAAAAAAAAAAAATCAAATCTTCCAGTATAACACAAAAACAGAATTGAAATATGCGATTTGTGAGGTATGACGTGTTTTGTCACCCCGAATAGTTCGAAATCATGTAAACTCTATGCCGCAATATTGCCTTGAAATAATTAAAAAAAAAAAGGTATTCCAATTGACATGTAATATTTGTATAATTTAAAAAAATCTGTTCCGTTCTTATCATTTTGCTTCTATTGCATATACAGTAAAAATGCAGTGTATTATATTGTAATTATAACAATTGTTTTATATTGCTTTCTTTATGTATATATTGTCTATTTAGTTTGATAAAATCACTTTATATAGTTTATATATGGATTAATATAATTATATTTTTTATTTAGTCAATTAAATGCTCGTTAGTATCATTTTGCACCCCGGTGTATTTATTCTACGTAACACATAGAGCACATCGGCAATAAAAGACCTGTGGAGAAATAAAACAAAGAAGTAAACAATCACAGTATTTTACAAATCGTAATTTATTTCCATCTTTTAATTTTAAAGGAAAGTTGAAAATTAAAGCACTATGAAAACAAAATAAATTTTATATTTATAATGTTTTGGCCAGATGTTTTTTTATTTGAATAATAAATAAACATACACTTTTGCTGCATATAATGTACTAGTTTCAGTGCTAATAAGCTATAATAGTTTAGTCATTTTACAACTCCAATATTCATTTTTATTTGTAGAATACGATGTTTTGTGATAAAACTTAATCTTCATTTATTGCGGTCGGAAGGATTTACCAGTGTTTTGATGCGTGAATTTTATTCAGTTGGTACCACTTTTTTAAACATTTACATTTATTTATTTAATCACAGACAATGGCCTGTTTAAATAAGGAAAATATAACTTTTATATTAATTACTGAACCAAAAACAATTGCATTATACATATTTTAAAGATGCATATATGCATCCATTGTTCCAAAGATGTTAATATGGAGACGGATCCTTAAACTTTTATTTATTTATGTAGATTTAAAGAATACTAATTACACATTTAATGATACTTTTTGCTCCTGTCTCTAATAATTGCATATCCCCCCCCCCCTCTCTTTTTCTTTTGATTTGGCCAGCTGCATATGAAACTCTTTGAATGTGAACCAAATGCTAACTTTATGAGTTAAATTTAATATCTGAATGTTAGCAACAACATTTATCCTAATATTTCCATATCACAGAGTGATCATAGTAGACTGAGAGGCGACTTCACAAATCATCACCTGTGTCGACTTGACTGCTGAAATTCATGAGGTAGTTAAAACTCGATTCGCAAATTAAAATGCAACTGGTATTGGCACTACTTTTTTGAAAAAGAAATATTAACCTTATATAATGACAGGTAAAATTATACCAAAATAAAGCCAATTACACTCTTTTATAAAACTGGTGGAAATCAAACAATCTGAATAAAAGACACAGCCCGTGAATATCACGTAAGCGAGATTTAAGGGGTTAAGTAGTTGACTGGTTGGTTTACCACTGTGTTTTCCTGCTCCCACTCCTCCATGTTTTCTTTCCTTTGGGTGCAGAAAACAGAATGATAAACCTACCGATCAACCAATAAAATTGGGTTTGCACTTGGTTTCCACTAAGATATGACTTGGCAGGCCAGTTGCATTTTAATACGTGAATCGTGTACTGTCTAATGTTGAAATTTCAGCCACCAACTCAATGAGATGATGGTCTGTGCAGCCGTATCCCTGTCTATAGTGTGATTTAGATTTAAAACCAGAATAAACATACCTAGCAAAGATTTGCTGCAAGCTACAGTGATATAGATGATTACATTAGCTATATGTAATATTTTAACTTTCAACTGCCTCACGGAACTTTCTGACGTCTGAACACACTATCAAAATATTCCATTTTGAAAAAGAGAAATCGGAATAATGTAGATTCGGTCTGTTGTTCAGACATTAATCTGTAAACAGAAAAAATATTAACTTTCATATTTGAATTTTAGCAGCATCATTTATGCTAATATTTTCAGAATGTGTACCGTAAATTCGCGCATATCCGCCGCACCTCAGATAGCTCGATTTCCTACCAGAATTTATTATAAATATAATGTGACTTGCTTCTGCTTAGCACTTATTTGACTTCATTTTTTTTCATCAAATTTCCGGTGTGAAAAAGACTTAACTAAGCCGCGGCGGATACGCGGGAAATTACGATAGTTATCAAAAAAAGTTTTCACACGGAACACATCTAGCAACAAGTTTACTGAAAGCTACATTGATATAGATATCTACTTTATTAATCATTTGGAAAAATGGTTATTGTTCTCTGTCAGGGTAGGAAATCAAAAACATATCTGAGGCGTTTTATTGGTTGAATCCGCATTTTATTCGTTTTCTGATTGGTCTATAAAGTAATCTGTATTTCCCTTTACTTTCAACAGAGATGGATACTTCTGTTGCCATTATGACAAAAAAGTAATAAAAACTACAAAAAAATTAATAACTCAGAAATAAATTGAGATACAGCTTTCAAACAAATTGCATTTAAAAGCACATTTTTTTTCTCTATACGACGGTGTAAAAAGTAATATTGCGGGATGTTTAGAAGTTTAAGAATGAAATATCATTTAAAATGGGTCGTCAGATTTCTACGATGGAAAAGCATTTTCCCGAACAGCCAATGAAATGTTTGGGTAATACGTAAGTTTCAGGTGGATAATACGTAAGTTTCAGGAAATCTGACGAGTCGCAGGCGATTTTTGTCGCTTGCAATTTTTACGTGTAAGAACACTATTAATGTTTAAACCCTTAACAGTGACATTTGTTTTCTTACAAAAAAATTAAAAATGGGGCTGGACAACACTTTTTCCATACTAAAATATTTACCTTACTTAATCGAAAAATATCTGACAATCAATAAAGATAAATTTACAGTTACAAATTAGTGGTATCAAAATGCTTTTAATAACGAAGCAAGCAAAGTGTTCTTGCCCGAATCCAGTTCGGGCCACACTGTTAAGGGGTTAATTCATGGCGTACGTAATGTATGATCAACTCCGTTCCATTTTTTATGTCTTAAATTTTAGTCTTTGAAAAAAAATCCTTTTCCAAATGGTCGTTGTAATTTGTTAAATTGCTTTTTTCTTTTTTTTTTTTTTTTGTGATATTTTAGCTCTCAACATCTCACAAACGTTCTTACGTCAGAATAAACTAGGTACGCCATCCAAATATTTTATACTGAAAGAATGCATCCGGTATCCTATAGAATTATTCAGTTGGTCTGATATTAAAATGTAAGAAAAAAATATAATAACATTTAGGAGCAAAGACTTATAGAGTATCACGTAGAGAAAGAAGAAAAAACATCCGAAAAATACGATTTTTTTTTTTTCTACAGCTCTGCACGTACTTTTTTGACACTCTACCACAAAGAAAATGTTTTTCCTTTAAACTTTTAGACGTAGTTCACGTTCTTGATCATTGTCTAAGACTTGTGTTTTCACCGAATGAAAGGTTTACAATCAAATTCGTGACTTTTATAGCAGTATAATTGCTAGTAAATGTTAGAGGAAAGATTTAGTTTTTTATTGTTTGATTCCATCTAAACATTGTAGCCAATAAACTTTAATCTTACATCCAGACTTCATAGCTACAGATTCAAGATAAATGTTAGAGTTTATAATTTATTTATTTTTTAAAAGAAAGCGAAAAAAAATGAAAGAAGATATTTTATTTTATTTTGTTCGAAACACAAAGATTGAAATGACGATTTGAAAGATATCATCTTGATTTTTCATCACACTTTAAATTATGGGAAATGTAGCAACAACGATATAGAAAAAGTAGTTATGGTACATATATATATACAAACAGATAAAAATTATAAATAGATCATTTTGCAAAAATTCTTGCATTTGTTTGTGAATCTAAAGTGATATCCCGATTCTGCGGTCTTCATACAACTTTTGACTCGTATATAATATTCCTTGGTGGACCGCAATTGTGTGCGGTTTTTAAATTGCATAAAAAATGAATGAATAAAAAGGTTGGATGAAGAAGTTCTGCATTTAAGTAATTGTATTTAACATAACTTATAATACTAGAAGTTTTCATTTGAATATTTAAAGAACTCTCTAATTTTTAAATAACAGCGGCTAGCAACTCTAATGGGATTTTAAAACCTACAATACAAAATTTTGAAAGTAATATTTGTAGGTTTATGAAACAAGTTGTACAGACGTTCCCGGAATAATTCTGAGTTTTTTTTAATTCATGAATCATGAATCAATGGTAAATTTTTATATGTTTATGAAATATCTTGTATTTATACTGATTAAATTTATATTGGTTAGATTTATGATTTTCTCTGAGAACATGCCATACAAGTAAACCACAAGTAAACTATTTTGGTCATCAAAATTCTTACCATTTATTAGATGTATTTTATTTAGCATTGAGGATATGCATTTTTCCCCCTTTGCAACTATTTTTGGATGTGTTAAAGATATAGGAACAAAATAAAATAAATTAAATAGAATAAATTTGTTGTATAGTAAAAGTCATAAATATTACAGCTTGAAAAATACATAATTAACGCAAACTATTTTGGAATTATTGTAAAATGTGTCAAAAAGTAGATAATGTTCACTATAAGTGCTGTGCAAAAAATTTTTATGTTGTTTCAACTACTAACCCTTCGCTACATCCGTACGTCTGAGAAGAAAGGATGTAGATAAAAGATTGAGCATGCAGGTAGCTTTTGTGTTAAAAGTAACAACTGAAAAATAAAACTTTAAAATTTTAAATATTTTTTTATAATTGTAATAACTTTTTTATTATTTTTCCTTATAACTTAAATAATCAATAGTAAAACTTGTTAGAAAATCTATTTTCAATCAACTTCGGTATGAATGGGAATTGGAAAAGTTCAATTTATATTACTTTTGCCTGTCTGGATACCACACGCTTGTCAAAATATGTCAAAAAATATAAATTTTTCTCAACATTTTGTAAAAATTTGGAAAGTACACATGCAAATAATTCTTTTAAAGAAACATCCTTAAAATATATTTTAGTTGGAATGTTTAAAAAGTTGTAATTAAACAAATATCACACAATTTTCAATTATTTTTTATACGAGTCATACAATATCTTTTATACATGTACTGCAATAGTATATGCATTACAGAAGCTTAAAGATTAAGACATACATTTGTTTTACAGAAAACATAGAATAAGATATATAAAAATAAATAAGAAGATACATAGATAAATAAGAGACACATAAAATCAGATCAACTACCCAAATCAAATATTAATCAAGTAATAAAATTAAAGCGGCTATCAAATGACACATTTATTATTACTTATTGCGCTATGGTTTAGAGGATTTACTCCAACATGACATGTAGGAAAATGAACGCTGAATGCCACAACCTGCTGTCTACAACCTCTAATAGTTGTTAAGTACCTATTAAATTACGTTAATAAAATACAACCAAAGAGAAAAATTCTTAAATGGAAAATGCACTAACACTCTAATATAAGTGATAAATGTATGAGTGGGAAGTTCCAAATTAACTCGTCCCTATGCAAACGACGAATATATGAGTGGAAAATCCTGAGTCATTTATCTTTATCTTCGTTTTAATTCCAGTGTCTCCAACTTGATCCCGTAAATCCTGGAATCAATATCAGACTGTCACTTGAAAAATGTGTCGGACATGTTTCATGTAAAGGATTACTGTAAATGAAACATCGATAAATTCAGATCTGTCTGTGACATAGTCAGATTTTTGCATTAATGACAACGCCGGTGACAACATTAAAGATTATTTAAAATATTTATATATGTATTCTTCATTGATTGTTATTTTACTGATCCGAGATTAATGTATTAAGTGTTCAGTGAGAGAAGAATTTAATATAGAAAACTTTAGATGACTCAGATTTAAGGTGGCATTAATATTGCTTGTAGTGGGTACTTTAATGAAATCGTCTTATTATGTCAGTAAACAGCTACTGTATTTTTGGAAATTTGTAGTAGCGAAATGTATCAGTAATAGTGCATCTCAAGTTATAATCAAAGAATAAAAATGTGAAATTTTTTTATCGTTACTCAATCTGCAATAAAGCTATAACTTCTCTTTAAAAACTTAGAGATTGAAAGATACTAAAATTAAAGAGCAAGCCATTATAATAAAAAAGCTTGAGACAGATACTATAAATCAAGTTGATAAAAAGAAAAAAATAATGTTACTAATAGCAAGAATATAAGAAAAATTAACATGTTGACTTAGAATTACATTTATAAAATTGCGCTTATTTAAATAAGAAGATATATATATGTTGCGGCCAAAGCCCGAATTTTGGTCAGTTCTCGAATTGCCCAAGAGTCCTGGCAAAATCCCACGACAGTGTATTTCGGGATTCGGCCAATTCCCGAAGTGACCGGATATTCCTGGCCAATATCCGAGGTGATGATCCAAGGCTGTCCGTTAGGTACCGCTGACGTGTAGGTGGTAGGAAGGAACATTGCATGCTTTGATGATAATATTCTGTTCATCTGGAGAATTTCTCGTCTCTGCTACAGCGGATTCATTGAGAGTATTATATTCTTCGTATTTGTAAAGTATTTTATATGAATATTGTATACAATTGTTCAATAATTTCTCTCTTTTCTTAAAATAGAAAATTAATTAATAGGAAAATTATAATTAATAGCAATTTAAAAACAGCAAATAATGCTGCAGCTGCCGTAATTAAATTTATTGTGACCTTTTTAATTTCTCGGATTATCCTGCAAAAACTATTGCATATAAAAATATGAAAACAGAGAGTTTTGTAGATAAATATATGATAACTGCGTTTCAGAGGACATTTTTTAAATAGAAAAAGTTTTTAAAAGTTTTACTTAATGTTGGAATTGGTCAAGATGGTTCAGTTAACACGTTCAGGCCGGCGGGGTGGGTCACACTCGACTGTCTCGGAGCTGGAGAGTCTCTGGCTTTTTGTATACAAATATTTTAATACAGAAAATGTTGTTTTATTTAATTAGACCAATTGGGCGCTTTAAAGGAACAATATTTTCTCCAAAATAATAATGGTGTGCAAAAATCCGGAGACTTGACAACTCTGAGACAGTCGAGTGTGACCCACCGCGCCGGCGTGAACGTGTTAAACATATAGTTCATTAGATTGTGGTGTGCAGTGGCCAATAATTTATAAAATTTGTCTAACTTTTTAAGGCCTTTCCATTTTCTTTATTTCATTATATGAATAGAGATTTAATTTCTAATTTAGAATAGCCGTTTATACCTCGTGTTGTTAGATTTTAAAAAGACCAAATAATATTACCAAATACACTTCAATTGAAAAATACACGTTTTTAAACTGAAAGAAAATTTTAAAATGATTAAATCATAAAGTGTAAAAGGTATTTAATGAGGAAAATTACGTCATTTTCCAAACAGTAGGTATGTATAAAACGATTTGCTTATAACGTATAAAAGAAATCTGTTCTTCAAGACGTTAAAAAGGTCGGGAGGTGAAGCAAAATTTTTACTTAACCATTTTACAAAAGCCTATTTACAAATGCGTAACAGATCTTACTTAATCTGAAAATTAGTTGCCAGCAGTCACGGCAATAGAACATGCGGCCTTGGGAACCTAAAAATCCCCCAATCAAACAGAAATGAATGACAATCTGATTTCAGAAGATCTCCAGTTGTCGAGATAATATCGTTTACTGTTATATAATCGGGTGATTTTTTTTTAACGAGAGTAAATTAGTAGACAAGAAATCTGCGGATTTGTACGAGTGTGTTGTATACGGGATTTTAGAATGTGGGGGAAACACATTCAAATTATCTGCACTAGAACCGAAGGAGAAATTTCTAAGAGGACCCATATCAAAACATAGTCTCATAATTACCTCGAAATTTATTCTACATATTGACGATAAAATTTGCACGTAAAGTACTGATAAAACCACTATTACAGAGAATAAATTGAAATTTGAGGATTTGCTTCGGATATTTCGGAATAAAAAGGAAGATTTCGAATTTCTTTTTCCGTCTTTTGGGAATTTTTTAAAAATTCTTCTCTAAATAGGCATCCCATGGTTTATGAGTGAGAATGCTTCATATATTGTTCATTTCAAAGTGAAGGGCTCCTTTTTGTCGTTTGCCATATAGCATTTTTTTTTCTTTTAATTTCCTGAAAAGGTTTGAAAGTTTTGAATTTTCAGATATAAATGAAGTCACAATTTCATTGCAATGTACAAAAGTTTATTTTGTTTATTTAAAAGCTGACCCGTTCCGCGTTGACGAGACACACGATATTAACAGTAAATATACCGAATATCAATGTTGAATAATTTTATATATTTAAACGAATGTCTTTCTAAACGATCCTAATACTGCAGAGGCCTTATTGCTTTTGGCATCGTATACCATCGCATTTGTATCATTTTTTAATTTTAATTTAAAACCTATCAAAATAAACCTACAGTTGGGACCCACTGCCTTCGGCAGCGTAGACCGGGTATGCAATGTACGCTCCGGCCTGTTTTGATTTTATATTTCTAAACGAAACACCAGCATAGCCCGGGCCCGTGATAATAACCTTAATATATACCTAAAATAAGTGTTAAAGGAATTTATATATTTTAATGAAAATTTTTACAAACGAATTTAAGGGCTTGTAAAAAATGTTTTCATCTCACTCCCCCGCCCCCAAGTCGGACCATTTAATATTAAAAACAAAATAGTTCTTAACGTCCGAAATCTAAATAAATATAATGTTTCGGAAGCCTGCATATAATTTTCGTGCAAAAATATCGTCATTTATTTGTAAATACACGAGCAAAATTCACCTGCGTATTCATTTTACGATCGAAAAATTTACAATTATTATTATTTTTAATTATTTCTAATCGCCTGAATTTTTCAAGATTTTTATACGTGATGTAAATTAAGTGTCCGAAAAAAGTGTAAAACGATTTTGTTAAAATGCCGATATTTAGTTACTTTTAGTTTAGGAAAAAGGCAAGGAGTCTCAAAATGATTTCCAGTCTCGAATTATTTTGAAAGAGTTAATATTCGCATGCTTCGAAACGGACTCCACCTTTGTAAAGAAGAAGATATTTTCCGTATCTCAAAAATTCAGGCAGATGTGGGCTTTGAAAAAAATGTGTAAAAATAGCGAAAATTTTGAAAATTTTTTTGAAAGAGTTAACATTTGTATATTTTTTAACTGGTTACGACGTTCAAAAGTAAAAAAGTACGATATTTAGGAATATATTTTCCATTTTCCCGTATTTTCAACAGTTTTTCCAATGCGCGCTGCGCGCTTCCAAAAACGGCAAAAAAAGGGCGTTCGGTTTTCCTCTGGTTCGGCGCTTCGAAACAAGGTTCTGAAACGCACTGTTGCAACGCTTTTGTGGGTAAACTTTTTAATTGCGGAGTTTAATTCATATTTCGGAGAATTATGAGAAAATGAAAAATCTGAGCCTCAGGTGCATTAGGGCAAGCCTTGGACTATCCTTATCCAAATTTTCAAATCTCTACGAGGGTACGGTAAAAAAAAAATCCATGGATTTTCCGTTTTAGAAAAGGCAACTAGTTGCCTTTTCCGAAACGGAATAGATTCCTTTTGAGAATGAGAAGTTTTAATTTACAACACGATTAGTTTCACATCTGCAATGAAAGTGACATCTTTCATTACCAAAAAGATTACTTTAATTGCAGATGTGAAACTAATCGTGTTGTAAATTAAAACTTTTCATTCTCAAAAGAATCCAATCGTTTCAGAAAAGGCAACTAGTTGCTTTTTCCAAAACGGAAAGTCCATGGATTTTTTTTACAGTGTGGTAGATTTTCTTAACCATCGCACTCACACATACACGCTGAGAGACATACACTGTAAAAAAAAACGGACTAAAAAACGGAAATACTACTAGCAATCTAGACGCCAGTACTATTTCCGTTTTTTTACGGAATTTTTACCCATAAATTACAGAAAATTTTCCGTTTTTAATCAGAAAAACGGAAAATTTTCTGTAATTTATGGGTAAAAATTCCGTAAAAAAAACGGAAATAGTACTGGCGTCTAGATTGCCAGTAGTATTTCCGTTTTTCAGTCCGTTTTTTTTTACAGTGTACAAACTCTCTTCTTTTATTAGTAGATATTTGAAAAAGATATTTTTCATGAAGTGTCATTCATTAATAGTGTTACACTTCAATAAGTGTGATGCAGTGTGCCAGAAGAAAGGGGTGGATTAACAGGATGAGACGTCACATCTGAAATGCGAAATTAATAAATTAGACAAATTTTGCAAGCAACAAAAGTACAGTTAATTAAAAATTATATATTTTTACTTAAGAAGAATTAGGTATATATTTTGCGGTGTTGTTTTAATCAAAATTTGTTATAGATAACATTTCAAAAATGTGACGTCACAACAGCGTAAGGAATATGGCATGTGACAACTTTTGACAAAGGGAAAGGGTGGGATGAAAAAGAAGAAATTTGCGTGATGTATTTAGTGGATGACCGACACTTAGAAATGAATTATGACTAATATATTCTATAAATATTATTTTTTAAAATTCATTTGCAAATGATATAAAATGTCTTACAAATTATACATTATTATTGCTGGCATTAGCAATAAGATAAAACAGGTAATGTTTCTACTGATACGCAATACATTTCTTCAAATTTAAATTAATCCTTTGTAACTCAACAACTCCGAGTGGAAAAATATTTACCCGGATGTTAAAATACCTTATTTAAAGAATATAAACAGTAATTAAAAAAAAAATTAGAATATAAAATAAAATTATTGACAATAAGGCACTTTTTGCACATGTGCAATAAAAAGAAAACTACATATTTCTCATAAATATTGTCAATTTTTTTAATACAAAATTAAAAAATATACGAAAAAATATATACCTTTTAATTATGACATAATTTTGACTATATGTTTTCTCATAAAAGCATTTTATTCAAAGCCCTTAATGACTTTATTTTGTTTAGAAATTGTAGCTCAATGAACGACATCGTTAATCCCTATTCATGCATGGAAGTCAAACAAGATTAAATCCCTATTTAAATTCTTTTTACAAATAGATAAAAATGTGGATAAAAAGAAAACACTGAAATGTAGAACAAGATAGATAAAACGCGTGGGTCGCCAGCATGATATAGCAAAATACAAGAACCTTTAAAGGAAAGAAAATTAACTCTAGCTATGAGTTTTTCTGCGAATTTGACTTGTATGACATTAGAACCGATATCAGAAGTGGTGAAAAGGAAAATTTTGCTATGTTTTTTATTGCATTATATCCATTACTCTTTATCGTTACGATTTCTTTCGAGATGTTTTATATTCCCTGGCATATTTTAAGAAAAATTTCTGCTTATTTAAAAAGAAGTTCTAAATAACACTAGCCTGCATTTTTAAACTTTTTGTCAGATGATTTCTTATGAACAAATTTTTCTGAATCAATTTTTGATGCTGATTCCGGAAATAACCTCCATTTTTTGTCTATCATGTCAGGATTTTACAAAAAATGAGAAGTTGTGTTTTCAATATTTTAATTAATGGCAATCAAAAATTTATCGCAAATCATACAAAGTATTTCATTAAACACGTTAAAAATTCTGTAAAAAACGTCCTTATAAGTTCATGAAACTTCTTTAATAAAACGAAAAGCAAACGGTTTTCAATTAAACAAACTTTCTCCTTTTTGATATTCTTGCAGGTCGTCCTCCATCGCTTATGTCCCTCTTCAACATTTAACAGTAGTCTGCCATCATATTTACATTCCATCTTCCCTTATGCTCTTCAATGTACTGTCCCAGATTTTCTGGAAAGTAGTCGATATGGGAATGCAGAAATGCATTTTTACATTCATATTACAGCCCAACTTCTTGAAAATTTCCAGCATTGTTTCAACAATATTGCTGTAATTTGGATCTTTCTTATTCCCTAGAAAGTTTCCGATATAACAGATTTAAAAGCGGTCCATGCGTCTTTTTCTGTCTCATTCATCGTTTTTTCAAAATCCTTGTCCTTCATCAGTCTTTTGATTTGAGGACCAACGAAAATTCCAGCTCTTCATTTTTCGTGTGTGATGAAGGGAAATTTACGTTATGTGTGACGTGCTTGTTCTCAGCGATGGATCTTCGCAATCAACTCGGGTCGATTGCAAACAAACTATACGTGATACAAGAAAACTAAGAACAGATTTGTAATCAGCATAAAAAAGGGCATTATAAGGCAGTCATTGGTTTTTAATCATCTGATATCATGCAGACTAGTGTAATCAACCCTTATACTGTCTACACATCTCCTATAGCATATGTACAATCGTGGAAAAAAAAAAAAAGTAAACACCCCCTACTAACTCCTCAACAAATCATCGTAGAAGAAAGTTACTGGTACCGAACGATTGGAAATAAAGTCTACTTTTATATGATGTATATAAAATTTTCTTAGGGGGTCATCTACGTATTAAAACGAATCCAAACTTCATTTTTTTTCAATAGCAATACCCAATTTTAACGAGATATTTCAAATCTTCGGTTCAAACTATGCCTAGACACGAAATTTCAAGTCATTTGAATGATAAGTTTTTGAATTATAAACATTCAAAATTTAGTGCTTCTAATGTTAAATTGCATTTTCATATTTTTATTTATATCTCCCGAAATTATGCTCCTAATGTGCTAATTTTTTTTTGTAGTAATAATACTAATATACCCAAACATAAATAAGCTGAATTTGCAATTTTTATAATTTTATGATATTAATTATGAATTATGAAATTAATATTCGAAAAAAATATGAATTGCAACCTACCATTTTTTTGATGGATTTAGATTTATTAAGTCCTGCTTTATGGAAAACCAAAATTTCACATTTTTTTCCAAGTAGTTTTCAAATTATGCTTAAAAAACGGCAAAATGATGGTTTAAGGGGCCGTCTGTGATGGAAGTGAGTAGACATTTTGAAATTTATTATACTGTACTGTAATCTAACACGATTCATTGACTCCTTGAGTGGCGCTTAAGGTGCCTTGATCAAGAAAGGGGCTCTCTTGGTTAACAATCGAATACGGAACTTCAATTTGGATACAGCCCTTAAAATGCGCTCGTTTTAAAATAATTAATTTCTCCGAAACTTATGGTACAAATTGCATAAAAATTCGTTTTTAGGCTAATTGAAGGGTGTAGAGTTCATTCATGCTGTCAGAATTGTGTACTGCTATTGAAAAAAACAAAGTTATGGTTCGTTTTAATATGTAGATGGCCCCCTAAGCAAATTTTTTATACATCATTGAAAAGTAGACTTTATTTCCAATCGTTCGGTACCAGTAACTTTCTTTTGCGATAATTTGTTGAGGAGTTAGTAGGGGATGTTTACTTTTTTTTTCCACGATTGTACATATGAAATATACTGCACCAGGTATTGTATAGTCGAAAATCAATAAACACTAACAAGGTTGGTTGGTTGGTTGTATTTATGACGGCCAATTATCTGCACGAGGGATATAGGCCCAGGGGGGAGTGCCCTTCGTGGGGGTTTTTCTAAGGGAACCTAACCCGTATTAACGCTTGGAAATCCAAGGTTCGAAGAAAACCACGAACACTCCGAACGATTAGGCCGACGG
This sequence comes from Maratus speciosus, assembly GCA_963932465.1. Taxonomy (NCBI): domain Eukaryota; kingdom Metazoa; phylum Arthropoda; class Arachnida; order Araneae; family Salticidae; genus Maratus; species Maratus speciosus. Next base: position 301,275,723 of record OZ010796.1, on the reverse strand, counting down.
GCGCGATTGGGATCGAACCCAGCACCTCCCGTCTACCAGATTCGAGAGCAGAACCTCTCAGCCACTGGTGGGGCCAAACACTAACAAGGAAGGTCTCCTTACTGGGCATACTCAGAATATGTTGAAGAAAAAAAGTTAGTGAAACTTCTCAGGTATGTAATAAAGGATCAGTTAAATTTAGCGGCGGAATTCCAGTAGAAAGTCTGTAAAAAATAAAATACCGTGTTTACTCGCGTAATAGTCGCACTTTTTTTGCCAATTTGTCATTGTGAAAGTCTAGGTGCGACTATTATGCGGGGAAATCTACTACACAATATTGTACACTCTAGCTAAAACATTACTGGTGTAAAAAAACACATAATAAAATTTTACTTACTAAAGGTTTCCAGATTATGTGCTGTTTATTAAATAACATTTTCCTTTTTACGATAATAATTTTTATAGATATAATAATTTGCAAATAATCTTTGGGAAAATTTTGACAAAAAACTCTCATAATAAATCACTTTCACTGAAAGTATCAGTATCACTAATACAATGTGAATCGGTATCTGAAGAATGGAGTGACCATCGGGTATGCCAAAGGGAGTAACAGAACTGATGAATCGATTATGAGTATTAGTTCTGGGAAGAGAACAGCTGATGATTTTCTATTTTCTAAATAAAAGTGAATACGCGACTACGACTTTTATGCGAAGAAAATATTTTGACGATTTTTTCTGCTTAAAAACGGGGGTGCGACTATTATGCGAGGGCGACTATTACGCGAGTAAACACGGTACTTTCGGATATTTGGAGCAAAAATACGAAAGTGACACGCGATTTGGCGAGAAGAGTTTTCTCTCGCCCAAAGCAAACGACTTTAATCAGGGTTTGTACGGGTACCGTTATTTTCAAGGCGAAATATCAGTATTTTCTTATAAAAAAAATAAATGAAGTTCAAATGCGCGAAATTTCGTCGTATTTCAGGAGAGATTATCTATAACAAAATACTGGTATCGAAGAATTTTCTGGTTTGGAAATTCCAGGACCCGTATGAACCCTGTTAATGAATCTGAAAATTGCTTGTTAATTGTTTTTTAGAATGCGCGGTATTTAATGACTTTAAACTTAATCAATGAAAGAGTTAATTAAATAAATTTTTTATCACACATACATAATGCTTGTTGCTTTAGTTATTTAATTTAATCACTGGAAAAATATTTTCTATGTTTGCAAGATGCAAATATTTATTTTAAATTATAGTAAGCTTACATATAATTTTTAATTATTAATTTGTTTCTTTTATATTTTTCAAGTTGCAAATACTATTTACTTATTTCATTGGCAGCAATGTTAATTTAAAATGTTCTATAAAGTAATAATTCTTCCTTGATTTCCTTTTTATTACCTATTTGAATGAAATTTTGCCATTGCTTTATCCTCCAATCCTAGATTATTTAAATTTAAACGGCTGTTCAAAAATAAAGTCCACACGAAGAATTCTGCCATTGTACATTTCCATATCGAAGAACTCGTTGTTTCCATAGCAACATAATGAAATCGACAGTGCTCAGTACGACCTATTTTTGAGCTTGAAACAATTAAAATCAATTTAAATTTTGTTTTAAATCGTAAAATATGATAGCTAAATATCATTATAGGCTATTTCCATGAGTACATATAGTGTAAGTCACATGCTACGATTTTTGGCTACCAGTATTTTAGAACAGAAAAAGGAGGCTCATTTTATGGGAGATAGTTCATCAATTAAATAAGGCCAAGCAAACTTTTCGAAAATAACGGTGGCCAACGAGCATAGCACTTATTAGCGTTGTGACTTACACTACAAAAACCCATGGAATTAGCCTATAAATATTAGGTCTACCGGAAAGTTCTGTCCGATAATGTTATTTCACACCTACTTTTTTAAAATTTGGATTTCGTCATTGCCACCGCTTTTTTTTTAAATCGCATAATTCACCTTATTTAATGACATATTAATTAAGGTTAAAACAATGAGAATTTTACCATTTCAAAAAAGTGATGCCAATGAAGGAATCTGAATTTTAAAAAGTGAGCTTGAAATAACATTATCGGACAGAACTTTCCGGTTGACCTAATACATACAAATATAATAGACAAAACGAAAAATGGCAAAACTAAAGTTATTTAAATCAAACTTATTTTTCAAATTCAACATAAAAAGTTTTTTCCTTAAAGAGTATTTGGCATAAAAGTGTATTTTTTTCTAAGTTTTATTTCATGTCCAACCGGTTATAAGTCACCAAATAAACGAAATTGTCATTAATTTTTACGAACGCTCTATCGAGGTTCCGCCGAATTTTTTTATAAACATATACATCCACATGAAAAGAATATTCTGTAATTTTTTCAGATTTTTCCCAGTATACCCGTATGGAGATCTTTCTTATAAATAAAATTACAAACGCTTTCTGTCTACTTTAGTTCTGACTGACGAAAGGAAAGAAAATAATACATAAATAAAAAATGACTAATTGTAGATTTTGTTATAGTCATTCGTTACGAAAACGTTACTTTATCAGTTTGGGGATGGTAAATTTTTGACCGAATATTTAAAAAAACGTTTTGCCGGCTTTGCATAATATAGCACATTAAAATTCTATATTTCATGATGACTGGTGGTGATTTGGGTGTGATTTTTTTATATATATATTTTTAGTGAACGTCTGTATATATCAACGTTACATATTGCAATTTATTTCCTTTATTAACATTTTCACTTATTTTGTAAATGTAATAAATATGTTATTTATTCAATAAGGTACTTTTTTCTAAAAATTCTTTCATATCGAAATTAATTTTGTTGCGAGAAATAAAATAAGGTACCTGGGACCATTATGGCCCGGTTCCCAATATGGCCCACGTCATATATTTCATTTACTTTCTTTTTAATTCAATAGATGACAGTATACGTTCGACCGCCAAAACCATAGAAAGTGGAAAAAGCAATAAAGGTGAATTCGTATCACATGGGCGGCGCTACTGGCAGGGGAGCGAAATTTTCGGCCAAAAAAAGTCGTGTTATTATTTCTTAACCCTAGATCTACCGGGAATTTTATTCAAGTTTTAATAAAACGTTCTACACCAGAATTTTTATTTAAAACTATTTAACTTATTTATTTACCTTATTTTTGTCTGGTTTATATACTTAGTTTATTTTAAAGAAATTTCTGGTTTGAATGAATATTTTGTATGTACCTGTCGGGTCCAATGGACCCGTCTGGTAGACGGAGGGTTAAAGGTAAGGAATATTTCGTATATTAATATTTGTTAGCATTTAATACAAAGTAAAAATGAATATAATACCACCGTTAATCTACTTTAAGATACTATCAATAGTTTTATCATTACTTATTAGTATATCCGTTTTTTAGGGGCAAAATAAAAAAAATGGCGGTAGTTCCCATTATGACCAGGGTGGACCATATGTTTGTAATGACTTCAAGCTTATATATATTTTTTAAGAACATAATTTTGTTTCACTTCTGTTCTTCAATTAAAACAATTCTTAGTAAAAGTAAATACTTTTTTAAATATTTTTTTATTTTAATTTTAATATTTTTTTGTGATTTTCCTGGCTTTCAAAAAATTTCAATTATTATATACATGATACATATGTATAAATACAGTAGAACCTCGATTATCCGAAGTAATTGGGACCGACCCTCTTTCGGAAAATCGAAATTTTCGGATAATCGAGAATGCTTCAATTTTAAGACGAAGGAGAAATACACGCAATATTTATTATTAAGGTAACAAGTGCTTAATAAAAATAAAGCAATAAAAAAATAGAAACATGAATAAATTATATGAATTTTAATTTTGAAATTAAGTACTTTATATATATCACAAGGGTTTGAAAAAATGTTTTGTTTGTCGCAGTTTCGATTGCCTTTGCTTTGAAACAAATTATCTGAATTTTAATTTTGAAATTAAGTACTTTATATATATATATATATCATAATGTTTTGAAAAAATGTTTTGTTTGTCGCAGTTTCGAGTGTATTTGCTTTGAAACTCTATCACGAAGTTTTTTTAATACTATTAGTTCACCAGTATCAGTCTTTCTGCTGCTCCAGTTATGCTAAACTTTTTGCAAAACGTTCAAAAGCTTCAGAAATGCTAATTTGTTCATTTTCTTCGTTTCACTCCGTCTAAGAAAGGGGATCGAAAATATTTATATGTACTCGTAGTTCGGAAAAGACCGCTTTCACACAAGGAATATGATAGTTTAAAAAAGAAAAAACGCTTTCAAAATGGATTTCCACACGAGGAATGTGATAGTAGAAAAAGAAAAAAAGCTTTCAAAATGGATTTTTGCACACGCGGAATGTGATAGTAGGGGGGAAAAGCTTTAGAAATTGATTTCGGTTAACCGAGAGTTTCGGTTAAAAGAGTTTTGGATAAAAGAGGTTCTACTGTATATGAAAGGAATCTGCTTTACTTCATTTTATGGGGGTGTAGATATGGCGTTAAAAGAAGATGGGGCAGCTTTGTTTTGAACCTGACTTTATTTTCACTAATATTACATGATCTCACATGAAGTGAGACCCAGTGACTTGGGAGTTGGTAGGAGCAAAAGCTCTCTATTCATGCGTGATATTCAACAGAGGATCACATCATAATCTGACTTCTCTTTTCCCCTGAATTCTTCTTTTCATCAGCTAGATTTTTACTTTTTCCAGCAGAGGGCAGAAGTATCAACATGGGAGGTTTATTCTTTAATGATTAGTTCATTATCTTTTTTATAACTGTTTATTTATGGAGACAAGAGTCTGGACTTATATGATTGCACAACCAAGAGCTAATTCTAATTTTAATGTTAAATATTATTTATGAGCTAATCATAGTATGAGCTGTCAATCAGACAAAAGTTAATTATGATTTATCTCCTATAAATTTTCTACTTTGACACTAATTTACCTTTATATTCTCAGCATATTTACTTTGATTTACTGTAATCCTTTCTTGTTTATTATTCGATTCTTAAATTATCTAGCATAGCCTGAAAAACTCAGTTTGTTTATGCTATAAATATGATGATGGTTTACTTCCTTGCTCATGAGAGATTTATTACTTTTATAAGGATTTTAAGATAATTTAATATGTTTTATGATGACTGTCTTATGTCAACAAAGGTAATTTCTTTTCCAAATCTGTTTCATAAGTACCAAGTAGTGTCAAAGATTTTTATGATGAGTAAACTGTTTTTAATTATTCGATTTAAGGGTCTATAAAAAATAAGATGGGTTTCCTGATTTTAAAATTTAATTTAAAGTTTGAATTTTAAAAAGGGTTTACCTGTTTAAAAGGAGTTTATTTTTATTGATTTACTTTTATCCTTTCATATTTACCCTTTCATATATAAATATATAAATATAAATATATATATTATATAACATATATTAATTTGCAATTTTTTTGCAATCTTTTAAAAAATTACAAAGTTTGCCTTATTGAGAACGGGGTTTTTCCAATATGGCCCATATGACACATTTTACATTTCAGCTTATATAATTTTTAATAGTATAATTACAAGTATAAAGTGTTTTCTTTTATTTACCACATTAATCCCTCTAAGTAGCAGCATAAATAGTTTTCGTAAAAATCAATATTAACATTATGAAAAAAGCAATCAAACCTTAGGGTGGCTATAATGGGGCCAGGTACCTTATCACCTCCCCAAAAAATTATGTTTGATTTAATCTTATAAGTGTTTCTTGCACCCTTCGCTGCAAAACAAGTATGCGAAATAATTACCAAATTAGTAGTAGTATCCGTTACTTTATAAAAATAGCCATAGACTGCAGACATATTTGTTTAGTTAAGCTGTTAACCTTCAACGTGCGTATTATCATTTGCCATTAATTTTGAATTTCTGCCACTGAAATAGAAAAAAAATCCATTAGGTATTTACTGCTCTTCATTTAAAATGTAAGCATCATGTATTTAACAAAAATAAGTTTTTAATATATATTTTTCTTTTTTGAGATATTTACTTCAAATTACGCATCTTATCTTAAATGATCCTGTCATAATGAAACAAAACAATGTGTATTTGTATCTTCAGTTTCAATAGCATGAAGGAAATTAATCCCAACACCTTTACAAAATGAATTATGCACAAAATAATAAAAAGATTAAACGACCACCTGAATAAATTTAAAAAGGGATGAAATATGAACTCGGATAATAATATAAAAGTTTTTGGCTTAATTTTTTTCATGCTAAGAGGATTTTTATGCGAAATTTTTTATGCTAAATCTTTATCCAAGAGTTCCGTAGAAATACCCATTAATAGCCTGTTCCGATCAGACACTTAATATATCTTAGATCGCCAAACTCTCTCAGTGAGTTTCAAGTTTTTTTGGCTAGATAGAGCAAGTACTATTCACTCTGATTGGCTATAAAATTCCGCTTTAACTGATTGGCTGTAGCGTCCGGTTTTATCTTATACGCATGGGCACACGCTACATTTGTTCAGATCTCAGACGAAGTGACGTTCACTGAGTCATAGATGGGACATATACGGCAAAAACTGTAATGGTAACAGTACTAGCGTCACTACCGACAAGGGGGAAAAATTAACAAATCTCCGAAATTTACCTAAGTTGATGAAATATGTTTACGCTCTCTGTTTTGAATACCTATTCTTTCCTAAACGAAGCACACACGGACGACATTTTATTTATGTTTGATTTATTTCGCTGTTTTTTATTTATTTATCGTACTTGTTTGTTCAGTTTTAACTTACAAAATGATAATTATAATAATAATATAAAAGAAACCCCCCAGGAAATTCTGTTGAAAACGTAACTATGTAAGTTGATGAGATAAAATTGTAAGAAATTAAATTCGTGTATTGTGTTAATTTATTCACATCGAATACAATTTTATCAAGTGTAATATCAGTATCTCTATGAATTGCCTTTTTTTTTCTTTAAGATTTATATAATTATAAAAATTTGTAAAGGAATTTTTTTCTATCTGTAAATTTATTATTATTTCTTATATGTTAATATCATAAATATTATTGAACTGATTGTACGCTATTTACATTAAAAAGTCTTTTTATTTTATCTATGAGAAAGTGAAAAAGCGTAAATTTTAAAAGATTATTGTAACGATTGTTTAATACATTAAACTTCATAAATTAATAAAGCATCGGCTGTAAAAAAATTTCTACCAAATGGGAATATTTATGAAATTTTCTGGGACTTGTAGAGTGCAATATTTCGTATATTTTTACATTACACCGTCGCTTTATTTAGCTTTAAATCCAATTATAGTAAAGCGAGGAGAATCTGCGCACATTTCAAAAGAATAATAGTAAAAAATCTAAATATTAATATTTTGCTAAACTATGCATGGATAATTTTGACTTCATTTGTTTTTTATGCATTTCCATTGTTATTTTGTTGTTATACTGTAAATTAATAGAAGAGCAGCAATAAAACCAAGAAAACTATTTTGCGCAATCTCTCCCTACAGGGTAGGAGAGAACGCGCACATGGGTAGGAGAGATTGTGCACATAGGTAGAAGAGATTGTTATTAATAATAACTACAATTAAATTGTTAACAATAATAAATACACTTAATTGACATTGTTGAAAGATTTTTGTGACTAAATATTATTGAATTAGGAGTGAATATTTCAACCAAAAGTTTAAATAATAAATAAAAGAAAGAATTTTAACAACAGTTAAAAGTTTTAATTTAAGAAGATTAAAATATCAGAAAAAGCCCTACTAAGATTACAAAGTAACATTAACCTAGTTGATAACATGTTTAACTTGAAAATTACTTCATTTCGATTTCCACAGTTTCATTGTATTTTGTTTGCTAACCGAAGTTGTCGTCGTCCACAATCGATGCACATATTGTTGTAAAATGTGCATCTTTCGGGCAATCACCTGCAACAAGCAATACATTGAATCCAGTCAGTTATCGAAATTGTCTCCTGGCACAGTTCCAGACACTCAGTGCACTCATCCTCATTGACCTTCGGTTTTTTTCCCTTGAGTTTTTTTTATCCCACTTTTTGTGGAAGCACCTTATCTTCAGCTTTTTTTTTTCTTGTAGCGGCATCCTTCTTCTTTCTTCATATATATTTTGTGGATCAGTAACATTAGTTGCACTCTGTTTCTTTTTGATTTCTATGGCATTACACTACTTGGAATGGGTGAAAGCTTTTCCAAACATTGTATTAGAAATTTATTTTAGTTAACAAAATTAATTTATTAGCAAACTAATTGCTCGTAAATTAAATATATATATATATATAAATATTTAATTAAATTATTAACAAATATATTATTAATTTAATCAGCAAAAATAATTACATAAAATTTATATAATAACAACTGTATTATTAATTTATTAATAAAATTTTTATCTGCAAAAGTATTTTTTTGCAAATTAATTTATTGCCAAATTTAGTTTTGATAATTATGTGTTTTCCGAAATTATTTCAAAATTGATTCATTCATATGTTTTACACGTAATTTAAAATTCATACAAATTTATCAATAAGCTGTGTTATCTCTCGTAGCACTTAAACTTATGGGGAAATGCGCCATCTCTCCTAAGTAGCAGATGCGCAAACTCTCCTATTTTGGTAGGAGAGATTGCGCGGCCTTTTATTTAAATATGGCCACTTCTAAAATGCATTTTTGGTGTTCGCATACTTTGTCTAGGGTAGTAGTTTATAAGAAATCGTTTAAGTTCAAAATATTTTGTATTACTGATGTTGTATAAAAATTCTGACGAACAGTTATGAAAATTCAAGCACTTACTTTGGAAAAACAAAACAAAATAGCACTGCTTTATTCAAGACGCTTGGAACAATAAATATGCACATTCATGTAGACACTGCACAAATGCTGCTGTACAACTACCTGGAGTCGCTCGGCGCGCATTCTACTCCTTCCCGTCGAATCTCTTTGTGCGCAATCTCTACTACCGCGCGAACTCTCCTCGCTTTACTATATATCATATTTACTTGAAGTATAATATTCAAGACGAAATTTTTAGCTTGTTTTTCGTTGCATTTAAATCGTTCACTCATCATGTAAAAAAGGAAAAAAATGCGTATATCCGTGCATGAACATAAAATAGATATTAGATATAAGATGAGGGGTTCATCTTCCGGTCCCAGGCCCTTTTCAGGCCCATTTGTCGACGCGAGGAACCACCCGTGAAACAAGCCCCGCGGCGCGTCCCGAAGATCGCCGCCAGACAAGCTCCAACAGAGCGGAACCCCACGCAAACTCCGGTCAGGTCGACGCACTGCCCAGCGCACGTCACGCCGACTATTCCCAAGTTGGTGAACAATCGATGCGATAGTTCTCACCACCCAGCTAGAAAAACCAAGTGGTCCCTAAACTTGGTTACTCGAGCCGGTAGACCCCGCAAGCCATCGCAGGAACCAGACGCCTATAAAGACGCTGGGCCCACGGACTGAACCGAGGCTTCCCGACCCGAATTTAATTTACGGACAGGCCCCCAAGATCAGATACCATTTTCCGGCAGAGACATTTTTGTGGGCCAGCCGACAGGAAAGTTAATGAAGAGCCCCTGACTTGAAAACCAGGGAGGACGGGGAAAATCCCTCCGGCCGTAAAGCGACCCAGCTCCTGGCTTTTCGCCCAAACCACCCGGCTCAACCGACGGAACCCCTCGCGGATCACGCCGGGAACCAGTTGGCCCAGACTAGGTGCCATTAGCGACCCCAGGCGGGCACGGAAAGCTCCACCTAGACGGAATAGACTCCGCCTCGCTAGGGGGGTGGACGGAACGGAGTCCCGCCCGCCCCCTCCGACTCGACTCCATCCTAGGACAGAGAAGCCAGCGGAGGCCGGCAGAAGCCCGCCCGCCACTACCTTACCTCACGGCCGTCGAGGGTACCCAGGCCCGAAGGCCCCTGACCCCGTGCAGTGACCGACCGCTACCTTTGTTAGTGCGTTCGAAAGTTAGGTGGAGACACCTCTAGGTCCTCATCACCAGGCGAGGAAAACTCCGGTACCGCATAGACACGGAGGACCTGGATCGGACCAAGAGTTCACCTGAGGCACGATGAACCGCCGCGTTACCGGCGAGCCTCCGGCCCGTTTCCCTGCGGGAATAGCGTTCGATGGTGGACCTGCCGGCCGACCCCCTCCCATGGGTCACGGCACGACATGGAGCAACCAGAGCCATACTGGCCTCCCCACGCGACCGCTCCTTGGTCAACGGGGGCACCGCCAAACCCTACCACCCTAAGGGTCGGCTCCCAACTGCTCCAGCTGAGGTCCTCGGAGGGATGAGCCACCCAAGTCATAAAGTAACCTGGGCGCTGTCCGTAACCCTCGCCCTTCGGTTGCTCCGGGAGTCCCTGCATGGCGTTCCCGCGAGCCCCGTCGTCACTAGCGAGCACCGAGGACTTTCCTCTACAAAGCCCTTACTCATACTTCAGGCTCCCTCTTAGTCAATTGGTGGATGGGGTCCTATCGCCTTAGCTAGTCTTTGCCCGGTGACACCGTCCGGCCCGTAGACCGCCACCGGGATCGACCTATGGAGCGTCGCTATCCGGCATTACCCAGAGAACCTGGGCGCCGGGGGCTACCGAAAGAATTCGAACCCGAAGGTCCTGCAACCCATGCACAACGTCCGTTAACCGTGGCCACCGTGCTCAACGCCTGTCAGAGATGAGCCTCTCGAGGAGGTTGCGAATCGTCCCCATCCGGCCCCCTCGCATTCGTACACAACGAACTCTGCCGAGCTTCCGGTCACCTCCCCCACTCAAGGGGTCGGGTCGGAACCACCCGGAGGGGCGGCCACATAGATATTAGATATATAAAATTCAATATCTATTCTATGGTCATGTATCGGTGTAACATTCTGTTGAAAACGTAAACATCAAATTCAAAAAAGAAAGATCACAATAAAGTAGACACTCAATAAGAAAAATATTACAAGGATGGGAAGTTTATTCTCCATTGTCACTAAAGGCGCTGCGATTGCAATCGCGTTACCATTACGCTCTATGGAAATGTCCTATCTTGTATGGTAATCTATGCACTGAGTTACCTTAGATGAGTTTTGCCATGTGAACAAACATTCTATTCCGAGAGGATACCACCTCAAAAATGACGGTCTAAGATATCTTAGATATACAATCTGAACAGGGTATTACACGCCAGAGTATAGATTAAGGGGATACCTCCATTCATAAGTTTTTGAAAAATCGATTTTTTGCAAATGTAACCATTTAAAAGTATAATCCGCAGATTATCCAATTCTAAAACTTTAAGTCGATCTTAGTAAGAACTTATTTTTTCCATCCGCTAAAGCGAACGCTGCCCCTTGTTGCGCAGAGACAGTAGTCATAGTGTGCCCCGCTGCTCCTTCTTATAACTGTCTCTTTTTACTCATGCAAGCAAGCCGGTTTGTTTAAAATGTGAAACACGTGTTTTATAGCATTTGTAATGAATTTTATATACATTTTATTTTCATTTCAAAAATTTAAAGTATTTCTTCTCGAAACGACATTTTTTAAGACGGTGGACACGATTACAAACAAAGTTCTTAATGGATTTAAATGAAACTTTGTAAAATTGTAACTATTAGAATTATCTTGCCCTTGGACAAAGGAATTTAATTTCTGATCAAAATTACTATTTTTTATACACGTTACAATAGTGATATTTTAGGCCAAATAATTGCTCTCTCCTTCAAACGGTCGCCATTTTAATAATAATCATCATAAATTAATTTCATTCGTTCAAGGACAAGCTCATTTAATACACTGGCCTCCAAAAGTTAGGGTACAGGGACTGGATGCTTTCGATTGCACACGTTTTGTCGAATATCTACCAAAATTATTGGCGAATTGTTCTTGAACTTCTGGGATGTAAAGAACATGTTTGATTTCATATTTCTCGGTGAAGATTTAAGAGGGGGGACAATTAGGGGGCTAATAATAAATTTAATAATAAAATAATATTTGCGATCATCTATGTAACGGAAAATGCTGGGAGTGGTTTGTCACTGTGTTAAATAACTATTTCGGTCCTGTTCAACGTGTGAGTGCATTTTTGTAAGCAAAGCACTCATATTCGTGCAGATGTTATTGTGTCTGTGAAAAATTCAAAAGTTTTTTGTTTATAACATACTGAGTTTTCAATCGAATATAACACAACTTTCCGAAAACCTGACAAAGAACTGTAGAAACAGTATACTGCAATTAAAACATGAATATATTGAATATTTGATGAGATATGGACATTTGTATGAAATAATTTTTAACTGCGCATGCGTGAAAGATCTTAAAATTTTTATTATATAATTTGGTAGTCAGCTATTTAGGACAACTTATATAAAAAGTCCAGTAAAATCTCACGAAAATTTACAAAGATAGGGTCGCTATAGTGAGTTGCTTCCCCAAAATAGCTTTATTATAAGGGATATTCCACAACTTTTCAGTCAGCTCACTATATCTTTCTACGTTTTCACAACATTTGACTGGACTTTTTATGCAAGTTGCTCCAGAATACTGACTACCAAATTATGAAATAAAAATTTTGAAATCTTCCGCGCATGCGCAGTTAAAACTTATCCCATAAAAATGCCCATATCTCATCAAATATTCAATATATTCATGTTTTAATTGCAGTATACTGTTGCTACTATTCTTTGGCAAGTTTTCGGAAAGTTGGGTTAAATTTGTTTGAAAACTCTGTATGCTATAAGCAAAAAACTTTTGAATTTTTCACAGACACAATAACATCTTCACGAATATGAGTGCTATGATTACACAAATGCACACAAACGTTGAACAAGACCCAAATAGTCATTTAACACAGTGACAAACCATTTCCAGCATTTTTTGTCACATAGGTGATCGCAAATATTATTTTATTATTAAATTTATTATTAGCCCCCTAATTGTCCTCCCGACTAAATCTTCACCAAGAAATATGAAATCAAACATGTTCTTTTCATCCCAGAAGTTCAAGAACAATTCGCCAATAATTTTTGTAGGTATTCGACAAAACGTGTACAATCGAAAGCATCCAGTCCCTGTACCTTAACCTTTGGAGGCCAGTGTATATTATTAAAATTGATTGGTATCGTTTGTTTCAGATAAGCTGTTTCCGAGTCATCCTGTCTACCGCACATCCTTTCCGCTGAGAGATGCCCCAGAGCCTGCTATAATTCCGTCATTTTTCATTATTTTTGTACACGAAAATTCGCGAATTCATTTCATTATGTTTGAAACGTATGTATAGTGTAACTTCATTAAAATGTACTGGAAACGATATTTCCCCATAGATCCTAATGTAATGGAAATATTTTGTTTGTGCCTGTAAACGAATTATAAATGCTACTTTCTCTATATTCTATAGAAATCTTGTTGCCGGTCACTTCAGTGATGCATATAAATTTCTTTATGTTTGATTTATTGAACATCCTCTTTCTTTCTTTCTAACCGATGACCAGGCCCCTACCTGCCGCGATGCCCCAGCTTAACGGGTTTAGTACCTGGCATCGGGGCGAAAGACCGCCTAACCGCCGCGAAGCGGCAATAAACCTGACACCATTGCCTCGATCGTCATCCTATCTGCAGTGCCTACTGCTCGTTTGTGTATACTATGTTTTGCCGGTTACATAACGTTATATCCTGTTGTTTGGCACCTGCACATTGCTACTCATGTTGGTCTGGTAATTTAGAACCTTCATCAGATGACGAGACCTTCACCTGGCAAGGCACCTTCAGAGGTATAATTCACAGGTAACTTGGAGGACTTTGCACCCACGACGGAATTTACATGCACCAGGCGCCATTAGCGTACATGGCGGATTATAGCCAGCAGTAGGACTCGATCTCGCGGCCTTAGTTGCGGATTCGGTACTCTGCCAACTGGTTCACCGCTGCCCGAACTACTTCTGAATGACCTGGGGTTTAGAAGGCGAATTGTTGGTGCAGACTTGTCATAAGAAAAAGGATTGGAGGGGGGTGAGGAAGCAAAAAAAAAAAAAATAATAATAATTTTTTTTTAATAAAAAATAAATTAAAAAATTAAAAAAATGGAGCGCCGCAGATAGACAAGTTGCACCGAAAGTTAATTTTGGGCCGAAATGCTAGGCAAACATAACGATGCAGGGGGATGAGACTCCGCCTATCTACCGTACCCCACCGCCAGAGTTGGGCAGTATCGAAAATACATGTATTTGAAATACATTTTCAAAATACATTTGTAATTTGTATTTTGTATTTTAAACCTTTAAAACAAATGTATTTTGGTAATGTATTTTGGAATGCTTTTTCAAAGTATTTTGTATTTTCAAAATACTCAAAATACATTCCTCGAGATTTCAAATTGTCGTGTCTAAACCGCAGATCTTAGAGTTGCAATAGGGAAACACATGCCTGTCTGTTTTGCATAGTCTTCGAATTCGTTTTTGGAAATTTATATGTACCGATTGTTTAACATTCGGTACGATGTACGATAAGCATATTAATGAATCGGATGTTTACTTCTGCAGAAGCATTGTTTTGCTGAGTAGTCACAAAAATATTTTTTATAATTTATAACTTTCAATGAGAGTTAGAAAAAAATGTTGTGTGAAAATTATTGCATGTGCTGTCGAACGTTAGAAGTGTGATGCTGTTAGTTTCCTCAGATGGAAATACCGGCTCATGGAAATATTGCTAAAACTCCCAATGAAAATTTACCAAGATGATTTATTATAATAATATACAATGTGCGCTATTAGACGTGAAATAATTTTAATGTTCTGTTGATGATAATAAGGAAATTAGGGGAAAATACTAGCAGTATAAAACTAGGTATTCGATTATAGGTTAAATTTTTCAATGATAAAACAAACTTCAAAACCTATTTAAAGGTAAGATTTAAAACTTATACCATCATATATCGAATTCGGTGTCGTGCAAAGCGGGGGGCGAAAGGGGCAGTCGCTCCGGGAGCGGAAATTGAGGGGGCGCCAAATTTATACTACAAACCTCGTTTTTTCTTCATTTGTTATGAAAAAAAAATTATATATTTACAGATTGCGAATTTTTTCCCAATGAAAGTACGTTTCAAAGTTATTCGTCTTTCGTTTCAAAGTTATTGCATTGTCCCTTACCCTATACCCAAATACAAATTGAAGGACTTTTTTCTTTTCAAAACTTGTTTTAGGTCTTTGTCTTAGTCCCTTTAACTAGCCTTCTCTTTTCTGGGTCTGTAATTTTCTTTATGTGCTTGTGACAAAAACATATACTCTCAAAATAGCATGGGGTTTTCTTCTGGGGAAACAAAAGGATTGCAGACTGTTATACTGTGCTGTTATATACATATTTTCTACACCCATTTCCCACATTTCCTTTGCAAAAATATAAGTGCAATTTCCTCTTATGTTATTTAGTTGCTTGGAGTTTCTGAATTAAAATTGAACATAAAGTTCCAAAATAAACGCGAAATATGTGTTCAATAGAATTTATTTCTGTTGCTGCACTTTTCAGTTTTGTGACACATCTCACAAAGAAAAAGTGTGTGTGTGTGGGGGGGGGGGGGGGGGGGGGGTGACAAATTGAAACTTCGTCCCGGGCGCAGTTTTCACTTCGCACGGTGCTGATCGAATTTAGCATTACTTTTCTAGTTTCTTAGTATTCACTCAGTCGAGGTTCTTATAATAATTTACCATATATTCGATATACATTTAATTGGGATTAAACTTTTTTTAATATAAAAGTAGTTCAATTTATTCATAAAACATGCAAATGTTTATTAACTGTATTTACATTGATCATATTAGATATAGCAGGTTTAAATGCAGACTTCGTTTTATTCGTTTACATGGTTGACTTTGCATGCCAAAGCATTTTAACACTTCAAAAACATCTTGACACATGCGAAGCCAACCATGGCTCTTTGTCTTACAGGACATACTGCTTGGTGTACAAAAAATAGATGAAAATAATTTTTAATTAAAAACTCTAATATATTTTTTAAGCTTAACTTTTTTTTTCACTAACAACACAAAAAAGCAATTTTATATGAAAAATATAAATTATGCATTTAAACAATGTTTTTATAACGGTACTTTCCCATCAGCTTCATGCCAAGGATTAATAGCCAAAGAAATCGTCAAAGAATTCACTAATTATAGTAGCTTTTTTTTTACTAGCCTCCGGTATGCTATTTCTTTCTCCCCTCTATAAAAATGTCGTCTCTGAAAAATAACGTTCCGTTGTATAAGCCAGCCGTAAAACAAAGCACATGTATCATTGTACACTTAAATACTCTGCTGAAATTTTCTAAGCTTCTAAGCATCGCACATTTTCAATTTTTATACCGTCGTATTGAGAAAGAAAAAGTACATTGAAATGCAATTTGTTTGAAAACTGCATCTCAATTAATTTTTGAAATATTAATTTTTCTGTATTTTTTAGTGCCATTTGTTTAATTTTGGCAACTCAAGTACTCCATTTCTGTAGAAAGTAAAGGGATAATAGTTGGAAAATAGTATGTTATTATATTTTTTGTTGCCATTTTCCCATAACAACTGAAAAAAAAATTAAAATACGTGCTATTTTGAACAAAAAAATATAAATGCATGATTTCTGATAAAACATGGAGCTATTATAAACTACATTTAATTTTAAGTATTTACATTAATTTTACAAACAAATGAAGGCATATGAATCATTAGACAGCCGATATTTTTTTTCTCGAGTTTCTTGAATGCGATGAAATTTGCTGGATTTGTGTATTATTCTGCGATAGTGACGTCCTATGCATAACTTTTCTGTAGATGTTGTTTAAAATAGGATCGTGAATGTGAAATTTTTTAGCGAATGCGAATGACAGCATTTTATAAAAAAATAAAAGCGAGTGTTTTAAGTCTTAAAACTGAAATATGTTTTGTACTGTCTATATCAATATAGATATATTTCTTTTCCATTGATGGCGATACTAAATTATGAAAAAGCAGAATTCCTGTTTTCTAGTTCAACTTATTTCAGTAGTAGTTCGATTATATATCGATTAAATTTGTGTTTATTTTTTATTTATTTTTGATGAACTTTTAATGTCGTTATCAAATATTAGCCAGGGGCAAATGATGAACTTCTTTACATCGTTTAAAGTGCATGCAGGCAAATCTTTCGCAATCGGGCTGCCTGCAATATAGATTTTTTTTTTTTTTTTTTTTTTTTTTTAATCATGCTCGATTAAAAAAAAAAAACTATAACAAATTCGTAAATTCAGCGATTTTTTTAAAAAGTGCATTTCAAAGTACAATTTTTTTTTCTATTCGACAGTGTAAAACTTCAAATTGTGGAATGATTAGACGTTACTAGATTTTCTAAAAAGGCAAATTTATTACTCAGATTGTTGCATCGTTAATATGACAGCAGCTATACTCATGGGCATGTTTTTGTTTTATAATACAGACCAGCGATCTCATTCAGATTAAAGATGCTCGATATACTGCGCCGTATAATAGAACTTAGGTGAAAATTATTTTTTAATTGAAAACTAATTCCATTTTTTTTATTATTATTATTTAGTATATTTTCTCGGATTTCCAACCAACTACACCGAAAATGCATTTTTGAGACTTTCTTATTAGCCACATACCAGCAGGTAATCGCGAAAGCTTTTTATCATTTATTACCAAACTTTGATTATTTCAGCATTTAAATGCGTAGTTCAGTTAAATGTCTGTTTAAATTCGGATTTGATTTACGTATTTGTGGTATTTTAATTTCGTTTGGCAATTTAGTTATGGAATATCACACATTAACAAAAAAATACTGATCTGTATCGTTATTTTATGTGCAAGGGTTATTCCGTAATTGGGTCGCAGGAATATTTGCGAGATGCGTTTAAAAAATTCAGGCTTGAAAAATATTTTAAAAATCCCTAAAACTAGGTAAATTGAGATACAGTTTTTAAAGAAATCGCATCTGAAATTACTTTTTTATATTCCACTGTGTAAAAATTGCAGTTATGCGATATTTAGAAGGTACAATATTAAAATTTAAAAAAAAAAATGTTTATTTAAGTCGTTGTCACTATTGATATGACATTAGAGTTACTGACGGACATCTTTTTTGCTTTATAACATAGATTGTTTGTGAAATAATTAGCACAGTGAAGTTATAAATTAGCAGAGCAAGTTTTTCAGTCCAAAACCGTACTTCAATTCTTTTTAGAGTTCAGCAGAAAACGAAAATGGAAATTTTAACCAATTAACATACCATCCATATGTATATGCAAATACGTTATTAATTTAATAAATCACAAGCACATACATCTTACAAAGATACATTATGTATATGTGGGTATGTGCTATGCATGTGTTTGTTTTAAATAAAATCGAAAATATTATTAAAACATTATTTGAATGATATTTTAACTAACGAGTTGGAACCCGTCGAAATTCGACGAATTAAAATGTTTAGAATGGAATTGTTAGATCGAATTTATATTAAACCTACAAAAATAATGACAATAAAAAATTCATCTTGCATTGGTTATCTAACTCTTAAAACAAATAATGCTTTTAACCTAAAATTACCAAAATATTATTTTCAAAAACTTCAACTACTTAAATAATTGAAAAATTAAACTGTATTAGATACGTAATCAAAATGAGTACTAATTATGTTGAAGTTATCGATTGAGGCTCTTACGTTTGTTTTTACGGGATGAAAAATCAGTAAAAAGGATTTTGCTTTGTCACATCATAAAATCCCCCTCCCCCCATAAAATCTAAACTGTACGTTATTTTTACATTCTCAAAATTTACATACGCACCACTCAAATTCAAAATTTAAAGTATTTTAATGCGCAATACATTGTTAATGAATGTATTTCCAAACTTAAAGTCATGTTTGTCCGATACAACTTTTCATGTGAACATTCGCATAAAATTTAAGTTCTAATCTCAGTACCCACGAAAATTTACCATTCAGAAATTTGCCTTTAGTTGCCATAGTATTGGTCAAACATTTAGTTTTTTCAAAGAAAAAAAAATTATCGTTTTGTTTTAAATATGACATCATTTTTACCAACTGAATCATTTTGCCTAGCGTCTCAAATTCAGTATTAGCGTAATGTAAAAATATTGAAATATCTTCTTCAATCTTTTGATTTATGAAGAAGAATTCGTATTTTTTTTAGTGGCTGACGTCATTTTCTGTTCAAAAATTAGAAAAAATTTACTTTTATTTGTAATGTGAAAATGGCATCAATAAGGATATAATCAATAAAAATAAATAAACCATGACTATTTTCCCTTTACTTTTCATAGAAATGGAGTACTTCAGTTGCCACAATTGCAAAATTGGTACTAAAAACTATAAAAATATTAATATTTCAAAAATAAATTGAGATAGAACTTTCAAACAAATTGCATTTAAAAGTACATTTTTTCCCTATACGACGGTGTAAAAATTGAAACTGTGCGATGTTTAGAAGTTTAAAAATTTGCAATAGTGAAAATTGCAAAACCGAAATTTCATTTTAAATTTCAATGTGTTGCCATTCGCAGAATGACGTATGCGTTACGCAAAGATATGTTTGTCCTTTATAATATAGGCAGATATGTTTGCCCTTTATAATATAGATAGATAGATAATCAAAGACGTTTATTCATATTAACTGAAGCTGTTATTTACGTGTTAAAAGTTTGAAAACCGAAATTAATGTTCATTGTACAGAGAGTTTCAAATTAATATTTGACTTTTAAATTAATTGAAAAAATATCAAGAAACTACTTTTTTTTAGATAATAATGTAATATAGTTTTATAATATAAATGATGAAGATATTTAATATGTTACGAATGTTTAAGTAATTTTATTCCAGTGCCTTATTCAGAACCAGTCGGGTACACTCTCTTGGAACACTCTTTCTTTTAAACTGCAAAATTACCCCCTACCCCCCACCCCGAAAAAAAAACTTTGCATCAATAAATTTTTTTAATTTCGAAATGTATTTTGTATTTTAAATGTATTTTGAAAATACATGTATTTTGTATTTGGAATTTTTAAATTTTGAAGAGTATTTTGTAATTTGTATTTTAAGTTCTAAAACCAATGTATTTTTACATTTTGTATCGAAAATGGTTTTTCGATGTATTTTGCCCAACTCTGCCCACCGCGTAGAAACTGACTCCGTAAACTTCCCACTGGAGAGGGTCCGGTAGCTTGTGTAGGCTATAGCCTATGTGCATCTAAGAATAATAAAGAGGCGGTAGTCAAATGAAAAAAAAAACCTGAAAGGGAAAGGGGTTAACTTGTCCATGTTATTACACTTAAAACTTACTTATAGCTATTTACTTAACTATCATTTATTATATATATTGTTTTAATATTATCCTATAGCACTAGGTGACACTAAACTAACTAGAGTAATTTACTTTAGATTACTTAAATATTGCCTGGCTATTTAAAATGAATTTATATTTTAATCATTTCTAATATTAGAATCAGGATTTTATTTATTAATTATTATTATTATTTTTATATTATCTTATGACAAGTTAACTATGGATTGGCATACTATTACTTAGTTAGGAGGGAATTGATAGGAGACTAACGAGCTGACCTAGTGAGATTAATATACTAATTTCTAATTGAGCTAGCTGCTTGAGGTTGTAACTTAGACATAAGCTATGAGGGTTGGGTTTGACCTAAATTAACATTTAATTTAATAATTCATTATATTTTTCTAGTATAATACACTTATCTCACCCAGTGGACTTGTTCTTCTGAGGAGGTTTCCTTTTCTTGGTATTTGGTCATTGTCGTGGTGGTTGTCTTTTTAATATTTTGACATATTCTTGTGGGTCTTTTCTTTTTCCTTGATTAGATATATGCTTCTCACATACCGTGAGATGCTTGTCTCTATCGTAGGTTGTTTTTCTTTATGACTCTATTAATGGTGGATGTCTAAATTTGAGGTTTTGTCACTTTGCGAACTTGCCGCTGATGGGTTGACGACTTGTGGTCTTTAATTTGTGATCCTTTGTGTTGGCTTTAATCACTTAACAGGTTCATTTACCTTTGTTTGTATGTTACCTTGATACGTGAATGCGCACGCTCAAAATTACACCTGAAGAGATTTTTCCCGAGATACCATAATGTAACGGAATTATTTTGTGTGTTATTGTAAAAGAACTATAAATTAGAGGTCTGCACGAGCCCGGGTCTGTCCCTAGGTCCGTACCCGGACCCGCAAACTGAAGGAGCATTTTCAAACTGGCTGGGCCGGCAGAATTAGGGCAATTTTTCAACGGGCTCGGCCGGCAAAAAAATTTACCTGGCCAGTTGGGCCGGGTCGATAAATAAATAAATAAAAAAAAATTATTTGTTCTGACGGCCCGATATAAAAATTCATACGAAACGTATAAAATGTGAGCTATTTTTAATGAACATGACTTTCGCGAGAATAAGTATAAATGTAGGTCACGAGCCGATGCTAGTTTAACGAGATCAATACAGAAATGTAACATGTCCAGCGTAGAGATCGGCATCGGATTGTTACATGGTGTCTAATTTGGGCTTCATTTTTTTTTTCTGCAGGCTCGTGGCGGGCTGAGATCAGGCTTGCATTTTTTTTACATTGTCGAGCCGGGCTGGAACTGGACTTAATTGATCTCAGGATTTGTAAGGCAAGCAATATGTTTTGTAAAAATTATTAATAGTATTTATGAACTTCTGTTAACTTAATCTTTGCAAATATACCTTAAGATGGTTCTCAAATTCCCTGCTCAACAATGTGAAACTTTGACACATTTTCTGACTAATTTTTAACTATAAAGGCATAAAATTGACAAGCCTGACTATTGAAGGGATTTGGAATCGAATAACGTTTTCCATTTTTGATAAATAAATTACTTGTCGAGTTATAAGAGATTCTTGTCACGTGGCTGCAGGTTTTTCTCCTTTCCCGTGCTGTCGTTTCCGGAAACTGGATTCAAAACGCTAACTTTGACAGTATTTTCTCAAAGATACATTGCCTTTATCACAAAATGGATAACGCCATTCTATTACATAGTTTCTGAGTAAGAATTCCTGCCAATTTTATGCGTTTACGAAAAGAAATGAATTCAGAAGTGTGTCAGAAAGTAGCTCCTTTGGATTTGAGAAAAGCCTTAATTAATGACAGAGAAATATTTTCACAAATCTACTTTTTATTATACAGCTTCGAAAGTTGCGATGATTTTAACCCTCCTTTTTTTTAAATTCTAAACTGCACTAATCTTTTAATGAATCCTTATTTGAATGTTGAAACGTCTAAGAATCTAAGTAATCATTACAGTCGCTATTGAGTATGCTTTGTCTTGCGCAAACTTCGCAAATTTAAAATATACTGTAAAATTATCCCATAAATATGTAAGCTGTATCCTTTAAAGGAATCTTAACTATATGTCGAACCAGATCGGGCCGGGTCTGTTTTCACTGATTTATGTACGGGTCGGGCTAAGATAGCTTTCGTTCGGGCCGAGCCTGGAAATTCCGGCCCGTGCAGATCTCTACTATAAATACCTCACATTTCATTTTCAATAGCGATTGTTCTATAGTAAACTCAATAACTTGTATAATTTACATGACAATCGAAGCATATTTACGTGACTTATACAGAACGGCCAGATGACCAGACAAACAAACGTCCAGACAAACCGAAGTCGTAGGCACATTTCAACTATGTCAGAAAGCTTTAAAAAAATTTTCAATTCAGCTGCGTTCCGACTCTGAACTGTAATTTGAAACTCTGGACTTTATTACTTCAAATTACAGTCCTTACGTTTATGCAAAAAAATAGAAGAAAAATAATTTAATATGAAAAGATAATAACACAAATCTGTACAGACAGTGCTTATTTAAAATTTCGTTTCTGAGATACGCCTGCTACTATTGCACTTTATATATATATATGATTATTTTTATCTTTTTCCATTTCGTACGAAAATTATGGTTGATTTTCACAACATTAAAAAGGAGTAGGGTTACGCTTTTTTATGCAGACTATTTATGATTTTCTCTGTTTATTTTTTGCTTACGCTGGTCTTTACACGCCTTATAATCATGGAAGAAGCGGTTTTGTATTTATTTAAATTATAGGATCCGCATTAAATTTTATGAAAATAAAAAACAGCAGCATATAGCTGCAACAGCTAAAGTCAGATTATAATATATACTGTAAAAACATCATTACTATAATCAGAATAAAAAAATTTCTTGGACTTTGGAAATTTGTTTGAAATTTGTTTTATACTAAAAAAAGAAAACTGCTTTGTTAAACTTTACAAAGCATGATTAGATCTTGAATAAAAACAAAAGCAAAACTAATTAAAGAAAGAAAATTATTGAGACAAAATCAACATTTAATACAATTTTAACAACTGTAATAAAAATTAACAAGATAAAAACCGTACATTGTACAGTATCTACTGAATTGTTTTTTTTTTTTTTTTTTTTTTTTTTTTTTTCTAAAAGTCAAGAATAATTTTTTTTTTTTATTTAGCAGAGTAGATTTACTGGAAGATCTTAAATTTTAGGATCTCAATCGCGCAAAACTCACTGAGAAAAAGTATAACAATATTCATTAGCGATGAAAAGTAAGCGAAAATTCAGTCCAACATAGTCTAAAATTAAGTATATGTATAATTCAAGGTCAAAACATTGTTTTAATGTAAATATTAATATGTAAATTTTGATTGAAGTTAAAAGTATATTTCATCATAATATTATAAATAATGACATAGAATTTGGTAAAGAAGGATAGAATTTGTAAATAGGAATATAAATTAATGAAAAATAATTCAATGATTGAAAAATTGATAACTTGTAACTAAAATGAATAAAATGAAAAAAAAACATTTTTATAAAATAAATTTTGATGGAAATGCACAAAATAATTAATGCACTTGAAGCAAAATATAATTTACAATGTAGTTTAATAGAAAATAGTTATAAAATAATTCTCTTTAAAAAAATAATTTGCAGTTTTACACCTAGATTAATAAAAAATGGGGTTGCTTTAAAATATCTAATAATCAAACTGCACTCTCAAATATATAATATATTACCTAATTAATTTTGCAGAAATTCCTACATTTTTAATCTCTTTTGATGTAGAAAATTATTATATAAGAAATCTAAATTCAATTGAGTGTTTGGCGAAACTTACAAGACCATGGCATACGTGTAGGCCATGATAAACTTGATAAAAATTAACTCTTTTTGACAACAATCTTTAAGTTTGTTTTGATAAATACGTTCACGCAATTCGATTTTGTCGAAAATTCAAATGCAAGCATTTTAATGCTTTTCACTTGCCAATCTTGCTGAAATAGCATTCAAACATTCAAAATACAGCAAATGTAGCGTTTAATATAAATGTAATAAATAATTTTTTATACATTACCATCAAAGGCAGCCAGCACTTTTATTAGCTCACAGGCTATCAAAGCCTGAGAGCTAATGTGCCCGCAGGTTCTGTATATACGTACGTATGTATGTACATATGTATGTATGTATGTACGTAACGCGATAACTCTTGATAGAAACATCCGATTTGCTTCAATTTTTTTTCTAGGTTCATCCTGATAAAGCGCTTCCCTGATTAGTTTTGGGGGTTTATTGGTTAAGTAAAAAGGAGGGAATGGGGGCTAATCCCACCTTTATTCAGGTAAATGGGATTTTCATGTAGATTTATCCAATTTGCTTCAAATTTGGTATACAGATTTAT
The DNA here is from genome assembly GCA_963932465.1 of Maratus speciosus. Taxonomy (NCBI): domain Eukaryota; kingdom Metazoa; phylum Arthropoda; class Arachnida; order Araneae; family Salticidae; genus Maratus; species Maratus speciosus. Next base: position 301,250,947 of record OZ010796.1, on the reverse strand, counting down.
TCTGATAAGGAGCTTCCCTGATTAGATTTGGAGGTTCATTGGTTAAGTATAAAGGGGGGAAACGGGGGGCTAATCCCCTTAATTTATTTTTTGAGGGTCATTATTCTTTGAAATAAGAGTATAATATACAATTAGTGTAAATAGCCTGTGAGCTCAATGCTATCAGTTTAACTGGACACTTATCTCTTTAATATTCTTAAGATTAATTTTCCGAAAACAAACTATTTTTATCTTCTTACGTAATTAATTTTTATTCATTTCTAATAAAATAAATTTATAAAAAAATCTATTTTCTTTTATTTATTTTTATTTTGTGTATTACGAAGGAATATAATACAGAAGCAGGTTATTTTTCCAAAAAGGAGAGATATCTCATAAAACAACAACTCTTTGTATTTTGTACGTCAGCCATAAAAATAATTGATATCTCACATGATTGCGATGTGAAAATCTATCACTATTCGTAATTGTTCCAAACGTCTCAAACTGAGGTACAGTATCTGAAAACTACTTAGCGACATGAATGCATATCTATGGTGCGAAAGTTTCAGATAATGGTGTAGAAATATTGACATGATCATGAGTTTTAAAGAACCAGAATTTTCTTTTTTAACCTGTTTGAGCCTGACGCCTTATTAATAGGACGTCTTTTACACTGACCATTATTTTGTCTTAACAAATATTTTTTTCATTACTTGCATGTAATAATGATAGTATATATCTATAAATTTCTTATTATGACTTAATTTATATTTCAGCATTTAGTAATTGTTAACCACAAATAAAAATTTTCGCTGAATTTTTTTTCACCGTGGATGACTCTTTTAATTCAAAAATATATTTCAGTCTTTAAAGTTAAAATACAGACACTTTTACATACCAATAATTTATGATAAAGAATACTAGAAAGTTGTTATATCTGTTTAATTCTGTAGTAATAGGACACATTCCAACCGTCTACAAAAACCTTTCCTTAACCCATTGTCATATTAATAATTCGCAAAATAACTTTATTTGTTAGATTTCAATAAATGACGCTTTCGTTAAATTTTATTCAACCTTAACTTTTGTGATTTAGATAGCTACTTTTAATTTTTAAATGTAAGTGTGTTGTTTTTTAAAATAAAAAAAAGAAAGAAAAAAGTTGGATTTGAAAGGATTACAATTAATTGTACGAGAAAAATCAGTAAATAACACATAAAGCACAATAAATACACTATAAATAGCACTATAAATAGATACACGAAATCGGAAGTAACCGTGTTAAATATGCTCATTTTGGAAATGGTATTTCTAAGTATTTCTAAACACAATCGTCAATAATAATATATTTACTGCTTCATCACTATTTTATTTGTTACAGCATAAATGTTCATTGTATGGTGCGCCTGCATTAATCTACATGTTATTTTTGTTCTCATTTTTACGAGTATAAAACGTATACAAAAATATTGTTTGAGGTCTTCCTCCTTTTATATTAAAAATGTAATAAAGTAAACTAAAACGATTGTTCAAGCAGATAATTAAGAATGGGCATTCATCGACTTAGTAATATTCATGGCGAAGTATTAAATTTAGGTATATGAAGCATATAAAGGATATTGGACTAAACATACAATCATGTGGAATCACATACGCTACACATGGCTGCAGGTCGCTAAGTAGTTTTCATACACCGTACCACAATCAGAAGTATTTAAAACAATTAGATTTTCACACGGTATTCACATGCGATATCACTTCTTTTTATGGCTGATGTTTTAAGCTTATGGCTTGTCGCAACCATTTACAACGAGTTGTTTTTAGATGATTTTTTTCCCTTTCTGAATGGTCTCATAATAATGCGTCATTTTTAACTTTCGCCTTATTAGAAAATATACTTCTTCATTCGGCATAAACATCGGTATTTTAATTTAACAGATATTTTACCACATATTTTAAAAAAATGTTACTTTTGGAAAAAAAAAAATGTTATTACAGACTAATAGACAACAAACACAAATATAAGAACCAAAAAGTTCCCAAAACTTTATTGTTTTCCTTTTTCCAAACTCTCTTTATGCAAACGTTAAATATTAGACCCTTTAAGCAAAAGTTAGATGTACCAATAATTAGTAAGCGTTGATAATAAAAAAATGGTATCATTTATTTTTTATACGATTATTTGCGGCAATGATAGCGGAAGGGGTAAGTGGTGCACATTATTCCAACGACTGTAGAATACAGTACTTTAAATTGTATACATCTGTTACTCAATTACTCAGCAATAATATGCAAGGCTTCTCATGAATAATCTTGAAGATAAATGTTTAATTTTTTCTGCATAATTAAGCATTAATTAAAAAATTGTCATGTCAGATAAAATAGTAGATATTAGACAAAATCAAAGAGTTAAAAAATCTAAATCAAATTTTTTAACATTGTGCTTAAATTGATTATAAGAAACACTTGTCAAACTTGAAACCTTGTTTAGTAAATTTAATTCATTAAAAAATAACGAATTTATTATATTAAAAACTAGCAGGTTGAGCCCGCTGCGCTGGTCCATTTTTCAAATAAACCTTCAATGAAACAAAATGGAGAATTCGACCCTGTATTTTAAATTAATATGGACCTTCACCTAGAAAGTACTTCCGTTATTTTCTGAATACGCATCGGACGTCATTGCGCTATCTGGTGCGTTATCTGGTGCGTTAGACAAAATTTGGGCAATTCAGAAGCAACTGTTTAGTACATCATGAACAGTTTGGGAGGGAAATGCGGCCATTACGATCATCAAAAATTACAAAGTTCTCTAATCACCACACTACTAAAAAAGAGAGAATTACAATGATTGCAGAGATTGACCATTTAACTTAAAGAATGTTCGGGTTATTCATTTTCGTTTGCTAGTTCTTTTACTCCGGGCTTCTCAGCTTGGTGCTATGTGTGGAACTAATAACATAAATACAATCTCTCTCTACGTTCCATTATATTTGGTAATATACGTCTTCTTTTGGCAGGTTTTCTACAGTTTCTTATCTTCGAATTCCAGTAGATTAAATACAGTCAAAACAGTATTAAACATTTTTATTTTAATATATGTGAATGATGTAAAAGTGGATATTTAAAGCTGAATTGTGTGAATGAAATTAAAACAATGTCATTTTAACTGACGTTTCTTTTTATATACCAGTTTTAATCATGCAACTATTAACCTAGGAAAATACCCTCGATAACTAATTGAAATAGAAAACTAAACCTCTAGTTTTCATTCAATAAAATATTCCGTAATCGGATCCACAACCAAGTTTGATGTGAAACTTTAGAAATGTTTGTAATAGTATGGCTACAAATGTACCATAGTATGGCTACAAATGTACCAGAGTTAGCTACAAAGCAGAGTTAATTACACGCCAAACTACATTCCATTAAATAATGTGAAATTGCTGTTGATTGAATTTTAGATCTTTCACTATCAATACTCTTTGCGAATGATAAATAAAGTTAGTTATGCAAAATTTTTAGAAGTGATTTTTTTGGCAAACCGAAGATTTTTTTCACATTTCTCTAATGAGCGTAATAAGACGGAGAAATAAACATGCTTTTATTTTCAAGACGTCATTATTCATCCGTCTGTCGCCTAAATAAAACTAAAAACGTTAATTTGTGACTACGATCAGCCGCTCGGGATGTGCATCAGCCAAAATTGCTTTATAATGATTGAAATTTTATTTGAATCTGAGGTACTTTTTTTAAAAACCTAGGCTAAATGAACAGATATTGTTCCATTGGCCACCTTTGGCATTTGAAAGGTTTTTTTTGTACATTCAAAGTGATGCTTTCTTAGTCATAGTAAAATAACTGCAGATGAAAAATATATAATAGCAAATATTCTTTTGTGCATTTGATCCATAATAAAAAAACCCATAAATTTACTAATCGCTAAGTACAAATTTCGCGTAATCTTCTGAAATCGGATTTACCGTCGACGCTTCCTTTCAAATATAAACGAATCTTCCAACATTATATAATTAAATTTGCCAATTGTAGGATGGTTGATTATGGAAGATTCATCCAATATCTTTTAATAACATTTCTAAAAAAATGGAGGATATGAAAAAAAAAATGACAAATTAAAACTAATAACGAAAAGTGATTTTAGAAACGAATTTTCTTTTGCAAAATGTTTTCTTTCGTGATGGTAATGACGCATAATGGCTTACATTTTCTTAAGAATAATCTTTAGTACTTAACATTGCAAGCATTGAACATTTCTATAAAGGAAACTGGATATATGTTTTTTATTAAAATAAGAGTGGTTTAGTAATTATTAGTGTTTTTTATCACAATATTAGCTAATCTGGCTTCGAGGTTATAAAAGTCACACATTTGGGGAAAACAAACCGACATGTTTTCGCAGTAAGTATGGTGAGAAATTCTTTAAATGTCTGAAATTAAATTATTTTACAATATGTAATGTGCGTGTGTGGGAGACATTTATACTAAAATTAAAATATTTGACACCATTTTTAAAATATTAATTGCTATTTATATATTGTACATTTGAATTTTTAAAAAATACTCTAAAAATGCTTTCGTACACTTGCAAAATCAACTTTATTGTAAACATCACTTGAACCTAATTCACGCTTACGTCTTTTTGGCTTATAATCAAATTGTTTGGTTACAGACGTGAACTCAAAATTATAAATAAACATATAACACGTAAATCATAAGTACCATCACTTTTACAATTACATCTGCTAGTTTCCGTCTGTAAGTCTCATGATGGAGGAGTTAGAAAAAAAAAAAAAAAAAAAACAAATCAAAATCAAAATTGTTATTTACAAGGAAGGTCTCCTTAAAGAGCATACTCAAATTATTTTGAAAAAAAAATGCTTATAAAACTACTCATGTATGTAGTAAAACATCAGTCAAATTTGACGGCGGAATCTCAGTAAAAATCTGAAAAAAAAGAAATGTATTTGAGTATTTGGCGCAAAAAAGACGAACGTTCCACGCTATTTGGCTACCAACACATTTCCTTCCCAAATGCAAGGTATTTAAATGCATTTGGAAATTGCTTGTTAAGTAAGTGTTTAAATGCCTAAAACTCAATGAATTTAAATCTAAACGAAAGATTAGCGTATTATTTTTTTCTGTAAGCGTATGTAATATATACAAATTGCGTGTTGCAGAAGTTATTTAATTTTACATGGCTTCACCGTCTAGAAAAGTTTTAAGGATACTATTTGATTATCCTGTCGACCAATTTTGCCAAATTATATAGACTGCCAAAATACTCGCCAAATTATACAAATTGACAAAATTTTATTTTAAACAACGAAAGGATAAATAAATTTGTAACCATTAAGAAAATTACAAACACAAGTCAAATTAAAAATCACTTAATGATGCAACAAACACGTGTACCGTGTTTAATTTCAAGTAAATGTAAACTTTACGATCAGCTATTATTGGCATTTAATCTTATAGTTTGGCGATAGTTTTTTTGTCGACGGCATAATCAAGTAGTACCGTTTTAAGTTGGCTTTAAAAGTAGCTGGCTAATTAAACATGCTATCATTAAACATTTTTATATTAAGTAGTTATTTCCATTACAACAATAACCATCACTTTTTGTTTCTGACACTAACAATATCAAAGTCAAATTGCCAATGCTCAGAATCGGACATTAATTTTGAGTTTGGAACAAATTTAATAAATTTAAATTTTGTTTTAAACCGTATAATTATGACAGTAAAGTTTAATATATACACATATAAAGGTATATGACAAAACTGCAGTAATAAAAATGTATTTATTTAACTTAAACTTAATCTTACTAACTTCATCTGAAGAGTAGAAAAAGGTTTTACATAAAAAAAGTCCTTCCGGTCAGTGCCGGGAGGAAGAGGTAGCTTTCATATTCCTTATATTAAAAAAGCCAACTTATATCATTCAAACACACGACGCTCAATTTAGTGGAAACCAAATATAGGAGATTCAATACTAATTTTTATCAATATAATGAATGAGAATTTCGCGAAATTAGCCAGCTTTATCCAAGCTGCTTTTCTTTAAAGTAACTTATATTTGGCTGCCAAATTCGGCGATTTCTTAAAGTGCCTGCCATTTTAAGACAACATGGTGCATGAGGCTAACCAGTGAACTTGGTCGAGACCTTAGTAATTGCCGTGCACATGCTCACTCACATCGGAATCGGTTGATATATACGAGTGCTGTTGCATGCAAAAAATCAGATTTTTCAAAATGTCACCCACAATAGAAATTGAAACTGCTATATCTGAGCCATTTTTTGAGGTAAAGACAAACAAAAAATGCTCCTGAATCCTTATATCAAGGTCAAATACTTAAGAAAGAAACCTTTTTCAATTTCTAATTTTTTTTCACCTCAATTTAAATATATATATTTTTCTTAATTTAATGGCTGCCATTTTGAAACAAGATGGCTGATGAATCTGGCCAGCGAACTTGGTCAATGTATTGATGTATACTATCCACATGCCTTCTTACATCGAAATAGGCGAATACGTGTGTTATCGCGTGACAAATACAAGATCGTTTCAAAATGTTAGCCATGCTAGAAATTCAAAGTGCTATAATTCAACCATTTTTTAAAATATAAACAAAAGAACAAATTTTCAGAAACAAAATCTGCTCCGGAATCTTTGTATCAAGGCCAAACACATAAAAAAAATCTTTTTCATTTTCCAATTTTTTAATACCTTATTTTAAATTTTAAATTTAATTTTTTTTAAATGGCAACCCTTTTGAAACAAGATGGCGAATGAAGCTGGCCAACGAACTCGGTCGAGACATTGGTATGTACTACGTACAGACCAAGTTACACCCAAATCGGTTCATAAATACGCCTGTTATCGCGTGACAAAATCAGGTCGTTTTAAAATGTCAGCCACAATACAAATTCAAAATGCTATTACTCAGCCATTTTTTTAGATATAGACGAAACAAAAACTGTTCCGGAATCTTTGTATTAAGGTCAAACACATACGAAAAATATCTTTTCAATTTTCCAATTTTTTGGTATCTCATTTTAATTTTTTAATTTTTTAATTTTTTTTTAAATGGCTGCCATTTTGAAACAAGATGGCGGATGAAGCTGGCCTACGAACTCGGTCGAGAAATTAGTATGTACTATGTATAAACGAAGTTACATCCAAATCCGTTCATAAATACGCCTTTTATCGTATGACAAATTTCAGGACGTTTCAAAATGTCAGCCACGCTAGAAATTCAAAATGCTTCAACTCAGCCATTTTTTAAGATATAGACGAAACAAAAACTGCTCCGAAATCTTTGTATAAAGGTCAAATACATAAGAAAAAAATATTTTTCCATTTTCAATTTTTTGGTACCACATTTCAAATTTTAAATTTTTTTAAAAATTTTAAATAGTCGCCATTTTGAAACAAAATTTCGGATGAAGCTGGCCAATGAACTCGGTCGATACATTGGTATGTACTATGTACACACCGAATTACATCGAAATCGGTTCATAAATACGTCTTGTATCGCGTGACAAAATTCAGGACGTTTCAAAATGTCAGCCACGCTAGAAATTCAAAATGCTATAACTCAGCTATTTTTTAAGATATAGACGAAACAAAAACTGCTCCGGAATCTTTGTATAAAGGTCAAATACATAAGAAAATAATATTTTTCCATTTTTGATTTTTTGGTACCACATTTCAAATTTAAAATTTTTTTTTAAATTTTAAATGGCCGCCATTTTGAAACAGAACGGCGGATGAAGCTGGCCAACGAACTCGGTCGAGACATTGGTATATACTATGTACACACCGAATTACATCGAAATCGGTTCATAATTACGAGAGTTACAGTGTGACATAGATCAGATATATATATATATATGTCAATTTTGAACGGAGGGTGGTTTCGGGGTCTGGGGGTCATGATCGATGAAAATATACCAAAATTTTTTGAAATCTCTTTCCTCCGAACGGCTGCAATAGGTAGCTTTTTGTAATGAAAGCTACCTAATTATTTATCATAAAAAAAGTATCATTCAAGATTTGAGTTTGTCGCCAACCAGCATTAAATCGCCAAGCAAATTAAATTTTCGTTATTTCTTTAACGAACGCTAAATCGGGGTTCTGTCGATTATTTACATAAACGTATTATGTGTCATGAGAAGAATATTCTATATATTCCTCATGAGAAGAATATTATATATTTTTTTCAAATATTTCTGAGCATGTGCTTATGGAAACTTCCTTGATATCATCCTATCAATTTTTCAGATGCATTTTTCTTAACCTGACGCAAAAGATAAATAGCCAAATCTTATTTCAATTGCAATATTTTATCTGAGTATTTTTTTTAAGCATTACGAACATTCCCTTTCATGTTTAAATTAAATATTTTCGTTTTTTAATATTATCACTCATAAAACGGATTTTTTTTTTTAACTAAAAATTCTAACAGTTTTTTCTTTTATTTTTCGAGGTGTAATAACCGTTTCAATTTTTTTTTATCAACGATAATTTTCGTCAATAAATAAAATGGTAACCTTAGCGTCCAAAATAACAGAACTTTCAGTCATAATTCTATAACTAATTTACGTAGAATGATGTGTTATAGCTTAAAACCCCTTCCCTTTAACGATACCTATCTAACAGTATAAGTTCCGTCAAAATCCATGCAGTAGAACTCGAAATATGGATGTTCGGAACGAAATTTCCGTTTGGATTTTATATATATAATAGATGTGATATTTTTTGTGAAAATTCGGCAAATCTAAACTCTCCTGCATCCAAGAAGATTCTAAAATATGGATTTAACTCCGAAATTCCGGAAACGTTTTTTTTTATTTAATACCTCATCTAAAACTACATAAATCCGCATTCTAAGACATCATAAATCTTAAAATTTAAGCACATCCGGACTGATAGTTTCGGTGATCAAATTTTGAGAAGTTTCGATTTTAATAAACTGGAGAGATAGACGATAACGTAATGCTTGGTATAGTTGGGGTATCCTACTACGTTTAAATAACCAAATTTTGGCAATATGACAGAATTTTTTATTCTTTAATTTGAAAAGCATTAAAATTAGCTATCCAGAACGGTTTTTCTTTTCTTCATAAAATCATTGGAAGTGTACTTTAGGCTGTTTTAGTTTCAGTTCGCTAACTAGGTGTGTATATTTAATTAACCAACCATGTGTTTAAAATATCCTAAATAGAAAATATCTTATAATATTTAAATGAAGGAGGGTACAAAATGTAAATATGGAGTTTTTTAAGAACTCGGTGTGAATATTTCTAATAGATTTTCAGGAATAAAAAACTTTGAATGCATTTTCTGAAATAGTAGAATTTAGTGAGCAATCAGTTACGAAAGACATTGTACGTATAAAAATTAAGGTTAAATGTATATAAAACCAATCGTCTGCAATTTATTTAATTTTAAGTGTGTAAGGAAAAATAAACTGAAATTTCACCAGTAATGCTTTAAAATAAACACACAGGAAACGTGAAAAATCACCTTACGTGATAATTTGAAGTTTCATTCTATGGCCTAGATTGCAGTTCTTGCATTCATAGAAAAGCAATTTGTATATTTATGAAAAAAAGTAAGCTATCATTTTTTTAAATCTTGAAGACTGTTTTAAATTTCCTGTATTATTGTGGTAATTAAAAATAAAATTGCATTAAAATAATTTATTTAACAAGTGAAATTGTTAGTTATATGGTAATTTTTTTAAAAAACGTAAATGGTATTATATTCGTTTTTTGCTTCATTTAAAAAAATGAGTTTCAAAAGTAGTGGGATAACTTAACATATAAATTTAGGACAAATATTTAATCATAATTAAATTCCTTTATAAGTTACATAAGGAACAAGAAATTTCCAGGGTTTTGCATTTATAAGCGATTATAAAATAGAAATTTAAGTAAAATATTGATATTTAGAAATATATTCAAATCTTAAATTAAAAAAGGATTAGAAAACAAACAAAAATGAAAAATCCGAGCATTGTAAAAGAACGCAGAAATGTTACCTGATATATAAGAAACTTCAGTGTAGCATCATAGTTGCCTATGAATCTGAAACCATTTCTATTATCTTCACAAACCACCAGGAGAAGAAACAGTTATAAATTTTAGTTTCCAACTGGCTTAAAAAATTAACAGAAATATCTATTTCTAAATTTACTGGCAGCAAACGGGCCTTTTTTATCACAGTGACTAAAATTGTGAAATTGAACAATGAAAAGCAACCACCAAAGAAATCCCAAAAAGTTTGAAATACGCTAAGAACCTTCAAAATCGAACAATAACACAATTACAAAAAAATTCAAGCAAATTTAATTAAAAAGTGAACCATAATTTGTATTCCCCAGTTTCTTTATTATCTTCTTGAACATTTTTGACTGTCAAATTATAACATGAGTAAAAACATGAAACAGGAAAGAAAAAAATGATCCTCCGATCTCACAAATTTGTTGCGCCCAATGGAATATTATCGTCATTTAGGACTATGCTCTACAGATTTCGAATTAACTTAAAAGTGTATGTCACTAACTTCTCAATAAAGTCCTTTAAATATCTTGGTTATGAGGTTCTATTCGAAGATCTTTCGAAAATCTTTCGGTCTTTCGAAGTTTTCGAAATAATCTATCTCAATGTTTAAGTTAATTACCAAAGGAATGATTTCGTAAAGAAATATCTACCATGTACCAATATTCTAAAAATCACTAGGGAATAAAAAACCAATAATTCAAAAAGCAAATAGACTGTACCACGATGCGGTCTTCACAAATATTACAAAACGACATTGGATTTTTTTAATAGCAAAATTTTTATTGCCAGAATATTACAATTGACATTGTTCAGTTTTGTGAGCAATTTGTCCAGCATTGGTGCAGTACAGCTCGCAACGCAGCCATAATTACAGAAATTCAATATTGAGGATGTTACTGAGCGAAAATCGCCAGACGGGCAAGATACTTTGAAAGAGTACCGATAAGATTTTCTACCGTAAATCCTGCTCCTTGATGACTTTAATAGCGACAGACAGCAGCTTTGTGACTACTGCATTGCAACATGTCGAAGATATTTGCAACTGTAGAGGAAATATTTTTTTTTCACTATAAAAAGTCATATTATGTGCATTTCTGTACAAACCGCATAGGTCTATACGTTCTATACTTTTCGAATTATTGAATTTTATCTTATGTGACGCCGTAATGTGTTTTGCTGTAAAAGTATAATTTTTTCATAATATTAACTATTATTTAAATAATTACATTTTAGCTATAATAATTAATTTCTATTTTGTATGATAACTTAATTATAATTTTACAGATTTTTTTATTTCAATTAAATAATTAACTCCTTAAAAATTACAAAATTAAATACATTCTATTAATACATAATCAGTAATTAGTCAGAATAGTTAGACATTCAAAAAATACGAAAAATATTCATTTTAAGTATTACAAAACCGTTCTATTTCAAATAGAAATGAAAATAAACAGAAATATCTAGGATTGCAATTCAAAATTTTCTATCCGCACAATTTACGGGTAACAATTTTATTTTTATGTAATTAACCCCCATAAAAATTACAAAATTAAATACATTCTATTAATACATAATCAGTAATTAGTCAGAGTAGTTAGCCATTCAAAAAATACGAAAAATATTCATTTTACGTATTACAAAACCGTTTTATTTCAAAAAGAAATGAAAACAAACAGAAATGTCTGCGATTGCAATTCAAAATTTTCTATACCTACAATTTGGGGGTAACCGTTTTATTGTTATGTAATATATTTCATGTTTTCAGTCATCAAATCCTTCACTAATGTTTTAAAAAAAGAATTGAAATAGCTACGAGGGAAATTCTCTTCCGCATAACGACAAACATTTCTGATTGTATATTGAATGATTGAAAATGATTTCATTTTCACTGAACTATTTTGTTTTTCAATCCATATAATATTAGCTATAGTTTGTTGTTAATTTTTTCTCATCTTCTTATTTGTATTATGTTTAAATTAATGCATTAATAGCTTTATAATTCAAAATTATTTTCTTTTCATTTATCCCCTCTTCCTCCATCTCATTCTCTGATTCGTATTATTATTATTATTTTAAGTTTGTTTGCTTTAAAACGATTGAAAAAGGAAATTAATTTTAACTTTAAGTTATAAGAATGAAAGTCTGGATACACCTTCATAAAATATGAAGTACTTAATGCTAATGTGTTTTTCAGAATAAGATCGGAAGAGATAGAATTCATATAATTTAAATGGATTCAAATTCAAAAGGGTTGTAAAAATTTCAAGTATAATAATGAGAATAAATGACAACAAGAAAAACCAGAAACATTTCTTCCTGATTATGATAAAATTTCTAATATTATAGTGAATGATTGAAAATGTAATGTTTTCCTTTTTACTGTGGTATTTTATTTTTTTTCAATCCGAATTTTAGCTAGAGTTTGTTGTTAATTGTTTCTCATTTTCTTATTTGTATAAGGGTTAATTTCCTTCTTTAACAATAGATTTATAATTATTTTTTTATCTATTCCCCCATTTCATTCTCTTATTCGCATTCATTTTCCTTTATATATTTTTAAGTTTGCTTTAAAATGATTAACAATGAAAAGTAAGTTTAACTTTGTGTTATAAGAATGGTAGTCAGAATATGCCTTTAGACAACGCAAAGTACTTAATGCTAAAGTATTTTTATGAATAAGATCGAGAGGGATATAGTAATGGATTGAATTCATATCATTAAAATTGATTCAAATTCAAAGCGGTTGCAAAAATTTCAAATGTGATGCGAAAACGAATGACAGCAGGAAAAACTAGAAACAGAAATCAGTAAAAAATATACATCATTCTATAAGAACAATAAGCCGATTAATCACGTTATGTAACAGCCAGGACTTTTTTCAAAAACATTCGTTTCAAAAGAGAATGTACTTGAACAGCAACTTAAGAAATAATTTCTATTTATTTTTTGCGTTGCTGATTATTCGTTGAGTTTTGCATTATGTCTACATTTGTATGGGAAACACTTTGTAGAGCATATGATCTTATATGATATTAAGATAAGCCTTATCTTTTTAAAAGAATAGAAATTTTAAAAAAGCTATAGCTACAGTAAAGAGATTTTTTAAGGCAAGTTTGCACGCGTGGTCAGTGCACAACTGTCACGGATACTCTGAGCTAGATAGTTTTTTCTAAGGGGTAACCCATAGCTATGTTATAGGGGCTAATATATTTAATATAAACTTTTAAATTACTTGCACTTTTACAATTGCTTCATAAAAATATATTCCGAGATTACAGAATTAAAACAATTAACAATAATTAATTTTTAAGAATGAAAGATCCGAATGGTTTTCGACCAAAATTTTCCATATAAAAGAGTGGAATTTACACTAGTATGATCAGATTTATATTTTCTAACTTAAAAAGTGATCGAGTAGGTTTAGTTTTAGGAAATGAATGAGATTAACGGTAACTATCGAGAAAATATACCCATAAACATATATAAACACACACACATATATATATATGTATATTAAAAATTTTGCAATTATTGTAATTATTAAATCACAAGATAATCGACACAATATAAATTAACAAGTAATAAAAATACGATAGAAAATATATACCTAGCAGCGCTAAATGCACTTATTTAAAAAAAAATCCAAAACAGAAGTAATAACATTACAAAAAGAAAACGAAATCTTATACTGTGAAACAAATTATCAAGGACAATATTCCACAATATAAGTATGTCCAAATGATTTTTGTTTGACTATTGTAAGCGATTAAGAAGAAAGTATTATATTCAAATTTCCCGATCAACCATGACACCACATATGAAAATATAAAAAAAATAATAGTGGATCAATCCTAAAATCCGTATAAGAAAAATACCATCTCAAAACCAATATACAGTATGCCCACTAAAGTCCCTGCCACCCTCTTAACTTCGGAACGGCTGCTGTTATATTCATAAAAGTGATATCTAGGTATAGTAAAGTAGCCATGCGCTACTGAATGAAACCGCCTACGGCGCCATCTGGTGGAAAACTGCGGAGCTAGCATTCCTGTCTCGAAAACGGAAAGATATAAGTAAAAAAAAAGTTATTTACAACGTTGTAAAGCATAATCGATTTAGTACAAAAAGACACCTTATGGACATTAATGCAAAGGATAGAACGGTTAAAACGACGCATTTGTTTCTTCAGGATTTCCTACCCTGTGGCGTGACAAAACGATCTTAGAAAAAAAAAAAAAAAACTAATAACAATATGCCTTTATTTGAGATGTTCAAGCGTCTCAACGTCAGCTGTAATGCACATTTGGTTGCACATTTGTCCGAAAGATAATCATTTCTCCATCCGTTCAAGTTTCGTGGCGTCACAGTCTAGGTAATCACAAAAAAAAACAAATGCGCGTTTTAACCGTTCTATACTTCGCATTAATGTCCACAATGTGTCTTTTCGTACTCAATCTATGATGCTCTATAACTTTGTAAATCACTTTCTGTCTGTATCTCTTTCCGTTTTCATGTTAGGAATGCTATCTCCGTAGTTGTGCACCATGTGGCGCCGTTGGCGGTTTCATTCAGTAGCGCCTGGCTACTTTACTATACCTAGACACCACTTTTATGAATATAGCAGCAGCCGTTCCGATGTTAAGAGGGTGGCAACGGACTTTAGTGGGCATGCTGTATATATATATATATATATATATATATATACAGGGTGTACCTGAAAAAGTGGGCAAAACTTTACGGGGTGATAGAACGCAGCTATACGAGTAAATTTCCTCATAGAATGTATGGTCGGAACGCAAGTGGTGAGAAGCTAAAAGGTAGTTTTTCATTGTCCCAGGGCAATGGATTGGTCGAGGTGGTCCCATAGCTTTGCCTCTTATATCGCTGGATCTCTCGTGTTTGGACGTTTTCCTGGTGGGCCATATGAAAATCCTAATCTAAGAGTGTCCCATTGAAACCGATATGGATCTAGTCGCCAGGATTGCCGTTGTTGCCGGCAATATTCGGGAAATGCCTGGTATCTTCTCAAATGTGCATCAGTCCCTATCCCATAGGTGTGAAGCGTGCATTACATCTGGCGGAAGATCTTTTGAGAAATTTCTTTGAGCATGTACATTAATTACATTTCCTATTAATAAAATGTTTTATAAAGTATCTCCGCTCATTCTTGTGTAATTTTTTTAACTGCGAGGGTGGAAGACCACCTTTTAACTTCTCACCGCTTGCGTTCCGACCATACATTCTATGGCGAAATTCGCTCGTATAGGTGCCTTTTATTACCCCCATAAAATTTTGGCCCCTTTTTCAGATACACCCAATATATATACTGCAGAGGCTAAATATCAGGTCTTTTCATATTCCGGAAAAATAATAAATGATCGGAAAATAATATTAAACAAGAGCATAGCTTGTTTTATATTGCTACTCAGATTTAGCAAACAAGTTTAAATACACACATAATGAAACTTGGTCCTTCTGGGGGAACGAAGATGGGATTAAATTCTTAGTTTTTAGAATTGGAATAAAATGAGCAAACGTAAAATGCTTCTTCTTTACACTAATAATTTTTCAATAGTGCTGCTTCATCACACATCAGATGATTCAATATAGGCAGATATTAAAAAAATACCTTGTGCTTTATTGATTGATGCAGGTGCAGAGAGAGAATGAAAAGAAAAAAAAGTTCTAAATTCTTATCTGAAAATCTCGGGAGGCCCCGAGGCGAACGCCTCAGGCGACATCTATAGGAGGGAAGCACTTGATAGCTCTCGTCTATTGAATATATGCTAATCTGTTTTACACATTTAACAATTTTTTAAGGGGAGAAAAAGAGAAATTTTAGTTTTTTATTTAAAAAATTAAAATTGGAACACATTTTAAATAACTGCAGACAAAATACTAACAACTCGAATGATATCAAAAGCAATGACTATTTCTACTTTTATAATTAAAGACTTTAAGAATTCATTTTTTCCTTCAAAAATCAACTAGGCTGAGTTAACAGACCTTATTTTAAATAAATTGACAAAATTAGATCTCAAATAGGCAATTTTTATGGTGTGCTCATGTTATAAATGATGCTACTTAACAGTCCAGGAAAATATGCATTTTTTTTGTTTACTCTTTTGTTCAACTCTTCATTTCCTGTTCGACGGTTGTGTATATAAGGTAAGAGATTAAAAAAAAAAAAAACATACACTGGGTAATTATATTATTAGAGCCACCCAACTTCAATAATTGAAGAATGTCCAAAATATTTACAAAAATACTTAAATTCTCCTGGAAGTTCAAGGATGTAAAGAAAATGTTTGATGTCATATTTTTCAGCGAAGGTTTAGTCACGAGGGTAATTAGAGAACCAAGAACAAATCGAATAAAAATATATCTGCGATCACTCTGCAAAATAAAACTCTCGAAATTATCTGTATCTATAGCACATGGTAATATGAATCCTCTGCAACATTTGTGTTCATTTGCGTAAGAATAGCACTTATATTTAGGTTGGTTGGTTGTATTTATGACGGCCAATTATCTGCACGAGGGATATGGGCCCAGGGGGGGAGTGCCCTTCGTGGGGGTCTTTCTAAGGGATCCTAACCCGTATTAACGCTTGGAAATCCAAGGTTCGAAGAAAACCACGAAAACTCCGAACGATTAGGCCGACGGGCGCGATTGGGATCGAACCCAGCACCTCCCGTCTACCAGCTTCGAGAGCAGAACCTCTCAGCCACTGGTGGGGCCACTTATATTTAGGAAAATATAAAAAATTATTTGAAAAATACAAAAAAAATTCAAAGTTATATGCTTATGCATGGTTTTCAAACAAATTTAACATCCCTTTTAGAAAACTTGACAAAAGGCAGTAGAAGCAATACACTACAGTTAACATATGAATATCTTAAATATTTCATATAACGTGAGCAGTTGTATGAAATAATTTTTAACTGCGCATGCGCAAATTATATATATATATATATATATATAATTTGGTAGTGAACAACTGTATTTACTCGTGTAACATACTCACTTTTTATTTCCAAAATTTTAGGGATTAATAAACATATACGCAATATTCACGGGATATATTTCTAACAACAACATGAAGCCATTCATGCTTTCACTAAGACATTTAATACAAGATTTAAATATTGGAACACGATTATGGAAAGATAGGTGAAATACGAATAATTCTAATATTGCTTGCAGTAATTTATTGTAAGCAAAAATACAGTATTTATTCCCGTCTGCGTTTTCTGCCTAAATAAACAGAAACAGCTAAGATTTTATCTCACTTTAATTTAGAATAACTGAGACATAAGTAAATTCAAAATTTGTCATGTAAAATAAATCATATATATCTTTGTTAAATTAGCATTGCACAATTAAAATAAAATAAAACTAAAAATACGTACACATTCAAAATTCTCTACATTCAGTTCAGAATTAATCAAAGCTGTAAAAGAAAACATCAGTTAATGTCACTATTGCTACTGTTGTTGGAATTGCCTCTATCACAGTCTGTATCTTCATATATCAATCATCTTCCCTTCCATTCATCATATTGGATAATCCTGTCACTTTGAAAAATTTACTGACAATCTCTACATCTTTTTTCCTTTTAAGCCGGGTCTACAATTTTTTTTCAAATTCACGGACTTTCTGACGTTCACGTACTATTGTGTGTATTATATACAAGACATATATTTTTTCTGTCTTTCCCGATCAAATATAAAGGTGCAAATCACACATGAGTGCGCATTACACATAAGTAAATACGGTATATAGGTTAACTCATATAAAAAGGCCAGGCGAATATCGTGAAAATTCTAAAAGATATCGTCGAAATAATGAGCTGAATTTCAATCGTTTTCTAAAAGTATCTGGGTAATAAGGGATTTTCCACAAATTGTCCTTTTTGATTAACCATCTTCATCAAAGGAGTGTGTATTTACAGAATGTCTGTTGTAGCTTTTGAACAGTCGTTTTGATTTTGATAACTCTTTTTTTTTAATGGGCTCGTTCTGATGGTTCCACTGAGGAGAACTAAAACAAAAAAATATATAAAAAATAAAATAGGGGAGAGTAGGCATATTTAGACCGCTGCAATTCTGCCGTTAATTACAGAAAGAGACGCCATCTACCACTGAAATCCTACTCATCAGAATGACGCCATTTATGGTTAGAAGTAGCACCCGCCTTCCACGTGCTGTTTCGGACAATTATAAAAAAAACTAAAATTACTTGTTTTGATCTATTTTTTTCCTACTAAACGTAAGATACTACTTTAAAACTAAGGTAAGCTGTTATGTTTTCATATGCATATCTAAATTCATGTGTTAATTGAGCTTATTTTTCACGCGGATTTGTTCGCTTTCGCTTTTGTTCTTAGTCTTGAGATTGTCTGTTTTAAAAAAATCGCGCAGTTGCCTTGATTGGACCAATTTGAGTTGCTTAACTTGGACCATATATACGATCATAAATTTGAAAAGTAATTAATGGATTTGGAGGGCTGTACACTGAAAAAAATTGAAGTATTCAAAATTGAGTAAATGGATGACTCATATCGAATTGAGTATTTTTGGATAAAAAATGAACCTCTGCTTTCTCAATTTTGAAACATCACATGTCATCAAACCCAAACAAAAGGATAATTGTGTACCCTGTAATGGCTTATTTCACTTCTGGCGGCTTAAATGATGTTTATTAATGTAAATATTAAATTATGCACAGTATTTTAAAATAATTTAAAAGTGCTTGGAAATAATCCTCCTGTCATAAAAATATCCGATTTGTTATCATGTTAATAATTTTATTACTTTTCTTAATAAATCATCAATTAAACGTTTCTTTTTAATAACTTTGAACGGGAAATAAATGTCAGTACATTTTTACTTTAATTTTTAGGTTTAAGGGGGCAGTACATAACGATTCATATTTCAACACAACTATGGAATCAAAAATGAGTACATGTGTTTCTCAATGTTGAGTACATATGGATCGGAGCTATTTTGAGTATGTGATGTGCTGAAAATTGAGTATTTTTTACTCAATTTTGAGTACCCATTTTTTCAGTGTACGCTTTGGACACTATTTTTTTATTTTTTAATATTTTGATTATTTACTAACTATATCCATGCAAGTTTTACAATATTTTATTTTAATTTTTTTTGTATATCCGGATCAACTTCTTCATACAGTTTTGATCTATATAAACAAAAAAGAATTCTTTTACATGTTTATGCAATAAATTTTATTTCCAATTTCTTTCACTTATTCCTGACGAGGCGCTGCCGATAGATCCGCTGATTCTCCTGCTAGGGAGATTTCGGAGTCAGAGTCAGTAATCATGAAACCTACTAAAACTAAGAGAGTAAAATCAAGTTGGAGGCAAATGAGGTGCGTTTGTACTATAATTAATTTTATACATATTCAGATCTTGATGCAATAGCTGTTGCACTCTTATGCAAAAATGCATGAATACATAATTTGATACGAATATATATAATTAATTAATTCAGTAATACGGGAATAACATGACTCCATCTTAAATAGGACGTAATCTCCATGGCAAACCTAGAATCATAACCTATCATGGGATATCATTAAATTAATTACGTATGGTAGGATTTACCAGAATGAAGAAACTTTTATTAATATTTTTATAAATTCTTATTCGATTTTCGTAAAATTTGAAATTACTCTACAAAATTCTGTACCGATTATACATAAAAAAATATAATATATAAAAAAATATTATCAAAGTTATAAGTAATTAAGACTAGAAATTATGGAACTAATTGCCAGTTATTTGAATATAGTCTTAATTACTTATAACTTTGATTCATATTTTGAGTATATTTTGATAAAAAATACCCTTACTTCAGAAATTTAATTTCATTATAATGCTGTTGTCTTGTTTGATTTTTTCATTAATCGCAAACATTGCTTTTAATAAAATTAGTTATATTCCCTACTCATTAAAACAGCCTAATATTGTTTGGTCCAATTTAGGAGACTAGGGGTTCAACTTAGGCGACCAGTCGCTGAATTTGAGCCACTTTTGACAAATTTTTCAAATTAAAATAAAAAGTTAAGATTTTCAAAACGATATTGTTCTGAAGATTTATTTAGTTAGTAGATGAATAGATTGATCAGTAGTGATATTTTGCAGATATTCCAAAAATAAAGTCAGTTACACCTGAAAATAAGTGAAGTGGTCCAAATTTGGCTACTCTTCCCCTTTAGGAAAGTGTATCTTCTTTGACTGTGAAGAGTGATAGTATGATTCCATAAGATAGTCGGGTTAACGAGGTAAAGCGTTTGAAGCGATCTACCCAATGATCTGCCCAAAATCATGGCACGAAATTTTAAACCTAAAGGCAGTCTTCAGACTAAAAATTCTGGTGGTCGATTTTATACGGTGAAAATCATTTATTCAATGTCGGTAGCTATAAATTGGAGCTTTGTTTTCATTGTTTATTTTTCACAATTTACAAGTTAGTAATACTTATTGCATTCGTATCAAACACAAACAAGAAAAAAAATCCTGCTTCAAGCATAGATTATGCAAAACTTTCCAACAGTTTCAGAACACTTTAATGAACTTCACTGTTTAGTAAGATGAAAGAAGACACCTAATTATACAATTTAGAAAACTCAAAACATTTATGCAGAGTAGATTTCAGCAATTACCATATATAACCCGAAAGGTACTCAACTTCTTTTGTGCAGTCCTGTATATTATATACAGACTTTAGTACACACTACTTATTAAGTTAAAATTTAATTCAGTCAAAAAACACAAAACACAACTAAAAACACACTTCCGGAGAAACATCAATCTATTCTGTTTTTTGGGTGGTCTTGTACATTAAATGACATTCTACGTATATTCTACGTATGTACTTCTTCTATATTATTGCATTATATTCTACAAACTACTCTTAGTATACAGCTGGAAAATGTATTACTGAAATAAAAACCGCCTTTAAACAATTCACGCCC
The DNA here is from genome assembly GCA_963932465.1 of Maratus speciosus. Taxonomy (NCBI): domain Eukaryota; kingdom Metazoa; phylum Arthropoda; class Arachnida; order Araneae; family Salticidae; genus Maratus; species Maratus speciosus. Next base: position 301,229,868 of record OZ010796.1, on the reverse strand, counting down.
TTACATAGTAATGGTTACGAAGTATTTGTGTAGTCCTGCATATGATTTCTAGAATTAATAAACGCCATGCGATCTGAAAAAAATTGATTAAGCTTTAAAACGCATACCATAACTGAAAACTTACATCCAGAATTTATTGCTAATAAGCAGTATTGTGTAAGAAAAATATTGTCCGCGTAACATTTATAAATGAACGTAGATCACATTCTGCTGCAAGCATCTTACAACGAACATTAGTAATGTATACCGTAAGATAAAATTCCTAATACTTTGTAACACATTTTGAAGTTTTAATCACACCAGCTGTTTTGTTTTATAAGAAACCTAAAACTGACTATTGATAAATATTAACAAATGCCTTTGGTACATAACGATGTATTCCACCAATCTTAGTCTTTAATATTAACTGAGAAATTTAGGTTTAAAGATGCCACAAAGTTGCCCCATCGGGTGGAGTTACTTTGTGACAAGTGTGTTTTTTGCCTTGAAATGCCAGAGAAAGAATTCGTAAATTATTTCTTCACTGAAAACTATGTTGTAAACAATTTAAACTGCGAAAATGATATTTATTTGTCATTGATTTGTCCCATTGATCCACCCCCACTTTGCTGTAAAGAATCGAATAGCGTTTTGCAGTTTCCTTAAATTCATCACATCTTCAATTATAATGACGCTTTGATAATAACTTATACACACATTTTCTCTTAAAATATAGCAGATACGCTATAATTTGATATTTCGAATTTTACAATAAAAAATTGCATGTTGGATTTTTTTTTTTTTTTTTTTTTTTTTTTTTTTTTTTTTTTTTTTTTTTGAAGTCATACAAAACAAAAGAACTGTGCAGTATAATGACTATAAACAAATAAGAAGAAAAGGTTACAAGACAAACGATGAAAGTATATAAAATAAGGAAACGTTGAACAAGAAATACAATTCTATTTTATGTTTTAAGAAATAACAATCTACAAAATATGCGAAATAAAAAAAGTTGATTTATAGTTTTTGTTTTGCAAGCGAGCAACACTAGACTCAACTCCAAAATTGGTTTTACCAGCACCGTTAATCCCTTATCACTCCCGTGTCCTTGAAGAGGAACGAAGGGTGTCGGAATAAAATCTAACTGTTCAGACGATGAAGAAAAATTCTGAGAATGTGTTGTATCCCGTCTGAAACGTATTCAGAATTTTGCCTAATGCAAAAAATTAAGGGAACAATTTGAGGCTTTTCTGGAAGATTGCGACTCTCTCTTTGTTCTTTTCCTTCCGGTGCCAAATGTCTCCTCTTTGCTTTCGCTAGACGCAGTAGCCACGTCGCTTCCTCTAAACGTTGTAACCACGTCGCTTCTTCTGACTTTTTGGACATCAGTAGCACTAATGCTTTAACACGGTGGGACATTCAACTTTTGTGTCTCTAGTGACCCGACTTTTTGTTATTTCTCCCCTCTTGTTGTTCAACTCTTCCAAGAAAAGTTTTCTGATTCGTTCCGTTTTCTATCTTATGTTTTCTTTGAGGGCTACTTTTGTAAGCCGCTCCAATTAGTGGATGGATTTCGATAGCCCAAAATATCGACTTCACATCGTTCTTGATAAGAGCTTTTTTAAAAGATGCGGAAATTCGGCCTTTGGTACGTTTGTTTATCTACTACCAGAGGTTGTTTTTTCTTTCAACTCGACAAAACTCATCTTCAGTGGGATTATAAAGAACGTAAAAAGGCCACATCAAGCGGCTACAGGAGATGAGTCGTATTTGACAGAAATGCGAGACGAACTTTTTCTCACAAAGGCGTAATAATTTTAGACCTATATGGGAGCTTAACTTGCCCCCAACGATTGCCTTTGTACTATCTTGCCTTTTCATAATGTTTCACATCTATCTTGAGACAGGAAACCAAAAATATAGCTTTTATTTTTAAATGGTAATATTTTGGGCTTAATTTACGAGAAAGTCGACGTGTCACAAAGTAGCCCCATCAAGTGATTAAGCTCCTATATCTCTCAGAAACATCACTTGACAAAGGTTATATTACTCCACATTCTAACTGACACAAATTACAACAAAGAATATTTACATGTGTTAGGCGATTCTTATACGCTTTGGGTTTCAGCACACAAAGTTTCCGGTTATGGAGACATCAACGCAGGAGTAGGGTGCAACCTTACATCGACCAGAGAGAAAAAGCGAGGTGTTAAAGCTTCGGGTAATGGTCTTTACGTGATGTGGCACACGGTACTGTTTTTTGATTTCCTGCCATTGCGAATAGGGCGGGAGATTCGAAATACGAAAACTAAACCATGTGTCATAAAGTAACCCCACCAGTCACAAAGTATTACGGTATCTTGCGGTATATTTTTTATTATGTTTGAAATTGAGCAACATTAAAATACGCTGCAAACAGATTTTCCCTTTGGCTGTTATGTAAGGGGGTTTTGTGTGACACTGTAAATGAATGATGGATGCTTTGCACTCCATAATCTATAGAAAGTATGTTTTAATGCACCTTAGAAATTCGTATCAATATCATTATATTTGAAATAGTGTAACATTATTAAAACACACCGAAAGCGATTTTTTCCCTGAAGACCGTATGCAATGGAATTTGTTTGAGTGTCTTTGCAAACGAATTACAAAGGCTATACACTTGACATTTTTGATATCGAACATGTCACTGTAAACATCAATAATATATATCGATTAAATGACAATCTGAGAATATTTACGAGAGTTAGATCACGGATAGTCGGCAGACAGAGAAATGGAAGTCATAAACACTTTTAAAATATATTGGTAAGTGTTAAAAAGCATTATCTGTTAGTAAAAATGATTAAAATTGCATTCATGATTTGATAAAATGTAAATCTTTAACCAAATCACGGATACAATCATCATCAACATGGGGACATGTGAGAGTGTATATTTCAAAATAATAATAATATTAATAATAAAATGTGCAGGCATATATTATATGGCATACTTATGTTATGGAAAGTAAAAGGAATATAGCACTGAATTTAAAGTACGATATCATTTTAAAATAACACTATTTTATAATATATTTAGTGACAGAACCTTATATGTTTTGGTTTTCATGGGGATTAGAGGGTTGGAAATAATATTTTGTGGAAACGTTCAAAAATGGTGAATATGTGGAGAGGGATGATAACGAACTGTTAGCGGATAAGTAAACTTGAACATTTCAAAACGATCTCGTACATAATTGCGCTGTCTTTTATGCGCCAGTCTCAAATTTTTCTCAAAACCAATGGCGACGTGATAACACGGAGTTTCGCGCCATGCCCTATATCTACGAAGCGTTAGTAGAAATTTCCTTAAACATGTTGAGAGAAAGGGAGATAGCGTGTCCAAAACTAAATCATTGGATGCTAAAACATCTATACTTAAATGTAATAGCAGTGTAATAATTTGGCATAAAATTTTACTTAAAAAATAATAAATAGTATAGCGTAAAAACTTTTAGAACGTTGAAATGCCTTAAGATTTTAGAATAAGTGAGTCTTTTAAAAATACTTCCAAGGTAACCCCTTCGCAACGCAAGTTACTTGTAAGAAATTCATGCTTTAAAATTATTTTTAAAACAATAAAAACTGAGTAAATTGTGACACAGTTTTCAAGCAAACTGCGATATAATTTTTAAACAAATTGCATTTGAAAGTACATATTTTTCCCTAATCGATAGTTTAAAAATTTAAAATATGTGGAACTAAGAAGTTTAAAAGAAAGGCAATAAAAGTTAATAAAAGTTAAATTTAATCGTCTGCTGTTGTCACTGTCAAAATTACGTTACACACGGACACGTTTGTCTTTTATAATATAGATTGGATTGTACTTATGTACAGGGTGTTCATATTTAAACGACCCTACTTTAAAGTTGTCTGCAGACAAAACTATTGTTCATAAAGTTATGAAATTTTGTGAAAGACATAATAAAGGGATGGGAATTTGTTTAAGCTAAAAATATATAATTAAAAATAGTTCAAAATTTTGCCTCCAGGGGGCAACTTTTAATAAATTGCACATTTAACATTTCGATAGTTTAGAAATTTTATTTATTACCTTAACCTTATTCTAAAGACAGCATTTCACGACATGTTTCTCGCATTTCACAGAAAACACTGCGGTCAACTGTGGAATATGCTATCTTACGATTCCAGATGGCATCTGAAAATGATGAAAGTCATGCAGAACATGTTTGGTTATAACAAAATTTGTTAAACTATCGTAAATGTATGCTAAATGTGTAGTGCGAAAAAAAAAATTGAGGCCGTTTTTAACGAACTAACGAATAACGAAAATTTGTTAAACTATCGTAAATGTATGCTAAATGTGTAATTCGTTAAAAAACGGCCTCCATTTTTTTTTTTTTTTTTCGCTCAAAGAAATCCCCATACTTTTATTATGTCCTCGAAAAATTTCACAACATTCTGAACAATAGTTTTGTATGTATAGACAACTTTAAAATAGAGTCGATTAATTATGAACATCCTGTAAATAAAATTTCTAAACTATCGTAAAGCTAAATGTGTTATTTATTAAAAATCGCCCTCTGGTGGCGAAATTTTGAACAATTTTTAGTTATATATTTTTTAGCTTAAACAAATTCCCATACCTTTATTATGTTTTTCACAAAATTTCATAACTTTATGCAAAATAGTTTTGTCCGTAGACAACTTTAAAGTAGGGTCGTTTAATTATGACACACTGTATATATATAATTTCACACAGATCAGTTGCTATCGATATAAATATTTTTCTACTTAAATTTTATATAAGTATTATTTAAGTAGACTGTTTTTAATTGTTTGGCGTGTTTACGCTTATCCGGGATCGCTACCCATTTTTAGAATCAACTCGTGGAGTTGACGACGTGTCATATTTTTGAATGTGGCGTCATAAATATAGTTTAATTGATACCTTAATTGACTTTAATAGTTATCCCGGTCTTTTAGAAAGATATTTATCTCATTTTTTTGGAACTTTTTTTAAGATTTACGATTAAAAAACATTTTTTTTTTTGACGTCAAGTGATGGGAAAAAATAATTGTGTATAGATAAAATAAAAATTTGAAAATATTTTAAATGAAGTTTTCAGTGAATGAACCTATTTTTTCGACTGAAACTGATTTGAAATTTATAGCAGTACTAATCATGTGATTGGCTAAAAAAAACCCTGACCGCCTCGCAAAAGGGCAAAATTGTAGTGTTGTTTTCTCTGTATTTTTTTTTTTAAATGCTAAAAAAAAAGGTAGATGTTTTTTTCCAACATGATATAAAAAAAATTATTACGTATAAGCATGTAAGCCTTGAGAGAATTAATCCTAACTTTTTTTTTTTTTTTTTTTTTTTTTTTTAACTGGATTGTATCTGTAGAATTATATTAATTTAAATAATGCTTCTATTGCAGTGAAACCTGCAGCTTAGTGACCGGATATATAAGTTCGTGGCGGTGAGAAGGGTTTAAGGAAATGAAATGTACATTAGGTGTTAAGAAATTTTTCAATGCAAAGGGGTGGGGGGGACGGAGTTTCCTAACTAGAAGTTGTGTTATGGTATGGCGTGGCATCTTGACGTATGTGTTATGGTATTCCTTTTATAATATGGCATTGAAAGGGTAACAAAATGATATTTGCGGACTGGGAAAACGAAATAAAAAGCATTGAAGTGAAACAGTTTGAAAATCTCTGTTCTATCTAAATCAAACACGTTTCTTCCTTTGTCCCACTAACATTTCCACAAATGATTGAATACAATTCTATTGGTGATAAAATTGATTCAAAATCTTCCGTATCAGTTTCCTGGCTTAATTAATATGGATCTCTCACACTGTCAACCCATTTCTACAATGATATTTTATTCTATTACGTCTTCTTTTGTATTCTGATCCGCAAATCGAGAATTAATTTCAACTAATAACAATTCCTTATGCTTTACACATTAGATATGATTTTGTTCTATTTTTACTTGTAGAAAATGTATTCATCGGAAAATAAACTCTCATTAGTCGAAGTAAAAATGGAAACGATTGATTAAACAGTAAAACCTGCTAAGCTAGGCAGTAAAAAAAAAAAAAATCTGTTTTAAACAGATTTATTCTTAGAAGATAAAATTTTGTAATATTTGCCTTTAATTCATGAAATTATTCCTTTTAAGGCAGAAATCCGTTATATAAAGGTTCATAATTTACTATGACATAATTTACTATATACCGTAATTTCTGGCGTATAATCCGCGGATCAAACAATTCTGTTTGGACCCAGAAATTTTATTTAGTTATTGAAGCCAAATATTTACTGCGATTTAAAAAGTTATACTTTATTTCTAAAAATTTCTGGGTCGAAAAATGATTGATTGACCCGCGGATTATACGCCGGAAATTACGGTACTAGCTGTTTGAACCGTTCTGCGCACGGGAGAAAATAAGAATTCCCTATTAAAGCGTTGAGTTGTTCAATAACTATTTGATTTAGAAAAGTGTTTTTCTACTACTGTGCTTTTTTAAAATGAAATTTAATTTATCATGTTGCTATGGAAGCAGACGATAAAACGATATCTTTGGAATAAGGGAATAAATAGAATAAAAAGTTTCGTTGATGTTTGTGATAAAATGTTTTTCTTTATTTTTTAAAAAAAGGTGATAATTAGGCGCAATTAAATAATCTCTAATTATTTGCATACGAGGTAAAGGAATTATCGTAATACCTGCTACAGCTTCTTAGTATTGCAACGTGGCGTACGTAATATGTATATCTCACATTGCAGTAAACATTTACAACTGGTTAGAACTCACGCGATTACGGGTTAAACATAAAAAAGGCAAACATTCGTCAAAAACATAAAAAACAAAAAAAATATTTTAAAATTTTCGAATTTTAAATTTGCCAATTCGTTCATGGGTCCTCTACCAGCGGGTACACGACATTTCGGTCCCGACACTTCGGTCTCGCGATTTCGGTCCCGCCGTTTCGATCACGAGACATTTCGGTCCCAAGACATTTCGGTCCCGAGACATTTCGGTCCCGAGACATTTCGGTCCCAAGTCATTTCGGTCCCTGGCCATTTTGGTCTCGAATCATTTCGGTCCTTAGCCATTTCGGTCCCTTCACCAGCAAGCTGAAATTCTGCGCACTTGAAATAGGTGACATAATTTTATAGGGGGCATTGTAAAGTTTTTTAAATGAAGGTCTTTAAATTTTAGTAACAGCCCACACAAATTTCGTATGGCAATTATTTTTAAAAGCAGCGGGGGAGGGAGGTGGAATTGACATTTTCTATATTTTAGTGTATCATAATTATAAGGTCCTGATAAAAAAAAAAAAAAAATTTATAACTCGATCTAGAATTATCGCAAAACACTTATATTTTGTATGGTAATCGTAATCTTTATAAAAGGAGGGATGTTATAGGATTTTTAACTGAACCCCCTAAATTTTAGTGTAACCCCAATATAAGGACTCGAAAACGCAAACATTTATAACAGAAATCGAAATTGTCCCAGTCCACACAAATTTCCTATAATATTCGTAATCGTTTTAAAAAGCTGGCGGGGGGGGGGGGACTCTATTGACATTTTCTATATTTTAGTGTATCATAATTATAAGGTACTGATAAATTAAAACATTTATAACTCGATCTATAATTATCGCTAAAAACTCACATTTTGTACGGTAAACGTAATCTTTATAAAAGGAGGGACATTATTGGATTTTTTAACTGAACGCCGTAAATTTTAGTGTAACCCGACTATAAAGGCACGAAAACGCAAACACTTATAACACAGATCAAAATTTTCCGCCCCGGGGAGTAAGGACGTCGAATTAAAAAACCCCATCTTAATCTGGTGTTTATAGTCTAAGATTAACCATATGGATTACTAACAGACTTATTCAATATATGGTTTGTGAATGAAACTAACTTTTCTTTTTATATGAAAAAGTAATACTGTACGATTTTTATATTCCATGATTAAGGTAAGATTAACAAAATTCTTCAATTAAAGTAATTTTAAGTTTATTAAAATATAACAGAAAATTTGTTTGACTCAGTATTACAGCTGGAAGTACACGTGGAGGTATTCTTTGATCACCTTTTATTGTTAAATAATAGCTAAATTTCAAAGTTAAAAATGATTGTGCAATTGTAAAGTGAATATTAACAAATGCCTTGAAATTATCTTTTGGAATTTCTGCGAGTCTTTTTGAAAATCATTAAATTAATGCAATATTATCTAACACATTTCAGAAGCAATCCTAATATATCGCTCATGTATTTGTACAATGTTGCATTATTATTATTGTTATTGTTATTATGTTTAATAAATTAATTATTACTTAAACTTTATGTTTTTGACTGATTTTTCAAAAAATTTATATTTCTTTTTTTTTAAATAATAAATAAAAAATTTTGAATAAAAACTTGAAGTGATGAATAATTGCTATTAATTAATTTTCAAAACAGTTTGTAATTTTAGTATAAAAATTAAATTAATATTTTATTAAATATATATTTTTTAATGTAATATATCCTTAATTTATTAAATTAGTAACATTATTAATATACATTAAAATTTTTACTTTAAAATAAACTCAATACATAATATATTTTATATTAATTTTATAATTATATTTTACAGTAGTTATAAACTGAAATATATCCTTTACCTGTTTATTTTTATATTTAAAGTTACTGAAATGTAAAACTATTAATATAATTAATAATAAAACTAAAATATTTTTTTTTTCTGGGAAAGTGGAAGGAAAAAGGTAATATAAAAAATATAAATAAACGACAAACACAAAAAGCTTAGTTTTGTCAGTTAAAATTTGCAAATAAAATTAATTAAAATAATAGTTACATTATTACATAAAATTAAAAATAATAATCTTATTACAAAGAAATAGGCCCAGATTCAATAAAATTAGCTCACAAAAATCGTCTTCAAAGGGTGAGAAGACTTAAAAAATTACAAGCAATAATTATTTTTTTTTTAAATGAAGAGGTGGTGAAGTTTTCTGAAAATAAAATATTTTTCATAGCATGCCTAGTTACCAAATCACTATTGTTTTCCCAATGTTTATAATGGTAAACTAACTTATGAAAACAAATTTATAAGATACAACTTTGTATTATAAAAATAATATGAAAAATTAAATTTGTGCTTCAATAAATATACCTAATTTCTTAATTATTAAAAGAGAGGGTGTAGAGGGGTGATTTGAGGAAATATTTACACATAATAGCTTATAAGTGTATAATTGGATTATTGGAGACATTTATGATTAATCTAATTGGAAGAAGAAAAAAATAAGCACAGTTTAATTATTTAATAACGTTCTAAAAAATGTATGAAAACAACCAAAAAAAAACATTTATGGCAGTTTATAGTATATATAAAATACCTAATAATAATAATAATAAATAATAAAACTTAAAAAAACCCCTTCAGTTAAATAATAATAGTAAAAAAAAAAACACAATTTCCCCTGTATAATTATATCACACTGTTCAATAAAACACATTTTCAGATCGCTGTGATTTCATAATCGCGAGTTATAAAAGTTTAAATTTATCGGATTGCTATATTCAGCTTTAGATAAAATTTGAAGGGGGGGGGGGGTGATAAATTTTTTTAAAGAGCCTAAATTCGGTTGAAATTACAGCGTTAGGTGGATCCACGACAATTAGAATCCGAGTTATAAGGTGGCGAGCACCGAAATACCAAGGAACCGAAATGGTCAAGGACCGAAATGGCCAGGGACCGAAATGGCCAGGGACCGAAATGTCTCAGGACCGAAATGTCTCAGGACCGAAATGTCTCGGGACCAAAATATCTCGGGACTAAAATGTCTCGGGACCGAAACGGCGCACAGTGGTCCCAAATCGCGATCAAGTGGCCAAAAAACATTTCTGGCTTTCCTAGTGGTTATATATGATTCATTTTTAATTGTATAACATTCTAAATAATATTACATTATGAATTTAAACTAAATGTAATTGGGATTACGGGGGAGGAAATTTGGGGGCGCAATAGAGGGGGGGGGGGGGCAAATTTTATTAAATTTTATTTTTCTGTTTTTACAGGATTTCTTTTGCAGGAATGAGAATTTTCCACATTTGATTATGGTGAATATTTTCACTTTTTTAAGGCAAAGAATCTAATTCAGTCTCTCCTGAAATTTTAACCCAGCCCCCCTCTCTCCGTCCCTCCCTGAAAATATAAATTAAGCCTTATTTTTTTATTCCCTGAATTAAAAAAAATTTTTTTTTCTCTTTTTAATGTTATTGCAAAGTAACAATAAAGAGGATAAGCAATTAAGAAAATACATAAATATCAACTAAATTTACCCCCCCCCCTCCCCCGAGCACATACACGTGAAATCTCCCCTTTTTTCATTTGTCCCTATAGCAAGGAAAATCTAAAAATATGATTACTATTTTTTAAGTTTCCGACATCTATTTACTATAAATTAATAATAAAATCATTCAACTCATTAATTAGATTACTTTCAAAAAATTCGCCCCCCCCCCCAACCTTCTTTTGCCTATCTCTATTACACAGAGAATAATACCATTGAAATTCCAATAAAAAATGAAGAATCTGCCTTTGTTACTTTATTTTGGTAATATTAAATAAAAAAATACCTATCTAATTTTCTAGTACATCTGAAATTTCCGCTTCTTAATGTTTCTTAATATTTTCTCAAAGAAATTACAGACGTTCTTTGGTTTTCTTCAGAGAATGTGTAGGTAGCTCTCACCTCCCAAACGAAGCGGGGATAGGGGATGAATGAACATCAGAGATAGAGATAGCGGGGATGTGAAATGAGGAGAGCCCATTGACTACTCAGTGTGGGGGTTATACTTCTAGACCAATATCTAGTTTCAGGTCAACTCATTTCTCTAAAATAGTAAAAGCGCAACGGATGGACTGTACATATTCCTTAAAAAATATTACGAAGTTGATTCTTTGTTTAATGAGAATAAATGTAAATAAGTATGAAATCCATATAAATAAGTGTTTACATAAAAGTATTCATTAAAATTTAAATGCGCATATAAATTAATATAATTAAATTAACATTCATATAATAAACTGAAAAAAATACCGTTATTTTATTTTTTTTTTTTTTTACAATAGATTTATATGACGATACATGAAAATTAATAAAATTTATTTGTAAGTAGGTAAAATATACTTTCCAAATAATCAGAAAATTTAAAACATTGAATGATGTTTTTCAGTTGATTGAATTTCCCATATATGCATGTTGGTAGAATTTAGTATATATATATAACTTTAAATATGTACTTTTTAAAATAAAGTGAAGTCTTAATATTATTTTTGATATAAACGAAAAAAGCAAGAGAAAAATTGTAAAAACAAATAATTAATATATATATATATATATATATATATATATATATATATATATATATATATATATATATATATATATATATAATATCCCCAACTCTTAAGTCCCACCGCGAATTAAAAAAAAAAAAAAATCTCTGCCGGCTCGGCTTACAGGCGCAGGCAGATTTCAAAGTTAAGTACTAATTTCACCAACAAAAACTAAATCAGGATTAGAGATAAACCAACTTTAACAATTTTATCTGGCCACTTTTGACGAGTTTTTAATATCATTTTTATATAATAGCTGATTTTATCAGAATCATGTTAAAGCCAATATTCAAAAAATGTTTTTCCATGCTCAACAACTCGAAATTTCCAGACGCATTTTCAGATTCAATTTTAAAAGGAAAAACATGAAACTTGCTGAAGTGATTTTTTAAGACATTTATAAGAGACCTATGTTTTTATTTTTCGTTCAATTAACTTGATTTATAAACAATTATTTTCTCAGTAGGACCCTATTTTTCGTTTCCAACACAATCGCATTGAAAATTTCGGTTCAAAATGCCCACTTTGATATCATTTTAAAAAATGTATTCTGCCCTAATAAAAAAATCGACCATTACTGCACAGTTTCTGAATAAGAGAACCTACCAACTGAATGCGTTTGAAAGCAAAAACGAATTTAAAAATGAGTCAGAAAATAAGCAGTTTGGATTTGAGTACATCTTTGATACAATATTTTTTTCTTCAATCTCGATGTATTTTTAAATTTGTTTCTGCTGTAAGAATTGGTCTTATAAAAAACTTGTCAGTATAAAAGTTGTAGATAATATTAAGAAGATATATAATAAATTCATGTGGATTTGATATCTTGTGAATTGACGAAGTTATGGATTTTTTTCTTCTTCAACCCCCCACTTTTTGCTTTCGTTTTCAATTTTTTTGCGGTAAGAATTGGTATACAATGTCCAACTTCAAACTACTGGTTCTCAAAAAGTCGCAAAAAGTCGCAATAAATCTCTTGGGATACGATTTTAGAAGGTTTATTCTACATTTTGTACTATAAAAGTCCGAGGAACTCGGAAGGACTTTTTTTATATATCACTTTTTATGTACAAAATTTCCTTAAAACTATGTATTTTTAAAAAATTATTTTTTTTTAATTTTTGAAATTTTTGCAATCGAAAAATCAAATTAAATATGTAATTTAATGTTGTTTCAGAGAAGTGCAAAGAAAAAAACGACAAACTATCTGAAAACGTGTTAGTTAGGGTGTGAATGCAACGAATTTGCCTGAAATTCACGCAACAGCAGAAAACGCTCAAAACTCTTAACTTCACGTAAGCAATGCGAATTCACGTGAGCTTATAAAACAAAAATATTAAAGAATATAAATCTTCAGATATTTCTAAATATAGTGGAATTTATTTCATTTCGAAATACGAAACTTCGATTTTCTGATTTTTGGCCACATAATCGCGATTTGGGACCACTGTGCGGCGGGACCGAATGGCGGAGCCGAAACGTCCTGCTTCCTCTACCAGCAACCCGTGTGATAAATTTTGTAGCCATGCGCCCTGTGGTTTAAGAGTTTTTGAGGTTACATAGATATGCGCACGGATTTTAATAGGGTAAATTAAAAGATGTTCAACTGATATTGCGAAATTGATGCGGTTGGAAATTAACTCCTCCCCTTTGTGAATAAATCTTAATTTTGAAAGAGCAAAAATAATTGAGCAATTATTAAAAAGTTGTGAGCTGTATGGGCATGATTTGAAACTCCTACTTATCAACAATCCGTTATGGTTTATACATATATGTAAAAACAATTAAAAGAAAACAGGCAAAAAACTCATGCGTCAAGCATAGATTAGTAAACACTTTCCAACACATTCAGATTGAAAGGTAATATCTAAGTAAACAATTGAGAAAACACGTAACACATTTGAAAACACAAAATAATGCTATCGTCAGGCAACAAAATGCTTTGAGCCTGCACTGCTTAACATTTTTTTCATGTAAAAAAATATTTCGAACAAGACATTTTACTTAATAAAGGAAATCAAATAAAATACCACGTAGAAAGAAGAGATTTTTTATTAAATAAATTTTCTGTATCTATTTTAATTCAAATAAAAAAATATATAGAATACTGTAAATATATAAAATGTATTGTTTTTTACCAAGAAGAAAATAAGTACTGTGAATTTAAAGGAATATTTTATGAAAATAAAGTCAGAAGCAAGTTCGAAATATCAATGATGAAATTCTATTCTCTCACTATACGTTATCGCATGCTTTCCATACAAAAATCGTGCTGGATTTTGTTTTTTTATTGATTTTGCCAAAAGTAGGAGTTGCAAAAATATACAGGACAAAAATTGTGTGAGGAAATATATTACATATGATACAGAAATTTCGGCATAACTGATTCCCCAGATGACGGATTGCCCGATTATCAATAGAGGATATTCCAAATATGGGTTCGAGGCTGAAAAAAGTCACGTGATACCGGTAATTTACCCAAAGAACTTCTAACTGATAAGAAGGGAAGATACTACTCCTTTGCCTCATGAACTGTTTCATTGGCTAGCGGGGATTTATATTACACGTCTACGAAGCCTTCCCTTCTTTACGATAGAAGTTTTTACCTTGACCATGTGACCAAAACGGAGATGGAATATCCTCCATTCCCTACTGTATGCACATACATATATACATATATGTATATATATGTGTATATTTGTGTGTGTATACATATGCATACTTACAGTTATGTATATGAGCGCAGCGATTTACTTACAGATTAACATCAATGGCAAGTGCCAGCAGTGAGGATCCATAAAGCATACAATATACGATGCTATCATATTATTTCTGATGCCAACATTCTTTTCCTATCCACATACAAAACGCATAACGATAGAAAAGATATTACATGAAGGATTTTTGACATACACTGCTCAAAACAATTAAAGGATATTGAGGTTGTGGATGGATCTTGCAGCTGTGGAATTGTTTAGCTAATTGATAAGTGATCGACAGACGTGGTAGACTATATGAGAAAAACAATTACACATGTTTGGCAGAGAAAAATGCATTCTATTGAGCATTTTGATACCAAAGAGAAAAAACACCATTTCTCCATATGAGAAAAAACGAATAAAAAAGGTGTTTCCTTCAAAGAAAATCGTTTTTAGTAGGAGCTATGATTTCCCCGGACGACCAGTAATGTTGAACACATTTGAGGCATGGAGTCAATGAGGCTATTAATGAAGAGCTGGGGTATTCCGTCCTACTCCTCCAGAAAAGCACTTTCCAGTTCTTGGAGAGTTAGGGGGTGGGGGGGGGGTGGTAGGCGGACAGCAACTCGTCTGCATAGAATGTCCCAAACATGCTCTATTGTGTTTATGTCCGGAGAACACGCTGGCCATTCCATTCGTATGATTCTTTCATGGAAAAGAAAATCATCCGCCAAGTGAGCACGATGTGACCTTCAATTGCCGTCCATTGACATGAAGTCATGTCTTATTGCTTCAGCGTAAGGGACAACAATAGGTCTGAAGATCTCAACCCTATATCGCTGACCGGTCAGAGCTCCACTTCAAACGATGTGGAGGTCGGTGCGCCCCACAATGGAGATACCAGAATAGACCATCAGTACCCCACCGCCAAATCTGACACTTCCTTGCAGGAACGCAGGATTGTTTCTAGTGCCACGTTCCTTCCAGATGAAAATACGCCTATTGTCATGATGAACAGAAAAACGGGAAGGTCAGAGAAAAGAGTATTACGCCATTCATTTCTCCTCCAGTTCACATGCTCTGTTGCCTGCTCCTTGCGGGTGCCGCGGTGCCTTGCAGTTAACGTAACACATACACTGTAAAAAATTTTCGGAACGTTTTAGGAAATTATCCTGAAACATTTCGCATATTTTAGCGGAATTTCGAATTTCTGTATGTCCCACGTCAATTACGGCAATAATTCGTGTAATATTTTTGAGAGGTTTCAACTTTTCCGTAAACTACTTTCTGCGCATGCGTACTTCATGTTTTGTCTTCCATTAGCCATTTTGATAAATAAAGAAGATAATAAAAAGCAGCTGCCTAGGTACTTAGAGACACATGGATTCTGAAAAAATACCATTCTTTGTTTGAATATCAACTAATAAAGAAGTAGCTAGTTTAAACCTTTATATTGTTTTTTTTTATAATGTCTTATTATGAAATAATTATTCTTTGTAATAAAAACTGAATGTATCTCCCAATTGAGAAAATGTTTTTTATTAAAATCTATAGATAAGTAATATTTTTCAATTTTCTTTTGAAATAAGCTTCCTAATATTTAATACGAGTAATGCATTAATAAGTTTAAAACATTATGAAATTCATTTTTTAAGATAAACATCATATTTTATTTTAAAACTTTCACAGAATTGCAGTATAATCAAATTTAATTATGCTGTTAAAAATTAATATTTTTAATAATTTATAAAATAAGCATGTTTAAATATTCCACAAACGATTTTTAAAATGTTTGTATTGCTTCATGAAATTTAGCTTTTTTAACCCTTTTACGGGTGCCGTTTGCACGGCACAAACACCAAAAATTCACAAATTTGCTACAAGTATTTTCGAATAGAAAATTTTGCTTTTATATTTTGGAGATTTTACACGTAAAAATTATTATAGTAAATTACTTGTTCTAAAACATCGTAATTTTGACATATATCAGTACCCTTCAAAGGATTAATGCATATGGAATCATAGAGCAGATGCTACAAGTATTTTTATTTACTTATGTATCTTTTAAATGAGTAATAAAATCAAGTCCATGTTCATGTTTTGTTACCTTTCAAAAATTTATATATTTTATTAATCAGCTCTTGTACTTTCTTTAATTTATAAATTAATTAAAATATCCTTTAAATACCTCATTAAGCCTATGTTATATGTAAATTGTTTTCAAAAATCTTATCCGTTGAAATAACCATATATATATATATATATTTGTTTAATTAATTATAAACAAAATTATTTTGATAAATTTGTGCCGTAGGGGTACTTGAAATAATTTTAGAATTTTTAATGTACCGCCTTTCCTATTTATAAAATATGATATAGGTAAAATAAGTGTAATGTACTCTTTCTCTCATTTTATTATGTAAAAGTTTGAAAAAAATTAACACATAAAAGTAGTTTTTGCACGTTTTATACTTATCTTTTGTATTGCTTATCGAATCTTCTAGCAAGGATGTATATTATTAAACTAGAAAAAATTGATTAAACGGAAATTTTATATTTTCTAAAAACTTATGATTTTAATAAATGAATAAAAATGATGTTTGCATTAAAAAAAATATAATTAACAGTTTTACACTTTATTTACTCGCGCAAGTCCGAGCTCGGAACTCATTTTTAGTAAATACTTTTTAGCTTACAGGCTATCAAAGCCGTAGAGCTAATGTGCCCGCAGGTTCTGTATGTAAGTATGTATGTATGTATGTATGTATGTATGTATGTATGTATGTAGTAAGTATATACGTAACGCGATAACTCTTGATAGAAATATCCGATTTGCTTCAATTTTTTTTCTAGGATCATTCTGATAAGGTGCTTCCCTGATTAGTTTTTGGGGTTCATTGGTTAAGAATAAATATGGGGTACGGGGGGCTAATGCCACCTTAACTTAGTTAAATGGGTTTTTCATGCAGAATTATCAGATTTGCTTCAACTTTGGCATACCGGTTAATTCTGATAAAGAACTTCCCTGCTTATATTTGGAGGTTCATTGTTTAAATATAAAGAAGGGAATGGGGGGCTAATCCCCCCTTATTTTAGATAAATGTGTTTTTCTACCCGATTTGCTTCAAATTTGGTATAGCGGTTTATTCTGATAAGGTGCTTCCCTGATGAGATTTGGAGGCTCATTGGTTAAGTATAGCGATGTCAAACCGTGGGGGGGGTGATAATTCCCCCTTAATTTATTTTTCGAGGGGCATTATTCTTTGAAATAAGAGTATAATATACAATTATACTATATATTATTATATTAGAGGCACTTTTTTAATTATATGTTTAGTCATGAATTTCGATTAATATATTTTTGTCGTACAGCTTCGATTTTGTTACCTGATAAATAAAAAATAATATTTTCAGAATTAATGCGCTTTCAGCTTGATTCTAGTGTTACATTTAAAAACTAACACTAAAGTTTAATTTTGCACCATGTATGAGAATTACATCAAACAAAATATGTTAAAACTATATAATGTGAAAGCTATTACTTCAGAAAGGCAACCAAGAAAGCTAATAGCATATAAAAACTGAATTATTAATATTAATTATCTATAGTGATAAGCAGTTTTATAAATTTTAAGATCACGCTGTTTCGCGCCGCCACCGACGAGGAATTTTACACGGCGCTCACCTGTAGTTGCTGCCCATAGCAAAGCTGCAAATCCAAGGCAGAAAAATAAATTCTTATCTTTTTTTTAGATGTTTCCCAGAGGTTGAATTCTTTAAAAAATAATAGTTTTTCAATATGAAATTAAAATAAAGAAGTTGGAAATTGCACGTCAAACTTGGCAAAGGATGAGACCTGATCTTACTATAACTAGTTTTATAAACAATTTCGCACCGCATATTGTTCTGAACGAATATTTTAGTGCACTTTATAAGTGCATATCCATTTCATTCTGTTCGAAAAGCTGTAACATCATTAAAATGCACTTGAAATAATTTTTCCCATTGGCCGTCATGTAACGGAAAACTTTTGACTGTCCCTGTAATTAAACTATACATCCGATTTTCATAAAATTTGAAATGACTCAACAAAATTTTGCAGTAATTATATATTTAAAATTTAAGACCATTCGGTTGGGTAGTATTTGCTCTGTTATATGCGGACGGACGGGCAGGCAGACAGACGGATCGAACGACGATTATAGGTGCTACGCATTTATATAATTACGAACGCACCTGAAAAAGTGCTTGAAATTTATTTGCCATATTTAATGTTGAAAAAAGCGAGTAGATCTGAAAATAGTGTTTCCTTTTATTTTTTCACATATTTTATGTAATATTTTAACGTTTCATAACATGTTTTTTTTTTTTTTTTTTTTTTTTTTTTTATTATTGAAAAAATCCTTTTTTTCCACCGAGCTTGCATTTATGAATAAATATAATACTCTCATATTGTTTGTTAACCTTGACTGTAAAAAATTTTCCGGAGGGTTCCGGACAAAAGTGGTGGCATTAAGATGCCACAGCTTTCTCCTGTTACGTTTCACAACAAAGTAGTGAAACATTCCAATTTTTCAGAAACATTCCGTAATATATACTCCGAAACCTTTCATAACTGTTATGAAAGGTTTCGGAGTACATATTACGGAATGTTTCTGAAAGACTGGAATGTTTCACTACTTTGTTATGAAAGGATTTGGAGTATATATTACGGAATGTTTCTGAAAAATTGGAATGTTTCACCACTTTGTTTTGAAACGTAATAGCAAAAAGCCGTGGCATCTAAATGCCACCACTTTTTCTGGAACCTTCCGGAAAATGTTTTACAGTGTACCATTGGTCTGCGAGCATGCAGACCTACAGCGTGGAGGCGATTTCGGACAATTTGAGTCGAACTGTGGTGCCAGTAGCCAAGCGAAGGTGTTGTTGAAGAAGAATAGCATTCGTATTTAGGTGTTTCCGAGCCGTTAGCGTTAAATATCGATCTTCATTGGGCATTGTTGCACGTCTACGATCTTCCCCTGGTCTTCGGCCTTCATTTCTAATCTCCAAAATACGGTTCCAGATCCTGGAAATCACACATTGTGAAACTCCAGTGGCTTCTGCTACTTCGGCATGTATTTGCCCCCCCCACCCCACCCCCTCTGACCGATCAACAACTCTCCAAACCTCTGATCCGGTTAAATGACTTCGTTGAGACATTGCACTCATCGAAACAAAACACTTACTGAATGCTGATCATTGTCTTTCCTTCGTCCTGCTTTGCCTTTTATCTTTCAGTAAGTTAAAAGCCAAATTTCATTCGCTGCCGCTAAAACGTCGTTTTTGGCATCAAAATTTAAAATTTGCATACTCCGAAGTTTGATAATGTGAAAAAATTGCATTTGTGACTCTTTATGGCCATTTTTTGCAAAAACATTTCGCTTATACCGTTATTTTATGTAAGACTTACGACATCCTTTAATTGTTTTGAGCAGCGTAGTATACTCAAATTTCGTTAAAACTCGTTGTTTGTTTAAAAATTAATGAAAATCTTAACAGCAAAAATATCAAAGACTGCAATGTGAAAATTTCCCGCAAGTCCCATAGTGAATAAATAATTTGATATTTTAGCGAAACATACCAAAATTTTGCGCTGGTGTGTCTAAGCAACAGAGGCAAATACTAAATTCCAGACATCGTTTTTAGCGAAAATGGATCTATGTACCCAAAAAAGATAAATAAACCATCAATCTTATGCTTTAAAAATTCTCTAAAATAATAAAAAAAAGTTTTCTTTCGAACAATTATGGAAAGAGAAATAATTAGATTTTTTACAGTGCATTAAAACCATGTATTTATTATAGTTTTGAGTATGTCTATTTTTTATAACATTTAGAGTCGAGGTTTTATTTAGAATGAAAAATAATAAAAAATCTAGAAATTAGTATTTCTAAGGATATTTTAAATTATACAAACAAATTTAACGGAGGGTTTCGTTTTAGGGTTTTTTAGGGTTACGTTCATCTCATGAAACTTTTATAGTCTCGTGACTCCGTCCGTCCATCACAGCGCTCATACTCGCAAACTATTTAAGTTACAGACTTGACTCTTTTTTTTTTTTTTTTTTTTTTTTTTTTTTTTACATAGAGCTGGATGCCCCCTGACATTGCCAAAATCATAACATTTTGAAAAGTCTTAAAAACCCAATTAAAAGAATTGAAAATATTCATAATTCAATAAAATCTTTGATTTTAATCAAACCGCAACAATTTGCTGCCAGAAGCGAAGATTATTTCGAATTCTCTTCTGGGTTACCACAATAGCAGGGCATCCAAATGCGAAACCGCATCAATAAAGTAAACTGGTGCTTTGCAAATCGCGTTAAATTTCAGAAATTACTGGGACGAAAAACTCGAAAATTGCACAGATACACAAAGAAAAAAACCTACTTTCAGAAATTCCAAAAATTATTCCGATGCGTTCGGTAGAAGCGAAAAAATCCGCTGAAAAACTATTGATAAAAATATCCTTTTATTTCATTCGAAAGAAAGGCAGAAATTGATTTCATTTCGGAGCGAGCTCAGCTGTTTTTATCTGCAGACGCTCAGCGGTATCCTATAATGGAGGTTTTAAAACAAATGCAAAACTTTTAAATTATTAAATTTATAGATTAAATTAACAGAACGCGACAGAACTAACAGAATTAACAGAACACGATTTTATTTCAATTAGGAAATCTAACACGGCGATCTGTTTGAAACTTTAAGATAGTTTATAACACATAATAAACAGTTTTAAAAAGAATGGTGAGAGAACATTTTTCCGGGGGAGGGAGGAAGGGGAGCTAAAAAAAAATTTTAAACCTTAGCGTTTTTTACCGTTTTATGTGAGTTTTTTAAGGATTTAATAATTATAAATTATCAATTTGGGTTTATTCATTAAAGTGTTTTGAAAGGAATGTTAAACGAAACCCTCTGTGCGATCTGTGATCACACTTACCCACTTGTTTCCTGTTGTTGTTTTTAAAAATTTTATCAATACTCCGTCCACATTTGATGTTTTTTGAAATATTGCCAATACACCCTCCATATTAAAATCTTTGTCCTATTTACACAAAATATTTGCATCAATTTGATCGTCCCATTTAAGAACAAATAATGTTTTATAACTACTCTGGCATTAACTTAATCCCGTAAACAAAGTTCATATTAAGTATGGTACATGAATATATTAACACTATTTCTACGGGTGTCTAATGACATCTTTTTAGGTTTTAACTACGGTTATTTTAGTAGTAATTTTTAAACTAAGACAATTACAAGTCAAGCATTCAGTATATTAAAAAGGATTTGTAATTATTTTAATTAAATAATTACGCATAAAAGAAAATCAATTAAAATCTCAAAAGGTAACATTTTGCACGGGACGAAATGGTGTTAACCCTTTCGGGACCAGTGATGCCAAATGGCATCATTTTATTTCACGAATTTTTTTTATATTTAAAAACTGAATTTCGGAGATTCTGTTTGGGGTCTTTCAAAAGACACTTTTACTGTCTTTCCAGTAGTATTTTTTTATTTCCTCAAGAGATGGTAGCAGAGGTTCCAGAAACTGAAAAGTATTGCTTAATTTCCTTTTAAAATGTGAAGTGAAAACATGACTGTAAAAAATATATATATTATTCACACTTTTCCCTTTTTTTTAAGTTACAAGTTTTTAAATGTAAGTTGTAATATGTATGAAGTACATATTTATGTATTTATAATTCAACAATTGTATTTTTATTTCAGTAACAATGCATAGTAAATATACATGATTCCAAATGGCATCACTGGGACTAGATAAATATTTTCAACTTAACTTTCTATTTTGATTTCTTATCTGATTTGGTAGTTTTTTCAAAGGAAAAAAAAATTCCTTCACTATTTATCATGCAAAGTAAAAAAAAGGAGTTTGTATCATTAGAAAGAGCCATTTATTTAATAAGGAATGATGATCTTTCTGATACAGAAATTGAAAAATCTGACGAAGAGGACAGTGAAAGTGCACACAATCTATCAACTGCAGATGACTGCGTGCACTATTGCGACAATTGATTGCGTTGTTGACCAATTAAATTGTCGCGCTCGTCGGCCTAACTGTTCGGAGTTTTCCGTGGTTGCCCAATTCAATTGTCAATATCCTTGATCTGGTTACAAATGATTCAATCGGCCCAGTTACTATTTCTGTAGGTAATAAGTATTAGGAGCTGAAGTTGAAAATGTAGATCAATTAGAAGATAAGAATATTGAACCATATGACACGACATTTCGAGAAACTTCTTTATTGCCTCCTGATGAAATTTTAGTCTTAATGAATACTTTAAATTATTTTGTGATGAATAAATTACAGATAACTTAGTGTATCAAGTGGCTGAGATGTTCCGCTGCAAAGCTCGTAGACGGGAAGTGCTGGTTCGGATCCAATCGCGCTCGTCGGCCTGTTCGGAGTTTTCCGTGGTTTTCATAGAACCATGGGTATCCTTGCGTAAATACGGGTTAGGTTCCCTTAGAAAGATCCCCATTTAGGGCACTCATCCCTCGGTCATATATCTCTCGTGTGGATAATCGGCCGTCATGAACAACACCAACACCACCTCAGTGCATCAAACAAATCTCTATTCTTGCCAAAAGCCTGGAACTTCAATAAATACAATTATACATGAAATGGACATTAAAAAAAATACACATTAAAAGTTAAATGTATATTTTCTTTTCTTTTGATTCCAATGATGCCAAATGGCATCATGAGCATTTCATGTACAATTCCTGCTTGGTCCCAATGATGCCGAATTGCATCGTTTAAAAAAATCTATTAAAAAATGTTAAATAATTTTTTTATTATATTTATGTTTATATTAGCTAAAAATAACCTTAATTCCAGAAATTCAGATTTTTCCTCTTGTAAATAAAAATGCGGGCCTGAAAGGGTTAATTATTTATTTAAGTTTCATTTACTTAATTAAACGGTCCGTGTAGATGATTTTTATTAGCTTTTGTCAGAAAGGTTCCTAGAACATGGTTCTTGTGGCTGCATCTTGAGTAAGAAGAAGTCAAATCTTTAATTTTGCTATAGAAAAGCTGTTTCTATGTAGATCCTGAATTATGTGGAACAGGCCTCGTCAGCATGGAGGTTCACCTTTGTAATGAAGCGTTTGCTTTTCGAGATTCTGTGAGGAATGCCTCGTCAGAAATAACATGGAAGATTTTTTTTATTCTGAGCATCATTACCTGTGGTTCTCCCACTGAAGCAGTAAGACTTTTAATCTGGGAACAGGTGCGCAAAGGATAACACATCTAGGGTGCGTACGTCATTTATATTTAACGTCACTATTTTCGAACCGCAATTTTCGCCTTACTTTGTCACAGAATTTATAACAATTGCCAGGGATTAAATAAAGCGAATATTACAGTTCAAAAGTACGGTTGACAAAAATGAAGTCAGTATGTATACCAGGTATGCCATTCACTACGGGCATGCAGAAATATATTTTCGATTTGGAACTTTCATGACTTTTTTTTCACTTTCTTAGTGTCGATGACGTCTGTGCCTCTTGATTTTTGTTTCAACTTTAAAGTCTCCTATTATGTCATATGAGTGTTTGCCTATTTGCCATATCCTAAAAACAGTTTTGCCGATATATCGCGTTTTTTATAGGTAACTACTACATTACTATTAAAGCACACAAAAATTAACGTCTGAATTCATTTTTATTAAAGGTACATATATTAAGATAGACTTCAACACAATTAATAGTGGTGTGTGGACACAGGTTCGAGTCTTGCCCCCTGCTAATTTTTTACTCCTGATG